>CM077310.1:92045127-94545127 GCA_039655065.1 Glossophaga mutica
GTCTTCTAACTACTACTCTATTTTAATTTTTTTCTACAGCATAATCCTTCTTCAGTTTTCCACATCTCATCCATTCTTCTGTCTGCTGCCTTCTGGCTTCTGTTCCATTGAAATTGTTCTTCATCAGATCACCAAATAAGTTCCTAGTTTTTGACACCAATGGTCACTTTTTTGTTGTTGTTAAAATCTTAGACTTTTAATAAATGTTTTTTTACAGGAGCATGTAAGAGTGATTTCACTCATATTAGTATTAGTACACTTTAAAGTATTTTAGAGGTTATTAATTATAGGATAATGTATGAATATATTCACCATATAAAATAAAAACATTACATATAAGATCCAACCACCTCTCCTCATAGGGAGAATCATAGTTATCAGTTTGATTTGAATTTTTCTAGATCACTTTCTCAGCTTTTATATAATACAGATACACTCATAAATGTATATACTATTGTTTGTGTGTATGTGTTTTATATAATTGATATAATTTTGTTTTTATCATTCTAAGGATTTCTGCCCACTCAATGATTATGTTGGATTTCATCTTCATACCATAATGGACAACTCTTTTTTTCCTTTTTACTATATTAATCACCATTTTAGTGAAGAGCTGAACTTCCCCAGATGCAGACCTTGAAACAATAAGTGGAGTGTAGACAGTTTACTTGGAGGCAACTTGTGATCTCAGGAAATACCAATAAGGGAGTGGGGAAATGAGACAAGAAAGAAAAGGAAGCCAGTGCATGTCTCTTCCATAAGTAGGTTGTTGCTTGGGACAACTGGGACTTGGTCCCACTGGGGCATTCTGGGGAACTCTGTTACTAGAACATGCTTCAAAGAAGTCCCACTAAGTGGCTTGTAAACAGGTATGAATCCACCAACCACTCCCAGGGGCAATGACACCTTGCACTCTGACCTGGCCCAGGTATGCTGCAAATGCTCCTATATTCATGGCCATAGAGAATTGTCACTCAGGCACTCACAGTAGGAAGCTATTGCTGTGCAGGAACAGGACTGCTGAAAGGCTGTGGGTGGGGCTTCCAGAACTTCTGCTACGACATCTTTATGTGCCTTCTTGTGTATTTGTGTCCATATTTTAATAAGTATTTTTGGGAAAAATTAAATTATTTTAACACATAACTTAACCCTGTGACTTGAATTCTTGAGTACTTTTTTTTTTTCTGTGAAAGCACTCTATTGCCAGGAAATCTTACTCACCTGCTCCATTGTTCACTTACATACAGAACCGTTTCTATTTCTTTTTAGCTTCATTACCTGCTGACTCAGCCATCCATTTTGTCTTGAAACACTTTCTGGCTCTACATTAACAATAACTTTTTCCCAGGGGAGTTCACTGCTCCTATATCTGGGTTTCAAATGAATAAAGTCAATAATGACTTTGATGTTGAATGCTGCCTATGGGTCAAGAAAAATATCTTTGTTAATACTGATTAAGCAGAGGTAATTTTTGTTGGTGCTCCGATGGTGAATTAATGATTCACACACAGCCACTAGAGCTTCATTTTGAAACAGGTGTTATGGTTTCCTCTAGTCCAGTGGCTCAGCAAGTATGGTTCAACTTACCAGCAGCAGCAGTATCCCTGAGAATTTGTTCCAGGTGCACATTCTTGAGCTTCCTTCCTCCACACCTAGCCAGTCAGAATCTTGGGAGTTAGACTCAGAAATCTTTTTTTTTTTTTTTTTTTTGCGCTATTGTGAGGTGCATTTACTTTTTTTCTTAATTGCTTTATCTTTTTCACCTAGCCCTCAAATCCCTCCCCTTTAACAAATGCTTCCCCTGTCTCTGTATCTATAGGTCTGTGTCTGTTCTGCTGGTTCTTTTATTTATGTATTTATGTATTTATTTATTTAGATTCACCTCTTGATAGAAATGTATTTATTGCCATTTTATTCTTTATATTTTTTATTTTTTCTTCTTCTTAAAGAAGACTCTTTAACATTTCATGTAATATTGACTTGGTGGTGATGGACTCCTTTAGTTTTTTTCAGGTCTGTAAAGCTCTTTATATGTCCCTTGATTCTAAATGATAGCTTTGCTAGACAGAGTAATCTTGATTGATTGTAGGTCTTTGCTTTTCATCACTTTTCTTGCCACTCTCTTCTGTTCTGCAAAATCTCTCTTGAGAAATAGGTTGATAGTCTTATGGGAATTGCCTTACAGGTAACAAACTGCTTTTTCCTAGCTGGTATAAAAATTCTCTCTTTGCTTTTAATCTTCTGCATTTTAACGATGATGTGCCTTGGTTTGGACCTCTTAGGGTTCATCTTTTTTGAGACTCTCTTCAATTCCTGGATTTTATTGTCTCTTTCCTTCACCAGGTTAGAAAATTTCCTGTCATTATATTTTTCAAATGGATTTTCTTTTTTAAAATTAAATTTATTGAGGTGGCATTGGTTAATAAAATTATATACATCTCAGGAGTAAAATTCTATAATACATCCTCTGTGTATTATATTTTGTGGTCAGCACCTGATGTAAAGTCTCCTTCCATCACTGCTTCCCCCCCACCTTTACCCTCATTTATCTTCCTAGACCGTCCTTTTCCTATGATAATCACCATACTCTCATATATGAGGCTGAGGTTTCTTTTTTTCTTAATTCCTTATTTTTTTCCTTTAGCACCCCTACTCCCTCCTCTCTGGAAGTTGTCAGTGTGTTTTCTGTACTCTTGATGGGAATGCAGATTGGTACAGCCATTGTGGAAAACAGTATGGATTTACCTCAAAAAATTAAAAAGGGAACTGCTTTATGACCCACCAATTCCACTTCAGGGAATATATCTGAAGAAAACTGAAAACCTAATTTGAAAGAATATATGCACCCTGTGTTCATTGCAGAGTTACAATAGCCAAAACTTGGAAGCCTCAGCGTCCATCAATAGGAGTGCATTAAAAAGCCATATACAGTTACACAGTGGAATACTACTCAGCCATAAAAATAGAAGGAAATCTTACCCTTTGCAACAGTGTGGATGAACCTGGACAGTATTGTGCTAAATGAAATAAGCCATTCAGAGAGACAAAGACCACATTATTTCACTTATATTTGGAATCAAATGAAAAAAAATTAAATGGATTGAAATAGGTTTTCAATTTCTCTATCTCTTTTCCTTCCAGCACCAACATTGACTTGAATATTGGTATATTTGAAGTTGTCCCAGAGGGTCCTTACACTATCTTCATTTTTAGGGATTCTTTTTCCTTTTTTGCTGTTCTGATCTGGTGTTTTTTGCTTCCTGATTTTATCATTTGCTATATTTACTCCACCATTGATTCCCTGTAAAATATTCTTCATTTCAGTTAGAGTATTCTTCATATCGGACTGGTTCGTTTTTGTGTTTTCTACCTTTGCTTTTATGTTTCCTATCTCTTTATTAAAGTTTTCACTAAGTTCATTGAGCATCCTTATAACCAGTGTATTGAACTCTGCATCTAGTAGATTGTCTTATTTTATTTAGTCCTCTTTCTGGAGATTTTTCCTGTTCCTTTCTTTCAGACACATTTCTCTGCTTCCTCATTTTGGCTGTCTCCCTGTGTTTGTTTCTACATATTAGGCAGAGCTGCTACGCCTCCCGGACTTGGTAGAGTGGCCTTATGTAGTACAGGTTCTATAGAGTCCAGTGGCACAGCCTCTCCATCCACCCGAGCTGGAAAGTCCAGGTGTCCTCACTCTTGTGTGGGCGTTGTACACTCTCTTCTTGTAGGTGAGCCTTGATTTCTGTTTGCCTAACAATGGGAGTGATTTACCCCCAGGCCTGTCTACTGCAAGGACTGTCTGTGATCACTGAACACCATGGAGGATCAGTTGTGCTGAGCCCCACCCCACAGAACAGGACTTAGTTTTGACGCCCACTGAGTCAGCCCCTTGAGTGCGTTGTTTGTGGAAATGTTTGGGTGGTGCTTTGATGTGGTCTGAAGCCGTCCACCAGGTGTGCTGAATCTGGAGCATCCCAGGACATGCTGGCCAAGGTCAGTCACTGCCTGTGTTCTGCCCACAGTCACCTGGCATGAGCTACTAAGCAATCTGCAGATGGCTGTTACTTGAGCTTGGCTTGGAAGTGAGATGAAGGTCAGTTGCTGCTAATGCTGGGGCTAGGGCCACTTAGTGAGAGTTACAGGGCACACCGAGGCCAGATACTGCTTGTTTGGGAGATTTTTGGCAAGTCTGAAACATGAGCCAAGACAGGCCATTTATATGGAAAAGTCACTATAAACAGTTTCAGTGGACCAGTAATTTTGGTGGGGTGGGGTCTCAGGGAATCACCAGGGTGGGATGAACAGTATGAACCAGGTTGATGGAGACTCACATATGGCATCAGCCTGCTGGATCTGTCTGTGTTTGTCTGTATGTGTGTTGAGCGGTCTAGGAAAAGAAAAAGTGGCCTCTGCCAGCACTCTAGTCTGGCAGAAAGCTTTCCCCACCCCTAGCTTGTGCCCTGATGTCAGACATTTCAGTTCCTCTCCATAAATTCCTGCAAGACTAGGGCAGCAAAATCCCTGTCAAATTGCTGCCCTAGTCCTAGAGCTCAAAGGGAGTGAGCCTGTGTAAGTCCATGTGTGGGCTCTTTAAGAGGAACTGCCTGGGACAGCAGTAGCCCTCTGTCTAACTCAGCCACAATTCCCACTGGATTTTACAGCCAGAAGTTATGGGGACTTCTCTTCCTAGCACTAGGCTGGGAAGCTTGATGTGGGGCTGTGCCCCTTGCTCCTCTGGGTACCTCCACAGCTGAGATATTTTTCCCGATTTTTATCTGCCACATATGGATATGGGACCAGCCCATTCCATGTCTGTGCCCCTCCTATCCAACTCCTTGTGGCTTCTTCTTTAAATCCTTAGTTGAAGGACTTTTATTCAGCTAGATTCCAGGTGGTTCCGAATAATGGCTGTTCTCTAGTTGTCATTTTGGGAAGATTTAAGTACCACATTTACCTATGCTGCCACCTTGATCTGAAGTCACTAATGGGCACTTTTTAAATGGTTATGTTTCTTTTTCTTTCTTTAGCCTTGGATTTTTCTGTGGGAAGAAAGAAAAGAAGAAAATAACCATTTAACCGTTCATGTTGTCTTGACTGACCCTTCTTGATTTCCTTTAGTCTTCTGATAATCTTGACACTATTTCATGGAATCTCGTCATCAGTTTTTGCCTGTTGTATTTTCTCAGTGAATATGTATAGGCTGATGGCTTCCACAAGTCCATTCCTAGCTAACAGTGCTTTAACTACTACACTTTAAAGTACAACAATTACTACTGTTAATTTTCTCTTCGCAGTCTCACAGATACCTGAAAATGAAAATTTCAAAATTAAACTTACCTTCTCTGAAAAGCATATTATTCTTATATTATGTATCTCAATGAGAGGCATTTCTACAATCTCAGTTATCTGCTACAAAATCCTGGGAGTCATCCTATGCTTTTATTCCCTCTTTCAACATATCTCATCAATTACCAAATCTTAGTAGACCCAGACTCCTTATCTTTTCAATTTCTACTCTTCTTCTTACCCTCACGTCAGAAATATTTATGAAGTATAGCTGATTGTAAGGAAGGTTTCTCACACACGCGCGCACACACACACACACACGGCATTGATGCTGTAGTCTTGAAGCAGAATTTCTTTTCTGGGAAATGTCAGTTTTTGCTCTTAAGTCCTTCCAACCGATTGGATGAAGCTTACCTACATAATGGAGTGCAATCTCTTTTATAGGAAATCAACTGATCATAGATGTTAATTACATCACAGCAGCAAAATACCTTCACAGAAACACCTAGATTTTTTATTAAGTAGCTGAATACCATAACCTTGCTAAATTGACACATAAAACTAATCATTACAAGTAATAATAGTTCATCAGCTTTCAGCACAGTTTTGAGCCACTTGGGGTTGTTATGTTATCATTTACAATAGATTCTTATTGTTTCTTCTGAGGGGGAAGGGAGAAGAGATAGGACTGGGGTTGAAGGTACTATCCCTGTAAATAAATTGTAATCTTTTGCTTTCTTTGCCATTATAATCCCAAAGGAAAGCAACCTTATTAGTAATTTCACACGAAATTACTTGTCCCAGCATGAGTTACACCCCCTCTAAAGAGCATTTGCAAAGTAGGAGACTATCAGAGAGCAAGGAAGGATCCTGAGTACATGAATGTAACACTTTTATAATGGGCTGCTTTATTTATATCATAGCATGTTGCCTCAGCTCTTCCTCCACCCTCCAAAGATCATAGCAGGAGGCCTGTGGCCTATGGAAGGGAAGTGCGCCCAAAGCACGGTAATTGGCAATAATGTGGTCATTAAAACCTAGAGGTAAATAAATGTCATCAGCATACTACAAGTAAAGAGAAGAGTTGGAAACAATGTTCCAATGAAAGGCATGTAGACTTGAAGGGTGTGGTGATGATTATATTCAGCCCATGAATTTTTGTCAATTTGTTTGACTTTTCTTCCCTCCTGGCAATTGAATTGTCTGGTTTTTCTTTAAAGATGTTAAGGCTTGAGAAAGAAAACAACATAGACATTCTAATTAACTTAGATGCCGTGTTTGCTTGAAAAATAGTAACTGATATAATGTGGTCCCCTCTGCATTGGCGGCAGCAGTTTCAAAGGGTTTACTGGGAGAATAAGAGAGGCTTAAGTTTAAACTAAAAGTAACACAACAGTTACAAGCTCTGCATTCATGCTGTGTTCAAAAACTTCCTCTATTTCAATTTCCCTTCCTTTTTAGAATAAGTAGGGAGGAAGAGAATAAATAATATCTTGTGGAAACTTTCCTCCTGCGGGACTCCATCTTTCCGCAGTGAGCTAGCACGCGTTCCCTTGTCAAAGGACATAAATGCAGACCTCCAGGGGAATTTTAAAGAAAAAGATCACAAGAAAGGTGACAGTTCTAGAAATAGTATCATGGTGTTCACTCATTAGCCTTGGCTGGTGCTGAGCTGTTCCTCTCGAAGAATTCCTCTTAAAATTCTGCACTTCTAAGCTTGGTATCATAAAAGACAGTGGCAAATTCACTGGAAAACAATTTATATTCTCTTACTATTCGATGGGCATTAGGAGTAAAGGATACAAAAAGCACAGAACCTAATTTATCTTATTTACCCAGTATTTAAAATTGTTCTTTCCTACTCGTTTTCTGTTAATCTATGTGGTAGGGTCCCTTAGAAGGCCCCTTATATCCCGTATCCTGGAGTAAACATCCATGGCTAGTCCCCTACCCTTGTGTGCAGTTTTGACCTTGTGAGTCTTTTCCATGAAAAGCATGTGTCAAAAGCGATGGGGTGTCTTTCTCAAGGTCAGGTTACCGAAGGGCTGTGGTTTCCATCTTAAGCACCATGTCTCCGTTCACTGGCTCACTTTGAGGGATGCCAGCTGCTGCATTTTATGCTGTCTTATGGAGAGGTTGATATAGCAAGGAACTGGTGTCTCTAGCGATAGTCTGCAAAGACTTGAGGCCTGCTAACAGTATCATGGGAGAGGTCAAGTATGTATCCTACCCTCCTTTAAGCCTTGAGACAACTGCAGCTCAGTTGACAACCTGATTGTATCCTCGTGAGCAATCCCGAGCCAGAGAACTGAGCTAATGAGCTAAGCTGTGCCTGAACTCCTGACCAACAGCAGCTGTTAAATAAACAAGATTTATTATCTGTTAGATTTGGGGGTATTTTTTAATTCAGTAGCAAGATAATACATATTTTATAATACAACAAATGTTATTTTTCTAAGAAACTCAATTTGTTCACTTATACCTAACCCCCAAAAGGAAGAAAGAATAAACAGATCTCCAGATAATTTGATCAATTTAAATAGGGTAGACTATTTGGCTTCAAAGAAGATGCTCTTTTTAATACCACTCGGTTTCAGTGCCTTCATTAGATTAAATTAATTTAATGAAAGCCAAATCACATGCTTCACTTTCTCTTGGCTTATGTACAGAGACTATATAATCTAGAACCCATTTTTGCCTTTAGTTTATTTATTTAGAAAAAAAAATTTTCCCAGCAATACTACCACAGACTAAATCTTTTAACACATTTAGAGAAGTGTTAAAAGATACGTAATGTCACTGTTTTTTTTGGAATGAAACACTTGGATGTTAAAACACATAATAGGGAAGTTTTCAAATGTAAAAACTTTAAGTGAGTAGTTTCAAGGAGAGTCGTCTGTATATACATAAATATGTGTTAATTAGCCTAAGCCTGAGATAAGATATATAATTGTGCAAGCAAGAAGAAAGAAGTGTACTATTCAAAATTATTACCATTGTGGTAGTGTAAGTGCAGAATCTGGTAAGAGAGTGAGTATTAATTACATAACACCATTAAAAATAATAGATACACACTATTTTTGCACATTTATTGCTTTCTCCTCATTTTCATAGTTAATCTTTATAGTAAACCTTTGATGCAGATAGTATTATTACCTTAATTTTACAGAGGAGGAAATGCAGATTACAAAAGAGGAAGTGACTTGTGTAAGATCACACAGTTAAGACATGGAACAAGCACCTAAACCTATTTTTCCTGATCTCTATGTTATATAAAATCTAAATTGCATATTGATTGATTCATAATTGCTGGAATCTTCTGTAATTATTTAGAATATTTCTGTAATTTTTCATTCCCACAGTTGTCCTGTTCTAGGCACAATGAGTCCATTAAATGAGATTTCTATTGATCAATCATATCTTTATGTCTGAAACAGGGCTGATCTAAATTTCTTGTAGATACATGATAAAAGAAACTGAGAATTATGTTTTGAGACCAAGGAGTATACACCTTGTAAAATTGTATCTATCATTATGAGAAAACTTTAAAAATTAAATAATTTAAACAAATCAAATCCTATACTCATTTAAAAAAAAAAAAACAGCAAGTGATTTCAGCAAGATGGAGGAGGAAGCCCCAGATGTCATTTTTCTACAGAGACACTAACTGAACAACAATAGATGGTCCCAAAAGCCCTTATCAGAATTACAAGAAGTAGTTAGAAAGTTGCAGTACCCCAAGCAAGCTCAAAGCTAAGAACAGCTGCATTGAATCTGGTAGGAAAAGTGTTTAATTTCAAACACATCAGCACTTCTCTCAAGCTGGCATAGCTCAGTGCAATTAGGGGGAAAACAAAACAAAACAAAACAAAAAAAACCCAACTTGCAGCTTCTCCCTTGAGAGGGAGAGAGAATAGTGGAATATTTGTGCAATGTTCCAGTTTTTCAGGCATCTACACAATGGACTGGTTTCTGGCTCACCTGCCTCAGAGCACTGGCATGAAGCTAATATACTTTACTTTTTAAAGATTTTATTTATTTATTTTAGACAGAGGGGAAGGGAGGGAGAAAGAGGGAGAGAAGTATCAATGTGGGGTTGCCTCTCATGCACCCCCTACTGGGGACCTGACTTGGCTGGCAACCCAGGCATGTGCCCTGACTGGGAATCGAACTGATGTCCCTTTGGTTTGCAGGCTGGCACTCAATCCACTGAGCCCATACCAGCCAGGGCTGAAGCTAATATACTTGAGATTTCTGAGGGCAGATGGCAAGAAGAGAGCTTGATGTCTTCCTGTGGCAACAGAGTACCTCACACTACTTTAATGAAGAAACCAACACAGTTAGGTGTGATCAGGAAAAAGCACCCAGTTTGTGGCTTCTACCTTGGGAGAGAAAGAGAAAACTGAAATGTTTGTCCAGCATTACAGATTTCTAGGGCCCTTCTTGAAAGACTAGTTTCTGTTTTACCTGATTCAGTGTGTTGATAGAACTGGCAAACTTTGTATGCCTGGGAGTCACCCAGAATAAAAGAGAGCTCAGTGGCTCCATGTTGTACCAGAGAACATTCAGAACAACAGTCACCAGAGACAGCAAGAGATTATAAACTCCCGAAAAAGAAACCAGCAAACTTCTCAAATAGGGAAATTACACCCACAAGCCCAGAAGGACCTTTCAAAAGGTTTGAAAGGCTCCAGGACTCTCCTGCCAGGATAATTGATGGAAGTCTTCTGCTATATGATGCTATACCACGAAGACTAGGAGAAGTGACAGATTTTTCAAATGCACAAATTACATTACAATACCAAAGCACACAAAAGAGGTAAGGAAACATGGCCCAATTGAAGGAATGAAATAAATCTCCAGAAAATTATTCTAAAGAAATAAAGATTTACAAATTAACTAATAAAGAATTCAAAATAATCACCTTAAAAATCTCAATGCACTACAAAAGAACACAAATAGACAACTAAATGAAATCAAGAAGAATATGAATAAAAAATGAGAATGTCAAAAAAATTTAAAAAATGAGAATGTCAACAGACAGGTATAAAATATAAAAAAGAACAAATGTATTCTGGAGTTGAAGAATACAAGAACTGAACTAAAAAATTTACCAGAGAGGTTCAATATTAGACTTGATCAAGTAGAACATAGAATCAGTGGACTCAAAAACAGGTTATTTGGAATGATTAAGAGCAACATGAAAAAAAAAAGAATGAGGAAAAATGAAGAAAACCCAAGCTACTTATTGTCCCATAAGTTCAAAGGAAAAGTGACATGTGCAAGATGGCAGTATAGAAGTGTCAGCACTCACAGTAACATGAATTTGGACAACTATCTATCCACACATAAAAAATATCTTCATAATAGACAGCGATTCCAGTTAGGAGACTACAGCACCTGGGCGGAACATAAAAATAAGAAAAGATTCATTGAAAAGGATAAGAAGGACAGTTTCACTTTATCCCTGTTACCTCCCACAAGCCTGAGCAGCCCAATGTGGAAAGACTTCCTCACTATGGGGGAAGGAGAGTAAAGTGTGCTCCCTATGTGCTGTACCACACGCCCCAGCACCAGGTCCGCTCCATTAAATATTGGTGCCAGTCATCCATGGACACAGGTTCACCCCAGCAAGAGACAACCCCCTGAGGCCCCAAGCTTCAGGCTTGTCATAATCCAGGCCTCTCCTGATTTACATTCCAGGCTTGTTATTAGAACCCAAATTGATAGTCTGCCAGAGCACCAGTCTGGCCCACATCATCCCAAGACAGCTCTTTTAAACCAAGGCTCCCAGCATTCTGCAGTATCAGTCTGGCCACTGTAGTCCCAGACTCTAGGCTAGCACCCAAGGACTGAGGCTCTAATCTGTTTCTTCATTCTCAAGCTTCAGACCTATCCCAGCTCCAGACTGGCCCCTGGGACCCCAGGCTCTATGCTCAACCCAATGCTAGGCTGGCCCCTGAATCCCGAGCTTCAGCAGAACTGGGTCAGGACTATTCTAGTGTATTAAGTCCTTTTTCATGGACTTAGATACTGGGCTCGTCTAGTCTGAGGCCAGCTTCTGTAGCCTCAGGTTCAAGTCCCACTCCAGTACCAACTTCCACCCCTGCAAACACAGGCACAAGGCTGGCTACTGTGTACCCAGGTGATAGGCCACCCACTTGCTGATCCAGGCAACAGACTGGCCCATCAGAAGTCTTTAGCAACAAGCCTGCCCTATGAACACCACCAGGTGGCTGGCCTAGAATCTCTGGGAAGGCTGATTGGTGACTTTCCCTGTCAAAACCAGTCTGAAAGGAATACTGCTTCTTCAAACAGGCAGACATCAACTCAAGGCCACAAAGATTACAAATAATCAAGAAATATGACATCATCAAAGAGAGAGAATGAACCATGAATAATCAATCTTAAAGGAATTGAAATCTATCAACTGGCTAACAAAGAATTCAAAATAATTGTCTAAAAGAAACTCATTGAGTTACAAGAGAACACAGACAGACACTAAACAAAATCAGGAAAATTAATACATGAACAAAAATGAGAAGGTCAACCATCAGAAACCAAAATAAATGTCAGGCCACAAAATAAATCTTAACAAATTTAAGAAGATTGGAATTAGATTTTTTCCCTGATATTAATAATATGAAATCAGAAATCAATAATGAGAAGCTAATTTATAGGTATGTGTAGATTAAATAACATAGATAAAGATTAGGATGACAACTCTGTGGTGGGGGGAGGTTAAGGGTGGAGGTATTAAGCAAAAAGGAAAAAGCACTCATGGACATGGACAGCAATGGGCTGATTGTTGGAGAGAAGAATGTATAAGGGGGTTAAATGGTAATGGAAAAATACAATAAAAAGATATTCAGGCAATTATTAACCAAAAGACAGCAGGGTGGCCATACTTATATCTGACAAAATAGATTTTAAGTCAAAAACTGCAACAAGACACAAAGAAATAATTATATAAAGTATTCAATTCTCCAGTAAAATAACAATTATATATGCACCTGGCAACAGAGCATGTAAATATTGACAGAATCAAAGGAACAAATAGACTGTATCACAATAATAAGAGATATTAATACCACCTTTTCAATGATACATCAACCAGGCAAAAGGTCAATAAGGTAAGAGAGGATTAGAACAAACCATAACCAATTTGGCCTTATAGATTTATGTAAAATACTTCACCCAAGAGCAAAATATACATTCCTCTCAAGCGCACATGGAACATTTTCCAGATAAGATTACATTAGGCCACGAAACAAGTCTTAAATATTTTAAGAAGATTGAAATCATTAAGTATTTTTATGAACACAGTGCAATGAAGCTAGAAATCAATAGCAAAAGGAAAACTGGAAAATTCTCAAATATGTGGAAATTAAACAACAAATTTGAATAGATCAAAGAAAAATCACAAGAGAAATAAAGAAATAAAACAAGATGAATGAAAACAAAAATACCACATACCAAAACTTACATGTTTCAGCAAAAGTAGTATTAAAAGAAATTTATACAAGTAAATACCCACATTAAAAAGGGCTTGGAAGACATAAAATAACCAAACTTTTTATGTTAAGGAACTAGAAAAGGGATGAACTAAAGTTAGAAGAAAGAGAATAATGACTACTAAAGCAGAAGTAAACAAAATTGAGAATAGAAAAAAAAATCCATGAAACTAAAAGGTTTCTTTTTAAACTATAAAAGCTTAAAAACAAATAAAGCCTTAGCTTGGCTGAGGAAAAATAAAAGATTTAAGTAAATAAAACCAGAAATAAAAAAGAATACATGATAATTTATACCATACAAATAAAAAGGACCATGCCATATGAGAATACTATGAAAAATTTTTACACCAACAAATTGGATAGCTTGAAGAAATGGATAAGTTTTAGAAATATGCAATATACCAAGACTGAAACAAGAACAAATAAATAACTTGAAAAGAGGTATAACTAGTAAGAGGATTAAATTAGTAATAAAAGAAACTCCTGACAAAGAAAATCCAGAACCAGATGGTTTTACTGGAGAATTTTATTAAACATTTAAGGATTTAACACTGCTTCTTCTCAAACTTTTCAAAACAGTTGAAGAGGGAGAACACTTCAAATGTCTTCTGTGATACCAGTACTACCATGATACCAAAATCAGACAAAGATACTAAGAGAAAACTACAGATCAATGTCCTTGATGATTCCTGGTGCAAAAATCCTCAGCTAATAATAGCAAATCAAGCTAAGCAACACATTTGGAGGGTCATGCCCCATGTCCATTTGGGACTTATTCCTGGAATGCAAGGATGGTTCAACTCATTAAACTCCATCAATTTGATACATTATATTAATAGAGTGAGGATAAAAGGCACATGATCTGTATCTCACTTGATAGAAAGAGAATTTGACAAAATTCAACACTTTTTATAATAACAACACTCAAGAAATTAGCAATAAAAAATTAACAACATAAAAGCCGTACATGAAAAACCCACAGCTAACATCATACTCAATCATGAAAAATTGAGAGCTTTCCCTCCAAGATCAGGAACAGGCAAGTGTGTGCATACACTCTTGCTACTTCAATTCAACATGGTGCTGGAAGTCATCCTAGCCAGAGAACTTAGGCAAAGAAAAGAAATAAAAAAAAAAAAAAGCACACACACACCTGAATTGGAAAGGAAGAATTAAAATTATCTCTGTCAGCAGATGTCATGATATTATATACAGAAAACAAATTCAACAAATTTGCAGGATAAATGTCAATATAGAATATGTTATGTTTTTATACACTAATAATGAACCATCTAAAATGAAATTAAGAAAGGAATTCTATTTTTTAAAAGCTATTACTTTATTTTTTTTAAGATTTTTATTTATTTATCTTTAGAGGAGAAGGGTAGGAGAGAGGGAGAGGGAGAGAAATATCAATGTACAGTTGCCTCTTGTGTGTCCCATGCTGGGAACTGGCCTGCAACCCAGGCATGTGCCCTGACTGGGAATCGAACAGCGATCCTTTGGTTCGCAGGCCCGCGCTCAATCCACTGAGCTACACCAGCCAGGGCTGGAATTCTATTTTTAATAGCATCAAAAAGAATAAAATACTTAAAGAATAAAGTTAACTAAGGAGACAAAAGATTTGCGCAATGTAAACTACAAAACATTTCTGCGGTGTATTAAAAACACAAATAGATGGAAATATTTACCATGTTTATGGATTGGAAAACTTAATATATTAAAATGTCCATACTACCCAAAGTAATCTACAGATTCAATGAAATCTTTATCAAAATCTTATTGTTTCAAATAGAAAAAATTCTCAATAGCTAAAACAATCTTGTGAAAGAAAACCAAACCTAGAAGTCTTACATGTCCTGATTTCAAGACATATTACAAAGCTATAGTAATTAAAACAGCATGGTGTGAAAACAGACATATATTCTAATTAAAAATAATAGCTCAGAAATAAACTCATATATATGGACAAATGATTATTTACAGGTGTTCAGGCTACACATGAAAAAATAATTGGCTCCTCAACAAATGGTATTAAGAAAAATAACTATCAGCATGCAAATCACTGAAGTTGGATTTTTACGTTAACCACATGTAAAAGTTAACTCCAAATGGATTAAATGTCTAAATGTAATACCTGAAAACTTAAAACTTATAGAAAAAATAAGGGATCATCTTTGTGATATTGGATTTGGCATTGATTTTTTAGATATAACAACTAAAGCACAGAAACAAGTAGACAAATGGGACTACATCAAACTCAAAAACTTTTGCACAACATACAAAACATACAAAGGCAACATACAGAATGGCACAAAATATTTGTAAAGTGTGTATCTGATAAGGGATTAATCTCAGGAATATGACAAGAATGTCTAGAACTCAACAAAACCCCAAACATTCTAATTTAAAATGAACAAAGGCTGAATAAATATGTCTCCAAAAAAGATACGGAAATGACCAACAAGCATATGAAAAGGTGCTTAACAACACTAACCATCAAGGTAATGATAATCAAAATCTTAATGAGATATCACCTCACACCCATTAGGATGACAACTATTAAAAATCCCTAGAAACTATCAAGGGTTGGCAAGGATGTGAAAAATTGTAATCTGTGTGCACTTTTGGTAATCCTGTAATTTGCTACATTATGGAGAAAACTTGAGAACATTATGCTAAGTGAAATAAGCCAATCCCAAATAAACATATACTTTATAATTCCACTTACATGAGGTATTTAAAATAGTCCAGCTCTTAGAAGCAGAAAGTAGAATTGTGTTTGCCAAGGGTTGGGAGGGAGTGGAGAACTGTCGTTCAATAGATACAGAGTTTGTTTTGTAAGATGATAAAGTTCTAGAAATATGTTGCATAACAATGTGCATATATTAAATCTCCTGTACTTTACAATAAAATAACTAAGATGGCAAATTTTATATGTTTTACCACATTTAAAAAGAAACCATCAAATATACCTGGTATATTAATTCAGATACACCAATCTCACTCTTTTTTTGAGCTTCCTTGCCCTAGTGATGAGAACATTCTGTGTGGAGCCTAAAGCTTCATTAGCAAAGGCAAGTGGGAAATGCCTGATTTAAAGTCAAAAGATATAAGTTTGACTTCTGGCTCCTCCAGAGTTATTCTATTCCCTTTAGACAAGTCACTAAGACTCTATTCTACCAAATTAAAAAAAAAAACAACCCTCGGATATATTATCATTATGAGCTTTCAATGAAGTAAAAAAAAAATGGAGTCCTTTTAAAGTTGTCCTGTATGATAAAGTTGTCCTGTAAGGATAAATAATATTTCATAACATATGTAAAAACAATTTTAAAACCACCTTATATGCCTAAAATTTCCTTCCAAAATTTTTTGGAATCAGAAAATATAAGTAAGGATTTTTCTGCTCTGACTAACTGTACTATTTGAATCTAAAAATTAAATTAAAAGAAGGGTTTTTTACATTTTGAAAAATGTTAACCCTGTAGGCAAGTTTTTAAAAATTTTTATTATTACTTCAGCGATATTTACAATCACCAAGTGATGAAAATATACCAAGTGTCTATCAGTAATTGAGTGGATAGAACAATTACGGGACATTTACATGATGGAATACTACTTGGTCATGAAAAAGAAGAACCATTTACCCTTTGCGACAGTATGGATGGACCTGGAGAACATTATGCTATATGACATAAGCTAGTCAGAGAAAGATGAATACCATATGATTCACTTATATGTGGAATCTAATGAACAAACCGAACCAACAAACAAAATAGAGACAGACTCATAGATAGAGAGCAGGATGGCAGCAAAGGGGACAGGAGGACAGGTTAGGTGGTGAAGGGATTGAGCAAAAAGTCAGAAGGACTCATGGACATGTGCAGCAGTGTGGGGATTTCAGGGCAGGTGTAAGGGATCTAAATGATAATGAAAAAGATACGATAAAAGTACCTAAAAGCTGTGCAACTAAACAGAAAAGAGTATATATATTTTTACTGAGTAAAACGATGGGAAATTCAGTGCAATATACTTATTCACTTTAGTCCTGTGGTTTTCAGCTGGAGGTGATAATGCTACCCAGGGAACATTCAGTAACCTTGGAGACATCTTTGATTACCACAAATGGAAGGGTAAATTCTGCTGACATCTAGTGGTAGAGACCAGGGATGATCCTAAAAATACTACAGTGCACAGGCCAACTCTACACAACGAAGAATTACCCACTCCCAAATATGAATGTGCTGCCGTTGGGAAACCCTGCTTTAGATGACGCTGTGTAACATGCACTTTCAGATTAAGCACCTCTGGGATCCCAACCTGTAAGAGGCTATAATGTCTACTACGTGACCCTATCCTTTGCTTCTTTCCCTCCCTTCTCCATCTAACTTAAGGGTCTTATCACCAGGGTCCCAAAAGACTACTTCATTCTTTATATCTTAAGTCAAAATTTATGTGGCACTACTGTGGAAACTCAAAAGGCATGACAGACCACAAAGGCATTAACATGCTACTGACACCAGCTGCAAATGTCCATCTCATCTGCTCCTGACAGAGCTACCTCCAAGAATTTGAAGAGGCTGAAAAAGTAGACTCCTGAGTTTAAAAACAAAAACAAAAACACAAAAACACAAGTGTCTTAGGATCAATCTAGGTGATATAGAGTTAGCACTGCCCTGCAGGGGAAAGCATTTTGAGAGCTTATCTGCTGCTGACTTTACCTCCAGTTGACGTTCACACTATTCTTCTTCCTTACAGATTTTCTTCACTTCTTCTTTTTCCTCTTAAGCCTTACCACCACACATGATCTACTTGTTATATTCTAAATGTTATTCTAAAGTTACAACAATATTGAAGATGATGGCTTAATTTCTTTGTGCTTTTTAGACTGGTTATTTCCCCAGTTGTTCTAACAAAGGATATAGATAAAATTTTAACTGATGACAATTAGAAGTATGTAATGTTGAAATGGAAGGCCAGTGATGTGCAACTTCCTGAGCTTCAGTTTCTATCCTAATAGCCCAACCCCTAAATGAACTTGACTCAAAGAATGCCATAATTAGGTATTTTGTGATACAGGAGAGATGCTAGATGAATGCAGAGCCTGTTAAAACTGTGTTTTCATCATGCAAACTGCACTCATAGCTGGTAAACAATGTGGAAAAAATAGTTATACTACATCCTCTGTAGTTTGATTCTAAGTGGCAAAAATGTGTTCTGAAGGATGCTTGAGTATTTAGGAATAAATAATAGTTTACTTAATTTTAGGAAGTCAAATTGGTTATTGCATACCTGAATGAGGCCAATAATAAACAAGAGTTCTTAAGACCATAGAAAAGTTGGATGTATGACTCACTTTCTGAATCCCTCGCACTTTATAACAAAATGTTCTAAAGGGAAGTAGTCAGGGTTATTTTTCTGATTATGTTCTTTTGATGAGGTTGCCACTCAAAGCATTTATTCAACCACTTGACCACTGTAGTTCTCTGAAAGTCAAAGAAATGTGAGGAAGAGGCATTAGTACTTTTTTTAAAAAAAGAATACTTTAATCAAGTTAAATCAGAAAGAGATTTTGTCAACTGTATCTACTTCTGAAATTTGCCTTTAAAGGGTGTACTGTGTAATCAGAATTCTAACAAGAAGTCAACATCATTCTCCCAGTGAAAAGATGACTTTTTAAAATGTGTTTGTTGAAGCTGAACAGCCTTGAAAGAAGATGAAAAGGGAGCCAATAAATTCAGCGTCTTACTGAGAGACTCAGCAAATACCGAATATCACTATCCTAACAAATCTTAATGAAAAGCTAAATCTACCTGCAAAGAGAGAGAATTGATTGGGAATACACTTACTTCATAAAGAGTACAATCAAGTGGACATATAGTACTGTTTTGCCAAGTTTAGGAAAGCTTTCTCATTAAAAAGAAGAGACTTCTGTTGTAGTTGATTTTCAACATTGCATGAGAGTCCTAAAAAGATTTTTTTGCCAGTAGCATGGCCTGATGTGGGCAATTAAAGAAAGGCAGGAGTGATTGCAATGAAGCTAAACATATCTTACCTTTCACACAAAAGGGGGTGTAAGAGAAAATGGTCACAGGAGTCTTCCCTCACTACATGACCCCCAAATTAATTATAGTGTTTGGATTAAGGATGTCTTTGGAAAGGGAGCACACTTCTTTAAAGATCTGTGTGGTCTCAGGAACATATTAGTGCCTTAAAATAGCATGTGAAGGGCTTTGTACTACTTTATTTTAGAAAAAAAAAAAGTGTGCACTGGCCTGTAAAAAATCTTAAGCAAATAATTTTCCATCTTCTCTAGGCTGAAGAGTAAATGGTTGTTCCAAAGGTTGCAACTGAATCATGTGAAGTCCAGGTTGTGGATTAAGATTACAAATAATTTAGCATACATTGGTTAGGGACTTCCAGAGGATGGGCTAGCAAACTGCATAATCATCTCCCATCCAGTTTATGAACAAGTTGAGAAATGAGAAGTAAATAAGGATAAACAACACATTTACTGCTGCTAGTCTTCAAGGCAGGTTTCTGAGTCTATCAGGAAAATGGGCTTTCTAATACTAAGCCCCAGAATTAGGCATACCAAACCCTACACTCCTGGATAACTCTACGTAAGGCTTAGACAATGTTGCTTCCAAAATGATGAAAGATATTGCTGATCTGAGTATGCCTAGTTATCCTTTGAAAAATAACTACTCAAAACAGGCTACTTCCCTAGGAGTATAATGAGTTCAGGAATGCACTTAGAGAAATGTCCTCAAAGCAAAGTGGATTCATTTTAAAATTCAGTTTTTGAATTATTGTTGATATGCTAAACATTTATGTGTGTGTGAGAGAGAGTAAGTTTTTTCTTATGAAAGAAAGCATTCCTATAATATGGCTAATATTCTTAGCCTGAACTTGTCTGATACTACAATAACTGTGTGGAGTCTTTACCACTATTCAAATGAGATTTTTCCCCAGGAAGTTATAAAAAGGAAGACTATATTTATGGACCTAAATAATGAAATCAATAATTGTCATATCAGAGTAGAAAAACACAAACTTGGCATAAGGAGACAATTATAACTGAATTGAATATTTCAATAAAATTAAAAAAGAATATGACTATGAATAGGAGGATGAGCTAAGAAGGAGTGAGAGAGAAAGAGAGATTAAGAGACAGCAGTATTGAATGGAGGGGGGAGCAGGACTTTTTTTTTTTTTTTAGCTGGGCTCATTAGCACTGTCCACCTAAAAGGAAACCTTAGTCGGCCAGCTCAGAAACGGGTCCCATCATAAGGCCTTTCCTCTGGTCCTATTAACCATTTGAGTGATCTGACTTCCATTGCTCTGATCCCTTGCTTGTTGAGCCAGCTTTGGCTGTGGGGTTGCTGCCCATGTAAATCTTCTGAGGGAGATAATACACTGTTTTTAAAACTTCAAGTTTGTCCAGTAACCCTGAATATTTCTTCATGGCATCTGATTTTCTTCTGTCAATCAGAAGATGTGATAATCATGTGCTAGTTATGTTTTCCTTGGATACTTATATTTTCCTTGGAAATTAGTAAATCATCACTCCTGGTTTGTAGATAAGTTTTTTTGAGCCTGGTGGGGGTGAAGTCTTCTCCTGAGAAGTAGATCTCCATTATTAGTTTGCTTACCAAATAAAATTTCTGAGCATGTAAGGCTGAGGGAGAAAGTGGTTGCAAAGATCACATAAGCAAAGGTTAGAATATAGAAAAAAAGTGTAAAAGATCAAATTATACAATGATTATAGGAATATAGCTGTATAATTACATGGGAACAATTCTATAAAATTTACTAAAACTTCTAAAACATTCACCAAATGTTTGTGCTACTATAAATTAAAGGAACATGAGGAAACATGATCTGGTAATGCAAATTAGAGGAACATAAGGATATCAATTAAAAATTAGAAGGTTAAGAAACCATTTCCAGGTGTCTCAGAACTATTGGGAAAGCTAAATAAACATGATATAGTCATGCACAATGGTACTTGCTAGTGAGATCCATTTAAAAATGGTTTAAATCAATTATAAAATGCTTCCATTTTTGAAGTTGAAAACTAATTTATTAACAGGAATCTACACATAACAGGAAGACATTATCATTAAGAGATGACATGGGGTTATACAATATAAGGAATGTTTGAGAAGGAAGAAAAATAAAGGGAGATTAAAGAATACAAATAGAAGCATATAGTTGTGCTGAAATTGCTGTATACATGTAAAGTGCATCCCAATAACAATGAATAAAATATCTGACTGATATTCATTGAACTTCTATTTATGACAGGCTCTGTATTGGTTGTTTTATGTTATATATCTTGTTTAATCTTTGAGTCAAGTGTTAATATTAGCTTCATTTTACAAACAAGGGAATGAAGGCTTAGAAGTGATGTCATTTTATGGACAATAACAAGGGGGGTGGAAACAGGAGAGGAAGGTGAGAGGGCTAGGGTGGTGGGGAGGGGTGGGGGGAAAAGGCAGGAAACTGTACTTGAACAATAAAAATGTAAAAAAAAAGTGATGTCATTTAATCAAAAATACATCACTAATAAATGGAGTCGTTATTTGAACCAAGTCTCTAACTGAAGATCTTAACATTACATTTTATTACCCAAAAGAGTAATACAGTATATAGAAAAATATATCAGTGTTTGTGTTTTATGGGACAATGTATCACATTCATTTTTATGCAAGGGTCTTTACTTAGAAGACAGACTGACTGGATTTTGAGTAATACTTTGAAAGATGGAAGCTATTCAATTTAGTAGATAAAAGAAACAGTATTTTCTTTGTTTTGTAGAATACAGGCAATTTATCAAGTCCTTTCAAGGAAAAGCAAAATTTAGGGAATAAATTGTACCAGATAATTTTGAGTCCTGTGTCTGTCCTTGAAAATTATTCATAGAAAGCCATCAAGCAGTATAGAAGAAAAAACAAACAAAAGTTTACGGTGCTTTCTTACAATTCTATATTGCTTCATAGTTTTGAATGCATTTTAATATACAGTTTATAAGTAGTTTCTGTTGAAGTAGGTAGCTTGGATATATTATTTCCATTAAATTATGAGGACACTGATGCTTGGAGTGATTAAAGCACTTGCCTTAGATGATACAGCCAGTTAGAGACAAACCCAGGGCTAGTGCTCATGTAACAATTCCCTTGTAAAAGTACTGAATTGCTGAGTCATTACTTCCATGAGTCCACAATTCAGCACAGGAAAAGAAGTTTGGACTTAGATGTGAAATCAGTCAGGCAAAATAATTACATCTGAGAATATAAAGTAGATAATAGGGATAATTGAGAGGACTTACAGAAATGCAATTTCTTCCTAGTAACTTAGACTCAGATAATGGATTCATTTTATGATTGCTACTCACTTTATTTCTCTATATTTTCTTAATATAAGGGGCTTTTTCTCAGTATCATTTTGCTCACAGCCCACTGGAGGCTATCTATGGAGTGAGTTATGGACACAACTGTATTCTACCTTTCTAGGAACACTGTTAAAATATAGTGCTCTACAATTGTGTAGTCATTAAGAGCATGGCTTATTGAAACCCAGTTGCAACACAAAGTGTTCCTGGGCAACTTATATAACCTCTCTAAGCCTCACTTTCCTCATAAGTAGCACAAGTTTAACACATTAACATGAATTTGCTGTGAGGATTACATCCCATGATGTATGTGAAGTTCTTAGCTCAAGAACTAGCATAAAGAAGTACTCAGTAAATGTAACTGTTATTTATTTTATGCGGACACAAATACCATCCATAGGAGTGCCATCCATATGGCGCATAGAAGTTCTCTAAGACATATATATATATATATATATATATATATATATATATATATATATATATGTATGTCTAAGATTATATATATATATATATATATATATATATATAATCTTCCTTATTGAATATGTTTAGTATATAGATATCCCACAGGCACATCAAATTCAACATTTCCAAAATTGAACTTATTTTCTTTTTCTCTGAACCTGCTATTTATCTTTTACTATTGAAAAAAGGTGAAGGGATTAGCCAAAGAACACATATGCATAACCCACTGACACAGAACAATGTGGTAATAGTCTGAGGGAAGGTACCTAAGGCTGGGTAGAGGGGAGTAAGGGGGGTGGGAATGGGGACATCTGTCATAATGTAAACAATAAAAATAAAGTTAAAAAAGAAATGAATGAAACAACCATTTATTTGATTGTTCAAATCAGGTACCTGGTCATAGCAAATCATCCTTCATTTCTTTCACTAACAGTGTTGATTATGAATAGGCTCTACATCCAAAATGTTGATGGAATCCAAACTGTCTTCTCCATGCTCTCATTTTGGCGGAAGCATTCACATTTCTGGTTCAGACTACAGAAATCTTCTTCAGCTGATCCTATTGCATTTAGTCTTATTTTCCACCTAGCTGCTCTTCACACTGCTTTCAAAGTCATTTTTCTGAAAATAAAAATTTTATGTCATTCTCTTCCTCTTAAAATATTTAAATCCTTTCTTATAGCCAGATGGATAAAAATTGAGTTTCTTAGCCTGGAATATAGACACTTTTCTGATCAGTCCTCTAATTTCTCTTTCTTCTTGGCTTCTTTCTCTCTCTCACTGCATCAAACTTGTTTATGATTTTGTACCTTGTTTCCATCTTTCTGGCAAACTCATCCTGATCCTCCAAGATCAGAATGGCCAAGAATTTCTTCCTGGAAATCTTGTCTGGCTGGCTCAGTGTTCTCTCCACACACACCCTCATCTCTTTGTGCCTGCATTCCTCTTCTGTGGAACTGAACACTTGGGTTCTACAACACATAGTGTCTACATTTAACCTCTGCTAGTAGATTGTAAGTGACCTGAGGGTGAGGATTTCCACCTATTTATAGTTACTAATTAATATCTGGCACTTACTAAATATTCAGTAATATGTGTTC
The DNA here is from genome assembly GCA_039655065.1 of Glossophaga mutica. Taxonomy (NCBI): domain Eukaryota; kingdom Metazoa; phylum Chordata; class Mammalia; order Chiroptera; family Phyllostomidae; genus Glossophaga; species Glossophaga mutica. Next base: position 92,068,896 of record CM077310.1, read on the forward strand.
AATAAATTTATCAGTCTTTAGGAATCTTTTATTAAATAGCTGCTGCTTTTAGACTAGCTAGATTAATGCAATTATTTTAAGATAAATCAGTGTACAGTGACATTTTAATAGCTTTATTAGAGTATATTCAGCATATAGTAATGAACATAAAAAGTGTAACATTTGAAAAATGTTGACATAGGTATACACCCATGTGACAGTCATCATGATCAAGGTACTGAATGTAGCCATTACCTTCAAAACTTTCCTTGTAGCCCTTTGTAATCCATCCATTCTACTTCTAAACCCCTTCCACCATCAGGCATTCACTGATATGATTATTGTCACTTTAGATTGAATTGCATTTTTTAGAATTATATATAAATAAATGAAATTAAAAAAAAAAAAAAAAAAAAAAAAAAAAAAGCCCTGGCTGGTGTAGCTCAGTGGATTGAGCGCGGGCCTGCGAACCGAAGGATCGCGGTTCGATTCCCAGTCAGGGCACATGCCTGGGTTGCCAGGCCAGTTCCCGGCAGGGGACATACAAGAGGCAACCGCACATTGATGTTTCTCTCCCTCTCTCCTTCCCTTCCTCTCTAAATATAAATAAATAAAAGGGGGGGGGGAGTACTAAATTTAAAAATAAATAAATAAATAAATAAATAAATGAAATCATACAAAATGTATTATTTTTTATCTTTTTATCCTCCCATTGGGCATAAATATTTTGGGATTCATTCATATTTTTATGTGTATAATTAGGATCATTAGTTCTTTCCTTTTTATTGCTGAGTTTTCCATGCACCCACAATTTATTTATTCATTCTTCTATGTTTGGGGGGAGCATTCTAATTTTTATTTGAGTTTTTCTTAAATGAGATTTGTTGTTTTAGAGCAGTTTTAGGTTCACAGCAAAATTGAGGGGAAGGTACAGAGATTTCCAATATTTGTTGTTGCGAACCATTCAGCCTGGTTTCAGGAGTTGTAACCCTCACCCCATGGTGGACTGTGTAAGAGCCCAAGGGACGCACTTCATCTGGGTCTGTTATGTCACAAGGATGTGACCTATTAAGGAGACAAAGCTTATCTCCCTGGCAGGAGCACTGCTTCTGCCTTACCCATCTCTGGCCCCATAGCTTGGTTGGCAGTCAATGATGGGTAAGACTCCTCATGGGAGGGGCAACCTAAGCCAGACGCGACCACTTGGAAGGCCTCATGGAAGGACTCGGGGGTTGCAGCAAAGAGGATGTGATGGACCCTCACCCCCCAGCTATTCTGACATAGCCCGAGTCCTCATTTCCATCTGGGAGATGTCTCCTGCTTCCTAATCGGCTTAAAGCCCGAAACTGTGGGGGTGAGCGGTGCAGCCCTGTCCTGGCCAGGATGGCTCCTTGGGTGATTGGCATAAGAAAGAATTCCTAAAGTCCTGTGAAACCTGCTTTGCTAAGAGTGCTCTTCCTGAGGTGACAAGTGTCCCAGGAGGAAATGAGCATGTCTCCCAAAGTCTGGCAACCCCCCTTCCTGACAAACACTGGCTCGGATTAAGCCCTCAGATTTCTTTGACATGTTAAACTTGTATTCCGGTGTATTGGAACCCAATAAAAGCCTACTGAGGAAGGGGCTCTGGGTCATTCTCCTCTGAGAGTTTGACCCCTTTCCTCCCCAAGCACAAGATGTCTTGGTAGTTTTTACTTTCATCCGTGACGGAGGGATGGGGCTCTGCGGGCGGGGCCCCCCCACATCTGGCACCCAGGCCAGGGTCCCCAGCAATTTGTACCCTTTGCTCCCTACCCTACCCTGGTACAACTCCTCCATCATCAACACCCCACCAGAATACATTTGTTACAATAGATGAACCTACACTGATGCATCATTATCCCCTAAATTCAGAGCCTACATTAGGTTCATTCTTGGTTTTGTACATTTCACGGATTTGAACAAATGTGTAATGACATGTATCTAGCATTATAGTATCATAGAGAACAGTTTCACTTCCCTGAAAATCCTCTGTGCTCCACCTATTCATTCCTCTGATTTGATTTTTAATTTAATCTCTATTGTATTTTTTCATTATCATTTAGTCCCGTTATACCCTGCTTCCCCCAACAGTCACCACATCATCATCCATGTCCATGAGTCCTTTTTGCTTTTCATTCTTCAATTGATGGACATTTGGGTCATGTCCTTTTTGTTTGTTTGTTTGTTATTTGTTATTAAAAAAAAGTAGAGTTGAATATTTGTAACTCTTTGTGTGAAGATATACTTTCACTTTTATTTATTGCCTGGGAATGGAATGATTGGATCATATATTAGTTGTGAGATTAATGTTTTAAGAAATTACCAAACTCTTTTCCCAGTGGTTGTACCATTTACCACTTAACATAAACATCAGCACTGTATGAGAGTTCTGATTCTTCTACATTCTAGCTGACTCTTGCCATGGTGAGATTTTAAATCTTAGACATTCTAATAGCTCTGTAGAAGTATCACATTAAGATTTTAATTTCCATCTCCCTAATGACTAATGATGTTGAGCACATTTTCATTATTCTTATATATCAAAAATTAGTGAAATAGTTGTAAAAATATTTTGCCCATTTGTAAAATTGAGTTGATTTCCTATTACTGAGTTTTGAGAAATCTTTATATATTCTAGATACAAGTCCTTTATCAGATAGATTAATTTACCAGAATGTCTTTTAATTCTCCAAATACTGTCTTTCAAAGTACAGAATTCCTTAACTTTTGATGAAGTCTAATTTATCAGCATATTTCTTTTAGGTATTATGCTTTTGGTTTTATACTAGGAAGTATTTGCCTAGCTAGGATTACAAAGTTATTATCTTATGCTTTTTATGATTTAGGTTTTATAATTTTAGGTTTTGTACTGTGGTCTATGATTCATTTTTAATTAATTTTTGGATATGGTACAAGGTATGGATCAAATAAATTTTTATATGGATAGTCAATATTTCCAATACAATTTGTTGAAAATATTATCCTTCACTCAATTACTGTTTCATCCTTTTTTTAAATGAATAGTACTTTTTGAATGTTCAAATACTTTTATGTTTCTGGAAAAAATTCTACTTGCTTATGATGTAAATACTATTATATGTTAAAAGCCAATTTGCTAAAATTTTTGTTAAGCTTTTTTTGTATCTATTTCTCTGAGGGGAATTGGCCTGGAGTTAACTTCTTGGGGAAGTTTTAATGACAAAGGAGCTATCTGTTTAAAAACATAATAATTTTTAAAAATTTCCAATTACAGTTGACATACAATATTCTATTAGTTTCAGTTGTACAACATGGTTATTAGACATTTATGTATCTTACAAAGTGATCGCACCAATAAATCTATAACTCACCTGACACCATACATAGTTTTTATAGTATGATTGACTTTATCCCTTATGCTGTATTTTACATCTCCATAACTATGTTGTAACAACCAATTTGTACTTCTTAATCCATTCACCTTTTCACCCATCTTTGTAACCCCCTCCCAACTTACAACCATCAGAATGTACTCTATATCTGAGTTTGTTTTTGTTTTGCTTGTTTTGTTTTTTAGATTCCACACATAAGTGAATTCATATGGCATTTGTCTTTCTCTGTTTGACTTATTTCACTCAACATAATACCCTTTATGTCATCCATGTTGTTGCAGATGAAAAGATTCATTCCTTTTTATGGTTGTGTAATATTTCATTGTATATATGCATCACTTCTTTATCCATTCATCTATTAATGGCCACTTAGTTTGCTTCCATACTTTGGCTATTATATTAATGTTGCAATGAGCATAAGGTTACATAATAGTCTTTCAAATTAGTGTTTTGGGTTTCTTCAGATAAATACCCCTAAGTAGAATTGCAAAGCATGGGTATCCAACCCATGGCCCACAGGCCACATGAAGCCCAGGATGGCTATGAATGTGGCTCAACATAAAATCATAAATTTACTTAAAACATTATAAGATTTTTTTGTGATTACATGTCAAGATGTATTTACTGTGTGGTCAGAGATGACTCTTTTTCCAGTGTGGCACAGAGTCACCAAAAGTTTGGACACTCCTCTTTTAAAGTCTATTTTGTCTAATACAAGTATTGCCACTCTAGCTTTTTGCATGTTTGTTTTTCTGTTTTCATAAAATATCATTTTCTATTTATTTTCATGAAATATCATTTTCTATCCCTTTACTTCAGTGTGTGTGTGACTTTTTTATCTGAAGTGACTGTCTTGTAGGTAGCATATATAAGGATATGTTTTCTTATCTGTTCAGCCACCCTGTCTTTGATTTGGGAAATTTAATCCATTTACATTTAAAGTAATTGTTGATAGATATGTATTTGTTCCATTTTATTATTCTTAGTTTTTATCCATTTCCCCCCTTTTTCTTACGTCCCTTTAACATTTCTTATAATATTTATTTGGTGTTGATGAACTCCTTTAGTTTTTCTTATCTGGGGATCTCTTTATCTGTCCTTTGATTATAATTGAGAGCTTTGCTGGGTAATCTTGGTAAAAGATCCCTGCTTTTTATCATTTTGAATATTTTGTACCATCTCTCCTGGCCTACAAAGTTTCTGTTGACAAATCAGCTAACAGTCTTATAGGAACATCTTTGTAGGTAACTAACTGTTTTTATTTTGCTGCTTTTAATATTCTTACTTTGTTTTTAACATTTGACATTTAAATTATGATGTGTCTTGGTGTGGGCCTCTTTGGAGTCATCTTGTTTGGGGCTCTGTGCTTTTTGGACTTGTATATATATTTCCTTGATAAGCTTAGGGAAGTTTTTTGTCATTATTTTTTTCAAGTGGATTTTTAGTTTCTTGCTCTCTTTCTTCTTCTGGTTCCTCTATGATGTAAACATTGGTAAGCTTGATATTGTCCTAGAGGCCCCTAATCTATTCTAATTTGTTTGGACTTATTTTTCTTATTGCTATTCTGATTGGGTGTTTTCTGTTGTCTTCCAAATCACTGATTCAATCCTTGGCTTCATTTAATCTATTTATTCCCTCTAATGTTATTCTTTATTTCAATTATTGTACATTTCATTTTAAGTGGTTCTTTTTCATGTTTTTATCTCTATTTTTATGTTTCTTATGTCTTTGTTGAAGTTTTCACTAAGATCATTGAGCATCTTTTTTATTTTTTTAAATATATTTTACTGATTATGCTATTACAGTTGTCGCATTTTCTCCCTTCACTCCCCTCCACCCTGCACACCCCCTCCCACCCACATTACTCCCCTTTAGTTCATGTTTAAGGGTCATACATATAAGTTCTTTGGCTTCTACATTTCCCATACTATTCTTACCCTCCCCTTGTCTATTTTCTACCTACCATCAATGCTACTTATTCTCTGTATCTTTTTCCCTTCTCTCCTCCTCCCACTCCCCTATTGATAACCCTCTATGTGATCTCCATTTCTGTGGTTCTGTTCCTATTCTAGATGTTTGCTTAGTTTGCTTTTGTTTTAGGTGTGGTTGTTAAAAATTGTGAGTTTGCTGTTATTTTACTGTATATGTTTTTTATCTTCCTTTTCTTAGATCAGTCCTTTTAACATTTCATATAATAAAGGCTTGGTGATGATGAACTCCTTTAACTTGACCTTATCTGAGAAGCACTTTATCTGCCCTTCCATTCTAAATGAAAGCTTTGCTGGATAGAGTAATCTTAGATATAGGTCCTTGCCTTTCATGACTTGGAATACTTTTTTCCAGCCCCTTCTTGCCTGCAAGGTCTCTCTTGAGAAATCAGCTGACAGTCTGATGGGAACTCCTTAGTAGGTAACTGTCTCCTTATCTCTTGCTGCTTCTAGAATTCTCTCCTTCATTTTAATCTTGAGTAATGTAATTACGATGTGCCTTGGTGTGTTTCTCCTTGGTTTCTGACTTCTCTGGGACTCTGAGCTTCCTGGACTTCCTGGAAGTCTATTTCCTTTGCCAGATTGGGAAAGTTCTCCTTCATTATTTGTTCCAATAACTTTTCCATTTGTTGCTCTTCCTCTTCTCCTTCTGGTACCCCTATAATTCGGATGTTGGAATGTTTAAGGATGTCCTGGAGCTTCCTAAGCCTCTCCTCATTTTTTAAAATTCTTGTTTCTTCATTCTTTTCTGATTGGATGTTTCTTTCTTCCTTCTGGTCCTCTCCATTGATTTGAGTCCCAGTTTCCTTCCCATCACTATTGGTTCCCTGTACATTTTCCTTAATTTTATTTAGAGAGGGAACAATGGTGCTTGCTCTGCTCTCTGCTGTATTTCAGTCACTTCCCCTCTTTCTCCAAGCAAATTTGACCCTTCTGGTGCTGATTCCCATGTGGGTGGGTTTATGTACATTCTAGGACATTGTGGGTCTCTCCAATGAACTCTCCTGTAAGGCTGGGAGTTTCTTCTGGCACCTCGACCCCCACAGGTGTTTTCAGTTGATGTATTGAGGCTTTATTTCCCCATGTTGGGAACCTGAGTTATATAGTCTGACTTGCTCCCCAGTTTCACCTGGTTTATCTGCAAGCAAATGTGTGATGGTCAGGTCTACCAGCTGCCTTGTGCACCACACCCCTGCACTATCCGCCACCTCTCTGGGTCCACCCACTGCAGCATTGAGCGCCTTGGGTCTGCTAGCCACTGCCTATGTGCCTGGGGTCCGCCAACTACTGCCTTGCACACTGGGAGCCTACTTGCCACTGCTTTGCTGTGACCCCTCTCCTCCTGGCCACCCGACTCTGCCCCTCCTACCAGTCTAGATGAATGTGTCTACTTTAACTTCTTGGTTGTCGGAGGTCCATACAGTTCAATTTTCTGTCAGTAGGGGTTTTTTGTTTTTAAATTGTTGTTGTCCTTATTTTGGTTGTGCAAGGAGGCGTAGTGTGTCTACGTATGCCTCCATCTTGGCCAGAAGTCATATTATTGAGCATCTTTACAACTAGTGTTTTGAACTCTGAGTCTGGTAGACTGCTTATCTCCACTTCGTTGTTTTTTTTTTTTTTTTTTTTTTAAATAAAGTTTTTCTCTCTTTTGTATTTGGGACATGTTTCTCTGTTTCCTCATTAACTGCCTCCTTGTATTTCTTTGTGTGTGTGTGTGTGTTATTTGGGTTGCTAAGTCCCCTGATCTTGGTAGAGTGGCCTAAAGTAGTAGATGTCTTGTGGGGCCTAATGGTGCAGTCTGTTTGGTCACCTGAGCCAGGTGCTCCAGTTGTGTCTTTTGTGTAAGTTGTGTGAAACTTCCTGTTAGAGTTGAGACTTGGTTGCTCTGTGGCAGAACTGACACTCAGGCTGATTGATTGTGAGGACTATAACTACAGTGGGGCAGCTGTTGTGCAGGATCTGACCTTATAAAGCAGAATTTGTTTTAGTGGGGCTCTGCTATGTGCCAAATCTACCCTTTGAATATGTCATTTGTGATGGTGGTTGGGCAATGTTCTGGTATGGTCTGAAGCTGGCCACTGGGTGTGTTGTTTTGGGGGTCCTTTTGGGAATGTCCTTTGCCTGGGGTCAGATGTTATTAGCTACAAAGTGATATGAAGATGGTTGCCTCTTTTCCTGGGCTTGGATGTAACTGGGAGAGGCTAAGCTGAGAACTGAGACTGGCTATGTCTAGTCAGCTTTAGGGCTGATTAGTAAGAGGTATGGGGCATGCTGAGTGCACATGCTGCTTGTTTGAGTTTGTGAACCTTTGAGAGATATTAGGAAAGTTTGCAGCATGAGCCAAGACAGGCTGTAGGTACAGAAGAGCCACTGGAAGTGGTTTGGGTGAGGTGAGCTTGCAAGTTAGGTGGGGCAGAGTCTCAGGGAATCACCAGGGTAGGATGAACATTGTTAACCAGCTGATGAAGACTCAAGATATGGCACCTGCCAGCAGTCTTTGTGAGGTGAGGGCTCAGCAAAGAAACTATAGCCTCTATCAGAACTTCTGTGAGAAAGCTGCCTCTTTAGCCCTCACTCTTGAAGCCTGACAATTTAGTTCTTTCCATTATGCTCCTGGTGCCTTTCAAGCTGCTGTTGTTCCAGTGCTGGAACTCAGACCAAATGAGTCTGTCAACAAAATTTGCACATAGACCCTTTAAGAGGAATTCCTGGGACTCCAATAGTCTTGTCTCCCTCAGCCAGAATCCCTGTTGCTATTCACAACCAGAGTTATGGGGAATTCTCTCCTTGCACTGGAACCCTGGGTTGGTGAGTCTGGTTTGGGCCCAGGCATCCTTGCTGCTTAGCAGAGAACCTCATCAGCCCAGATATCCCTTCCAATTCTTATGTGTCATATGTAAGTGTGGGGCAGCCCATTTTGAGTCTCTGCTTCTCCTACCAGTTTTGACTTGGCTTATTCTGTATATTCTTAGTTATAAGACTTCTGTTTAGCTAGACTTCAGGCAGTTCTCAATGATGGTTGTCCTGGTGGTTAATTGTAATGTGGGCATGGTCATGGGAGGAGGCAGGTATAGCATTTACCCACTCTTTCATCTTGAGCAGAACCCACAAATGTGTTATCCTAAGTAGATAAGCACTAGTTAGATAACCTATTTCTTCTTTACTGAGCTTTGATTATTTCTGTCTTTTATGGAATTTTGTCAATTTTATCTACATTGTCCAATTAACTGTCACAAAGTTGTTTATAGTATTCTCTGGTTATCCTTTAAATATCTATAGACTCAGTTTTCATATCACCTTTTTTATTCCTGATATTGGTAATTTATGTGCTTTCTCTCTTTACTGACCAGCATAGCAGATTTTTCTTAATTTCATTGATTTTCTGAGAGAACCAGCTTTTAGTTTCATTGATTTTTATAGACTCTATTGGGGTGACAGCTGGTTAATAAAATAATACAAGATTCAAGTATACAACTATATAACACATCAACTGCATCTGTGTCGTGAGCTCACCACTGAAAACCAAGTCTCTTTCTCTCACCATTTATGCTCCCCTTTGCCCACTTCTACCTCTTCTAACCCCTTTTCCCTCCGGCAATCACTATACTATTGTCTCTGTGTGTGTGTTTTGCTTTAAAGCCTTCACCTTTTTATCCAACCCCCACAACATTCTTCCCTCTGACAGCTGTTGGTCTGTTCTCTGTATCCACAAGTCTGTCTCTACTTTGTTAGTTTATTTTGTTCATTAGAGTCTACATATAAGTGAAGTCATATGGTATATGTCTTTCTCTGACTGGCTTATTTCAGTTAGCATAATACTCTCGAGGTCCATCAATGCTATCACAAAAAGCAAGACTGCCTTAATTTTTAAGGCTGAGTAGTATTCCATTGGGTAAATGTAGCAATCCTTTTTATCCACTCATCTACTGATTGGCATTTGGACTGCTTTCAGTGTTTTGGGTTTCTTTGTATAAATTCAGAGAAATGGAATCACTGGGTCATAAGGAAGTTCCATTTTTAAAATTTTGAGGAAACTCCATACTATTTTTCACAATGGATGCACCAATATGCATTGCAACCAACAGTGCATGAGGGTTCCCTTTTTCCCACATCATTGCCAAAGTGTTGGTTGATTTTGAATTATGCTAGCCATTCTGACAGGGGTGAGGTAATACAACATGGCTTTAATTTGCATTTTTCTGATGAGTGGTGACATTGAGTATCTTTTCATGTCTATTGGCCATCTGTATGTCCTTTTTGGAGAAGTGTATATTCAGGTCCTTTGCCCATTTATAATTGGATCATTTGTTTTCTTGGTGTGGGGTTGTACAAATTCTTCATAAATTCTGGATATTAAATTCTTATCAGATGTATAATTTGAGAATATGTTCTTCCAATAAAGAGTCACCTTATCATTTTGTTGATGGTTTGCTTTGTGTGTAAAAGCTTCTTAGTTTGATGTAGTCCCATTTGTTTATTATTTTATGTTTCCCTTTCCAGAAGAAATACATTAAAAAAACTATTGCTATGAGATAAGTCTGAGATTTTACTGCCTATGTTTTCTCAGATTTTTATGGTTTTGATTCTAACATTCAAGTTATTAAGCCATTTTGAGTTTATTCTTCTATATGGAGGTGTAAGGAGGTATAAGGAGGTGTATGGAGGTATAAGGAGGTGGTCTAGATTTATTTATTTGCATGACCTGTCCAATTTTTGCAACACCTTTTATTGAATATACTGTCTTTACCCTACTGCATGTTCTTGCCTCCTTTGTCAAACATTAATTGACCAAAGAGTAATGGGTTTATTTATGGGCTCTCTAGTCTGTCCATTATTCTATATGTCTGTTTTTATCTCAGTACCATGCTGTTTTGATTACTATGTCCTTATAGTATAGTTTGATATCAGGTAGTGTGATTCTTCCAACTTTATTCTTTCTTGATATTGCTGAGGATATTTAGGGTCTTTTGTGGTTCCATATAAATTTTTGGAATATTTGTTATAAATCTGTGAGATAGTCCATTGGTATTTTATTACGGATTACACTGAATCTATAGATTGCTTTGAGTAGTATGGACATTTTAATGATGCTAATTATTCCTATCCATGAACACGTATATGCTTCCACTTATTTGTATCTTCTTCAATTTCTTCCTTCAGTGTCTTATAATTTTCCAAATGTAGATCTTTTATGTTCTTGGTTAAATTTATTTCTAGTTACTTTATCATTATTTTTGTGATTGTAAATGTGTTTTTTTTCTTAGTTTCTCTTTCTGGTAGCTTATTATTGGTGAATAAAAATGCCACCAATTTCTGAATGTTAATTTTGCATTCTGCTACTTTACTGAATCCATTCACCAGTTCTAGTAGTTTCTTTTAAATATTGTGTATTGATCATGCTATTAGAGTAGTCCCAATATTTCCTCCTTTGCCTCCATCCACCTGGTACCCCCTCAGGCAATCTTCCTCTTTAGTTCATGTCCATGAGTCATGCATATAAATTCCTTGGCTACCCAATTTTCTATACTGTTCTTAACATCCCACTGCCTATTTTATACCTATGAACTTTTACTTCTTAATCCCTGCACTTCCCCCATTGTCCTCCTTCCCACTTCCAACTAATAACCCTCCAAATGATCTCCATATCTATGATTCTGTTCCTGTTCTGCTTGTTTGCATATTGTTTTATTTTAGATTCAATTGTTGATTGTTGTAAATTTATTGCTATTTTAATGTTCATAGTTTTTATCTTCTTTTTCTTAAATAAATCCCTTTAACATTTCATGTAATAATGGCTTGGTGATGATGAACTCCTTTAGCTTTACCTTCTTTAGGAAGCACTTTATCTGATCTTCAATTCTGAATGATACCTTTGCTGGATAGAGTAATCTAGGGTGTAGTTTCTTGCTTTTCATCACTTTGAATAGTTTTTGTCAGCCACTTCTTGCCTGAAAAGTTTCTTTTGAGAAATCCACTGAAGGTCTTATGGGAACTTCTTTGTACATGACCACCTGCTTTTCTCTTGCTGCTTTTAAAATTCTTTCTTTATCTTCAGCTTTTGGCATTTTGATTATGATGTGTCTTAGTGTGGTCCTCTTTGTGTCCATCTTGTTTGGGACTCTCTGTGTTTACTGGACTTGTATGTCTATTTCTTTCACCAAATTAGGAAATTTAATTTTATTATTTTTTTAAAAAAAACTTTTAATCTCTTGCTCTTCCTCTTTTCATTCTGGCAGCCCTATGATTTGAATGTTGGCACATTTGAAGTTGTCCCAGAGGCTCCTTTGCCTATCCTTGTTTTTTCGGACTCTTTTTTTCTTCTTGGATTTAATTATTTTTCTCCCTTATGTTCCAATTCATTCATTCAATTCTCAGCTTTATCCACTCCACTGTTGTTTCCCTGTACATTATTCTTTTTTAACTTATTGTAACCTACATTCCTGCCTGTGTTTTTTCTTTTTTAATGCCATTAAAGTACCTAGTGAGTTCCTTGACCATCCCAATGACCAGTGTTAGGAATTCTGCATGTGATAGATTGCTTAATTCCATTTCGTTTAGTCCTTTCTCTGGAGTTTAGTTATGTTCTTTCATTTGGGCCATATTTCTTTGTCTCCTAAATTTGGCAGCATCCCAGTGTTTGTTTCTATGTATTAGGTACAGCTGCTTTGACTCCCTTTCTTAGTAACATGGTCTATTGTAGAAAGTGGACCTATAGGTTAGATGGGGCAAAATCTTAGGTAATCACCAGGGCAGGGCAACCTGTGTAAACCAGGTTGCTGGAGTGTCCAATATGTTGTCACTGCCAGTCCTTCCCACACAAATTTCTAGTAGATTTTTCTTTTTTTTTTTTTTTTTTGGTGGAGTCTTAAGGGTTTTCTATATCCAGTATCATGTCATTAATAATATGATTGCCTACATGGAAACATTTCAGGGAATCTACAAAATATCCAAACTAACAAAAAATAGCAAGTTTGCTGAATACAAAATTACCATCTAAAGCAGTGGTATTCCTGGAAAAAATAGCTAAAACATTTATGTAGTTAAAGATGACTCAGATGATAGCAATGAAAACCCTCAATTACAGAGAAAAAATCTAACAAAACTTTATGGAGAAAGATTTAAAACATTAAATGGCATAAAATCAGACTTTCTTAATTTGTGAGGTATGCCATGTTCATATACGATTTACCATGAAGCTTGACTTAACTGAATATGTGAACAATATTGAAGAATATGAGTAAGATGGGACTGGTGATCTACAGTTATAAAGACAAATTAAAACAGTGATATATTGGTCTAGGCAGATATAAATAAGCCAACACAACAGAATAAAAAGCCTAGAGGAAGATTGACATACCTGTAGGAACTTACTATGTGACAAAGATGGTGATACAAACTTTGAAAAAGAATCCAGACAATCCTTAAGCCATTAGTAGGAAAACAATAAATATGTAGCTCCATTTCTTTTACTAGATCCCAAAATAATATGTGAGAGAAAATTTGTAATACAAAAGATATCACAATGTCAAGGTGTTAGAGATGGGGAGAAAATATTTTCATTTTATATAAAATGATAAGATTGCTACAGAGAATACATAAAACACCCCTACAAATTACTACAGAAATGATGACCCAATGGAAAAATGTACAATGAATATGAAAGTACAATTCACAGGAAAGGAAGCACAAAGGTCAATAAACACTAAAATGTCTAGCCATACTAACTATCAGGATAATTCAACATAAAATAAATATTATACATCATTTCAAAAAAGTTTAGTAATACCACATTTGACAATGATATGAGAAAATGAGTATTGAGAGAGCATCAGTAAATTAATGTGGTGACAGAGATTTTAACATACATAGGACTTAAAATTTAAAAATTCCACTTCCAACTCTCTACAAAGAGGATCTCTTCCAAATACGTGAAAGAATGGAATTGGCATAATAGTTTTCTAACAGCAAAATTGTGAAAACAAAGTTGCAGGTTTGATCTCTAGTCAGGAAACATTCTTAGGTTGTGGGTTCCATACCCTGTCTGGGTGCATGTGGGAGGCAGCCGATCAATGTTTCTCTCTCTCTCTTTCTCCCTTCCTCTCCCTCTAAATATCAACAAACATATCCTTGGGTGAGGATTAAAAAATGTAGAAACCTCTCTGTCTCTCAAAAAGGAGATGACTATTCAAAAATTTGGTTTACTTATAAAGTGGAGTAATATATAGAGCATGCAAAAGAATGAACTAGATCCACATCACCATGGTGGAAAAGCATCATATACAGAAAGTACTAATATTAAACTAGAAATTTAAAATACAATTATTTATGTTGTTTGTAGAGAAATGTACATTTGGTAAAAATTATCAGAATATACATTAAAATCTTACATACTCCAGATAAATGATTATGTGTGAGGAAAACCAAAGGATAGAAGAGTGGTTCTTAAACTATAAAGTTTTATTTATTTCTTAAAATAATGACCTCAAGAAAATATTGCAAAATATTAACATATACAATCAGGTAATGGAATCTTTCACATTGTTTTTAAAAATTATAAATTTATATGGAGCCTAGGCCAAAAACAGGAGTTATAATTTTAGCAGTTTCTAAAATATAGAAAAGAACTATTTTTTTTCCCTGAAGCTCCTTTCTATACATAGGGCCCTGGTTATTCTAATAAGTTGGAGTAAGTTATTAGGTAATTTACAATTATCAGTAAATTAAATCATCAGTGATATATATTATTGTATTATATATAATTATATACAATGTCTAGCACAAGTTCTTATACAAACTAATATTCTATAAATATTTTGGATACTACTTTTGGTGATTCTGATTATACTAACAGATTGATAACTTGAAATTGTTATTTCATATTTATTTGGCAATGTAGAGTTTGTAGATAACCCATTCCCAAATAAAATAATATATTTGGGCTGAGTTGGATACTTTTCCAATTTCTAATGAATGTGAGTTGAATGAACTGGCTATGTAAATGTGGAAACTCAAGTGCCATGCTGGTAACTCAGAATACAGACCATTCAATGCTTCAAAGGACTCTGAGTTCTTTTGATGATGGTATTTAGGAAATCTTTAGATGTGTTTCCCAGGCCCAACTTTGATATATACACATGGTTAAAAGTCAAAGACAAGTTATTACTTCACCATATCTTATATAAACTCTCTATATTTTGACTATTTTCCTTCAAAAGAAACAATATCAATTTTAATGTTTTAATTGCAAGGGAGAACTAAGAAAATCCCAGCTTGATTATTCCTTTAACTCACCCAACCCGTACTCTGGAATGGCAGTCAACTCAAAGATCTATTTTGAAAATTAACATTTCTCCTCTTTTAAATGCTCATGAACAGTGTATAGAATTTTTTTTCTATCATGGAATTTGCAATGATGTAAAGAATTGAGAAGGTTTCCAAAATAACTAGGTTTCAAAAGTCAACAAATGTGGACAATTCGTACACTTTGAGAATAGATGCTTATTTATTAATTTACCCAAATAGCCTATCTGTGAAACAAAGATTTATTAAAGAATGATTGAGATATGAGTTTTCTTGAAAACATTTTTTCTGTATATTAGGAGAGGATTTTGTAAAATAGCACAAAGGACAAGAATTTGGTGACTACATATATAAAGGATGCGCTGCCGATGAAAATCAATCATGAAAGAACACAGTATTTATAAATACTTGATAACAAAGATGCCACTACAGCAACTGCCCTATGATAATTAAGTGAATAGATTATCAGGCACGATATAATGAATGCCTTGTTTCCAATCAGCTTTTATAAGCAAACAATGATAGATCCATCATCCAAAATTAGCAAAAAATCAGAGTGCAATGATGATTTAATTAAAATAGGCAGGGTAAATAAATGCATTAAAAATGAATGCCATACAAAAATAATATTCTAGGAAAGTGTTATGAAACAAGAGTCTTGAAGCAGAATTCATATAAAAAAAATACTCTTCTCAAGATAATAAATTAAAACCATGATGTTGTTACAATTATGACAACAGATTTAACATTTAATTTTTTTTTATTTTTTTTAAGCATTTTTTTTTTAAGATTTTTTTTTCCTTTTAGATTTTATTTATTTATCTTTAGAGGGGAAAGGAAGGAGAGAGGGAGAGAAACATCAATGTGCGGTTGCCTCTTGTATGTCCCCTGACGGGAACTGGCCTGGCAACCCAGGCATGTGCCCTGACTGGGAATCGAACCGCGATCTTTCGGTTCGCAGGCCCGCGCTCAATCCACTGAGCTACACCAGCCAGGGCTTAACATTTAATTTTGAATGAAACATTTTCTGTATTGTAAGAAAAAATTTTAACTTGGATTACCAGTGGCACAGATATATAGCAGACTATATTTTGGGGAGATTTTTACCACATTTTGTATGAATTATTCATATAAAAGTATTCACTGAGTTGGTTTTCTAATATGGCCAAACTATGCTGATGCATTTTGAAAAAATAACAATTATTAAGTAATAAGGAGTTTTCATATACACATAATAGAACTGATTTATAATATATAACTTTAGAATTCTAAACATTCAAAATTTCAGTGTTTCCACTAAATATATGTCATTTTGGAAGGGATATTTGCTTTTATCTTTTATTCAAATTTCATTTTAGTTTTTGAAAATATAGTACGTTTGACTTTAGGACTTTAGAATGTGATGTAAATTTCAATCTTCAATAGCAATTTAAAAATTATATATAGCATAAACTCATTTGAAAGTTTTTTGTTAGAAAAATATATATTTTAAATTTTTTTTTTTAGATTTTTTTTAAGTTATTTTTTTTTCCTTTTTTAGATTTTATTTATTTATCTTTAGAGGGGAAGGGAAGGAGAGAGGGAGAGAAACATCAATGTGCGGTTGCCTCTTGTATGTCCCCTGACGGGAACTGGCCTGGCAACCCAGGCATGTGCCCTGACTGGGAATCGAACCGCGATCCTTTGGTTCGCAGGCCCGCGCTCAATCCACTGAGCTACACCAGCCAGGGCATATTTTAAGTTTTGAACTGGACTTATGGTTTAATTTATTACAAGGTCCAACATTTGATTGTAAAATATTTTAAGTGTATATGTAATACTTTTGATAACAATTTAACATATAAAACTAAAATAAAACAATCTTTTATCTTAATAATGATGTGCTTTTGGTAAAGTCTATGTTATTGATAAGGTAATGACAAGATGTGAGTAATCACAAATATGGGGTTCCAAACAAAAATTACAGGTCAAATCTGATTCAGAGATTAAAATTTGGTATGCTTGTAATTTTGAGCAGGGGACATAGCAGACATTTTTAGAAGGTTGACTGTTATCCTTTAAGCAATCTAAAAAAATGTATATGAATGTTTCATCTTTATTTAGAGGTTGTTTTGTGTTGCTTTTACTGAGATTTGAGATACAATTTTTAAAAAGACATATAAATAGAGAAAACTGGGAAGGAGATTTGCTTAAAGTGATCACTAGCAATCAGCACGCTTAGTTTCAGAGAACTGCCTCTCCTTTTCTTAGAGACTCCTCCCTTTGAAGTTGATGCTTGCTCTTTGCAGATATTCAGGGCATGAGAAGAACAAAATCTGGTATGAGAACTGGAAGATAAATGACTAGCTAAAAAAATAACTTTTAGAGAGTTGGTATACATAAAAGAAGATAGAGTTTCTAGGCTCTGATGAAATTACATTTCAAAGGGATAGAGAAATATATAGACAAGAAGAACCTAAGAAGTAGAGTTTGCATAGTGTGTCTCAGAAAGTCAGTTTTCACATCCAGTTCAGACAGTGATGTTCTTTCATTTTACTTCCTCTGCTCTGAGCTACATATTGCTCTTCTGTGGATCTGAAGATACTACTACACGGATTGTCATCTTACATCTCTTCCTCCTCTTCACTACACATGCATCATTATGCTTTGTCCTAATCTGTAATCTTGACTTGTACCTTTATTTTTTAATGCATTCATTTTCTATCTATTCTCTCCTCTGTTTTTGGCTGTGTTTTCTTTGCTTTTAATCTTCTGTTAATTTGGAAAACAGACATTTTAAAATTTTAGCCCGGGTTGGTGTGGCTCAGGGGATTGAGTGCTGGACTGTGAACCAAAGACATTTTAAAATTTTAATAACATTTACCAAGTAACAAACACTTAAAATAATGGCCCTACAATAACACAACCCTCTCTCTCTATGTTTGTGTATATATATGTATACACACAGATGCATATATGTATATATGTATATATATATATACACATTTGTCTATATATGTAGAGAGAGATGGATTACATATATCGATCAATAGATATATTAATCAATAGATGACTAGATATATGCGCATGTGTGTGCATACATAAGCTCAATCAGTTGGAAATTGTAGACATTATACTATTTTGCCCATAAATATTTTGAGATAGTTTATAAGAATAATGACATTTTCTGATATAACTATATCATTACTACACCTAACAAAGTTAGTGTTAACTTACTTATATCTAAGACACTGTATATGACTTCTCTGTCTTCTGTATCTATCAGTGTCTTTCTGATTATTTGAAGCTTTTTTGCACTCTTCTTCTTCATTCTAAGAATACTTTTCAAATATATTCAGTGTATCTTGTTTCAATTTTACTCAGTGATATTGCTATTCTTCAATTGCTTCCAGTGGATAATTTAATTCTGACTTTGAAAAATTGTCTTTGTATATTATCCTGTTTCCTATCTCATTTTAGTAGTATTTCATCTTATATACTATTCTGTTTTTCCATCTCATCTTAGTAGTATTTAGTATCATCCTGATCTGTTCTTAGGATTTCCTGTTCTTTTTTTCCTTATGGCCACATTTAATTGCATCATGTTGATTACATTCAAATAGTATCATAGACTATAGCCCTACATTTAATTATGATTTTGAGATGCATTTTATATCTTTTAAAAATGAAAGATGATTTTTTTTCTTATGGTAAAGGATGAATTACTTTGGTACCTGAGTTCTTGTTAGCTTCAGAACTTGTCAAATCTGACACTCATTGAATTTAGATGAGAAAAATATTTCAGCACTAGGCACTTGCTTGCCATTCGTCGCACTTGCTAGAACTTGTATGAGTCACACCAACCCACAAGAGAAAGTGCTTCATCAATCATCACTTGCTCACCACTCACTGCAACAAATTAACGGTGAATACTAAAATACCCCTGTGTACATTTTTTTCAAGCTAACCTTACTTTAAAAGGGATAAATCTACTTATACCCAACAGTGAGATTTTGAATTGTCATATCTTGCTCAGTATCCATTTATTTAATCATGACATTTTTGATTTGCATTTGGAAGAGGGACTGCAATTTACAGCTGCTATTCCAACATTTCGTTTCTAGAAAAAAATTTCTAGCATGTTTCTGATAGACTGATTTGGAAACTTACTGCCTAATTCAGTGACGTTGATGTAATGTAATGAAAAAAAAACACGAAAATTATCTAATACTATTGACAAGTGTCTTACTCCAGAATTTTTTTTAATTTACCATACTTTTCAAAATCCAGTCTCTTAAATGATCTTATCTATCTCCACGCTGTCTTCCCACTGTTTATTCTGTTGAGTTTTGTGGGACCAAAAATAAATGGTGTATGAAGACATGTGGAGGCAAGATTTTTATTCTGGCTGCCTCATACAAAGTAATATACTATCATATGATACCATGCAGGATCCAAAGTGATGAGACATAGTAGAATGTGATGTGAAACCCTGTGATGCATCTCAACATACACAATACAATTACATAACCAGGCAGTGGAGGGCTAGGTGTCTAGTTTTTTGATTGGTATGAACTCTTTTAAAAAAATTTTTTTAAAAAATTTTTATTTTAATTGTTGGTCTTGTACGGTGTTCTGTCTTTTATTCTCACCCCAACCCACCACTCCATCCCTCCCCACCTCCCTCCCATTTCCACCCCCCCCCCATAGTTTTTGTCCATGTGTCCTTTATACTTGTTCCTGTAAACCCTTCCCCTTTTCCCCTGAGATTCTCTCCCCTCTCCCCTCTGGTGACTTTCAGCCTGTTCTCAATTTCCATGTCTTTGGTTGTATTATGCTTGTTTGTTTGTTTTGTTGATTAGCTTCCTGTTAAAGGTGAGATCATATGGTATTTGTCTTTCATTGCCTGGCTAATTTCCCTTAGCATGATGCTCTCAAATTCCATCCATGCAGTTGCATAGGGTATGAGCTCCTGCTTTCTTTCTGCTGCATAGAATTCCATTGTGTAAATGTACCACAGTTTTTTGATCCATTCATTTACTGATGGGCATCTAGGATGTTTCCAACACTTGGCTATTGTAAATTGTGCTGCTCTAAATATAGGGGTACAAAGGTTCTTTTGGATTGGTGTTTCAGGGTTCTTAGGATATAGTCCTAGCAGTGGAATTGCTGGGTCAAAAGGTAGATCCATTTTTAGAAAATTTTATACTGTTTTCCATAGTGGTTGTACCAGTCTGCACTCCCAACAGCAGTGCACTAGGGTCCCCTTTTCTCCACAACCTCTCCAACACTTGCTGTTTGTTGCTTTGTTTATGAAGGCCATTCTGACTGGTGTCAAGTGGTATCTCATGGTGATTTTAATTTGCATCTCTCTGATAGCTAGCAATATCGAGCATTTTTTCATGTGTCTCTGGATCCTCTCTATGTCCTCCTTGGAGAAGTGTCTGTTCAAGTCCTTTGCCCATTTTTTAATTGGGTTGCTTGTCTTCTTAGAGTGGAGTCCTGTAAGTTCTTTGTATATTTTGGAAATTAAACCCTTATCTGAGGTATCATTGTCAAATATGTTTTCCCACACAGTTGGTTCTCTTTTTATTCTAATACTGTTTTCCTTGGCCATGCAGAAGCTTTTTATTTTGATGAGATCCCATTTGTTTATTCTTTCCTTTATATCCCTTGTTTTAGGGGACATATCGGTAAAAATGTTGCTGCATGGAATATCAGATTTTCCTGCCTATGTTCTCCTCTAGGACTTTAATGGTGTTACGGCTTATGTTTAAATCTTTTATTCACCTTGAATTTATTTTTGTGTATGGTGTAAGTTGGTGCTCGAGTTTCATTTTCTTGCACGAAGCTGTCTAGTTCTCCCAACACCACTTGTTGAAGAGGCTATTTTTACTCCATTTTATGTTGCTGCCCCCTTTGTCGAATATTAATTAACCATAGAGACTTGGGTTTATTTCTGGGCTCTCTGTTCTATTCCACTGGCCCACGTGCCAGTTTTTATGCCAGTACCAGGCTGTTTTGATTACAGTGGCCTTGTAATACATTTTGGTATCAGGTATTGTGATCCCTCCTGCTTTGCTCTTCTTTCTCAAGATTGCTGCCGCTACTCTGGGTCGTTTATTGTTCCATATAAATTTTTGAAGTGTCTGTTCTATATCTGAGAAATATGCCATTGGTACTTTAATAGGTATTGCATTGAATCTGTAGATTGCTTTGGGAAGTATGGACATTTTGATGATGTTAATTCTTCCGATCCATGAGCACGGTATGTGTTTCCATTTATTTGTGTCTTCCTTGATTTCTTTCTTCAGTGTTGTATAGTTTTCTGCATACAGGTCTTTTACCTCCTTGGTTAGGTTTATTCCTAGGTACCTCATTTTTCTTTTTGCTATATCGAATGGGATTTTTTTTTTCTTGATTTATGCTTCTGTTGTTTCATTGTTGGTATACAAAAATGCCTTTGATTTCTGGATATTGACCTTGTATCCGGCTGTTTGGCCAAATTCATTTATTAGGTCGAGCAGTTTTTTGGCCGAGACTATAGGATTTTCTATGTATACTATCATATCATCTGCAAATAATGATAGTTTTGTTTCCTCCTTTCCAAGTTGGATGCCTTTTATTTCCTTTTCTTGTCTACTCGCTGTGGCTAATACTTGTAATACTATATTGAATAGAAGTGGTGAAAGTGGACAACCTTGTCTTGTTCCTGATTTTAGTGGAAAAGAATTTAGTTTTTGCCCATTGAGTATGATGCTGGCTGTAGGTTTCTCATATATAGCCTTTATTATGTTGAGGAATGCTCCCTCTATTCCCACTTTGCTGAGTGTCTTTAATATAAATGGATTCTGTACCTTATCAAATGCTTTTTCCGCATCTATTGATATGATCATGTGATTTTTGTCTTTTGTTTATGTGATGAATTACATTTACTGATTTGCAAATGTTGAACCATCCTTGCATCCCTTGGATGAATCCCACTTGCTCATGGTGTACGATCTTTTTAATGTGTTTTTGGATGTGGTTTGCCAATACTTTGTGAGGATTTTAGCATCTATGTTCATCAGCGATATTGGCTTGAAGTTCTCCTTCTTTGTTGTGTCTTTATCTGGTTTTGGGATTAGGATGATGCTGGCTTCATAAAAAGAGTTTGGGAGACTTCCATCATTTTTTATTTTTTTGAATAGTCTGTGGAGAATCAGGGTTAGCTCTTCCTTAAATGTTTTGTAGAATTCTCCTGTGAAGACATCTGGTCCAGGACATTTGTGTGTTGGGAGTGTTTTGATTACTGATTCAATTTCACCGGCTGTTATTGGTCTGTTCAGGCTTTCTGTTTCTTCTTCATTGAGTTTTGGAAGGTTATATTTTTCTAGAAACCTGTCCATTTCACCTAGGTTTTCAAATTTCTTGGCATACAGTTCTTCATAGTAATTTCTTACAGTCCTTTGTATTTCTGCAGTGTCAGTTGTAATATTGCCTCTTTCATTTCTGATTGTGTTTCTTTGGGTCCTCTCTCTTTTTTTCTTGATGAGCCTGCTTAAAGGCTTGTCGATTTTGTTGATCTTTTCAAAGAACCAACTCTTGGATTCATTGATCTTTAGGATTGTGCTTTTAGTCTCTATGTCATTTAATTCTGCTCTGATCTTGGTTATTTCTTTCTTTCTACTTGCTCTGAGCTGTCTTAGTTGTTGTTTTTCAAGTTCTTGTAGGCATAGGGTTAGGTTGTTTGTTTGAGATGTTTCTGTCTTTTTTAGGTAGGCCTGTATCGCAATAAGCTTCCCTCTGAGGACTGCCTTTGCTGTGTCCCATAAATTTTGGGTCGATGTGAGTTCATTATCGTTTGTTTCCAGAAACTTTTTGATTTCCTCCCTAATTTCATTCTTGACCCATTCATTGTTTAATAGCATATTATTCAATCTCCATGATTTTGAGGGTTTTGGGTTTTTCTCCTTGGGGTTGGTTTCTAGTTTCAGTGTCTTGTGGTCAGAGAAAATGCTTGGTATGATTTCAATTTTCTTGAATTTGTTGAGGCTTGATTTGTGTCCTATCATGTGGTCTATCTTTGAAAATGTTCCATGTGCATTTGAAAAGAAAATGTATTTAGTTTCTTTGGGATGAAGGGCTCTATATATATCAGTTAAGTCCATTTCCTCTAGAGTGTTGTTCAATGCCACAATATCTTTGTTGATATTTTGTTTGGAAGATCTGTCCATTTTTGACCGTGGGTGTTAAAATCGCCTACTATACTTGTGTTGCTGTCAATATCTTTCTTGAAGTCCTCTAAAATTTTCTTGATGTATTTAGGTGCTCCTCCATTGGGTGCATATATATTTACAATATTTATGTCTTCTTGGTGGATTCTTCCCTTGAGTATTATGAAGTGACCTTCTGGGTCTCTCTTTATGGCCCTTCTTTTGAAGTCTATTTTGTCTGATATGAGTATTGCTACCCCAGCTTTTTTTTCCTGACCATTTGCTTGGAAAATTTGTTTCCAGCCCTTCACTTTGAGCCTGTGTAGGTGTTTTGTCCTGAGGTGGGTCTCTTGTAGGCAGCATATGTGTGGGTCATGCTTTCTTATCCATTCAGCTATTCTATGTCTTTTGATTGGAGCATTTAATCCATTTACATTTAAGGTTATTATTGATAGGTGTTTATTCATTGCCATTTTTGTACCTGTGCTCCTCTCTCTCTCTTTTCCTTTCTTTCCTTAAAGCAGTCCCTTTAGCATCTCTTGCAGTACAGGTTTGGTAGAGGTGTATTCTTTTAGACTTCTTTTGTCTGGGAAGCTCCTTATTTGTCCTTCTATCTTGATTGAAAGCCTTGCTGGATAAAGTAGTCTTGGTTGTAGGCCTTTGGTTCTCATTACTTGGAATATTTCTTGCCATTGTCTTCTGGCTTGAAGCGTTTCCATTGAGAAGTCAGCTGCTAACCTTATCGCGGATCCCTTATATGTTACTTCCTTTTTCTTCCTTGCTGCCTTTACGATTCTCTCTTTGTCTTGGAATTTTGCCATTTTAATGATGATGTGTCTTGAAGTGGGCCTCTTTGGGTTCCTCTTGATTGGGACTCTCTGTGTTTCCTGGATATGTATGGCTTTTTCTCTCACCAAATTAGGGAAGTTTTTTATCATTACTTTTTCAAACAGGTTTTCTGTCCCTTGTTCTTGTTCTTCTCCTTCTGGTATCCCTATTATATGGATATTATTCCGTTTCATGTCTTGCATTTCTCTTAAATCCTCTTCATTCTTTCTGAGCCTCTTTTCCTTATCTTGCTCATTCTAGGTGTTTCTTTCTATTTTGTCCTCCAACTCGCTGATCCGATCTTCTGCTTCATCGATTCTGCTTTTCATTCCTTCTACTGTGTTCTTCAGTTAAGAGATTGTGTTCTTCATTTCCTCTTGGCCCTTGTTAATAGTTTCTATTTCCTTTTTCACGTTGATATAGTTTGCCGTGAGTTCATCATAACTTCCCTGTAGTTTCTGGTAGCTCATTGAGAGCTCATTGAGCTTCCTGACAACCATTGCTTTGAACTCGATATCTGATAGTTGAGTTGCCTCCGTTTCATTTAGCATTCTTTCTGGAGCTTCCTCCTTTCCTTTCATTTGGGGATTGTTCCTTTGTCTTCCCATTGTTTGTAAGACTCTTGTTGTTAGCTTCAACTTCTTAAATTGATCTGTTCTGGCTCCCTGGGTTTGTGGTATGACCTTCTGTGATAGAATATCTGTGAGATTCAGTGGTGGATTCTCCTTCGGATATCCTGTTGTTCACAGCTTCCACTGTCTCATCAGCTGGAATACCCTCTTTCTGGGGTCAACTCTGTTTTTTTTTCACAGTTCCAGGTTTGTTTGTTTGTTTTGTCTCACTCATGGGTATTTACAAAGAGAAGTGGGGGAGAAATGAAAAATAGAAGAAAGAAGAAAAAAGAGGAAGTTATAAGAGATAAAATTGGAAAGAAAGGAAGAAGGAATAAGACAAGAAGGAATGAAAGGGAGGCAAAAGGAGTTGGGGAGTAAAGAAGAAGATAAAAATAATGAACAGGTAGTTATTAAAAACTCACATAGATAGACAGGCACACAAACAAAAAAATACAAACAAACTAGTAAAACAAAAACCAAAAAACAGACACACACCCACACACACAAATACAAACAGCCAAAAACAAAGCAAAACAAAATATTTTAAAAAATATATTTAAAAAAACAAACAAACAAAAACAACTAAAAACCCTCTTGTTGTTTTCAAACTTGCAGAGCCGGTTTTTCTGGTCTTGCTGGCTGCAATGGCCGAGGGGTGATCATATTGCTTTTCTCTGTGTTCAGAACTCAGTCCTCATTGTGCTACGTATCCCAACGTTAGTGGGCGCCTCTCCCCACAGGGTTTCCAGAGTCTGTTCTGAGCCTCCTGGTGTGTACGCACTTCTCCAAGTTTATGGGTGTGTGCTAGGTTCTCCAGTCCTGCGCAGCCGCCTGCCTTTGCCCCTGGGAGGCTTTCTGTGGTCTGGCGCAGCCGCTTGCCTTTGCCCCTGAGCGGGGCCTACACTCCAGCTGCTATCTCAGGCCTGCGCCTTGGTCCTGAGCTGTCTGCGTTCCAGCACCACCCGTGCACGCACTGGCAACTTCAGCTCTACAGCTGTCTCCAGTGGCCAGCGCCCACATTTTCATGAGTGTCCACTACCCTGCAACCGTGTGCAGTCCCACGTGGGTGCCTATTTTCATGCAGCTGTCTCACTTTACACGCGCCTCTGTCTGTGGTTGGGGCAACCGTGCTTTTGCAGTTGCCTGGCGACCACGAAAACTCAGTTCAAAGTCGTGCAGTGACCTGGTGCGGGGCACCCACTTTCGCTCAGCTGCAGTCACGCAGTGGCCGCTGAGATCTCCCAGCCGGTTCAGCGGCTGACCCAGCTCCCTCCCCAGGGCCCTGGGGCAGGCTTGGCCGAGCGCTGGGCAGGGGCCTCAGCTGCCCCACTCTCCACGCACTGGACCCTGGGCTCCTATTGTTCTGAAGAGCTCTCCTTACCGCTGGTTTTTCAATGTCCGCTACAATTTCCGATCTCTTATTCTCCAATATGCTGTGTTACTGTTCCTTGTCTTGTCTGTTCTTCCATAGATTGGCCTGGTTTTTCTACCATGTGTAGGGGGAAATGGGCTCTGCTCCCTCCTACCATGTCTCCATCTTCCCTCCTCCCAAATGATTGGTATGAACTCTTGATCTGAGTCTTAGGAAGAGGAGGATTGAGGGGTAGAGAAATATTTTTCTAATTTTCATTCATAATATAAACATGAGTAAAATTTTTATTGATTTTCTTAGTTAAATTCCAATGACTGGTAATTTGATTGTTTTAGTTAGTATTTAAGGTTGTGTCATTTTCAGCATTTAAAAAAAATATTTTGGAAGGAAAGAACAATGTGCTTTATGAATACGTAGCCAAACTACAATAAATTTAAAATGCATAACTACTTTTGGATTTGATCAATTTATCAAGCTCAAGAAATTTACATTTCCCCAACAAAACAAACAAGCAAAATATAACCAGAGACACTGAAATAAAGAACAAACGAACAGTGACCATATGGTAAAAGGAGGGGGATTATGGTGGAAGAAAGGGGATGGGTTGTCAGGTAACATGTTTAAAGGACACATGGCCAAAGCCAAAGCAGGTATAATCCAGGGCGGGAAGTGGGGATGGATGGAGAGAGGGACAGTGGTGGGGGAGGAAATGGAGACAACTGTACTTGAGGGACAATGAAGATAAAAAGAAATTTGCATTTCTCCCATTCTATCTTTCAAAAAAGATTATTTTTCTTAGTAAGTATCTCATTTGGTGAGATGTATTTCAAACTTTATCTCATATGACTATCTCAATAATGTTGTAGGGTAGGCACTATTATTGTTTTCCTTTTTACACTGTAGAAAACTAAGCATCTGAAAATATTTTATCTCTTCCAAATTTTAAATCTGAAATTCATGCTATGATATTCCAAAAGAAGAAAATTTTAGTTGGCATATATTCATGTTCATAATGCACATAGTAATAAATGTGGAAACATTATAAAAGAATATAATTTTGAGAAAATAATTCTTATCTATTTTCTGCAATACACTTATTCAAAAAGGACCAATTATATGAAAAGATTGCTAATTGTTTGATACATTAAATTTTCCTAAAGAAATCCAAATGTCTAGACATAGAAATATTGTAAAACTTCTATATCTCATTATATGCAAATTGATACACAGCAGAAGTTGTAATTTTTTAGACACCTAAATTCTTCCAATTCTTTCAATATTTCTTCCTGAGTAAATATCACTATAACATTTCATCAATTATTGAATCTCTTCCCTAGAAAAATCTTTAGTAAAAATCTGCCTTGAACTACTCAAACCTAAAATGAATTTCCTTAAAATGCTTCATGGAAATGTAATAAAATGGAATGGTCTTTTCTGTAGTTTATTTTTATTGTATTTTTATTATCATTTATCCCCCTTATACCTTCTCCTGCCTCCACTCACTTCTCTTCCCCCCACCTTCGCCAAACTGTTGTCCATGTCCATGCGTTCTTTCTCTCTTCTGTTTGATCCCTCCACTTTCCCAACCAGAGCTGTCAGCCTGCTCTCTATCTATGAATCTGTCTCTATTTTGCTTTTTAGTTCAGTTTGTTCATTAAATTCCACATATGAGTAATATCAAATGGTATTTATCTTTCTCTGAATGGCTTATTTCACTTGGCATAATATTCTCCAGGTTCATTCATGCTGTCACAAAGGGTAAAATTGCCTTCTTTTTTATGGCCAAATAGTATTCCATTATATGGATGTATCACATTTTTTATCCACTCATACTGATGACACTTAAGCTGCTTCCAAATCTTGTCTATTTTAAATAATGCTGCAATGAACATAGGGATGCATATTCTTTTGAACTACTGTTTTGAGTTTCTTTGGATAAATTCTCAGAAGTGGAATCACTGGATCATAAAGTAGTTCTATTTTTTATTGTTTTAAAATTTTCACTTATTTATCTTTAGATGGGAAGAGAGGGAGAAAAAGAGGGAGAGAAACATCAATGTATGGTTTCCTCTTGCATGCCACCCACTGGGGACCTGGTCCGTGACCCAGGCATGTGCCCTGACTGGGAATCAAACCAGCAACTCTTTGCTTTGCAGGCTGGCACTCAATCCACTGAACCACATCAGCCAGATTTATTTTTAATTTTTTGATCCATCTCATGCTGCTTTCTACAGTGGCTGCACCAATCTGCATTCCTACCAACAGTTCAGAAGAGCTCCCCTTTCTCCACAACCTTTCCAGCACTTGTTTTTTGATTTATTGATGGTAGCCATCCTGACAGGTGTGAAGTGACATCTCACTGTGGTTTTAATTTTCATGTTTCTGATGATTATTGATGTTGAGCATCTTTTCATGTGTTTAATGACCTTCTGTATTTCCTCCTAGGAGAACTGTCCATTTGGGTCTTTTGCTCATTTTTTTTTTAATTGGATTGTTTGATTTTTAGTGTTGACTTCTAAACGTTCTTTATAAATTTTGGATACTAAACCCTTATCAGATATATTGGTAAATATGTTCTCCCATTCAATGGCTTGTCTTTTCATTTTCCTGATGATTTCCTCTGTTGTGCAAAACCCTTTTAGTTTGATGTAGTCCCATTTGTTTATTTTTTCTTTTGTTTCCCTCACTAGAGGAGATATAGTAGAAAAATATTGCTATAGGCAATGTCAGATATTTTACTGCCTGTGTTTTCTTCTAGGATTTTTATGGTTTCAGGTCTGACATTTAAGTCTTTGATACAGTTTGAATTTATTCTTGTGAGTAGTGTAAAAAGTTTGTCTATTTCCACTTTTCAGCACATATCTAATTTTTCCAATATCAATTATTGCATAAACTATCTTTAGCCCATTATATGGTTTTGCCTACTCTGTCAAATATAATTGACTATACAGTTGTGGGTTTATTTCTGGATTCTCTATCTGTTCTATTGATCTATGTGTCTTTTTTATGCTAGTACCATGCTATTTTGATTACTATGGCATTATAGTATAGTTTGGTATTAGGTAGAATGATTCATCCAAATTTGTTATTTCTCAAGATCACTGTTGCTATTTGGGGTCTTTTGACCGAAATACACTCATAGTGGAGGACTTTAACACTTCATTGACTTCAGTAGATAGATCTTCCAGACAAAAATCAACAAGGAGATGCCAGATTTAAAAGACACACTGGAACAAATAGATTTAATTATTTTCACATCATCCTGGCCCATAGCAGCAGAACATACATTCTTATCAAGTGCACATGGAACATTTTCTAGGATACACCACATATCAGGACACAAATACAATTCTCAATAAATTTAAGAAGATTTAAATCATATCAAGCATCTTCTCTATAAACTAGAAATAAATCACAAGAAAAGAACTGAAAAGTACACAAAAATGTGGCGGCTAAATAACATGTTCTTAAACAATGAATGGGTCAATAATGAGGTCGAGGAACAAATCAAAAGATACCTTGAACCATATGAAAAGGAGAACACAGCTACCCAAAATCTATGGAATACTGAGAAAACAGTCCTAAAAGGGAAATTCACACGATTACAGCCCTAGCTCAAGAAACAAGAAAAAGCTCAAATAATTAATCTAATTTTACACGTAAAGGGACTTGAAAAATAACAGAAAAAACAACAACAAAGTGAGTAGAAGGAAGGAAATAGTAAAGATAAGAGCAAAAATAAGTGAAATAGATTCTAAATAAATAATAAAAAAGATCAGTTATTCCAAGAGCTGGTTGTTTGAAAAAGATAAACAAGATTGACAAATCTTTAAGATTTGTCAAGAAAAAAATGAGAGAGGACCCAAATTAATAAAAGCAGAAATGAAAGAGGAGAAGTAATAACTGACACCAAAGAAATACAAAGGGTTGTAAGAAAATATTATGAACAATTAGATGGCCACAAATTGGACAATCTGGCTGGTATGGATACGTTCCAGAAACATACCATCTTCCAAAACTAAATCAGAAAGAATCAGACAATATGAATAGAAAGATCACACCTAGTGAAATTGAAGCAGTAATCAAAAAGTCTTCCCACAAACTAAAGCCCTGGACTGGATGGCTTTAAAGGTGAATTTTACCAAACATACTGAGAATAAGTAACACTTGTCCTCACACTATTCTCAAAAATTCAAGACGAGAGAAGACTCTGAAGCTCATTTTATGAGGTGAGCATTGTCTTAATTCCAAAATCAGTTAAAGACAGTACAAAGAAAGAAAAGTATAGGCCAATATCCTTGATAAACATAGTTGCCAAAATCCTCAACCAAATATTAGCAAACCAAATACAGCATTACATTAAAAAGATTATAAACCATGATCAAGTGGGGTTTATTCTGGGGACAAGATTGATACAATATACACAAACCAATAAATATGATACACTATAGAAGTAAAATGAAGGACAAAAACCATATGATCCTATCAATAGATGCAGAAAAAGCATTTGATAAAATCCAGGACCCATTTGTGACAAAAACTCTCAGCAGAGTGGGAATAGAGGGAACATGCATAAACATAATGAAGGCCGTATATGACAAACTCACTGCCAGCATCATACTCAATGGACAATAACTACAATCATTCCCCCTAACATCAGTAAAATAGAGGGTTGTTCACTTTCACCTCTCTTATTCAACATAGTACTAGAAGTCCTGTGACAGCAGTCAGAGAAGAAGAAGAAATAAAAGGCATCCAAATTGGAAAGGAAGAAGTAAAACAGTCATTATTTGCAGATGACTGATACTGTGCATAGAGAGCCCTGAAGATTCCACCAAGAAACTACTAGAACAATAAATGAGTTCAGTAAAGTAGCAGGATACCAAATTAATATCCAGAAATTAGTTTCATTTTAAGAAATTTTGTTTATTCATTTTTAGAGGGGAAAGGAGGGAGAAGGGGAGGGAGAGAAACATCAGTGTGTGATTGCCCCTTGAGTGCTCACTACTGGGGACCTGGGCTGCAACCCAGGCATGTGCCCTGACTAGAATTGAACCTGTGACCCCTTGCTTTGCAGGCTGGCACTCAGTCCATTGAAACACACCAGCCAGGGCTCTGAGAAATCAGTTGCATTTTTATATGACAGTAATGAACTATAAGGAAATTAAGAAAGCAATCATTTTCACAAATTGCTTCAAAAAGAGTAAAATATTTAGGAATAAATTTAACCAAGAATGTAAAAGACCTGTACTCAGAAAATTAGAAGATATGGAGGAAAAAAATTGACGAATATATAAATAAGCAGAAGCATATATCATATTCAAGCATAGGAAGAATTAACATCATTAAAATGTCTGTACCACACAAAGCAATCTGTAGATTCAAGGCAATTCCTATCAACATACCAATTACTTAATTTATAGAGCTAAAACAGATATTTCAAAAATTTATATGGATCCACAAAAGAAATAGTATGGTACTTTCAATAAAATGTACTGAGTTAACTGAATGTTTATACAAAGAAGGCATGTTCACAATATCACTGTCAGTAATAGCCTAAAACTAGAAATTACCAAAAGTCCATTAGCAATACCTAGGATAAATAAATAGTGAGAGAGTCACTCAGTAGAATACTATACAGCAGTGAGAATTAATGAGGTACTTTTAATGTGCAAAGACATGGATGAATCTTTCAAACATAACATGAAACAAAATAACCTAGAAATATAATAATAAATGAATCCATGACATAATTTATGTCAAGCACAAAGGATATAAACTAATCTATGGTGTTAGGGGTTGAGAAAGTAACTCCCATTTAAGGTTTGGGGATGTTAGTTACTGGATGGTGCACAAGGTGAACTTCTGGTTAGTTGTTCTTGATCTGAGCCCTTGTTACACAGTATTGCAAAGTTTTAGAAAATCCACCAAAGAGTCCATTTATAATACGTGTACTTTTCTGTATCTATGTTATACTTCAATGAAAACCTCTAACAACCAACCTTTAATCTGGAAGTTTACTGAGAGTTAAGTTTCAGTTTTTCACAGGTAAGAAAATAATGCAAAATGCTTTCAAATGTACCTGATACATTTGTCATACTCTGTGCTATATACTACTGCATTTGGTGGCCTGAATGATGCTATGACATGGAAAATTGTAAGAGAATCCTAGAATTAAAAGATACCATGAAATCCTCTATTTCAAGCTCATGATTTTGAGGCAACTATTTATTTTTGTTAGTAAATAATACCTGCTCAACAGTTAGAGCTCAGGTGTGTCCCACAGCTCATGCATATGGTGAGTGTAGAGTGTTAACCTACTGGAGACATCTAGTGATCCTCCTTCACACTAGAATTATGGAACTGTCTGATTCTGTTAGGTTCAGTGTAGAAACCATATTTAAATTTAGTCCTAGTGCTAAATGTGGTCCGGTGTCATTGAGAAGTTAACTTCTTAAAGTACTAAAGGCATCTCCAAGGATTTATGATGTACTGATAATCAGACTTAACTTATCTAACATATAAAGCCACTATCATGTCAATATAGTATGATATGCAAGGTTTCTTAAGCTTGAAAAACTTTCTAAGCACTATGACTTTGAAAATTAACCAAAGGTCATTAATACAAGAAATTTTAATGTAAGATGTAGAGGTATACACTCTGTTCAGTTAAATTTCTCATCATTTGGGTAGAATTTCTAGAACTCATAATGGAAATAGCAAAATCATAACAATAGCAGACAGAAGCTAGAGACTCGAGTTTTAGCCAAATTTAACCAATAGCTAGTTTTATTATAATGGGCAGTTGTTAAAACTGAGAGCATAATTTTTATTACTGGTTAAATAAAAGTATTGAATTTGATGATCATTAATTGTCTTTCTCAAGTTCATGATCATGTAGTTCTCATGATAGCACTAGCTTTTACACAACTTAAATGTATTTCATGCTTGCTTTTATAAAAGTCTATCTGAATTTTTCTCTTATTATTTCATTTACTTTATCTGGACAAAAATTTGTCTTTACTGAAACCTGAAATTCATCTCAATTCAAGCTTATAAATTTAACATTAAGTATGGGAAATATAAATAGAAAATTACTAATTTTTGCAACTAATTTAGGTACCTCTAATGATCAGCAGTTACCAGAAATAAAAGGGTATGAGCAATACTTTATAAGTCCAGTTAATTAACAAAATTATTCTTTATGCTTTACAAAATTGAATACCAAGAAGACATTTATAGATAATCTCAAAATTACTCCAATAAGAATATTTATAAAAATGCAAATTCAGGCTCTGGCTAACGTTAAGGATAAATTAAAGCTGAACAAGAATTCAAATAGTAGTAACATTGAATTCATAAAAAAAAACTTTATCACATGCTCTAGTTTAAAATTATATGTGACTAACATTTTTGTTCAGTTTTAAAACCATTTTTTCTTAAATCAACTCTCTAGAAATTTTGTTCAGAAGAGTTTGAAGTTGTACCAGAACATGTTGTTTTGTCAGCATATTTATCTTATTTTGTTTAAGATTAAAGTTAATAATAAATAATATGATCTCACTTTTAATGGGAACCTAATCAACAAAACAAACAAACAAGCAAAATATAACCAAAGACACTGAAATTGAGAACGGGCTGACAGTCACCAGAGGGGAAGAGGGGAGGGAATTTCAGGGGAAAAGGGGAAGGGTTTAGAGCAACAAGTATAAAGGATACATGGGCAAAAACTATGGGGGTGGAAATAGGAGGGAGGTGGGGAGGGCTGGGGTGGTGGACTTGGGTGGTAGTAAAAGACAGAAAACTGTACAAGAACAACAATTAAAATAAAAAAATAAATAAACTCATGGACACTGACAACAGAAAAAAAGATTAAACTTAAATAAAAGAAATAGCTTTATTGGATACTTTTAGAAAATAGTCAAGCATACAAGATACATAATACATACAAGATACATACAAGATACATACTAAAAATAAGGGGATACAAAAGAAATAACAAAATATGAGACAATTTAAGCCTTTTGAACATTTTTGGTTTTTGAAGAATTCGGCTGATAAATGAAGAAACTGGCAGAATGTGTTTCACTTGCAGACAACAGATGGAATTGAAGAGTCACAAGAATGAGAAATTACACAGGCAATACTTACATCCATTTGCTAATTTAAAAATAAAGAAGTTAAGAACAGTATTCTAAGAGCAAATCTATATATGTGCAATCCATAAGACCTTTAAAATGATGAGACATTGACAAAGAAAATAAAAATTGTAAATGATACTAAGAAACACAATTTTTTTAGAGTGGAGAAAGTAATATAGCAAGCTTATACTGTAGAATTTTTTAAATTTTTATTGTTATTCTATTACAATTGTCCTAATTTTCCCTCTTTGCCCTTCTCTGCCCAGTCTACCTCCACTCCCCCAGTCAATCACCTCACCGTTGTCCTTGTCCATGAGTCATTCATATGTGTTCTTTTACTAGTCCCTTCCCTTTCTTTCCCTGGTTATCCCCTTTCCCCATCCCCTCTGATCACGGTATCCATCTGTTCCATGTTTCCATGTTTCTGGTTCTATTTTGCTCATTAGGTTATTTTGTTCATTAGATTCCTGTTTAAGTGAGATCGTTGGTATTTGTCTTTCATCGACAGGCTTATTTCCCTTAGCATAATATGCAAGACATTACTGTAGAATGAGTTGATTTTTTTTAATTATTATCAGCACAAAAGAATAAGATCATAAAACACTAGAAAGGTAAGTTAAAAGAGTATGAACATCTCTTCTTCTCTATTTGCCAAAGAGTTGTTAATGGCACCACTATTCTGCTTGGGAAGAAGAGTTGAAAACATGGAAAATTTCTGCCCCACTGAAAATCTGAAGCCATTGTTATCATTACAAAAATGCATGGATGTCCTGCGAACCGAAAGATCGCGGTTCGATTCCCAGTCAGGGCACATGCCTGGGTTGCCAGGCCAGTTCCCGGCAGGGGACATACAAGAGGCAACCGCACATTGATGTTTCTCTCCCTCTCTCCTTCCCTTCCCCTCTAAAGATAAATAAATAAAATCTAAAAGGAAAAAAAAAATCTTAAAAAAAAATGCTTTCTAAAAAAAAAAAATGCATGGATGTGAGGAACAGAGCTAAAAAAACAGGCTTGGTTATTCCAGGAAAGAGCCTGAAAGAGAACAATCTCTTCAAAAATGCATCTGAGATAACCTGGCCCAAATGAACAAATGATCTAGTTGCAGTGCAAAAAGTTCTTAAAAGCAAAATTATTTAGATCAGCTACTACACAAAGAAAGACTTAAAAATCCTTTAAGAATTATACAATGGTGTTGCTAAGTGACTGGTTTCATTTCTTCAAATCAATTTCTTTAATAATTTTTTTCAAAATAATTTTAAAAGTCCATGACTTCAAAGGTTGTGCTTACAAACACAACAGCTAAATTTTTCTAGCTCATGAGTGGATTGCAAAATACTCAAAGCAATAAATGAATATGGGTAGTTTGGGTAATAAGAATTTTATTGAGAACTCAAATTAATTAAATGTGCTACACATTTCTAATGAATTTTCATATGAAGCTATAAAAATACATTTTTCAGTCACTTTGCCCTTTTTAAATCTATATGCATTCAAATAAGTATCAAGCAAACTTTTTGATTCACTGAATTTTATTCATCAACACATTGTTTTCTGAGAGTTCTTTGATGTTTGAGAAATCTTGTGTCTTTTGGATAAGCCTTCTTAGGCCTTTCTCCCTCAAGTCAGAAAGTTATACTTCAGTAACTAAAGAAACATCTAGGGACTAAAAATTGCTTTGCAACAACAGAAAACCAAGAATGTTCCAAAGAATTGCCAACACACATCTCCTTTATCCACAAACCAAACAGAAGTCAGGGAGTAAATACTTGACAACTGATTAGTCTGTTGGAAAATAAACAACAGCAGAGAAAGAAAAAAAAAAATCACATTGCAAGGCTAGAGTAAAAATAAAAACATTGCTTCAAAAGTAAGGATATTGACAAGACATATAATGAAAATGCATTCTAAATGGGATGTGTCCAGTGCAAAAGAAGATGAAAGACAAATAAAATGTGATCTATTTCTTTGATTTAGATTCACTCTATGGAAAAGCAAAGAAAAGTTTTTGTACTCTGGTTTGAGTTTTGGATCTAAATATTTTAGGAAGAAGTTGAAAAAAAGTATTGTTTTTCTTTCCATTAATTACATTGATATTTACCACATTGCCCACTAACGAAAGATTATTAGCGAAGTAAATTGTACTGTGGGTAATATTTCATATATTACTAAGGGAAGCTTAGGAAAATGTGTATTCCTGAATAATATATTCTTATCACATTTTATACAATAACATATAAACTAGATGGTTTAACTTTAGTAAAACCAAATACGTCAAATACATTCCATGAAAATAATGGACAATCATAGCATGATGTAGCAGGAAATTAGATATATTTTATGTCAGGAATTCATGGCCATGAATTCTGGATCTATTTAATCATTTTCAGATTCAGTTCCCTTATTTGTAGGATAAGTAACTGGTTAATCCCAAAGAGTAAATAAAACAGTATGTGTGAAGAGCCCAGTGCAATGTCATTTTTCAGTAGATGATTGCTATTACAAAGCATTTTTTTCAGGCAACTTGAAGATGGATTTCAAACTAGGGAAAGCAGGAAGTATAACCTTCTCAATGTATTATTATAGTTGGCAGGTTTGAGAGAAAAACCTGCCAAGACTTCCCTGTGTAAATACATGGTTTATGTACCAAATAAATCTATGGTGGTCCCTCATTTAACTAACATATGTGAATGAAGTACCTGGTGTTGTGTGGTTAGCTACTGTCACAACTAATCATGGCAATCTTGCAAATTGCTCTTCAAACAGTGGCACTTTGGCTACTTCTCCTTTTCTGTTCAGTTTAGCTCCACATATATTTATTGCCCAACATTAAATGTTTCAAAGGTGAATAGTGCATGATCTGTTGCTATTAGGCATTCATACAAAAGGAAGTCACCATAAAGAAGATCTGCATTTTCAATAGAACTTTAAAGAAACTACTAGAGCATGAAAAAGGAACTTCAAAATTATAGTTTTGGGAGGAAGGATATTAGAGAGGCTGAAACAAGATTGATGGGGAGGTGAGTAACCAGCATTAAAGAGTGCATGCACATAGGCCACTCTGGTGGAAAAGTGTTGGCAGTACAAGTGAGAAACCCAGGACAATAAAGGAGCTAGAAGTTAGATATTTCTAGATAATTGAACAGAAATCTAAATGGACTACGCTGATGACAGTATATATGCTAACAAGACAAAAAAAATCTAGAAGAAGTTATATGGTGACGACTTAACTTCCTTCAATGCCAAAGAGTTTCAAAATGAAATCTTCACTTTTCAAATATAGCACAGAACAGTATTGCACGATAACCTGTGCTCCAATTCCTTGTCATTACAGTGGAAGCTGGGAATCTGCACAAGGAAACTGCCTGGATCTGGCTTTTGGAGAGAAAACAAAGACTTCAAATGCTGAGGTGCTGCATTGGTATATCTTTAATTACAAAATAGACCAGGCAGGGTCTGGTATCAAAATGTATGGATGATGCTGTACCATAGAAATGTATACTTGAAACCTATATGATCTGATTAATCAATGTCACCCCAGTAAATTTAATTTTAAAAAAGAAAAAATATTGTATAGGAGGTGAAAGATTAAGATATATAAAAATCTTTCAT
The DNA here is from genome assembly GCA_039655065.1 of Glossophaga mutica. Lineage (NCBI taxonomy): Eukaryota > Metazoa > Chordata > Mammalia > Chiroptera > Phyllostomidae > Glossophaga > Glossophaga mutica. Next base: position 92,106,290 of record CM077310.1, read on the forward strand.
TTATGAGGGCCATGGATTCTTCATTTGTAAAATAAGAAAACTAAATTAAATCTGTATTTCCAATGTTTTTGACACAATATGATATTGTTAATAATATATAAACTAATAAATGTATGTAGTACCCTTGTCATTTTGGAGTACAGAAATGACATACACTGTACTGTTGACATTTAATTACCAGTAATTAGACATTCAAAAGCATGCACTGTCACCATATTCATCTCTTAAGGCTGCCACAACAAATTATCGGAAACTTAAATGACTTAAAACAACAGAAATGTATTCTCTCCCAGTTGTGGAGATCAGAAGTCTGAAATTAAGGTGTTGACAAGGGTGTGCTCCTCTAAGAAAGGATTCTACTTTTTCTCTCCCAGCATTTGGTAGTTCCAGGGCTGCCTCAACTTGGGGTGCATTACTCCAATTTCTGCCTCCTTTTTATAAAGTCTTCTCCTCTTATGAGGGTACTAGTCATTGTATTTAGGGCCCTACCTAAACCAGGCTGGTCTCATTTCAAGATCCTTGCCTTAAGTACACCTACAAAGACCTTTATTCCAAGTAAGGCCATGTTTTTGGATTCTAGACAAACATTTTTTTTGATGACCGCTATGATCAGCAGTAAATTATTGAGTGATGTTCTCATTTTGCTTTTTGTTATAAAATACTAGATTGTATCAAACTGTCTTGTAACAGACCATCTCTCCAGCTAAGAATTTTGAAACCTGGATAAAATTTTTAAAAAAACCTGGATAATTTTTTTTAAGTCAGCTCCAAGAGCAGGCAGAAAATGCTTATGGCAGTTGAGACTTCAAGGAGGCCAAGTTATTGGGAAAAGCAGAAACATCTTGAAAGGAGCCAGATACTCTGCCACTTAGCTTCTTGTCTGTTCTTAAAAACATCACTGGCTAAAATAACTGACAGAAAGTCATAGCTTAGAGTTTTTGACACTCTCATGTGTTCAGGGAGATAAAAATAGAATATATGGTAACCAAGGCAGTCAGGATTCCAGTGACCCAGATTATTGAGAAAAGGAAGCAACAGAGAAGTTAGCATTTTTTAATGTTTTTAATTTTATTTTTAATATATTTTATTGATTATGCTGTTATAGTTGTCCCATCTCTCCCCATTATTCCCCTCCACCCTGCACACCCCTCCCACCCATATTCCCTCCCTTTAGTTCATATCTATGTGTCATAAGTTCTTTAGCTTCTACCTTTCCCACACTATTCTTGCCCTCCCCCTATTTTCTACTCACCGTCTACGCTACTTATTCTCTGTACCTTTCCCCCTCTCTCCTCCTCCCACTCCCCTGTTGCTAACCCTCCATGTGATCTTCATTTCTGTGTTTCTGTTCCTGTTCTAGTGGTTTGCTTTTGTTTTAAGTGTGGTTGTTAACAGCTGTGAGTTTGCTGTCATGTTACTGTCATATTTTTCATCTTCTTTTTCTTAGATAAATCCCTTTAACATTTCATATAATAAGGGCTTGGTGATGATGAACTCCTTGGACTTGACCTTATCTGAGAAGCACTTTATCTGCTCTTCCATTCTAAATGACAGCTTTGCTGGATAGAGCAATCTTGGATGTAGGTCCTTGACTTTCAAGACTTGGAATACTTCTTTACAGCCCCTTCTTGCCTGCAAGGTCTCTTTGGAGAAATCAGCTGACAGTCTGATGGGAACTCCTTTGTAGGTGACTGTGCCCTTATCCCTTGCTGCTTCTAGAATTCTCTGCTTCATTTGAATCTTGGCTAATGGAATTATGATGTGCCTTGGCATGTTCCTCCTTGGGTCCATCTTCTTTGGGAATCTCTGAGCTTCCTGGACTTCCTGGGAGTCTATTTCCTTTGCCAGATTGGGGAAGTTCTCCTTTATTATTTGTTCAAATAAGTTTTCCACTTGTTGCTCTTCTTCTTCCCCTTATGGTACCCCTATAATTCAGATGTTGGGACATTTAAAGATGTCCCAGAGGTTCCTAAGCCTCTCCTCATTTTTTTGAATTCTTGTTTCTTCTTTGTTTTCTGTTTGGTTGTTTGTTTCTTCCTTCTGGTCCACTCCATTGATTTGAGTCCCAGTTTTCCTCCCATCTCTATTGGTTCCCCATGAATTTTCCTTCATTTCACGTATTGTAGCCTGCATTTTTTCATCTAATTTGTGAGCAAAATCAACCAATTCTGTGAGCATCCTGATCACCAAGGCTTTGAACTGTGCATCTGATAGGTTGGCTATCTCTTGGTCACTTAGATGAATTGGCTCTGGAGCTTTGATCTGTTCTCCCATTTGAGACATTTTTTTTGGTCTGGTCGCAGCTGTTAGGTAGTGAGGGGTGGAGCCTTAGGTGTTCTCCAGTGTGGGGCAGCCCAGTGGCTGAGTTGTGATGCTGTATGTGGGGGCGGGGTCCAAGAGGGAACAATGGCACTTGCTCAGCTCTCTCTTGGATTCCAGTCCCTTCCGCCACTTCCTCTTTGCCTGGATATCTGTGCATGAATGTGGGACCACCTGGTCAACCAGCCACCTTGCACAACCTCACTGGGTCTGCACAGTTGCCACCCCATGCCTGGGGTCTGCTAGCCATGCCTGTGCACCTGGGAACTGCCCAGCCACTGCTGCCTGCTTGCCCAGGTCCGCGCACCTCCAGTTTTTCCTGCCGTGACTCCGCCCCTCTTACCGGTCTGAATGAATGGTTGTTGGACTTCTGTACAGTTCAATTTTCTATCAGTTCTGGTTGTTTTCTTTTTTTTCTAAATATTTGTTGTCCTTAATTTTGGTTGTGAGAGGAGGCACAGTGTGTCCACCTACACCTCCATTTTGGCTGGAAGTCAGAAGTTAGCTTTTGACAATTTTTTCCTTAAAGAATGTTTTATAAATTCTGCCACATTATAGAAAATAAAAACAAAGAAGCCATTGTCTGAGAGGTTCATAAGGTAAGTGAAAATGTGACAATCTAATGGTGCTGGAGAGACAATAGCCAAAAAAATGGAATTCAGAGTCTACTCATAAAGAAGAATCCTGCTTAATATCTCAGACACTTAATGAAATCCCTGAAGGGTTAAATCTTAGAAATATGATAAAGCAAAAAATAGGTCATATGCTTCAATTAGGGCAATTCAGGATTGGATCAAAGTGACATTTCTGATTTGTTTCCAAGAAGAAAATGGAAACCCAAATCAGACAAACAAATCAAACCTGACAGACAGACCCCCTGAAATCATATTACTAGAGTTATCAGAAAAGGACAGTAAAGTAACTGTGATTAGTATGTTTCCAAAATTGATGACAAGATGGAGAGTTTCAATAGTGAATTGTATTTGTGAAAACAAATCTAAGAATCTGAAAGATACAATAGCTGAAATTAAGAAATCAGATTAAATAGTGAATTAGACAAAGCTAATGAAGATACTGGTGCAATAAAAAAAAGGTCAGTAGAAAATATTTCAATAGAAGAACAGAATGCTAGAAAAGATAATCTGGTTTATATTTTTAAATGGCTTTATTGAGTTACAATTTATACATTATTAAATTTTCTCATTTAAGTATACAATGTAATCTAATGATAATATACAGATACAAATAAAATATACTTGTTGTAAGGACTAATGATGTGAAGCATTACATCGTGTGCTCATTGCCATGTAGGTGAAGTATTTATTTGTCTTTTGCCTTCTGTTTTTAATTATTTGTTAGTCTGATTAATGAGTTATATGAATTCTTTATATATTTCATGTACAATTTTTTATTATATATATTTTTGCAAATGATTTATTTATTCAAGTCTGTGTTTTGTCTTTGATTTTCGTAATAGTGTCTTTCAAAAAACAAAATGTTTTAATCTTTATGATACCTAATTTCTCAATATTTTTCTTACTTTTTAATGGACTATGCTTTTAGAGCCATACTAAAGAAATCTCTTTCTTGTAGGGAACTGCTTCACAGGGCATGGAAATGTAGCTCAGCACCCATGTGGAAAACCAGTGGGGAGGGAGTTGGCATTTAGGACCACACCCGAGAAGAAGTTTTCCCGTGGGAAATCAGGCCTGTATTATACCTAGGCTGCTTTGTGACTTGCTCTTACTAAAACTCTCTCACTCTGAGTTCAGGCAGCAAATGCTTACTGCATGTCTTTAAAGTAACATCCTGAAGTCTGTGCTAATTCTCCCAAGGATTGAAGTGTAAACGGATCTGTCACTCTTACCGTTCCCTTACATTTGCAATTTTTTTTCCTTGTTAATCTGTAAGAAGTAATCAGTAACATCCCTTCCATTGCTATCTGTAAAAAGTAATTACCTAAAACAAACCTAAGTATCATGAATGAAAACCTTCTTTGATGTATGCTGTTAGGAAGCCAATAAAAGTTTGTCAAGGCAAGGGTTGGTGTGCTCTCCTCTTGAGAGAGTAGCTGTGCTGCCTCTTTTCCTCCATAGGACTTGGTAGTCCACGTGAATTTATCTCATCTCATCCATAATGCTGGGGACACTGCAGGCCGGTGTCCGCATCGCTTTCTAACCCATGGTCACACAGATTTTTTTTCTTTGCTTTCTTTTAGACTGTTTATAGTTTAAGTTCTTACTTTTACATCTGTCTTACATGTATAATCTTTGTTAATATTCTGTTTGTTTCTAAATAACCACATAAGAATTTTTTAAATATTTTATTTATTTATTTTTAGAGAGGGGAAGGAGGGGAGAAAGAGGGGGAGAAACACCCATGTGTGGTTGCCTATCAAGCTCCCCCTACTGGGGATCTGGTCCACAACCCAAGCATGTGCCTTGACTGGAAATGTAACCAGTGACCCTTAGATTTGCAGGCCAGCACTGAACCACCGACCAGGGCAATAAGAATAGTTTTAAGCTGTAGGAAATGTTTCATACACAATATGTTGGGTTTAGATAGGTTTTATCTCACTAATTAAAATCTAAATTAAAGGCACTTGCCATTTTAAGACCTTTTATTTTTTAATCAAATTTATTGAGGTGACACTGGTTAATAGGCTTGTATAGGTTTCAAATGCACATTATTATGATGCATGATCTGTATGGTGCATTGTGTGCCCACCCAAAGTCAAGTCATCTTCTGTCACCATGTAGTTGTCCCCTTTTCCCCTTTACTAATCTCCCCACCTCCTTTCCTCTGGTAACCACCATACTGTTGTTTGTCTGTGGCTCTGAGTTGCAGTTTCATATTCCACATATGATGGAAGCACATGATTCTTAGCTTTTTTTCTGACTGACATATTTTACTTAGCATAATATTCTCAAGGTTCATCCATGTCATTGCAAATGGCAGTATTAAGATGTTTTATGTTTTTTTAAATATGGTGTTATCTTGATATTATATGCTTAATTTTGAGCAAGCAAGTATAAATCATATATCTATTGAGTGTCCTTATAAAATAAATTTCTTGTTATATTTATTATAGTTTTCTTGTTTGATGTTCAATAGTGTTATTTTTGCCTATATTCAATCTATTAATAGATTATTTTTTATTAAACCACATATAACAATTCATAATAATAGCACAAATTAAAGCAAAAATGAATAGGTGGTACTACATCATACCAAAAATAAATAACAAAATGAAATAAATATTAAAAGAAATAACAATCTCCAATTTATATATATGCTAAGTAATGTCCAAAAGATATAAAGGGCTCATATAACTCAATAACAAAACAAACAATCAAAAAATCCCCAAAACTCAAATAATCCAAATTTTAAGAAATGAGCAGGGGAGTGAAAATAACGTTTTTCTGAAGGAGACATACAAATAGCCAACAGGTATGTGAAAAGATGCCCAGTATCACTAATAATGAGGGAAGTAAAAATCAAAGCCACAATAAGAAATCACCTCACAACTGTTGGAATAGCTGTCATGAAGAAGACAAGAAATAACAAGTGTTGGTGAGGCTGTGGAGAAGAAGAAACTCTTGAGCACTGTTAGCAGGAAAATAAATTGGTACCATCATACAGAAAAACTATGGAGTTTCCTCTAAAAAATTAAAACTACCGTATGATCCAGTAATCCCAATTCTGTCTATGTAGCCACAGGAAGTGAAATCAGAATCTCCAAGAAATACTTGGACTCCCACCCATGTTCATTATGACATTATTCACAACAGCCAAGATGTTTAAACAACTTAAGTGACCATCTATGTATGAATGGATATACATGATGTCATACATGTACATCCATGCATGCAGCATATATATGTTATTCAGCTGAGAAAAAGAAGGAAATTCTGCCTTTTATGCCAACATGGATGATGGATGAATGTTGAGGGCATTATTATTATGCTGAGTGAAATCTGTCAGACAAAGAAAGACAAATAATGTGTGATATTTAAATAATGTGTGATAATGTGTGATATCTAAGGAAAGCTGAACTCACTGAAAGAGAGTAGTATGGTGGTGCTAGGGCCTTGGGGGTGAAGGAAATGGGGAGATGTTGGTTAAATGGTTCATCTTTCCAATTGAAGATGGATAAGTTCTGGGATATAATGTACAGCATGGTGATTATAATTAACAAAGCTTCATTAAATACTTAAAAGTTACTAACAGAGTGGATCTTTTTAAAAATATTTTTGTTTTTGTATATTATAACAAACTATATATATTATCCTTATGATTTTTTTAAACTTTTACATAAATACTTACATATCTCTATGTGCCTCACTTTTTCATTCTGTATTACTTTTTTATCTTAAATGTCCTAATCATAAAAATGAAATGGTAATTATGAAAGGTGATGGAAGTGTTAATTAACCATAATATGGTAATTAATCATTTTGCCATATGTAAATATATCAAATCAAAATGTTATCCACCTCAAATTTATACAATGTTAAATATCAATAATATGTCAAGAAAGCTGGGAAAAAAAAAGAAACTGGTCACAACAAATGCAGAATTTTTCTAGTTATGCAAATGTGCTTTATGTATTCAAGCTACATAATATTACTTATAGTATTCTTTTTGCTTATATACTTTCAGTAGTCTCACTGTTTAACAGTGGAGTTCCGTGGTACAATAACATATTTAATTTAAATTGAAATAAACATGCTTAAAGAAAAGCAAGCATCCTCCTTCTTATAGTTCACCACACAGGCACAACATAAATGACAAACAATAGCATAAGAAACCTATAGAATTTGTGAGTTTTTCCTTTCGGTTTTGTAAGATGAGTGTATGATTCAGGTAAGTCTGAAGTAGTAAATGTCTACTGGCCAAAGCCAATGGAGAAAATCTGTAATTTTAATATATTCCTGAAAATTAATGAAAAAGTAAATATAATGTTGAGTTGGCCATGTAATTATGATGGATTTGATCTGCAGAATTTTTCATAGATAAGCAATGCTAATGAAGAGTTAAAAGTCTATAGAAAAGAATTAATAATCTACAGAAAAAATGACAACCAAGAGCAGAAAATCCATAGCCTTATTCATATTTTCCTAGCAACAAAAACATTTGATTAGATATATGAAAATATATCTAATATTTATATATATCTATATATCTAATATATCCTTGAGATGACATACCCTACATTACCATTTACATTAAACATCCATACATCCCTGGTACCATGCAGGATTATATATACAAAATGTATGCTATACTTCATGGGTGAGTATAAAAGTTTCTTCAGGGGTGATTTTATATTATGTGCTGAGCAAAGAAATTAACCCTCCCTCTAGCTGTACCCTATATATATGTTGGAGTTCCTTCTTCCCTTCCTCCCTTCCTTCCTTTGATTAAAAACAAAAAAAATATCCACTCAGGATAAGATTCCATCAGAGTCTCTTGACAATTTGATAAACCTTCCACCAGAGATTTTATCTTTTTGCTCTCTAGTTAGATGTTCGATTAGGCTATGAGAGTTTCTATGGCTGGGATTGACATTTTATTAATTCCTTGGTTCTGCTCAGCTTACAGAGCCATGACTAAAGCATGTTATATGTTTTTTATTGTTTTTCAAGTATAGTTTTCTGCCCTATCCCCCCACTCCCCCCCACCACTCCAACCCTCCCTTCCTCCCTCCCCCATTTCCACTCCCCTTGTTGTTGTCCATATTATATGTTAAAGACATTTGCAGTGAATAAATTGTTAAAGTTTATGTTTGAAAAGGCAATATGATGGCTCTCAAATATAAAGTAAACATGTGTCAGAAATTTTATCAGCTCATTAATTAATAAGGGAATCAGAAAATATTAAAACCACTTTAAAGAGCTTTTGAGAAGCAAGCTGTGTGTGTGTGCAATTTAATTAAAACAGCGATATTTCTGTCTTAAATTCAAAACAAATGACTTACAATGTAACAAACCACAATGTTTGAGATATCCGTTTTACAGGGCAGAAATTATTTGCTTGTTTTCTGGACAATAGTCTACAACTTAACATACAACTTCAGTTTGTCTAAGGGTTTTAATCAATAGTAAATAGTGATTCTATGTCAGTATATTACCCCGGATAATGTTTAAGTGACTTTCACTCCTGAATGATGTTGAAAAGATATGCTTCTCCTAAACCACAGGACAACTGCTTCCTGACTATGGGAGATGGGCAGTATTACCAAACCCTGTATAGTGAATGAGGTGCTAAATCTGGACTGAGGAGGACCAGGTAGGGCCCAGGCTCTCTAATAATCTGAAAAGGCTACTTGCTGTATGAGTCTAACTATATAATGTTCTGGAAAATGCAAAACTATAGATGCGGTAAACATTTGGTGGTTGCCAGAAGTTAGGAGGAAGAGGGCATAATGGGCAGAACACAAACCGCGCAGGAGCAATACAGTTTGGTAATGGTGGATACCTGTCACCGTACATTTGTCTGCACTCATAGAATGCACACACCACAGCTGGACCCTAATGCAAACTATGGGCTTTGGGTAATTATGATATGTCAGTGTAGATTCAACAATTGTAACAAATAAACTACTTTGGCTGTGGAGGTTAATAATGGGGAAGGCTATGCGTGTTCAGAGTCAAGGGTATGTGGAAATCTATACTTCCTGCTCAATTTTGCTGTGAACCTAAAAATGATCTAGACAATACAATCTACTAAAAACTGAAAAAAATATGTGATTTCTCTTTTAAAAAGTGTTTCCCACTTTTTCCCTTATTTCCAAGTTTTGTCCAATTTTCCATAAAAGAGTGAGATAGTGTGTTCTTTCTGATGCTATCTGTTAGTTAAATGTAGGGATATTACTGCTGAGGGGATTACCATGTAGGTGCTGATCCTATTAACATAAAATTAAGTTACACAAAATGACCTGTTTTCCAATTATGGCCAGATAATTGAGGTTTCACTGTAATGTGTAGTGATTTGATTTCTCACCATTGTTTTAAATATGCTGTGTAACTTGCTCTTTGAGAAGGGATTATCTTTGAATATCTAGTGGCAGTAAAATGAATGATTATAATGCAGAGGATTATAATAAAAATCTTTGAATTTTAACAAGTAACTTGAAAGTGGAAAATAAAGATTTATATTTTTAAAAAACAATGAGATTGTTACCATATGAACAATTAATAGGCTTATTAATCATTTTGAATAAGAAATGAGAATACATACATTAAACTTCTGTTGGTGTTTACATAAACAATGGAATGTTAGAACTCAGATAGACCAGGGAAATTATTGAGTACAACCCCTTCACTTTACAGGTAAGAAAACTGAAGCTCAATCACACAGGTCATAGTTAGTATTATAAAACTTCATATAAATGATGAAGTAATGTGCAGTTTTATAAGAACATATCACTTACATGTATGAAGTATAACATGTAAGAAGTATAACATGTAAGAAGTATAACATACCTGAAATATAACATGCATGAAGTTTAACTGTGTTACTTGCTGAATCATTAGAGATATACAGGATAAGTACTAAATGATTTTACAGGCAATGAAATCAGTTTCTGGAACTGAAATAACTCATAAAACATAACCAGATTAACTCTATGTGACTTCCACCTTCCAAGGCAGCTGAATTTTTTAAAAAAGTTGAAATACAGTGGTGGGCAAAAGTAGATTTACAGTTCTGAGTACCTGAAACAGAATGTATTCTTGTATTTTTATTTATTCTTGTATTATATATTTTCCATATGGACAACTGTAAACCTACTTTCACCTACCCTTCTTATTTTGATGTAGTTACTTAGTAAAGAAAAGGTATGAAACTTGTGATTAATTTTGAAATAAAATTTTATTAACCCTCCAAATTTATGATCTCCTGGGGATATGACTAATTTTGATGAATAAAAGATTACCAGAAGTTTTTTGTTGGTGTTTTTTTACCTGTTTGGTATTCATTTTGTAATTTTTTTAGGTATCAGGGGCCTTTTCTGTTAGTATAAAATATGATGGTTTAAAAAACTAATAATTTTAGTATTCTGGTCTGGAGAAAATGTTAAGAATTGAAGAAAGTGGGGAAAGAAAGCACTGACTGCCTCCCATCTCCGCCCCACCCCAGTTCCAAAATACATGAATATCTCCAGAAAAATTACCTCTGCCTGGATAGGGAAAGGGTGACTTTTTTTTTAAGTGTTAACAGTTGGTAACATAGACATCAGAAAGAGGAAAAAAATAAATGGCTGGTAAATTTAAACAGTATAATGTTTAGCTACTTCAAAATAATAGTTCTAGAATCAATTTAAGAACAATAATCCTCAAACCAAATTCTACAGAGCACCTTTGCACAGAGGCCAGAAGCCAAAGGCTTGGAAACCAGGCAAAAACTAAAGGGCAGCAGAGCCATGCTGGGGCGACTGGGTTCCACCTCGGCCACCGTGGCTGCTGGGCTTCTGTCACTGCCCGTGCTCTATTCTTGATGCCATGGCTTCTATTTTTCTCTAAGAATAATTTTTTCAGTCATCTTTGTGCTTTTCTGGATTCATTTTTGGGTAATTCTAAAACCCTTGTGGCAAGTAAGAACATCAATTTTTGGTGAAGTATCTGTGTCTTAATTTTCCTTAAATTTGAATTTTCCTTAAATGTGAGTTTCTCTTAAATTTGAATAATAGGGTACTCATTGGAAGAACATTTGGAAACTGTTAGGGAAAAAAAAACGATGAGAAATAATTGTCCAGTACACTGGTCACATCCCAAACTTTGAGTCATAATCTCGGAAGAAATTATGTGAATCAGCATTTTTAAATAAATACATTTAGTTTTGCTATAATGTGCCATAAGTATTCCTGTAAATCACTACCTGCTATGCAACCACATAATAAAATGACAGGGCTTATGAGAAAAGTGGGGTAAGGAACAGAGAGATCCTTCATTTGTGATACAAGGAAAAGAGAGGACCTTGTGAACACGGCAGTGCAGTTTGACATATGTTAAATAACTAAGAGCACTGGCTGGTGTGGCTCAGTGGACTCAGGGCCAGCCTGGGGACCAAAGGGTCACTGGTTTGATTCACAGTCAGGGCACATGTCTGGGTTGTGGGCCAGATCCCACTGGGGAGAGGTGCACGCGAGAGGCAACCCCACACTGATGTTTCTCTCCCTCTCTTTCTGCCCTGCTTCCCCTCTCTCTAGGAGTAAATAAATAAATAAATATTTAAAAAATCTTAACTAAGAAATACATAACTACTATAATAGAAATAGCTCTTTATCCTGAAAAGGACTTGAAGTTTGTTTTTTAAAGTGGTCATCCAGAGGGTGGCAGCTTGTGTTATTGGTAAATAATAGAAGGAAGGTTATCTGAAATTGAGCAGAAAGTTAAAATACCAGATGGGTATGAGTTTGGATGTGATGAAGTGAGACAGCTGGTAAGAAGTTTCAATTATGTGTGCTTGTGTGCATTTGCGTGTTTCATGTGGCTCAGTTCAGTAGGGTGCAGTTTTGGGAATTTGTGTTTCTCTAGATGAAATATGACATAAGCAAAAGAGAAATTTACATTATGCTCAAAGGGTTACCTAATATACCAGTAATATTGGAACAAATTCACACTTCAGTACAACTATTATACAAAATTAACTGTACTCCTATGTGATTTTTACATAAATCAGAGCATTAAGACCTTTGGGGGTTTGGATCATCCCCAACCATTCTAGGTGTTCTTCTGTTTAAAGTCGTTAATGAGATGGGGCTGATGATTTCTCAACTCTCCATGAGAGAGGATCTGCACAGGAGACTCCCCAGACTCACTGACTTCAGTACCTGACATATCTTTCCTCTCTATTCCACCTCCTATCACCATCTTCAGTGATTTCTTTTACTTCTGTGATTTCTGAGTTGACATTTAGATCCTAACAAACTGAATAACTACTGATCTTCCTCTTCCGTTTCCAGCAGCCCCTCCCTGCCACCTTGTCATCCTAGTGTTTCTCATCATATGTCTCTGCTGCATATTAGTAAGCCTGAATCAAGTTTGTGTCCTTTTTTTTCTGTTTTTCTTTATTTCTTAGGTAAAATGTAAGCAGGAAACCTGTATATAGTTTAGCAATGGCATTCTGTGTTTGGTGTATCTCATTTGCCTATATGTAAGTCCAATGTAACCAGCTAAGTCTGCACTTGCTGCTCTGACTTGCTTTACCAAATGTAAATAAAAGCCAAATGTTGGAATTCAACTAATACTAGGAATGCTGCAGCCTTTCATTTTCTTCAAATGAAAAACTGTATGAATGTCCTTTTAATACAGAGACTTTTCTTCTGTATTTCATTCCTGGCTGCTGTTTTTTTAACTTATCATTCTGTTGCGGAGATTAAAGACAGAGGATCATTATAAGTCTTCTAAGAAGCCAAGGGACTGTATTTAGATTAAAAACTATTTATTCTGCACTTTGTATTTTCTTTGGTCCTTATTTTTAGATTGAACATGAGGTATCTGCATCACAGATTGCTTTTAGGAAGATGGATTTGACTAAAAACCATACTATACATTCATTCAATAAATATTTATTTTTGAATGCCTCTTATAATTCAGGATCTCAGTAAGCCCAGGGCACATAAAAATGAATGAGAAAAAGTTTTTGTTTTTAATAAGCTGTAGTGGATTGCATGGTGCTCTGCCCATATACCGTCACCCTGGCTGCTGAGAATGTTGGTGGCTGGCAGCTCTTAGTGGAGTCTCTCTTCCAGCGTTGCCCATAACAGAAGAAAGGCACCTCACCCAGGACCATGCTTATTTCCCCAAGGAAACCCGTATCTAATGGCTGGTCTATCTGGGGATTCATTATATTGCCCCAATTTGTAAAGGGCCAACCAACCCAAGTTTAGAGCTCCCCATAGGATCAGCTGAGGATTTTGTTGTAATTGCATTAATTCCTAGTTCAACTCCTCTCTCTGTCAACTCCTGCGTTCTTTACTCCCCCACAATTTTTGATACTGAAAATATAAAAAACACTCTTTAGTAACTTCCTGTAATGCACATCTATATTTCAGAGTCTGATTCCTAAGGAACCTGCTTGCAATGTGAATTCGCTGTCTGGTTGGATGAGCCACACATAGCATTAGTAATTGTGATAATATTTTGAAAATTACAGTTGGAGGTTACCCCATGTCATTAGGCAAGGCATTTAGCTCACGTTGGGGTGGAAGTCAGGTCACCCTGTTCACATCAATATTTATCTAGAAAGGGAGAGTCAAGGGAACCAGACAGTGAACCTAATAAATTGGGAAGCAGTGGCCTGTTTGCTTCATCAGGAAGCTACAGCTTTTCACACTCCAGGGGATCATAGCATTGCTCTGCCAAGAAGATTCATACTCCTCCCTTTCCCCATTCAGTACTGGATTTTTGGGGACAGCAGGGGGAAGGGCTAAACCATAGAGGCCTGTCAATCTAACTGGTGGATCAACCTTATCCAAATCCCACAAAAGTTTGGGAAGTGGGTTGGTCATTTTGAGAAAGCACATAGTCTGTCCCAGACCCAAGCTCCTGGTTATAAACCCAGGGGAATAAAGAAACTTTCTCTCTTGTTTGTGATCTGCATTCACCATGTGAATGCACCTGTTCTCTCCAAGGCTCCCAGGAGGGAGCCTGAATACTGAAGCACAGCAATGAACTACAGCTGAAAACACACATTAAGCTAGCCAAATGCTGGACTAGATTGTATTTTGATATGGAGCATACACTCTGGGTAGAGGCTTTTGTCCTGCCCGATTGAAGACAGATGGAGATAGGACATTGGGAAATCAAAAGAAAACCCCCTTAGTTGTATATCATCAGTGAACCACACCACAGAGCCACATGCTCCAGTGTGAATCTTAGGAAATTCATTTCCTCTAGACCTGCAAGAATCTCACCTCCACTGATGATAGCCCTACTTTCCCATGGAGAAGATGGAAGGAAAAAGAAAGGCTTTCTGGACGGATAAACTAATATTTGCAAAGACAAATACCTATTAGTGTACTTGGCACATTCAGGAAACTTCTGATAGGTCAGTATGACTTGAATCTCTGGGAACAAGAGAAAGGGGAAGACCTGACGATGAAGCAGTATGCAGACCTGGTTTGTGAAATACTTGCATCTTATGTTGAAGAATTTACATTTTATGCTGAGAACATTTGGATTAGTGAAGTTTTAAGCAAAATGTTTAGAAGGGTCTATTGACAGTTATGGGAGCATTCATTGGAATGAGGTAAGGATGCAGACATGGAGGCCTTTAAATAGTAGAAAATCAGGTAGAGAAAAGTGGATAATATCAAGGCATAAGACAGGAGCAATGAGAGAATTTGGGGTGTTAACTGGTTATAAGGAATAAGCATGAGGAGACATTATCATCCTAGTGAATTGGGAGGGAACATAAAAGAAGGGATTTGAGGGACAAAATCCTAATTTTTGTTTTGAACAGGTTGAGTTGGAAGGGTTTATGGGACAGGGAAGTAGATACATTTAAGAAATAAAGGGAAAAATAGGAGAGAGAGAGAAGTGTGTATAGGTTGCACTTGAAGCTGTTACTCAAGTGCAAGAAAGGGAAGAAAGGATAGCATAAGAAGAAATGAAAGAAGAAACTTTGGGGGAATCACTGTGTTAAAGATCGAAGGGAGGAGGCCATAGAGAAAAGCTTCTGGAACTGGTACTATTGTTATAACTACTATTTACTTCATAAAAAGTTGAATATATTTTTAAGTTTTCAAGTGTGTTATATTGTTTCCACTTAATTATTTTTATAGTAGTCTTCTATGGGGCAATTACCTTTATGTCATTAAGGAGAAAGCTAAGTTAAAGATAGATTCTGGCACACTACTGTTATTATACAGGAAGTTTATGCTTTAGCCAGGTCATTTATTTGAAAGATGATTTGGGAAATAAAAATCAGGGGAGATTTCAAATTAGTTTACAAATTAATTCCTCCTGCTTGCAGTTGAATATGATTTTAGTTATTATATCCTCATGAACTCAATTAGTCTGAAAATAATTTAAGACATTCACACGCATGACATTTTCAATTTCTCAAACTTTCCTTTTTTTACTCTTGTTTTTAATTTTTTTCTGCCCTCTTCTTCTTATTTAAAGTTAACAGCTATCTACAAACACTATATATAATAAAAATGTAAATATTGAAGCTTTACCTGACCTTTTAGTTATTTCTTTTAAATTAAACCTTTTAATAAATGCACTCAAGAAGTGTTGGGAACCACCCTGCCTGGTTTCAGGAGCTGTAACCCCTCCATGGCTAAGGCTGAGTGAGTGAACCTTTGGACTGTGAGCCACTAAGGAGACAAAGCTGATCTCCCTGGCAAGAGCGCTGCTTCTGCTCCTTTTACTTCATCCATAACTGGCCTCCAGTGCTTGATCGGTTAGCCAATGACAGGAAAGATTCCCCAAGGGGGGAACAACCTAAGACAGGCATGATCACGAGGAGGCCCCGGGAAAGGACTTGGGGGCTATAGCAAAAGGGAGTGATGGACCCTCAGCTTTGACATAGCCTGAGTCCTCATTCTGTCTGCGAGAAGTCTCCTAATCTCTTGGTGGCCTTGCTTCCCCTGCCTGACTTAAGCCTGAAACAATGACAGAGGGCGGTGAAGCCCTGTGCTGAAAAGGGTGGGTCCCCTGGGTGATAAGGCCTAAGAAAGAATATGTAAAATCCTGTGGACCTGCTTTGTTAGGAATGCTCTCGATTAAATGATAAGGGTCCAAGCAGGAAATGAGTTTGTTTCTCAAAGTTTTATAGCCCTTTAGCTAACAGACCCTGACTC
Organism: Glossophaga mutica; assembly: GCA_039655065.1. Taxonomy (NCBI): domain Eukaryota; kingdom Metazoa; phylum Chordata; class Mammalia; order Chiroptera; family Phyllostomidae; genus Glossophaga; species Glossophaga mutica. The sequence continues at coordinate 92,122,425 of CM077310.1, forward strand.
AGAATAAGCTCTCAGATTTCTTTGTATGTTATCCATTGTTTGATCCTTACTGCCTGACAATGAATAATGAGCTTTACCTGTATGATTGTGCAAAATTAAACTAATAAAAGCCCATTGAGGAAAAGGCTCTTGGCCCTTCTCCTTTGAGAGACTGGTCACCTTTCCTCCCCAAGCAGATCATGTCTTGGTAGATTTATTGTCATTCGTGGTGGCTGGGGAGGCCCTGCAGGTGGAGCCCCCTGACAAAGAAGTGGGATATATATATTATCTCATAGTATGGCATGTGGTATAATTCATTTCAAAGTTATCTCTGTTTTTAATCCAATATTATTCTTAATGTGGATACATATGTCATGCCACATATTCTGACCAAGTTGCAGTTCTCTTTTTTCCTTCCCCTAGACTTTGCTGTTTTCTTTAGTTAGGAAAGACTGTTTTTCAGTGGCTTTCAGAAGTCACAGGTATTTAATTAAATGTAGATTGTATGGTACATTAATGACCATTAAACATTATGTCTTTTAGCAGGCAATTAAAAAGGGCAAAATATTCTAAATGAATTTTTAAATACCTTCTTCCAATCATTAAGCACAGTTACCATGGCCATATTTTGTAAATGTAAAACAGTGGAGTTCTCACAAGTATGCTTGTCATAGCCGTTTTTATTGATGATCTATCTGAGCTTCATTTCCTAGCTGAAAAACTTTGTTGGTCAATTTATTCCAACATAACACCATTTGGTTGGGTGGTTATTAATCCTGTAATTGTTCATGGCATGTCAGGAATAATTCAGTTAATTATTACAATATTTCTTACTTTGCTATGCTTCTCTATGTCAAACTATCCTGTACATATATTGGAAGAAAAATCAGATGCTTATTTAAACTCAGGACATAAAAATTGATTACTAACTAAAAACATAAAATAAAGGCTTTTTTTTTTGTGTGTGTGTGCCTTGTATAGAATATCTGCTGGCCTAAATGCAGTTTGATGACTTATATCATCCTGATTTTAATTGATCTATCACATCTATTTTTTAAGTATCCAGAAAAAGGAAACTTTTTAACTAAGTATCAGTTTCAATTAAGTGCTATAGTGTAACAATTCATCCTTGATTGTATTAAAAAGAGAGTTCTTTTTTTTCAATTGCAATATATGGAAATAGAGCTAATGTCTACAGTTACATTACACTCATGAAATTAAATGTTGTGCAGTTAGGTAAAAAGTGTGATGATGTATATAATAACTTTCATGCACAGAATTAAATTTGTTAAAGGTATTTGAGGTTGGATATGCCTGAATGGATTTCAGAATGTAAAACCCTATCAATAAAACATAACAATGTATGGATTATTACATTCTACCACTTAGAATAGGTTATTTTAGTTCACTATAGAAATGGAAAATACAATATTCATTATATGGCACTGCACTTGCTTTAAATCAAGTTCAGCAGAGGTCTTCCATAAGAGATGGGGAGAGAAGCAGAGCTTTATAGTTAGCTTCTTCTGCTAGCCTCTAACTTACAATAAGCAAATGACCATATGCTTGTTAACCAAATTAACATCCTTCTCTATGCTCAAAAGAACAGCAGTATTAATTGGCTGTGACCAAAGCAATCTGAAGGAATTTAAAGGCAAAGATGATTTCCTACTTGTTAATGGCGGTGAGAACAGAAACAAAATAATAAACAAAAGATACATTTTATTTTGTCTGATCAAAATCACAAGTATTATGGTGCAAACTGTGATAGCTGGAGGTCACTTAATTTGGAGTCAGTTGAACTCTAGATTTGCTACATAGTTTTGTGAGTTTAAGTAAGTCATGAAATCTAAATTTACCTATAAAAATGATATTATATATTCAGGTTGGACATAATTATGAAATGATATAGCATATAATATGAACCTATTTTTTAATGTTTACATTTCTGAGAGTAGACCCCAAAACCCAGAATTTATTTATAAAAAATTACGTATTCATTCTCACACATTTAAACTTCAATCACTTCCAAAGTACCCTCCATTTGATGAAATATACCTCTTGAGACATTTTTGTCCACTGCTAAAAATGGTTTTTGAACTCACTGAATTTGAGGCCTAAAGTGCTGAACACTAAAAGTGCTTCTGACATTTTTTGTTTTGCCTCTTCCATATTGGCAAAATGTTTCCCTTTGAGGGCTTTTTTCATCCAGGGAACCAAAAAGAAAGTTGCTCAGGGCAAGATCAGGTGAATAGGGAGGGTAGGGCACAGGGGTCATGCAGGTTTTGGTCAAAAAATGCTGAATACTCACCCACCATGAAATGAGCAAACCTGTTAAAAGAGTCTTCAAAGAAGAAAAACCACTGAAGCCAAACGTAGCTTCTCACTACAATGCCAGTTGGTGCATTGATGCAGATTGGTTCTTAGAACACTTACCTAACTGGGGGCCTGTATTACAAGGTACAAGGGTTCACCCTCCAGAAGATAATTCTGGGATTTTTTGGATCCTCCCCTCATACACATGTAAAAGTTGCTATTAGATTGTGAATTTGCACCTAGACTATTTAGAGTTACACACAATGTGAGTACATATTAGGAATGAATTGAACTATTCATTACTTATTTTTTTATTGATTTTCTGAAGTACTTTACATGTTAACTAACATATTATCATATTTTGGGTATATATGATTGTAGTATAATTATATATGTATATATTAACATATATACATATACATATACATATACATATACATATACATATACATATACGTATACATCTGGTCTTTGTTCATGGCTCCTGGCATATAGCTTCAAAACCTATGGAATTTCCTGCGTGATTAATGCCTTTGTAATTGTAATGAATTGACTACTCATGGGCCCTTACATAGCTTCAGGATGGGGACTGGTCACTAGAAAGGCCAGCCACAGGATTAGAGGGTTAGAACTCTAGGCCAGCTGGACCTCCATGGAGAAGATGGGAACTGTAACTTGAGTTTTATCATGTGGCCAATGATTAATCTATCGTGTCTACATAGTAAACCTTATGGACAAAAAGTGGCCACAGGGCTAAACTGACAACCTCAGGGGAGGCCTGCATGGTGGCCTTACAAACTCAGAGACCTAAAGTAACCACATAGGATGGTCTGAAGTTAAAACCTTTCTAACTAAAAACAGGTCGTGACAGGCAGGAATCTTGCCTGCCTAAAGTCCATCTTTAACTTAATTAAGTCTGTCTACTGGCTTTTTGCATTGCAATAACACCTTTGGAATGTCAAAATAATTTCCTTTTTCCAGACCCTCCCAAGCACAGGCACCACACCGGAGGGATATCAAAAATCCCCTGATTGTTATCGTGTTGGTTGTTGACAGTTAATTGTCCTGTATGCACCTGTGTAAAAGAGATATGTTTCTATCATTCCACTTTTTATCCAATCCCAGAGGTCCCCCCTTTGCTTTCTCCCACCTTCCTAATGTACTACCAAAGGACTTTGTGTAACCCACTTAAGTCTTCTCTTTTGATTTTAATGTATAAAATAAGGTGCAAAAATGGCCCTATTTTCCGGAGCATTTTCTCAATCCATTGAGGTTTTGCTTCCTGGCGATTATTATCAGTTTGGCTCAAATAAACTCACAAAAATTCTCTAAAGGTTTGAATGTTTCTTACGATGACACCTCAGTCAAAATTCTGGATCTAGAAGCCCAGCGGAACTTTTTGACTGATTCACTCACTGATGTACAGAGAGGGTGATACTCCTGCCTCCTGTGGGCAAGGCCATGAAAGTGCTGGAACTCTGCCAGGCCTAACTTCCCTTTGTGGCTCTACTTTATTTGGTCATTCTTGAGTTGTGTACTCTACAATAAAACTATAATCATAAGTATAGCACTTTCTTGAATTCTGTGGGTCATCCTAATAAACTATTGAAGCTGAGATTATCCTGGGAAACCCTGAATTTATAATTGATCAAGCAGAATTGTGGGAAGCCCCCCAAACTGTGGTTGCCATCTGAAATGAGGGGAGACGTGTGGTCTGAGCCCTTGAACCTGTGGAGTCTGACACTGAAGGTAGTGCCAGAGTTTATGGCAGTACTGTATGAGGGGTAGGAGTAGAACGTTTCTGGATCAAAAACCAAACAACATTTTCCCTAACCATGACAAGATGATTGCAAACTGAAAAAAAAAAATTTCATAAAGTTACTATTAAAATGAGCAAGATACCATATTCACTTTTCAAGGGAATATAAATTACATATGATATAAAATACTCTGGTAAAAGTCAGTTGAAATAAGCTATATAATTGAATATTTTTAAATTAGTAAAAGTAATTCTATTTTTTAATCCATTTACTTTCAGTAAACAAGTGGACAAAATTTTAAGGAACATTATGGGGGAATATATAACCATATTATACATCTGCTTAAAAGATTAGGGATGAATCCTGACCAGGGTAGTTCAGTTGGTTGTGTATCATCCTACAAAATGGGGCATCAGTTCCTGGTCAGGGCACATGCCTCTGTTGTGGGTTTGGTCCCCAGTCAGGGCACATAAGAGAGACAACTGATCAATGTTTCTCTCTTGCATTGTTGTTTTTCTCCCTCTTTTTCCCCTCCTTTCCCTTCTCTCTAAAAGTAAATAAATAAAATCTTTAAAATTTTTTGGGAATGTCTCTAAAAATATTTATAAAATACCACAGTGTTTCTTTAAATACACACTGCACTTTAAATAAATTAATTAAAATGTTCAAAGAACAAAGACAAAGAAGAAACTAAACCCCACACATGTCCTGTTTGAGCGAGGAGGTTGAGAATGATTGGAGGGCATTGGTAATATGTGTGTGGAGGCTTTAATGTCCACATCATGCCAAGGGAAAAGGTGTGACGCTCAGAGATTTGAAGTTGGAACTGAGGCCACCCTGCTTAAAGCTGGATCTTTTGAAGGACTTCATGCTCTATAAAAAATGTGTATTAGAAAGATAAAACCTGAAGGGAAGATGGCAGCATGGTAGGAGGGAGTGGATTCCATTCCCCACTACACATGGGAGAAAAACCTGGCTGATCTATGGAAGAACAGAGCAGACAAGGAACAGTAACACAGCATATTTGAGAATAAGAGATCGAAAATTGTAGCGGACATTGAAAAACCAGTCAGTAAGGAGAGTACTTCAGAACAATAGGAGCCCAGGGATCAGCACAGAAAGCAGGGCAGCTGAGGTCCCGGCCCAAAGCTCCGCCAAGCCTGCCCCAGGGATCTAGGGAGGGAGCTGGGTCAGCCGCTGAAACGGGCTGAGAGATCCTAGGGGCCACTGCGTGACTGGGGCCTGAGCCACAGTAGTTGCCCCAGGCCAGGTCACTGTGCGACTTTGAACTGAGTTTTCGTGGTCGCCGGGCGACTGCAAGCTGAGTGATCATAATCGCCCCAACTGCAGACGGAGGTGCGTGTGAAGTGAGAAGGCTACATGAAAATAGGCACCCACACGTGAACGCACACGGTCGAGGGATCACAGGCATGCGTGAGAGCATAGCGGCTGGCCACTGGAGACAGCTGTGGGACCATAGTCACCAGTGCGAGGGCGGGGGTGCAAAGTAGACAGCTTAGGGCCACAGGAGCAGGCACGAGATGGCTGCGGGATCCTAGGCCCCGCCCCGAGCCCCCACTGAAAGCTGTACAGGCGCCAATGCAGGCAGCTGCATGCAACTGGAGAACCGAGTTCACACCTATAAACTCGGGGAAGTGCGCGCACACCAGGAGGCTCAGAACACACACTGGAAGCCCTGTGGGGAGAGGTGCCTTACTAACTCTGGGGACCGTACTAACTCTGGAGACGATAGCACAATGATGACTGAATGCTGAAAACAGAGAAAAGCAATACAATCACCCCTCGGCCATTGCAGCCAGCAAGACCAGAAAAACTGGCTCAACAAGTTTGAAAACAACAGGAGTTTTTCTTTTTTTTCTTTTTCTTTTCTTTTTTTTTTTTTTTGAGGGGGTTTTGGTTTTGTTTTGTTTTTTTCTTCTTCTTTATTTGTTTTTTTGTTTGTTTATTGTTTCTTGCTTCACTTGTTTGTTTTGTTCTTTTTGTTTGTGTGCCTGTCTATTTATATAATTGTTTTTAATTATTATTTCTTTACTATTTTTATCTTCTTTTTTACTCCCCAACTACTTTTGCCTCTCTTTACTTCTTTCGTTTTATTCCCTCTTTCATTCTTTCCAATTTTATCTCTTCTACCTTCCTCTTTTTTCTTCTTTCTTTTTCTTTCATTTTTTCCCTCTCTTCACTTTTTAAATACCCATGAGTGAGACAAAAAAAAAAAAAAAAAAAAAACCAAAAACCCTGGAACTGTGAAAAAAAAACAGAGTTGGTCCCAAAAAGAGAGTATCCCAGCAGCTAAGATAGCGGAAGCTGTCAACAACAGGATACCCAAAAAAGACTGCACCACTGAATCTCACAGGTATTCTACCACAGAAGGTCACACCACAAACCCAGGGAGCCAGAACAGATCAATTTAAGAAGTTGAGGTTAACAAAAAGAGTCTTAAAAACAATGGGAAGACAAAGAAACAATCCCCACATGAAAGGAAAGGAGGAAGCCCGAGAAAGAATGCCAAATGAAACGGAGGCAACTCAACTATCAGATATTGAGATCAAAGCATGAAGCTCCATGAGCTCTCGAGGAGCTACCAGAAACTACAGGGAGGCTATGACGAACTCACTGCAAACTATATCAACATGAAAAAGGAAATAGAAACTATCAAAAAGGGCCAAGAGGAAATGAAGAATACCAGTTCTGAAATGAACAGCACAGGAGAAGGAATGAAAAGCAGAATCAATAGGAGAAGATAGGATCAGCGAGTTGGAGGCAAAATAGAAAAAAATACCCAGAATGAGCAAGATAAGGAAAAGAGGCTCAGAAAGAATGAAGAGGGATTAAGAGAAATGCAAGACAACATGAAACATAATAATATCCGTATAATAGGAATGCCAGAAGGCGAAGAAGAGCAATGGATAGAAAAACTATTTGAAAAAGCAATGATGGAAAACTTCCCTAATTTGGTGAGAGAAAAAGCCACACAAATCCAGGAAACACAGAGAATCCCAATCAAGAGGAACCCAAACAGGCCCACTTCAAGGCACATCATAATTAAAATGGCAAAATTACAAGACAAAGAGAGAATCTTAAAGGCAGCTAGGGAAAAAAAGGAAGTAACATACAAAGGAGCCCCAATTAGGTTAGCAGATGACTTCTCAATGGAAACTCTCCAAGCCAGAAGAGATTGGCAAGAAATGTTCCAAGCAATGAAAACCAAAGGCCTGCAACCAAGACTACTTTACCCATCAAGGCTTTAAATCAAGATAGAAGGCCAAATAAGGAATTTTCCAGACAAAAGAAGTCTAAATGAATACGCCTCTACCAAACAAATTCTGCAAGAGATACTAAAGGGACTGCTTTAAGGGAAGAAAGGAAAAGACAGAGAGAGAAAGAGAGAGAGGAACACAGGTACAAAAATGGCATTAAATAAATACATATCAATAATAACCTTAAATGTAAATGGATTAAATGCTCCAATCAAAAGACATAGAATAGCTGAATGGATAAGAAAGCATGACCCACACATATGCTGCCTGCAAGTGATCCACCTCAGGACAAAAGACCTACACAGACTCAAAGTGAAGGGCTGGAAACAAATTTTTCAAGCAAATGGACAGGGAAATAAAAGCTAGGATAGCAATACTCATATCAGACAAAATAGACTTCAAAAGAAGAGTCATAAAGGGAGACCCAGAAGGTCACTTCATAATACTCAAGGGAAGAATCCACCAAGAAGACATAAACATTGTAAATATATATGCACCAACGTAGGGGCACCTAAATACATCAAGAAAATCTTAGAGGACTTCAAGCAAGATATTGACAGCAACACAATTGTAGTAGGGGATTTTAACACCCCACTGTCAAAAATGGACAGATCTTCCAAACAAAATATCAACAAAGATATTGTGGCATTGAACAACACTCTAGAGGAAATGGACTTAACTGATATATATAGAGCCCTTCATCCCAAAGAAACTAAATACACATTCTTTTCAAATGCACATGGAACATTTTCAAAGACAGACCACATGATAGGACACAAAACAAGCCTCAACAAACTCAAGAAAATTGAAATCATACCAAGCATTTTCTCTGACCACAAGGGACTGAAACTCGAAACCAACCCCAAGGTGGAAAACCCAAAACCCTCAAAATCATGGAGATTGAAGAGCATGTTATTAAACAATGAATGGGTCAAGAATGAAATTAGGGAGGAAATCAAAAAGTTTCTGGAAACAAATGATAATGAACTCACATCGACCCAAAACTTATGGGACACAGCAAAGGCAGTCCTCAGAGGGAAGTTTATAGCGACACAGGCCTACTTAAAAGAGATAGAAACATCTCAAACAAAAAACCTAACCCTACGCCTACAAGAACTTGAGGAACAACAACAAAGACAGCCCAGAGCAAGTAGAAGGAAGGAAATAACCAAGATCAGAGCAGAATTAAATGGCATAAATACTAAAAGCACAATTCTAAAGATCAATGAATCTAGGAGCTGGTTCTTTGAAAGGATCAACAAAATTGACAAGCCTTTAAGCAGGCTCATCAAGAAAAAAAGAGAGAGCACTCAAATAAACACAATCAGAAATGAAAGAGGAGAGATTACAACTGACACTGCAGAAATACAAAGGACTGTAAGAAATTACTATGAAGAACTGTATGCAAAGAAATTTGAAAACCTGGTGAAATGGACAAGTTTCTAGAAAAATATAATCTTCCAAAACAAAATCAAGAAGAATCAGAAATCCTGAACAGATCAATAACAGCTGATGAAATTGAAGCAGTAATCAAAAAACTCCCAACACACAAAAGCCCTGGACCAGATGGTTTCAAAGGAGAATTCTGCAAAATATTTAAGGAAGAGCTAACCCCTATCCTTCACAGACTATTAGAAAAAAATCCAAAATGATGGTAGACTCCCGAATTCTTTTTATGAGCCAGCATCATCCTAATCCCAAAACCAGATAAAGACAAAACAAAGAAGGAGAACTTCAGGCCAATATTGCTGATGAACATAGATGCTAAAATCCTCAACAAAATTTTGCAAACCGCATCCAACAATACATTAAAAAGATCATACACCATGACCAAGTGGATTCATCCCAGGGATGCAAGAATGGTTCAACATTCCCAAATCAGTAAATGTAATTCATCACATAAACAAAAGCAAAGACAAAAATCACATGATCATATCAATAGATGCAGAAAAAGCATTTGATAAGGTACAATACCCATTTATGGTGAAAACACGCAGCAAAGTGGGAATAGAGGGAGCATTCCTCAACATAATAAAGACCGTATATGAGAGACCTACAGCCAACATCATACTCAACTGGGCAAAAACTAAAATCTTTTCCAATAAGATCAGGAACAAGACAAGGCTGTCAACTTTCACCACTTCTATTCAATATAGTATTGGAAGTCTTAGCCACAGTGATCAGACAAGAAAAGGAAATAAAAGGCCAAATTGGAAAGGAGGAAACAAAACTATCATTGTTTGCAGATGACATGATAGTGTACACAGAAAATTCTATAGACTCGGCCAAAAAACTGCTCGACCTAATAAATGAATTTGGCCACACAGCCGGATACAAAGTCAATATCCAGAAATCAAAGGCATTTTTGTATACCAACAATGAAACAACAGAAGCAGAAATCAAGAAAAAATCCCATTCCATATGGCAAAAAGAAAAATAAAATACCTAGGAATAAGCCTAACCAAGGAGGTAAAAGACTTGTATGCAGAAAACTACACAACACTGAAGAAAGAAATCAAGGAAGACACAAACAAATGAAAACACGTACCATGTTCGTGGATGGGAAGAATTAACATCATCAAAATGTCTATACTTCCTAAAGCAATTTACACATTCAATGCAATACCTATTAAAGTATCAATGGCATATTTCACAGACATAGAACAAACACTTCAAAAATTTATATGGAACCATAAACGACCTAGAATAGCTGCAGCAATCTTGAGAAAGAAGAGCAAAGTAGGAGGGATCACAATGCCTGATACCAAGCTTTATTACAAGGCAACTGTAATCAAAACAGCCTGATACTGGCATAAAAACAGGCACGTGGACCAGTGCAATAGAACAGAGACTCCAGAAATAAACCCAAGTCTCTATAGTCAATTAATATTGGACAAAGTGGGCAGCAACATAAAATGGAGTAAAAATAGCCTCTTCAACAAGTGGTGTTGGGAGAACTGGACAGCTATGTGCAAAAAAAAAATGAAACTTGAGCACCAACTTACACCATACACAAAAATAAATTCAACGTGGATAAAAGATTTAAATATAAGCCATTTCACCATTAAAATCCTAGAGGAGAACATAGGCAGAAAAATCCCAGATATTTCACGCAGCAACATTTTTACTGATATGTCCCCTAAAGCAAGGGACATAAAGGAAAGAATAAACAAATGGGATCTCATCAAAATAAAAAGCTTCTGCATGGCTAAAGAAAACAGTATTAAAATAAAAAGAGAACCGACTGTGTAGGAAAACATATTTACCAATGATGCCTCAGACAAAGGTTTAATCTCCAAAATATACAAAAACTTACACGACTCCACTCTAAGAAGATAAGCAACCCAATTAAAAAATGGGCAAAGGACTTTGGCAGACACTTCTCCAAGGAGGACTTATAGAGGATCCAGAGACACATGAAAAGATGCTTGATATCGATAGCTATCAGAGAGATGCAAATTAAAACCATAATAAGATACCACTTCACACCAGTCAGAATGGCCTTCATAAACAAAGCAACAAACAGCAAGTGTTGGAGAGGTTGTGGGGAAAAGGGGACCCTAGGGCAGTGTTGGTGGGATTGCAGACTGGTACAACCACTGTAGAAAGAAGTATGGAATTTTCTAAGAAAACTAACAATGTATCTACCTTTTGACCCAGCAATTCCACTACTAGGATTATATCCTAATAACCCTAAAACACCAATCCAAAAGAACCTATGCACCCCAACGTTCATAGCAGCACAGTTTACAATAGCCAAGTGTTGGAAGCAACCTAGGTGGCCATCAGTAAATGAATGGATCATAAAACTGTGGTACATTTACACCATGGAATTCTATGCAGCAGAAAGAAAGGAGCTCCTACCCTTCATGACAGCATGGATGCAACTGGAGAGTATTATGCTAAGCAAAACAAGCCAGGAGGTGAAAGACAAATACCATATGATCTCACCTTTAACAGGAAACTAATCATCAAAACAAACAAACAAACAAAATATAACCAAAGACATTGAAATTGAGAACAGTCTGATAGTGACCAGAGGGGAGAGGGGAGGGAATTTCAGGGGAAAAGGGGAAGGGTTTACAGGAACAAGTATAAAGGACACATGAACAAAAACTATGGGGGGTGGAAATGGGAGGGAGGTGCGGTGGGTTTGGGTGGGAGTAAAAGACAGAAAACTGTACAAGATCAACAATTAAAATAAAAATTAAAAAAAGAAGTATAAAAACTGCCATTTTTCTTAGTTTGGTGTATTTTGTAATCTGATCTCCCTCTTATTGAATATGTTAGAACACATTAATGAGCTAATAAGAATATGAAGATTACTGGCCAAAAACTATACACTACCAGATTTCTCAGAGAAAAGAGAGCAGTGAAGTTGGTTTAGGCCTTGAGGGTATTTGCCTTTTGTTATGAAAATTGGCAGAGAACAGTCTGAAGATTATTCCACCAGTGTATAGGTAATTAGCAAAAAGCCTGTTCCCTATGGGACTTTGCTAAAGAAAGGTGCCTGTCTTGAATCTTGATGCTAACTAGGTGCTAATGAAGGAAATCTCCTTTAAAATGTATATCTAAAAACTGGTCTTCAAATGGATTTGCAACCGAAATCGATAGTATGTGGCATGTCCAAGATAAAGGCACCATAGTGTTGATCTGTAGTTCATAGCCCACTTTCTGGTTCATAGATAGTGCCTTCCTGCTGTACAGTAACAGGTGGAAGGGGTTAGGGTGCCCCGTGGATTCTCTTTTATAAGAATATGAATTCCATTCTTGAAATTTCCACCCTTATGACATAATCACCTTCCAAAAGTCTCACCTCCTATCACCATCATTTTGCGGTATAGGATTTCAACATATGAATTTGGAGGGAAGGGACACAACCACCCACATCATAGCAATGATAAAAATATTTAAAAATAGATTGAACATAATAGTATGAAGTAAGGGATTATTAAATGACCAAAATATTTGAACAGCAACAATATAGAAATCCTAGAAATGAAAACAAAACATATCAAACAATTTTATCAGCAGTTTTAAAACTGAAGAAATAGTGAAAAATTTATTCACAACATAGCAGAGAGAAAGAATTTAAGTTAAAAATGAGTTAAGAAAATTGGTTAAGCATTGTTCAGAAATTATGAAGGATTTCAATCTTTATATTCTAAATGGGGTCTGAAACTCATATCTAGACCAATTATCATGAATCAGAAAAATTCCAAATACAACAGGGAGAATAAAACAGATAATATTGGAAGGAGTGAAATTTTACTGAAAAGTTAGTTCCCAATAATAACAAAACCAGAAGACAAGATATTTTCAGTAAGTTTGGGTCAAATAACTACCCACCTAAAATTGCATACATAGTTAAAATATATTTCAAAATGGAAAGATACAAAAGATAATTTTAGATAAATAAACATGAGACACTTTGTCACCAACAGACCCACTTTGAAGGAAATTCTCATACATCTATTTTTGACACAAAGGAAATGATTGCACATGCAAGTAAAAGTTATAAGAAAAGAAAGTAGTAAATGTATCACTAGACAAGGATTAATGATAAGAAACAAAAATAAAATTTTGTGAAATTTGAGAAGCATATATGAAAATAAGAAAATTATGGTTGTAAATTAAGAGAAAAATTATTAATGTGAAAATGTTCTAAGTGCCTTACATTGCTTAGGGGAAAGATAATGATTCTGATTAATTTTATGTTTTGGTAAATTAGGAATGGAGTATATAAGTTCCAAAGTAGTAGAGGAAAAATTATGACATAAGATATACCTTTGCTCTGGTTAAGACGAAATCTTTGAACAAATGAAAATAATTTTTCCCTTTCAGGATTATAGTTTGAAATAAACATTTTAAAAAAGTGAACAACCAACTCAGGATGATGATGATAAGGTTTGCCAGTTCTTTCTTTGGTCTGAGTAAATATACAAAGCTGGAAGGTTTCCCTAAAAATCTGCAACTATGGGGATGTATTTTATATCATATAGAGATTTAAATTTACATTACTTGCATGATCTGAGAATCTAATATATAGGGCATTATCATAAGATCGGCCTTCAGCTAGCAGTATTACTTTGGGGACTAGTTGAAGCATGCATAATAGCTCTGAATGCACAATATCTCAACTGAGACTGCACAGCATTCTCAATCAGACATGGCAAGCTCCCAATACCAAATCACAGAAACACAGTCACATATCATTTAACGACAAGGATGCATTGTGAGAAATGTATCATTAGGTGATTTCATCAATGTGTGAACATCATAAAGTGTACTTACATGGACCTAGATGGTATAGTCTACTGCACACCTGGGTTATATAGTATGGATATACTGTTCCTAGGCTACAACCCTTAACGTGTTACTGTACTGAGTAGTGTAGGCAATTGTAACTTAAAGAAAAGTGTTTATGTACCTAAACATAGAAAAAGTACAGGAAAAATACAGTATAAAAAAATTAAAAAATGCTACAGCTCTAGAAGGCACTTTCTGTGAATGGAGCTTGCAGGACTGGAAATTGCACTGAGTGAGTGAGTGAATGGTGAGTGAATGTGAAGGCTTAGGACATTTCTGTGCATGATAGTAGACTTTATAAACAGTGTATATCAGTATGACCACAAACATGCGAATAATGCCTTGTGCTAGGCCACTGCAACAGCTACAATATAGCTAGAAAATAGGAATTTTTCAGTGCATATAATTTTATGGTACCACCCTCATGTATGTGGTTTATAGTTGACTAAAATGTCATCATACGGCATATGACTATACACTAAATACGATTCAGCTGAAATAACAAACAGCAGTAATAGTCCACAAAAAGTCAAATAATAAATAATTTAAGAATATTTAAAACAGTATGCTAAAAAATCGCTGAAGATAGGAAAGTAACATCAACAGGATGGCAAAACTGGTAGCCTTAAACCTGTTGCCCCTAAGAGATACCAAGTTAGCAGATAGAGATAATCCAAAAAGGTTTTATGTAAACTTCAGAAACTAGTTAGGAAGTTGTAGTACCCCAGGAAAGCTCAAGGCCAGGAATAGCCACGTTGAAATGGGTAAGAAAAGCTGGTTCATTTTAATTACATCTGTCCATCCCCAAAGCCAACACAGTTCACTGATAATCAAGAGGGAGAACACAATTTGCATTTTCTCCCTCAGGAGGAGAAAGGAAGAGAAAAATATATGTCTACTATTCCAGTTTTGGCGGGGATGGGGAGGGGTTGCCTAAGGGATTGGTTTCTGTCTCCTGACGTGGAAGACTGATGGAAAAGGTACTTTCGATGCCTTGTGGCAGTAGAGTATAACAAGCAGTCCAGGCTGCCCTCCTTGAGATCATCTCAGTTTACTTCCACACAGTGTCAGCTCCCAGGATGTAAGCCTAATCCAAGCCCCAGATTTCTTGTTCCTTGCTCAAAGAGGTGTGTCAGAAACAGGACGATTATGTGCCAACTTCTGTGCTAGACCAGAAATCCCATCATACTCTGCAATTTCCCACTTGAGCATTGGCACTGATTTCTAGTTTCTCTAAGAATGCCAGGAAACACTTCAGACTGCAGGGGTGTCCAACCCAAGGCCTGTGGGCTGCATGTGGCCTAGGATGGCTCTGAATGCGTCCCAACACAAAATTGTAAATTTACTTAAAACCTTTTTTTTTGCTCATTAGTTTTTGTTAGTGTTTGTGTATTTTATTTTCATTTGAAGTGTCATTCTACAGTTTTATTTATGCAACCAGTGAAGGAGTGTTTGTATATTTAATGTGTGAAGAAGATGACAACTCTTCTTCCAGTTTGGTCTGGAGATGCCAAAAGTTTGGACACCCCTGCTAGTGTTACTCAGATTTAATCATCTAAGGCAAAGATTTTCAACCCTTTTCATCTCATAGCATGAAAAAGCTAATTACTATAATTTTTCAGCACACTAAAAAATAAGTATAATTTTGATTTATGAACACTGGATTATGCTATTGTGTTAGCTGTTGTCATTTTTTAATTTGACAAAGTAAGTGAAAAGTGGTCAGTACTTCTGACTGAATACTAAGGTATTGACTGTTTTAAAAATTCTTGTGGCACACACATTGAAAATCACGGATCTAAGCACCGGCTTGTTCAGGAAGTTTTACTTTGTTCTTTCCGTTGTTGTTACTACTGCTCATGGTTTCTGTCAATGAAGGTACTGGTTTTCTACAGGCCAAGAAAGATTTCCCTTGCTCTTAGACTGAGACTTCGGTAAAGTTTTCTCTGCTTAAATTATTGGCATGACAAAATTGTTGAAGTGTCCTCTGGAGGAGGTGAGGAGTCTGCAATCTGCACACCCTGCTTTTGCGTTATTGATATGGTTTAACAGAACAGGTGGCCAAGGCTTTTGTTGATATCATTGACTAAGGCATTATCCTTGTACTTTTGGGGGTATATTTGGAAGTCATATGTGAATGATTTTTGGACTTCCAGTCAATTTAGTTTATATGTGTTGTAGTACCCATTCATTTCTGCAGATATTAAATATTTGTCTAGTAAATTATTTTGAGAATTCTTAGCTGTGTTCAAGTTAAGGTTTATACAATGAAAAATGCATTTATTTTGTGGTGATCTTCCTTGAACCTGGATGCAATATTGTCTTAACTATCTTGATAG
This sequence comes from Glossophaga mutica, assembly GCA_039655065.1. Taxonomy (NCBI): domain Eukaryota; kingdom Metazoa; phylum Chordata; class Mammalia; order Chiroptera; family Phyllostomidae; genus Glossophaga; species Glossophaga mutica. The sequence continues at coordinate 92,138,406 of CM077310.1, forward strand.
TAAACTAAGTTGAACCCTGTGAAATTGCTATTTGACCATTTTGACCTATAAAAGCTGAAATTACATAAAGGGTTTAAGTGAATGTGTGCTTATTAATGTTTTACTCAAAAATTGCTATAGTATCATGGCACTCTATATTTTACTTACATATGTGTGAAATATTTTTCTAACACTACTTCTCAGAGTTTAGTGGCCAATTTTTAGGTGTGGAAAGTCTTTGTAGTATTAATTTAATTGAGAGACAATCATATTGAGATAAAACTCTTTAAAATGTTCCTTATAAACAATTTTGGAAGGTATGTTTGTCCCTCTGCCATGAAAAATAGGAAAGACAGAAACTTACCTATTTTCTCCATTTGAATCCTTAACACTCAGAAGAACTTGAAGCTACTAGGCTCTCAATAAGTATTAGCATAAATGCACCAAGAAATACTTATATTTTTATAGCCAGTGCATCTGGAAGGCAAAACAAGAAACCCATAGATTGAGTACCTACTGCATTATAGACAGCTTTTAGTTTTTATAGTTATAATTTCTTATCACAAAAGTATTATAAACATATTATAAAGAATCTTAAACGTTCCAGAAATATGTAACAGAAAATAAAAATCCACCTAACCCAATTTCCAAGGTTACTTCTGTTCATGTTTTGTAGATATTCCCCCACAGTTTTTTTTAAAAATCATGTATATTTATATACCATACATTTAGAGTCATCCTGAAAATGCAACTCTAAGTCATTGATCTGGGCCTAATATTTTTTGCTCTTCCTTCATTGACGTCCTTTTCTTTTTGCCCAACAGTGCCTCAGAAATAATGTGAAGGCTTGAGAACATGCCCTATGCACAAGATCCAGAGAGTTGAGATTTTTTGCCTCATTCTCACAACATATCTATATGCAGAAATTATTAAATGAAAAAGCTCATAGATATTAAGGAACTTGCCAGATTGTTGCAGACACTGGCTAGCAGTGTCCGCATCATTATGGATGAAATAAAACACACACATGAACTACCAAGTCTAATGGAGGAAAAAGGACATCATGGCTTTTCTCTCAAGGGGAGCAAAAGCCATGGCCTCTGCCATGACAGGCCTTCATTTTATTTCTGCTCACATTACATGATGGTCCTCACTATGCACAGGTTCACTATAGGTGGTTACATTTTACAGACAACAAAGGAGCCAATGCCACTAATCACATCACAGAAGAATAATATTAGCAAATGAAAAGGGGAAAAGTGGTTGAGGCAGTTACACTGGTCCTTGCAAGGTTTAGCATGGATTTTAGGGAGTTACAATAAGCACTTGGCTATCCCAATCCAGTGTGAGGGAGTTTTCAGCAAAAAGCAAGACTCAAAGCAGCCTAGGTATATTGCAAATCTGATTACACACGAGAGAACCTATCTGTTGGATGGGTCCTGTGCATCTCCGAGTGGGAACTGGGCCCACGCCACACGGAAGGGTCTGCCACACCAGATGCCACACAACTAGTGGAATATTTGGGCTTGCTTCATTAAAGTATAGTGCCTATGTACCATGGATCTTGGCTTGTCTTTTCCATATAATGGTGAAATTAAAAATGAATAGAATTCAATTGCTCTAGACACTCACAGTTAGTATTATGTTGTCCATTTGCATAGAATGGTTGAGTAAAGTTTGTTTTCACATGTGGTGTAAACTAAGAATAATAATTGAGTTTAAATTAAAATGCCAACACTTTAGCTACATTTAAAATAATCAAACGAAGGGAATCAGTTTGGTGGGATAAAGGCAGAACTTGGCGCCAGTAGTATAGAAATGTATACATGTAATTGAAAATTCGTGTTGTTATCAGAGAGACCGGAGTTAGGGGACACATACTCCTTGGTTCTTGCCTCGCTTGTAAGAGATGAATTCAGGCAAGAGACAACACGTACAGTGAAAATGAGATAGCAAGTTTATTTATGAAATACTTTTGAGCATGAAGCTGCAAGTGGGCACCCAGCTAGTCTGGTTGCCCCAACTATTGGGATTTTAGGGGTTTTATGCTTGTAACCAAACGGCTTCTAGTTCTCCCCACTCCTCCTCTCTCCAGACCTTGGTGTTAATATGCAGTTTCAAAGTCTTTCTTTCCTGGATAGTGGAAACGATACATACAAAATTTAAAGGGCTCCTCTCTTCCTGTGCTACCATGGTTTTCTTGTGAGTTTTGAACACCTGTCAATCTTATTGGACCAGGCTCAGGGCTGCCTAATTAATAAGTGAGACATGTCTCCCTCCTCTCTCTGCCTTGGCTTGCTCAGTATCCTGCCTAACAATGTTACACTAGAGTAAGTTAAAATATTAAACATTATCTTCTGAGAATAAAAAAATTACATTATATGCACTAAGAAAATATTATAAAATCAACAATCAAGTAATTGGTAAGAAGGTTAAATGACATGAAGGATTTCTCTAGAGACCCAGGGTTTTTCAATTTCTCCTTTAAATAGTAAAGGTTTTATTTCAGTCTTCTTAAAGGAACACTTAAATTTATTAACAGCCTTAGTGTAAGAAAAGTGAAAATATTTATTTGTAAATAAAAATAACTTAATTTGCTTCTGTACGGTTTAGAAGTGTCATTTATGCCTGAGTCTGTATGTTGCCGTGAGAGCTAGTTTGATAAAAGGAAGGGTACTGGAGGCCATTACAGAAGAAAAATGGTGACACCAAACCCTTTAGGAACAGAAAGCTATGGGAGGCTGCCTAATCATCTGTCTTACAAACAGAGCACATGTTCGCACACTGGTGTCTTATAAACCTGAAGGCAGCAACTGCATTTGTCACTAACTCCAACCCAATATTTGTTTTCAATCATTTCTAACCCAAGAGGCCTGGATGATACAAACCCAATTTAAAGGCTAACAAAATTGTCTTTCCTTCTCTATATTGCTGCAAGTTATATACCTCACATAAAGAAGAAGGCCTTTACTGTTCTCTGATCTGGCAGCTCTTATATCGTTTCACCTTTTCAATAATAGCCTGACAACAGATGTGTGAAAGATTTAGATGTGTTCGTGATGACCAGTTTGTAGATCTGTTTGTATTTCCCCTAACTTGAACCGTAATCATTTTTATTTAAAGGTTTATTTTTTGGCTCAAAAAGAAAAGAGTGATTTGCCAAATGTAAAAATTAATAAGTCTGGATTGTGGGATGGAAACTGCCACCTTCTGAGTAGTAACGTGGTGTTAGGTTTGGGCATGGGTTTTGCAGATGTGAGGCCTCCGCAAAATCCCCACTTGGCAGTTTACCCAGCTTCTCAGTGCCTCACATTTCCTTTCTCTAAAAGGAGGCAACAACCACCTAGCCCGTGGTGCTGTTGTAAGGATTAAATCAAAGAACAGAACACAAATTATATGCACTTCCTCCATGGATGTCAACAATTAGCTTCCACTTGACAAAAGTACAATGCTGATATTTTCCTTTCCCTGAGTGGGATGTGGTGTGGAATCTCCAGGATTTCATCCCACCAGGTTTCTCTGCTTACCAAGTAAATTATAGAGATGGTTTGGCTCAATCTTGAAGATAGAGCACTAAGAAATTGGATCTATCTCTTGTCATTCTCTTCTCAAATTTCTCTCATCTGTCACAACACAGTAGTTATGAAAAATGAAACCATAAATTCAATTTATGGGGCAATTTGCAGCTAATCTTTGGAGTAATTCCAGTGTGAATAATGCAGCAATTTGGATGCATGGTCAGTCAATTCAGTGCTGATTTATTAGTATTTAAGAAATCTTTCTTTCATTAATGGTGATTAGTAAACAATAGAAAATTTCTTTAACATTATCTACCTTCATATTAGTGCTTTCAATTCTGAAAAATGGCTACCTTTTGGTTAAAATTATGACAAATAAAAGCTTTTGCATTGTTATTTAAAGACACAAGAACAAGATGTGTTTGGATTTTGAGCAATAATTCTTTCCAACTCTTGTGTGAACTTCTCAGCCCTGGCTTATATCCACTCCCCCCCCCCAATATGACTCCCATTAGAGTTAACATTTTTAATATCTCAGCAGAAGAATTCTGGGAATTGCCATTGATTTACCAGACTCCTTACCCCAGTAAGGATGTATTAAAATCTAACTGCGAAAAGAGTGACATTTTTGTTCATGTCTAAAAATTGAGTTTATCTGAGATTTTTCCCTACTTATTAAAATTCTATATTCTGACACATCCAATATTCTCTGAGTCAGTGAGTTTACAAGCATATGTTTAAATACAGGTAGCATCACATTAATATCTATAAAGAGTAGTCCTCAGAAAATGTTTACATTCATTTACTTTTCTGTATTTTATTGCATGGGTTTTAACTGTTATGTGTTGAACTATAGAAATAGGTATTTAGAAATGAAGCAAAAAAAAAAAAAAGATGTAATTGTAAAGCCTTCCATTAAATTTTTTGCTTTATTCTAAAAAAAATTTTAAAAATATTCATTGATTTGAGAGAGATGTTTATTTGTTGTTCACTTATTTTTGCATTTGTTGATTCTTGTGTGTGCTCTGACCAGGGATTGAACCCTTATCTGCACTACACTTTAACCAACTGATCTTCCTGCCCAGTGCTTAAAATCTTATTTTCTATTTATCCCCCCTTCTCTATTTACTCTAAGTCAGGGGCATGAATCCTCCAGATTTTTGTATTGTTCCATTAAGCAGGGACTGTGCTTGTGGTACTAGGTGTATAAAATCCCTTTCGGTTTTGGCATTTATGAAAATAAACTAAGTAAACAAGAGTTGAGTGATGGCCCCAGGGCTGTCATGAGTTGTGACACTTCAGGTGTTAACATAATGTGAGGACAGGTGGGCACTTATCTGAGGATGTCATTGTAATGAACAGCCAATTGTTTCGTGAATATGATGACATTCCATTTTATTCAATGTAATCAAAATTGCAAACTGATCAAACTCATGGCATTTCCCCAGAGGTTATATATTTGTAACTTTTTATATACATATTTAGGGTTTAACTTTAAGTGACACCAGTGGATGGTGTTAAGTCCTTATGGTTGCTTTAAGAACAATGGACTCGCAGTAGGGCATTTGTGGTGCCCATGAGAGTCATTTGCAGAGGACAGATATGCCTCCCCCTTTGAAGAGATGGAAAACCCTGGAACTTGAACTCCCCACATATTTGTTTGCCATATTGCTACAGATCTTTCTGGTTGTTGTCTATTGAGTCCCTAAAACGAGGTCTGGGGCTGAGGTTAAACCCAGAGTAGAGAGGAGAGGACAATGCCAGTGTGTGCTCAGAAGCTGCGTGGACCTTGGCTCCAGCCTCTTCTCAGTTTCCCTTCGTTATAGGTGAATTCTCTTATCAGATGATACCTTCATTCTCTTATCGAATGAAGGTAGAGCCCTACTTTCGTTTTCTCCTCCAAAAGCACAGCTTTAAAAAATTCCTCTTACACAGTGGAATCTTTATTCTCTTCATTTTCATACTGTGAAGATTCTGCCAGAAGCCATTTGTGGGTGTGTGTGCAGGATTCTATTATACTTTAATTGCAAGAATGTTTTAAGTTTCAATTTATTTGTTTCTCTGTTTAGAAAGGAAGCATAGTTTTGTTGTTTTGTTTTAACATTCCACAAATTTTTGTTTTATTGTCCACAAAATATACCAGTGGCTAAAAACTTTGGGAGTTCACAGTTTCCATTATATCAGAAAAATACTCTTCATAAGAATTGTGATATTAAGAACTGAAGACATCCTGTCAGGACAGAGTGTTTGGAGGCAGAGAGTGCCTGGCCAATCAGAGAACTGGTAAGGTTTTAAATCTGGTGCGGGCACTGGGGTGGGACCTTCTTTTCCTGGGACCTGTGAGAGGAGGGTATGTCCTTGATTACTTTGGCCTATAACATGTTTGCATTAACTTAAATCCTTGGGTGTCTGAGGAATTTCGTGAAGTATTACTTACCTTACCTGAAATCCTGTGGGTTTATTTTATTTTTAAGGTAGGGTTAAACATGTCTGCAAACTTGGTTAGCTAAGTTTGGGTCCCCTTAAAGTGAAAATTATTATTTGCTTGGTCTAACTATTTAAAGTAGTGCTTTTCTCCTTGCCTATTCTAATGTTTATGTTTATTCAAATAAGTTCAAAATGTTTATATTGCACTTAGGTTTAATATCTCTAAGCCTTTTAGGTAAAATAAATCATATTGGCATTTCTTTAAGAAAACAAAAAAAGACCTGTCCCTCTGTGCTGTTCCCAAACATATCCCCTTTCAGTCAGATCTAACTAGGTCATTTTTTTGTGTTTCTGTAGTGCTCTTTTATTATGATTTTATCATTGCATTTGTATATGTGTTTGTTTAATTTTCAGTTTTCCATTCTAAACTTTATTGAGCTTAAGATGGAGCTTAATTCATATTTGGGCACTAGCAACCTTTATAGTGATATGTGGCAAGCAATCAATGTGTTTGTTCAATTGAGTTTCTAACATCTCCCAGGTGACAGCTATGAGGACCCTTTCGCCTGTAAGTGCACAGACTATGGATCAGGAAAAGCAACATTACCTGGAGCTTGTTGCAGATGCAGCACGGCCAGCTGTACCCTAGACCTACTGAATCAGAATGTGCATTTTTCCAAGATCCCAAGTGATTCCTGTGTGTTAAAGTTTTAGAAACACTGTTATAGATCTGTAAATTCATGGTTCTCTAAGTGTGGTCTCCAGACTGGTAGCATTAATGTCATCTAGGAACTTTTTTAAAGGGCCTATTCTCAGATGTATTGAATTAAAGGCCTCAGTGAGGTATAGCAGTAGTAGAAAGATCTCTATGTAATTCTGGTGCCTCCTAAGTCTGAAAACAAAGATAACTAACTCTTAGTAAATGAAAATTCAAGTGGAAAGGACAAAATGTAAACTGGTGTATCAGATAAGAGAATTTGATTATGATTAATTATTTTATTCACATATTTCCTTGAGCTTTAATGAAGTTATGAATTTTTATTATAAATTCTCACATATTTTTTCAGTGCCAAATTCTAAATATGTTAAATTTAAAGAGTTCTCATTATTGGTATTTTAGGCTGGCAGCCTTATAAACAAATGATTTCAACCTGGGCCAACAACCTCATGAATACTTTTAAAAGATAATGTTGAACTTAGGTATTGAAATTTTTTTTCTCTTTGTATTGGTCCTAAAATATTTGATTTTTGTTAAGTCCTAAGGTGGTAATTTAAGGAATAATTGATAATAATCAGTGTCAGACACTGACATTGATTGCTTTATATAAACCACTGAATTCCCATATGAAAACATTTTCCCTGATAGTGATTTGAATCTTCCACAAACTAGGTAACTCTCAGGTTTATTTTTAAAAAAAGTTTCCTCAGGGGGAGGGGCGGGAATTTCAGGGGAAAAGGGGAACGGTTTGGAGCAACAAGTATAAAGGACACATGGACAAAAACTATGGGGGGTGGAAATGGGAGGAAGGTGGGGAGGGCTGGGGTGGTGGGCTGGGGACGGGGTAAAAGACAGAAAACTGTACAATATCAACAATTAAAAAAATACTGATAAAAAAAAAGTTTCCTCAGTCTTAAATCATGTAACTGCAGAGATAATATCCACTTCATAAAAGCATTGAGATGATTAAACAATGATATCTAAGTGTGTCACAGATAAAAATTGCAGATCTCAGTGATGAAAATTATAAATTATAATTGTTCTAACCTTTTACCTTTTGGATACAAATTTGAAATACCAGATGGGGTAAGTTTGATGGCTGATTAATAGAAATGAAAAATAAATTTTCAAAAAGCATCCACAAACTCATTCTAAATTGCTTACAGAAAAAAATATAGGTCTATTCATTTATAAGAAAAAAATTATAGAATGATAATGTGATTTGTAACCAAAAGAGTGAGATGAAAAGAGAAACTGTTATGGTAAGATTTTTAACTATTTAATTGTATAATCAATGAGGTATACAATCAAAATTGTATAATTTTGAAGGGAAGAAAAAATATTTCAACTAAGTTTGTCATTGTCTAGAAAATAGTAAAAACAGAAGGTTAAACCTGGCATTCCTTGACCCCACTATAATAATAAGGAAGGCAGATAGGTCACTGAAAGGAACTTGGTGGAAAAGTCCAATCTGAACTGAATGCAAAGTAGATACCACTAGGATTGTATTCAAGAAGGAGGTCCTAATTATTATTCATGGGGCAAAATGGTTGGAGGAGTGAGAGTTCTTAATCTGTTACAGGCCAATCTGCACTATTTACATCTCTTAAAACAGATTTGTGGAGGAATTTAAAACTGCCTTTAATCTATGCGAATTCCCTGTGTTGTGTATACTGTTGACATTTAAAACAAATCTAAGTCAATCCTGCCAAGTTCTGCTAATAAACTGTGAGGATGAGTGCTATGTGAAGACACAATCTGTACATGAAAGGGGCATTAGTCTTTTAATATTTGCCTGTATGGTATTTTAAATCTATTTGTCTCCTCTTGTTTCTAAGGCTGTGTATGCCAAGATCCAATTTCTCACCATAATAAGCACCCTGTTCTGTTCAAGGTAGGCAGTCAGTAAATCATTATAGTGTTTTTTTTTTTTTTTTTTTTTTTTTTTTTTTTTGTTCAAGAACAAAAAAGGAAAGGACTCATGGACATGGACAACAGGGTGGGGATTGTAGGGCGGGAAGGGGGCATAAGGGGACTAAATGGTATAGAAAAAATATATAATTAGAAAGAAAAAATCTTATATATGAACTGAATGTACTTTATTTGAAAACTCACCAAAATAAACAATAGTGTAAAATAGAGTATAAAATGCTGCCTTGACACACACACACATACACATACACACAAGACATAGTAAATTTTGGATTTAAAAAATAAACATGTTTTTAAAATGGTAACCACATTCTATTTTGTTGTTATTATAGAAAAACATAGAAAAGTAAAATTAGTAAAGGTAATTCAATTTTGAGAATTTGGAAGAACTTTCAGTCATCACTTAAGATTTTCTACCATCAAATACTTTTTACATAATTTCTCCAGTTTTAAACTTTGCATTTTGTGAATGTGAAATGAGACTTAGGTTGTTTTCTTTTTTTTTCCTTCCCTGCTCCCTCCTTCCCAATTCTCTCCCCCGGCTTTCTCCCTCTCCATTCTTCTCTGTTCCTCTTCAACGCACACAATTTAGTTGTGTGTTTTGCTACTTATCAGGAAGTATTATTTTGCTCTATAAACTTTCTTCAAAGTACTTTTTAGAACCATGATGACTGTCCAGGAAATATTTATTTTAACTTTTTTTAAATTTAATTTTTTTAAATTTTAATTGTTCTTGTACAGTTTTCTGTCCTTTACTCCCATCCCAGCACACCGCCCCAGCCCTCCTGACCTCCCTCCCATTTCCACCCCCCATAGTTTTTGTTCATGTGTCCTTTATACTTGTTCCTGTAAACCCTTCCCCTTTTCCCCTGAAATTCCCTCCCCTCTCCCCTCTGGTAACTGTCAGCATGTTCTCAATTTCAATGTCTTTGGTTATATTTTGCTTGTTTGTTTGTTTTGATGATTAGTTTCCTGTTAAAGGTGAGATCATATGGTATTTGTCTTTCACCTCCTGGCTTGTTTTGCTTAGCATAATGCTCTCCAGTTGCATCCATGCTGTCATGAAGGGTAGGAGCTCCTTTCTTTCTGCTGCATAGAATTCCATGGTGTAAATGTACCACAGTTTTTTGATCCATTCATTTACTGATGGGCACCTAGATTGCTTCCAACACTTGGCTATTGTAAACTGTGCTGCTATGAACGTTGGGGTGCATAGGTTCTTCTGGACTGGTTTCAGGGTTATTAGGATATAATCCTAGTAGTGGAATTGCTGGGTCAAAAGGTAGATACATTGTTAGTTTTCTTAGAAAATTCCATACTGTTTTCCACAGTGGTTGTACCAGTCTGCAATCCCACCAACACTGCCCTAGGGTCCCCTTTTCCCCACAACCTCTCCAACACTTGCTGTTTGTTGCTTTGTTTATGAAGGCCATTCTGACTGGTGTCAAGTGGTATCTCATGGTGGCTTTAATTTGCATCTCTCTGATAGCTAGCGATATCGAGTATCTTTTCATGTGTCTCTGCATCCTCTGTATGTCCTCCTTGGAGAAGTGTCTGTTCAAGTCCTTTGCCCATTTTTTAATTGGGATACTTGTCTTCTTAGAGTAGAGTCTTGAAAGCTCTTTGTATATTTTGGAGATTAAGCCCTTGTCTGAGGTATAATTGGTAAATATGTTTTCCCATACAGTTAGTTCTCTTTTTATTTTAATACTGTTTTCTTTGGTCGTGCAGATGCTTTTTATTTTGATGAGATCCCATTTGTTTATTCTTTCCTTTATGTCCCTTGCTTTAGGGGACATATCAGTAAAAATGTTGCTACATGAAATATCTGAGATTTTCCTGCGTGTGTTTTCCTCTAGGATTGTAATGGTGTCACGGCTTATATTTAAATATTTTATCCACCGTGGATTCATTTTTGTGTATGGTGTAAGTTGGTGCTCGAGTTTAATTTTTCTGCATGTAGCTGTCCAGTTCTCCCAACACCACTTGTTGAAGAGCCTATTTTTGCTCCATTTTATGTCGCTGCCCCCTTTGTCCAATATTAATTGACCGTAGAGACTTGGGTTTATTTCTGGGCTCTCTATTCTGTTCCACTGGTTCATATGTCTGTTTTTATGCCAGTACCAGGCTGTTTTGATTACAGTTGCCTTGTAATACAGTTTGGTATCAGGTATTGTGATCCTTCCTACTTTGCTCTTCTTTCTCAAGATTGCTGCAGCTATTCTAGGTCGTTTATGGTTCCATATAAATTTTTGAGTGTGTTTGTTCTATGTCTGTGAAATATGCCATTGATACTTTAATAAGTATTGCATTGAATGTGTAAATTGCTTTGGGTAGCATGGACATTTTGATGATATTAATTCTTCCAATCCATGAACATGGTATATGCTTCCATTTGTTTGTGTCTTCCTTGATTTCTTTCTTCAGTGTTGTGTAGTTTTCTGCATACAAGTCTTTTACCTCCTTGGTTAGGTTTAGTCCTAGGTATTTTATTTTTCTTTTTGCTATATCAAATGGGATTTTTTTTCTTGATTTCTGCTTCTGCTGTTAAATTGTTGCTATAAAAAATGCCTTTGATTTCTGGATATTGACTTTGTATCCGGCTGTGTGGCCAAATTCATTTATTAGGTTGAGCAGTTTTTTGGCTTAATCTATAGGATTTTCTATGTACACTATCATGTCATCTGCAAACAATGATAGTTTTGTTTCCTCCTTTCCAAGTTGGATGCCTTTTATTTCCTTTTCTTGTCTAATTGCTGTGGCTAATACTTCCAATACTATATTGAATAGAAGTGGTGAAAGTGGACAGCCTTGTCTTGTTCCTGATCTTAGTGGAAAAGATTTTAGTTTTTGCCCGTTGAGTATGATGTTGGCTGGAGGTCTCTCATATATGGTCTTTATTATGTTGAGGAATGCTCCTTCTATTCCCATTTTGCTGAGTGTTTTCATCATAAATGGGTGTTATACCTTATCAAATGCTTTTTCTGCATCTATTGATATGATCATGTGATTTTTGTCTTTGCTTTTGTTTATGTGATGAATTACATTTACTGATTTGGGAATGTTGAACCATCCTTGCATTCTCTGGGATGAATCCACTTGGTCATGGTGTATGATCTTTTTAATGTATTGTTGGATGCGGTTTGCAAAATTTTGTTGAGGATTTTAGCATCTATGTTCATCAGCGATATTGGCCTGCAGTTCTTCTTCTTTGTTGTGCCTTTATCTGGTTTTGGGATGCTGGCTTCTTAAAAAGAGTTTGAGAGTCTTCCATCATTTTGGATTTTTTCAAATACTCTGTGAAGGATAGGGGTTAGCTCTTCCTTAAATGCTTTGTAGAATTCTCCCGTGAAACCATCTGGTCTAGGGCTTTTGTGTGTTGGGAGTTTTTTGATTACTGTTTCAATTTCATCAGCTGTTATTGATCTGTTCAGGCTTTCTGCTGCTTCTTTATTGAGTTTTGGAAGATGATATTTTTCTAGAAACTTGTCCATTTCACCTAGGTTTTCAAATTTCTTGGCATACAGTTCTTCATAGTAATTTCTTATAGTCCTTTGTATTTCTGCAGTGTCAGTTGTAATATTGCCTCTTTCATTTATGATTGTGTTTCTTTGGGTCCTCTCTCTTTTATTCTTGATGAGCCTGCTTAAAGGCTTGTCAGTTTTGTTTATCTTTTCAAAGAACCAGCTCTTGGATTCATTGATCCTTAGAATTGTGCTTTTAGTCTCTATGTCATTTAATTCTGCTCTGATCTTGGTTATTTCCTTCTTTCTACTTGCTCTGGGCTGTCTTTGTTGTTGATTCTCAAATTCTTGTAGGCATAGTGTTAGGTTGCTTTTTTGAAATGCTTCTTTTTTTTTTTTAGGTGGGTCTGTATCACCATGAACTTCCCTCTGAGTACTGCCTTTGCTGTGTTCCATAAGTTTTGGGTCATTGTGAGTTTGTTATCATTGGTTTCCAGAAACTTTTTTATTTCCTCCCTAATTTCATTCTTGACCCATTCATTGTTTAATAGCATGCTATTCAAACCCCATGATTTTGAGGGTTTTTGGACTTTCTCCATGCAGTCAGTTTCTAGTTTCAGTGTCTTGTGGTCAGAGAAAATGCTTGGTATGATTTCAATTTTCTTGAGTTTGTTGAGGCTTGTTTTGTGTCCTATCATGTGGTCTATCTTTGAAAATGTTCCATGTGCATTTGAAAAGCAAGCGTATGTAGTTTCTTTGGGATGAAGGGCTGTATATTTTTATATATCAGTTAAGTCCATTTCCTCTAGAGTGTTGTTCAATGCCACAATATCTTTGTTGATATTTTGTTTGGAAGATCTGTCCATTTTTGACAGTAGGGTGTTAAAATCGCCCACTATAATTGTGTTGCTGTCAATATCTTTCTTGAAGTCCTCTAAGATTTTCTTGATGTATTTAGGTGCCCCTACGTTGGTGCATATATATTTACAATGTTTATGTCTTCTTGGTGGATTCTTCCCTTGAATTTTATGAAATGACCTTCTGGGTCTCGTTTTATGGTTCTTCTTTTGAAGTCTATATTGTCTGATATGAGTATTCATACCCTAGCTTTTTTTTTCCTGTCCATTTGCTTGAAAAATTTGTTTCCAGCCCTTTACTTTGAGTCTGTGTATGTCTTTTGTCCTGAGGTGGGTCTCTTGTAGGCAGCATATGTGTGGGTCATGCTTTCTTATCCATTCAGCTATTCTATGTCTTTTGATTGGAGCATTTAATCCATTTACATTTAAGGTTATTATTGATAGGTATTTATTCATTGCCATTTTCATATGTGTGTTTCTCTCTCTCACTCTCTATCTCTCTCTTCCTGTCTTTTCCTTCCTTTCCTTAAAGCAGTCCCTTTAGTATCTCTTGCAGAATTGGTTTGCTAGAGGTTTATTTTTTATTTTTTGACTTCTTTTGTCTGGGAAGCTCCTTATTTGGCCTTCTATCTTGATTGAAATCCTTGATGGGTAAAATCATCTTGGTTGCAGGCCTTTGGATCTCATTGCTTGAAATATTTCTTGCCATTCTCTTCTGGCTTGGAGCGTTTCCATTGAGAAGTCAGCTGCTAGCCTAATTGGGGCTCCCTTGTATGTTACTTCCTTTTTCTCCCTTGCTGCCTTTAAGATTCTCTCTTTGTCTTGGAATTTTGCCATTTTAATTATGATGTGTCTTCAAGTGGGCCTCTTTGGTTTCCTCTTGATCGAGACTTTGTGTTTCCTGGATTCCTGTGACTTTTTCTCTCATCAGATTAGGGAAGTTTTCCATGATTACTTCTTCAAATAGTTTTTCTATCCCTTGCTCCTCTTCTTCTCCTTCTGGTATCCCTATTATATGATATTATTCTGTTTCATGTTGTCTGCATTTCTCTTAATCCCTCTTCATTCTTTCTGAGCCTCTTTTCCTTATCTTTCTCATTCTTGGTGTTTTTTTCTATTTTGTCCTCCAGCTCACTGATCTGATCTTCTGCTTCATAGATTCTGCTTTTGATTCCTTCTACTGTATTCTTCAGTTCAGAACTTAAATTCTTCATTTCCTCTTGGCTCTTGTTGATAGTTTCTATTTCCTTTTTCATGTTGATATAGTTTGCAGTGAGTTCGTCATAGCCTCCCTGTAGTTTCTGGTAGCTCCTTGAGAGCTCATGGAGCTTCCTGACAACCATTGCTTTAAATTCAATATCTGATAGTTGAGTTGCCTCTGTTTGATATAGCATTCTTTCTGGGGCTTCCTCCTTTCCTTTCATTTGGGGATTGTTTCTTTGCCTTCCCATTGTTTGTGAGACTCTTCTTGGTAGCCTCAGCTTCTTAAATCGATCTGTTCTGGCTCCCTGGATTTATGGTGTGAACTTCTGTGGTAGAATACCTGTGAGATTTAGTGGTGCTGTCTCCTTTGGGTATATTGTTGTTGACAGCTTCCACTGTCTTAGCTGCTGAGATGCCCTCTTTTTGGGACCAACTCTAGTTTTTTTCACAGTTCCATGTTTGTTTGTTTTTTGTCTCACTCATGGGTATTTAAAAAGAGAAAAGACAGAAAAATGAGAAAAGAAGAAAGAAAAAAGAGGAAGGAAGAAGAGATAAACTGGAATGAAAGGAAGAGGGAATAAAACAAGAAAGAAGTGAAGAGAAGCAAAAGGAGTTGAGGGGATAAAAAAGATAAAAATAATAAAGAAATATTAATTAAAAACAGTTATATAAACAGACAAACAAACCCCCCCAACCCCCAAAAAAGAAAGCAAAAACAAAAAAACAAACAAGAAAACAAACAAACAAAAAAGAACAAAACAAACAAAAAAACATCAAACAAAAAAAACACCAAACAAAAAACTCTTGCTGTTTTCAAACTTGCTGAGCTGGTTTTCCTGTTATTGCTGGCTGCAATGGCTGAGGGGTGACAGTATCGCTTTTCTCTGTGTTCAGCACTCAGTCATCTTTGGGCTACTGTCCCCGTTTAGTCTGGCACCTCTCCACACAGGGCCTCCGGCCTGTGTTCTGAGCCTACTGGAGTGTGCGCACTTTCCCGAGTTTATGGGTGTGAGTGCAGATCTCTGGTCGCCCACCCATCTCCCATTGGCCCCTGTGCAGCTTTCTATGGTGGCACAGGTGCCTATGTTTCTGCAGCCATCTGCGGTCATGCAGGTGACTATGGACCCACAGCTGTCTCCAGTGGCGCACGCCTGTGATCCCGTGTGCACTTATGATCCTGTGGCCATCTGTGGTCATGCTGCACCTATTGACATGCAGCCCTCTCCATTCATGCAGGCAGCCGTCTCAAGACTTAGGTTTTGATGAGTTGTTTTTCTTAGTTCTGTAATTTTTGTCAGTTCTGTTGATCTCCCCCAAAATGACAGTGAAGCCACAGTTGAGAAAGAAGCTTTAACAGTTAAAGGAGGTAAATTGGGCATGGAGGAGGTGAGCTAGGAGGAGGGATGGCACAAAGGCACTAGAAGCTGAAAAAATGACACATGTAAGCTCAGGTGAAACAATTGCGGTAGAGGCAGCAGTGGTTTAGTAATTCGTGATTTACAGGTGGAGTCTGAAGAGTGTTGGCAGCACTGGCGTAAGTGGTGGGAGAAGAGGTGAAAGGAGTTGAGAGATTGGTGATTGAAGGAGGACACATGCCCTAGAGGAGAGACAAGGAACACTGTTTTAGAATGATGTAATCTCAGATACAGGTTGCTTCTTCCTCAGGCTGTGTTCTAAGGGCACTAGTAACCTTTTCTTTTTCTTTTTTTTAAATTAAACCTATTGGGGTAACACTGGTTAATAAGATTATATAGGCTTCAATATACATTTCCATGATACATGATCTGAATAATGCATTGTGTTCCCACCCCCAAAGTCAGATCATCATTGGAAATGACTCTTGATTACAGAGTATGATTGGGAGGCATAGATTTTATATAAAGGTTTTAATTCATGGTCTCTTCGATGCTTCTGCTGGCTTCCTTATGTAGGGGCAAAGGCTGTTATATAACTCAAACTATTTACATTGTTTGTAGACATCCTTTTCTCTACATCTGTTTCCCACTCTCCATTACTCAAGTTGTCCAACTCTATGACAAGAAGGGGTGAAAATCTCTCTTCTACTTCATAGCTGAATCTGAAAGCGATTGGGCCAAAATCTGACTTTCCCTCACTTGGGCCACGGCCAGATATATAGTCAGCTACACCTTAGGACACAGGTGGCAAACACAAAGTCTGTGGGCCAAGTCTGGGCTTCCATTTTGTTTTGTCTGGCCCGGCACCTTGTTTCTACCTGGTGGCAGTGGCAAGCTCTTGCTTAACTGTTCAGTAGTAGTTACATTTACACAGTCCTGAAATTACATTCGGTCCTTTGAAGGCAACCAGGAGGCTGATGTGGCCCCAGGTGAAAATGAGTTTCACACCCCTGCCATAGGAGATAAAAGCTTTTCTTCATTTTCAATTAAATAATTGGTGGAAGGAAGCATTAGTGAATGCAGATCATTCCACTACCTTTTGTGAGCACCTAGATAAGTCGTGACAAACAAATGTTAAGAATTTTCAAGATTTCTCTAAATCTGAATTGTTGTTTTGAGATATTCCTTTTATTTCTTTTTAACAATTAGTATCAAATCCTTGTAAAATGAAAGAGGGCTTGCACAGAAAAACAGGGTAATTGAAAAATGCTATATAGAATCTTCTACAATTGTCTTGTTATATAACATTTTTCTCCCTCTACTTGGAAAATGCTCAGACCCAGTGCCCTGGAAAAGTGGTCCATTGGCATCCTAGGGGTAGTCTTGTATTGGAAGATGGAGAACAATACAAAAAGTGCTATCTGAGACACTTTATAACTAACCTATCACCATTCAAGGTATACTCAGTGAAGTTATTAATGACTTCAATTTATTTTTTTATTTCTCTAAAGAAACCTTTTGTCAAATATGAAATAGGAGGGATAGATCTGGTTGCAAAGATTACTCATGCTTTCCTTGACTATGTGAGGAGAACAAAAGATGTAAAACCAATGTTAATTCATGGGGAAGGCTAAAATGTCCCTGCATATGGAGTGTTCAGAGCTGAATCAAGAAAATAATACATTAATGCAATTTTTAAGGAATGTTTTAATACCAAAAGTCCAAAGAAATTCACACAATAATTATTCTTGCTATTTAATCTTCTTTGCTTCTTTATCTCCAAGCTCTTTTTGCTCTTTTGTATTTTCTTTTACCAACAGAGAATTTTTATTTAGGGACTCCTACTTTTTATTATGATTTTGGGGGCTTTTACATTTAGAAGACTACTGCTGTATTTTCTGAAGTTAGTTAGATGTTCCCCTGGGAAATTTTAATTATAGACTTTAAGATCTTATAGTGTTTCTCCTCCATATTCACCAATAGAATTGTGAACTTGATTTTTTCACCCCAAGCACAGTGCCTGGTATAAAGGCCATGGTTGTATGAATCCTTTGGTAAATAAATGACAGTGTTATCTGCCAGAGTTCTCAAACATTCACAGGATATGAACAATTTTAAACTCTTTCAGTTGAGGAATCCATGTGGAACAATGCGGTTTTTGTCCTCATAGCTACAAGTTTGTTAGCTTAATGATGTGTTTATTAATGATGATGTCAATGACAAAGTCATCAGAATAAGAAATGGAGAAGCACCGACCCCCTTGCAAGAGAAAGATGGGTAATAAACTTGTTTCCTATTGAATTACATATTGTACAAACACAGAACAAATATTTATATGAATAGGAAAACAGTTTCTCATGTGAAGACAGGTTAAAATAAGATTTCCTTCATGGTGCAGGCACAGTCATTTCCTTTGGAAGAATGCATAATACCCTTGTTTTACAGCATTGAGGGAATGATGGTTTTTATTTTTTATTTTTTTGGTCATGCTTTCTTTCTATTTCATTTGTGTTTCCAAAGTAATTCTTCATTTTAGGACCTCAAATTGATTCATTTGAGTAGCCTACCAAATCTTACTGTGTTTATATTGTTCTGTGACATGTATTTCTTAGTTTTTCTCCCCCTACCCTCCATCTCAGCATTAGGAGAATGTTTTATTACCAATTCATGGTGGTTATTAATAGGTTCTGGCCTAACTTGGCATTTCATGTTTATTTTTATGCAAAGAATGAATAACATTGTGTTGTTATTGTTCTGCTTATGTAATTGCTGTATTTAAATGAAGACTTTTTTGCTTACAGTTTTCAAATTTAGTGAGTTTATCCATTAAACAGATTTGAAACAGATAATAGGTATTGAACTATGTTTTGTGCATCCTTCATACCCTGTTGATTTTTAGATAAATCAAGATTTCATTTCCACAAAGTACGAGCATGCTAAAAAACTGATTTACAAGAATAAGAAAACCAAAACAAAATCAATTTACTCACAGCACTTTTTCTGTTATACCAGTGTGCTATTTACATCCTTGTATTGTAGCATTTCAAACAGTTCTTATATAAGATATTAGAGCAACTAACATACAAATGTATGTTGGGAATTATGCTGTTATGGTATAAAACAATGCAAGGCCCATGATGCGAAGGCCCATACTTAGCTTTTTTATTTCTAGTGCCAACAGATAGTGGAATGATGCTGCATGCTCAAAAAATATTTGGTGAATAAAGAATGTAGTCAGAAACGAATGATTCTATAGGGAAATGCATTCTAATTTCCATGCTTAAAAATTCTTCTCAATTATATTTATACACATATATGAAATTTCTTTAAGGATAAGAAAATAGTATTGGGTTGGCTAAAAAGTCCATATATTTTCTCCCATAAAATAAAAGACACATTTTTTCATTTTTGCCAATAACTTTATTGATTTGGATATTTTGAGTCTGTCAGCTATGTCCCTCTATTGACTTGTAGTGAGTACAGGCCAAGGGTGCTGCTAAACATCTTCCAATACATAAGACAGCCCCACAGCAAAGAAGTATTTGGCCAAAATGTCAATAGTACCAAGAAACTTTGCAAAATCAACCAATTCTGTGAGCATCCTGATCACCAGGGCTTTGAACTGTGCATCTGATAGGTTGGCTATCTCTTCATGGCTTAGAAGAATTGGCTTTGGAGCTTTGATTTGTTCTCTGGTTTGAGCCATTTTTGGTGTTTTTTTTTTTTTTTTGTTTGTTTGTTTGTTTTGGTTTGGTTTTGGAGAAACACTCCAAGACATATCATAATTACATTATCCAAGATTAAAATGAAAGAGAGAATTCTAGAAGCAGCAAGGGATAAGGGGACAGTCACCTACAAAGGTGTTCCCATCAGACTGTCAGCTGATTTCTCAAAAGAGACCTTATACAGGCAAGAAGGGGCTGGAAAGAAATATTTGAAGTCTTGAAAAGCAGGGACCTACATCCACAATTGCTCTGTCCAACAAAGCTGTCATTTAGAATGGAAGGGCAGATAAAGTGCTTCTCAGATAAGGTCAAGTTCAAGGAGTTCATCATCGCCAAGCCCTTATTATATGAAATGTTAAAGGGACATATCTAAGAAAAAGATGAAAATATGACAGTGAAAAGACAGCAAACTCACAGCTATTAACAACCACACCTAAAACAAAAGCAAACTAAGCAAACCACTAGAAGAGGAACAGAACCACAGAAATGGAGATCATATGGAGCAACAGGGGAGTGGGAGGAGGAGAGAGGGGGAAAGGTATAGAGAATAAGTAGCATAGACTATGGGTAGAAAATAGACAGGGGGAGGGCAAGAATAGTGTGGGAAATGTAGAAGCTAAAGAACTTATGACACATGGACATGAACTAAAGGGGGGAATGTGGGTGGGAGGGGGTGTGCAGGGTGGAGGGGAATGATGGGGGAGAAATGGGACAACTATAATAGCATAATCAATAAAATATATTTTTTAAAAAAGAAACTTTGCAAACCACTTTTGACATGTTTGATCAGCCACAGCACTTTTTCCAGACACTGCACAAGTCTTTTTGTGTGTATGTTTCTATTGCATTTTTATCTTTCTTGTAATAATAAAACTTAACATGCCAAAAATGTTGCATATCTTCTTCCATCTTCAATATTAAAACGACTGCACAAAAATTCAATAATTTTGATAAGTTTTTTATTTTTTATTTTATTTTATTTTTTGATAAGTTTTTTAAATGCATGCTGGTACGAGCTGTCACAATACAATTTAACAAAATTGTTTCGAATGAAGTTAAAGACAACTAAGAGCTACTAGTGCAATAGTACAGAAAAAAAAATGACGAACTTTTTGGCCAACCCAATATCATTAACCTGCCAAGCTGATAACTATAAAGACTAGATACGTCTCATCCTGGCTGGAAACAGAATCCCAATAAACACAACCCAGTAGAAAGCCCTCTGACAGCCCTGCAGCTGGGCCTTGTGTTTCTCCCAAACTGCTGCTCATGGGAAACAAGGCTCTCAAGGTAATGGAACAGATGGAGAGTGAGTGATATTGTGATGCTCAAAAAAGTTAATACATCACAAAATAGCTAATAGGAATGTCTCTTTGCTACCTGATCACTTTCATTCATGTTTCTGTAATACATGAATCATATAAAATTAGACTTTTATTATGGTCAAGACAACAGTGACATCTGGATTTTAAAACCACCTAAAATATTCTCTTCTCTATACCTTCTTCCTCATTATCCTCACTTCTGCATGACAGGAGTAATTAATATGAAAGTATTTTTTCTGCTGCCTCTTTTCAACTATCACCGCCTGACAGCTAGCCATGCAGAAATGTTCTGTGTCACTGATGTGACTTCAAAAGGAAAGCCACTGTTCTTATATTAAAAGTAAAATGTTTGAGTTTCATGCATCTGTAAACAAGAAATAGGTGACAGTCTCTGAAGATTGAGGTGATTTCCATTTTAATCAAATGGCATAAACTATTAATGTTTACTCTTAAATTTATAATAAAGGATTAAATAGTAATATTACTTTCTGGGAAAACAGACAACATGGGGCTAGTTGCCTTGAAATTACATTAATAGATAATATTGTGGTTATTTTGCCTTTTATCTGTCATTTCTTACAATTTTATTTTCATTGATGTTTTAAAGTAATAAACCTAAATCATTTCTATTAAGAGAAAAACATTATATATTGCCCTACCTTTGCTTAATTGCTAAAATGTGGATTTTAATTACAGTTTATATTCCACTAATTTGAAAACTTAAGTTAGTAAGTCGTTTTCCACATGGCACAGTCAGGTGTAGATTAACTGAATAGGGGCTGCACAGAGCAAGATAGTATAAAAATATATACTATCTCTCATGTAAATTCTAACAGGGTCACACTTATGCTCTCTAGAATGGAGTAAACCTTTTTAAAGGACTCAAATATACTTTTATCCTTCATTTTCCCCATCTTATACATGGGATAAAATTGACCTCATACAATTGAAAGATTAAGGAAATGATACACGGCACTTAGCACACTGCTTAGCATATAATAGCTGTTAAAAAAAATTAACTATTGGTTGGCCAAAAAGTTTGTCACTTTTTTTCTGTGCAATGGCTCTAGTAGTGCTTAATTGCCTTTAACTTCATTCAAAACAATTTTGTTAGACTGTATGTGAGAACTGTGGAATCAGTGGGCATTTAAAAAAACTTACCAAAATTGGTGAATTTTTGTGCAGTCATTTTAATGTTGAAGATGGAAGAAGATATACAATATTTTTGGTTTATTTTTCTTTATTAGTTCAAGAAAAGTAAAAACGCAACTGAAATTCAAAAAAGAAAAGTTTTGTGCAATGTAAGGAGAAGGTGCTGTGACTGATCGAACATGTCAAATGTGGTTTGCAAAGTTTCTTGGTACTATTGACATTTTGGCCAAATAATTCTTTTCTGTGGGGCTGTCTTATGCATTGGAAGATGTTTAGCAGCACCCCGGGCCAAACGGAAGTCAATAGTAGGAGATAGCTGACATACTCAAAATATCCACATCGATAAAGTTATTGGTGAAAATGAAATATATGTCTTTTATTTTACAGAAAAAAAACATGTGGACTTTTTGGCCAAACCAGCAGAAGCCTAGAACCAATTAACAAGCAACCCCAAAATAAATTTAAGACAAAGAATAGCCCAAATATTAGGAAAATTAAGTATTTAAAGGCTTGTGTAAATGTTTCTATACTGTTTTTATGTAAAGAAATAAATAATTCCTCCCAGCAGAAAGTCTTATTTTTAGAGGAATTTGTACTTATCAGTTTATTAAGTGTGTTGATGACTTATTTTCTGTTACAAACAATAGTTCTCACCATGTTAAGAAAGAAACAAGAAGGAAGGGAGGTAGAGAAGAAGAGGTAGGGAGCAAGATAAGCTTGTAGTGCAGTCACTGATCCCACTTCCTCTGTGGCTACTTTGCTTGGCAGTCTTTCTAAATGTATGAAACAATTGCCTCATTTTTATTATTAATTTGTGTTCATCCTTCATTTTGGTTCCCACCACCTCCTATAGCTGTCTGATTTCCATTGGGTACTGCAATAAGTTAACAAAGTGGCATTTTAATTTTATAGGCTAGGTTGGAAACAGACTCAGGGAAGTACACTATCTTGCTCAAGATCACCCAGTTTGTAAATATAGACTAAGGTTAAAACTGATGTTTTCAGCACTAAAACATATTTTTCAAAATCTCCTTATTTCAGTGTCTTCCTTTGACTTCATTCATTGGTCTGGCATTAGAACCTTCCCTACCGTCTCCTAAACCTGAATTTTTACATTTCTATCTCAGGGCTGCTTTAGGAAGACCCCTTGCATAGTTGTTTTCGTTGGATAACGATTCTGAAAGCTACCACTTATTGGGTGGATTGTCCACTAATGCCTCAAGAGTTTCACATGCATTTAATCTTTACCACAATGAAATAGTTCAGGGCCAGGTTGAGACCTAATGGGTGCTTCCAGCAGGCTAATTTGCTCCCCCTAAAAAATATACTTCAAATATTTGTTCAGTGTTGAATTAGATGAGACGTTGAACCCTGAATAGGAATAGGCACAGATATGATACCCCCTAAGGTGACCATGGCAGGTTTGAGAATAAAAGCTCTATAATTTCTTCTCTCAAAACGGTTGAGAGAATGTCAGTTTCACATCAATGGCCATTCAGAAGGTGGGGTAGGAACTTGCTGAGAGCTCACTGCTCTCCTTCCCAATCTAATAGGATAAAGTGCTCTTTTTAATCACACATAATAATCTTTCTTAAGAAGTTTTTAGAAATGGAACTGTCTTTATCTCAATACATGTAGTGGATGTCCTCCGACCCCTTACTGAGTGGTGCTCTGGATATCTGACCCAGGTGACCTGACTTTAAACCTTCACTGCTAATGACATTATTATCTTCATTTAATGATGCGTACCAGCATTCAAGCCCAGGTGGGAGTTCGAGCTCCTTATTTCTCTTTGTAATACTACTCCTCTTTGGCCTAGCAGTTTCTAGTTCCATATTGTAAGTGTTCCATCTTTATCTACTTTTATGACAGAAGTTATTTTAGGGATTAAATGTTAATCAATTGCACTTCTTTTACACTTTTCACCCCTTCTTCAAGTATGTTCTTGCTGTCTCAGTTTTCTTTCCCTTACTTGTCTCTCGGGTTTTTATTTGTATCAATAAACTTTCTTCAAAGATGCAATTCTTCATTTCCACTTGAATACCATACCAAGGCAACGCTGATCTTTTGTCATATTGACCCCCACCCTCTCGCCTGCTTACGACATGTTCCTCTCAATCCATCTTACCACTTCCAGTATAAACCACGTTTTAGTGATTGTTGCTTTCCTTGGCTTCATTTCCATCCAGGCTGCTTTGTTTCTGTTATCTCTGCTTGTACAAAGCTGAGCTCTCACCTCTTAACACCATGACTTGTAGGAGAGGTTTTAACTAATCTCTCTGCCTCCATCCCCTCTGTCCACCAGCACATTTTCATGCTCTTCAGAAAATTTAATTTGTATTTATCACTCCTCCATTTATAAAACCAAATACAAAATTTAATTTGTATTTATCACTCCTCAATATCTTCCTCTTGTGATCGACTAAGAGCCATAGTCGTTAGTACTTCTCAACAGGTCCAAAGTTACTTCACTTTTTTAAACATTTTGTTCTAAGAGCATTTTATTTCTCTTTACTTGCCGATCTCCAATAGATTTGCTCTTAGGGTTTCCCACCAGCTGGGGGTACCTCTTCTCTTCATTTACCTAATCCTATATTTCTTCCAAAACCCAACATTACTTTTTCCATCACTCCTCAGACATCACCACCAAAAAAGACCCTTACTGTTTTCTGGACAGCCCCAGCTTTAGCCAGATATGTAGCCAGTGAATTCATCCACTGCTCAGTCATTTCCACCAACCTGTAGGTCAATACCTATCACAGTAGCAGGCAGAATAGACCAGGGAAGTATCTCCATCTATCATTACGTCAGTCAGAATGGCTCAATCATTCATGGCCAGTCACGATCCAATCACTTTGATAGTGATGACAGACTCTGTCCCAGTGTCTTCCTCTTTAGGCATTTGCATTGGCTGATCTTTAAGAGGGAATAGGGGGCAAATGAGAACCACTGTTCTGCTTCATACTTTATGTTTTCAACTGTGTCACATACATTTTTGGGTATAATTGTAAGTCACTAAATTTTATTGGCACAAAGAGATAATGTCACAGTTTTAAAAAGACAAGTTTATTTTTCCTGAATCAAATGCAATGTAAAACTTCAGGATATTTACATTTTATTATTAACAAATTGATAGCACAAGTGTTTCTTTCTGTTTCTTACAAAATTGGTAGCACTACTTCCACTATTTATTTGTTTCTGTCATGAGAAGAGTTCTTTGATACAATACATGCAAATATTTCCTTGTAGTGCAGCAGAACTAGGATGCTGAAATATTTTAACAAATCAGGTTCTCCAGTTAATTTGGGTTTATTCAAACACACACTACTGAATGCCTTTGATTACTCAGGGGTATTTCAAGAAATGAGACATCCTAAGATAGTATTTTAGCATATTCATCTGTGCACCTTAATTTTTGGTGTGTATAAACTTTTTTTGACTTTCACAGACCTGCTAATCTCAGTTTAAACCAGAAAACTTGCTTGTCACCAATTTACTCAACAAAAACTTTAAGTAAAATTGCAATAAATGAATAGATAATATTAGTTGAACACCTAGCTCATATAGGTAGAGTTTCCATACTTAGTGAATAAAAGTGCAATATACCAGTTACATTTAAATTTCATATAATAATGAATAATTTTAGTATATGCATGTATCACAGAATATTTGAGACATAAGTACTAAAAATTTGTCATTGTTTATTTGAAATTCAAATTACTTGGATGTTTTCTATTTTATCTGGCAATTCTAATTATATGGAGTATACCATTTGGTTTTTACAAGGTAGTTGCTGTAATTAACCACATTTCCCACAAGGGACTGAAGCTCAGAAAGTTTAAAGAACTTACACAGAAGTCATACACTATTAAGTAAAAGAAGCATCTGCACTCAGGTGTGCTTAACTTCAGAATTGAAGCTCTTAATTTTATTTCCTCATGTTAAATGTTTATTTATTATTTTTTAACTTTTTAAACAATTTTATGTTGTATTTTATACATTAATATCTAGTCCCTTATATGCCCCCCATTACATTTTTAGAATTGGAATTTTGGGGTGAGATGTTACAGTTGTTTCAAAGCCATTGGAATATTATCAATTTTCCATATGGAATGTGAACCAATTTATAGTCTCACCAATATATGTTTTTCTGAACCCTCACCAAGACTGGCACGATTTTCAAAAATCTTCGCTAGTTAAATTAAACAATAGAACAACACGTTTGTTTATTGTGCAGTTATTTAATTTCTAGTGAAGTTGGAGTCCTTTGCATTCTTTTGTGATATTAAGTTTGAAAATTTGAGGTGTAATGTTTTAAACCCTGAATCTTAAGCTTCTGTGTGCATCAGAGTCAGCAGGAAGACTTGCTAACAGACAGATTTTGGTCCCTCTCTTCAGAATTTATTCTTCAGTAAGTCTTGAGTGAAGCTAGATTTCCATTTAGAAGAAGTTCCCAGGTAAGGCTGATGCTGCTGTTCTGGGGACCATACTTTGCATACCACTGGTTTATAGCAAGGTGCAAGGCTCACAGTAAGTAAGGAAAAGCATTGCTACATTTGCCATCCATTGTTTAGCACATTGTAGCTGATCTCAAAGTTATAACTCAATGCCAGACAGAAGAATCACCTAAATAAAAATTGTGTGTCAAGTTTGATAGAGGACAAGCTATTATGATCACTTTAAAATAATGGAATAAAAATACCTTTCAAGATATTTGTCAAAATAAACAATGAAAATATCAGCTATTTTGGCTATGAATAGAACTTTAATGCTTCTCTTTCTGTTGTACAAAAAACAAATTCTGAGTCTATTAAGAATTTGACACATCTTTCCTTGAGTTCAGAGCAGCTTTAACAAAAACAAAAAAAGATTTGTTTGGCATGCACTTAATTGAGGACAGCGTTTGGCTAGGTATTGATATGTAATTAATGAGTGCTATGGAGTCCTTGACCTTCAAGGAACTTCAGATTATAAAAATTTACCTTTGTAAACTCTGTGGGAAGAGTTCATACCTGTCTTTTTATCCCCTATTTTATTTTATTTATTTTTTATTAAATACTTTTCAATTTTATTATTATTCAAGTGCAGCTTTCTGCCTTTTCCCACCACCTCTCCCCACCACCCCACCATCCCCACCTCCCTCCCTGTTTCTATCCCCTCCCCTGTTTTTGTCCAGTGTCATTTATAGTCGTTCCAGTAAATGCTTCACCCTTTTCCCCCATTATTCCCTCACCTTTCCCCTCCAGTTACTGTCAGTTTGTTTTTAATTTCAATGTCTGGTTATATTTTGCTTGTTTGTTTGTTTTGTTGATTAGGTTCCAGTTAAAGGTGAGATCATATGGCACACCTGTCTTGTTCATTGTTGTAGCCTCAGCATCTAGCATAGTGTTAGCACAGTGCTGGCAGTGTTAGTGGTCAAAGAATATATATTTAATTAGATTGAATAAATATAAGAGAGTTCCAAGTTTCCTAAAGCTTCATTCAAGATTGATCCAGATTTTACTTATTTCATAAGGGATTTCAAGAAGGGTAAAAATGATGAAGAGGTAAATTACCAAGAATAAGGGATGTAACCAGCCTTGGGTAGGCAGTTCTGGGGTGATTTCCTTTAACAAGGTGAAAGGAAGACTTGATATCTTTGCAGGACAAGATGAACTGCAAATACCCTAAAGCCTGACTTGAGACTGGGGGCCTAAGGAGGAACTATATTTTTAGGGAAGGGCAAGTTTAGAAGAGGTAGGAATTTGCTAGGACAATGCTACCACTTTCTTCTGCATTGTTCCCTGTTTAGCTGTTAGCTTCACTTCTTACCATAGTCCTTTTGGTTTTATCCCAAATCCTGCTGCATGCCTCTCTGCTCCTCAGACATGCAATGCTCTCCTTGGAATTAAGACATTGCGTGTGCTGTTTCTTACCTCTGTCAACAGTCTATCTCCACATTTATCTACCCCTACATGATCTTTATTTTTTAACTTGGAGTTTTCTTTTCCTAGTCTTTCTTGATTTCCCCACATCTTGGCCTGTGCTAAATGGAGCACTGTTCCTTGTGCCCCCCTCAAGACGTTTCATCATAACAGTAATTGCATGATAGTGTTCTCTAACACACATGTTTCCTAGTTTACTTCTATCCTTAGCCTTGGAAGTTTCTTCAGGTCAAAAACAGAGTTTCAGTAATCATTATTCATTGGAATCTAGACCCTCAATAAGCATTATAGATGTTCATTACACCACAGTTGAATGAATACATAAATGAATAAAGACAACAGAGCTAAGAAACCATGTGTACTTAAAGAAGTAGTTTGAGAGGAAAAATAGTCATGTTAAAAATTGGCACAGGGGACAGGACCAGCATAGAGTTTTTTATTATAATTATACTGATATATTTTTAAAAGAGCAACTGTTTGGATTTTCCATTTAAAGGTAAACATTCTTAGTTGCAAAAAATAAAACCTATCTTGTGTAAAATGAAAGAAGCTTTGTAAAGGACATTAAGAAGCACCTGCATTTTTTCAAGAGGATGAAGAGTTAAACTCTGGTTGGGTAGCCAGGAATTATATCCATGCTACTCCAAGGGAGACTCTAAGCCTTTAACCCTCTTCCTAAAGAAGTCTCAGGAACATGTTTCTGACTAGCCCATCTACAGAACCTGCATACGTGTGCTCAGCTGCAAACAAGGCTGACAAAATACTTTTTCTTTCACCTGGAGAAGTAGTACTCATTGGGTAGAAAGTTACAAAATGTAGGGATATTCAGAAGTTTCAAATAAGACAAATGTCCATGATGCACCTGACCTTAAGAACTTGCATGGGAACTGGAGATTGAACTAAGCAGCTTCTGAGACTTTTTCTTTTCCATAGGGCTCAGTTTGCACCCTTTAGTTTCTGTGGATAGGCCTCATCCTAAAATGCCTTTGAATTTGGGGGAGAAAGTTTGGTTGATAGGTTATTACATCTTTTTTATGGTCCCCAATATCTCAGCATTAATGTTTCTTTGTTGTTCTTTGGAAAACATGCTAGTATCTATTTAGCTCTGATTCCTTGATCTCTTGGAATGCCCTGACAACCCAAACTTTTCTTGTTTGATTCAGTCTGAACAAATGATACTGAACTTTTAAAAGTGAGCACGTGGACACAAATTACATCGAATGATGGTGAATAGCAAAAGTTCACATTTGGTTTCCTCATGCACTCGATGAACCTAATATTGTAAGAGAATGAAAAGACCAACATTCAGGGCTGGCATGGAAAAAGGAGCATTTGGTGGTAATTTTAGCCTTCTGAGCCTCTTAAGGAGTCAAGGGGATGCTCACTTCAAAGATGAAATTAGAAAATAAAGAACAAAGTTCATTAGATTTGAGTTTTGCTGAGTTTTTTTGAGCAGTTTTGTGTGTCTCAGTCAGTCAGGTCTCCTGACAGCTGCAGAAGTCAGTGGAGATAGGTCACCCCCCACTCGGTAATAAACAATTTGCTTTAAACAAACGTGATATCCTCCAAATTACTCTTTTCTCCTGAAGCAGTCAATATTCTTATAAGATCATAAACCCAAGTAAATATTGTTCAGCTGAACTCTTGTTTTATTTCCTGAAGAGAATAAAGGCTAGTAGAGTGCAAGAAAGAAAGGCATTCCCAGATCTTTCAGCAGAATCAGATCTTCTAATGCATTGTCTATAACACAACTCTTTTTCTTATACGTTTACATTCACCATCTCCCCTTTGTTGTTATCTCCTCTCTGATCTCAGTAGTGCTCTCAGAGAAGCTACAAGGATATCAAGTATTGTGGTGTTTTCTTAGCATTCAGACCATCATCCTGTTTCCTCTTTCCCCAAAATTATATGGCAGTGCAGGACCTCATTTGCCTTGTCTTTGTTGCTAATCCTATCTCTGACTCTGTTTCTTTCTTTTGTTTCTAAAAACAGACATTTCCCAAGTTCTTCTCCAGTTCTTTCCCCAGCATTCTCTACACATTCGTGATCAGACATTGAATCTTCTCCAAGTTTTAAACAATCATCTTTTCTAGGTGACTTCCCAAATTTATGCCATACCATAAGTACTCCAATATGGTAGTTCAAAATATACAAGATGTGTTTACACTCAATGGCTGACCCTTATCAGCTGCATGACCTTTGGTAAGCTGTTCAAACTCTCTGGACCTCAGTTCCTCACTGATATGAAAATTCAGATGACTTCATATTAATGCTTACACAGGTGTCTGGCATAGTGAAGTACCACATACATCTTTATTAAATGAAGTAAAACACAGATGTAGAAGTTACAGGCATATAGGTGGCAAAGTGGTAGATATGGAAAGAGAAAAGGCAAGAGACCTCCTTCGTAAGTTTGAGGGATTGGAAGAGGAGAGTGCATGGAGTAAAACATCCTATCTGTATCCCGAATTGATGGATTTTCTCCTGCTTCCCACAGTCGTGACTTCATAGCTCATTCTCCTGCCTCTGCCTGGATCATCACTCTCCTGCTTGCCCACCTGCCTCACGTGATCTAATCCTCCTGGTCTGTCAGAGGCCACTCCAAATGGTTTCCTCATGAAAGGACTTTGGATTGAGATCACAATCTCTATTTATAAAACAAATAGTCTTCCTACTAAAAGCTATTGTTATTTGAGTATCTTTCCAAGTAATATATAAAATTTAGGGGGTGTAAAGTTTGTATCATATACGAGTTTGTCTTCCTCAGATCCCTTAACATTCTATGTTCCATATAGTGAGCATTCACTTTTCACATAACTTTGTCAGTTAAATTAGTTATGTTATGGATTGTTGTAGATTATGGAGGATGGTGTGTATGTGTGTGTAATGGAGGAGGAGGAGGAGAGGAAAATGGAAGGAAGATTGGTGAGTGAGGCCACTGTCTTTCTTCACACAGTTCTGTAAGAGCTGTAAAGCAGTTGTAATAATTTAGCACATATATGAACATGCCAGCCAACTAGTCCGTGAATCTTGACAACTATTATTTTTTTCTCATAGAGAAATCTTGCACTCTGAGTCTTTAGAGTCTCTGGCCCAATCCTCTCCTTTTTCTGATGAGGAAACAGGCATGGAGAAGTGGAGTGCCTGTGTGAAGTCAGGAGTCATAGAGGCAGCCAGGAGCCATTGAGAGTGAGGGTCTCACAATGCCTCTGCTACTTGGTTGCTATGTCATTTCAAAATCTCTTAGCTTATTTGTTTCTTTTTACCTGTGGAATTAGCTGACCATCTGTTCATCCTTGTGATCAACTTAGTAGATGCTCAACAAAGTAACTGTTTCATAATTTTTTTTTTCTTTTTTAGTATCATTCAACAGTAGTGTTTCCCCATGCAGCTTTTGAGGTGACAGGACTGACGCTAACTATGGCTGTTGGCACGTGAGATGGCGAGGGTGGAATCCAGGTCTCTTGATTCTTAATCTTTATGGTACTATGCTGTTTGCTGACTTTTGTTGTGTGGCACATTTTGTGAAATAAAAACTGGATGCAGTATGATAATGACAAATAATACACCAAT
The DNA here is from genome assembly GCA_039655065.1 of Glossophaga mutica. NCBI lineage: Eukaryota > Metazoa > Chordata > Mammalia > Chiroptera > Phyllostomidae > Glossophaga > Glossophaga mutica. Next base: position 92,169,558 of record CM077310.1, read on the forward strand.
ATTTTACTTTCTCATTAAAATACATTTTATATTTTTATGACTTTTTCTATTTATGCAAAAATATAATCTGTAGATGTTTTGCTTTGTAAAAATATAATAGTATCATTGGATATATAGATCAGAAACTTACAACCTGTATTAATATTTATGGAGTGAAAGTTTTAAAAGTTTGATAACTCAGATATCATAAATATTGTTTTTCAGGAAATCAATTGATTTAAAACTGACAAAATGACTTTGAAAGAAGAAAGGAGAATATAAAATCATTTAGGTCTTATTAAAAGGATAATACATTATGTAAGGAATATTAAGTGAAAGGTAGAGAAAATTTACATGGAGTTATCACTATAATAAAGTTATGTACAGTAACATAAAAAGATCTTAAATAGTTTTATTAGCGAACCTGTAAGAGTGATTTTCATTAAAATACAATATTATAGTTTTTCTTTTTAGAATATCAACATAAATTAGAAACTAGGATATTTGTATTTATGCTATATTAAGGTAGCACTAAGTTACTCTTAAGTTTTAAAAAAGCAAACTTTACTGTAAAATTCCTTAAATAAAAAATAGCATTATAGAAAAATATTTGCCTTAGGTAACAAATGCTTTATTGGGCTTGGTTATTATAGTATCAACATTCTATTTGGACTAATTCCTTAATGAACAAAAGTTATTTTGAATATTATATTGCCTTTATTTATATTCTGCTTTGGACCAAAATATTTTATTAATACTGTATTAACATCACTATTCAGAAAGTTATAAAAGGAATGAAATAACTGTTTGAGTTTCTTTTAACCAACACAGTATTTGCATTACCCATCTTTGAGGTAATAATTTTTTTCTCCCTGAAACCCTATGCCAATCAAGGAAAGCATATTAATCTACTTCCAGCCCCAACAACTTTTTTCTTTTTGAATAACGAGGCAAAGCTGCCATACATGTGTTAATAGTTAAATATTATATGGATTTAGGCTAAGTAGCCTATTATTTATTTGTGTTCTCCATCACATATTTTGTGTTAGATTGTAATTAAAAAATAAATCAAGATAAAAATCTCAACTAATTAAGGCACATTGTAAAAATATAAATTAAAAGAATTTATGAAGCAAAGCAGCAGTCTATTAAACCACCTTTGATAGCTGAAAATCATTTTTGATATTTGCAGGTCTATTAATTGCTACTATAACTATGAATAATCAACACTTGTTGATGTGTTTAGTCTCTGCTGAAGAAGTTAAAGATAGAGATTACCAATACTAAATCCATCCATCTCTTCATCTCTTTTCAAAATATAAATTTTTAAAGTTTATTATCTTTATTCTATTGGTTTACAAATTATATGTAAAATAATATGCATAAACTTGTACTTCTTGTCCTAGAAACTCTAGGCCATTTCTCTTGACATCCTGTTGTGGAAATATCAATACTCCCACCCTTTCTAGCACATTGTATCAATAATCAATATTGATAAACTGTAACTACATATTTTTAAAATACATTTTAGATTCCTTTCTGTTCTCTTTTTCTATTACAAGTTGAAAATATTGTTTACCTATGATTATGGAAACACTGCTCCTAAAGTTAAACGGTATACCATGATAAGATTTTCTTTTCTGCTTGTCTATGAATTCTAAGGAGACTATTTCAAACATCAAGTTCAAGTGGATTATCTTTTCTTACATTTCATCAACTGATCAAAATTTTGCCATATATTTTAGCTTAATAACAGGCAAAGCTAATTTTTTATTTCATGTTTTTGTTTTCATTATGAAATTAGAGATATGTACGTTAGGTATCTGTTTAGTGGAATATGTTGTACCTTCTCTTGAGGCTATTTTTGTTTATAGCTCACTGACTTCCTGTTCTAGTTTAACCAATATATTTCTAGGCTAGCTGTGTGTATTTTGGAGATTTTTTCCACATTCTTTCTTATATTCTGTGTCTTTTTTGTTCCTGAAGAAATGAGAAATACAAGGGGAGACCCCCCAAAAACCTGGAAGAATTTTCTGGAGGGCAGGCCTCTTGTAGGCCAGGTTTCCCTCACTGGGTGAATGTTCCAGGAACCCCTCTGTATCAGCACACCAGCTGTCATTGTTGTGAGAGGCTGTGTTCAGGTTCAGTGCCTTTTTTTCTGAAGCCTCTTTCAATGCCTTTGCCCATCTCCTCATGGGTGATTTCTGAGTGCACCTGCCCACACCAACACAGAATGTCCAGCAGTTTTTGACCCAAAAAAATGATGTCCATGCCCCACCCTCCCTATTCACCTGATCTCACCCTGGGTGAATTTTTGTTTTGTTTTCCAGGATGAAAAAAGTCCTCGAGGGGAAACACTGTGCTGATGTGGAAGAGGTGAAAGAAAAAGCAGCAGTGGCACCAAAAGGAATCAAAATCAATGAGTTTAAAAACTGATTTGAGCAGTGGATAAAATGTCTCAGTAGGTGTACTGCATCGAATGGAGAGTACTTTGAAGGTGACTGAAGTTTAAACATGTAAGAATAAATACACATTTTTATATAGAAATTCCATTTTTGGATCCCCTCTCCTAAGTTGTTTATTGAAATTTCTTTATAGTAATCTTATATTTAATTGATAGTTTGTACTGATAATAGAAATACAGTTTAAAAGTATTTTCTCTCAGTATTTTCATAACATTCAGTGTTGCTTATTTTAAATTCAATGCCAATTTTATTCACATGTATATGCTTTGTTTTTTATCACAGTAGAATTGTTTGTATTTTGTTTCTGTAAAATGTCCATGATTGAGTGTAGAACCATTTCTTTTCATGTTCATTGGGCAATTTCATTTGAAGATATGTGTCTTTACTGCTGGGAAATATTTTATACTTTTTAATTTTACAATTTTCTACCCTCTCTTTTCTCCATTATACCTCTCTGGCATACCTATTAATTGGATGTTCCACTTCTTTGTTTGATCCTCTGCCTCATATTTTTTTCCTGCCTCTGTTGCTTCTGATTTACAACAGGTTTTTCTTATTCCCTGATATTTCCATTTTTGAGTAGTGTATTACATTATATTCCTGAGGATACCAGTGAGATTAGTTTCTTTAGTTTTCTTCTATTCCATGCGTTATGTGTGATTCTTGAGGGTGCAGCATTTTTTGTTTGATTCTTTTTTGTTGTTATTATGCTGTTTAGTCTTGATTGTTCATTTTCCTGTTGCTAGGTTTTTTTTTTTTTTTTCATATGCCAGGTGACCAGAAGTTTTCTATTGATATTTTGTAATGATAAGAATTGGATTAATTTTTCTGGGCAGCTAGCTTGAGTTTCCTCTTCTGTTGCGTGAGTTTGCTTACATAATAAGCCTCTCTGTTTCTAAGGCTGACTAGTGCTTTGTCAGGGGAGGAGGTAATTAATTTTGAGCTTTCAGTTGGGGATAAGTACGAAGGAGGCAGCCAACAGCTTGGAAATGTGATCTTTTTTTTCTAACAGAAATTTTACCCAGGGAATTATCTTCCACTGTATGTTTCCCATTTAGCTACTTCAAAACTAAGACTTACAATAAAGAGTACATGAAGAAACTTCCAGCAATCTGTGTACTCTTTGTTCCTGAGGAAGATTCTGTATTTTATGAATTCTTATTTCCTTGAACTATTGGTGTAGGCAATGTAGATGAAAACCTCAAAAAAAGTCTTTGCTCTTCTAATAATTTAATCAAACTACTTACAATGTAAAGGTGTAGGATCCGAATTTTTTCCATTATTAGTTCTAATATTCTGGGTAGAGATCTATTTAGCTTTGATTCTGGGAGTACAGCATGTGACACAGAGCTGAGGGAGTTATTGTATCCCATTTCTCTGGGATAAAATGATTCTTTCTAAAGTAAGAAAGAATTGTATTTATCCACATGGAAAAAATGTTTGAAATCAATTCTATATTATATACAAATATCAATTCCAGATGGATTGAGGCACTAACTATATTTAAGAAGCAATACTCTGAACATTTAATAAAAACAAAATTACTTTATGATCTTGGGCTAGGAAACGATTTTAAAAAATACTCAAATTACAATATTTTCATAAAATATTAAAATATTTGATGACAGCAAAATATAAATCTGTAGTATGTTTGCCAAGCTGTAAATTTCAAGAAGAAATTGGCAAGACAGTTTCTGCTATTATATCAAAGATTGTAATACATATTATATAAAAAATTTTGTCAATTAATAAGAAAAAAGACAAGATATCCTAAATGAAAACTCTTGAATATTTATCAAAAGAGATATGTATAAGAACGTTTATTTCAACTGTGTTTTAGTAGTAAGAAAAATTGGAAGCAACATAAATGTCTAAGAATAGAATTAGAATATTATAAAGTTGTTAGTTAATGTAAATCAACTAGTGCTACACATATTTACCTGGATAAATCTCACAAATATGTTAAGCAGAAAAAAATTGTAGAAATACACGTATTTTAAGACCTTTATAAAACATTTGAGGTATGCAAAAATTCTGTGTGTGTTTCTTTATTTGCTTATGGATTAAGCTTACAAATAATAGAAAGCATGAACAGGAAAATAAATTAGTGATTATATCTGGCAGGTGTGAAGAGGCAGGTGAGGAGAAAGGATCAAGGATCTATACATAGTGATCTTTAAGTGTATTTGAAGTGTTTTATGTCTTAAGCCAGGTTCTTTTTTTTTTACTGTCTAAATGTGTTTTGGTTAATTAAAAAATAAAATAGAGTTAATCTGATCTAGATAACATCATTTGAGCTTCTGCATCCAAATGAGCCCTGAGCCATCACCTCCAGCTCTGTAGGCACATCGTGCAGTTTTGCATTGTCAGTCGAAACAGAAAGTGCCAACATATACAAACAGGTACAGCAATTATTGTTGCTTTTCAGTTGAAAATTAAAGATTTAAATATGCAATTAGGAAATGTAGAATGTGTGAGACTTAATATTGAGATCTTAGAGGAACATAATATCTGGCAGAACAGCTTCTGTGAGGATAAGTCCAAAATGGAGGTCTCTCAATTTCCCTTAGACGAAAATGAAAAAGCAAACCATGTTTTGTAATTCTGGGGAACTTTATTAAAATCTTATCTTGTGAATCAGACAAGAAAAGTGGAAATTAATATGTTAAATTATTTTCTTTGTGTGTGTGGTTGAAATGTGACACTTGTTTTGTGAATGGATGCTCTAACAGAAGAGCTGGTCCTGGCAGGACAATGAGTTAGAGTCCAAGTAGAGTCCTCCTAAGTAAGTTATAGTCTTGTCCTCAAAGTATGAATTCCTGATATTTCTGACTTCTTCAAACTTGAGTCACTTCATTATTCAAGTAAAATCATTATAGTAATTAAAAAAGAATATATGCACCCCTGCCCTGGCTGGGTGGCTCTGTTGGTTGGAGTGTTGTACAAGTACACCACAAGTTTGTGGGTTTGATTCCTGGTCAGGGCACATCTCTGGGTTGTGGGTTTGGTCCCCTCTTGGGGCATGAATAGGAGGCAAAGGATCGATGTTTCTTTCTCACATCAATGTTTCTTTCTTTCTCTTTCTCCCTTCCTCTCTTTCTAAAATCAATAATTAAAAAAAAACATATCTTTGGGGGAGAACTAAAAAAGAATATAAGCACCCTATATTCATTGCAGGTGTTATTTACAATGGCCAATATTTGAAAGCAGACCAAGTGCCCATCAGTAGATAAGTAGATAAAAAAAGCTGTGGTATATTTACACAACAGAATACTACTCAGCCATCAAAAGGTGGGACATTTTACCCTTTGGGACAACATGGATGGATCCGGAGAGCATTATGCTGAGTGAAATAAGCAAATCAGAGAAAGACAGATACTATATGATTTCACTCACATGTTCAATCTAGTGAACAAAATGAACTAACAAGCAAAATAGAGACAGACTCATAGATAGAGAGGAGGCTGACAGCTCTGGGGTGGGGTTCAGTGGAGGGGGTGCAGTGATTAAGCAAAACATAAAATAAAAAGAAAAAAAAATCATGGACACAAACAACAGTGTGGTGATTGCCAGGGTAGGACGGTGTCGGGGAAGATGGAGGAGAGCATAAGGGGGATAAATGGTAATGGAAGGAGACTTGGCTTGGAGTGGTGAACACACAATATAGTGTACAATGGTGTGTTGTGGAGTTGTTCACCTAAAACCTATATAATTTTGTTAACCAGTGCTGCCAATAAATCCAGGAAAAAGTTATATGATGAGTATTCTAGATTATACATGATTATCCTTATATTAACCTCAGTTTATTTTTAATGTCCAGTGGTAGTTTTGACTGTTAATGCAGCACTGTGTTACAAATACTAACTTCTCAGATGTTTATATAAATAGTTATCAGATCCTAACCCAAAGCTCTGAATAATAATCTACAGGGTATAGCTTAGAAATGTGTACTTAAAAAAACCTCCCTAGATGGTTCTAATCTTTGGCCATATTTGAGAAGAAAAAAAGTTTAAATAATTTGCATCTCTACTCATATTTAGACTAATACTTATTACCTTTTATTTCATTATCACTTACATATGCTTTTATGCTGATTATCTGATTTATTTGCATTGCTTTATTACAAAGTCTGTTATTTCATACATTGAGTTGCTTTACTGTACAACATGAGTAGCACTTTAATTTAGTTTTATTAGCAATCATAAACTACAACTTCTTAGAACTCAATATATCTATAGTTATAAGGAATGTGTTCTTTCACAAACCATAACCAGTGATTAGCATTTGCTGTTTTTATTTTCCTAGTAAAATATTTCATTATTTAAGAAACTGAAGCAGGGTCTAGGTAAATGCTAGACCCACCTCCAGTTGGAGGTGATATTTAGACCTATGAACATAAAAAAATATATATATTACAGTTTTTCAGACCAAAGGTGCATCTAATTTTCTCTCTCTGGCAGGGCCATTAGGAAGGTTTAGTGGGATTATTTGGTAGCTGTTCTTCATGATATGAACTTCTAAAGTTTCAGGATAGATCCTGAATCCTCTCCTTTGTTAAATACTAGTTATAGCCCTGGCTGGTGTAGCTCAGTGGATTGAGCGCGGGCCTGCGAACCAGAGGATCGCGGTTCGATTCCCAGTCAAGGCACATGCCTGGGTTGCAGGCCAGTTCCCAGCAGGGGACACATGAGAGACAACTCTACATTGATATTTCTCTTCCTCTCCCTTTCTCCTACCCTTCCCCTCTAAAAATAAATAAATTAAAAAATTAAAAAAAAAAAAGATTTTCCTCTTTTAAAAATAAATAAATAAATAAATACTAGTTATAGACTAATTTTAGAAATATATTTCCCAAAGTCCTCTTAAGTTGTTTCTATTTCTTAGCTCTTCTGCTGTGCATTCAGTGAATTCTGTATTTGTATTACCTACCCTATAACATTATAGGCTTGTTTTGTGCTCTAATTTGTTTTCTACAGCTTAAAGCATTGTTCTCCCATGTAAATATCCTGGGTAATTTGGCAAGTTTGTGTCTGATTTAGTTATACTGTAATGATCTTATAGGCACTGATATAGCCTTTTTAGCCATTTTTTCTGTAGCATATATACAGGATGCAACAAAAGTAGGTTTACAGTTGTTCCTATGGAAAATACAATAATTAATAAATAATGATGCAAGAATAAACTCTGCGTACTCACAAATGTAAACCTACTTTTGCCCTACCTTGTATATATATATTTAGAATGGGAGGTACTGTATCTCTGGCTATTTTAATTTTCAGTTCTATGGATCTTTCCAAATCAGGTATTTCTTTATTTAAATACTCAGGTAATAGTTAGATTGTCTTTTGTGTAAGAATTATACTTTTGGTTTCATTACCTAAACCTCTCATGATGAACATTATCAATACATTTTACATTTTCAATCTATTTAACCAAAAAGCTCTGTTTTTTTGCCCTTGAGAAACTCTGAATAAAAGACTATGTTATAAATTCTAAAAACATATTTGGTGAGTAGGAAAGAATGAACACTCATTCATTTTGTCACTTAACATGTTTTCTTAGTGTCTAACATGTGTCAGTCACTATCCTATGTGCTAAGGATGATGAAATAAACGAAGAAAAAAATCTCTGTCCTCAATGGAGCATGCATTGTATGTGTGTAAGAGATATAAAGTAATTAAACGTAAATAATAGTGTGATAGGTAATGATATGCCCAAACAGGAGAAAGTAAAGCAGGGGGGCTGTGAAATGTTGGAGGGAGATTGAAGTTTTAGGTCTATGACAGGGAAGGCTTCAGAGAGAAGATGACTTTTGAGGGAAGGCCTAAAGGAAATAAGGGAATTGGCCAAGTGGCTACCTATGAAAAGAGTATTCCAAGCAGGGGAAAAGACCCTGAAATAGGAGCTCCCTGGGCCTGTTTGAGTGAAAGTGAGGGAGTAGGGAGTAATGCGGTCTGAAGAGAGAGAATGATAGGGAGTAGAAAGAGGTGAGTTGTACAGGTCACAGTGAGTCAGATCACATTGGGCTTTCAATCTCATGTGAAAATATTGTCTTTTACACTGAGTGAGAGGGGATATTATCACTGGAAGGTTTTGAGAAATATAGTTCAACCTATTTTTAATAGTGTTAGCCTAGAAGCCACATTCAGACAAGACTCCACGGAGGCTAGGAGAATAGCAAAAAGAACAGTGTACAGCCTATTGGTTTAATCTGTGTGAGAGAGGATGATGGTTTGGGAAAGAGTAGGGTCAATGGAGTGGTGAGAAATGGTTAGACTGTGGGTATATTTAGAAAGCAGACCTAGTGGAATTTTTGAGAAAAAGAGGTTTCAAAGAAATTATTGTACCTTTTGGCCAAAGTAATCAAAAATACATCAACTGAGACAGGGAAGACTACAGAATCTACTTGTTTGAGGGGACGTTTCAAGTTACTGTATTTGAACCATAGCCTAACTATAATTTAGCAGGTGGTTTTAACATTGAGTAGAGTCCTATTCTATAGATAACTGTTGGAATATAGTTCCAGTTAGAATGTGGGTCTAAGCAGAGTCGCAGGTGAAACACAGGCTCACTATTTAGTATATCAATGAGATGACCTGGAGCTATTTTGAGAGGCTACTTAGAGCTTTTTACCTCTAGCTGCTCTGATGTGGTAAGTCTTTCCTTAGAGTCATCCCTTCGCTTCCCAAGAAAGTGAGCCACAGTAAGCCCTTTATATACTCTAGACCCTGTTAATGGCTGCTGAGCTGTCATCCCCAGTGAAGCTGCAGAGGACCAGGTTTGGGAAGAAGGTTTGCTCTCTTGCTATAGATTCTTACACCATGTAAGAGCATCTTATGAGAGTCCCATTGCTGACACTGGCCACAGCAGCCAGCAGCCAAAGGCTATGTTGGCAGCCATTAGCCTTAGTTCACAATACTCAGTATGATAACACATTGAGTGACATTCTGGCCCTTCCTGTGGTAAGACAATAACAAATTTTCATATACCAATATTTTACTTTCTCATAAAATATACTTTATATCTTTCCAGGACATTTTTATGTATATGAGAATATAATCCATAGGTATTTTCATTTCACAAATATAAACTGGCTCTGGGTTAATGCAGGAAAGAATTCCATTTTAAGAATAATATATATGCATAACCCATAGACACAAACAACAGTGTGATGACGGTCTGAGGGAAGGGGGGAACAAGGACTGAGTGGAGGTGGGAAAAAGAGGAAATATTGGGTCATCTGCAATAGTGTCGACAACAAAAACAGGAAGAAAAGAATACGGGTGTCCCAGATGGAAACAATGCTGAAGAGCAGACAGTACAGGCAGCACATGAAATAGAGCCTCTCATGAGGTCACAGATGATAAATAAACTCCAATCATTTTCAGTGTTTTTTTTTTTTTTCCAGTAATCCACATCTCAGAAAAAGAACACTCAATTCATTGTATCTTAGAATGGGCATTCTTTATGCCCAGCCATTGGGCACATGATTGATATTTGCCCAATAAAATGTTGAGCATTTATTTAGTGTAATGGTATTATCAGATAAAAGAGGAATAAAGACTGAAAAGCAAAATATTGTAAGTGTAACTCAAGGGATGTTTCAAATCAGAGAAGAAAAGAATAATTATTAAAAACATTATTGAGGGCTCTTTGAAAAGAAATTATCTAGTAAATCAAAAGAGTTAGAGTTCTATTTTCTACCAATATGAGTTATAGAGTAAATAAAGTGTGAAGTGTACAAATTAAACTTAAAAATAATTAGGGTAAGGAAAGACAGCCAATATAAAGTTAAAACCAAGAAAAGATTAGAAAAGAAACTAAATTGACAGAATTTATTCTTTTAAAAATGAGGAGAATTCTATTTGTCAGATAAGACCGGAGTAATTGGAAGACATGAAATTGGGAAATTCATGTTTAACTTAGTAAACAAAGAATTAATATTTCTAATAGTTTCTACAAATCAATATGAAAAAAGGGAACATCCCAATAGAAATATGAGCAAAGAATTTTGAATTGTCCTTTTACAAAGGACAAATGTAAATGACCAAAGCATATGTAAAAATATATTGAATCTTCCCAGCATTCAAATAAATAAAGTGAAAATAACAATGAGGTATTATTTTTACCTACTAAATTGCCAAAGATATTAAAAATTATTATATCAAGCATTTAGGCAAGTGAATTGAAAGGGAAGCTCCCTTGATAATGGTTAGAGGATTTCTGGGTTTATTGTAAGTATATATCTTTTTAAACTGAGACTTTAATAGTAAACATTTCGTTTTAGTTCTTTCTGCTGTTACTGAAAGCAAAAGAAACCAACTCTGGTAAGCTTAATCAAAATAAATCATTGTTGGGACGGGATGACAGAATCTCAGCAGTGTTGAACAGCCAGGCCTTGGGGATAGGAGTCCAGCAGCACTGGGGGACTGATCAACAGGAGTCTTGACAATAGGAAGAACCAGGGCAGCTCTCAGGATACCCTCTCTCTAGAGCACTGTAGTGTGGCACTGCCCAGCTGTGGCAAGGAGCTTAATAAGATTCCTGGAAGGTTGTTTGCAGACTATGCTACATGACTCTATATTGAAGCCTTGTCATGTATGATGAAGTGTAGTTCCAGAGAGCTGAGCCTTCTCACATATCATTTTTTACATGAACTGGAAAGGGGAAGGGATTTGGTGAGAATGATTAACAGTACTACCACTGATAATACTAACACACATCTGAGAACCAACCAACCAACCAATCAGAATTATGGTGGGCAGTAAAAAATTAATACACTCCATCTTGCATTTTGTATAATTGTTACTCCTTTAAGAGAAATTTCATCTTGATATCTTGTTACCTCAGTTCGTTAGATGTTTTCATTCATGTTTTTTTGGTGTTATGTTTTTGTGGTGGTTCCAGAAGAATTTACTTGCAATTTGTAGATAATATTTCATATGTGCTTTATATTCCACAACTTCTATGTTTGTATTTTTAAAAGCAAAATATTGATCAGATTTTTATCTTTGTTTGCATATGTTAGAAAAATTTCAAGAGTACTCAGTAAACTTTAAAATTTCTATTTATTAAAAAGAAAAATGTGAATTATGAATCTTTAATAAAGGAAGCCACTTGTAGTTGCAATTTTTAGGTAATACATATTATTAGTTAACTCTAAGTTACTTACTCAAACATCTTTTCATAGTAAACTTATGAGCAAAAAAGGAAAAATGAATTCATGAACATGGACAACAGTGTGGTGATTGCAGGGGGTGAAGTGAGTGGGAGGAGGTGGAAAAGGGAGGGTATAAGAGACATAAATATTAATGGAAGAAATGAACTATTAAAAAATAAAAAGTGAAATATTTTATTTCAAATATTTTATTAATGAAGCTGTCCTATATCTCAATTTTTAATATAATAATATTAGAAAAGAAAACTGATGCAGTAATCATATATGGAAAATTATGTATTGGGGTAAAGCACAATAATTAAAATAATAGACTTTGTCATTTATTAGCTAGATGACCAAAAAAATTCTCTGGGTATAATTTTTGCTATATGACAAAGGCAGATATTAGTAGCTTAGGCCTCATAATTTTATATGATGACAAATAATATATATAAAGTACTTAGCAAAGTAGCCAGCAAATAACTTTAATCACTGTTATATTATCATTTATATGAACATCAGGTATATTGGAAAGTGATACAAACAAACAGATGTTAAGTAGGCAGTACAGAGCATATGTTTTCCTCTAGGCTAATCTCTGAAAAACTAATGGTTTAAAGAGCTAGATTAAAATGATAGTTCAAAAATAATTGAAACATGATCTCCAGGAAGTTAGATTATTGAACCCCCCAAAAGTGACCATAACACTGATTAAAAAAATATTTAAGGGAAAATATATTTGGCAATGATACCTTGAACAAGAGTTTGATCTCCAAAATATATGACGAACTCACATAACTCCACTTCAGGAAGACAAACAACCCAATTAAAAAATGGGCAAAGAGCCCCGGTTAGTGTGGCTCAGTGGACTGAGCACAGGCCTGTGAACCAAAGGGCTGTTAGTTTGATTGCCAGTCAGGGCACATGCCTAGGGTGTGAGCCAGGTTCCTAGTACGGGGTGCAGGAGAGGCAACCACACATTGATGTTCCTCTCCCTCTCTTTTTTCATCCCTTCCCACCTCTCTAAAAATAAATAAATGCAATATTTTTTAAAAATAGGCAAAGAACTTGAACAAACACTTCTCCAAGGAGGACATACAGAGGGCCCAGCGACATATGAAAGGATGCTCAGCATCACTAGTCATCAGAGAGATACAAATTAAAATCACAATGAGATACCACTTCACACTGGTGAGAATGAACATCATACACAAATCACAAACAACAAGTGCTGGTGAGGTTGTGGAGAAAAGGAAACCCTAGTGCTGTGTTGGTGGAAATGCAGACTGGTGCAGCCACTGTGGAAAACAATATGGAATCTCTTCAGAAAACTAGAAATAGAATTTCCTTCTGACCCAGGAATTCCATTGCTGGGATTATACCCTAAGGATCCTGAAACACCAATTCAAAAGAACCTATGCACCCCAATGTTCATACCAGCACAATTTACAATAGCCAAGTGTTGGAAGCAACTTAAGTGCCCATAAGTAAATGAATAGATCAAAAAGCTATGGTACATTTATACAATGGAATGCTATGCAGCAGAAAAAAAGGAACTATCCTTTGTAATAGCATGGGTGGATCTGGAGAGCATTAAGTTAAGTAAAGTAAGCCAGGTGGTGAAAGACAAATACTGTGTGATCTCACCTATAAGTGGAACCTAGTCAACAAAACAAACAAGTGAGTAAAATATAACCAGAAACATTGAAACAAAGAGTACACTGACAGTAGCCCGAGGGGAGGAGGGAGGGGATAATGGCAGGGAGGGGATGAGTCATCAAGGAACAAGTATAAAGGACACTTGGACAAAGGGAACAGTGGGTAGCAGAGGGGGGGAATGGAGACAACTGTACTTGAACAATACATACATACATGCATACATACATACACACACACATACTTTATTATATTGTTAGAACAGTTTTAAATTCACAGAAAAATTGCAAGGAAAGCAGAGATTTCCCTTATACCCCTTCCCCCTACACATGCATAACCTTCTCCATTATTGGCATCTTCCCTACCAGAGTGGTACATTTGTTAAAATGAATGAAACTACATTGAAACATCATTATCACCCAAACTCCATAGTTTACTTTAAGGTTCACTCTTGCTTTCATACATTCTAGGGCACAGGTGGCATGCACGAGGCCCATGGGCCAAATCTGGCCCTCCACCTTGTTTTGTCTGGCCCTGAACCTTGTTTCTACCCAGTGGCACAGCCAAGCTCCTTGCCTCTAGTTAAGGAATAGTTATGTTTAAACACATTTGGCCCTTTGAAGGCAACCAGGAGGCAGAGGTAGCCCCTGGAGAAAATTAGTTTGACATCCCTGTTCTATGGGTTTGGGAAAATGTATAATGACATATATCCATATCACTGATTTTTAAGAAGTGTTAGTGGGCATTGTGAGTAGTTAAAAAGTTTTCTAGAACTGATTGTAGGCCGTATTATCCAAATGAACTTTTCGGCCTTCGACAACATTAGTTTCCAGCATGAAGAACATTTGCAATAACTGTGGAGTCTTAAGAATAAGATATTGAAAAGATAAGAATTTATTTATTCAGCCTCTGTTTACCCAGAGGCAGTTGTTGACTTATGTGCATGGTGATCAGACTTGGAAAGGGAAGAGGAGTATCTTTAAACAGAGCAGTAAGGTTGTGAATTTAAAAGTAATGGATAAGGAAGAGTAAAGATTAAATAGATGAATTTTCAATGGACAACTTGAAAGGAAAAGATGAAACTATATGAGATTTGGTATTCTGATTAAAATGTGGTTCCTGGCATTCTTTTTACACAGAAAAAATATAGTAGGAAAGTAAAAGCAAGAAAGTCATCACATATTAACAGACTTAATATTCAAAGCATTCATCTTAATTCCCATTTAGATGTTGAGTTTAAAAAATATCAACAAGAGCAAAACATCAAACAGGTGGTAGTAGAAATTATGTGAAAGTATTACAATATCTTAAAAGGAGTGAACTCACGTAATTATAAATAGGCTTCAGGCCACTTATCAATTATACATTTAAACGACTGGAGGACAGGGACTGCAGCTGACACATTTCCCTACCCCCAAAGCACTGGGCACAGTGACTTGCATGTAGCAGATATTCAGCAAATATTTGTTGAAGGAAAAATTCTTTGTGGAATACAAAATAGGTGTAAAACATGGTCCTTGTATTTATAGAACATATTTTTACGAACAGAAAGAAACTACACACATCAATTAACTGAACATTTATACAATGCAAAATATGTGGAATTTTTAGAAGATAGTAACATAATGAAGTAGTACATTTTGTGATTCCATAGAGTCAACATACAGAATTTTAAAAAGTTGATGCAATTTGGAGTATGTATAGAAGACTTTATGGAGAAGATAGACATTGATTTGAGATTTGAAGAATGGGAAAAATTCCAAAAGGTGCAATGAGAAAATATAAGTAAAATACTGTCTCAAACCTATCAGGTTCAAGGTAAATCACAAAAACCATTTTTTAATATTCACTGTATTGGTGTGAACACGAAACAAAGAAATAGCAGTGGATACGGAATACTCATTATGAACTTATTTTATCAATTCCATATGAAGCTGACACCATAATGTATTTCTGTATGATCAAACTAGTAACTGCCACACTGATAGATCTATTAGGAGAAGTATGTCTTTTGGTTCAGTGAATTCAATTCCACAAGTATTTATTAAGCATTTATCTGAGCAAACCACTATGGAATCAGCCATGTACAAGCAATTAAAATTTTAGTGGTTCATAGAATGTTTGCTACATCATTTCACTTTAAAAAGAGTTAAACCATATCCTTTCTTGATCTTCTTATAGAAGTGCCTTAATTTCGAGGTTTGAGATTAGAATAAATGTAATATCACCCAAGTTGAGAATCTCAGTTTTCATATTCGAACTGGGTTTACAAAAATGGAATTATTAGAAAATAATAGCTTTCTCTTTAGAATGTCATTTGTAATATACTTTTACATCTATTAACTTTTTGGACTCTTAGGACAACCCATTAATGTTTACTGGATAGATATAATTTTTATTTTGCTTATAAAGAAACTGAGGCTGAGAGAGCTAAATGATTATGTAAGAGTTGTTTATTAGTTGATCGGAAACCACACCTTGCACACAAGATCTTCAGAAGAAAAATAAAATGTTTTTTTCAACTGCGTAATGCTATAACACAAGTGACCATGCTTTTGTGTTACCTAATTATGAATTTAGTTCACAGAAACTTTTCCACTGTTTCTGAAGAGCTTGAAGAGCAATTTGTAAGAAAAACGTGGTGAGATTATCATCCATATGGTCTGCTAGTGTCATGGGTCTAGATGAGTAAAATGAAGAAGGAAATTACACAAAATTTTCAAAAAATTTGATCAGTGTAAACTAGTAGTTCTTGTACAAGATATTTTGCCCTCTCTCCCCTTGCAGATAATTGGCAAGGTTAATAGACATTTAATTTTTTTTTCATAACTGTAGGTCTAGGTACTACTGGTGGATAGGGCTAGGGATGCTGCTAAGTACCCTACAATGCACAGGACAGCACCTCACCTATACCTACACATGCACACAAATGCAATTACAGAAGTAGTATTTGGCCTGAAATATAAATACTGCTGAGGTTGAGAAAAACATCGTATAAAGGGTCAACACAATTCAGGTAAAAGTAAGGTGACATTTTAAAACAATTATTGAGCCTTTATGTGATTCTGATGGTTACATAATCTATATAACTATCTCACTATTTAATGAGCCTTAAATTATCAGGTATTTGGAAATATGGGAATAAATCTTGGGAAATATATAATTTACCAAAGTTATTTATTTTCCTTTATAAATATTTTCTTTATATTGGCAGTTTGGGAAGTAAATGAAATAAAAAATTACTTCATGTGTTTGCTCCCCTCACATTACTACTGTTATTTTTAAGCAACAGATAATTTTACAAGCTGAAGTTTCTAAGCCTGGTGTACAATTCACCTTTGTTCAGTTAAAAGATAAATTTAGTGAAATGATTCCTGATCAAGGAAGGATGAGTCATGATACTCATGAACAAAACAAATGTCACACAGTGGTGGCCTTGTACATTTACCACTCCTCATTTAGGTTTCCTGTTGAAATATCTCAGAGGTCAAGATGATTTTGTCAGTCACTTCTGCTATGGTGCATGGATGCATGGAGTAAAATTGGTTAATGTGGGAATCATCACACAACTGATGATTGCTCTCATCAATTAAGTATCTGTAAGTGTAAATTTTGAGGACAAAAGGAAAACATAAAATTAAAAACAAAAGCAGAAATCATATCATGGGGAATCCTGTATAAAATAAAGGGGTATGAACTTTATCCAGTAAGTGATCGAAGACACAACTTGGGTTTAACCAGAGGTCTGTCCAATGTATCAATTTGTTGGTTATATGGTTGTTGACTTTTCACTCATCAAGGAGGAGAGCAATTTGAGGATTTTAGGCCTGTTACTGCATTAATAAATATTTTTGAATGAATATATTAAATTATTAAATTGTGCATGATAAACTTTGCCAACAAAATATGTGGTATAAATGCATGCTACCTCTGCTTAAGTTTTACTCAGTTCACTCATATAAACAACAAATATAACTGAGTAATACATTTTGTGATAATCTCTATCTTATAGATGGATGCAACTCATTGTAGATATCTATAAAAATGTTATCTTCCTCCTACATTTTCAACACACGGGATAGGAAAGGAGCAAGATAACTGCAATAATGGCTTCTATTCAAACAGGGAAAGAAAGGGAATTACATTATAGTCATCGATCCACAGATATTCTTTTTAAAATTTTTTTTCAAAAATATATTTTATTCTATTATAGTTGTCCCAGTTTTGACATGA
Organism: Glossophaga mutica; assembly: GCA_039655065.1. Lineage (NCBI taxonomy): Eukaryota > Metazoa > Chordata > Mammalia > Chiroptera > Phyllostomidae > Glossophaga > Glossophaga mutica. The sequence goes on from CM077310.1 coordinate 92,187,048, forward strand.
ACCCTTAGTTGATGTCCATGAGTCATGCATATAAGTTCTTTGGCTTCTTCATTTGCTGTACTATTCTTAACATCTCCCTGTCTATTTTGTACTACCATTTATGCTTCTTAATTCCTGCACCTATTCACACTTTCTCCCCTTCCCCTTCCCAGCTGATAGCCTTCTGAATGATCTCCATATCTATGATTCTGTTTCTGTTCTGCTTGTTTCCTTATTTGTTATTTTTTTTAGATTCATTTGTTGATAGTTGTGAATTTGTTGCCATTTTAGTTTATAGTTTTGATCTTCTTTTTCTTAAATAAGTCCCTTTAATATATCATATAATAAGGACTTGGTGATTATGAGCTCTTTTAGTTTTACCTTGTCTGGGAAGCACTTTATTGCCCTTCCATTCTAAATGATACCTTTGCTGGATAGAATAATTTAGGTTGTAGTTTCTTGCTTTTCATCACTTTGAATACTTCTTGCCAGTCCCTTCTTGCCTGCAATGTTTCTTTTGAGAAATCAGCTGACAGTGTTAGGGGAACTCTTTTGTAGGTAATTTTCTGCTTTTCTCTTGCCGCTTTTAAGATTCTGTCTTTATCATTAACCTTTGGAATTTTAATTATGATGTGTCTTGGGGTGGTCCTCTTGGGGTCCACTTGTTTGGGACTCTGTGCTTCCTGGACTTGTATATCTACTTCCTTTACCAAATTAGGGAAACTTTCTTTCATTATTTTTTTAAAATGTTTTCAATTTCTTGCTCTTCTCATTCCAGCATCCCTATGATTCAAATGTTGGTACATTTGGAGATGTTCCACAGGCACCTTATACTATCCACATTTTTCTGAACTCTTTTTTTTCTTGCTATTCTGTTTGAATGCTTAATTCTTCCTTGTGTTCCAAATCATTGATTTGAATACTGGCTTCTTCCCCTCTACTGTTGGTTCCCTATAAATTTTTCTTTATTGTACTTAGTGTAACCTTCATTTCTTCCTGGGTCTTTTATAATGTTGTTGCTGTATTCCATGAGTTCTTTCAGCATCCTGATCACTAGTGTTTTGAACTTTGCATCTGATAGGTTGGTAATGTCAGTTTCATTTAGTTCTTTCTCTGGGATTTTGTTCTGTTCTTTCATTTGGGCCATATTTCTTTGTCTCCACCACTTGAGAGCCTCTCAGTGGTGGAGACAAAGAAGAGCTGCTTTGACTCTCTGATTTAGTAGTGTGGCCTATCATAGAAAAGGCATCTATCTGTCAATTGTGTGGAGCAGAGCCCTAGGTACGTGCCAGGGTGGAGCAACCTGCTTCACCTATTTGTGGCTCTGTGTTGGGGGACGGCTTGGAGAGGAGAAAATGCCATTGCCTGGCTTCTGAAGGTTTTCCTGGCACTTGCCCTGTGTGACTGGTACCCTTACGTCTGTTGCCTTGGTGCTGAATCCCAGAGGAAGTGGGTCTGCGTATGTTTTAAGTCCATGTAGGCCTTTTAAGTGGAGTCTCTTGAAAATCTGGCAGTTTCTTCTGCTACCTTAACCCTCATTGTTTTTATAGCCAGAAGTTATGGGTATTTATCTTCCTGGCTCTGGAACCCTGGTCTCTGCAGTCTGGCCTTGGGCTGGGATTGCCTGCTTCCAAGGTATTCCTCCCAATTTTTATCCACCACATATGAATGTGGAACTGCCAATCTGCTGCTACTGCCTCTCTATGCCACGCCATGTCTCTGTATCGCTCCTCCTGTCTCCCTGTCTCCACTCCTCCTACCCATCTGGATCAATGTGGCTTCTTTAAATCCTTGGTTGTCAGCCTTCCATACAGCTTGATTTTCTGATAGTTCTGGGTGTTACTTGTTTTGAGGTCTAGTTGTAATTCTTTCAGTGGTTGTACAAGGAGGAGGTGAAGCATGTTTACCTATACCTCCATCTTGACCAGAAGTACTTTATTTCCTCTGATCCACAGATATTCTAAAAACCCGCAGGGCAGATGTTATAAGGACCTTTATTCTGAGTATAGGTTATACTCCTTGATAGACTCTGGTTCTGGTCTTGTGGGTAGCTCTCAAGTTCATTGTTCTCCAAGATTTGGGCTCTACTCTCTTAGTGGGCTTTTCTGTTTATGACACTTCTTTGTAACATCTGAGGGAGTCACTGAAGAATGGTTTTCCTTGGTGGCTGAGCTACATTCTCAGCCTACCCCTTGTGCTTAGAAAGTTGCAGACTAGTGATTGTTTCACTTCTTTAACAAGCAGAATCTTTTATGTTCTAGTTTTACAGCAGTTTTGGTATTATAACGCTCAAAAAATGTTGAGATATATTTCATTCCAGTCACTACCATGTGACAATATATTGACAGACTTACAAATATTTAGAGATTATTGAACTTTTGTGAATTGTGTCCTTAGGGACTTTTTATTGAGCGATTTTATTGAAAAAAAAATACTGGAGGGCATCTTAATTCAACCAGAATTCTTAACAAAAGATGAGATAGTCTTGCCTTATTGGTCTTTCCCCCCAGCTCTCTCTAAACTGACAATAATTTAAGACTGAAGGGGCTGGAAATGAGAATCAGTTGCATCTTTGAATTTTGAGTCCTCTTCATCTCTTTTATCACTTCTTGTAAGTAGGCCAATTCTTTCCTAATTTTTTTCTTTTTTCTCATAATATTTGTCAACTGAAACTAATAACAAAAAACTCATGTTAATGGTACTCTCTCAAAATATCCTTGCCCAAACCTAGGTATATTTTCTGCCTTCTGAGTTACTGCAGGTGACAGTTTTGCCATATATTTGGCCATAAATAGTGTGTCAACTTTTGTCTAATCTGAAATAAAAATTTCCATGCTGCCTTTCACTCAGCTCCAAATGTCACATATTTTAGGTTTTTGCTTTGCCAGCACATATCTTCTAGGTATCAGTTACTATATTTATATGCTACCATATTTTGCCATGCATACTATCACTTTTTTGCCCAAATTTTTGAGGGAAAAATAAGGATGCACATTATACATAGGTAGTACTAATTCCAAATCTATATGTGTTGTTTTTTTATTTTATTTTTATTGTTGTTTTTGTGCAGTTTTCTGTCTTTTACTCCCATCCCAGCCCACTGCCCCAACCCTGCCCACCTCCCTCCCTTTTCCATCCCTGCTAGTTTTTGTCCATGTGTTCTTTATACTTGTTTCTGTAAACCCTTCCACTTTTCCCCTGAAATTCCCTTCCCTCTCCCATCTGGTCATTATCAGCCTGTTCTCTATTTCAGTGTCTTTGGTTATATTTTGCTTGTTTGTTTTGTTGATTCGGTTCCTGTTAAAGGTGAGATCATATGGTATTTGTCTTTCACTGCCTGGCTTACTTTGCTTAGCATGATGCTCTCAAGTTCCATCCATGCAGTTGCAAAGGGTAGGAGCTCTTTCTTTCTTTCTGCTGCAAAGAATTCCATTGTGTAAATGTACCACAGTTTTTTGATCCATTTATTAACTGATGGGCACCTAGGTTGCTTTCAACACTTGGCTATTGCAAATTGTGCTGCTATGAACATAGGGGTGCATAGGTTTTTTTTGATTGGTGTTTCATGGTTCTTAGGATATAATCCAAGCAATAAAATTGCTGGCTCAAAAGGTAGATCCATTTTTAGTTTTCTTAGAAAATTCCATACTGTTTTCCATAGTGGTTTTACCAGTCTGCACCCTCACCAACAGTGCACTAGGGTCCCCTTTTTTCCACAACCTCTCCAAAACTTGCTGTTTGTTGCTATATAAGTGTTTTTAATTCTTTTATTTATGCTTATGTGTTAAAAGTGTAATTATAGAAAGCAATGATATCAATATACAAAATAATACCCTGGAATATAATAATTGGTTTTGTTTCTAAATATAAATAAATAAATAAGTTGAATTAAAAAATTAAAATGAAAGATTTTTTTCCTGAAAGTTTGGGCCACAAATGTGAATGTGTATTATACATGGCAAAATACAGTATTTCTTCAATGATGCTATGAACCAAATATTCACAAAATTTCAGTGGTTTACAATATTATATATATATATTTTTCTCACTCTCAAGTCTGCAGATTGGCTGACACAGCTCTCCTGTATGCTCTGAGTCAAGTTCTGATTTGTACTACCTGGAATCTCAATTAACAACCAAGTTTGAAGGAGCAGTTTTAATATGGGCATTAGGTTGTCATGCCAGAGTGAAAAGAGCAGGAGAGATGGCAGAAACTTTCCAGGACCCTTAAAGACTCCACTTAAAATTATTACTCTTTGACTTTCCTTCCTGTTCTATTGGCTGGTGCACATCACGTGGCCAAGTTAAATACCATTGGGATGGGAATGTGTACATTTCCCAGGGCAGGTGGGTGAAGGAAAGTAGATATTACTGAACTCTAACATTCTATAAGAAGTTAGTTGTGTGTCAGCATGGTATGTGTTGGGGTCTGTGTGGATGAACATAAACCAATGTTTCCCTAGGTTTATAAACATTTATGTTAAAAAAAAATGGCATTTGAAAATCAACACCAGAATTTTTCTCCTGAGAATTTTTACAGTTTTAAAACATTAAAAATAAGAATAATTCATCTAAATTTTTTACATACCCTAAAATATGATTCAGTGAGTGAGAATGTATCTGGTTTCTGTCAGCTATTTACAAATATATTGTGTGTTTTTTAAGGTCACTAAGACATTGTGAAACTCATAACTAAATTTAAAGTTCATTTTGCTAGTATAATGCTTATTAATTCTTTCAAATAGCAGTTTTGAAAAATTCCATTTGTTTTAATTTATACATATCCATAAATGTAGCATGTTTTTTATGGAATGGCCATCATAACTTAAAACAGATTTTGAGAAATGATACTTATACTAAAACATCAAAGAATATTCTGGTGCATAAACTAAGAAAAAAGTACTCAATAATCAATTTAACATGGAATAAAGATGACTTTTTCATTAAAAATCAATCAAAGTAAACTTTCAAAGTTCAAAAAAGAAAATTATATTTAAATGAGAAATGGCTTTTATCAGTAATTTTACTTTAAAACTTTATTAAAGGCATCAAAATATATATGATTCAATGAATGAGAGAATGATATTGTGTTGCCATGGAAAACTCTTTGATAACATAATGATAAAAATTTTAGATTAAAAGGAAATTTTTAAGAGCAAGAAGGAAATGATGCAATGTTGAGTACAAAAAGTATGGAAAGAAAAAGCTATCAATACTAATATATTAGTTACTGTTCACCAAACATCAGAGGAGGTTGAAAGGTTGCACAATAAAACAAGGAACATCCTAAAACCCCAGCTCTCTTAAGTGTTGAGATGTTGGTCAAGCCTCATGCTTAGGGCTAGAATGCAGAAACAAGGATCTGTGCCAAACCCTCAGCATGTAGAACAACCAAATTAAATTTGCTTCAAATTCATGCCTTTGTTTACTAATCACATAAGTGTTACTTGTTACTGTAATTCTTACTGATTTTCTTGCACATGATCTCTATGTTCAGCCTGATGCATCCATCTGCCTCGAAGAATGTAAGGAAGATTATAACATGAATGCAAGGGAAAAAGGAGGAAAACAATAATCACCCAAAATACCCAAAATATGATTTTCAAGTTCTTAGTAAGGCAGTAGGTTTGGGAACTAGTTTTACTGAAAGGGAAAATATTTCTTAATTTCATCAATTACTTTGATAGCATTATCAAAAGCCCAGATTTCATAATCAGAATTTTCATGACTATTTAAAGGAGGAGAAACCCACATCAGCCCAGGTCTGTCTTCCCCAGTTCATCATGGTGTGAACAGGGAGTGAGGTGGCGTGAGGAGTTAAGGGGCCTTTATGACATCTGGTGAGGGAGAGGGTAAAATGTGGACAGATCAGATCAAAGTGGCTTGGATCTCATTTTGGAGGGGACTCTGGGAGAAGAAGGCCCTGCCCAGCCTGTGGGGTAGCTACCTCAGGGTGGAAGAGGTAAGTCACTATGGGAGGGCAGCGGGGCACAAGGGGGTAGACTTTACACCAAGAAGTCCACCTCAACTCCTGTGTTCATAGAAACATCTAAATGAAAGGTACAGAAGGAAGCCTGGTGTCCTGGCTGATAAGCATGCTAGGAAGTTGAGGGGTCACGAGCTAAGCATGTGAAAAGGCCCTGAAATCAAGAGCTGCCCTGCAAACCACCTGGGTGGGGGACCACGTGAGAGTTACTGTTTGAGGTCAGAGTCCTTAGAGTCAGAAAGAGCCTGAGTAGATGTGTTCAGCAAGAAGACACTGGCTTCCCTTAGAGCACTGCTTGAGCCAAAGGACACATCACTACCACCAGCCACCAGCTACAGAATTGAATGTCTCCAGGGTGGTCAGTTAGCCTGTTGGCAAATGGCATCACTGTAGATAAACAGAGAGCTGGTGAGGAATACCAGGAAGGAGCCAAGCACTCCTCATATAAGTTTTTTCTAACACATACTTGGCTAATATCTTAGTAAAGAGTTATATGGGGCAGAAGAGGTGATCTATAGAACAAATTAATCCCACCAAAGATGAATTGACTAAAAAGTTTGCATTATTAGATCAGAAGGCTTTAAAAAAAAAGATTTTCTTTTCAGAGAGTTGAAGGAAGGGAGAAAAAGAGGGAAAGAAACATCAATGTGAGGGAAACATTGGCCCATTGCCACTCTACGCACCCCACTCTACGCATGTGCCCCAACTGGGAATCCAACTGGTGACCTTTTGCTTTACTGGACAATGCCCAACCAACTGAGCCATGCTGACCAGGGCAGGAAAGCTTTATTTTTTATCTGTACTATCCAGCTGGATGTGCTTCTTTGAGAAAAGTTCAGATTAGTTTTGCAGTAAATAAATTTAAAACACCACCACATTTTATTTCCATGTACAAGTGTGTAGGAGTAATTCATAACCATATAAGTTAAAAATTCCAATTTAGTCTATGTGAAATTTAATAAGGCAGTGATATCAAAGATGAAAGAAAATACAACCTTCTCAAGGGCTTTCCTGGGAGGCCACTACAAATGTGCCTGATTCTCTGTGTGTGTTATACTTTGCCTGGTCATCACTGGTCCCAGATAAGCAACAGGAGTCTGAATCATACATTATGAAGTGGATGCCAGGGCCTGAATTTGGCCTGCTGATGTGTTCTCTTTCATGACACAGTCTTAACAAAACCTTGAACCAATATGTATATAAATGTAGAGGTTTCACCAAATATCTCAAATTTCTGGATTTCTGTAGAAAGTATGCAGAAATGGTAACAAATGGCTGGAGTCGAGTAGAATTTTTCCTTTGTAAGTCCAGAAAAATTCCTCCAATTTATACAGTCACCATTATCAGTTTTAAGATATTTTCTTTTAATATACAGTTTAGGATATTCATTTTCATTATTTTCCTGACCCATATATTCTCCCAAAATCGCAAACCTTGGCTTAAAGCTCGTGGGAAAAAGAAGAGCTCATGGACCTGTTGGAACTAATTTTTATTTCAGATTTTCATTTTTCTTTTTTATGCATGTTTTCTAAGTATGGAACATGTTCTCTTAGTTTCCTCTAATTAACTCAGCTTTACTTTCACACATGAATTTTATTATACCTTATAGGGACAGGGCTTGGAATGCAGTATATGGTATTATCTTAGGAAGTGCTGGTGTCTTGTTAGGTTGTAATTTTATATTTGTTCAAGCAGAATTTACAAATAAGAAAAAGGTATGATTTTGACAAAGAAAAACAATCTGAAAAGATAATTTATTAATTTATTGTTTTGTGAATTCAAGAGAAAGTTGAATAACCTCAATGTCAGAGGGAGAGGATTGCAGCCCCACCTTGGGGTGTTTTTTAAATATTTTTTTATTTTAATTGTTGATCTTGTACAGTTTTCTGTCTTTTACTCTCACCCCAGCCCACTGCCCCAGCCCTCCGCACCTCCCTCCCATTTCCACCACCCCTAGTTTTTGTCCATGTGTCCTTTATACTTGTTGCTCTAAACCCTTCCCCTTTTCCCCTGAAATTCCCTTCCCTCTTCCCTCTGGTGACTGTCAGCCTGTGGTTTGAAACTAAAATGGTCAGTAGTACAAGAACTAAGTATTGGCCCCTCCTCAAATAATCTTTCTCCCTCTCCCTCCCTCCTCCTCCCACCTCTTCTCTCCCCCTAACTTCCTCTTTCCCTCTCTCACCTCTCTCTCTTTCTGCTTCTTTCTGCATGAGGGATTCATTCTCTTTTTTGTAAAATAATTCTCTCCATGTGGTTGGAAACCAGCCTAACTGTGATTCCCCTTACAGCTTGTGATATTAATACTCCATGTGATTTCAAAGAAAGGGCAGTAATTGGCTGAGCTTAGACAAGCTGTGGCACTTCTAAAACTGAATGCAGCCAGATTGTGAGATTTTAGGTAAACACAGGGTGCAGCAGAAGTAGGTTTTGAATTGTTAGTATGTAAAACAATATAATAATTAATAAATAATAATATAAGAACAAACTTTGTTTCCTGTATTCACAACTGTAAACCTACTCTTATCCTAACCTATATACCAATTCCTTCTAGAGCCACATGGAAGATGGACAGCTGTGAGTTACCAAAGCAAGGGAAGAGTGTTAGGCAGGAAATGCCATAAAACTACCTGACAGTAACTAAAGTAGTAACATAATTTTTAACTAAGCAGATCAGTAACTTACCATAGTGTACATTTGTAGTTAGAAAGATGTGTACTTCATGGAATTTTCAGTCAGTGAGATGATGGATTAAAATATTTAGTACGATGTTCTCAAAAAGTGTCAAGGCCTTTTCTTTTTTGTCATCAAAAATTAGCCATAAGATTTTGGAATTATGAAATGTTGGCATCTGTAAGGGCTTTTAGGAGCATGTTTCTGATCCCCCAACTATTCAATTTTCTGGCATTCACATGATTTGAATGAGAGATTTTGGAATTAAAGGGGATTACTCAAAGACCTATTACATGTTTGTGACAAATGGGAATGAGAACTGAAATTTACTGACTCTCAGTCCACTAGAATACATTATTTATTCAACTGAATTTTAATGAGCCTTTACTATGCGCCAAGTATTATCCTAAGTATCTGAGACCTATCAGTGGGGAAAAATAGGCAAAAATTCCTGCCTTGTGGAGATCATTCTAGTGTGGGACAGAAATTAGACAATGAACCAAAGAGTTAAGTAAATTATATAGTCTGGAAGAAAATAATAAGGGCTCTAGAAAAAATAGCAGGGAAGGTAAATAGATTGTTAGGGACAGGGTAATTCTTAAATAAGGCGGTCAGTGTAGGTCTTATTGAGGAGATAACATTTGAGCAGAGATTTAAAGGACATAAGAAAGAGTCAAAGCTACAGGTATCTGGGGAAGGGTATCCCCATCTGAGGTAACAGTCAGTGTAAATACTTTTAAGTCAGGAAGGTGTTGGGTATTTTTTAGGAACAGCAGGTTTGCCAGTGTAGCTGTAGAGATATGGGCAAGTGGGAAACCATAGAAGATGAGGTGGGAGCACTAAAAGGGATATATGCTGTTCTGAAGTTTCTTTTAAATGTTTCCTTTTGAATGAAACAAAGACCAATGGGAATATTTTATTTAAGATGTTATGTAATCTGAGCTATATTTGAAAAATAAAACAACTGTAGTAACTCTGTTAAGAATAAATTACAAGATAAACAGGATGAAATTAGCGAGACAAGTTAGGAGATGAGTTGAAAGGTAATGATGAATCGGACCAGGTGTTAACAGTAGAGGTAGGAAGTAATGGTCTTATTCTCAATATATTTTGAAAATAGAGCCAACATCATTTCCTGATGACTGGGGTGTGGGGTATAAAATATGTATATTGGGTCAGTCAAAAAGTTAGTTTTTTTCCCCATAAGGTAGCTCTAGTAGTACTTAGTTGTCTTTAACTTCATTCAAGACAATTTTGTTAGATTGTATTGTGACAATTGTCATATCAGCATGCATTAAAAAACATCAAAATTGGTATTTTGTATACTATATACTTGTATACTATATTTTCAGTATACAAGGTCTATCCGGAAAAAGTCCAGCCATTGTTAATATAACGAGAACGGCATGTGTGACATCTATGTAAACTGAAGACCAAAGAGAGTGGACAGGAATTTGCATTCATGAACAATGACAACTTCACTGTAGTAGTCAGAGAAGGCAGTAGATGCTGTTGAGTTCTCATGCGTACTGTATGGCCAATTGTACTCGAAATGACTGAGCAAGTAGAGCAATGAATATGCATCAGATTTTGCGCTAAGCTTGAACATTCCTCTGTGGAAACTATTCAGATGATTCAGAAGGCTGGAGCTAGGGCAACTGGTGAAATGCCTCTATTTTTCATATTACATGGCTGGATACCTCTGGACAGATCTTGCATTATGCTTTATTTCAAGAAAGGTAAAAATCAAACTCAAAGGTGAAAAGGATTTGCGCAGTGTGTGGAGAGTGTGCTGTGTCTGATCAAATATGTCAAAAGCAGTTTGCAAAGTTTTGTGCTAGAGATTTCTTGCTGGATGAAGCTCCATGATCAGATAGACCAGTTGAAGTTGATAGCAATCCAATTGAGACAATAATTGAGAACAATCAACAGCATACCATGAGGGAAATAGCTGACATACTCAAAATATCCAAATCAATAAAGTTATTGGTGAAAATGAAAAATGTGTCTTTAATTTTACGGAAAAAAAAACATATGAACTTTTTAGCCAACCCAGTAGATGTCTTCAATACTATGCCAAAGGTGTTTTTTTGTTGCTGTTGTTGTTTTTGCCTTGAGAAATTAATTGATAGACTGTGGAAAGAGAAAGCTGTGGGAAGAAAATTGAGGGTTTGTTTTGCATGTGTTAAGTTTGAGATGTCTAGTTTCCAACTGCAAATGAGTAGATATGTCAAGGATACAGTAGCATGCAAGAGGTCTGGAATTTGGGAGATAAGTCCCAACTGGAAGTATCAACTTAGGAGTTACCTGCTAATAAGAGATAGTTAAATTTATGAGATGGTGAGATCACAAACTTGAGTGCAGTTAGTGTAGATGACAAAGGGCATACCTGAAATACACCAACATTAAAAAGTAAGGAAAGGAGGAGAAAGTAGTAATGAGAATAAGAGAATGTTAGACATAAAAATAAGAGATTATGGGGTTCCAAAACCCAAGTAAAGGGAGTTTATATAGGAGGGAGGAATGCTGACTGTGGTAAGTGCTACAAACCTAATTGGTCAAGTAAAGGGAGAAGTACAAATTGATCACCAAATTTAGCAACACCTTGGTCATGAGTCATCTTGAATGGAGTATTATTGCATAGTGGGGGCTCAATAAAGTGGGTTTATCACAAAATAGAGGGAGGAATTGGAAGAAATCAGTTCAAAAAACTTAGTGGAATTTTGCTGCATAAAAGAGTAAAGAAATATGGCAGTAGATGGTATAAAGAAGAATATTTTTGTATGCGGAAGGCAATTTAGTAGAAAGAAAACATGTAGAAGAGAGGCAGAATCTCTGGAGCTTTGACCTTTCATAGGCATGAAGGGATGGGTCTGCTCATGGAGTGAGACTGTCTTGAGCTGGTCAGGAGGAGTGTGGATAGTTGATCTATATACATATCCAGGATAAACAGGAACATAATGAATAGTAGGAGTCTATAAACCTTCTTTGACTGCCTCTAATTATTTTCAGTGAAAAAGAATGTAAGGCTGTCAGCCAAAGGTGAGGATAAGAAATTACTCATAAAGGTGGCAAGAAAGAATGGGGGGACCAGGGAAGTTTGTGCTTATGTATTTAAAATGGAAACAGTTGTGAGCTTTGTGCATGCATGATCGGTGCATCAGATAAGTTCCAGAGGCAGTGGAGGTGTGGAGTGACCAGAGTACACTAGAAAAGAGTATGTTAATGTCCTATGGCTGCTGTAACAAATCGCCAGAGAATGGGCGTCTTAAAACAACATAAATTAATTTTCTCACAGTTCTGGAGGTCATAAGTCTGAAATCAAAATATCAGCAGAGCTAAACTCTCCCCAAAGGCTCTAGGGGAGAATCAGTTCTTTGCTTTTTCCACTTTCTGGTTGCTGTTGGCAGTTCTTGCCTGGAGGCAGCATTGTTCCAGTCTCTGCCCCTGTGGACGTATTTCCTCCTGCTCTTCTCTCTGGCTTGTGGCCACATCACCCAAATCACTGTCTCTGGCATTACATCATCTTTTCTATGTGTATTCTGTATGTCTTTTCTAAGGATGCTTATCACTGGATTCAGGGACCACCTGGATAACCCAAGATGCTTTCCTTACCTTGAGATCTTTAACTACAGAGCCCCCCCTTTTTTTCTAAATAAGGTAGCATTCACAGGTTTTTGGAATTATCATTTTGGGGCCATCATTCAGCCACTGTGAGGAGCAGGGAACCAAAGTTGGATGTAATCATGTCCATGATTGTATATTTCAAACTATGGGAAGAACAAAAAGAAGACTTTATGCGGGATGAGATGACTAATGTGAAAAAGATGCAGAGATCAAAGTATTGGGAATTTAGGTGAGATTAAAGGATTGTCACAGTCAAGTGCTAGAAAAACATGACATGAAATGGTTGAAATGTTAGAGTGGCACATACCAAATTGAGATGCATATTCATTAAAGAAAGACAAATAAGAAAATATAGAGAGAGTAAATTAAAAGAAAACTCCCTAGTATAAAGTAGTTATTTCTCTTCGTATTCTGTTGTGTTCCAGTGGATATAAAAGCTGTATTTTCCCTTACTGCTACTATAGCTGTATGTCTTAGTAAGTGAAGCATAGAGGGAACTGAGGGCTTTAGCTTTCAGGGGTTTGGAGGTTCAAGTTAGATTGGTGCTGTATTTAAAACTGAAGGCATTCATTCCCACTGGTCTCTCAGCAGTTCCTTTCAATAAGCTTGTCCTTTAAGGCAGGTGAAGATTATTGTCTGGGTGATGCTTCAGGAGAGTGTGATTTCCCAGGCCCTTTGGTGTTTCCACTCTATCGTCCCAGCAGAGAAGCCCGCTGCACTGTCTATGCAGTCTTTAATAATGGCATGAAGAATTATTCAACATCACAACTCTGTTCTCTTGCCCTCCCTTCCCTCTCCTTCTCTCCAGCTCTGTTTTCCCCAAGAGCCTAAGGTCAGATGAATTCTATTAATTTTCTAAGAAAGGACTTCCATCTCTGGTTATTCTAATGTTATATGAGTTTGAAATTTATTTTCTCATTCCAATTCTCAATTTAATTGATCCAAATCTGCATTTATTCAGCAAACATTTACTGTGTGCTGGCTCTGAGAATACTAATATCGAAAAGACATGACTTCTGCTCTCAGAAGTCACTGGCTAGTGCAGGGATCAGCAAACTATGACCTGTGAGTCAAATGCAGCCCATGGCCTGTTTCTGTACAGCCCTCAACCTGAGAAAGTGTTTTATATTTTTGAGGGGTTTTCTAAAAAAGTACAGTATGTGACAGAGACCATATATGACTCTTAAAGCATAAAATACTTACTCTCTGGTCTTTTATAGAAAATGTTTGCTGACCCCTAGTCTAGTGGAAAAATATTTGGAGATAATAACACATTCACAAATTGTTGGAATTTGTTGTGGGCTAAGGACTATGTTTGCCTGGCTGGCATAAATCTCTCTTCTTCTAATAAGAGATCATCTCTGGCAACAAATTCTACTGATCTCAGACTGTGAGGTATGGGCTGGTCTACTCCATTATCCTCAGCTCAGGGCAGGAGATTTAGACCTGGTTAATCCTGCTTTTAAATGTCTCTGGTTACAGAAAATTATTCACAGGGCTCAGTAGGTCTAGGGAGAACCAATCATGGGACTTTTGCTACAGTTATTGGGAAAGAAGTACTTTCTTTCTTTTGGAATTATTAGATGAATGATAATGAAAACCTTTAGCCATTTAGGGCCTATATAAGAGACTACTGTGAGGAATGTAGGGAGTAAAACAAAAGAAGAAACCAAATGCTAAAATGTCTGAGCCCTGAATTCAATTGCACTTGGAGCAAATTCTTGTTTCTGGTTGGTTTGTTTGCTTATTTGTTTAATGAGGTAATAAAGATATTATCATTATTATAAAAATGGACTTTTTGGAATAAGTACATTTTATTATTTATTTATTTGTTTATTTATTCTATAAGAAATACAGAGGTACCTTGGTACTCATCAGTAATTCTTTCTGAAACTTGTGAGAAGTGCCGAAATCAATGTGTACCAAACTACCATGAGAGTGAAGTGTTGATCTCTGTTTCATTGTGAAAGAGGGGCACCAAGTTTCAAGCAAGTTATGTGTAATGAAACATTTTTTTCTTGTCAAAATGTGATGAGTGCAAGGTTTGATGAGTTCTGAAACCAATGAGTAATGAGGTATGTCTGTATAAAATATTTACATGTATAAGATGTGTCGAAGATCACCTAATCCAACTCTCCTGGTTTGCTGAATTTGAAACTGTAGAGCCCCAGCAAAATTAAAATAAATTGAAAAATTCCCTTCAAAATAGAAAATCATAACACTGTGTGGTAATTACTAATTGGGCTATATTTAATTTTATATAGTAACAGTTATAAGCAGCATCTAATATGTCTGTGGCAGTCAGGGAAGGCTTCCTGAAAGAGATGATGGCTCAGGTGGGTTTGAAGGAAGAGTGTCTTTGCTGAGTTAAAAGGGGTAGAGTCAGTTTGGAAGTCATAGAGGAAGGGAAATTATTTCCCTGAGAAAGAATGCACTCCATAAAAATCAGAACATGAAAGAGAGTACACCACTTTCTGAGGACCGCAAAGTGTTAAATGCAGAGGAAGATTTAGTAAACATGAGTAGGAAGGATGAGGTTGTGGAGGTAATCCAGGGTCAGATCATGCCAGTCCTTGTATGCCATAGTAAAGATTGTGGACTATGAGAAGAAATGCAGGTTTTAAATGCATGCTTTAGAAAAAAAAATCCAACAGTGTAGCAGTTCAGCTGCTGTTCTGGTGTTAATCTAAGAGAGCAATGTGAAGGGCTAAGACAACATTGATCTGGGGATAGAGGATAGGAGGATGGAGAAAGGGTGGGACTCCAGAGAGAGATATATCCAGGGGTGAGAGGTGTTTAGGATATCAACAGAAAAGCTCTGGTGATTTCTGAGATAGACTCGGGAGTTGTTGAATGGGCTTAGGCTTCCAGCTGCTCAGTGGGTGATGCTCATTCTATCCTCTGTGATAGGAATAAGGAAAAGAGAGAAGCCTGCTTGATTTTTGTTTATTTGGTTTTGTTGTGAGGTGTGACTGTGAGAGAAACATGATGAGTTCAGCTTCTGACATTTTGAGTTTGAGGTACTCATGGTGAAGTAGTTTTGACTGTTAAGTAGATATGGAGTGCAGAAGAGAAACTTGGGTTGGAGATACAGAGTTTTCAATAGTTTCCATGTAAATGGGAATTGAATACATGTGATGGACTGAGATTTTGTGAGGAGAGACCATTGCTTTTGTTGATTTATTTCAGGTCTTTCCCTTTATAAAATTAAATATAATGAGAAAAATATATATTTTAAATATAGCAATGAATTTTGAACAAGTCATCAATGTGTATCTTTACATACCTCAGTATTCTGAGGAATTCTAAAATTTCCATAAAGAACTCTACATAGAACAAATTTTCATAGGCATTTCTGATTCTATAAATTTCACAATAATGCTATCTTCCTCTTATTGAAGAATGAGGAAATAATGTGGTATTATGGTTAAAGTCTCAGACTAGAAATTAGTAGAAACTATGTCCTGGTCCTGCTTCCAATTGATTGTGCTATTCTGAGAAAAACATCTAACATCAGTGGAACCCTTCTTCCCACCCACAGAAGAAGCAGGTTAAAGTGAATGTTTTTCAGGCATCTTGTCTACTCAAACATTCTTAAAGTTTAAGTATTTGTGGATCTATGAGTATTTTGTCATACTAGTGATGCTCTCACATTGATGATTTTAAGAGATATGGTAAGCTGATCTGATGATATCAGAGTTTTTACTTTAAAAGGTAAGTAGAAATACATAGATATTACCAATGATTTTAGATTTTTTTAAAAGCTGAAACTTGTGGTTATATTTCATTTTAATATCTACTGTTGAGTTACCCCTTCTGATCTTTTCAACTCAGGAGCAAGATCACCATGGCCAGAGTAATCTGGTTATTTGCTCCATGTTCTGCTTCTGAGAAGGGCTCAGCACAAAGTTCTAGGTTTCAGGGCTCTTAGTGTAGGGAACCTGCCTTGATTTTCAGTGTCATGTGGGCTTATTAATGCCATAGTGGTAAATTATGCAGAATATTGAAAGCCCCATTTATTTGTGTCTTTTGCAGGCATATTTTTCAATTTAGCCAAAACATTTAACATTCAATTATAAAAAAAAATTCCAATAACTAGATAATTGGGTATACAGAGCATATTAATTTAAAACAAAGTAATTTAATTATAAAATGTATTTAAATCAGGAAAAACTGACAGCATAATGGATGGGAATTGTTTAAGGGAATGAACACATTATCAAATAAGGGATGATTGACTTTTCAGAAGTTGCAAACCTGAAAAATAAAAAACATTATAGATAAAATGTGTCATTCACTCTTGAAAGTAGGCAATTAGATTCAGTTTGAATATTTTACTCAGATATGTCTACTCTTCTCCTTAGTACAGTAAAATAACAAATCTTAAGAAAAAACATGTGTATAAACTCTCAAAAGACAGCCACGCATGACTTTTGGTACCCTATATAAATAACAGAACACCTATTTGTTTCTGGGTCTTGACAGAACTGCAGCATTAGTGAATAAAGGCCATGATAGTGGATGTAATATGTATTGATTTTAGTGAGGAATTTGATGTAGTGTTTAATGAAATCTTATTCCCAAAATAATTCAAAGTGTCTTGGCTCGGAGAGCAGTCACATGTGTTGAAACTGGCTGAGGGAACATGAACAAAACGTGGTGTGAAACGCTGGCCTCGGGTGCAGTGAACTACCTTCTCAGGTTCACTGTTAGCCCCTGGAAAGAAACAACAGGGAACAGAGGAACAGAGATTTGAAAAATATTCCAAGGATAAACTGAATGTTTGGTTCATTAGTATGTTTTTTGGTCTTATTGGAACGAATTGAAAATAAGACAAGACTCTTATTTGATCTTTCATTTTTGTCTTACTGTTAACAATTGTAATAGCCTTTTGCCTGTGTTAAACTTCAGCCTGAAATGGGGGCTGGCTAAAGAAATATATTTTATTCACATTTTTGAAGTAGTTAGACAATCTATCATTTAGCATTTATTATAATCTGGCTTATATTATCATTGTATTATCTCTGCATTTTTCCTTTTTCTATGGCAGGTACTTATTAATTATTCCTTAAATTTATCGCAACTATTTTTTCCCTCATTTTTAGTTTTTCCTGATTTGAACTTACAAGTAACCTAAAAAAAGAGCCACTTTACTGACTTGTCTTATAATCTTGAGCATGTTTTTTAAGTGGAAAAATGATGGAAGGGAAAAGTAAAGAATCTGTTTTAATTTATTACATAACATGCTGTATAAAACTTAATTTTAAAATACACAAAGGTAATTAGTTCATTAAAAAATCCTTCAACACAAACATGTATTACTAATATTATCTCCTTTTTGATACCATATAAGAAAAAAGATACTTGGAATAATTTTCAACAACACATTCATAAGCCTGAAATATAATTGTTAATAGAATGAATGTCATAACATTTATGTAGAATAAGAGAGCTCATTCCTAAAGTCTACATGGAGTATTTTTGAAATTATTGGTGAATTATTCATTGTGTTATTTTATTGTATATTTTCCTGTAATAATTTTTACATAGAAGATTCATAGTGCTTTTTAATCTATGGATTTTTTATTTTACTCAAACATATCAGAATCATTATATCCATTTAATAAAGAAAATTTAGGTGTGGTCAGGATGAATAAGCTTATAAGGTATTGAGAAGAATGGTAAACTAAGGTCTGAAATTTGTGTATGATAGTCCATTGTTTTCTTATATTGTCAGGAAATTAATGTTTCAGTATTAGTAGTTGTATTCCATCAAGAGTTACTTCTTTAATTACAATGTAGTTTAATATTTTTATATTGCATCATGGTGGCTCAATATAAATTGCTATGAAGTTTTTGTAATACTTGCTTTCAATCAATAAAATAAAATTATTCCTACTTGTTTATTTTGGTTCTTTGAAGGGATACGTAATTGTTTCATTAGTTCACATGGCTATATTCCTGGCAAAATTCCAGGCGATCCTCAAAGGAATAGAAATTATTTTTCCAGCATAAGACATAAAGGAAAGTGCTGTTGTCCTAGAAACAGACTTTCCTGTTATCTTCCTATAGTGACACACAAGCCGTCAGCAACATGCAGCATTTACGTGGGGCTCAGAGATCTGTTTGTCAGCCACAAGAACACCCCGTTCTTCTAATTTATATCATGTTTTGTATCTCAGATGATAAATACATTTTGTTTAAAAGAAATAAAATAAATGTGGAGACATTAATTTTCTTTTAGCTATTTATCAACTGTATATCCTATGCATGAGATGCTGTATCAGAGACTGTGGGTTCCAAAGGATACACTTAAGATTTCTGAATAATGCAATGATATTAGGATATCATAATAGAAATGCTTATCACTTAGCAAAGCTGCAGCAGCATTAATGGAAAATTACTGAAGATGCTAAAGCCATTTAGAGAATGACAGTTGAAAGCACTAAACATATTTTAACTGTGATATGTTAAAAAAAAAGTGTCAAGAAAACAAGGCAGGTCGGAGGTTACAGGATAAAAGGGCCCTTATTTGAGAGAATCTCCAAACGGAAAGGATCTGTGCAGCACAAGATAGTAATTATTTCAGCACATATTTACTGAGCACCTTCCACTTGCTAGATGCTGTCCTAGGAGCTGGTAATGTGGCATAAAAAAAAGTCTCTGTCTTTGTGAGACTTACAAATGGAAAGCCCCCAAATCCTGGAATTACCTGGAGGGTGCACCCCTTGTGGTACAGGTTTCCCCTACTAGGCGAGGGTTCTAGGAACACATCTGTATCAGTGTACCAGCTGGTGTTACTGTGAAAGGTTACATTCAGCTTCAGTGAATTTTTCTGAAGACTCTTACAAAGCAGTTACCCATTTCATGATGGGTAATTTTATGAACACACCTGCCCACACCACACTGAGTGTTCAGCAGTTTTTAACTGAAACCAGTATGACCCCTGTGCCCCACCCACCCTGTTCACCTGATTTCTCCCTGAGTGACTATTTTTTTTCCCAGATGAAAAAAGTCCTCAAGGGAAATGTTTTGCCACTGTGTAAGACGTGAAATAGAAAACAGCACTAAACAGCATCAATATTGAGCAGTTCAGAAACTGTTTTGAGCAGTGGAAAAAAATGTCTCAGTAGGTGTATTTCATCAAATGAAGAGTACTTTGAGGGTGACTGAAGTTTAAACATGTAAAAATAAATATACATTTTTTATAAATAAATTATGTTTTGGGGGTACCTTCTTGTACACTGTGGGTGGAAGAGACAGGCACTAAGTCAGTAAACAAGTAAATTAAATGGTGTGTCATCTAGTGTTGTGATACAGGGCTGATACCGGGTCTAGGAAGAACCTAAAGCCAGAAGGAAAAGAGGGAGGGAGGGAGAGAGGGAGGAGGAGGACGAAGAGGAGGAGGAAGAGGGAAAACAGTGTTTGGAGGGGGCGAGTGGGCTGCCATTTTAAATGAAATGGTTGAGAAAGGTCTCCCTAATAAGGTAACATTTGAGGAGAGAACTGAGTGAGGTGAGAGTGAGAGGCCTAGAGGGTACTGCTTGTATCTATAACAACATAGCTCCGATCATTCTTGAAGTATCCGGAACTGGAAGACAACTCAGACATCACTTCATTCAACTATTATGATTGTTTCCCCCATGGAATTATTGAATTTATATTTCTATATACTGAGTAGAATGAAAATGCAGAGCATTTCAGGGTATATACATAAAATTGATTGAATGCATTGAAATATAACATGTTACAAGGTCAAGGGCTTAATGCTTGACACATAAACACATGGTGAAATATAAAGATGTTGAACTTCACTTTGTGACATAAAAAGGAATGTATAAATGATTTATTGTGCTTCTTTTATTTGTTTCCTATTACTTTCTCAGATACGGCAGGGAAATATAGTCTGAGATATACTATTGTTGAATTTCTTGTGTTCAATAAATACATGGAAGCATATTAGCAAACCAAAAAATAGCATGAGGAAGTTTTAGTCTTGCCTTTAATCATTTCCATGGATATTGGTTTTATTGGCCCATACATTAATCATTTCTTAGCAAAAAGAAATGAGCAATACTATTGTCCCTGTTTTGTAAATAAGAAAGAGGATGATAGGAAGGTTAAAAGAGCTGCCTCAGGCAGTTCTAACTATAAGGTTCTGGTAAAGCCTTTAGAAGAAGCTATTTGTCTTAAATGACAGTTCTGAGTTTTAACCACTGGAGTTCAGAGTAAACTAAATCTGAAACAATATATTATAATAGAAAGATAACAGGACTGGGGAAAAAGGGTCTCTCAATTCTACTTACATTTGCACCCCTAACTAGCTTGTGCCTTTTAGAATTATTTTTTTAAGCTGGAAGGCCATTACATATCATCATTTATTGAAAATCATTTATTGAGCGTGTTTTATACCAGGCATGGTGCGAAGTACTGGTGAAGTTATGCTCCGTATCCTAAAAGAGCTCATTCATGTTCTAGTGGAGCAAATTCACACACAAAAATGCTCATGTTAGAGGCAAGCACAGGGCGAGATAGGAAATGGAGGTGGGGACACAACCAAAACAAATTAGAACAGCAGAGCTGGCTTCTCAGATACTTGACTACAAAGCGACCAGCTGAAGTCAACTAGAGATGAGATTGATTGACATAGACAGGTATCGCCAGTGCCAAGTCGCAGAGGCAAGAAATAGCAATTTTAGATGTATAATGACTTTGGTGTGGCTAGACGATAGACAATACAGCTCGGTTTTCAAGGAGGGGTCAAGAAGAAGTGCCTGTTTACCACACAAAAGGGTTTTGCTTTGAATGTGAATGGAGAGGAACATTTTGTTATGCGTTTAGGGACCTATTGTATTTAAAATTTACAAGGTTATACAGGAGGCAGAGTAAAGGATTTATCTGAAGTGGGAGCTGGGAGGCTGTGACAAGACTGTCAAGAGAGAAACTATGAGGGGATGAACTAAAAGAGCGAATGTAGAATACATTAGAAAGGGTGATTCAAGAGATATTTAAAATGTGTAGAATTCGATAGATAACTATATGGAGGAGAAAAGAATGGATAATTATGACAGTATAAATTTGAGTAGTAATGCAGGAAAGATGAAGGTGTCTAGAATTATCTGATATTGGAAGAGAATCTACTCAGGAGGCAACTGTAGGTTTTTAGCCGTATGTCATTGGGCAGAGATATAGGTTAGGATCCACTTGGCCACAACACACTAATTTTTATTTAAAGGTTAGGGTCTCTGGGAATAGTGTAACCAGAGTCCAAAGTCATTACTGACTCAAATTCCTTTTATCCTGAACAATCTTCCCAGAGCCTTCTTTCTGTCAGTGATAGAAGGTGGATGTGACAGTTGCAAGAGGCGCATTTGAAAAGAGCTGTGACCAAAGGTACAGAGGAAGTCTCTGTTCTTGGTGTTGTCATTGTGGGAATCCCGACATTTCCCCCTGCCCTTCCTCAGCACACCTTCCATGATACTGGGAAATCCTGGATCACATGTCCACCTGCAACTTATTTATATAATGAGATGATGATTTATTTCAGCAAGTTGAGATTGAGTGCTAAGTCTTTCCTGAGTCAAATGTGAGAAGGTAGAAAAAGAAATTAGGCCTCTGCCCCTAAAAGAAGGGTAAATTAACAGTATGACACAGCCCCTGTATAACATGGTTTAAGAACACCTACCCTGAATGTGCATAAAAATAGTGTAAGTGAACATAATCTGTCAAAGAGATGACGCAAGATTTTACGTGTGTGTGATGAGAGCCAGAGAGCAGGAAATGAGACTATAAAATGAAAAACTAAATACAAATTTTAGAGGTCATTTGATGTAACTTAAATATACCTATAGTTCATTCATCTTCCTCCCACATTGAAGATTCATTTTGAAGTATTTATTTGTTCATTACAGATTTGTTAGTATAGTGTTTTAAAAATGTTTGATTTGCTCCTTTATCGTTTTCTTAAAACAGAAGGGAAGCAGTGTTTCTGGGTTTTATTCTAAACAACATGAAGTGATCGCTAAGTGTGAAGCAGATCCAAGGAAAAAATAACCCTCTAATACATAGATGTTATTGCCATTAAATTAGTACCTTAAGTAGATGTACTATAGGAGATACAGTTAATTTCGCATGAAAATGGGAAGGACTACTAAGGTAATGAACTTTATTGAGAGTGTTTTTAATCCCATTATGCACCTTTGAGAAGCTTTCTAAGCAGGGAAGACCACTGAATTGATAAAAGAAGCATTTAGTTAGCAAATGCCTTTGTGCTTCCCTGCTTCCTGGTATATTTGCTTTAGAAATGAATGTTTCACACCTGGTAGATACAGACATGCTCCTTTACCTGACCTGTCTCAGAAACAAAGTGGGGTGTGTGTATATTGGGGGGTGATCAGTGTCATGAAGTAACTAAGGAATACATTAAGCAAGTTTTCATGGGTATGTGGATTGCATAATTTAAAACTATCCTGGGGCATCCATAAATTATACATAGGCTTTGTTTTTTTATTTTACATTTTAGAGGAAAGGTACTTGATTCTGCAATTTCTACACCTTTAGCATTACCTAAATCTCTCATGTTGAATGCTGAGCATCCAGAAGGAGCCATACCATCTGCTGTTTAGATTGTTTTCCTAAGAACCCTTTCTAGTACTCATTCTTCCTCAAGCCCTATTGTCTTTGGAAGAGGAATCAACTCACCAGTATGTATAGAACAATTTCATTAGCCATAACATTTACTTGCGTGAAAACTGTGGCAGAGACCCACTCAGAAATGATTTGGAAAATGTTTTAATAATTGGTTTCTTTGCAGTATGTATATACTGTTTTTTAAACCATATGAAGATAACATTAAATAATTACATCGTTATAGTACATGAGTTGTTATACAGATACTTTTTTCCTTTTTTTTCCTAATGTTTTAGGGTGATTGGCACCTTCTGTGGCTGTACGTATTTATTCTATGCTAGGACATGAACTACACGTTTCTCAAAGCTAACGCTCTAAGACCTCCCTGCATTTTGGATCAGTATATAACTAAACAACAAGTGATTTTTAAAAAACAAACCAAACCTGAGAATCTGGAGGAGTTCAGTATAATGATTTTATTTGCTTTGGTCACTTTGTTTTATAAGTCAACAATTGGAAACACTAAAATTAGTTACTAGCATAGCATATTTTGTTTAGTCATTTACTGTTTAAACATATGGCATCTTTAAACATTACTTTTACGTCACTTTTAATTACTACATTTTGGGACAGGGGATATATGTTTTAATTGTCTCTTTTCAGACTGAAATGATTTAACAAGATATTTCCCAGCCCTACAGACATTTATTTTCTGATGAGCGCTGCTTTCACTGCACCACTAGGTGGCAGGAGAGTTTTACAGTTTCCGGCTCTGCATCCCAGCTACCAAGTACCCTCTTAGCTCATTCCTGGAGCAGCTGAGGCTGATATAAATGTATAAACAAGCAGAAGCTATATGTGACACACACCATCGTTATTAAAGCATAAAGCAGCAACTCCAAGCCAAGTTCTGGGCTTCTGATGGGTTGGCAAAGACAAGACTTTGCTGATGAGCTGAAATAGAGGAAGGTATCCTGAGAAAATGACTGCTGAGGTTAGGCTCTGTGTTTTCGTACAATCTCTGATTTTTGCTCCATTGTCTAGGACTAGGGCATCAAAGGGAGACAACTGGCAACTCACCTACCCACTGACGCTGGGAGGACTCCTGGTGCTTCTGCCTGACTCTGCTGTACCCATTGTTTGAGCCGTGTTGGAAAAGGAGCAGTGAGGCAGCCTAACAAGGAAGAGCAACTAAATGTAAAAACAAAATTTGTTAGATTGCGGCTCCTTAATGGTGAGAGGTTAGTTATGGTGTTGAATAGAGGTAGAATTTGATAGTAAAACATTTTACTAATTTATAAAAAGATTTGCCAACTTAATAGGATATCACTGAGAAAATACATGAATTCTTGCAACAGATGAAAGATTAGCAGTAAATTCAGGGAAATACTTGGGTCACATAAAAAGACAGATACTTGCATTCATAGACTTTATATTTATGGGTTTTGGAGAAAGGATTTTTTTTGTCGTTGTGCTTTGATTTTTATATTTTTAATGAGACTATTTTACTTCAGAGTTAACAAAACTTTTCCACTTAGGAAAGCACGAGAGGTGGTAAAAAGAAAGAAAAGAGTGTGTTCTTCCCACACAGGCAGGGGAGAGGCCCAGCAGCTGCATCATTCTGGAAAGGCAATAATCTGTAGGTTGTACTCGAAGTTGATCCACCTACATCTGCCATCGCAGCCGGTACCTGGTGCAGGGTGAATGACACAATACTCCCCAAATGTCACTGTCCAGCCGTGTCCACCAATTAAAACTAATAAACATTTCTCCCCATGCTGAAGATGTGCTGCCAGGCCAGCTAGCAGCAGGGCAGGCAATGGCAGAGCATAATGACGGCAGTGGCAGCAGCAGCAGCCAGAGCCCTGGGCAGCAGGTGCACTTGGCTGGGAGCAGGGAAGGGCACAGTGTGGTGCTGGCATTGCCTGCTCACATATTATGCAGGCAGAGCTGAGTTGTTTACAAATTGATAGCAGAGGGGATTTGGTTGGAAACAGAGCTGAGCATGCTGCATTCAGTGCTCAGAGAAACAAATGGGGTTCTGTGCTGTTTGGTTGGGTGCTAGTCACCTTATGGGAAAAGTGTACTCCTCCTAACCCCCTAACACACACCTTTACCAGGTAGCAGAGGCCCAGTTCCATAGGACAGCAAAAAAACACCTGTAAGAAACACAGGGGTCTTCAATGTTGAGGCCAGAAAGTCTCTTTTTCTCACTAAGTTTATACCTTCAGGGTTGTATGGATGTGCCAGATCCCAGAAAACCTCCAAGAAGGTAAATGACCTGCTCAAAGTCTTGAGCATTCGGTGAGAGGAGCTGGGGAATCCTGGGCTGGGGGAGAGATGGCGGTGCAGAGCTCAGATATACCTAGCTTCCAGGAGATGGATTGGAGGAGCAGGGGAGCACAGACAGCAAGGCTTCCCACTGGCAGTCAATGGTGGATGGTGCTCACACTCAGCAGTGAGGCATCATGGGTGAGTTTTTCTCACGTTCAGTGTTGTTTCTACCAAAGGGAGAAGACTCTGTCTGTTTTCCATCCTGTCAGTAGTGCAGCAACCTGTGTCAGTCTTTGTTTTCACCTCGCTGGTTCCAGCTCTGCTCTCTGGTGGTGTCAGTGCTGTCAATTTCAAATCATGCTTCTCTCTGCGAGTGCTGTTATGATACAGGACACCTGAAGGTATCGTTTCCTGTGGTTAATTAACCTTGAGACCAGAGGCACACCACACAGCCCTTTAATTACATTTACATGTAACCCTGAAAACACAGGGGTGATGAGGGGCCACCAGTACTGCTGTTATCTCACAGTCCCACCTGTCTGACCCCTAATCTGGGGTTGTTATACAATACTGATTTCTGCCCTTGACGTGGATTGTTCTGCATTTTGAGTTCAGATGGCAAACCTTTGAGTGTCTGAGTGGGACCTTTTGACAGGTGTATGCAAACACTTGTAGTAAAGAATTTCTTTTACAATATAAAAAAATCAGAGCAACTTCCTTTCCCTCTGCCTGCCATGGTTGATGGCCAGAAGCTGGAAAAACTGACATGATGATGATGGCTGTGATAGTGGAGAGCTGCAGACAGTGGGTTTCTGCTAGAACTGCTTTCGTAGTTTCTAGGATCGAGTCAGTGTTTTTAATTGATACCCTAGTCTCTCCCTTTTTTTACAATCTGAGTGAACCCAGTCAAAACTTTTTTCACAGTGTTAACTGCCAAAAACATTTGACTTCTGCATGCTGGGCCTTGGGTTATAGGGATGAAGTGGTTCGAAGCTCGGGTTTGGGCTGGTGTGGAGGATAAACAGAGGAGAGTGGCAGGTGGTTGTTTTGCCAAATCAATAAAAGTGGGAAAGGGGAGGCAGGAAGCAGATGATGAAGCTCAAGAAGTTCAAAATATAACCAAAGACATGAATGAGCCAGTCTAGGAAACTGAAGAGCAAGATCCAAGCTAAGGATCTGGATCACAGTGAGCCGGGACATGAGCCAAGAGCACACACACACTGTGGTCGGTTCAAACCTAGATGAGGGACTGAAATTAAAGTGAGAAGTAGAAAGAGTCAACAATAGAGACATGTTGTCCAGGTGCATGGTCTTCTTATGCCTTGCCCTATTACATTTAAAGCAAGTTCATCATTCATTTATTTAAAAATGAAACAAAAACTAATCATCACATGCTTGCTAAATGTCTAGAAAATACAGACAAGTAAGAAAAAATAAAGTCCATGCAGTACAAACCAACTGACTTTTGGCTTTCCCTCTGTAAGATGGCCACCAATTATTTTTCATTTTCTGCTTAAATACATTGATTGATGGTCTCCTTTCCAGTTATTGGTGGCTTCTATGTATTGATGGCTGCTTCTATTGTTCATTCCAGAATGGCCTCTCCACAGTTTCTACGCATAGGTCTCTGTTCTACTTCTGGAACTATAAGAAGGTAGCCTATCACTCTAGCAGGTAAAAGTATTTAAAGTAACTGAAAAGAGGGCTCATGGCTCATCATTTAACTCAGTAAGTCCATCATAAATACCAAATAAATACATTTCTAAACTCTGGAAGTACAAGGATGAATATAATGGGATCTGGTCCTCATAGAATCTGTATTTTTGCTCTGGAGGTTGGGCTGTGTCCATGTCACATGGTGCAGTGTTGTCCAGAACCACAGGTGAGTCAGTAGGAAACTCTAGGGGACTGGAAGAGTATAGAGGAGAGTGGAGTTGATTATGACTCATATTTGGGAGAATCACACCTTGATTAAGCAAGCATTCAGTAGGCATAAATATGGAGAGTTTAAACAGCTAGGGTTTGCATGGAGAGAAGGAGAAATGCCTCTCCTTGAGCAGAAACAGGAAAATATTCTGGGATCTCTTCTTGAAAACATTGACATTGAAGCAAGCACCAGGATTTTCCCAGGGGCACTTGCACTGTCTCTCTGCTGCTTCTGACTTTTGAAATATATTTAAAGAGTGGCAATAGCATTTGGTTGTCTGGCATAAAATGGAGTTTACTAGCTATTAGGTCAGTACCATGGACTCTACTTTAAGAGAAAGTTTGAGAGGAAGGCAGAGAGAGGCTTCTAATATACTTTTTGGTTTTGTTTACTTTTGTCACTGGTTTGATAGAGCTGAAATGAGAGAGCAGTAGAAATTTATAGAGATTTTTAGTCTACATATTTTGAGGATAAGAGTCATATCTTAGATATCCTCATGTTTCCAGTTGCATCTGAGAAATTCTGCACAAAATAGCTAACAAAATATTTGAATGAATGTCAGTTTTAATAAATTATAATGGCAAAGTAAATGCTGTTTGTCTCTTTTACAAATTGAATTGGCTTTCCTTAAAACTGTAGTTTTATTATATGAGTTATTGCTATAAAACACAGGCTCTACTATTCTATGGCTCTGTGATTTAACCTTCAAATCTGCCCCTCTCTGTGTTGCAAATGGATCTTGTAGAGTTAGTAATGCTGGTTAAAGAGTATAGGATGCTAAACTGCATATGGTTTATCCCAGGGGAATTTAGGAGTCATAAATCACCATGGTAACATAGCACATTGTGGTCCTCAGGGGGATAAAATACTGTAAACCTTTTCTAATGATTTACAAATCACCCCAATGAATTGTCATATTGACACCACTTGGGCCACAGCAGGGAATAACTGTTCTCAACAGTTACGCATCCTAGATCAGAAGGGGAAATCTTACACTAAAATCTTGCCTGAGAGCTCAAACCACACTTACTGTACTGTCTGCTTTCAGCTTGTTAAATAGTTTTAAAAAAGAAATACCATCCATACCCCCTGGGATTCCTACTAAAACAAGGTTTTCTTTTATAATGAGATGATACAGCTAACATTTTAAACAACCTAATAATTTGTACTTTCATAAAACTCCTAATTTGATGATCTTCAGGTTTTTAAACATTAAAATCATATTAAGTCTGGATTTTCTGAGATTCAAAGATCTATGAGCATCAAATCATAGTTGTTCCATTTCAAAGATAGCAAAGTTGAGTAAATTTGTCTTTGAAAATGCAGCCTTATATTTTACATTTTCCCCCAAATATACTTAAAACCTTTTTATAACAGCAAGTCTCTCCTTAGTTCTCCAGTGATGTGAACATAACATTGGAAAATTTCCAGTTTTTAGAGATTCAAGATCATAAAATCCAGCTTATCATTAGAAAATTAGATCATAGTTGATAAAAAAAGCCTTCCATTATTTTCAAATATTAAAAATAAGTAATTTGCTACCAGACACTGAACACTATAAGGATGAACAGGGAAGTTCTTCCCCTGGAGCATGTTGTAGACTTAGAGAAATGGTCCCAAATATTTATTTTAAAGAAGAGAGGTGAGAGAGTGATTATCTGATGCACCAAACTCTGCAGCCTCAAGTAATCACAGTGATCCACAAACATTGTGTCACAGCAGCTGACATACAGCTGTTTGCTGCCACCCCTTGGAATTATTATACCTCTTTAATAATGCAAGATACATTTGGGACCTAATTTCTGCCTTAACTAATTAATAATGCATGCTTTGTATTAAATGAATATTTTAATGAGAAAGCCATATCTAGTTGGGGAATAACTGTTGATTCAATTTGAATGTTATTCTGAATAAACTAGCATTGGACTAATAAGATTTTACCATATTGTTTTCTCATTTATATGCTAGCCTTATTTTGGGGTCATAATTACTTATCTTACATCATAGTAAGTTGAGAAAATGATGGGAAATTGAGAAAATTAACTTTAGACTAAATGATGGGAAATTTACAGGAGAGAATCATTGATAAGAATAAATAATATATAAACACAAACTTCTTTGAGTATTCTTTCAATTCTCTCTGACCTTGAGATTCTGCAGATGATAGTTTTATATCAGTTATAGTATTCAATATGGGGAAAGCAATTGGTTCTTCAAACATTAGCCCATGTGCTTTTGAACTGTTTATCAGTAAAAATTTTACATTTATTTTTCAGATTATTTGAATAATGGCATTAATGCAGCACTGCACAGTAGAGAATGCACAATACCAATTTAGGAGTAATAGTACAAATAGAGTAGTTAGCTGTAAAATCCACAGCACTAGAGATACATGTTGGGGGGGCTCCGCCCACAGGGCCCCCCAGGCTGCCACAGATGAGAATGTCTACTAAGACATGATCTACTTGGGGAAGAAAGGTGGTGGATCTCTCAAAGGAGAAGGGCCAAGAGCCTTTTCCTGAATGGGCTTTTATTGAGTTCATTTTGCATAAGAATACAGGTAAAGCTCATCATTCATTGTCGGGCAGTGAGGATCAAACAATAGATAGCACACACAGAACTACAAGGGCTTATTCTGAGTCAGGGTCTGTTAGCTAAAGGGCTGTAAAACTTTGGGAAACAAATTTATTTCCTTCTCAGACCCTTATCATTTAATTGAGAGCATTCTAAACAAAGTAGTTTTCACAGGATTTTATATTTTCTTTCTTAGTCCTGATTGCCCCGGGGAACTCGCCCTTTCCAGCATAGGGCTTCACCAGTCATTGTTTCAGGCTTAAGTCAGGCAGGGGAAGTAAGGTAGCCGAGAGATTAGGAGACTTCTTGCAGACAGAATGAGGACTCAGGCTGTGTCAAAGCCAAGGGGCAAGGGTCCATCACCCTGTTTTGCTATAGCCCCCCAAGTCCTTCCATGGGGCCTTCCTGTGATTGTGCCTGTCTTAGGTTATCCCTCGCTTGAGGAATCTTACCCATCATTGGCTAACCAATCAATCATTGGGGGCCAGGCTGGGTGAAGAAAAAGGAAAAGCAGCTCCCCTGCTAGGGAGATAAGCTTTGTCTCCTTAGTGGCTCACAGTCCGAAGGTTGCTCACTCAGCCTTAGCCATGGGTTGGGTTACAGCTTCTGAAACCAGGCAGGGCAGCTCCTAACAGATGTATGCTTTTATGTAGCTAATACCTAGAACAGTGCTCCTTACTTACACAATTGGTGCTCAATAAATATTTGTTAAATGAATGGCGGGCAAAAAGTAAACAGTATCAAATAAAGCATTAATAATATGACAAAACTAATACGATTAAATACTATCAAATGAAGACTAACCATTTGCAGACACTGGTCAAAGTGGTGTGAATGCATTAATGTATAATTTTTACTAAGCATACACAATAAAGTAAGTGCTGTTATTGTTCCCATTCTATGAGAGAAGAGACTGAGGATTGAATGGTTTTAGTAAATTGCTTAAGTCCACATAGAAAAGTTTGAATATAAACCTAGTTTCCCTAACTCTAAATGTTGCACTCTTAACCACTGGATGACACTGCTGTCTTAAAAGCCTATGATAATCACACCATGTCTCCTATCCCATGGAAGATGTGAACCTGCTTAGCACTCATGACTTAAAGCTGGGCATGTTCTGGATGATGTGAATGTGGACATTATTCCTGTTTAATATCAGACCACTATTAAAATGCTCTTCTGCTTAGCTCCTGACTTCATAGTTTAAAGTATCAATTGAACATGGAGACAATGAACTGAAGTGTCTGTGGGATGTTAAAAACTTACACACTTAGATTCAGAAAGCCACATATTCCTAATATCTTACTGTCTTCCTCTCTCAGTACTCATATCACAAGGCATCACAAAAAAAGAAAGTATAGTCCACATCATGAAGATGTTTTCATACTTTTTGAAACAAAGAATGAAGCATGTGGAAAAGATTTAAGAACATTTATAAAACAACTTGGAGATGAACTTCAGTCTCTTATTTGGTTTATGCTGATTGGGGATTAAAATTGTTGCTTATTTCTCAAAGTTGACAACTTAAATATAGAAAATAGAAGTTTAAAGTGTATCTATATTAAATATTAAAATATTTTAATTGCAAAAACATAAACCAAAATCTTAATTATTGGATGTGAAAATAATTATATATGTGTGTGTGTATACACATATAAAAACTGTTCTTAAGATCCCTCAAATTATTATTATTTCAACTGAACCTCTGATTTTACTGTAAATTAAATTTAAAAAATGTAACTTGGAGATAACATAGAATACATAGACAAAAGCCCTGGGTTCCTTTCTCTCTTCTTTGTTGGGAACCACCCTGCCTGGTTTCAGAAGCTGTAACCCCCATGGCTAAGGCTGAGTGAGAGAACTTGGGACCATAAGCCACTAGGGAGACAAATCTTATCTACCTGGGAGGGGCACCCCCTCTGCCTCTTTACTTTTCCCTGCTTGGCCCTGAGCCTGACAGGTTAGCCAATGATGGTCAAGATTCATCAAGGGAGGGATGACCTAAGACAGGCATGGTTATGAAGGGGCCCTCAGGGTGGCTACAGAAAAAAGGGGTGATGAACTCTTGTCTCTCAGCTTTGACTTAGCCTGAGTCCTCATTCTGTCTGCAAGAAGTCTCCTAATCTATTGGCTGCCTTACTTCCCCTGCCTGACTTTAGCCTGAATAAGTCCCAGAGGTGGGTGTGGCCTCGTGCTAGAAAGGGTGGGTTGCCTGAGTCGATCAGGCCTAAGAAAGAATACATAAAATCCTATGAAACCTGCTTTGCTAATACCCTCAATTTAAATGATAAGGGTCCAAGCATGAAATGAGTTTGTTCCCCAAAGTTTTATGGCCCTTTAGCTATCTGACCCTGACTCAGAATAAGCCCTTACAGTTCTCTGAATGTTATCTGTTGTTTGATCATTACTACCTGACAATGATTGATGAGCTTTACTTATATGTCCTGTATTCCTATGCAAATAAACCCAATAAAAGCCCAGTGAGGAACAGGCTCCTGGCCCTTCTCCTTTGAGAGATTGGCCACCTTTCCTCCCCAAGCAGATCATGTCTTTGGTAGATTTATTCTCATCTATGGTGGTGGGGGGGGTGCCTGGAGGCAGAACCCCCCGCCCCGACACTTCTGAATCACAATTAAAATAGAGGTTTTGTAAAAAGAAAATGATATAACACACAAAAGCTCATATATATGTATATATATATATATATATATATTTATAAAGTATAAGGTAGTATGCTTATATTACTATGATTATTAATACAAATAGAAATAATGACTAATGTAATTTCCAGGATTTTGATTTAAATAACAGTGTTACAGATTGCCTGTTCTTGTCTACTTTCAGGTCACAGCAAAGGGAAAAAAAAATCCCTCCTACTTCATTTCTCTTTTCAGAGGCTAGCAGGAAATTAACAAAAGAAAGGAGTTCTGTGTAGTATCTCTGACAGCAAATTTCTCAGAATCCAGAAATACTTCTCTTTACTGTAATAAGTTGCTGCAGATACAAGGAGTACTTATGATTGATGACAATCTGTTTGCACGAGCGATAGTTCCTGAAAACACGGTTCTCAATTAAATACAAATGTATTTTCAACAACATATTTTCTTATATTTTATTCTTACATGATAAAATATGAAAAGAATCAAATAAAGCTGGGGTCTAGAATATTGCAAAAGCGAGACTGAAGCTGGGGGATTTTTGAGTAGGGAGGGATGTTCTCTTGTCATCCATTCAGTTTGTGAACATGTCATCCCATGCGAACAATGAAGCATTTACTCTCACACACGAGAGTCTAGACTTTCTGACTAAATAAGTCATTTTAAAAACATGTAAGCTACTATGATATCTTTGAAAGTAGAAAACTAAAACCCAGATTTCATGAGTGAATTAATAAGATCCCATTGCTAGTAATTGTGAGAAATACTGGAAGAGAGATAGAGAGATTGTGTGCCAGACATTGTGCTAGGCATTTCTACATCCACCATCTTATTTAATTTTTACTGAAACCTGTGAGGTCGATTACGATTTCATAGGTGATAAACCGAGGCTTGCAGAAGTGAAATAACCCAGTTGCAAAGCCAGGAAATGACAGACTTGGAAGGGATCAAAATCTTTTCAAGTCTATAAGTCACATTCTGCCCATTGCAATATGCTGCTTCTCAGATCTATTGGTGCTTGGCATAGAGTGTGTATTTAGGGTTATTCACTATTAAATAAGATATTCAATGTGATGACAAAGAGACACAAATTTGAAGTTGTCCCCATTGAGGAAACACTTATGAATCTATGATTAAAAAATAGCTTCCATGTACAGGGACAACAAAGTAAAATAACAAGCAAATATACTCTGGATTCTTTCAAACTCTGGGGTAATAGCCCTCATGTGGTGGAATGCCCCTCCAGGTCTCCTGACGTGCAATAGGCCATTTAGTTCATTTGCAGATAGGTGCAACTATTTACATATTTTCTCACTCGCACATGTGAAGGATATGCTACCTGTTTGAAAACAAAGTAGAGAAAAAAATAAACAAAGATGAATTATTCTCTTATTTACATTTCAGTTATAAAAGATAATTATTTGTTTAAGTAACAAATTTTGCCTTGATTAGAGGACATTAATGATCATTAATTATTAAAAATATGATTCTCAAATATGTTTGCATTTCACAAGTCTCATCAAGAAATGGAGCTTAACTAATCCTGTCTTTTGGTAATGCTTGTAATCAAATTTTACTTCCTTAATGAGGATTTCATGAATAAATTTAAATAAGAATTCAGAATAGTACAACAAGTAAACCTTTATTCTACTGTCTACATAAAACAGTATGGCAAAATAACAACTGATATATTAATATATTTTATAAAAGATTGGCAATATTTTAAGCCAGGGATGTCCAACCTTTTGGCATTTCTGGGCCACACTGGAAGAAGAGTTGTCTTGGGCCACACATTAAAAACATTGTGACAGGTAATCACAAAAAAAATATCATAATCTTTTAAGTAAGTTTATGATTTTGTGTTGGGTCACATTCATGGCCATCCTGAGCTGTGTGTGGGCTGTGAACCACAGATTGGACACTACTGTAAACCTTGAATTTATGATAACGTTTATGGTTTATCCTTTTATTTCTTCTTTCTTATTATATCTTTTCTCATGGTCCTCTTCATCCACTCAGTCAAAAAATACTTATTACTGCTACATGCTATAATAGTTCCAAGCACTAATCATAGCAGGTAAACAATACAACAGACTCCCTATACTCATTGAGCTTATACTGTAAGTGGCAGAGATATTCAATAACCAGGGAATAACAGGATGATAGTAGATGTAATGGCAAAAATAAAATCAAGTGATAGGCAATGACTTGGGATGAATTACCTAGAAAAGAATGCCTGGATAGGTCCCTAGGAGGTCACCTTTGAGAGGAGACCAATGTGAGCAGAGAAGCTAGCCATGCAAAGATGTAGGAATGGTGAGAACTAATTGAAAAAAACAAGTTTAAAGATTCAGGTAATATTTTTTAAAAGCCCCTTTGGCTAAGGAAAGTGCTAAATAGAGAGTGAGACAGGAATCAGACCTCCAAAAGCAAGAAAGCTGTAATAAAAAATGGATTTTAATGTTAGTGCTGTATAGAGAGTGGAAAGCAGTGAGGTAGCAATTAACAGAGACTAGACTAAGGCAGTCCAGGCCAGTGATGAGAGCTTTGCGGACACACTGAGCAGCAGTGCAGGTAGCATGATGGAGATTCAGAATAAGTTTTGTAGTTACAGCTGGAAGGACCTTAAGGATTTCATGGATAATATAGGAGAAAGGAACAAGATAGACTTAACTTTTTGGCTAGGGAAATGTGGTAGAACATATCACTTATAAAGGTGGGAAAGGCTTTTACAATTTAAAATTGTTTGACCATGACTAATATGCCCATTTTTTTTAGATACAATAGGACTGAAGTATTAATTAAAAGATTTTTCAGTACTCACAATTGTCCTTATTCATTATCTTGAAGATTTTGCCATTGTAGCCAGTAATTGGCTTCACTCTTTCTGTAGAGCATTGTGTGGGAGGTTCTTGGAATGCATATCTGTGAGAGATGATATTGGCAATGAATCATATAATATCTCTAGCTCTGCACAATAAGGTTATAAAGATATTCTCAAATGTTCTTGCTTGGCTCCATAAATGGTAAAGAATTGATGAATAAACCAGAGAATAAATCAAAGATAAGAAATATGCAATTAGTCACTTTAGACCCTGCTGCCATATACTGGGAGCTTGCCTCTCTGTTTAGGACTATCCATAATACCCTTCTGAATGCAGTGATAATCAAAGACATTATAGGATAAATTTATAAGAAAGCGTAATACCATGTAACTCTGTGAGGTAGAAAACCATGCTTTTTTTGGAAAAATCTCCAGTGCTTTGCAGCCACAATTTTAAGACTGACAGCAGTCTCAGGACACTATTCAAGAACAGGTTTTACAGTTCCTTAAGGCCACTTAATTGTAGCTTCCAGTGCCCTTTTTACTTGACTGTCCTACTCAAAATTCCTCAAGGACCCTTGACTCTTTGCCTTTTAAACTCTGCTCTATATTATGGATCTTTCCGAAACACAGTTCAGCATTTAAAATGAAATATTCAGGGTGAAGAAGACAGAGGTCAGCAAATGAGCTGACCCCACACTAACACAATTTCAAGAAAACAAAACATCTAGCTCAAAAAAGTAAGCTTATGTTCTGATCAGAAAGGATGAGTGAAACTTTATTTAAACCCAAGCAGGACTGCAAATCTTTCCCCCACTGTTGCTCTACCTATTCCCTACCTACTATTTCAATTGAGTACTTTTACACAAGTTCTGCAAAGTAGTTACAGAACGTGAACAAAACAGTGATATATACAATTTTTAACAATGCACTTTGTGGATGAGAGTTTTCTTGACACCTTGTGTGTTCCTATTGTTTTGGAGGATTATATGAAGTTACTCTTCCAAAGCTACATATATAACTCCAGTGGGCTGAACTGATCATGGAGGAAGGATAGGCAAGTAAGCATTCTATACCAAAGGTTCATGAATGAAAGTGTGACTGTCACAAGCAAGGGCAGGAAAGGGGATAATGCAAGTGAGATTATCCTGATTATCCTGAGATTGAACCTTGGAATAAGATGAAGACTGCCAGTAAGTGTGTGTTGTAAACTGAAATGTTTGTGACACATTTCTGTTTCTTCTCCTTCCTTTTTTTTTAGTTTTGGGATTAGATGTTACAGCTACAATGGCAGCATAACATAATGAGGGGATTGAAGTGGGGCTTCAGGATCTATGACTAACTACATGAGTTACCTTGGTAAAGTCACTTCAATGCCTTGAGCTTCTCATCTCTACACTACAGGTAGTAAGGCTGTCCAGTGCCTAAGGGATATAATAAAGCACTGAAATACTTTAAAAGTGTAAAATGCTAAAAGAAATGGCAGTTTTCTCTATTAGTCATTAAGAGAAATTGACTCCACATTCTGATACTATACTATTGTGGACATGTATGATAAGTTTAAAAATATGGGATTAAGTGGTATGTCTACACTTGACAGAGGGGATAATCAAGATTCAGAGAGATTAAGTAACTTGATCAAGGTCACATAACTAGTCAATGGGTGAGCTAGTACTTGGTTTCTGCATATTCAATTTAAAAACAAGGATTTTAGCTCTGTAATCTGTTTAGAATTATAACTCCACGTATATAATGAAGTAACTCTCAGAATATAAAGCTATAAAATCCTTCCAATTGTTTTAAAATAAACTTTAATAGCTCAATTAAAACATGGATTTTAATACTCATAAATTGAGATTATAGTGCCAACATCGTACTTTACTACAGAATTTAATTAATATAGTTACTTCTTCCACACAAATCATTTGACTTTAGAGCAATTGTTGAGTGTACATATACCAATAAAAATCATCAGATTGCCATAATTTTCAACATAGTTCAACAATCTCCAAAGAATAACAGGAAAAGTTCCCTGAATGCTAAGCAACTAAATGGCATTTGCAAGAAATGGGGAGTGGTTTTAAATCTAAAAATCATGAATGATTTCCTCACCTGCCCATATTTTTTAGATAGCATCATTTTAGTATCAGTTTCAGCATCTGAAATGACAAACTACCTGAATGGCATTTGAGATGTGCAGCAGACTTTACTGTGTTTTTGTGGAGA
The DNA here is from genome assembly GCA_039655065.1 of Glossophaga mutica. Taxonomy (NCBI): domain Eukaryota; kingdom Metazoa; phylum Chordata; class Mammalia; order Chiroptera; family Phyllostomidae; genus Glossophaga; species Glossophaga mutica. The sequence continues at coordinate 92,224,421 of CM077310.1, forward strand.
TAGAATGATAATATAGCACATGTGCAAACAATCTGGGGTTGAAGTTTAGAAATTGGCTTTTTTTTTTTTCATTTGGGCCATTTTGTCAGGTTGCTTTGCAATCCACTCTCTCCCCCACCCAACATTTTCTCTTTCCTCACTCTCAGACAAAAGCCTTAATTTCTTGTATTTCTTATGTGGAACCTGTTTCAATTAGTTTTCATTCAACTTAGCATGACCAATATGTGAAAGTTTGTATTTCCTCTAAAGACCCAACTAAGCACTAGAATGTGCAAATTTGCACACTGGTGTCTAGAGGCAATTTCCATCTACTGGTTACAAAATCTTGTAGTTTCTGCATCAGTATATGGTCTATTTTGCCAAGAAATGATTAATGATTTAATTAAAGAATACTGTGACTTATAATTTTTACTCTTCAGTATATCCTAATGAATTTTATTTGGTGTGCTGCCATACTTATATTATTCTTTGCCACAACAAAATAACTTACTTTGTAGATTTAGGATAAGATAAATAATATATAAGAAAATAATGTTGATGACAGAGTCATCATTTACTCATTCAAATCAGTTTTCCAGTATATTGAAAAGCAAGGGTGCCAGAAAAAGGTTTGTACCTTTTTTCACCAAATGTTTTATTATCCTTTACAAAAATAATGCTTGGAAGAGAATTTAAGAAAACAGGAAAATTTATTACAGAAGATGACTATTTTTCTCTTTTTTTCTTATTTTATTCTTATTGTTATTAATATTGGGGGTAGAGAATGGAAGAGTGACCTGGTTGCAATTAGCAATATTAATAAGCACTTTTTTGTTTTTTACTGAGAACCTACTCTAACAAAGTTTTAAAATATGCCTTCTAATCTTTACGAATTAACTAAACTATATTGCGTTAGTTATATATTACTGTATAACAAATGTCCACAAAACTTAGTGACTTAAAACAATATTAATCCTTTATTATCTTTCATAGTCTACTGATTTGGAATTGAAGAAGTACTTGGTTCTGGCTTAGCAGCTCTCAGGGGGGTGCAGTTCTAAGAATTCTTCATTGTCTTATCTGGTGTCTTACCTGAGAAAATTCAAACAGCTTTATCTCCAGGTGGTAAATAGATGGCCTCTGTATTGGAAACAGTGAAATTCTAGACGAGTACGTGGGACCAAAAATGTTACTGTGTCCTTTTTTGGAAAACACATTCTGCCACAGGTAGGCATTACCATCTCTAATTTAAAGATAAGCAGCGCTAGGCTCGTCGAGCTTAAGAGCCCCAAAGCCATTTGGTAATAGTTGGTCACAATATGTCAGACTTGCTGATTTATACTTCTTTAATTCTATCAGTAGTGTTTTGGCCTATATTCCCTGCATCACTGAAATCCTATTCTCAAAAGAATCACACTGAAGGGCATAAAAATCTCCACCTCTGACCTGACCAAAAAAAAAAAAAAAAAAAAAAAAAAACCCAAAAAAAACTTCGTAATAACCAGGTAACTTCACTTCTATCCTGGTCTTCATATGAGCCAGAGGATTATTTCGTTACCTTCCTGCTAGTTTGACTGATGGGGAGCTAGAGTAATATGTCTTTCCTAAAATTTTTGACTTCCTGTTTGTACCCTCAGAGTTATGTTGACAGTATGCACAGCAGGCTCACTGAGGGAGATTAGCTGACTTTTGCATTGTGGCTAATGAAGGGTACAAATGCTCCCCAGTGGAACCAGTGAGAAGAGGATATGGCAGGGGCTGGGAGGTGAGAGTCAAATAAGGAACAAAGAGAAGTTAGTTTTTAAGGAATGCCAAATTCTGCTTTACACAATACTATTTTATTTTAATCTGAAGGAAATGACAAAGTTGATACTTTCTGAAAATAGATTTTTTAACAGTAATATTGTTGTGAAATCTGAAAACTCTTTGTGTTTTATTTTAAGGTCTTTTGTATTATCCTGAGCTAAACAAAGTACTTCAAAGATTGTGGACATTTTAGCATACTGCTCTTAAAAGTAGAGGAAAAATGGAAATTGAGACATGATTCAAATGAATAAACATTGAATTCAAATAACATTCAAATCTTATTTTTATCTGTGAGTTACTGCTGTATAGATCTTTATAGCCTAAAAACAAACAAAAAATTTGTTAGTGCCTTCTACCTAAAAGTGAGTTTGCAGCACTGCTTTCATCCTGAAGTTCACTTGAGTGCTCTTATGTTAGAAATAAGTTGGAAGAATAAATTCTCTTCTACTTCTTACAGAAACTCCATTACAGTGGAAGATAGTTATGAACTATAGAAATTTTTATTAATTTATAGTTATTGTTTTTTTATTCTATGATCCAAGTAGTGAAAACTTCAGAAAACTACAGATTACTTGTTGAGTATTCAAAATATGCAGAGTTAAATAGCATGGCATTGTTGGGGAAGGAGAATGATGTTAAAAAATAGCCAATACTTTACCATCTCTCTAGAAGTTTACCCTCGAACTGAGCCAACATAAAACTACAATAATTTCCTATCCCTACACTTTAGAGTTTTATATGGCTGCACCCAGCCATTCTCTCTGCCTCTTGCTGTAACAGGATTTGTCTGACTTTCTATCTAAAGCCAATACCTTCAACTCTGTACTGAAAACTGGAGATAAGATACAGAACACAGTGGAAGAATGCATATTGGAATGCAAGTATCCAAGGTGTTCTAGGAATTTACAACACTTCAAAAAATATGTTGTTCCTCTTACAGATAACCCACTAGTATTATATATCATTTTCTTGAATGTATATTATTATACCCTCAAATTTACAGCATTACTTCTGGCATTAAGGCAGTGTACGTGAAACCTATCCCTGTGCCTTTATTTGCTAGTTCTGGTTGAGACTGTATTTACATTCAAAGACATCCCTTCTCATATCAAGTGTGCTGCAGAAATATAATGGCAGTTAGTAGGTATAAGAGTGTGTGCTGTGTGTGCACTTTCCAGGTATAATGCCTCATAAACTTACCAGCAACTCAATGAGTTAGGTACAATTATTCCTATTCCACTAATAATGCAGAAGTGTTGGCTCAGAGAAGTTAAGTGTTATCAAATAGTATTAAACTTATTGACAGAGTCAGTATTTGAAACCACATACTTCAGGACCCATGTTCTTAGTTACTACTGTAAGCCTTATGCTAAATACTAAGGGTGTAAACAAAGTCAAAATGGTAAGAAAACAACAGTTACTGATCATTATATAGCAATAAGATGTGAAAGCACTGAAGGATTTGTTTCACAAGTTCCATGAGTGTCTTTTTTTGTTTGTTTATATAATACTGCTCCTAACTCAAGGCTTTCTTGGTTCCATGGATATTTCATAAGGTGTTTTTAAGTCAAATGAAATTAAGATACACTATGATGTGGTAATGTGGCTTTGCATGATCTTGTTGACCATAATTTTGCATTTTTTGATCTTTTTAGTGTTGCTGATGTATTAGGCATACACCGAACTATCTTAGTCCCAAAATGTTGCCCTGCATCACTAAGCATTTGTAAAATTCATTAAAAATTTTTTAACTTTTATTTTTAAATTATAGTTGATGTACAGTATTAGATTAGCTTCAGGTGTATAATCCCGTGATTAGCTATTATATAACTTCCTAAGTGATCACCCGATAAATCAAGTGCCCATCTGACATCATATATAGTTATTTCACTGTTATTGACCATATTCGTTAGGCTGTATATGCTGCAATGTACTTCATGACTGTTTGGTAACTACCAATTTAAACTTCTAAATCCCTTCACCTTTTTCACCCATCCCTCCCAACCCCTCTCCCATTTGCAACTTTCAAAATGTCCTCTGTATCTATAAGGGTGTTATTGTTCTGCTTGTTTGTTTATTTTGGTTTTTAGATTCCACATATAAGTGAAATTATCTGGCATCTCTCTTTCTCTGACTTAATTTCATTTAGCATAATACCTTCTAGGTCCACTGATGATGTTGCAGATTGCAAGACTTTCTTCTTTTTTATTATTTATTTTTAAATTGACTTTATTGGAGTGACATTGGTTGATAAAATTTATAGGTTTCAGGTGTACAATTCTATCATACTTCATCTGTATACTGTATTGTGTGTTGCGCATATTCACCACCTCAAGTCAAGTCTCCTTCCGTCTCCATTTATGCCCCCTTTAGCCTCTTCTACTTCCATACCCACTTCTCCCTCAGGTAATCACCACACAGTTATGTGTATCTATGAGTTTTTTGTTTGTTTGTTTGTTTTTGCTTAATCCTTCACCTTTTTCACCCAGCCCCCAAAGCCCCTCCCCTCTGACAGTATAAGTCTATTCTCTGACTAATTGTGTCTTTTGCTATTTTACTAGTTCATTTTGTTCACAAGCTTTCACATATAAATGGAATCTTATGGTATTTGTAGTCCTCTGATTGGCTTATTTAATTCAGCATAACACTCTCCAGGTCATTCTATGCTGTGCCAAAGGGTAATATTTCTTTATTTTTTATGACCTAGTAGTATTCCACTGTATAAATATACCACAGAATTTTTTATCCACTCATCTGTTGATGGATATTTGGAGTACTTCCAAATCTTGGCTATTATAAATAACACTGCAATGAACATAGGGGTGCATATGGTCTTTCAAATTAGTGTTTTGGGTATTTTTGGATATATTCCCAGAAGTGAATCACTGAGTCATAAGGCAGTTCCATTTTCAATTTTGGGGGAAATGTCACACCATTCTACACAATGGCTCTACCAATCTGCATTCCCACCAACAGTGAACTAAGGTCCCTTTTCTTCAGATCCTTACCAGCACTTGTTGTTTGTTGATTTATTGATGATAACCATTCTGATAGATGTGAAGTAATATGTCCTCACACTTTGAGATTTTAATTCACATTTTGCTGATGATTAGTGACATTAAGCATCTTTTAATATGTCTGTTGATCCTCTTTAGAAAAGTGTCTCTTCAGGTCCTTTGCCCATTTTTTAATTGAATTGTTTGTTTGGTGTTGCATTGTATAAATTCTTTGTAAATTTTGGATGTTAACCCCTTATCCAAGTATCAGTTGTATCGTTGATTAATATGTTCTCCCATTCAGTGGGTTGTCTTTTCATTTTGTTGATGGTTTCCTTTGCTGTGCAATTTTTAATTTGATATAGTTCCATTTATGTAATTTTTCTTTTGTTTCCCTTGACCAAGAGATATATCAGAAAAAACATTGTTATGAGAAATGTCAAAGATTTTATTGGCTATGTTTTTTAATTAGTTGTTTAATTTAACTTTATTTTTAATTGAATTTATTGGAGTGGCATTTATTAATAAAATTATCCGAGTTTCAGGTGTATAATTCTATAATATGTCAACTGTACATTATGTTATTTATTCACCACCCCAAATCAATATTTTTAGAAAAATTTTTATGGTTGTAAGTCTAGCATTTAAGTCTTTAATCCATTTGCAGTTTATTCTTTTGTATGGTATAAGGAAGTGTTCTATGTTCATTTTTTTTGCATGTGTCTGTCCAATTTTCCAACACCAAGTATTGAGTAGACTATTTTGCCCCAGTGTTCATTCTTGCTTCCTTTTTCAAATATTAATTGATGTAAAGATGTGGGTTTATTTCTGAGGTTTGTATTCTGTTTTATTGATCTCTATGTGTGTTTTCATGCCAGTAACATGCTGTTTTGGTTACTAGGGGCTTTAGTATAGTTTGATATCAGGTAAGGATTTTTTGTGTGTGTGGCTGAGTCTTACTGAATTGTATATATGCACCACTTCTTTATCCATTTATTTATCGATGGACGATTAGGTGGCTTCTATATCTTGGCATTTGTAAATAATACTGCTATCAACATATGGATGTATATATCTTTTCAATTATTGTTTTAGGTTTCTTCTTTAAATACCCAGAAGTAGAATTGCTGGGTCCTTATTTATTTATTATTATAGCCTTTGTTTTAATGTCTATTTGTCTGGTATAAGTATTGTTTCCCCAGCTTTTTTGTTGTTGTTGTTTCCATTTTCATGAAATATCTTTTTTCAGTCTGTGGGTGTCTTTAGATCTGAAAATGTCTTGTATGCAACACATGTCAGGCTCTTGTTTTATTATCCATTTAGTCACCATGTGTCTTTTGAGCATTTATCCATTTGCACTTGAGGTAATTGTTGATAAATATGTATTTATTACCCTCTTATTATTCATATTTTTATCTTTAATTCTTCTTCTTCTCCTCCTTCCTCTTTTCCTTCCTTCCTTCCTTCCTTCCTTCCTTCCTTCCTTCCTTCCTTCCTTCCTTCTCCTTTTCTTCTTCTTCTTCCTTCTTCCTTCTTCCTCCTTCCTCCTTCCTCCTTCTTCCTTCTTCCTTGTTCTTCAATGAGACACTTTAGACATTTCTTGTAATACTGGTTTGGTGGTGACAAATTCCTTTAGCATTTTCTTGTCTTGGCAGCTCTTTACCTGAACTTCAATTCTAAATGATAGCTTTGCTGGGTAGAGTAATCTTGATTGTAGGTCCTAGCTTTTCATGACTTTGCATATTTCTTGTCATTCCTTTCTGGCCTGCCTGAAAAATTTCTGTTGAGTAAACAGCTGACAATCTTATGGCAGCTCCCTTATTGCTAACTAATTACTTTTTTTTTTTTTTTTTTTTTTTTTTTTTGCTGCTTTTAAGGGTCTCTTTGTCTTTACTCTTTGGCATTTTAATTATGATGTGTCTTGGTGTGGCCTCTTTGGGTTTATCTTGTTTCAGACTCTCTGTGCTTCCTGGACCTGTATGTCTATTTCCTTCACAGGGTTAGGAAATTTTACATCATTGGTTTTCCAAATAGGTTTTAATTCCTTGCTCTGTCTCTACTCCTTATGGAACCTCCATGATGTGAATTTTGGTACATATGATTTTTTTCCTAGATGCTCCTTAAAACATCTTCATTTCTTTGGATTATTTTTTCTCTTTGCTTTTTTGATTATTTTCTTCTTAATTACATTTTTGCTGATTTGATTCTCTGTTTCATCTACTCTATAATTGACTCCCTGTAAATTATTCTTCATTTCAGTTAATGTATCCTTCATTACTTACTGGTTCTTTTTTTATGCTTTCCATGCCCCCCCTTTTTTTTTTAATGCTATTTTCACCAATAACCATTGTTTTAAACTGTGTATCTGGTAGATTGCTTGCCTCCATTTTATTTAATTCTTTTTTCTGGAGATTATTTCTGTTATTTCATTTGAGACATGTTTCTTTGTTTTCTTATTTTTGCTGCTTCCCTGTGTTAGTTTCTGTGTATTCAGTAGAGCTGCTACATCTCCAGTACTTAGAAGAGTGGCCTTATGTAGCAGGTATCCTGTAGGGTCCAGTGGCTCAGCCTTTCTTGTTACCCAAGAGGAGCCCTCCAGGAGCACCCTGTGTGAGCTGAGTGAACTGTCTTCTTATACTAGCACATTGATTGCTGTTGGCATATCACTGGGAGAGATTTACCCCCAGGCTGTGAGGACCAGCTGCAATTACAGCCAGGAGTGTCTGTGCAGGAGCTTACCCCATGGATCAGGAATCACTTCACTGGGTCTTTGTGGCCTGCCAAGTGCCCCTTGAGTGTGTCACTTGTGGAGATGATTGAGTTATAATCTGGTATATTCTAAAGCTGTCCACCAGGTTCACCAGCTTTGCAGCTTCCTGGGACTTTCAATGTCAGCCCCTGCTTGTGCCCTGCTCAGGGCCATATAGAATGAACTACAGAGTAATCTATAGATGGCTGCTACTTTTGCTGGTCTTGGAGGTGCTCAGGAGAGGCCAAACTTTTAACTGAGGTTGGCTGCTGCTGGTGTCAGGTCTGGGGCCATTTAGCCAAAGGTAAAGGGTAGGCATTGGCCAAATGCTGCTTGGTAAAGCTCATTTTTAAAATGAATTGATTGCATGGTTAGTTTAGATGATGTCTTTGAATTTTTAGGTCATTTGCATTTAGAGAAGAGGAGAAGTCCATGTATTTTTCACTTTTGGAAAGTTCTCATTATGCCACTTTGTTTTTATGAAAGACCAATATCAGTACCTGGTTTCATTAACTGAAAGAAATTCTAAGAGATTTTCACCTTTACAAAAAAGAAAAGATGAAAAGCAGAAATTGCACTTAACAATTGTTTTTCAATAAGCTATTATAAAGGCAGCACATACCCTAAGAAATGAGAGTGGCACTACTTTTATTATGTCAGTTTTATTTTAGGTCTATGTGTTATTTGCTGTTACTTTGTAGGTTATTTTTTGGGCTTCGTGATGTTAAAAAAAAAAAAAAAACTGTATAAATCAATGGTAATCGTTTCTGCACTTTACACCACTTAGGCTTATGAATGTTTTCATTGGAACTGTCAACTTTCAGATAAGTGGGGTTTCCTATAATGCATTAAGCACTTTGACAATTCAAAAATGTCCAATGTAGTATGATGATAGTATGGTTTTATTTTGTGCAAAATTGTGTTTGAGCCTATAAATCAACATTACTGAAAATGATAGTCCAGATTTTTTCTTGTATAAATAGAAAACATGGTAGTGGGTACAGAGATTTATATTAGCTTACTCAACTCTTATTTATAATAACTGCAAAAAACTCTTCAAACATTGAGGTTCTTCCACCCTACATAGGAAAGAATCAATTTTCAAAGCTACGCTTTGGAGAATTTGGTTTATTATGAGTATTATAAAGTATCTTATTATTATAACATATCTGTGCATTAATCTTTGAGCAAATATTCAATTTAGTTGTACTGGAAGTATAATATCAGGAGGGAGCAAATTCGGCTCCATATCAAATTTATATTTAATTATTTTTAGAGAAATGGATCATTTCTCAAGTAACTTATTTTTTCTATAATATGTTGTTTTATATCTAATTTTGCTTCATGAGGCAAAATTATCTCCTGAGATTGGGTATTGAAATAATGTATAGAGTGAATGTGTCAAAGATTTGAGACATGAGGATGGGTATTTACTGGGTTTTAATTATCAATAGTGACAGTATTAGGTCTATGCTTTAAATTAATTACTTTGGGTATAGGGAACAGGTTGTATGTAAGAGAAAGCAATATTAGAGTCTAGAAGGGCAATGAAGTACTTTTACTAAATATCTGGAGGAGAGAATACAAGGGTTTCAGGAGAATGTGCAGATGAAAAAGAATAGGAACTAACAATAAATGTGGTAGTGAGGATTATACAGATGCAAAGGAAATACTTTTGCCTTTCCCACATCCACTTATTTTTCTTCTGAAACCAACAGCTCAAATTGCTCATGAGAAACCACTGCTTCCCCCGTATCAGTAGATGAGGGTCTGTTTGGCTTCAGGGGTTCAGCATGACTCAGACCTGACATATCACGAGTTAAGCTGTGTTATACGGATGCCTGGGTTGGTCTAGCAATTACCAGTCTTGCGAATTATTATTTTTCATTTACTCTAGATCCATAAACTAAAACCTAGTAAAAAATAATGTGGAGCTGCTGGGGGATATGATGTAGCAAGTTTCTGACCATTTGAGATATGGAGAGAGCTAAATTTAATATCAATGACATTGTTTTAGCTCCTAGATCCTTTCTGATGCCATTATGCCCAAAACATTTCTTTCCATGTTTTCTTTTTTTTTTTTTTTAAGATTTTTATTTATTTATCTTTAGAGGGGAATGGTAGGAGAGAAGGAGAGGGAGAGAAATATCAATGTATGGTTGCCTCTCATGTGTCCCCTGCTGGGAACTGGCCCGCAACCCAGGCATGTGCCCTGACTGGTAATCGAACCGCGATCCTTGGGTTCGCAGGCCCGCGCTCAATCCACTGAGCTACACCAGCCAGGGCTCTCCATGTTTTCTTTTTTTAAAGATTGTTTCAGTTGTGCTTTTTTCACTTGCTATAACAAGAATCCTGAGTATTCCATGAGGCTTGCAGGCTTTCTTTCCAAAGTTGCTTATGTAGAGCATTAGGGGGAATGTAATAAAATACAGACATATAGATCTATAAGATTTTAATAAGTCTTAGGGTTTTCACTCTGAAATATTACAGTACACATTATTTTGTTTGAATTTTGCTTAAAGGTTTGTAAAATATGTATTGAAGTTTCTTATAAGAAATTTCTACACCTTTGGTGTTTAAGGCCTTGCTTAATACATTATATGTCTCAATTATAAACATTCTTGTTCAAGTACTATTGTAGTTTTTATGATTTTTCAATCTTTGCATTCAAGCAAAATATTATAAAATTGATTATGACAATAACTGGAATTCTCACATAAGTTTTATTATTAATGAAATAAAATATATATTTAAAAATGAACTGGGAAATACTGTCAGTAAAGTTTTTTCATGTCTTTGTATGAAGAGGTACCCTAGCTATCACAATTATTTTATTTATTTAGTTTTTACAGTTATTTTAAATATGATTCAACCAACTAAATCTTTGCATTGTGATTTACTAACAGCCTAGAGGCCACTTGAAAATGGCTTCCTGCAATTTTGGTGTTTTCTTTATAGCTCAATATATACAAATGTTAATATGGGCTAAGGTTATAATTCATACCTGAAAAGGAACATGTTAATACATTTCAGCATTAAAGATTTTCTTTACTTATTATTATTATTTATTTGTCACAACAGTTTTTGAAATAAAATTATTTTTTAAATGAAGCAAATTAGACATTAAAAAGTTCCATGACATATTTATACATTTAACTAAGAATCAAATTAAAGTAATATTTATGTTGTTAATTCCATGTCATTTCTCCAGAATTTGAAATCCTCAAAATAATTTAATTTGTATTTTCTTTTGTAAAATATGTTCTATTATGAAAGAGTAAAAAGCATGTTAGCTAATCAGAGCTTAAGTATAAAGTGAAGATCATTTTCAGTGTTTTGTTTTCATCTTAATAATGATAATTTCTACTCCAGCCATGCATTTAATTTTTGTTGTATATTAATTAACTACAGAGAATCTGTCCATTGTTGTCTTTTTCTGAGTTGTTGGTCTTATTCCTGTTGAATTTAAGGTGATTCTTACATACTGAGACAACTAGATGTTCCCTTTGTCTTTTGACTTTGATTATGATGGATTTTCCAATGCAAAAGTGTTTTATTTATTTTTCTCTAGGATACATATTAATCTTTAACTTTATAACTTCTGCATACTGTTTCATATTGATAAAAAAACTGTTTTATTCAGATTTTCTTTCAGGGTTTTTTTTCTAGTATGTTTCATTTTATTTTATATGTTTAAAGCTTTGATCCATTTGGATTTGTATGTGTACGTGAATATAAACATGTAAGATATGAGCTTTCAATTCTAGTTTCTTTTATTCCAAATTGCTACCAGATTTTCTGGTGCCATGTTTGAGTAATCTATCTTTTCTTCTCTTATGTGAAATGCTCTCTCTTTTATCACACAAGTGCGTGCACACAAACATTTATGAATCTGTGATCTTTTCATGCTCTAGTACTACCACCCAGAACAGAGTAGTGCTCAGCTCACAGAAGATGCTTGATAAATATTTGCTCAATGAATGCGTGCTGCTTGAGTAAAGTGCCATATAACCTAATATATTCAATTCTCTTAAATTTCCTCCTATGCTTCAGAGTAATTCAAAGTACAGATTTACATGAAATTATCAAGACTGGATCAATGCTGTCCTCTGGGAAGAAGGTAAACGCATCAGAATGAAGATCGTTTTTTTCTCCTCTGCTCTGTTCTTTGTCATCACATCTCTTTTTCTGCAGTTTTACCTGTACACTTATTTATTTCCTGATGTCATATTTTTCTGAGTAATATGATTTTTTTTTTTGTAAATAAACATCAGTACTGACCAATGGTAGTATCTAATAAGCCCTTGGAATGGGATTTTTTACTGGATTTCTCCCACTTAGCTATTTCACATACTTATGTTGTACTAGGAGAAATGAGTTAGATAATTTAATATGGAAACATGTTATCGAGTCATACAGTGGATAAATGGATTCCACACTTGTTTTATATGGTAAAACTAACTTTAAAACATTATCATTAAAAAGTAAAATTACTCATAGCTTCAAAAAATAAGTATAAAAGTATAAAATTGAATGAGTTGACTTTCTGGACCTCCAAATGATGGTTCTTAAGCTTACCTGTGAATTTTCTTTGTTTCACTTACTGCAAAAATATTCTTCTTGCCCTGGCCAGGTGGTTCAGTTGGTAGGAGCATCCTCCCATATTCCAAAAGGTTGTGGGTTCCATCTGCAGTCAGGGCACATACATAAGTTATAGGCTGGATCCCTGGTTGGGGTGTGTATGGGAGGAAACTGGCCAATGTTTCTCTCTCACATCAATGCTTCTCTTTCTTGCTCTCTTTCTGTTTCTTTTTGTCTCTGTCTCTGTCTCTCTATCTCCCCGCTTTCTATCTAGCATAAACATATCCTCAAGTGAGATTTAAAAAATTAAAAAATAAAATATTCTTCTTATGTTTTCTGTAATTTTAAAACCTTGGAGGTTCAAGAACAATCCTTTGGAGGAATGTTTTCTATTTTTGAATCTAATACACACAGACAAATGCCATTTATATCCATTCTGAGACACTCTCCCTTGGAGGAGACAGGTCCGTGGGCAGCTGCTAATACAATAGTTGTAACTCGACCTCTTTTATTCTGATTCAAAGTAGTTTCTTAAAAGTGAAATCCTTTGTTTATGATGGCCATTCTGATTGGTGTGAAGTGGTCTCTCATTGTGGTTTTAATTTGCATGTGGTGTTAGCTAGAGATACTGAGCACCTTTTCATCTGTCTCTGGATCCTCTGTATGTCCTCCTAAGAGAAGTGTCTGTTTAAGTCCTTTGCCCATTTTTTAATTGGGTTGCTTCTCTTATTAGACTGAAGTTGTGTAAGTTCATTATATAGTCTGGAGATTAAACCCTTGTCTGAGGTATCTTTGGCAAATATATTTTCCTATACAGTTGGTTCTCTTTTTATTTTAATACTGTTTTCTTTAGCCATGCAGCAGCTTTTTATTTTGATGAGATCCCATTTGTTTATTCTTTCCTTTACATCCCTTGCTCTAGGGGACATATCAGTAAAAATGTTGCTGCGTGAAATATCTGAGATTTTCCTGCCTATGTTCTTCTCTAGGACTTTAATGGTGTCATAGCTTATATTTAAATCTTTTATCCACCTTGAATTTATTTTTCTGTATAGTGTAAGTTGGTGCTCGAGTTTCATTTTTTTTGCACGTAGCTGTCCAGTTCTCCCAACACCACTTGTTGAAGAGGCTATTTTTACTCCATTTTATGTTGTTGCCCCCTTTGTTGAATATTAACTGACCGTAGATACTTGGGTTTATTTCTGGGCTCTCTGTTCTGTTCCACTGGTCCATGTGCCTGTTTTTATGCCAGTACCAGGCTGTTTTGTTTACTGTGGCCTTGTAATACAGTTTTGTATCAGGTATTATGATCTTTCCTACTTTGCTCTTCTTTCTCAAAATTGCAGCAGCTATTCGGGTTGTTTATGGTTCCATATAAATTTTTGAAGTTTTTGTTCTATGTCTGTAAAATATGCCATTGGTACTTTAATAGGTATTGTATTGAATCTGTAAACAAACAAGTGTTGGAGAGGTTGTGGGGAAAGGGGGTCCCTAGCGCACTGTTGGTAGGATTGCAGACTGGTACAACCACTGTGGAAAACAGTATGGAATTTTCTAAGAAAACTAAAAGTGAATCTACCTTTTGACTCAGCAATTCCACTGCTAGGATTATACCCTAAGAACCCTGAAACACCAATCCAGAAGAACCTATGCACCCCAACGTTCATAGCAGCACAGTTTACAATAGCCAAGTGTTGGAAGCAATCTAGGTGCCCATCAGTTAATGAATGGATCCAAAAACTACGGCACATTTACACAATGGAATTCTATGCAGCAGAAAGAAAGAAGGAGCTCCTACCCTTCATGACAGCATGGATGGAACTGGAGAGCATTATGCTAAGCAAAACAAGCCAGGTGATGAAAGACAAATACCATATGATCTCACCTTTAACAGGAACCTTATCAACAAAACAAACAAGGAAGCAAAATATAACCAAAGACACTGAAATTGAAAACAGGCTGACAGTGACCAGAGGGGAAAGGGGAGGGAATTTCAGGGGAAAAGGGGAAGGGTTTAGAGCAACAAGTATAAAGGACACATGGACAAAAATGAGGGGGGATGGAAGTGGGAGGGAGGTGGGGGGGGCTGGGGCAGTGGGCTGGGGTGGGAGTAAAAGACAGAAAACTGTACAAGAACAACAATTAAAGTAATTTTTTTAAAGTAAATTCCTAACACTTGTACTTTGAGACTTTCCAATGTGATAATAAAAATAAAGTCATTTAATTTTATATATAGGTAAAATCACATGGTACTAGTCTCTCTCTGATTGGCTTATTTCATTTAGAATAATATTTCAGGTCCATTCATGCTGTCACAAGAGGTAAGGTTTTCTTCTTTTTGATGGCTGAGTAGTATCCCATTATGTAAATGTATTACAGCTCTTTTATCTATTCATCTCTTGATTGGCACTTGGTCTGCTTTCAAATCTTGGCTGTTGTAAATAATGCTGCAGTGAACATAGGGGTGCTTATGTTCTTTCAAATTAGTGTTTTGAGTTTCTTTGGATATATTCCCAGAAGTGTAATTACTAGTTCATAAGGCAGTTCCATTTTTAAGTTTTTGAGGGCCTCCATACTTTTTATAAGCCTTTATATTTCATTGGCTTAATCAAGTTGCACAAAACACACCAGACAATAAAATAACAGACAATTGCAAACACAATTATAGCAAAAGAGGAACCACTCGTTAACAGTGAAGCTGGAGTCTCTGCATCTCTTTGCAAAAACTGTGGACACTAAGGCAAGTGGCTGTGCATTCTGATTAAATATTTACTGACATCTCATTTAATTCCTGCAACAACACTCAGAGGTCAAGAATGATTAAATCACCTAAGGTCATTTATCTTGAAAGGGGTAGAGGGATATTCTGTAGGACATTTTATGTATTGGCAATATTTCTAGAAGTTCTACTCATTTTAGTTCCTAAGATTGCTCTCTCATTGAGATAACAGTCAAATCTTTGAGAAAGAGGGTGGCTGAGGCATTGGCATATTTTTGAAGCTGACGTAATGCAGTATTAAAGTGATATATCAAATAGTAAATAATTGAGTATTTTGTGACATAAACCTTAATTGTAGAACGTGTCTCATCTTCTGGACTATAATTTGTATTTTTATTTCTTTAAAGAGTGCACAGAGATTAGGCAAATGCAAAAAACTCATTTTAGTTCTTGAACATGTCCTGTCATTCTGGCAGAAACGATCCAAAATTCAGGGCACTTTTCTTGCACTGAGTTTGGCGAATCTCTATTGAGTCATAGCACATGAGAATTGTGAAATTTCATGGCTGTAAGAAGAGAATGCATAAAGGATTAATAAGCAATAGTAGAAGAGAGTAAAGGGGGAATCATTATGGAAGGAGGCTTAACTTAGGTGGTGAACACATGATACAATATACAGATAATGTATTATAGAATTGTACACTTGAAACCTAAATAATTTTATTAATCAATGTCATCCCAATAAATTTAAAAAATAAATGCTTAAAAAAAGGAAAAAAGAGCATTATAAAGCAAGGATAGTAGATCAAATATGGCCAAATAACAATGTTTTTAAACTATATGTATGTCTGTATTAATCTGAGAATATAGAGAGGTGGGCAAAATTAGGTTTACAGCTCTATGTGAAACAAAGTTTATTCTTGTAGTATTATTTATAAATTATTATATTTTCCATTAAGTAACTGTAAATCTACTTTTGTCCAACCCTATACAGATTTTTACAAGGGAATTGTAATGAAATTAAGCATAGCTTTAAAAAAAGCTATTATGAGATCCAAGATGGCAGTGGAGTAGGTGGAAGCTACACTCACCTTTTCTTAAGACCCAAGTGGAATTTTAACTACACTATAGAAAAATCATCCTGAACAATCAATTGAAGATTAGCTGAAGAAAAGACTTATAACAAAGGATTTACAGAACCCATATCGAGAGTGGTAGGAAGGGCTGAGATGTGAAAAAGGCTGGTCCCTCTCCCACAGGCAGCAGCTGAAGTTCCAGAGAAATATCTCAGCTGCAGGGGGCTCCTCCTGAGAAGTGTGGGGTCTAAATCCCAAGTTAAGATCCCCATCTCAGAGTACCAGAGCCAGGAAGAAGCATCCACATAACATCTGACTGAGAAAAGCAGCGGGGTTTCTGTTCACCTGGGAGAGATGGGAGTCTGCTGGAGACATAGGCATCGTTTGCAGCCACTCACTCTGGGATCCAAAGGAGGGAGGGCAGAGCAGACTAGAATCTGGTGAGTAGAGTCTGTGTTTTGTGCCTCTGAGGAGAGAGCTGAAGGGACAGCTGCCAGAATCCCTGTGCTGACTCATTCTCCTATATCGCAAATGCTATCTTTCTTGGGTGGATCACTCCCCTCTGTGCAGCATCAGCATGGAGGAAAGCAATGGCCCCACCATTTGGAATCTCTCTCACCACACCCTATGGAACTTTAACCCTGTAGAGGAGTCAGTTCCCTCTGGTTGTAGAGGTCTGGGTAGATTCAGGGGGTGTTAGTGCCTGAGTTATGTGACTTTGGGATAGGGGTCATTCCTCCACTTTCCCATGAGCCCAACTAGTTATCCTCCCTTGTGGGAGGTCTGCTAGAACCAATCTTTGGGCTACTTGCAGACCCACCCTCTGGACTCCGGCTCTGGCTCCAAAGGCTCCACCCACCTGACTCCTAGTGGCTCAGCCCTGCTGAGGTTGGGCAATATCCGGGACAGGCTGAGTTGTGTGGCTCTGGAGTGGAGTCCATACCCTCTATCTTCCCCGAAGCCTAACTGGCATCTCCCCTCCTGAAAGATCCACTAGCCCATCTTCTCAACTCCTGGCAGCTCCACATGCTGAGCTCCATCTCCTGCTGGCAGGAACTGGGACAGACTGGGCTGTATGGCTCTAGAACAGGGGCTATTTTTCTCTCACACCCCTGGCCAGAGCAGAGCCCTACCTTCACATGGCCAAACCTTGGTCTGTTCAGGCATGATCAAAACTGCTGTTCTTACCCTGACAGCTCCTTGACACGGTGCTCCAAGAGAAAGGTGTGTGAACATCCAGCAGGTGGCATTTAGACTTTGTATACAAGGGGACATTTGCTGAATGGCCTCAGACCCAGCACTGGTACCAAGTTTGAAACAGGGAATAGCACTTGCCCCTACCTGGTAACTCACCATGAATGTACCTCTTGCAACTTGAGTACAGCCATAGGCTCTATTAGTGACTGAGTCTAAGAGGCAGGAGAAGGCAGACACAGGTGGAGGAGGACTCAGGGTGGCTTGGGACTTTTACTAACCTGCACCTGGACCTGGTGATGGTATAAGCCAGTCTTGGTGTGCAGCTTGGTCTCTCATGCACATACCCAGGCCCAGTCACAGGCAGCATCTGTACCAGATGCTGTACCAGAGTCCTTCCCAAAATGCCCATAACCAACACTTTATAACAAATTGGACAGTCTGGATGACATGGATAAATTCCTAGAAATATACAATCTTCCAAAATTGAATCAGGAAGAATCAGAGAACCTGAATAGACAGGTTAAAACTTTTGAAATTGAAGCAGTAATGAAAAAACTCCCCACAAACTTAAGTCCTGTGACTGATGGCTTCACAGGTGAACTTTACCAAACATCAAAGAACTATTAGAGGTTAGTTAGGAGAGAACTAACTTCTCCTCACACTATTCCAAAAAAATTAAAGAGGAGGGAAGACTCCTAAGCTCACTTTAAGAGGCCAGCACTATTGTAATTCCAAAACCAGATAAAAACACTACAAAGAAATTATAGGCCAATATCCTTGATAAATATAGATGCTAAAATGCTCAACAAAATATTAGTAAACCAGATACAGAAATACATTAAAAATCATACACCATGATCAAGTGAGGTTTGTTCCTGGGATGCAAGGTTGCTATAATATCTGCAAATCGATAAATGTGATACACCACATGAACAGAATGAAATATAAAAACCACGTGATTGTATCAATAGATGCAGAGAAAGCATTTGATAAAATCTAGAGTCCATTTATGATAAAAACTCTCAGCAAAGTGGGAATAGGGAGAACATATTTCAACATCATAAAGGCTATGCATGACAAACCCACAGACTACATTATACTCAATGGGCAAAAGTTAAGAGTGTTTCCCTAAAAATCGAGAACAAGACAGGGATGTCCAGTTTCACCACTCCTATTCAACATAGTAGTGGAAGTCCTAGTGACAGGAAACAGATAAGAAGAAGGAATAAAAGGCATTCACACTGGAAAGGAAGAAATAAACCTATCATTATTTGCAGAAGACATGATGCTGTACATAGAGAACCCTAAAAATTCCACTGAAAAACTACTATAACTAATAAATGAATTAGTAAAGTAGCAGGATACAAAATATATATCCAAAAATCAGTTGCAGTTTTATGCACCAATAATGAGCTATTAGAAAGAGAAACTAAGAAAACAATTCCATTAATAATTGCTTCAAAAATACCTAGAAATAAATTTAACTAAGAATATAAAAAACCTGTATACAGATAATTATAAGACATGGAAGAAATTGAAGAAGTAACAAATAAGTGGAAGAATACTGTATTCATAGATAGGAAGAATTATTATAATTAAATTGTCCATACTACCCAAAGCGATCAATAGGTTCAAAGCAATTCCTATCAAGATACTAATGTCAGAAGTAGTACAAAAATTCCAAAGATTTATGTAACCCCCCCTCAAAAAAAAAAAAAAAAACAACCTTGCATAGCCACAGAAATCTAGAAAAAGGAAAACAAAGTTGGAAGAATTATTCCAACTTAGTCTCAATCTATATTATAAGACCATAGTAATCAGAATAGCATGGTATTGGCATAAAGACATACACATCAATGGAACAGAATAGAAGCCTAGAAATAAACCTATGCCTTTATAGTCAATTAGTATTTGACAAAGAAGACAAAAACATACAATAGGCCAAAGATAGTCTATTCAATAAATGGTGTTGAAAAATTGCACAGATAGGGGCAGGAAAATGAAACTTCCTTCTTACACCATACACAAGAATAAACTAAAAATGGATTAAATACTCAAATGCTAGATTCCAAACCATAAAAATCCTAAAATAAAACATAGATAGTAAAATCTTGGACATTTTTTCATGGCAATATTTTTTTATGATATATCACTTATGACAAGAGAAACAAATGAAGAAATAAACAAATGGGACCATATCAACCCAAAAAGTTTTTGCACAGCAAAGGAAACCATCAACCAAATGAAAAGACAACCTACTGAATGGAAAAATATGTTCACCAATGATGTATCTGTTAGTGGGTTAGTATCAAAAATTTATGAAGACCTAAAAAGAATGAAACGATTATATTAAAAATTGTGCAAAGGATCTCAATCACCACTTTTCCAAAAAGGACATCCAGATGGAAAACTGACATATGAAAAGATGCTCAACATCACTAATTATCAGAGAGATGCAAGTTAAAACCACAATGAGATATTACCTCACACCTATCAGAATGGCCATCATTAATAAATCAACAAACAAGTATTGGTGATGATGTGGAGAATGGGGAACTCTTCTGCACTATTGGTGGGAATGCAGACTGGTGCAGCCACTGTGAAAACCTTATGGATTTGCCTCAAAAATAAGTAATGAAACTGATTTGTGACTCAGCAATTCTACTCTTCAAATTTATCCAAAGAAATCAGAAACACTAATTTGAAAGAATATTCTTATCCCTATGTTCAATGCAACATTATTTAAAATAGACAAAATGTGGAAGCATCTCAAATGTCCATCATTAAGTGAGTGGATAAAAAAACAGTGGTACATTTACACAATGGAATACTGCTCAGCCATAAAAAAGAAGGACATTTTACTTTTTTGTGACAGCATATATGGATCTGGAAAACATTAAGCTCAGTGAAATAAGCCAGTCAGAGAAAGACAGGTGATTTCATTCATTCACTCAAGGTAATGAACAAAATGAACTAAGAGCAAAATAGAGATAGACTAATAGATAGGGAGGAGGCCAACAGCTGTCAGGAAGGTGTTTGGGGAGCTGGGTTGGGGGAAAGGAGGGATTCAGAAAAAAAGAAAAAGAAAAGAAAAAAAAACTCATGGATACAGACAATGTTATGGTTGCTGGGGGAAGGTGGTGGGGAGAAGTGGTGGAAAGTACAGGGGTTATGAATGGCGATGGAAGGCGTCTTGGGGTGGTAAACAAACAATACGGTGTAATGATGTGTTGTGGAATTGTGCACCTGAAACCCATATAATTTTGTTAACCAATGTCACCCCAATAAATCTGGTAAAAAGGAAAAAATAAAACAAAAATATTTTATTGAAACAGAAAGAAATTTAATGTTTAATTTCCATTAAATATGACTGGATATTTTCAAAACCTTAAAAGGAATAGAAAATGGTAATTTAGCTTTCATATTGCCTTAAAAAACTATAATGTATATTTATTATTTGTTATATACAGTCTCTTAGATGTGATAATAAGAAGAGTTTTTTAAAAAGCCTGTATAAATGACCCTTTATAGTATTACTGAAATACCTTTTTCAAAGCTTTTGTAGTATGCACATTATCTTTGGATATATCTCTTCAGAGTTGATAAGAACACCTTTTCTGTCTACTTCATTCTGTTTCTATGAAAACATTTCATCACGGAGCAGCATATTCCCATTTATCAGTAATGTCCTGTACACTGTCCAATTTGCATCCTAGAAAGGATTTTGGGAGGACAATTGCTGTGCTATGTCAAGAGAAGGATTTAGCTAATGCTAGTTTAAAAAAATCCAAACATTCTCCCACTCACAAATGACCCTAAAATTCTTACTGGCTTTAAAATGTCTAATTATATAACTGCCATTCTATACAGATCATTTTGGCTGCATATTATGCACATTTTTAAACACTGCCTCTCATAATTATTCCATTTTCATACCTGCCCTCACTTCATTCTTTTACTCACCTCTTCCTCGCAGTTATGTGATATCCCTGGTAAATTGAAGAAAGCACTCAGGCCAGCCATTCAGAGCTCTAAAAGCTAAAGGAACTCCACTCCCCTTTCTACTATTTTAGTCTCATTGAATTATGTTCTTATTGTGTTGGAGGATATTTATTCAAGTTCAGGAATATAGTCATAATAAACTTTCTTTTTTCTTTAGTGTGAAACATCATTTAGATGTTTAATTACCTGAAAAAGCCATTTACTGCTTTATATATACCTTCCCTATGAGCATATCCTTTAATTATTAATTGAAATTATAATTATGGACTTAAATATGGCTTTATGTTTGACTGCACCAAATGTTATAGAGTATCTATTTCTTAATCTCAAGTAATTATATATGATTTTCTGTTGTTTTTAAAAATAATTTTGAAAGCATATTAACTTTTAACTAGTCAGTTGTTTTTATGGCTAATCAGTAATTCATTTCTTCCTATATGTTACTAAATTTAAATTTTCAAATTTATATAAAAATACACCTTCTTTGCCACTATAGACTGCAGGGTCAAATAAAGCAGTCCCGTTCCTGACGAATTTTTGAGAAAACAAGTTTGCAGAATAATTGCCCAAACATCACCTTGATTGCCAGTAAAAGGGAAAATTGGAGAACAGTAGGGAGAGTGCTACTGCAGGCCCACCTTCCCTCTCTGTTCCTTCCACTGTCCAGACTGGCATAGGAACTTTGCATTTTCAGAGCAGCAACATTAGTCTATGTCCTTGCCTCTCATTGGGCCAACTAGAGAGAAGGATAAGAAGGAAATCTCTGTGCTCAGGGTTTTACAGTTTAACGTCTCCCAGAAGAGAAATGTAGACTAATTGTCCCCTCACTCAACCTCCATTGGAAGATTAAGGCACAGGGTTGGAGGCCAGGGATGGTTATGAAATATCACATTTCAAGGAAACAAAACAAAGGTTACAAAGCGTTTTCCTCTAACAAAGACTTGATTTGGAAAGATTTTAGTGACTCTGTGTTGGGCACTTGCATTATAACATAAGAGTAGAATGTAAAATATTTCTCCCATATGTATGGGTGTTTTCAATAGATTGTCTTTGGGGAAAGCTAGTAAAAGCTCTATAAATTTGGCTGTTGTAAAGTCGGGTTGTTTTTACCCGTAGTGAAATCACTGCACCTAGCTTTTGGTGTTGTCAGGATGGCAGCACAAAAATACTCTATGCTGTGTATTTAAAGAGGGCATCTGGCCTTTATCAGTCACAACTTGAATTTAATATTTTTCTTCAGGAATATTTTGAAGTACACTCACACACAATTGATGAGTTTAAAAGTAAATCTCATACATTTCAAACATATACTAATTATATTTAGGTAGTTCCAGGGACAAATAGATAAATTTTCCACAGAGTTCTCTTGTAATCAGGATTTGGAGACTGTCTGAAATTTTTCTAATGGTTAAGAAATACCTTTCTTTTGGGAAAACAAGGGGCAGAAGGTGGCCTGAGCTTCCCGGAGAACCCTGGAGCTTCCAGGCATCCTGAAGACCTTGTTGAAATGGGGAGTGATAGAGGCTTTGGAGGGTCTCTCTTCCTCTCACCCACTCTCCTTTCTCTCGCTCCTTCAGACATATGCTCCTGGCACCATGTTATCTGTGCTTTGTAGTTCTTTTTTTAAAAATAAAATATGACCTCAGAAATTGTTGATCTTGCCCAGCATTGCTTCTTCCTTTTTATTATAGAAAAGCATGTAGACTCTCTTGCCTTTAAGAGGTTGGCCTTTAATTTCCATGAAAAAAAGTGAACAATGCAAAGAATAAACATAGCCAAGTTACAGAGCTTTTAGCACTCTTTCAGTCTGTATACTAATTTCTATCTTTAGATTTTCTTGGGATATCTAATTTAGTCTTAATTATTTAATTAGTCTTAATTCTTTAATGCTTCAAGCCAGATCTTCTTGTGGTGCTTCTCCTAGTAACATGGGCTCTTCTTTAATGAAATTCTTGTTTATAAGACATATGTGTAAAGATGCCATTGAGGTGGCTCAGTAAGTTCTAGCTTTCCACATTTATCCAATCTCAAGTATAATTTATGTTTAAGAGGAAATCTAGCCTGAGAGAGTGTTTATGCTAGGATATTTCCCTCATAGTTAGCAACTACCATTGACTGAAAAAAATTGAACAGAGATAATGCTCAAATGAATCAGTATATATTATGTCATTCATTTCTCTAGAAGAATGAAAGGCTCTGTAGCATATGTTCAGATATGGAAGGCATAGTTCCTTCTTTTAAAAAAGTTAAAACCAGTGTGAGCAGACATGAAAGAGCTGGACTGCAGTATTTTGCACACACTCAGTAGTGTGGTATAGAGTGTGCAGAGGGCATTAAGAAAAAGATACACACCTATTATGTATGTGGCATACATAATAAAATAATTTTAAATGGCTTATTACAAATGCTTATTTTAAGCCAACAACACTTAATTCTAAAGCCAAGAATGAGGTTAGCCATGTTGTAGCAAGAATGGAAGAAGGGAGTTAGAAAACGAAGCTATATCTTTCCTGTTTCATAGAGCCACATGGCCATGTTCTTCGCCTCTCTGTTTTCTATTTCTCCTCTCCAACTCTCTGAATTTAGATTCTCACCTTTTTCCCAGAAATTCAGCTTGTACATGGCACTGACTGACCATGTCTCTACCCTTGGCTATGGCTATACAACCTTTCAGTCAGGGATATATCACTACTGAACAGATTTAAGTTTTGAATATCCTAATTCCAAATTTTGGGGAGAGAGAATGTACCTGAAATTATTTGAGTTTGATCACAGGTCCACATGAATCAGGTTTAGTCACTTGATACCTAGACTTTTCATTCTAGCAGCTTTGGGTGATAACCTTTCTCAGACAGGGAATTGTTCAGAAGGTTAAACAACATGTGTACCAGAGTTCGGCACAGGTCTGGCATCCTTGTCTAAGACTGTTCCAACTTACTTGCCTGGACAGTCAATTCTCTTTTCTCCACCATTTTATACTGAGTACAGTTTGAATACTCATGAATAACTTACATTTTTATGATAATAAAAATATTTAAAGTTGTTCCCCACCCAATTTATTTTTTGTAGCATTTGAGACTTTCAGATTTCTTCAAATAGATTATTTAATTTGATTCAGACAAAACCACCAAGAATAAATGACTATACGCTAAAATTTCGGAGGAGGGAAAGATGACACTAGAGTTGATTCTTTTCTTTACTCTTCTGGTGTAATCTGGCATGATTCTAGAAGAACATCACCTAGTATCTGGTGCCTTTTTTATAATACAGGAGCCTCCAATAATCCTATTTATTTCTTCTTTACTCTTCACCTTAATTACACAAGCTTCTGTATTAAAGAGAAATCAAATTAAATGAATTTAAATCTGATATTTGTAACATGAAATTCTGTAGCACTGAGCAAAAGATTAAAAGTGTGAGCAAAGCTTTATGACTCCTGCTTGACCACTATCATATGCTAATACAAAAGAGATTTCCTTCAGTTATGTTATATTTCAAAGATAGATGCTGAGTACATATGTGGTGCCTGTGTCAAAGGCTTCACCTCAAATGGCAGCAAGCACATGGGGCAGTGGTGCCTACTCCCGCCTAGGGGCTGGATAATATTACAACAAAGTAGGTTTTGAGACAGTTGGTGACTAATAGCCATCTTTTCCTTTAGATCTTTTGGGCTTTTAATAGGTTCTAAGAACTTGGGTGCAGGATTTCTTGGCATTTTCATGCACTGTGAAAAATCTCATTTTGAAAGGAAACAACTTAAAATTGTCACGGAATTTGATTTTCCCCATTGTCTTCTGCTTGACTACCTTCTGGTTGTTTGACAAGGACATACCCTATAGCAGGGGTGTCAAACTCACTTTCACTGGGGGCCACATCAGACTCACGTTTGCCTTCTAAGGGCTTAATGTAATTTTAGGACTGTATAAACACAATTACTTCTTAACAGTTAAGCCAGAGCTTGGCTCTGCTGCCAGGTAGAAACAAGGTGCTGGGCTGGATAAAACAAGGTGAAGGGCCAGATTCAGCCCACGGGCCTTGTGTTTGCCACCTGTGCCCTATAGGTTCCATTTGGAGAAGGATTCCATCTAGTGGTTAGGGAGTAAAATAAAAGGAATAAAACCAATTGTCATCATGGGAAAATCCAAGATGCAGAAGCTAAAGAAAATCAGTGTAATTTCACACCCAAGGAAATAATAATAGTACATAGTTAATTTAATGCTGGCATTCATGAAAAATATCCTATTAAGGTTATTTTATTATTTCTCTATATATGTGTGCATGAAAATGCACTCACAATCACCAGTGGACAGGTATTTTGGAACACCACAGAGTTTCCTTTTCCCCTCAACCTATAAAAATGCTTTCACTGTAAAAATAATTTTGACTTTTTTAGTGTAATCTATAAATGTGGCCTTTGGGCCCACTGTTTATGGCAGATGGAATGGTTCTGTCTGGACTAGCTAAGAAGACATCAGTGTTCGGCAGGTATTGACATAGCAGCCATAAGCTTCCATCTGGCCTCATACCTGCATAGCGAAGATGATTTAACACAAAATATGAAATCATATTTTAATGTGTAGTTGCACAGTGATTTCTCCATTGATATAACAATATGTTCACTACAAATCCTTGCTATGTTTATATAATATATAATATGTATAGGTTTATGTACACATATAAAATACTTTAGGATTGGTTTTAAATGTCTTTTCATATACTTTGGAAGCTATACCTCTTAACTTCTTCTTGATATCTTGTCTTTAAGTGAATTTTACATTCAACCTTAAATAACCTTGTTTTTAAAGGCGTTATTAATAAAGTGCTTTACCTTATAGTCCTCTTTTCTCGGCATTACAGAAGATTTCAGCAGATGCAGCATCACAGCTGCATCATAACATATTGGTATACAGACAAATATATTTCCATTTTGTTAGTTTTTGTATTTAAGTCATCGTACTTATTGAGAATCTTTCTGACTCAATTCAACCTACTTTTCCTCCCCACTATTATCAAACTTGCTAGAATTTAGCAAGTTTAAATATAATTCTTTAAATTTAGAAAGTCTAAATATAATTCTTCATATATTTAATTCTTCATATATATAATTCTTCAAGGATGTGATTAGATAATGTTACTTTCAATGTATTTCTAAAACCAGCTATCATCAGAGGAAAATATTGCTGTACAAGTAAATAACTGTTCCATTGGACACAAATTAGTTTCTTAGACAACAAGTTATTAGACAGTTGAGAACTTTGGGGTAAAATTTAAACCCTCATTTAATTGTCTCAGTTTCCTTATTTGGGAAAGCCTCACCTGTCCATAGATGCAATGAACTGTTAAACATAAGAAAATTTGAAATTAAATTGTCCTGGTGCTTAGTGATATATGGAAATAATTTTCTCACTAATGTCCAGTGATTTTGTAATAAAGAATACCATGGTTTGCATTGAATAATTTTTCTCCTATTGGCTAGATTTTTGCTCATCCATGTCCCACTCCTCCCAGTTTGAAATACTTCATAGCATACAACACAGGCATCTTGACTAGTGTCAGGGAGGTTCTGTATTTCTGGGAGAGGGGCTAGAGTAGACTCTGAAACAGACTTTCAGCCCCAGCAGAAGTATAAAGAGGGCAGTGATTACCTTCCCAGTCAGTTTCGTCTTGCTGCTGCTGTTTGGGAGAGTGATTGGGAGTTAATTTTCCCTTTTCAGTTCTTAACATTTGATAGGAACTGACTTAAAATAAAGATTTTTTTCTTTGGTCCCCTTTTCTTTCTCTCCTGCAGTGTAAAAAGAGATTGTGTTTGTCAAAATAAACAGCAAGGGTTTGCAAACATTTGCTCTATTGCAAACATTTTCTGAGGCTGAATTTAGACAGACAGAGAAGATGTGCTGCGGTGCTGTGGATTTCCTGGGCTGAATACCACCCTGGAAACAGTGTTTGGGAGACATTAGTGAGTAGGCCTTGAAATAGTTTCAAAATGTTTAGAGCATTATTGAAATAAAAATGAACTTTCATCCAAAGAGGTCTTTAGTTAATTCTAAATCTAAATTACTTTATTAAAGTTGAATGTTAATTCCCCCTACAGACCATGCTTCACCGTTTCTGTTTTCATATGTGAGTTCATGTTGAGGACAAGATATATGATAATATTTTTATTATTTTTATTTGTGATCATAACTACAATTATGTCACAAATTCTACAAAACATGAAGAGAATAGGGTGGGAAAAAAGTGAGGGGAAATTGTATTCAGGAAGAGAGGTAATAAGAGAGGTGATCAGTTTGATGACCAAATTTTCATTTCAGGTCATTTAATAGGCTACTGGGCTTTGTGGTAATTTGTTCATTCTTGTTTCATTAAATTGTAATTACTTCTGATATCTCAAGCTTTATCCCTTTGGCTGGTTCCTATATTAATTAAGCCTAGGATCGTTTAGGAGATTAATAATTCTCTGCTGGACAGTGTCAAGTTGAAGTCAAGAGGTGATAAAACAAAATTAAGAGTAAAGTCAGAAATTATTACTTAAAATAGTTTAAGATGTAAAAATAAGAAAAGACAATGTACTTTTTCCTGATTTCATGATTTCCTATCACTTTCATTCTTTTTATTCTCAATTTTCTGTAGAAATACATAGTCTAGTCTCTTCATTTTTTATTATTTATTTTAGTTTAGTTTAGTTTTGCTATTTCTTTCTTTTCTCTAATGTCACTTCATCAAACTCTTATCAATACATTACCATTATGCTAACACATTACTTTCTAGTCTAGCTTCTAACAAGTATTGTTGTGTTTGTGTGTGTGTGGTAATATATAGATTCTTCTAGGAGCCAGATGAATTGCCTCAGTGCATTGACTTGGAACATAGCTGCTATCTAATTACTAAATCTTTCTGGATATGGAATTTCAAAAGTCAGATGAATACTATGGCAGATCTAGATCTGATGCCAAGCTTTAAGGATTAAATAACATTCTACATGAATAAATGTTGATTTTATTTGGAAACATGTAATGATGATTTTTGATGACTGTCTATTTCATTCATTTTATGTTATTTATTATAGTGCTTGGTGGATTGGAGGAAATCTTAAAAGGATCATTTCATCCACTTGTATGTTTTTGGTTTATTTTGATTCATAAAATTTCAGACCTTGAAAGGCTTTTGTTTTTTGTCTTATTCAATTCTTTTATATATAGAAGAGAAGAAATAAACCACGGAGTGTGAGTGGCTTTCCCTAGTTATCAGCAATCTGAAAATATGATTAACAAATAACAATAACAATAATAGTGTAATATCTAAGATTTTAAAAATCTTGCCTAGTTAAACCATCTTTCCATCCTGACTTTTAGAAGAGAGATATGACAGTCATATTAAGTTCTAAGATTTAGAACAAATTATAAATGCAAAGGAATTCCATTCAAAGAATTTCTGACTCATATAATCTGAAAAATGTTGAATATGCACAGATGTTTGCAGCACAAAGGTGAGTTGTGTTCGGAGAGTTAGGTGAGTAGTAAGCAAGATGTGAAGCTCCAAAAAGGTTTCTTTACCAGTTACCTTTATTCAGATTATCTTTTACCACCTGATTTGATAAGTTCTCCTAGTCTACAGACTAAGACTGTGAGACCTGAAATTGAGGTAATTTTCCTAGAGTATATTCTTTAATTCCCTACTTCTTACATCAACTTGAGTACTAAATCCTACTATTACTCTCAAAGCCCTCTGCAATCTTCCATCATCCTAAGTCTCCAGTCTCAGTCAAAGATATTTTAAGATATTCTCCTCTCCTTACTCTCTGCTCTCCATGTATACTTGCCTCATTTTAGTGTCTCAAATATTTAATTTATTCTTTCCTCTAGGAAACTTGGCACAGGCTAATTCTTATATATTCAACACTTTTATCACCATTTACCCAGGAGCTCTTTATACATCCTTCAGGACTAAGCTAACATATACTTCCCTCTGGAAGAATTTACTTTAATTCCCCAGACTAGGTAAATGGTTTGTGTAAACAATTTCTATAACTCTTGGTATGTGTGTTTTTGTCACACTCACTAGGATAATTATAGTGATAATGCACAGTAACAAGTGAATTAAATATTTATTAGGAGATAGTCTATAAAGCATTGTGATCCATTGACTCTACCTAGTGAGTGAAAATTAGTCAAGGGTGATTCTGGGTTTTTGACTTCAGGGATTGGTTGGACTTGTGTGACATTCCATTTCAAAGAGAGATAATATGAACAAAAATCAAGTTATATGGGAAGAAATTAGTTCAGATTTTATGATGTTGAATTACAGAAAGACATACCTTTTAAATAGTTGAAAGTATGAAGCCTAAGAAAATATATTTGTAATGGAGATAGAGACTGGGGAATCACCAGAATAGAAGTAGTAATATAGGCCTAGATTGAAAATAAGAAGGTTCCCGGGTCAAGAGGATGTTTAAAAAGTATGAGGACAGAAGGATCTAAATTGGAACCCTGGGGAAAACCCACTTAAAAAATGAATGGGCAGGATGTCTTCTGTTAGCCCTTTCTGATCCACTCTCCACTCCTCTCCATCCTGAGAAGTGGACCTGTTTGGACCACATAAAATGACTCCCTTGCCCTCTAGTGTTAGGTGTTGTTCACCCAGTTGAGGAGGAGGTACTTAAAAAAAAAATTGGAAGGAAGAAGAGTGAGTTCAGAGGTTTCATTCCCCTACCTCCATCCTTGTGGGTTCTCAAAGCATTGACATGTCCCGTGTTTTCAGGTAACATTTCCTGTAGAAATCAACAAAATTCTCTCTGTCTCCAGGTTCTGGTAACTCCTTCCTATAATTGCACTTTTTGCCTAGGAGTAGTGACACCACAGATATTTAACCTAGGGAACTGCACTCTCTTACCCATCTTCTTCACTCACATTTTTGTAAATAGTCCTTGCATTAAAATCCCTAATTATCTTCTTTTAGTGCTCCATCTGTTTCCTGATATAAGCAGAGATGCAGAAAGAAAAAAATGTGTCATAAAAAGCAAATGAGAAAGAATTTCCAAAAGCTGGAAATGGTCAACAGTGTCAAATACTGCAGAAAGGTTAAATTTGGCCTTGCAATTAGGCAGTTCGTGATAATCTCAGAAAGTAAGTTTGTACAGTAGAATTATGGATTAATTTTATTATAAATTAAGAGTAGAGAAGCATTGAAGGACAGACAGAAATTACTAAGTATGATTTTAGTACCCTTGACTGTGAAGACAGGGAGAGAGCGAGAGAGAGCAAGAGAGAGCAAGAGAGTGAGAGAGAGAGAGAGAGAGAGAACGAGAGAGAAAGAGTCAGAGTCAAACATAACACACTGGAAGGGATCGAAACATTTCCATATTCTAAAGGAAGGAAAGCAATTGAGAGAAGAGGTTAAATACACCAGGTGAGCAGGGAGTTCTTGAGGAGCCCACTACAGTGGGCCAAGATAGATACTTTGACTAAACAGAAGGCAGGGAAAATTAAGTGGAGTAGTTCAAATCAAGTTATGGTTCAGAAATAGAATTATAAAGCAGGACAATGGTAATGACAATTTCTGCAAGATTATTATAAAATCAACTCCCTTAATTAATTTAAATAGGAAGTAATTTATTTAGTCTTGGATTGCCTCCTATTTTAATTTCATACCTTTTGAAAAGTTAAAATTATATTTAATTTTCTGTATTTTAATGTGCTTCAGTTATCAATAGGGTGAGCTGTTGAAAGCCCTTTACATTTGTGTTTACACCATTTTTAATTTTTTGTACATTTCCGTAGATCTAGTCTTCTTTAATGAAAAAAGTATACAATATGCCACATATAGTTCTAATAAATCAAGTTGCACTTATATACGATGTAATAGCTTTTCAGTTAACTTCCTATATAACTACATTAAATAAATTCTCATGTATTTTTACTTTCTTTAGGCAACAAACCCTTAACAATTCTCATTTTACTAATCTAAGAGAACAATATTGTATAATAATGGATGCAGTTTTAGCTGGAACTGAATAGCACCACGTTAAAACAAAATCTTTGTTTGAATGGACTACCCAGGCAACAAAATAAGTTTAGTCTGCTGTTTTTCTCCCCCCAGGTTAACCATAGGCACTATTGTGAATGAATCACGAAATCTAGAAACTAAAAACACCACAAAAATGACAAAACACCTTGTGAAATCCTGGTAAAATTGAAAACTTTCTTGAATTAGCAGTAATTCTTTCCAGCAAAAGTTAGGGTGGGTGATTTTCTTACATAATTTCAACTCTGCCTCCTCATAGCTTAATGAGATGGAAGAAAAAATCCAAATTTTTGTAAGCCATCAATAATGATATAACAACTTTGTCCAAACCTTAATATAGATGATAACGAGTTTAAATTTAAAAAAGCATTAGAGATTATTTTTCTCCTCTATATACCTTAGGCTGATATAAGTATTTGTTTCAGAAGGCCAAAATACAAGACAATAACTGCAGAAACAACTTAGTATTTGACAACGCTTGGAATATATTTTTTTCTAAAGTATATGTCAAAGGTTTGAAAGTGGACTGCTAAATTTTTAAAATATAATAAAATATTTCTATGAAGACTACCTTGCCCTGATAAAAGTAAAATCAAGGAAAATACATGAAATGCATAGTTGTGCCATTTAGAGAAAATTTTTTTCTTTAGACTTCTGAGCTCTTTCTGTTCTTTTTCTCTGTGTATTTTCACATAGTTCTAATCATGTATCTCATGATTATTTGTATAAAGCAAAACCTGTTTTGCAAACTTTATTATTTTACTAAACTGGGAAGAGACTAACCCTAGGATAGTTGACAATTGGTACTTTGATGTCTTAATTGACATTGAGTTATTGGATACTTTAACTAAAGTTTTGCCCAAAATTGCCAACATTATCTGTGAAAAAATTATGCTAACACTGGTCCCTTGTGATTCCCCTGTGGTGGGTACTCCTTCCTGGGTTCACTCTTCCAAACACCACCAGACATGAGAGAGAGGCTTTTGATTGAAAGACTAGAATTCAGGAAACATGTACAGGGATAAAAAGGAAAGTTAAAATCCACTATCTTATGATCTATAGCATGTATAAACATGAAAGATTATATCCTCTATTAGTAGAAACCTGATTAATTAACTGCATATATAAATAAATGACATACAAAATAATTAAATTACAAATAAGATAATACAGTTAAAAGGATACATTCTAAAACATTAATGGCCTACCTCCTATGTTCATGGTATCTGTACCCCCCTTAAAGAATTCAAGAATGGGCTTTAGAGTACACTTTTAGCCTATTTGAAAAATTAGTAAACTATGCTGGTCAAACTAAAGGAAATTAAGCAGAAAGCATTATTGTGATTATTATTAATAACATGTAGAATTACTGAAATTGTTATTACCTAGTAGGCTGAGTTAGTTCAAGCAATGAGTTTCCTCATAATGTTAAAAGCAAATTGTGATATTACACATAACTCGCCATTTTTTTCTATTTGTGTTATGAGTGAAGACTGAAAAGTTTACTTAAGTTGCTTCATTACCCAGAATATTTCACATAATTACCATTAATTATAGCAATCTCTTCTCTAAATATGGCTGAAAGAAAAGAATATTAATTCTTTTCTCAATTATTAATCAATTTCAGTATTCATTTCCTACTAGGCGATGCCTAAGAGAGTCCTGCTCCCCTTTCTTGCCATCTTCCCTTTTCACATCACTGATAAACAGGAATGGCACAACCTACCACTTACTGATGAGCTGAAATTTTCTAATCATGTCATTTTGGAGTGAGAGTAATTTGTGCATGTGATAATAATTTCTCCATGGTAGAATGCATATTGAACAATGATCGGAAGAGAATTAAAAAAAAAAAAAAAAAAAAAAAAAACTAGACAGAAGCAAAACAAGTGATAAGGTTTCTGAAGGTTTTAAAAAAATTATATTATCAATTACCTGAAAACTTTATATTTTATCTGTTCTTTAGGTGGGTAATATTTAGTAGGAGCCCCCAGAAATATGTATAAATAATAAAGAGTTCTTTATGTTTGAGCGATCTCTGTGCAGGATAGCAGAATAGGGAGATAGAACAGAAAAATTAGTCATACCTTTCATTTGCCTGTATTTTAGCCTCCCAAATAAGGCAGGGATGATCTCCCTACTATTCCTTTCATGTTCTTTGTTGTGCTTCTAAGTGGCTAGCAGATAGTAGGCAATGAGAAATCACTTATGAGTAAATGAATGAGTTAATCAATAGCTACATTGAGTTAAATTTTAGTGTTTTTCCCTCTCAGTTCCAAGGACAATTAAGTTTTTGTCCAATTATAAGATTAATAAGCATGTTAAGCAAAGTTATTAAATTTCAAAATACTACATTTTTTCTACTTCAGAAGATTGAAATATGATTGTTTTAAAATTGAAAGGAAGATACAACGAATCTTTAATTGGTAGATTTTTAAAGGGAATATGGTCTTACTGTTGTTAGCAATATATTAAAGTTTGATAATATGTGATGTTTATCTTTAGAAGTTAATAGAAGTGACTGTGAGAATGAATTGAATCTGATTTTAGGAGACTGATGTAGTGAAGATGCTAGAGTGAGAGAATATTATATTTAAAAAGTCTCAAGGACATTTATTTTATATACACAAGAAACATTTGAGATAAACCTGCTTTAGCCTTCATCGAATGGTCAATTTTTATACAAGAACATTTTTATCATGTACCAATAAAATCAATCTCTCACAGTTTTCACTCATCTTAATAGAAAATAAAAGTAAGTGACAATGTCAAATTGATATGAGATCAATTTAAAAATGGGAATGTCAAGGTGTTTCCTGGTATTTGTCAGTATCAATTTCTTTTTAATAATTTAAACAACTTTAAACTCTTCAGGGTGCTCTGATCACCTGGTGTGGATAGTTTCCATACATTTCAGAGGTGATTTTTAATCCAAAAGGGTTAAAATAAATATACCTTAGCAATTACTTATCTAAAAGGCTGGTTCAGAGTAATGTAAACTGATGTTTCCATTTGACTAGTTTTCCTGATATTTATTTTTTAAATATATATATATGTATATACATACATACATACATATACATATTTAAGATTTTATTTATTTATGTTTAGACAGAGGGGAGGGTGGGAGAAAGAGAAGGAAAGAAACATCAATGTGTAGTTGCCTTTGATGTGTCTCCTACTGGGGACCTGGCCTGCAACCCAGTCATGTGCCCTGACTGGGAATCAAACCAATAACCCTTTGGTTCACAGGCCGGTGCTCAATCCACTGAGCCACAGCAGCCAGGGCTGCTTTCTTCGTATTTTGTTGTGGACCATTCAGCCTGGTTTCAGGAGTTGTAACCCTCACCCCATAGTGGGCTGTGTAAGAGCCCAAGGGACCCACTTCATCTGGGTCTGTTCTGTCATGAGGATGTGACCTACTAAGGAGACAAAGCTTTTCTCCCTGGCAGGAGCACTTCTTTTTCCTCATCCATCTCTGGCCCCATTGCTTCATTGGCAGTTAATGACGGGTAAGACTCCTCATGGGAGGGGCAACCTAAGCCAGACACCACCACTTGGGAGGCCTCATGGAAGGACTCGGGGGGTTGCAGCAAAGAGGATGTGATGGACCCTCGCCCCCCCGCCGCCCCCCCCCCCCGGCTATTCTGACATAGCCCAAGTCCTCATTTCCATCTGGGAGATGTCTCCTGCTTCCTAATTGCCTTAAAGCCTGAAACTGTGGGGGTGAGTGGTACAGCCCTGTCCTGGCCAGGACGGCTCCCTGGGTGATCCGGATATAAGAAAGAATTCCTAAAGTCCTGTGAAACCTGCTTTGCTAAGAGTGCTCTTCCTTAGGTGACAAGTGTCCCAGGAGGAAATGAGTATGTCTCCCGAAGTTTGGCAACCCCCTTTCCTGACAAACACTGGCTCGGATTAAGCCCTCAGATTTCTTTGACATCTTAAACCTGTATTCTGGTGTATTTGAGCCCAATAAAAGCCTAGTGAGGATGGGGCTCTGGGTCATTCTCCTCTGAGAGTTTGACCCCTTTCCACCCCAAGCAGAAGATATCTTGGTAGTTTTTATTTTCATCCGTGACAGAGGGATGGGGCTCTGTGGGCGGAGCCCCCAACATCTGGCACCCTGGACAGGGACCTGAAACCTTCCTGACCAGAGGCTATGAGCCATCGTCATTGGACAGCACGTCTAAGTGGTATGGAAATTAGTGCTTCACCCCCATAGGGACCAGGGGCACCTTTTGAGGCCTCCAGACGTGTTACAGATCAGAGGAAAGGTTCTGTTGCCACATCTTGAGTGGTTTTCTTCTCATTTCCCTCCCCTGCACTAAGGAAGTTAAGGAAAAAAATTCTTTTGTTTGGGCGCAAAGCAGGGCTCTGCCGCACTCTTTGCTCCATCCCCCTCCCCGGCGCCGGCAGGCCCAGAGAGCCCCAGTGGTGGGCTGGGGGAGGGGCATTGAAATGTGTTTTGTAAGCTCCGCATGGCAGCAGGAGGAATTTTAGAAAAAATTCTTTTGTTCATTAAGGAACGAGCTCTTTTTAGACGAAGAGCAATGTTTTAGGTTCAGCAGTTTGGGCTGCTGTCTCCCACATAAGGGATCTTTACATTTTGGAGGAAAGATGCTAGCTACACCCTTCCCCCACATCGGCTGTAGCTGGCAGCTTGAGCCCGAGGGCCTGCAGGCGGGCAGCGCAAGCCGCGTCTCCGGCCGGTGACTCTTGATGAGGGCTGGAGCTTCCCCCAAATCACCTGCCTAGGCAGACGCCCTCCATGCCTGGGAAGGCTGGTGGACTCGAGGCGACTGGGCATGCGGCGGCCAGGGCACCAGCAGAGCAGGGACGGCACCCGTGTCCGTGCACGAGTGCCTGGGACCTGCGCTGCGCTGCCCGGATCCGGCCGGGTTGGAGTCCATTTCTCTTCCCGAGCTTCTCTCTCTCTCCCCCTGCGCTGGGTGCTGGGCACGGGGTTCTGGACTGCGGGGTCCTGGACCGCAGGGTCCCACCCCGGTGCGGCTCAGTTTTTCGGCCTAATGCCTTGCCGCACCTGGGAAGCCCGGTAGGTGCACAGCGGTCTCGGAAAGGTCCAGCCAGGTCATCTCTGAGATAGGAACAGCAGCTTCCGAGTTTTTAAGAAGCTGCCAGCATGCTTAATTTCAAACAGGAGATTTTTTATTTTTGTTTGCATTTCTATACCTGGGATAGGGGGGCATTTCTCAACCCCGAAAAAGTGTGTGGATTATGTATCTTGCAGAAAGTTCAAGTAAGCCATAGATGGTCAGTAAAGAAGGAATTAAGAAAGTAAAGGAAAGGAAAGTACAGGATTGTGTAGGAGAAAAGTAGGAAGGAATGAAGGAAATAGCTAGCACATTCATGTGTGGCATGGAAAGAAAGTACATTAAAGTGAATAGTTGAAGAGCAGAAATGTAAGTGGAAAGGAAATAAAAGGAATAATAAGCATCTAAGTCTTTGAAACACTCCAAAATCTAGACCTAGGATAATTAACTCTTTGCAGCTTGCAGGAACAGCAGGAGGCCTGTTTTTCCAAGCAGGCACCTACTCAGGTATTCTTCATTCCACCCCCTCTCTGGGGAGTCAGCAAAAAATATCAGAGCTCATTGACTTGAGGCCTTTAATCATTCAGGATGGCCTCAGCAAAGTAAAACTGATAACAGCCCAGGATATATTGTGCAAGCTACCCAGGTTTTCTTAGAAAAATGGGGAATTCAACATAAAACAGGTATCCCTTATAACTCTAAGGGCCAAGCAATTATTAAAAGAGCTCACCAGACCTTTAAAACATTATTAAAAAGGGTGGAGTCAGGAAAGACCCTCCAGAAATGTAAACATGCTAGCAATTTATACATAAATTTTTTTTGAATTTTAATGATAATCTGAAGTCACCCGTAGCAAGCACCTTGTGCAATATAGGCCTGCCTTCCCACACCCTCTGGGTCTTATATAAAGACCCTTTAGGGGAAGGAAAATGGAAAGGCCCAGTTGAATTATTAATTTGGGGAAGAGGGTATGTCTGTATTTACTCTGCAGAAAGATCTCTGGAACTGCAGGCGAAGAAGATGAAGCCATATCACAGAAAAGGCTTCCCTGGCCTCGACCCACCTCTATGCATTGGACTCTCCTGATCCAGACTTCTCCAAGCTATGTGTCATCACTCCAGTGGAATTCCAGCCAGCATTCCTGGAGGATATTCAACATCACCTAAGAGTGAAGGGACTTTTTCTTAAAGGGACAAATTGATAAATTGCAGCTAAACAGCTGCAGGACTTTGAATACCACTGGTTGTTTACTGATTCTAATAATGCTTTCTGACTTGCTCTTCCTGCATATATTTAAAGTAACTTCCTGAAGTCTGTGCTAATTCTCCCAAGAACTGAAGTGTAACAAGACCTGTTATTCTTATTGTTCCCTTGCATTTGCAACATTTTTCATTGGACTGAATTTACAAGTTTGGGTTATGGCAACCCTTGGCTGCCTCCTTGTTTTAATCCTTATTTGTGCTTTATGATGTATGTGGAAATTGTTTTCTTGTGATTGCATTTGAAAATAGATAGTAAGTTTCACAGGCCTAACAATTACAATTAATTTAAACAATCTAAAAATGGGGGAGATGTTGTGGACCGTTCAGCCTGGTTTCAGGAGTTGTAACCCTCACCCCATGGTGGACTGTGTAAGAGCCCAAGGGACCCACTTCATCTGGGTCTGTTCTGTCACAAGGACGTGACCTAATAAGGAGACAGAGCTTATTTCCCTGGCAGGAGCACTGCTTTTGCCTCATCCATCTCTGGCCCCATTGCTTCATTGGCAGTCAATGACGGGTAAGACTCCTCATGGGAGGGGCGACCTAAGCCAGACGTAACCACTTGGGAGGCCTCATGGGAGGACTAGGGAGGTTGCAGCAAAGAGGATGTGATGGACCCTCACCTCCCGCCTATTCTGACATAGCCTGAGTCCTCATTTCCATCTGGGAGATGTCTCCTGCTTCCTAATTGCCTTAAAGCCTGAAACTGTGGGGGTGAGTGGTGCAGCCCTGTGCCAGCCAGGATGGCTCCCTGGGTGATTGGGCATAAGAAAGAATTCCTAAAGTCCTGTGAAACCTGCTTTGCTAAGAGTGCTCTTCCTTAGGTGACAAGTGTCCCAGGAGGAAATGAGTATGTCTCCCAAAGTTTGGCAACCCCCCTTCTTGACAAACACTGACTCAGATTAAGCCCTCAGATTGCTTTGAAATGTTAACCATTGTTTGATCCTTGCTGCCTAACATA
Organism: Glossophaga mutica; assembly: GCA_039655065.1. NCBI lineage: Eukaryota > Metazoa > Chordata > Mammalia > Chiroptera > Phyllostomidae > Glossophaga > Glossophaga mutica. The sequence continues at coordinate 92,262,820 of CM077310.1, forward strand.
CCTGTATTCCCGTGTATTTGAGCCCAATAAAAGCCTAGTGAGGAAGGGGCTCTGGGTCATTCTCCTCTGAGAGTTTGACCCCTTTCCTCCCCAAGCAGAAGATGTCTTGGTAGTTTTTATTTTCATCCATGACAGAGGGATGGGGCTCTGCGGGCGGAGCCCTCCCCACCATCTGGCACCCAGGACAGGGTCCCCTGCAGTATTTAATCACAAAATACAGTGTTGTGGGAACATAGTTAAGGAAGTTTACTCTGAAAGCCATAGAACAGCAGTCCAGCAGTTTCTCAGGTAGGGATGAAACGCACTGGTCTTTCACATGTGTATCCTTGTAACTTCTAAGCACATAAGGCTTCTGAGGGATAATTTAGGCACTGGAAAAATTCAGTTAAACCAAAATATTTTTTCCCTAAAGTCTTTAAGATAGTAGTAATTCTCTAACTTCAGAGGAAACTGAGGCAGCAGGAGGTACGTTTTTTTCCAAATTAGTCATTGGGTTACAACATTTGTGTTATCAGATTGTACAGTAAATGCTATCTGTTAAAAAGAAAAATTCTCTTCTTTTAAACTCATAACTTTTTTTAGAGTGACCATATATTATCATATTTTTGTTACCCAAACCAAGATATTCTGGAGAAAAAAAGAGAGTACTTTTGATAAATAGGCCATAACAACAAACCTAAATCCCTGCAGAGATGTACCCCCACCCTAAGTGTTGTAGGGGTGCGGAACTTCCATGTAACTAAATAATTATCCTACTGCAGTAAGCGTTCAGGAACCCGATATAAACTTTGGGTGGAAATATCTATCCTAGCTGATTCCTTCCTCCATTTTTGCTATTGTAGCTCAGTCTTCCCAGGGCATCTGTAATCTGAGAGGGAGAATAGATTACTGAATGAAAGAGCAAATATCCCATAGCATTTCATTTTGATTTAGCCTAACAAACACTTTACACTGGCTTTCATCACACCGATATGACCGTTGCCTTCTCTTACTCAGTTCTGAAGTACACACGGGTTCAGAAATTTTCAACTTTATGATTAAAATGTATCCTCCTTTTAACAATGTGAGACTTCACTTCCCTTTAAATTATGTTTAAGAACCTCCCAACAGAGTCGAGTACATCTAACTTCTTGCAGAGTAAAAAGAACCCAGCCATTTATCACATCTTTTTCCTTTTTTCTCCTTCATATTTTGTATTCCACCATTTTGTCTTAATCCCCCTTTGTTTTATCTGGCTGCTGAAGCCAGAGAGCCTTGCCTTTGGCACTAAAAGTTTATGAGTAAATACTCTCTGTGTCTTGGAAAGCAAAAGCGTCACCTCAGTCTGCACATCCAACTGTGCCCCTCTCCAAAGTCCTGAACCTGTTTTTAAATTGGAACCTGAAGAGATTTGCAGACACTGCAGGGTGCCAGGAGGACTCTGTAGGGCTAGTCTGTATTGATTCGAGTTGGTTCCCCTGTTTTCTGTCAGTTAGTGAATCTGTCGCAAGCTTTGATTCCTCATTATCTCAATTGCAAATTCCATGAACACATCATCATGCTGCAAGTGCACCCAGGACTGAAACTGACAATACTGAATCAATGTCTCAAGGGCACAGCCCAGAATTTCAATAATACAATTAAATTCTTTGAATGAGAGATTTATCCAGATTGTCGATTCCGCATTTTCTGCACGTTCAGTATGTGAAGCTACCCACACATAGAATCCTAGCACAGTGTTCCTGTCAGAGTATAACGAAGGAAAAAGACTTGATCGTGAACCTGAGGGAAAGATAATCAAACGTTAAACCTAAAGATAATCAAACGTTAATGCTGAGCCTGTTAGATGAAACTGTTAACAAGGCTTGCTGGAATCACCAGGGAAATCCTGTGTGGGCATGAAGATTGGGGTTCAGTTCTGAAATATGTAAGCAGGGTTAGGCTGGATAAGGAGGTCTCAATGCTTGTTGCTGAAGCTATGTAGCAATCCTTTCAAAGGATTTGTGTTTTCCCTCAGGAGTCACTTCAGCACACAGATTCACTTGAATCGGTTAAGCTCAATTCTGAGAACTGTGCTGATAAAGTATCATAAAAGAATTCTACATATTTTAATTCTAATTTTCATCAAGACAAAAAAAAGTAACAAAGCCAGAACAATCATTTCCCTGTTTTTTAAAAAAAGAGTAGACTAGGGAGAAAGAGAAATAAAAAGCAATAGTTACTCTGAACAGGTGCTATTTATCGTTGATGGAATAAGAATGTGGAAGACTGAAGTAACAAAGTGCTCCTTTCAGTAGACTTGATTTTCAATTTACTTACATACTTAAGACAATCAGAATTTTATAAACCTGCATCCTCCTTCACTATACAATACTCAATGTTCTTCTCTTTCCTTTCACTATCTATCCCCCGCTGGAGCTCCTTCTTTCCCTACAGGTGACCTCACTGAAGGTCATTAATGAATACAGTCAACTTTCAGCATCTGGTATGAGGTGACTAAGCTTCTGGGACTGATAACAATTTGGAGTCCTGGAGTCATTATTAATTTTTATTCGAGATAGTGCACCATTGAAACCAGAGCATATGATAAAGTTCCTCTCTCAATCTCTGAATTTCCTACTTCAAGAAACCTTTGCCATTCAAATTTGACATCCAAGATCATTTGAAATATATATTTAGCAATAAACTGTAAAATGACCTATCATGGAAACATGCCAAAGTTTTATTTAGTCATGTAGGCTGTGTATGACTAATTACTATTGAGGGCAGTGATCTTTTCAAATAACACTATATATGTTAATTATATGTATTTAAATGACTTCTCAATTTAGATAAATGATAGAGAAATATTAAGCTACAGGCTTGTAAAAATGGTCTAGACATATTTTCAATGCATATATAATCCTTACAAGGGAAAGATATTTTCTAAAGATTCATTCTTAACTTTTATTCATACTCTTTCTGGTGTGTGTGTGCATGCTGAAAAATATATGGAAGTTAGGATATGAACACTTGCCTCAAAATTCAGTGATGGCACTTATATTCTACGTGATACTGAGAAGTACACTCTAATCTTATCTACAGAATGGAAACAAAAATAATTCCTCCTCCACTCAGGTTGTATGAATTAAATAAGGTATTCCCACAAAGGCACCTTGCAAATTTTAAAGCACTGCAAAAATGTCAGTTATAAAACTAACTACATTTGATTTCCTCAATTTCAAGTTATACTTTGCATCTCTTATAAATACTTGTTTTTAGTTTTGTTTTTTTCTTGCCTGAGGAGCTACATTGTACCTTCTTTGTACCTGATGAGCTGAATCTGATTAAACAACTTTCCCTTGATACCCAGGGCTTCCCCTTCTGTAACTTCTGTGTACCCATGAATTCTGCCCAAACCAAAGTTCTACCACCTTATTTTTCCAAAAGAATTCTCAATTTTCAGTCCAGATTTTAGTCAATAACTTTTTAAAAAATTTTACTTTAATTGTTGTTCTTGTACAGTTTTCTGTCTTTTACTCCCACCCCAGCCCACCACCCGAGCTCTCTCCACCTCCCTCTCATTTCCACCCCCCCCCACGTTTTTGTCCATGTGTCCTTTATACTTGTTATGCTAAACCCTTCTCCTTTTCGCCTGAAATTCCCTCCCCTCTCCCCTCTGGTCACTATCAGCCTGTTCTCCATTTCAGTGTCTTTGGTTATATTTTGCTTGTTTGTTTGTTTTGTTGATTAGGTTCCTGTTAAAGGTGAGATCGTATGGTATTTGTCTTTCTTTGACTGGCTTATTTCACTTAGTATAATGTTCTCCAGTTCCATCCATGCTGTCATGAAGGGTAGGAGCTCCTTTTTTCTGTCTGCTGTATAGAATTCCATTGTGTAAATGTACCATAGTTTTTCAATCCATTCATTTACTGATGGGCACCTAGGTTGCTTCCAACACTTGGCTATTGTAAATTGTGCTGCTATGAACATTGGGGTGCATAGGTTCTTTTGGATTGGTGTTTCAGGGTTCTTAGGATATAGTCCTAGCAGTTGAATAGCTGGGTCAAAAGGCAGATCCATTTTTAGTTTTCTTAGAAAATTCCATACTGTTTTCCATAGTAGTTGTACCAATCTGCAATCCCACCAACAGTGCACTAGGGTCCCCTTTTCTCCACAACCTCTCCAACACTTGTTGTTTATTGCTTTGTTTATGATGGCCATTCTGACCGGTGTGAAGTGGTATCTCATTGTGGTTTTAATTTGCATCTCTCTGATAGCTAGCGATACTGAGCATCTTTTCATGTGTCTCTGGATCCTCTCTCTGTCCTCCCTGGAGAAGTGTCTGTTCAAGTCCTTTGCCCATTTTTTAATTGGGTTGCTTGTCTTCTTAAAGTGGAGTCATGTAAATTCTTCATACATTTTGGAGATTAAACCTTTGTCTGAGGTATCATTGGCAAATATGTTTTCCCATACAGTTGGTTCCCTTTTTATTTTAATACTGTTTTCTTTAGCCTTGCAGAAGCTTTTTATTTTGATGAGATCCCATTTGTTTATTCTTTCCTTTATGTTCCTTGCTTTAGGGGACATATCAGTAAAAATGTTGCTGCATCAATAATTTTTTAAATTGATTTTAGGGAGAGAGAGAGAGAAAGAACTAGAAACATCGATTTCTCATTCCACTTATTTATGCATTCATTGGTTGATTCTTGAATGCGTCCCGAGGATCGAACCCGAAAACCTGGTGATTGGGAATGATGCTCTAACCAACTGAGCTTCCCAGCCAGGGTGTACTCCAGAATTTTTAATCTCACATAACCAACTGTGTAAGTACATTTTCATAGGTATTGCACAGTTTTTTTTTTGTTTCAGATATCAAAATTGACATTATTTTCTTTCCACCCTACCTCCCAACACACTTTCTGCTATATTTCGCCTCCTAAGATACCACTGTTTCCTCATCATTTAAACCAAAAGAAATTTATCCATAACCCTTGAATGGTCCTCATCTTTGTGATTTCATAGCTCTTTGATAGTATAGTTATCCAATTCTATTCTATAACCATTTTCTACAGTCTGCCCATTTTTCATTCCATGGATAGTATTCTATGCCAAACCATCAAGTTCCTTTGCCTGTAGCATTACAACAATCTCCTATTTGGACTTTGTTTCTGTACATTGCCTTATATTAACTTTTCCCACTCCAGCATGAGTTATCTCCCTAAACACAAATCTTGTTAAGCCCACCATGTAGCTTAAATTCTTTAAAAGATTTCCCTTTGGTCTTAGCACATAAAGTCCAAGACATAATATGCAATGATCAGAAAGCTACTGTTTTTCTCAAACCTCATCTGTACATTTATATATTTTCATCTAGCTTCATACTTCTGCTCTGATTTGTCCTTAATATCTGAAATATTTCAAGTATTTATTTAATTGAGATTTTAGAAGCTCAAGTACATGTTTCCTTCTTTCTTTCCTTGTTCCTTCTTTCCCTCTTCCCTCCCTCCCTCCCTTCCTTCCTCCCTTCTTCCCTTCCTCTCTCCCTTCTTCCCTTCCTCTCTCCCTTCCTTCCTCCTTTCCTCCCTTCCTTCCTTCCTTCCTTCCTTCCTTCCTTCCTTCCTGATGGTGCAATGAATGAATGTGTGTATGATGTCTGGATGGCTGAATAGATATTTATAATTAAAACTATTTGAATTTGGAAAAGTAGAAAGATAAGTAAACAATTATTTTAGACTTAGAAAATAGAGTTTAGCAATATGACATAGTCTCAGTCTATACCATCTCTTCTACTTTTTCCTTTTTTTACCTACATCAGGGTCTCTCAACCTTACACTGCTGAAATTTGAGTCAGATAAATTTTATTGTTGGGAGTTGTTCTGAGCACAATGTTTAGCAGTATCTCCAGTCTTTACCCATCATTATACCCCCAGTGGTGATAATTAAAAATGTCTCTAGACATTGCCAAATATTCCCTGGTCAGTAAACTTATCTCTAGCAGAGAACAAACACCTATGTTTTTGTCTTTCAACTTTTAAGGGAGGTGTTGATGAGAGGAAGGATTATATTGCTATACTTGATTATCTGATTATTGATGATTATCCATATTGATGTCCTGGCTAGCCACCTAGTCATTTAGAAGATTAAAATAACCCCCCAAACTCAGCCTGTAAGGCACTATAAATGCTTAGTCATTTTAAAGTCTTCTTTGGATCATTATGAAGTTTGAGTTTCAGAAACTATCTACGATCAAAGACTTGAAACGTGTCTAATTAGATTCAGAAACAATTTTAGTGTTTTAAAAAAAGGGCCTGAGACTATCACTTTCATATGATATTAGAAAAGTAGTTAGATGTTTTATATTTTACAAACTACACAAAAAGATAGAAAATTACAGTACTTTGTTTAATTAAAATAAGCAAACACCTCCAGAGTCTGCTATGTACTAAACACTGTCCACCTTGTCCAAGATATCTATACCTAGTAGAAACCATAATGGATGCTGTGAATACATAACATAAAAAAACACTTATTGAAACAATTTATTTTCTAAAAATTAAGTCAATTAGCAAACACATATTTTTGAAGGATCTATGATTACATAATAATCATGAATCTTTGAGAGGGATACAGGCATGTAAGAAATTACATTAGCAGTGGTCCTTTAACTGACCTACTAAGATGTTGGCATCTTTTTTATTATGAAAGAAATTTACTTTTTAATATCTATGCTCAGTGACTACCATCACATCAACACGAGTTATATTGCAAATAATCATGATCTGGACTGCTTTTGTCTGTAGCTAAAGCTGAAGCCATCCAATTAATATATGGTGTTCAGGGAAAATAGCTCACTTTAAATCAGGGTCTTAGGCAAAGGAAAGGACAGCCTTTTATTAACTTTGTCCCTTGTCTCTAGACATATTTATTGCATTTTTCTGGAACAGAAATACTAGAAGTTCCATCATAAGGCCATGTGTGCAAAAAAAAAAAAAAAAAAAAAAAAAAAATCTCCAGCTGCCTTGAATGTAAATAGCTTTGTTGTCATTTGATGGAAATACTATGCTTTTAATTTTTTTAAATAACACAATATTTAGAAATCTCTCCTGTAAAATATGGAAATGTGATGATTAAAAGTAAGGTTATGTGGAAATGATGATTATATCTTGTTTTTGTCCTTGTACTTAGCTATATATTTGAATTTTTTTATGTCCCTACTGCTAGCCAGCATGATCAGTAAATTTTTGTTCTTTAATTTGTCTGTTTATAAATGGAGCAAATAATACTCTACTATGGATTTAAATAAAATTTTAATGTATTTATCTTTCTTAAGTTCACAGTTATCTATACTCCAATTTCACTTTAGATATTTATTGTGTATTTATTATAATAGGTAGGTCTTTGTATCCACTGTTATTTCTTAAGTTGTTATACCAACTACTCTCATCAGTTTTGTATATTTCCCATATGAGTCAAAAATTTTTAAATATATCTTAAAATGGGACTCTGGTAGAAAGTTATAAAGTGCAATTTCAGTTCACGTCAAAAACATTAACTTAGAGCTCTTCCGGCCAAGATGGAGGCGTAGGCAGACGCACTGTGCCTCCTCTCACAACCAAAATTAAGGACAACAAATATTTAGAAACAAGAAAACAACTAGAACTCATAGAAAATTGAACTGTATGGAAGTCCAACAACCATTCATCCAGACCGGTAAGAGGGGTGGAGTCGCGGCAGGAAAAAGTGGAGGTGCGGACCTGGAATGCAGGCAGTGGTGGCTTGCAGTTCCCAGGTGCATAGGTGGCGGCTGGCGGTCCCCGGGCCCACAGGCAGCAGCTGGCGGACCCCGGGCACAGGGGGGCAACTATGCAGAACCAGTGAGGCCACACAAGGTGGCTGGTTGACCAGGTGGTCCCACATTTGTGCGTGCAGATGGTCCAGGCAGAGGGGAAGTGGCGGAAGGGACTGAATCCAGGAGAGAACGGAGCAGGCGCCATTGTTCCCTCTCAGACCCCACCGCCACATACAGCATCACAACCCAGCAGCTGGGCTGCCCCGCACTGGGGAGCGCCTGAGGCTCTACTCCTCGCTAGGTAACAGCACGCGCACGTGCGCAGATAATCCAGGTGAAGGGGAAGCAGCAGAAAGGACCGGAGTCCAGGAGAGAGCGGAACGGACACCATTGTTCCCTCTTGGACTCCGCCCCCACCTATACTGTCACAACCCAGCGACTGGGCTGCACCACCCTGAGGCTCCACCCCTCAGTACGTAATAGCCGCGACCAGACTAAAACCAAAACAAAACAAAACAAAAAAAAAAAAACCCACCGAAAAATGGCTCAAACCGGAAAACAAATAAAAGCCCCAGAGCCAATTCCTCTAAGCAGTGAAGAGATAGCCAACCTATCAGATGCACAGTTCAAAGCACTGGTCATCAAAATGCTCACAGAATTGGTTGATTTTGCTCACAAACTAGATGAAAAAATGCAGGCTACAATACGTGAAATGAAGGAAGATGCATGGGGAACCGATAGAGATGGAAGGAAAACTGGGACTCAAATCAATGGAGTGGACCAGGAGGAAGAAACTAAGAACCAAACAGAAAACAAGGAAGAAACAAGAATTCAAAAAAATGAGGAGAGGCTTAGGAACCTCCGGGACATCGTTAAACGTCCCAACATCCAAATTATAGGGGTCCCAGAAGGGGAAGAAGAGCAACAAGTGGAAAACTTATTTGAAGAAATAATAAAGGAGAACTTCCCCAATCTGGAAAAGGAAATAGACTACCAGGATGTCCAGGAAGCTCAGAGAGTCCCAAAGAAGTTGGACCCAAGGAGGAACACGCCAAGGCACATCGTAATTACATTAGCCAAGATTCAAATGAAGCAGAGAATTCTAGAAGCAGCAAGGGATAAGGGGACAGTCACCTACAAGGGAGTTCCCATCAGACTGTCAGCTGATTTCTCAAAAGAGACCTTCCAGGCAAGAAGGGGCTGGAAAGAAATATTTGAAATCTTGAAAAGCAGGGACCTACATCCAAAATTGCTCTATCCAGCAAAGCTGTCATTTAGAATGGATGGACAGATAAAGTGCTTCTCAGATAAGGTCAAGTTGAAGGAGTTCATCATCACCAAGCCCTTATTATATGAAATGTTAAAGGGACTTATCTAGGAAAAAGAAGATAAAAATATGACAGTGAAAAGACAGCAAACTCACAGCTATTAAGAACCACACCTAAAACAAAAGCAAACTAAGCAAACAGCTAGAACAGGACCAGAACCACAGAAATGGAGATCATATGGAGGGTTAGCAACAGGGGTGTGGGAGGAGAAGAGAGGGGGAAAAGATACAGAGAATGAGTAGCATAGATAGTGGGTAGAAAATAGACAGGGGGAGGGCAAGAATAGTGTAGGAAATGTAGAAGCTAAAGAACTTATGACACATGGACATGAACTAAAGGGGGGAATGTGGGTGGGAGAGGGTGGGTAGGGTGGAGGGGAATGATGGGGGAGAAATGAGACAACTGTAATAGCATAATCAATAAAATATATTTATTTTTTTATTTTTTTTTAATATATTTTATTGATTATGCTATTACAGTTGTCCCATTTCTCCCCCATCATTCCCCTCCACCCTACCCACCCTCTCCCACCCACATTCCCCCCTTTAGTTCATGTCCATGTGTCATAAGTTTTCTAGCTTCTACATTTCCCATACTATTCTTGCCCTCCCCCTGTCTATTTTCTACCCACCATCTATGCTACTCATTCTCTGTACCTTTTCCCGTTCTCTCCTCCTCCCACGCCCCTATTGCTAACCCTCCATACAACTGTAATAGCATAATCAATAAAATATATCAATAAAATATATTTAAAAAAAAGAAAAAAAAAACATTAACTTAGAGATGTACTGTCATTACCACATTTCAGGCAAAGTACTATCAAGGGAGTTGGATATTAGTGTGCAGAAGCCTAAGACAAAAGTTGTGGAGCTAAAGACAAGCCATCCAAGAGGTGGCATGTTAGGAATAATTTTAAGTTAATACCAGGCAGAGTGGCAGGTTTTAAATCTGAATATGTTCAGTAGCTTAAGCAATTTTCATAATCACCCTATTACCATTGGTTCAACAGATGTCTCAGGTCAGAAATAAGTCATGTTAATCATCACTGGTGTGGGATGGTCGATGTCTGTCTGGAAGCTGAGGATGGGTTTTCTCTTACCCAAACAATATGGCTTGAAAGAATTGATCCTGGGTGATTTAAAAAAAAATAGAATAATGAACTTGAGAACACAGAAAATATTTCCATTTTTTCCTATTTGCTACCACACATTTGAAAAGGAAGCATCAGAGACATTTCAATCACTGACTCCTCACTTACACCTTTTCCTAACAATAGGTTTGTTATATTTCTGAGAAGAGGATACCTATACCAATAAATACAACAAAATCTATTTGGTTTTAGGTACTTTACAGTTTGAAAGTTTCAATAAAAACTAAAAAATTTTAGCAGGGGTAAACTGTGGAAAGTAAAGGAGGAGGTCTTTTAAGTTTCACTTTTCATCCTTCCATACTGTTTGAATTTTTATAATGATTTTAATAATTTCATAATAAAACACAAAGGAATAAAATATAAAAACAAAGGAAATAGAGAAAAAGTCTATAAGATTCTCTTGGTTCATTGACTTTGACTGGAAAAATGAAGAGAATTGAAAATAATATTAGCACACCATTTCTGTTTACCTTTAAAACATAGAGCATAGTAACATTTAAAGTAGCCTGGATAAGGACATATTTTCAGTACGGAAAAAAAAAATTTACTCATTTTATTTACTTACTTGTTCCATCAGTATGATTTTTAAAATTATGTTAAAAGGCATCTGGATTTTTTTATGATGAATTTGTACATCATGAGGTTTTTTCTTTCTTTTATAAAATTTATTGGGATGACATTGATTAAGAAGATTATATAGGTTTCAAGTGTACTTTCCTATAATATATGATCTTCATATTGCATTGTGTGCTGAACACCCAACATGAAATCATCTTTGATCACTGTATATTGACCCACTCTACTGTTTACTACATCCCCAGCTCTCTTTTTTCTGTTAACCACCATACTGTTATCTATGTCTGAATTTTTGTTTGTTTGTTTTTCTTGTTTGTTCATTTATTTCTTTCAGTTTTATATCCCACCTATGAATGAAATTATATGGTTGTTAACTTTTTCTGTCTGACTTATTTTACTTAGCATGATATTCTCAAGGTCCATCTGTGTCACCATAAGTGGCAGTATTTCACCTTTTCTTATGACTGAATAAATACTCCATTGTATGTATGTACCAGTTCTTGTTTATACAGTCATCTGTCAAAGGCTACTTATTTCTATGTCTTGGCCAACTTGGATAATGCTACAAAGAACATGAGGTACATATATCTTTGAAATTTTTTCAATTTTATCAGGTAAATACCCAGAAGAGGGATTGCTGGATCATATGGTAACTCTATTTTTAATTTTTTTGAGGATCTCCCATAATGTTTTCCATGGTGGCTCTGCCAGTTTTCCTTCTCTCCAGCAGTGAATGAGGGTTTCTATTTTTGTACAACCTCTCCAACACTAGTTAATACCAGATTAAGATGACATTAGAAAAAAACCTCAAGAAAAGTAATGAGTTTATTCTAATGTTATCTTATTTTGGTATTTCAGGCTTTAAGAATGAGTCACAAAATCAGGACCATATAGCAGTTACAAGCAGATTCAGGCTATTGGGCATCAAAACTTAGCTCTATCAACTTAGTAGATACATAAAGTGCAAATCACTTACTCTTTTTATGCTTACATAAATAGACTTGATTCCTAAATCACAGGATTGTAGGCATTAATTTAGTTAGTGTTATACCTGGAAAATAGTAAATATTCAGCAAGTCAGGCTGCTGACTGCTTCAAGCTGAAGTGGAATTTGAAGAAGATAAAATAAAATATTAGAAAAATTAATAACAATACATGAGTGGATAAAAAAAGCTGTGGTACATTTATACAATGGAATACCATGTGGCTGTAATAAAGAAAATATTACCTTTTGCAACAGCATGGATGGACCTAGAGAATACCATGTTAAGTGAAATAAGCTAGGCAGAGAAAGACAAATACCATATGATCTCACTTATATGTGAAAGCTAGTGAACAAATTAAACCGATGAACAAAATAGAAACAGAGGCATGGATAAGTGGAACGGACTGACTCTGTCAGAGGTCAGGGGGAGGGACTGGATAAAAGAAGGGGAAAGATGAAGGGATTAGCCGAAGAACATATATGCATAAACATAGACACAGACAACGGTGTGGGGATGGCCAGAGGGAATGAGGGGGAGCTCAGGAGCTGGGTAGAGGTGGGAGAGAGGGGAAAAATGGGGACATCTGTAATAATGTTAACAATAAAAATAAAGGAAAAAATAGAGGAAAAAATAGTTCCATTCATAGCCACCCATTCTTCTCATAATTACATACTGCATTTTAGGGTAATAAATTATAATTTTGCTGTGTTTAAATAAATCACTCTCAGAATATGTTGTCTCTTCCCAGCTCCCCTCAACTCCTACATTTTTACCATAATATAATCAAATAAGTTTCTGTATTTACTTTCAAACAATAAATATAGAAATGACAGGGAATTTAAGTAATTACTCAAAATATTTTCTAAGATCAAGGAAGCATTAATTCATATTCTACCTTTATCAAGTGAATGTTCATCAAATAAACACTTAGAATACAGTTAGAGTTGTTGCAACTCCAGTTTAGACAAGTATTTCAAGATAATATGCATTTAAAAAAGATAATAACTTGAAAGATTTAGGAAATTTTGGTCATGAAATGCTAGAAATGATAACGTTATACATTTATTTATGATTTTTAATTATAATCTTCACTATATTATAAAATCATGTATTAGACAACTTTTAAAAGGTAAATATTAAATTTAGTATTTTCCTGATTATTTCTAATTTCTATTGTTCTATTTCCTTATATAGGTTAACTGATTTGTCTCACAGTGAAAAATTAAGTTTTTAATTTTAGTTAAATACATATTAAAGAGTATCCTGAATTTTGATATTTGGAAATATATGTGATCATAAATATTAAGATTTCCAAAACTGGAGCAAAACATAAATAATTAAACTAATTTTTAAAGAAGTCATATTTTCATAAATATAAACAACAGAATGAGATAGACTGAATAAAATGTAAAACTTAACCTGTTAAAACACTGTGAGTGAAAAAATGCTGTATTATTTTTTCCAATTTTATATTTTACACTTATCAAGTTAAAGGTTAAGACATGCAATTAGGAAAAATAATACCATGTACCAGAACACTTAAATATGTAAATGACTACTAAGTAGTGACAAATGTTCGGACAAAGTTATTTTGCTGCTGCATACAGCTAATGATTTAACTAGTAAGTTATTATTTAAAATGTCATTAGAAGTTCATTCATTTTTAGACAAAAAGGTAAAAATGACAGTAGAAATTAACTAGTAGCTATATTGAAATCTTTATTTCAGTTGCAAAACTAGATTATTTGCACATAAAAGCAATCCATGTATAAATAACTTTCATATAATTCATTCTGTTATTTTAAAGTAACATTCCAAAAATATATTATCATTCCTTTCTATTTTGATATTTCTATATGCAGGTAAAATTATTATGCTAGTTTCTACTACTCTTATAGTAGGAATAAAGGTAAAGATTCAATGTCCATATTCTTAGATGACATTTATTTTGAGTCCTGCACAATTGCTATTGTAATGTCATATTTTCAGCTTTCATCAAGGAACACTACAGAAAATATATTCATAGTATACATGCTGCACAAATACCATTGAGGCCATTGTTTGCATTATGATATCACACAGCAATCTGATATAAAATTTCACCTGAGGAATTTCCTGTTGAGTCAGTTGCTGAAATGAACTTTGCCTCTTCTTGTAATTTCAACTGTTGTAATGTTTAAATCAGAAATATGTAGATGATTGCTTCTTTCTCTTATGCTTTGTTGGCAATACATTTTACAATTTATTATTTAAAATACTGGCATTTATGACTAATTTATTTCTGTATTTTTAATCTAACTTAATTTCTAATTTTTATCTATAGTTTGTTAGATTTTTAAAATTTTATCTTTCAATTACAGTTGACATACAATATTAGTTTCAGGTGTACAGCATAGTGATCAGACATTTATATAACTTATAAAGTGACCACCCCAGTGAGTCTATTACCCATCTGATACCATACATAGTTATTATAATGTTAATGGCTATAATCCCTATACTGTGTTTTACATACCCATGACTATTTCAATAACTCAAATTTGTACTCCTTAATCCCTTTCATATTTTTAACCTGTGTACCCTCTCCCATCTGGTGACCACAAATTTGTTCTCTGTATTTATGTTTGTTTAATTTTCTTTTGTTTGTTCACTTGCTTTGTTTGAGACTTTGACACAGTGAAAAAGAACCAGTTATGTGCCACTCTATAAGAAGTCATTATTGATTTGTTAATACTAAGGCTTATGTAAAATTGAATCCAGTAGAAATTTAAGGGTTATGAACTTCAGGATAGCTGTCTTATAACAAAGGGACACATTTTAACCATTATTTCTTTTAAAATTATATTTTAATCTCTTGGGTTTTACCACCATCCTATTTTTTTGTTTTGTTTTTAAAGAGATGGTTATATAAAGACTACTAAGGCAAGTAATCATTTCTACATTGCTAAAAATTGTTTATTGATTTGTTTTAAAGAAACAATTGGACCTATCAGCTACTTTTTTCATATTGAATGTACTTTAGAAAGATATAATTAATTTATAATTTATAATATATAAATCTTAAATGTAAAGCAACATGGATTTTGACATATGTTTATACCTGTATCAAAACTCCCATATCTCCCTATCTTTTCAATATCTTTTCGTAGAGGTGACCATTGTTTGGATAGCTATCACAATAATTTTAATTATATATATTCTTGAACTTGGTGTAAACAGAATAGTATGTATTATTTTCTGTTTGGCTTCTTTTATTCAACATTACCTTTGGAAATTTATTCACATTTTTGTACTATCTATAGCTTGTTACTTTTTACTTATGAGTCAGGAGTTTTACAAGTTAACTTAATAGATCTATTATTGATGGATATTTGAATTGTTTATAATTTGGCAATATCATGAATACAGTGATAAATGACTGTACACATGCATACTTATTTCTATTGAATAAATATTCCTAGGAGTGGGTATCAGATAGGTGTGTGTCAGACTTCACTGGAAATTTATTTGTTCTGATTAATATAGCTACAGACTTAATGGATTAAATAACACAAAATTATTATCTCAGTTTCTGTAGGTCAGATGTTCTCTTAGAGCTTCACAAGACTGAACTTGAGAGTTTAGCTGGACTGAGTTCTCACCTGTAAACTCTAGGAAAAATTTGATGTAGTCCCATTTGTTTAATTTTTCTTTTGTTTCCCTTGCCCTAGGAGATATATTGGCACAATTATTGCTAAGCAAGATATCTGAAATTTTCCTGCCTATGTTTTCTTCTAGGATTTTTATGGTATCATGACTTTAAGTCTTTTATCCATTTTGAGTTTACTCTGGTGTACGGTATAAATTGGTGGTCTAGTTTCATTTTTTTTCCATGTACCAGTTCAGTTTCCCCAACACGATTTATTGGAGACTCTCTGCACTGTTGTATGCTCTTGCCTCATTTGTAAAGTATGAATTGACCATAAAGGTGTGGGTTTATTTCTGGGCTCTCTGTTCTGTTTCATTGATCTATATGTCTACATTGAATTAAAAAGCTTCTGCAAAGATGAAGAAGCCATCATCAAAATGAAAAGGGAACACACTGTATGGAACAACATATTTGCCAATGATACATCAGATAAGGGTTTAATTTCCAAAATATACAAATTCCTTTATACAGCAGGAAGGCAACCCAATTTAAAAATGGGCATAAGATCTGAATAGATCACCAAGGAGAACATAAAGATGACCCATAGGCATATGAAAAAAATGCCCACCATCACTGGCCATCAGAGAGATGCAAATTAAAACCATAATGAGATATCACTTCACACCTGCCACACCTGTTGCTGGGAATGCAGACTAGTATAGCCAGTGTGGAATTTCCTCAAAAAATTAAAAATGGAACTACCTTTGGACCCAGTAATTCCACTTCTGGGAATATATCCTAAGAATCCTCAAACACCAATTCAAAAGAATATATGTGTATATACCCCTATGTTCATAGCAGCATTATTTACAATAGCCAAGATCTGGAAACAGCCTAAGTGATCATCAGTAGATGAATAGGTAAAAATCATATGGTACATTTACACCATGGAATACTATACTATGTAGCAGTAAAAAAGGAGTTTTTACATTTTGTGACAGCATGGATAGACCTAGATACTATTTTGCTACGTGAAATAAGCCTGTCAGTGAAAGATGAATACCATATGATCTCACTTACATATGGAATCTAATGAATAAAATAAACTGATGAGGAAAACAGAATCAGAGGCATAGAAACCTGCAAGAGACTGACAGCTGTCAGAGGGCCAAGGGAGAGGTTGGGTCTGCTTGAAAGAAGATGAAGGGATGAGTCAAAGAACATATGTCCATGACCCATAGACATGGACAACAGTGTGGGGATTGTCTGAGGGAGTGTGTGGAGGGGGGTGGCTGTTGGAGAGGGACAAGAGGGGGGTGGATTGAGACAACTGTAATAGCATAAACAATAAATTTTTTTTGGTCTAATTAGCATTTTATTTATTTTTTTAAGTTTGTTAATTATCTGATCTTTTTTTTAATCAGTATTTTTTAACTGTTGATATTGTACAGTTTTCTGTCTTTTACCCCACCCCCAGCCCACCACCTCAGCCCTCCCCACCTTCCTCCCATTTCCACCCCCCATAGTTTTTGTCCATGAGTCCTTTATACTTGTTGCTCTAAACCGTTCCCCTTTTCCCCTGAAATTCCCTCCCCTCCCCCTCTGGTCACTGTCAGACTGTTCTCAATTTCAGTGTCTTTGTTTATATTATGCTTGTTTGTTTGTTTTGTTGATTAGATTCCTATTAAAGATGAGGTCATATGGTATTTGTCTTTCACTGCCTGGCTTATTTCACTTAGCATGATGCTCTCCAATTCCATCCATGCTGTGGCAAAGGATAGGAGCTCCTTCTTTCTTTCTGCTGCATAGAATTCCATTGTGTAAATGTACCACAGTTTTTTGATAAACAATAAAATTAAAAAATAAACATATCCTCAGGTGATGATTAAATAAATAAACAGATACAACTCTAGAGAAAATAGTCTTCAAGCTTCTTGTTGGAAATATTCAGTTCTGTGTGGTTTAGGACTTCGAGGTTGCCATTTCCTTGCTGGATGTCAGCTGGACCCATATTATTGTAGTCCACCCACATTCTTTATCACAGCAGTCTTCCAACTTTAGGGCAGAAATCACATGCCAAATCTTTCCCATGATTTTCTGATTTTCTCTTCTGCTCTCATCTTCAGAAAATTTTTTCTGTTAAAGGACTTACATAATTAAGTTAGGTCCACTTAGATAATGTCCCTACCTTAAAGTTTATGTGATTAGTAACTGTCATCACATTGCTATGTAATGTAACAATGCCATAGCAGTATGAAGAGGATGAGGATCATGGGGCTATCTTGTAATTCTGCCCGGTACAGAGAGTTTATTTCTCTGGTAGCCCATTGTGTTCAATACTGAACCAATTACTGTTGCCAGAGAACTGGGGTATACTGATTGGCTCTAACCAGTTATAGCCCATCTTCATCTGTATAATTGGGAAAGTGAGAGTCCTTTCAAGTCAGGTAAGGAGGGAATAGACACTGAGAAGTCAACCAATAAATGTTTAATGCACTTGAATTCTGGCCATGGTTTTGCCACTATGAACCATGTAAGTTTTGGCAGAATTCTCTAATTGTTTTCACATCTGTGAAATACTATTGATATTTGTATGGGTGTCCCTAGGTTATATGTCCTTTGCTTCTAAAAGCTGTTATCCATTACTTTATCATAAAACTGCACTGAACTTGGGCTACTGCATTTCAGAGGACAGAAAGCTGCATATCCCTGATGTTCTTAGTGTTAAAAGAGAATCTTTCATCACTTTCACATCCTTACTGATAATGGACATAATTTGGGGTGCTTTAAAAGAAAATAACTTCATTCAGTCTTCTCAAACATAATTCCCAAATAGAAAGAATTTTAATTTGTGACTTACTCATATTGAAGGGTATGCCGGGAAGATAGTTTTGTTAAAAAATTCCATTGAAACACAGACACATTCTTTTTGAAATTTGAGATAGTGGTTGTATACTAACTTTAGGAAACTTTTAGAGTGAAGTAACATTGATGATGCTGGGTCCTAGAATTTTAGCCATCATTTGTCTAATCATTTATTTTTTGGTGTAGACCCAGGGCTAATTTCTAAGGAAAAAAAGTTCAAACTTCCCCTGGTATAAATATCTAAAATGGTGGTTGGCCATCCACTCAGGCATAAATCTTTGTTAGGCTCCTTATTTAATATTTATTCTTCTCAATTGTTTGGCAATGCATATGGATGTGCTTTGATTAGAAGAAGAAAAGTTCTCTTCTCTAGATTCTTGCCAAATAATATAATCTTGAAATTCTTGCTGTCAGGATGTTATTAAATTCCCATTGTGAGGTATAATATTTATGGAAAATTTCCCAAAAGATGATGCAACATATGCTCTTCTGGCCGCACTGAATGTTATTTTTGGATGAAGTCCAATCATAATAGTTCTGTTATACTGTGTAGGACAGTATTATTTTGACCCCTCTTAGGTTTACTCTTACTGAATTATGCCTCAGTGCTAGGTCATTGACCTACACTGAAAGATGTTACTTGAAGCAGCTGTGTGAAATGCATTATTATAGGAAGTGTAAGGAAGCACAGGAAACATCAAGCTCTTTATCACACACAGTCCCCTTTATGAGAAAACAAGGAAGAAATTTCCCTCAGGTTTACCAATCAAGAACAGCTCTGCTTCTA
The DNA here is from genome assembly GCA_039655065.1 of Glossophaga mutica. Taxonomy (NCBI): domain Eukaryota; kingdom Metazoa; phylum Chordata; class Mammalia; order Chiroptera; family Phyllostomidae; genus Glossophaga; species Glossophaga mutica. The sequence continues at coordinate 92,281,890 of CM077310.1, forward strand.
CTGAAAAACTGATTTGATTTCATATTATGGCCCCTGTGAATCCAGTAACACATCACGCTTTGGTCACTACTAGGAGCTCTATTTGTGGACCCTAGTGCTCCGCTCTTCTATGATACAATATAGAATGCTTTCTTAGTGTGTTTATCCGACCCAAGATGTGATTTGCCCTCTGTAGTGATTCCCTTAACTATACATTCTATCTCTTGTATCGAAACATTTTTTCTAAGATGCTTCAAACCCTTTGTGAAGTGAGAAAGGGGACTTTGAGAATAACTCAAATACTGGTTCATTTTTACTTCTCTTAGTTTTCTATTTATTTTTTAAATTTGATAATTATCTATTGCATTTCATATGTTCACTATTTAAAATTTGTAATTCTTGTATTAATTAATTCAACTATTTTTATATGGCTTCTATGGCCAACCTTAGTGCAGGCAGCAAATTCCTGCTTGAAAAATATTATTGATTTTAGTGTTAGAGAAATATAAACTGAAAATGGTGATGGGACAGGCTGTGAGAAGAGGAAGGAGGGATGCCCAGGCAGGACTAGCATGTGAGGGAGAGTTTCTGTCAGAGGGAATAGACTATGGAAATTCACTGAGATATGAGTGATGACTGTGGCTATTTTAGAATGGCTTAAGAATAAGCTATCAGAGCACTGTTGATGGTGAGGCTAGATCACCAAGGGCCTCATATCAAATTAAGGATTCATGTTTTTATTTCTTTTTTGTTTATTTTTCTTTTTTCCCCCCCTAAGACATCAGGGAGCCACTGAGAATCCCAAGGAGAGAGATGAAGTCAAAGAGATTTCTTCTATCTTCCCAAACAACTGGCATTATGTTTTGAAAATATTAGGTATTAAATGGATATTGATTAATAAGTTGGTTACTCTGAGAAGGATAACTGCATATTTCATTCAATCTTCTTAACATGAATTTCTTCATAAATTTTTTTAATACATAAACTTTGTTAGAAATGGAGAACTGTTATGTTTCCCCACTTTGTCATTTTCTTTCCCTGTCTGCTTATTATTTTTTTTTAAGTATTTCATGGTGAAGGTGAGCTCTAGAATCAGGAGTTACAATCCTGGCTCTGCCACTGATGAGGTGAGGTGTACAGCCTGGGACAAACAACAAAACCTCTCAGGGCATCCCCATAAGGCAGTTGGGGATTTAATGAGTAAATGTGCACTGAAGTATGTAACCAGACTGGGCTTATAGTGAGCCTACAAAGTTGGTACTACAGCACGGTTATTGTTTTCTGTTGCTTTTTTTCACTTATTTTTCTTTTTGTCATAGATGCATTTGTTTTGGCAAAGTGCAGTCTCCTCTATATAATGTCTATAGTAAAGAAACTGTTTTATCCTACAAGGTTGTGAAAAACGTATATAACGTGACATTTTTTAGCATAGCTGGGCTTTATTTCACTGACGTGAAAATAGCTTTTGTCTCGACATCTCTATTATTTTCTCTGATTCTGAAATTTTTACATTATTGTTCATCATTCCAATTTTGAGAATCTGAATTGTTGCAAACATTTTTCCAATTTTTACTTCAACTAAGTGCATTGTAAATATTCCCCAAATAAGCTTCATGTGAAAGCAGTTGCTAACTTTAAACAAAAGACTCATGAAACTAATCTGTTTTTTTAAATGAGTTGTACATCTACCTTCTTCCTTTCATAGAATACATATACACATACATATGTAGATATATTTATACTAATATAAAATATATTTATTATGTATATACATATTTTTTCTTTTAATCTTTATTTTCTTTGGTTTGAAAAACCTAGGGAGGACCAAGGTTGGACAGTATTTTAAAAATTTAGTGTTGATTTATACCCTACTGTTTCCCCAAAAGAATTTCAGGAAGTCATTTACAATTTAAAAAAAACCCACATAGTTACAATGCAACCAAAACGAGTAAAAAAATCAGTGTAAACCAACAAGAACCTAGTAATAAAGGTGAAAGGGGAATATTGGGATCTATAAGAAAACACCCTGTAAACATTATCTTGGAGCAAAGAATCTAGAGGGTTCAATGAAATGCGTTCTCCAGAAAGCCTTCTGTTATCATTACTAACAGATTGTATGAAATTACTCTCACACAAGGAGCTTGGGAAAAACACATTTTGAATATTTCACTGAGTCCTTACCTCATTGCCTCAGTCTCTGGCCCTACTAACTTTCAGAGGCCAGTCCTTGTTTTCTCCCACTGGCCCCAATTTCACTTCTCCCTTAAGGGGCCTCCGCTATGCTTATTTTATGAGACATCGGCCTATCATTCATTCCTCTTGTTTTTCCAGATCCAAACTGGTGTTTCATGTCTAGTGCCAGCATCTACTTTCCTTGGTGAGCTATTTTTGTTACAACAGTCTCTCTACTCTCTACCAGCATTTTTCTTTTGTCTAGAAAGGAAGTAGGCTGTGCACGTAAAACCCAGATGGGACCTATATTTACCAACTGCTCCGTTTTGGGATGTGGCCCTTCTTTTAGTGCTGATTCCATATGTCTCTACAAGGTTTGTGTATTTCCTGTTCCTTCTGATCCCAGACTTTTGGGCTTTTATTTTTCTTACTGGTCTCAAATTAGGACTGGAAGTTTGATTGGATAGAGGGAAAAAGGGAAACACATACAACTCATTATATGTAAATCTTCATTTTGCAGACATAACGGAGCATTTATCTATTCTAACATAATATTAGATATAAAGAAGGTTTTCACAGATTCCTGTGCAGATCCCAGGCCAAGATTGGACTTCCATTTTTATTCATGCAGTATATCACTCACAATGATTTTATCCAATTCAGTACTTTTCACACTGTTCGCTGCTCCCTGATCTTTCAGCACAAGCAAACAATCTTCTGAAAATCTCAGTATGAAGGACAATTAATGAGAAACATAGCAGAAAGGTTATTACGCCTATTTTCTGGCCAGAGCTCTTTGAATCACTCAAAGGAAGCTAAGTATTATTTTGACATTCATTATTGGATGAACACCGACTATCTGTTTCTGAAGATAAGATTGGCAAACTGCTTCCACAGCCGGATCCACACAGCATGGCATGCGCTTGTGAAAGGGACTCATCTGGTCTAAGTTCCCCTGCCCTTATAGCACGCAGAGTTCAGCTGGAACTTGAAGTGTGAGTAGTATTTCTTTCCAAATGCAATTAACTGTCCTAAGAGATCCCAAAGTTATCGTGAGCTATAATATTCCATTCATCCTAAGCTACTGACTAATCATAAGTCTAATTGCATTGTAACACAATAGATCACAATGGTTATTTCATTTGCTAACTTGGAAATTTTTTTAAGGCAAAGAACATTAAATTACTAGGTCATAATGAAATAAAATTTTGAAAAAAGAATGTTTCAAAAGAAAGATGAAGAAAAGCATGCAAATTAAAATTTGTTTCAGCCTTCAAGTTCTTTCCAGATGCCAACATTTGTTTTCCTTTCTTATTTTTACCCTAGTTTTCTAAACTTTTGTGACACTTCTCCAACATATTTATCCTAATAATGCTCCTGCTTAGAGACCCCTAGCTCTCTCTAATGCTGCCTTTGGACTATTTGGGATAAATCCTTCTAGCTGTCAACAATTTTTCATGCCTTGTCTTCTCATATGTTTGTTTTGCAGAGCCTTTCTCCCTGTAGCAAAAAATGAAAGAGGGTATGTAGACCAAGTGTGAAAACTGGAGTTTTTTCTCTTGTTCCAAGGCCTGTTTCCATCATTTCTCTACTCTTTTCTTTTAAGCTGATGTTCAGTTCCATCATGCTGCTTTATAGCTGCTGTTCAAACTTTAATGAGGACAATCAATGCTTGCTCTGCCTTTTAAAAAACATTAGAACCCAGAAATTACAATGTCCAACAACTTCAATTGAGTAAATGCAATTATATCAAAACTGTGAATTAAAAACAGTATCTTACAAATTTAATAACTCAAAGTACAGACAACCAAGGACCAAATGTCTCTGACTGTTATGTACCTTAAATTGCTCTTCATCCATGGTGACCTTGCTTTAGCAAATAGCATCCAAACTCATTTATCCATTTTCCAGCCTGAGGAGGCCGGTCATTGTTTATCTCCCATAGGGAGGATCAGAGTCAGGGCAGCTTGCTTCATGTCTGACACTTGAAACCTTTTGAACCCAGATCACCCATATTTGAAATATTAGGTACAACCATGGAGGTCTATGGCAATGGTGTTTTATTTCTTCCCTGTATTTCCCCCTCAAAAAGGAAGGTGATAAAAATAAGTTTAGTGCACTGGCATTTGAGCACTGCTAAATACCCACCTTACCTGGTGAAGGTACATTAATTATAGTTGCTATTAGTTTCTTTACTCTTATTCCATGACCTGACAATTAAACAAACTCAAATATGGAGATGAAAATCAATTAGAAATTCTAGCACCAGCTGTACCTTTTCTGGGCTTTAATATAGCACCATTACTCAGACATGACCTCAGTGAGACCTGAGAATTCAATTCAGGTGACAGTAGAGGCGACTACTGAACCTTCAGGCTTTTGGATAGCTATCCCTCCCATAGATATGGTGAAGCCCTCTTTTCGTTCCTGTGAATTCAGATTGGAAAAATCTAAGTCACTGAACATAATGAGTTTGTCTTCAATAACAGTGATAGCAGACACTGATTGCAGAGTGTTGGAGAAGGCCATCGGTTTGTTACACATGTGAGGATTAAATACAAAACCAGAACCATAACACACCATTCAGAAAAATGTCCTCGTATCCTGTAAAATGCCTGTTGTAGTGTGGAACATTTTACTGAAGCATAACTGAGCAGATATTATACATATCAAACACAAATGCCAAAAACAAATCCTTTGATAAGGGCTATGAGATTATTTATGACCTTTTCTGTGTGCATCCTTATCTTTCACACTTATGCTGGCTTTTCTGCGTTTCCATAATTTTTCAAAATGTGGATTGTAAATAGGGATCCTGCTGCCCTGGCCACACTGAATATAATGATGAGAAGGGAAGGCAGTCAAGCCCTGGAAGAACAGGAAGATACCATGGGGCATCTCATAATCAGTTTCACCCATCGCCTCTTCCCCATTAGGAAGGGTGTTCTCAGAGTTTACTGGATTCACTTCTCTACAAACAGTAGCTAATTTCTACCTTCAATTATATTTTTATTTTTATCCAGTCTATTTGACTCTTGCTGCTCTTTATCCAGTCTATTTGACTCTTTTTCATGTTATAAGGTCCATTCCTAGTAAATATGCCCTGCTCACACCTATCTCCAATGAGCCCTAATAAGACTGCCCCTCACATCCTTCTATAGTCTTTCTCCTTTTCCTAATGAGCACTATCACTCTTGTAAGGTTCCTGGCAGACACCTTAGCGTCCTGTCAGTGGCTTCGCATCCTCTTACCTGTCTCACATTGCAGGAGGCAAAGCCCCTCTAGTGAGTCTCATCTTTTACTTCCTTCTACTTCCCAGGTTCTCAGCCCAGTGATATACTTCTGGCTCCATTTTACCTCAGCTACTAGTTTAATATCTCAAAAGCAAGACTAGAAAATAGAATTTAATTTTTCTGTTCTTAATTTTGGATTGGTTAAGGCTGCCTGTGTTGACATGGATTTAGAGTGGCTGGTGGGAAAAGCCTTGAATGATTGGCTAGGGGGCCACAGGAAAGAAGAGTTGATACTGGGGTCATGTAAGTGAGATTTTACCCTAAACACAGATATAATCATGTTAAAAAGAAAACTTACATAGTCCTAAACTACAAGATTCACTTCATGCCCACTCTGTGAATCTTGACTAGCTTGTTCTCTCCCACGTCCCTGTAATTTTTCTCTTCTTAAGCCAAACTGGAGCACTGCCACCTCCTAAGCACATATTTTCTCACTTTGTCTCTCCTCATGCCTTTCCCTTTGCATTTTCCCCAAACTGTAAAAAGTTCTGTTACAACACTCGTTTAAATTTTGCTTCCTGCATGAAGTATCACAATAAACTTTTTCTCTGCTTTCCTGCTTTGTGGCCTGCCTTTTATGCTATTCTTTACACTGTTTTCCTGTTCTGTCCTTACAATAGGTGCTACCATGTCATAGAATACTGAAACTGGAATCTTTCCTCACCCAACTCTGCGCCAGCCTGTCCTTTGCCTGACACCATTACTAAAACTAAATCTCAAAGGAGCTGTGACATGTACATGTGAAAGCATTTGACAAGTCAGAACTAGAACCCAGATGCCTGGCAGCTGCTTGTCTTAGTTGTCCTGCTAACTTGTAAATGCATACCAATTCACAACAACCAACAACAAATGATTGCTTCTTCACGTTATCAATTCCACAAACAATTGGGATATTGTCTAGCTTTATTTTCTGCGGATTTTTTTGGTGCAACTTTGAACATCAATTTCTTATGCACTAACATTTTAGAACCTCTTTACATTTTATAGGAAAATAGATCTGTTTTTCTTCATGCCCGTTATTCTTTTCTATCTGCATACCCATTTCTTGTCCACCATTTTCCTTTGCCCCCCTCTTCTGTCCCCAGATCTTCTGGTCTGTTTTCCACATCCTGGTCCCTGTACTTACCCCTGGGTCTGTTTCTGATCTTCCCTCACCCAGTGTCTTGACTGGTTCTCTGCTCTGGTCTTTGGTGCTGAAATGGATTTATTGATTGTCTTCATCTGTGTTGTAAGTATTTGTTAGATAGTGTTTGTGATTTATTTTGTAGTGAATTGGTTGGCTATTGCTTTTACACTCTTTTACACTAAAATCAGTTGTAAACTTTCTGAGGACAGGATAACTTCTTGTTCATCTTTGAAAAACCCGAAATACCTAATAGAAATACTTATAAATAATATGCTCAATAAACATTTGTTGAAATAGGAAATAGATGCAAGGATGAACCCCATAATCATGAGCTCTTTCTTCTGGCATAGTACAGAAAATGTAGAACTGTGACATGAATCTTATTTAATTTATTTAATTCATTGATTTATCTTTGCCAAAGCAAACATGCTGAAATTTGTGAATTCAGCTTGATTAATTTTGGGATTGTTAGGGTAAGTGTTTTCATGTCTTGAAAAACTCATGTCCTCTCTCTCATTTGAAAAAAGGAAGGATTTATTACACTTTAATAAATATTTACTGATAAAAGAAACACTCTGATAGCATCATTTACTGCAACCTGGTGCATCCATGTATTACTGTTGATAACTAGTCATGCTTCCAAATCTGTGTGCTGCTGCATGCAATATGTTGGACACATGCAACCTCAGAGCTTCAGCTCCTGCAAGCCTCCTTGGAGCAAGCAGTCACATCAATGGTTGTTCCCACTCCTCTGATAGAACATTAACCATATTTCCTGTTTATCTACAACATTGCTACCAGACAAACTTTGGGACTACCTAAATGTAAATATCTAACAAAACAGTAACCAAAACTTAGTATAGGCTGTGTATATGTAGAACAGAACTCTAAAATAACTGCTCAGAGTGAGCTTTAATTTGAAGGGAAACAAGTTCTTATGTCCAAGGTTAATTAATGTCATGTCTAATGTTAATATCAAATGAGCATAAAAGAAAGGACACTGTTATAGTAAACTACACCAACTTTCTTTCCTGTCCAGTGTTGGTTTTTGTTGATTTTTTTTTTTGAACTCAGGAAAATAGATTTTAAATTCTGGCTACTCTAGTTGCTGTTCAAGTCAGTGTTTCTCATACTCAGGGTAAGCAGAGGAGAGGTTGTGAAAACTGCAGACTAAACCCTAAACTGGAAGCTCTTGGGTATGAAACTATGGAACTTGGATTTTTTAATACTTCCACAAGTGATTGTACTGCACCCAGAAGTTTGACAAGTATTTATGTGTGTGATTTGGGACAAGTTTCTAAACCTTTTTGAACCTTATTGTGTGTGTGTGTGCGTGTGTGTGTGATACTGTAGAAAATGAGCACTGAGCAGGTTGCTGGAAAGGCCACATGAGTTAACATACATAAATGACTGGTGAATGCTAACATGTGGTCTTTTCTGCTACCCCAGAGCTTGAACTTGGCCTTCTAAAGTACTGTGTCCCAAGTTGTACCAGTGGTCTGGTCCCACCTCCTCGGGCTTTCTTATTTTTCGTAATTTATTCTCTATTATTAATTTGACTTTATCATGTTTATTTTCAATCATTGTCTATTGTATTGATAGAAAAAGAACTTTTAATGTACAAAATCTTACTGTATCTCTAAAGCTATTAAATTTAAACACTTTTTCATTAGTGTTATGTTCCTAGGAAAACATCAGCAAAAATCTTTCTGAGATCAAAATCAGGAAACAAACATTTTAATCAAAGAATGAAAACTATGCAAGGTTTTAGAAACAGTTTCCTTACCAATTTCTGCCCCAGTATAGTTAGTTTTGTAAACATCATTTGTGTTGAGGACTCCTTGGTAAGAAAGTCTTGGTAAAGGCATTCTGATCCAGTCAGGAAGTGGGTAAAGGTTTCCAAACCGTTAATCTTATCAGTATTATTACCTATTTCTCTATCATAGTATTACTTAAACATAAACTAAATCAAATAATAAAGAAGTCATGGTCATCTCATCCTTTTTTATTAAGAACATGAAAAAATCTATGTTAATTACAGATGAAAGAAGTTCTTTTTTTTTAAAGACTTTATTTTTAGAAAGAGGGGTAGGGAGGGAAAGAGGGAGAGAAACAATATGATCAGTTGCCTTTTGTACACATGCCAATTGGGGACTGCCCCGGCTAGGGACTGAACACACAATTCAGGCATGTGCCCTGACTGGGAATCGAACTGGCGGACTTTCACTTTGTGAAACGATGCCCAACCAACTGAACCATACCTCAGGGTGAAAGAAGTTTTTATTTTTGACTCTAATTAGTTTTGTCTTTAAAATATAAAAAGTTAGATAACATTGTCTAATTTAATACCTATCTTTGAAATTATGAGACAATGTTACAAACACTTAATAATTACACTTGCCAGCCTATACAAAATAGGGCTAAACTGTGTAATGCTCTCCATTTGATTCTGAATAATCTTAAATGTGTAGCTGAGGTAGTGATCTTACAATTTCAGTTTAGGATCTCTTCCTGTGTCAACAATGAGTTGATCATTACTGAGGCATGACTTAAAAATGTGGAGACGAAACCTTTATATATCCATAAAAATATTACATTTTTAATATAGACATAGTGGGTATTAGGAAAATCTTTGTTTCCCGAGTATTTATGGATTTTGAAAGTTGGAGTCCTGCTTTGGACTACACATGTTTGAGGGGACCTTGAATATCAAGCCATCAAGCAATCTGGTTGTTTTTTCTTAGGATGGCTCTCTGTCCAGAGTTGTGTCTAAACTGAGTTAGTAATGGTAGGCCCCCACAGTAATTAAAGAATGCAAAAGCAAGTTTTGTTTTACTTTACAGGGAGAAATGCCACACACATGCCTCTGAAAGAAGCTTGGATAGCATACCTTCCAGAAGAATAAGGAAGGAATTTGTTTTCTCTATGCTAGGACCTTTACTTTTGAAGAATTATTTAATTAAATTAGTCATTGCTCCACTTCAATTCCAGCACTATTGTTATGAGGGCAGGACCTCAGCTTTCTCTTAGAGGGAAGAAGGTTGACATTGACGATTTTGTACCCTGACTAGCTGGTAATAGACATTGGTTATCCACTATCTATCAGACCACACCCTTCCTATTAACAGGTTAGCCTTTGATAGAGCAGCTTGTACAAGTCAGTTTTTAAGTGCTCTGCATGTCATATTCTAAGTATATAACATTTTCTCCTATACTTTTTAGTATGTCTTTTCTTTAATAATTTGTTATTCAAAGCTGAATATTTGGTCTAGGCAGCTACCTAGTCTATCAACAAATTAACATCATATTGCTAATAAGAAATATATAAGGAAGAAATATAAAAGGAAGAAAACTAAATAAATGTGTAGTTCTTTGAAAAAAGAGGTGCATATATGCATACTAATTGTGGCCTTAAAATATGAATGTGATAAATTAAAAACAACAGTTTAAAAAACACACATCCTAGGTACCCTCTCAAATTTTCTGTGACTTCCTTGACGCCCAGACACGCAACCTCTTGTTCCCTTAGCAGCTACCCTGACCTCCCATCCTTGCATGGGTTCACAAGTTTTGTGCCTGAAGCCAGCCAGACTGGTATCTTTGGCTCATTAAAATACAAATAAACTTAAATAAAACACTACACCACAGAGTTTAGGGTCTGGCTTTCCAAGAAGTTGCAGAAGAACCAAATAATGTAACCAGGTAGTTTAGGGACATTAAATCCCCAGCAGCTAATTCTGGGCGATGGAAAACATGAAATAGAAGTGAGTTGAGTAGATCAATTTGCTCTCCTTTCTCCTTCTAATAGACTAATCCACGGCAGGGTTTCCCCATTTGGACTTTCAAGAAATATTTCATGTGCCTGAGCAAAATCACCTGTGCAAGAACCTCCTGGGTCTCTCAGCAGCTCACTGTGAAACAATGACTAGCATTGTAATGTATCACTTCACATTGTTTCTCATAATGTTTTCATCCACTTAATTCTTTTTTTGTTGTTGTTCTTACTGAAGATTTGAACCTTCCAGATAAAGTATTGTCTCTTACTCATTTACTAAGCCTCTGCTCTAGGAGATCCAGGCTGAGACACAGATCATCCCTAAGTCAGTTGAATGCTACTGAAATTGAAGAGAAAAACTACCCTTTTTAGGACCTAATCAATTACTTTGCATTATAGATATTATCCATTCAAAAGTTATTTATAGAGTACCTACTATATGAAGGCATTGTTTTAGGTTCAGTGGGGGAACATCTCTCTTCATGGAGAGTATATTCCAATGTGAAAAGATATCCAATAAATGAAGTAAGTAAAGACATTATATTATACTCATATATCAGAGATGGTCATAAATGTTATGGTGAACAATAAATCAGGGAGGTTGGTAGAAAGTGACTTAGTAGATGGTGTACAATTTAAAACAAGGAAGTTGAGAAAGACCATAGTTAGAATGTGCCATTTATGGAAAGATGGGATAAAGGTGAGGAGGAATCCAAGTATATGTCTGGGGAAAGCATGCCAGTAAATAGGAATAGCATATACAAAAAGTCCTAACATTGAATGGTGTCTTGTGTGTTCAAGAAGTAGCCAGGAGGCCAATAAGCCTGGAGAAATATGAAAGATGGGAAAATAGTAGATGAGGTCATTGAGAAGATGTGAGGGGAAAAAATCCTCACAGGTTTCATTAAGATATAACCCATCATCTTATTGCACTTTTGTAAATGAAAGGAGGTGAACTTAATGATTATATCTGAATGCTGTTCTAGGAAACTGAAATGAATGTTACTGTATTTGCAGGTTATTGTAACAATTTTATACATTTGTTAAATGGACAGAGAGCCCTTGTAGAATTTTGAGTGAAAGAGTGTCATAATATGACGTTTCGATAATATGATACTGATTTTCAGAGTTGACACTGAGGTAAGTAAAGAAAGGAACAATTAGGATCCTATGGCAATCATGCATGTGCCTGGAGGTCTGGAATGAAGACATAAATTTGAAAGCTAGATTAGTCAATATAGACCAGGCTATGTACTCTGATAATAAAGAAACCCCCATACCTCAGTGGCTTAAAACAGGGGTCACAAACTTTGGTCATTAGGTTGAATGCAGTCCACCACCCTTTCCAGTACATGCAATTTTATTGGGACACAGCTATACTCCTTAATTTACAGTTTGTCTATGGCTATGTTCTCACTGTAACAGCAGACTTGAATAGTTACAACAGAGACAGTATGACTTGTAAGCTTAAAATATTTATTATCTATCATTTTGCAGAAAAATTTTCCTAACCCCATGCTTAAAGCAAAAATCTTTACTTCTTCCTCATTCTTTCCAGAGCAGCTCACTTCCAAGCACCTGACTCAGACATCTAAATTGAGAACATTTCAAGACTCCACTACTTTAATGTGAGGTCTCCACCATAACCATATAACAACATCATCATCACCTAACTACAGGGGGTCTGGGTAATGTGAGGAAGAATTTGGATATCTAGTCAAGAGTAGAAGTTCTTGCCCATCTGTCATTAGCCTATAAATGATATCTAAAGCCATGAAACTGGATTAACTCACCAAGGGAGAGAGTTTTGATAAAGGACAGAAAATGTTCAAGGACTATCTTGGGCCATTTCTTTACAACATTGAGAACTCAGAAAGGAGATTAGAAGCTAGCAAGGAGAATTAGATGAGGTAATCAGGTAGGTGGGTGTAAACTAGTTGCTTACAAATGTCCTGGATGCCAAGTGAAGGAAATGTATTAAGAAGGAATTAGATGCCAAATAATGACAATAGGCCATGGGGAGGAGAATGGCAATTGAATTTTGGATTTAAGAAGGTAATCCATAACCTCAACAATGACCATTTCAGGTAATTGGTATGAATTGAAAGTCTGATTAGAGTGAATTTAAAAGAGATTGGGAAGCTAGGAATTAGAGACAGGAAAAATAGACAAGTATTTTAAGGATGTTTGCTATAAGAAAAAATGAGTAAAATGGGGTGATATATAGGAGGGTAATAGAATCAAAAGAGTGTTGCTGTTTTCCACTTCTAAATGAGATGAAAAACTTTTTGTTCATATTATTGGGAATTATTTGGTAGAGAAAAATGTTAACGCATGTATGAGTGACTACAATGCAAAGTCACTGAGTGGAGCAAGTGGAGAAATATAACAAAAAAGTGGTGGGATGCTCTTAGTAGGCATTTGAAAGGTAATGAATTAACAATGTTAATGTCTAATCTCTTTGTTACAAAAAAACAAAACAAAAATAGAAAAAAACTCACTTCTCAACATTTAGAGATCAATGTTCTCATTTTACTTTCCTTTTGAACAAAGTTAATTCCAACATATTGCCTTGTTCTGAAACATTTGTTGAAAAAACACCTCCAATGAGGTCAACAGCTATGTAACTTTTAAACATGAATGTTTTAACCCTGATAACACTTTATAATTAGTGAAATACTAACTGGATTTCTTTGAATTACTGTAAGCCTAATATCATCCCCATGGTGCTGAGATGGCCAGATGTTCAGTTTGTATTTAACAATAATTGTGTAACTGAACCTTTAAAGAAGCTTTAAGTTATTTCTCCATGGAAAGTAGCTCTTTTCATGGTGAGCTATAAACTTTCAAATGGAAACTACATATTTCCTCTCTAAATACTATTTAATTTTTCCAATAGCAGTGATTAGCTGTTGTGTTTATTTTCAATCATAACTTTTCTTTTTACTCTAAATATGAAGAAGTACTTTTTAGTAAAGAAAAAAGGTAAAGTTAAAACCTTATGATAATATAGGCCAGTGATTATACCAAATTTCTGCCATATGGTAGTTGATAGTGTTAGTGTGTGTGTTTTAATCAATGAAAAACAAAGTGTAAAACTTAACAGTCCTTTTTAGTTAATATGTTAATTTCTCATTTTAACAAGACATTATTTTTAGATACAATAGTTGACATGAATCCCCTAAGTTTCATTACCTTTTTTCTTGCCCTTTTTAAAAAACCAGCTTGCACATCTCCAGCATTGCATAAAATACCCATTTGTAATTATGCCTAACCTTTCCAAGCCTCTGGGTAAAGTCTGCTCATTAATCTTTAACCTGACAGCCTTGGGGGCTGCGAATTTAGTACCTCTGCGTATTAGAAATAGGGAGACTATAGGCAAGTAAAAATAACTTGCACCAAATTGATCTGAAATAAAGATTTACAAATATAATCATACAAAATATAGATTGGCCATGCTTTTACAGAATGTTCCTCATATGCATTTTTTCATGTTGTACTAAAGTGTAGCAAAAGACATATTTCAAGTAAAACACCATTGCCTGAAAAATTACATTTTGGTGATAAAAGAAGTGTCATTTTTATTTATGCAAATGTTCATTATTTTTGTTTTGAGTGTTGATGAAGAGCACTTACATGAGTGAGGGGTAGATATCTTTATACTATATTCCCCTACATATAAAATTTTGCCTAGATATTTTTGCATCAATTCTTGAAGGTAACATCCAAATTTATGCAAATATTCATATATATTAAGATATAGGAAATACCTAAAAAGATCTAACAAGGTTTTAAAAATGTGGTAATTTAGTTTTATTTCGAACCAATATCATTCTTCAGAGAAGAGAGAATCACTTCATGATTGAGTCTTTATAAATATTCACATCCATTTGTTGTGGACCGTTCAGCCTGGTTTCAGGAGTTGTAACCCTCACCCCATGGTGGGCTGTGTAAGAGCCCAAGGGACCCACTTCATCTGGATCTGTTCTGTCATGAGGATGTGACCTACTGAGGAGACAAAGCTTTTCTCCCTGGCAGGAGTGCTGCTTCTGCCTCACTCATCTCTGGCCCCAATGCTTGGTTGGCAGTCAATGACGGGTAAGACTCCTCATGGCAGGGGCAACCTAAGCCAGACGCAACCACTTGGGAGGCCTCATGGAAGGACTCGGGGGGGCTGCAGCAAAGAGGATGTGATGGACCCTCACCCCCCAGCTATTCTGATAGCCCGAGTCCTCATTTCCATCTGGGAGATGTCTCCTGCTTCCTAATTGGCTTAAAGCCTGAAACTGAGGAGGCGAGTGGTGCAGCCCTGTGCTGGCCACAATGGCTCCCTGGGTGATTGGGCATAAGGAAGAATTCCTAAAGTCCTGTGAAACCTGCTTTGCTAAGAGTGCTCTCATTTAAATGATAAGTGTCCCAGGAGGAAATGAGTATGTCTCCCAAAGTTTGGCAACCCCCAGATTTCTTTGACATCTTAAACCTGTATTCCGGTGTATTTGAGCCTAATAAAAGCCTAGTGAGGATGGGGCTCTGGGTCATTCTCCTCTGAGAGTTTGACCCCTTTCTTCCCCAAGCAGAAGATGTCTTGGTAGTTTTTATTTTCATCCGTGACGAAGGGATGGAGCTCTGTGGGCGGAGCCCCCCCCCCCCACATCTGGTGCCCAGCACAGGGTCCCCCGCCTCCATTGAGAAAGAAATGAGAAAATATATTTATGCCTTTATATCAAACAACAAATAGTGTGAACTAATTTTGTGTCACCTCCTACTTGGATTTAGTGGTATTTATAATAACATATAAGTCACTATAATAAAGAGACTGTAAAATATAGTGAGAGTGAAATAAGTTAGAAATTGATTTCTGTCTCATATCATAGTCCGGAGGGTAATTGAGCAGGCATGGCAGGGCAGCTCTGTCACTGAAACCAGCTGCTTCACTGTTTGGCCTTCCTCACCCAGTACTGAGGCAGGTTACAGAGAGTTCTGACAACTTCCTTCCAGGCGAAGATCTTGAACTCCCACTCACTGCTTCTACTCATAGCCCTTGGTCCAAATTTAAGCACATGATTAAATCAAACTATAACAGGAACTGAAAAATACTATATGTAGAGATCCAACTAAGGCAGAGGAATCCCTCTACAAAAAGGAGGAAGATGAAATGTTGTACTTGAAGACTCTTAAGTCCCAATCTCTGAGGTTTATACAGATACTGTGTATTAATTGTATAGAATTTAATATAATTAGAGGAAAAAAGATAGAAAAGCATAAAAATGATTACATACACAAAAATAAACATGGTTATGCATAGTAATATATTTATTTACATTGTTCTTTATAAAATATATTTGTACATATATTCTGAGGTAATTCAGAATTTAGATTGCCTTTTCATGCTTTAATATTTCATTGTCACCAACTATTCCTTGGAGTCTTTTCTTGCCCATTCTGTGCCCTTTCATTTTATTAATTTCTTCATGATGTAGAATACAATTTTGAAGTTATCTTTTATTCATTAATCAATTTGATAAATATTTAGTGAACATCTATTATATAACAGATATTATTTTGAGATCTTTGGATGAAGTAATAAATAAAACAGATAAAGATTCTGCCTTTTACACTTATATTTTGCCTCAGGAGATAGACAATGAGTAGTAAATATAACAAATAAGCATTCTGTATGTTAGAAAGGGTAGATGTACCATGGTTGAAACTGTACCATTGCCATGCCAGAGAAAAAGAGAGCCCAAATTGTCCCAGCCAGCTGGGACTCTGGCCAGGAAGGAAACACCAGAGTTCCTTTCATAGATCAGTGGCAAGAGCTTGTTATGCGATTCCATCCAACCATAAGAGGGCCAGGCAGAAAGTACAGTCCTGCCAATTGTCTTTAGTGGGGAGAACAGGAACCATTTGGGAAGCTCTACTAATGATTACCACAGCAGGTATATTAGATCCTGGAGTTATTAGCTCCTTTTGAGGACAAAGGTGTCATTGAGATGGTGACATATGAGAAAAATTAAAAGAAATAATGAACTTAGTCTAGCAGATGTTTGTAAGAAGAGTCCTCAAGGCAGAGGGAGAAACCAGCCCAAAGATCCTGAGGCCAGACTGCGCTTGTCCTATTGAAGGACATTTAGAAGGCTATTGTGGCTGGAGCAGATTGAATAAGAGAAGATTGGTAGAGATGAGGACAATGATATGCAGGGTCCAGAACATGTTAGGTGCTATAGGCCATTGTAATGATTTTGCCTTTACTACAAATAAAATGGGGCATTATTGTGGTGTGTTGAAGAACTTTGTGAAGATATCTGATTTATATTTAAAGGAAATTGTTGGCTGTTGTATTGAGAATAGAATTATAGAAGAGCAAAGGTAAAATCCAGGAACCAACGGGAGGCTACTTTAAGTCATCTGTGTGTTGAAGAGATTGGTTGTTTTCCAAATTGTTTGCCCCCCCCCCTTTTTTTTTTTTTTTTTGGACACTCAGCTGTACTACATTTCTTAGTGTCCCTTGCAGTTAATGTGGCTATGACTTGGGAGTAAAAGTAATACATATCCATATTGTATCTGGCATATAAAATAAAATGTGTAATGAATCACTTTCTTCCCCATCTGTCAGCTGAATAGAGTGAATGCCAAAATAAAACTACTAGATACAAGGAGCCTGAATATCTTAGTGATCACATGGAGTAGATATTTTCCCTTACACAAACTTGCATTGCCACCACTTACAATTTATGGGAGATATAAACTTCTATTGAGTTCAGCGACTGAGGCTTGGGGTTTACTTTTTATGGCAGTTAGAATTACTCTAACACAGAATTGTGTACATTGAAGTGAAGTTTTACTTGATGCATGGCATTGGATTAGCAATTAGGAGACAGGTGGCATGGCAAAGAAACTATCAGTGGCTGAGAAGCTTATGGTTCATGTTCTATAGCTGTAAAACATTTGGCAAAACTCCCTCATGAGATACGTGGAAGGGAAACCCTGTATCTCCAAGCCTATAGCTCTAGGGAGTAATTGGAAAAGGCCAAAGGGTTAGGATGGGTTAGGACCATTATTGGCTGCCTCTTGCCAAAGTGTTACACAGGATAAGCGCAGGTAACAAATGTGTGGTTTCAAGTAGAGATTGAGGGGATAGAGGGGAGTTCAGATATCAAGGGCCTGATAGGGTTGACCAAGCTGTTGTTTCTGGACTTGAAAGTGTGAGATAGAAGAACTAAAATGGTTTTGAGAGATAAACACACACTAAAATATCTCAGTTGAACCAAGATTCAACTTTGAAGTAAAGTAAGATTACAGATGCACCACCCTATCAATAGCAACTGATTGCCAGATGATTTCAAGATCTCAGACATTAAATTGAGCAGCCAGAGGGCGTAATAGGGGAATGGTGGTTTGTGAACAAAGAAAATAGATTTGAGAACTCTGTCTGGGAAAGAACTCTGGGCTATTACTAACACATAAAACTGATAGGAATCAAATAGATAAGAAGCCTATTCATTTTTAGGTACCACATTGCTAAAGAAACTGAGCTTGCACTAAAAATGTCTTTGACTGTTTAAGATTTAAAAAAAAGAAAGAAAGTGGAACTCCAAACCCCCACAGGAAGGAAATACTAAAGTATCTACTTATATTTATCTTCCATCTAAAAATGTGAAACAGATTAAGCCTTAACACTGTTTAAGATATTAATTAGCACTACTGTCCCCAAAGGTCCTTGGGTCAGACAATCAGTCATCTGTCTCTAATAGTAGTATCTGAGAGATCCTGCAGGTAATGGGAAATTTTACAGTATGGAGTGATTGACATTGATACCCTTACTTATTTATTTACTTTTGTTATATTGCTATTCATTGTAATTTATATGTGATCATTTGGGTGAATTTATAGATTATATTATTTAATTGTAAATAAGTTCAGCTTAAAAGAATGAGAAAGTGCCTTAAAATATTCCTGCAAAGAAAATTTCAAATTGAAATTATATTAATTATACAAGCATAGGAAACCAAAAAGGAAATGGCAGAGCTGGCACTTCCATATGAATTCTTTGTAAGTCACATTATAAAATATCTAAAATGATGAACTAATTAGACTTGGTAGATGGCAAAATTCTGAAAATTAATATCAAGAATGCTTTAAAAATGTGAATTTATATGTACTATCAATAAGTATAACCCTTATCCCATGTACCTATTATACCTGGAAATATTAGCTAATTATGGTAGTATATGAATATAATTTTGAACATGATGTGTATTACACATACATATGTATAGATGTGTATGTGTGTATACATCTGTATGCATATACATAACATATTTATAAAGGTGAAAGAGCAAAACATTTGAAACCACAGCTCTAGATACCATGTAAGATGTTAATTTTTATTGCCTTAAAATAACACATACAAAGTTTATTATCTTAACCATTTTTAAGTAGATAGTTAAGTAGTGTTATGTTCACATAATACTCTTCATCTTGTAAATCTGAAACTCTATACTCATTAACAACTCACCTTTTTTACCTTCCCCCGAACCTTCCATTCTGTTTTGTTTCTATGAATTTGACAAATTCAGATACATCATATAAGTGGAATTCTACAAAAAATACTTTTATTACTAGTTTATTTCATCGATATTGTAGTATGTGACAAAATTTTCTTTCATTTTAAGGCTGAGTAATATTCTATTGTATGTTATACCAGACTTTTTAATCCATTCATGGAAATTTAGATTGCTTCAACATTTTGGTCATTGTGATAGTACTGCTATGAACATAAATGTACAAATATCCATTTGAGACCTGCCTTTAATATTTGGACATATATCCAGAAGTATGATTGCTGAATTATTACATAGTAGTTATAACTTTAATTTTTAAAGGAACTTCCATAGTGTTTTTTATAGTGGTTTTGCCATTTTACTAACCCACTTACAGTGCATAACGGTCCCAATGTTTTCACATCCTTGCCAACACTTATTTTTTATTCTTTTTTTAAACTTTTTAAAAATTTTAATTGTTGTTCTTGTACACTTTTCTGTCTTTTACTCCCATCCCAGCCCACCACCCCAGCCCTCCCCACCAACCTCCCATTTCCACTCCCCCTAGTTTTTGTCCACGTGTCTTTTATACTTGTTCCTGCAAACCCTTCCCCTTTTCCCCTGAAATTCCCTCCCCTCTTCCCTCTGGTGACTGTCAGCCTGTTCTCAATTTCAGTGTCTTTGGTTATATTTTGCTTGTTTGTTTGTTTTGTTGATTAGGTTCCTCTCTTTTTAAAAAAAATATTAGCCATTCTAATGGGTATGAAGCAATGTCTCATTGTGGTTTTGATTCACATTTCTCTTATGATTAATGCTGTGGGCATCTTTTGATATGCTTGTTGGTCACTGTATACCATCTTTGGAGAAAAAACTGTTCAAGTCATTTGCTCTTTTACAAATTGAATTATTTGGTCTTTTGTCATTGAGTTGTAGGAATTTTTTAATGTATTCTTGATATTAACCTCTTATCAGATTAATAGTTTCCAATTTTTTTGCATTCCATAGATTGTTTTTTCATTCTGTTGACTATGCCTTGTGTTGCACAAAAATTAAGTTTGTTGTAGTCCTGTTTGTCTATTTTTTCATTTGTTGCCTGTTCATTTGGTGTCATATTCAAGAAATCATTGCCAAATCATGAAATGTATTCCTTATGATTTCTTCTAGAAGTTTTATAGTTTTAGGTCTTTAATTGAGTTATTTTTTAAAGATTTTATTCATTGATTTTTAGAGAAAGGAGAACAGAGGAAGAGAGGCAGAGAAACAGTATGTGTGGTTAACGCTCATGCGCCCCCTTCTGGAGGTCTGGCCCACAACCTAGAGATGTGCCCTGACTGGTAATCAAACCAGCAACCCTTTAGTTCTCAAGGCCATCACTCAATCCACTGACCCACACCAGCCGGGGTGAGTTAATTTTTTTTTTAATGTGGTCTAACATAAGGAGTTTACTTTATTCTTTTGTATGTGAATATCCAGTTACTCAAATACTATTCATTAAAAAGATTGTCCTTTATCCATTGAGTGGCTTGGCATCTTTGTGGAAAATCATTTTACCATATATGCAAAAGGTTATTTCTAGGCTGTCTATTCTATTCCACTGGTCTATTTGTTTGTGTTTACACTAGTATGACACTGTTATTTGTTACTTTAGCTTTGTGATATGTTTTTGAATCAGACAGTCTCAATCCTCTAAATTTTTTTCAAGGTTATTTTGACTTTTCTGCCCTTTAGATTCCATATGAATTTTGGCTTAAATTTATCTGTTTCTACAAAAAAAAAAAAAAAAAAAAGAATGCCATTGGTATTTTGAGAGAGATTGCATTAAATTTGTAGGTCACTTTGGGTAGCAAGAATATCTTAACAGTACTAAATATGAACACTGTATATCTTTCCACTTATTTTTGTTTTTATTTTCATTTTTATGGATGTGATATATATTTGAAAAAATATATATTTGATTACATATACACATTAAGCAATACATTCTGTTTTTGTTATTATTGTTTTTAAAAATTTTTATTGTTATTCTATTACAGTTGTCCCAATTTTTTCCTCCTTTACCCTCCTCCACCCAGCCCAACCCCTGTTCACATAGTCAATCCTACACCATTGTCTATGCCCATGGGTCATTCATACATGTTCTTTGATTAGTCCCTTCCCCTTCATTCCACCATTAGCCTCCTCCCCTCTGGTTGCTGTAAGTCCATTCCATGTTTCCATGCCTCCGGTTCTATTTTGCCTATCAGTTTATTTTGTTAATTAGATTCCCCTTACAGGTGCAATCATATGGCATTTGTTTTTCACCATCTGACTTATTTCACTTAGCATAATGCTCTCCAGTTCCATCCATGCTGTTTCAAAGGGTAAGAATTCCTTCATTCTTTCTGCTGTGTAGTATTCCATCATGTAAATGTACCACAGTTTTTTGATCCACTCATTTACTGATGGACACTTAAGCTGTTTGTAGCACTTGGTTATGACCATAGGGGTGCACACATTTGTGTTTTTTTTGTTTTTTTTTTTTTTGTTTTTTTTGAATTAGTAGTTTGAGATTCTTAGGGTATATTTCCAGCAGTGGAATCACAGGGTGAAAAGGCAGTTACATCTATGGTTTTTTGAGGAAATTCCATACTGTTTTCCACAGTGGCTGCACCAGTCCGCACTGCTACCAACAGTGCACTAGGTTTCCCTTTTCTCCACATCCTCATCACACGTATTTGTTGATTTACTAATGATGGCCATTCTGATCTGTTTGAGGTGGTATCTCATTGTGGTTTTAATTTGCATCTCTCTGGTGGCTAGTGATGTTAAGCATCTTTTCATATGCCTATGGGCCATCTGTATGTCCTCCTTGGAGAAGTGTCTATTCAGGCTCTTTGACCTTTTTTTGGCCCATTTTTTAATAGGATTGTTTGTTATCTTGGTGTTGAGTTTGATGAGTTATTTATATATTTTGGAGATCTAACCCTTGTCCAATGTATTATTTGCAAATATGTTCTTCAGTAAGGTTGGTTCCTTTTACATTTTGATGATGGTTTCTTTAGCCATGAAGAACATTTTAATTTGATGTAGTGCAATTTGTTTATTTTTTCCTTTATCATCCTTGTCCTAGGAAATATATTGGCAAACATGTTGCTATATGGGGTATCCGAAAATGGACCGCCTCTGTTTTCCTCTAGAACTTGGATTTTGTCACAGCTTATATTTAGGTTTTTTCATCCATTTTGAGTATATTCTAGTGTACAGTGTAGGCTGCTGGTCTAGTTTCATTTTTTGTGTGTATACCAGGCTAGTTCTCCCAATATCACTTATTGAAGAGGCTATTTTTACTCCATTGAATGCTCATGCCCAATTTGTCACATATTAATTGCCCATAGAGACAAGGGTTTATTTTTGGGCTTTTTGTTCTGTTTCATTGATCTATGTATCTGTTCTTATGCCAGTACCAGACTCTTTTGATTACCATGGCCTTATAGTATAGTCTGATATTAAGTATTGTGATTCCTCCTACTTTGCTCTTTCTCAAGATTGCCGAGGCTGTTCGGGGTCTTTTTTAGTTCCATATAAATTTTTGGAATGTTTGTTCCAGATCTGTGATATGTGCCATTGGTATTTTAATAGAAATTGTGTTGAGTCCAATTATCGCTTTGGATAGTATGCACATTTTAATGATGTTAATTCTTCCAATCCATATAAATGTTGTATGTTTCCATTTATTTGTATCTTCCTTAATTTCTTTCTTCAGTGTTCTATAGTTTTCTAAGTACAAGTGTTTTACCTCATTGGTTAAATTTATTCCTAGGTACTTTATTTTTCTTGTTGCTATAGTAAATGGGATATTTTTCCTAGTTTCTCTTTCTGATATTTCATTGTTGATGTACAAAAATTCACTTGATTTCTGAATATTGACTTTGCATCCTGCTATTTTGCTAAATTTACTTATTAGGTCATGTAATTTCTTGGTGGAGACTATAGAGGTATCTATGTATACTATCGTGTTGTCTGTGAGTAATGAAAGTGTTACTTATATCTTTCCAATTTGAATGCCTTTTACTTCTTTTTTTTCCTGATCACCGTGGCTAGAACTTCCAGTACTATGTTGAATAAGAGTGGTGTATCAGATATCTATGTCTTATTCCCGATCTTAAGGGGAAAGCTTTTAGTTTTTGCCTGTTGAATATATGATAGCTGCAGGTTTCTCATATATGGCCTTTATTATGTTGAGGTTTGCTCCCTCTATTCCCACTTTGATGAGTGTTTTCATTGTAAATGGTGCCGAATTTTATCAAATGCTTTTTCAGCATCTATTGATATGATCATGTGAGTTTTGGCCTTTATTTTTTATGTGGTGTATCACATTTATTAATTTGCAAATATTGTACCATGCTTGCAATCCTGGGATGGATCCCACCTGATCATGATGTATGATCTTTTAATGTATTGCGAGATCTGGGCTGCCAATATTTTGTTGATAATTTTAGCATCTATGTTCATCAGAGATACCGGCCTGTAGTTTTCTTTTTGTTGTTGTTGTTGTTGTTGTTGTTGTTTCTTTAACTGGTTTTGGAATTAGGATAATACTGGTTTTGGAGAGTCTTCCCTCTTCTTGAATTTTTTGGAATAGTTTGAGAAGGATAGATGTTAGTTCTTGTCTGAATGTTTGATAAAATTCACCTGTGAAGCCATCTGGTCTAAGGCTTTTGTGTGTTAGTAGTTTTTTGATTACTGCTTCAATTTCACTAATTCTGATCAGTCTATTCAGGTTTTCTGCTTCTTCCTAATTCAGTTTTAGAAGATTGTATGCTTCTATAAATTTATTCATTTCACCCAGGTTGTCCAATTTCTCAGCATATAGTTGTTTATATGTTTGTTACAATCCTTTGTATTTCAGTGGTATCAGTTGTAACTTCTTTCATTTCTGATTTTATTTATTTGGGTCCTCTCTCATTTTTTTTTTTTTTTGATGTGTCTGGTTAAAGATCTGTCAATTTTGTTTATCTTTTCAAAGGACCATATCCTGGATTCATTGATCCTTTGAATTGTTTTTTTAGTCTCTATGTAATTTAATTCTGCTCTGAACTTGATTATTTCTTTCCTTCTATTTGCTCTGGGCTTTGTTTGTTGTTTTTCCTCTAGTGCTCATTGATGTAATGTCAGGTTGTTTATTTGAAAATTTTCTATCTTCTTTAGGTAGGCTGGTATTGCTACAAACTTCCCTCTCAGGACTAACTTCATTGCATCCCATAGGTTTTTGGTTGTTGTATGTTCATTTTCATTTATTTACAGATACATTTTGATTACTCCTTTGTATTCATTGTCAATCCATTCATTATTTAATAACATGTTATTCAGTCTCCATGTATATCAATGTTTTTGAGTTTTTCCTTGAGATTGGTTTCTAGTTTCAAGCCATTGTTAACAGAGAAGGTGCTTGATGTGATTTAAATTTGAATTTGTTGAGGTTTATTTTGTATCCTACTATGCAGTGTATCTTTGAAAGTGTTCCATATTTGTTTGAAAAAAATGTATGTTTTGCTTTTTTGGGTGAAAGCTTCTGTATATATTAGTAAAGTCCTTTTGATATAGAGTGTTGTTCAATGTCACAATATCCATGTTGATTCTTTGTTTGGAAGATCTCTGCATTGTTGACAAGTGGGTGTTAAAATCTCCTGTGATGACTGTGACTGTCAATATCTTTCTTGAAATCCTCCAAGATTTTCCTTATATTTTTAGTTGCTCCTATTTTGGGTACATATATATTTCATATATATTTACAAGGATTATATCCTCTTGTTATATCCTTCCCTGTCTCGTACTATGGCCTTTGTTTTGAAGTCTATTCATCTGATGTAAGTACTGCTACCCCAGCTTTCTTTTATTCATGTTTGTTTGCTTGGAATATTTGTTCTATTCCTTCACTTTCAGCCTGTATATATCTTTTCTTCTGAGATAGCTCTCTTCAGCATATATGTGGGTCATGTTTTATTATCCATTCAGCTACCCTATGTCTTTTGATGGTAGCATTTATTCCATTGACATTTAAGGTTATTATTGGTAGGTACTTATTCATTGCCTTTTTTTCCCTTTTTACCTGTGTTTCTCTCTCTCCCTCTTTTTCTTCATCTTCTTGAAATGGTCCCTTTAGCAATGGCTTGCAATGCTCATTCAGTGGAGATGTACTCTTTTAGCCTCTATTTGTCTGGAAAGTCCTTATTTTACCTTCCTTTTTAAATAACAGTTTTGCTGGGTAGAGTAGTCTTGGTTGCAGGTAGTTACTTTCCATTTCTTGGAATATTTCTTGCTATTCCCTTCTGGCTTATAGTGTTTCTGTTGAGAATCAGCTCATAACCTTATTGGAGTTCCCTTGTATATTACTAGCTGTTTCTTCCTTGCTGCCTTTAAATTCTCTTTCTTTAAATTTTGGTATTTTAATTATGCTATGTTTTGGAGTGGGCCTCTTTGGGTTCATCTTGATTAGGACCCTCTGTGCTTCCTGGACTTGTGAGAAATTTTCTCTTAGCAAGTTAGGGAGGCTTTTTGTCATTAGTTTTTCAAACAGATTTGCTCTCACTTTTCTCCTTTTCTTCTCCTTTTGACATCCCTATGATATAAATATTATCACGTTTCATGTTCTGCAGCTCCCTTAAACTATTTTCATTCTTCCTGAGTCATTTTTTGTTTTGTTGTTCTCTCTGGGTGTTTTTTTCTACCTCATCCTCCAATTTACTAATTCAATTTTCGGTTTCATCTAGCCCATTTTTAATTCCTTCTAGTGTACATTTCCTTTAAAATATTGTATTCTTCATCTCCTCCTGGCTCTTATTCACAGTTTCTATGTCCTTTTGCATTCTGATGTAGTTTCCACTACGTTTCATGTAGCTTCCATAAAGTTCCTTGTAGTTCGCACTGAGTTCCTTACACATCCTTATAACCATTATTTTGAACTCTATGTCTGATGGATTGCCTGCCTCAATTTCATTTAGCACTCTTTCTGGGGATTCCTCCTTTCCTTTCAATAGGGGGTTGTTCCTTTGTCTCCCCATTTTCTGTAACTCTTTTTTTCCTGCATATTGGATCAATCTACTTTGTCTCCCTGTGTTCATGTAGGAGACCTGTGGGACTTAATGTTGCAGTCTCCTTGATCTCCTGAACTGGATGCTCTTGTGATGAACTTTATGCTGTTTATGTGGGCTCTCTTGTTGTAATTGGGTTTTGGTTATTGGGTTGCTCTTAGGTATATTCTTCCCTCCAGCTGGCTGACTGAGAGTTACACTGCGCACCACATTTTGTATGCTATTGCACAGGTGCTGCCAGAATAAAACAAAACAACCCAGGAAACAAAAACCACAACTGCAAAAATAACCCCCATCCACAACTACACTATCAACAACAAATGAACATTTATTACTAAAGTTGGAAAGAGATTAAGATTATCATAAGAAACAAAAATGAAAATGAGATGACTAATGGAATGAAAAATAATTTTGAGATGGTAGAGGGAGAAAATAGAAGTGTAGGGAATAGAAACAAGGCAAAGAAAGAAAGAGAGAAAGAAAGAAAGAAAGAAAGAAAGAAAGAAAGAAAGAAAGAAAGAAAGAAAGAAAGAGAAAGAAAGAAAGAAGAAAGAAATTTATATCATAAATGAAAAAAGGTAGGGGAGAGGCAAAATGGAGTAAGAAAAGGGAAGAGTATAATATGAGGTTTTAAAAAAATAGTGAAAAAATAGGAACAAAATTGAAGAAAAACATCTACCACTGCAATATCAATGACAAATCAGCAAAGATTAATGAAGGTGGAAAGGGATTAAGAAGGAAAAAAAAGAAAAAAAGATTATGAGATGTCTAAAGGAAAGAAATGTGATTTTGAGAGGCTAGAGGAAGAAGAAATAATGAGAGCGAGGGAAGAAAACCAGGCTAAAAGAGGGAAATTTTAATTTAAAATGAAGAAAAAAAAAAGAAAGGGCAGGAGGAAGGAAAATGGAGTAGGAGAGGGGAACAGTAAAATTTGAGATCTGAAATACAAAAACAGTGAACATTTAGGAATAAAATTGAAGAACTGCAACGACAACCACCATGTCAACAATGAACAAGCAAAGATTAATAAAAAAAAGGGAGAGAATAAGGATATTATAAGAAAGGGGAAAAGAATGTGAGATGAGCAGTGGCAAGAAAAATGGTTTTGAGAGGCCGGAAGAAGGAGAAATAATAAGAGTGTGGAATAAAAACAAGAAATAGTAAGAGTGTGGAATTCCTGGGGCAGCCCTAGGGAGCATTGTTCAGTCTTCAGGGAAGATGGATGGGAGTATTTCCTCAACCCCTCACCACAGTTCTTGGTCTGTCCCAGATTATTTCCAATAATGTATAGTTTCTGGTCAGTTAGCTGTTTATTTCCTGTAAGGGATGCATCTGTGTAAAAGGCCAGCACTTTCCTGCTTGGTGCTGACAGCAGGTCTGTGTGTAAGAGCCAAGGCTGGGTGGACCTTGAACATTCCTTGTGCCTGTCTTTAATCTCTCTGCTCTACTGGTTTCAGTGGATCAGGGCCAGAGGAAAACAGCATCACTTGCAGTGTCTGATAGAAATTCTAGAAATTCTAGAGCTTCTCCTTCTTTCCCTTGCAGACATGCACAAAGCAGGGGGTTCCTGAGCCTGGTCTCACTAATCTGCAGAGCCTGTAATCCTGTGGGTGGGGGTCGAGTTCACCTACCTGTGAGGGGACCTGCCTGGTTGCAAAGTCAGGTGTTCAGTTGCTAGACATCCATTTCTCAGTCTGCCATTTTGTAGGAGACACAGGCCTGAACTCCCCACTGCTTACCAGCCATGCTGGGTCAGGTCCCATAGTCCCTTCAAGCATGATATTTTCTGTTCCTCCTGTGCAGCTGGATTCAGTGGGCTTGAACTGTGCTTGCACTCTGGTTTCTTTGTTGGCAGAGCCTCTGTACACACACACATGCAACCACAGGGTACCTGCCAAGTCTCACCTCAGCTCCTCTTTTAAAAGAATCTCTATGTGGCCCCCACACTGCTGCACAGAGCTCTGGGATAGTTCTCTGCATACTGCACTTCCCCCCAAAGCACAAAATCTCTCTCAGTCAGAGCTATCCACAGCCTGCCACCGCCTCTGACAGTTTTAGGAGATAGTTTCTCTCTCGAACTCTCCAGGTTTATGCTGCAGCTATGGACGTGCTGCCTGCTGTGTGTGTATAGCCTAAGTCTCCCAGATTTTGTATATACCTCAAGTCTCTCCTGATTGGAGTTGGTGGTTTCCCTGTGTGGGACCAGGGACTTGCTCTGGGAGGGCAGGTAGCCACTAAGTTGTGTTTTCTGTCTATTGTCTCCTCTGCTGTAGGCACTGTGCACAGGGCATTTACCCTTTAACTTACAGAATCTCTTAGTGGACAAGGCAAAGCATCTTCTGTACTACTTGGCTTCAGAAATTCGTATCAGCTGAGATTTGTTGATTGTTCAGGTCACTTGTTGAAAGATCAGCCAAAATCCATGCTAGGGGTACAAATAATGGGCTCAGCTTCCACCTATTCAGCCGCTATCTTCTGAATCCCTACTTTTTTTTTTTTTTTAAATTTCTTTCAGCAAGCAATGTTTTTGTAGTTTTCAGAGTACAAATGTTTCACCTTATCGATTAGGTTTGTTCTTAGGTATTTTTTTCTATCTGATGCTATTATAAATGACATTGTTCCCTTACTTTTTGATTGTTCATTATTAGTATATTGAAACACACCCAATTTTGTGTGTTGCTATTGTACCCTGTAATTTCAGTGAATTTATTAGGTCAAACAATATTTGCGCGAAATCCTTGGGGTATTCTAAATACAAGATTTTGTTATCTGTGAACAGAGATAATTTTACTTCTTTCTTTCCTTTTAGATGGTATTTTTATCTTTCTATTGCCTCATTACTGTGGCCAGGACTCCCAATTCCATGTTGAATAAAAGTGGTGAGAGTGGCATTATTGATTGTTACTGACCATAGAGGAAACGCTTTTAGTTTTTCACCATTGACTATGATGTTCACTGTGGGCTAATCATAAATGGCCTTTAATATGTTGAGTTAGTTTTTGTCTACTCCTATTTTGTAGTGTCTTTATCACATGAGTGCTGAATCTTGTCAAATGCTTTTTCTCAATCAATTAAGAAGATAATGCCATTTTTGTCCTTCGTACTGTTACTACGGTGCATTACATTGACTGATTTTCTCATGATGAACCAACCTTTTATTCCAGGAATACATTTCACTTGGTCATAATATATTTTAATGTGCCTTTAAATTTCATTTGCTTGAATTTGATTGAGGATTTTTGCATGAAATTCATTAGGGGTATTGGTTTGTAGTCTTCTTTTCTTGTAATGTTTGTCTGGCTTTGGTAATATGGGCTTATAGAATGATGATCTCATAGAATGAAGTTGGAAGTTTTCCATCCTCTTCAAATTTTTGCAATAGTTTCCAGCAGGATTGGTGTAATTTCTTCTTTAAATTTCTGGAAAATTTTTCTATGAGGACATCGGGCCTATGCTGTTGCTGTTTTGGGGAGGTTTTTGATTACAGATTCAATCTCCCTACTCATTCTTGATCTGTTCAGATTTTCTATTTTTCATAATTAAGCTTTGGTAGCTTATGTATTTTTAGGAATTTATCCAGTTCCTCTAGGTTATCAAATTTACCAGCATACAATTATTCATAGTATTCACTAATACTTATTTTCATATTTGTGGCTTTGATTATAATATTTCCTCTTTTATTTCTAATGTTAGTTATTTCAGCCCTCTTTGTCATTTTAGATTTTTGGATAATCTACTAAAGCAGCAGTCCCCAACCTTTTTGGTACCAGGGAAGAATTTGTAGAAGGCTATTTTTCCATGAATAGGGGGCTGGGTGGTGGGGACAGGAGAATAGAGGAGGTGGAGCCTAGGCAGTTACCTGAGTGCAGCTATGCTCGCTTGCTCACCACTCACCTCCTGCTGTGTGGCCAGGTTCCTAACAGGCCACAGACCGGTATTGGCCCGAAGCCCAAAGGCTGGGGAGCCCTGTTCTAAAAGGTTTGTCAATTTTTGAATTTTTTAGAAAACCAACTCATATATATATTGATTTTTCTATTCTTTCCTATTCTTAATTTTCATATGTCTACTCTAATCTTTATTTCTTCTCTTGCGCTAACTTTGGATTTTTTTGTTATTCTAGATTTTGAGGTCTAGGGTCAGATTGTTGATTTGAGTTGCATTATTTTTTTTCTTAACATACATACCTACAGCCATAAACTCTTTTTAGCACTGTCTTTGCTGCATTCTATAACTGTTGGTATGTTATGTTTTCATTTGCATTTGTTTCAAGGTATTTTAAAATTTTTCTCTTTTTCTAACTCATTGCTTGTTTAGAATATATTGTTTTTTTATAAATAGTTGCAGATTTTTACAAACATTCTTTGTGCTGTTGATTTATTTTTATTCTATTGTGATTGGGAAAATATTTTGTATTATTCCTATATTTTTTAAATTTGTTAAGATTTGTTTTATGTCCTAACATATAGTTGACACTAAAAATATTCCATGAGAAAAAATGTATAACCTACTGTTATTGGCTGGAGTATTCTTACATGTCTGTCAGGTTCAAGTGATCCATTGTGGTGTTCAAGTCCTCTATTTCTTTATTGATATTCTCTCTGATTGTCTCATCTATTATTGAATGTGAAGTATAAAATATTCTCCTATTGTTATATTGCTACTTCTTCCTTCAATTCCATCAATTTTGTGTCACATATTTAGGAGCTTTGAGGTCTGTTGCATAAATATAATTGTTATATCCTCTTGGTGATCAACCATATTATCAATATAATGTTCTTCTTTGTCTCTTATACTATTTTTTTTATTCAAAGTCTATTTTGACTGGTATCAGCATAGCTATGCCTCTCTTTTACCATTTGCATAGAATATCTTTTTTCATTCTTTGACGCCTATCCTATGTATGTTTTTAAGTATAAAGTGAATCTCCTGTAGACAGCAAATAGATCCCATTTAAAAAAAAAAAAAAAACATTTAGCCAATCTCAACTTTTATTTTGATTTCAATTTATTTACATTTAAAGTAATTACTGATAATGAAGGATTTACTGTTGCCATTTTGTTGTTTTCTGTATGTCTTTTTTGTCCTCCTTTTTTCTCTTACTGCCTTCTTTTGCATTTTGTTGATTTTTTGTAGTTATTGATATTTTAATTTTGGTTACCATTACAATGATATAGAATATCTTAAAATTATAAGATTCTATTTTAATGTGTTAACAACTTAACTTCATTTGCAGAACAAGCCTCCACTTCTTTAGAACCCCCACCCTTTGTGTTATAAATATCAAGTTACATCTTTATATATTAGATATTCTTACATAGATTACAGTTTTTCATTATGTTTTTGTCATTTAAATTCTATGCATAAAATCACACTAGTAAAGGCTAGAATATTTGCCCACACATTTACCTTTACTCAGGAAACCTATTTTAGTATAACTTCATGTTGCTGTCCATCGGTGGGTCATTTTAATTTGAAGAAATCTTATTAGCAATTCTTGTACAGTAGGTCTAGTGGTAAGGAACTCTCTCAACCCTTCTTTACCTGAGAAAATCCTAATTTCTTTTTCCATTTTTGAAGAATAGCTTTACCAGATACAGATTCTTGGTTGAGAATTTTTTTTCTTTAAGCATGTGGATATCAAGCCATTGCCTTCTAGCTTGCAATATTCTGCTGAAATCCACTGATAATGTTATGGAAGCTCTTTGTATGCTTCAAGTCACTTTGCTCTTGCTGCTTTCAAGATTCTCTTTTACTTTATACAATTTGGTTCTAATGTGGGTTGATATGGTATGTATATTTCTAGGTAGAGATTTTGGGGCTCCTTGAATTTTTATGTACAGTTATATCCTCAGATATGGGATGTCTTCAGCCATTAATTATTAAAAAATCTCTGATTCTTCTCTCTCCAGGGTTTCTCATAATGTTTACAATTATTCTGTTGATAGTGGCCCAAAAGTTCAAGCTCTCTTGTTTTTCTTCATTTGTTTTCCCTTTTTCCCGTTTTTTTTTTTTTTTTTTTTTTTTTTTTTTTTTTAGTTTTTGCTCCTCTGACTTGATTTCACATGAACTTTATGTTCACTGATGCATTTATTTCCACCTAATCAAATCTGATGTTAAACAACTCTAATAAATTTTTTAGAGCAGCTACTATGTTTTTCAGCTCAGGATTCCTAATTTTTTTTTTTTTAAGTAAGTTTTATCTCTTTGTTGATATTTTTATTTTGTTCATGCACAGTTTCTCTGACTTTGTTTAGCTGTTTATGTTCTTTTCTTTAGCCAACTGAGCAACTTTACAACAGTTGTAAATTCTTTACCAAGCAGCTCAAAGTTTTGCACTTCTTTAGAAGAGGTAAATCAAGGTATATTTTTTCTTCCTTTAATTGGGGATGTATTTCCCTGTTTACTTGTATAACTTACAAATGTTTTTGCTGAAATTTGGGCATATAAAAATTACCTCATCTAGTCTTTGTGTATCAACAATGACTTTGTGTAGCGGAAGACCTACACAAAGCAGCCCAACTGTGGGTTATAGGACCTCTCTAACCTTTTATGAGCTCTCTTCTGTTACCATCTGACTGCAGAACTGGGGCTATTGCATCCTGATTACCCCTGCTTTCAGCAGATTCCAAACTCTGGATTCAATATGGACAATGCTTTGAGACAGGTAAGGCAGAAACTAGTCTCTCATGCACATCTCCCACCTCAACCAAGATCAGCCAGATTTTGGATGCATGGTCTTTTGAACTCTTTTGTTTCTCTCCTAAGGTAGGAGCTTCAGTATAAAGTGATCCTCCTCATTCTTCCATACTATGACACATAGCATGAGGGGCACAAATGGGAATAAAATATGCGGTGAAAAAATTTCTACCCCTTTCACTGTGATCCATCCTTGGTTTTACAATGGCCTAATGCTATAGCTTTTCAACTGGTCTCTAGAGTGTCACAAAAGTGTGTATATTGTTAGCTAGTGTTCCTGTGGAGAAGATAGGCCTGTAGCTTCTTAGTTTGCCATTTGCACATCAGAGGGAAAAACTAGAATGTTAATTTTTATTGTTTTTTAATTTAAATTTTCCCAACTCTTAAAATCATCAGTTCATATTTTTATTGTTTCTAATTTTAAAATAATATTGAGATATAATTCACAAGTAACATTATGTTGTTTCAAGTGTATAACATGATGCTTTGACATTTGTATGTATTGTGAAATAGTCTCAACAATAAATCTAACATCAGTTAATATTTATTAGTGAAGGTGTAGAAATGTGGCCAAAATCAACTATCACATGACCAATAAATAAAAGTTTACTTTCTGCCATGGCTGAGTGGCTTAGTTGGTTGGAATGTCAACCCATACATCAAAAGTTTGTGGGTTTGGTTTCTGGGCAAGACACATACCTAACTTGCAGGTTTGACCCCCATTTGGGGTACGTACAAGAGGCAACTGATTGATGTTTCTCTCTCATGCTGATGTTTCTCTCTCTTGCTCTTTCTTTCTCTCCCTTCCTCTCTCTCTAAAATCAATAAACATATCCTCAGGTAAGGATTAAAAAATGTTTCAAACAGACTCTAAGTCTTTTATTTATTTATTTATTTGTTTATTCATTCATTCATTCATTCAATCAGCTTATAAATCAACTTTAC
The DNA here is from genome assembly GCA_039655065.1 of Glossophaga mutica. Classification (NCBI taxonomy): domain Eukaryota; kingdom Metazoa; phylum Chordata; class Mammalia; order Chiroptera; family Phyllostomidae; genus Glossophaga; species Glossophaga mutica. The sequence continues at coordinate 92,315,489 of CM077310.1, forward strand.
TGAAGCATAATTTATATTTAATACATGTGAAGTTTATAGTTTAGTGAGTTTTGACAAATATATGCATCCATGTAATCTCTACAAAAATCAATATAGCTAACACTTCTGTTACTACTCCAAATTCTTTCATGCCTCTTTATAGTCAGTCTCTCCCACTATAGCCACCCAAGTCCCCTGCCTCAGGCAACCATTGATCTGCTTTTTGTCACTGTGATTAGGTTTTCCTTTGATAGAATTTCATATAAATTGAATTATACAAGAGGTTCTTCTATGTCTGGCTTCTTTTGCTTAGCACATTTTTGATAACTTACTTTCTTAGAAAGCAATATATAATAGAACGTTTGTAATGAGTAATTTATATTCCTACATGTTTTTTTCTCAAAGTCAGTAATTACAGTCATAATTAGAATTACATGATTTAAAATGGTAGCCTTATCAACTATCCTATAAGCAAAGATTGGCTATACTACAGTTTTGAAAAGGATAGTATAAAATGGAATATGAAAGTTCAAATTCCTATACAATTCTATTGTCACTTGAAACTTCCAGAGACTAGAGTCTAAAGTATTAACATAAATTAAATATAGCAATGTTAAACTTGGTGTCAACATTTCTATTTTTCTATTGTAATAATGAGCCAACCCATAATAAGAGGAAAAATTATTTTCATCGAGGAGAAACTGCTCATTAAAGAAATGAAACACACACCTAGATAGCCTTGGTGATTAGTGATTAGATATCTCTAAGCACTAATGTAAATAAGAGTTTCAGTGTCATATTCTTTATTTACTTATAGCTATAATAACAGCAGCTTCTTAATAAGTTATATGAATCTCATTTATCAAGAAATGTGTGTACATATATAAAGATATATAGGGAAAGACTTTCTAAATTTTGCAGTGCCTTAGATTTTAAAAGTTGCTTTAAAATATAAGCAATGATATTTAGAATGTAACTAAGTTTTAAAAATTAAAATGATATCAGCATTAAGTATAAACAAGAATATTCCTATAAATAGTTCTATAAAAGGAATATTTTAACTGAATTTCTATTTTTCAGGGTTTTTTCTGACTTATTTGTATTACTAGGCCTCTTTTGAATAATTATATCAAAATGTGATTTTGATACAAGCACCAGCTTTCCTCTATTATTAAATTGTAAAGTTTTATTTATTTATTTATTTTTTGGATTATGGATAAAAAGACATCCCATTGTTTGGCCATAGGATGTTTTATTTTTTTATGATATAGATAATCTCTGATGACTACCAGTTCTGTCTCTGGCTAGCTCTATAACTTAGAGCAAATAACTTACCTTATATTGAAGTTAGAAATTACAGTACCAAACTTAATTTGGAATGGTGGCGTTAAAGTTGGACAATGTTTTGGTTTGCTAGTACTGACATAACAAAATGCCACAGACTTGGTAGCTCAAACTAAAGACATTTATTTTTTTCACAATTCTGGAAACTTGTAGTCCCAGATCAAAGTGCTGGCAGAGTTGGTTTTTCCTGAGACTTCTCTCCTTGGCTTGCTAATGGCTGCCTTTTTACTGTGTGTTCACATAACTGGTGTCTCCTTCTCTTCTTAAAAGAACACAAATTGTATTAGGGCCCCACCTGGAAGACCTCATTTAACCTGAAGGGCCTTTTTTAAAGGGCCTGTCTCTAAATATAGTTATATTGGAGATCAGGGCTTCAACATATGACTTTTGAAGGAATACAACTCAGTCCATAACAAACAATTTAATAGATTATAAGGTTTTGGCAAATTGTAAATGAATGTTTTTATTTGCTTTTGTTTCATTTTAATATAGCTAAATTGTTCCAATATTGTCAAATGAATTTAATGATCTATAAAACAGTTATCTTCCCATTCTAAAAGTATGAAGTATTTCATGGATTGAGATGGGTGGTAATAACCAAAGCCACATACATTATCTAATAATACTTATTTGGGGCAGTCACCTTCATACTGGCAATGTTCCTAAAGAGATTTAGTGTCTGTCAGTAGTCAATAAACTGACCTTTATTTAGACACAGGTTGATAGTTAAAAGGTAGCTTTATAAAGTAAATGGTTGTTTCTCTGTCAGTGTAAAGAATGGAAATGCTTACTTTTAGCACTGAAGGCAAACATGTTTGCTTATTTAGGACAATCTTGGTTATCATGCCCAGAGACCAGTCATTATGCACAATATACTTGTCAGGTTTCATTTTTTTTCTTTTATTTATCATAGCTTCTTACAGGGCTCCTAGATAATATTGTACAAAAGGCTAAAAACTAGTTGTGTGAACCTTACGTCCTGGATCCTAACAACAACAACAACAAAAACAAAAACAAAAAAACCCTCCAAATGTCCATTATGCTGGACATATGAAACAGCACCAACAATATTCCTGCTTCTTATAACCTGTTCTGGAAATTAGGCATATCACTTTTATAGCTCTCTTTGCACTACATTTAGCCTAGCACTTTGTGCAATTATGCATATGAAGAATGGTTAGTATAATGATGGTGATTGTGATGATCTCTCATGATTATACATTTCCACTGATCTGTGGGACTTCCCTTAAATGCTCTTCGTGAATAACTATTGACTCCATATGACTCAGAGAAATGTATCTCCTTCACTCAATTGGCTATATCCTTTCTGTTAATAGTAACATATTTTACTGTCTCTTCTTATAGGTTTTTAAATCGTCTTTTATTTCATCGATTTGCTTCACTAGACAATTTATTACGATGTCTTCTTTCATTTATGAAAATTGTTGAATCTTCAACCCCTTAGGCCCTTACTCTCAAATCCTATATTTAGGCCTTGCATTATTTTTCTCATAAAATATTTAGTCACTGTGAATCATTTAACCTAAAGTACCTAAATGCTATCTGCTATGATCTAAAACTTTTAAAAATATATTTTTAAGTCAGAAATATTAATAAATACACTAAAAGCTGAATTTAAGCACTAGGCATTAGTTATATGTTAGACAAAGGATATTTTCATATATAAAGGGTTATTAATCAATTAAATCTATTTTCCTCCATTTTCAATTATGACTGTGCAATTGAAAATGTACTTTTTTTGTAGTACTTTTTACAAATGTAAGTGGATAATTATGTTATTATTTGTTTAGAAACTCTCTCCTGAATCAGATTCCTGTCCATGAGGGAAGGGATTTGTCTTGATCACTGTTTATCTCTAACATTTGTCATTGTGTCTGACACATATTAGATTTTCAATGATATACAGGGAATAAATGAGTAAATCATTAAATGAGTCAATATATTGCACAGATTTCATGATTCGCATTTAGAATACAATTTTAACTTCTTACTACCTTCCAGTGATTTTTAACTAAAGGTGATTGCTCCTTGAGGGTCATTGGGCAACATATGGAGACAGTTTTAGTTGTCACCACTGGGGGCATGGGCTATATGAATCTAGTGTCAAGAAATGTTGCTTAACATCCTATGTTACACAGGTCAGCCACCCACAGCACAGACTTCTGCTTAGTTAATAGTGCTGAGGTTGAGAAACTCACCCTCATGGTCAAGGTACCCTATTCCCCCAACCATGTCTTGGGCTTATTGCCCTTTCCCTTTCACTTACTACATTCAGTTCATCCTGAACTGCTAGTGTAGAAGGCCAGTTTTATGAGTAATTAAGACTGTCAGACCTCCAAACAAATGACCCATTCATAGAAGTCATAGGACCATAGAGGAGGAAGTTTGGTAAGGTCTCCTAGGTTTGAAACAAAGGAGAACTAACAGAACCTCAAGGATATGGCCTCAGTAACCCTAAGAAACAAAAAATGTTGACACAACAATACTAAGGAACTAGATGTTTCCAAGGTAAAATTAGGACACAAGCCAGGACCCTTGTGTACCCTAGCAATAACTGCAACCTCCGCTTCTGTAAACTGCTTGCTTGCTAATCATGCATAAAAGGAACTCACTACAAGTGCAGGACGCGACTCCCATTTGTATCTACTGCTTAGGCAGTAGGGAGTTCTTCCCTGCGCAGGTTAATAAAACCCATCCTCATTTTCACCTGTCTCCAACTTGGTCATTTGTCTCTCGATCGGGATACAACACTAGCAGATGCTTATCTACATCAAGCTTTTAGGGCCTCTCCACATGGTGTTCCTAGGCTTAGAAATTTTTTTCTCTGTCTTTTGTGTAAATAATTACACATCTTTTAGTTTTCAGCTTAGCTTTCCACCAATCATGATGATAATTTCTGTCCTAAATTATTTTTATAATAATTATTTTTATTGTATTTTCTGCTACCATTTATCCACCTTATACCCTCTTTCACTTCCACCTACTCCTTCCTCCACAATTCCTAAATTTTTGTGTTTATTTCCTACACAACAATATTAAAATATATAATTACAGGTATGTGTATATACATTGGTTCCAAGTTTCATTAGACTGTGTATATTCATGAGAATGGGGACTTTGCTTAGCATAATGATAGCACATATTAAAAACACCATTCGTTAATAGTAGGAAGGAGAGCAATATGGTTGGAATATAGCAAGTTGTATTTGGGAGACTTGTACAGGTGAAATTAGATAAATAGGTTGGCAAGGACTTAGAGGTCATAGAATATCATTTCAGAGTTATCCTAAGTGCAGTAACAAACCATTACATTGTCTTCAAAGGGAAGTAATTGGATCTGATTGTTTAAAAGACTACTCAGGCTGCTATGGAGAGGATGGATTAGAATGGGAAAGCATAGGAACAAGATAACTGTTAGAGAAAAACATGAGACATGAAAGTGGTCTTTATACTGATGGTTGGTGGCTTGGATTCTTATGCTGAAAATGGATATGGTAAGTGGTAATGAATTTTAGGTGTGTTTGGAAGTAAAATCAAGGACATCTTTATGTACTGGATGTTTAAGATAAGAGAAATAGATTCATCAAGGGTAATTTTTTAGTGCTTTTAACTTGAGCACCTGGTAGGAATTCATTCCCTGTCTTGTCTTGGAGATGATTAAAGACGTAAAAGATTTAAAGAGATAATAAACAGTGTCATTTGAACAACATCATGCTTGTGATATTATTTACATCAATGAAGGAAGAATATCAGTTTATTGGATGTCTGCAGTACAGAGAGTGATATCATTTCGATATGTGAGGTTGGCATTTATGACCATACAGCTGCTGTTAGAAACTGAAGCCTACATCCAATTTTACAGAGTGGGAAAAGCTACAGAAATGTTATAGACCTGTATCCAAACCTGTGACATACTAACATGGAGAAGTGAACTTAAATAAATGATGCAAATATAAGAGACTGAGATAGTATCCAGTGAGGAGAACAGGGATTCATGGAAACCCACAAGGCAGATTTTTTCCAGGAGGCAAGAGTAGCCACCTGGGTTGAATGTGCAGAGTTTGTGTCAGATGAGCACAGAGCAGGATTCTTTTGGGTTTGGTAACACAGGTGAAATTCAGTATTTATGGATTTATGCTAAAGGATGGAAATGAAGGCCAAATTGAAGTGGTTTAATATTTAAATGATATTTGAGTAGAAATAGACTTTTCAAAGAGCTAGTTCAGAGTACTTTAAAATTTTGGTCACTTACTATATGCTAGTCATTACTCTAAGTCAGAGATGTCAAACTCATTTTCACCCAGGATCACATCAGCCTTGCAGTTGCTTTCAAAGGGCCGAATGTAATTTTAGGACTGTATAAATATAACTGCTCTTTAACTAAGGGCAAGGAGCTTGGTGCTACCAGTGGGTAGAAACAAGGTGCTGGGCCAGATAAAACAAGGTGGAGGGCCAGATTCAGCCAGGAGGCCTTGTGTTTGCCACCTGTGCTCTAAGTGTATTACATCTACTTAATTCACCCCAAAACTCTGGGGTATCCACTATTATCAGGCCCACTTTATAGATATGGAAACTGAATCATGAAGAGTTCAAGTAACTTACGCAAGTTGCACAGGTAATAAGCGATGAAGCCAGGTTATGAGTCTGGATGGCTGTCTTCAGAAGCAACACTTAACTTGCATACTACTCTGGTTTTTAATGTCCATCACATTGTCTTAGAAAGAACAGTATGAAGCTGGGAGCTTGTGCAGAGATCAGGGATTCTGTCTAAGGGGAGCTGAACGGGTCACGTATTTGATAACCACTGAATACCTTGGCTTTTCTCCCTGGGAAGCAGGGGCATAGGCACTGCCATTTTCCTCTGATGTCTTTTCTTAGGATTCCTTTGCAACCTAGAAAATACATTATTTTAAAAATATATTGATAAATTCAAACACATTGTGGTATGGTAAAAATCATTCAGTGTCATTCACTGTATTTTTTAGATATTTATCTCTAAGACTAATGCTCAGAAATTAATGTATGTTTCTTCCAAATTTTGCATATTTCACCACCAAAATGCTTAATACTTGTTATAGAAACTTCCATCTTTCCAGGCATATTTTAGTTCTATTTCTTTAATAAAATGTACTAATGTTACCCCAGCCCATTCATATGTACTCTTTTCTTTAACTTTGTCTTTGCAGTTGGTTTCATATGTTTATCATATAGTTTAGTTTTCAAATAGGAAGCCCTTAAATATAGAGACATATTTTCAGAATTAGGGATAGTTCCTAAATGATGTAGCACAATGAATATGAATTTGTAAATGAACTACCTTGGAGATGACCTGGTAACTGATTGAAAATTTTCTATTTTCAAAGGTTATTTTGATAATACTACCATATATAATGTCTTGATTTTTAGTTAAATATTTTAATTAAAATTCAGAATTTAATAAAGTTGTTAATTCTTGTATTTAGATATAATAATCACTAAATATTCAGTTAGATAATCTTAATTATTATGTAAATTTTGATAACTACATAGTTGTACATTAAAATCATATCAGCATATTTAATTTAATGTATGACTACTCTGGAAGTCAGTTTAACAATTCTTAAGAAAGACTGCCATCTTCTAGAGAAAAAAATGATCAGGTAAGTGTAGATGAAGTTTATTTTTTTAACTTTGGTGATTCTATCGAGCTATACACAGAACAAACATACACTTTATATTAAACTCATATTAGATATAGACAGTGCACTTTTCTAAATCTTCTCCATGCTGGAGCATGACCTCTGCACTTTTTATACCATCGAACTCTTCGATGCTGCTGTTACTTTGAAATTCATCTACAATTCCTGCAACCAAACTTCTCTCTATCCCTATTCCTTATACTTTTGTATTTCAATGTGACATTTTCCTATCCAAACAGATCAGTTGTTTATACAGAAAAAAATTGCCTATATCTGATATTTCTGGTTAAGTTAATAAATATTTCATTGCCACATATCCTCTCTATCTGTAAAATCCAGCCATCATTTTAACTTCTGAGCAGAAAGGGAAATCATTATAGAGAACTTCCATCTTATTAGCAGATGTGTACTTAGTTTCTGTAAGAAAATATATTTATAATCTTCTGTAAGTCTCAGCATCAAAATTTTTCAATTGAAACTATCTATAACAACATTTCCTTACACAGAATTTACAAATGTGCCATAAATATTTATATGTATCTGTAAGCATTCTGAATGTATGTATGTGAAAAACTGTATACACACATTCAAGTCCAAACACATACAGATCACTGATCAGCTAGTTTATGTTATTTAAATGCAAAATTTAGCTCTCTCAACAAATTGCCCTGAAAACAGTGGCCATAAATCATAATTTTAATTTCTGTTGTTATCCTAAGACTTAATAGAAATTGTAAGATTTTTTTTCTTTGCCCTACACATCTCTCCTTTCTTTCACTTGTCCCTTTGTTAATTAATGAGTAAAGTTACTGAGTCTACAGGGCTTATAGCTAATCAGGGAGTTTCATTTATTGGTTTAAGTAAAAGCTTTCAGAATGTTAATACATCACCCAAGGTGTGCCTCGGAGCATACTTTTGGCTGGAAATACTTCCAAAGAGAATAGTTTGGAAAGAACATTTAGCTCAAGCTTGGAATTTACCTCTCCAGGCAACTCATATCTTGTCTTGTCCTTCCCTATTAAATTATTCATTCATTTTATATATTTATATTTTATAAAATGGATATTTAATTAGGGTTGCTTTTTAAATTTTTATTTATATTTAGATGCTAAAACAGATATTTTTTTTCTTTAATCCTTTCCCTCATTTCCCACAAACCAACCATCAAACTTTGATGATTTTATTCTCACTTCTGATACTTCCATTTGGCAAAGTAGTATATTCCAGTCAGAAGTTTCTAATGTCTTTTATACTGAAAGGCCTTTATCCTGGCAGATGTCTCTCTAACCTTAATATTTGCTCATGATCTCTCCAAACGTTCCAACAATGCTGGTAAAGTACAATATTTTTTCTCAGCAGAGATGTTTATATTTCTTTCTTTCAGTCATTTTGTTAAAGATCATCATAGAACCCACTTAGTAAGTCACCACAGACATGGCAGATTATAAATTCAGTCTGTGGTAAACTTTGTTTCAAGTATATTTCATCTCCTCCTCTTTCCCCAAAGAGGAAGCAACATTTAATATGAACCCAGAAATGCTGCCAGTCAGTTTGTCTCAAAAACGGCAGATTTTTGAGTTTTTAGATTTTTATATGTTATGCCACAGGCAGAGAAGTACCAGGGAACAGCACCGCAGGGCTTGGTATGTGGAGCTTGCACCTGCTGACACAACTTTGATTTTGAACTCTCCTTCTACAAGTACTGAGGTTTGCTGTTGGAGCCATGCCCCACCTGTTGGCTGTTCACCCCACCTAGGGTGCTGCCCACTGGTTTTACTGTTGAGAGTCACTGGCAAAACCCCATGGTACCGAGGCTGCTGAAGATCGCTGAACACATACAGAGTAGGACCCACCCGCTGATTCCATTAGTTTCTGAACTTTTGAAACAGCTCTGACTTAGAGAGCTCCGTAAGTGAAAAGTTTTAAGAAACTTTCCCACAATTGGTGACCATTTTGTAATCCAAGTACGTAACCACACATTCCCTCTAAAGACACCAGGACAGCTGTTGCTTGTGGATTTCTGGAGCAGTCAATGCTTCATTTCAGGCACACACTTCGCATTTTGATATAAAGATGGTGGGATTTGGTACCTGCACGGATACAAGCTGTGTCTCTGCATTGAACATGCCTCATAGAGAGCAACAATTTAAGTAAAGCAATGTGTGGCATTTTGAAATTGATCTAAGTATCTCTAGAATTGTTTCCCAGGGTGATGAAAGGGGACTAAATAGGAAATAGAGGAGTTTTGAGGGCTTGTATATGCAGGAGTAATAGCAGTTGTTTAAGAGCTTTATTGAACTATTTATTCCCTAATAGAAGGAGGATAATAACACACATCTCATGTGACTGAATAAATCCAAATAAAAAGACAAGGGTATTTATCGTGTTTAATACTTATGATGTCCACTTAGGAAATTACAGAAACACTGCCTGCCATTCTGGCCATAGGTGACTGAAACTTGGTGGGCACCTGACCCAAGATCTTCAACCCAGATGTTTACCATTTTGCTAAACATAAGACCAATACACTATGTTTAGGATTTGTGCAAATTCAAATTCCATGTCCACTTTAGTCAGACTTTAGAGCAACATGCCAACTTTGGCACTACCTGAAACATTGATTATTGACTAATTGTCCTGTTTCTTTGTTTTGTCCATCCCACAATTTAATTTCAAGTCTTATGTTTTCTGATATGTTGATTTCCTAAAAGTCCCACCTCTCCTAACCATCTCTATAGTCTGTGACTTATTACTACTCAAAAATATGACTGCATGGTCATGTTTTATATTAGACCTGTGTTGTCCAATACAGTAGCTGCTATCCACAAATGGCTATTTAAATTACTTTAAGTTAAATAATATTAAAATTTTAGGTTTATGGAGTATCTACTATATAGTAAAACACATAGGAACAGAGAACTGAATGGTGGTTGTCAGGGTCTGGGGGAGGGAGACATAGAGAGTTGCTATTAATAGGTATAGAGTTTTAGTTACATATGATAATTAAGTTCTAGAGCTCTGCTGTTCATTTTTGTGCCTGTAGTTAACAATATTGTATTACACAATTAAAATTCTGTTAAGAGGTTAGATCTCAAGTTATGTGTCCTTACCTTATTAATAATGAAAGAAATTCAGTTCCTTAGTCCCATTAGCAAATTTTCAAGTGCTCAATAGCCATGCATGGCAATGGCTACCAGATTGGAAAACACACATCTAGAACATTCTCATCATTATAGAAATTCCTACTAGCAACACTAAACTCTATTTATTTGTTTGAAATGTTTTTAATATCCCAAGAGAAAGCAAATTCTTTGAATCACACAAAGCACAGAGATTGTAAGTAATAGCCAACATAATTCTAACAAGTTCATCAATAAAGGCAATATATTTACTCATTTATACTGCAGGGGAGGTTTGATTGAACTGCATATAGACTTCTTCAAAAACTTGTTTTTTTTATATATCTTTCTGTTCTTATTTGTGTCAGTTTTTGTTTAAGGGCTGTTTTCTCAAAATGGTCACAGGTGTCTACTTATGATTTCCAGGACTACAGAGTTTTATAAATCTAACAACATTACCAATTTTATCAGAAGATAGAAGTGTTTTTCCTTTAGCTAAAATCACAAACCTTTCCTGAAATTCAGCAGCCCAAATTTCATCACTTTCTTACCCACAAATAAATCTGTGGTCAAAGAATAGGATTACATGGCTTAGTTTAAGAATCAAAGGAAGAAATGTATGGATACATAAATAAGAATCAGTATAGTTAAAGAGAGGGACTGGTTGGTAGGAAGGTACCCAAAATGTCTCTGTAATAGTGATTCTTACAGAAGAGATTTTGCCCTGCAGGGGACACTTGGCAACATTTATTGTCATGACTGGAGATGTTCTACTGGCATCTAGTGGGTGGAGGCCAAGGATTCTGCTCAATGCACCAAACAGCCCACAAAGATCTATCTGAGCCAACATCAGCAGTGCTGAAGTAGGAAATCCTGTTCTGTGAGATTGTACCATATGGAACCTAGTTTAAATTTAAAAAGTAACTTGGATGACTTGCATAACTGAAAAATACAGTGTTAGACCTGGTGTCAAGCATGATCTGATCCAGAGATTTGCAAAGTCTTACATACCCCACCGGCACTTCCTTGAAGTTGTCTTGGCTCTTGCATCATCTCAATTCTCAAATTCTTCCCCATAATAGCACCAGTGGTCACCACATTCCCACATTGTTACATTTATGCAACAAGCCATCTACTGCAGAGAAAAGTATTTTTTCTAGTAGCTTTCACAAAAGAGAGGAAACTTTCTCTTCAGAACTTGCCAGCAAAAGGCTGTATCACATGTGCATTCCCCAACCAGTCTATAACTAAGAATTGGGTCACTTTCATCTAACTGTTGAGGAGCTGAAAATAGGAAGTGTCCAAACCTGGACACACTGGTTGCGAGTAGGGGAGACTGGCTGCGGATAGACAACTAATATTGACTAGTGTTGATGGATTGCATTAGCATTAGCTCTAGTAAGCATCTGGCAGACTCGAACTGGTGTGTGACTCCAAAACAACTTGGAAGTGAAACTGCAGAAATGGGAGGGGAACCATGCACATTCAAGAAAAACCTGAAGCATGTGTTTGATCAAAAAGCTGCTTTCCTGCTGGTTGCTTGTGATCCGAGTCTTTTGAATCATCCACCATAACATTTTATACAATATTCCATTTCAAAAAAATAGATAATATCTATGTTTTTACTTCCTCATGTGAAGTTTTCAAATTCATTTGTATCTGTACCTTTCATTAGTTGTACACCTTGGAGAAATCATTGAACCTCTTGGTTATATGGTTGACTCATTGAAAAATGGAGAAAACAATAGTATCTACTTCCTAGAGTTGCTTTCAGAATTAAATTTTAAAAATGAATAATTGTGAGGAGTAACTCTATACTTATAAATGCTCATTTAACATTAGCTATGATTATTATTATTGAAAGGTTTTCAAATATCTAAGAGCATATATCTTTCCCATTTCATTGTTTTTGATCTAAGAATTACTGGACAATACTTCTGTTATGCTTTCTAAATTACATCTGTTGAATTCAGAAATATATTATTTGAAACTATTTTTTGATATTCTACTACTGACTCAAAATTGTCTTCCTCATTCCTATTATTTAATAAAGGTTCTTTTCTAGAATCTGGGAATTTATTTTCTTAATAGATGAATAAATAGATATAATTACTTTGCATATTTTCTATTATTTGCCAAAGTCATAATCTTCAGTTGTTAGAAGAGAGGAAAACATTAACTATACTTTCTATAAGACTTAAAGAGAGAAATACATAGCAGATATGTGCTGTTGTTGTTTTAACTGTCCTTTTTTCATATAATCAGAAAATAAGAATTAAAAGCTAGAGAAAATGTACAATTTAACTTCTTCAGGATGTATAAAAATGTTTACTTCTAAAATACCTATGAATAAACCTAACAAAGGATATAAAAGACTTGTACTTGGAAAATTAATAATAAGACACTGAAGAAGAAATTGAAGAAGATACGCTGAGGTGGAAGCACATACTGTGTTCATAGATTGGAATAATTAACATCATTAAAATGTTCATACTACCCAAAGCAATCTGTAGGTTTGACACAATTCTTATCAAGATTCCAATGAAGTATTTCACAGAACTAGAACAAATATTTCAAAAATTTATATGGAACCACAAATGGCTCCACATAGCAACAGCATTCTTGAGAAAGAAGAAACAAGTTGGAGGAATCACACTACCTAATATCAAATTATACTATTAAAGGTATAGTAATCAAAACAGAATGATACTGGCATAAAAAAAGACAGATCAATGGAATAGAACAGAAAGCCCAGAAAAAAGCCCACACCTTTACAGTCAATTAATATTTGACAGATGAAGCAAGCACATATAATGGGCTAAAGATAGTTTAGTTAATAAATGGTGTTGAGAAAATTAGACAGATACATGCAGAAAAATAAAACTAGATCACCTTCTTATACCACACACAAGAATAAATTCAAAATGATGAAACACTTAGATTTTACACTGAGAACCATAAAAATAGTAGAAGAAAACATAGGCAGCAAAATCTCTGACATTGCTCATAGCAATATTTTATTGGATATATCTCCCTAGGCAAGGGAAACAAAAGAACAAATAAACAAATGGGACTACATCAAACTAAAAAGTTTTTGCACAGCAAAGGAAATCATCAACAAAATAAAAAGACAACCCACTGAATGGGAGAACATATTCACTAAAACACCTGATAAGGGGCTAATATCCAAAATATATAAAGAACTTATAAAACTCAACACCAAAAAAAAAAATCCAATTAAAAAATGGGCAAAGGACCTGAATAGACACTTCTCCAAAGAGGACATACAGATGGCCAATAGACATATGAAAAGATGCTCAATGTCACTAATCATCAGAGAAATGAAAACTAAAACCACAATGAGATATCTCACAATTGACAGAATGTCTATCATGAATAAATCAACCAACAACAAGTGCTAGTGATGGTGTGGGGAAAGGGGAACGCTTTTGCACTATTGGTGGGAATGCAGACTGGTGCAACCACTGAGGAAAGCAGTATGGAGATACCTTAAAATATTAAAAATGGATCTGCCTTTCAGCCCAGCTATCCCACTTCTGGAAATATATCCAAAGGAACCCAAAAACACTAATTCAAAAGAACATAGGCACCCCTATGTTCATTGCAGTGCTATTTACAATTTTCAAGATACAGAAGCAGCTCAAGTGTCCTTAGTAGGTGAATGGATAAAACAACTATGGAACATTTACACAATAGAATACTACTTGGCTATAAAAAAATAAGAAAATTTTACCATTGCAACAGGATGGATGGACCTGGAGAACATTATGCTAAGTGAAATAAGCCAGTCAAAGAAAGACAGATGCCATATGATTTCACTCATATGTGGAACCCAATGAACAAACTGACCTAAAAGGGAGAACGGAGACAGACTCATAGATGGAGAGCATATGATACCTGGAAGGCAGTTAGGAGGTGGAGGGATGGAGCAAAAAACAAAAAGGACTCATGGACATGGACAACAGTATGGCAATTGCTGGGAAGAGGGGAGTATAAGGAGACTAAATGGTAATGGAAAAAATTCAATAAAGGTTAAATTAAAAAAATTACTTCTACATTAGAGTAATAACTCTAGAGTTATTTTCCATGACTCTAGAGTCATACCACATGATTAGAGGTATTCTCTATAACCCTTAATTAAAAGAAAATGTAACATTTCTTGGGTGCTTACCTATTATATTTCTGAAAGATAAAAGGTAATTAATTAATGAGAGATGTTATCTTAATTGGAGATGATAGCATTAAATCTTTGAAAAGTTTAGTAATTTGCTGAGAATTGAGAAAGTAGGGAATTGGAGATTTGAACACGGGTCTGACTTCAATTTTTTTTTTTTTTTTTTTTTTTTTTTTTGTCCCCTACTCCAGTCTGGCTGCCTCAGGGCCTATCCACATGCACCATGACAATTTTATTCTATCAAGAGTTCAAATGCTTCTTTGTGTTTTGTACCTATGTTAATCTTACTTTTTTTTAAATGTGGAATATAGAATACTGCTTCTTTAGATAGTATTTATATATCTTCCCTGGGAGAACTTGTTTCTCTTAGTAAGAGTTGGATTATATTCAATTTCTTCTGTTATGTTTGCTTTCTTGTATGTCCTCTTACTTTCTAACCCTCTTGATACCAGTTCTGAATCCCTTGTACCTTTTCAAATATTTTTCATTATGGCCCATTAAAATATATTTCTCTTCAGTCTAGAAATCCTTTAGCTTCTAATTTATTAATTTAGCAAATTCATCTGTGGAAGCATGTGTTAGGGTCTATGCTTGTTTAACCTACCCCATTATTCTTTTAACATTATTTCTGTAAATGATGACCTGTTAACTAATATGTGGTTGCAGATTAACAGCCTGTTTGCTTAAGAATTCTATGAACTAACTTCAGAAGATGCACACTCTGACTTTCAGACATTCCCCCTCTGGGATATTTGCTGACCTTCAACCAGTTATCTGAACAGTTGGTTTGCATGTAGTCCCCTCAACAGAGAACTGTGAACTCCCTCCTTTCATTTCCCTTTTTCTGTTTCTTTTTGTCTTTTCCTGTCTTCCTTTTCCCTCCTTACAAAAACCTCTACCTGTGTTCAGTTGTTAAGATGGTCCTTGCAAGAGAGTCTACCATCTTCTTGAGCTGTCAGCTCTTGTATAAGCCTACTTTCCTTCCACCAGCCTTTGTCTCTCAATTATTGTCTTTCAAGGTGCAGGCAGCCAAACCTGGGTTTGGTATGGTATCACTTGTTAACTAAAGCACTTCTAAGCGTATACTTACCTCCTTAAGTAAGAACCACCAGCTTGAAGTTAGACATTTTACTTTCCTTTGATTGATTTTTTTCATGATTTCAAAGTATTTTCTTTGTTGATCTTAATTGTAAAGTATAACACATTTTGATGTTCCTTATATTTTACAATAATATATTGTCTCAAAAACACTGAGCTTGTTAATAATCCACTATAAGAAATTTTACTACTACAAGTTCTCCACTCTTCACAAACTTATAACATTACAGTATGTAAATATAGTGTTTTAGGTGACTTTCTAAGATTTATAGTAGAAGATCTCTGTGTGATTTCAGAAACACTTTTATTTGTCTTAGAAAAGATCATTACTAACTTTATCTGAATACAACTTTTATATATTCATTTTTTAATGGATTTTTAAAATTTTATTTATTTTTAGACAGTGGAGAAGGGACGGAGAAAGAGAAGGAGAGAAACTTCAACGTGTGGTTGCCTCTCATGCACCCTCTCCTGGGGACCTGGCCTGTAGCCCAGGCGTGTGCCCCTACTGGGAATTGAACCAGTGATCCTTTGGTTCTCAGGCCAGAGCTCAATCCACTGAGCCACACCAGCCAGGGCTGAATACAATGTTTAGAATGATAAGACAGAAAAAAATGTAATATATCAATGATAAGGATGGTGCTCAAGGGTGGAAATGGTATATGATCATTAGATAAAGTTTACATTTATATTTTGTAGTGGAGATTAACAGATAACAATAGGTTTCTAGCTAGTTAGTAGAAAAAGCATTTTGCAGTCTCTACAAGCCCCCAAAATTATGACACATTTTTCTTATTCTGGTTTATCTATTGCTGCATAACCAAACACCCCAAAACAAAGAGTCTTGAAACATCAACCATTTTACTATGTCTCAAGAATTCAATCAGGAGTCAGCTGGCAGAATTTTCTACTCCATGTGGCATCAATCAAGTTAACTTGATTGTATTCACCCGGTAGGTAGACTGGTTTGGGGGTCTATGATGGCTTTTTTTACATATCTGGCACATTGGCTGGAATAGATTGAAAGCTGGACTCAGCTTGAACAGTCAACTGCAGATCTTACAAAATGCCATACTTGTACTTCCTAAGTAACTTCTTACTTGGAAACTCAGGATTCCGGAGAGTGTGTTTCAAAAGCCTTGGGCAGAAGCTGTAAGACTTCTTTTGTCTTAGTTTTATAAGCCCCAGAACACCCCTTCTACAATGTTGCATTAGTTAAGCAAGCAACAGATTCAAGCTAAGTTTTAGAGAGACAGGGATTGGAATCTGCTTCTCAGTGGGAGTAGTATCAAAGTATGTTTTAGCTACATTTAATCTAGCACATTCATCTTTTGTTCTGTGCAATGTACCCCAAATTAGATCATGGGTTAATTTTCAGCAACAGTTTCTAGACTTGATGGAATTGTAGTTATTGAGACACAATATATAATAAATTAAAAAAATAATAAAGTAAAAATCACCTGAGTGCTTATAGTTGCCATCACTCAAATTGCCTGCATTGTGGCCACAATCCAAATTCTAATACTCCATAGATTAAATCAACTAAAATATGTCATCCTGAAAGATAACATGAAAATACTGGCATTCACACCTTGGAAGAGAATGTTGCTTATAGCTTATGTTTTCCAAACTTCAAATTTCTCAACCCTGCTAGTGATATCATTTACATATCCTATGCATCTGTGCCAAATTACAAATCAATGGGCAGAACAGTCATTTTTAGGGATATGTGTCCTTTTTAAAGTGAAACAAAGGGCTTTATAATAAAAAGTTCTTAACAGTTGATAAACATTGACCTCAAGGCAAATTTCTCTCGGGTGCCCAAATTAAATCCTTTAATTCTTGTCTCTTTAATGAAGTTACTGAAGGGAACACATTTCAGGTTATTTCTCCAGATGTCATGGTTCCTGTTCATAAATTTTTCACATTTCTACTATTTGCTAAAGTGACACCTACTGCAAAAATTAAACCCAATTGACAGGAACCAAGAGAAGATGAGTCCTCTTTGTTCTTTTCTAGTAGAACATTTGTTGGACCTTTGCATGAGGTTAAAATGTAGCAGAAAAAATGAAATGGAAAGGGCCCCACCTGCTTTGATAATGATTACAGAATGGTTATGATTATATTTAAATTTACATAAATATATTAAGCTGGATAAAATTGAAATAAAGCTGGAATACACTTAATTATCTAAATTACTATCAGTATCTGTCATTACAAAGTACCAACAGCAATATAATTTTTTCCTAAGCCTCTAAACACTCAACCAAAGAGCAAGACTACATCTATTCCTACAACCCCCAGTGGAGGTGTTGAAATTACACATGCTTCCACTAATTTAAAGAGGGACTTTCATACTGAGATGCATTAAAAAGAGAACATTTAAATAATAAGCAATTTGCTTTGCCTGTAATTGAATTCCCCTTGCTGTTATTGCTAATTATTGACAATATTTGTGATTGACTAAGAAGCTTTTGCATTTAGAAACAAGAGTATATTTCTGCTGGATCTTAAAAGACAGTGATTGTCTTTTCAGTATCACAGAGTGTTACCATGGAAATGATTGTGATTTGAGAAATGTACCAGCAACATGCAAAAAATTGCTCTGTACAGAGAATCCCCTTCCCTTCACTGCTCTGGGCATTGTACAGTCTTGAATAGTAAGTACATGATAATTACTTCTCCCATTAATGTAATGTGCCTTTGTTTTACAAAGTATTACACTATAGATAGAGGATGGTATATGCAACTCTAAAAGAAGGAGTATAAAAGTAAATTGAAATCAATGAAATGGAATTATTGTCTATTTTAGGGCAAATTTATAATTAAATTAGAATATAAATTAATTCTTTTAAGCTTCTTAACATTAAGAGGAAATTTATAGATAGTGATCTCAGTAAGAACATATCTAATCAATATTGTGTTTCAAAGCACATTTTCTATTTCTGGGGTTATTAGTCTGTTTGTCTGGTGGAGCAAGCATCTTTGCCCAGGCGATTAAAAGAGGCTCCCCTACTTCCCATATGCTCTGTATAATTTGGCATAGACTTTTGAGAGATTGTTGAGAAACCTACTCTATGGATAATTTGGTGTAAGATGTCCTTATCAGAAGACTAAGGCATACAAATCTTGCTTGGAAAAAGAGAGAATGAAGAAAGTAAATGGAATACCTTAGGTCAAGTGAGAGAAGCAGAGATTAGGTAGTCACAAGAGTTTTGGTTTCTGACTTTCTGGTTTCTTGCTCTAACATTTAGAAGGTAGGACTGTCCTGCCCTTTTAAATTGAATTTTATAAGTGGATTTTTAAAAATATTGCAATTACAGAAGCTTTAACTCAAACTGAAATAGATATGAGTAATGGAATAGCAAGCATCATACAGACAAAGAAAATGCAGAATTAGGTATGAAGTAGTGGTGGGGGCCAAAGAAAATTCTTCTGTTTGAGATTTAAGTCTGAGACTCTGAGGTGTACAGCATAATGAGACAGCTCATTATAGGCTGTGGCTCTTACAACCCAAACCTCGTAGCTGATTGGAGAACTCCAGTTCCATGTTGTCAGGCTGGAAGCAAACATGGGCAAGGACATGGTTCTAAATGCAAAATTTCTCAGGTAAGCCCTTTTGTACTCAGTCGGTTTCTGTGCCAAAGTAAAAAAAAAAAAAAAAGTTCACCTACTGGGTGTTTTTTAAGTAGCACTTTTGCTTTTTTGCATGGCACTATATCCCATGTACTGCCAACCAACCCCAACCAACAACCATCAGTAAAGAAACCTAGTGATCTCTTCTCATATGAGGCAGGACTAGAGTTGCCATTCAGCTCATTTTCCCAGTAAACTTTGGGAAGGAAGATACTATATTGCAGGTCTGTAATATTGCATGATTCTAAGGATGACATCAATTACCCTGTAGCAGCATCCTTAGCATTTGTCCCAGTTGTTTTTGAGTCCTATAAAGAGCAACAGTGACATAGTTACAGAAACTCAATGCAGAGAGTACTTATAACAAAGTTAGATTAAGAACAAAAATTATTTGCACATTGGAAAATGTCAAAAAGTAGGTAGAACCAGAAGGCAGTTTGAATTTTTAAAATTGCAACTAGAAGGAATAGTATTATGGCTTCCTGACTTCATGGTCAAAGTGCTGGCCAAATAACCATGGTTGTATATAGCAAAGTGGCATTGACAAAACTGCAGTCTTCTTTGCTAAAGTTTCAGAGGTCAAAGAGAAGGACACTGAAAGCCACTGGAAATTAAAGCAAAATTATGACAGCATAAGACCTGAAGAAGAAATGAGATCTAAATTCAATGCATAAACAGCCCCTAATTCATGGCTGACGGTTAAACTGCATGTGAGTGGGGAAGCCATGTGAGAAACATTGAAAAATCACAGGAGCAGAAAACACTTGATTATTGAAAGATAACACCATACAGAGCCATACTGTGACTTTGATGTTAATAATTATATTCCTGAAAAGTGTATAGCTTATGTGGAAGAAGGGTGAATCCTGATACATAGAAATGTTGAAGTACAATGAATAGTTAGAAATTTGAAGGCGTGGAGAGTGCTAGAAGCAAGGAAACCACGTAGAGGGTGTATTTATCTTTGCCCATATTGGTGGTTGACTACCAAATTTTCAGGCATAAGGAAGGGTACAAGGGCTTCAGGATAAGATGGCAGCTGTCAGAAGCCATAACAATAGTGTTGAAGTGTCAGTAGCTATGTACAGCAAAAGATATACCCTTTGCAGTTTGAGTCAGGTAAGTCCACTGTACTAGAATTTTCTTTTGGTTAAAAATCATCAGAAGAATACAACAGAACACAGAGTTGCTGAAATATTACTTATAATGTTTAATATTCAATCAAATGTTATAAGAAGTGGAAAAAGATCTAAACTCAGGAAATATGCAGTGAGTAGAAATTCAAGAATGCCTAGATATTGGGTATAGCAAAGATTTCAAAGTATCTTTCATAAATATGTTCACAAATTTTATGGAAAACATGCCAGCAATGAGTGAGCAACAAGAATCAGCAAAGACCAAAGAGTATATTTCAATTGTGAATTTAGGGCAAGAATTCAATATATTAGCTAATGAAATCCACTTAGCTAATTAAGTAATACACCCTGATCAAACAGAGATTATCATGTATGCAAAGTTGATTTAATTTTAGAAAAACTATCATTATAATTTACATGAATGGAATAAAGGAGAACTATGATATGACTATCTCCATAAAAGTGAAGAAACATTTGATTAATTTTAAATTAATCTATAATCTAGAAATAAAAGAGAAGTTCCTTAATTTATTAGAGGCTACATGCCCAAAACTTATTGACAAAATAATTAATCAAGAGACTTTAGCATATTCTCAATTTAAATAGAAAATAAGAACATGATGTTTGCCTACATTAATTCTCTTAAAGATGGAATTGCAAACATGGTGAATGCTGTAAGGCCAGAAGAACACAACTGTAATGCTTGGAAGGGGATAAATCTGTCATTTTTCAGATGTTGTAATTATCTAATAGATAATCTAGCAAATACAAATTAGTATTTCAGTAAGCTTATTAAGTATAAAAAACAATAGTTTCCACCCAGAAAATACAATAGTAGCAATAGTACAAGAGTAAAATAAAGCACCATTTGTGATAGAAAACAAAGCCAAAAGGTTTTCTAAGAGTTAACCATGAATGCACAAAACTATACATAAAGTATAAATTTTAAATTTATTAATGACTTTAAAAGAAGATTATAATAAAAAGATAACAATAAATACCATGAAAATAGTTAAAGTAGTTCACCTGGATTGTTAGAGGCACCCAACAAAATCATTCCAAAATTTTCGGCTTAGTAAAGGCCCACTTGAGCTAGGCCTTTATTATTTTTTTTTGAAAGAATGAAGAGAGTAGGACTTTTCTTACCTTATCTTAAGAAATAGTACAAAGTCATTGCTATAAATATTAGTATTTTGTTGGCATAAAATCAGATGAATTTGCCATTACAGAATACAGACTTCAAACATAGAACTGCATGTATCTAAGAAGTGGAAATATAGTCATATTATGAAGTAATGAAGGAAAGTAACTTATTTAATAGATGATATCTTGAAAACTTTATTACACTGAAAATAAGAGTTAATCCCTATTTTATCATATACAGAGGTGGACATCAAATGGATTAAAGTAAAACAGTAAAGCTAATTGAAGAAAATATTGAAAAATATCCTTATGCATATGGGCTTAAAGACTCTTTTTAATAAAATATAAAAAGCTCAAACTAGATTTTAAAATTATAAATTTTACTACATCCAAATTAAAATGTTTTGCTTCATTAATTTTATAGTTGAATAACATACTATGACAAAATATTAGCATGCAGAAAGCAGGTCATTATCTAGAATGTATAGAGAATGCTGGCAAGACAAAAATACAGTAACTAGACTACCAGTAGAGCCTGAAGAGGGATGTGAATAGAGATATGAATCCATAGAGGGGGCTACTGAAAGGCTAGTAACTATATGAAGACATGCTCAAACTCACTCATGATCAGAAAAATGCAAATTAAACAATCACTTGTATCTATTGTAGTCACCAAATTAGAAAGAGAGGTCCTAGAATTTATTTCCAAGCATTTAGAGAAAAGGGAACTCATTATCTCTTTGTGATTGTAAATAATGCCCACATGCTTCTAAGTCATATGGCAGTATTTACTGAAATGAAGAATGATTCTTCCTTATTGCCTGACAATCCTATGCATACTTTGTATACATATACACATAATTATGGTACTTTATAACTTTTATAATTTTTATATTTATATTTATTACCCCAGTCTCTAAAATGATAGATATGATTACATTTATCTTTGTATTGTCCTTGAGGATTAGGAGTTAGGAACTAGAGATGTCTACCACTGAAGTATATAATAGTAAAATCTGGAATAATATGCAGCAGTTAAAAGAAAAAGCTTAAGTTACTGTAATTTGGACACATCTTAGAAATAAAGCATTTAATGAAAATGCTATAAAAAAGAATTAATTAGAAACAGACTATAGAAAATAGAGTAAACTAAAAACAAGTAACAGCAATGTTGCATGCTATACAAAGTATTTATTTATTTTAAGTATATTTTATTAATTATGATGTTACAACTTTCCCATTTTTTCACCCTCTATTCCCTATCTATCCTATACACCCCAACCCTACAGCATCACCCCCCTTAGTTCATGTCCCTGGGTTAAACATATAAGTTCTTTGACTTCTCTGTTTCCTATACTATTCTTAACCTCTCCCTATCTACTTTATGCCTACCAATTATGCTTCTTATTCCCTGGACCTTCCCTTACCTCATTTTTCCCATCCCCCTCCCCACTGAAAACTCTCCATGTGATCTCCATTTCTCTGATTCTGTTCCTGTTCTAGTTTGCTTTGTTTTTCTCCTTTCCTTTCCTTTCCTTTCCTTTCCTTTCCTTTCCTTTCCTTTCCTTTCCTTTCCTATCCTTTCCTTTCCTTTCCTTTCCTTTCCTTTCCTTTCCTTTCTTTTCCTTTTCTTTTCTTTCCTTTTCTTTTCTTTTTAGGTTCACTTGTTGATAGTTGTGAATTTGGAGTCATTTTACTGTTCATAGTTTTGGTCTTCTATTCCTTATATAAGTCCCTTTAACATTACATATAATAAGGGCTTGGTGATGATGAACTCCTTTAACTAGACCTTATCTGGGAAGCACTTTATCTAGCCTTCCATTATAAATAAGAGCTTTCTAGATAGAGTAATCTTGGATGTAGTATTTAAAGAAATAACTCAAATATATTAAATTGGTTTTTACCAAGGAAGGGGAAATGGGATGAACATTGAAAGTAACATTAAAAAAAAAAGGCATGCACCAACTACTAACTGGTGCAAGCAAGTACTATCACCTGAGAGAATGGTTACCCAAGTATATATATTTATAAAATTTGAAAACATCATCATCAATACATATGATATTTCTGAATTTCACAAAATTGTTGTCATATAAATGCTAACTTTAAGAGAAAATCATCATCTGATGGATATTGTGAGCATTCACAAAAATGATCATATTGTCAAAAATGACCAAAATTCTTTAGGCAAAAGATGTTTTGAGCATATCACTGTATGCTCCGTGTCTGCATTATCTCTTCTCATTACCATCTCCATTTTGAATAATATAGATGCATTTAGTTGGTGTGGATCCAGTTTAGATTTAGTTAGTGTTTTGATTCTTATTATTTTTACTATGTAGTAAGCCCCATCTACGGTTTAAGAGGCATTTTTAAAGAAAGACATAAGGGGAGATTTTTGAGGTTAGAAAGTTCTATTAGGTTACTCTCTGGAGAGGAGAAAGCAACATTTTTGTTTTATAAGGGATATAGAA
This sequence comes from Glossophaga mutica, assembly GCA_039655065.1. Lineage (NCBI taxonomy): Eukaryota > Metazoa > Chordata > Mammalia > Chiroptera > Phyllostomidae > Glossophaga > Glossophaga mutica. Next base: position 92,339,312 of record CM077310.1, read on the forward strand.
AGCAATTGGCTTTAATAGTACAAGTTGCACATTAAAAAGCAGGAGACAATTAAGTGCTGGGTGTTATATTTATGCAAAGCAATTTCTAAGGTGGTCCTTAAACTATTTTGTGTGAGCTATTGCATATTTCAAATTTGCCTTTATTCAATTTCCTTCACTTTAGTGGCTGAATATAACATTAATGAAAGAGAGAGAAAATGAGACTGGAACTTACAAACCTATAAATAAAACCTTAATATTTGTTCTCTCTGAAGCTGCACTCATGGGAAAAGATGCACAACTCATTACAGAAGCCTTAACCAGGAACTTTTACATTTTCTGGAATGGGCAAGATTCATATATCCATCTTTCCTTTACCTTTTTCCTTATTAGTAAAATAATCCACATTCTAAATATATTACAAAACATTTAGAATATAAAAAACAATAAAATGACCCACATTCTTACCACCCAGATAAAATATAAAGTAGAAACTTGTGCAAAGCTAACAGCACTCTGAATGATTGTCATTTCCTTTTCTGACATTTTAAACACTTTTTTACATCTCAATAATATGCTAAAATGCCCTCTCAGATGGAAATGTTTTAAATTATTTAGCAAGGTCCTATAGATTTATTAAAATTGTATAACTGCAATTATCGGTTACATGGTGATAAGCATTCAAGCACATGGTTTGTTTTGCAAATTAGTCTTTCTTTGATAATTTATTTTAGTTATACATTTTGTCAAGAGTATATCACTAAATTTTGATTTTTTCCCTCTTCTGAGAGTCAGTATTTTTATTGTGGTTGAAGAATCAATGTAGTATTGTTGAGGAAATAGATATGCTTGTCCCATTAGCTTGCTTTGTACATTCTCTCAATTTCTATTATTTTCCTTCTTTTAATATGCTGATTTAAAAGTTTCCTTCAAATGTCTAGAAAACACATCTATTTTTTCTAGTTATAAACAACAGCATGTATTTATTCTTCTATTTTAGATTGTAAATGTTTAATTTCTTCCAAACTTTCTTCTTGATTTAGAGTTTTTACTGATCTAATTTACACTTAGATTCCGACTGCTGTTAGGGCCTTTTATAATTGGTATATATTGCATATCCTAAGTCAAAGTTTATTTGTGTTAATTTATAACTAAAATGGCAATATTTTAAAATACACCTTTAATATTTTCAGAGTTCCTTTGTTGACCATTATCATGGTCTTATATTGGTACTTTCCTATTTGTTTTAATTGACTGTTCAGTTTCTAAGTACATTTTAAGTATATACATGGATGATGTTTTTTGTCATCCCTTTATGTCTGTGGCTGTCTTGATCTAGTTATCACATATAAACACAACTTCCTAGAGAATTCTTGAGAAAAAACTTCTTCTTCTTTTCTAAGATTATGGTAAACTTTTCTACATCTTCAGACATCTTGAAACATGTAAAGTACATATTATTTTTTAAAATTTTAAGGAATCTTTAATTTCTCTTCTCCTTGAATTTTTGTTTTTCTATTATCATTGAGATCCTAAATTTTATCTTGATACACATTAGCCTCTTTTTAAGTTTCCCCTAATGCTTAGTTAACCCATCACTTTTTGGGCATATTCAGTTATTTCTTCAACTCTGGAAAGTTTTTTTTTTTTTTTTTTATGTGTGTGTGTGTGTGTATGTGTGTCTCCCCCTTATATTTTCTTTACTTATAGTTTGTTTGGAACTTTTGTTTTCCTCTCTCTAGAATTCCAATTGCCAGTATGTTGGCAATTCTGGATCTGTCATGTCTGGACATTTTCTTTTTCATATATTAATATCTCTCCAGGTTTTTGGTAAATTCTTTGAGTATTCGTTCAGTTCACTTAATTCTGTAGTGATCCAGGTGTTTCTTACTCTATGTAACATAGTTTAACTCACAACCATGATTGTCATCTTTAAATACTGTTTCCTGATTTTTTGATCAATCCTCACTGTGCTATGTAAAAGTTTTGAAAAGCCAAAGCCAGCAATTTCTGGAATACTATGCAGCATATCTTCTTTAGATAGTGACCTTTTTTTTATTATTAGGATTCTTCAGAGTGGCCCATTCTACCTTAAACCTTTTCACAGTTCTGATGAATTTTCTACTTGCTCACTTCTGTGTATTACAATCACCAATGTCAGAAAGGCATCAGGACCCTGAAGGCTTTCATGTACTTGTATACTCTCAAAATGAAGTTTGACAATGTAGACTTCTTGCTATTTATCTGGTTTGAAGGATTCCCTATTGAACTGGTATTCTGTCACTTTAAGAAGAAGCTCTAGAAGGAAGATGGTGGTGCAGTAGGAGGGAGCAGATTCCACTTTTTCCTACACATGAGAGAAAAACCTGCCAGATCTATGGAGGAACAGAGCAAACAAAAAAAAGTAACAGAGCATATTTGAAAACAGAAGATCAAAAATTATAGCAGGCATTGAAAAACCACACGATAAGGAGAGTGAGTACTTCAGAACAATCAGAGCCCAGGGATCAGCGTGGAGATCAGGGCAGCTGAGGCCCTGGCCCAGCACTTGCCAGGCCTGCCACAGGGCTCTAGAAAGGGAGCCGGGTCAACCACTCGCTCCCCAGCCAAACAAGGTTTGAGCAGCACCAGGAGAGACCTAGTTGCTTGAAGTCTCACAGAGAGGAGTTAAGGTCTGAATGGCAAACACACTGGGGATGTGAGCATCCACGCATAGTCCTGAGAGGAGTGCACACCAGAGCTCGGGTGACCAGAGGCACCCAGGCTTGATGAGCTGAGTGACCATAGGCACCCACACGCAACCGGAGATGGCTGCCAGACCTGAGGTGCCTGCGTGACCAGAGACCTGTAGCCCATGCCAGGAACCCGGAAAATGCGAGTGATCAATGGGAGGACTAGAGCCCATGCATGTGAACCTGGGGAGTGTGCACAATCCATGGGAAACCCGGATCTCACTCCCATCAAATTTGAGTGAATGCAAAGCAGGAAATCTGGAACCCAACACTCGTAAACTTGGGGTCAGCGCATGCCCTATAGGAGACCCGAGCTCATACCCATAAACTTGGGAAAGTGCATGCTCCCCAGGAGGCTAAGAACCCACACCCAAGACCATGTGGAGAAAGGCGCCAGGCTAGCTCTGGGGAGAGTGTATGGTTAGCCCTGGGGAGAGTAGCCCAAAGATGACTGAGTGCTGAACAGGAATAAAAGTGATACCGTCACCACTTAGCGGTTGCAGCCAGCAAGACCCGAAAAGCTGGCTTGGCAAGTTTAAAAACAGCAAGAGTTTTTTTCGTTTCTTTTTTAAAAAATATTTTATTATTATTATTGCTTTATTATTTTATTTATTTATTTATTTATTTATTTATTTTTAGTATTCTGCATTTGGAGTTTATTTTATTGCAGCAGGATTTACTGTACTTTCAGACTATAAGATGCACCTTTCCCCCCAAATGTGGGAGGAATAATGGTTGTTAATGCTGCTGTTGAGTTCTTTTTTTTTTTAAATATATTTTATTGATTATGCTATTACAGTTGTCCCGTTTCTCCCCCATCATTCCCCTCCACCCTACCCACCCTCTCCCACCCACATTCCCCCCTTTAGTTCATGTCCTTGTGTCATAAGTTCTTTAGCTTCTACATTTCCCATACTATTCTTACCCTGCCCCTGTCTATTTTCTACCCACTATCTATGCTACTCATTCTCTGTACCTTCCCCCCCCCTCCTCCCACGCCCCTGTTGCTAACCCTCCATATGATCTCCATTTCTGTGGTTCTGTTCCTGTTCTAGCTGTTTGCTTAGTTTGCTTTTGTTTTAGGTGTGGTTCTTAATAGCTGTGAGTTTGCTGTCTTTTCATTGTCATATTTTTCATCTTCTTTTTCTTAGATAAGTCCCTTTAACATTTCATATAATAAGAGCTTGGTGATGATGAACTCCTTGAACTTGACCTTATCTGAGAAGCGCTTTATCTGTCCTTCCATTCTAAATGACAGCTTTGCTGGAAAGAGCAATTTTGGATGTAGGTCCCTGCTTTTCAAGATTTCAAATATTTCTTTTCTGCCCCTTCTTGCCTGGAGGTTTCTTTTGAGAAATCAGCTGACAGTCTGATGGGAACTCCTTTGTAGGTGACTGTCCCCTTATCCCTTGCTGCTTCTAGAATTCTCTGCTTCATTTTAATCTTGGCTAATGTAATTACAATGTGCTTTGATGTGTTCCTCCTTGGGCCCAACTTCTTTGGGACTCTCTGAGCTTCCTGGACGTCCTGGTAGTCTAGTTCCTTTGCCATATTGGGGAAGTTCTCCTTTATTATTTGTTCAAATAAGTTTTCTACTTGTTGCTCTTCTTCCCCTTCTGTGACCCCTATAATTCGGATGTTGGGACGTTTAACGATGTCCCAAAGGTTCCTAAGCCTCTCCTCATTTTTTACCCCTCAACTCCTTTCGCTTCTCTTCTTTCTTGTTCCATTCCTTCTTCCTTTCTTTCCAATTTTATCTCTTCTTCCTTCCTCTTTTTTCTTCTTTTTTTCATTTTTCCTCTTTTCTCTTTTTAAATACCCATGAGTGAGACAAAAATAACAAACAAACTTGAAACTGTAAAAAAAACAGAGTTGGTCCCAAAGAGGGGGCATCCCAACAGCTGAGAGAGTGGAAGCTCTGAACAACAGGGTACCTGAAGGAGACTGCACCACTAAATTTCACAGGTAATCTACCACAGAAGTTCACAACATAAACCCAGGGAGCCAGAACAGATGAATTTAAGAAGCTGAGGCTAACAAGAAGAGTCTCAATATTGGATATTCAGTTCAAAGAAATGGTTGTCAGGAAGCTCCATGAGCTCTCAATGAGCCACCAGAAACTATTGGGAAGCTATAACAAACTCACTGCAAAGGATATCAGCATGAAAAAGGAAATAGAAACTATCAACAAGGGCCAAGAGGAAATGAAGGATACAATTTCTGAACGGAAGAGCCCAGTAGAAGGAATGAAAAGCAGAATCGATGAAGCAGATGATCAGATCAGAGAGTTGGAGGACAAAGTAGAAAAAACATGTAGAAAGAGCAAGAAAAGGAAAAGAGGCTCAGAAAGAATGAAGAGGGATTAAGAGAAATTCAAGACAATATGAAACATAATAATATCCCTATAATACGAATACCAGAAGGAGAAGAAGAAGAGCAAGGGATAGAAAACCTATTTGAAAAAGTCATGATGGAAAACTTCCCTAATCTGATGTGAGAAAAAGTTACACCAATCCAGGAAACACAGAGTCCCAATCAAGAGGATCCCAAAGAGGCTGACTTCAAGACACATCACAATTAAAATGGCAAAATTCCAAGACAAAGAGAGAATCTTAAAGGCAGCAAGGGAGAAAAAGGAAGTAACATACAAGGGAGCCCCGATTAGGTTAGCAGCTGACTTCTCAATGGAAATGCTTCAAGTCAGAAGAGAATGGCAAGAAATATTCCAAGTAATGAGAACCAAAGGCCTGCACCCAAGACTACTTTACCCACCAAGATTTTTGATCAAGATAAAAGAGCAAATAAGGAACTTCCCAGACAAAAGAAGTCTAAAAGCATACACCTCTACCAAACTAGTTGTTCAAGAGATACTAAAGGGACTGCTTTAAGGAAAGGAAGGAAGGGAGAGAGAGAGAGAGAGGAGAGAGAGGAGAGAGAGAGAGAGAGAGAGAGAGAGAGAGAGAGAGAGAGAGGGAGGGAGAGAAACACAGGTACGAAAATGGCAATGGATCAGTACCTATCGATAATAACCTTACATGTAAATGGATTAAATGCTCCAATCAAAAGACATAGAATAGCTGAATGGATAAGAAAGCATGACCCACACATATGCTGCCTACAAGAAACCCACCTCAGGACAAAAGACATACACAGGCTCAAAGTGAAGGGCTGGGAACAAATTTTCCAAGCAAATGGTCAGGAAAAAAAAGCTGGGGTAGCAATACTCATATCAGACAAAATAGACTTCAAAAGAAGGGCCATAAAGAGAGACCCAGAAGATCACTTCATAATACTCAAGGGAAGAATCCACCAAGAAGACATAAATATTGTAAATATATATGCACCCAACGGAGGAGCACCTAAATACATCAAATAAATTTTAGAGGACTTCAAGAAAGATATTGACAGCAACACAATTATAGTAGGTGATTTTAACACCCCACTGTCAAAAATGGACAGATCTTCCAAACAAAATATCAACAAAGATATCGTGGCATTGAACAACACTCTAGAGGAAATGGACTTAACAGATATATATAGAGCCCTTGATCCCAAAGAAACTAAATATACTTTCTTTTCAAATGCACATGGAACATATTCAAAGATTGACCACAAGATAAGACACAAATCAAGCCTCAACAAATTCAAGAAAATTGAAATCATACCAAGCATTTTCTCTGACCACAAGGGACTGAAACTAGAAACCAATCCGAAGGGGAAAAACCCCAAACACTCAAAATCATGGAGGTTGAATACCATGCCATTAAACAATAAATGGGTCAAGAATGAAATTAGGAAGGAAATCAAAAAGTTTCTAGAAACAAACGATAATGAACTCACATTGACGCAAAATTTATGGGGCACAGCAAAGGCAGTCCTCAGAGGGAAGTTTATAGTGATACAGGCCTATCTAAAAAAGATAGAAACATCTCAAACAAACAACCTAACCCTACACCTAAAAGAACTTGAGGATCAACAACAAAGGCAGCCCAGAGCACGTAGAAGGAAGGAAATAACCAAGAGCAGAGCAGAATTAAATGGCATAGAGACTAAAATCACAATCCTAAAGATCAATGAATCCAGGAGCTGGTTCTTTGAAAAGATCAACAAAATCAACAAGCCTTTAAGCAGGCTCATCAAGAAAAAAAGAGAGAGGATCCAAATAAACACAATCAGAAATGAAAGAGGAGAGATTACAACTGACACCACAGATATACAAAGGATTGTAGGAAATTACTATGAAGAACTGTATGCCAAGAGATTTGAAAACTTAGATGAAATAGACAAGTTTCTAGAAAAACATAATCTTCCAAAACTCAATGAAGAAGAAACAGAAAGCCTGAACAGACCAATAACAGCTGATGAAATTGAAACAGTAATCAAAAAAATCCCGACACACAGAAGCCCTGGACCAGATGGTTTCACAGGAGAATTCTACAAAATATTTAAGGAAGAGTTAACCCCTATCATTCATAGACTATTCTAAAAAATTCAAAATGATGGAAGACTCCCAAACTCTTTTTATGAAGCCAGCATCATCCTAATCCCAAAACCAGATAAAGACACAGCAAAGAAGGAGAATTTCAAGCCAATATCGCTGATGAACATAGATGCTAAAATCCTCAACAAAATATTGGCAAACTGCATCCAGCAATATATTAAAAAGATTATACACCATGACCAAGTGGGATTCATCCCAGGAATGCAAGGATGGTTCAACATTCGCAAATCAGTAAATGTAATTCATAACATAAACAAAAGCAAAGACAAAAATGACATGGTCATATCAATAGATGCAGAAAAAGCATTTCATAAGGTACAACACCCATTTATGATAAAAACACTCAGCAAAGTGGGAATAGAGGGAGAATTCCTCAGCACAATAAAGGCCATATATGGGAAACCTACAGCCAACATCATACTCAACAGGCAAAAACTAAAATCTTTTCCACTAAAATCAGGAACAAGACAAGGTTGTCCACTTTCACCACTTCTATTCAATATAGTATTGGAAGTCTTAGCCACAGTGATTAGACAAGAAAAGGAAATAAAGGGCATCCAACTCAGAAAGGAGGAAACAAAACTATTATCGTTTGCAGATGACATGATAGTGTACATAGAAAATCCTATAGACTTGGCCAAAAACCTGCTCGACCTAATGAATGAATTTGGCCAAAGAGCTGGATACAAAGTCAATATCCAGAAATCAAACGCATTTTTGTATACCAACAATGAAACAACAGAAGCAGAAATCAAGAAAAAAATACCATTTGATATAGCAAAAAGAAAAATAAAATACCTGAGAGTAAACCTAACCAATGAGGTAAAAGACCTTTATGCAGAAAACTACACAACACTAAAGAAAGAAATCAAGGAAGACACAAACAAATGGAAACATATATCGTGTTCATGGATCGGAAGAATTAACATCATCAAAATGTCCATACTAAACCAAAGCAATTTACAGATTCAGTGCAATACCTATTAATGTACCAATGGCATATTTCACAGACATAGAACAAACACTTCAGAAATTTATATGGAACAATAAACGACCTAGAATAGCTGTAGCAATCTTGAGAAAGAAGAGCGATGTAGGAGGGACCACATTACCTGATACCAAACTGTATTACAAGGCCACTGTTATCAAAACAGCCTGGTACCAGCATAAAAACAGGCATGTGGACCAGTGGAACAGAACAGAGAGCCCAGAAATAAACCCAAGTATCTACAGTCAATTAATATTCGACAAAGGAGGCAGCAACATAAAATGGAGTAAAAATAGCCTCTTCAAAAAATGATGTTGGGAGAACTGGACAGCTACGTGCAAGAAAATGAAACTCGAGCACCAACTTACACCATACACAAAAATAAATTCAACGTGGATAAAAGATTTAAATATAAGCTGTGACATCATTAAAGTCCTAGAGGAGAACATAGGCCGGAAAATCTCAGATATTCCACGCAGCAACCTTTTTACTGATATGTCCTCTAAAGCAAAGGACATAAACAAAAAAATAAGCAAATGGGATCTTATAAAAATAAAAAGCTTATGCACGGCCAAAGAAAACAGTATTAAAATATAAAGAGAACTGACTGTGTGGGAAAACATATTTACCAATGATACCTCAGACAAGGGTTTAATCTCCAAAATATACAAAGAACTTACACGACTCCACTCTCAGAAGACAAGCAACCCAATTAAAAAATGGGCAAAGGACTTGGGCAGACACTTCTTCAAGGAGGACATACAGAGGATCCAGAGACACATGGAAAGATGCTCGATATCGCTAGCTATCAGAGAGATGCAAATTAAAACCACAATGATCCATTCATTTACTGATGGGCATCTAGGTTGCTTCCAACACTTGGCTATTGTAAATTGTGCTGCTATAAACATAGGGGTGCATAGGTTCTTTTGGATTGGTGTTTCAGGGTTCTTAGGATATAGTCCTAGCAGTGGAATTGCTGGGTCAAAAGGTATTTCCATTTTTAGTTTTTTTAGAAAATTCCATACTGTTTTCCATAGTGGTTGTACCAACCTGCACTCCCACCAGCAGTGCACTAGTGTCCCCTTTTCTCCACAACCTCTCCAACACTTGTTGTTTGTTGCTTTGTTTATGAGGGCCATTCTGACTGGTGTCAAGTGGTATCTCATTGTGGTTTTAATTTGCATCTCTCTGATAGCTAGCGATATTGAGCATCTTTTCATGTGTCTCTGGATCCTCTGTATGTCCTCCTTGGAGACGTGTCTGCCCAAGTCCTCTGCCCATTTTTTAATTGGGTTGCTTGTCTTCTGAGAGTGGAGTCGTGTAAGTTCTTTGTATATTTTGGAGATTAAATCCTTATCTGAGGTATTATTGGCAAATATGTTTTCCCACACAGAAAAAGCAAAGTAAGCCAGGCCGTGAAAGACAAATACCATATGATCTCACCTTTAACAGGAAGCTAATCAACAAAACAAACAAACAAGCATAATATAACCAAAGACACAGAAATTGAGAAAAGGCTGAAAGTCACCAGAGAGGAGAGGGGAGAAAATTTCAGGGGAAAAGGGGAAGGAAAAAGTATAAAGGACACATGGACAAAAACTATGTGGGGTGGAAATGGGAGGGAGGAGGGGAGGGCTAGGGTGGTGGGTTCGGGTGAGAATAAAAGACAGAAAACTGTACAAGATCAACAATTAAAATAAAAATTAAAAAAAAAAAAACCACAATGATATACCACTTGACACCAGTCAGAATGACCCTCATAAACAAAGCAACAAACAGCAAGTGTTGGAAAGGTTGTGGAGAAAAGGGAACCCTAGTGCACTGTTGGTGGGAGTGCAGACTGCTACAACCACTATGGAAAACAGTATGGAATTTTCTAAGAAAACTAAAAATGGATCTACCATTTCATCTAGCCATTCCACTGCTAGGATTATATCCTAAGAACCCTGAAACACCAATCCAAAATAACCTATGTATCCCAATGTTCATAGCAGCACAATTTACAATAGCCAAGTATTGGAAGCAACCTAGATGCCCATCAGTAAATGAATGGATCAAGAAACTATGGTACATTTACACAATGGAATTCTATGCAGCACAAAGAAAGAAGGAGCTCCTACCCTTCATGACAGCATGGATGGAACTGGAGAGCATTATGCTAAGTGAAACAAGGCAGGCAGTGAAAGACAAATACCATATGATCTCACATTTAATAGGAACCTAAACAACAAAACAAACAAACAAGCATAATATAACCAAAGACACTGAAATTGAGAACAGGCTGACAGTCACCAGAGGGGAAAGGGGAGGGAATTTCAGGATAAAAGGGGAAGGGTTTAGGGTAACAAGTATAAAGGACACATGGACAAAAACTAGGGCGTGGTGGAAATGGGAGGGAGATGGGGACGGCTGGGGTAGTGGGCTGGGATTGGAGTAAAAGACAGAAAACTGTACAAGAACAATAATTAACATAAAAAAATTTAAAAATAAAATAAAAAAGAAGCTCTGCTATGTGGCTTTCTGTTCATTTTATGTGACCTCCATAATAGGAAGTTTTAACATCATGCTGGCATCTATTAATGGTCTGTTCTTTCTTTCAAGTTAACAAGTAGCTGTGAGTCTTTATCAAGATTCCTCCTGCTTACTTTCTAAGCTCTTTAATGAAACAAGTTCACTCTTTTATCCTGACTTCAGTTCACTGTGTATCTAATCTAATCTGGAAGAAATACCCGAAGGTGCATAGAATGAGAATGATAGATACCACTCAAACTTTTCACTAATACATGTTCTTTTCCATATTTGTATTTTATTTGGTCATACCTATCAGGGTTTGAGACTCATGTATAATAGGTAAGAACAGGTTGCTTGCCTGTGGTCACATGATCCCATTTTAGCTTAAATCTACCATTGATTTGTAATTTGACAAATAAAAGCAGAACTCTGTTATTAGATATCAAGCAGGCACCATGAAAAACATAATTAAGTTGCAAAATTTCTACTGTGCTAATATACATGGATATAGTAAGCAAATACAGCTTTCTTTCCTGTGGTGGTGATGAACTCATGTATTTTATTAGCAATAAGTTGTCCTGGTTTGCCTTATTTAGTGACTGCCAATAGTTTTAGTCAATTTAGAGAGTGACTGTGTATTGACATCAAGGCAAAGTCATTGCAAATCAAGTCAAATGGATCTCTAGAATATCCCAGAAGTGTACAAACCTTCATTCTCTCAAGGTTTGTTTGGTGAGCCTCTGTATCACAGCCACAACCCTTTGAAGGCAAGCCCTGATATCATCACTGACTAATGATCATTCCTTGCATTGGGAGCTGAAGGAAGTACCCCAGATTCAAGCCTGCCTTTCCTAATTAAATGTGGTTAATAACTCTTTTATTGAAATGAGATTAAATTCTTATTTGGGAAACTTAATTTAAAGTATGACCTATCAGCTATGTGGCACTTCTATCCCGTCTCATCTCTACGCAAATTGAAGGAGAGTGATCTGTTTTAATATTCTTCACTAGGACAGAGTGAGTAGAATTATAAAGTACAGAATAAAGAAAAAGCATCACTTTCACTTTATTTGCAGAGAAATCATATAAAATGAGGCCAAACTATTTGGCTTTTTGAATTTGTGTAGATATGTTATTCTAAGAATGTTGCTATGACACCTCTAGGAAGATTCTTTTTTATCTTAATATTGCTGATTGAGCACCTTTTCTTGTACACATATTTTTCTCTTTTTTTTTAGTCCTTTCATTTCCCCCTACTTAACACCCCCACTCCCTTGCTGACAGCTGTCACCCTGCTCTCAATTTTGAGTCTGTCTCTATTTTGCTTTTTAGTTCATTTTGTTTATTAGATTACACATATGAATGAAATGATGTGGTACTTGTCTTTCTCTGATTGACTAATTTCACTTAGCATAATGCTCTTCAGGTCCATCCTTGCTGTCACAAAGGTAAGATTTCCTTCCTTTTTGGCCAAGTAGTATTCCATTGTGTAAATGTGCCATAACTTTTTGTATCTACTCATCTACTAATGGGCACTTGGGCTGCTTCCAAATCTTGGCTATTGTAAAAATAGACATATAGCTCAATGGAACAGAATAGAGAGCCCAGAAACAAACCGTCACTTTTATGGTCAACTAATATTTGACAAAGGAGGCAAAAACATACAATGGGAAAATGACAGTCTATTCAATAAATGGTGTTGGAAATATGAGACAGATATCTGCAGAAAAATGAAACTGGACCACCTTCTTACACCATATACAAGAATAAACTCAAAATGGATTAGAGACTTAAATGTTAGACACAAAAGCATAAACATCCTAGAAGAAAACACAGGCAGTAAAATCTTGGACATTTCTTGTCCCACAAATATTTTTAGTGGCAGCCATCTTGTTTGAACCCTTCTCTCCAGACTTTTGAAAGGGTATCTTAGTGCACAGTCTCTGGTCCTAACAGACTCCTGTACCTCTAGGATACATTTCAACTCTTTTTGTAAAGGGATCGTTCAGACTGGAGCAGTTTATAACTTGGTTCACAACACCCTCTGAGATCCTGAGTCCCCCTTGTGAGAGCTGCATGTAGGGTGATATTTCTGGGGGAGGGGGTTGGCAGAGCTGCTAGGAATCCACAGTAAGCCTGATAGGGTGGCAACCAGACAGCACAGGACTGTGTGACCTTAGAGACTCTGAGAACTATAATATATGATACTTCCAACTTTGTCTACACTAAACTGTTGAAGAAGCTTAAAATGTTATGCTTCTTTCTATAGAAATGAGGAAAGTAATGTTAAGAAGATGAAAAAAATAGACACAAGTCATTGTTTAGCCTCATGGTTCAATGAGAGAACAATCCTGAAAAATGCTTCTTTTTATTATTTTCTTTTTCTTCCTCCCCCCCAGGTATGTTTTTTTTTTAATTGTTGTTCTTGTACAGTTTTCTATCTTTTACTTCCATCCCTGCCCACCACCCCAGTCCTCCCCACCTCCCTCCCATTTCCACCCCCCTAGGGTTTGTCCATGTGTCCTTTATACTTGTTGCTCTAATCCTTTCCCCTTTTCCCCTGAAATTCCCTCCCCTCTCCTCTCTGGTGACTGTCAGCCTGTTCTCAATTTCAGTGTCTTTTTCTTCTCATTTATTTCATTAACTAGTTGCTAAACCATTTAAAATAGAACATTACAAACTTCCAGGCAAAATTTCACCATAGGTAAACATGACTCCCCTCATCACAAAACCACATCGAAATTACAACTAAAATATACAACAACCACATCACTCAGAACCATCAGAAATGGTTCAACCATCAGAGTTGAATGGAACAACTATGGAATTAAAGAAACCACATCCATTCTCGCTGGTAGTAAGGGTGTAGCCACGGAACAGGCAGGTCCCTCACCTAGGTGTGGTGGATAAAAATTCAGGAGGGCTATTTCAGCAGTGAGGAGTCCCATACCCATACCAGGCCCCCAAACCAAGGTTCCAGTGCCAGGAAGGTAGGTCCCCACAACTCCTATCTGCAAAGTCCAGCAGGGATTGAGTCAGTGAAAGAAACTTCTGGAGCCCCAAGCAGTTCCTCTTAAAGAACCTATACATAGACTCACCTACTCGGACTCCTTCTGAGCTCCAGCACTGGAGTAGCAGCTTGAAAGGCACCAGTGATATACAGGGGGAGACTGAAGTATCTGGCATTGGGATGAGCAGAGGCTGTTGTCCCTTTGCTGATCTCTCTCCCCAGAGAACTGGCAAACTGTTGCCATAACTGAGACTCTATCAACCTGGCTAACATTGTTTGGCCTGCCTGGAAGCTCTCAAGAGACTCTGCCCTGCCCAACTACAGGCCCATACAAGGATTTTCCATATGAATGGCTGTTCTTGGATCATGCTTAACAACTTCCTAAATCTTATCAAACAAGCAACAGCTGGCCTCAGTGAGCTCCAGGCCTGGCACTAGAAGCAGCCAACCAGCCTAGATTCACACTTTGGCTTCACCTGGGAATCTCCAAGCCCAGAACAAGTAGCAGCTATCTCAGATTGCTTTATAGGTCAGGCAGGGTGGCCCTAGACAAAACACAGGTGGGGGCTGACCTTTACCTGCACCACCCAAAAAATCCCAGGCACAGTGTACCCAGTGGCAGCTACAGACCACAACAGAGCACCACCACACTGACCCTGTACAGCTAATCCTCCATGAAGGGCCACAACTAATACTTGCATCTGACTGGCCTGGGTAAATCCCTCCCATTGATCTGCCAACATCAGTCAAGGCTCAACTACCAGAGGAGGGTGTACTCAGCCCACACAAAAGGTGCACCTTGAGTACTCAGCACGGGTGAAAGGGGAGGCTGTGCCACTAGACCCTATATATTAGGACCCCTATTATATTAGGCCATCCTACCAAGACATGGAGTCAAAGAAGCCCTAATAGATAAAAGCAAACACAGGGAGGCTGCCAAAACAAGGAGACAAAGAAACATGGCCCAAATAAAAGAACAGATCAGAACTCCAGAAAAAGAACTAAATGAAATGGAGATAAGCAATCTAACAGATGTAGAGTTCAAAACACTGGTTATAAGGATACTCAAGGAACTTAGTGAGGATATCAGCAGCATAAAAAAATATCCAGTTAGAAATGAAGGATATACTAATTGAAATAAAGAAAATTTCCAGGGAAACAACAGTAGAATGGATGAAGCCAAGTTCACATCAATGATTTGGAACATAAGGAAGCAAAAAACAACCAATCAAAATAACAAGAAGAAAAAAGAATCCCCTCGCAAAATGAACATATTATAAGCAGCTCTGGGACAAATTCAAGAGGTACAAATTCGCATCATAGGGCTGCCAGAAGCAGAAGAGAAAGAACAAGAAATCGGAAATCTATTTGAAAAAAAATTATGAAAGAAAACTTCCCTAATGTGGTGAAGGAAATAAACATACAAGTCCAGTAAGCACAGAAAGTCCCAAACAAGATAGATGCAAAGAGACCCACTCCAAGACACATCATAATTAAAATGCCAAAGTTTAAAGATAAAGAGAGAATCTTAAAAGCAGCAAGAGAAAGAAATTAGTTACCTACAGGGGAGTTCCCATAACACTGTCAGCTGGTTTCTCAAAGAAAATTGGAAGGCTAGAAGGGATTGTCAAGAAATATTCAAAGTCATGAGAAGCAGGGACCTGCAGTCAAGACTGCTCTACCCAGAAAAGCTATCATTTAGAATTGAAGGGTGATAAAATGCTTCCCAGAGAAGAAAAAACTAAAGGAGTTCATCATCATCAAGCCATTATTATATGAAATGTTAAAGGGACTTATTTAAGAAAAAGAAGATCAAAACTATGAACATTATTAGAATGGCCAAAATTATAAAACCATCAACAATTGAAACTAAAAAACAAACTAAGCAAACAAGAAAAACGGAGAGGGAATCATGGATACAGAGAGCATTTTGATGGCTGCCAGATGGGAGGGGGCTGTGGAGGAATGGGTGAAGAGGTGAGAAGATTAACAAGTACAAATGGGTAGTTACAGAATAGCCATGAGGATGTAAAGTGCAGTATAGGAAATGGGGTAGTCAAAAAACTTATACCCAGGACCCATGGACATGAACAATGCTGGGGGAATGCCTGCAGGAGGGTGGGCTGCTGGGTGTATAGGGGGTAAAGGGGGAAACCAGGACAAATGTAATAGTATAATCAATAAAATATAATTAAAACATAATTATATTTAACAATCTTTAAAAAATAGAGCATTATAGCTTTTCAAATGTTTTATATATTTTTTCAAAAGATTTTATTTATTTATTTCTAGAGAGAGGGGAAGGGAGGGAATAAGAGAGAGAGAGAAACATCTATGTGTGGTTGCCTCTTGTGTGCCCCCTACTGAGGACCTGACTGGGAATCAAACTCAGTGTCCGTTTGGTTTGAAGGCCAGCACTCAATCCACTGAGCCACACCATCCAGAGCTAAATGTTGTACATAATTTTTAATGAATGGTCTTATGTTATTTTGAAAATATATTCTCAAAGTGTGAGCAAAATTTTTCCACTAAAATGTGCATAGAAATTTGACACTATAATTATATCTCTACATATTTCCCTTTCCTACAGTTATTCTATATTGTATTATCCCATCTCTAACTTATAAAAAACTTATCTGGAATCCCCAATTCTTTTTAGTTAGAGGCGTGAGGGCCTAAGTGAATGTGTTATATCATTAAAGGACTAACACTGTTGTTTTTGCTTGACAAGTCATTTTTCTGCCTTTTAGTTTTTTTCTATAATTGTTTTGAATATATTCTTAACATTGCTTCAATGTTTTCATTAACTTATTTTATGTAAATTGTCAACGTATTGTGATCAATTAGGTAATAATATTTTTCAATCTATTCAATCATTTATTTTTTATATTGAAAAAAGCTTTTCATGTCTTTTATACTTTTCCTGACTTTTAAAAAACCAACTTCCTTTTCCAGGCTTCTATGTCATATATCTCCTACCAAGCATTTATTAAATATCCACACCAGTCCCTGGACATTGTCATTTTCTAATGATGAAAATATTTCTCGAATTATTTGTTCTTCATCATTTGGTTCTCAGTAAAATTAAGCATGTTAGTACAGTAAAGAATGAGGTAAATCCTGACTATGACAAGTAAATGTGTTTATAATATTTGCCCTTTAGAGTTTTATTAAAACATTTTTCTTAATTATCTGAGATACTTGTTGTTTATGATAATTTTAGTTATTAATAGATAGTCATTATTTGTTTCTATGTTATTCTAGAATAATCTTTTTCCAATTTATAATTTGATTTTATAACTGCTCTCAATTGTGAAGCTTGGTAATGCTAATTTGTGTCATTTACACTTACTTCTTTGATGGTCTACTCTCCTTGGGGCACATTTTACTCCTTCAGAGTTTGAAACTGCGTGTCATCCACTTGAATGTACACATAGACACTCTTGGTATAGGACTTCACTCCAGTTTGGGTGATTGTCAGACCTGTACCATTCTGAAGGAAGAATATTTGAGAAAGCAATTTGAATTCTTTAATATTACTGCTATTAAAACTCCTAACAATTTTTCTCTTTCTCTTCTCCCCTTTTTTGTAGTACTGTTTTTAATAACTTTTAAAAATATTTCTGCACAGAATCATGAATGCCTAGTGCCTAACTTTATATTTGCACTAAATTTTCAGTCGTATCACTGCTAGTTTTATAAGGAGCAACAACATTTTCAGAGTCTACCAAGTGATATTACCTGGTTATGTCATGTTTTACTTCACACTTAGTAGTGGCCCATTTGTTAGAACAAAGGGTTATATTTTGCCCCAGGTAGTAGTTTATTTACGAGGTTCTTCATAAAAGTAGCAAAGTGGAAAATACTTAGAATTTATGTATAAATATATAATTCATATATAAAATGCCTATTCAGTTCATTATTATTAACATTTCTCATTGTGAACATCTGAACTAAAAAATGTATTTCTTATTAAACAGCCATTTTGGAGAATTTGTAAATGGAATATGAATGACTGCTTTCCTTAGGAAACTTAGTCATTAAGTCTACACAGAAACCATTAGTAAAAATGTCAATAAAAATAATAAAAACCAACTTTTTAGATATATTAAACTAAAATAGCATTTCCTGTACTTCCTCCATACAGTGTCATTTCATTCAGCTAATAACCTAAAATGTAGATTGTTATGGCAATGTTGCTAGAACTGTTTGCAAGGATGTATTTTATACAAGAATCATTTTCTTCCTGTCAGAGCCCAGATATCATCTGATGTGGATTAAGGAGACCAAGTTACCCACTACCAAAACTGACCCTTTGCTCATTTTTTAGGTAATGAATTATGAAAGAAAACATTAACTAAGGACATGAGCAAAAACTGACAATTCATAAATCTTTAGTTCTGCAACACTGTATTTCTATTCTGAGATGAATCTCCTCAATCTCTCACATATTCCCTTAATAGGACCTGTATGTTGACCTGCTTTTTCAGTGGGCAGTGATGGATATGCACTGCTCCATCAAAACTCTTTCTCCCCAGTTCCTTGAAGCTGAGAGCAATTGCTTCACAGCTACTGATTTGGGTTAGAGGTGAAATGTATGTCCTTGGAGTATAGCCAGAATGGTCCACTCAGGACCCTAAAGCATGGCTTCATTATCACTGTAGTCTAATAAACTGAGCTGCCAAGTTACCAAAGCACTGATGTCTCCAGAAATTCTGTTAGGGTTCTTTAATTTATTTTTTATGGTGTTCAAGATTTTTGAGTACCCGAGTCCTCCTTTCTTGCTGTGACCTCATTTTTTTCCCCCGACTTAGGGCTGTCTTCTTTTTTTATGTTGCCCCTGTGAGTCAGGCAAAACTTTTTAAATTTTTTACAGACTGATTCAAATAGCTTCAGGAAGAGTTCTGCCTGTCTGCAGAACTATGCTCAATAGGAAAGCAAATCTGGTGCTGATCTAGAAGAAATAGTCCACCTCAGAGTTAGAATCTTGATTGGCATGGCTTTGGGTTGGGATCTATGTATGACCGTCAGAGGTGAACAGTTTTGGATAAGTAAATAAGTCCTACATTGGGACCCTCATGGGATCTAGACGGTTGCTTTTTCTGGAAGTCAGGTGGGAGCAAAGTGAACTGGATGTCCATGCTGCACATAAGATAATGAGTAAATTCATTAGAATTTACAACTTCTAAGTAGAGATAAGTCACAGTTCAATAGAGCCTTTTAATGAGAATTCTATTACCTGCAAGGAATTATTACATATGCATGTGCCTTTTCAAAGGATAAAACAAGCAAATAAAAAAATCTCCAGTGGGCTAGTTGGGACATTCTCTTCTCTCGGTTGCAGAAGAAGCAAGAGAAGTTAACACCTGCCCTTCTAGCACATTCAGGTTCTTGAATGCAGCTTCTCTACTAACACCCTGTTCCCTAAAGCAAATGATAGGACCAAAGCCAAAGGCAGAGGCTGTCATTATAATCATTTCTTTCATATTACCATTCTGATATTTTGGACCTTTATTTCCTGTAGTTTTGTCTAACACAATACCATTAACACATCCAGAATATGATTTAAACTGATTTCGGGAAGAATCAATACATAAGTTTGTGTTGATTTTCGTTTTTGGTGATTTTGGGCTGTTTTTTAAAATATATTTTTATTCATTTATTTTTAGATAGCATTGTTCTGATTGTTCTGATCATTAGTGATGTGTCCACTTTTCTAAACTCAATGAGCTTATATTTTAGTGGGGAGATAGAAAATAAACAAACATTTAAAATCAATGTTTCATGTGCTCTGACAGAAAGCTCTGCAGAAAGTAAGGGGAAGAAATCTCTGCTTCGCAGAAGACACAATGCTTACTTTGAATCTAAAAATGATGAGGAAAAACTTCATGGGCAAAAAAATAGATGTGGTGGTACATCTTGTGATAGGAAGTGGTATAGGTAAATGCATAGAGGAATGAGAGAATATGAGAATATTTGGCTTAGAAACTGACAGTAGTAGAATATTCAGGACATTATGTGCCACTTTGGAATGGTAAATTGGGAAGCTGGTGAGATAGAGATGAAAAAGTGCTTGGCGTGCCATCCTATGGAGTATTTATTTTGTTCCAAAGAGAGCAGAAGTTACTAAAGCAAGAAACACATAACCAGATTTACATTATAGAAAGATTATTGTGGAAGGAGTTTGGAGAATAAAGCCACACCGGAAAAGTGCAATATCATCTAGAAGGATGGTTCAATAATCCAAATAGGACAAGAGACAGAACAGAAGGCATGGGTGTAATATATATTGATGAAGAAAAATATTGTAACTATCATTGCTCAATGCCTAATAAAAATGCACTGCCCTCGAATGGTAATTGCTCAGTAAGATTTTGTTGACTGTGTCTTGTATAGTTCAAGGTAGCAATGTAATTTTATCTTTCCCTATGTGAATATAATTTGTCTCAGTATCATTTATGGAATTGTTCTGAGTAATCTGCAAAGTCACTTGTGTCATATATCATTTTACTTCATGTATAGGTTGGTCTGTTCTCCTTTTATTTTTCTTTCTTTCCAGGTTTATTGAGGGATAATTGACATATAATGTGTAAGTTTAAGATATAAAAAAAGGTTATGTAAAAAGGAAGGACATCTTACCCTTTGTGACAGCATGGATAGATCTGGAGAGCACTATATAAGTGAAATAAGCCTGGCAGAGAAGGACAGGTACCATATGATTTCACTCATATGTGGAATCTAATGAACAAAATAAACTAACAAGTGAAATAGTGACAGATTTAAAGGGAAGAGGCTGACAGCTATCAGGTGTGGGGTTGGAGGGCTGGGCAAGGGGGTATGAAGGGATTGAGGAAAAAATGGAAAAAGAGGTAAAACTTACAGGAGGGTATAGAGGGAGTAATTGGTGATGGAAGGAGACTTGACAGGGTGGTGAACACACAATACAGGGTACAGATGATGTGCTGTAGATTTGTGTGCCTGAAATCTGTATAATTTTGTTAACCAGTGTCACCCCAGTGAATTCAAAAAAAGAGGGGAAGATACAAACTTTCTGTTATAAGATGACTAAGTTCTGGGGATCATCCTGACTATAGTTACCGATACTATACTGTATACTTGAAAGTTGCTAAGAGAATAGATATTAAATGTTATCACCACAAGGTTGTTCTGTTATTATTATTTTTTATTGGTCTCATTCTATCCTTCATGTCTCATATATTTTTTAAATGTGTATTTTTCATTTTTTTCCATATTTATGTTTCTGCTGAACTCTGAATCATTTCTAAAGATTGATCCAGTGTTTAGTAGAGACATAAATAAGAATGTGTGTGTATATACGTGTATATATATACACACATGTATGTATTCTGCTCTGATTTCACCTCTTTTTTTTTGCTTTTGGTTTCCATTTTCGATATTTTACTGAAATAGCATACAGCAATTAACTAATTATTTTATTATTTATATCCAATCTGCTGTTTAACATATCCATTTAATATTTTAATTTCAATAATTTTATTTTTAGAATCTTGTTTCATTCTTCCTCAGTTCTACCTATTCATTTATGGAATTATTTTGATGCTTCGTCATTTGGTGAATTAATATTTTAACAATTTTATTTATTTATTTTTAGAAAATGGGAGGAAGGGAGAAAGAGTGGGAGAGAAACATCAATGTGTGGTTGCTTCTTGAGCACCTCTACTGGGGACATGCAACCCAGACATGTGCCCTGACTGGGAATTGAACCATCAACACTTTGGTTTACAGGTCAGCACTCAGTCCACTGAACTACCAGCCAGGGCCCATATTTTAATTTCTGTTCATTTAGATATAATTCTTTTTTATTCTTTTCTGAAAATATCAATATCTGAATTTCTTGAGAATGTAATCGGTATTTTTTTTCCCATGCTCATTCATGGCAATTAGTATCCTGTGCATTTTTTTTTTTTTTTAATTCTTTCATTTGATCTCATAGTGGGTACATCTTTCCCCTTGGAAATCTGAAAACCTACATGTTGTTTCTGTTGAGTAATGAAGAATATGATACACATGAGAGATAAGTTTAGTTTCCTTCCAAAATTAAATCTTTCTGCTGTACCTAAGTTTAGCATTAAGTTGTGGTAGTGCCCATAATATGCATTTGTCCTCAGAACAATTCAAGGTTACTTTCAGGTGATATTTTTTGTTTCTATTTTTAACTCTTCTCTAAATCTGCTTTCATACAGATGATATTATGACTGTCACTATATTTGTCTTTCTTTGACTTGACCTTTTAGAAGGATTTGTTAATTCTGTAACCCCTCCCTCCACATTTTTCCTAAAAAATTCTCTTCTGGTGGCTTCTATAACATTGTCCCTTTTTATTTTCTTCATGCTAGCACTGGCTAGTGTGGCTCAGTGGATTGAACAGTGGCCTGCAAACCAAAGGGTTGCTGGTTGGATTCCCAGTCTGGGGACATGTGTGGGTTCCAGGCCAGGTCTCCAATAGGGGGGAGTGAGAAACAACCACACACTGATGTTTTTTCCCTCCTTCACCCTCCCTTTCTCTAAAAATAAATAAATGAAATCTTTATGGCTAGTGTAGATCAGTGGATTGAGCACCAGCCTGTGATCTGAAAGGCTGCAGGTTTAATTCCCTGTTGCACATGCCTGGGTTGCAGGCCAGGTCCCCAGTTGGGGGACGTGTGAGAGGCAGCCGATCAATGTTTCTCTCCCTCTCTTTCTCCCTCCCTTCTCCTCTCTCTAAAAAAAAAAAATAATAAGTATTTTCTTCATGCCTCTCTAACTACTTTTTAGTCACTTCTGGATTATTCCCCTGATTTCTGGCCTTTAGACATTGCCATATTTAAGATTTTTCCCTCTATTTGTCTTCTATAGATAATATTGAAGTAAAACTCATCCACAACTATGAAATCAATGCCAAAGACTCTCATCTCTATTTCCTGTCTTAATTGAAGAATTGCTGTATTAGTTATCTATTATTGCATGACAAATTACTCCAAAACATAAGAACTTAAAACAAGAAGCATACATACTCCTACACAGTTTCTGAAGTCAGAAACCCGAGAGCAGCTTAACTGGAAGTTATAGCTCAATGTGTCATATATATTACAGGAAATCTGTTAATGGGAGCGTCAGTAATATGAAGATCTTTGGCTCACATGGCTTTGTTAGAAGATCTCGGTTCTTTGTCATGTGGACCTATATTTAGTGCTGCTTGAATTTCCTTAAAACATGGCTGCTAATTTCTTTTGGAGTAACACAAGGCAGAACCAAGAGGGAGGCCATAAGGCTTTTTATGATCTAGCTTTTAAAGTGACATAAAATATAATTTCTGCCATATTCTTAGTGGTCACACAGACAAGTGAAATGTGGGAGGAATCACTGTGGACAGTCACGGAACCTGGATATCACAAGGTCCAATTCTAAGTATGTGTTCATTATGTTATCTTATAGGTACCTCAAATTTAGTATGTATAAACGACCCATTACATTGCTACTGAAACTTTACATTATGTCACACCTCCCATCACTTACTTCTCTTCTAATATTCTCAATCTGAATGAGTGACACTATTATCCACCCAGTTACTTAAACCAGAAAACTGGAATTACCTTTAATATGTTTTTTTTCCTCCAATCTAGTGATATATTATCTAAATATTTTAAAAATCCATTTAAATCCTTTCATCCCCACTTGAATTCCCTTAGTTCAGGTCATGATTATCTGTCACTTCTAACACTGATCTCTTTTTTTCTCATTCCCATTGTTTCATTTTCTCACTCCCATTTGTTTTCATCCTATTCCCATCCTATAATCCAGCAAAGTTATCATTATAAAGTAGAAACTGAAACTTTGCATTTGATTGCCTAAATCTAGAATCAAATTTATAAATTTACTATAAGTGAAAAAATACATTATTTTGGATAATGGTAAAGGAGTAAAAATGACAAAGGTTGGTGGTGCAATAAGCTTCCAAATGAATCTAAAAGCCTTCTATAATGTTGACTAAAAATGAGGAGTAGAGTTAATTTTTTCTTCAATTGGATCCTGGATATAACCCCTCAATAACCTTATAGTTGCAGCATCATTCTCAAATGATGAATGATGACATTTCAACTGGCATAAATCAGCAACTTAAAAATGATGCATAAAGGAAAAAATAACATATCTCGTAGAGAGCATGCCATTCTTCCTGAAATATACATATTCAAGAAGGCCAATAGTTGCCAACAAAATTACATGTTTGCACTTTAAGCAAGAATAGATAGAAATGCAATAAAAATAAAATAACTTTGTATTTTTGACATCTTCATAAAAGAAATCTTTATAAACCAAGGCAATAAACCTGCCCCTATTCTTTTCTACTTACTCTGTTTCTTACCTGAATTTTCTTCAATATGTACAAAAATTACAAATATTAAAAAAGAAAAAATAGAAATCTAGTAGCCCCCCTTATCCATAATTTTATTTTCCATTGTTTGTTACCAGTAATCAACCATGACCCAAAACTATTAAATGAAAAATTCCAGAAATGAAAAATTTATGAGTTTTAAATTGTGGGCCATTCTGAGTAGCATAATGAAATCTCATGTCCTTCCACTGTCCCACCCAGGACATGACTCATGCTTTTGCCCAGTATCTCTACCCAATATGTGCTCACTGACCACTAGTCACTTAATAGATGACTCAGTATCAGACTGACTATCATGCTATCACCCTGCTTATGTTCAGGTAATCCCTATTTTACTTAATAATGGTCCCAAACCACAACAGTAGTGATGGTGGCAATTTGGATATGCCAAAGAGAAATTGTAAAGTGCTTTCTTTCAGTGAAAACATGAAAATTCTTGACTCAAGAAAAAAAATCATATGTTAAGTTTGCTGTGTTCTACACTAAACAGATCTTCTATCCATGAATTTGTGGAAAAAGAAAAAGTGTGTGCTGGTTATGCTGTTGTACCTCAAAGTGCAAAAGTTATAGCAACCGTGTGTGGTAAGTACTTAGTTAAGACAGAAAAGGCATTAAGTTTGTGGGTGGAAGACAAGGACAGAAAATACATTCCAAATAATAGCAGCATGTTGTGCCAGAGGCTTTGGGCTCATACAAAGACTTCAGCAAGGCGTACCCTGAGACCAGTGACACACCAAGTCATTTACTGCAAGCAGGGCCTGGTTAAACAGATTCAAGGATAAGTCTGGACTGAAAAAATATGTAAATTATAGGAGAGGCTGTGTCTACCATTGAAGAAGCTGCTGTCACATTTCCAGCAGAGTTGAAGGAGTTGATTAAGGTCTAGTACCATCCACAGCCTCAGGCGTCAATTGGGGGAAGGGCAGACCATAACAGAAGATTTTGTGCAAGTGCTGTAGGTCATAGCACTAAGTTATTTCCATAAGCTGCTTCAACGTTTAATATTAATGACATTGCAAATGTAATATAATGAGCCAGAATAACAGTTATTATGCAATTTTAGTATAAGACATTGTCAAATCTCTTCTACAAGAGTTGAAGAATTAATCAATGTTGGATCTGCAGAGATCTAAGGTCACCTATCCCCACTGCCTCATTTCATGGCTGAGAAAACAGATTTAAGGGAAAAATTATGTTACAATTTTAAAATAAGAAATAATTGTAAATATTAAGGCAAGAGGCTAATTTAAGAAATGTACTCAATGCCAAAGAACCATTGCAGTGACAAATTAATAAAAAGTAAATATGATTTTTAGCAAATTATAAAATAATTTCAACTATTTGTTGTAGAAAATAGGTGCTACTGATCTTGGTGATCAACTAAGCTGAGAAAGTTAATTCATAATGTTATCCAGATAGAAAAACACAGCTGAATGGTAGGGCATTGCAATATAGGAGTCAATGAGGAAACTGTAGACTTACCGGGGAAAATAATTCTATGATGTAGAATTTATAACAATATTTCAATTTATTTCACAAATAATCCCAGATTCTCTGCTTGGGGACATAAAAAATGATATGAAAGGCAATACATACTTTTTTATACATCACTAAATAAAAACTATATTATATTATGCTTAATAGTATTTATTTTCATACTCTGACCCTGGTACTAAAATAATATTAAATATAATAAAAATACTATCATTTCATTAATACTTTTTTCTTCATTAGATATGCTCCATAAGCTTTGTGTCCAGCCTTGACTTCCAAAACCAAACCCATTCACACCATCACCAAACCAGCTTCTCCTCTAAAATTTTATAATGTTATGAAGATTTAGCATTTTCTCAGAATATTCAGGCTCAATTACTTGGAGCAAATTTTTAACTGTATTATGTAAGTTTAGGAGATATTTTCCCCCAATTTTTCTCCCAGATCTATTCTTCCTCTTGATTCTTATATTGTTCAGGGGCCTATTTACTTTTTATCTCTTATATCAATTCCTCCTTATTCCCTAATTTCTCTCTGATAAATAGACCCAGAAAGTGAGAAAGTTGTAATGTCTATATATTCTCATGCAAAATTTCAAAGTCAACACATATCTATCAAATACTTACTGAATGCCATGCACTGTGTTAGATTTAGATATATAAGGATTGACCATAAAACTTGTTTTATCTTTACTCCAGTGTATCATCATTAACACAACTCAACCAGCCACCTTTCTTTCATTGCCTTTAATGCCTTTTGCACTTCAGCTAAAATAGTCACTTGCTTAACATGCTAATGTTCTTTTCACATTTCAAATTTCATTTCCTGAAAGATTATCTAAATAATCTGGTCAATATTTTCTCTATTTGCTCAATGCTTTGCACCAACTTCCCTTAGGCCACTACCCAGTATACAGAAGAGCTGCCCTTTGGCAGATAACCACTGATTTAATCCCCTGTGAGAAAAGGAGGAGATTACAAGGTTGATATAATGGTCCACTATCCTTAACAAATTTCCCCAGCCTATTCCTTTAATAGGTTAGTCTCCTTCAGTGCACAAATGATATGCTCAGTAGGGAATCTGCTGTCCTAACTGGAAAATGGGAGTGTCATTTACAAAATCCAGGAAAGGGACAAAGACCTGTGGATTTTGAGGTGTGTTAGGAGCATTTGAGATAAATAACCCATTGTGTAGTTGGAAACGTGAATTTGGAGCTTAGAAGAGGGGTTTGGACATTCAAAATTTAAAAAAAAAATCACACATCTGAGAGTCATCAGGATGTCAGTGATAGTTGGGATTGAATGTAAAGAGTATTAATCCATACAGCCATGGAGAATATCTTGAATATTGGGTCAATGATATAACCATAGATTAGAAAAACAGCAGAATCAGAGAAGTATGAGAAAAGCAAAACTTATTTTTACCATGGACATCCTCAGTATTATCAAGTTTGGAAGAGTTTTCAGTTATTAGTTTTTCTACCTTCTTTTTTCTCTTTATACTATTTCCTATATATATTCCAATGCTTTAATAAACTTCTAAATATTATGCAAATATTTATCTTGCTTCCTGCAATCTGTACTTTCTTTATACATATAATTATCTTCTTTCTTGCTCTATCTATTGAAATCAAGTGTATCAGGCATGACATATCTCAGATCTGCTATCTGAACCTGTTTTTTCAAATTACTATACTTTCTTTATCATATGGTTTTTAAATATACTTTTCTAATTATTTTAATGGGTTTTTACTTTTCTTGAAAATCCAGAGAATGTTTATTTTGTTGTACTAATATTGCTGATACTTAGTAGGTGTTCGAAAACCATTTTTTGGCTGACGGCAGTATCATTCATTCTGACTAAATCACCCTTTGTCTCTTGCACTTTTCCTCTCTACTCTTACTTGCCTATTTCCTAGTAGGAAAATATCTTTAAACTAAACATATTAGACCTTTTCCAGAAAGAGTTAGACAATGAAAAAAGGCAAGTCATTTTAGGCTGATGTTTAACAGTAATCCAAGAGGTGATATTCTGTTTTCCTATATAGATTAAGCTGCAGAAAATTTTGACAAGAAAAATAAATATTTCCCATTCTCCTTTTAAATCTAGCATTACATATTATTGAAGCATATTTGTCATCAGGATTCTTTTTTATTTTTCAGAAATAAATACAAAGTACTTATTTTTTATTTACCTATACGGAATAAAATATAATGCAAAAATAAAATTAACATTTTAGAGTATCTCATATGCATGATCCACCATGTTCATGATCAAGAGTTGAAATTATTATAGTAACTTATAACAACCTTCCTAACACTTTCAAAACTTATATTTAGAGAATTATCTGTGAGCTTAGTAATTTAAAGAACTTATTGTTTTTTCTTTCTCTTCTTTTATTGCTAGTGCTATCATTCCTTATTCCACAACAAAAATAGCTTAAAGGACAAGATGGTAATTAATTTTGGTGTATATGTGTGTTTGTGTGAGAGAGTACAGAATAGCTAACCATATAAATTTTCCTTAAAAACAGGCTCTCAGCTGTTACCATTTTATTTTCTAATATTTGCCTGGGCTACGTCTTTTAAATTTGTTTCATTTGCAAACCATATGTATAATCTTTAAAAGATCCTTTCAGTTGTCTCTTTCTGCTGTCAGTAATCTAATAATGAAGGATTTCTATTGAAATGTCTTCTAATTTTCCTTTATCCATCTTCATAAAGAATGAAGTACATGATGAGCTGAATGTCCTTGTATTTGTATGTATCCTTGTTTTATTCCCTGCACTTGAAACCATTCCTTTCATTTTTTTCTTATGTTTCCTTATCTCAATCTGAATTTTCCCAGCTTCACATACTTAGTAGTATTTCCTTTAATTTCAAGAAAGCCAGGAAGCAAATTTCAGAATATTCATGACCATAAATAAAAATATCTCTTGTGCTTATTGGGCCATTTTGTAATATTATTTCATCAATATATCCTTATTGACTCTCTGTGGTAACCAGTGTTATTTCATGACTCCAAACACTTAATCCTTTAAGAGCCATAAACAATTTGAGTGCCTGTGGTTCCTGTCCAAATAACTAAAAGTTAGCTAGATATCTCAGCCCCACAGCTCAGATTCCCTATCACTTCTTCGTTACATATATTCTCACATGTATCTCAGCACAATCTCTACTGTGAAATTCTTGTTGTCAGTCTCTTCACGGGTTGATTAGAGTTGTTACATGCAGTCATACTCAAGTCTCTTAAAGTTCACTGCTACATACATATCTTAATGTATTTTAATTATAGCCTACATGTATGAAGAAGCACCATTGCTTTCTTCATTTTTATGAGAAACATTATATTGTCTGTATAAAAATGACCTTGTGCTGAAAAAGGAAGAATAAAAGTAAGCATATAGAATACAAATAAACAATTTTTATGGGCATGGAAAGTTGTTTTTTTTAATTGAAGAGGACAATTTGTGAAATGTCCTCTAAATATTTATTACTCAATTAAATATGATGTTTATTTTTTAAAGTCTCAGTTTCTATTTGTGTCATTAACTAGTAAAAGTAGTTTGAGAAGTGCCATGTGTTTTTCTTTCTGCCCAGTCATAAGGAACAGCACCGACAGAGGTGACCCTGAGCCAGATAAAGAATTGGAGCTTTCTTTTCACTTCCCCTGTAATAATATCCCCAGGATAGCTTTCCTGATGCCAATAAGATAACCTTTCTTCCTTCCTAAGACCTTCTAGAGCATTAAAGACTGTACCCAAGAGAATTTGGTTAAAAGGGGTAAGAAAATCTTCCTTTTGTTTTCTTTTTATTGTCTATTTTTGAGATTACCTTGATCGTGTTTTGTTTCGCCTTTTTCATTTTCTGCTCCTTTGGTATCTTTGAAATAGCCCTGGAGTCATATGGGACTCAATACAATGGGCTAAATGGCCTTTTTAAAATTCCTCTTGATAATGTGTGCCATTGCATGACTTCAACTTTTAAGAAATAGGACTCTTTAAAATAAGGAGAAAATAATTCTGATCACATTCTTTAAGAGAGATGATGGTGCCAGTTTGTTCAAAGTATATCATGCTTGAAAAAGAGAGCATATTTTACAAAATTCCTAGGTGTCAAAGAACTCAAGTAAGAGACGTCGGCTTTAGACACTTACGTAAAAGTGCAGAATTTGCCCTTTGTCTTTCATAGGCATTCCTGTTTCAGCAGTGCTGTCAGTCGGGTCTGGCATTCCAAAAGCTGGTTAATATAGGTGCTCACTGAGTAGTTTTAAAGTAAGTTTTCCTAACTAGGACAGAGTTTCAGAAATACCACGAATGTAAATGTACATTAGATGATTGATTTGATAAAATTTTGGTGCTTCTAAAGTGATAACAATAAACCACATAGTGAAATCTTTTTTTTTTTCTTACTTGCATCATTAACAATATTTGTATTTTCTGAATGTTAAGGTTATAAAGGGGTGGAGAATGTGGTTATTTTCCTTTTCCTCCAAATAAAGGCTATTATTTTTTTGAAGTCAGAAAATTAGAGAGATAATTGCCAAGAATCACTGAACATCTTAGTCACCAAATATTTTTTTAAAATTATTATTAGTGCTATTCAAAGTGGTAAAAAATTTTGTGGAGGAATAATGTTGTTGCTGAAGAGACAGTGAGTTTCAGATGCCCACCATCACCCCTGGGCACATTCAGGATGCAAAGGTTTGGTGAAGAAAGGAAAGAAGTCTTTTACTCAAAAGCTGCACAATCTGGACGAATGGTAGGTTTCTGCCTCAATTCCATCACTCTAGAACAGCCAGCCACCCCTTGCCAGATCAGTCCAAGGCTGTACCCATAGTTCCTTCTCACCTTCAAAGTTTCATCCTTTGGGAATCTCAGGTGGCTTGTTGCACAATCATCCAATCAGCTCAGCTTCTTTCCCTGCCACTTTTGGGCCTGGGGCTCCCCTCCTTTTCAGAGCCACCATGGGCCCCACAGCTTGCAGGGCCAGCAAGGTCCCTCCAGCCCTGGTGCACATGTCTGTGAAGTGGGTCCAAGGGGAAGGAAGAGTGTTTTTCCCTTTCTGCTATTTAAATCTTCTAGCCCAAACTTCCCTGTGGCTCTGGGAGGGTCCAGATCCTCTAGCTAATCCCATTCTTTTCCCAAACTAGACTAATAGGACAGCATCTCCCCCTGTTGCCATGTTGGCCTTTATGGTACACACGTGGGTAAGTTCTCTTTTCTCCCCTTCAATCAGGGCCTAGAAGTGGGTAAGAGGGCTTTTCCCTCTGTCAATCACTCTTATTATTCTCATGCAGGCTCAGCACATTGACTACCTCCTGCACCCAGTAATCTGTACATATGTGCGGTGCTATCTTGGTTACCTAGGCAATGTGATGCTGCCCTTGCCTCTGGGGGGTTACTCTTTCACCCCTGTCTCTGCTCTCGATGGCCAAGCCACCGATTTCAATGTTACACTTTTTCTCTGTAAAAATGTATATTTTCTCAATATATTTCAAACATTAATAGTTAAATAAAAATATCTCTATTTCTATGACTCAGAAATAACCATTCTAAAAAAAAAAAAGAAATAACCATTCTATGATTTGGTTGCATACGCTTATTGACAGATAGATAAATAGATAGATAGAATACAAATTAGAAAAATATATATTTGCATACATATTTTTAACAAAATTGTGCTCATATTAGCTATACTCTTTTTAGCTGAGTTGTTAAATTATTATGTCATTCCGAGTCACTCTTTGCAGAGCCCCCCAACAGGAGAATGTAATGCCCTTGCTGCTCTGGCTCCTGCCTTTTCTCTGGGACTCCTTGCCTGGTTATGAGTGTCTGAAAAATCTCTTCCCTGACCAGTTACTGTGAGACTGTCACCAGACTTCAATACAAGGAAACGCTAGGTTAGATTAATGCTTCCTCACTCATCAAAAAGACAATTCTGCCTCTCAGAACTACATCCCCAAATCTGGAGACTCACAAGCTTGCATATGATGGCTGTGGTCACCCTGGATAGGGACAGAGAGGCCCACTCTTGCTGCTGCTGCTGTGGAAAGGAGCATTGTCATATCCCAGGACTCTGAGTCCACTCTTTGTGGGTAGTGGCTGTATCAGGGAGGCACAGAAAAGAGTGCTTCAGGAATAGTTGTCCCTAGGAATATAAACTGTGAGATTATGAGTGGAGAGATTACTGGTTCCCTGTGAAAAACTAAAGGCAGAATAGCTTTTGAATCACCTGGAATCCCTCCAATTAAAAAAAAAAGTTTGGGGGGTAGAGTACCAAAGACATCAGCAATTATATTATTAACCTGGTATAACCTAATAGGTATTTGTAATAGAGTCTTGGGTGCAGTTATCATTACTTTGAACATATTCATTGATTTTTCTTTCTACTTTTAGAGGAGTTGGGAAGAAAGAACTGTCATATTGTCAAAAATTATTAGGGAGAAGAGACCATGTTAGCAGATGGTTGATATCATCCATCCATTCATTCATGCACTTACTCAGCAAAAATTTAGTGATCCTGTTCCACATACCAGGCTCTTTACTAGGCACAAAGCATAAAACATGCTTTCTGTTGCCTGCTGAACCTCCTTGAAGTTTGGAACAGCAGGTGTGCTTTGTTATGTGTTGAAGTCAGTTGCTAGTGAAGCCAAAAGTGTTAAATATAAAGAAAAGTTTAGGAAATACCTAGAAATAGCATTGTTGCAGTCTGCAAAACCGACTGACATGGAATTCTCATTTAAGTACATGAATATTGGGAATCTGGGGCATACATAAATAAAGAATTCACCTGATACATTTCAAAAACTGCCTTCTGAACTATTTAATTAACAACCTATGAAAAATGTACTCTTGAGAACTAAGTGGATAATAGATGTCACCTTTGTTCTATAAAAATGCTTTGCTACCCGTAAAACTTAATTTTAAAATGAACAGTCAGCATTTGCAACAAGCTGTCTCTCTAAAAGTTCCACCTATCCTGGTTTGACACAAATAATGAAGAAGGGCAACATTTACCCTCATTGCCACGGCAGAGGATTTTATTTATCATTGGATTGTAAGGTGTAGCGTTGTCTCCAGGGTATGAAGATTGACAGGGCAGATGGTCTTCATTGTTCCTAAAGGTCTCTTTAGTAAATGACACACTAATTCTTTAGTACTTTCATCTATCTACCCTCCCAATGCAATTAAAATTTGGTGACACATTTTTATGGCCACTAAACGAGCATAAATTAGCATTAATTAGGGGTATTGTAAGCTAATTCCCTAATCAAGAAGTTACATGCAGATGGGAGGAGCACAAGGACTAGTAATAAAGTTCTCAAAATCACCTCTAACACTTTTGCAGCAAAGAGGTTATACTCCTGTCTTTGCAGGTTAGGTTTTGCAGAAAAAAAAGTTGTATTTTTATACTTCTATTTTCATACATTTATAGTCTGTCTCCTCCCTCGATTGTCCCCCTACTACTTGAGCCTAAAATACATAGATCTTTGGTAAGGAATGCAGTCAAGCTCTTTGGATTAATTAATTCATTAGTTAATCAATAGGATACATGCCTTCTAGGCTTGCATTCAGGGTGCTAATGTCTAAGGATTCTTACACTGAGCATAATGGTTTCAATAAGCCATTAGGTGAAAACCACAATGAGGCATTTAAAAAGCTTTGTAATTAGATCAGAGGCTGGCTTTCAACCTTAGGAAACTCCCTCCTCTCAATATCCAAGTATCAATTTAAATTGCTGCTATCAGATGGGCAAGAATTATTTTTTACCTTTTAACATTCTAGTAGTCTTATGAAATGAAAATGGCTGACCTTTCCCAGATAGTCATAACATGCATTGATATTAGCTAAAGGAAACTGATACTGAATCAGATGCTATGTTCCCCTATAGAAACCAAAGGGTGGGGTGTGGAAAACTACTTTTAGAGGAAAAGAAAAATTAGTGGGCAAGGTCTCACAGGGTAGTTATCTCAGTGTGTCCCAGAACTCACCCAATTACAATGTGACTCAGTTTCCAACTAATGTCATAGAAATATCACTGGATTAAGCCACAGAGGGCAGTAATACCATTTTTTTTAAACAAAGTACTAATTTAACTTATTCATTCAACAAATATTTATTGAACATCTGTAGTGTGCTGTGGGTAAGGAAGAATTTTTCCTATACCCATCTAGGTCCTTCCAGTGGTCCATAATCAAATCAACATTAGAGAGATGAACAACAGAAAATAACTAAGTTTAGTTACAAAATTATAATGGGAACCCCACATACATGAGAGGTTCAGAGACAAAATTAAAATTGGGTGTATATGGCATTCTCAGCCAAGGATGAGGTAAAGCACATTGGGGCTTCATAGGTGAGGATCATTATTTGCAGGATGGTAAGAAGAACAAATATTAATTAATAATTTGCCCTGCCCTATAGATAGGTCATAAAATGTTATCTCCAGTTATGACTCTTATTAAGGGCAAGACTCCAAACTTAAGTTGTTTAAGAGAGAGGTAAAAGTTTCCCATGAGCCTGTATGGTTTCCTTCAGCTCAGAATAAGTGACATACAAAAGTGGCACATCCTAGGGAGGACATCTGTTCAGAACCCCTTCACTTTCAAATGCTGTTCTTGATACCCTAAGTTAGCACAGATGGAGCAAGGAAGAGGATGACAGTATGTATTCTAACAGGCTTACCTTTATAGTTTGCCCAGTACATGCTGCAAAGCACTGCCCTCTTTTCATTCATCTTCTTCTGCTCCTGTCTGCACGCCCACACTTTCCCTTTAATGGAAAGATAAGCAGTCTGCAGCATTTATGTACCACTTTCTGAAACCCATCACTTTCAAAGTTATGCAAATTACATAAGTATAGAGTACAAGTGGAAATGGAAGAGGTGATAAAAGGTGATCAGTGTGGCTGCTCAATTCTCCTTCACAAAAATTCAGTGTAGTCTCAGTCTCTCTCATCTTTTCTTAGTG
This sequence comes from Glossophaga mutica, assembly GCA_039655065.1. Classification (NCBI taxonomy): domain Eukaryota; kingdom Metazoa; phylum Chordata; class Mammalia; order Chiroptera; family Phyllostomidae; genus Glossophaga; species Glossophaga mutica. The sequence goes on from CM077310.1 coordinate 92,373,914, forward strand.
TTTTTTTTTTTTTTTTTTTTTTTTTTTTTTTTTTCCTTCAGCAAGCAGGAGAGAGATTAAACATTATTTCACTATTTCTTGTCTGCTACCATCTTGAGTTTGAATATTAAGCAAATCTCTGTTTCAGCAGTGAATTGGGATTGTGTAATGCATCCATTCCTTAGACACCCCTAATCTGTGTGATAAAATATTTTGTGTTATCTACTATTTTAATGTAAATTTTAAATGCTGATTTCAAGGTTTGTCCCTCAAAATGATGTCCATATACATAAAAGAAGTCTATATTTTTAAATTTTTATTCTTCCCACTTTGCAAATCACCTGGCCTGTAACTCTTTGATATGATTTTCATCACTTGTAACCTTTATACCTTTTAGAATTTTGTGCATGATGCTTAGTTCTCACCTTGTCAACAAGAAGTAGCACTACTGGTTTCTGCTGCCAAATATTCCATATTAAAATTCACAATTTTTAAATGTTTTTTAGGAGAGAAATTGGCACAACATCTCTATGGTGCATCTGCTGGGTATGGCTGTCAGTTACTATAATAGGGTTTCTAACACATGACACACCAATGTCTTGACTTTCAAAGCCCTTATGTAGAGTGTCAATCATTCACTCTCTGCCTGTTCAAATGAGCATTCTTCCAAGAGCACCTTTAAGGAGTGTGTCTGCCCTGACTTTAAATCAAAAATTTATCTCTGCCTTTATTTTATCTTGTGGAAATCTCCATTGTAATGAATATGTGACAGGGTAAAAATGACCAATTTTGAGTAATAAGTAACCATTTTAATAATGTTTTCTAGTATTTTATATAAATTCTGAGCATGGTTGCTTATCTTCTTTTTCTGTTCTGCCCTCTCCAACATGTACTTCTTTCCAAATATACTATAAATTGTGGATAATTGCTTACTTTGAAAATCTATGTCAAATTGAGGAACTTTCACATTTGAAGTTAAAAATGCAAGCATGTATGAGGTCTGTCCAGAATATATCCAGCCATGTAATATGAAAAATAGAGACATTTATTGAAAAAGATACAAGGAACATTGCACATAGGACAATGAGGCCACAGTCCCCTTCAACATAGGCACCTGTGGACTTTACACCATTCTCCCAATTACCATCAGCTGTCCGGTTGTATTTTCCTAAATGTCATTGGCAGCCTGAAATCTCCCCCTTTTCAAAGGTGATTTTAGTTTTGGGAAAATCCAGAAGTCACAGAGCACAAAATCTGGGCTGTAGGGGGGCTGAGTCACCTGGTGATTTGATGTTTCACTGAAAACTCTGCCTAAGATGTGATGAATGAGTGGGCACATTGTCATGATGAAGCTTCCAGTCACCAGTTGCCCATAGCTGTGGCCTTCTGAATCATCTGAACAGTTTCCATGAAGGAATGTTCAAGCTTAATGCAAAATTTGATGCAGATTTGTTGCTCACTTGCTCAGTCATTTTGAATGCAATGGCCACACAGTACACATGCTCACTCAAGAGCGACTACTGCCCCTTCACTGACTGGTACATATTGTTCATAAATGCACACTCCAGTCCACTCTCCTTGGCTGTGAGTTTACATTGATGTTGCACAAACTATTCTTGTTATATTAACAATGGATGGTCTACTTCCAGACAGATGTGATATATAAAGAATAGAAATAAACAGAAGTTATAAGTATATTTCACTTAATAGCCCTGAAAAATTATTTGGTGTACTAGGATTCTGAAACAAATCAGATAATAGCCATGATCATTTACAGTCTATATTACATGGTGTATTAGTGACTATTGCTGGGCTCTAAACGCAAATTTTGACTTCGGGGAAGTAGGTGTTGATTTTAGAAAACTCTTTCTGGAGATAAATCATGTAGTATTGTAAAATGGGGAGCATATTATATTAAGAAAACAAAAAAAATTTTTACTTTCCATTAGTTAAGTAGCATTGAGAAAATCCATTTAATTTTAAATAATGTATAATTTATATACTAATTTTATGAGTCCTAAGAAAATTAAATAATTAAAAAAATCAAGGGCATACTAATTTTTCTCCTTTCTTCTTTCATTCCTCCCACAAACATTGACTCAATGCCTATTATGTGCTGATAGAAATACATGGACTCATCTTAAATCTTGGAAGAGGTACAGATTTAAACAGAAATGGTGTTAAGCAATGAATACTGTTGTTAATAGTTTTTCTTGTTTCTTTCTCTTTCCTGGAGATGAATTGCAGGTGATTTGGAAAATTCAGACATAAAATTAAATATTCTATCTAATATCATAGAAAAAATTACTATCTCATCTTATTGTTCCCAAGAGGTGAACATCAGGGCTCTCGGGTACTCTTTATTAAATATATAACCTACTTTATTTAGTTGACTCGCTATGTAGTAAACTTGTTGACCTCATTGTCTTCTATATTGCCTGGTTCTCAGTAAATATTGGATAATAAATGTTGCATTCACCGACGCGAGAAACAGATGTTCGGAAACTTTCAGGATTCAAAGGTGTTACTTGCTTGGCCAAAAGTTTTAACCTGCGCAGGGGCGAACTCTCAGAGTGTCCGGAGACACGATGCTCAGAAGAGCTGCAGATGAGAAATCGCGCCTCAGGCTTACAGCTAGGCCTTTTTATAAACACAAGCAAGCAAGCATTTCACAGAAACAGAAGTGGATGTTAGCTATTGGCTATCTTTTGGCGCGTGCGGGATCTATACATTGCAGGGTTTGGGGAATGGGAAATTTAAACCTAAACATCTCCTTAAATGGTAATCTGCCTCCAGTTCTTTGTTCTCTGTTCCTGGACAGCCAAATCTCACAGGGACAGTCCTTTAGCTATTTTCCTGGTTCCAACAATAAACAGAAAGAACAAACTGAAACAGCCTGTTAATAAGGTTCAGGAAACACTACCCCAAAATGTGATACCTTGTTATATGGAATACTTTCTGATGAAAAAGTCAAGAAAAAGAAGCAAAAAGTTCACTCTGACCTCCCCATTCTGTCCCTACCCTTGCCCATTTCCCTAAAAGCAGGAGATAAATTTTCCATGGGAAAGTTCTCCTTCCCATATCAGAAGGATATGAGACATCCTTACCACAGAAGAGGGAATTTAGGACCTGGAAGGCTGTGTAAACAAACCTTGTTAAACTGTCCCTTGTCTTCCTGCTTATCTCTGCACCATTCTCTACCCTTTCCCAAATCCTTTTGTTTTGTCAATTCTTCACAAATGTATTTCAGTATTTTTTTTTTTTTTTTTGTATAAAAGTTTCCTCTTCTGATTACTTATTCAGGTCTTCATTCTTTTGTGAAGACCCCCATGTGCATGTAAAATTTCAGTGAAATCTGTATGTTCTCCTGATAATCTGTCTTTTCAGTTTAATTTTCAGATCCAGCCAGGGACCTAAGAGAGTCAAGGAAAACTTTTCCCTCCCTTACATTGTTCTATAATCACTAAATTTAAACTTTAAAAAAGTTAGTTCATACTTCTGAACTTTCTGGATCTCAAATCCAAAGCAGGATTCCCACAAACAATTGTTCTTTACTTGCAAAAGTATTAACCATCCCCCCAAAAAATTCTAAAGAGGAAGTCTTTAGGCAAACTTTGTGGATTCAGGAAATTTAAATACAATCTAGAAAACATTTCTTTTTGCCTTATTTATTTAAACCAATCCTGTAAACCTCATAAGGTTTTCTTGGTGACAGGTAGCAAGTACTGTCTCAGGAAGCACTATGCTTTCAGCATGTATCAAAAAATAACTTTATTTACTAATATTTCTGAAAGAATGAGTGAACAGAGAAATGAATGGAAAGAATTGGGCATCTCTTGCTAGATTCTGATAGCTTGAACTTTTTGAAAAATTAAAAGTAAAAAAAGTACGCGCGTGCACACACACAAGGTTGATGGATACCTCGGTTTTGTGATGTTAAAAAATTCCATCCTTAAAACTTTGCCCCAGAAATGAATAAAATCCCTTAATTTAACTGAGAGAACATAACTTAATTCTGAAAATCAACAGGAGAGATTGATCCTGCCATGAATTTTTAATAATATACTAATTGCCTGATGAGGCAATCAAATTAGACTTCAGTGGTAAATTTTGTCTGAGTGTGCTGGGAGTTATAGAATCAACTCTGTTTTACAGTAATAGTCCTGGAGCTGATATTTAGTGTGTCAAATGAAAATTCCATTCTGTCTTTTGGCACGTGTGCTCTTGATTAAATAGTGACTTTTAAAATTTCACTTAGTCCATCTCAGCTCTTTTCTAATGATCTCTAAAATGAATCCCGATTGTCTCATCTGCATGTTTACAAAACTGTATAACAGGGACAATTGGTTAACCATGAAAGCCCAGTGATGCTGACTTTTCCCTTAAGCATTAATAAGTAAAATATTTTCTTCTTATACAGTCAGGTCAGCACACAGAAAAAGCGGTCATTTGCCTGGAGGGTTTTTGTTATGGAAGAGATACTTGGAACTTTGAATAACTTTTTCAGAGTACAAGGCTCTTCTCAGTCATATTTCTGTAAATATGAATTATTTTCACCTTAAAACAGTTTAGAGAAGAGATCAAAATAATTTTAGATAGAAGCACACCCTGACTTCTTTAATTGCAAAGGATTTTTTCTCTTCCTATAAAATTAAAACAGTAAGTGGAGAGAAGAACTTAAACCTAGCTTTATAAACAAAACTTCCAGGAAACTTAATGTATCAGAATCCCAGTGTTATTTTTTTTAGTCCATCTGCCTGTGTGTAATGACCTAGGAGTTTGCAGTGTAGAAAAAATTGTTTATTATCGGATTGGCCAATATGAAGATGGGAAGCTTATGTCCTGAAGACTAGGCTCCTCAGTGGAGTGTACGTTATATATTATATGGAGCAAAACTCCAGACATTGCGTGTTGGGGGTTCAATGTTGTGCTGGGAGCTGATTGGTTGGAGGTGGGTAATGAATTATTGCTTCAGGTCTTGAGAACAGATCTGAGGTCTTTTCTGGCATCTTTCTATCTGGCTTCATGGGAAAGTAGCCAGGGGGTCTTCCACCTTAGGGCTCAGGAGATGAAATTTAACTGAGGTCAAGATGTTATTTTTAGCTTAACAGAAGCTTGTAACTTGTGACCCTTAGTGAAGGCATGGCTATTGTTTCTTGCTGCTTCAGGTATTAGTGGCTATTTTGTCACTACAGTCATGTGCAATGGTGCTCCTCTGATGTCTTTTAGTCTCATCTCTTGATATTCATTCTTGCACTATTCTTACACCAACCACCAAGGAATTGTTTGTTTCTTCATTCAGCTTCTTATGCTGGCTTCAACCTCTGAGCTTTAAGAGGAAGGGCTAAGGCTTAGAGGGTATGTTGTGAAGAAACTGATTAGAAGATCTGGGGCTTCATGTTAAATCAAAATTGTATATTAAATCAGGACCCTTGGTTTCAAATATTTGACACATAAAGAGTAAGGGAACACATTCCAGTTTGAGAGAAGAGCGTATATTAAACATAGCTTGGTATGACTAAAAAAATAGCATTTCAATGTCAGAAAACATCCTCAAGTATTAATATTGAAAATCAGTTTTGAATAATAACATTGTTACATAAATTGTTATTTTCCAGAATTACATTTTTCAGAATATTTGTTCAAAACGGAAAAGTTTAGGATCTGTTAAAGCTTCAGAGTTCATCATTTCCATGTTCTTTCACTTAGAATATTATGAGAAGAGATTTTTCTTTCACAAGTAATATTCAATTCATCTAACTGACACTGGCAGCTCTGAACAAACTACTACTTGGAAACCATAGAGTTAAGGGGCAGAGTGTACTCTCTTTGAGGTTCATTTAGAAAGAAATGCAGTTACTATGAGGTTTGCCAATAGTTTAAGTAAAGGTCTAAATTATTCTTACATGGTAAATCCTGTTTCAAATGTTATTCATGTGAGATTAACATCTTTTAGTCATACTACAACTCTATGAGGTGGGAGTTACTAACCCTATTTTACATATGAGTAAGCTGAAATAGAGAGGCTACATAAATTGCTGCAGATGATACAGCTAGGAAATAGCAGAGCTGAGACTTGAACCATTCATTGTACTGCCTATGGCACATAGTAGAATAGTAGTGATAAATTGCTTCTCACCCAAGATATCCAATATCTGTAAATTTAATTTGTGTATTTTTATTAAGTCTGATATATTTTATATAGAAAATCTATGTGTTAGCTTATCAGATGTTTTAACATATTGTTTATGTCTCGTGGCAAGTTAACAAATAGTCTTAACTACTAGATCTTTAAGTGGTTGGATGTGGTCAGGTTAGACCCTTCTGTTGTCCAAGAGAGGGAACAAGGCTGGTCATAAATATATGAAAAGCAGGTCCCAAACTTCCCAGAGACAGAAAAAAATTGAAATCAGGTATGAAACATATATCAGAGTTTTATTAATTACAGTAATGGAAATGACAAGAATGAAAACCCTGAGATCTTGTGGTTGCAATGAGGATCAATGAATTAATTACTTAATTAATTATATAAAGCACTTTAGGACAGTACCTACAATAAAGTGAATGTTTGATAATATTATCTGCTATTATTACCTTTCTTGGTACCATATTTTATCCATCTCTTTCTGTAAATAGGACCTTCACTTATTGTAGGCACTAGAACAATTGCATTCTCTTGCCTATCCTAATAATCTATGCTCACAAAAATCAAGAAACAGTAAATTAAATATTGCTGTAAGAAAATGAGTGTCTAAGATGCCCAATCTAAGTTTTGCAATAGAAAATGGACAATTATTGCATGAGAGAGGCATGCCCTATACTGGGTAGAAGATTTGTAATTAAAGAGAGAAGGAAAAGATTAAACTTTGATATTTTAAAAGGATTTATAAAGGTTTAAATCAAGGAGAGCAAAGAACAGAAAACTGTACAAAATCAACAATTAAAATAAAATTTTAAAAACATTTTTAAAAATGGTGTGGGGAAATGGGAGAGTTGGTGGTGTAGGAGGCAGGGAAGATTCAGAAGCATGCTGGTTCACACTGCTGAATGCCAGAAAGTGTAAGAATCAGAAGCATCAATTATTTACGGAAGTCAAGATTCAGATGGTTAAAAACAGGGTTATTTGAAAGTCAATCTCTAAAGTAACTGATGTCTTTCAATGTATTTAGGCAGAATCTACCTATTTCTGAAAGTTTAGAGATGCATAATGGAATTACAATTACATTCAATAATGAGAAAATATAGTCAAGAAAAGCAAAAAAAGGTAGAGGCAGAAGTGAACACTAATATTGATTATTAACACAGACATAACAATACTGAGGGATAAAATATAGGAATTTTGTGTGTGAGAAGGGAGGAGAAAAACAGGGTAAAGTCCTCATTTTCCATAGTGGGACATCAATGGATAATATCTAAAATAGAAAAGAAAATGAGAAACAGCCCAATAAGCTTGTTATAGAAACATAGAAGTAGATAATCAGTTTGGGGATAGGGACAGAGGGAATAGCCACCTTTTATTCTAAGTCTTGGGGAACTATTTGACTTATCTAAAACCATATTGGTGTGTATTTTTGATAGACATAAAAATTGCATTAAAAGAAGAATGCCTTTGTATAGTAAGAATGGGAATTCTTACAACAAAAAAGGTTAAAAGAGGTGTTAACAAGTATCCAAATTAAGGTAAAGCAAATAAGGTTTTGTATATGGTGGGGTACATTGGAGAATGCAGGCATGTCAGGGGGCAGGTAGGAGAAAAATAAGGAAAGAGGTTATAGCATTTAACATATTTTTGCTTCTTTAATGCATTGTGCTTAAAGTAGCTTTAACATGCTTTCAGTTCTTGACAGTCTGCTGATATTGGGAAATGCAATAAAGTAGTCTAGACCAATGAGTCGGGCCATGTATCACATTAAATCCCTTGGCATGTTGAGTTGGTCACAGCTTGTACAGTTTCTATTTCCTATAACATAATGACAGCGATATATGTAGATATATTTTCAACCATTTCCAAGAGTAAAATGTATTGTTTTATAAGACAGCTTATCATATAATCAGAGAATTGGAAGAGACATTAAAAGTTATCTTGTTCTATTCTTTTTTGAATCTTGAATTTCCTGCATATTATCCTTATTTAGTGAAGAATCTTCCACGTGTCATAAAAATTTTCTTCCTAATTACTGTTTAGGGACATGGTGACAGGATTCTGGTCATGTCATGGTCCTTTTAGAACAGATTGATTATCAGATGATCTGTGTCTGAGGTCTGTCTAGAAGGTATCCAGCCATATAATATGAAAAATAGAGACATTTATTGAAAAAGATACAAGGAACATTGCACATAGGACAATGAGGCCACAGTCCCCTTCAACATAGGCACCTGTGGACTTTACACCATTCTCCCAATTGCCATCAGCTGTCCGGTTGTATTTTCCTAAATGTCATTGGCAGCCTGAAATCTCCCCCTTTTCAAAGGTGATTTTAGTTTTGGGAAAATCCAGAAGTCACAGAGCACAAAATCTGGGCTGTAGGGGGGCTGAGTCACCTGGTGATTTGATGTTTCACTGAAAACTCTGCCTAAGATGTGATGAATGAGTGGGCACATTGTCATGATGAAGCTTCCAGTCACCAGTTGCCCATAGCTGTGGCCTTCTGAATCATCTGAACAGTTTCCATGAAGGAATGTTCAAGCTTAATGCAAAATTTGATGCAGATTTGTTGCATCACTTGCTCAGTCATTTAAAATGCAATGGCCGCACAGTACACATGCTCACTCAAGAGTGACTACTGCCCCTTCACTGACTGGTACATATTGTTCATAAATGCACACTCCAGTCCACTCTCCTTGGCTGCAAGGTTACACTGACATTATGCAAACTGCTCTCATTATATTAACAATGGCTGGAATTTTTCTGGACGGACCTCCTAAACAGAAAGATGAATCATGAGTATTATCAGTAATCCAAAGTATGCCTGCACTTCTTTGATTATAGCGTGACACTCCCACTCCATGACTGCAGATATTTTGACACTATGAGTTTGTCTTCCTTGACTAGATACAATGTGAGCAGAAAGAGTTTTCATGGATGTCTTCTTACTTAAAGAAAAGCCATGGATCCAGGGCTTTTGCTTAAGTAAATAAGACGAATGAGGATTTTAGCCAGGTGATAGTGCACTCTCAATAGTTGTCCAGACCTATTCAAATGGATGTACAGGGTTTCATTCTTTTTTGCCAGAAATCAATCAGATATTAAACCAATTGAATGAAAGATGGTGGTGTTGTAAATGGCTTCAGAACATCTGGAAATTTCATCATGGTTTGTCTTGATCTGCAAGTTTGGTAAAGGAAGACTCCCCGCAGAAAGATCATTTGTGGAAGTGGCTATATTCACACAAGGAGATCAAAACAGTGCTGACAGAGGTGGATCTTCAAGTGTGAAGAGGTTGGCAGTCATTTTTAATGAATATATTCCTTTAGTTACTACTGAGGCCATGCCCTTATCATTTCTCACCAAGATGATATATTTAGCATTTTATCCAACATTTTCAATCATGTTTTCCCTCTCTTCAATCAAATATCCATAGATCTTCCTAAAGTAACTGATAATTGGTATAAAAAAGGGAAATTTTGCTTAAAATGCTCCTTTCCATTCCTTAGTAGATTACAAAATGTAGACTGACATCCACCATATGTAACTTTTGCCATGTGACATTAGACATGTCCATAAGTTTTCATTTCTCTGCATCTTCATGTTTCAACAACATGTATCTAAGCTGACATTACTTTCCTATCTTCTTTAGAGACTCCAATTTGTACTTTATTTCTAGACTAAAGTATCACCTCTCTGGAAGCCTACTTGAACAGTCCCATTCAGAATTAAATAATTCCTCCTTTAATATGATACTTAAATTTTAACCACATATATACACTTTTTAGTTATAGTGTTCTCTTTTCATGCCAAGAAATCTAACAACTGTGCTTTTGTAAATCATAAATTGTCCAAACATAGAATTTTTAAAGTCATAAGTTTTCAACATCTTTTCCAGTTTTCACTATAGAATGTGTTTTATTCCATTTCTCTTAACTGTGCTTGAATTACTTCTGTTGCCTGGAATAATCTACCATCTCTTTCAGTTATTATTTTTAATTTTTTTTTAATTTTTATTTTAATTGTTGATCTTGTACAGTTTTCTGTCTTTTATTCTCACCCAAACCCGCCACCCTAGACCTCCCCACCTCCCTCCCATTTCCACTCCCCCATAGTTATTTTTTACTCAAAGGTCATCTTCCCAGTGAAAACATTTCAGATCACCATCATTTAGAATTGTATGCCTTCTTACTCATTTCTGCCTTTTATCTTTGTGATTCTCATCTCTGTGGAACAAATTAGATATTTTTTCCTTATTTTGTTTATTGTCAGTCTCCACTTACTAGTATGTTAGATTTTAATGAAGATTATATATATATATATATATATATATATAATCTGCCAAGAATAATGTCTGGCATATGTAGTAAACCCTTAGTTATGTTTTCTTTTTATCATACATTCATAGTTTTATGGCATTACACTCAGAAAATGTTTGTTCTACAGTTCTTACCTAAAGTACTTATTGAGATTTTTGTAGCATATATGATTTGAGGTCACTTACAAAGAGGATTAAAAATACATAAGTATTCTCTATGATATGTGTATGTATTCAACTCATATCCTAAATGATCTGTCAGTAATTATCAGTTATGTCATCTTAATTGTGTTTCTCTCACCTCTAAGATTCTGAATACTTTTTTTTTTTTTTTAGATTATTTATTTATCTTTAGAGGGGAAGGGTAGGAGAGAGGGAGAGGGAGAGAAATATCAACGTATGGTTGCCTCTCGTGTGTCCCCTGCCGGGAACTGGCCTGCAACCCAGGCATGTGCCCTGACTGGGAATCGAACCTCGATCCTCTGGTTCGCAGGCCCACGCTCAATCCACTGAGCTACACCAGCCAGGGCTCTGAATACTTTTTGAAGATACATTTTAATTCTGTGCTTTTAGGACATACAGTTTTATGATTATTATATATTTAGAGAATACTTTCACATTTCCTTTTATTTTAAATTCTATTTTGTTTAATATTAATATTGCTACTTTTTGTTTATTCTTGTGATAGGCTGCTATAGGTTAGCACATGCTTTAATTTTTATACTTACTGCATTATTTTGTATTATGCACATCTCTTATGAAAGTATATAGAGAGTTTTGTTTCATACTCAATCAAGAGATTCTAAAATTTAATACAGAAGTTTAACTTTTATATTATCACTTTCAAACCTTTTAAAATATATTTTTCAACATTCATGTCATCATCTCTCTCTCTTTTATCTTTCTTTGCTTTCATTTTTTTGTATTTGCTTTCCATTTCCATTGTTCTTATGCTTACTTTAATACATACTTTTGGTTAACTGGAATGTTTTATTTATTTATAATTTTAATTCTCCTGAGGTTTAGGTTGAAATATTTCAACTTTATTGTTAAATCTGTATTTCTTTATCATTGCGGAAATTCAAACAATTGATATTTCCTTCCTTCTTGTATATAAATAATTTTGCACAATATACCAGTTTGGAGATTGTATTAATTTAGTCAACAGATTCATATTACATAAGAATTGTCCTATTAAAATAAAATAGTAATATATCATGACTTCTATTATTTTTTGTAACATTAACAATAAGTTATGTGTAATCATTTTATAAAATTATTGGCCCCAATAACTTAATTGGTATGAATAGTCACTTTAGTCTTTATTAATATGATCTCCTCATTATTGCATTCTTAATTTTAAAATGACTACTTCTTGCTGAAGATATGAATTATTTTCTCAAGAAATGTATACACATGACACATTTTTGAATTGCATATTTAATAAGGTTTTCTGTTGACCTCAGAATTAAATGACAATAAGCTGACTATAGCATTTGAGTTTATAATATTTGGCCTTCAAAATTCTGAGGATAAAATACTCTGCAACTGTTAAGAAGAATGATAAATCTATAAACACTGTAACACAAACTGCTAATGAAAGTTTGTAAATTTATATTTAAAAAATGCAAAATAGTCCAAACAGAATAATATGTCATGATGATTATTTTACTTTATTTTTTATCATTGTTCAATTATAGTTGTCCCCATTTTCCCTGTTGCTTTCCACTGCCCTGCCGATCCCCACTTCCCACATAATTTTAAAGTGCTTGTAACAGATCTAAGTTAATAGTAAATGCCATGCAAGCATATATTAATGTATGAACTTTATCTATCTCTCTATCATACAAATAAGTATGGACTATTTTTAGTGGGAGAAACCTAAGTAACCACTAATATTGGTTACCTTCAGGTCAGGGACCAGGGGACCAGAGAATGAATAAGGGAATTCAATTTTAATTTTAGTCCTTAATGTACAGTGTGAATTTTTAATATGTGTACAGATTATTTTCATTTAAATATCTTTAAGAAATAAAGATAAAAAATCAAGGTAATTCTATAAACACTGCTTTCTTTTTAGGAAAGTTAATATTCCAGGTAATAATTATGAGAAAAACCTTACTGCTTGTATTAATTTGACTTTTCTGCTTATTTTACCTGTACGTTTTCTTAATTTTGATTTTTTTCATTTCACTTTTATTTTTATTTTTTAATTTTTATTTTAATTGTTGATCTTGTACAGTTTTCTGTCTTTTATTCTCATCCCAACCCACCAGCCCATCTCTCCCCACCTCCCTCCCATTTCCACCCTCCCATAGTTTTTGTCCATGTGTCCTTTATACTTGTTCCTGTAAACCCTTCCCCTTTTCCCCTGAAATTCCCTCCCCTCTCCCCTCTGGTGACTTTCAGCCTGTTCTCAATTTCAATGTCTTTGGTTATATTGCACTTGTTTGTTTGTTTTGTTGATTAGCTTCCTGTTAAAGGTGAGATCATAGGGTATTTGTCTTTCATTGCCTGGCTAATTTCGCTCAGCATGATGCTCTCAAGTTCCATCCATGCTGTTGCATAGGGTATGAGCTCCTTCTTTCTTTCTGCTGCATAGAATTCCATTGTGTAAATGTACCACAGTTTTTTGATCCATTCATTTACTGATGGGCATCTAGGTTGTTTCCAACACTTGGCTATTGTAAATTGTGCTGCTATGAACATAGGTGTGCATAGGTTCTTTTGGATTGGTGTTTCAGGGTACTTAGGATATAGTCCTAGCACTGGAATTGCTGGGTCAAAAGGTATATCCATTTTTAGTTTTTTAAGAAAATTCCATACTGTTTTCCATAGTGGTTGTACCAACCTGCACTCCCACCAGCAGTGCACTAGGGTCCCCTTTTCTCCACAACCTCTCCAACACGTACTGTTTGTTGCTTTGTTTATGAAGGCCATTCTGACTGGTGTCAAGTGGTATCTCATGGTGGCTTTAATTTGCATCTCTCTGATAGCTAGTGATATCGAGCATTTTTTCATGTGTCTCTGGATCCTCTGTATGTCCTCCTTGGAGAAGTGTCTGCCCAAGTCCTTTGCTCATTTTTTAATTGGGTTGCTTGTTTTCTTAGAGTGGAGTCGTGTAAGTTCTTTGTATATTTTGGAGATTAAACCCTTATCTGAGGTATCATTGGTAAATATGTTTTCCCACACAGTCAGTTCTCTTATTATTTTAATACTGTTTTCCTTGGCCATGCAGAAGCTTTTTATTTTGATCAGATCCCATTTGTTTATTCTCTCCTTTATGTCCCTTGCTTTAGGGGACATATCAGTAAAAATGTTGCTGTGTGAAATATCTGAGATTTTGCTGCCTATGTTCTCCTCTAGGACTTTAATGGTGTTACGGCTTATGTTTAAATCTTTTATCCACCTTGAATTTATTTTTGTGTATGGTGTAAGTTGGTGCTCGAGTTTCATTTTCTTGCACGAAGCTGTCTCCCAACACCACTTGTTGAAGAGGCTATTTTTACTCCATTTTATGTTGCTGCCCCCTTTGTCGAATATTAATTGACTGTAGAGACTAGGGTTTATTTCTGGGCTCTCTGTTCTATTCCACTGGTCCACCTGCCTGTTTTTATGCCAGTACCAGGCTGTTTTGATTACAGTGGCCTTGTAATACATTTTGGTATCAGGTATTGTGATCCCTTCTGCTTTGCTCTTCTTTCTCAAGATTGCTGCCGCTGCTCTGGGTCGTTTATTGTTCCATATAAATTTTTCAAGTGTTTGTTCTATATCTGTGAAATATGCCATTGGTACTTTAATAGGTATTGCATTGAATCTGTAGATTGCTTTGGGAAATATGGACATTTTGATAATGTTAATTCTTCCGATCCATGAGCACGGTATGTGTTTCCATTTATTTGTGTCTTACTTGATTTCTTTCTTCAGTGCTGTGTAGTTTTCTGCATACAGGTCTTTTACCTCCTTGGTTAGGTTTATTCCTAGGTACCTTATTTTTCTTTTTGCTATATTGAATGGGTTTTTTTTCTTGATTTCTGCTTCTGTTGTTTCATTGTTGGTATACAAAAATGCGTTTGATTTCTGGATATTGACTTTGTATCCAGCTCTTTGGCCAAATTCATTTATTAGGTCAAGCAGTTTTTTGGCCGAGACTATAGGATTGTCTATGTATACTATCATGTCATCTGCAAACAATGATAGTTTTGTTTCCTCCTTTCCAAGTTGGATGCCTTTTATTTCCTTTTCTTGTCTAATCGCTGTGGCTAAGACTTCCAATACTATATTGAATAGAAGTGGTGAAAGTGGACAGCCTTGTCTTGTTCCTGATTTTAGTGGAAAAGAATTTAGTTTTTGCCCGTTGAGTATGATGCTGGCTGTAGGTTTCTCATATATAGCCTTTATTATGTTGAGGAATGCTCCCTCTATTCCCACTTTGCTGAGTGTCTTTATCATAAGTGGATTCTGTACCTTATCAAATGCTTTTTCCGCATCTATTGATATGATCATGTGATTTTTGTCTTTTGTTTATGTGATGAATTACATTTACTGATTTGCGAATGTTGAACCATCCTTGCATCCCTTGAATGAATCCCACTTGCTCATGGTGTATGATCTTTTTAATGTGTTTTTGGATGTGGTTTGCCAATGCTTTGTGAGGATTTTAGCATCTATGTTCATCAGCGATATTGGCTTGAAGTTCTCCTTCTTTGTTGTGTCTTTATCTGGTTTTGGGATTAGGATGATGCTGGCTTCATAAAAAGAGTTTGGGAGACTTCCATCATTTTTTATTTTTTTGAATAGTCTGTGGAGAATCAGGGTTAGCTCTTCCTTAAATGTTTTGTAGAATTCTCCTGTGAAGACATCTGGTCCAGGACATTTGTGTGTTGGGAGTGTTTTGATTACTGATTCAATTTCACCGGCTGTTATTGGTCTGTTCAGGCTTTCTGTTTCTTCTTCATTGAGTTTTGGAAGGTTATATTTTTCTAGAAACCTGTCCATTTCACCTAGGTTTTCAAATTTCTTGGCATACAGTAATTCATAGTAATTTCTTACAATCCTTTGTATTTCTGCGGTGTCAGTTGTAATCTCTCCTCTTTCATTTCTGATTGTGTTTATTTGAGTCCTCTCTCTTTTTTTCTTGATGAGCCTGCTTAAAGGCTTGTCAATTTTGTTGATCTTTTCAAAGAACCAACTCCTGGATTCATTGATCTTTAGGATTGTGCTTTTAGTCTCTATGTCATTTAATTCTGCTCTGATCTTGGTTATTTCTTTCTTTCTACTTGCTCTGGGCTGTCTTTGTTGTTTTTCCTTGAGTTCTTGTAGGCATAGGGTTAGATTGTTTGTTTGAGATTTTTCTGTCTTTTTTAGGTAGGCCTGTATCACTATAAGCTTCCCTCTGAGGACTGCCTTTGCTGTGTCCCATAAGTTTTGGGTCGATGTGAGTTCATTATCGTTTGTTTCCAGAAACTTTTTGATTTCCTTCCTAATTTCATTCTTGACCCATTCATTGTTTAATAGCATACTATTCAATCTCCATGATTTTGAGGGTTTTGGGTTTTTCCCCTTGGGGTTGGTTTCTAGTTTCAGTCCCTTGTGGTCAGAGAAAATGCTTGGTATGATTTCAAGTTTCTTGAATTTGTTGAAGCTTGATTTGTGTCCTATCATGTGGTCTATCTTTGAAAATGTTCCATGTGCATTTGAAAAGAAAGTGTATTTAGTTTCTTTGGGATGAAGGGCTCTATATATATCAGTTAAGTCCATTTCCTCTAGAGTGTTGTTCAGTGCCACAATATCTTTGTTGATATTTTGTTTGGAAGATCTGTCCATTTTTGACAGTGCGGTGTTAAAATCACCTACTATAATTGTGTTGCTGTCAATATCTTTCTTGAAGTCCTCTAAAATTTTCTTGATATATTTAGGTGCTCCTCCATTGGGTGCATATATATCTACAATATTTATGTCTTCTTGGTGGATTCTTCCCTTGAGTATTATGAAGTGACCTTCTGGGTCTCTCTTTATGGCTCTTCTTTTGAAGTCTATTTTGTCTGATATGAGTATTGCTACCCCAGCTTTTTTTTCCTGACCATTTGCTTGGAAAATTTGTTTTCAGCCCTTCACTTTGAGCCTGTGTATGTCTTTTGTCCTGAGGTGGGTTTCTTGTAGGCAGCATATGTGTGAGTCATGCTTTCTTATCCAGTCAGCTATTTTATGTCTTTTGATTGGAGCATTTAATCCATTTACGTTTAAGGTTATTATTGATAGGTGTTTCTTCATTGCCATTTTCGTACCTGTGTTCCTCTCTCTCTTTCTCTCTCTGTCTTTTCCTTTCTTCTTTTAAAGAAAACCCTTTAGTATCTCTTGCAGAATTGGTTTGGTAGAGGTATATTCTTTTAGACTTCTTTTGTCTGGGAAGCTCCTTATTTGGCCTTCTATCTTGATTGAAAGACTTGCTGGATAAAGTAGTCTGGGTTGCAGGCCTTTGGTTCTCATTGCTTGGAATATTTCTTGCCATTCTCTTCTGTCTTGAAGCGTTTCCATTGAGAAGTCAGCTGCTAATCTTATCGGGGCTCCCTTGTATGTTACTTCCTTTTTCTCCCTTGCTGCCTTTAAGATTCTCTCCTTTTCTTGGAATTTTACCATTTTAATTATGATGTATCTTGAAGTGGGCCTCTTTGGGTTCCTGTTGATTGGGACTCTCTGTTTTCCTGGATTCGTGTGGCTTTTCCTCTCACCAAATTAGGGAAGTTTTCTATCATTAGTTTTTTCAAACAGGTTTTCTATCCCTTGTTCTTGTCCTTCTCCTTCTGGTATCCCTATTATACGGATATTATTCTGTTTCATGTTGTCTTGCATTTCTCTTAAACCCTCTTCATTCTTTCTGAGCCTCTTTTCCTTATCTTGCTCGTTCTGTGTGTTTTTTTCTATTTTGTCCACCAACTTGCTGATCCGATCTTCTGCTTCATCGATTCTGCTTTTCATTCCTTCTATTGTGTTCTTCAGTTCAGAGATTGTGTTCTTCATTTCCTCTTGGCCCTTGTTGATAGTTTCTATTTCCTTTTTTATGTTGATATAGTTTACGGTGAGTTCATCATAACTTCCCTGCAGTTTCTGGTAGCTCATTGAGAGCTCATTGAGCTTCCTGACAACCATTGCTTTAAACTCGATATCTGATAGTTGAGTTGCCTCCATTTCATTTAGCATTCTTTCTGAAGCTTCCTCCTTTCCTTTCATTTGGGGATTGTTCCTTTGTCTTCCCATTATTTGTAAGACTCTTGTTGTTAGCCTCAACTTCTTAAATTGATCTGTTCTGGCTCACTGGGTTTGTGGTATGACCTTCTGTGGTAGAATATCTGTGAGATTCAGTGGTGGATTCTCCTTCGGGTATCCTGTTTTTCACAGCTTCCCCTGTCTCCTCAGCTGGAATACCCTCTTTTGGGGGCCAACTCTTGTTTTTTTCACAGTTCCAGGCTTGTTTGTTTGTTCGTTTTGTCTCACTCGTGGGTATTTAAAAAGAGAAGAGGGGGGAAAATGAAAAAGGGAAGAAAGAAGAAAAAAGAGGAAGGGAGAAGAGATAAAATTGGAAAGAAAGGAAGAGGGAATAAGACAAGAAGTAATTAAAGGGAGGCAAAAGGAGTTGGGTAGTAAAGAAGAAGATAAAAATAGTGAAGAGTGAGTTATTAAAAACTCATATGGATAGACAGGCACACAAACAAAAAAAACCACAAACAAACTAGCAAAAGAAAACAAAACACACACACACACAGACAAATACAAACAGCCAAAAAAAGGAACAAAGAAAGCAAATCAAATTATTAAAACAAAACAAAACAAACAAACAAACAAAAAACTCTCTTGTGTTTTCAAACTTGCCAAGCCGGTTTTTCTGGTCTTGCTGGCTGCAATGGCTGAGGGGCGATCTTATTGCTTTTCTCTGTGTTCAGAACTCAGTCCTCATTGTGCTATGTATCCCAGCATTAGTGGGCACCTCTCCCCACAGGGTTTCCAGCCTGTGTTCTGAGCCTCCTGGTGTGTACACACTTCTCTGAGTTTATGGGTGTGTGCTAGGTTCTCTAGTCGTGCACAGCCGCCTGCCTTTGCCCCTGGGAGGCTTTCTGTGGTCTGGCGCAGCCGTTTGCCTTTGCCCCTGAGCGGGGCCTACACTCCAGCTGCTATCTCGCGCCTGTGCCTTGGTCCTGAGCTGTCCGCGTTTGAGCACCCGCCCGTGCACTGGCAACTTTGGCTCCACAGCTGTCTCCAGTGGCCAGCACCTATGTTTTCATGAGTGTCCACTATCCCGCGACCGTGTGCGGTCCCATGTGGGTGCCTATTTTCATGCAGCTGTCTCACTGCACACGTGCCTCTGTCTGCGGTTGGGGCAACTGTGCTTTCGCAGTTGCTCTGTGACCACAAAAACTCAGTTCAAAGTCTCGCAGTGACCACTTTCGCTCGGCCACAGTCACGCGGTGGCCCCTGAGATCTCCCAGCGAGTTCAGTGGCTGACCCAGCTCCCTCCCCAGAGCCCTGAGGCAGGCTTGGTGGAGCGCCGGGGCCGGGGCCTCAGCCGCCCCGCTCTCCACGCGCTGGACCCTGGGCTCCTATTGTTCTGAAGAGCTCTCCTTACCACTGGTTTTTCAATGTCCGCTACAATTTCCGATCTCTTATTCTCCAATATGCTGTGTTACTGTTCCTTGTCTGCTCTGTTCTTCCGTAGATTGGCCCGGTTTTTCTGCCGTGTGTAGAGGGGAAATGGGGTCTGCTCCCTCCTACCACACCGCCATCTTCCTTAATTTTGAAATTTTATGAGGCCATGTTTTACCTTATTATTTTTTAAACTTTGCTTGTATAATATTAAAATCCATTATCTTGTACATTTGAAATTCTTCTTCCTTATTTCCTATTATATAGTTGATTATTGCTTCTATTCTATTTCCTCTTCTTTTCATTTGAGAACATTCACATTTTATAATTTGGGACACCATTCTAACTGTGCCAGAAGTGTTCCTTTTTTTCCTCAAGGCTCTCATTCCTTTTTTTTTCCTACTGTGTTCTGCATAGGCTGTTCAGTGTGTACAACCTGTCACTGAAGGTGTGCTTTACAATATCTGATCTGCTATCGATTGGTACAAATGTAAATTATTTCATGTGTAGATTTTCAAATTTCAAAATGTAGATTTTTTGGTTTTATTTTCTTCTCTCATTTAATGTGTGAGGGTTTTTTTTTTTTTCCATTTTGATGGTGAATACAGTCAGTATGTGTCCCTGCTCTAATTTTTAGAGGGCATACTTTATGTCATATCTGATGACAATGAACAGTGCTCTAAAATGTTAACTTTATACTATTTTATGTAGAACACTATTTATTAGACTATGATATGCTTGAAGGCAGAGATTTTGTCTCACATACTATTTAGATACACAATATGTGTTTTTGTATATGTATTAATTACTCTGTAATTTAAATAAAATCATGCTAAATTCAGTGTACTATGGTGGATTGAATCCTTGAACAGTAAAAAGGCATTAATAGAAAAAATGTGATTTCTAAATAAAGTTCACAGTCATATTAATGTGTCAATGTTATTTTCTTAATTTTGACAAATATAACAGTTATATAATATGTTAGCATTAGGGAAGACTGTCTGACAGTACATAGAAAATCTGTACTAAAATTATTCCAAAATAAAATGTTTATTTAAAAATTATAATGAGAAATTTATCATTATCATTATTACATTGACAGATGACATCCAAAAAATTTCGCAGTCTGAATTGGTTCTGGGCCTCAGCTGTTGTTATAGGTAGTAATGAAACACATTGCTAATTTCTTATCCCATCTCTGTTATTAAAGCACACTCTTCCCCCACTAAATCTAGCTAGTGGTGTCTAGAAATACTCAGGGGTGGTATAAAAGTGACCATACAACCTTGTTTTAAGTTGTTCCATTCTGGCAGTTTCATAAACTGCTGCTCTCAAACTTTTGGAAAGAGTCTCTCTTGCAGCTTCTGCAAGAGGCCAGTTTTCTGCAGGGTCATGGATCATTGAGAGAATGTTCTTCTTACTTACTCCCTTCTGTTCTCTGTCACCTTGTAAAAATGGTCCTGCCAGCTTTACTCTTTGCCCTTTATTGTCCATAGAATTACATATCTGGTCCTGTAGTCTAACTAGTAAATACAAAGTATTCTATTCTCCTGACAAAATTTAGGATACTCTTGACCTTCCTTCAGTCAAAAAGTAATAGACTAAAAGCCTTCAACATGTCTGGAAATAGACATGGGTTTATTTACCCTAAGCTGGGCCACTCTGCTATGGTTTACATTTTTGGTCGAAGGTTAATAGACAAGTCATAGGGAATGCTAAATTTAGACTTGACTGTGACCTGGCCTTCAGACTGGACTCAGTCCAGTTGGTCATCCTGACTAGGAAAACTAATGACCAGTGGCAACCAAGTAATACATTGTCTGTCTGATTGTTCACATTGTCAGAGGTGAAAGACCTCCTGTTACATTTTACAAACTCTATTCAAAAAGAAAATATGTCTAGAAGATATTGTTTACAGTTACTCCACACATTTTAAGGAGTTCTTGAAAACCAGTGTCTTCTGCCCCTGAAAATAAAGATCAATAGATGTAATTTTGAATGTATACTTTGAAAGCTTGAAATGACTCTGGGGTGAGTATGGGTCATTTTCCACTTTCATGAATTTAACTGTTCTTGTCATGATCCTGTCAGAGTTTCTGCTGGAGCTGAGAACCTTTTCAAGTTCCTTGCCCTGAAGACTTCTCTGTGTTAGTTGAAGAGGGTGGTGCTTGGTAGAATCTTGGTTAATGTCCAGATATCTAAATGAATGTAGCCAGTGAACATCAGAAGTGGTTTTTCTTCTCAAATAAACCTCAGCATTCTAATTTTTAAAAAATGCTATATGATCTTACTTATAAGATGAATCTAATGAGCAAAATAGAAATAGAAGCATAGAATCATGAAACAGACTGACAGCTGTAAATTTGGAGAAAGAAGGGGGAGATTGGTTGAAAGAAAGCAAAGGGATTAGTCAAAGAACATATACGAAGGACTCATGGACATGGACAATGGTGTGGGACTGATATGGTAGTGGGAGTGGGCTGGATAAAGGTGGGTGAAGGGGAAAAGAGAGGGACAACTGCAATAACATAAACAATTAAAATAATAAATAAAATTGAGAGAGAGAGAGAAGAGAGAGAAATAGAAGAGAGATTTTTATCCACTTATTTATGCATCCACTGGTTGACTCCAGTATGTGCCCTGATTGGAGACTGAACCCATAACCCCAGTGTATCAGGACAATGTGCCAGCCAACTGAACTTCCCAGCCAGGCCTGTCTCAGCGTTCTAAAATGTAACAGTTCCCCTGGATTCAGCCTACTATTCTTCATTCTTGATTAATAATCACATTGGTTTCTCTTATCAAAAGAATTTCCATTTGGAATAATGCCAGAGGATATAATGAATATAATTTGTTCTTAATGCCTTTTCTAATTGCCCTCATTTCCTTAATATTTTACACCATGTTCCAAGAAATTAAAAGGTTGTTTTATTCCATTTTCATATCATCTTATTTTTAAGTGTAAAGTTTTTCATGACAAATACAAATAGGATACCAGGCCTGAATAATTTAGAGTAAACACCAAAGGAAAATTTCTTGGCTTACCAAGCAAGTGTTGAGGACTTTTAAATTGAAGCATAAATAAGAACTATACTATATGTAGTGTAAAATGACTAGAGTTTGTCAGCACCTAACATATTGTTTGTACTCAATAAATATTAAATGGCAGCATTTACTAAAATGACAATTTCATGAGTCACTACTTTTTGGGGACAGAAAAATAAGAATTGCCTCCAGCTATTTTGCGAAATTTTGAATGAAACCTCTAACTCATTTAAAGAACAGGTACTTCAGACTAAAAGGATATTAAGAAATAAAAATGAATCATATCTTTCCAAATTCAAAATAAAAAGGTAATGGAAACTAAATTTATTTGACCTCTAATTGTGTCAAGACAAATCTATTTAATTTTCATCTGAAATCATGCTCTAATCATGAAATTTTATTGATACCCACATGTTTGCTGTTATTTTTATTTTGCATAATTCATCACCCTCATTCATTAAAAGCTGCCCTGCAGTTTTTAAATGCTTGGCCAAAGACAGAGGCACTGTAGTTGTGTTTTCTGCACCTGACTGCATATTGGAATCATCTGAGGGTTTTTCTGGTTTGTTTTTAATACAGATTTCCAGATCCCTCACCTAACTTCTAAATTATAATCTCTGACATTGGGGCACAGGAATCTGTATTTCTTTTCAAGATATTTAGGAATTTCTGATCACCAACTGACATTCAAAAAACATTACTCTTTGTTATTATTTTTAGAAAATATTCAATAAATGTAATCCATTGTTGTTAATTTAAAATCCAACAGGAAAGAACCCTGTCTTGATATGTTTTTAAATTAATCTAGCTTTATTTCTACATTCTTTTTAAAGAAGATAGGTGTTTTTCTAGGCACTTAGTTCTATTATTTAGAATAAGCCTTAGCTTTCCTCCACATTCAGGCTGTCCCTTGTTCCTACTGATTGTACTGCCCCAATGTCTTCTAAATTAATTTTTTTCCTTTCTCTTTCACAATACTACTGCCTTAACTCCAATAATAATTATGGGCCTGCTTTAAATCTTTAGTTGCTTTCCCATTGCAGGAGAGAAAATCTATACATCTTAGCTTGGTAAGAGAGTACGTAATAGTTTGGGTCCAGGGTTTCCCATTGGTTATACTCATGCCACTACAACATGCCACACTGAGCTGCTTCTTTCCTTTTCTTTTTAAAATTTCTTTGGGTTTTTGTTTGTTTGTTTTTTGTCTACCCTCTTCATGGGGAGTAACACTGCATATTATTCGGAAATGTGTTGATCTAAGAATTATTTAAATTGGATTATATATGAAGGGTAGGGATTTCTCCAAGCCAAGGAGATAGACTAAAGCAATTCTGTGTCAAGAAAATAGAGTAAAGTACTTTAATATCATCTCTTTATCCTAGGTTAAATCTAATCCAGGACTATATTTTTCATTACAAATTCTACCTTATAACATGCAATATATTTGTTCCTAGAAATACTTTCAACAGTAAAGCATGCTAAATCTGGCAGGTACATTTCCAAAAATCTTCTGGATTCATCTGTGACCTAGTGGTTAGATATTGAAGCTATTCTCATTAGATAAAAATTTAGGTTATATTTCTGAGGAATGTGATAGTCTCCTTATATATAACATGGAACTTTTAATTTATTTCCTAATTATGACCACTAATATCTCTTGATGTTTCTGAATAATTATAGTTCTTAATTTTTGTGTCAGTCATCAAGTTTCTATATAGCATAATTGAAAATAATGTATGTTGCAAATCAAATATTCAATATACCATAATTTCTTCTGTATATAAATTGTTGGACCAAATCAAATTTTTAAAAAAAGGAAAAAATCATAATGTCATCTTAAAACCCTTAATTTTACATGAGAGATACAATATTCTAATTGAGCTATGACTGGTAATATATTTTCTTATCTTTCTAATACTATCTTTTGCTAAAAGCACAAATTTCTCTCATGTCTTCTCTCAGTCTGTAGTATATGAGACTGCTTTCCCTCTATTCCTCTGGCCCTATTGTAGCTTTTTTTTTTTTTTTTTTCTTATTACCAACTGTGATGCTCTGAGATGTGAACACTGGTGCTCTCTCTCTCTCTCTCTCTCTCTCTCTCTCTCTCGCTCTCGCTCTCTCGTGCTCTCTCTCTTTTTAAATAAGAGTACTTAAGCTCTCTTGTTTTAAGCCCTAAGAGGGCATGCATGACTTTTCCCTAGCCATATATCTTTGTTTAAACAGTCTCAAATAAAAGTTCGAATTCTTATCTACCTTTTACCTACTTCTCCATTTTAATCTCTCACTGTCTTTAATCTTGCCCTGCTTCCACCTAGAGTGACCAACTATCTCAGTTTGCTCAGGGATGTGGGACTTCTCAGAATAGTCCTTAATAAACAAGAAGTCGATCACCCTAATGCTACCCTATTTTCTTCGTCAGGGAGATTGCTGATACTTGTTCAATGTTTGAAAAATGACAGGGCTTTTTCTTCATCTAGAGCACTTCTTCCTACCAACAAACTCTTCTTTGGAAATTCAGTTCAGGCAGAACCTCCAGAAACTTGTCTCTGAGCTTCCAAATCACCTGGCATAAAATATCCTTTTCATGCAGTTTCAAGGCATGGAATATTGTTGTGGACAGTTCAGCCTGGTTTCAGGAGTTGTAACCCTCACCCCATGGTGGGCTGCGTAAGAGCCCAAGGGACCCACTTCATCTGGGTCTGTTCTGTGACAAGGACGTGACCTACTAAGGAGACAGAGCTTATTTCCCTGGCGGAGCACTGCTTTTGCCTCATCCATCTCTGGCCCCATTGCTTGGTTGGCAGTCAATGACAGGTAAGACTCCTCATGGGAGGGGCAACCTAAGCCAGACACAGCCACTTGGGAGGCCTCATGGAAGGACTCGGGGGTTGCAGCAAAAAGGATGTGATGGACCCTCGCCCCCCCGGCTATTCTGACATAGCCCGAGTCCTCATTTCCATCTGGGAGATATCTCCTGCTTCCTAATCAGCTTAAAGCCTGAAACTGTGGGGGTGAGTGGTGCAGCCCTGTGCCAGCCAGGATGGCTCCCTGGGTGATTGGGCATAAGAAAGAATTCCTAAATTCCTGTGAAACCTGCTTTGCTAAGAGTGCTCTCATTTATATGATAAGGGTCCCAGGAGGAAATGAGTATGTCTCCCAAAGTTTGGCAACCCCCTTTCGTGACAGACACTGACTCAGATTAAGCCCTCAGATTGCTTTGAAATGTTAACCATTGTTTGATCCTTGTCCCCTGACATACCTGTATTCCCATGTGTTTGAGCCCAATAAAAGCCTAGTGAGGATGGGGCTCTGGGTCATTCTCCTCTGAGAGTTTGACCCCTTTCCTCCCCAAGCAGTCATGTCTTGGTAGTTTTAATTTTCATCCGTGACGGAGGGGTTGGGCTCTGCGGGCGGAGCCCCCCCCCCACATCTGGCACCCAGGACAGGAGCCCCCTGCAGAATATAAACATCCATCTTCCATTTCTAGACTGTGAGAGTTGTACCGTATCCCTAAAATGCAACTCAGTAGTTCAAAAAATATAGTTTGTATGAATAAAGGAAAGAATTTCTGTCTATGGAGGGAAAGTAACTCTTGGCTTCCATACTACTAAACATTCAGTTAGTAGTAGTTGCTACCATGTAATGAGTCCACAGTATGTTCCAGGTACTTTTCAACATGTCCTTGTTCACTCACCCCACATTAATTATCCCAGAGGCAAGTAGAGCTGCTTCTCCAAGATCATGGTGTTAATAAGCATGCATACACTGAGAAAGGTCCTGCCCTTTACTACATACCTTTGTGGATCAAAATGTTTAGGAAATCAAAATTTCTCAACATTCAGAAAGCTAATAGAGTATATGCTTTATAGTATCAAACATCCTAGTATATTCTCAGTATACTCTGTAATTAAACACATCAATAGATGAATATGCACAGTAAATAGCATACCTAGTGGCTATAAATAGTCTCTCATTAGTTCAGATTAAATTTTGTCTTCACATGTATTTTGGAAAACATTTTCTTCTACTTAATATTCTCTTCTTTTTCATATTCTTGGAGAATTTTAGATTAAAAAAACATGGACCTGAGGTATATCTGGTATGCCTAGAATTTGCAGTCAAGTCAGTCTGATGTCAGAGCCCAAGACCTCTACAATATATTTCTTGCTGGATTACTCTGCCTAACTGTGAGGTTCAACAGAACTTTCACTGCCCTGCAGCTTAGCTTTCTTAGTGTTTCCTGAAAAAGGAGTTACTTCCTATGACATTATAATATGTTGCCAACAGATTGTAGTAAAGATCTTTCTTAAACAGTCAAAATAGTTTCCTATAAATACTGAATAAAAGGTAATATAGTATTTCTGATATGGGTTAGGTGTACTCAAGAGTTTTGGACTTTTAATATTTTCATCAATAATTATTTCAACTGACAGCAGCTATGTATTTAGTATTGTGCCAAGTAATATAATTTATATGCTATGACTAATGATTTCTTTGTTTTGTTTTATGATTTCATATTATTATAACATATATATCTACTAACATTAATTTTATCTTAAGAATGTTTTGAGGGGTTCTTTGCCTCCCTTGGGAAAACATAGAGCTCACTGGAGTCCCAGTGAGCAGGGCTCATAAACCCAAGAGTTGGCTATTATAGAGTGCACATGTAGGTGATTTGTCATTTTAAAGTCCTAAACGCATATTTTGTTTAAATTGTTTTCATATTCTGCTTTACCTCAGCTGCTGCAGAATTGGTCATCTCATCAATCATATTTATTAAGATTTCCTACTCTTAAAATATTCTTCGGTTGATCTCAAATTGCTTTAATTTTAATCCTGAATTTTGGACCATTTCAGGGAAAATTAATACATCTTGATTAAGTACTCATTAAAATAAAATGAGAAAACAATTCTTTAGAGAACTATGCAGGATTACTTGTCAAAAGCTGGTTATTTCTCTTGTTTATTCATTTTTATCCTTGAGGCTCAGTCCTTAGTAAGTCTCCTCTTTTGTAGATAGAAATTATATTGGTGAAAAAGCATCTAGGAATTGGAGTTTATAATATTTATCAGTTCTAATTTTGCCTAATAGATGTTTACATGGCTTTTAGTTTGTTTATTTGTATGTTAAATATGTTGGCTAACAGTATTATATGTTAGATCTAAATGCATGGTATTTTTTATCTCACTCAGCTAAAACATCATAAAAATGGCTCTTCATTCTGCTTTTTATTCTGGTTGTATTTGTCTTTGTTGTTATAATTCTACATATAAACTCACTTTTCATATCTGGATAAAATATAAAGTATTCAGTTACCCATCCAGTTGGTTTAAAATGTCCAGATGTTTGGCCTCTTGCAGGCAAGCAGCCTAATTAATTTTTCCCTTTTCACTGAGATGTCTGTCTTGTTCTGACAAAGTGTAATAGAAAGAGCACTGTTTATAGGGTAAGAAGATTTAAAATTTTCCTTGATTCATTTGTAACCTGTGTGACTGACTATAAGTCCATGAAATTTGGTAAATGAAGATTCAAGATCAAATATTCCAAGTATTTTCTTAAAGAGGACCTTTATGTTTTTGCCTCAATCATTTGTAAGATAGAGAAAATAATGTCTAACTTAAAGATTGTCATAAAGGTTTACACTGACGATAGATGTGAAAGTACTCAGCATAAGATATGCAATAAACTCCCAGTAGAAGTTTGTTGAACATGAACTGGAGTTTCATCAGCTGTAAACTGGAAATGATTATTCCTTGTAGGTGCTGCCTATCCCTGCTTAGCATGGGTCTGTTTTCTTTCTTTCCCTATTCCTTCCGTGGACTTTACATGAGGACGAAACAACAAACTCATTGTAAAAAGTTTAATAAATGTATAAAAGCCCATCTAACTGGAACTTGTTAAGGTATAGCTTATGTATTTTATTGTTTAAAGTCTTATTTTTCTATTTCTATTCTTTGCTCACCTTTTCTCTTTGTTTTCCAAATTTAACACAATTTTGTAAGTAGTTAGTAAGCTATTATGTTGTATAATCTTAAGGGTGCTAGATAGGAACTTTTAAGCAAAAGTAGTTTCATGAAATCCAGGTCTCAAAGGGCAAAAATTTAAAAACTCTTTGTTTAATTGTGATTATATAGCCTCCACTTATTAAGTGCAAATACACAATGGGGAAAAAGTAGGCTTACAGTTGTTGATATGGAAATAATGCAGTAATTAATAAGTAATAATGCAAGAATAAACTGTGTTGTGTGTACTCACAACTGTAAACCTACTTTTGCCAAATCCTTTAGTATTCATGTTAATATTTTAGACTTTTATGGGATAATACTTGACTGTGTATTAGTTTAGAGTCACTTGAGAATATTGATCTGGGTACAATTTAGGAAGCAGAGGAGAGAGCACTTAATAGGGAAGTAGGAGGGCCCCAAGGATAAACTTAATTACAGTGAACTACAGAAGAATAACTAATTTTCTTGTAGTATTCTTTCATTGGCTCTTCACTTGAAAATTTGCTTGGTAATTATTTAGTAGCTGTTTTGAGGAAGTTTACTTTTTAATCAATTTCCACATAGCTGTTCTACTGTGAAAAAAGTGTAGTCAAGATTTCCTATCTGTGCTAAAATTTATACAAATTTACATTTTAAAAAGTCATTTTAGCATAAGTTTTCTCCATTCTGTTTAGATGAATGACATTTTTTAAACCTAGATGGTCCACACACTTAATAACAAACAAGTTTATTTTGGGATGAAATAGTTCTAACTCTTCTAATTTATAGACGGAAGACATGAAATTTCTATTTGTTATACCGTAGTGTGAATAAGTTAAAGCCAACTTTAATAACTATCCTGAGATTTATTATCTTAATATTATTTCAGAATTATCTATGAATCCTTGGATTGCTAGCTAGCCTGGAATCTGTGTCAAGTAATATGCATTATAGTGCATTGTCCACCAGGTTGGGAATTAGAAGATCCAATTTCTGATATGTGTTCTAACACCAGGCATTTTCTTTCTTAAGTTTGCACTACAATTTAACTAAATTCCTATGCAGGAATTTGCTACACAAAAATATTTTGAAAAATGTAAATCACTACACAAAAGCACTATATTATTACTTTTTAAGTATTAGGTGTATATAATCAGTTTGTAAATAGTTTACCTTGCTTTATCTTAATACTTAAAATATTTGGTTTGTTGAAACTGCTCATTTTCCTACTAATTTCCTATCTTTCTACCACGCAAATAGGTGGTTGAAGTGCCCATTCATATAACTCTAAGAAACTTCTTTGTTACATGTGTTCTGATCCTAACAGGGGAAATTTGTGAAGATTCTGAGCTTACTTAAGCTGTTTTAGCTTGGAAGTGATATGTGGGAAGTTTGTTCAGGTTTGCTTTTTTGTGCACAGCGCCTAGAAATTACACCAAGCATTGCATAACGCTGAGATTGATGAGGAAAACCTGCCCAGGACTGACATCTTTAGCTGTTATCCAGAAAAGGTTGTGGCCAGGACTGATCCTGGATAGGAAACTGGCCCCACAGAGTAGCATTTCAGCTTCCAGAAAGTATAAGGTGATTCTTATTGACTCAGATGTCATCACCTGTGTTTGTGTGCCCTTGGTTGAGGCTCCTAGGGTCCTAAAGCTCATACCCTCCCCTTCTCAGAGAGGGTTGCTGATCTTACTACATTATCTTTTTCTGCATCTTACAGATACATACATCAAAATGCCAGGTACTTAATTTCGCAGACTAACTTTGCAACTAAAATATGAAACTGTGACCTTCTCTCTACCAGTTAGATACATCCACTCCATATTTTGAATGGTTCACTTGTCATACAAAGAAGCAAACATTAAAATCAGACGAGGTAGCAACAACAATATCCAAAAACCATATTCAGTAGGAGCATGCGCTATAGGGACCACCTGTGCAGACAGAATCAGCAGGAAAACCATGGTCTCTGCCCACCGGCTGTGGCAGGTTTCTTCCTTGACCTACTTTTGTTTGTAGTTAGGGAATAATTCTTACTAGATATTCTGTAAGACTTCTGTAGATTGAATGAGCTACTGTGTTGCCACCCTTCAAGGGCAGGCAGGCTCATGGTATTCGTGCAGATAGAAAAATATTCACAGAGCTGCTGGGATGCCTGGCATGCCTTTATTCATGGGTAGGCAAGCCACACATGCTGCAAGTTGTGTGTCTGTCTGCATGTCTCATGTCATGGGCCTTTTCCCCCAGCACGGCACCCATTGTGGCACCTGTCCCCTTGCGTGTCTCTCATCATCACTGCCCCCAGCAGGGAGTCCCTACTTGTGTAAGTACTAGAGGGGAACAAAGCCAGAAAACTGGAAGAACATTATACAACATAACATAATTCTGCACATGAGAGCCCACTTCATGGTATGGGAACAGTTTATCGGACCCAGTCTCAAGGCTATGAGAACACTGGTTATCAGGCCCCTTCGTTACCCAGACACCTGATTATAATGCTCTCCTTAGTTACCCAGACACCTGGGTAAGGAAGCCAGACTACCTCCACTTACCCTACAGCTACCTAATATTTTAAAACAAATGGTTTCCCTTTTTTGTTTAGATTACCTATACTTGATTTCTTGAAAATTAAGATAATCTTCAATATGTACCATTTTCTGCAGTCCTCCTGAATTCTGTTGTCTGTAAAGGTGTCATGCTGCCTTGATTTGTCTATTGATGGTGGCTAAAATCACACAGTGTTCCTTTCTAGCTTAAGTTTTCACTAATTTCCTTGGCTGGCTGCTGTTTCATGTGAGAGAGGAAAGATTTTTACATCGTTTTATGTCTTTGGCTATTTTGTTCCTTATGGTGGCAGAGAATGTGCATTATCAAAATCCCCTTTATAAAGTGTGCATTCCCCAGCTTCCTCTAAAGTTAGGTATGAGAAGTTTGTAAATTCTCTCTGATGAAATATATATATATATATACAAATATTTAATGACATGTGAACAGAAGAACTGAGAAAAATCTTTACTGAGCTCCTTTATGCTTTTTGTCTTTTTTGTTGACCTTCCAGGGTGACCTCGGAAGCCTTGTATTAAAGATGGTAGAATGGCCATCAGCCTGGTGACTTGAGTGACTCTTGTTCAAGAAGGCCTTAAAGTTCTCTTCAACTTGACTAAATTCTAGACAGCTTATTTCAGACTCTAAGCTCCTGACCTCTCTTACTTAGAGCATTTACTTTAGAGAATTTGTAGCAGTAAGCTCTTTTTCTGGCCCTTGAAGATGTAAATTTTTTTTAAGAGTCTTGCCAGTTTTACAGCCCAGGAATACCTGGTATCTCAAGGACCCGGAGGCCCAAGAGGGAGCTACTATTTCCTAGTTTCTAAAGAAAGACTGTAGCCTGATTTGACCAGATTTGAGGAGGTACCTTCATCCAAGTAGTGAAACTGCCTCCTGTCATGAAGATAAGAAAAAGTTTACTTTTCTTTTGAGTAAAGTCAACTTGAAAACACAGATAGTCTATGCTCTCCCCCTCACCCAAGTTTTTTTTTTTTAAACACCCTTTGTTTTAGTCCATTCGAGTTCAGACTGCATTCTAGTCTCCTTCCGCTAAGAAAAGTATTCCATTGCCCTTAATCCACACAAGAACTAAATGAGAAGAGAATAAACTTCTAAGGTATTAAGATACTGACATTTTGGAGTCTACTGAAGTTTAGAATCTAACAAACCCTGACTATTGTGATGATATTTATAGCTGGAAGCAGGGGAAAATTGTAATAAAAGTGTAAAAAATAGTAACATGCCCTGCATTGGCTTAGTGGTAGTGCTATACACAAACATTTATAGCAAGCTGGGAATCTGGTGACCCATATCCTGTGGCGACATGTTTGGCAAAATTGAGCCTCTGACAAATTGGAATGTGGTCTAAGTATTTTTTAAGACTGTAGCTCTATGAAAGGAGGGTGGAAAAACCCAGGAGACTACTGAAAAATCTTGCGACTTTTAGCAGGGTATTGCAAAAAAGGAGAGGCTCTGCCAGTAATTGCAAAGATTCAAAATGTGCAACAGTTTTTAGACAAAGAGACTCAAATTATTAGAAAATCTATTGACAAATACACCCCAAATGTCAGCAAATAAAAGTAAAAAAATGCCTGAGAAACAAAGGCTTTGAAGAACTTTCATTTAGAAAAGAGACTCAACACATTATCTATTCTTATGTGGCAAGCATAAGGATAGATAATAATAAATATAATCCCTTTACACCCATACCTCAGACAGTCTGTAGGTACTCATGATTGAATAAATTTCTGGAGAATGAAAGAAAGTAAAGCAACAGTGGACCACGGAGTAGAATGTGAATTTAATCAAGGATTCTTTCCCATTGTGAGGGGAAGAGTTTAAAACAGAAGCTACCCAGTAGGAGTCCATCTGTTTAAGAGTCTCGTACCTGCTAAATTTTTCTGATCTTCCCTTTTCAGAATGCATGTATTTACTGCTCTTACTAACGCTGGCTTCATACTTTGTAATATGTACGTTGGAAGTAGGGTAAAGCAAAAGGTTTCTATTTTATTTTATAAATTGTTGCATCATGAGGAACCTTGACCAGACCTGGCAGAAAAGATTGTGAATCACCCAGAGACTTTAGAATTTCATGTAGATGTGAATAATGAAAGGGACTTTGTCTTATTTCCCGTGGCAGGGACTATATGTGCTCTTCATAGAAAGAAGTTTACACATAGATATTTGGTGGCTTGAGAGGCTGCCATGGCAAACACCAGTCGCTGTCCAAGAACATCATGTCCCTCTCTCCTCTGGGCATATAGCTAGATTCCCATATCCCATGCAAATGGAGGTGGTAAGTAGTCCACTTAAGAATGCTATGAGAGCAGCCTATTCCATAAAGTATCCTGCAAAGCAAGGAGCTGCTTCATACTCTTTACCTCCTTCTATTTTATTGAGTTGTAGATACCTGAATTTCTTTATAAACCAAGTGTTGAACACAGTGGAGCTGCTATGAACATGGATCCTGAGTAGTTATGTAGAGGACAGCTGTTCTTTGAACCTGAACATCCACTGTAGACTATGAGTTGGAAATAAATAGCTATGTTACCCACTGCAATGTTTGGATTGTTTGTTGCTGGAGTCAGTCCTTCCCTAACCAACTTAATGATAATGACATTTTTCCTATTCAATGAAAGAGGATTTTATATAGACATTAAGTGACTTTTAATTTCCAAACTATTAAACTCCCATTTTCTTATTTAATCTTCATAGCAAGCCCAAAAGAGAGATCTGTATTATATTGTGAATACATTAGGAGAGATTTTATTACAGAACCAGAAAATTACAGACCTGGAAGAGAATTTTAAACTGTCTAAACCCAAAGCCCATGATGCTTTTAGTATTGCTCTGAACATAGATATGGTTGATTGTACACTTGAAATTTAAAAAAACTCCATTTTTTTATTTCTTTCAAAAATATCAGTTTCTTGCATCATGTTTTTTCTCTTAATGTATCATTTACTAATACTAGCTCTATTTTTCATTTTAGCTCATTAAACAAAGTAATGTTTCTATTTCCATGTATGGTACTTAGATTCCTATCCCCACCCCCACCTGAAATATTCCTAATTGTGGAACTCAGTATCTATAAAGGTATCTTTACATAGTAGCCTGTGGCAGTCACAAAGTTGGTCAATTCATCAAACAAGAAAAGGTAACAAAAGGATAGACAATACAATAAATGCATTTTTCTACCCTGTATGTTTAAGTGAGGCCAGGAAGATAATATGTGGGATGTGGCTGTACTTCTGTGTGATAGGTATCTGTCACTCATGAGGCCAGGTCTGTGCAGGCATTCTCATAGTATGCTCCTCAGCAAAGTTTGTGATTATACCTCAGTGAAATTTAACCCTCTGGATTTATCTTTTCAGAAATAGCTTTTGAAACATTTTAACTCCTAAAGCTTCATTTTTATTAAAGCCAAGCTTCCTTTCTTCTAGTATTCCTCTGCTCTTCATCTTATATTTCACCACTATCTAGAATACATTTAATTTTATCCTGTGCATTACTTATACAGTTTGAGTTATTTTTGAGTAGGTTCAGAAGTGAAGTTTCTAACTGGCCACTTTCAAGCCTTCCAGGTTTAAGTAGGAGGTTTCCTGAGATACACATAACTACCAATACCAGCTAAAAATGGATTAAAATTAGATTTAGTTTGATTTAGGATTCAATGTAATTTAATGTATAAAATAGAAAAATACAATTCAGTGGGGTGAGCTCTTCCTATGACCTAGGCAGTGTATGAAATTCCTTTTAGAAAACATGAAATGGATATAATATATGGTATTTTAGAAAGTATATGTGTTACTTTTTAAAGAAAATGTAACGGCTTCATTCTATATTGGTGAACATTCTTTCAAAGAATAGTAGCATTCAAAAATATTTTATGAATATAAATGTAACTACTCTTGTTTTTCATTATAAAACTAGTAGTAGATGGGTGTATACAATATGTAGATCCCTGTATTTCCTATAACAGTTTATTTATACACAATAAACATGATAAGACTGTTTCTGACTTTGTCTAACAAAAAAGCCAAAATTAAACTAGTTCAAACCTCAAAGGCAATTTATAAGACTGAAAAGTCCAAAGGCTGTCTGGGTCAATAAGCACCCTGGCCTTGTTATTATAAGGCTCTCTGGACTCTGCTTTTGTGGGGATTTTAAATTTGCAGTAGCTATGGAAGTGGCTTCAAGCTGCCACGGGAGAGCTAACCTTCTTGGTCACATGGGGAAAGAGAGGCAATGCTTCTCTGCACACGGTCATACAATACCAGGCTTTGCATTGATTTTCCCCTCCCTAAATACACACACACACACTCACAACCCATATGCTTCTTGGCTTAGACTGCATGAATTAATCACTGTGGCAAGGGAATGGTCATAACTCATACTGGCTCAGACTGATCAGTCCCGCTGTTGGACCTGAGAGAGGGTTGGTACAAAGGAGCAGGGAAGTACAGGATGCAAAGAGGCGATGGAATGCCTGCTATTTACTTACTAGTGTTCCTATCATTTTATTGGTGAAGGTTTGAAAGTTAGCAAATTCAGATGATTTGACAAAGCAGTAAATTTCAGAGCGGGGACATAAGCTAAGATTCCAAAAATCACCCTGTTAATCAAGTCATTATTTTTTCTCATTCTATGCATTAATTAGAAACAAACAAAATAAATTAAATGTAATGCTGTTTTCTAAGTATCACAACTATTTCCCCTGCCTTTTGTGTCATGGTGAGATATAAAATGAGTCTGTTTATGTTGTATAAGTTAAGGGTGAGTAGTTTAATCTTAGGTATTGGGATTCTATGTAATTTTATAAATTATTATGAGTTCTTAGTACAGTGGTATTTTTATGCTTGCTTTGATAATAATAATTGAAATGGTTATAGCAAACACTTCTATAGAATTTAGTGTTTTCCTGACACTGTTATATATGCTTTGCACATAATAGATCATTTAATTCTCTTCACAATGCTAAGTGTGGTAGTTATGCTGCAAACATAGGTTAAGCTACTAAAAGAACAGAGTTACAGCACTTAAAGAAGATAGACTTTACTTTCCTCTTGTCTAATAGTTTGTGATGGGGATATAAGCTCTATTCTATGGCATTATCCAAGGAACCAGACTAGTGTAATGGCTCTGTCATCCTCAATAGGCACTTCTACCTCTACATAAAGTGCAATTGTTCTAATTATTGACAATTACTAGCTAATGATATGGGACAAACAAACAAACAAACAAACAAAAAACTGAACAAGCTATTTGTCCTTAAGGGGAGACCTGGAACACTCATATACTATTGACCAGTATTCAAACACATAACCACACCTGGTTGCAAGGGAGGCTTGGAGTTCAACTCTGTAGAATGCCATGTGACCAGCTCAAACCCAGAGGTTTCTGTTATTAAAATAAAGAAAGAGAAAACAGATAGTGTGAAGCAGATGATTTTGCCACAGGTAAGTAGTATTGTATTCCCATGTTGCAGCTGAAGAAACTAATGCAATTGTCCCACAGTTATCAATGGTAGTGCCAGGATGTATCCAAGATGGTGTGGCTTCAGAGACTATGGTCTTAACCACCATTCAGTGCTGCCTACATAGAAAGGTTTAATATGTAGACTACAAAAGGGAACATTCACCCCCTCACCCTTATCCTCCCAAAACCTGTTTTTTCTTTAAAGGTACCAATTGCAATTTGGAGATAATTTTTTTCTAAGAATTTTAATTTTTGGTACTTTATTCCTTTGAAAGCCATACACGTATTTTCAATAGCTTAATTTTCTTACGCTGTTAAATCACTCAATACTAATGAAAAGAAAAGCTTTAAAACTAAATTCCTTTAGCCTTCTATCTAGTTTCATTTATTTGTGAAACCACATTGTTGCAAGCTGCAGTTTACTAAATGTGTAATAGACACTAGAGAATAAGTAGGTTAGAGTTCTTACTTATAATGTGTTTATTGTTGAACGCTCACATTTTCTTATAGACTGCTCAGCGAACAAACAGTAAAATCATGTGACATAGCATTAATTTTCCATTCTCATACAGCACGGAGCTATAAGACACCTAGTAAGCAACTCATGGCTAAAAACTATAGTTACACTCATTGCCTGCATGATGCTTGACTAGCAGGGTCAACATACATTTTTGTAACTTCACAGTTGCAGATATGTTGAATCGATCACAACTAATTTCTTAGGCAGTAAACTACACATGATGGTGCACATTTAGATGAATATTTGAACATCCAGACCAATGCATTTCCCAAACATGGTTTACATGATCAACTTCTTGAATAAATTATGAATAACAGGCCTGTGAAAACTCTCTTTTTCATGGCTTATAGTAACATTATGTGTTATGTTCTGTTTAAAATTATAAAATTCCCTGGCACACTATTATGCTACATTAGGTAATGTAGGGAATTGTTAGGTCTCAACCTAATTTCTGCTTGTTCTTACTCTTCATAGTTTGATAATGTTTTGGTAGTATCAAATAAATAAGTTCACTTTCAAATAACATCCCTTTCACACTTAGACCACTTGTAATCATTTTATTATCTATTCATTCACTCATTTTTAAAGTATATTTTATTGATTATGTGATTACAGTTGTCCCATTTTTTCCCCTTTATTCCCTTCCACCCTGCACCCACCTCCCACCAACATTCCTCCTCCCCACCTAGTTCATGCCCACTGGTCATAAATATAAGTTCTTTGGCTTCTCCATTTTCTATACTTAACCTTCCCCTGTCTATTTGTTGTCTACCATTCATGCTCTTATTCTCAATACCTTTCCCCCACTCTTCCCATCTCCCTCTCCCTGCTGATAGCCCTTCATGTGATCTCCATTTCTGTGATTCTCTTCCTGTTCTAGTTGTTTGCTTAGCTTCTGTTTGTTTTTGTTCTTTTTAGGTTCAGTTGTTGATAGTTGTGAGTTTGAGTTGATAGTTGTCATTTTACTGCTCATATTTTTTATCTTCTTCTTTTTCTTAGATAAGTCCCTTTAACATTTCATATAATATGGGCTTGGTGTTGATGAACTCCTTGAACTTTACCTTATCTGGGAAGCACTTTATCTGCCCTTCCATTCTAAATGACAGCTTTACTGGATAGAGTAGTCTTGGATATAAGTCCTTCCCTTTCATGACTTTGAATACTTCTTTCCAGCCCCTTCTTGTCTGTAAGGTTTCTTTTTGAGAGAACAGCTGATAGTCTTATGAGAACTCCTTCATAGGTAACTGTCTCCTTTCATCTTGCTGCTTTTAAGATGTAATGTAATGTAATTATGATGTGCCTTGGTGTGTGCTTCCTTGGGTCCAACTTCTTTGGGACTCTCTGGGCTTCCTGGACTTCTTGGAAGTCTATTTCTTTTGCCAGATCAGGGAAGTTCTGCTTCATTATTTTTTCAAATAAGTTTGCAGTTTCTTGCTTTACCCCTCTTCATTTGGCACCCCTATTATTTGGATGTTGGAATGTTCAAAATTGTCCCAGAGGTTTCTCAGACTCTCCTCACTTTTCTGAATTCTTGTTTCTTCGTTCTGTTCTGATTGAATGATTATTTCTTCCTTTTGCTTTAAGTCATTGATCTGAGTCCCAGTTTCCTTCCCTTCATTCTTGGTTCCCTGTATATTTTTTCTTTATTTCACTCTGAATAGCCTTCAGTTTTTCCTCTATTTTGCAACCATTCTCAGCCATTTATATGACCATCCTGATTACCAGTGTTTTGAACTCTGCATCTGATGGGTTGGCTGTTTTTTCATCACTTCGTTGTTTTTCTGGAGTTTTAGTCTGTTCTTTCATTAGGGTCATATTTCTTTGTCTCAACTGGCCTCTTACATAGTAAGGGGCGAAGCCTTAAATATTCACCAGGGCTGGGCAAACCAGGTCTCTGCACTGCGGCACTGTCTGTGGGAGAGGGGTCCAGGAGGAAACAATGACGCTTGTCCAGCTCTTGTCTGGCTTTCAGTCACTTCCTGTGCTACCCACAAGCAAATTGGGCTCTTCTGGTGCTGATTCCTGGGTGGGTGGGTTTGTGTACATTCTAAGACCCTGTGGGTCTCTCCAATAAATTCTCCTGTGAAGCTGGGAGTTTCTCTTGCTGCCTCAACCCCCACAGGTTTTAGAGCCAGATGTTTCGGGGCTTTATTTCCCTCATCTGGAACCATGGGTTGTTTGGTGTGTCTTGCTCCCCAGTTGTTCCTCCTGGTTTATCTAAATACAAATGTGGGACTGCCAGCCACCACCTCTCCTGCTCACCCCTCCAGCTGCTGCCTCACTGGTGTCCTCTCCACCCCAGCTGCCTGTGTCTGCCCCTCCTACCAATCTTGATGAATGTTTCTTCTTTAACTTTCTGATTGTCAGACTTCCATACAGTTATATCTTCTAGTAGTTCTGGTTGTTCTTCATTTTTAAATCTGTTGTTGTCCTTTTGGTTGTGTGAGGAGGCAAAGTGTATGTACCTCCACCTCCACCTTGGCTGGAAGTCCTCATTCACTCATTTTGCATATATTTTTTCAAAGCATTACTTGGTATGTCCTTTGTATGGAACGTAAAAAATAAAATACATAAAATTCACTATTCTTGAAGAATTTAAAATATATGTTGGAATAAAACATAAACCTTAAAACATTATAAATGTAAAATGAAGATATAATTTACTAAATAATTGAAATTATATTTAATTATTATCATAGGATATCAACAATTCTAGAAATCACTATTGGTTGGCATCCTTAGAGAATGATTCCAGAAGATAGCAGAAATATATTTGACATATGGTCCAAAACTATTGGAAAGGTAAAGGAAATTGAAAGGGATGTTTATGGACATAAAAAGAAGAATCTGTGAAAAATATTACAAGCATAGAGGAGTTCCATTGTAATGGAGAATAAATGAATAAAGACACAAGCTGAAATAGAGACTCTTCTTGTAGGGCAGGAGGTGACGTGATTGGTGATGTGACTTGCAGCAGGAATGCAGCGATTTGAAAACCCTGGACAACATATGGATGCTCCCATTTTTCCCCTTTAAACTTTTGTATATAATTTATATAAACATATGTATTTTATGTGCACACATGTGTATATATAATATATATGCAAACATATTTGCGTATATATAACTCTAATAATTTTTATACTCTGAATTTTTTTCTTGAAAGTTTCTATTTAAAGGTCTGAAGCTGTTAAATGTCATTGGGGTTTTGATTTTCAATTATTTTTCTATAGTTTTATTTTGCCTTGAACTATGCTGCCTTGGACTATAATATTATCTCATATTATAAACTAAACATTATTAAATATGACTAATATTTGTATAAGTATCTTCTAAGAAAAACTTGTATGCCTAAGTAGTAAATATTATTAGACATTTTGAATGCTGTGGAATACTGAAAATGTATGTGAACTTACTGTGGGAGTGGAGTGCTGAGTTGGGTAGGGGAGATCAAAGGGGGGAAAGGTGGTACAACTGTAATTGAACAACAATAAAAAAGTTAAATTCGAACTGCTTGTCAGAATGTATATATTTGAAAAGTATTTTATCTGTTGTATGTCATCCAGATATCTACCCAACTAAATAGTTAATCATAACCAGAACCTAACTTTAGTGATAAAGCAATAACAGGATAATCTCTTTTCCTTATGAAATAGTCCTAAAATGACATATCACTAACAGTACCTGCCATTTTGGTTAGATATTTCTTACTGTTCTTGATTGCATTACAAAATCCTTAAAATGTGAATACTATCTTATTTTTATCTTATTATGTGTTTTATTTTAACGTTATAAAACACATGAAGTTAAATTCAATTGAATCAAATTTGATTGTGGAAGTGCTCATAGAATAATTATTTAATCACAATAATCAAACTTATCTATTATCTTTGTATTATAAATTATTTTGATAATTAAAGTCACAAGTACATGTTAGTATATTGGCTTATTTATAAAATGAAATAGAAGTCGAACTGAAGAAATTGACATAAAAATGAAAAAAATCTGATAGAGGCAGAATTTTCATTTGATGCATGCATTTTTCTTTTTTCTTCCATAGACATTATTGGGGAAAAATAAATATAAGATTGCTCATATTGGAATTCCAGCCAAGATGGAGACCTACGTAGAAACTGTTTGTTTCCTTGTACAACTAAAAGGAGGATAGCAACCAATCTAAAATCAATAAACAACCAAAAGCGCCAGAAAATCAAACTGCATGGAACTCCAACAACCAAGGAGTAAAAGAAAAAAATCAACCAGAACAACCAGACTGGTAAGGCAGAGAGGACCATGCAGACCAACTAAGAAAAATAGCTGGAGAGGTGGCTGAGGGGCGGGGCTGGCTGCTGAGCTGGCAGGCTGTGAGGGAGGGACTGACCTAAGGGGAAAACTGAGACTCAGAGCTGACTCTGAGCTAAGGCTGGGGTTGCCACGGTGAGAGTTTCTCCCTGTCTTACACAAGAGTTCCTTACAAAGTATGCTAGAGACAAGCAGGGGGATGCACTGTTCACTCGCTGCCCCCTCCCACATAGGCAGCGCTTCAGCACAGCAAAGAAGGTTGCCCTGCCTGGGTGAATACCTAAGGCCCTGCCCCCTTACAACCTATCAGCTGTGCCAAGACAACAAAATATGGCCCACATGAAAGAACACAGCAAAACC
Source organism: Glossophaga mutica (assembly GCA_039655065.1). NCBI lineage: Eukaryota > Metazoa > Chordata > Mammalia > Chiroptera > Phyllostomidae > Glossophaga > Glossophaga mutica. The sequence goes on from CM077310.1 coordinate 92,415,230, forward strand.
TCAGAAAGAGAACTAAGTGATGAGGAGATTGCCAACCTATCTGATGCAGAATTTAAAGCCCTGGTAATCAAAATGCTCACAGAACTGATTGAGCTTGGTCAAAAAAATGAAAGAACAAATGAAAGATGCCCAAAATGAAATAAAGCAAAATATTCAGGGAACCAACAGTGACAAGAAGGAAACCAGGATTCAAAGCAATGATTTGGAACAAAAGAAAGAAATAAACATCCAATCAGATCAGAATGAAGAAACAAGAATCCCCAAAAATGAAGAGAGGCTGAGGATTCTCTGGGACAACCTGAAACATTCCAATATGCAAATTATAGGGGTGCTGGAAGGAGAAGAACAAGAGCAAGAAATTGAAAACTAATTTGAATAAATATTGAAGAAAAACCTCCCCAACCTGGTGAAGGAAATAGACTTCCAGGAAGTCCGGAGTGTCCCAAAGAAGTTGGACCCAAAGAGGAACAATCCAAAGAACATCATCATTAAGCTACCCAAGATTAAAGACAAAGAGAAAATCCTAAAAGCAGCAAGAGAAAAGAGGACAGTTACCAACAAAGGAGTTCCCATTAGATTATCAGGTGATTTCTCAAAAGAAACATTACAGGCAAGAACAGATTGGAAAGAAGTATTTGAAGTCATGAAAGGCTAGGACCTACATCCAAGATTACTTTATCCAGTAAAGCTATCATTTAGAATGGAAGGGCAGATAAAGTGCTTCTCAGATAAGGTCAAGTTAAAGGAGTTCATCATCACCAAGCCCTTATTATATGAAATGTTAAAGGGACTTAGCTAAGAAAAAGAAAATAAAAAATGTGAATAGTAAAGTGACAACAAACTCACAACTATCAACAAATGAACCTAAAAGAAAAGAAAAACAATGAAAACAAGAGCTAAGCGAACATCTAGAACAGGAACAGAATCAGAGAAATGGACATCACATGGAGGGAGTTCGGTGAGGAGAGGGAAGGGAGGAATAGGGGAAGGAAAAGTACAGGGAAGAAGAAGCATAATTAGTAGGCATAACATAGGGAGAGATAAAAAATGGTATGGGAAACAGAGAACTCAAAGAACGTATATGTACAACCCATGGGCATGAACTAAGGAGTGGGAAATGCTGGAGGGTTGGTGGGGCATGGTGGAGGGAGGATAAAATGGGAAAAATTGAGGAAACTGTAATAGCATAATCAATAAAAATACTTAAAAAAGATTGCTCATATTTCTTTCCTCTTATAGGCATTTGATAACATAATAGAGTATTTTAAATGTTTTCTTTGTACATTATATAAAAAGTGTAAAAAAAAAAATCCAGGTAAAAAAAGAATGTGGTAGAATCTTCAAATTGGTACTGGGGACTTTTTATATCAAAATCACTGAGGGAATGGGGCTGTTGGATACAGCAGAAGGAAATATTGGGTTGGCCATAAAGATCATTTAGTTTTCCTGTACAATGGCTCTAGTAGTACTTAGTGGTCTTTAACTTCATGTGAGACAATTTTGTTAGATTGTATTGTGACAGCTGTCATATCAGCATGCATTTAAAAAACATCAAAATTGGTGGATTATTATGCTTTAGTATTTCAAGAAAGGTAAAAATGCAACTGAAACACACACAAAAAAGGTTTGTGCAGTGTAAGGAGAAAGTGTTGTGACTAATTGAATGTGTCAAAAGTGATTTGAGAAGTTTCTTGGTATTATTGACATTTTGGCCAAATAATTCTTTGCTGTGGGGCTATTTTATGCATTGGGAGACATTTAGCAGCACTGTTGGCCTCTAGAAACCAATAGTGGGAGAAGGCCAACATACTCAAAGTATCAATAAAGTTATTGGTAAAAATGAAAAATATGTCTTTTGCTTTATGGAAAAAAAACTAAATGGACTTTTTGGCCAACCCAATACATGTTTCTACAATTGGAAGTAGAAGATTCCAGTCAAGGAATATTATGCCGGTGGTGATTTAAAAATATGAAGAAATTCCACTAAGTCTTATGGAACTGAAAACATGAATTTCACTATGATAGAGTAAGACAGGAATAATTTTGCATAAGAGCATTCTTAAAATTGATGGAAGATGATAAATTTTAAATGTAGTGATCTCTTTAGCTATGACATATGATAAACCTAGCTTAAGAGTAAATTTGTTTTTGTTTGAAGAGGATCCTTTTACACAATTTTGAGAGAAGATGGCCCTTGACAAACATAAAAAAATATTTGTTTTGATTTACTTTGGATTTGTTTAGTGGGAAGATACTTGCACAGTGCAAGTAATCATGTTTCTAATCATAAATTTGCTTATTAGCTTTAGTATCTTCTTATTATATTCCTGAAATTATTATTACCGTGGTATTTGTCAAATGATGAGTCCCTGTTTCCATAATTCCCTATACTGTAGGGAATTACATTGTAGGGAAGAGCTCTCTTGCTTTCCACTAAGTTATATAAGTATGTATTTCTATCAGTACATAATCATAAATATCTGTGTTTTTTTTTTTTGAATGCAATTTACATACTGTAAAATTTATGCTTTCAAAGTGTACAATTCAATAGGTTTTGGTATATTCACAAGGTCATGCAGCCATCACAACTACCAAATTCCCTAACAATTTCCTCATGCCAAAAAGAAGCTCCCTATCCATTAGCAGAATTTTCTTATTGTCTGTAATACCTGTTTCTGGAAAACATTCATGTATTTTCTGGCTCTACGAATCTACTTATTCTGAACTTCACCTTTGTACTCGACTCTCCATGCCAAAAAACACACGTACAAAACACATCTATGCACATATATAAAGGCACATTATTTTTCCTTTAGGAACATTTTTTTCATTTCTCTAATGCAAATAATACCGTTCAAATCTAGATGAACTTTAAAATCAAGACTTTCTCAAAAGCAACTTTTTCCTTGAATCTTTTCCTTTCACCATCTGGAAGACACTTACAATACATTTAAGAATAGTAAACATCCTCACTCTTCTGAATATCAACTGATGAGAAAGTCTTAGATAGAGGTATGGATCTCCAAACTCGCACATCTCCATATAATTTTTGTGTATAACTGTCTCTATGGTACATTGATTTGCCTGCAAGTGATAAAAAAAGTAGATTGCTATAGGACACTCTGCATAAGAAACACAGTATAGCAAATTCTGCATTTCAATTGTACAGGCGACTTTTTATTTTTAAGTTTTGGGTTCTTTTAAAATATTACTATTGCAAATGAGAGAATCACAGCCACTTGCATTTGAAATCCAGGTCTTTTGCTTACTAAAATATGTGCTTTAAGTATATATTATATATCCAGAATTTGAATGTTTAGTCCAATGAATGAATTTTTATTTAAATTATATTTTATTGTTTCTGCTATTACAGTTGTCCCAAATTTTCTCCTTTTGCCCCACTCCACCCTGATCCCCTCCTATTTCCTCATGCAATCCCTACACTGTTGTTCATGTCAGTGAGTCCTGCATATGTTCTTCCACTACTCCATTTCTTATGCTATAATTTGATCCCCATGACTACTCTGTAACAAACAATTTCTGTTTCTTAATCCCTACAACTTTTTCACCCATACCCTTGACACCCCTCCCATCTGACAACCATCAAAATGTTCTCTGTATCTATGATTCTGTTTTTGTTCTGCTTTTTCATTTATTTTGTTTTAGATTCAGTTATTGATTCAGTTATTGATATGTGATTATTACCATTTTATTGTTCATAATTTCTTCTTCTTCAAGACACTTTAACTGTATAATAATGGTTTGGTGAGGATGAACTTGTTTAGCTTGGTTTTTTTTTTTTTTGGTCTGAGAAGTTTCTTATCTGTCCTTCCATTCTAAATGATAGCTTGGCTAGATAGAATATTTCTTGCTCTCTATTTTCTTCTTCCAGTACCCCCATGATGCTAATGTCGTACACTCAAAGTTGTCCTAGTGGTTCCTTACACTATCCTCATTTGTTTTGGATTCTTTTTCCTTCTTCTTGCTGTGATTTGGTGTTTTTGCTTTGCTTTTTGCTAAATCACTAATTTGATTCTCAGCACCATTTCCTCTACTGCAAATTATTCTTCATTTCAGTTAGTGTATCCTTCATTTTCATCTGGTTCTTTTTATGGTTTCCATGTCATTTTTTATGCCGTTGAAATTCGCAGTAAGTTCCCTGAACATCCTTATAACCAGTGTTTTGAACTCTGCATCTAGCACACTGCTTGTTTCCATTTTGTTTAGTTCTCCCTCTGGACTTTTGTTTTGTTCCTTCTTTTGGGCCATGCTTCTTTATGTCCTCATTTTGGCAGCCTCCCTGTGTTTCTTTCCATATATTAGGTAGAGCTGCTGTGACTCCCTAGCTTGGTAGAGTGGCCTAATGTAGTGATTGTCTTATAGGGGTCAGTGGCACAGCCTCCCTAATCTCCCAAGGGGTACATGAAGTGCACCCATCATGTGGGCTGTGTACACCCCCATTCCACAGCCAAGCCTTGATTGCTGTTGGCAGGTCAACAGAGGGATTTACCCAGACTGATCAGCTGCAATGTCTGGCAGTGACCACTTACCACCAACCTCCAACCATCATGGATGATTAGCTGTGCAGGGATCTATTCTACAGAAAAAGAGTCTCTTCAGCAGGGCTCTGGTGTCCACTGAGTCTGCCTCTTGAGTGTGTCACTTGGTGAAGTGATGGGGTGGCTGTGCTCTGATTTGGTCTGTAGCTGTTTATGGGTGTACAGGCTCTGGGGCCTCTCAGGATGTGCAGGCCAAGGTTAGCCAACCCATGTGTTCTATTTGGCACCACCCAAATGAGCTACAAAGAAATCTGCAGTTGGCTGATACTTGTGCTGGGCTTGGAGGTGCCTAAATGAGTCCAAGCTGTGAACCAAGGTCAGCTGTTTTGTTGCTAGTGCCGGGCCTGGGGCCACTAAGCAATAGGCATGGGGCACATGGAAGCCAGATGCTATTTGCTTGAGAGCACTTAGGAAATTCTGTAACACTAGCCAAGACAAGCCATTTGTATGGAAAAACCACTGGAAATGGCCTGGGTGGACTCAAATGTTGGTTAGGGTGGAACCTCAGGAAATCACCAGGGTGGTGCAAACAGTGTGAGCCAGGTTGATGGAGTCTCAGATATGCCACCCACCTGTAGGTTTTGTGGCTCTGTGGGGGTGTGCTCAGAAAAGGAGCCTCTTCCAGCACTTTGTCTGGGAGAAAGCTGTTCTCCAGCTCTCACTTTGATGCTAGACAATTCAGTTCCTTCCCATATTTCCCTGATGCATTTCAAGCTGCTTCTCCCATTCTTGAGCTCAGAGGGAGTAAGTAAGTCTGAGTGCAGTCCCTTTAAGAGAAACTGGCTGAGACTTTAGCAGTTCATCTTCCACATCCTCAATCCCTGCTTGTTTTTATAGCCAGAAGTTATCACTTATCTTCCTGGTACTGGAACTCTGGGCTTAGGGGCCTGATGTTGGTTAGGGACCCTGCACTCTCAAGATATCCCTCCCGATTTTTATCCACTACATGTGGGTGTGGGACCAGCCTCTTCCACATCTCCGCACCCTCTGCAATCACCTTGTAGTTTCTTCCATAGTTGTAGGACTTCTATTCAGCTTGATTTCCGACAATTCTGAGTGATGGTTCTTCTGTAGTTGAGTTGTAATTCTGATGTGGTTGTTTGAGGAGATGAACGTGTTTACCTATGCTGCTATTTTAAACCTGAACATTATTTTTTAAAAAGAAAGACTAGAAATGGCTAAACTATCAGTTTAAAAAATGCTGCTATATATTTTGAAAATTGGATGAATGCAGACATTTATTTGTAAGTTCTTATGACTTACATACTCTTCAATTATGTGACTTTAAAAATAATTTATATTTCCTTACCAATGATAAATTTTCACATTCAGCAATTAATATTTTTCAGCTATAAAACAAATTCACAGCTCATGTTTTAAAATATTCAGCCAGATGTTTAAAATATTTTATATTTTTATAAAATATATACTCAGAAATAACAATTAGTTAAAAATCTAGATAGAATGCAATAATGCTGAAAGCCTTGTTGATGAAAAAATGACATATTCACACAAAAATATGTGGCTATGGCAAGCTTCTCAGATTTTATTATGTGTGATTCAATTAGAAAAGCCAAAATCGATTGCTAAGATACATGCTTGGCATGTAAATTTTCTACTGGCCCACATACTCTTACATGGAAATATATGGTTTTGAATAAACAAGTATACTTTGGAATATGTGGTTAGTCACACTTGTTGAGTGGCAGAGTTAAGCCCTCATTCAGAGAGCCCAGAATGTGTCCCCCCATTGAAAAGGAGCAGAATGGGTGAGCAGTCCAGCAGCAGACCTACTTGGTGTGGGCCTTGGAGGCATGGGCATGAAAGCTGAATAGTCAGTGGAAGTGACTGGTTTAAGTGCCACCTTGGTGGCTAAGCTTACAATCTGTGTTACGTAGTTTTAATTTCTAACCTGAACAAATGAAAACTTGAAAAAACTCAGTAACTCCTTGGAAGCAGATCATCTCCTGTAACTAAATGACTTTATATGTAATTTTTGAGTAGGAATTTTGTTTTCCATTAATTAGCAAGTCGTAGTTGGCCTTTGTTCTTTGTTTTCACTCCTTGCTTCTCTCTCTATAAGTTTTACCTTCTTTCTAGTTTGAAAGATTATTGAAGTTTTAGAGGTGTTTCTCATCTTAAATTGAACATAACACTCCCCCCATCTATGCGTAGGTTCCTGTGGCAGCTTCAGACAAATTAATACACTATGAAATACCTTTCTATATGTAGTACACACAAATAAATATTTTTAGAATTTATTTAAGGGAATTGAAGTGATACCTCTTTGTTCTTGTGTTGATTTATAAGGCCAAAATAGGTCTTTAGAGTGATTTGAAATAATAAAAAATGTCAATGTAATTTTGAACAAGGTATAATCGGTTACCCTTTCTGAACCTGCCACACATGCCAGTCAAAGAACAGGATACCAGACCTGTGTACTTTTTCTTTGTCTTGCACCTGCTGCTCCAGAAACATGAGTTTGTAAGGTGCTTGAGAAAAACAGTTCGCTTATCTTTTTTAAAAAAGAAATTATTGAGATTAAGTAGACCCTTTAAAACAATCTTGAAGAAAGAAAAGAATCAAATCACACAGCCTGCAGAATTTCAGCATCACACATCAGCTTCCAGTGTGGAGTCCCAAACAATGAAACATCAGTACTAGATTTTGTTTCCAATCTGCAGTATAAAAATTTGTCACGTTGATCTTATTTAATAATTTGATTTATTTCAGAACAAATGAATATAGGTCCATGCTAATTATTTGAAAGATTGTCTTTGAGGTTACTTCTTTGAACCTTAGTTTTGTGAAGAAAATATACAGTGCTTTCCCTTAGTTGAAGCGAACTCATATACATTATATAGATTTTTAAACTTTTGTGATTTTATTGATAGTAAACAACAAGAAGTAAATAGACAGCAAATAACTGTGGGCCAGTATTTGGTGGTTTAAAAAGGATCTTGATCTTAGTCTTCTCCATATAATCCCAGAGAATGTTTCTTATATCTTTAGCATTTACAACAAAAACAAAGTACCAGAATCAATTTCCGGTGAGGCTAATATTTGAGTTTAGAGGAGGTGATGATTACAATGATAGCATAGTTAGAAATCTTTTCAGATTCAGTACCATTTCCATAATCCTGAGATATCACATGCCACTGACAAGTTATAGTTCTTTTTATACTTCATGACTGGGTTTTATCTCACTGAGAGATGATTTTATATGCATATGAAGACTTACTCTTATTTTAGAAAAGGATTTATAGCCATACAAGGATAGAAAAGAAAACGCAGCCACAAAATAAAAGAAATGAAACATACTACATCTTAATATAAACGTTGATGTAAAATGATATATTCATATTTCTAATGACAGATCCAACCATTAATAGGTTGCAACAAGTATTAGCTGATCATGTAGTACTTCTCTTTGGTGTCTTGATGAAGGTTGACATTTTTGACATTAAGGGTTAATTAGTTGCCACTCAGAATGAGGTCACAAATGGCTAATTGCACCTTCAGCTAGGTAATTACTGTCATGTATCAAATTCTCATTCCATGTAATTATATAGGATCAGGTGCTCTGACTGCTCACCTAGGGATATGTTTGCCTTCCAAGTCCTCTCTGTGGGAATTCCAAAGTTTTACACAGAAGGTGAATTCACTTGCAATTTGACCAGATGACTAATTTGATATGCACAAGTTTCCACGCCACCCTTTAAAATCCTGGGCGTAAGGATGTCATCCAGTTACGCCTTAATGTTTCTGGCTTCTCTGATTCTGTAATTTTGCTGCTGTCAGCTCTGATATTGCTGCTCACAGGTTAGATATTCATTAATTTCATCCGGGCTATGCCAAACCCTATTTCCCCCAAATAACTGCTGAAGCTTAGCTTATCATCCACATTTACACAAAATGAATGGGTGTCTCTTAAATAAAGAATCAGAGGCGGGTCACAGGTATATGAAATGAAGATTTCTCCTGCAGCGATTCTATATGCTGTGGGACTGGCCAGAGCCTTAGTCTTGCATCATTGCTCAGATAAAAATGAAGTAACTCAGGCATTTTATGAGGAGGAGGACATAGTCTTTCTAAATTTATGCTTCTTCTCCCATGTAGGATACATTCCTGGGGTAGACTGGAGAACAGATTTTCCTGGTTCTTAAAGGGCACAGCACAGGTGATTAAGTTAGCTGTTTCTATACTCTCTAATCTGCTGCAGCAGTCTATATTAATAATAGTTAGAATCATTAGATTCTGCACTAATAGGCATTACTCTCTCATTAACCAAGCAAGTTAAATATCCCACAGGGCAATTGAAACTTGAACTTTATGGGTAGGCCAATCAGCACTCTTTCTCTAGCTTGAAGATGAAAAATAGACATGATTCAGTTCAGTCAGAGATTGTGTGTATATAGATTATGTGAAATTTCAGTGTGTCACATAAAACTTTCATAATTTAAGTAATTGAACTTGTGGCATTGTACATATGTACATTTATACCTTATGCATGGAAAAGTCAAACATATTTATAGTTGCTGTATGCACATGATCTTTAAGAATCAAAGATTTCCTTTGGGTCTAATAATGCATTTCCACTGCAGTTCTTATGTAGCATAACTCCCATGGAAGATTTGACAGTCTAATAAATGTGTTTCAAGTCCATGTCCACTGAGAACATAAAATATAATATTTCATCTCTTCTCTGTAATGGACATATAAACAGTGACTAACAATAGCATGGTGTTTTAGAGTATATGAAGAAATTTCAAACATGGTAACCCATTTAATCCTCACTATAAGCTTGTAGGAAAGACTTTTACTGATATGACATATTTCTCAGATGGGATATAGTAGTAGGTGTCAGGTTTCTTGTTTGTAAATCTATAATTTTTTCACTAGGAGAACTAATCATGTTTAAGTAAAATAGATACAGGAGGTTTTGAAATTCCTGATCTAATAAAACTATTGCTTTCCATGTGCATTTGTTATATTAAAAATAATAGAATGGTGTTCTTTATTATTTTTAATTTGGTATCAATAAAAATCATCCCGAACATTAAATAGTCAACTCTAAATGAAGACCGTATTTAGATTATGCTCTTTTTCCAATTACAAAAAAATGTATGTGTACTCTCAAGGTAACAAACACTTGGACTTAACCTGACATCCACACAGGGAAAGGTACCACGAACTGATGGTCTTGAGGACTAACATTGTGTAACTGACATCCAACTTAAAGTGAAACTCCTTAACTTATCAGAGCCAATAGCACTACTGAATTCCTAGCAAAGGAAAATGAAGTCAGATGTTATTTTTAAGGCTTTCTGAAGCTTACATTTTAGTAGGAGAACTGACTTTGAACAAGTTATTCAATTAACTATTTAAGTACAATTGCAATAAGTAGTCCTGAGGAGAGCACACAGCAGAGACAGAAGACTGGCCTGGGAAAATTTTAGTAAGGAAAAGCCATCTTATCTGAAATCTGAAGGCCACCTCGAAGAAGGTAGTTAGGTGAAAGTGGGGGAGAATATTCCTGGTATGGAAATAGCAGATACAGTAAGCACATCTTAGGATAAAGCATAGAAGAGACCTAAAAATATTAAAATGGCAGGAATATAAAGAATATGGGGAAAAGTAGCCACAGATAAAGCAGGTAAATTAGCAAAAACCAGATCCTATATATGTTATAAATGACCAACTTCTGTGAATAATGCTGAACACAAATTTGATAGGGATTATGTTGAATCTGTAACTTATTTTAGTAAGTACTCTATTGTCCTCTGAACAATATTGAGTTTTTCCTTCAATGTGCATGTGATATTACACCATTGTTTAGGTACTCTATCTTCCCACAATAATGGTTTTTTGTTTTGTTTTGTTTTTCTCAGTATATGTCTTTACTTCTTTTTTTAATTGCATTTTCAGATTGTTATATCAACTGTAAATATTTTGCTTTTATAACATAATCATGTGGGGGAAGAAAATATGTTTCCTTCCATCTTTCTAAATTCTTCTGGCTGGACTAATAATCAAATTAGCATGAAATAGATTGACAGGAAAATGATGAAACTTATTACATATGTACGTACAGACTTCCATAAGAATATGAGCCTTGAGGACACATTGAGCAGTTGAGGCTTATACACCATATGGACTAAGGAAAAGGAGGCAGGGATCTGGAATTTGAAGGAGAAAGTAGGAAATTCACAGATAGATGAGAAAGAGAAAACATGTGGTAAATTATTTCTTACTGGGCCACCCAGAAACAATGGGACACAGAAGTAGTCTACCCAATAGACTTGGCAGTTTCCTCTCTGTTTGCCACACTTAGTGTAGTTTGTGCTAAGTAATGGCTCCCTCTCTTTAAGCAGTTTTTTTTTTTTTTTTAATCTGAATTTCTTTAAGCAGATGAAAAGGAGGGTCAAATTTCTGAAAGTTTTGTTTTTTAAAAATAACAAACTTTAATCATTAACATCCCAAAAAGCATATCAAGGGGTGGCAAACTTTGCTTCCCCTTAGTTGACAAAATTGTAAGATATTTTAAATGTGTAGTATGATGATTTTATATGCTTTGAAGGGATTCCCTCTATTTGGATGGAGACCTCTATGCTGTTCTCAGCAGCAAAAGAACCAGATATAGAGGAATGGGAGCAGCTTCACACAGAGAAGACACAGATACCCACATTTTTACCTGACTTTTTGACAGCGTTTTGTGTGTAACTACTGTTTAATTTATTGATTGTCTTTGTTAAATTTCTAGAACCCTAAGATGGTTGTTTTTGAAAATTTTGTCAAGTTTTATACTTGTTTACCATGCAAAAGATTTGCCAGCTTTCCCTTCCACTATACAGGGGTGGGCAAAAGTAGGTTTACCATTGTAATACAAATAAATAATACAATAATTAATAAATAATACAAGAATAAACTTTTGTACATTTACAACAGTAAACCTACTTTTGTTAACTCCTATACACTGATTGCTTTTGGCCTTGAATGAAAAGTTTTTAAATGAGGAAAATGTGTGGCTAAGAGTCTATCTAATGCACTGGAAAGAGTTATGGATTAAGACTCACAACAATCTTACACTGATAATATCATTAGTAAATTTGTAGCGTCTAGTGAATAACTTAATCTATTTAAGGGCTGTATTCCCTTGTATAAATAGTGATATTATAGATACCTAGGATGTTTATTAGAGAATTAAATATGAATAAGAGAAGGAAATTATCTAAAGTTTCAAGTTAATTTTATTATAATTTATTGTACATCTCAACGTTTTTACTACATAGGCTTTGACATATTTTAAGCAAGTAATTAGAGTCTGGAAAATAATTTACATTAGCATTTTACCTTGTTTACCTTGAAGTAATTCAACCAATTTTAATTTTAACTTTACTATTATCTGTATTTCTTTTTTTCTTTTTTAAATTGTTATTTTAATTGTTGATCTTGTACAGTTTTCTATGTTATCTGTATTTCTTAAGATTTTAGAATTTTAAGAGAACTAAATTTATTGTTAGGTTTATTTCTTATTACTCTACAAATTATGAATTATTTACTATTTGTATTTCTTTTTCCACTTAAATAGCCTTGTTAGACATTTGCCTTACTTTCCATCTGAGAAATATCTACAAATCTACTTCAGTATGTAGAATGCTTCATTCTATTCCTTGAAGAAAAATAGGGATTAATAGAAATTTTCACTCAACTGTTATAGCAACTAAAGACCTATGGCTGAATATAAATTATTATTAAAAATGTCCTTCAAGTATTTTCTACCTGCCATATTTATCTTGTAAAAGTAACTATTGTTCTTCATGACTTAATTACCCCCTCTCTACAGTGAACGTAAGTAATGACTGTTCATATTGGTAATACTTAGAATTGAGAGGACAATTAGTGATGTAAACCTCACAAAAGCTACTAAGCCCCATTTAGCCCTATAGGAATACAAATACATATCCTGATTTCTAGTAAAATAATATTATATAATATATTTATATATAAAATTGATAACCTTAAAAATTAAATGTGACAACTAACAACCACATCTGAACATTTACTTTATCAAGTCTAAATTGATCAATTTTAACAGATGTTTTATACTTTCTAATGCAGGTTTTTCCTAGTGAATACAAGGTAAATGGTGTCAGTTGGTGTGTGTTTTCCCCAGATCTTCCAAAAATTGCGGCTTTGATCTCACACTTTTAAAAGATGAATAACATGCCGAAGCTTAAAGAATATATTAGAAAATACTTTGAATTTATAGTGCATTATTAAAATACTATTTAACACTAGGAAGATAAAATCAATTGCTATTGTTACCTCTCCACAATCTTTTCCCACTTATTTCTAAACTATCATAATCTCAACTTCTAAATAGTTTGGTTTCAGAGTACTTAAGGTGTTCTCAAAACAAATCCTACTCATTCTTCAACAGTTATATCTTTGTCTTTTTGTTTAACAAATAAAACAAAAACAGGTAAATGAGAGATACAGTTCCTTCAAATTAGTGATTTTGATAAAATTCTTCACAAACATGACAGTCATTTCTCAGTGTGGTTTTTAGGAATGGATTAAGATCCGAATAGCCACTAGTCCAATTTTCTTCACAAACTTGAATTTTGTTTGCTTACAGAGATTACCATATAATTCTGGCCTATTTCCAAACATTAAGTCAGTTATAGTAGAAACTTATAAAGCCTAACTTTTAGTGAGTCCTCTTATAGTATAGGAAAAACAAAGACAATCAAAAAATAAAATCCCCCTTTAGGGGAGCATGTGCATTCCCTAAGTGTAATATTACTTTGTAGACTTTATTATGCTAAGATGTGGCCATATTTACCTAGAAGGAGTTCCTAATATCATCATACAAAGAATTTGTATTTGTGGCCATATTTACCTAGAAGGAGTTCCTAATACCATCATACAAAGAATCTTTGTATTATTTCCCCTACAAAGAATTTTTGCAATAATGATTTCAAAATTATTACCATATTTTGGAATTTATTATCTGTCTGCAGACCTGATACTGTTGTCAGTGTACAAATGGCTTCAATAATTTTAGAAAATAAAGTCTTAGATTATTTTTATTTGAAATGTAAGTCTTAAAGATATTTCTATGCTACAAATTTGAGAAGTGATGCAACCTGAGAAATAAAAACTTATTGCCACTGGCAGAAATTATGGTCATTCACAGGATTGCAAGGAAAGCATTCAGTGGACCCACATATGATAGACTGTGGTTGGTAAGATGTATTCAGGTGGAAGGCTGCCCCTGGGTTTCCAATGTTTCATCTCCATTCATCCCACCATAGAAAAAATCTGATCTTGTCTCCATCAATGCCAAGACAAAGGCTTGTGTCCAAAGTTTCTTTTTCATGTCGAAGTTTAGTCCTTTGGAGCCCGTGTTATCTGCTATGGACCTCACATGGCTGCTAGACCCACATGGTTGCTTTGCAGAGAATGAGCAAATGAATGGGGTAAGGGTTTGTTACTGGGTGAGTGAGGGAGAAAAACTTTGTTAGCTGGGATTATACTATGTCAGATTTGGGACAACCAGTTGATTTTTCAAACTAACTAATCAACTTCCAAGCTTTCACAGGCTTCTAATGAATCCACCTCCTCACCAATCTGTTCCTTTCCCTGGTTAGACTAACAGGCCTCTATGGTCACCATCTTGGCTCCCATTGGGCATGCACTTATCTCTCCCGAAAATCTGGGTGAGTAGACCAGTGAGATTGGTCCTTCCTCCCTATATGGGGGAGGGAGGGGTCTTAATGCCCTTGGTAGAAAAGTACTTTGCCTGGAGTGTGTGAAGCTGTAGCTTCCTGGTGAATCAAGCAGGCTTCTTAACATATGACTCACTTTACTCTTCTCCTTTGTTAATAACTGGCTAATGACCTATGCTAACACTTTGACTTTGTAACACTCTAAACTTTAACTGTGGTCTACTTTATTCCATATTTAGGAGATCGTTCAAGAGGTGTTTATTTTCCTCACTACATAAAATTGAAATTCATATATAAGTACTGGATCATAAAGACATTTCTATACCTTAAAATATCCATTTAGTAGGAGCACCTAAAGTTTTATGTGAATAAACTTGAAAACAAAATCTGTCATTATATGCCACTCCAAAAATAGTTTAGATAATTTAATTTTGCTCTTTTTAGCAGATTGAACTATTATTTTCTTGAGTAGCAAAGTGTACTACAAAACTCCTGAGCCCATGAGTTGGATATTTTGAATAAGATCAGTATTTCAACAATAGTTGCCACTGATATAGCTTATTTGTTCTTTATTTCACTATAATCTTGGGAATTACATAAAAAGACATAATAGTACAATGAAAGGCAAACATGCCATGCATGATTTATAAGTCTTGTTGCATAATCTTCATCAAAGCCTGAGTAACACCTCATTCCAAATATCATTTAGAGGTGACCTTAACAACCTAACAGCCTTGTCATAAAGGAAAAGAAGAGGTGTTTGGATCCAAATTACTTTTGCAGTTAATGCAAAAACAAGAGCTCCTGTGTCTTAAAAGCATTCTCCTACTTTAGATTACTCATACTAAAAATCTTTACCAAAATTTCTATCTCACAGAAGAGTATGAAAAGTAAAAATTAAGGAATGGAGTTTCTAGAATAGCAATTTTCAGTATCTAATAATACCAGTGTCTATAATTGCATAATGTTTTATGGTTTTACTGCTTCTTTTGTAGACATTATTTTGTTCTCACAACCATTTTGTGAAAAGATGGGATGTGATTTTTATTGATGAGATAACTTGCCTTAACTTCTTATTTCAACAAATTACATGAAGTTATACTTATTAACTGGAACTTGAACCCAGTTTTTTTGTTTGTTTTTAATCAAGAGTATATTTATGCAATCAAGACAGTGAAGCAAGAAGTCATGCTATGTAACTCATGTACTTCAAAATTAAGAGAGGAGAATGAAAAATCTTTAAGCCAATACATTTAAAAAACCAAACAAACAGCCATCACACAGCCAGACACACACATACACACATGCATCTGGAGGTTGAGTGAGTATAATCAGCCCCATATACTTCCAAAATGTCAAATTGCAGGAATATGAAGAGTTATATACCTAACGATGATTGAAGCTTTAGGGAAAAATCCAATTATTTTGATTTTTTTAAATTTAATAAAACAGTAAAAACACATCTTAGAAAGATGTTCATATGACTAATTACTAAAGACAAAATTTATATACTTTAAATAAAGGCATTCTGCCTCTAGCATGTATAGTTTTGTCCAGGTTATCAGTAAACTGTCATTTAGTTGACAGTGGTTTAGCATTGTCACTGAGCTATCATCAAAAGACCCTAATATTTATCAATACCTAAAGTATGTCACTGGTTACACTTGCTTGCAAGAACTGAAAAGGACTCCTGACCACAAAGATTAAACTGCTGAGTGCAAAACCAAGTGGCACTGGGGCATCATGTGCAAAAAATGCCCCTGCAAAAAGGGCTGAGTCCAACAGGAATGTGATTATGCTTACCTAAAAGGAATATGATTATGGAGAGATTAAATCATATTAATTATGATTTAATCTCTCCATGCCACAGCCTATAAATACAGAGGGCTCCTTTCCAATAGGGGAGAGAGTGACATTAGAGCATGAGCTCTCCCTTCTCCATTCCTTGATCAAAGAATAAAGCTCCTACTCTACTGAGCTCATTCTTGAACTCTACTGAGTTCATTCTTGGTGTGAACGGCACTGGGCAGAAGGAACTTCATTTGGGCCCTGGACTTTTAATAGCATCAGATTCATCTGCCTTTCTTCTTGAGATACTTTTGCATTTTTTTCATAAAATACTGCCTGTTATCATTTTGTCTTACTGAACCCTCTTTCAACTCCCACCACCCCATGGGAGATCCTCCACTTTGACCACTCAATATCAAAGGAAGTAGGGTACATGACCTAAGCTATTCCCTGTCTATGATATCCCAAGGCAATTTCACATATTAGCAATCTTTAGGTGATGATAATTCACATTTTTTTACCTCAAGGACAGGCCTGTTTTTTTTTTGTTTTTTTGTTTTTTACTTAGAATTTAATCTATACTCTATATTTAAGGTTACATGTTTGAGGCCCTAACAAAGTTCCCAAATCATTTTCTGCATTCTTCCTCTCACTAAAGTTATTCTTTCTCTTCCTAGAACAGAATGAAATGCTCTTTCTCATATCAAAATGTTATACTGAGTTTATGTTCTTCCATCAACATGCTTTCTGGGATCTTTCTATGGCAAACCAACAAGTCTAAATTGTCCCCTTACAGAAGAGATTTCCCTGACAGCCCTGTGGTTTTCCCTGGTGATCTCCATCACAACAACTGTTTATTTTTATGCAATGTGCATACATGCGATGTGACTTTGCACACAAAGTCACAAACACGCAATATCTATAATTATGTAATGTATTGTTTTACTGCATACAAATGTTAAGATCCATGTATAAGTATATTAACCTATACATTTTCCATTTTATCCCTGATGCTTATCTAATGATAGCTATTAAATATATACTTACTACATAAATGAATGATTGAAAAATTTCATGACTGCCTAACTGAAGAAAGGTGTGGCCCTTAATGGAAAGACAGAAAAGAGTAACTAAATTGACTTCTTAGGGAAAGGATTAGTCTGGTTTGCAGCATAATGGATTTTACATTAATTGAGAACGTATATTAAAATTTCTTGAATAAATGTTTGAAATCACACCAGAAACTTAATAAAAATTAGGACTAGTGATATATGTTTGGAATTATTTATACAAAGTGACATTTAAACTACTAAAAGTAGCTGAGATTATCAAGAGATAAAATAAAGAGAAGAGTGAGTTCCATGCCTGGGAAACTCATTTAGAAGGAATAGGAATTTGAAGAGGAATCAGGAAAGCAGAGAAGGAAGAAGATAGAATTAGCATTAAATTTTTATGGAAGTGGTGTTTGTCACATTCACGAAATATAGTTTGTTGCTTTGCTCACAGTTAAATCTACCAATCAGTAAGTTTTAATACCACTTTATTAGTGTTATATAGTAAATTTTAAAAACTCTGTTATATCGCCTATTCTGTTTTTCTTGTTCTCCATCTGTTCTGCTCCCTATACCATATTCTATATTACTTTCAATTCACTAATCTTTTTTTTAGCTGTTTCTGATCTAGTCTATATTTATTAGGTTAACATATGTAAAACACCTAAAACTATGATGAACAATAGTAAGCACAGCACACATTTTGTGTTACTGTCATTATTTTTGTTTAACATTTTTTTATTGAATACCTTTTTTAATTTAAGTGTCTGAAATTTATACCAGTGGGCTTTCTACTTGATTTTTTTTCCATATTGGATCTTGTTAACTTTTTATATTGGATGTTGTTTCTTAATTTCCTGGTTTTATGTTATGTTCTCTTTTACTTACTTCAACATCTTAATCATGCTTACTCTAAAGCACTTGGAGGTTGCTTTAATTTCATTAGATTATAGGTGAAGACTGCTCACAGTGGCCCAGTATCAATTCTCCCCTTCTTTCTTTTATTGATAAAGTCACTAAATTAAACAAAAACATGACTATTCATGTTTCTAGAAATAATGTATCTCAGCCTTGCTGTCAGTTAGGAATAGCCATGTAACTGAGTTTCTGCCAACAGGAAGTTATAAATGGTGGTATATATTTCTCATCTGGATACTAAATGTAGTGAGGATCCAGTTTTCATAAATCAGGTAAATACAAACACCTAAGTGAATGATAGAAACACAAAGGGAAGGAAATAGGATCTTTGAATGACCATGTGGAATGGAGACTCCAGCAAACTGGAATGTTAGTTTGTTACATGAAAGAGAGATACATTTTTATACTGTTTAAGTTACTGTATTTTAGATATTTTTACTGTAGTAACTTTACCTTTACCATACTAAAATGGGATTTTTTTTTTACCTGAACAAGGGATTCCTTAGAAATATCTAAAATATATGGTGTTGATATAGAAGACAAGCCATGGAAGGTAAAGGAGAAACACAGCATGTTGTAAAAGCTGGTCATTCTTGTCCTGCTATGGACACAACTGATTACAATGTTGCTCCCAGTGACTTGGAAGTCAGAACACATACCAAGTGAAAGTCTGTATGTAGCTCTAAAAGGAAATTATTAGAAAGCCAGAAATTTTTGTTCATTGCACATTACTTTTCTTACCAAATATTCTACAACATAGTAAGCTTGGTCAAATGTGGAGGGGAAACTGGAATAAATGGACCCTAAATCTTTGTAGTAACTCAGAGCTGGAGGACCCAACTACTCCCGTTCCTCTAAATATTAGGACCTAAAACCTTTCTCAAAGGCCTTCTATTAAGACTAGTCAGCCAAATAAAGGGACCCAGATATTGTTTCCCAAACACACATTATTTCACAATAGCCAGAGTGGGAAGGTAGCGGAACAAAGGAGAAAATAAGGGATAAACCAAGAAGAAGCAACAGTAAATTATGATCATCTTAGGAAATTTTACTGTTGATGAAGCAACAGGCCTGGTTGTCCAACGGCTGTGATTATTTGATCCCAAAGCAGACTTCCCTCAAGTGTTCTCTAGTAGGAAAGAGCTTCTCAGAACCACAGAGCCCCAGTCAACAGTGATCCAGTGTCAGCCACTGAGTCACAAGCTGGAAGGAACCTGGGAATCTCAATGAGTATATGGCAGAATCATCTTGCTAGCATGGGATGTAAAGTGCTGCACTGTTAGATTTCTTTTATGGTAGAAACTCAGGCTTCATCTCTACAACTACACTAGGTTTCAACTTCCATAACCCATTCAGTCTGTGTACTTCCTTAGCATTTTACTTTCTGAAATGATTTATCATTTGTCTCTTCACTACCTGTTTGCAGAAACTATTCGCAGGTAGTGTCAGGCAAATCTAAGCCTGAAGAGCTTTGGTTATGGACGGTTGCATGGATATTCAATGATTGTACATCAATTTTATCATTTGTTTCTTAGTGCACACGTTTTGCATCATATAAGTAAGACATTCTCAGATTCCATGACTAAGCTATAGAGTCTTAGGTTTGAAAGGCTCTCTATTTTAATGTGTATTAGATGTACACTATTGGGGGAAAAAAAAAACAACTTTTAATCCCTGCCTATGGTTAACACAGTCTTTTTCCTACTGCGTTTTATGGAGGGAGCCACTCTCAATTTTCTACTTGTCTTATACTTGCATACATTACAATTCTAGAACTAGCATGTATGAATAGCCATGTCACTCCTCTGAGATGTGTGGCTGCAACTGCTGCTTACCAGTTTGCCTATGTTTATTCTTAGCTTCTGGATTGTGAGAAAAGTCACCTTTCACTTCCATATCTTAAAATATTCCATTTAGCACTTTTATATGTTTGGCGTGAGAGGGGGCATTTTCTTTCTGCTCAGTACACTTTCCTGTCAAGGAGCTGAGATAGAAATATAAAATTAAAGTACAGGAAATAGTTTCAGATGTTCGGAATCTATTACAGAAATCTAAAGGAGTAAAGAGAAGATAAGAATAAAATGCTATATTAGACAAAATAACTATCAAGAATTTTAAGAATATCAGCAAGGTACCCTGTCCACTGTGGCTCAGTGGGTTGGAGCATCATCCCATATGCCAAAAAGTCATGGGTTTCATTCCTGGTTAGGACACATACACAGATTTTGGGTTGGTCCCCAGAGGGGGTGATAACAAGGAGCAACCTATTGATGTTTCTCACACCAGTGTTTCTCCCCTTCTCTTTCCCCCTCCCTTTCCCTCTTTCTAAAATCAATAAGCATGTCTTCCAGTGAGGATTAAAAAAAAAGAATATGAACAAGGCATGAGACTGATGGTAGGATGGATAAAAGAAAACCACATCCTAATCACAGCTTGATGAAACTTTAATGCATCAAAAATAAAGATGAAATGCTAAAAGGTATTACAGAGTAGATAAATTACCATAAAGAAATGAGAAACTGATGATATTGGAAATAACAGATGCAAGATGGCATATTAAATACTATCTCCAAAGCGCTAAACTTCGTGAGTCACAACTACTATTCAAAAGTGGAGGTGAAATAAATATGCTTTTAAGCATACAAAAATGCATAAATTTTATCAACCACAGACTTTAGCCTGAAAAAATATAAAGAATGCATTTCTTCAAAAAAATTTAAGAAAACAGCCTAGGAGAAATTAGTAGATAGAGGAATAAATAATTTTAAATTATTTAAATTAAGCTTATTTGCCCTGACTGGTGCGGCTCAGTGGGTTGAGCATCATCTTGTAAACCAAAAGGTCAGGTGTGAAAGGATAGTTTTTTATTAGTGACTTATTTATTTACTTATTTAAATATATATTTTATTAATTATGCTACTACAGTTGTCCCATTTTCCCCCTTCACTCCCTTCTACCCTGCACGCCCCCTCCCACCCACATTCCCCCGCTTCACTTCATGCCCATGGGTCCTACATGGGAGTTCTTTGGCTTCTACATTTCCCATACTATTCTTACCCCCCATCCCTGTTTATTTTCTACCTACCATTTATTCTACTTATTCTCTGTACCTTTTATCCCTCTCTCCTCCTCCCACTCCCCTGTTCATAACCCTCTATGTGATTTCCATTTCTGTGGTTCTGTTCATGTTCTAGATGTTCGCTTAGTTTGTTCTTGTTTTTGTTTTAGGTGTGGTTGTTAATAATTTTGAGTTTGCTGTTATTTGGCTGTACATGGTTTTTATCTTTTTCTTAGATAAGTCCCTTTAACATTTCATATAATAAGGGCTTGGTGATGATGAACTTCTTTAACTTGGCCTTATCTGGGAAGCACTTTGTCTGCCCTTCCATTCTAAATGACAACTTTGCTGGGTAGAGTAATCTTGGATGTAGGTCCTTGCCTTTCATGACGTGAAATACTTCATTCCAGCCCCTTCTTGCCTGTAAGGTCTCTTTTGAGAGGTCAGCTGACAGTCTTATGGGCACTCCTTTGTAGGTAACTCTCTCATTTTGTCTTGCTGCTTTTAAGATTCTTTCCTTCATTTTAGTCTTGGCTAATGTAATTATGATGTGCCTTGGTGTGTTCCTCCTTGGGTCCAATTTCTTTGGGAGTCTCTGAGCTTCCTAGACTTCCTGGAGGTCTATTTCCTTAGCCAGAATGGGGAAGTTCTCCTCTATTATTTTTTCAAATAACTTTTCCACTTGTTGCTCTTCCTCTTCTTCTGGCACCCCTATAATTAGAATGCTGGAACATTTACAGATGTCCCGGAGGTTCCTAAACCTCTCCTCATTTTTTTGAACTCTTGTTTCTTCATTCTTTTCTGATTGGATATTTCTTTCTTCCTTCTGGTCCATTCCATTGATTTGAGTCCCAGTTTCCTTCCTATCACTATTGGTTCCCTGTACATTTTCCTTTATTTCACTTAGCATAGCCTTCACTTTTTCATGTAATTTGCAACCAAGTTCAACCAACTCTGTGAGCATCCTGATTACCAGTGTTTTGAACTGTGCATCTGATAGGTTGGCTACCTCTTCGTCACTTAGTTGTATTTTTTCTGGAGCTTTTATCTGTTCTTTCATTTGGGCCTTTTTTTTTTTTTTTTTGGTCTCAACATGCCTGTTACATAGTAAGGGGTGGAGCCTTAGGTGTTCACCAGGGCGGGGCGGCCTACTTGCTGGGTTGTGACACTGTACATGGGTAAGGGGTCCAAGAGGTAACAAAGGTACTTGCTCTGTTCTCTGCCAGATTTCAGTCACTTCCCCCACTTCCTGCAGGCAAACTGAGCCCTTCCGGTGCTGATTCCAGTGTGGGTGGGTCTGTGTACATTCTAGGACCCCCATCGAACTCTCCTGTGAGGCTGGGAGTTTCTCCCAGCACCTCAACCCCCACAGGTGTTTTCAATCAGTGGCTTGGGTCTTTATTTCCCTGCTCTGCGGCCCTGGGTTGTGTGGTCTGTTCCGCTACCCATTTTCACCTGGTTTATCTGCATGTGAATGTGGGACCACTCAATCTGCCAGCAGCCTTGCACGCCATGCCCCACTCCACAATCCGCCACCAAGCTGAGTCCACCAGCCACAACTTTGCAGCGATCTCTCTCTCCACCCTGCCTGCCCAGCTCTGCCCCTCCTACTGGTCTGGACGAATGTGTCTTCTTTAACTCCTTGGTTGTCAGACTTCCATACAGTTTGATTTTCTCTGTCAGTTCTGGTTGTTTTTTGTTTGTTTGTTTTTAAATTGTTGTTGTCCTTCTTTTGATTGTGTGAGGAGGCATAGTGTGTCTACTTATGCCTCCATCTTGGCCGGGAGTCTCAGGATAGTTTTTAATTAGCTAAAAATCTGTTAAGATTCCTTCATTGTCTGGAAAAATGGAGAGACTGATTAGCTTATAATTAATCATCAGTAAAATATTTAATTTCTATCTTATACTATGGAAAATCTTCCACATAAAAATAAAAAAATAGAAATAATGAAAGATGTGTAGTTATCTATCCTGAATTCGCTTGGTCCATCTCTGCCATACATTTCACTCAGCTGTTACATATTGATGCCTGACTTCATCTTTCAAAAAGAACTATATTATTTTAATATTTTGGATTTTTAAATAATTCTACAACATAATAACCAGGTTATAGGTGTTCTTGCTTTAAAGATCTGAATGAGATTCCATTCAACAATAGTCATAAGGCTTTGAGCTATAGCATGACTCATCATATCTGATGCTAGTCCTGTTATAAGACAGGTAAGGATGCCTGTCTCTGGGTTTTCAGGAAACTTTCTAATATCATAGGACAATTGTCATTGAAATCCAGAATCCTCTTCTTTCATTTCAACAGCTATCACTGAATAAGAATAGAACTTTTGATTTTAAGACCTCAAGGTGTAATGCCAAAAGCCTACTATTTGTCTCTCTGTGAAAATAATAGGCAAGAAAGTAGATATCATTTTATTGAAAATTGTGGGGTTTTATCTGAAGTAGGATTTCTGCAGTCCCTATCATTTAATGCACTTTGGTTTGCACTAATTTAACATGATGAAACCCTTTGAGACTGTGACTGTGTTAGTAAGAGAATAGACAAATCAAATTACACCATAAAATTTGGCCTATTCAATTTACATTAAAAGAGAAAAGTGTATTAAGTATGGTTTTCTGTTGCATGTTTCATTGTGTTGAGGCTTTGAAATTTTTGGAGGAGGTAACTGGTGAAGTTCTTAAAGAAGCTCCTTGAATATGATTGAAAAAATATGAAGTAATTTAGTATTTGAGTCAATTCTGATAAAATTCAATTTGTAAATAAAATGGAGGAAAAATAACCAGGTACTCTGCTCTTAAAGCCTATGCAGTGATGGAGAAAACTGATTACTTTTTGGTTTATGAAAAGATAGTATATAGGACATCGTTTGACCTTGAGAAATCATACAAACTTGTCTGCTGAGAGGTTGAAAATTCTTATTTATTTTCAACACATGGCAACATCAATATATTTTTGATGTTTGATCATATCATGTATTTTATATTTCATTTTGCCCTCACCAAACATATTTCCTTGAAAAACTTAAAACTACATATGTAGTACCTGTCTAATATATATTAAGAAATTTGGGAAGCCAAGACATAGTGTGGGAATTAATTTCCCTGCAGGTGCCCAACAAAAGCCTAATGAGACTGTTGTTCAAGATACATTGCTAATGCTGAGTCTACCAGTCAATAATGGTGTTGAGAATAAGATATAGGTCTCCCGAAAGGAAAAATTTTAACTACTAAGCCAAAGAGAATCCTTACATGCTCTGTGGTTAATCATTATCCTCTATTTTTCAGTATTTTGAAATAGTATTTCCCAGGATGAATATTCACATAATAAGGATATATGTGTCACAATTTCCAGCCAATTCTCCTATAAAATTTTGCTTATTTTTTCAAAAGACTGTGTAACTTGCTAGAAAGTTAGTTACATGAGAGAGAATATAAAAAATCTATTTTTCATACACCTGATGAAGTATTCCACCGATATTAAAACTATAAAGTCAGCAAAGAGTCACAGTAAGTGAAAGATGAATATTTTTAAAGTAATCAGAACCATTTCACCCAAAGGATTCATTTAAGGTAATTAATACTTCCATGCATACTCTGTAAGTCAGACTGTTGTGGCAATCAAATTCTCAAATTCTATAGGAAAAATAGTTTCCACAACTTTTAATACTTACTCTCCTTCTAGATCTGTAAATCCCCCTCTAAGTTATTGTTTACAAATTATGGATAAACTAATTAAGACAAAAAGTTTGACATTTTTTCAGCAATATCTTGTTTTTATTTTTATTTCTATTTTATTGTTTATATTAGAGTTGTTCCAGCTTTTTTTTTTCCTTTTCCCACTTCCACCTACCCCACACTTTCCTCTCCCTCAGTCAATCCCCATGTTGTTGGCAATGTCCATGGGCTATGAATAAATGTTCTTTGGTTAATCCCATCACCATCTTTCATCCAGTCCTCCCCTCAGCCCTCCTGTGGCAGCTGTCAGTCTATTCCATGTATCTATGTTTCTGTTTCTATTTTGTTTGTTAGTTTATTGTGTTCATTATATTCCACATATAACTGAGATTATGTGGTATTTGTTCTTCACTGCCTTGCTTGTTTCATTTAGCATAATATTCCCAGGTTCATCCATGCTGTCACAAAAGGTAAGAGTTTCTTCTTCCTCCTCCTCCTCCTCCTCTTCTTCTTCTTCTTCTTCCTCCTCCTCCTCCTCCTTTTTCTCCTCCTTCTCCTTCTTCTTCTTCCTTACTGCTGAGCAGTATTCCACTGTGTAAATTACCATCCACTCATCTACTGATGGGCACTTATGTTGTTTTCCAATCTTGGCTATTATAAATAGTGCTGCTACGAACATAGTGGGATATATATATATCCCACTATATTTGTATATTTTATATACATGTATAAAATATATATACATATATAAACTTATTGGTGTCTTGGGATTCTTAGGACATATTCCCAGAAGTGGAATTATTGGATCAAAATTAAAAATTCCATTTTTAATTTTTTGTGTGGATTCCATTTTGTTTTCCACAGTCTACTTAGTTTACTTTTATGCTCAAATTTTCATCTTGGTTGTCAACATACTCAATTCTACAGGTTTATTTTGAGATGATATGTTTGTGTATTCTTCATATAATTTGATTTGGCTTATATATACACATGTAATATGAGAAGGCATAAAAAATGGAAATGAGAGTCAAGTAAATCAGGTTAAAATTGGACAGAAAGATTTACAACGCAGTATTTTATTCAGTTCCTAAAGGTCAACATAGAATTCAGTTCTCTGATCCCCGGAAGCGAAAAAAAGAAGAAAACTTGAACAGTCACAAGATTCACTGTCAGTAAAACAAAAATATACCAGTGACTCATGAGAGGTAAAGGTTTTTTTGAAATGGAAAATTAAAGGGTTGAAATCTATGGCTTTCCATAAAGATGATATGGTAAAAGCTTCAACATATGCTCAGCAAAATCCTTATAAAGAAAGTTATACAACTATAGATCTATATCATGCTTCAATTTTTCTAGGTCTCCTTGTACTGATAATGTAGACTTGGCCCATGATACCCCAGTTTAATAGTAATGCCACTCAATATTTGCAAAGACACTATTTACTGAATATATTATTTTAACTATTATTTTGAAGAAACCAAGTTACCAGTTATACACATGCACACATACTTACTCATGTTAATTTTCCATGTTAAAACCAGAGTGCTTAAAATCAAGATTAACAAAGTACTAATCTGCATGACATAATCTCTAAAGATGTGAGGTGATATTTGATATAGATATTAGATATAGATGTAGATATAAATTTGTATATATATAGAATATAAAATTCTAAATCAGATGCTAGAATTACACTAAATGTTTTTTAAAGATTTTATTTATTTATTTTTATACAGAAGAGAAGGGAGAGAGAAAGAGAGGGAGAGAAACATCAATGTGTGGTTGCCTCTCATACTCCCCCTACTGGGGACCTGGCCAGCAACCCAGGCATGTGCCCTAACTGGTAATCGAAGTGATGATCCTTTAGTTCACAGGCTGGCACTCAATCCACTGAGCCACACCAGTCAGTGATATACTAAATAATTTTTGACAAAAAAACAAATTTTTTATGTTGTTTTAATCATTAGAAAAGTTGGAGTTAAAGATTTCATTCTCCCACACACAATTATTAAAATATAAAGTCATTAACTATATGAGTGTAAATGTTACACCTCCTTATTCCTATTAGTAATTTTAAGAATACAAGTAATGGTCATTTCCATTAATCCTATTACATTTACTTAAAGCCAAATTTATATAAATTGGGAATATTTTGTCAATTCATAAAAAAATAAATGAGCTTTTGTATGATTTGCATGTAATTACAAAATTGACAACTTGAACAATGATTAAAATGTATGTGTTTCAGACACAATAAAGAAAAGTTCCCATCCCCAAAGATGCCCATGTCCTAATCCTTGTAACCTATGAATTTCTTAAATTAATGTCTAGGAGGAATTTAGGTGGCATATCGAAATTAAAGTTGTGATCAGCTGACTCTCATAAGGAGAGTATTTTGCATTATCCACATGGGCTCAATGGCAAACACAAGGGGACTTCTAAGTGGGAGAAGGAGGCATAAGTGGTCCGAGTAATGCTATACAAGATCATGGAGAAGGGAAGTCATGAGCCAAGGAATGTGGGCAGCTTACAGATGCTGGGAAGACAAGGAAACATATTCTTCTGTAGACCAGAAAGAAGTGCAACTCCGCTGATGCCTTGGATTAGTCCTGTGAGACCTTGTTGGATTTCTAAACTATAGAAGTGTAAGATAGTAATTTTTCTTTGTTAAGCCACCACATTTGTGGTAATTTATTACACCAGCATTGGAAAACATACAATATGCTACATAAAATATTATGCCTGGTCTGCAGTTATATTCATCGATGTCATAAAGCTCTCCATGAATGACAATATACATTCTCTGCATGGGTGGTGTAGCTGGTAAGCCCCATAGACAGTGTCATTTCACACCTAAATTAACAACTTTTTACATCAGCTTCCTCAATTTTAGTGGTTTCAGAACAAGTCTTTCAATTGATCTCCAACTATTCTGTAAAAATTAAGTAATAATGTTCGTTGATCATTCTATCATGATATTTAAATAATTCCCTTTGAACCTTTGAATACCTAAAAACTAGTTTTTCAGAAAAGCCTGAAGATCTTCTGTAAGTTCCAGGGAGATACAATTTTCATGTCTGAAATGTTTATGGGTTTTAGAGTTCTCAATTTAATGTTAATTGGTATCTCAACAACAGAAGGACTTTTTTTCAAACATAAAAAACAAAATGAATAATATTTTAGGATCCTAATTCACTGGAGAAATATATTTCAGTGAAACATTGTGAGTATTTGGGTCCTGCCCTTACTGTTACCTGGCACATGTGTATTAATGTTTGCCCCACTTATTTTTTTTAAACAAAATGATGATTTCACTTTTTTCTGATTGTTTCAATATGTATTTGTAAAAAAATTAAATGATTAAGTCTAAATAATGTGTCATTACATGGTAAAACTACAAAAACTCTAAAGACAGTTTTTCTTACCTGTGTGTGCTACTATTAATCTTGAAATTTGCATGATAAAGGAAATTATAATTAAATGAAAAATGTATTACACTTTTGCATGATGATTGCAGTAAGAAAACAATCAAGGCAAAACAAATCGGACAAAAACAGAACATTAACAGTAAGGGGACAGAAAGGGTGAGGGGATAATTATCTATTCACAGATAAATAAATAGCAAATGAACAGATGGGAAAAAAGTCCAACAAACAAGCTAACAAAGCCTAAGTCCCAGAGATGTGCTCTGCCTCCATGGAGACAAATTATCATAACTTTTCTCTTAGCTCTAAATGAAGGTATGATTTAATCTGTGAAGTTGTTTTTCTCTCAGACAACTTTAGGAAAGACTTTCCCCTCCTTTTTTAATCTATCCTGGTGAACAAAATAACTGAGTTATTTAGAATTTTTCCAGCATTAAACTTAGAAAAATTTATTCTTGACTTAAATGGATGTGAATATGATTTTAGATTCAGTCTTTGGAGAGAGCAAATTAAGAACAATCCATCATATTTAAAGTTGATTAGAATTGATAAATACAATGATTCTAATCAAGCAAAAATAAATTTCAAATGTAAAATTACAAACAGCTTTTTCAAATGCCAATGATGCTACTTTTAAGTAACAATTCATTTGTAAGACCAAGGATTTACATTCTGAAGGGGATAATTATGCCTCTTTCTCTTATTCACAGTGATGGAAATAGCTGTTTCCCAGGCAAGAAACCTCTTTCTGTTCTTGAAGATACAAGTTATCAAGCCCTGACAACTCCACTATTGTATCCATGGAGTCACCCCTCTTCCTTATCACTGTGATTATCTTCACTCATCCTCAACTCTTCTTGCCTGATTTATTCTAATAAATTCTGAGTAGCTTGTTGTCCTGTGCAATCAGATTTTCACACTTAATTTTAGAATAATCTTTCATATAGACATATCTGAGTGCTTATTCTCCTGCTGCAGTCCAACAATGGGTCCCGTTGCCTTCAGCTTTTACTCCAAATGTGGTGGCTTAGCCATATGAAGCCCTATGTCAAGTAACTCCTTCCTATGTTTCCTTTATGGACGTACACCCAGCCTTCCTCCGCTCACACTTGTATTCCTACAGTGTCACATTGTTTAGTGCATTCATTCACTCAACACCTGCAGAACACATTCTCTAAAACCTCCATATTTTCCATATGCTCTTTATTCTGCAGTTTGTGTTGTCCATTTTATCTAACAAGTTCTCTTTCTTTTTTTTAAAATCTGAGTTGAAGCATCATCTCCTTAGTGAATATTTTCCTAATATTTCCTATTACAGGTGCCTCAATTATCCCCCATTACTTTCAACTGCCCCAACCCCCACTCCCACAGTCAATTCCCCACCCTGTTGTCCATGTCCATGGATCATTTATACATATTTCTTGTCTAGACCCTTCCCTTCTTTTCTCCCTTATCCCTCTTTCCCTTCCCCTCTGTCCACTGTCAGTTTGTTCCTTGCTTCTATGCCTCTGCTTCTATTTTGCTCATTTGTTTGTTTTGTTGATTAGGTTCTACTTATAGGTGAGATCATATGGTATTTGCCTTTCACTGCCTATTTCACTTAGTATAATACTCTCCAGTTCTATCTATGCTGTCATGAAGGGTAGGAGCTCCTTCTTTCTTTCTGCTGTGTGGTTTTCCATTTGTAAGTGTACCATAGTTTTTTATCCACTCATTTACCACTGGGAACTTAGGCTGTTTCCAGTACAGCCTCTCGTAAATAATGCTGCTGTGAACATAGGGGTGTATAAGTTCTTTTGAATTGCTTTTTCAGGGTATAATCCCAGCCGTGGAATCACTGTATCAAAAGGCAGTTCCATGTTTAGTTTTTTGAGGTAATTCCATATTGTTTTCCACAGTGACTCACCTTTTCTTATAGCTAAGTAGTATTCCATTATATGTGTGCACTACATCTTCTTTATCCAGTCATCTGTTGAAGGCCACTTTGGTTGCTTCCATGTCTTGGCCACAATGTTTAATGCTGCAATGAACATAGGGGTACATATATTGCTTTACAAATAAATGTTTTCAAATATTTTAGTGTAGATGACCAGATGATGGATTGCTGGGTATATGGTAACTCTATTCTTAATTTTTCAAGGAACTTTATTTCACCTCAATGTGCTCAATCTTGTTGGATGTTGGAAAGCTAACACAGGGTCAGGCCTGGTTTGTGCTTGGATGGGAGATCTCCAACATTTCAACTCATATATCTTCAAAAGAGAAGGAGTAGCAATTTGCTAATTTGTTGATTTTTTTCAGGAAGGCTAGCTCTATACTGAATACACAATGAAATCATCTATTTTCCAAGGTCTAGGTTAGGGGAGAAGACAGGATGCCGCACTTCCTCCTCTGAACTTGTTATAGGAGGAATAGTGCTGCTCCTATGTACGGATCCTCTTATTCATCCTTATACCTGTTCACAAAGCAAGTAAGCTCATTGGGGTGGTTAGTTGTAGCTCCCCCAAAAATGAATTCTTGTATGATTATTATATTTTTTGCTTTGCTTTCTACAGAAGATATAGTAATGCAGTTTTAATAGTTTGTACTATGTGGGTTTTTTTTTTTTTTGAAAATGTGTAATTGGTTTCATTTTGAGGTACAGAAAATTACTGAAACATTTCCATGATGGTATTTATATTTTAACATTTAAATTATCTCAAAAAATATTGACTTTTCTTATATTCTGAGTCAAATCTTTGTTCACAACTTTCAAAAAATTAAAAGGTTATATCACTCACCTACATAAATGGAAACCTCCAAGTAAACCTTTTGAAATATGACTTCTTGGAGAGACCATTTATTCTTGATTATTTATTAGAATATCCATAAAGAAGTCTCCTGGTTATCAGTAAGAGTTATATGTTTTAAGGAAAATAAAAGCTACATGTAAATTATGAATGTAGAACTTCAATAATTATAGCTAACATTTATTGTTTTCTATATGACACACTGTGCTTTACTTTTTGTAACTTTGAAAAAGCCCTAGGCAGTGCTATTATCATTTCCATTTTACAAATAAATTTTCTCAGAATCACACAGTTAGTAAATATCACAGGCAGAGTTCATGCTTAAAAATAGAATTGTCAATTGCAAGATTTTGCTTTTGACCCCAAGCTATCATTTTTCTCTAATTTATAAATATTTCACTTACTAATATTTTAATTTGGCTAACCAAAATTATTATTAATACAAGGGACAAGTAATTATACTATTGCTTTTATGAAAATGTGTATTTCAAACGCTGGCATTCTCTATTATGTAGTATAGGAATTAATTTAAACAAATATAAGCAGAGTGTAAGGCAAATTGCTGGATTTTCAGGAGGGGCTATAAAGAGCATTGCCATGACTAATAATTGTAAGAGTTCATTACTGACCTGCTATCAGGTCTTCTGTCCAAGTGTGTGTTCCAATAATGCAATCAACACCTAATGCTTGTCACCTAATGCTTATACCCTCTTTTCATAGTAGGATTATAGAAACTATTAGCCATGGAATTTGGGGGAATTTCTTTAATGTATTTGTGAAAAAATATTATAAAAGTCAGAGAAATATTTAACTGAGAGTAATTTTTTAAAAAAAATATGTCATATTAGGGAAAAAGATGGACTGGAAACAAAGACAGAGTCCTGAAAAAAGCATCAGGTTAGCAAATAATAAGCCTGGACTTGGACCCATCACTAGCCTACACAGGGCCCTCAGCTGAATTAGAAACACTCTCTCATTGCCATCTTCCTCTTCACCTCCTGCTACCACTGGCATCTGAAGCCCTACAAGTACCCTGTAAGTGGATGGTGCTTTTGTGTCCCTTTCTCCAGATGATGCAGAACTGAGCCTTGGTGCCCAGCTTGGTTAATATTCAAGGTCTCCTGTGTATTATACAATCTATGCAACTGAACATGCTGACCTGACCTGAATCAAATTTTAACTCGGTGCTTACAAGATGCATGATCTAGGGTGAGGCTGTAAGTATCTCTCATCCTCACTTTACTCATCTGTAAAATAAGTAGTTGGATTCTTTGATTCCCAAGGCTCCTTCTGGCTTAACTTCTGTGAGTCACAAAGCATTTCGAAGCCCAGATAAATTAAATGAGTGTTTACAGTATGTCTGTAATCAACCTGAAGAATATCAAGGAGCAAAGAAAAACAGACATATTTGTTGGAAGGATACAAACTAAATGTAAACAGTGATATTCCTCACGTGGTGAATTTACAGAAGACTTAAGAATATGTATGTATATACAGAGTATGCACATAATAAAATTGTAAGTATTTTATTAGGTGTTCTTAATATTTTAAATAGATAATTTATTGCATGTAACAATCAGATGTGAAGCAGTAAGTATGAAAGCGTTAAGAAAAGATTGCAAAGAAAATTATTGTCACAAGAGATACCAAGCTTTGTCTTTAAAGGGAAAAAAAAGGATTTGGAGGTAAAGAAATAAAGGTGCATTTCAGGAAATTAAAACCTGGGCCAAGATAAAATGTAAATAAGTGTTAAGGAAAGTCATGAAGTTCAATATGCAACACACTGTAGAATGAGAGATGCTTTGTATAGGAGGGAGACAAGGCTGAGAACAGCTTTCTCAGACGGAGTTACCTAATTATATAGTTCCTCCTTCTTGCTCATGCCCTAGTCTTAAAGTATTAGTTTTATCATCTCTGGGAGCTGGGATGATAATTATTTCAGAGGACAGAAGGAGGATGGAGAGCAAAAAAAAGCAATTCTTAAACTAATTCCCATTTAGTGTGAATGACTGTCAACTTTCTGTGGTATTTTGAAAGAGGGACATTTTAATCAAGGGATGGCTTCATGTGTTGTGGAATTTCAGCCTCCACTGTTGGTTATGGCGAGACCACTGATACATTTAAGAAAAATATCTTAGGCAAAGCCACTCATTGCACTGTCCAGTTGACCACCTGCCATGCTCAGGTGAAAAACTGACTCAAGAATCTTTATGTACCAGTGGCAAATGATTTGTGTATCTGCAAAGTGGAGAGTTAAGAATGTGATTTTATTAATAAGTACAAGTTAACTTTGTTAGAAATCCAGTGATGATATTGTCATTTTTATGTTTAACCTCCTTATATGAATTCTAGGCAGCTGTCAACAGGGAGGATTACTTGGCTTTAGGAGACTCTAAGCTCTGTCATCTGTGTTTTGAAAACTTTCACATTCATTAAGGTGGCCTCACAGTCTCCAGTAATTTAAATCCTGCATATTCTATTTATGTGTCAAACTCCTACTGTTTAAGAAGAATTTTAAGCACAGTTGTGACAGGTGGCCATGTAAATTCAAACAAGCTGTGGTAGTTTTCAGGTCAAACAATGAAGACTTAACTCGCTTAGAGTTTCCTTTGACACAGATGTTGCT
The DNA here is from genome assembly GCA_039655065.1 of Glossophaga mutica. Classification (NCBI taxonomy): domain Eukaryota; kingdom Metazoa; phylum Chordata; class Mammalia; order Chiroptera; family Phyllostomidae; genus Glossophaga; species Glossophaga mutica. The sequence continues at coordinate 92,448,866 of CM077310.1, forward strand.
TTGTTTTTTATTGACTAAGATTTACCTGTGGAAACTTTTTTATTAATTTTCTGCAAATGTACCTTGAGGCCATAGCAACAGGGATGGTTAAATCTTTACTTTTCACTATCAAAACTGATAGCCTATAAAATATCCAGGGTTTTTTTTTAAATGTTATTTTGAAGTGACATTCAAGCACATCTTCTCTACTATGCAGTTAGGAACTTGATAGAGTAGACAGGGCTAGCTGGTACTTTCCTAGTCACCCTGGGTTCTGAAGTATGAGTGTCCACTGGAATGTGGAAGAGTCTGAATTTAAACCAGTGTCAACTAGAATGCCCTTTACATTCTTAGCAACAATTTTATTTGAAAAATTCTTTTCAAATAAACATTTGGAATTTTTAAACTTAAAAATTTAAAACATTTAAATTTAAATTTAATTTAAACAGAGAACATTTAAATTTTAAAAAAGACAAACTGGGCTTAACCATATTTGTTTATTAGTAGAATTGGTATTCAATAAAAGAAAATATTATTTGATTCCATTCCAGGCAGTTTGTTAGCTGAAGATGTAAATGACAATTTTTTCCTACAAGTATATTTTAAAATGTAGGGCTAGAGTTACTTTTGAGGGCACATAAGAATTAGAGTAGCCCGTTTTAAGTGTACATTACAAAAATGTTAATTTTGATAGATAGTGGATATATCAATTACCTGAGTAGTAGTAATCCTTTCATAATGTATGTGTATATCAAACACCATGCTGAAGAAAACACACCATGTTGTATAACTTAAATATATACATATTTGTCAATCATACTTCCATAGGCTTGAATAAAATTAAATAAACAAAATTAAATTAATTAAAATTTTCAAGTAACATAAAATAAATGATTTAGGGTAACCAGCTCATTTGGTTTTCCCAAGATTCTCTAGTTTTAGAACTGGAACTACCTCATCCAGGAACCTTGTGTCCTAGGCAATCTGGGAAGGTTGATCACCCATTCCTTTTTTCCTTTTGCTGCCCTGCTTTTACTTCTTTTGATAAATAAAGTTCTTAACACTCTATCCAATGCAAACTCCATTCTAGTCAATTGGTAAGAAATTATTTGATCAAACTGGGTTTGTTTTTGAACACCTGCATTCAGAATGGGTTGCGAGTCTACTGTGATACTGATTTGCTAAGACCCCTTAAAATATCAGTTCAAAGAGATGTTAGCCTTTCTCAAATATAATGTGGAAGCTATTTTCTATTCTGATAAGCTCAAACTCAAATCTGCAAATGAATGATTCAGAGCATAAACTGATGTGTCTGTGAGAAGATAACTGCCAAATTGCTATACTAGATGGCAAGCTAGAAGCCTGCTTAACAAGAAACTGCTGTGAGTCCTTCTGAGTCAACTTATCAGAACTTTAAAAGATGAAAGAGTCTAAAGACAACCTTTCTGAACCTGTAATAGGAAAGCCTTATTACCAGAATATGTGTGCTCCTTTTTTCATTCTGAGTTTGAGGAAGGGTGTTCTGAAGATGGTGAGGAAATTGCTCTCTGTCAGTAGACTAAGGTATATACAACCATCCTAAATCCTATCTCCAGGTTGAAGTTGACAGGGAAATCTGTGGAAAAGTTTCCATTTTATCTGGGTAGCTGCAACAATTCAAGAGAATATAATAGCTTTCAGTATGAATTTACAGCACAGCAGCTGCCTGAGATGGATAACTTGGTAGGGGTTCTGTAAGTTCAGTTATTCTGAATATCTAGGGTGTTAGAAAACTATAAGCAAGACAAGCACAGATGTTGTGTCTTAGGTGACTTATGCTGACAGAATTTGCTTTTTTATTCCCAGTGTTGAATTAGAAAAAGGGCATTTACAACAGAGTGGAAAAATATCAAAATAGCTCCAGAGTCAATAAACTTGAAAGCTTTCATTTTCGACTTGGCTGTTATGGTGCATAAAAAGGCATGGTTTCTTTGAAGATTAATATGCTGTATTCATGCTACAGGGAGATGTTTTTGCATATGTAAAGCAAATGTTTCCATGAAAACAAATCTAGGGGCCCAAATTCTCTTCACATTGTTTCAAGCAGATAAAAAAAATCAACAAAAGCAAATGGTGCATTTATTCAGGGCTGTGTTTCTTTGCTATAGAAGACTTTTGATTTAAACTGTTGTGCTCTAAAATGAGCTATTTTAAGCAGATAATTGCCAAGACTATGAGAAACGTACCTCCTTACTCCCAAAAGTGAATACATTTACTGACTTTAATTGAGCAACAAGACTGAAAAAAGACCTCAGTTTTGCTTACTCAGGCCCTTACCTCCTTCCTCTTTTTAAAAATTTCTACAAAATCAACTCTTAAACTGTTCTGACAGTTGCTGTGATGTAAGTGCACCACTGGTCCTGAGTAAAGTCACAGATTTCTTTTGTAGAAAATGGTTAGGATGAGTCTGTGTTTACCCTGGAATTCACTCCAGAGGGTGTTTCCTCCTACTTACTCCTCAATATTAGTTTATTTTCCATAATATTTTACTAATTCTCAGAAGCAAATTACATAAAAATAATATTAATTAAATGTTCATTGTTAATCAATGCTTTACTGAAAAAATCTCTAAAGGGAATAACAAGTTTGAGAATTTTTGTTGTTATTAGAATTGGCTGAAGAGGAAAATAACAGGGAGAAGTTGTGTAATTTCCTTTAGGTACATGTTTTTTCCTTTAATTATGGTACTGACATTTCTTATATTTCTGATATATGTTAATTTAATTTTTCTAAGAAATTTTGTATAATCTCTTACAGTTTGAAATTGTGAAGGGGTGATACTGAGGATTGCAACCAAAGCTCCCTACATAGAGTCTTATCTTAACAATGGATAATGATGTAGAAACGTTATGAGAGCAGGATTAATGATTTATAACCATAAGCGTGGAAGATATCCTGAGGAACGTGAAGAATCCAAAGTTGAGAGGAAAACAAAAAGCAGCATTCAGCTAGCTGAGTTTAAACAAATATACGGAAGAATGTTGCAGCCACTTTATCCTCTCACATGAGAAGTCTCATTGATTAGTGATTTATTTTTTAAATTATGTGAGCAAATCATTGGCCATCCATCTGTAGAAATATTACAAAGGACAACACAATGGACCAGCTGAGTTATCATATGTTTTACAGCATCCTATGACCACAAATTGAGATGGCACAACAAAACTGATCCTATTGACAGGATAACATGAGTTGAAGATATACAGACATTGAAAAATTCAGAAATGGGGGCATAGAAAAAAACACCAGAATCTCCTAGAAATGTCAGGATTCTGCATATAATTGTTAAAAAATATATATATAAATATACAAAGTTAACTAATTATTTTACAGATTTGGCCCAGAAGTGTTAATGCCGTTTTGTAAAAGATTTGTTATTTCCATTTTTTTCTCAGAATAAGGGCATTTAAAAAATGACAATAATTATCTCTTTTCAAAAATTTCTGTAAAGAAATTTCAGAGAAATGGGGACTTTTTCAGAAATGTATAAGAACAAAATGACATGTGTATATATAAAAACCCAAAGTAGCCTAAAGACATTAAAAAAACCCATGAAATTGTTCAGAATTGTATTTAGTGCAGAAAATTCCATATATATATATATATATATATATATATTCAGACCTTCCAGAATTAGACATCTTCTTGTTATTTAAACTATTCTACAATTTTAAAAAAAAGTCTTTGTCAAATTTCCCTACTTTGAACAAAATCTAACACATATGAGCTTAGTAATAGAAGAAATTGCTAAGAACAAATATCACATGAACAAATGTAAAAATTCAGAGCAAAATATTAGTCAATCGAATCTAAGCATTTATGAAAATCCTAAGTTAAAAACAGAAAGGAGAGTTGATACTTGGATTTTATTATCGTTTGTAGTCTCTCTTCACAAGGTCCCCACTCTGATGTAAAGAAAGAATAATGAGTGTAGTATTTTTATCTTACCTGAGGCTTGGGTTCCAAACCTCAATTCAGGCCATGGTTCAGGAAAACATCTCTGAAACCCTTCTTTTATTAGGTCAAAGTAGCTTAGTTATTTTCAAACCAAACTCAATAAATATATGCTCCATTTCACATGCCATATATGTTCTCCATCATCATAGAAATGCCCACACCTGAGACATGAAATCAAAATCATAATCAAAACAAGGCTTATTCATAGCAGTTGTACCATTTCATATTCCCACCAACAGTGCACAGGGATCTAATTTCTTTTGCATCTTTTACATCCACATTTGCTATTTAATGTTTTTTTTAATAGTGCCATTCTAACACATGTGAGATTATCTCATTGTGATTTTGATGTACATTTTCCTAATAATTAGTGATGTGCATCTTTTCATATGCCTAGTTGTCCACTTGTATATCTTCTTTGGAAAAGAAGTTTATTCAAGTTCTTTGCCTATCTTTTTTTTTTTAAAGATTTTATTTATTTATTTTTAGAGAGAGGAGAAGAGAGAGAGAAAGAGAGGAAGAGAAATGTCAATGTGCAGTTGACTCTCACACGCCCCCCACCGGGCAGCTGGCCTACAACCAAGGCATGTGCCCTGACTGGGACTCGAACCTGAGATCCTTTAGTTCGCAGCCCATGCTCAATCCACTGAGCTACACCAGCCACGGCTCTTTGCCTATCTTTTAATTGGGTTAGTTTGTTTTCTGCTATTGAGTTGGTAGAGCCCCTTATATATTTTGTAAATTAACCTCATAAAATATATGAGTTGAAAATATTTTTTCCCATTCCACAGGCTGCCTTTCTACACTTGATTATTGCCTATTCTGCCCAGAGGATTTTAATTTTATGTTGTCCCACTTACCTATTTTTGCTCTGTTCCCTTGCTTTAGGTGTCATAGTCAAAAAATCATTGCCAAAACCAATGTTATGAAGTTTTTCCTCTATGTTTTTTTACTAGGTCTCTCCAGAGAGAAAAAACCACCAGGGTACACAAAAGATAGATGATAGATAGATAGATAGATAGATAATATAATAGGAATCAACTCACAGGGTATGAGGGCCAGGAAATTTCAAGATCTGCTATCTGCAAAGTGCAGCACCAGGAGAACCTGTCTGATTCTGAAGGCCTAAGAACTGGGGAGGTAGGGAATGATATAAATCACAATCTGAGTTTAAAACCTGATAACCAGGAGTGCCAGTGTTCAAGGGTAGGAGAAGGTGGGTGTTGCAGCTTAAGTAGAAAGAGCAAATTTTCCCTTCTTTCATCTTTTTGTTTATTTCAGGCCAACAGATTAGATGGTGTCCACTTGCATTTGTAGGGTGACCTTCTTTCCTCAGTTGCTGATTCATATGCTAATTTATTCCAGAGATGCCCTCAGAGAAACACTCATAAATAATGTTTTAACAGCTATCTGGATATTCCTGAGCCCAGTCAAGTTGACATGTAAAATTAACTATCTCTGTTTTCTTCTACAAGTTTTATAGTTCTGGGTCTATGTTTAAGTCTTTAATCTGTTTTTAATTAATTAATTTTTGTATATGGTGTAAGGTAAAAGGTCTGATTTCATTCTTGAACATGTGAATTTCCAAGATTATTTTCTCATATATGAATGAATTTATTTCTGGTTTCTCCATTTTTTTCCATTGTTCTATATACTTTATATAGTAACATATTATTTCATGTTTTTTTTTTTTTTTTTAATTTTCAGTATTTCTGTGAGAGTGCTTTGGGATGAGATTACCATTTAAATCAGTAGCCTAAGTAAAGAAGATTGTCCTTCCTAATGTGAGTGGGTCTCATCCAATCAATGGAAGGTCTGAGTAGAACAAAAAGTGACCATCCACCAAGTGAGAGATAATTCTTTCTTGCTTGACTGCTCTCTAATTGGGACATTGGCTTTTTTTCTTTTAATTGAATTTATTGAGTGACATTGGTTAATAAAATTATATAGGTTTCAGTTGTACAATTCTATAATACATCATCTGTATGAGAGCTTTCCAGAAGGTATCCAGCCATGTAATATGAAAAAATAAGACATTTGTTGAAGAAGATACAAGATACAAGAAACATTGTATCTAGGACAATGATGCTTCAGTCCCCTTCCAAGTAGGCACCTTAGGACCTCACATAGTTCTCCCAATTGCCATTAGCTGCCCCGACATATTTTTCTGAATTTCATCAACAGTTGGAAATCTCTTCCCTTTCAAAGGTGATTTTAGTTTTGGGAAAGGCCAGAAGTCACAGGGCACCAAGTCTTGGCTGTAGCAGGGTGCTCAGTCACCTGGGTAATGTTTCACCAAAATACTCTGCACAAAAGGTGACGGATGAGATGTGATGCATGAGTGGGTGTGTTGTTGTGATGAAGTTGCCAATCACCAGTTGCCCATATCTGAGGTCTTCTGAATCATCTGAATAGTTTCTGTGGAGGAATGTTCAAGCTTAACACAAAATTTAATGCAGATTCATTGCTCTACTCACGCAGTCATTTTGAATGTGATGGCTACGCAGTACACATTCATCACACAGTATTCAACTGCATCTACCACTTCCACTAACTGGTAGGCTGAAGTTGTCATTGTTCATACATGCACATTCAGGTCCACATTCCAGTCCACTCTGCTTGGCTACCAGGTTATAGCAATGTCACATGAACTATTTTCATTATGTTAACAATGGCTGGACTTTTTCCAGACAGACCTTGTATATTGTATTGTGTGTTCACCACCCCAAGTTTGGTCTCCTTTCATCACTGTTTCCCCCTCACACCCTCTTCTACTTCCTTTCATCCCCCTTTTCCTCTGGTAATCAGCATATTGTAGATTGTGTCCATCGTTTTTGTTTGTTTGTTTAATCCTTCACATTTTTCACCCAGCCCCATGTATTATTTTGTTTACTGTAGCTTTGTAAGGTGTTTTGAATCAAGAATAAAGAATGGGTATTCCCTAAAAAATATGATTAGAATTTTCACATGATACAGCAATTCTACTTCTGGGTATATTTGCACAAAATAATTGAAAACAGGATCTTGAGGTTTTGGCACATCCATGTTCACAATAACCAAGAGGTACAATCAACCTGAATGTTCAGCGATAGATGAATGGAAAAAAAAAAAACACTGATATATGCATAGAATGAAATATTACTCAGCTTTAAAAATGAAATGTAATCCTGTCATATGCTACAACATAAATGAGCTTGATGATATTATTCTAAGTGCACTAAACAATTCACAGAAGGACAAATACTTCATAATTTCACTTACAATATTTGCCATGTATAATGCACACCCACATTTTTGTGCACATTATACATGGGATTATTATACCCATGGTATGTAACCATTATAGCCATGTATAATGTGCATCCTTATTTTCCCCCTCAAAGATTTGGGCAAAATAGTGTACATTATACACAACAAAATACTGTATATGCTGTATCTAAATAGTTAGACTTATAGAAGCAGAAAGTCAAATGCTAGAGTTCTTATTCAAAGAGCATAGAGTTTTAGTTATACAAGATGAAAAAGTCTAGAGATTTGCTGTACCACAACATACATACAGTTAAAAACACTGTACTTTATACTTCAAAAATTTATTAGGATAGTAGAGCTTATGTCATGTATTCTTTTTTACCATATTAAAAAAGAAATGTTTATTGGATACAATCTTACACTTCAGAAAGAAGGTGAGCCAGAGAGCAAGAGTAAGCAGTATCTCACAATACTTGTAAAAGCGAAAAGATATAACCATTTGGTATTGAACAATAGGGCTGATTTATTATATTTCAGTATCTGAAAACCTATGTGATTTTTATAGTATATTAATAATTAGAAAGTAGAATGAATAAATATAAAAACTCCTTCATTACTAGGATTAATATACCAAAATATGCATAATAACTACACAAAAAACAAACTACAAAACTTTCTTAAGAAAGAAAAGCTAAATTGAATAAATGGACATGGATATATACATTGCTGAGAAGATATATATTAATGACCTTTTCAATATTGAAAAATCATCTACTTATATTGCAATATCATTGTGTTTATTTCAATATGAGCTTAAGTGCTCTAACAAACATCAATATATAATGATTTGAGTATGAAAGAAATTTATTTCCTCTTAACCTAATAGTCCAGAGGTGAGAGGCCCTGGCACATCAGGGTGGTTTTTTTCATCCTTAGTGTGTGACTTCTGAATTTGCTCTAGTTTTTTTTTATTTCCCACTTAGCTAGAAGGAGAAAATAAAGATACTTGGCAAAGTAATCTGTAAGGAGATTTCCCAGATTTGCACACATCTCATTGGCAGGAACCTAGTCACACTGCCACATCTGGCGACCAAGGAGACTAAGTGACATCTTCCAAAATGGTGGAATCTCTACCTGCTTAGTAACAAACCAACATAAAACTTAGTGGCTTAAGCCAACAATTATATGATGTTTTGTAAAACTTTCAGAGGCTCAGGAACTTGGGAGGAGCTTTGCCCCATCCTGATCTTGGAGTAAGAGAGAGAATGGTAAGTTGGAGTAAAGCTATTGGATGATGGAACAGCTGGTGGCTCATCAGACATTTTCCTCTCTTGTTACCCCAGAACTTTTCCATGGTCTTCGAGCATGCAGCCTTTGGGCACTTGGGCTGCTTACATGGCAAGTAAGTGCTTTACAGGGAGAGCTTTCCAGGCAAGGAGGCACAGAATTCATTGCCCTAAGAAATCACTTGAAGAAGTCTTAAGATACCACCTAGTTATCTCTATTGCACTCTGTTAGTGGACACAGACAAAATCCACCAAATTCAAGAGGATAACACATGGGATACACCTGTTAGTAGAAAAATGTAAAAAAAAAAATTCAGGCTTAATTTTAAAATTGTGATATATATTAAAAGGAAGAATGGGAGATTAGAAACTGAAAAATACTTTTTAGTCTCTGTCCAGCACACACACACACACACACACACACACACAATATGTAGAAAGTTAATCCAAGGTCTCATCTGGCTCAAAGCTAAAAATATAATGTTCTTATTTGCATCAGTTCTAAGGATGAGTGTTTGGGGTTGGGGGACTAATAATATAAAGACAAACACACCAGTATTCATGGGGGATTAAAAATAAGAAAGTTTCAATAAATAAACTACTATTTGAAAAGAGAAGATATGAAAACATTCAGTTTTCTATCACAGACATCGAATCCTGCTTGACAGAGCATCCTAGGTTAATCCTGATTTGCTAGCTCCTGACTCTTCTTTACAAAAGGAATTCCCTTCTCCACAGTCCCCCTTTGCAACTACATAGCCCTTTGTGAATTCTCTCTTACCTATAGCTCTATAGCCACTCTTCCTGCAGGTGTTGGAGACTATGGAGGCTTGATGTCCTGAGAATATTGTTGGAGCTGGAATAATCATGGGTTTCTAATAACTGTGGTTAGGCTTGTAATTGATTTGACAATACAATTCCCTCCAAAATTTAGTAGTCTCTGGTCTACTTTGCTTCCAATTGGTTCTATGTAAAATAACTATTCACAAAGATCTCTTCAGGTTACAGTTCCTAAAGTTGACAGTTTTTTAAATATACACATGAATGGCTTCTGAACTTTGTCACTCATTTCTTTCTGCCCTATAATCGGGGCTCCCTTGAGGGATCTGTATCTTTGGGTTCATGTGGGAAGGCAACACGCTAAATCTGCTATTTGCTTCCAGGTTGCTTTTGGGCTGTAATATTACTTCCAGCTGTTTCCAAGGTCTTAGATGTCTAGATATTCATTCAATTTAAATTTTAGGCCACTGGCAGAGTGGCCTAAAGAAAAGAGGCCACTTTTCTTTAGGCCACTTTAGGCTGAGCCTCTTTTCTTTCCATCTTTGCTTACAAAACTGGCAAATTTTTAGCTGAATATCTCTTGTACTGTGTATTACTAAAAGTAACAAGGAACAGCCATCACTAACAAACAGTCTACATTGTCTCAATCAGTTTCCATATGATTACCATGTTGGTAGGAAAAGGGTCTTACTTTCAGGTTACTACAGCAAGTGTTGGTCAAATGCTTTGCCTTGCTGTAAAATGGGTGACTAAGTCACAGAACTATAACAATATCTCTGTTCTTTCTAGTTATTAAACAAATTGCTAAGACAGTCCTTTATTTCTAGTTTTTTTTTTTTGTCAGTATCCCATATCCCAGAAGACAGTTCTACTTCTTAAGCTTTGACTAGTGTACTGTAACAATATCATATTATACACTGTTAAATGAAAGAGAAGTTTTTTTCCCCCTCATGTTATTAATTCAAGCAAGAATGTTCGAGGGCAATAGATTTTTAAAGAAATGTGTCAGAAGTGGTACTCATCACTTCAACTTACTCTCTTTGGCATTGATTTAATCACATGGCCATAGTAATTTGTAAAGCTAGGCAGCCTATATCCAGCTAACATTTTAGGTCTTCTATTGTAAAAGAAAGAACAGGAGAAGAGAAGGATAGATAATAGGAGATAGTTAGAAGTTTTCGTGATATTCTGGTAAAAAAATCTAATGTAAACTTTCTAGAAAACAATTTAAATAAATCATTCTAAATTAACCTAGAATAATAAGCATGTGAGAATAATTATAAAGATCCAGAAAACAAAGACTAATAGAGTTGGAAGGAAATTGGGAAAACAATTTTTAATATATTTTATTGATTATGCTATTACAGTTGCCCCATTTCTCCCCCATCATTCCCCTCCACCCTGCACAGCCCCTCCCACCCACATTCCTCCCTTTAGTTCATGTCCATGTGTCATAAATTCTTTAGCTTCTACATTTCCCACACTATTCTTGCCTTCCCCCTGTCTATTTCCTACCCACCATCTATGCTACTTATTCTCTGTACCTTTTCCCCCTCTCTCCTCCTCCCACTCCCCTGTTGCTAACCCTCCATATGATCTCCATTTCTGTAGTTCTGTTCCTGTTCTAGTTGTTTGCTTTTGTGTTAGGTGTGGTTGTTAATAGCTGTGAGTTTGCTGTCCTTTCACTGTCACATTTTTTATCTTCTTTTTCTTAGATAAGTCCCTTTAACATTTCATCTAATAAGGGCTTGGTGATGATGAACTCCTTTAACTTGACCTTATCTGAGAAGCACTTTATCTTCCCTTCCATTCTAAATGACAGCTTTGCTGGATAGAGCAATTTTGGATGTAGGTCCTTGCCTTTCAAGACTTCAAATACTTCTTTCCAGCCCCTTCTTGCCTGGAAGGTCTCTTTGGAGAAATCAGCTGACAGTCTGATGGGAGTGACTTTGTAGGTGACTGTCCCCTTATCCCTTGCTGCTTCTAGAATTCTCTCCTTCATTTTAATCTTGGCTAATGGAATTACGATGTGCTTTGGCATGTTCCTCCTTGGGTCCAACTTCTTTGGGACTCTCTGAGCTTCCTGGACTTCCTGGAAGTCTATTTTCTTTGCCAGATTGGGGAAGTTCTCCTTGATTATTTGTTCAAATAAGTTTTCCACTTGTTGCTCTTCTTCTTCCCCTTCTGGTATCCCTATAATTCAGATGTTGGGGATGTTTAAAGATGTCCCGGAGGTTCCTAAGCCTCTCCTCATTTTTTTTTTTTTTAATTTTTGTTTCTTTCTTGTTTTCTGTTTGGTTGGTTGTTTCTTCTTTCTGGTCCACTCCATTGATTTGAGTCTCAGTTTTCCTCCCATCTCTATTGGTTCCTCATGCATTTTCTTTCATTTCATTTATTGTAGCCTTCATTTGTTCATCTAATTTGTGAGCAAAATCAACCAATTCTGTGAGCATCCTTATCACCAGGGCTTTGAACTGTGCATCTGATCAGTTGTCTATCTCTTCGTTGTTTAGGTGAATTGGCTCTGGGGCTTTGATCTGTTTTCCCGTTTGAGCCAGTTTTTTTTTTTTTTGGGGGGGGTCTGGTCATGGCTGTTACATAATGAAGGGTGGAGCCTTTGGTGTTCCCCAGTGCGGGACAGCCCAGTGGCTGAGTAGTGACGTTGTATGTGGGGATGGGGTCCAAGAGAGAATGATGGCACTTGCTCCACTATCTCTTGGATTCCAGACCCTTCTGCCGCTTCCCTTCACCTGGATTATCTGTATGTGAATGTGGGACCACCTGGTCAGCCAGCCACCTTGCATGGCCTCACTGGGTCTGCACAGTTGCCACCCTGTGTCTGTGGTCTACTAGCCGCCACCTGTGCGCCTGGGGTCTGCTAGCTGCCGCCTGCACACCTGGGAGCTGCTAGCTGCTGCTGCCTGGGTTCCCCAGGTCCGCACCTCTACTTTTTCCTGCCTCAACTCCGCCCCTCTTACCAGTTGGATGAAAGGTTGTTGGACTTCTGTACAGTTCAATCTTCTATTATTTCTGGTTGTTTTCTTGTTTGTAAGTATTTGTTGTCTTTAATTTTGGTTGTGAGGGGAGGCACAGTGTGTCCGCCTACACCTCCATCTTGGCTGGAAGTCTGGGAAAATAATTTTTACTAAAAGAGATTTCAATGTTTGAAATAAAAGAAAATGTTGCTAAAATAGGAATAGAAAAGTAACCTAAAAGGTATAATACAACAATTTATAAAGCATGATTTATAAAAATATAGTATATGATAAAGATTATATTTCAAGTAGTTGAGTCATTATTAAATAATATTTATTAAAATGATTTTTATAAAATCAAACTACAAAATTTTTAGAAGACTATAGAATTGAATATTTGCATAATAACGGAGCAAGAATAAATTTTCTAAGAATTATCACAAACTTTAAAGAGTGAAAGAAATCATAAAGGGTAATATTGAAATAAATGATTGATAATTGTTGCAAGTAAAAATGACCATCAATCTTATTAAACATGTAAATGTAAATCTAGAAAATTTATATAATTTATAAAATATGTATAAGTATTTATATCTTTAAAGAGTGAAGTTATTGCAAATAAATGAGAAAAAGATCAACACTCTGACAGTATAATGTCTAAAGATATAAGCCACAAAAGAAGAGGCAGACTGTTTTAGACAATTAAGGAAAAACATCTAACTTTATTAGTTATAAAAGAAACAAACAATAAGAACAATTTTCAATTATTAGGAAGGAACTTATTAAAAGATCTAATATTGACAAGTTTGTGGTGAAATGGGAACATTCATGCAATGCTGAAGGAAGTTTACTTTTATTATTTTTAGAATAGAATAATATATGTCAAATAATCAAAATATTCATGTTTTTAATGATAATCATAAACCTTGGGGAGTTAAGCAAATATGTAGCATTGTGCAAATTTACAGAAATATATCTATAAAAGTGGCCATCAAAATGAAAACACTGCAACTTCAGAGTGGTCTCTCACACATGCAGTGAAATCCTGAACAACATTAAAATTAGTGCTATACATATCTATTTATTTACACAGAATGATACCAATGCTATTTAAGTAAGAATACTTTATAAGGTCATATTTTATGTAATATATGTGCCCATGTGCACATATACATGTGGAAAACATTTATTTTTTCCTAAGGTGATAAATATTTGAAGAAGTTTATGGATTAGAAAAAGTAATTAGGTTAAGTGAATTAACTAGCTTAATAAGGACAAAAATATTGTAAATAAATTATCTGTTGAGTACAATTAGTTATCTAATTAGAAATTATTAAGTGAGTATATTTTTGCTGCACCTGAGTGTTTTATTGAGTTTCTACTTAATTATAATATATTAGCTAAATTGATATATGAATAAAAGTTTAATCAAGAAACATTAAAACTGACCTTGGTTGGACATCATAAAGCAAAGCTAAAGGTCGCTGGTTCAATTCCCAGCAAGGGCACATGCCCTGGTTACATGTTTAGTCCCTGGTTGAGGGTGTGTGAGAGGAAACCAATTGTTTTTCTCTCACATTAATGTTTCTCTCACTCTCTTTTCCCCTCCCTACCATGTCTCTAAATGTACACATAAATAAATAAAATCTTAAAAAAAGAAAGATGAAGCTAACATTACTAATTTGTACCTGTTGCTCATATTTTTATATGCTTCAAACTTTCATTCTGAAAGAAATATCTTAAAATTTAGAAAAAATACACACACACATATCAAGGCAGTGGCTGTTACCACTCTGCTGTTTGGCTAAACTAATATTAATCCATGTTGTTATGTTCTGTAATACTCATCTTCACATTTAAATGTGTGAGATAAGTCACCTAGTTAAGTGAAAACTGGATAACCTAATGTAACAAGTTTGAACATCAGCTAAAATCTTTTATGTGGCACTTGGCTCACAAATGTCTGCCTGGGCAGGTGGTATTGGTTTTAAAAGAAAAACATAGTTTGCCTTGAGTATTTCAGAAAACTCTGGGAATCATTTTCAGACTCTGGTAAAGGAGAGAGGTGTCATTTCCTTGACAGCCCAGCGGTTTCCCTGTTACTGTTTTCCTGACAGATGCCAGGAACAGATTGATGTGTAAAGAAAGGGGGGTACAAGAAAGCCATACATTAAAACTCATTAGCCAGAGATAGACATGTTCTGCTTGGAGCCAGCCAGAAGCATTTTTGATGTAGAGAGAATGTATAACATTCTTAATGTATGTGCTTTTTAACGTATAGGGACTAGATTCACACACATGGTGCTTGCCTGAATGTGAAGAAAACATTGTGGCTTAATGACAGGTAGCCTTCCAGGAATATGTAGCAGAAATGAATCAGTCTTAAACACAACTTGCGGTATAAAGTGCACTTTATTATTTCATTTCTTTATCCCCTTGGCTTGTGCCTGTGGAATTAAAGTGTGATAATGGAACTATCCATTACTGTCAAAAACAAATAAATAAAAATTAAAAACTAACATCACCAAACACATAACCTGAAGAAATACGGGAAGGACATGTTTTTGTTTTGTATTTTTATCAACTTTTATTTTTTATCATTCTTTTAAGGATTTGAAATCAGGGAGATGTGTTTGTGAAAATAAAATAATTTTTCCCCTAAGTTTGTTGTTTCATTGACCCTGGGTATTTTCTTTTTTTGGAGACAGGACTATAGAAATGACTGCCAATTCTTTATGCAGAGAACAGTTTGACACATTTACAAATTTATAGATTTCTGGTAACTTCACCATGCTTGAATGAATATTTTCACTCACAACATAAACCAATTTCCTTATCACTAATAGTGATACACTGATGTCAATCATCATGAGAACTATTTAAAAACCAAGTGCCCTACTTACAGTCAATTTAGCACTCCATAGGAAAGGCAATCACAGGTGCTGGACAAGCAAAGGACTGTAAGACTACAGTCCCTGAAAGCCACAGAGAGAGAACTTATGAAATGGCAGGCTGCATTTACCACAAGCAACACCAAGGCTAATGTGTCTAATTGGCAAGTAAATGTGCCCCATTATTCACACAAAAAAATTAACCCCCTGAGAAGAGTTTCTACATATTATCCATAGGAAATAAATCAACTATATCTTAGATTGACTAAGGTAAATGTTAAATACAATAATAGCATAAAATGATCTTCAATTTCTAAACTTGCTTCCATTTGGGATATTATTTTCAGTGGAGAAAATGGCAGCTAAATAGAATATGCTTATCTCTTCTTCTTTTTTGTCACTTTTAACATTACAACACTCTTCTCAGATAATTGGTAATGAACACACAACTTCTTAGTGAGCATCCCAAGATGCTACCTCCAACTCTGTTCTTTCCTACCAAGCTGCCTCTCCTCCCCAACTATAAGCTTTGCTTCTGTCAGTGTTCCTAGATGGAGGTTGAATTTCCTGCATTCCATGTGCCAAGTTCCAAGACCATGTGACAGTTGTCACAAGTGCCCAGGTTTCTTCTTAACCCAAACATCCCAATTTTACAAAACTGCTTACATTTCTGCAGCATATTTCATCTTCTCTGACACACTCAAAATATCTGATTGCTCTTATTTACCAATAGCCTAATATTTCTCTTGTTCATTATGGAATTTGGCATTTGGTTAAACTTCTATGAATGTCCACAATTTTAACCCAGGAACCCAGAATTGTTTGCGCCTCTCAACACCAAGCACCACTGCCATCTTTTCTAAGTCCTCTCTGTAGACACTGTGATCCCTTGTAACTGCTCCAACTTGAATTCAGACATAAAAAATGTCTAAACACATCTTCCTGCCCTTTTTCTTTTTCATCATCATACTCTTCCATGCATGTTTATTGGACTCATTATGATATCTTGTTTCTCTTGATTTCATCTGTGTTTATCCATTGATTACCTCCTTTATGGTTTCATTTCCTTCTTGAATGTTCAGCTAAGGTCAATCTCCTTGATCTTGCTTTTTTGAAATAGCTGCCCTGAGAACTCTCACCATTTGCCATCTCTGTTAATGCATCTAGACAGCTGAATTTTCCCTCATGAAATCACATAACTGTACATTTTGGTGCCACTAAAAATAACTTCAATTTCCTTTAGGTTACAATACTAATCAGCTATCACAACCCAACCCACTCTATTTACCCCTATAACTGTAGTAATCAAGGCTTTCAATAAGGAAAAATAAAAGAGAGAAATAAGGTATCTAATGAATCAAATACTTGAAAAAATTTGGGCAGTGACTCTCATCCTTTTGCATTCAGAGAATTTCCTGCAGGGCTTGTTAAAATAAAATTGCTGGGCCACATTCCAGAATTTCTGATTCAGTAGGTCTAAAATGGAAATTGATAATCTGATTTTCCAACATGTCGCCAGGGGTAAGGACAACACTTTGAGAACCATTGAACAGAATTTTCTTTAAACATGTTGGGATGTAGGTGCTCAAAGATATCATAAGAATATATCTATCTTGTCCTGGCCAGGTGGCTCAGTTGGTTGGAGAATCATCCAGTACACCGGAAGGTTGTGAGTTTGACTTTCAGTCAGGGAAAATGCTTAGGTTGTGGGTTTGATCCCCCATCCAGTGCATGAGAGGCAGCCCATCTATGTTTCTCTCTCTCTTCCTTCCTCTCTCTAAAATCAATAAAAACATATCCATAGGTGAATATTAAAAATAAAAAATAATAATATACCTATTTTCTCTCTTTCTCTTTATCTTCTTCTGTGTTGGCCTCATTGCTCAGACAATGTTTTGTCCCATGACAGAACAAATGGTACCAGCAATTTCAGGATTAAGGATCCTTTCTGACTCATACACCTAGAGGAAAAAAGACTGTCTTTCTCCATAACTTTTATAAAAATACCAGAAGATAAACTGGAAGGAGTCAGCCTTCTTCGAGGTAATTAAGTTGATTTATATTTGTAGGGACCAGCAAAGAAGAGGATCCACAAAGAGAGTATGTGGGTTAGATCAATGTCCTCTGCAGTGTGTTTTACATCTCTTTGCCCTGCCCTTAAAACACTCCCACACTCCCTCTCTCTTAGTAAAGGATCTTATTGTTGATTTAACAAAATAGCCTAGGTTATAAGACAAGTCATTGCTCAACTCTTGGCCCAAACAAGTAATTACAAACATGTGTGTTTTTAAGGCTTTCAGAGTATTATAGCAGAAATTAAACAAATGAGCAAATGAACAAACAAACAAACAAAGCAGTACTAGAGAGGAAAAGAGTAAAGAAGTAGTCTAGGCTGAATAGAAAAACACATACACACACAAAAGAACTAAGATTATTTTCTTTGGCATTAAAAATTATTGGATCATAGGATATATCCTTATCTTCTTTATTTCAATTTGGAAGAAAAATGTTTCCTGTTCATAACACTACTACCATGAAAAGAGCTATTGTTTACAGAGGAATTTATTAATCAACTTTCCCTTCCCATTTCTCTATTTGTAACTCTCATTTTCTCAGTCTAACAAATTTAGTAAGTCTATACATTTAATCAGACCTATTCAATTAGCCATATGTGATTGTATATTTGAGTTCAGTAAAAATTAGCTTACACTGTACCTGCTTTTTTAAAAAACTAAATGCCATGTAGATATTTACAGGATAATAAATATTCATTTATTTCATTCTCTTAAAGTCTGAATACCATTTCAGTATATACATTGCAACATGAATTATTTAAACATTTCCTAGTTGTTGAATATTTAGTTGTCCCCAATGTTGTCTTTCCATAAACAATGCCACAAATGAGACCCTTATGTATTTATATTTTCATTTTTTCTGTTTAGTTTTGTAGTATAAAATTCCAGATGTGAAATCGCTGGGTCATAGGATATGCATTTTTTAAGCTTTTGATTTACGTACTCTCCTGAGCAAGCACATGGTTTACCTGAAGATTTAATTTTCATTTTCTCACCTGCCTGCCCACGTTTGATATTAACATACTTTTCATGTTGGCCAATACAATAGTTATGTTATCTCTTATGTCAATTAACTTTGTATATCTTTGAAAACTTGTGCAGTTGGAAATTTTTTCAAGTGTGTGCTTATTTGAATTTTTGTTTCTGTTTTGCCTTTTTGTTCATTTGTGGTATTCTAATAACAAAAATTGTTAACATTTATTGAGGTACATTTGTAATGTATCATGTTTGTCCTAGTATTCTAACAAGCATGTTTCATTTAATGATCGCATTAATCTTATAAACATGTACTATAATTATTCTCATTCTACAAAGGGAGATCCAAGAGCAGGCAGATTAAATCATTTCCAGATGTCACACTATGAGTAGTAAATACAGCCATTATCAAGCATAGGTCTGCTTGATATCAAAAATATATGCCCCTTATCATTCCATAAACTTTTAAATTTCAGTCCTTTTAAGCAACTGCTACCACCTTTTCTGCCTTTTCTTGGACTGTCTTTAAATCTCACATGAACTTGCGAAAGTCTTCTTTCTTTCTAGTCTTAAAGTATTTACCATTATCATGCACTATATCTCTGCATAAATCTTTCTATAAGTCTGGTCATAACTCTCCATGGGCTAGGATCCTTTAGGCGGCCCCCTGTCTGTACACAAGAAAACCCAAATTACTTGTCAAGGCTACAAGAGTTTCCATTGTGGAGCCCTCATTCACCACAATTCTACCTTTGTCAACTGCATGGAACACTTCTTAATGTTACTCATTCTACTGTCCAACCGAACAAAACAATTTAAATACAATGTCTTACAGTCCTTAGGGTAAATAATCACACTTGCTTTTGTGTTAAATACATCCTGCCCTACCCTATGTCACCAACCAACCCCAACAAATACACATACACCCCTCATTCTACTAATATGTTTTTCATCCAACATTCTAATAACCTCCCTTTTTATATTTTTTTGTACTACCTACCCTTATTTTCACCTGCCAGCCCCTGCTTCTTTCTATGCAACTTCTTAGCCATTTTCTGCCTAGAAAATTTTATTTAATAATTTAGGTCAATCTGACTGCACTTTATTTTAATTTTGAATAACAGAGATCTTGTCTGGTCCACTTCACATCCTGCATGTCTAGAAAGAGGTCCAGTGTGTGTATTACTTTTGATGAATAAGTGAAAGAACAAATTTATATTATGTGTCCACCTGCCAACTTTCTTCTAAAGGTTAAAAGACCAAATGAATTATTTTAAAGCAGCCATTGAGTATATCCTTTTATAGTTTTTAAGTTTGTACATGATGAACAATTTTATTATTTAAAAATGTCTTTAAATAAGCAACAATGTATGTAATTTCTACACAACTCAGTACTCCGAAATAAAATACCATAAAGGATTTACCCACAAATTAAATAGTAGTAACACCAAAATAACAGAAAAGAATTTGTCTATCAATTAAAGTTGCTTTTTCCTAATGCTAACTTCAGTATGTACTTAGACATTTTTAAATGTTGCATTATTTATATCATTTACACATCATATCCCATCTAATACATACTAGTAAATATTCATATAATTTATTATAAATTCTATGTAAATTTTTCAATTGTGAAAGTCAATTTTAAATATATTGGTTGCAGAATTGTTTCATCTATGACTTTTGTTACTTGGAATCCTTAAAACACTGTTAAAAAGATACACTGAAAAAATGTTTTTGTGTGGATATTCTACCCTTTTTGACAGCATGGATAGACCTGGAGAACATTATGCTAAGTGAAATAAACACCCCATGATTTCACTCATATGTGGAATCTAATGAACAAACTGAACTAACAAGCAAAATAGAGACAGAGTTAGAGATAGAGAGAAGGCTGACAGCTATTGGTGAAGGGGGTTTAGGGGATAGAGGGGTTAAGCTAAAAGGAAAAACAACTCATGGACATGGACAACAGTGTGGTGATTGTGGTGGGGGAGGGGGCTTTATGAGGTATAAGAGGTAATGGAAAATACAATAAAATATGTAGACATTAAATTATTGAGCATTCTATGCATAATTTAGATAAATTTCTTTAGATCAGAAAATCTTCTCTTTGATGAAATTCTGTAAAAAAAGAGATTAAATCCTGTGTATTCTTAAAATTTTTCCTTTTCCCAAGTTTGTGATGTTATAATAATTTGTGTAAAACCATTAGGCCAATTTACCAGTGCCACTATGAAGGATCTATGAGTTGCTTATAAAAATTGCCCCATTTCTACCTCAGATTTCTGGAACAATATGAATTACAACTAGTCTGTTTGTATATTGAAAGTTACTTCATGCTACTTTAAATACAAATGGAAACCATGGGGAAGAGTGAAAGGAAATACTTATTCCATGTTACATGGTATCAAAATAATCAGTCAAGTTGAAATAAGTGAGGGAGGGAGAGGAGGGGAGAGGTTAGGAAAGGAAATTCAGACTGGTGTCCCAACACTGCGGACAACATCAGTTAATGCATAAAACAGTTTTGAGCTTTGAGGCGAATGTAAATAGAAGTAATCAACCTAACAAAAAATTGATTTAGCATCTTTGTAAAGTTGGGGTAAGATGCTTGTGGAAATTTAGAATCTTTCAGATTTTATTCAGGTAACATGGAAAACATATATTATGATATATAACATCTCAGTGGGAACTGGAGCATTATCTCATAATTAAACATATTATTGTTTACTAATAAAACATATACCAAAGAGTAATGACTGTCATTAGTCACCTATAAGTTTGGAACCAGTTTTTCTAACAAATGAGTTCTGGTGAAGTTAGGTTGTGCTGACAAACGGGTTTTTAAATAAAGTAATAATAAAAACTCACAACTTTGTTTTATCCCAGAGTATAGATCTTAGCAGTATAAAAAAACAATTGTGGTTCCATATTCCATGTTTGCTTGCATATTAGGCATGCACTCAAATCCTTATTGACGGGAAAAAATAATACATCTGAAAAAATTAGAGATGTTTGTGTCACTCTGACACTACAAAGGCTTCAGTGCTGCAGTTCATGTAGTGTGACAGCATGGTAA
Source organism: Glossophaga mutica (assembly GCA_039655065.1). Classification (NCBI taxonomy): domain Eukaryota; kingdom Metazoa; phylum Chordata; class Mammalia; order Chiroptera; family Phyllostomidae; genus Glossophaga; species Glossophaga mutica. The sequence continues at coordinate 92,470,154 of CM077310.1, forward strand.
ACTATTAAATCAATATACTTGGACAGGGCACTTAAAAGAAAAAAATGTGTGTAGATGTGAATAGGGGGTCTTGGCAGGCAACATTCAGAAAGAACAAGAAAAATATTTCTTGCTGCAATTGTACAGGTGTTTATAATTTAAAATATAACAGTAGAGTGCCCTCACTGGGTGGTTCAGTTGGTTGGAGCACCGCCCCTTACACCAGAAGGCTTTAAGTGGATTCTCTAGTGGGTTCATTTCCTGGACAGGCACAAACCTGGGTTGCGAGTTCAATCTCAGGTGGGGGCCGTACATAGAGAGGAAACTGATTCTCATTCTCTCTCTCAAAGAAAAAGAATAAAATAACAGAAGATTCTGATAGCTCCCTCTCTATCTATTTCCTAAGTCCTGTGGCTGAGACTCATCAGAGGGATGATAATGACAATAGTATACTATAGGTGTCATAGTAGCAAAATACCTCAGCTTCTGTGGAACCTGAGACAGGATCACCTTTCTTTGTCTGAGGACGGGAGAAGGCCTTACAAATGAATTAGGTTTGAGTTTTTGTGGATGAGTTGTCCTCTGCTCCAACAGCCTAAGGACTGCCGGTGTGCTTTCAGGCATGGGATAGGGGATCACACTGCTGTTATTCATACTAAACACCAATGACTGACTTGTCAGCAACACCAATGAAAGTAGATGGACCAGGGTGTGAACCACATCAGCTGGTCACTGCTGTGGTTACTTCACTGAATATAGATACTCTGGATTTTCTTTCAGCATTTATTTTTTTAATATTTATTGTTTAGAGGGAAAGGGAGAGATAAAGAGAGGAAGAGAAACATCTATGTGAGAAACATCGATCAGTTGCCTCTTGCATGTGCCCCCCACCCTCACTCCACCAAACTCTAACCCAAGCATGTGCCTCAACTGGGAATGGAACTAGTGACCTCTTGCTTTGTGGGACATGTCCAACCCACTGAGCCACGGCAGCCAGGGCATAGCACTTTCATAATATATCCTCCATGTTCTTATATCTTGCATTTCTCCCACTTGTATTTGCCTTCATGCTTAGACTCTGCTGGATAGAGTTAGATGTGAAATATGACTTAGAATTCTTAAATGTTTGAAAAATTGTTAGTGTTTCATTTAATGAAGTAACAGCCATGTAAAAATATAGAAAACACTGTGAACTAAATTGTTTTTTTCTCCACAAATAATACAACTCAGCAAATACATTTTGTGAACTGTGTGTGAATATTTCAGCTGTGGATGAGAAAAAGCTTCTTGTCAGTGAGGTAGAGAAACTCAATATAGACAACAGTTGTAGTTACAAGATTTGCTGACTACAATGGACATAACATAGTGATAGAGGAAGACATCTCTAAAGACTGGCAGACAGCAGACCAGCTGAGCCAAAAGAGTGAAATAAAAAACTTTTTTTTCCCAAAAAATGAAAAGATTGGGAATCAGCCAACCTGCTGGTTAAGAATAGAAGGTTCAGTTGGGAGCTAAATGGGGAGCACTGTAGTGCTGGTCTAAGGTTCTAAACATATTTTTTAAAAAAATCACTAAATTACAGAAAGAGACTCTGAGACCTTAGCATGACTACAGCTCCTTGGGGAAAGGAATTTTTTCCACTAGAGATGGTCCTTAGAATGTTTACATCTAAGTACAATTTAAAGGGAAGCATCTTGACAAAAATACTGAAGATTCATGGTTAGATTTAGTGAGCCCTTGTTCAACACTTTGAAAAGAAAAATAAAAATTTTAGTATGTTCTGCAAGGAAAAATGCTTTAGATATATAGTTAGACAATTGGTAACTTTGTAAGTTGTAGCCTTATTTGCTTTAACTTTCTTTTTTTGGTTGTATGCTTGTAGTTGAATAAATTATTAGATACAGTACTTGTGATGATTTTATATTGTTGGTTAATCCAGGTAAAAATTATAGCTCTTGGATATTTGGCTTAGTTATATTATAAAAACAGAAACTAGGTTTAGAGTTTTTACATTTCACATGACATGCATTTAATATATTTGACCTTTAATATTTAGTTTCATATAAAATTTAACTTTTAAAAATCACACAGAAAAATAATACTCAAGATGTTCTTAAGTGAATTTATCGGTGAATTTATGTAATTTCCAAAATGTCTCTGGTTATGTCTTTCTTTAATGTATGCACTAAAAATTTTCAGTAAAAAGTTTTATAAGTTCTGTAATTTCCATAAATTAAAAACACTTCCTTATTTGCTGGGGAAACTTGAGTGAATGAGGTAACACTTGTAGCCTCAATTTTGTCCTCTATTTAAAATGTGATGAGTGCCCTAGGCAAAGCTGGCAGAATAACATCAGTTCAAAGAAGATTCTTCACCAAATTCTGACAGATCTGAACACCTAAGAGTAGAATTTAGCAAAATATTTTATCATTGAAATACAGTTATTCTTAAAATGCTGGGTAAGCAATGGGAAAAAAAATGACAAAAAAACTCTACTGGTCAGAGTGGATCCCAACTCTTCATCTCAGTCTCTGGATGCCATGCCGTACCCGAGAAAGGAACTAAGTAGAAAATAAAACCTCACAGTCTTCACTAATACACTCCTCACCCCAATGAAGACATGATCAATTAGAAGAGAAAAAAGACTGGAAAATGAGGTGGAAAAATCACTTCAAAATAGAATATCCTACCAATCACTAAGGATGTCAGTATCTCAATATCTTAGTGTTTCAGAAGTAGATGCAGAACAAAGCACTGGATCCCTGAAAATGGATCCTGACTGGAAATGGCCCAGGTTCAAGGGTGGTTTTTTTAAGGAAATGGACATATTCTTGTTTATGTTTTGTTAACATTCTTTTAGAACATTTAGCAACCTTTCATAAAAGATCAGTCGATGCTCTCAAAATAAAATCTATATATCACCTTACCTCACCATTTTCTAGTCTATGCTATCTCTTCCCATTCCCTCAGATTACAAAAAATCAGGAAGAACATATTTATATGATTATACACTATAAATGTATATAGTATACATTTATAGTATACATATACCCAGTGTATATGAAGACACATGGACCCACACTATAATTAATAGTAAAGTTATTTATTTCATTTTCTTTTAAAGCCATGGATTAATAGATTATCTAAAATTAAAACATAACATAAATTAAACACAATTAAACATTTTTAATATTTTTGATATTTATTCCCTTGACCTTAAAGGAATCATTATCTTTCAGAAACAAAACTGTTTATTCTCTTTTAAAATAAATAGTAAAATTGCCCCTTCTCTAATCTACATGACAGGACATATGAGTACCACCAGCTGCTTGATATGACACCTTACAGCTTTTTCTACCAGCTACACATTGGGTGTCTTTATTACCTGCTCAAAAATCTTCAGGGAAGAGGTTACTGTCCCTTCTTGGATCAGTGCTTTTCTCGTAGCTCATTTAACATATTGATATTTGCGCAGATTTCTTCTTGCTGAATGTATGTGCACAACAAGTGTGTAACTGCAACCACGTTCATGGAGAAGATTAGAGATATCAGACTGTTGAAGTAGGACTGCGGACTGCAAACCTGAGTTTTCCACCTGCTTCTTCTGAGACTCATGTTACCTGTTAAGTCCATCAAGTCCTATAACTCCCAGTTGCTCTTAAACACAACGAAATATACCAACCCAAGCTATCTTCTCCACTCTCCTTGCCCAGCCTTTTTCACTCAGCCTCTGCTTCTTTCTAACACTGCTGCCCCCACACTTTCTCTCATTTTTTCAGCCTGTTCTTTAGAATCTGTCTTTCACTGTAAACCTACACCTTAAATCCTAAGCCTCTGCATACATTTTTCTCTGATCATAGTTGACATAATTTAACTGTGGCTCTCAGCATCAGCATACGAATCTCCCCTGCAGTTCTCCTAAAGGAACATGGCATTCTCCCATCCACCTACAATGCTGAGAACATGGCAGTCTGAGATGACACTGGCACCCTCCCAGTTTCCTACTTCCAACATCAGTTGGTTATTCTACTTTCCCCACATACAAGCACTTTCCTCCTGAGGTTCACAACATCAGACTGTAGAGTGTTCTATCGCTACTTGTAAACTACAGTTTCCACCCTTTGTACAGTGGATGTTGGAATCTAACTCACATTATTCTCTACTCTGAGACCTTTAATCATCAGAATAAATGAGAACAATCCAATACTCCATACTGAAAATTTCTTTACCAGTTATCAATTTAACCCCCTCATCCTCATACTTTTGGGAATCCCTGGGCTTTGTCAGCAGCCAAACTATTATGTCTCTGTAAATTTAAATTTTAACATATAATATTTGATCAGTTTAATTTATCCTCACCTTTTCAATTAATATTCTAAGTAAATCTCTTTGATTTTACTAAAGGCTTAAGTTTCTCTAACTCAACTCACTTTTGTTCCCAAACTGCCTATCTAATAAAGACATTATGCTACAACTCAAGTGTTCTGTTGTCACATATTCAAATGTTTTTTACTCTGTTCTCTCCTATACTTATTGTGACCTCTTTCCTCAGATCAATATACCCATTCAACACTTTTTACCTTATACCTGGGCTTCTAGTATGGTTGGAAAAAGAAAAAACACATGGTAAGGGGATTGTAGCCACTTCGCATACAAGGTGGTTACTCTTGGTTTGTCAATACTACTCTCCAGCAATTTTATCTATTTATGGTCATTTTTCTTCCCACTGTTTTGCAGTAAGATTTCCCAAATATTCATCACTTTTCAAATCTCTTCCTCAGACCCCTTGCAGAGCACTAAAAGGCTAATAATTTTCCTTTATCTAAGCCTGAAATAAATTAAGTCATTATCCTAATATTACTATCAGTTTCAAGAATCTGAGGTTCCAAACACAAAGAATTCATAGCATGGTTACCTTGAGTATTCCCATATATATTGAAAATTTTGATTATAGTTTTAAAATTTAAAATACCATATTTAATTTAAAAGAATATGCATAAAGACAAAGTATTTACAGTCAGATTACCAAGAATTGCACCACCTAATATTACAGTGGATCCTCATTATTTGTGGACTTTTATATTTGCAAATTTACCTAGTTATTAAAGTTATCTGTAACCTCAAAACCAATACAGTGCTTTTGTAATTCAAGGACAGATATCTGTATAGTGGCACAAAATATCTGGGATAGAGGCATCCATGTTGCAGGCTAGGGAGAAGCAAGTTAACACTGCCTCCCTATTACAGCTTCCAATATTGTGAACAAGTGTGCTTTCTGTGGTCTTTTTAGTACCTATTTGTTTATTTCCTATTCTTTTAAAGCAACAAATTAATTGATTATTTAAAATTAAAAAACATATAAATATTATTATAAGTTCTTAAGATTTTGTTTTAAATCTATTTGTTCATTTTTATTTCATTTTATATTTTTATTGTTGTTCCATTACAGTTGTCCCCATTTTCCCCCATTATTCTCCCCTGTGCCACCCACCAGCTACCTCCCATTTTCAATCCTCCCCACCCCTATTGTCTTTGTCCATGGGTCCTTTATACTTATTCCTTGACTTGACCCTTCCCCTTCTTTCTCCCATTATCCCCATGTCCCTTCCATTCTGGTCACACTCAGTTTGTTCTTTATTTCCATGTCTCTAATTCTATTTTGTTCACCTGTTTGTTTTGTTGATAAGGTTCCACTTATAGGTGAAATCAAATGATGTTTGTCTTTCACTGCCTGGTTTACTTCACTTAGCATAATGCATTCCAGTTCCATCCATGCTGTTGTGAAGGGAAGGAATGCCTTCTTTCTTTCTTCTGCTTAGTATTCCATTGTGTAAATGTACCATAGTTTCTTGGTCCACTCATTTACTGATGGGGAATTAGGCTGTTTCCAATACTTGGCTATTATAAATTGTGCTGCTATGAACATTGGGATGTATAAGTTCTTTTGAATTTATGTTTCAAGATCCTTAGGATATAATCCTAGCAGTGGAATTGCCAAGTCAAAAGGCAATTCCATTTTTAGTCTTTTGTGGAAATTCCATACTGTTTTCCATAGTGGCTGTGCCAGTCTGCATTCCCACCAACAATGTACTAGAGTTCCTGTTTCCCCACAACCTCGCCAGTACTTGAAGTTGGTTGATTTGGTTATGATGGCCATTCTGACTAGTATGAAGTGGTATCTCATCGTGGTTTTAATTTGCATCTCGCTGATGGCTAGTGATGCTGAGCATCATTTCATATGTCTCTGAGCCCTCTGTATGTCCTTCTGGGAGAAGCATCTGTTCAGGTCCTTTGCCCATTTTCTAATTAGATTGTTTGTCTTCTTGGAGTGGAGTCCTGTGAGTTTTTATGTATTTTGGAGATCAAACCCTTGTCTGAGGTATCATTGGCAAATATATTTTCCCATACAATTGGTTCCTTTTTCATTTTGCTAATGTTTTCTATAGGCATACAGAGGCTTTTTATTTTGATGAAGTCCCATTTGTTTATTCTTTCCTTTATGCCCCTGTTCTAGAGGACATATCAATGAAAATATTTTTGAGTGGAATATCTGAATTTTCCTGCCTATGTTCTCCTCTAGGACTTTCATGGTGTTGTGAGTTGTATTTAAGTCTTTTATCAATCTTGAGTTTATTTTTGTGTGTTGCGTAAGTTGGTGGTTTTTTAATTTAATTTTTTTGCATGCAGCTGTCCAGATCTCCCAACACCATTTGTTGAAGAGGCTATTTTTACTCCATTTTATGCTTCTGTCTCTTTTGTTGAATATTAATTGACGATAGAGACATGGGTTTATTTCTGGGCTCTCAATTCTATTCTATTGATCTACGTTTCTGTTCTTATGCTAGTACCTGACTGTTTTGATTACTGTAGCCTTGTAATATAGTTTGATATCAAGTATTGTGATCCTTCCTGCCTTGGTCTTCTTTTTTAAGTTTGCTGAGGTTATCTGGGGTCATTTAGGGTTCAATAGAAATTTTTGAAATATTTGTTCTATATCTGTGAAATATGTCATTGATGCTTTAATAGGGATTGCATTGAATCTATAAATTGCTTTGGGTAGGGTAGACATTTTGATGATGTTAATTTTTCCAGTCCATGAACATGGGATATGCTTTCATTTATTTGTGTCTTCCTTAATTTTTTCTTCAGTGTTCTGTAGTTTTCTGACTATATATTTTTTACATAGTTGGTCAGGTTTATTCCTAGGTACTTTACTTTTCTTGTTGTTATAGCAGACAGTATTCTCTTCCTAATTTCTCTTTCTGATGTTTCATTGTTAGCATACAAAAATGCATTCAATTTCTGAATATTGAATTTGTACCCCACTGGTTGCCAAATTCCTTTATTAGGTTGAATATTTTTTGGTGGAGTCTATAGGGTTTTCTATGTACACTAACATGTAACCTGGAAACAATGGCAGTTTTACTTCCTCCTTTCCAATTTGGATGCCTTTTACTTCTTTATGTCTGACTGCTGTGTCTAGAACTTCCAGTACTAAAAACAACTATATGCCAAGAAATTAAAAAACCTGGGTGAAATGGACAAATTTTTAGAAGCATATAATCTTCCAAAACTGCATCAAGAAGAAGCAAGAAACCTGAATATACAAATAACATCTAACTAAACTGAAGCAGTAATCAAAAAACTGGGCACACGAAAGCCCTGGACTGGATGGCTTCATAGGAGAATTTTATAAAACATTTAAGGAAGAGCTAACCCCTATCCTACTCAAATTATTCCAAAAAAACCAAGAGGAAGGAAATCTCCCAAACTCTTTTTATGAGTCCAGTGTCATCCTAATCTCCAAACTAGATAAAGTCACAAGAAAGAAAGAAAACTACAGACCAATATCAGTAATGAATATAGATGCTAAAATCCTCAACAAAATATTGGCAAACCATATCCAGCAATACATTAAAAAGATCACATACACCATGATCAATTGGGATTCATCCAAGGAATGCAAGGATGGTACCATATTCACAAATCAATAAACATAATACATCACATAAACAAAAGAAAGATAAAAATCACAAGATCATATAAATATAATCTGAAAAAAATATTTGATAAGATATAGCACCCATATATGATACAAACACTCAGCAGAGTGGGAGTAGAGGGAGCATATGTCAACATAATAAAGGCCATATACAAGAAATCTACAACCAACATAATACAGCCAATGAGAAAAAAACTGAAAGTTTTCCCACTAAGATCAGAAATAGGACAAAGGTGTCTGCTTTCACCACTTTTTTAAAAAAAAATTTTTGAGAAATTCTGGACAAGATGGAGATGGAGGTGGATACACCGTGCCTCCTCTCACAACCAAAATTAAGGACAACAAAGATTTAGAAACAAGAAAACAACCAGAACTCATAGAAAATTGAACTATAAGGAAGTCCACCAACCATTCATTCAGACTGGTAAGAGGGGCGGAGTCGAGGCAGGAAAAAGTGGAGGTGTGGACCCGGGGAAAGCAAGCAGCAGCAGCTGGCAGCTCCCAGGCATACAGGCGGCAGCTAGCAGACCCCAAGCGCGCAGGTGATGGCTAGTAGGCCCCAGACACAGGGTGACAACTGTGCAGACGCAGTGAGGCCACGCAAGGTGGCTGGCTGACCAGGTGGTCCCACATTTGCACACAGATAACCCAGGAGAAGGGGAAGGGGTGGAAGGGATTGGAATCCAAGAGAGAGCAGAGCAAGTGCCATTGTTCCCTCTCGGAACCCTCCCCCACATACAGCGTCACAACTCAGCCACTGGGCTGCCCTGCCCTGGGGAACAACAAAGGCTCCACCCCTCACTATGTAACAGCCGCGACCAGACCCCCCCCCAAAAAAAAAACACACCAAAAATGGCTCAAACTGGAGAACAAATCAAAGCTTCAAAGCCAATTCCTCTGAACAATGAAGAGATAGCCAACCTATCAGATGCACAGTTCAAAGCCCTGGTGATCAGGATGCTCACAGAATTGGTTGATTTTGCTCACAAATTAAATGAACAAATGAAGGCTATAATATGCGAAATGAAGGAAAATTCATGGGGAACCAATAGAGATGGGAGGAAAACTGGGACTCAAATCAATGGAGTGGACCAGAAGGAAGAAACAAACAACCAAACAGAAAACAAGGAAGAAACAAGAATTCAAAGAAATGGGGAGAGGCTTAGGAACCTCCAGGATATCTTTAAACATCCCAACATCCGAATTATAGAGGTACCAGAAGGGGAAGAAGAAGAACAACAAGTGGAAAACTTATTTGAACAAATAATAAAGGAGAACTTCCCCAATCTGGCAAAGGAAATAGACTACCAGGAAGTCCAGGAAGCTCAAAGAGTCCCAAAGAAGTTGGACCCAAGGAGGAACATGCCAAGGCACATCGTAATTCCATTAGCCAAGATTAAAATGAAGGAGAGAATTCTAGAAGCAGCAAGGGATAAGGGCGCAGTCACCTACAAAGTCATTCCCATCAGACTGTCAGCTGATTTCTCCAAAGAGACCTTCCAGGCAAGAAGGGGCTGGAAAGAAGTATTTGAAGTCTTGAAAGGCAAGGACTTACAACCAAAATTGCGCTATCCAGCAAAGCTTTCATTTAGAATGGAAGGGAACGTAAAGTGCTTCTCAGATAAGATCAAGTTGAAGGAGTTCATCATCACCAAGCCCTTATTATATGATATGTTAAAGGGACTTACCTAAGAAAAAGAAGATAAAAATATGACAGTAAAAAGACAGCAAACTCACAGCTATTAATAACCACACTAACACAAAAGCAAACAGCTAGAACAGGAACAGAACCACAGAAATGGAGATCATATGGAGGGTTAGCATCAGGGGAGTGGGAGGAGGAGGGAGGGAAGGCACAGAGAATAAGTAGCATAGATGGTGGGTAGAAAATAGGGAGAGGGCGAGAATAGTATGGGAAAAGTAGAAGCTAAAGAACTTATGACACATGGACATGAACTAAAGGGAGGGAATGTGGGTGGGAGGGGCTGTTCAGGGTGGAGGTGAATGATGGGAGAGAAATGGGACAACTGTAATAGCATAATCAATAAAAAATATTAAAAAATAAATAAAAAGATGTTTGATATTTATTCTCTTAGCCTTAAAGGAATCATTATCCTCTAGAAATAAAACTGTTGATTCCCTTTTAAAATTAAGTAAAATGATAAGATCATAACATTTTAAAATGATTTCGCTATATAAAATAGCCTCTAATCAAAATGCTAAAATAGGGAGAGAAGATGGCGGCGTAGTAGGAGGGAGAGATTCCATTTCTCACAACACACGGGAGAAAAACCTGGCTGATCTATGGAAGAACAGAGCAGACAAGGAACATTAACACAGCATATTTGAGAATAGGAGATCGAAAAGTGTAGCGGACTTTGAAAAACAAGTCAATAAGGAGAGTACTTCAGAACAATAGGAGCCCAGGGATCAGCACAGATAACAGGGCGGCTGAGGTCCCAGCCCAGCGCTCCGCCAAGCCTGCCCCAGGGCTCTAGGGAGGGAGCTGGGTCAGCTGCTGAACTGGCTGGGAGATCTCAGGGGCCACCATGAGACTGCGGGGCAAGAGAAAGTGGGTGCCCCGCGCCAGGTCACTGCACGACTTTGAACTGAGTTTTCGTGGCAACTGTGAGCTCAGCGTCATAATCGCCCCATCTGCAGATAGAGGCGAGTGTGAAGTGAGACAGCTGCAGGAAAATAGACACCCGCATGGGAACGCATACGGTCATGGGATCATAGGCATGCACGAAAGCATAGGCGCTGGCCACGGGAGACACCTGTGGGATCATAGTCGCCAGTGCAGAGACGGGCGCACGAACGCAGGCAGCTTAGGGCCATAGGCGAAGGCGCAAGATGGCTGCGGGAGCACAGGCCCGGACCCACCACAGAAAGCCTTGTAGGGGCCAACGCAGGCGGCTGCAGGCGACCAGAGAACCAAGCTCACACCCATAAACTCAGGGAAGTGTGCACACACCAGGAGGCTCAGAACACACCCTGGAAGCCCTGGGGGGAGAGGCACCATTCTAACTTTGGCGACCATATTAACTCTGGGGACCGTAGCACAATGATGACTCAGTGCTGAACACAGAGAAAAGCAATACGATCACCCCTCGGCTATTGCAGCCAGCAAGACCAGAAAAACCGGCTAGGCAAGTTTGAAAACAATAAGAGTTTTTGTTTTGTTTTGTTTTTTTTTTTTGATTGTTTGTTTTGTTTTATTTTTGTTTTCTTTTTTCTTTTCTCTTTTCGGTTTTGGGTTTTTTTTCCTTTTCTTTTCCTTTTATTGGTTGTTGGTTTTTTTGTTTGTTTTTTGTTTCAGTTGTTTGTTTTTGTTTTTTGTTTGTGTGTCTATTTATATAATTGTTTTTAATTACTACTTCTTTATTATTTTTATCTTCTTTTTTACTCCCCAGCTCCTTTTGCCTCTCTTTACTTCTTCCTTGTTTTATTCCCTCTTCATTTTTTTCCAATTTTATCTCTTCTACCTTCCTCTTTTTTTCTTCTTTCTTCTTCTTTCATTTTTCCCCTCTCTTCTCTTCTTAAATACCCTTCTTAAATAAGTGAGGAAAACAAAAACAAAAACAAAACAAAACAAAACAAAAACCCTGGAACTGTGAAAAAAATCAGAGTTGGTACCAAAAAGAGGGTATCCCAGCTGATGAGACAGTGGAAGCTGTGAACAACAGGATATCCAAAGGAGAATCCACCACTGAATCTCACAGGTATTCTACCAAAGAAGGTCACACCACAAACCCAGGGATCCAAAACAGATCAATTTAAGAAGTTGAGGCTAACAAAAGTCTTACAAACAATTAGAAAACAAAGAAACAATCCCCGAATGAAAGGAAGGCCTAGAAAGAATACTAAATGAAACCGAGGCAACTCAACTATCAGATATTGAGTTCAAAGCAATGGTTCTCAGGAAACTCCATGAGCTCTCAGTGAGCTACAAGAAACTACAGGGAAGTTATGATGAACTCACTGAAAACTGTATCAACATGAAAAAGGAAATAGAAACTATCAACGAGGGCCAAGAGGAAATGAAGAATACATTTTCTGAACTGAAGAACACAGAGAAGGAATGAAAAGCAGAACCGATGAAGCAGAAGATCAGATCAGCGAGTTGGAGGACAAAATAGAAAAAAACACCCAGAATGAGCAAGATAAGGAAAAGAGGCTCAGAAAGAATGAAGAGGGTTTAAGAGAAATGCAAGACAACATGAAACGGAATAATATCCGTATAATAGGAATACCAGAAGGAGAAGAACAAGAACAAGGGAAAGAAAACCTATTTGAAAAAGTAATGATGGAAAACTTCTCTAATTTGGTGAGAGAAAAAGCCACACAAATTCAGGAAACACAGAGAGTCCCAATCAACAGGAACCCAAAGAGGCCCACTTCAACACACATCATCATTAAAATGGCAAAATTCCAAGACAAACAGAGAATCTTAAAAGCAGCAAGGGAAAAAAAGGAACTAACATGCAAAGGAGCCCCAATAAGGTTAGCAGGTGACTTCTCAGTGGAAACACTCCAATACAGTACAGAATGGCAAGAAATATTCCAAGCAACGAGAACCAAAGGCCTGCAACCAAGACTACTTTACCCAGCAAGGCTTTCAATCAAGATAGAAGGCCAAATAAGGAATTTTCCAGACAAAAGAAGTCTAAAAGAATATACCTCTACCAAATCAATTCTGCAAGAAATACTAAAGGGACTGCTTTAAGGGAAGAAAGGAAAAGACAGAGAGAGAAACAGAGAGAGGAACACGGGTACGAAAATGGCATTTAATAAATACCTATCAATAATAACCTTAAATGTAAATGGGTTAAATGCTCCAATCAAAAGACATAGAATAGCTGAATGGATAAGAAAGCACTACCCACACATATGCTGCCTACAAGAAACCCACCTCAGGACAAAAGACATACACAGACTCAAAGTGAAGGGGTGGAAACAAATTTTCCAAGCAAATGGACAGGAAAAAAAAAAAAAAGCTGGGGTAGCAATACTTACATCAGACAAAATAGACTTCAAAAGAAGGGCCATAAAGAGAGACCCAGAAGGTCACTTCATAATACTCAAGGGAAGAATCCACCAAGAAGACATAAATATATATGCACCCAATGGAGGAGCACCTAAATACATCAAGAAAATTTTAGAGGACTTCAAGAAAGATATTGACAGCAACACAATTATAGTAGGCGATTTTAACATCCCACTGTCAAAAATGGACAGATCGTCCAAACAAAATATCATCAAAGATATTGTGACATTGAACAACACTCTAGATGAAATGGACTAAACTGATATATATAGAGCCCTTCATCCCAAAGAAACTAAATGCACTTTCTTTTCAAATGCACATGAAACATTTTCAAAGATAGAACACATGATAAGATACAAAACAAGCCTCAACAAATTCAAGAAAATTGAAATCATACCAAGCATTTTCTCTGACCACAAGGGACTGAAACTAGAAACCAAGCCCAAGGGGGAAAAACCCCAAACCCTCAAAACCATGGAGATTGAATAGCATGCTATTAAATAATGAATGGGTCAAGAATGAAATTACAGAGGAAATCAAAAAGTTTCTGGAAACAAATGATAATGAACTCATATCGACCCAAAATTTATGGGGCACAGCAAAGGCAGTCCTCAGAGGGAAGTTTATAGCGATATAGGCCAATCTAAAAAAAGATAGAAACATCTCAAACAAACAACCTAACCCTATACCTAAAAGAACTTGAGGATCAACAACAAAGGCAGCCCAGAGCAAGTAGAAGGAAGGAAATAACCAAGATCAGAGCAGAATTAAATGACATAGAGACTAAAAGCACAATTCTAAAACTCAATGAATCCAGGAGCTGGTTCTTTGAAAAGATCAACAAAATCAACAAGCCTTTAAGCAGGGTCATCAAGAAAAAAAGAGAAAGGACCCAAATAAACACAATCAGAAATGAAAGAGGAGAGATTACAACTGACACCACAGATATACAAAGGAGTGTAAGAAATTACTATGAAGAACTGTATGCCAAGAAATTTGAAAACTTAGATAAATGGACAAGTTTCTAGGAAAACATAATTTTCCAAAAATCAATGAAGAAGCAACAGAAAGCCGGAACATACCAATAACAGTTGATGAAATTGAAACAGTAATCAAAAAAATCCCGACACACAAAAGCCTTGGACCAGATGGTTTCACAGGAGAATTCTACAAAATGTTTAAGGAAGAGCTAACCCCTATCCTTCACAAACCATTCCAAAAAATCCAAAATGATGGAAGACTCCCAAACTCTTTTTATGAAGCCAGCATCATCCTAATCCCAAAACCAGATAAAGACACAACAAAGAAGGAGAACTTCAAGACAATATTGCTGATGAACATAGATGCTAAAATCCTCAAGAAAATATTGGCAAACCCTATCCAGCAATACATTAAAAAGATCATACACCATGACCAAGTGGGATTCATCCCAGGGATGCAAGGATGGTACAACATCCGCAAATCAGTGAATGTAATTCATCACATAAACAAAAGCAAAGACAAAAATCACATGGTCATATCAATAGATGCAGAAAAAGCATTTGATAAGGTATAACACCCATTTATGATAAAAACGCTCAGCAAAGTGGGAATAGAGGGAGAATTCCTCAACACAATAAAGGCCATATATGGGAAACCTACAGTCAACATCACACTCAACAGGCAAAAACTAAAATCTTTTCCACTAAAATCAGGAACAAGACAAGGTTGTCCACTTTCACCACTTCTATTCAATATAGTATTGGAAATCTTAGCCACAGTGATTAGACAAGAAAAGGAAATAAAAGGCATCCAGCTCAGAAAGGAAGAAACAAAACTATCATTATTTGCAGATGACATGATAGTGTACATAGAAAATCCTATAGACTCGGCCAAAAAACTGTTCGACCTAATAAATGAATTTGGCCAAACAGCCGGTTACAAAGTCAATATCCAGAAATCAAAGGCATTTTTGTATACCAACAATGAAACAGCAGAAGCAGAAATCAAGAAAAAAATCCCATTTGATATAGCAAAAGGAAAAATAAAATACCTGGGAATAAACCTAACCAAGGAAGTAAAAGACCTGTACTCAGAAAACTACACAACACTGAAGAAAGAAATCAAGGAAGACACAAACAAATGGAAACACATACCGTGTTCATGGATCAGAAGAATTAACATTATCAAAATGTTCCTACTTCCCAAAGCAATTTACAGATTCAATGCAATACCTATTAAAGTACCAATGGCATATTTCACAGACATAGAATAAACACTTCAAAAATTTATATGGAACAATAAACGGCCTAGAATAGCTGCAGCAATCTTGTGAAAGAAGAGCAAAGTAGGAGGGATCACAATACCTGATACCAAACTGTATCACAAGGCCACTGTAATCAATCAAAACAGCCTGGTACTGGCGTAAAAACAGGCATGAGGACCAGTGTAATAGAACAGAAAGCCCAGAAATAAACCCAAGTCTCTACAGTCAATTAATATTTGACAAAGGAGGCTGCAACATAAAATGGAGTAAAAATAGCCTCTTCAAAAATGGTGTTGGGAGAACTGGACAGTTACGTGCAAGAAAATGAAACCTGAGCACCAACTTACACCATACACAAAAATAAATTCAAGGTGGATAAAAGATTTAAATATAAGCCATGACACTATTAAAGTCCTAGAGGAGAACACAGGCAGGAAAATCTCAGATATTTCAAGCAGCAACATTTTTACTGATATGTCCCCTAAAGCAAGAGACATAAAGGAAAGAATAAACAAATGGGATCTCATCAAAATAAAAAGCTTCTGCTCATCCAAGGAAAACAGTATTAAAATAAAAAAAGAATCGACAGTGTGGGAAAACATATTTATCAATGATACCTCACACAAGGGTTTAATCTCCAAAATATACAAAGAACTTACATGACTCCACTCTAAGAAGACAAGCAACCCAATTAAAAAATGGGCAAAAGACGGGCAGACACTTCTCTAAGGAGGACATACAGAGGATCCAGAGACACATGAAAAGATGCTCGATATGGCTAGCTATCAGAGAGATGCAAATTAAAACCACAATGAAATACCAATTCACACTGGTCAGAATGGCCATCATAAACAAAGCAACAAACAGAAAGTGTTGGAGAGGTTGTGGAGCAAAGGGGACCCTAGTGCACTGTTGGTGGGAGTGCAGACTGGTACAACCACTATGGAAAACAGTATGGAATTTTCTAAAAAAACTAAAAGTGGATCTACCTTTTGACCCAGCAATTCAACTGCTAGGACTATATCCTAAGAACCCTGAAACACCAATCCAAAAGAACATAAAGGAACATATGCACCCCTATGTTCATAGTAGCCCAATTTGCAATAGCCAAGTGTTGGAAGCAACCTAGGTGCTCATCAGTAAATGAATGGATCAAAAAACTGTGGTACATTTACACAATGCGATTCTATGCAGCAGAAAGAAAGAAGGAGCTCCTACCCTTTGCAACAGCATGGATGGAAGTGGAGCGCAACATGCTAAGCGAAATAAGCCAGGCATGGAAAGACAAATACCATATGATCTCACCTTTAACAGGCACCTAATCAACAAAACAAACAAACAGACATAACATAACCAAAGTCATTGAAACTGAGAACAGGCTGACAGTGACCAGAGAGGAGAGGGGAGGGAATTTCAGGGGAAAAGGGGAAGGGTTTACAGAAACAAGTATAAAGGACTCATGGACAAAAACTATGGGGAGGTGGAAATTGGAGGGAGGTGGGGAATTCTGTGGTGGTGGGCTGGGGTGGGAGTAAAAGACAGAAAACTGTACAAGATCAACAATTAAAAGAAAAAAAAGAAAAAAATGCTGTAATACTGTCTAGCTTCTCCAAGCAACAAAAGACTATGATGTGCTTTGCAAACAAACAAACAACAACAACAACAAGAAAAACACATGTGTTAGATAATCTTCCTCTAGGCAGGAGTTATAGTTCTGTTGACCTTGAGTTCACTGGTGGTAAACTAGCAATATATAGTAAAGTATCTTTACACAAAACACATATAAAGCATATTATGTATTGATTGGTTGATGAAAATGTTGTGACTAGAAAATTATGGTAACCCAACCCCATATATCCCCTAGAAGAAATGGTTCAGTATTTACTAATTCAGTATTTATGATTACTTTATAAGAACACAAATACCTGAATAATGAGAATTTATATAAATAGATATTGATATTACAGATATTTAAGACGTTGTGATAAATGATCTGCTTCTGTATTCTTAGAGGTGACATAATCTAAACTACTGCCTAGGCACAGTACCTTAATGTGCTGCAAATAACTACTCAGTCTCAACATAATAGATGGATAAATTTTATATGACCAGTAATGTGTTTATTGAGCCATCAATCAAAGTTTTCTGATGGTTTTCTTGTCAGTTTTCTGTAAGTGAGTCAACTGACTCACCAGAAAAAAACAGATGTAGGTCAAGGATGCTTAATGAAGAGCACTACTCATCAATAATGGTCTCTAAATAAAAGTCGCTGCATCATAAAACTAGCTAATCCCCAAAATAACAGAGGATAAGATACATTTTAAAATGACCCATGGGGAAAGTGAGTAATAGGGAGTTAAAATTTAAAATGCTCACTCTGTGCCAGTTAGTGTGCTAAAAGTTTACATTATCTCCTTTAATCTTATGACTTCCTTATGAAATCAGTACTATGTTCATTTATACATGAAGCAATAGAAAATTTAATTAAAATATCTAAGTTTACCCAGATAATAGATGGAAGTGTACAAAATAGCAAGTATTATTATCTGACTCTAGAGACACATACTTTTAAGTTAAAATTCTAAGGAGTTTATCAATTTGCTTCTTTGTCTCTCTTATTTGTCTGTAAGGTTTTCAACTTTCTTTGAGAAGTGTAATTCAAATCCTTTTTAAAAATTTTAAATAGAATTCTGAAATATATAAAGAGTTAGTAGAGGGAGATCCAAGATGGTGGAGGAGTAAGGAGGAGCTGCACTAACTTCCTCCCAGGACCAATCTGGGATTACGACTAAATTTGTAGAGAAATCAGTCTGAGTAACACACTGAACACTAGATGGAGAGAAGATATATAACCAGGGACAGAAAGAAGAAAGCGGTTCACCACAACAAGACTGGTAGGGAGTGTGGAGGAGGCATGAGAGGGCTGGTTGGGCTCCCATGGGTTGCAGCTAAAGTGCCAGAGAGATATACCAGTGGCTGGAGAGTTCTCCCTGAGAAGTTTGGTGTCTAAACACCAAGCTGGGCTCCCTAGTGATCAGCACCAGAGCCAGAAAGGAACCCAGATAACAATCAGCTGTGAAAAGCAGCAGATTTATGTCTTCCAGGGAGAGGTGGTTGGAGACTCAGAGAGCTTCTTAAAGGGACAACACACAAAATTTCATTTGCAGTGGTTTACCCTGGGCTCTGACAGAGAGAGGGCAAAGGGACTAGAGATGCTTGAGGAGAGTCTGGGGCTGGTGGCTCTAGGGAGAGAACCGAAAGAACACCCACCAGGATCCTAGTGCTGAGTCATTTCCCATACTACAGAAGCAATCTTTCTCAGTCAGAGCTCTTCTCTCCAGATGGCATCAACCAGAGGGGAAGCAATATCCCTGCCTGCAGAAGTTATTCTGCTCCATGTTGTGGATCTTCAGCTGGGCTGCTGATTACAGCTTAGGGCTATATCACTGTTTAGTTTATTAACTAAGGCAAATCTCTGGGAACTCTATGAGACTTTGGCTGACCCTCCTTTGGGCCCAGTGTTGATAAAAGCTGGCCTTGGTGCACAGTCTGGTTCTTTCTTCACACAAACAGGCACAGGAGAAAGAGCCACATGCTGTGGATTGCCGATAGCTCCAAACAGGTGGACCAGGGCCAGTCACAAGCAATGCCTGACAAAGACCTATGACAGAGTCTTTGCAGATCTACCTGATACTTAGAAACAAATACAAAGATGCAGCCAAAATGGGAAGACAAAGAAACAGACCCCAACTAAAAGAACAAGATAATTCTTCAGAAGAAGAGCTAGATTAAATGGAGGCAGGCAATTATTCAGATAGAGACTTTACATATTTTTAAATATATTTTATTGATTATGCTATTACAGTTGTCCCATTTCTCCCCCATCATTCCCCTCCACCCTGCACACCCTCTCCCACCCACATTCCCCTCCTTTAGTTCATGTCCATGGGTCCTAAGTTCTTTAGCTTTTACATTTCCCACACTATTCTTGCTCTCCCCCTGTCTATTGTCTACCCACCATTTATGCTACTTAAAGTAATGATTATAAGGATAATCATCCTCCCTCTTTTCTGGTTATACAATGGGAATGTGTTCAGAACGTTCAACTCCTTCCTTATACTGACTCTCATATAAACAAAGATTGATAAATTTGATAATGAATAAAAATCATTTTGTAAACATTATTCCTGTTCTAAACCTGAAAATTAATATGTGTATATTATCTGTTCCTTACACATTGCATTCATTTCTAACTTATTTAGTATTTTCTTAGAATTATATATGTGCATGTGTATATATTTGTGTATATACATATGTATATATATATGAAGAGGTAGTGCATTCATAGATTATGTATATAAATATTTGCCAGTTGTGGCACTAAAGGTAAAGACTGAATGTGTATATGTGTGTGTGTGCACCAAAGAGGAAACGTTTATACATAAAAGTTGCTACCCTAGGAGAATTCACTTCCTAGCATTTGAATGCATTAAAGGCAATAGAAATTGATCCTTCCATCCAATATTTAGCTTGAAGTATTGACTAGTGTAGCTGATGTACAATATTTCCACTGAGAAGTATAAAGTTCTTGTCTGGAATATAACAAAAGCAAACTTCTTAAAAACTAGAAAGTTTCTCTTTTTTTGACTTTCTTTTTAAAAAAGTTATGTTATCCATTATTTAAAGGAAATAGTTGTCAGAACTTAGTCTTACAAAGAGCAGTTCAAGAACATCCGTACTCTCTGTGTGTAGCTTTTTAGACAAGGGTACATTTTTTAAAAAATCTCATACATCATTTAAAAATTTCTAACATTCCATACAGGATTTCACATATGTATTTTTAATTTTGTGTATTTATGGGTGTGTGTTTGTAACTAAAGGAAATAAAAAAAGAAGCACAACTAAAATGTTACTCTCCAGGCTTTAACCTAGGACTGTATGGTTAACAGTTGTACTCTTTAGAAGCCTCACCAGCATGGAGCAGCAATGTAGAGTGAAGCAAAAACAAACTGAGGTATGTTAGTGAGAACATACTCATTCCAAAAACATTTAAATGCATATTACTATTGCAACTCCTTTTCATCATTGATGGTATTGGTAAATACTAATAGTTTAGTTTTAGATAGCTAAAACTTCACATATTTATTGTTGTTTAGGTAATTTTACATCACCTTGCAACATATAAAGAACCCAAATAATGAATTATTTTAATAAAAAATATATTAATGCATAGATTTTTGTCAATAGATGCTCTTCCCAAGGAATTTGTTTTCCAGCGAGAAAGTAAATAATAATAATAATAATAATAAACAACAACAACCCCATGAAATGGGGTTAAAATAGTGGTACATACTCAATGCAAAAAATTGTAGGACAGCAAAGTAAACTTTAAAAACTATACTTGGAGAAAGAGACAAAAAGTTTCATTAGTTTTAAGAAATGCAATTGGAATTCCTTATATTTTTTCTCTTATCAGTATTATCCTCAAACTTATTAATAAGATAACTTTATTTGCCTTTATTATTGAGTTCTTATGTAACATGAATTCAGGGTATGGTTCTTCAACTATTTCCTTAAAACTCTTGAGAAAACTCTCTAAAATTCAGCATTGAAGTTCTTATTACCTGGAAACAGGTAATGAACTAGGAAATAGGCCATTTTGAAACTTTAATTTTATTCTCATATCTCAGAAGTCTCCATTATTGACATTCTGATTATACTCACATTTAAACTATACCCAATATTTCTCTGGTTAAATTGACTATAAGTTTTTACTTTTTTAGAAGTACCCATTATTCACTTAAAATATATTTAGTTACCTTGTGGCCCTATGTCTAAATTAGTTTGATTTTTTAAAAATTCACATTATTTCTAATCTTTACTTCACCTTTAACAATGTGGTGAGCAGATATTCATTTTTTAATTTTTAAATATTTTTATTGATTATGCTATTACAGTTTTCCCAATTTTTCTCCCTTTATCCCCACTCCACGCTGCCCCCCAACCTTCCAGCATCTCACCCCCCTTAGTTCATATCCATGGATTGTATATATTAAGTTCTTTGAGTCCTCTGTTTCCTGTACCATTTTTATCTCTCCCCATCTATTTTATGCTTACTAATCATGCTTTTTCTTCCCTGTACCCCCCCCCCATTTCTCCCTTCCCCTTCCCCACTGACCTCCCTCTGTCTGGTGTCTATTTCTCTGATTCTGTTCCTGTTCTGGTTGTTGGCTTAGTTTTATTTTCATTGTTTTTCTTTTCTTTTAGGTTCATTTGTTGATAGCTGTCAGTTTGTTGTCATTTCATTGTTCATATTTTTTATCTTCTTTTTCTTAGATAAGTCCCTTTAATGTTTCATATAGGAAGGGCTTGGTGATGATGAAGTACTTTAACTTGACCTTATCTGGGAAGCATTTTATCTGCCCTTCCATTCTAAATGACAGCTTTGCTGGATAGAATAATCTTGGGTGTAGGTCCTTGCCTTTCATGACTTGGAATACTTCTTTCCAGCCCCTTCTTGCCTGTAAAGTTTCTTTTGAGAAATCAGCTGATAGCCTTATGGGAACTCCTTTGTAGGTAACTGTCTCCTTATCTCTTGCTGCTTTTAGGATTTTCTCTTTGTCTTTAATCTTGAGTAACAATGATGATGTGCTCTGGTGTGTTCCTCTTTTGGTCCAACTTCTTTGGAACTCTCTGGACTTCCTGGACTTCCTGGAGGTCTATTTCTTTTACCAGATTAGGGAGGTTTCCCCTCATTATTTGTTCAAATAAGTTTTCAATTGCTTTCTCTTGTTCTTCTCCTTCTGGCACCCTTATAATTTGGATATTGGAATGTTTCAGGTTGTTCCAGAGAATCCTCAGCCTCTCTTCATTTTTTTGGATTCTTATTTCTTCATTCTGATCCAGTTGGATGTTTATTTGTTCCTTTTGTTCCAAATCATTGCTTTGAATCCTGGTTAACTTCTTGTCACTGTTGGTTCCCTGAATATTTTTCTTTATTTCATTTTGGGCATCTTTCATTTGTTCTTTCATTTTTTGACCAAGCTCAATCCATTCTGTGAGCATTTTGATTACCAGGGCTTTATTTTTTTTTTTTAATTTTTTTTAAAATATTTATTTATTTATTTATTTATCTTTAGAGAGGAAGGGTAGAAGAGAGGGAGAAGGAGAGAAATATCAATGTATGGTTGCCTCTTATGTGTCCCATGCTGGGAACTGGCCTGCAACCCAGGCATGTGCCCTGACTGAGAATCGAACCGCGATCCTTTGGTTCACAGGCCCGCACTCAATCCACTGAGCTACACCAGCCAGGGCAAGATTACCAGGGCTTTAAATTCTCCATCAGATAGGTTGACAATCTCCTCATTGCTTAGTTCCCTTTCTGAGGTTTTGCTATGTTCTTTCGTTTGGGCCATATTTCTTTGTCTTTGTGCAGCTGATAAGTTGTAAGGGGGGAGGGCCTTAGGTGTTCAACCTGGCAAGGTGACCCTCTTTGCTGCTCTGTGGCCCTGCCTGTCGGGGAGGGACCAGAGAGGGAACAATGGAGCTTTCCTGTTTGTCTCTAGGGCATTTTCCAACATACTCTTGGTAGGACTGGAAGTATCTCTCACCACTACAACTCCAGCCACTGTCAGCTCTGAGTCTCAGTTTTCCCCTTAAGTCAGTCCCTCCCGAGCATCTTTGACAAGCTCAGCAGTCAGCCCTGTCCCTTAGCTGCCTTGCTGTGGTTCTTCTGAGTCTGCCCTCGGGGTCCGCCTTACCAGTCTGGTTGTTCTGGCTGATCTTTTCTTTAATTCTCTGGTTGTCAGAGTTCCATGCAGTTTGATTTTCTGATTATTTTGGTTGTTTATTGATTTTAGATTGGTTGTTATCCTCCCTTTAGTTGTATGAGGAAGTGAAGGGTTTCTACATGTGTCTCCATCTTGGCTGGGACCCAAAAACCCAGATATTCATTTTTAAAATCTTATTTAGAAATGAGACTTTTATTTATGTCAGAATGAGGAAGCTGATAAATCCTCTCCCCCCAAAACAGCTACAAAATGGGATGAAAAAGATAAAACAACTATTTTGGCACTCAAAATCAATCAACAGCAATAAAAAATGAAGTATTTATGACTTAACCGTATCTTGAGAAGTATTTATACTGGAAAAACTGTTGAACTCCCAATGAGAAGAGTGGGAGTGTGTGTCATCTTGACTCCGTTGCATCCCTCCACTACACCCCAATGTGAGGTGCAGATGTTTTGCCTGAGTGCAGCAGACTATCATGTCTGGTGTCTGTACTCCCTTGGTAGAAAGCAGCTTACTGCTTAAGAGTTGTGGAAAATAGCCACACCTTGCCAGTGGAAGTGACATCTTAAAGATGGGTAAATAGGGGGGAATAATAGTCCTACTAACCTAAAGTTGCATTTATGATGGGGCAAGTATAAATATGATCACATCTGAGTTTATATGTACTCACAGTAGGACCTGGGGAGTGCTTAGTTTTGTCACACACTCCTGGTTGATCACGAAGCTGTGTGAATGTACAGAGGAGACATAAAAGGCTCAGTGAAAAGTAAAAACTGATAGACTTGAAAATAGCCTAAATATTGGGTGAACATTCTTACCTACACAGTGATTCATCACCAAAACATAAAAAACCTTATCACTTCAAGGTATTTGAATAAAGCTTCTGTATAATCATTTACTGACCACTGAGCTATGTAGAAAGTGGGACAAACTGAAGGAAGCCAGGCTTAAAAATATATATGAACAACAATAATAACAAAAACTAGGCAGAAGCATGGCCACATGGCCATGAAAGATACAGAATCACATATTTTCCCAGGCAAGCTACTAAACAAACATTAAATAAACAAACAAAAAATTGGATTTAATAACAATATTTAGTGGAAAAGTGATAGTTCATTTTTGTTGTAAGATATATATAGTATCTTCAGTATTCAACAAGAATTATGAGGCATGCAAAGAAACAAAAATGTGTAATTCTTCATCTCGGGGGAAGCGGTCAATAGAAATTGTCTCTCTGTGCCCACAACTAATGGATTTAGGAGACAAAAGCTTAAAAAGAGACCTTATAAATATGTGCAAAGTATTTATGACTTTCTCTTTAAAACATTGAAAGAAATTGTGGTACCAAGTAATAAGTAAAAATTACAAATAATGAGACCTAAATTATACAAAACTAAATAGAAATTTTGGAGGTGAAGAGTATAGTAACTAAAAGAATAATTTCCTGGAGGGGCGAAATAGCAGATCCAAGATGACAGATTAAAGGACTTGTGATTTTTAAGTCACTAAAAGTAATATCTTTTGAAAAACAGAAAGAGAAAAAATTCGAAGAGCTTTGGCTGCTGTGGCTCGATTGGTTGGTGCATCATCTGGTAACTGAAAGGTTGTGGATTCGAATTCCAATTTGGATGCGTAAGATCCCCGGTCCAGGCACATATGGGAGGCAGTCGATTGATGTTTCTCTCTAACATCTATGTTTTTCTCTCACCCTTCCTCTCTATCTAAAAAGCAATGAAAAAAATGTCCTCAAGTGACGATAAAGGAAATAAAATAAAATGAAATTTTGAATAAATAAAAACATAACATGGAAGATCTGTAGGCTAAAATTATGGGTAAAATATACGTTTAATGGGTGCCCCAAAAGGAGAAGAGAGAAAAAGAGGCAGAAAAAATATTGGAAGTCATCCCAAGATTAATGGAAAATATTAATTTTACATACTTAAAAACTCAATTAACTCCTGAAGAAAATAAGTAGAAAAAGACCCATACCTAGACGAACCACAGTTAAAATACTGATATTCAAGGATAAAAAAAATATTAAAAGCAACAAGAGAAAAACAACTTCCATACAGGGAAGTATCAGTATGATTAATGGTCAAATTCTCACCCAAAACAATGGAGAGAAAAGGGCGTAGAAGGGAAGATACAAAGTTATGAATGTATAAAAAAAGCAATCGATTATTCTATATCCACCAAACTATCCTTCCTATGTGAAGATGAAATAAAGGTATCACAGCTAAACAAAGACTGAGATAATTTGTTGCCTTGCAATAAATATTAAATGAAGTCCTCTAGGCAAAAAAAAAAAAAAAAAAAAGATGATAACAGTATGTAATACAAACAAAGGATAAAATAGAAAGCACTGTAAATTAAAAACAAGTAAATTAATATTAAAGGCTCATATATACACATATATGATAAAATACTATTTCTTCTTTTATACTTATATGATTGCATAAAGCAATAATTTTGAGACTATAATTGGGTTTATAATATATATGCAGTATTAGCAAAAGGAGGCATGAAGTAATAAAGCTATAATGAAGTTCCGTCTTTTACTCTGGTTAAATTAACACTAATCTATAGTAAATTAAATAATCTCGATAGTACCCAAATCGGCAGAAAATAATATAATTTTAGGGAAAAGCTAACTAAGGAAGTGCAAGATTTGTACATTGAAAACTACAAAACATTGTTGAGATAAATTAATGCATATCTTAATAAATTGAGAGTCATTCATGTTAATGGATTTGAAAAGTAATTGTTATCAAGGTTGAAATTTTTCCCAAAAATGTTACACAGATACAACACAATCCTTATCAAAATCCCAAGAAACTTTTTGATACAAGTGAGATGATAATGGAATATAAATGAAAATACAAAGCAACTAGAATATCCAAAAACAATTTTTAAAAAGAACAGTTATTGTGTTCATGCTCCTTGATCTCGCAACCGATTTTATCAGTAAAGGTATTATGTATTTATCCTAGGGTTGACGCATAGATCAATGTAGCAGAATACAGAGCCAAAAATAGACTGTCACAAATATGTTCAACAGGTTGTTAACAAATGTGCAAAGGCAATGGAGAAAGAACAATGGAGAAAGAAAAGACTTACACAATGGTGCTGGAATAATTGGGTGCCCTATGCAAAAGATGAAATTTAACGAATCACACTTTATTAAAATTAATGAAATATATATCAAGATCTTAGTGTAAAACATGAAATCATAAAAATTTTAAGGGTAAAATCTTAGTGAACTCAAGTTATGCAAAGAATCTTAGATGTGAAACCACGAACATGGTAAGAAAAAGAAAAAAGGATCCATTTGCCTTCATTATGATTAAAATATTTTGCACGTCAAAGGATACCAGGAAGAATGTAAAAAGATAAGTCACAGAATTAAAAAAAATGCAAATCATATGTAAGATGAAGGACATGAGTCCAAAATATACAAATCAGCAGGGGAGGCTGGGTGGGCAAAGGTGGAGAGATTGAGCAAAAACGAAAAAACAAACAAACAAGGAAACAACTTCTGCACAAGGAAAACAGTGTGGTGATTGTGAGACAGGGAGGCAGAGGAGGGCATGGGGGAGTAAATGGTGATGGACGGAGACTTGACTTGGGGTGGTGAACACACCATGCGGTGTACAGAGATGATATGATGTGGAATTGTACACCTGAAACCTATGTATTTTGTTAACCAAGGTCACCCTAATAAATTCAATAAAAAGAAAAAAATAAAAATAAAACAAAGGACACTTACTACTCACTAATAAGAAAAACAATCCAATTATGATATATCAATGTAGGTTCATCAATTGTAACAAATATACCACTATGGTGAGAGGTCTGATAATGGGGAAGACTACACATATATGGGAAGTGGGGGTATATAGGAAATCTCTGTATATTTCACAGTCTATGTACATTCCTCTCAATATTGCTGTGAACTGAAAACTATTAAAAATTTTTTGAATTTGCCCTGGCTGGTGTAGCTCAGTGGATTGAGCGTGGGCCTGCGAACCGAAGGATCGCGGTTCGATTCCCAGTCAGGGCACATGCCTGGGTTGCCAGGCCAGTTCCCGGCAGGGGACATACAAGAGGCAACCGCACATTGATGTTTCTCTCCCTCTCTCCTTCCCTTCCTCTCTAAATATAAATAAATAAAATCTAAAAGAAAAAAAATTTTTTTTTGAATTTAAGAAAACATTAAGCTGATGATTTGACAGATATTTCAACAAAGAAAATACACAAATTACTAGTAAGTACAGGAAAAGTTACTTGGCATCAGTTTTTAAGGACATAAAATTAAATCCATAATAATTTTCTACTTTATAGTCATTAGAATAGCTGTAATAAAAAACAGATTATGTATATGTATATCAAATTATCATATCATGCATCTTGAATATATACAATTTTTGTCAGTTATACCTCAAAAAGTTGACATAAAAGGAAGTCATATAATTCCATGTGTTAGCAAAAATATGGGCAAGTGAATCCTTATACATTTGATTAGCATGTAAAATATTTTAGTCACTTTGAAAACAGTTTGGCTGTTTCTTACAATATGAAACATGTTTACATATGACCCTGCAATTTCACTCCTGGTAGTACCACAAGAGAAATCAATATATATTACCACAGGAAAAGTGTACATGATTATTTATGGTGGCATTTTTTATGATAGTCAAAAAGTAACAACAATCTAAATAAATATTCATTAACTGGTGAGTGGTTAAGTTAAACAAAATATGAAACTCCATAAAATGGATTACTTTTTGACAATAAGGAGGAATGAGCCACTTATATATGCCATGAGAAGTATGAACCATGAAAATAGTATGTTAAATGAGAGAATCCACACAAAAATCTATATAATATGTGATTTAATGTATTTTAAAAATCCATAAGAGGCAAATTTATGTAGACCCAAAACAGATCATTTTCTGCCTGGGGTTAGGAGTAGGAGTAAATATTTACTGCAAATAGATATTCCTTGGGGTGATGAAATTTTTCTAAAATTGGATTGTCAAGATGGTTATTTAGCTCTATATATTAGTTATAAATTATTGAATTGTATACTTACAATGGTTGAATTTTATGGTATGTAAATAATTCTTCAATTAAGCTGTTAAATGTTTAAAATTTTCAACCTTTTTAAGGAAGTAAAAGAAAAAGAGGGGTTGAGGAAAAGAAGCCATAATTTTCACAAAACCCAGCTAATTTACTTTTTGCTGTGCTATGTGAATTAATGTGAATCAAGCCCTACCTCCAAGTATCCTTTCCCAAGCAGGACACAATTTAGCCTTTTAAGAGTCCGGTTTTAGAAGCCAGAGGAAATATGTTGGAGTGGTTGTTCTGCTACTTGTGACATGAGTGGATTTTGGAAATTTTTCCAAAAGGTCAATTTCCTTACATGATGTCAATTACTTTGAAGGTATTTGAGGAAAGAAATAGTAAAATGCGTATAAAGAAACTAGCATTTTTCCTCCCAGGAATATTTGTCCCCTTTACTGTTTTTCTCTTACTGTGAACCAAAACGTAGAGCAGAATTTTGCTCCATGGTGCTTCGGAGGTGCAAAGAGGGCTTCCTGCTCTAAACATCTTCAATTCTCAAATTATCTAAATTTCATTTTAAATTTCCCAATTGACCTCAGGGAGATGAAACATGCTTTCGGTAAAGAAAATCTTTGGCCCTGAATGGTGTAGCTCAGTGGATTGAGTGCTGGCCTGCAAACCAATAGGTCGCCAGTTCAATTCCTAGTCAGGGCACATGGCTGGGTTGCAGTCTGGGTCCCCAGTGGGGGACATGCAAGAGGCAACCACACATTGGTGTTTCTCTCCCCCTTTCTCCCTCTCTTCCCCTCTGTCTAAAGTAAATAAATAAAATCTTTTTTTAAAAGAAAAACTTTGTTGCAAATGGCAATATTTCATAATTTTTACAGCTCAGTAGCATTATATTGTATATATGTACCACCTCTTCTTTTTCTAATCAACTATTGAAGGACACTTTCAGTTGTTTTCATGTCTTGAATGGATCTTGAAAATAATTTGCTAAGTGAAATAAGTCAGACAGAAAAAGTCAAGAACCATATCATTTCACTCACACATTGGAATAAAACTGAAAGCAACAAAAGAACAAAAATAATAAACAAAAACAAACTCATGGATATAGACAACAGTATGGAAACAGAGCGTGGGAGTAGCAAAGAGTAAAGGAGGTAAAATGTAGGGTGACCAGAGGAGATTTGACTTTGGGTGGTGTAAACATAAAGTGCAATATACAGATGATATATCATCCTAGAATTATACACTTGAAACCTATATAATTTTATTGACCAATGTTACCCCAATACATTTAATAAAAAGAAAACTTTTAAATAAACATTATTGGAAGAACTATTGGTATATTCAGTAACATAGATCAAGTTGAGATGCATTTTGCTAAGTGAAAAAGCCATCCATACTCAAACAGTGATGTATCATATGAATTTATATCTTATTTGGGAAGAAACAAAACTTTAGAGATGGAGAACACATCGTAGTTGCCAAGATTGAGGAGATGGGAGGATAGAATAAAGAAATTTTCTGTATAAAAATATAAAAATAAATCTTAAAATTTTGAATTAGCATTTTCACGAATACTAGAGAAGATAGCATAATCTACAGACAAGACCAAACTACAAGGATAAAGACACATTCTGAAAACAAGAACAAAAATGTAACCTACTCAAAATATACTGCTGACATCCAAATAAATAATGTGTGTGGGTCTGTGTGTGTGTGTATATGGTTTGAAGGGGATGTATTGAGAAAGAAATATGTTAGGTAGGTTTGCACAGTGATTGTAGAAAAGTTTAAAAGATAAAAAGAAAGATAAAGACAAAAATTTGTACAAATTGAAAACGAAAATAAGAGAAATTGATAATCTTATCTAGTACATAAAAATGCATATATATTTTTTCAGAAAGAGAGAACAGGTAAAATGGATAATAAAAATGATCCATTAATAAAAAGAAAATTAAATCACAGTTTTCAAATTGATATGTCAATTAAGTGCTGAGAAGGGGAAAACAAGCAGAGCCTGTGCTTTAATCTACAATCTTGTGAAAAATGTTAACACAAAGGATAAAACTTCTTCCACAGTGGAAAGTGGTTTCTGAAGAAAAATTTGGCTAAAAAATGATTTGGATTCAGGTTTCATTGATTTTTAATTTTATCAGATGCATCAGTTTCTCTTTGGTGTAGGCACCATGACTGACATAAAAGATCACCTATAGCCCCACTTTCCAGGACTAATAATATTTTCTAGAAATGCCAAAGATATCCATGTATAGGGATATAGTTTTATTGAAAACTTTTAAAAATATTAGTTATAGGAGACTGTTCCAGGTGACACAGGCCAAGCTCCCACTCAGAGATGCACAGGACCCACACCCATGGATAGGTTATCCCGTAGGGAACCAGGCCTGCATTGTACCTAGGCCACTTTGAGACTTGCTTTTTGCTAAAACTTTCTCACTCTGAATTGAGGCAGCAAGTGCTTACTGTAACTTCTAAAATCTATGCTAAGCCTTCCAAGGATGAGTGCAACCAGTTTAACCACTTTCCCTTTGCATTTGCAAATATCCTTCTTCTGTGATGTGATTATCAGCACCTCTCCTTTGTTTTCTGTAAAAGGTAATCACCTAAAGTGAACTTCTGCATAGTAAATGAGGACCATCACGTAATGTGCCCAGAAAAGCAATAAAAGCTTGTCAAGGCAAGGGCTGAGGCTTTTCTCCTCTTGAGACAGAAGCCTCACCATCCCTTTTTGTCCACAGGACTTGATAGTCCATCTGAATTTGTCATGTCTCATCCACAATGTCACAGACCCCAAGTGCCGGAGTTCACATCAGTTAGTCAAGAAATAAAAGCAACAAACATTTTTTTAATCCAAATTCCATGCTAAAGCTGTATATTGGTGCCACATAAAACCTTGCCCAATACAATATCTTAATTATTAACAATTTGGAAGGTTTAGTCTGTCATTGAGATTAAATACTCTGTGTGAATGCTTTTGTCACAATTGGGTCTTTTCATATAAGCAGCACTATAATTTAGTCTAATGTTTGAAAAAATCATAATCAGTGGAAATGATGTTAATTAAACCAAAAAGCTTTATTTTTTTCTTTTTCTGACAAAGAGAATGTATGCAAAGTCTCAGGTAGAAGCCATCATTATTAGCAGGTACATTGGGCTCTACATTTTGGGTACTAATTTTTTTTTTTTTAGGAGGTTTTAATCTGAAATCAAAATATGGAACATGCAACAATATATACTGTGTTTGACTTAGAACTATGATAACTCAAATTGTACTGATACTTGTCTTTAACCATAAATGGTATGAAGAATATTTTTTTAATTATGAAAATAAGTTACTTTTAATCCCAAGTATGTAACCAAATAGTTAACAATTCTCGTAATAATATGACTGGTAGTTTATCAACCAGTTCTTGGCCTCTACAGTCTCTGTAGAATGATGATATCTTTAAAATCCTTATAAGTCCTTAAATAGATGAATCATTAAAGAGATGTTAAATGCGTAGTCCACTTCCAATTAATGCACATTAGCACCACACAAGAAGATTCTTTCACTCATATGTTGCCAACCGGCCACTTAGAAACCCAAAACAGGATACTGATTATGTTCTGTTGTGGTACATAGTGTTCAAAAATCTTACCAACTTATCGACACTTAAAAATTAGGATATTTAACATAAAAACAGTATTTGCTGCTTCCTTTAACAAATTTGAAAATCCTTGGTACTAGACTTCTTTTTCTACAATAAGCTGCAGCTGAGTAGCAGCAGACCTTTGTAAAAAAATAAAAAGACATATACGGATTAGCCCTCCATAGATCACCACCTGGCTCTCTTCCCTCATTTTTTAAAATATTTCACCCCCACAGCCTCTGTGTAATTGAGCGCTTATGTTCTCTCAATCAATTAATAGGTGAAGAAACAAAGGCAGAAAAGGAAGGCTATACACCTGATGTAATCTTATGTCCTGGAGCATGGACAGCTCTTTGTGCCAAGGTCTTTCCATTCATCATCCCATTTTACTTCTTTCTTTAAACAATGGAGAATTGCTGGATTGTGTATAACTTGATAACAAGCTAACTATTAGTCTTCTTGAAGGCATTATTAACAAGAAATTATACTAATGAACTGCAAAGACAGAGATATAAAAATAAGCTTTGGAAATACAGTGATCTAGTTAAATACATTATCTAGTTAAATACATTATCATTTGTATGTGATCTAGTTAAATACATTATCACTTGAAAAGTCCCAACAAGTATAATGTTTTGTTAGGGTTTCTACAAGACCTTTGCTACATTCTATGAAGATGGTCAACTCTCTGAAAAATCTTTTGCCTCTATTAATTATAAGAAAGTCAGAATAAAACATTTTTCCAAATCTGGATTCTTATAGCACCTGATTTTTACCAACCAAAGTAAAAATGTGTTTTTCATATAGAATCCATTTTTACACAAATGAAATTAAATTAAAATGAATATATCTCATCCATCAAACAATATTTTCAATACAGTTATTCCAGAGATAAATGATAGCTATAAGAATGTTTAGGTTTGAGCATTTGTATATACAAGAGCAATAGGAATTATGACTTTTAAAATGAAGAAACAATTGGGAAAAAGTACATGGGTGTATGCAAGAACTAAATTGTTTTAAAAAGAGGTAAATGGAACTACAAAATAGCACTTCTGCTGTGAAAATAAGTATAGAGATTTCTCCAAAAAAATTTTTAACATAGAACAACCATATAATACAGCATTCGCACTTCTGCAATTTATCCAAAAGTATTTAAATCAGGATCTTGAAGCTATAATTGATCTCTCATGTGAAATGCAGCATAGCCAAGCCAAGAGGTAGAAATAACATAAATGTCTTCTGACAGATGAATAGATAAAGATATTTATGTACTCACCTGAGAATTTATATACATACAATGAATTGTTATTCAGCTTTAGAAAAGAAGGAAATTGTGCAATATTCAACTGCATGGATGAACCTTGAGGACATTATGCTAAGTGAAATAAACCAGCCACAGAAAGAGAAATACTGCACACTTCCATGAAGCATCTTATATGAAGTATCTAAAATAATCAAAATCATAGAATCAAAGAGTAGAACCATGGGTTTCAGGGCTATTGGGAGAGAAATAAGGAATTAATAAACAGGTATTATGTTTCAGTTACACAAGATGAATGAATTCTAGAAATCTGCTTTACAATAATTATACCTATAAGCAAAAAAAAAAAAAAAAAAACCCTGTATTCTATACTCAAAAATTTTTAAGAGCACAGGTATCTTATTAAGTGTTCTTACTGCAATAAAATAAATATTGTAAAAAAGTGATTGAAATCATTCAAAAATCAAAGCTGTTACTTCACTCTAAAATTGCATATGAGAACTTTCCATATATAAATATAATGTTCAAGTCAGGTTACTGCAGAGGCTTGACAGATTTTTTTTAATGATTTTCTGTAGTTCTATGCCTGAGTGTAGAAATAAAAAATGAGTGTCTGTAGCTATGGAACCACAAATGCTCTGTTCCTGTTGGAGTTCAAAGGAGGGTATGGAGTGGAGGTAGAATAAAAGAGGGAGAAAGAAGAGGGAATTTTTTATTTATCACTTATTAGGACCACATAGTTCTAAAATATCCAGCCATCAAGGGTCAACCTACATGATAACAACCAAGTAACAATAGTCTCAGCTGATTCTTTGTGTATAAAAGCAGAAATCTAAACTTACATGGTTCTTTTCCCTAACTACTTCTGTAAGAACCCAAGAGTGGATACAGGTCTGGAACCCCATGCCACTGTGGCTGGTTACCTCAGCCAGACTTCTCTCTCTGGACATCTGCTTCAAGTTTCTCAGATTACCAACTGCTATCATGTGATGAACTTCTATAAATTTGGTGCTGCTCTGCACCTACCATTTTGCTTTAGTAATAATCATTCACTTCCTTCTCTCAGGAGGAAGAGATATAAATATATGGGGTATATCAATATAAATATATAAATATTTGGGGTATATATATACACATTTATATATAGTTATATAAATTTATATATGGATATTTACATTTATATATACTTATATATTAATTTTTATATTTTATATTTATATATTTATTATTTGTACATTTTATACATTATATATGGATATTTACATTTATAAACATGTATATAAACATACTATTATATTTATAACTACATTTTATTATAAATTAAATATTTTAAACATTAATATAAATATAGTTATATATATATCCATAGATACTGAACAAAGGTAATTACATTAAAAATAAGATATCATTGTTTCTAGTATCCATAGACAAAGGGACTTCTCTACAGTTGATTTCTCCTTATTCCCCAGTCTGCTGTGTACAGCAGGAGGCGTCTTTCCTTTCACTGACAGAGGAGCTGTGCACTTAACTCTACTTGAGAACTCCACCCAACTTACCCCAGAAACAGTTTTTATTCAACATCGGTTTAATGAAGGCCTCCTTTTTTTTCTGCTGCAAATGAAGGACTGAAAGAAAACTTCACCAGGAGAGGTGTTTTGACTTACGTGGATCCACAAAGGCAATCAAAATAATTGCCAATGCATTTCCAAAGCCTGATTTTTTTTTATCTTAAATAACATTCAGTTGGAGACAATGTCAACAGTCTGAGCAGAGACATTGCAATCCAGCCTGAGTCTTATTCACAACATTCAATCCAGTACAAGGCAAAGAAAAGATCAGTCCTCCGGATTATCAAATGACATGTGATAGAATTTGATTAAACACACACACACACAGACACATACACATGCACTTTCATGGGGGCTCATGTTTAGGTTCTTACTTAGAACACTAAACATCGCATATTTTATTTTAACTGCTGAAGCACAGCCTGGCTACTATGGACTAAATGTTTATGTTCTCCAAATTTAAATACTGAAATTCTAACCCCTAATATAATGGTAATTAGTAGAATGGGACTTTGGGAGGTAGTTAGGTCATAAGAATGGAAACCTCATGAATCAGATTAGTGACGCAGACACCAGCCCGCAGTGTCCACAGCGTTATGGATGAGATGAGATAAATTCACGTGGACTACCCGAGTCCTGTAGAGGAAAAGGGATGGCTTGGCCACTCCCTCAAGAGGAGAGCACACCGACCCTTGCCTCGACGATCTTTTATTGGCTTCCTAACAGCATACATCAAAGAAAGTTTTCATTCATGATACTTAGGTTTGCTTTAGGTAATTACTTTTTATAGATAGCAATGGAAGGGATGTTACTGATTACTTCTTACAGATTAACAAGGAAATATGTTGTAAATGCAAGGGAATGATAAGAGTAATAGGTTTGGTTACACTTCGGTCCTTGGGAGAATTAGCACAGACTTCAGGAAGTTATTTTAAAGATATGCAGCAGGGGCTCGCTGCCTGAACTCAGGGTGAGAGAGTTTTAGCAAGAGTAAGTCACAAAGCAGCCTAGGTAAAATGCAGGCCTGATTTCCCATGGGAGAACTTCTTCACGGGTGTGGTCCTGTGTGCCGACTCACTCCTCCACTGGTTTTCCACATGGGTTCTGGGTTATATTTCCACATCTTGAGAAACGGTTCCCTATAGATTAGTGCCCTTATACGAAAAAAATATGAGTGCTTGTTCACCCTATCTCTGTTCTCTGCCATGTGAAGATACAAGAGGATAGTCATCTGCAAGCCAGAAAGTGAGACATTACTAGACATTGGATCTGCCTGCACCACTATCTTGGTCTCCTCAAACTCTAGAACTATGGGCAATAAATGTTTCAAGCAGCCAGTCTATGGTAATTTGTTATGATAGCCTGAACTGGCTAAGACATTGGCTAAATGCATATACAACTGACACTGGCTAATTACATTCCAAATTACTATTAATAAACAAAACACCTAGCATCTCAGGTTGAGTCTCTGCATGATGTTGTCTATATTTTTCCCCAGAAGAAAGAGGAAATAGAGTACGTTCTTTAGTTTTGTGTAACTAAACATTCCATTGTGTCAGTTGTTTATACAAAGAGTACATAAAAGGGAATTGGTCTCACTACTCCAACGAACTGGAAAAAAGTGTGTTTAATTGAACAATTTTTCATTTTAAAACCAAACTGCACCCCCATTCCCATGACTTGACATACATTACATTGAAAACAAAAAGATCCTAGTAAAGTCTTTGTGATAAGTTGGTTGTACTTCCCTCAACATAAACTTCTTGAATCCATATATTTGACACCCTAATTTTCAGGATAAGAATGGGTTTCTTGAGCTCTAATTGTCTGTTTATTCAATCAAGATATTTTATTTAGTACTTTCAAAATGCGAGGCTCTGTAGGACATGAAGCTAGCTAGAACTATAAACTAATCAGAAATTACCACTGTCCTTCTGAAACTTCTACTGTAGAAATGATATAAGAATGCAGTTGTGATGTTATTTGAGGGATTTAGGAAATATTACCAAGATCTCAAATTCCAGAAGTTAGGATATAAGTAATCAAAAGAGAGACCAAAAAACCCCCAAAATGTTGAATCAGACTGAGCTCAATAATGAATGCTCATTGAGTATTGCAATTGCATTGTAAAAATTATTTCACATAAATTAACTATTTATTTTTCATAGCATTAATATTGGTTAGGTCAGATTGTTGTTTCTGCTAACTGATGAATAAAGTAACAGTTTAGAGAGATGAATTGACTTGTCCAAGTCTATATAAAATGAGATATAAAAGTTGAAATTTGTATGTGATTTTCTAATTCCACAAAAAAAAAAATTGTTTTTCACTCTGCAAAATATGAACAAGAAACCTTACATCACGAGCATTATGACCACGGAGTTACCTTACATTTTCACATCTTTGACTCAAACACCAGTGTGGGACCTGTGAAATAGTTCCAATGGGCACTGCAGGTCTCCCTTTGCTCTGAAATCACCACATAGTGAAAACCAAATCATGGCTCACGTAACAATAGTTTTTGGTTTTGATAACTCACTTCATTTCTCACTTTGAGAGCTAAATATAAATAGTAAAACGGGCCTAAATGGGAAGAAAATCATAAGAGAGAATAAATTTGTAGATTAGCCACTCATTGCCTCAATGGAATCTGGGTTTTTTTGGTGTTTAAAATTCCTTTTTCCTTTGTTCTGATACAAGTTCTGGCTCACGACCCCAAACTGTGGAAATTCCAATACCCCCAGCACCACCAACAGTACCCGGGGTCAACAAATAAAGCACAGAAGGCAAATCAGATTACTTCTTCCAACTATTTGAACCTGAAGCCTTGTTTTTAGCCCTCCTTTAATTCTGTGGACTACTCAGGATCTCTTTTTCTGGTTTGAAAAATTTTTGTAGTCCATTTCTATTACTTTCATCCAAAGAACTATAAGTAAGATGGACACCCAGAACTCTGTCACTTTATCGGGAGAAAAAATGCAGTATATTGTCTGTTTTACGTGAAATTTAAAAAGATTTCAAATTGCTTTTTACAACATTTTAAACTTTAACTTAAACATGGAAAAAACTAAACATTATTAGAAAGTTGTCGCTTATACCTAATCTTTTATCTCTCCTCAATGAGAGTGGGAGGTAATAAATGATGTAAGGTGTTAGATGATATGCTTTATTAATTTTTTTCCTGTTAAGAGAGAATAATCAGGGGCTAGTCTAGTGAATTATCATCAGAGATATTCAAAGTAGATAATTCTATCAGTCTGAAATTTAAATTATACACTCAGAATTATGTAAAAGCCAACAACACTGGTCCTGGTAAACTGTTAAATTCTCAATAAAATATATTCATGGAAAATAGCAATTGACACCTAGTGACTGAGATCCAAACAGTAAACTAAGATTACCCTGGTGGAGACAAAAATGAGCTTATTTCGAGATATCACAATCTCAAGTTCATTTGCTACACAATGACTACACTATTCTCAGATAAGCAACAGACGTGCTTTTGGTTCAAAGGCATATCATGCAACTGCTTCAAAATTTTGCTCTATCTGTGGACTTGCCTGATGAACAGATTTCCTAATTGTCCTGTATGTGATCCTTTTCTGAGGTTAGAAGATAATTTCAGCCAGTTGATTGTATCTTATCAAGGGTAGCAAGGTGGCCCTCACCAGTGTAGTTCAGTTGGTTGGGCATCATTCCACAAAGGTAAAGGCTGCCAGTTCAATTCCTGGTAAGGGTACATGCCTAGATTGTGAGTTGGTCCTCAACTGGGGTGGGTACAACAGGTGATGGATCAACGTTTCTCTCTTTCTCTCTGTCCCTTCCTTCCCCTCTCTCAAAAAATAAATGAAATATTTTTAAGATGTGGTATCATTGCATAATTGGTTTAAATTTATTTTGAGTTCTAGATACAATACCCTATAAGAATATGCCTATTTGGAAGGGTTCTAGATTAGAATATCAGAAACCAAAATATAATTACATAAGCAAAAACTCCAGAACCAATGAGATCACTCATTTCTCCATAATAACAGGTGTCTTTGATGTACTAAAGATTATATAGTTTGCTTACTGTCAATGCTATTTTTTAAAATTTTTATTATTGTTTAAGCTCTAACAGTTGTTTCCACTTTTCTTCCCTTCCCCTTCACTCACCCAGCCCCACCTTTGCCACCCCAAGCCCATGCCCACATTCCTGTCCCTGTCCATTGTTTGTGTATAGATATTTGGTTAATCCCTTCACCATCTTTCATCCCTGTTGTGGACCGTCCAGCCTGGTTTCAGGAGTTGTAACCCTCACCCCATGGTGGGCTGTGTAAGAGCCCAAGGGACCCACTTCATCTGGGTCTGTTCTGTCACAAGGACGTGACCTACTAAGGAGACAAAGCTTATCTCCCTGGCAGGAGCACCGCTTTTGCCTCATCCATCTGTGGCCCCATTGCTTGGCTGGCAGTCAATGACGGGTAAGACTCCTCATGGGAGGGGCAACCTAAGCCAGACACAACCACTTGGGAGGCCTCATGGACTGACTCGGGGGGTTGCAGCAAAGAGGATGTGATGGACCCTCGCCCCCTGGCTATTCTGACATAGCCCGAGTCCTCATTTCCATCTGGGAGATGTCTCCTGCTTCCTAATTGCCTTAAAGCCTGAAACTGTGGGGGCGAGCGGTGCAGCCCTGTGCTGGCCAGGACGGCTCCCTGGGTGATCTGGACATAAGAAAGAATTCCTAAAGTCCTGTGAAACCTGCTTTGCTAAGAGTGTTCTTCCTTAGGTGACAAGTGTCCCAGGAGGAAATGAGTATGTCTCCCAAAGTTTGGCAACCCCCTTTCCTGACAAACACTGGCTCGGATTAAGCCCTCAGATTTCTTTGACATCTTAAACCTGTATTCCGGTGTATTTGAGCCCAATAAAAGCCTAGTGAGGATGGGGCTCTGGGTCATTCTCCTCTGAGAGTTTGACCCCTTTCCTCCCCAAGCAGTCATGTCTTGGTAGTTTTTATTTTCATCCGTGATGGAGGGATGGGGCTCTGAGGGTGGAGCCCCCCCACATCTGGCACTCAGGACAGGGTCCCCCGCATTAAATAGCAACTATCACATTGTTAAATTACATGGTATGAAAAAATCAGTTATTTTTCATGCTTGTTGCATACAAATTGAAGTTTGTATGTTTTTGAATTTCCAATAGCAAATCTGTTATCTGAATTTCCATTCTCATCCAGAGACACCATTTTTCCTAAATCACCTTAATCCTTTTATTCAATGTGCTCCTGCCTCAAATGTCCTTTCTCATTCTTCGCTAGGAAAATTGAGTTCATCCCCTGAAAAAATAACTTAGAGGACACCAGTTAAGTGACACCTTACTTGACAATGCAGTCAGAAGTTATGTGCCATCTATGGGTTCTCATAGAAATTTTAGCTAATGTTTACATGGTACTTAATCCATTGTAGTTAGTTTTATGCAGTTTGCCCACTATATTTGACTGTCAACTCCTTGAGACAAATGATTATATAATGTTCATATTTATACCTTGAAAACCTAAAAAAAGTGTCTGGCAATAGATACAAGCAACACTCTATCTATATATCTATAACAACACATTTTCCGTGGAGTGTGTAGAACTTTTCCTCACTGATTCTTGTACATGTCTCTACAGTGGAATTGCAATACAAACTTCATGAGAAAACTATGACATTTAGAATTGTTTTCATATCCCATATTATATTTCAGACTAAGCTATATTAGTACAGGTATTATTATCCCCAGTTCATAAATGAGAATCTGAGTTACTCTACATCTGAGTAACTTTTTATTTCACTAGAATCCTTTAGACTTAAGAAAACAATTTTATTGCAATATAGGATGAGGTAATCCCCCCAAATATTCGAATAACTACAAATTTTATATATACTGAAGGGTTAAAATGTGCATGAATATTTTAAGGCACAATTTCCCCACACTAGGCTAATTAAACTGCTATATTTAGCCATATATAGGTTTGATGTAATGCTAGCATCCTCCTAACCTAAAAAAAAAGCATTGCTTATAAAAAAATTGTGATATAAGTAACAGTGGCATTTGTAAATTATTTTGTTTTTTAAATAATTGAGTGAATAAACACCCAATTTATATATAATTCTCATAACACACATAAAACTTTAGTAGTTGGAATTCATCTGAAGAACTGCAGAAGTATTATGAATGGCCTTCTTCACTGTGTGGCTGTCATCCTTACTTTCTTAAACCTGTTGCCATTAGCTCTCATTGTGCCGTGTGCATGACTCCTGTCTAGAAGTTTGTCTTTCTTTGTTGAGTTAGACATTCAAATGCATTAGGCAAGAATTTGACTCCTTTGTTAATTCTGCAATGCCAGCATATTCTTACCAAGCAATGAAAAGAAAATGACTATATATAGTACTAACAACTTGTACCAATAAAAAAAAATGAAATCATTTATTAGGTCTAGTGGCTTTCGGTAGAGTCTTTAGGGCTTTCTATGTTTACTGTATCTGCAAATAACAGCTTTACTTCTTTTTTTTTTTTCCTATTTGCATGCTCTTTATTTCTTTTTCCTGACTAATCACTGTGGCTAGGACTTCCAAAACTATGTTGAACAAGAGTGGCG
This sequence comes from Glossophaga mutica, assembly GCA_039655065.1. Classification (NCBI taxonomy): domain Eukaryota; kingdom Metazoa; phylum Chordata; class Mammalia; order Chiroptera; family Phyllostomidae; genus Glossophaga; species Glossophaga mutica. Next base: position 92,511,395 of record CM077310.1, read on the forward strand.
AAATCCTGTCTTGTTCCTGATTTTAAGGGGAAAGCTTTTCCCTAATGACAGTTATGTTAGCTGTAGGTTTTTCACCTATGGTTTTTATTATGTTGAGGTGTGATTCCTCTATTCTCACTCTGTTAAGTTTTTATCATAAATCAGTGCTGGATTTATCAAATGCTTTTTCTGCATCTACTGATATGATCAGGTGAATTTTGTCTTTCATTTCATTCATGTGATGAATTACATTTATTGGTTTGTTAATGTTGTACTAATCTTGAATCTCTGAGATAAATCCCACTGGATCATGGAGTATGACCTTCTTAATGTATGGCTGGGTCCAATTTGCTAAGATTTTGTTGAGGACTTTAGCATCCATGTTCATCAAAGACATTTGCGTATAACTTTCTTTCTTTGTTGTGTCTTTACCTTGTTTTGGAATTAGGATAATACTGACCTTATAGAAAGAGTTTGAAAGTCTTCCCTCTTTAATTTTTTGGAATAGTTTAAAAAGGACCTGTGATAGTTCTTTGAATTATTGGTAAAATTCGCCTGTAAAGCCATCTGGTCCAGGGTAAAAAAGAAAAAAAAAAACTTACACTTTGCAACAGCATGGATGATCCTAGAGAAAATTATGCTAAGTGGCTTAATGCCAGTCAGTGAAAGAAAAATGCCACATGATCTACTTATATGTGGAATCTGATGAACAAAGTAAACTAACAAACAAGATAGTAACTGAAGTATAAATACACAGATCATACAGACAGCTGCTGGAAAAGGGGAAGGATGGGATGTGCGGGGGGCTCCGCCCGTAGAACCCCCGTTTGTCACGGATGAAAATAAAAACTACCAAGACATGACTGCTTGGGGAGGAAAGGGGTCAAACTCTCAGAGGAGAATGACCCAGAGCCCCATCCTCACTAGGCTTTTATTGGGCTCAAATACACCGGAATACAGGTTTAAGATGTCAAAGAAATCTGAGGGCTTAATCCGAGCCAGTGTTTGTCAGGAAAGGGGGTTGCCAAACTTTGGGAGACATACTCATTTCCTCCTGGGACACTTGTCACCTAAGGAAGAACACTCTTAGCAAAGCAGGTTTCACAGGACTTTAGGAATTCTTTCTTATGTCCAGATCACCCAGGGAGCCGTCCTGGCCAGCACAGGGCTGCACCGCTCGCCCCCACAGTTTCAGGCTTTAAGGCAATTAGGAAGCAGGAGACATCTCCCAGATGGAAATGAGGACTCGGGCTATGTCAGAATAGCCAGGGGGCGAGGGTCCATCACATCCTCTTTGCTGCAACCCCCCGAGTCAGTCCATGAGGCCTCCCAAGTGGTTGTGTCTGGCTTAGGTTGCCCCTCCCATGAGGAGTCTTACCCGTCATTGACTGCCAGCCAAGCAATGGGGCCACAGATGGATGAGGCAAAAGCGGTGCTCCTGCCAGGGAGATAAGCTTTGTCTCCTTAGTAGGTCACGTCCTTGTGACAGAACAGACCCAGATGAAGTGGGTCCCTTGGGCTCTTACACAGCCCACCATGGGGTGAGGGTTACAACTCCTGAAACCAGGCTGGACGGTCCACAACACTTTAATATGTCAAAGTAGGAAGAATCTTATAAATATGCCATAAATTCACAACCCAGATAAATTATTTTAAAAATAAAAACTAGTACTACTGCAATGAATATTACTTAAACTACATTAGGAAATGTGTTTTTGCCATACAGATAAAATGAATATATTTGTTGGTAAATAGTGTATATGTATTTTGATTCTAGATAGAGCATTTCTTAAAGAAAAGAAGGCGTACAATTAGATGTGTATTATTAAAAAAAAAAAAAAAGCTCTGGTAGAATTGATTCAAAGTGAGAGATTTGAGATGAGACCATTAATTCAGGAGAGAGTGGACCCAGTTCAGAATTATGGCAGTAGTTCTGTGAAAGAGATGATCGAAGAACATGTTATTGATGTTTAAATGGAGACATCATTGTCTAGTGTAAATAGTTGAATAGGGAAAACTAGGAAATGTAGAAAGAAATAATCAATTAATTTTCTTAACTTGAGTAGAATTATTAAAATAAGAATATAATTTGGAGAATAGTTTTGAGGGTACTAATTCATTTTCAGACACTTTCAATTCAAATGGACATTCATATTGAATTGTTTAGCTGAAATGGGAAATTTTATTGCTTATATTACTTTGAAATGGTTTTGTTTGTTGAACAATATCTAAAAGCTACTGTATGAGCCATCTCTTTGTAAAAACCTACTCCAAAATTTAATGTTATAACAATAAGGACTGGTTATTATTTAGTAGTCTATGAATTAGCTAGATTGTTTTGCTGATCTGAGCCAGGCTTAGTTGATATCAAGTAGGTTTACTCATGCATTTTTAGTGAGCTAGCAGGTAGGCTAGAGAATGGTTTTTGTGGGATCATCTTCACATTTCTAGCATCCAACTGCCTGTTCATAGAGATATGACTTATCTTATGTGATGACTTAGCTCATCAGTCTGGACTATACTTGTTCTCGTGGTAGCTGAACAGAGTTCCAAGAAAGTTAAGTACAGGCATGAAAGACCTCTTGAAGCTCAGCCTTAGATCTGGCAAATTATTTCTTTTATATTCTATTACATAAAGGAGGATAAATCCAGCCCAACAACAAGAAATGAGAATACGAGTTCTTCCTCTGGATGAGCTGCAACACCACATTGCAAAGTGCATGGTGTAGGGAAAGATGGAGAGTTAGGACCATTTTTACTATCAATGAACCAAGCAAGTGCATGTTAAAATACAAAGTTGCTCAATGGTAAAAAATAAAAAAATCTAGTATGTAATATTAACGTTAAGAAAAAAAATTCCTCACCAATTAATCATGTATGTGAAACTCTCAGGGCACAGAACTCTTACTTAAAGGCCACATATAATTATTTGATCATGGCCATGTGATAAAGTAGTTATGCAATTAATGCATTAATTACTCAACACAGAACATTATCTGTGTTTATTTTTTATTTTATTTTGTAAAGATTTTATTTATTCATTTAGAGAAAGTGGGAGTGAGAAAGAGAGGGCAAGAAACATCAATGTGAGGTTGCCTCTCACATGGCCCCCTACTGGGGACCTGGCCTGCAATCCAGGCATGTGCCTTGACTGGGAATCAAACTGGCAAGCCTTTGGTTCTCAGCCCAAGCTCAATCCACTGAGCTATACCAGCCAGGGCTATTATCTGTGTTTATTTTTAAAATTCAGGATTAATCACCTGTTTTTTTGGGTGGGGATGTTTTAATATATTTTATTGATTATGCAATTACTGTTGTCCCATTTTTCCCCCATCATTCCCCTCCACCCTGCACACACCCTCCCACCCATATTCCCACCCTTTAGTTCATGTCCATGGGTCATAAGTTCTTTAGCTTCTACATTTCCCACACTATTCTTGCCCTCCCCCTATTTTCTACCCACCGTCCATGCTACTTATTCTCTGTACCTTTTCCCCCTCTCTCCTCCTCCCACTCCTCTGTTGATAACCCTCTACATGATCTCCATTTTTGTGTTTCTGTTCCTGTTCTAGTTGTTTGCTTTTGTTTTAGGTGTTTTTTTAATAGAGTCTTTTAACTGAAAGAGAGCTAAAGTTCAGCACCATTTCAAAAGGTGTCCCAGTTCACCCTTAATTTTGACTAGGGTAAAATGACAAGAGATTTGTTTAGTTCCATAAGTGAATACAGCAGATAATTAAGGATGGGTCAAACTAATTCATCAAATGCAGGGAGCACCATACTTACAAAAACTAGGTGTATTCCAAGCGGGCAGGGATAAAATACTAAATGAATACAAGATCAAACAAAACAACAAACACACACACAAAGTAATAACAAAGGATAAACTCAGAAACAAGAAACACTCCATAGTTATTTAAAGTGTGTCAAACATATAATAGACCAAATCAGACATTTTTGAAAGTGAAAGTGGACTAATTATTTATCAGAGTGAAAGGGGGCAGAGAGACAGAGGCGTATATGGGGGATCTTTCAGGTGCATTGGGACATATAGTTACCCAATAATAAGCAACCCTAAATAAGTGTAGCTGTATTTTACTCAGAAACTGAGAAATGTTTTTGCTAATTTACTTGTCTAGAACCAAGTATTTAATCTTTTCGAGTCTCAGTTTTATCTAAGTGTCCATCCAATTATTTACTATGTATCGTCTTATGTTTCTCATGTACACTTTTACACTCCAAAAGTCATTTCCCCTGTCTTGACCTACCTTATAATGAAACCCTAATATTTGAGACAACTGAAGGAAAATTATCTCTTCTGAAGCACAGTGGAAAAACTGTCTTTAAACACATATTTCATATGTTTGTATTAAATATACTTAATATACTTATATATTAAGTATATTGAATACATATATTTGGACTCTCTCTATATATATGGAGAATCCATATATGGAGTCTAAATGAGAGAAGCTCAAGGGGAGAGAAGGGATGATTGTGGATGGCAACTCAAAAAATAAAGAACAAAGTAGAAATTAGAAAGAGGGCATAGGAGGAGAGCAAAAGGAAGAGTAAAGAATACTGCCCTTTATTTTCTTTTGTTTTTTTACTTGCTTTGCTTTCTTAGATTTCACATAAATGAAATCATATGGTATTTGTTTTTAACTTGTTTTAATTAGCATAGTATACTCTAGGTTCATTCATGTTGTCACAAATATCGGAGTAATATTTCATTGTATTACACACCACAGCATTTTTATCCATTTATCTATTGATGGACATTTAGGATGCTTCCATATTTTGACCCTTCTAATTAATGCTGCAATGAACATAAGCACATACTCCTATCCCTTTGAATTAGTGTTTTTATTTTCTTCAGATAAATACCCAGAAGTGGAATTGTTGATAAATAAACTGGTCTTTACCAGTGAGGGGATAGGTTAGGGTGTAGGCAAAAAAGAGAAGGGAATTAAGAGCTACAAATTTCCAATTATAAAATAAATAACTAGCCCTGTTTGGTGTGGCCCAGTGGATTGAGTACTGGCCTGCGAACCACAGGGTCACCCGTTAGATTTCCACTCAGAGCACAGTCCTGGGTTCCGGGCCAGGTCCACAGTACGGGGTGTGCAAAAGGCAACCACACTGATGTTCCCTCTCTCTTTTTCTCCTTTCCATCCCCTCTATCTAAAAATAAAATAAATAAAATCTTTAAAAAATATATTTTAAAAAATTAAATAAAATAACTTACAGGGATAAATGCATAGGGAATATAGTCAATCATATTGTAATAACTTTGTATGCTTACAGATAATAACTAGACTTACTCTGTGGATTATATCATAATGTATACAACTATAGAATCACTATGATGTACACCTAAAACAAATAGAATATTTTATGTCAACTACACATCAATAAAAAAAGAAAACTGCTCTTTACCTTGTCTTTTCTAACTCAACATCTATGAACAAATTGCTGGACTCTGGACATGAAAGTTCTGCTGAAAATGTTTACGGAGTTTAGACACTCCATTTAAAGAAGAGGGAGGCTGCAGGAAATGAACAGAACCCTGAGCATAGTTCTCCATTGGTGGGGCACAGGAACTATGAGGATGGCTGTGTCAGTTTTGAAGGTCTGGATAGACATAAAAGCCCTGGGTCTTTTTTTAATGGAATGAGCTTTGGGCTTAGAGAGAAGTAGAGGGTTGCTACTTAGTGAAATATTGGTCACCAATATGGGACTCAACAAGGACTCTAGGCCTGATTTGACTCTTTTGTGTTTTGAAGTTTCATGGAGTAGTTTCTCAGAGTAGATTGGACTCAAGATGCTGACTAAAGCTTAGAAAGCTAAATGCTTACTTATTGCAAAATGATCAGAAATAACATACCAGTTTGGACCTGAGCAAACACTCAGCACAACAAAGTAAATTAGCTATGACATTTCAATGTATAATCCTTACAACTCTAAAAGCTGATGCATTCATCTCCATAATAATTATATGTGGAGGGACCTCCACCCACAGAGCCCCATCCCTCTGTCATGGATGAAAATAAAACTACCAAGACATGATCTGCTTGGGGAGGAGAGGTGGACAAACTCTCAAAGGAGAATGACCCAGAGACCCTTCCTTATTAGGTTTTTATTGGGTTCAGATACACAGGAATACAGGTGTGTCAGGTGGCAAGGATCAAACAATGGATAACATTTCAAAGAAATCTGAGGGCTTAATCTGAGTCAGTGTCTGTCAGAAAAGAGGGTTGCAAAAACTTTGGGAGACATACTCATTTTCTCCTCGGACCCTTATTATTTATATGAGAGCACTCTTAGCAAAGAAAGCAGGCTTCACAGGACTTTACAAATTCTTTCTTATGCCCGCTCACCCGGGGAACCGCTCTGGCTGGCACAGGGCTGCACCACCTGCAGTCATAGTTTCAGGCTTAAATGGATTAGAGCCAGGAAGCATCTCCCAGATGGAAATGTGGACTCGGGCTATGTCAGAATAGCTGGGGGCCTAGGGTCCATCACCCCCTCTTTGCTGCAGCCCCCTGAGTCCTTCCATGAGGGCCTTCCAAGTGGTCATGCCTGTCTTAGGCGACCCCTCCCTTGAGGGAATCTTACCCGTCATTGGCTAACTGACCGATCAGTGGGGCCAGAGATGGATGAGGCAGAAGCAGCGTTCCTGCCATGGAGATAAGCTTTGTCTCCCTAGTGGCTCAGGTCCTCTTGGCAGAACAGACCCAGATGAAACGGGTCCCTAGGCTCTTACTCAGCCTTAGCCATGGGGTGCAGGTTACAGCTCCTGAAATCAGGCTGAACGGTCTGCAACAATTATATGCTTATAAAGATACCTGTATAAAGAATTCATAGCAGACTTAGAAGATGCTCTCTGCCTAGAGTATTGCTTGAGGAAGTGTCTGTGATCTTTGCTTTGATTTCCTTTTAAGACTGGTGATACCCTTCTGATTGATATAGTTTTCTTTTAATTGTTAATATGTTCAGTCAGAAAACAGGTTTGCTGTCCCAAGTCCTAGTTTTTATTACTTTAAATATTTGTTGCTTCAAATACTATATTTTGTTATATAGTTTGATTTTGAAAACATAATCTTACTTTTCCTGTCATCTAAATTCTTGGGTGGGGGGAGTGGAAACACTTCACTGTTGAGTCTCTGCATAGTCTATAGCCACAAGCAATTGTAAGCTACATTCACATGAAGTGATTTACGTGGAAGTAGAGTTAGTTAATATGCCCTCTACCATAATATTCCTTGTTCCATACTCTATTTCTATGTGAAGAAGAAACTGGGGAATGAGGCAAACGTACATTAAAAGGAAGCCCAAGAAAGCCTACCTACCTGGTTTCTGAACTACTTTGAAGAATGATCAATAAAGGAGCTGAAATGGTCAACTCTTTTTCTTAATTAAAATAAAAAAGATTTTGTGGTATATAAGCTGATGAGGACAACGAGTTTTCCTCAGCTTTGTTCACTGTCCCCAGTGCCCAGATAGTACCTAGTAAATGTTCAATAAATGTTTACAGATATTATTACTAATTAATTAATTAATAGAATACTGTATTATGTTCTAAGCATCACATTTTAGTTAGAATACAAGAAAACTGGAACATGTCAGAAGAGAAATGACCAAGAACTGGGAAAGAATTAAAGCTCTTTTTAAAGAGATATGAATATTAAAATAAGAGAAATAGAAAACTAGGAGTGAAGAAATATAAACTCTGCCTTAAGACATTTAAAAAGCCAATCAATCGGTGAGAAGTAAGTGGGCATTCTTTTGCCTTAGAGGATGATAAGTAGAAGTTATAGGAGATTTCAGGGTTTCATAAGCAATAGGCTTTTACTCATGTATAAATTTCTATTGATGGGTAATGGTTACCACCATCAGAGGAATTTGTGAGTTTATGTTAAGCTTAGTCTCAAAATTCTATATGTAATATTTGATTTATTTAGCCATTAAATGTTTTTCATTATTAAGAGTTGAGCACATTTCCCTGTATAGTTCATGATTATATGACTCTTTCTAAGATGAGAAATTGGATTCCTTTTGTTTGGATGTTAAAAATCATTAGGAAAATGTGTAGAAAGATTATATAAAAGGACATTAATAATAGTTAATACCTTTATACCACTTCTTTTTCCAGAAAAATTCAAAAATATCTCTATGATTCTTCAAGATTTCAAAGTTATTTTTAGTTAAAATATGATTTAATTAGCTCTCAGATGTGAAAATTGCCAATAATCAATAATAAATTTGGGTTCAAATTTAAGTGTAAATTCAGATAACAGTAGGACTTGAAAGTGCTGAAAGTTACATGAATTTAGTAAGGATAAATGTTTAGTGCACATGAATGTGGATGGTAGAGCTGACTGAAAGTAAGATAGACAAGTTAATATACATAGTTCTCAAGTAGTTTTAGAAGTAATAAGAAATTGATCAAAATTAATCAGTAATTTATCAATGTATTTGCAGTCATTTTTGTTATATCTAAAATATTTCAACAAAATTTTGATTGACATTCATTGTTTAGGAATGTACTCTTTATGCAAGATCAGTTGCAGTTAACTTGGAAATAAATAGACAGTTTTATTCTGGTAAACACACACACACACATTTGTCTAATACCTGTGTTTAGACTTCAGCTAATCAAATTCTGGCCCTTTCCTCATATATTTTTTTTTTAAGTTGAAAGAAGAATTGTTTGTACTTGGTTTTATTTCTTCACTTCCTACTCACACTTTTACCCACCTCAATCTGGCTTCTATTCCCATAATTCAAATAAAAAGATTTATTTTAGATTACTGGTAGAGATACTTGTGCCTTAATTCCAAAGGTCACTTTCTATCTTACTTATCTTACTTGACTTCTGTTGCCTATTCTTTTCTTGATAAGACACTCTCTTTAATTTCAGTAGCCATATTTACTGATTCTTGCAGTTTCAGGCTCTTTACTTTGGATATTAAAGATTGAGTTTCTTCACATCTTGGACCTTGGTCCACAAAATTTGGAAAAACTCATACACAGGCAAGAAGAATTTGATGTTAGCCTTTAAAAAGTATAGAAGTTAGCCATAAAGAGGAGAGAATTTGACTCTCAGAAGGTTGAATACTATAAACAAGAAAAGGAGAACAAAATTTGTTCATGAGTTAAGAAGGTGAACTTATTTGAAATAGTTTATTATAAAGAATATTTTGTATTTTTTATGTTTAAAGGGAAGCAAGAGATAAGTTCTGAGTAAAAAAAAAATATGTCTCATTGAAAATGGTATTTCAGAGCAAATAAATGGAATTTTTTTAGTGTCTGGTGCTTATGATTCTATGAATCATAATGACTGTCATATATTAAATACTTATGTACAGAATAACATATCAGGCACTTTAGATAAAAAATCTGATTTCATGCTAATCTGAGCCCTAAAATCAGAGAACCCTATCCTTATTCTACATATAACAGAAGAGAATATCAGACATGTTAGGAAACTTCTCTATTTAAAACAATATTATGTACCCTAAAAGAAGGGATTTTAATCCAGTTTGATACCAAGATTCAAATTATTTCTACTACATGTACAAGAGGTTTGCACATTTCTAACCCCCTTTTAAGCAATTTTATTTATCAACAACTTAGTAGTCAAATGTTTCTTTCTTTTACAAGACTGGATATATAAAGTATAAAAGTGATCAACACTGTTAACAATAGAGTATGACTTTTTTTGTGACTAGTAAGAGGAAATTAACAATGCTTAAGCATCTATTAAACATCTACTACAAGTTTGAGACTCTGGGGCTACATGTCATTTTTATCGGACTTAAGAAAACATATAATGTGAATGAAAAGAAGTATGTTCATTTAATAATGCACTTATAGACCACATTTTTTTTTCATTTTTGAGACAAATCAATAAAATCTGTAGTCTCAATGAGATAAAGGGGAAGTGTATAAACATTTGTGTACCTTGGTTCCTAGGGCAAGGACGTTGGGCAATTCAAATGCAATCAGTTTTTCCCTGCTCCTTTTTATTAGGTTTTCTGAGATAATGTAGCAGCTATAGAAAATGGCCAAAGGCATTTACAAGATCTCAGACTTTGGTGGTAGATAACAAGAGTAAAAGACACGGAAACATTAGTCATCATTAAGGATATTCCATCAGTAAACTGGCAAATACTGGGAGTCATCCTTAGGGAGATGGAGTCAACATCCAAGTTCAAAAGACAAAGACATCATATAAACTTGACTGCAATGTGGGACATGAAGGAAGAATTAGCAAAATAAAAAAGGAAAAAGAAAACTTCAGAGCAGGGTGCATTTAATTGGAACACCTCAATGGAACCAAAGGCAGGAACATGGCCTGGTAACTTGTCTTTTGCATTGGCTGGGAATGTACAAGTGTGTTGTGGGAAGTAAGGGATGGATCATGTCACTTCATCATTTTTTCCGTTTAAATTAAATGTGAGAGTATCAGGATGTTTTCCTATAGATATATGAATCTGAGTGACTCTAGGATGTTGCTGGTTCATTTTAGGTTCTTAATTGTGCATTCAATATATGAATAAAAGAAAAATGAATGCATGAGTGAAAAGCTATTGAGCTTCATTGTTCAAAAGGGGCTGCAGAGCCATAGCTTCCTGTTCTTGAGTTCAGTGAAAATTTACTTATAGCAACGGAAATGTACCTGCAGAGAGATACCAATTTATGTGCCTGCAGTGACTGGCACTTTGCACAGAGTGACATTCAAATATTTTGTTGATTAATCTCTAAATGCAGACCACTGTGCCATGAATGCCCACCCATACGTCTTGCTGCTTCACCACTAAATCTTTAAATAGCCAGTGTAGCCAACAAAGGAGTATTGTATAGGCTTAAATCTCCAGCTATCATTCATGGAGATCCTCAGCAGTGTTTCTACATTCCTGCCAGCCTGGCAGTTTCTCAGGCCCATGACAGAGAATTCTCTGAGAGACAGCATAACCTAGCTGTTAAGAGCAGGAACTGTGGAGCCAGAATGCTGGGTGAAATTAGCCTCTTCCTAATATAATTTACTAACTAGGCAAGTTACTTAACCTCACAACGACTCATTTACCTCACCTTCATCTTTAAAATGGAGCTAACAGTACCTTCCTCAATGTGTTATTATGAAAATGAGATGAATTAACTCTTAAACAGTTGAAACAGTACTTGGCCCTTAACAGATGCTTAATAATAAGAAATTAATCAAAACAGCATATATTTCTGTAAAATTAAACAAAATCACAAATAGGGCACTTAGTCCAGCCTGGAATGTTTGGAAAGACCACCAATAAATGGTGACACTAGCAAGTCATGGAATTAGAGGACTGGTGACAGGAAGGTGGGATTCAGGGTACAAAAAATCTTTTCTTTTTTTTTTGGTTGAAATATGGGATGCACTTGAGAATGTTTATAGAACGATAAGACTCAGAAGCAAGAATGAACCTGAAGAAAAGGGAGGCAAATGCCAGAGAAGGTAGCAGAGCATGATGTAAATGCCATAGGTATAATAATTGGCTTTAAGCAAAGGCAGGGGCAAATAATTGCTATGGGTTCTTTTGTGTCCCATTTTCTTTAACCCTTATTTCTGTTTGGAAACTGTGAACAATATTGGGTGTCACAGTACCCTTACTTATTGAAAGACACCTGGTATCACTGATTTTCACAAAATTTTCCTTCTTTGTATACAGTTAACTTAATGTTTAATCCATACACAGGGAGTTTTTTGTGCTTAGAATACTTTTTCCTTTAAATTTTATCTCACATATACTGCTTTCTCAATTAAGTGACTATTCAGCTATGGAAGCAATTTTTAACTCCAAGATAATTTGGCATTTCCAGAAACATAGTAAATTCAATTAAATGGGCATTTGCTTGCCTTCTTGTTCCTCCCTCAGTGGAATGTTATCATTTGGTCCCCATTGCTTGTCAATAATTGCCTCATGGAGCAAAAACACTATTAGACCAGTGACTATGTCCATTTAATCTACTTCTCAGATCACAGCACAGTTTCATGAGTTCTATGAGAACTTATGTTCCAGTTAATAATGATGATGACCTATCATTTTAAAACAGGAAAGCTCTTAAAATTGCCTTAACAAAAGCAGGACACATAAAATGAACTCTCTTATCAAACCATCTAGAAACTTCAATCTAAGAGAGATTATATTATGTAAAATCTTTTATGACCTTTGAACTATAGATTAAAATGTTCAGCTTTCTTTTTTAAAATCATTCTGAATTTTTCTGTAATCTGACTTTAGAACTAGCAACTAAAACCATGGTAAACATAGTTTAGTGCCTGTATATTTAAAATCACCAAAGCATATAGCCACCTCTGGGCATTCTCACATTTTTATGACAACATAAGCTCCACCTGAGAAAAAGCAAAACTTCCAAGACATGTTTGGGTAATCCCCCCCAATATGGTATCTCTTTTACTGTCATTGTCAGTAAAAGATGGGAGAATAAAATTGAAGAAACAACTTTGGGTATATTATCAAAGAGGAACATAGGCGTTTAGCTATGACATTCCCATTAAGCCTACAAAAGAATGAGTAAAGCCATGTTCTGACTTTGTGGCTTTAACCATTAGTAATAATCAAAACACTGTGAAAAGTGATTTCAAGATGAAAGCAAGCATTGCAGCTTCAAGGACAGACAGAGAACTCAGTGCTGAAAAAGCAGCGTCCTCTTTTATAGGATAACATAACATAAACCCCATTAGAAAGTTGTAAGAAATCAGATAAACAAGAGTTGAATCTGAAATAGATCTCTCTCACATCTGAAACAATCTACCAAGTTTGTATTTCTCAGAATATTCCATTTCTTTCAAAATCACTTTCTGCACCATTCCATACATCTAATTCAAATATCCTTTGTGAGATAAAGAAACTATCTTTAATCTCCTAAACAGAATGATAAACTGACCATATTAGCCCTGGTTGCTGTGGCTCAGTGGATTGAGTGTCAGCCTGCAAACCAAAGGGTTGCTGGTTTGATTCCCAGACAAGGCACATGCCTGGGTTGCCAGCCAGGTCTCTAGTAGGGAGAATGTGAGAGGCAACCACACATTGATGTTTCTCTCCATCTCTTTCTCCCTCCCTTCCCTTCTTTCTAAAAATAATAAATAAATAAATACAAACATAAATAAATAAAAACTTTGAAAGTTGACCATATTATTTACCATTTAAGCTTACACATTTTGAGACGGAAAGATGGTGCTATTAATACATACACTTCAAAAATAGTGTTAATTTGGTATGTCCAAGAAAAATGGGGATGTTCCATACCATGGCACTGTTACAGAAAATAGCCTTATTTAGTATGAAATATTGATCTTTTAGCCTTAGATTAACATTTATTTCTTTTGAAATATTATCTAATTCTTAGTCATTTAATTTTGTGTGCTTTCCACTAACCAATCTTAATAATCACAAATATATGTTCTATTGCCTTTAAGTTATAAAAAACACTTCATACCAACCTCAAGACACATGCTACATTCACTACAAGAAAATGATTTTTAAATGCTACTGCTACAACCATATCAAAAATTTGATGAAGTCAGTGTGTCATATTTTCTAACTCATTCATTAATTGTTTTGCAGATTTATCTATGAAGACTACTTTATTTACCCAACTTTTAAATCCAATATCATCAACTATAAAAAAAGCCTGAAGGAGAAAAATGAAGAGCTGTAAAAATGGTAGCAATTTTAGTGACTTTTAACAGATGCATTTAACAACACCATAGAAATGTTACGAAATACAGTCACCTTTAATCTTATCATTTGAAACACAGCTGTGGTCTGTCTTTTTCTTTTTCTGTCTTTATGTTTCTGTATGGTTGTGTGTATCTATTAATTTTAAACTATTCTTCTAACCATTTTTCTAGAGCAGAATATGTATAACTGCCATCAGAATCTTTATAAAAATTTTACACAGTTTGAATTTATTTTTATGTTGTCATATAATCCATGCAATTGTAAGTTTGAGAGTATAAATTAAGCTGGGATTGTATACTACTTTCAAGTGACTCTCATTTTTTCACTATACTAACGCTGAAATAAACAATTAAATACATATAGCTCTTTACAATTTTCTTAAAAATTTTCTTAAAAATTTAAAGTATATACCTAAATATATAATTACTGGGCCAAATAATAAAAATGAAGAAAAAACAGTGTAAGGCCTAAGAGTGTCCACATAAATTTAATTGTATCTTGAATGACTTATTAGAAATTATATATACATACATATACACATATATGATTAGTGTGATATAAAAGTACGTGATTTCTTTGTGATGTTTAAATAATGAGATCATTTAATCTAGTTACTAAGCATTTCAGTTCAGTTCTCTTTTATTATAAACATAATGAGTATCTGACTTAGGGGTATTACAGCTTTAAGGTCTGGTTTGGTTTACTGGAGATGAATGGATACACTAAAAGCTATAGGTAAAATGCATAAGTTAGCAAATAAAAACTGACAGAATTACTTAAGCATAAAATATGTAGTACCACAGTTCAACACAAGAAATACAAACCATTTATTTCAGGTAAAACAAGTGTTAAAGTCAGTGAGACAGTAAATTAACTCCCCAACCGTTTGAGAAGATTTTTCTTTTATAATATTTGTATGTAAATAATTTTGTCATTATTTTATTGCAAATGGTGGTTTATTATGTTGCCCCAGGTCTGGTCCAGAGGAAACTGTATGTAAACCTATTTCTCAAACCCCTGTGTTTCCACTCCACGCCAAACTTATTTTCCTGTCTGTTTATCACCTGTTCATCTATATAGAAGTACAAAAAAAGATTATAAAAAGGAGGCACAGAATCTTGTTCTGTGACAATTGATTATAGGAATATTTTGCCTGTAAATCTCCCTTTAATATGCTGAAATGTCCTTCTGAACAAAAAACAATGATAAATGTAAAACAGACAAGTTTGTTTCTAAAACATAGGCAGTAAAATGTCAGGCATTTCTCATAGAGATATTTTTTCTGCTATATTGCCTTGGGCAAGGGAAGCAAAAGAAAAAACAAATAAATGGGATTACATCACTCTAAAAAGTTTTGGCCCAGTAAAGGAATCCATCAACCAAATGCAAAGACAAACCACTGAATGGGAGAACATATTTACTGATATGTCTAATAAGCGGTTAATATCCAAAATTTATTTTTAAAAAACTTATAAAAGTCACCTTGACTAGTGTGGTTCAGTTTGTTATGCATTGTCCTACAAAGTGAAGGATTGCCAGGTGAACCCCTGATCAGGGTATATGATCTGGTTTTGAGCTTGGTCCTCGTCAGGGCATGCATGAGAAGTAACCAATCGGTGTTTCTGTCTCACATGGATGTTTCTTTCCCTCTCTTTCTCCGTTTTCTCCCCTCTCTCTAAAAAATAAATAAAACATTTTAAAAAAAGAACTTATAAAAGTCAACATAAAAAAGTGATCCATTTAAAAAATGGGCAAAAGACTTGAATGGACACTTCCCCTAAGTGGACATACAGATGGCCAACGAAAATATGAAAACATGCTCAATGTCACTAATCATCAGATCAATATGAACTAAAACCACAATGAGATATCATCTCACAAGTGGACACACAAGTACTGAGGAGGATATAGAGAAAAGGAAACCCTCGTGCACTATTATTAGTGGGAATGCAGACTGATGCAGCCAATATGGAAAGCAGTATGGAGTTACCTCAAAAAATTAAAAATGGAACAGCCTTATGACCCATGATTCCACTTCTGGGAATTTATCTGAAGAAACCTGAAACACTACTTTGAGAGAATATATGCACTTCTATATTCATTAGAGCATTATTTACAACAACCAAGATTTGGAAATAGCCCAGGTGGGTAAAATAGCTATGGCACATTTGCACAATGGGATATCACTTGGCCATAAACAAGAAGAAAATTTTACCTTTTGTGACAATATGAATGGACCTGAAGCATATCGTGCTAAGAGATGGAGCAAAAAAACAAACAAAAATTAACTCACAGACATGAACAGCAGTACAGTGATTGCAGCAGGAGGGGAGAGGTGGAGGTAGAAGAGAGTGGAGGGAAGAAAAATGATCAAGGAAAAGCGCAATAAAATGAACTATTCAAAAATAAAATGTTTTGTGGTTACCTTATGTGTACAACTCACTAAATCACAAACATTTTGTTACTACTATTTCAATTTATATCAAGAGGTATAAATGTACCAAGAGGAATGTATACTCCAAAAGAATCAGAGAGATGTGAAAAATAAATAATTCAAATTTGTAAAAGAACAGAAGCTTAACAGCAATGTTCAAGCTATCTTCACCAAAAATTTTATCGAAAGCGATTTAGAAGTAAATAATAGTTCCTAGATAGTGAAGGATAACAAAAATTAGTTGTCTGTGTTTATGTAAGAATGTTATCAACAAAGCCAAACACATGCTCAAAATATACACTCATTAAAACTGACTGCAGTGAACATTTTCAATCACACCTTCAAGGCATATCTTGCATCATTTGCTGCAGTGAATTGGCCATCTTCCCCAGAAAAATCATCTTAGGTCCACATCATACTTCTGTTTGAATAGCACCCTCTTCCAATTCGTTTGTTTATAGAAATTCTTATAATTCAAGGAAGAAGCTCCTTCCAATATAATTAAGTATTCTGTTATATACTTAATCCCCACAAACATTTCTAAGCATACTCCCTCATCCACAGGCTAACATTCTGTGATTCAAGTCTTCCTAACAGTAGCACAAGATACATCACATGAAGTAAGGGTAAGATTTTTTGAAGCCATCACGTGAGCAATGTTTGTGGAGAAAAAAAGTTAAATTGAATCAAGTAACTAATAGTTTAGGGAAAATGCAATAAGATAGAAGATATAAATTCAATTAATTGTAAGTTAAAGTCCTCAAGTTTTTAAGTAAAGAGTGAATTCAATTCAATTCAACAAATATCTATTAAATAGCTACTATGCTTACAGTTTCATGCTAGACATAACATTACAAAAATGAATTCATGTACTTTAAAATATCCCACTTTAATGTAAGCCATTTTAGGTTAAACACAATAATTATTCCCATATTTAAACATGTTTTAAATACAGTAACTTCAGATGATGGAGCAATTCTTTGACTAAGAAGAATAAGTGCTTTTATAGAAAAGATACTATCACATTTAACTTGGCACTAATCAGAAAAAAATTGTGATTCATATAGTAAGAAGGAAGAGTTGTAATAACTGAATGGACCTAATAATATTCAGGACACAGATCCATTTTCCACATGATTACATTTCAGATATAATATTATATACTTCCAATATTTGTGTTGTTTACCATATTAAAATTGTTATTCATAAAATTTTTCTTTATATATATCTCATTTAAAAATAGAGTTCTTAATTATATCATTACATGTTCAACCATTGGCTTCTTATATGAATCAAATTCCAATTTATAACAGTAGTCAAAAGAAGTTATTGAATTTTCAAAATATTTCCCCCAGGAGAACATTTAATATGTAAAAGATATTTGCATTTACACAATGAAATACTACACAGCAGAGGGAAAGAAGGCCCTCCTACCCTTTGCAACAACGTGGATGCAACTGGAAAGCATTGTGCTAAATAAAATAAACCATGCGGTGAAAGACAAATACCATAAGATCTCACTTTTAAGTGGAACATAATCAACAAAAGAAGAAAGCAAACAAAATATAACCAGAGACACTGAAATTAAAAACAATCTAACACTAGCCAGAGGGGAAGGGGGAGGGGACAATGAGAAGAAGGGTTTTCAGGAACTACTATAAAGGACACGTGGAAAAAACCAAGGGGGAGGGTGGAAGCAAGGGAGAGAGGTGGGTTTGGCTGGGGTGGGAGGAATGGAGGGGGGGAAATGCAGACAACTGTAATTGAAAAATAATAAAATAATTTAAAAAATAGATGTTTGCATTAACTATTTATACTATACTGAGTGAAAGTTTTTAAAAATCTGTTTTTTACTCAAATTTTTCCACCATACTATCTTTTCCTTCCATGCAGGTTTCAATTGAAATACTATGTAAATATGTCTAGTTTTACATAGAGGAAAGAGAAAGAAAATAATTCTTTTAAAAAGAAAAATCCAAAGATATTTCTTATATATACTGGTTTTCTTTATTATATAAGTTAAGAGTGTCCCCGGATACTTGCCCTTAGACTTTGTATCACCAAACATGGAATTCCAGGTCCCAATATACAAGGGGACTTTTTCACTCAAGTCTCCCAAGTACAAGAGCAGAGTTCTTATGCATTATTTATTTTATCGATCACTGATTATTTCCCTAAATATCTCTACAGAACTTGATTCTTATTCAAGAGGAATCTAAGTAATTAACACCAAAGCCCTTGTCATAGCATAGATGATTATTGTAGATCTGTTATGGGCATTCCAACCTCCCTGTCAATGGTCCTATGGTCTAACTTGAGCCAATAAGCTGTAAGGATAGGTTAATTTAGGGAGATTTTTCTCATTCTAAAAACAAACAAACAAACAAACAAACTAAAGCAATAAAAAATGAACACAATTTTGTGCACAACTGAGATATGGAAAACTTGCTACCATGTTTCCTGTTATAATAAAAAATAA
This sequence comes from Glossophaga mutica, assembly GCA_039655065.1. Taxonomy (NCBI): domain Eukaryota; kingdom Metazoa; phylum Chordata; class Mammalia; order Chiroptera; family Phyllostomidae; genus Glossophaga; species Glossophaga mutica. Next base: position 92,530,029 of record CM077310.1, read on the forward strand.
GAGTATTTTCACACATTGCAAATATCAGAGCTATCCTAGCTTGTGTGGCACAGTGGACTGAGTGCTGGTCTGGGAAGCTAAGGGTCTCTGGCTTGATTCCCAGGCAAGACACATGCCTGGGTTTCAGACTAGGTCTCCACTAGGGGGCACACGAAAGGTTGCCACGCATTGATGTTTCTTTCCATATCTGTCTTCCTCCCTTTCCCTCTAAAAATAAATAAATAAAATCTTTAAAAATGAGAGAATTGCAGAGCCAAGAATTGAAAAAACTCCACAATGAAACTATTGCATCATAAAATTAATATAATTAGCCACAATATAACCGCCCATCATTTAGAACTTTTTTTTTTGTCTATTGAGAGTGATAACTACCTTATTTTTTGTACTCTTTTATTAAGACATTCTCACATTTAAATCCTACCATGAAGATATGCATAATGATTTTAAAAAGAGGGGAAGATTGGGGGGAAGGATGAGAGAAAGAGAGAGAAATTAATGTGATATAGAAATGTCGATCGGTTGTCTATTATACCTGACCAAAATTGAAAAACTGGGTATGTATCCTGACACAGGATAAACCTACAAACTTGGTTCATGGGAAAATGTTCCAACTGGGCCTCCTGGTTTGGAATATATATATTTCTTTTTTAGAGAAGTTTAAAATTCAGAAAAAAATTGATTTTTTCTTTTCTTGTAATGTCTTTCTCTGGTTTGGGTTTTAGTGTAATGCTAACCTTATAGAATGAGTCAGGAAGGATTTCTTCTGCTTTTATCCTCTGAAAGAGATTGTAGAGAATTTCTGTAATTTCTTCTTTAAATGTATGTTAGGATTCACCAGTAAACCCATCCGTGATTTAGTGCTTTCTATTTTGGAAAGTTATTAATTAGTGATTTTATTTCTTTAATAAATATAAGCCTATTCATACTGTCAATTTCTTCTTGTGTGAGTTTTGGTGCAATCTTGTCTTTTAAGGAATTGCTCCATTTTATCCAGGTTTTCAAATTTGTGGGCCTAGTATTTTTTTAATTGAATTTTAATTGAATTTCCATAGAATCTCTAGTAATTTCCTTTCTTTTTTCATTCTTGATTATTCTATCTCACTTTTCACAATTTTCCCCCTTTGCTCTCCTCTGTCCAGCCACACCCAGTCTCTGCTTCCTCAGTCCATTCCCAAACCATTGTCCACATCCTTGAGTAATTCATATATGCTCTTTGAGTAATCCCTCCCCTGCCATCTTTCCTCTAGCAGTTGTCAGTCTGTTCCCTGTTTCCATGTCTCTGGTTCTGTTTTGTTCATTAATTTATTTTGTTCATTAAATTCCTCTTATAAGTGACATCATATGGTATTTGTCTTTCACCAGCAGCTTATTTCACTTAACATAATGGTCTCCAGACCAATGCGAGTGTAGGAATTCTATCTTCTTTCTTGCTGCATAGTATTCCATTGTGTAAATGAACCACATTTTTTTAATCTGTTCACCTACAAATTGGCACTTAGGCTGTTTCCAACCCTTTGCTATTGTACATAGTGCTGCTGTAAACATAGAGGTGCATAAAGTTCTTTTGAACTTGTGTTTTGGGATTCTTAGGGTATACTCCCAGCATTAGAATTGCTGGATCAAAAGGCAGTTCCATTTTTAATTTTTTGAGGAAATTCCATACTGTTTTCCACAGTGGCTGCACCAGTTTGCATTCTCATCAACAGTGCACTAGGGTTCCCTGTTCTCCACATTCTTGCAAGCACTTCTTGTTTATAGGTTTATTAATGATAGCTATTCTGACAGGTGTAAGGCGATATCTCATTGTGGTTTTAATTTGCATCTTTCTGATGGTTAGTGATGTTGAGCATTTTTTCATATGTCTATGAGTCATCTGTATGTTTTGCTTGGAGAAGTGTTTATTCAGGGCCTTTGCCCATCTTTTAATTGAATTGTTTGTCTTCTTGGTGTTGAGTCCTATGGGTTCTTTATATATTTTGGAGATTAAAGCCTTATCCAGTGTATCATTGGCAAATGGGTTCTCCCATACAGTTGGTTCCCTTTTCATTTTGATGATGATTTCTTTATCCATGTAGAAGTTTTTTCATTTGATATAGTCCCACTTGTTTAATTGTTTCTTTATTTCCCTTGCCCTAGGAAATATATTGGCAAAATATTACTATGTGGGATATTTAAAATTTTTACTGCCTATGTTTTTTACTAGGACTTTTATGGTATCATGACTTAGGTTTAAGTCTTTTATCCATTTTGAGTTTATTCTGGTGTATGGTGTAAACTTATAGTCTAGTTTCTTTCTTTCTTCCTTTTTTTTTTTTTTTTTTGCATTTAGCTGTCCAGATCTGCCAACACCATTTGTTTAAGATGCTATTTTTACTCCATTGTATGCTCTTGCTTTCTTTGTCAAATATTAATTGACCATAAAGACATGGGTTTATTTCTGGGCTCTCTATTCTGTTCCCTTTATCTGTGTGTCTGTTTTTATGCCAGTACCAGATTCTTTTGATTACAATGGGCTTGTAATATAGTTTGACATCAGGTATTGTGATCCCTCCTATTTTGTTCTTCTTTCTCATGATTGCTTTGAGTATTTGAGGTCTTTTGGGGTTTGATATAAATTTTTGAAGTGTTTGTTCTACATCCGTGAAATATGTCATTGGTATTTTAATAGGAGTTGCATTGAACCTATAGATTACTTTAGGTAGTAAGGACATTTTAATGATGTTAATTCTTCCAGTCCATGTACAAGATACATACTTCCATTTATTAGTGGTTTTCTCAATTTCTTTCTTCAGTGCTCTATGATTTCCCTTTCTTTACTGATATTAAATTCTGTGTCTTCTCTTTCCTTCTTTGTAGCCTAGCTAAAAGCTTATTGATTTTATTGATTTTATTAATTTATCAGCTTTCAGTTTTATTGATAATTATTAATTGATTTCCTGCTTCCAATCTCATTAATTTCTGACATAATTATTTTTTACTTATTTTTTCTGCTTGCTTTGAAGTTAATGTGATCATTTTTCCTAAGGGGGAATCTTATAAATTTTATATGTTTCTTCTTTCATATGGATGCATTAGATGCAATAAATTTCCATCTAACCAATGCTTTTGTGCCATCCCACAAATCTTAATGTCTTCATTTATCAAAATATCTTTAAATTTTTCTTGAGATTCTTTTAGACTCATTTTTATTTAGAAACATGTTATTTTATTTCTATATATTTCAGATTTTCCAGTTATCTTTCTGTTATTGATGATTCCATTGTGATATGAAGGCAGACATTGTATGCCTTCTATTTTTTGAATTTGTTAAAGTATCTTTTATGTCCCAAAATGTGATCTATCTTTGGTGAATATTCAGTGTAGGCTGGAGAAAAATGTGCATTTTGCTCTTGCTAGATTAAGTGGTTCTTTAGATGTCAATTATATCTAGTTGACTGATGGTATTGCTGAATTCCACTATTTCCTTATTGATCTTCAGATTGCTGTTTCTTTCTATTTCTGGGAAAGCAAGGTAGTGAAGTATTCAACTATGATAATGAATTCATTTGTTCTCTTGCAATTCTATTAGTATTTGCCAAACATATTTTACAGTCATGTTAACAGTTATTTCTACTTGGAAAATTGTCCCTTTATCAGTATGCAATACTGTTCTTTAGCCTTGATAACTCTCTTTGTTTTGGCATGAGCTTTCTCTGAAATAAATATAACTAATCTTACTTTTCTTTGGTTAGAATTAGCATGGTATATATTCCTCAATCTACTTACTTTTAATCTATATGTAATTTATTTTTAAAGTGTGATTCCTGTAATATCACATATTTGCGTTTTTTATTTAAGCTTTATTGTATTTTTTCTATTACCATTTAGTACACTTAAAACCCATCCCCCAGCAAACACCCCACTATTGTTCCTGTCTGAGAGTCATTTCTCCTTTTCGCTCAATCCATCAACTGCCTCAGATCCCCCCCATAGCTGTCATCCTGTTCTTCATCAATGAAGCTGTCTCCATCTTTGTTATTATTTCAGTTTGTTCTTAAGATTCCATATATGAGTGAAATCATATGGTATTTTTCTTTCTCCAAATGGCTAGTTTCACTTTGCATAATGTTCTCCAGGTCCATCTATACTGTCACAAGAGGTAAAATTATCTTCTTTTTATGGTGGAGTAGTATTCCACTGTGTAAATGTACCATCATTGTTTTATCCATTCATCTACTAATGGACACTAGGGCTGCTTCCATATCTTGGCAATTGTAAATAAAAATGCAATGAACATAGGAGTGCTTATGTTTTTTCAGGTTAGTGTTTTGGGTTTCTTCAGATATATTCCCAGAAGTGGGATCACTGGGTCAAATGGCAGATCCATTTTCAATTTTTTGAGGCATCTCCATAACCCTATCTACCATGGCTGCACTAAACTGCACTTCCACCAACAGTGCACTAGGGTTTTCCTTTCTCCATATCCTTGCCAGCACTTGTTGTTTGTTGGTTTATTGATAATAGCCATCCTGACAGGTGATATCTCATTGTGGTTTTAATTTGTATTTTTGTGATGATTAGTGATGGTGAGCATTTTTTCATATATCTATTGGCCATCTGTATGTCCTCTTCGGAGAAGTCTCTATTCAGGTCCTTTGCACATTTTTTAATTGGGTTGTTTGATTTTTAGGTGTTGAGTTTTGTAAGTTCAGTATAAATTTTATATATTAGCCTCTTATTAGATGTATCAGCAAGCATGTTCTCTGGTACTGTAGGTTGCTATCTATTTTGTTGATGATTTCCTTTGCTATGAAAGACATTTTAGTTTGATGTAACAACTATATGCCAACAAACTAGACAACGTGGATAAAATGCACAAATTAATAGAAATATACAAATTTCCAAAACCTAAATCAAGAAGAAACTGAATGGACAGATTACATATAGTGAAATTGAAGCAAAAACCAAACAAGCAAAAAACTCCCAACAAATAAAAGCCTTGGATAAGATGGCTTTGCAAGTGAATTTACCAACATTTTGAGAAGTAACACCTCTCCTTATCAAAATATTTCATAAGGAAGGAAGGCTCACAAACTCATTTCACAAGGCCAGCATTATCCTGATTCCAAAACCAGATAAAGACACTAAAAAGAAAGTAAATTATAAGCCAATAACCCTGATGAACATAGATACTAAAATCCTCAACAAAATATTAGGAAACAATGCATCAAAAAGGTCAAAAAACATGACCAAGCAGGATCTACTCAAGGAATGCAAGGTTGGTACAACACGTGCAAATCAAAAAACGTGATTAACCACATAAATACAATGAAAAATAAACACTACATGATTGTATCAATAAAGGCAGAAAAATCATTTAATAAAATGTAGCACAGATTTATGATAAAACTTTCAGCAAAATAAGAATAGAGGGAACGTACCTAAACATCATCAATAACCTACTGCCAGCATCATACTCAAAAGGAAAAAAAATACAAGCATTCCCCTTAAGATAGGGAACAAGACAGAGATATCCACTTTCATCTCTCTTATTGAACATAGTACTGGAAGTCCTAGCTACAACAGTCAAGAAGAAAAAATAAAAGGCATCCAAATTGGAAAGGAAGAAGTAAAACTGTCATTATTTGTGGATGACATGATACTGTACATAGAGAACCACAAAGATTTCATGAAGAAACTGCTAGAGCTGATAAATTAATTCAGAAAAGTAGCAGGACACAAAATTAATATTCATAAATCAGTTGCATTTTAATATGTGTATAATCAACTAACAGAATAGGAAATTAAGAAAACAATCACATTCGCAATTGTTTCAAAAAAGAAAAAAAATACCTAGGAATAAATCTAACTAAAGAAGTAAAAAACCTGTATTCAGAAATCTATAGAACACTGAAGAAAGAAATTAAGGAAGACATAAATAAATGGAGGCATATACTGTGTTCCTGGATTGGAAGAATTAACATCATTAAAATGACCATGCTACCCAAATCAATCTATAGGTTCAACACAATTTCTATAAAGATTCCAATGGCATATTTCACAGAACTAGAACAAATATTTCAAAAAATTATATGGAACCACAAAAGAAGCTACACAACAGCAGTGGTCCTGAGAAAGAAGAACAAAGCTGGAGGAATCATGCTACCTAATATCAAACTATACTGTAGGCCTATAGTAATCAAAACAGAATGGTACTGGCATAAAAACTGACACAGAAAGGAACAGAATAGAGAACACAGAAACAAACCCATACCTTTATGGTTAATTAATATCTGACAGAAGAAGCAAGCACATACAATGGGCTAAAAATAGTTTAGTCAATAAGAGGTGTTGAGAAAATTAGACAGATATGTGCAGAGAAAAGAAACTAAATACCTTGTTACACCACACACAAGAATAAATTCAAAATGGGTTAAAGACTTAAATGTTAGACCTAAAACCATAAAAATCATAGAAGAAAAATTCAGCAAAAATTCAGACATAGCTTGTAGCAATATTTTACCAGACATATCTCCCCAGGCAAGGAAAGCAAAAGAAAAAAAATGAGAATATGAAATATTTGGGTCTTGTTTTTAATCCACTCTGACAATGTTTGTCTTTTAATTGGTGATTTTGGACATTGATGTTTGGAGTGATTATTGATATAGTTGAATTAATACTTCCCATGTTCATTACTGTTTTCTCTTTGTAGTTCTTACTCTTTGTTCCTGTTTTTGTTTTCCACATTTTTTCTTTTGTGGTTTTAAGTAAGCATTTTATGTGCTCTCCTTTGTTTTCTCTCCTTTCTTAGCACCTTGGAGTTTACAATACACATTTACAGCTAATACAAGCACACTTTCAAATAACACTATACGTTCCACAGATAATGCAAGTACTTTATAATAAAAATAATCTAAATTTCTGCCTCCATCCCTTGTAGCATTGCTTTTATTAATTTCTTTTTCCTTTTTTTAAAGAGGAAAGTCATTCATAGACAAAATATATGAGAGATTTTTATAATAGCAAAACAATGGAAGTAACTCAAATGTACCTCAAAAGGAGATTGCATAAATAAATTTTGATAGGCTTACATTGACTAACATACAACAGTGAATTAATGAATTACAACAGCATGTGTTCATATGATTAATTTTCACAAACTATACCGAGTAAAAAGCCAAGCTGCAAAAGAATTCAAAATATTTATGCTGTTAAGAAAAATTGTCTGAAACTTGGAAATAAGGCAAAATAATGGTCCAGAGTGTCCTTGGAATGTCATGTACAACATTGGCTAGGAGGTCCACCTTAAGATTACTTAATTCTTTAAGGAAATGATCTCCATTGGATTTCATTTATTTTTTTCATATATAGACATTCCCATATAAGATATCTATGATACATACATAAGTATACATAATTGACTACATTGTTGGTACTATTATCAGGAACAAACTGTTGGCTGTTATATTAAATACAAATAGTACAAATGAAAGTTTTTATTTTACCTTCACTTATACCTCCTTGGTGCTCTTCCTTACTTTGTGTATATGAAAATTTCCAATATTATTTTCTTCTCTCTAAAGACATTTCTCTCTAAATATTTTTAACATTTCTTGTAAGGTATGTTAAATCTACTGGTAGCAAATTCCCTCAATTTTTGTTAGTTGAAGTATTTCTCCCTCACTTTTTTTTATATTGTTCACATTTTATTTTATTTAAATATGATTATTTATTTATTTATTTATTTATTTATTTATTTATTTATTTTTAGAGAGGATAAGGGATGGAGAAAGGGAGGGACAGAAACATCAATCTGTGGTTGTCTTTCCCGCACCCACTATCGGGGACCTGGCATGCAACCCAGGCATGTGTCCTAGACTGGGAATCAAGCCAACGACCCTTTGGTTTGCAGGCTGGCACTCAATCCACTGAGCCACAAGAGCCAGGGCTGTCCTTCACTTTTGAAGCATTGTTTTGCAAAATACAGAATTTTAGATCAGTGTTTTTTTTCTCTGAACACTAAATATTTCACTGTATTCCTTTGTTTCACGTGTGGTTTCTGAGAAGTTACATTTAATTCTTATCTTTGTTTCTCTTGGATAAGGTGTTTGTTTGCTTTCCCCTCTGGCTTCTTTCAAGACATTTTTCTTACCTTTGAATTTCTTTCGTAATACAATTTTTATTTATTTATATTTAGATACTTGGTTTTTTTTTGTATTATAAAGACAGTTATAGCATTGTCTTTATACAACACTATAGCATTGTATAGCATTTTAGCATTTTTTACTTATTGTTGTTTAGTTGCTGTTGTCCACATTTTCCCAAATGCTCTCCCCTGCTCTGTCCCGCCTGCAATTCCCACAGTCAATCTGCCCCATTGTCTGTGCCCATGAGTCCTCAATTCATGTTCCTGGGCTTGACCCTTCCTCTTCTTTCCCCCTTTACTCCCTCTCTCTCCCCTCTGCTCACTGGCAGTTTGTTCTTTATTTCTATGTCTCTGATTCTATTTTGCTCATGTATTTATTTTATTGATTAGGTTCCACTCATAGGTGAGATCATATGGTATTTGTCTTCCACTGCTTGGCTTATTTCACTTAGTGTATTCCTCTCCAGTTCCATCCTTGCTGTCTCAAAGGATGGGGTTCTTTCATTCTCTTGCATAGTATTCCTTTGTGTAAATATACCACAATTTTTAGATCCACTCATTTATTGATGGGCACGTAGGCTGTTTCCAGCACTTGGGTATTATAAATAACACTGCTATGATCTTTGGAGTGCATAGGTTCTTTTGAATTGGTATTTCAAGATTCTTGAATATCCTGGCAGTGGAATTGCCAGGTCAAAAATCAATTCCAGTTTTAGTTTTTCTTTTAGGAAATTCCATACTGTTTTCCACAGTGGCTGTACCAACTTGCATTCCCACCAACAGTGTACTAGGGTTCCCTTTTCTCCACAACCTAGCCAGCACTTATTGTTTCTTGAGTTGGTTATTATGGCCATCTGGTTAGTGTGAAGTGGAATCTTATTGTGGTTTTAATTTGCATCTCTCCCATGGCTACTAATGCTGAACATCCTTTCATATGTCTTTGAGGCCTCTGTATGTCCTCCTTGGAGAGGTGTCTGTCTGGGTCCTTTGACCATATTTTAATTGGATTGTTTGTCTTCCTTGTGTGGAGTCATGTGAGTCCTTTATATATGTTGGAGATCAAATTCTTGTCCTAGGTATCATTATTATGTGGAGGTGTTGGAGACCAAGAGGCCTGTGAGGGGTCGAGGATAGGGTCCTGCACCGCAGGTGTGGTGACTGGGCTTGGTTTCCGGCCTTGGGGCTATCTTAGGCTCTGACTGTTCTCATAACATTGGCCTGTGCATCATGTACACAGTAGCAATGCTAGCCTGAGAACTTCCCAACCTTGAGAGAGTAGATAATCTCGTGCCAGAAAGTTTCTCCTTTGTTTTGCTATGTACTCATGATTGTACTTAAGCCTGAAGACCGCGCAATAAACTTGCCTTATGCCAGCAGAGCATTTGGTCCTCTCCTATATTCAGTCCCTCGCCCAGCCTCACGACCACCCTTGCCGCAGCAGGCTGCGGCATGGAGGGGCTCTGCCTGTAGGACCCTCCCCATCCCTCATGGATGAGAATAAGTCTACCAAGACATGATCTACTTGGTGAAGAAAGGTGGCCGATCTCTCAAAGGAGAAGGGCCAGGAACCTGTTCCTCAGTGGGCTTTTATTGGGTTTATTTGCATAGGAATACAGGGCATATACATAAAGCTCATCAATCATTGTCAGGCAGTAATGATCAAATAATATGTAACATTCAAAGAACTATGAGGGCTTATTTTGAGTCAGAGTCAGATAGCTAAAGAGCCATAAAACTTTGGGGAAATAAACTCATTTCATGCTTGGACCCTTATCATTTAAATTGAGGGTATTAGCAAGGCAGGTTTCATAGCATTTAATGCATTCTTTCTGAGGCTGAATTGCCCCAGGGAACCTGCCCTTTCCAGCACAGGGCTGCACCCACGTATGGCATTGTTTCAGGTTTAAGTCAGGCAAGGGAAGTAAGGCAGCCAAGAGATTAGGAGACTTCTTTTTTTTTATTATTTATTTTTATTTTTTCATCAGTATTTTTTAATTGTTGATATTGTACAGTTTTCTGTCTTTTACCCCGCCCCAGCCGACCACCCCAGCCCTCCCCACCTTCCTCCCATTTCCACCCCCCATAGTTTTTGTCCATGAGTCCTTTATACTTGTTGCTCTAAACCGTTCCCCTTTTCCCCTGAAATTCTCTCCCCTCCCCCTCTGGACACTGTCAGACTGTTCTCAAATTCAGTGTCTTTGTTTATATTATGCTTGTTTGTTTGTTTTGTTGATTAGCTTCCTGTTAAAGGTGAGATCATATGGTATTTGTCTTTCACTGCCTGGCTTATTTCGCTTAGCATGATACCCTCCAATTCCTTCCATGCTGTCGCAAAGGGTAGGAGCTCCTTCTTTCTTTCTGCTGCATAGAATTCCATTGTGTAAATGTACCACAGTTTTTTGATCCATTCATTAACTGATGGGCACCTAGGTTGCTTCCAGCACTTGGCTATTGTAAATTGTGCTGCTATGAACATAGGGGTGCATAGATTCTTTTGGATTGGTGTTTCAGGATTCTTAGGATATAATCCAAGCAGTGGAATTGCTGGGTCAAAAGGTATGTCCATTTTTAGTTTTCTTAGAAAATTCCATACTGTTTTCCATAGTGGTTGTACCAATCTGCAATCCCACCAACAGTGCACTAGGGTCCTCTTTTCTCCACAACCTCTCGAACACTTGCTGTTTGTTGCTTTCCTGCAGACTGAATGAGGACTCAGGCTATGTCAAAGCTGAGGGTCCATCACCCCCTTTTTCTATAGCCCCCCAAGTCCTTCCCTGAGGGCTCCTCATGACCATGACTGTCTTCGGTCATCCCTCCCTTGAGGAATCTTACCCATCATTGGCTAAGTGGTCATGCACTGGGGGCCAAGCAGGGTGAAGGAAAAGGGGGCAGACATGAAGTAAAAGTGGTACCCCTGGCAGGAAAATAAGCTTTGTGTCCTTAATGGCTTATGGTCCCAAATTCTCTCATTCAGCCTTAGCCATGGGAGGTTACAGATTCTCAAATCAGGCAGGGTAGTTCCCAACATTCATAAATATGTTTTCCCATATGGTTAGTTCCCTTTCCATTTTGTTGATGTTTTCTTTTGCCATGCAGGAACTTTTTAGTTTGATGTAGTACGATTGGTTTATTCTTTTCTTTCTATCCCTTGCCTTAGGAGGTGTATTGGTGAAAACATTGCTGCATGGAATATCTGAGATTGCCCTGCCTCTGTTCTCCTTTTAGAAATTTTATGTTGTCATGACGTATTTAAGTTTTTTATCTATCTTGAATTCATTTTAGTGTATGGTGTAAGTTAGTGTCTAGTTTCAGTTTTCTGCATGCACTTGTCCAGATCTCCCAACACCAAATATTGAAGAGACTATTTTTACTCCATTTTACTCCATTTTACGTCCCTGTTATCAAATATCAACTGCCCATATTGACATGGATTTATTTCTGGGTTCTTTATTCTATTCCATTGGTCTGTGTATCTGTTCTTATGCCAGTACCAGACTGTTTTGATTATAGTGGCCTTATAATATAGTTTGATATTAGGTATTCTGATCCCACCTACTTTTTTCTTCTTTCTCAAAATATCTGAGGCTATTTGTGGTTGTTTATGGTTCCATATAAATTTTTGAAATATTTATTCTCTATCTGTGAAATTCATCATTGGTATTTTGACAGAGATTGCACTGAATCTATAGATTGCTTTGGGGAGTATGGGCATTTTAATGATGTTAATTGTTCCAGTCCATGAACATGGTATATGCTTTCACTTATTTGATTCTTCCTTAATTTTTTACTTGAGTATTCCATAGATTTTAGAGTACAGGCCTTTTGCCTCCTTTGTTAAGTTTATTCCTAGGTATTTTATTTTTCTTGTTGCTATAATAAATGGGATTTTTTTTCATAATTTCTGTTTCTGGCATTTCCTTGGTGTATAAAAATGTCTTCAATACGTGAGTGTTGACTTTGTAAGCTGCCATTCTGCCAAATTTATTTATTAAGTTGAGCAGCTTTTTGGTGTAATCTATAGGGTTTTCTATGTATGCTATCATGTCATCTGAAAACAATTACAGCTTTACTTCATCCTTTCCAATGTGGATGCTATTTATGTTTTAGAGAGAGGAGAACTGAGGTAGAGACATCAGTGTGTAGTTTCCTCTTGCATGCCCCCTACTGGGGACCTAGACAGTAACCAGGCATGTGCCCTGACTGGGATTCGAACCAACAACCCTATGGTTTGCAGGCCTACACTCAATCCACTGAGCCACACCGGCCAGAGTGGATGGCTTTTATTTATTTTTCTTCCAACATAGTATTGGAAGCTGTGGCTATAACTTCCAATACTATGTTGAAATGCAGTGGTGAAAGTGGGCATTGTTGTCTTATGCCTGATCTTAGGGGGAAATCTTTTAGTTTTTGTCTGTTGAGTATGATATTGACTCTAGGTTTCTCATATATGGCTATCTTGTATGTTGAAGTATGCCCCTCTATTGCTTCTTTGCTGTTTTTTTTTTTTTTAATCATAAATAGGTCTGTATTTTATCAAATGTTTTTTTAACATCTTTGATATGCTCATGTGGTTTTTGTCTTTCATATTGTTTATGTGATGTGTTATGTTTATTGATTTTCTTACATTGTACCATCCTTGCACCCTGGGGATTATCTCACTTGATGATGGAGAATAATCTTTTTAATCTTGTTTGATCTTGTTAGATCTTGTTTGCCAATATTTTGTTGAGGTTTTAGCATCTATATTCTTTAGTGATATTGATGTGTAGTTTTCTTCCTTTGTTGTGTCTTTATGGGTTTTGGAATTAGGATAATATAGGCCTCAAAAAGGAGTTTTGTAGTCTTCCCTCTTCTTGGACTTTTTGGAATAATTTGAGAAGAATTAGGGTTAACTCTCCCTAAATGTTTGGTAAAATTCTCCTGTGAATCCATCCAGCCAAGGGTTTTTGTGTACTGAGAGATTTTTTTTTTTTTTGTTAATGCTTTCATTTCATTAGCTGATATCAGACTTTTCAGGCTTCTTTCTTCTTCTTGACTTAGTTTTGCAGAATTATATGTTTCTAGAAAATTGTCTGTTTTGCCTAGGTTTTCAAATTTCTTGGCAAATAGTTGTTCATAGTAATTTCTTACAATTCTTTGTATTTCTGTGGTATCAGTTGTAATTTCACCTCTTTTGTTTCTGACTTTATTTGGGTCATCACTCTTTTTGTCTTGACAGCTCCTTCGAACTGTTCTTTTACTCTCTATAATTCGGCGCTGTTCTTGATTATTTCATCCCTTCTGTTTGCTTCAAGGTCTCTTGTCGTTCCTCTAGTTTTTGTAGATGTGGGGTTAGGTCTCTTAATTGAAATTTTTCTATCGTTTTTAGGTGGGCCTGTATTGCTATGAACTTCCCTCTCAAGACTGCCTTTCCTGTGTCCCATAGGTTTGGGGTCATTGTGTGTTCATTTTCACTTTTTTTTCCAGAAACTGTTAGATTTCTTTCTTGATCCCATCATTTTCTCATTTATTGTTTAATAATGTGTTATTCAGTCTCCATGTATTTGAGTGTTTTTGAGTTTTTTCCCTTGAGGTTGTTTTCCAGTCTCAAACCATTGTGTTCTGAGAAAATGCTTGATATGATTTCAGTTATCTTGAATTTGTTGAGGCTTGTTTTGTGTCCTATCATGTGGTCTATCTTTGAAAATGTTCCATGTACATTTGAAAAGAATTCATTTTGCCTCTTTGGGGCGAAAGGTTCTGTATATATCTGTTAAGTCCATTTGATCTAGAGTGTTGTTCAGTGCCATAATATCCTTGTAGATACTTTGGGAGATCTGTCCATTGTTGACAATAGGGTGTTAAAGTACCCTCTTATAATTGTGTCGCTGTCTATATCTTTATTGAAGTTTTCCAAGATTTTCCTTATATATTTTGGGGCTCATATGTTGGGTACATACATGTTTATGATGTTTATAGCTTCCTAGTGAGTTCCTCCCTGTAGAATTATGAAGCAACATTCTTTGTCTCTTTTATGGTCTTTGTTTTGAAATCTATTTTGTCTGATATAAGTATTGCTACCCCAGCTTTTTTTCCCTGTCCATCTGTTTGGAATATTTTTTTCCAACACTTTACTTTCAGTCTATGTAGGTCTTTTGTTCTCAGGTGGGTCTCTTGTAGATAGCATATATGTGGGTCATGTTTTCTTATCCATTCAACTACCCTATGTTTTTTGATTGGAGCACTTAATCTATTTACATTTAAGATTATTATTGATAGGCACTTTTTCACTGCCAGTTTTTGTTTTGTAACTGTGTTCCTCTCTCACTCTATACCTTCATCTTTTTAAAGCACTCCCTTTAGTATATCTTGCAGTGCTTGTTTAGCGGAGGTGTATTTGTTTAACTTTCTTTTGTCTGGCAATCTCCTTACTTCACCTTCCATTTTAATTGAGAGCCTTCCTGGGTAAAGTAGTCTCGGTTGCAGGCTTTTACTTTTTTGGATCTTTATTGCCATTCCCTTTTGGCCTGTAGTATTTCTGTCGAGAAATCAGCTGCTAGCCTTATCAGAGCTGCCTTGTATTTTACTATCTGCTTCTCCCTTTCTGCCTTTAAGATTCTCTCTCTGCCTTTAAAATCTGACATTTTAGTTATCATGTGTCTTGGAGTAGGCCTCTTTGGTTTCATCTTGATTGGGACTCTCTGTGCTTCCCGAACTTGCATGACTTTCCTCCTCTCCAAGTTAGGGAAGTTTTCTGTCATTATTTTTTTAAAACAGGTTTTCTATTCCTTGCTCCTTTTCTTCACCTGCTGGTATTCCTATGATGCAATTGTCATTATGTTTCATGTTGTCCTGAAGTTCCCTTAAGTTATTCTCATACTTTTTGAGTCTTTTTTCATGTTGCCACTGTACCTGGGTGTTTCTTTCTACCTTGTCTTCCAGCTCACAGATGTGGTCCTCTACTCCATCTAGCCTGCTCACAATTTCTTCTAGTGTAATTTTTATTTCAGAAATTGTATTCTTCATTCCTGGTTCTTGTTTATAATTTCTATTTCTTTTTTCATGCTGTTGTAGTTCTGACTAAATTCCTTATAGTTCTCACTGAGTTTCTTGAACATCCTTATAATTGTTGTCTTTTCTTTTTTTTTAATTCTGTGTCTGATAGATTGCTTGTTTCAATTTCATTTAGTTCTTTTACTGAGGATTCTTCCGTTCCTTTTAATAAAGTGTTTTTTCTTTGTCTCCCCATTTTAGGTGACTTTTTTTGTTTGTTTCTATTTATCAGTATGCTCTACTTTGTCTGCCTGTCATTGTTGGTTGGACTTCTCTGGTAGTTCTATAGGATTCAGTAGTGCAGTCTCTTTGATCTCCTTAACTAAATGCTCTAGGATTGCCTTTTCTTCTGTTTATGTGGGCTTTCTTCATGTACTTTGACTTTACTTGTTGGTAGCTTCTTTGTTGGTGGATTCTCCTCTTGAGTTGGCATACTGGTAGTCAGAAGTCCTGCCTTGTCTTGTATGCTGTTGTACAGGTGTTCGTTAACAAAGCAGTATTACCAGACAACCAAATCTATGCCAGCAAACAAACCCACCTACCACATTAGCAATCTCAACAGCAATTGCACAAAGATTATGAAAAGCGAAGAGAGTTTACAAATATCATAAGATGACAAAGGAAATATGAAATGATTAATAGGGGGAAATGTTATTGAATGGGAAGATGGAGGAGAATTGATAAGAGTAGGGATGGTACTAAGATGTAGAAAGGGAGAGAACAAAATTTAAAATGCAAGTAAAACACAGTAGGTGATAGTAACAGTGGGGTAAGAAAAGGGAAATGTATACTGTGAGGCTTGGAATAAAATTAAAATGGTATTAGATCAAGGAGAGCAAAATTGCAGAAAAACCACAGCAGGCTCAGTAGCAACAACAGTTAAGCAGTTTAGTGAAAGTGGACCAGGAATAAGAATATTGTACAAAACAGAAAACTGAATATGATGTCCACAGTAAAGAAAATGATTTTGAGAGGTTGGGGGAAACAAATTAATGAGTAAGGAGTAAAGCCCAGGTTGAAAGAGGGGAAAAATAAAATAAAATTCCTCACTCAACTGATCAGATGCAGAGGGAAGGCAAAATGGAGTAAGACAAGAGAATTCTATGGGATTTAAAGTACATACAAATAGTGAACAAATAGGAGTTCCATTGGAGAAGTATAGCAATAACTGTGGTATTTCACTCAATTAGCCACTGTTTATAAAAGGTGGAAAGGAAATAAGACTCTTAGAAGAGGGGGAAAATATGAGCTGACTTAAGTATAGTGCTTATGTGAAGTTAGATGGCGAAGAAATAGTGAGAGCAAGGGATAGGGACATGGAATAGTGTGAGAGAAAAAAGTTTACAACAACAGTAATAAACTCAGGAAGATGGCAAAATGGAATATGACCAGGGAAGAATGGTGCTGTGAGGGATTTGGAATAATAATAATATGAATATATATGTGTATATGTGTGTGTGTATGTGTGTGTGTTCCCGAATATTCATATATAAAATCTGAATAAAAAAATAAAAAGTTTGGAATACAAGTGAAGTGAAAGAAGAAAAATTAAAATGCAATATAAAAGGGAGGAAAAAAACACAAAACAAAAAACAAGAATGAAAAACTAAAAAAAGAAAAGAAGAAAGAGAAATTAAAAAAAAATGCAAGTTCTGATGAAGAGCAAGGTGAAATTTGTCTCAGCTGTTGGTGTTTGCCTTCTAACTTCTTTCTGGATCCACCTCTGGTTTGCTCTCTACTCAAGGTCCCAGGTGGGTCATCCAACTTCTGGTGACAATGGCTGATTCTCTTCCCCTGCCTCTAGAGAAAGCTTCAGTTCTGTGTTTTTCCTGGGAGGCACTGTTCAGTCTTCCTAGAAAATTGTGTGCGCATTCCCCTGCCCTTATATTTCCTGTCTTGGTCTGTCCCAGTTTATTTCCAATAATGTATAGTTTCTGCGTAAGTAGCTGTCCGTTTCGAGGGGTTGGAGGACGATTTGTGTAAGAGTGTCAGCTCGCTCCTGCTTGGTGTAGTCTGCAGCTCTGTATGCAAGCCACATCTGGGCAGTGTCTTAAATTCCCCTTGTTATACACTTCTTAATTTCCTGTTTTGATGGCCTCAGTGAAATAGGGCCCTGAGACCTAGGGTATTTTGAATCCCAGTGGGTAGTTTAAAATGGGTGCTTTTAGGTGTTAGCCTTCCTATCTTACTCTTGGAAAACAAACAAACAAACAAACAAAAAAGCCCTCTGCTGGTTGTTAAACCTGCCCAGCAGGTTTTGCAGATCTTCCCAGGCTCCTGAAGGCAGTAGAGGGTGAGGAGGGAGGGGGCTCAGTCTGCCCTACAATAATCA
This sequence comes from Glossophaga mutica, assembly GCA_039655065.1. Taxonomy (NCBI): domain Eukaryota; kingdom Metazoa; phylum Chordata; class Mammalia; order Chiroptera; family Phyllostomidae; genus Glossophaga; species Glossophaga mutica. The sequence goes on from CM077310.1 coordinate 92,547,518, forward strand.
CAGGTACACAGTTGCCAGCCCACTGCCCTCAGAGCATGATGTGACTTGCACTTTCCACTCTGTGCCCTTGCGCCAGGCTGCCACTGAGAAAACACCCTACGTTTCACCCACCCCTTCGATCAATCCTCAAGGTGTACTGAGTGGGAGCAAATCACACACACAACTCCCTCCTTGTTGGCCAGGCAGGTGCATGCTCGAGGTCTCTGCCCAGCCCACATCAGTTCCCCTTTTGAAAAAAGTCTCTGTGGGTGCCTCTGCCACTCCGAGTCACTACCCAGCTTTCCAAACACTCCAAGTCTCTGGCAAGTCAAGAGTTTATCCCAGTCAAGGCAATTTGCAGCCTTCCTCTTTCCCCAGCTCCAGGTGCCTCCAGGACACCCCTATTCTCTTGTACTGTCCTGGCCAGCAACTACTGGCCCAGGTTGGGTATACCACCAGCTGTGTGCGTGTATGCTGCCTGTTTTCCTGGCGACCTTATGCTTTCAAGTCATTCCCCTCATGGGTCTGTGGTTTCTTCTCTTTGGGAAGGAAGGGAGCTGCTGGACCACTATCGCTGACCCAGCTCTTCTCCAAATGGTCCCACAGCAGCCAGTTTCTGGCACCACTCCCACGTACTTTCCCTGTCTGCCTCAAAAACCTTCTTACCGCCTGTTTTGAAGTGTCCTGTGCACACTTTGGCTTCCAAAATCCCTATCATCTAAGATTCTGTTGACTATTCTCTTTGTTTTTCGGAAGCCCAGCTAAGTGTCCCATTTGAGTATATGAGCAAGTGGGCTCAGCTCCCACCTCCTTCACTGCCACCTTCTAACTCTGAATTTCTGTAGTTAGAAAGTAATATGCCAAAATGTAGTTTATTTGGGTATTTATCACGATTGTTGTTTTCTGAACTTCCTGGATCACTGGTTTGGTGTCTGACATTAATTGGAGGAATTATCAGCTAATGTTGACTTATTTATTTTTCCCCTCTCTCTGGTACTCCCACTACACTTATTGTTATACCATTTGTATTTATCCCACGGTGCTTAGGTATTCTGTTCTTTTTTAAATTTTTATTTCTTAAGTTTCTATTCTCTTTGCCTTTTGATTTTTAAGGATTCCATTGATATATTCTTCAAGACAGAAATTCTTTCCTCACCTGTGTCTAATCTACTAATACACCCCATCAAAGGCATTCTTCATTTCTGTTACAGTAATTTTTTAAAAATATATTTTATTGATTATGCTATTACAGTTGTCCCATTTCTCCCCCATCATTCCCCTCCACCCTGCACAACCCCTCCCACCCATATTCCTCCCCTTTAGTTCATGTCCATGTGTCATAAGTTCTTTAGCTTCTACTTTTCCCACCTTATTCTTGCCCTCCCCCTGTCTATTTTCTACCCACCATCTATGCTACTTATTCTCTGTACCTTTTCCCTCCTTTCTCCTCCTCCCAATCCCCTGTTGCTAACCCTCCAGGTGTTCTCCATTTCTGTGTTCTGGTTCTACTTGTTTGCTTTTGTTTTAGGTGTGGTTGTTAATAGCTGTGAGTTTGCTGTCCTTTCACTGCCACATTTTTTATCTTCTTTTTCTTAGATAAGTCCCTTTAACACCTCATATAATAGAGGCTTGGTGGTGATGAACTCCTTGAACCTGACCTTATCTGAGAAGTACTTTATCTTCCCTTCCATTCTAAATGACAGCTTTGCTGGATAGAGCAATTTTGGATGTAGGTCCTTGCCTTTCAAGACTTCAAATACTTCTTTCCAGCCCCTTCTTGCCTGCAAGGTCTCTTTTGAGAAATCAGCTGACCATCTGATGGGAACTCCTTTGGAGGTGACTGTGCCCTTATCCCTTGCTGCTTCTAGAATTCTCTCCTTCATTTTATTCTTGGCTAATGTAATTACGATGTGTCTTGACATGTTCCACCTTGGGTCCAACTTCTTTGGGACTCTTTGAGCTTCCTGGACTTCCTGGTAGTCTATTTCCTTTGCCAGATTGGGGAAGTTCTCCTTTATTATTTGTTCAAATAAGTTTTCCACTTGTTGTTCTTCTTCTTCCCCTTCTGGTACCTCTATAATTCGGATGTTGGGATGTTTAAAGATGTCCTGGAGGTTCCTAAGCCTCTCCCCATTTTTTTGAATTCTTGTTTCTTCCTTGTTTTCTGTTTGGTTGTTTGTTTCTTCCTTCTGGTCCACTCCATTGATTTGAGTCCCAGTTTTCCTCCCATCTCTATTGGTTCCCCATGAATTTTCCTTCATTTCGAATATTATAGCCTTCATTTGTTCATCTAATTTGTGAGCAAAATCAACTAATTCTGTGAGCATCCTGATCACCAGTGCTTTGAACTGTGCATCTGGTAGGTTGGCTCTCTCTTCATCGCTTAGAGGAATTAGCTCTAGGGCTTTCATTTGTTCTCCGGTTTGAGCCATTTTTGCTGTTTTATTTTTGTTTGTTTGTTTTTGTTTTTTGGTCTGGTCTTGGCTGTTACGTAACGAGAGGTGGAGCCTTAGGTGTTCCCCACTGCAGGGCAGCCCAGTGGCTGAATTGTGACGCTGTATATGGGGGTGGGGTCCGAGAGGGAACAATGGCACTTGCTCCTCTCTCTCTTGGATTCCAGTTCCTTCCGCTGCTTCCCCTTCGCCTGGGTTATCTGTGCACGAATGTGGGACCACCTGGTCAACCAGCCGCCTTGCACGGCCTCACTGGGTCTGCACAGTTGCCACCCCGTGCCCGGGGCCCGCCAGCCGCCACCTATGTGCTTGGGGTCTCCTACCTGCCACCTGCATGCCTGGGAGCTGCCAGCAGCTGCTGCCTGCATTCCCAGGGTCCGCACCTCCACTTTTTCCTGCCGAGACTCTGCCCCTCTTACCAGTCTGGATGGATGGTTGTTGGACTTCCTTATTGTTCAATTTTCTATCAGTTCTGATTGTTTTCTTGTTTCTAAATATTTGTTGTCCTTAATTTTGGTTGTGAGAGGAGGCGCAGTGTGTCCACTTACGCCTCCATCTTGGCCGAAAGTCCACTGGTATAGTAATTTTTATGTCTAGAATTTAATTTTCATTCTTTTTTACGGTTTCCATCTCCTTGCTTGTATTGCCCATCAGTTCTTGTAGGCTGTCTACTCTTTCCAATTGAGCCCTTAGCATATTAATTATATTTGTTTTAAATTCTTTGTCTAATAAATCCAACATCCCTACCATGTATGCTTCTGATGACTGCTCTTCTCCTCTAACTGTTTTTTGTTTTGTTTTGTTTTGTTTTGTTTGGCCTTTTGGTATGTCTGCAATTTTTCCTGATAACTGGCTATGATGTACAGAAGGGAAAAGAAACTGCTATAAATAGGCCTTCATAATGTGGTAGTGATGTGAGAGGAGAAGGGAAGTTTTCTATAGTCCCTTGATTATTAGCTCTCAGTCTCTTCAGGATTCTGTGCCTCAGGACTCTGAACTTCACATGGATTTCTCCATTTTTCCCCCTTAGGTGGATGACTCAAGTGGTCTGGAATTAGTATTTCCCTTCTCCTTATAATAGGCTGGATATTGCTGAAGGTGGGCATCTTCCTTTTTTGGGTCAGTTAAGCTCTGTTAATACTCCACTTGGTTATAGTCTACTTACTGTGTTTCTTCTGTGGGAAGAACTTTTTAAGAAAATCAAGTGCTCTGGTATAGTTCAAAATTGTTCTTGTCCCCGCCCCTGCCTGATGCCCAGGGGATTTTCTCTGATATTTATTATGGAAAACTGACCAAGCTCCTGAAGGTAAATCTCACAATATTGTGGGGCAACTTTATGACTGGGGCCCTCTGGGTTTCAAACTCCCAGAGTTGTCCATACTGAACCTCCAGCAATTCATTAATTACAGTTTAGGTTTACCTACCCTAGTACTCATTCCCATGTTTTTTTTGTTTGTTTGTTTTGTTTTTAATTGTGTATATCTGCTCTGGTAAGGCACAAGTCCCTGAATTCTTTTATTTCTCCAATATTGGGGGCAGTGGTTTGCCCTGTGTCTACCTCTCTCTCCAGGCTCCAAGAAGAGTTGTTGATTTTTCAGTCTGTTCAGCTTTTTACTTGTTGTTAGGACAATGTGGCAATTTCCAAATGCCTTACTTAAGGATCTAGGAAACAAAAGTCCCTCTACCTTAATTTTTAAACCATGTTAAGTTGTGTTTTCTATTTCCTGTGGCTGAAAATATCTCAAATGATATATATGGCCAAATAAATTATTAAAAATGATGCAAAGTATGTATCACTACCATTAATATATTAATGAGTATATTAAGATCCACTTAGAAGCCCTGGTATAAAATTACCACCTCTTACCACCAAAATGTATTTCTCCAATAAATATATGAAGTCTGTGCGGAAAAATCCAGCCATTGTTAATATGATGAGAATAGTTTGTGAGATATCGATGTAACCTAGCAGCCAAGGAGAGTGGACTGGACTGTGCGTGTGTGAACAATGATGACTTCACTGTACTAGTCAGTGGGGACCATAGACACTATTGAGTATGAGTAGTGTATGATTGTGTCATTCAAAATGACTGACTGAGCAGATCAATGAATCTGCATCAAATTTTGCATTAAGCTTGAACATTCCTCTGAGGAAACTATTCAGATGATTCAGAAGGTCACAACTATGGGCAACTGGTGATGGGAAGCTTCATCATGACAACAAATATGCTCATGCATCATGTCTCATGCAGAGTTTTTTTGTGAAACATCAGATCACCCAGGTGACTCAGCCCTCTTACCACCCACATTTGGTGCCCTGAAACTGCTGGCTTTTCCCAAAACTAAAATCATCTTAGGAAGGGAAGAGGTGTCAGACCATCAGTAAGATTCAGGGAAATATGATGAGGCAGCTAATGATGATTGGTTGAATTCTGTGAGGTGCCGAGGTGCCTACTTTGAAGGGGGCAGAGGTGTCACTGTCCTATGTACAATGTTGCTTGTATCTTTTTCAATTAATGTCTTTTTCAGATGACATGGCTGTATACCTTCTAGAGAGATTTCGTATGTTAATATTCAGAGTCACCTACTTCAAAAACACTCTAAAACCTCTCTCTATTATCTAAAACCATATACTCCATGCAAAGAAAACTAGTGTTTGAGATATAATTGCCATATTTTAAGTTTTTAATTGTGCTAAACTTTACTAGAATTGGTCAACATTACAACATAAAGAGAGAAACAGTTTGTTTCCTCACTCTGTTTTTTTTTTCCATGTATATCTCATGTAATTAATATGGTCTTCTGTATTGGTGGGTTTATTATTAGTACTTTATTGATGAAATCATTGGTAAATGCTGTTACCAAAACTCGAATCAACAGTAAAATATTTTTAAGAGCAGTAGCACTTCAAAGCTTTTTAAAGAGTGTTATTGTCCATTAGAATTAAATGTGTTAAGATTTTACTTCTATCCTCAAGGCTTAGAAAGATTAGAACTTGTACTAATCATGTGAAATTATGCCTAAATTGTTTTAGCATTAGAGACAAACAGATTTATAGTAATTTGTGTTCTAACATTTGAACACTAAATAATAAATTGTCTATTTATAATTTACAGATTAGAAGATTTCAAATATCTATATGTATTGTAATTGAAAGTGAATCAAGAAATAAAGAGGAGCTGCAAAAAAAGTTAAATTGATTTATAGTCTAGCAATAATTGGACTTATATCTTTAGAGAAATATCCTTCTTTAGATGTGAAACATAGTATATAAAAAGCCCATTCCCAGTACCAGGCTGTTTTGATTACAGTGGCCTTGTAATACATTTTGGTATCAGGTATTGTGATCCCTCCTGCTTTGCTCTTCTTTCTCAAGATTGCTGCCGCTATTCTGGGTCGTTTATGGTTCCATATAAATTTTTGAAGAGTTTGTTCTATATCTGTGAAATATGCCATTGGTACTTTAATAGGTATTGCATTGAATCTGTAGATTGCTTTGGGAAGTATGGACATTTATACAATGGAATTCTATGCAGCAGAAAGAAAGAAGGAGCTCATACCCTATGCAACAGCATGGATGGAACTTGAGAGCGTCATGCTAAGCGAAGTAAGCCAGGCAGTGAAAGATAAATACCATATGATTTCACCTTTAACAGGAACCTAATCAACAAAACAAACAAACAAGCATAATATAACCAAAGACATGGAAATTGGGAACATGCTGAAAGTCACCAGAGGGGAGAGGGGAGGGAATTTCAGGGGAAAAGGGGAAGGATTTACAGGAACAAGTATAAAGGACACATGGACAAAAACTATGGGGGGGGTGGAAATGGGAGGGAGGTGGGGAGGGCTGGGGTGGTGGGTTCGGGTGAGAATAAAAGACAGAAAACTGTACAAGATCAACAATGAAAATAAAAATTAAAAAAAAAAAAAAAAGCCCATTCCCTAGTGCCATCACCTTAATTCAGAAGACAGCATTCAAGCCTGCAAAGACAGAGCTTTCAGAGCTGTGCAACAGGCAAGAATGACCATAAATGAATAGGATTTTTTTCAGTTACTACAGCAGAATGCCTCTGAAATAGGGGATTTATGCATTTCACTTTACTATGGAATCATACAATCATATAAAATCATCATATGAATGAGATAGTGGAAATTTTTAGCTTATATATTGCAAGAAATTATATAATTTACAATGATAGTACAGTTTGCATCATGTATATTCTTCCATCTTGATTTAAATTTGCAAAAACATTTTAGTAGTTATGTTTTATCACTTTTTAAAAATAATGTCTGTTGGAATACCATTTAAAATATGTAGTTAAGAAAGAGTTTGAAATGGCTTAATATAACAAAATATAGTATTTTGAAGAGGTAGCCCAACATTTGTATGCTAAATTTAGGGCATGTCAGCCCTGAGCAAAAGTTATTCTGTATCAAATCTCATGCCATTAAAATAGTAATAATAATGCAGTCATACTCATACATTTCATTATATTGCATTTTGCTTTATTGGGCTTTACAGATTTTGTATTTTTTAAAAAAAAATTGAGGGCAAGATCACCCACAAGCAAAAAGATTATGCTTTGCTTTACTGTAGTGGTCTGGAGACAAAGCCACAATACCTCCAAGATATACCTGTAGTAGCTATTATTGTTCATATTATTTGTTAAATGCTGCCTGAAGGATAATCTCCAGGCAATGGGTAAAATATAAAAACAAACAAGGTCTGTTCTGAGTCCCTTAAAGGTCAAAAGGGAAAACATCATTTAACCCAGTATCAGTTAACCTTAAAGAACCTCAGTTCCTTCATACCTAATATTACTTCCTCTTTCCTGAGCTCTCTGAGCCAGTGGTGTCCAAGCTTTTGGTGTCTCTGTGCCATGCTGGAAGAAGAATTGTCTTGGGCCAACATTAAATACTTTGTGACACATAATCACAAAGTAATCTCATAATGTTTTAAGTAAGTTTACAATTTTGTGCTGGGCCATATCCATAGCCATCCTGGGCCGCATGTGGCCTGTGGGCCATTGGTTAGACACACCTGCAAGCAATCTTTGTTCATTTCACATGGTTAGTTATGTATGCACTGATCTGTGCTTTATGTGTAACTGTCTTCTTTTCATTTGAATTGTAAGATTTTGAGAAACAATATTCATAACTCCCAGTTCCTCTGCTCCCTCTCAGAGTCCAGCCCACGCATAGGTGGTCCTGCCTGTTCAAAGCACCTTGCAAAAAAACTCATTTGATAAATTTAATGGCCACAGAACCTCCCTTCTAACTTTAGGGAGTTACATTATGGAAGACACAGGTGCTGGTCCTTGTGTTATATAATAAACACACCTAGCCAGGCCCTGGTACACAAAAGACATTTAATATATATAAATAAATTAATCTAGTTCCTGCACTCTCTCACTGCTCATCAGACTTGTCATTTTATTCCACAAAACAGCTTTCTGTTTAATTGTTACAGTATTATTCACACTTCACACAAACCTTTTGTCTTGTGACTTGTATACATTTATTCTTATCTTATATACTGAACTTAAAAGAATAATTATCTGTCCTAATATTTAAGTAGCATTTTACCTCTCAAAGAATTATAGTTATTATCCAGGAATTGGAGCTCACCCCCACATATTTTTTATCTTTCAGAAAATATATCACAATTATCATTTTTGTTATGTGTATCATTTCAAAGATGCATAAAATATGTGGTTAACTACATGTAACTATACAGGTAATTAAATGGTTCATCTCTTACCCTAAACATAGATTTTTCAACAAAATATTTTCATTAACTTTGAAAATTAATATATGAGAGTCTTGAGAACATAAGATTCAGATTCTTCATTGAAGTGTTAGAAGTAGAGACAATGATACAGTTCGAGTTTGAAAATTCATTACGTAGTTGCATCTATCTATGATATATATTAATAGGGGTCAAACAGTTAAAAGAACTATTTTATCAAAATGTAATATTGTTTATTTCATATACAAATTTTTTTAATTTCAAAATATTTCAAAGAATAATAAACTTCATTATGTTTAGAACATACATAATATGAGTTGAGATTCCAGATGATTAAAGGGAAGTAGATGCAAAGCCCTGAAATACAACATGCAGGTTTTTGTATTGGGCCTAGCTACTGCATATTTATTTGAATATTTTCAGCCACCTTGAGAATCCTGGAGACTCAGAATATGGGAAAAATTCAGCCCAGATGTCATTTCAAGTCACAAACTTCCCTTTTTTGGTTTACTTCCAACTTAACTTCCCTTTACATGCAAAGAATTATACAGCAATTTGCCACAGAACTCCACAGGCAGTTACCCATGAGAAGATTTGTCTGAGAAGTGGCATCATTTCTGGTCACAGGAGCCAGGTATGCATGCAATCAAGCAAAGTACTGATGACTTATGACTTCCCATGTAGTCTATTCTCTCTGCTCCTCCGCTGAGGTGAATTGGTCTTTTGACTTGTTTAAGATTATGTTTTTGCAGAACTGACATTTTAAACTTAACCTTAAAGAAAGATAATGCCTATTATATAAAGTTAACAGTGTAATAATTCTTCAGAGAAAATCTACACATGAGAACTAAAAATTTGGTAAAATTAAAAGATATGTTCACTGCACCCTAGGAGACTTTTATTCTAACACATCGTATTTCATAGTACTGAGAAACATATAATATTAGTATTTATGTGGCATGTTTCATTGAGAACGCTTTTGAATTTTTATTTTAACACTGAAATGATCTCTACTAAGATGTTATCATCCCCCTTTACAGTTGCACTGATATTATGAAAACATACTCACAAACTCATGGAACTTCAGCTCACTGTGCTTCTAGTCTTGATGTGGTGAACAAAAATGAATATATAAACCTATTTGTGATTAATATAGTTTAAACATTTTCCATGAAACTAAATGTAGGTCATGACATAAACAAATTTTGATTTGGCTATGGCATTTGTTACTGCATGCTTTCTGTTTAATTCAACTAACCCATCCTTTCATTGGAAATTCTACTGAGAAGGTAATAAAAAATCAACTCCATTCCCTCTAAATTTTTCTATATTTATAAGACCCTTGGGCATAATACAATGACATCTTTAGTTATAAAATTTGAAAAGAGGTCATGCCCAAGGTAGTTTAACTGTAGCTTTGGGCACCATTCAGTATTGTTAGGTATGCACTGACAATACTTCTGGTGGAAAACTCATAATACTTAATTATTTTGCAATGCTTTTAGTCATTCATATAAAAAGCTATGTTTTGGCTGTAAAGTCCAGTTTTTATATGGTTTCCAATTTATCAGTGGTTGTTGCTGAGCTTTGAGAACATAACTCTCATCCTTATCTAATTCAGAAAACCAATAACAGTTAGGAAACAGAACTATGATATAAATAAAAATAAGGAGGTTAGAAACCATGGAAGTCAGGAACTATCAAATATGTTCAGTGTAGCTCTGCAACAAATCATTTCAAAGTGTAGGGTTCACTTTATTATGAAGTGACTTAGTATCATCTAAGTAAAGAGGGTCAAAAGCAACTCAAGTTATTTGGTTCTGAACCACTATGCTCTCTCTTCTTAAAGTTATTGATTTTTCTTTAAATTTTTTATTGGGAACCACCCTGCTTTGTTTCAGGAGGCTGAGCCAGCAACCTTCGGACCATCAGCCACTAAAGAGACAAGGCTTATCTCCCTGGCAGGGATGCCGCTTCTGCTCCTTTTTCTTCACCCTGCCTGGCCCCCAGTGCTGATCGGTTAGCCAATGATGGGTAAGATTCCCCAAGGGGGTATGACCTAAGACAGTTATGATCACGGGGAGGCCCCAGGGAAGGACTTGGGGGACTACAGCAAAAAAGGGGTGATGGACCCTTGCCCCTTGGCTTTGACGTAGCCTAAGTCCTCATTCTGTCTGCAAGAAATTTCCTAATCTTTTGTCTGCCTTACTTCCCCAGCCTGACTTAAGCCTGAAATAATGCCAATGGTGGGTGTGGCCCTGTGCTGGAAAGGGCAGGTTCCCTAGGGCGATGGGACCTAAAAAGAATGTGTAAAATCCTGTGAAACCTGCTTTGTTAGAATGCTCTCAATTAAATGATAAGGGTCCAAGCAGGAAGTGAGTTTGTTCCTCAAAGTTTTATGGCCATTTAGCTACTGACCCGGACTCATAATAGGCCCTCAGAGTTCTTTGTATGTTATCTATTCTTTGATCCTTACTGCCTGATAACAATTAATGACCTTTACCTGTATTCCTGTGCAAAATGAAACCAATAAAAGCCCTTTGAGGAAAAGGCCCTTGGCCCTTCTCCTTTGAGAGATCAGCCACCTTCTTTTCCCAAGCAGATCGTGTCTTGGTAGACTTATTCTCATCTGTGGTGGCCAGGGGAGCCCTGGAGGTGGAACCCCACCCCACAATTTTTTAATACATAGTTTTCTATATAAAGTGTGGGTTACTTTTTTGGAACATAGAGTTCTGGGCTAAAAACATACAAAAGCTACTATGACCATTTCTTTCACATTTAATTGTTTAGCAGAGATACGACCCTAGATCACATACATGCAACCAGAGATGGAAAACAACTAGAGTTTCTAGTTTGGTTCTCAAGTTTTTGTCATACCACCTTGTCTTTAAATGGTCAAGGGACACTTGTAATGGTGATAATTCAGCATACATACAATATTCATTAATTTGGCAGATTGAAACTACTGACCCACCACCAGCACCAATGTCATTTTATGATACAATTCATTTACCTTAAGATATCTTAATAAATCTATTGCATTTTAGACATCTTACAGCACTTTGTTTTGTCTACCATCTGTCTATAAGGACACGAGCATGTAAACTCCAAATGCATGAATCCCAGGGCCTTTGGCAGCATAACTCACTGACAGTGTGTGTGAAGGCAGACCATGGAGTGATTCCAGATCGATTTCCTTTTTCTTAAGATTTTATTTGTTTATCTTTAGAGAGAGGAGAAGGGAGGGAGGAGAGAAATGTCAATGTGTGGTTGCCTCTTGCATGCCCCCTACTGGATACCTGGCCTGCAACTCAAGCATGTGCCCTGACTGAGAATTGAACCAGTGACCTGTTGGTTCGCATGCAAGCACCCAATCCACTGAGCCACACCAGCCAGGGCTGATTTCAGATCTATTTCTGTCACTTCTTGCTATGTGACCTGGGCAAGCTACTTACCTGTTTTTTGCTTCATAAAGTGTGTATGAAGAATAAAGTGGTTAATGTTAGCAAAGTACTTAGAATAATGCCTGGTATGTAACACCCATTATTAAAGTTTTTGTAAAATAAGTGGGATTATTACCTTAATGAAATAACACTGTTTTTAAAAATGGAAACACAAGATTTGCCAATTATATCTCAGACAAGGGTTTGATCTCCATAATATATAAAGAACTCACATGACTCCATACCAGGAAGACAAACAATCCAATTAAAAAAAATAGGCAAAGGACCGGAACATGCACTTCTCCAAAGAAAACATAGAGAGGGCGCATAGACACATGAGTAAATGCTCAACATCACTAGTCACCAGAGCAATGGAAATTAAAATCACAATGAGATGTCACTTCTCACTAGTCAGAATGGCCATCATTAATAAGTCAACAAACAACAAGTGCTGGTGAGGATGCAGAGATAAGGGAACCCTAGTACATTGTTGGTGAGACTGCAGACTGGTGCAGCCACTCTGGAAAACAGTATGCAATTTCCTTAAAAAAAAACTAAAAATGGAATTGTCTTTTGATCCACTGATTCCACTGCTGGGGTTATACCCTAAGAATCCTGAAACATGGATTCAAAAGAACCTATGCACCCCAATGTTCATAACACAGTTATTTACAATAGCCAAATGCTAGAAACAGCCTAAGTGCCTATCAATAAATGAGTGGATCAAAAAACTATGGTACATTTACACAATGGAATGCTACACAGCAGCAAGAAAGAAGGAGCTCCTACCTTTTGCAACAGCATGGATGGAACTGTAGAGCATTATGCTAAGTGAAATAAGCCAGGTGGTGAAAGACAAATACCATGTGGTCTCACCCATAAGTGGAACCTAATCAATAAAACAAACAAGCAAGCAAAATAGAACCAGAGACATGGAAATAAATAACAAACTGGCAGTGACTGGAGGGGTAATGGGGGAAAGAAGGGGAAAAGGAAAGACAAGAACATGAATAGGGGACTCATGGGCACAGACAACAGGGTGGGGATTGACTGTGAGGGGAAATGGGGGGGGGTAGGGGAGAGCAATGGGGAAATGGAGACAACCATAATCGAACAATGGTAAAAAAATGTAACAATGAAAGTACAAGAAACAACACAAATGTGACTATGTAGCAATACTATTTGGTACTTCGGAGGAGACTAAGTAAAGGTTCTTAATGGATCTATAAGAGTTTTTTGTGCATAATAGTGAATCACTCTGCTTCTACAGTCGATAAACTTCAAGAGTGCATCTTCTTTCCCAAATGTGCATCACACTATGGTTAGTCCATGTTTCACCTTTCCTGCACTGGGCTCCTGTGAGGTATTCTATTTGGGACCTTCCCAGATGATTCATTAAGTTGCATTGAACACGTCTGCTTGTGTCATGGGCAAGGGAATGCATATGAAACACAAAACACCTGTGCTCCTAAGTTAATTTAGTTTCATTAGCCAGTTCAAGGTTTTGCTTATTATTTATAATATCCTGAATGTGTTGAGACCTAATTATTTCTGAAAGTACTTCATCCGGGACTCTGTGTCATGTCAGTCGCAGCTGGCTGGAGTCTTATCTATTTTTAGATTGGAATTTGAAGCAGGACATTCTTTGGGGAGAGCCCTGGCCTTCTGAACATGCTCACCTCAGTAATCTATCAAAATGCAACTACGAGAGAGTTTAGGTGATGATTTATGATGTCCTCAATCTTCTCAAAATTTGACTAATTTTAGTCATGTTTTTCTAGGACAGAAAACAATAGTGTATTTATATCACTTAATATTATTAAGTTACAATTAATATATGTACCCTAATAATTTATTTTTGAAGCAAATGATGCAATAGTAAAACATTAATAATCGAAGGAGTGTTAGTAAGTCAAAGGGTATATCTACTCAGATATATTTTAATCATTTAAAGCATGTTATCAACAATTTTTTCTCAGCATCTACTAAGGCAATGTTTTTAAAAACATGTTCAAAGGACAACAGAAACATTCATAAGCCTTTTAGGAATGCCGGTACCAGGCCCAGTGCAGACCAATTGACTCAGAATCTCTAGAGCGTAGGCCTAGAAATTAGAATCTTAGCAAATACTGCAGGTGATTTTGATGTATGAGACTCTCTGACTTTCTAGTACAAAAATGTTAATCTTTCCAGCTTCCTTAGTTCGTCAGCTATTTAGGCAGGTTCTGACCAGGCAGGGTGAGACTGGTAGTTAGGATAGGCTGCTTCAATCCACTTGCATGTATTAATTTATCATCCCTACTACCAGCTGGTCACACTGTTGGTCTCTTTGCTAGGATCTGAGAATACTATGGGGAGCAAGTGAAGGCAAAGCTTTTGCTTAGGATTTGACTGAAATCCTATGGTTGCTAGAGGAACTGATAATGCAGGTACTCTTTCTTGGCAGCCAGCAGAGCCTACCCCAGACAGTAACGCTGGCTTAGATTCAATCCCAGAACTCAGAATATCTCTTCCTTTTCATTTTACTCCTTTACTTACTCATATGAATGAATCTATCTTGTTATACATATGCCTTGGTAAACTCTGGTGACCTGAATGAACTACTGACATTCTACCAGTTCCACTATCTATCTGATTAATAAGCAATGCCTTATTTCTGACAAATCTTCCTGTGTTCTCTGCTGGTTTCATTTTCTTTCCCTATCTACTCTCAGCAGTTATTTCTTGAAATGTTGTTCTCAACTTCTTACTCCCTCTCTATTCCCCGTCAAGGAGAATCAATCTGTTCCTATAACTTCAACTAGCAACTCCATATTGATGATACTCAAACATGTACCTTTAGCTCCACGAGAAAAATCAAGATCCACTTTTCACTGCTATCAGCATTTTCACTTCCATGTCCAATTATAACCTCAAGTTCTACAAATTTGCAATGGAACACATTTCTTTACTTTCGAAATAATAATCTAGTTACAAATTTGGCCTCTTCTGTCAAAGGTATCTCCATTCTTCTTGTTCCGCAGTTTAGGAGTATTAATCAGCTTGATTTCTTTAGTTTCAAATTAATCATAGAATTGATTTACTACTATATGTAACAACTCCATAGAAATCACAGGAATTTCTGTTTTAGAAAGAAAAAGTTACTTAATTCTAAAGGACATAATACAATATAGTGATTATAAGCAGGACTTTGAAACAAGAACTTTGGTTTGAATTGTGCAACATTTTATGGTGTAAAAACATAGGTTACGTAATATTACTTAAAATTTCTAAGCCTCTTTTTTTCTTACCAATAAAAATTTATTTATTTTTTTCAATAAATAGTATGGAATATGTTACAAATTTCATAAATGTACTATAATCTTGATATATTATGTTGGATAATATCTTCACTCATTGGAAAAGTTTTGAGTGTTTATTGTGATGAAAAATGAGGTAATGTGTTTACAACACTTGGCACAAAATAAATGGTCTGAAAATATTAATTACATTTGTTTCCCCCTAGAGTTGTTATTATCTTTTTAACTTTTTTTATTGTTGCTCAAGTCTGTTTTCTAACCCTTGGCTAACATCTCACATTTCAAGGGGCATTGAGTTTTTTTCTTTTCTTTTCATTAAAGTGGCCATGTATACTCACTCCACCTCATTGGTTTTGCTCCATCAAGATGAACAATAGAGTAGAGTATAGTTGCCTCAAGTTCTCTGATTCTTACTTTTGTCAAAAAAGGTCTATCAATTCCATTTCCCTCCCTGGAGAACTGTTTCATTTATTTATTTTATTATTTTAAGAAACTTGATATATTATTTTTATATAAATCATTTTTATTTTTAGTTACAATTGACATACAATACTATATTAGTTTCAGGTGTATACCCCCAGTGAATATAACTTACTAAGCAATCATCCCAATAAATTTCGTACCCACCTGACACTATACATAGTTATTAGAATATTATTGAGTATATTTCCTATGCTATAATTTACAACCAAAGACTATTTTGTAACAACCAATTTATACTACTTAATCCCTTCATCTTTTTCACCCATCCTCTCCAACCCCATTCTCATCTGGCAAACATCAAAATGTTCTATGTATATCTGAGTCTGTTTCTCTTCTGCTTCTTCATTTATTTTGTTTTTTAGATTTAATTGATGATAGATATGTATTTATTGCCATTTTATTGTTTGTATTTTTATTCTTCTTTTTTAAAGAAGGTCCTTTAACATTTCATGTAAAACTAATTTGGTGGTGATGAACTCCTTTAGCTTTATCTTGCCTTGGAAGCTCTTTACCTGTCTGTAAATTCTAAGTGATAGCTTTACTGGGTAGAGTAATCTTAGTTATAGGTCCTAGCTTTTCATGACTTTGAATATTTCTTGCCAATCCTTTTTGGCCTGCAAAATTTCTTAAGAAAACAGCTGATGGTTTTATGGAAGCTCCTTTATTGGTAACTAATTACTTTCGATGATTTTAAGATTCTCTCTTTTTCTTTGACCTTTTGCATTTTAATGTGATGTGTATTGGTGTGGGCCTCTTTGGATTCATCTTGTTTGGGACTCTCTGTGCTTTCTGAATTTGTATGTCTATTTTCTTCACCAGGTTAAGGATGTTTTTCTCTTTCTTTCTCTTTCTTTCTCTTTCTTTCTTTTTCTCTTCTCTTCTCTTCTCTCCCTTCCCTTCCCTTCCCTCCCCTTCCCTTCCCTTCCCTTCCCTTCCCTTCCCTTCCCTTCCCTTCCCTTCCCTTCCCTTCCCTTCCCTTCCCTTCCCTTCCCTTCCCTTCCCTTCCCTTCCCTTCCCTTCCCTTCCCTTCCCTTCCCTTCCCTTCCCTTTCCTTTGTGGTATGGAAGCCTTTGTGGTATTTAATTTAAAAAATTAAAAAAATATATTGTTATTCTATCACAGATGTCCCAGTTTTTCCCACGTTTCCCTCCTATGCCCAGCACACCCCCTACTCCCACAGTCATTTCCCACCCTAGTCAAAAGAACACATAAGAATGACCCATGGACAAGGACTACCTTGGACTCCAGAGGCCTTTTGTTTCATTCAGACAAAATTCTCACTAGTTTTTACAGCCATAAGTTATGGGGATTTCTCTTCCTGTCCCTAGAAACCTGAGGTGTTGGGGCCTGAGTTGTATTGGGACCCATCACTCCTCAGGGGGAATCTCTGAAGTTGAGATATTTCTATTTTGTTCCCCACTAGAGTGTGGAATGAGCACCTCCCATGCATCTGCCCCTCTTACCAGTTTCCTCTAAATTTCTTATTGTAGTACTTCCATTCGGCTAGATTCCAGCCAGTTCTGAATGGTGGTGGTTCTTCAGTTTAGCTGTAATTTTTTTATGTGGTTGTGGGCAGATGCAAGTACCACATTTACCTATGCTGCCATCCTGACTGAGAGTCCTCTGTTTTATTTTCATCTAATTTTCTCCTGAAGATCCATTAAAACTCTTAATTAGTGGAGTGATATGGTCAAATTTGCAAGATAGTTTTTTGGGGTTTTTTTTGGTGATCATTTTCCCCCCAGTGTGAGTAGTGAGAGGAGCAAGTAAGAATAGCTACTAGGTTTCCTTCCTTACTGGCTTGTTTGCTAGTGATGCTATCATCTGAGATAGGTATAGGAGGAAGAAAAGGGAGAGAGAAAATGGCTGTACAATTATTTGGAAATGCTAACTTTGAAATTCTCGTGAATCTTTTAGGTGAAGAGTTTAGCAGATGTTAAGATAAACATACGAAGTTTGGCAAAAAGTTCTGGGCTGGAAATAAAGCTTTGGGGTATATTAGCTTGGAGTTAGTATTTAAAACTCTGGTAGTAGATTGGTTAATTTATTTTAAAATATTATACATTATGTACTTCTTATATACTAGGCATTATGCTTAGAGCTAAGAATAAAAAGTTAAATAAAACATATGTTACCCCTGCCTTACAGGGACTAATACTCTAACAGGAAACAAAAAAAATCAAGTAAATAAATATACATGGGCATATGCAATAAATCTTGATGTCCTTTAAATTGGGTGACTTGACAGAAAACCTCTATAAATGAATGGAGTTGGGAGGAGCTTTGTAGGTCACATGGGGCTTTGTGGACCATTAGAGAATTTGAATTTCAGGCAAAAAAAAAATCATTGAAAAGTTATTATTACTTTTTAATTCTTAGGTAAAATAATGACACATTAAAAAACTGACATATTGTTTCTGTTATTATATTAAAAACAGATAGACAAAGAGCAATGAAGTTGCCCTTAACATATTCCTGAGCTCCAAAATGAAATTTCTTGTGGGTAACTTATGTAAAGTAACCAGCTTTGGGGTAAATATACTTATTATATGGAAAGAAAGTGAAACTAAGGTGACTTAAATTCCTTTATGTGCAAGTGATTTAGATGGTATAAAAATCCACCACTTTTGATCCTTATTTCAGGGATTATTCTCTGAAAAAAAAAATGCCATGATTCCTGTCCATTTCAATATTTTATGTCTATCTTTCCAATAAAACCTTCCCTTCATCAGAGTACTTTGGTAGAGTTTTTTAACATAGTGATTAATTTCTAAGGGACATTCTTTTTGAAATCTGATACTCATATGAAAGATTGTTGGCAAAGATAGAGATTGAAATTCTGCAATAAAAAAACTTTCAGCAAGATTTTCCGAATATGATTTTCAAAATTCACAATCATGAGTACTAATGACCCACAGGTTGGGAGTATAATTAATTACATGAAATTGATGGATAGTGACCATTATAGGGCTCATCAGTTAGGGGTGCAATTGACTGAGGTCCAAAATCATCACCAATTTAAATTAAAAGCATTCATAGCAATAGAAACAATAACAATAATATTGTCTTCAAAGAATTGTACATATGCAAATATAACAATGACAGCAAATAAAAATGGAATGTTTTACACAGATTACCACTTTAAATATAGATCATTTTGAAATGGGCATTTTATAGTTTACAAATAAAATTAAAAACAGAATAATCAAGTAAACTACTGAAAATTTACGTATCTTGAAAACAGCAGGGTAAGATTTAAACGGAAGCTGCTTGGGTTCTCTTTGTGTATGTAGAACAATACTATTGAAGTGTAAATGATATCTGTCTTTATATTTTAATTATCCTAAGTTATTAACATTCAGAAAAACCAAATTTAAATAGCTAGAGTTTATTTCTTTTAGTTTAACCATCAAAGTTGTTTAATTTACAAAGATTTATATTACCTAAATGTTGGTTGTAGGTTGAGAACACAGAACACTATTTTTTTTTCTTCAAATACATTTACAACTGTATTTTTTTGTACTAAATAATCTCTCATCTTAGAAAACAAATCTTGGCATTCAAGGACACAAAATTATTATGTCCATACTGTACACAATTTTAGATTGATTTCCTGTTGTTATATTGTTGGCTTAGTTTATAATCAGTTGCATGAGTTAGTAAGTATGACAGCTGCTTAATTTGAAAAATCACGGGGAAAACAGCATTCTGATAAATACTGGTAGAAAAAAATTAAATAGTATAATAAACTTTCTACATCAAAAAGATATAAGGATCCTGCTGTACTATAATGACTTAAATAGACACATGTACCCATGCATTAGAAATACTTTTATTTATAACTTTAAATAAGTACAGCATATGCATTAAAAAGCTGTAGAAAGAGCCTAAAGATAAAATATTACATGTTCTGCCTTGTAACCTAAAATGTGAGATAATATACTTTAAATGTGCTTTGTACACACATTTGGAACATGTTTTATTGTATTACTAAACATTTTTGAGATGCAAGGTTCTTTTGCATTATCTGAAAGAAGAACGAGCTTTTTTTATAATTTATTTTTAACTATAGTTAATTTTATCAATTCATGTTATTAAAGAAAATAATTGCTAAATTTAATGAGTAACTTTACGAAATATGTATTGTTATTAAGTCATTATATAATGAGGAAACTGAGAAATAGAGAGTCTAGGCAAATTTCCCAGATCTATACATTTAGCAAGTGGATGAGTAAAATTTGAATCTAGGCTATTTTTTCCTGAGTCAGATATTTTATCTACATTAAACTGAAATATACTATATATATTTTATATGTATTATATAAAAATATATAAATATATAAAATGTAAAAATAAATATAAATATAAAACATATAAATGTAAAATATTTATATATAAATGTAAATTTTCATATTAATATATATAATACATATGTATATACACACATGTATCCATTCATTGTTAAGAAGTCTGAAAATTTGCTTTGGAAAGTCCTGTTTTAAACAATAAGCACATATTTGTATGTAGTAATACTTTTGTTTCATTCTAGAATATATACCATAGCCAAAGTATTTTCTTTCTCTACTTTGAAGATATTCTAGTAAATTATAGTAAATGAAAAATTCTGCAAGGCAGATACAATGTTCAGTTCTTATCTATCCAGAGGCTAATTTTATTAATAATGGTAAGTACATGCATACCAATCTGTTTGTCTAAGTTAACTCTTGGGAATAAGATTGTATTGGGTAACAAATGTGAGGGAGACCATTAGATGAGAATGTTTTTCTTTAGTACCATTTACTTTTTCATGATAACTATGTTGACTTTTGTAATTAAAATAAAAGGTAACAATTTCATCGCCTGAGGAGAATGCCACAGATGACCGTTTTATTTATGGATGAGAAAATGGATGCTTAGAAAGATTGATAAAATGATCAGTATCATCTAGCTCCAAAGTTCACTCTCTCCCCATTAAACTTGAAGAATTAAACCAAAAAAACAAACAATCAAGACTTAGATATTCAAACTTTGCCTCCATTAGCTGTGTAACTTGTGTCAGAAGTTATCATTCCACTAGAATTCCTAGCATAAGTTTTCAAAAGGCAGGGACTCTGTCACACTTCCCACTGTCCTAACACAATGTCTGGCTCATAGTTAAGATTCAGGAGTTATTTAATTTGAAAGAAACAAACAAAACTTTTATTTACTTTCAAGGCAACTTTTTTTTTTTTTCATGAACATGTACCTAGAGCTCTCTCAGTTTCACTTCACATTCCTAGGTTAAGAATCATTCTTCCTTAAAAAAGGAGTTGGGGACTTCCGGCCAAGATGGAGGCGTAGGCGGACACACTGTGCCTCCTCTCACAACCAAAATTAAGGACAACAAATATTTAGAAACAAGAAAACAACCAGAACTTATAGAAAACTGAACTGTACGGAAGTCCAACAACCATTCATCCAGACCGGTAAGAGGGGCGGAGTCGCGGCAGGAGAAAGTGGAGGTGCGGGCCCAGGAACGCAAGCGCCAGAGGCTGGCAGTTCCCAGGTGCACAGGCGGCGGCTGGCGGTCCCCGGGCCTACAGGCAGGAGCTGGCGGACCCCAGGCACTGGGGGGCAACTGTGCAGACCCACTGAGGCCACACAAGGCGGCTGGCTGACTGACCAGGTGGTCTCACATTCGAGCTCGCAGATGGTCCAGGCAGAGGGGAAGTGGCGGAGGGGACTGAATCCAGGAGAGAGCGGAGCAGGCGCCATTGTTCCCTCTCAGGCCCCACCCCCACATACAGCATCACAACCCAGCGACTGGGCTGCCCCGCACTGGGGAGCGCCAGAGGCTCCACTCTTCATGACATAACAGCACGCGCGTGTGTGCAGATAATCCAGGTGAAGGGGAAGCAGCGGAAAGGGCCGGAGTCCAGGAGAGAGCGGAGCAGGCGCCATTGCTCCTTCTCAGACCCCGCCCCCACCTATAGCGTCACAACCCAGTGACTGGGCTGCCCCGCCCTGAGGAACACCTAAGGCTCCACCCCCTCACTACGTAATAGCCGCGACCAGACTAAAACCAAAACAACAACAACAAAAAAAACCCACCAAAAATGGCTCAAACCGGAAAACAAATAAAAGCCCCAGAGCCAATTCCTCTAAGCAGTGAAGAGATAGCCAACCTGTCAGATGCACAGTTCAAAGCACTGGTCATCAAAATGCTCACAGAATTGGTTGATTTTGCTCACAAACTAGATGAAAAAATGCAGGCTACAATCCGTGAAATGAAGGAAGATGCATGGGGAACCGATAGAGATGGAAGGAAAACTGGGACTCAAATCAATGGAGTGGACCAGAAGGAAGAAACTAACAACCAAACAGAAGACGAGGAAGAAACAAGAATTCAAAAAAATGAGGAGAGGCTTAGGAACCTCCAGGACATCTTTAAACGTCCTAACATCCGAATTATAGGGGTCCCAGAAGGGGAAGAAGAACAGCAACGAGTGGAAAACTTATTTGAACAAATAATAAAGGAGAACTTCCCCAATCTGGCAAAGGAAATAGACTACCGAGACGTCCAGGAAGCTCAGAGAGTCCCAAAGAAGTTGGACCCAAGGAGGAACACACCAAGGCACATCGTAATTCCATTAGCCAAGATTCAAATGAAGGAGAGAATTCTAGAAGCAGCAAGGGATAAGGGGACAGTCACCTACAAGGGAGTTGCCATCAGACTGTCAGCTGATTTCTCAAAAGAGACCTTCTGGGCAAGAAGGGGCTGGAAAGAAATATTTGAAATTTTGAAAAGCAGGGACCTACATCCAAAATTGCTCTATCCAGCAAAGCTGTCATTTAGAATGGAAGGGAAGATAAAGTGCTTTTCAGATAAGGTCAAGTTCAAGGAGTTCATCATCACCAAGCCCTTATTATATGAAATGTTAAAGGGACTTATCTAAGAAAAAGAAGATAAAACTATGACAGTGAAAAGACAACAAACTCATAGCTATCAAGAACCACACCTAAAACAAAAGCAAACTAAGCAAACAGCTAGAACAGGAACAGAACCACAGAAATGGAGATCATATGGAGGGTTAGCAACAGGGGCGTGGGAGGAGGAGAGAGGGGGAAAAGGTACAGAGAATGAGTAGCATAGATAATGGGAAAAAAATAGACAGGGGGAGGGCAAGAATAGTATGGGAAATGTAGAAGCTAGAAAACTTATGACCCATGGACATGAACTAAAGGGGGGAATGTGGGTGGGAGAGGGTGGGTAGGGTGGAGGGGAATGATGGGGGAGAAATGGGACAACTATAATAGCATAATCAATAAAATATATTTAAAGAAAAGGAGTTGGACAGTCAATAAGGTAGTGTTTAAAACTCAATTAAACAAATAATATTAATAAACATAAGCAGTGACTCTCCTATTCTCTTATGGCACCTGGGACTTGACTTATGAATTTCACATGAGAATCAGTTGCCTTAGAGTATTTTTTTTTTCCGTACTATTTCTCCATTCCCATTCCTCCTTTAGTGCTACAATGATCTCTATTATCCATCTATGTCTCAATATAATAATAAAAATTTTTAATAAGGAATAAGAATTACCACGAAGCATAAACTATTCTAGTTTATTTTCCCTATAACTGTATCCCATAAAACCTATATCTTGGTTTTAAGGCATATGGCATATTAATTCTCTCAGTGTGATTTAACAACAGAACAATGTTTCATTCTGAAATAATTGCATATAGAAGGGAGGAAGATGGATTTAAATAAATAGGAAAAACAAGAGTTTGTTAATAACAATCTTTAAGAAATACTTTAGCAGTAATATCAATTCTTACCCTAAAACTAAATTTAAAACTTAGCAGTTTCATACACTGTGTAAGAAAATTTAAATTATACTATTTTAAAGCTGCCTAAGAATCCTAATTTTCCTATAATTATCTTTCTCTTTTAATATCCATTATCTTTGTATGCCTAGGGTTTATGCTTAAAGAATCAAGCTATAGCCATAAAAATAGAAATGAATTTTTAGTAACTATTGCCATTATACTAAAAATACATTTGGATCTATAAGATTTCACAATTTCAGGACTCTTGCTCAATACCAAGTGTCTTAAATTTCCTACAATTGAGCAAGAGAATAGTTTTGCACTGCTTTTCTAATTAAAGTGCAGAAAGTTAATAGCCTTGAACATCTCTGCAAAATTAGTGAATGTGTACTCTGTACTGACATTTCCTCCAGCATTGACTTGAAAACACTAAATGTATTTTATTTTGCATAACCAAAAGATAAAAATCTAGTTAGTAATTGTTTTTCATTGATATTCCCTTGGTGAGTTTGCTTTTATAGGGTAAGAATTGGCATCTATAACTCACAGCCAATCAAATTACAGACTTTGTCAACTGAAGTTCTTTATTTTTATTAGTATAACCTTGCAAAATGATTGTGTAGTTTGTACAACCTACTCATTTGTCTTTTATTTCAAAATTGATTAAAGAAATAACAACAGTTTTGCCTATAGAATCAAAATGGAGAAATTTATTGAGCAATTCCATTTAAAACACTTTTCTTAGAAAATTTATTTTGCCACATTATGACCAAGTCACTAAGAAATAAACTTTTCATTAAATATTTTAATGGAGGCAGTCTAAATGCAAGGATTTAGGTCTGCTAAATCGGAGAGCCCCCGAGATTTGTGATGAACTTGGGAACTTCTGACTTCACATGGGTGTAGAAAACATGAATAATGGCCTTAGTATTGATTACATGCCAGGAGGAAAAAAGTCAGAGTAGTGCATCTGAGGGAATGAGATGAAGCAATGGCATAGGTCAAACTGTGGATAAATGAAATATCAGTTCAGCAGTAACATGCTCTTCCTTCCCAAGGTTTGAACTTCAGGACACACCTGAAGAATACTGAAACTAGACAAATTCACACTTCATTCATCTCTCGCTACTTTCAATAAATTATATTTAACATATAGATAAAACCAGCCTAAAGGAACACAAAGGTCATTCACCCTCAAATACAAGATAAGTTATAAAAAGCCACGCTAGAATGGTATATAAAATTTGACAAAGGATAATTCAATAAACTTTGCTCCGATAGTCTGGTTCTTGTTGGTGTGTAGTAGCTGGAATTCTTTTTTTTTCCTTTCTATGATAATCAAATAAGTTAGGCCCCCAAAGATGGGAGTGTAATAATTACTCTATTTAATAAATAAACACAAAATGTACAGAGTATAAACTTCTTGGGTAAAAATTGGTAGTCTTCTTTCCTAAGAATTTCACCCATACCATTGGCTATAAGACCCACATTTAGTTGGTGAATCTTAATCTAAACCTTCAACCTTGACATTTATTTTGAGATTAGACAAAACACTCTCAAAAGCAGTTTGAAGAAAATGTATTTCTTTCCATCTTCTCTTTTTCTTTTCCTTCTTTCTGATACCAATATCACCACTGATTTGTCTAAACTAGGATAATCAATTATTGTACTATTATCTGCCCAATATCCTCCATAACCACGGGGCGGGGGGAGGCTTATTTAGGATAAATGTCTAACTTCTTTTCTTCTTAATTGACATCGTTATACTCTGTTCTCACTGTCTCTGTAACAAGGAATTTCAGTCATCTTCAAACCCATGTTCCTTTCACAGAAAAACAATATTTTAGAAAGATAACCCTTTGTTCAGGGTGGAAAGAAGAGGAAATTTGAGGCAAGGAGTGAACCAACAGTAGCTAGTTTCACCTCTCAGTTGAAATTCCTTTAGCTCAATCAATGGAAAGTTTTTTTTTTCTAATTTCTTTCTGTTGTTTATTTGTTTAATTTGCTATGTTGCTAAGAATATTTTTATGTCTTGCGATTCCAACATAAGGATGTTTAAAATAGAAAATATTTCAGAATCTTATCACTGTTTACATCAAGGTCTCTTGGAAGATATTTGGGTATATTTCCTGGCGTAAGTGGACAGAGGACTGATGAGGATGTCCCTAGCCTAACATAATGATATGAAGTATAGAGTTAACTGCTTTGAGCAATCTGTGTGTATCCACCATTCTACCATGGTGCTTTACATAGACTATCACGATCAATCCTCACTGTAACCTTATGATATATGTACTATTATTACTCTCATTTTACAGATAAAGAAATTGATTTTCAGCCATGACCAATGTAGCTCAATTGGTTGGGTGTTGTCATGCAAAGTGAAAAATTGCCAGTTTGATTACGGATCAAGGCACATGCCTAGGTTGCTGGGTCAGTCCCAGGTCAGGACATATGCAAGAGATAACTGATGTTCCTCTCTCACATTGACTTTTCTCTTCCTCTCTTTCTCTCTTTCTTCACCTCTTTCTAAAAAATAAGTAAATCTTAAAAAAAAAGAAATTGATTTTCAGAGAGGAAAATTAAATTAGCCAAGGTCTACTAATGGTAAATTTTAGAGTCTAGATTTAATTTAGTCTTATTCCAAAGATAACTTCTGTAGAGACACAACTCTGGAAACATTTGCCCAAGTTCTCTTTTTTTTTCCCCCGATTCTCTTCATAGCAGCCAGAGTTTTTTGCTTTACTCTCTCTTTTTTTTTAAATTTTAATTGTTGTTCTTGTATAGTTTTCTGTCTTTTACTCCCATCCCGGCCCACCGCCCCAGCCCACCCCACCTCCCTCCCATTTCCACCCCCCTAGTTTTTTTTTTTTTCCATGTGTCTTTTATACTTGTTGCTCTCCATTTGCCCAAGTTCTTATCCCTCGGAATCTATAGGACTTGGGCTAATCTTATTAAGAAATCTGTGCATTGGCTTTCTAATGTGTAACATGAAGATGATAATAATATCTTCTTTATTTGGTTAGTATGAGGTTTAAATGAGTTAATATATATTTAGTATCAATAATGAAGCCTAGCAGTTGGTGAAAGCTATATGTGTGCTAAATATTTTTCATTTTACTGCCTCCCCTGATCCATCCCATAATTATACATGGGACATTGAGTAGAATTGGATATATTTAGCTATTAGAATCTCTATTTGCTTTAGTCAGTGGAGCAGACAGAGTATATGGGTAAAGGGATCGGTCTTGTCATATCCCAGTGTAGGTAAACTTGTGGTCAAATCAAAAGTTTCTAAGAATTACTCTTTGTGGTTCACCAACATATAGATTCCATTTGAGTTGTATAAAGGATCCTCATGGCAGGAATGAGAGCCCCAAACTAGAAAAACTGCTCTTATGATCTGATGCCAATAATAATTATCAGTGTCTCTAGCTGATCCTGCTTGGTTCTTGAAGTGCACATAGGTAGAGGAGAGGTTCTGACCTCATGACCAATACTTGCTGCATATAATCGCATATTTTAAAGTAAAATTATAATGGAGGGAAGAGGGTATAAGGGGACCAAATGGTAGTGGAAAAAATACAATACAGATTAAATTTACAAAAAAAAGGAAAAGAAAAAAATGTTATCCAAAAGCCACAGAAAAGGAAAATTGACAAATTCATTAATCAGAGTTTCTTCTAGTATAATAGATAATATGTTCACTGAAGCATAAACTTCATGTTATTTCTGGTTTGGGCATGTTGATATTTTTGTTCTTTGTGTCCAAATTCAAATCATATTAGTTTTTTGAAAGGAAATATTACATAAAATACACAGTTATTTCAGATGACAATAAAAATGGATCTTAGTTAACCTAATTATTTAACATAGTTAAAGGAAGTAAAAAATGATCCTAATTAATGATTTTTTTATTATTCTTTGTAATGGTCTTTAACTGTGACAATTAGGGAAGACTCAATAAAACAATGGAAATTAATCAAATTACCTCTGCTCATTTAGGTTTTTGAAGTGTTTAATATAGCCATAAACTTTAGTACACACAAAATGTTTCATTTATAGGACTGTATTATTTTAAATGAGTGATAAAACTTTTGACAGAGAAAAGAATTTCAATCTGAGAACCAGAAGACCTAAATTTTCTTTTTTTATTAACTGGTCATGAATGTCACTTAGCCTCTCCTGAACTCATTTTCTTAATCAAGAAATGGAGATTCTGCCTAGATAGCCCTTCCTCTAATTTACTCATTAATTCTTCAAATTTTAGCTTAAGTATAATTTTACTAATTTAAATCTTATTGTTTTGCCTTCTAATTTTATCTGCAATTTCCTTAAAGTATTTAACATCACTTCAATTTAATTATCTAATTATTTGTTTACTATTTGTTCCACTAATGGACTGTAAACTCTGCATTAAGGCAAGAACTATCTCTCTTCTATACTATCATTGCACGTAGAAAATTCTCAATTAATATAAGGGTTGTAATCAAGGGTGGTAACACAAATGTCTTCAATTTGAATGTAAGACACCATACAGAGTTTAGAAACTAGGTAAAGTGAAGGCTGCCACATATAAAGTTATTTCAATTAAAAAAATCTATTTGTGCCAAATAAAACCCTTGTAGGGCCACACTTTTGTGTTTTGTGACTTCTAACTTCTAAGAGTAAGTTATTCAAACTCCCAAGTGACAATAAAACAAAAATGAAACAAAGCACAACACAAAACAACAATAAAACAAAGAACAAACCAAAACAAACAAACAAACAAAAAAACAGAAGAAACGTATGAGGTCCGAGATCTGTTCCATTAAGCAAATTGAGTACATTTTCTAAATTGTATTTCTAACTGTGCTCTGTTGCATAATCATCTCTCTTTTCAGTAATTGCAATTGCTCCTCCATGGAACGATTCTGGATAAACTCAATCTAATACTATTATCTTGAAGTATTCTTACATTCCTGTTAGTTACTGTACATAAATAATCCTTAAGTTAACTAAGATGAAATAAAATTTGAGAAAATCATTGTTAATAATTATCACCTCCAAAAAGAAAAGGGAAAAAATTATTACCTCCTATAATATAGCCCACTTTTTATTGCCCATATTTTCTTCAAACTAAAGACATTTTTAACTACAATAATATTTAGATAAAACATTTCTTTCTACCATGCTTAATTAAAATGACTATAGAAATAGGAAATTCATTGAATTACAATAAATGGTTTAATTTTTTTCACAACTTTGACCCAATCATGAACTAAATGTGTCATTATTACCTTTCCATGCTTATTAGGAAAAGAATTCACCGAGTATTAATCTTATCATTGAGAAAAACTATATACCTTAATCTTATGGTATATTTAGTTTTTATCATAATTCATGTTACCATAAACATAATTATCATTAATAAAAATTCTGATATTTGCAAACAGATGTGAAAAAATTCTGGGAGAGAGGCAAGATGGTGGAGGGGTACATGGAAGCCACACTAACCTCCTCCTAGGACCGATCTGGAATTACAACTAAAATTGTGGAGAAAACACCCAGAACAAACAACTGAATAATAGCAAGAGAAAATCCTTATAACCTCAAACAGACAGAAGAATCAGCTTCAGTACAACCTGACTGGTAAGGAGTGTGATGGAGATTCAGAGGGCTGGCTGGGTGCCCACAGGCAGCAGTGCTGGAGGGATAATGAAGCAGATGGTTGGATCCCCCGAGGAGAATGGGGTCTATACCCTAAGCTGGGATCCACAACCTAGAGTACCAGTCACCAAAAGTACACAGATTACAACAGATGGCAAAAAGCAGCAGGGTTGCTTTCCACCAGACACGAACAGCTGGAGACGAACGAGCTGTTTAAAGGGCCAACACGCAAATTTTCATTTGCAGCCACTTACCATAGGGCTCTGGCAAAGGCAGGAGCAAAATGAGCTAGGGACACCTGAGGAGAGACTGGGGACAGAAGCTTTGGGGAGAGAACTGAGAGAGTAGCCTAGGGATCCCAGTGCTGAGTCATCACGCATAGGGCAGCAGCCACCCTGCTCAGGCAGACCACTCCCCTCCAAGCAGCAGCAACCTGAGGGGAAACAATTGCCCTGACACCAGGAAGGATTCTGTCTGGCCCTATGGGGCTTAAATCTGACTGCTGAGTGAAGAGTAACTAGATTAACAACTGAAGGAGACAGCCACAGACAGTAGATCCCTGGTCCTCTCCCTGCAGGCTGCCTAAGGTCAGGCAGGGTCAACATCTGACATCACCAAAGATGGATCCAGAAAGACAAAAACTAGTAAATACTAGAAGCTACTTAGAGGAAATCCACTGTGGTTTTCTCCATGATCTGAGATATTTTCTTTCCTGCATAGCTTTTTAACATTAATTTCTTGTCCAACAAGTTTGCGCATATTAAGTCACTAGAATTTATACTGTAATTTATTTTTCTCCTTTCTTATAATAGTCTTAATCTCTTTGCACCCTTATTAATACTGGTTCATTTGCTGTTGATCGTGGGATTGTTGGGGAAAGATATTTTTGCGCACATGAGTTTGTTTCCTGGGCTTTGTGTTTTTGTTCTGGCAGCACCTATACAACGGCATACAAGATACGGTGGGTGGAGTCACCTTCAATAAATCAGCTGGAGGGAAGGACTCACCAAAGAATAACCCAACAATAATCAAAACCTAATTACATCCAGAGAACCAATATAAACAGCATAAAGGGCATCCCAAGAGCATCAAGTGCAGGAGACCAAGGAGACTGCACCACTGAATCTCGCAGGTCTCCTACCATAGAAATTCACACTACAAACTCAGGGAGTCAAAACAGATCAATTTAAGAAGCAGAAACAAACAAAAAGAGTCTCACAAACAACGGGAAGACAAAGAAACAAACCCCAAATGAAAGAAAAGGAGGAATCCTCAGAAAGAATGCTAAAAGGTTATCAGGAAGCTCAATGAACTCACTGAGAATTATCAAAAATTATGGGGAAATTATGAGGAACTTACTACAAACTATATCAACATCAAAAAGGACATAGAAACTATCAACAAGAGCCAAGAGGAAATGAAGGATACAATTTCATGTTTAGCTATTCCTATGTTGGGTGCATAAATGCTTACTACGGTTGTATCCTCCTGCCGTATTATTCCCTTTATCATTATGTAGTGTCTTTCATTGTCTCTTACTATAGCCTTGGTTTTAAAGTCTATTTTGCTGGATATAAGTATTGCCACCCCAGTTATTTTTCCTTTCCATTTGCATGAAGTATCTTTTTCCATTACTTTACTCTTAGTCTGTGTGCATCTTTTGATCTGAGATGTGTCTCTTGGAGGCAGGCTATATATGGATCTTGTGTTCTTATCTATTCAGCTACCTTTTAGTTAGTACTTTTAATGTATCTTTAGTTGGCACATTTAAGACATTTACAGTGAAGGTAATTGTGATTATTGATAGATACATATTTAGTGCATTTTATTCTTAGTTTATTTTCCTGTTTTTATTTTTCCCTTTCTCTTCTTCTTCTTAAAGCAAGCCCTTTAACATTTGTGGAAATATCGGTTTGGTGTTAACAAATTCTATAGCTTTTATTGTCTGGGAAGCTCCTTATTTTGCCTTGATTTTCAAATGATAGCCTTGTTGGGTAAAGTAGCCTTGGTTGTAGGTTTTTCCTTTTAATCACCTTGAATATTTCACACCACTCCTTTCTGGCCTGAAATGTTCCTGTTGAGAAATCAGATGACACTAAGTGTTGCTCTCTTGAATGTAACTACCTGCTTTTATCATGCTGCCTCTAACACTTGCCATTTTAATTGTGATGTGTCTTAGTGTAGGCCTCTTTGGGCCCAAATTGTTTGGAACTCTCTGAGCTTCCTGGTATTGTGGTCTTTTTCCATTCAACAGAACAGGGGAGGTTTGGGTCATTATTTTTCTAATAAGTTCTTGATTACTTACTTGCTTTCTTCTCCTTCTAGTATTCCCATGATGAGGATGTTGTTACACTTCATGTTTTCCCAAAGGTTTCTTAGCTCTCATATTTTTAAAAAATTTAAAAAAATTTTTTTTTGCTGCTTTGCTTGGGAGATTTTTTCTACCCTGTTTTCTAAATCACTGATTTTATCCTCTGCTTCGTCTAACCTATTATTTATTCCTTCTAGTGTATTATCTATTTCAGATATTTCATTCTTTATTTCTGGTCCTTTTTTATGGTCTCTATGCCTTTTTATTATGCTATTGAGTATCCTTATAAACTATATGATAAGTTGCTTGCCTCCATTTCATCTAGTTCTTCTTCTGGATAATTCTTTTGTTATTTCATTTGGGGTCTGTCTTTGTCTTCCCATTTTGACTACTTCTTTGTATTTGTTTCTATGTATTAGATACATCTATAGAGACTCTCGTTCAGACCTTTGTCAGGCACTGCTTGTAACTGGCCCTGGTCATCCTGTTTGGAGCTATCCACTATCCATAGCATTTGGCTCCCTCTGCTGCACTAGTCACTTTGTGATGAAGTAGTTTCTTCTGTCTGTCCTCGTTTATAAGACTTCTCTCCAGCTAGTGTTGTGTTGGTTATTTAGGATAATTTCTCTACAGTTTAATGGTCATTCCTGATTGACCCTGGGAGGAGATTAGTATAGCTTCCACTTACTCTTCTGCCATCTTGGGTCTTTTAATTATTTAATAAGATATGCTTGTCCTGGCTGGTGTGGCTCAGTGGATTGAGGGCTGGCCTGTGAACCAGAGGGTCACAGGTTCGATTCCCAGTCAGGGCATATGCCTGGGTTGTGGGCCACATTCCCAGTTGAGGACATGGGAGAGGCAACCAATTAATGTTTCTCTCCCTCTCTTTCTCTGTTTCTTCCCCTCTCTAAAAGTAAATAAATAAAATTTTAAAAAAAGATATTCTAAACACTGCTATAGTTTGTGATTCTCCCCATTAAAAACCTTACTTTCATTTCAGTTGATATAATTAAAATCAAGATAATTTAATTAAAATGTAAATAACTAACAATATTAATCTGTTGCTCTTCTAGATGATTTAGTAGTTTAAAAGAGAATTTGTTGTACCCTCAACAAATTTTTAGAAAATTTAAAATATAAGTATTTTATAGGATATATACTTACAGAGTGAAGCCATCTTTGAAATTTATAACCCATATAACATATCTGAGCTAATCTACTGACAACTATGTTCAGGACATGGAGCTAAATATTACACTTTAATGGCTAGATTAAACTGCTTTCCCTTCTAACTTGATTTCTTTTTCTCAGTATTAGAGCTAGAATATTCATTCACCTATCTTCAAATCATTTCTTATATAAATTTTTTGCTTATTTTTCACTTCTATATGATTTTTTTTTGTTTTTTTCTCAAAGTGATGATGTCTGTTTGCTCACTGTTATATCTAATACAATAGCTGAAATATAATTGGCACTCAGAATGAATGGAGAGTATATAGTTACACCACAATGATGAAAGAGTATTAGAGCTAACACAGTTTTGTAGAAAATATTCTTTCTTTGTTCAGTTACATTATGCTTTGGTGTAGACAAAGAAATATGCAATTTGGGAGTTTGCACAGCAAATGAGACAAAATGGAAGTCTACTGATAATCACAATGAGGTCTTCAGAAGAAACAAGCATCTAAAAATGAATAAATAACAAGTATAAACAGAAACATCAATAATACAGATTGATTCTTAACATTTTAGTGACTGATGTTGGCTGCTTTGCTGCAAACAAAATCATCTTTGGAAACTGTGGAGATAAACACTAAAATGGTGTGTTAATAATTTGTCATTTAAATTCAGACATGGCATGTGGTAGCCTTTGATATCCTCTGATAGAATACCTTTATTCTTTCCAGTGACTTGAGTTTTTGGTGCTGTAATTTTTCCCCTCTTGTTACTGCTGACTCACCTATTTCCATACACAAACTAGCCAATATATACTACTACATTTCCAATCTCACAGAATCCTAGGTGGTATTATGGCAATTCCTTTTTCTACCTCAGTCATTGTGTAAAGCATTAGTTGTAAAGTATTGTTGAGTTGACAGGTCTGGAGTTGCTGCTGACACTGTAGAAAAAGACTTCCCAAAAGGTTAAAACCTACATTTTATCAAAGAAAACAGCAATGAAAGATTTGAACTATTGTGCCTTGAATTATATGGCTGGCTGAGATACTCTACTGAATCACTTAATCCTTTTAATACCCACCTATTTTAGCTTTTATATAAGCATCTGCTCATACAAAGCCTGCATCACCCTTCAAATCCAGGCACTGTTAGAACTGCTTGTAAGACTGATGGACTGTGCTGTGAGCTGTGAAAAGATTCAGAAAATGAGGGAATCAGTATCACTGGAGCCCAGGAGGTACAAGCACTTAGTTACCCAGACTCTTAGCCTTCTTGCTTCTAACTTACTGGATTTCTTCTAATACTAGACTGTTTCTAACACCTAAGAACAAAATGGTGTCAGGAAAGCAGATATGTTGATGTAATTATTTTTGTTAAGCTGCTAGGCCTATTGATTGAGACTATCATAGGAAAAATTCTATAGTGGCTGTTTGTGCCACATTACTTTGAAATCAATTACAGTTGAGTTCATGTCTCATGTGACAAATCTAATGGAAAAGAGATTGATCTGTTTAGTGTAAGGTAAGTACTTACTATTAAGATTTGATTTTGTTATGCCCTGAATAGTATAAATGAGGAAGAATAGAGACACATCATTCTGGTATTGCTTTATGTCCAAGCTTGGCCAGCAATGAAATATTCCAACAACTTCCTCCCACCCTCATTCCCATCACAGAGAAAAGTAAATGAGAAACTGAGAGAAGCAAAGAGGATTAACTCAGTGAAACAAGAACTCTTCCCACTGAATAGAAGGAGGAAAAATAACCTAAAAGACAATGCAAAAAGTAGCCATCAAAGCAAATCCAAATTATTTTTATTCATTAAAAAAGTATAAAACTTTAATTTTGAACATTAGATTCAACAACACACACACACACACACACACACACCATACAAAAATCCCCTGACCAATATATCTTGCTAGAATCCAAAGGAATATTATAAGGAATTATTCTAGTTAAGAAGAGCTGATTAAATGCCCAGTACTTCATGCTTCTCTCTACATAGATTTTCACAAGTTTAAATCTAGGAATATGAAAACAAACATTAGCAAGTAAAGTCTACAACTCATGACTAGGTAAATAAATTCTATAGACAATCTCTTTTAGAAGCAAAATATGGAATCTCAGTGTAAAAAAATGTACCTCCGATTACATAATTTACACCTCTGCCCACAAAAGTGAATGTCATCTGAAATTTAGAAATAATGCCATATCCTTTTTGTAACTGTAACCTAATTTTTTCTTATTATATTTTAATGATTAACTACTATTAGCCTTTCATTTTCATGGTCCTATTAATGTTTCCCATGATACTCCACTGCTTAAAATCTTCAGAGCACTTAAAAAGAACATGAGTGATACTTTTATCCTTTTTCATTATCCCTGTATTTCACACTAACAAGTTTCCAGTAAGCAAGGATTTCAGTCTATATTACTTTATCTAGAGAACAGTAGTCCTCTTTGCTGAAATTTTTAAACTTTTATTCATAGAGAGGCATATTTAGATATTTAAGCAAGAGAACACTATGCAGAAGATTGAGGAATTTGCTGCCCACTATATTTTCTTCTAAGTCAGAGTAGTATTAACCCTTGATTACAATAAGCTGAATAAAAATGTTAAATATAATGTTTGTGGACACACCTGTCACTCACTTCTTCATGAATAAGCCAAGGAGACATTTCCTACCAATTTATAAGACAGGGCATCAAGCTGCACAGTAAAATGAAAATCTTGCCACTTAGAAAGGCTTGTATGCTGGATAATGCAAATACAATTTGGCTATTCATTGAGAATCCATTAGGCTTAAAAAGTCAAATAGCCACAGATGATTCATTCTGAAATAAAAGTAGACATTGCACTATGAAAAAAATATGGAAACATTAGTTGAAAGTGAGTAGTGGTAACCAGTTAACCTAAGATGAATATAGGTTTACCTGCAAATGAAATGTGACAGTGTCTGAGCCTTTTCTCTGGTGTTTCAGAAAAGATAAAAATGAAATAATCTTCCTTCAACTTAAGTGCTGCACACTCACAGAAACCTGGGTAATAGACTTACTATTTATACTTATTATTCTCAATAAAGAAAATCTCAATCTGGACCACCATTTAAGCATGAAAGTGATAAAGAATTCCTTTTAAGTGCAAAGGTTTTTTCCCCAAAAATGTAAAGTCCTCTTTTTAAAAAAGATATTTTAAATTAAAAAGCACTTTCATGTTCTAATGACACAAAAATTAAATAGAGCTGAAAAGGTTTGTGAGTGATTTCTCTGAATGATGCAGCAGTGGGTACTGTTTTTGTACTTCAAAATGTTGACTACTGGTGAGCTTCATTCTTTTATTTTGAATCTCAGGCCTCACAGAAAGAACAAAGACACATTGCTCCCTCCTCCCTTCTGGTTGTTTTCATTCCCCAATTATCCTCCCTGAATTTGCACTTTATTAGTATTGCTTGAACTCATCCATTACAACTGAATACCTTTTTAATGGGTGAAACATTTTTATCATAAACAAAATTACATTTATTAAAAGATTTACCTGTCTACAGTAAAAGAAATTTAATGAAGACAATTTCTGTGTTGATGTGTACATGCATTTATGAGAGAATGAGAGAGGGAGAGAGGGAGCCAGAGAGCCAGAGAAAATATGTCTTTTCATATCTGGGGGAAATTTCTGCAAAGATATTCACAATACTTACAGCTTCCTGAAACATTGGCCTGGGCTGAAGAGTAGATGATTAAAGTCAACTCAGATTTCCAGTGAAAACAGAAATTATTGTAATGCCAGGACAGACCTTTCTTTCTTTGTAGCTTTACAGCCTTTGTGATCAAACAGAAGACTTACATTTTTCCTACACTTGAATTTTAAAGAACTCTAAAGGTAATTATTCACTTATATTAGACTGTCAAAAAATCCCTTTCAAATTGTCCAAGTGGATTCTGTACACATTGAGGGGATGAAGCCATGGATAGGATGTCTGGAAAGATGCTTAGTCACTAGGATGTGGGACTTTGTCAGGCTTGTTCTGGTGGTTTATCCATGGAGATTCTTAAAGCAGAATAGGTAATATCCATTTGGACTAGCTGGAATGTAGTTTCTTTCAACTAGAAGAAGCAGCCCATAATTCAAGCTCTAAACCTAAAGGGCTATTAACACAGTATTGCTTGATAATAATGATGCTGACATCTTATATAGTATGGTGTTTACAGTTTTTAGAAAAAAAAATAAGAAGTCAACTCTGATGTCTGCAAAATCCCTTTGTTCACCACTTCTCTCAACAGTCATCCAAAATAGCACCCTATGTCACTTGTCAATGCTTCCTTCTTCATTCCCTCATTTTCAAAATGTCTATTAAATCTTTTACTTTCCTTCCATTTCCACTATCATTGCATTTGTTTGGCTCTAATCTCTCTCATAGAGAATTTTATTAAACTGTGACTACTCTGACAGACCCAGATCTCTATCTCTGTGTGCATGCCTTGCAGCCAGAGTTCTAGCAAATCATGGGTGAGGACTCCCCACAGCTTACAAGGAAGTCTACACTTTTTACCAGTTCAATTCAAGCCTCTCACAATCTTGGCTCTGCTTCTCTCATCTCCTCTTCTTTGTCTTCATTCCTTCATCTGTCTCCTCTAGTCATAAAGAAGCATTGCTTATTAACCTCTACCAAACTAACCCCTATTATGTTTCTGCAACTTCACCAGTGCACGTTCTCCTATGTGGAACAACTCACTCTTGTTCTTGTGCTGATAAACATGGCCTTTGGTCAAAACAATATGGAAAGAACTAGAAAGAGTGGCGGGGTTCAATCATAAAGAGACCCTAAACCATGTTACAGAAATTGGACATTGTGTTAAGGGCATTGGGAAACTGGGTGAGAGATATGCTTGTATTTTAGATGAGGGTCACTCTGCAGAGAAAATAGCCAGGAAAGGAACAAGGTATGGAAAGCAGTTAGAGACATTTTAAATTAGGAGAAAAGGTGACCTGAAGGCTGCAATGGGGTTACAGGAATGATGAGAAGTATGGGGAAGTTGGAGAGTTTTAAGTGAGTGGATTAGGCAAGATTAGGAAATTAACTTGATTTGGGGAGTTAGAACAATGCAATCTACTTAGGGCATAGGGTTTCCATCCTCCTACCTTATGGTGAATTTCTTGAAAGCAGGTATTATCTGTCCTAGAATCTGGGAAATCTGATCTTTAGAAGTAATTTGAAAGTAGAAGGAGTTGCCATTTTTATGTAAATTTAAGGGAATGACTTAAGGTCAGAATCATAGTTAATAAGTGAAATCTGGAACTGTGCCACCCCACACAGTCTGACAGATATTTTGTTATTTTCAGCAAAGAAAACAAGAAAAAAATTTAAAGCTGTACATGAGCTCTTTCTACAGCTGGAGTTACACACACACACACACACACACACACACACGTGGGGTGGAATTGCATGTGAAAATGAATGAAGTCAGCCAGGCCTGTCCTGAGGCCTTGCAATTCTCACCTGGCTCTTAATGGCTACAGTATAGGTCACCGCACAACTGCATGGTCTGGTAAGGTGGTGCTTCACCCTCCATGGCCGCAGTATGCCTATCTGGGAGCCTTAATAAGATAGACATTGGGAAGCTGAAGAGTGTCCTCCCCTCAAGGCCAAAGTTGTGGGTCTGCTCAGCAGTGCCCAGGACTCTCAGGGCCAAGTGGATCCAGAGACCTAGAATTTCCTGGGAAGAGAGAAACAGAAGAGTGTTCACTCCTGAAACCACAAAGGTAATTCATGCAGAATATGGAGAGTTGTGGAGAGCAGGACCTGAAGCCAAGATCAGGATATGTGCAGTGTAGCAATGACTCAGAGAAATAATACAGCCCCTCAGCATTCACACTACAGCTGACAGATTATATGTGCTTATCTGAAGGGTAACACCACCCTCTCACAGCATGCACAGTAGAATGACATAAACTACATGTGCCTACCGAGGCTGCACAAAACAACATGCGCCTATCAAAACTGATGCAAATGTGTGTCTATCATAGCTGATATATACACATGTACCCATAGAGACTGAGGAAAATAACATGTGCTTAACCAAATTAAGAAAAGCATGTTTACAAGAAATTGTGCAAAATCAACATGACTTTGCCACCAAAAGAAACATAAAAGCAGAGGACTTCAGACCATGGATGTAACATCAAGAGTGTGAGGTTTTTTGGGATGCCCTGCACATTCTGCCTCAAGAGAGAAGGAGCTCACCTACGCTTTCATCCCCCTGACTCTGCCTTGCAAGATGTTGACTGCCCAGCCTGGTTATCTCCTAGACCCAGACCTGATCTGAATTCTTGGGACTTGCATTCATTATCCTCCAGTTCTCTTGTGTGATGATATTACTGATTTTTTCTGAGTGATTATTATTGTTATTACATTATTATGGATTTGGATTGAATCTGCATCAGTAAAAGTTGAGTGAATAATACAATCACCTGTGTTGGCTCACTGTTATTCTTCAGTGCCAGCGTCACCTGTAAGGCTAGACATGGTATAGGTAGTTGGGTACTTTCGGTTCTTAAGGCTCAGGTCAGACTACTCCAGTGGGAACTGAAGGCTGACTCATAAAAAAAGACTATATGGTGAAACACACTCATTACTAAAGCAGAAACAGGACAGAGAAGTCTACAGTGAAAAGCTCTGGTCATGTAGAAAAGTAGAGTCTGCCCTCATAGAGCTAAGCTGTATCAACCAAAATAATGAGTAAGTGAGATCTTAATCATTTAGAATACAAGAACAATATTAAAGGCCAGATAGCACAAGGAAGATGAAGTTTGGCTGTGTCTCCTTTCTCCTGGCAACCACAAGCTCCTATTGTCAAAAACTAGGTAAAGATGATTGAGACACATTAGCACCCTTGCCGGCCAGTCACTGTGGACTGTGTTTCTTCACGCACATGGTTCACAAGGATGAGGAAGATGCTGCTGGAGTGGAGCTCTTGTTAAGATTCAAGCATTACTTCAGGAAGGGGAAAAATTCAGGAAATGATAACGGCTTGACTTTGGGGTGGCTTTGTAGTTTCCTGAAAACTTAGCTGCTGAAGAGGTCATGGAACTAAAAAGTAAAGCTGTACTGACCAACCTGAAGCAAAAGTGCCTGACTGCTATAACATATCTGATCTGCAAAAGGGAAAGAATGTATTCCAAGTATATACCCAAGAGGAAATAATCCCTTTGGGTCCATAAAAATAAATAGGGACTTCTGAGAGTATCATGGTAGAGAAAGACACTGAGTGGTTTTACATACATATATATATATATATATATATATATATATATATATATATATATATAAATCATATGAATACCAAACTGCCACTGTATTTATTTATTTGAAAATATGCATGTCTATTGTATTTTTATTAGGAAAAAATGTTAGCAATATAAAATTTTGGTCCACTTTCTTCTCCTTTACCTCTACCATTCAAACTAAAATCTTTAATTTCACTCAAGTAAAAACATGTACCTGATATGAGAATTAAATATTTCACAACTTTCAATTAACTAGATTTAATTGAACTAGGCATATTTTTTTCTCACATCCAGTCATATGAGTGTGTGTAACTACCTCTTATATCTATCGCTACATGTTATTCATGTAAAACTTAAGGGGATGAGAGTGTGGATAAGGCTCTTTTTATTAGATGTTGCTAGACTTATGAAAATGTTTCAAGTATTTTGAATTTTTCCAAAAATATAAGAAGAGAGAAAGAGAAATAAATGAAGGAAACAAACTACTAATAGGATAGTCATGGGGCGGGTGCTAATGAATAACAGAGTGCTATCATGTATATAAAAATTTAGTTCATTCTTTAAATAAACTCTTATTACTCCAAAAATATGGTATATGACTTCCCTAATTCATGTAATCTGAATCTGTTTTTTTATACAACTTTGGCATATTTATTACCCATGTACAAATGAGAAGTATCCTTCAGCTTTCTCTTCCATCCCACATTATGTTTTATTAATTTTTATATTTACCCTCAATCCTTAAATTTCCTTAAGCATAAAGTCATTTTTATTCTTTCTTTTTTAAAATATCATGATGATGATAATTATAAGATTGTCTTTTAAATGATTGATGAGAGAATACTAAAAAATCCATGGAATGTTTTTGTATAAATGACTTTAATTTTTCAATATGCCAGTGGTAATACATAATTAAATACCCAATGACACTCACTTAACAATATAATTGCAAGTGAACATAACCTGAGTTTCTGCTTAAAGTGGGGTTCCTGACATGCACCTTTCTCCTTAGATAAATGAGCCTTGAATTATGCATTATCTCAAGGAAATGTAGGTTGCAGCAGACAGTGAGTTCAACGTCACTGAGCAGTGGGGCAGTACAAATAAAGATGAGTAGGTGTTCATACCCAAAATACATAATGAACTCAGACACTCAATAGCAAAGAAAAAAATAAACAAATAATTCAATTAAAATTGGTAAAGCAGCTGAACAGACATTTCTAAAGAAAATATGTGAAGTGTCAACAGGTACATTAAAAGATGCTCAACATCACTAGTTATTAGAGAAATGAAAATTCAAACCACAATATCACATTGCTCCTGTTAGAATGACCGTTGTCAAAAAGACAAGACATAACAAATGCTTTTGTAAATGTGGAAAAAATGGAACTTGTGTGCACTGTTCTTGGGATTGTAAATTGGTAGAGATTGTAAATAGAAAACATTATGGAAGATCCTAAAAAAAATTAAAGATAGAACCTATGATCCAGAAATTTAACTTGTGGGAATATATTCAAAGCAAACAGAAACACTAAATCAGAAGGATATCTCCACCCTTATGTTTATTGAAGAATTATTTACAATAGGAAAAACATGGAAGGAACCTGAGTGTCCACTGCTGGATGAATGGACAAAGATGATGTGATATATTATGGGATATTATTCAACCACAAAAATGAGGAAATCCTACTATTTGCTTAAAGGCAG
Organism: Glossophaga mutica; assembly: GCA_039655065.1. NCBI lineage: Eukaryota > Metazoa > Chordata > Mammalia > Chiroptera > Phyllostomidae > Glossophaga > Glossophaga mutica. The sequence continues at coordinate 92,588,872 of CM077310.1, forward strand.
TATTCTACATTAAGTTAGTCAAATAGAGAAAGACAAATATTATATGATTTCACTTATATGGAATCCTAAAGGAAACAAAACAAACTCATAGGAAAAATAATCAGAAGCAGAGGGTGGAAGAGAGAGAATTATAGGAAGGTGGTCAAAAGGTGTAAACTTTCAATTTTAAAGTAAATAAATATTAGGGATGTAGTGTACAACATGCTGACTATAGCTAACAGTGCTATATTATATATAGGAAAGTTAAGAAAGTAAATCTTAATAGTTCTTATCACAGGATTTTTTTCTTTATTGTATTTTTATTAGATTTATATGAGAAGATGGATGCTAGTTAAACCTATTTGGTAATCATTTCACAATATATGGAAATCAAACCATCATGTTGTGTACCTTAAACTTATACAACGATAGTTTATTATTTCTCAATAAAATTGGGGGAAAAAGATGAGCAAGGAGAAAACATTCAGACAAATGGTGAGAAATAAGCTAGTGATAGCAGATTAAGTGGGCAGAAGAGAGACAGTGGGATGGAACAGAGGCAGGAAGCTGGGGAGGAGAAACAACATAGATACTGGCAAGAAGGGAGTAGATGGTAGTTCAGGCTTAGAGTTCAAGTTTAGAATTAGTGCTGCTGGATCATTCAATAGACTAAGTTTAGGGGGGCAAATGCATATAATCAGAATTTTCTTGAATTTCCATTGCTGTTGTGTACTGATTTTATTTTGAATTGCACATGCTGAAAGTCACCATTATCTTTTCATTACTCATGTTCTCTAAAGCTTTTAACGTGTTCCTAGTTAGAACTTCAGCACAAATTTTTAGAGCAAGGCTGTTGAAGGTCAATGATGCTGAGTTACTGGGGGGAAAAAAGGGCTATTTAAATTATCCCAGCAAAGGTCAGGATTTAGCTTACTTGAGCTGAAGACAGAGGTTAGACAGTCCAGTTACAGAGATTGGAGGGCTAGGGGGCAATGTTAAGATGTGAGAATGGTCTGAGTATTTACTGATTTGCATTCTAACTGTTTAACATGTCAAAGGTTTGTGAATGCTGGCAAAGACAGGAAGACTCTCAGGTCAGAGACAAAGGATTTTATTACTCACAGTAATAACAAGTGAACTTGTGACAGTTGATTGTGCCCCAGTTCCTACAGAACAATGCTAACTTGGCCAGTTAATACCTGTTCAAACAGTAGGTTGAACCATGCATTTAGGGAACCCAAAAATTATTAATATGCAGTAACTGCTCCAACCATCATTCTGGAGGGAGATACTATCGTTGTCTTCTAAGGCTGTTCACCACACAAACGTAATTGGAAATACAGTCTGGAACAAACTGTGTCAGTGCCTTTGCTCATGAGATGAAGAAACTTTAGAGATCCACAGAGAATTAATTCCCAGCCATAAACTGATTCAAGACTTTATTTTTCTGTTTATGAAGCAGAATAGTAAAAAAAAAAAAAAAAAAAAAAAGCTCTGAAAGATTGTTACCTTTCAGTGAAATATAGTCATTTAATGTAAGACTTTATGTTAGAGTTAGATGCTCAGGTTTCAAATCAAGTTAACAGCAAATCCCACTACAAAATTTTCAAGTTTCTCCCACAAAATTCCTATGTCTGGTGCATAAGATACATATTCTATACTAATTAAAAGTAGTGGTGATTGGTGCTCATTGATCTCTTCTTGTTGACAGTATCAGTAATGACATAATCTAGAGTATTTTGTGAGAAATTATTCAGATTGGACCACTTCTTCCCTAATAGATTCAGAGCCATGTATACAGATTTCTTACCTATAGAGGCATAGCTATTTCTAGTCACAGTAATTTGTGTAGTGACATAGGAACATTACTTGGCGATACTATACCACCCACGCATATACTTTAGAGAATGAACTTCTGACATCAATAACAATGAAGCTGTCAGGTGGTAGAAGGTGTGCAGCCCTTAGAATCATACAAAGAATCTAGTGCTCTTTGGCAGTTAATATCTCAAATACCTTATCTGTAAAAGTAGTATACCCAGCCTCCCTCAAAACATTATTGCCAAAATTGAATATGATAATGCTTTATTTGCAAAAGTTCATCAGAGATTGTGATCTACTGAAAATTGTGAGAAGTTTTGTACTTCATCAAAGCTGTCATTAATACTAATCATGAGAACAGTAAGCTAATCAGTGCAGCAAAATTGATATTTTTCATAAGGTAAAACTTCTGATTGTGTAAATTTCAAAGAAAAAATTTAACTCAAACAAAAATACAGAAAAGCAAAACAAAGGTAGAAAGGCAATTTTTTAAAAAGTTATATTTGCACACTCAAACTCATTGTTATGAAAAAAGTGACTTTCAAAATAAACAAGCTTTTATTTTTATAGAATGTAGGGCATATTTTATTAGCTTGTCAGTAATTTGCAATTTTCTCAAAATGTTGAATTTATAATGACTATAGATGTTTTATTTGTTTCATTAAAATTGTTATTTTCTATTTGTGCCCTTTATATATTTTTCCAATTCTGTTATTGTTGTTAGTCACTGTACAAATGAAGTGTGTTTTTAAGTCATTATATTTGTATGAACCATGTAGCATGTCTTCAAAATCAAAACTTGTATTTAATTGCTAAATCAGCATAGGTAAGTGCTGGGGGCAGAAAAATCATGGTCTGAGTCTTGAGGGAGGTTGACAGAGATCCCTGAACACCTTTGCATCGCCCTGTTGGCTCAGACTTCATCATGCACATGCACAGAATCATCTTAAAACCACCCTGAATAGATGAAATATTAACTTGAGTGTAAGTATATTTACAAATGTCAGCAAGGGTGGATCCGATGGTAATTTCCAATCCCTGCTTCCTAGGGCACTGGAAAAAATGAGAGTCATGACGAACAGTAATCTCTGATCTGGTTCCAATCAAGATTTTCTTTTTTCTGTCCTTGGATATGTTTGATGTGCTGATCTATGCCTCCCTCACAGCAGTCTACAATTCACACTACTTCATACCAAATCTGGTGAGAGGGCAGAGAATTCACACATTTTCTGCATGAATCCAATGTAAGACTTACAGGAAACTTTTCATTGATCTATGTGCTGTAAGAGATGCTTGTGCCAAAATCCACAAAAACAAAGGAAATTATTCCTTTAATCCAATATGTATCTGTGTGTGTGTGTGTTTGAGTTGTTTGTTTGGGGAGTTATGTACATTTCCCGGGGTTTTTTGTGGAAAAACAACTTTTGTCCTGTACGCTACCTGAGATAGCATTCCTCACTTGATAGAAGCCCTTTATCTCATTGTTGCATCCTGTAACTCATGAGCAAATGTGACCCCCAAGGGATGCAGCTGTGAATTAAATTGCCTGTTTTCTTCCGCCTGTTCTTTTGTTGTCTACTCCCCCATAATTTGGGAGCTTCTATAACTAACTGTTCTATAGATTACTGCAGCCTCCTCAAGTATCCATGTCCACACGAGAATGAGCCTTTCCTGTATAACTGCTAAATTCAACTTCGTTCCAAATGAGAGCAATACATTTGGACAACAAGATTCAGAATTCAGAATTCACTGAATGTTTTTCATCACATTGAAAATTGTCACCCATGCTCTGAATGCAGGAGAAAACAATGAAGAACAGACACATGGTTGGCCTGGGAAACCCAGTGAGAGCTTCATATTTTCCGCTTTACTGTTTCTTACGCTATTTCATACCCTCTGCAGCAGACCCTTCTGTGTGGTGTGGGCCCAGCTCCCATTTGGAGATGCACAGGACTTACGCCCACAGATAGGTTCTCTTGTGGGTAATCGGATTTGCAATATACCTAGGCTGCTTTGACACTTGCTTTTTGCTAAAACTCCCTCACCCTGCAAGTGCTAAACCTTGCAGGGACCAGTGTAACTGGCTCAACTACTTTTGCCTTTTCATTTGCTAATATCCTTTTGTGATGTGATGAAAGGCATTGGCTCCTTTGTTGTAACTTGTGCAGAGTGAGTGAGGACCATCTTGTAATGTGAGGAGATATAGAATAAAGGCCTGTCATGGCAAAGAGAAAAGCCATGTTGTCCTTTTTCCTCCACCAGACTCGATAGTCCATGTGTATGTTTTATTTCATCCATAATGACGCAGACACTGCTGGCTGGTGTCTGCATCAACCTCCTGCTCTAAATTGTCTTAATTTTTCAGATTATCTCTGGCACTGGCATGTCTATTAGATAGAGCCTTACAGCAGTACATTGCTCTCTTCTTTATTTGTTTGACTTACTACTTTTCCTATATGAAACTTCTGACCAATAGGCTACAGAATAAGAATTAAGATACTGAAGTATTTCTACCCATTCCAGTTAATTATTGATATCATTTATGTGCTTCTTGAGTATTTCATAAGAGTAAAAAACATAACCTGTGTATTAAATATATTTTCACATTTCATAAGATTCTTGGCATTTATGTCATTCATGTTGTTTTTCTCAATGTTTATACCATTTAATCAGTCAGAGAAGTAGTGGATGATTAATAAGTTATTTACAGGAAAGTAAGACAAATAAGAATTAGTGAAAGACACTTAACTGACATCACTAAAGAGAACCTGACAAAACTTAACTACTTAAATAGTTTTAATACTCATCAACTTCATACAGTGTTACAGTTTATTATTCAAGCAGTACAATTAATTTTGTGTTCTACAGTGTTTTAAAACTTTCTAATGGAAACTTCCACCAAGGGATTTGAGGCTGTATTTCATCTTCTTTCCACTATCTATTTTTTCTACTATGCTTTATGCAATAAATCTGATGCCTTCAGTAGAAGTTGGCTAGAAGGACCATATAATTTATCATCCAAACCAGGAAACTGTTGAGAGTTTTAGGGGATGCAATTAATATTACTCTGTGATACCTAGGATAAAAACCAAACAGCCCTGGGAAAATCACAACTTGTAGATATCCTAAGGTTGCTCCAACTAATTAAAGGTATGGAAAGATCAAATTTAATTGATTTTTGACATCTTATGGAAGATAGAGCAACAAAGAAAGCAAAAAAGAATAGGATTTGGAGACTAAGAAATTTGATTAAAACATTGACTTCCTAATTGTAGTTGAGTGGCATTGTTTCCATTTTCATTTTGAACTACAGTATTTTATACAAATTGCATTGTACCAGAATCATTCCATATGCTAGATTGTGATTCCCTAGAGCAGTGCTGTCCAATATATTAGCCACTAGCTACGTGTAGATATTTCTCACTATGTCTTAACATGCACATTTAAAACAATTAATATTAAATAAAATTTAGTTCTGCAGTCTCAATAGCCACATTCGATGTTGAATAGTCACATGTAGCTAGTCACTACTTCATTAGCCAGTGCAATTTAGCAGATTTCAATCATTGCCTAAAGTTCTGTTGCCAACACTGTGAATGTCAGAATCATGGTTTGTCCTTGTCCAGACTTCTTCAAATCCTCCTAAATAATGAATGTCTATTCACTTTGGCATCCTTGGATCCATTTCCCCATCATCAGCCAGAAGATTCTCCCAAAAGGCAAACCTTGTCAGTTCACTCTGCCATTAAAATTAGTTAATGGTGTCTTTTTTCTGTACTACCCTCTGTGCACCTCCCAACTCTTATTGAAATAGGCTGCCTTCTGCTTCCTGCTTCAAGTCCCACTGACCTTGTTCTATGCCTTGCACTTGCCAAGCTTCCTTTCTGTCTAGGTCCTGTGCCTATGTTTTTTTTTTCATTGACTTGAATTGGCTTCTCTCTGACAATCACCGCCTACGTGCTCTGTGGATCACTCAGGTATCACTTTGCAGGAGAATCTTCCCAAACCTCTCTGATAGATTAAATCCCCCCTCAGCCCTCCTGCCCCCCCCCCACCACCACCAGCGCTTAACTCTTTAACATTAAATAGTGATAATCCTTGAGTGAATGTGTATTCATCTTTATTTGAATTTCCTTAATAGCGGCTTCCACAAATAAGTATTTGTGAAAGAAAGGAATGACCTCAGGCCTTGAGTGGGCTTTATTGGTGTTAATATACAAAGCTATAGCATTTGATATAGGAAAGCAAAATCAATGGAAACACTGAGATTGATCTCTCGAAGTCATCAATTTTCCTCTACTGCTTCATGTTGTTTCTGAGTTATTTGAACTAGAATTCATTAATGGCGGAATTATTTATGTAAATGTGAACCAGAGATCTGAGTTCTGCCTTCAAGAATTTTAATAGTTAATATGAAAACCAATTATTAATTTACACTGCTTGATGTGAGAAGGCTGTTGTAAAATGTTCATTGTCTGATAGTTTAAATACAGTTCTAGTCCTAGGAGACCAAGTCCTACTTGGGTTATTTGATCTGCTACCAAAGAGAACAATTCTCTGTTTCTCCCTCAGGGCTTCTCTCAGGCCAGCATTTTAATATGCTTGACACTTTGTACTCTACACTTACTAGTTAAAATAAATTATAAATTAAATTTCTATGACTAAGAGTGTTCAGCTTCATTATCATATATTTTATTTTCAGGTGACTTTTAAAAATATTTTCCAATAGAACTTTGATGATCAACTTAATGACACAGCAATGTATATTATGTCCAATAATATTGCCAATCAATTTCCAGTCATAAAATAGCACAAATAGGATAAAGAATGTAAGTAATAAGTCAAATACCTTGTTTAAAATATGTATCCATACCTTCTTTAGAATGAAAATATATTAAACTGTCAAAATTAAAATTAGTATCACTAAAACAAGTAATATCTACTTGTGTATAATTGAACTTTAAAGATTTCCATTGGACATTATTTTCTCTTCTAATACTTATTTATGTTTTCAATAATAAAAATTTTTATTCCGAAATAAATGTGCTGATTTCCTAAATGCATGTACACGGTACTGAGTTTTTTTTTTATTATAAATAAGTTGCCTTTTGTCTTTTATTTTCTCTTTTGCTGTCTTGCTGCCTCCTTATTAATACTTTTGGGTTTGACATGACGCATAAATAAGAATAAGCTCTCCTTTGTTTCTCTCTTTAGTGTCCTTGGCAGATAGTGTCACCTTAAGAGCTCCTCTGGGTCTTCCAAAATGAATAATAATGAAAATGATAATGGCTTCCATTTATCGAAAACTTACTAAGCACTTTTGCATACACTTTCACAAAAACATTATATAGCATATATCATTATTTCTCCTTTAGAAGAGGCAAGAGAGCTTTATAGAGATTAAGTAGCTTTGAATTGAGTCACGTTTATGGTAAGGGACAAAGGCAAGACTGGTACCTAGGTAATATTGATTCTAGTTCCACATTCTCAGATCATAAGCCACAGTGCCCAATGGGTTATGCTACTTAGTGACAATGTATTCTGGTGAGGACAATTCAACTTCTACATTGTGTCTATTTTCACTTGTGCTTAAGATATTTTATCAGATCACTGTTATTAAGAAGATTTAGTAGGACCACACTTCTGAGATTTGCTAAATTATGAAACATTAAAGAAAACTTGGGGAAAATGCTCTGCTTTATTGCCTCTGTGCTATGGCAATAAACCTCACTTTAATACAGAGAATGGTTAAGAGCAGAGTGGGGTCAGATGTCCTAAGTTTGACTCTTAGATTTACCATACTTCTTACTTTCAAAAACCTGGAGAGAATATTCTGACTTGATTCTCTATTTATAAAATGAGGATGATAACTCTACTTTTCTTATAAGATTGCAGTAAAGCCTAAATGTATATATTTTTGAAGAGTGCATGGCACATACTTATCTCAAATTCTGTATACCATTATTAGTACTATTATTGGTTACATTAAAAATCTAATAGTTGTTCTTTAGACAGAAAATAACAACTAGATTGATATCCAAAATAAAATGAATGGTTTAGAAATAAGAATAAGAATGATAGCATAACATTTTTCTTGGACCAATACTAAATGACAGGCACTATGTTGGCATTTAAATATAAGAAAACCAAGATTTACAATAAGGAACTTTTAGAAACTAGATATGAAGTCGATCAGTTTCCTGGATTTAAAAGGGCTTGCTCACAATGAGCTTCAGGTTGAGATGAAGAGCATAGTACTCTCAAGTATGTTAAATACAGTTTCTCAATTCCTCCCGAGCTCCCCAGTTTGAGTCAGTTCTTTCTGAGTACGGCATGGGCATCTGTGTTTTAACAACTCCCTACATATTTTTAACTCTATTTGATTTTGAGAATACTTAAGCCTATGAAATCCTTCAAGGGAGGTCAATTAACAGAGGGAAGCAAGTGGTAGGAAGAATGAGATAAACAGAAACCGAGAGCTGCAGGACTCTTCAGGAGAGAGACAAACTGGGCAAGTCAGAAAGGATAAGCATAGAAGTCAGATCAGACATCTTTGGTGCTAATGTAGTGATCTACCTTCCCTGAGGTGTGCAAGGAGTACTGCTGCTAAGGCTCTGATATGTCTTCTGAGCAGGAGTCTGACCCATTGGTATTCTAGACATGGAGTCAAGGCTCTTTGACTGGAAAATGACATTTTCCTGACCAGTATGGTTACTTCAGAAAGAATACACACACATATATGTATACATGTACATATACATGCATACATACATGTATGTACACACTCATGCACGTGTATTTATATATACATGTATATACATATACATACATATACATTGTATGTATTACACACACATATATATGTATATATATTTAAAATACTTTGCTTGGCAAAACACTTTAAACCAGTTTCAGCTTATATACAGTGATTCTCAAATCAAGAGACAGAACATTGATTTTCTACCTGCTGAGAGAATTCAGAGAAAAGATGCTGACTTATGGCATCCATGGAAAATGGTTAAGAACAATCCAATGGCAACAAAAAACATTTCACCCCAAAACAAAACAGGACTATGAAAACTCCTCACATTTTTCTTTGGTGGTCAGTATCTCAAAATTTTATCTTTTTAATTATTATTATTAGATTGATTAAACAATGCAGTTAATAGAGCCTCAGAAATAACTACAAATGAGAATATTTTCAGAGGAAGGATGATGGACCAACACCATTAGGTATCTTTGTTCCTATCCCTACATCCATGCATTTTTAGTTAAAACAAAGCATTCTTCCTGAGGCTAACATTATGTATTTCTGTCTCTGTCCAAATTTTTTTTTTCAGCAAGAAGAGACGAATTGCAAATGTGGTTAAGTAAAACTCTTATTTATATTCCACAAAGCCAGTCATCTTTCACTAATTCATCTTTCTGCTTAGATTCATCCTTGAGTGTTTGTTTTTTTCACAGGTGCCTGAAAATACACTTCTTACTTCTTAACTTGTGATCCCAAATCAGCGATGTTGTTTTCTGTGTTTCCAACAGCCCCTCACCTCTGTTCTCGATTTGTGCTTTTGGAAGAACTTGTTTTAAACAGAGAGCTGCTTCCTCTTTTTTCTGCTGAACATTTTTTAATGTCTAAATCTGCCCAGCTGGCATACAAAGGTCTGTCTTTGCCAAATACATTGAACACTATGATATTTTGTCCTTTGACTCACTTTGTCCTTTCACTACTCCATCACATAATCTCCACACATCCAATCCGATGCTTAAGAGTGCTCAAGTTTAAAAACATGTCTTGTGCTTGGGCACTCTACTTATTTACACCATGCTCTCAGCACGTCCGTATAAAATAGGCAAATAGCTCACTCCAGAACCACTTCTCATAATTTAACTTCACCTTTACATCCCCTGTACTCAGTACGGGTCTATCTTTTTCTCAAGTGGCCTCTCCCCTGGCTGTGGGTCTCTTAGCAAAATATGTAGCCTGGCTCAGCTGCCCTCATTCCAGTTGTAAAAATTCACACATCTGCTAGTTAGTCTGTCTCTGTTGGCCTTTGGCAAAGAAGTACGTACTTTGTAGAAAGTGGATTTTCTAATAGAGATGTGCCAAGTTTCTTTTAGTAACAGTTTAAAAAATGGTCTTCCGATTTTATTTCCTGAGCAAGTCATATGATGCTCTATTTCTAAAGTTTTCTAAAAGATTAAGTGAAAGAATCATTTTTAATGTATAAGGAAGTTTATAAAATAAAACTAATTAGGAAACATCTATAAATTATTTCAATTGATTGTAATTTCAGCCACTTTGAGATTAGCAGAGATTTTTACATCCCTTTTGTGAAAGACAACACGGGGACATTGTCTCCACTTTATTAAAGAGGTAGCCAGGTAGTTTGCCCATAACTATGCGGTTAGCAAGTTGTGGAGCAAAAACCTGTAGTCAGGTGTTCTGACTCTTGACCAAAAAGACCGATTATAGCAAGGGTCAAAGGTGCCCAGGAACAATAGAACATTCTCGCATCTTTTCTCCCAATCCTGATAAGAATAGGGAAAGACTAGCATCTTTGAGTTACCCACTGCTCACCCATCATCAAATCTTATGCTCTTGTACTTGTTTCTAATGCAGGTCCTGATGGGATAAAAGGTAATATTTTAGCTGGGCTTTAAAGCATAAGTAAGAGTTTACCAGTTATTAAGGGAAATGAGAAAAGAATATTCCTGGCAGAAGTAACAAGAAGTACCAAAGTACCACTAGGAAAGGCATTATGAAACATGCCTATACTTCCAAATCTACAATCCATAAACAGTAGGATTCTGCCTTAAAGTGGAAGCTCAATTGCTAACATCTGAAAATTTACATGGCATACATTTGTAGCCACAAAGGGAGCCAATCTGTGGTTCCTCTTATGAATTATTAGGAATGTGAATAGCTAGAAGCATAGATAACAAATATTCAAGCAATGCTTTTAGTCTTTTGTTTGGAAATATCAAAATAATTCATTCATTTTAGAATATGATAAATTCTGATTTTAGATGGTTTTATAGATTATGAAGTTTACATAAATAATGTCACCAATACTTACTATGATTGTGTGAGTAACAGTACTAGTGTTATGTATTCTGAGGTTTGGACAAAAGAGATTTAAAATGTTTAGATATCAATATTTTGCTTAAGATAACATAAATAATTTATTCCAGAGCTGTATCTAGAAAATGGGTATTTGGACTCCTTGTACAGTGTTCTGAAAAATAAGCCAGCCTGTAATGTTCTTTTGGAGGTAAAAGATAAACAAAAGATTATCAGAAAAGAAACTAGCTATGGCAGAAGTATTAAAAGGTCTCTGTTTTCACTAACCCAAGATTGTTTATTTTCACACATGCATGTTTGCATTTGTGGGCACTCTTTTATTGTTATTTTTGTTGGCCCTTCTCTGTTTCCTCTTCTGAAGATCTGCCCTTCAGAGCATTGGACCTCCTGCTGTTCTTCAGCCTGACTTTCTGTCCACTGAATGCTGTCTGATGCCTGCAGACCACACAGAACAACTATTTCTGCCCTATTGAAATGCACATCTTCATGCGTCTTCTTGGACCAGGATTCTGTGTAGTGTCTGAGGCCTCACCCTGACAGGGTGACCGTACATCCTAGTTTTTCTGAGAAAACCAGAAGTAATGCTTGTTGCCCTAGTGTAGTTTAAAAGGGTGCCCCCTTTCGCTTTCAAGTGTATTACAATTTTCCAAAACACATATGATCACTCTATGGCTGCTGGTCAGATAAATGCCTGGTGCTCTTGAGAGAGACAATAGGGACAGTAACAATAGTTTTCCCATCATTGCACTTTCAGCAGTGTGTTGGCTACAATTTAAAAGCGAATATAAAAAATAACAAATTTCTGTCTGTAACTTCAAAACAAAAATGTAACCTATCATAAAGCAGATATTAACAATTTTTCCTAGTTATATCTAGAGATGAGTATCTTTAATAACTCCTGCATTTTTTTAGTTAAAAAGAAGTCAATTCTCAGTTGAAACACTTTCTACATCTGGCTTCTGAGAAATAATGCTCTAGTTTTCCATTTATTTTACTTAGTGAACATTCTTAATTTTCTTGCTGGATAGTCCTTTTACTTCTATTGAAATATGGAATTGGATGCCCTACAAAGCAGTCCTTGGAGTTTTTTCTTTGTCTATTTGGACTCCTACCAGGATCTCATGTAGTCATGTGTTTTCATATATGACAGCCTTATGCAGGTAATTCTTGGATGACAAATGTTTAGACCCAATTGCCTACATATCAATTTTTATTCATACATTTATTTATTGTCTTATACAACAAGTATTTTTTAGCTGCTAATAATTACAAGGCAGTTCTCTCTGTGCTATCACAGTGAGTAAGACAGAGGCATTGCACTCATGGAGCTTGCATTTAGGGAATGAAGAAGGAATAACAATTGTGAAGAATAACAATTTATTCTTTACATAGCAACCATAATTATCTTATTAAACTTGAGCCAGATCCTTTCACAACTCAAATCCTTCCAAGAGTTTTCCATAAAAGCTAGAATAAAGTGCCTTTCTCATGTTTACAACACCCTATGTGATACAGCCATGACCTCCATAATCTCACTTACTACTCACACCCTTTCTTACTTCTCTACATTGACCTCCTGACTGTTCCCTGAACAAATCAAACCTACTCCCACCTTGCAGCCAGTACATTTATTTTTTCTTGGCCTAAAATGTTCATCCTCCAGATATTTGCATGGCTGATGGCTTCTCTTAATTCAGGTCATTGTAGCTGTTACCTCCACAGAGAGGCCTTCACTGATTACCTGGCCTAAAGTAACTGCTCACTCCTTCATCCCCTCTCTATTCCCATATCCTGTTTAACCTTTGTTCTAAACTACCATAAACATATATCTATGTTTTTTGTATTAATCTTCTAACACTTCCCTAAAATGTTGCCATGATAATGAAAGAAATGTTAACACTCACTACTTTGTCCCAAACCCTGAAAAAATGTAGGCCATACAGTAAGAGTATCAATTAAGATCTGATGGATTAATAAATGAATCAATTCAAGCAATCTTAATAACCTCTGCTGCATAGGACTTTACACATTGGTGGCTCTAACATGAAATAAAACCCTAAGCTTGATGAAAGACAAACAGGAGAAACAAATCAAGATGTCTTTCAACATTTTCTTTCTTATCTTACATGATAAAGAAGGTCAGTTTTGTGGTATGAAAGCTATATAACATTACATTATGGTTTCAAATTTTGTGACCTCAAGAAGTTACTTGCTCTTTCTCTCACTTCAAAGTTTTATGTGTCTCACTGAACCATTGTGACAATTACATGACATAATGCCCATAAAATGTTTAGAAGAGTGCTTGGAACATTGAAAATGTATACAACACTTATTTTTGAAAAATGTTTTATATTCATTATTTATGGTATTTACTAATTGATACACTAAAGTTTGCTATGCCCTCCTGCCCCCTCACCGTTCTTAAGTGATGCTGGATGAGGCAAATGTTTTGATGGTAGATAGTAGATAATATCACCAACTCAAATGCCATGTGATTGTTTCATGTGGAAAATAATGTGTGGGCACTACTCTCATCCTGTGGATATTAGGCACAGTGTGGCTTTAATCCTGAGTGATCCGTAATCCTCCTACTCCCAGTGAAAATGAGACAGTGCTTAGTGCTAGCTTTACTGTTAAGTGTTCAATGAATCCCATTAGATTAGTGACAGTCTTCTACAGATATACAAGCAAAAGCAGAAAGGCTCACCATACAAGATTTTTTGAATTTATCCTCTTATTAATCTGTTTCAATTCTCTGTCATTTTCCCCCTCACCTTTTTGCTTTGGAGCCCTGAAATTGACACATCAGCTGCTTTTGAACAGGTGGGTTAGTGGTGGTGGCTTTATGGAGCATGTGGATAATGGTGTTTTATTTGTGGGATGTTTCAATTTGTCTAAAAGAGGGATTATTGCTGCTTTTACTGCAGCTGTTCCTTTTCTGTGTTTAACTTCAGACACCTAGAAAGAAGCAGTGGGGAGTAATAAATTACTTTATTCTTTTTATCCTGAACAGCAAGATTTTATAGCAAACTAACTAAACTCCACCTCTCCCATCCATCTGGAAAAAAGAAACAGATGAAATCAGATGAACATTTTAATTTTTAATATTTTAACAACATAAGAGATGCAATTTTTAGTCAGAATTTCCACAACCTAGCACCATCATTTGGAATTAAGCCATCAGTTACTTATGTTGCTTGTATAGTAATAATAGTGGCAGTGAGAGTAAAAAGAAAAAGAATACATGGAACAAGTAAGGACTTCAGATGCTTGTGCTGGTACTAAGGCCAGAACTAGAGAGATGATCAATCATTCTGCTCAACTCCATCCACCTATTTGGAGAAGAGTCAACATAAAGAGCTCAGCTTATTTTTCATTCTACATCTTTCCCACCAAAAAGCTACAGGATAATGACAATGCCAGGAAAGACCACTTTACAGAAAGTGATAGAGGTTATTAGGGTATAATTTTTACTTACAATATCAAGATCCCAAATTATTTTCACCTCAGTAATAAAGAGCTAAAACATCAAAATGGCAGACTGAAATTAAAATGAATCACTGGCTAAGAATGGTTTATCATCCCAGATCCTCACAGAACATTATGCCATTTATTTCTGTATCTTCAGTGCCCAGAATAACATCAATAAAGATTTATAGAATGAATGAATGAATGAATGAATGAATGAATGAATGTTCTCGTCTTAGCCCTGCCTATAACTCCTGGGTGATCTTGAAATCGCTTTACCTTCTCCAAGTCCATTGCCATGATTCCAGTTCAGAATGCCCTCATCTCTCACCTGAATTACTCCCTGAGTTTTATAACTAGGAACTAGCCTTTCAGTTTTGGGCTCCTCTGTCTGAATCCTTGCTCCTTTTTCTGTACTGCTGACAAAATTACAGTTTCTAAAATGAAAGTTCTTTCAGGACAGTCTTCCACTTACAACTATCTAATGGCTTTTCATTTCCCTTGGTTTTAAATTCCAGATTATAATTTTTGCATTTGGTTTGTAATGTACAACATAATGCAGCCCTGATAAATCAACAGCACAATGTTTTCCTACTACCATATTTGTATTACATGATCCTGTCATACTGAACAACCTTCTGCATAGATTTTAACATAAACATTTTTTTCACATTTTAACATCCCCAGTATGATGAATCTCAATCATTGATATGATTGAATTATTTCACTTTCATATTAGTACACAAAATGATTCATTTTATATTTGATATCAATCCATATTTAATTGATAATATATTATTTTAACCCTTAACTTTAAATTCTAGCCCTTGACATATAATAGCAGGAAAACTCACAGATTATCCACCTGGTTAACATTCTTCCAGAGGAATGTCTCTCAGTTTTTAATATCCCAGCTTCATAGAACATATACATTTTTAATACAATGTTTTTGGCTAATATTTATTTTAAAATATGTCCCTAAAGTTCAATGAAGCACTTTTTAACAAAATGACTTGCTGGAAAATCCTTGAGTTATAATCCAAATGCAAATGCTAGAATGCCAGAGTCCCTTTTATGAGTATACAAACTGAAAAGTGTGCCAAATGTCACAAAGGCCCTGTGCTCCTTGCAGACAGCTGCCAGGAAGAGGGGTCACCCAGTGTCTGCAGAGTGTGAGCAGTTCTATGTCTGTGTGTTTGTCCTGAATGTGTTTGTGCAGTGGCTTTCATATTTACCCCTGATTCTTGCAATGATTTTGGGATAGCATTCAAGAATGTCAGAAAGAAATAAAGAGATTGAGAAAGATTATAAAAATAGAAAATGTTACTGCATATATTAAACATGTTAACAACCATATTAAAGCCATGTTAATAGGTGATGAGAAAACTTTCAACATTTTACAATGTAATCCTATTTTATGGTGTGATTATATCACAGGATTTTAGTTACATTATAAAAAAGTGCTTGACGATATTAGGATGAGATATGCAGTAGATTATTCAATACCCTAATAAACTAATTAGTAGAGGGCCATACCTTTACCTGGACCCCATCATATATGAACATAGGCAGTGACTTGCTTTGGCCAATGGGACAACAATAAATGCACAGCAAGCAGAGCCTAACATATGGTTTGCATTGTTTATAGTTTATTTTTCTATGTATTATAATGGTTTTGCATTTTAAAAACTTTCTGGCTAAGGAGAGACTGACCCTCCCTAGGCTACCCAGTTCTTGGAGATCTTGGGGATAGCAAAGAGCTCAGCCTGGATTGGTGAGCTTGATAGGCAAACGCACCAATCCAGAGCCTGCCTCCTTTGTCTGGCCCATGCATCCTGGGAGGCAATGTTCTTCTTCCTCGATCATTCCAGGACTAGACATGAGGCAACTAGGAACCACTCCACTCCTATACAATGTCCCCACTTATCCACAGTTTTGCTTTTTATGGTTACAGGTCAGTCATGGTCTGAAAATATTACATGGAGATTTACAGAAGTAAACGATTCGTAAGTTTTTAACTGCACAGCATTCTGTGTAGATTCATATGATGACTTCTCATGCCATCTTGCTCAGTCCTCCCCAAGATGTGAATTGTCCCTTTGTCCAGATAATCCAAGCCGTACACCCTCCCACCCTTCATCACTGAGCAGCCTTCTCGGTTATCAAAACAAGTGTTACAGTATCACAGTGCTTCGGTTCAAGTAGCCCTTGTTTTACTTAATAATGTCTCACTTATCTCACTCCATTTCATCACATAGGTATTTTATTATCATATCACAAGAAGAAAAATGATTGTACAGTAAGATATTTTGGAAAAGACCACATTCACATAACTTTGATTACAGTATGTTATAATCATTCTATTTTATTATTGGTTATTTTTTGTTAATCTCTTACTGTACCTAATATATGAATTGAACTTTGCTGTAGGTATGATGTGTATGGGAAAAAACATAGCACATACCTGTGGTGTCAGACATACACTAGGGTTCTTAGAACTTATCTTCCTGGATAAGGGGGAATACTATAGTTTTAGAGCCTGTCAAAATATTCAAACTAGCCAATTCTAAACTGTTTACCCTGCTCTAGCCTCAGTTTGCTGCTAGCTTCTGCGCTCTCTATCCCGACCACCCTCAGACTCCCCCATATTGCACTGCGTGACGAGCTGTGCCACCTGTTTCTAGGACCTGTGCATAATAAACTTTAGTTTTCATGACCCTCTTGTGGCTGCACCTTACTGACCATCGCATAACAGAATATAGAACAGCTGGTGTGTTTGGGCTTGGTCCCTTGTGCCACTGCCTTTATTCATGAGAAGAGTATGCCTCCAGTTAGCTGATGTTCTGCAAACAATGAGAGACCGTGGAGAAGTTTGGGCCTCAGGACACAGCTGAAAGTAACCATTTTACCTAAGATTAGACAAACCATAGTCATAACCATGTATGAGCAAGAAAGAAATGCTTATTTTTGTAAACTAATATGTTTGGGGATAGACTGTTATCAGAACCATTGGGGAATAACATTTACTTATGGAAAGGAGAGTGTTGATTAGAGATTTTGTTCAGAGCACTTGATTTTCAGAAAGAAGTGCTGATGTTAAACAGTAGACCAAACCATCTCATATCCTTGCTATCAGCCTGAGTAACTCTAATTTATCCTTTCCTTGTTTTTTATTATGATTACTTGTTTAATTTCATTTTTAATTACAGTTTACACTCGATATCATTTTATATTAGTTTCAAGTATTACTTTCAAAGTATTCTCCATAAGATGCAATACACCTATTGAGACATTTTCCCACTGCTCAAAACAGTTTTTGAACTCGTGGATTTTGATGCCATTTAGTGTTTCTGCTGTTTTCTGTTTCACTTCTTCCACATCAACAAAATGTTTCCCTTTGAGGACAGCTCTCATCTGAAGAAACCAAAAGTTTGCTCAGGATGAGATCTGGTAAATAGGAGGAGGGTTGGGCTCTGGGGTCATGCCGTTTTTGGTCAAAAACTGTTGACGCTAAATACAGTGTGGGCAGATGCACTCGTAAATCACTCATCATGAAATGGGCAAATGTGTTGAAAGAGTCTTCAAAAAAAAAAATTCACCAATGCCTAATGCAGCCTCTCACAACACTGCCATCTGGTGCACTGTCATGTATGGGTTCCTAGAATATTCACCTAGCAGGGGAAGCCTGTACAACAAACGGCCTGCCCTTCAGAAGATAATTACTGGGTTCTTTGCGTCCCCCCTCATATCTCTAATGTTATATTTCTGTAATACGTGTTCATGTGCTAAATTTAAAGAAAATTAGTAATTTATATACTTACAAAGTTTACATAAATTTATGGAAACTTTTATCAGGAAGTGATGAGATAAAAATAAGATTCTCACAAATATGATTAATCTTTTATAGTTAGCTGTATTTTCTTCTTTAAAATATATCTCCTTTTATTACATTTATTTTTATAACTCAGCATGAATTTTTATATCATTTACATCTGATTCTACATGTATCTGTATCTTATATTTATTTAAGATTAAATCATGTTTTAATACAAGGCTTATTAGTTCATTAAATTTTAATTTAAATTAATTATAGCTTTTAAAATTATGGATTTTTCCTAATTTTACCTTTGGATGCACCACATTATTACTGGGAGATACTGTTTTATATATCATGTTTTTATAAATTCATGCATCTACTTATTAATTTAACAGATTAAGCACTCATATTATGCTAGTACACTCAGCAGTCTTGTAGTAACTGGATATCTAGCTGTGTATGAGATAGTGTAAGGTTCTGTCTTAAAATAACACAATTGTAGTATCTGTATATTAGATGTTGAACTATAGATTGAATATGAAAACTAAGTCTCGCCTGATTATGCATAGTAAACAATCATTTTATATTTGTTTCAAATTCTCAAACACAAAATTCACTTGCACTCTCATGTGCTGATTTGAAGAACTGTATCTCTGTATATTCAAGAGGCTTTTCCAGGTTCCTCTAGCATAAGTTTTAATGAACAGATATTAAGCTATTTTCCAAGAGAATCACAAATGAAGCCATTTATGGCTGTGATCAATTGGGCTCTCAAAGCAATTCACGTTTTCAAACGAGAACACTTTACATTGGAGTTTGAGGAAATGGCCACTTAACTGTTTTATCCAAGAACAATGGACAAATATCTTTCTTTATATCTGTGTATCTCAAGAATTCTTTCAAATAGTTTCCACAAAAATGAATTTGTCCCAATTTAAAGAATAACTGCTCAAACTCTAAAGAGGCAGTTTCCTTCAAACTTTTTCTTTTATTTAAAAAAATCTTAAAGGTCTAGAAGTTAGGCAAGGCACCACTTTATAATAGTTCGATTTCTTTTTTGAACTGTTGTTACTTGGGAATCTAAGATTTAAAAAAATTATTTATTAGTTTTCTTTATTTCACTTTAAAAATATACTTCACTATGGAAAGCAAAGGCCTGGTGTATGGATAATTATTGTAACAGTGTTCTACAGATGCTTGAAAATGTGCAGATGTGTTACCACCAAAAAAACAGGTTCAGATGCCTATGGTTACAAAAGCTAAATTCACGAGGCAGGTGCTGGTGTGAAAGGAAAGAGTTTTTATTCAGGTGCTGCATTATCTGGCAGATTGGTGGACTCCTATCTCAAAGATCATCTCCTTTGCAAGACCAAGACAAAAGCCAATATCTGGAGTTGCTGCTCCAATTTAAAGTACAGTCCTTTGGAGCCCACAGACAGCTACTAAGTGGCTATAGTCCCCATCCAGGTAGGTTAACTTGCTGCCAGCTGCTGTCCATTTCAGGGTCCCTCCTGGAGCTTGTGTGTTCATGGGCCATGAGGCTGCTAGGGCCACAGGGTCACATACTCCCGGGACAGATTATGCAAATTCACTGGCAAATGCATCACCTGTTGGGCAAGTAAGAGAGAGAGAGAGAAAGAGAGAGACAGAAACAGAGACAGAGAGAGAAAGGGAGAAAGAAAGAGAGATGCTTCCTCTCACAGGCTGTAGGCCATATGGCCCATGGAAAGAACAGAACAGTACACTGTGAGAGTTCAGGTCACAAGCCAGTGAGCACAAGCAAGAGTCAGACAGAGTTTCTTTGCCCCCCTGGGGATCTACTAGCTTGGGTGTAGGATGGCCCAGGTGCTTCCTCAAAATGAGCAACCAACTTCCCAAACATTTGCACAATTGGGTGGGTTCACCTCCCAACCAGTTCCTTCTTTGCTCAGGCTGTTCTCACAGGCCTCTTTCATCTAGAACTCCCCTGCACCATTTTGACTGCTATGACACATACGCCTACCTTTCCCTAGTCCCAACCCCAATCTGGTACCACAAAGAGGGGAAGGAATTTTTCTTATCCAATTCTTGCTAGCTTTTTGCATACTCACTCTAAGCACCTCCCCGCTGCCACCATCTTGGCCAATAGGCAGAAACTTCCTGATACTCCAGACACACTATCCACTGGTAAGAGGTAGAGCAAATAATCAATATCCGCCAGCAAATCCACTGTAGACTGGAAAAGTACATAATCAATTCCTCAGGCCTCTTTGCAACCAGAGGTGGCCATGTGATCCTCTTGACTGTTAAGAGGTGTGTTATAAAGCCTTTGCTTTGATCCATACAGCTGTAGTAGCCTTTCCTCTTTGCCATTCTTTCTGCCTGCAACTGGAATATGATTGAAAGGGTAGCAAAATGGGTTTCTTAAAGTGATAATTGAGCTACCAGCACAGCATTAAACTAACAACTTCTACATTTCCTTTATGCAAAGGGGTAAATTATTCTTTGTTTAAATCACCCTTTTTAATAAACAAAAATCAATAATATTATTCAAATGTTTTCTAAGGTCATAAGTTGTATACCTGATCTTGCAGTGACTGATTCTGCAAATAACCCTTCATATGTGTAACAGCATTTTAAAATATATTTTGATGCCATTATGTTTAGAATGTTTTTCATTTTTGTATCTATACTGTGAATTATGTTGTATATAAATATAAAGTCACCTACTTTACTTATTAGTTAATTTTTACCTTAAAATTGCATTATCTCATTCATTCATTCATCATTCATCAAACATATGGATTAGGTGCTATAGTAATCAAGGTTCACGTTGACAGATTATTAGGTATTCTTCACAAAAATACCAGAATAAGATTTTTAAAATGTGTTGTATGTCAATTTACCATCTAATTAGAATTGTCATTGTTCCCCATCATACATGGAATAAAATATGACTTCCTGACAATTAAGCTAACCCTTTTATTACCTTTGTAATTTGCTCCTTGCTGAACCATGGAACTTTCTACTCCATCATTCTCTCTAAACCCACTCTTCTCTATTCACTGTTTATTGATAATGCCATCTTTGTTATCATTCAGTGATTTTCTGCACTATCTGATCCCCTTGAACAAATTGTTCTTCCCCTGATTTTTTCTGTATCTGACTCCATATCATCTTGTAAGTTCATATGAGTCATTTTTTTCTGACAAAAAACCCAATTCAAATGGCTTAACTTCATTGCATCATATAATTCAAAAGTCCAAGATCAAGCTCCCAGTCTGATTTAATTGAGCCACTCATGCTTCTGAGATGTGCAGCAATTGAACTGTGTTAATGTATCTCAGGCTGGTTATGAAAGAGCTGAAATATTACAGTTCTAAATTCTGTATATGTCAAAGAATAAAAGAAATATGAGCTGTTTACATAAGCTCTTCTTAACAATTCAGAAGGAACTCTGCAAGAAATTCCCTAGTATCTTTTTAATATATTTTATTGATTATGCTATTACACTTGTCCCATCTCTCCCCCATCATTCCCCTCCACCCTGCACACCCCCTCCCACCCACATTCCCCCCTTTAGTTCATGTCCATGTGTCATAAGTTCTTTAGCTTCTACTTTTTCCACACTATTCTTGCCCTCCCCCTGTCTATTTTCTACCCACCCTCTATGCTACTTATTCTCTGTACCTTCCCCCCACTCTTCCCACCACCCTTTTGCTAACCCTCCACGTGATCTCCATTTCTATGTTTCTGCTCCTGTTTTAGTTGTTCACTTAGTTTGCTTTTGTTTTAGGTGTGGTTGTTCATATCTGTGAGTTTGCTGTCTTTTTACTGTCCTTTTTTTATCTTATTTTTCTTAGATAAGTCCCTTTAACATTTCATATAATAAGGGCTTGGTGATGATGAACTCCTTGAATTTGACCTTATCTGAGAAGCACTTTATCTGTCTGTCCATTCTAAATGACAGCTTTGCTGGATAGAGCAATTTCGGATGTAGGTCCTTGACTTTCATGACATGGAATACTTCTTTACAGCCCCTTCTTGCCTGGAAGGTCTCTTTGTAGAAATCAGCTGACAGTCTGATGGGAACTCCTTTGGAGGTGACTGTGCCCTTATCCCTTGCTGCTTCTAGAATTCTCTCCTTCATTTGAATCTTGGCTAATGTAATTATGATGTGCCTTGGTGTGTTCCTCCTGGAGTCCAACTTCTTTGGGACTCTCTGAGCTTCCTAGACTTCTTGGAAGTCTATTTCCTTTGCAAGTTTGGGGAAGTTCTCCTTTATTACTTGTTCAAATAAGTTTTCCACTTGTTGCTCTTCTTCTTCCCCTTCTGGTACCCCTATAATTTAGACCTTTAAAGATGTCCTGGTGGTTCTTAAGCCTCTCCTCATTTTTTTTTTTTTTTGAATCCTTGTTTCTTCCTTCTTTTCTGTTTGTTTGTTTCGTTCTTCCCTCTGGTCCACTCCATTGATTGGAGTTACAGTTTTCCTCCCATTACTATTGGTTCCCTATGCATTTTTCTTCATTTCACTTATTGTAGCCTTCATTTGTTCATCTAATTTGTGAGCAAAATCAACCAATTCTGTGAGCATCCTGATCACCAGGACTTTGAACTGTGTGTCTGATAGGTTGGCTATCTCTTGGTTGCTTACATGAATTGGCTCTGGGGCTATTATCTGTTTTCCCATTTGAGCCAGTTTTAGTTTTGCTTTTTTTTTTTTTTTTCCCAGGGGGGGTTCTGCTCGAAGCTGTTACATAGTGAGTGGCAAAGCCTTAGGTGTTCCCCAGGGCAGGGCAGCCCAGTGGCTGGGTTGTGATGCTGTATGTGGGGGCAGGGTCTGAGAGGGAACAATGGTGCTTGCTCCACGCTCTCTCGGATTCCAGTCCCTTCCATCACTTTCCCCAAGCAAATTGGGCCCTTCTGGTGCTGATTTGCAGGTGGGTGGGCTTGTGCATATTCTAGGACCCTGTGGGTCTCTCCAACAAACTCTCCTGTGAGGTTGGGAGTCTCTCCTGGCACTTCAACACCCACAAGTGTTTTCAATCGGTGCTTTTAGGCTTTATTTCCCAGCACTGGGGCCCTGAGTTGTGCAATCTGTCTCGCTGCCCATTTTTACCTAGTTTATCTGTGTGAGAATGTGTGACAGTGGTCAGCCACCTTGTGTACCTCGTTTGGTCTGCTTGTTGCCTCCCCACACCCGGTAACCACCACCTGTGTGCCTGGGGTGTGCCAACTGCCACCTGCATGTCCAGGACCACTAGCCACTGCTTTTTTCTGCTGTGATCCCTCTCCGCTGGCCGCCAACTCTGCCCCTCTTACCGGTCTGGGTGAATCGTTGTCGGACTTCCGTACAATTCAATTTTCTATCTGTTCCGTTTTTTTTTTTTTTTTTGGTTCTAAATTTTTGTTGTCCTTAATTTTGGTTATGAGAGGAGGCACAGTGTGTCCACCTACACCTCCATCTTGGCTGGAAGTCTCCCTAGCATCTTATAAGCCTCCTGATATACTCACCGGAATGGAACCACCTTAGGTCAACGAGACACTTTCCTGCACCTGGGTGGCTTAACTTGTCTGGTATGAGCAAGGAGGAACACTGAAAAAACTGACATTTTGTGAGGAAGGATAGGAGGGGAACGTGGATCCTGGAGATGCAATGGACAATTCTACTACCGAATTTCAGTACAAATTTGACTACATGTCCAAAAAAGCACCCATTTTTTTCTAGCCTTATTATTTTCTTCATACTATGATTCATGATCTATATCTTGTGTGTTTTTTCATTTATGTACTCATAAATTTGATATCTTTATCCTTTCTAAAATACAAATATCTGAAAGACAAGTACATTTTTTGTGTTATTTGCTATCATAATTCCAGATCCTAGAATAGCAGCAATAGTAACCAAAACAAATAAAATCAATAAAATTAGTTCTATGAGTGAACAAATAAATAAATAAACCAATCATTTAATGAAGTCTGTCATCCAAATGTTGATTTAATTTGCATAGCAAGAAATTGAGGGTTCAAATCTTTGATTTATATTATTATAAACCAAGGTATGTAATTCATTCTATAATAATGAAACATGTGAAATATATGAAACTTCAGAGGAAAAACATTTCTTATAATTGGGGACCTCACTAAAAACTGCATGGAGGGAGTCCTTAAACACCTTTAATTATCATAGAAATACAATTTAAAGCCACAATGAGATACTGCTTTGCATACATTAGAATCACTAACAAACAAACAAACCAAAAATCAAAACAAAACAAAATAAGAAATAAGTGTAGTCATGGGTGTAGAGCAATTGGAGCTCTCATACGTTGTTGGTAGAAGTATAAAACCGTATTCTTACTCCGAGAATCAGAATGGGATTTCTTATAAAGCTATGCAGACACTCTCCGTTGAGCCAGCAATTCAATTCCTTAGGCATTTATCTAAAAGAAATGAAAACTTATGCAAGAGTATTCATAGTAGCTTCATCTGTAATAGGTCAACCTGGATAGACCAGTTGTCATCAATAGGAAATAAGTGACATGATTGTATTCATACCTCATAATGCTTTTGAGTAATAAAAAGAAGTAAATTACAGAAACATCCAATAAAAAGTGTGCATCTCAAAAACAGTAGAATGCATCAAAGAAGCCTCACACAAAAAAAAGTACATATGGTATGATTTCATTTATATGAAAATTTCGAGCTAGAAGACTGATTGGAAAGAACCTCAAGAAAACTTTAGAGCAGCATGCCTAACCCTTTTTTGTAAAAGGTCATATCGCGAATATTTTAAGCTTTGTAGCTCTGGTGGTCTTTGTTGCAATTACCCAAATCTGCAATTGCAATGCAGAATCAGCCATAGACAATATGTAAACAAATGTGTGGCTGGATTTCAATAAAAGCTTATTTACAAAACCAGTCAGATGGCTAGGTCTGACCAGTAAGCAAAAAATTGCTATCCTGCTTTAGAGTAATGATAATGTTTCATATCTCAACCAGAGTTATACAAAGGGGCATATATTTGTCAAAATTTAGTGTATGCACATTTGAGGTTTATACATTTCGTTACAGGTAACAAATGTTGATGCATGTGTTGAAATATTTGGGGAAAAGTGTACTGATGTCTGTAATTTACTTTGAAATGTATATAAAATTAGGTTGAATAAGAATAGAATTAATAGAGGAACAGACATTTGAGTAGAAATATGGTAAAACAACTGAGCAAAATGTAAGTGGAAGAATAAAAGTAGGCTTATAAGTATTCATTTTAAAATTATTTCACTTTTGCATTGTAATCAAATTTTAATAAAATGTTGAGATGATGGTTTCGAGAAGCTGATCCCTTAGGAAGTAGGTGGAGGTAGTGAACCATTGTACCGACCCTTGAATTAGAGGCCAAGTGACTTAGCTTTTTGCTCCAGTTTGACCCTTGGATGTGTCATCTCAGTCTCTGTGTTTCAATGTCTACATCTGCATTTAACAAGATTGTTGGTAAATATTTATTTAATTAATGTTTAATTGAAACAATGAAAAAAAGAATTAGATGATCTATCTGGTCTCTCCTACTTTCACTCACATGACAAATCTTTACTGAGTGTCAATAAGGTCACACATTTCCACCATGATTTAAAATATTTTATAATGCATGTTTGGTGTATAATTATGTAAATTATTTTAGTAATGTATAGTTTTAAATGATGAACTAAAATTTGTTTTTACAAATGAATGATAGATCTTAGAAGTAGACCCCTGGGAAATATACATAAGTCTTGGCAAAAAAGTGTCAGATACAGCAACAGAGCTACATTATTCTTTTCATTGCTTCTTCCCCAATGTAAAAGAGTGTAAATTAATATATATGCTACTACAGTTTACAGTTTGGATCTAATAGTAGCTACTTTGAAAAACTTTGTTCCTTTCAATATGACATTTTTGTGTTGATTTTTAAGTATCCTTATTACTACTTGAAGTAAAAGTTGTTAAAATAACCCTAATAATTGATCAGGTCCAAGTGGCCATGAAATCATGGTGGATCATGAATAAATATCAATACCTTTTTTTATTAGCAGCTGTGTCCTTGGTTACCGAGTTTCAAGCTGTGTAAAAGAAAAGATAATTGTGACATGCCACCAAGAGGTACTTATTATGCTTTTCTTGGTATCTAAACTAATAACAACTGAAAATATTCCATTTCTACCAAGTACAATAAAATGCAGTAGACCTCATTATTCCCAAGGGATATGTTCCAAAATCCCCAGTGGATGCTTGAAACTGTGGATAGTACTGAGCCCTAGGGATGCTATGTTTTCTCCATACGTACATACCTATGATAAAGATTAATTTATGAATTAGGCACATTAAAAGATCAACTACAATAACTAATAATAAAATTAAGTAATTATAACAATATACTGTAATAAAGCTTCTGTGAATGTTGTTTCTTTCTTAAAATAACTTATTGTATTTGTACTCGCCTCATCACTTAAAGAAAACAGTTTAAGCCCTGGCTGGCATAGCTCAGTGGATTGAGCGCGGGCTGTGAACCAAAGGGTCGCAGGTTCGATTCCCAGTCAGGGCACATGCCTGGGTTGCGGGCCAAGCCCCTAATGGGGGCCACGTGAGAGGCAACCACACATTGATGTTTCTCTCCCTCTCTTTCTCCCTCCCTTTCCCTCTCTAAAAAACAATAAATAAATAAAATCTTAAAAAAAAAAAAAAGAAGAAAACAGTTTAGTTTTTCTTCGGCATATATGAATTAGCAGCATCACTACTTCTGTACTTTGGGGTCATTATTACATAAAATAGGGTTACTTGAACAGAAACATTGCCATACTACAACAATTGATTTGATAACCGAGAGGCTGCTAAATGACTAGTGTGTGGGTAGCATATAGAGCATGGATACAAGGGAAAAAAGGATGATTCATTTCCGGGATGGAATAGAGTGGGGAAGAACAGTGCACAATTCAAAACTTATTGTTTATTTCTGGAATTTTCCATTTAATATTTTTACCACTGTTGACTGTGGGCAATTGAAACCGCAGAAAGTAAAACCACCCAAACGGGGACTACTGTATGCATTTATCTTACACTGTTTATAAAACATTTTTAATGCTTTGATTCTTATATAGGTCACTTCTATTTGGTTCCCAGTACATTAAGTACATTGTGTACATCCATTAGGATTAGTGTTTTGTTCTCACATTCATGTGGCTGAGCCTAAGGCTTCATTCAGAGGAAGAGAATCTTATAGCTCCACATTCACTGGAACACATAGGATTTTTTTAGAATCACCATCTCAGGAATATGCTTTACATTCCCTGGTCACTATACTTTAAGCATCTTTTATTTATATTTACTTCTATGAACCCCTTTCAGCCCTGATCCTTTATGGAAAGATGGATTCCTAAAAATGTCTTTGTACACTTAGTTTTTTCTGTGAGATACAGGCACTTGGCAAGATTTCCAATGCTCAGGAAATACCAATAAAGTAGTTACAAAGTTGAGCTAACACAGAGGTTTCCAAATTTATCTGCACGTTAGAGTCTCGAGGGAATCTTTTTAAATGCTACAAATTTTGAGACACACCCCAAGTCAATTAAACTACAGTCTCTGGGTATGGACCAAAATCATCAGTACTTTTTTAAGCTCTACAGGTGATTCTAATACATAGACAAGTTTGATAATAAATAGGCTAGCAGTAACAATTAAAAAATCTAAAAAAAGATGCTATGCATTTATCCTTCAACAGACAGGTTGTTTCCATACCTTGACATACAATGAAAAAAAGTGATAAAGAAATAGGATAAGTAAAAGTCTGTATTAAAAAATGTAAAAAATGAGATATTATATAGCCTTAAAAAGAAGAAAATCCTGCCTTTGCAGTAATGTGGGGGCAGTTGGAGGGCACTATGCTAAATGAAACAAGCTAGACAGAGGAAAGACAATATTGCATAGTATCACTGATATGTGGAATCTTAAAAAAAAATGAACTTATACAGACAGAGAGTGGAAAAGTGGTTACCTGGTGCCTGAGGATGAGAGGAGCAAGGAGAGATGGGTAAAAAGATATAAACTCTCAGTTATAAGATGAATAGGTCTGAGAATCTAATGAAAAACATGGTGGCTCTAGTTGATAACGATGTATTATATGACTGAACTTTGATAAAAACTTAGAACTCAAATGTTCTCATCAAAAAGAAATATGTAAGGTGATGAATTTGTTAATTAATTTAATGGGGAGAATCCTTTTATAATGTATACTTACATCAAATGATCACATAGTACATTTTAAATATCTCACAATTTTATTTTTTAATCATTTGTCAATAGAGTTGAAAAGAAAGAAGGGAGGGAGAAAGAAAGGAAACAAAAAAAGAAGGAAATACTTTATGAAAGTCCGCACTTAATTTTCCATTTTTAAGAGGAAAATTTAGGGATGATATAACCTTATAACTCTTAAATCAATTTTTATTTCTGTAGACAAATAATTAAATATTAACTATGTTTGAAGACACTACCTTCAGTGAAGGCTTATTTGTTTAGCAATAGCCATCAGCTTATACATACGTAGCCATTTACACATTAATTCTGAAAGTAACAAGCTGTAAGATATGAACAATGGCTTAGTGGGTATTTAGTAAAGATCATACTGGGAAACTTTAATGTGTATATATATATATAAAGTCATATTAAAGCTTGTCCAAAAACAAGAGAAATTAATCATAAGAATTTGCACAGCAGGTTATATACTTTAATTGAAAAAAGATGGAAAATGACATAAAACTTGATTTTGTAAGGTAGGAGTCATATTACACACAAAAAAGGCATATTATGTTGTACATGGCTTTTGGTTTTGAGGAACAGCCACACATTGTATGGAATTCAATCAGATAGTCCCTGTATGATTAAGTTACTATGCAGAACAAAGTTTTTTGGAAAATATATTATGTTATTCATATTCTATAGATTTTTCTATTCATTATATTGTACACATTTCCAGGTCATTTAATTCAGGGTCACACCTGAGATAGCAGGGCATGCACACTGTAACCCTACCTACTGGTGTCTCCACTGCTAAGAGTCTGACTTCCTTGTCATCTTCACCAGCACATTTCCACATTACTTGGATTATTTTATCCTGATAGCACTAAGTTTTATCAGAAGGAAAGTCAGTTGTATAGTTTTCTAATGAAAAATGTAAATTATATGGTTTTACTTTGAATATCAATGGAAACACTCAGAGCGTGTTTAGTGCTGTGACATTAAAAAATGTCTCCTAAATTTTATGAGAATTTAGAAATTGTAAAAGTTTTGTATGAAAAAAATTACACGGACAAACAAGAAGGTGACAGACAGTATTGTATAGTTGGTCAGAATAAAGAGAAGTGCTCATCAATTTTAATAGCGACATTTACCTATAATATAGGTTCAAAGGGAATACTTGGGATTTGAAACTTTCATGTGTTCACCTGAATAGAGATGAACAAAATTATACCTTGGTTGTGACTATTCTTGAATTGAGTTTATATTAGAGTTTATATTAAACTTCTTTCTTGCTGGCTTAGTCTTAGCAAAGTTTTTTTTTTTTTTAAGTAACACTTTATTTTTTAATTAATGACTCACAGAATTGTAGAAATTGGGGTTTTGAAAAGTGGCAAAAAGTGACTTTAAGGAGGAGTGAAATAAGAGAGTTCATACCTATTGACCACTCTAGGACAGCCCACATTTTTAGAACTTTCACAGGCACTAACTGCAGTTATAGCCATTAACTGATTTAAGGAATTAGGTTGAAATTTTGATATTTAAAAATTATTTTTAATTACAGTTAACATTTAATAGCATTTTATATTATTTTCAGGTGTACGGCATAGTGGTTAGACAATTATATAATTTACAAAGTGATCCCCCCGATAATTCTAGTAGATACCTGGCACAATACATAGTTACTACAATATTACAACTATATTCCCTATGCTGTACTTTATATCCCCATGACTACTTTGTAACTTCCAATTTCTACCTACTCCATTCACCTTTTTCATCCAGGCTTCCTAACCCCCTTCCCATCCACAACCCTAAATTTGTTCTTTGTATCTATATGTCCATTTTTGGTTTGTTTATTTTGTTTTCTTAGATTCCACATATGAGTAAAATATTTGTCTTTCACCACCTGGCTTATTTCACTTAGCATAATGCTCTCCAGTTCCATCCATGCTGTCGCAAAGAGTGGGAGCTCCCTCCTTCTTACTGTTGTGTAGTATTCCATTGTGTAAATATACCATTTTTTTATCCACTCATTTACTGGTGCGTACTTAGGTTTCTTCCAGCACTTGGCTGTTGTAACTTGTGCTGCTATGAACATTGGAGTGCATAGGTTCTTTTGGATTGGTGTTTCAGGGTTCTTAGGGTATAATTCCAGCAGTGGAATCACCAGACCAAAAAGCAGTCCTATTTTTAGTTTTATGAGGAAATTCCACAGTCTTCCACAGTGGCTGCACCAGTTTGCATTCGCACCAACAGTGCACTAAGGTTTCCTTTTCTCCGCATCCTTGCCAGCACTTATTATTTGATTTGTTTATGATGGCCATTCTGACCAGTGTGAAGTGGTATATCATTAAATGAGTTTTAACAATGTTTAAAAATGATATTTAAATTTAAAAATTGGGAGAGTTTACATAAATGTTTTGATTTCTGATTTACCAGGAGAAAGCCACTGACCACTATCATTGATTGGGCCTTCATTTCCACATAGCTGCTAATTTGGTTAGAACTGAGCAACTATTGCCCCTGACAGCTAAGCACATGTTACAGTTAGGCAAAGTGTCCGTCTTGTCTTTCCTCACTCATATATATGACCTGTGTAGTTCCTGAAGACCTCCTTATTTATTTTCTGGAATTTGTATTTAAGTACTATATAGGTAAATATGGTGTGGCTTGAAAATGGTCATGACTTCAGACACCTAGAATTCTGAATTACACTAAATTCCTTTTTTTTCCACAAGCATCTCATATTCGGGATAAATAAGAACAAAAATATTTCAAGTAATAGAAAGAAAATATCTGTAAATCCCTTACTCTGACACTTCCAAATCTGATTTTGTTTGATTAGATCTATAGTCTTTGTAATTTGAAAACTATCACACAAGATGATAACTACCTCCAAATTCGTTGTGCTATGCAAGCTTTTGATACAACTTATCTCTAACTGGTAGTCAGCTACTAAGGAAGAAGGCTTAGAAAAATTGGCTACTAGTTGGAGGAATACTGTGAGGGAAATTCTAGAATTGGCTGCTGCATCAAAACATGCAATTTTACTTGATCTTCCCTTTAGCTACTTCTGATTTCAGATGCTACTGTGACGGGCAGCTCCCTGGGAGACAGACACACCTCATTCAGATGAACAGTGAATCTCTTCATTTCCCCACCCAATTTTTTTTTACTCTGTTCTTCCTGTTGCATGGAGAAGTACAGTCTAAAAGAGGAGTTAATACCACCTGCAGGTAACCCTCAACCAATTAGTCTGTGGACCAGTTGGTAAATATTCTAACTTTCTATCTTTCAGCAGGTGGAAGGACAAAGGATAGATTAGATTTTCTTTCCTTGAATGTTCCACAAAAAAGTAAAAAAAGTACATACAAAAGGAAAAATTACTTCGCATATCTATGGGCAGGTGACAAGGATATGTTATTCACCTGAAAATTAGTAGTATATTATATATTACCAGGAAGAATGGTGTCAAGATATAAAGTTGATAGTTATCATTTCCTTACTCAGTTTAGTGCACAGCAGGCAAAGTGGTATCTTTTTTTTTTTTTTTTTTTTTTTTTTTTTTTTTAAGGGAGACAGAAATAGAAATCCATAGGGAGGAGAGAGACAAGCATATGGAACTAAAGGCCAAAGAAAGGATATGGCAAAGAGCGAAGTGACACAAACCATATTTGACAATTACATCTGGAGTGACAGAAACATGTATGATAATTTAGACAAAAATAACTTCTGATTAGCTCCACATTTGAGAACCTCAATAACATTTATTTGGAAGTAGGATTTCTGCACTTTTTTTTCTCTTTAAAGCGGGGGAAATATGACACTGCTATACTTTTCTATACAAGACATATCTTCAGCTCCAGCAGCTTGCCTGGCATGTTGTACTAGTTCCTCAATAAATGTATGCTCCATAATGAATGAATGAATGATGTTCAGGTGATAAGTGAGATGCTCCTTAATTGATTGATTAGTTTTTCAGGGTGTTTGGCCAAAATGTTTCCCAAATCTATTCATTAACTACTTTCTACCCCAAGTGAATAATGTTACACTGATTTTTGCTTAAGCCTTAACTCTCTGACAACTGAATTCATATGAGGAATTACCATTAAAATTTTGTTGATGATTTCCTTTGCTGTGAGAAAACTTATTAGTTTGATGTAGTCCCATTTGTTTATTTTTCCTTTTGTTTGCCTTGCCTGGGTAGATATCTCTGATGAAATATTGCTATGAGAAGTGTCCAAGATTTTGCTGCCTATGTTTTCTTCTAGGGTTTTAATAGTTTCGGGTATGACATTTAAGTCTTTAATCCATTTTGAATTTATTTTAGCATGTGGTGCATGTATCTTTCCATTTTTCCCAACAGCATTTATTGAATAAACTATCTTTAGCCCATTGTATGCGCTTGCTTCCTCTATAAGATATTAATTAACTATAAAGGTGTGGGTTTATTTCTTAGCTGCCTATTCTTTTCCATTTATATACGTGTCTGTTTTTATGCCTGTACCATGCTGTTCTGATTACTATGGCCTTATAGTATAGTTTGATATTAGGTAGTGTGATTCCTCCAACTTTGTTTTTATGTTTCAGGATCTCTGTTGTTATGCAAAGCAATTTTTGGTCAAAGGAAATCATCAGCAAAATAAAAAGACAACCCACAGAATGGGAGAATGTATGTGCCCACACATCTGATAGGGCTTAATAAAATTTTAGCCCTTAAATTTATAAAGTACTTACAAAACTCAACACCAAAAAACAAACAACCCAATTAAAAATGGGCCAAGGACATGAATAGACACTTCATCAAAGAGGACATATGAACAGTCAATAGACAAATGAAAAGATGCTCAATGTCAATAATCATCAGAGGAACATAAATTAAAACCACAATGAAACACCACCTCACCCCTGTCAGAATGGCTATCATCAAGAAATTAACAAATAACAAATGCTGACAAGGATGTGGAGAAAGGGTAATGCTTTTGCACTGTTAGTGGAAATGTAGATTGGTGCAGCCACTGTGGAAAGTAGTGTAGAGATACCTTAAAAAATTAAAAATGGATCTGCCTTTTGATCCAGCAATACCACTTCAGGGGATATATCTGAAGGAACCTAAAACATTAATTTAAAAGAACGTAAGCACCCCTTGTTCACTGCAGCCTTATTTACAATCATCAAGATATAGTAGCAGCCCAAGTGTCCATCAACAGATGAGAGAATAAAACAACTATGGGACATTTACACAATGGAATAATATTTGGCCATAAAAGAGAAAAACTTACCCTTTGTGACAGTATGGATGGGCCTGGAGAATGTTATGCTAAGTGAGATAAGCCAGTCAAAGAAAGACAAATACCATATGATTTCAATCATGTGTGGAGTCTAATGAACAAACTGAACTAACAAGCAAAACAGAAGCAGACTCATAGATGGAGAGCAGATGGCAATTAGAGAGGGGGGAGGTGAGGGGGTGGAGGGATGAGCCAAAAGGAAAAATGACTCATCATCATGGACAACAGTGTGGTGATTGCTGAGGGAGGTGGTATAAGGGGACTAACTGGTAATGGAAATACAATAAAGATTAAATTAAAAAAATAAATGATCACATCAGGAACCAGGGAATAATATATTTCTAATAAATTTGCCACACGTATTCATTAAATAAAAAACACTCTAATTTTTAGCATACATTTGAATCAAAGTAGTTGTTCAACATTAGAGAAAACTGAACCAACCTACTGATCCTATATACTTACATGTACAACTATAAAGTTTGTCAGAGCTTAAAAATTGTGAGCATTGGTTAAAGTTTCAATGAAGAAATAAAAGTGAGCCCTGGCTGGTGTAGCTCAGTGGATTGAGCGCGGGCCTGGGAACCAGAGGATCGAGGTTCGATTCCCAGTCAGGGCACATGCCTGGGTTGCAGGCCAGTTCCCAGCAGGGGACACACGAGAAGCAACCGTACATTGATATTTCTCTCCCTCTCCCTCTCTCCTACCCTTCCCCTCTAAAGATAAATAAATAAAAATAAATAAATTAAAAAAAGTAAAAAAAAAAAAGAAATAAAAGTGAATTTCATTTAGTTGTTGCTATTAGTCTTTATTTTTCTTTGTTGTTTGATTTTATTAAATCAAGTATCTAACACACATTTAATGTCATGTGGTGAGGTGTTGAGATATACAGACAATTAAAACATAATCTCTGTCACATTGTAGTGGACATTTTCCTTCCTTGTAACCATGCAGTATCTTATTCTCCTTTGTGTATTTGGGAGTATTCTACCATCAGGATCTTGTTGGAATAAAAGACCTTTCTGGCTCAATATGCAAGATTTCTGCTTTCTCAGATTTCCTTGAAACAGAGAGTCAGATCTGTGACCTAGTTTTGCAAATCAGTGACATTTATGCTTATTTGGACCCAGGAAAACGATGAAAAGGGAATATAGATCTCTCTCCTAAGAGTCAAGAAGCAGTGGTGAAGCCTAAAGAATTGAGTTTCCTATGCAGTAGTGGTAGTGAAGAAAGTCGTAACATGTGGTAATTAATAACCAAGGGTGGTAGTAGTTTTCTTACAGATAAATTCTGCATGTGGTTTTATAAGTTGAACACAATTCCATAAATTCCACTGATCTGATTTCATACCTCCTACAGATTCATGTAGCTTATCAAGTATCTATTTAATAAACTCCTTTACTGTTTCTATTATCCAAAATAAAGTTGATCACAACTAGGAAGCCTAACCGATACATACACACACATTGCTTTAGGTCTAATAGCAGAAGATAGAAACATACCTATTATGATTTTGGTTGTTTATACACTCTTGGTAATAATAATAGATTTTATGATAAGTAACCCAACCATAAAGGTAGTTCATTGTAAACCTACCATGTGCTTGATACCACATTCATAGTCATGTACCACTTCACGACAGGGATGCATTCTGAGATCTGCATTATTAAGCAATGTCATCATTATGTGAACATCAGAGTGCACTTACACGAACCTAGATAATATAGTCTATTACACAGTTAGGCTATAAGGTAAAAGCCCATTGCTCTTAAGCTACAAAACCTGGACAACACATTACTGTACTGAATACTGTAATACATTGTAACATAATGGTATTCGTGCATTTAAACATATCTAAACATAAAAAGGTACAATAAAAATACAGTGTAAAAGATAGAAAAATGTATAGGGAAGGCACTTACTATGAATAGAGCTTGTAGGACAGGAAGTTGTTCTGGGTGAGTCAGTGAGTGAGTGCTGAGTGAAGGGAAGGTCGTGGACATTACTGTGCACTACTGTAGAGTCTGTAAACACTGTACACGTAGGCTATACTAAATTTATAAAAGAACTATTCTATATGCAGCCCATCATTTACTGAACTGTTATGTGACACATGACTATATTAATATTTTGTCTCATTCACTTTTTTAAATTGCATAGCTATAAAAATTCTTTTTTGTCGTTTGTTAGTAAAGGATATTACAAAATTAAAACAAGAACCTGCATATATGTGCACAACACAATTGCTGGTACATAGTGGATATTCAACAAATGCTAGTTCCTTATACTTACATCAGAGTCTGTCCGTAAGGTATCCAGCCATGTACTATGAAAAACAGAGACATTTACTGAAGAAGGTAGAAAAAATATTGTACATAGGAAAATGACACCTCAGTTCTCCTTCAAAGTAAGCACCTTGGCATCTCACACAGTTCTCCCAATCACCATCAGCTGTCCCATAGTATTTTCCTGAATCTCACTGATGGTATGAAACCTCTTCCCTTTCAAAGGTGATTTCAGTTTTGGTAAAAAGCAGAAGTTGCAGGTGCCAAATCTGAGCTGTAGGGGAGCTGAGTCACCTGGGTGATTTCATATTTCAACAAAAAAATCTGCGGAATTTGTGATGTTTGAGCAGGCACTTTATCATGATGAAGCTGCCAATCACCAGTTGCCCATAGCTTTGACCTGCTGAATCATCTGAATAGTTTCCATGAAGGAATGTTCAAGCTTAATACAATATTTGATGCATATTCATTGTTCCACTTGCTCAGTCATTTCTAATATGACAGCCACATGGTACCCATGTTCACCCAACAGTATCTACCACCCACACTGACTAGTACACTAAAGTCATCATTGTTCATGCATGCATGTTTCAGTCCACTCTTCTATGGGTGCCAGTTTACATAGATGTTTCACATACTGTTATTATTATGTTAACAATGGATGTACTCTTTCAGGACAGACTTTGTATATTAATATGTTATTAAAGCAGTTTTCATGTTGGTTTTATAGGGAAAGTAATGTGAACAGAATTGTGCACTAGGTCCAAATTAAGCTAGCATCTAGAAGACCTAATTTGAAAATGGGGAGATTAATTTTACATTGAAATATATGTACATATATACATCATTTTGTAAATAAAAATCAGAATGCATAAAAATTATGGTAGATTTCTGTCTTATTTTATTTAGGAAGCATTTTGGCCCAATTTTATTGTATATAAATTTTACTCAAATAACGTCAAGCCCAGGCTTCTACTCTGAACTTGTATTCATATATAAACCTTCTTCTGTTTAACTCATTTTAATTTGTGAGTATGTGCCCTTTTTTTGCTTCCTATGGCTGCCATAACAAAGTACCACACTGCACAACTTAACAGAAATTTATTGCCTCACAGTTCTGGAATTTATCAATCTGCAATCAATGTGTTGGTAGGGTGGGTTCATTCCGAGGTCTGTGATGGAGAATTTGTTCCCTGTCCTTCTAGGTTCATATAATTTGCTGGAAATCATGGATGCATCATCTTAACCTCTGTCTGTATCTCCAAATAGAATTCTCCCTGTGTGTGTTCTTCTGTATCTAAATTTCCCCTTTTCATTAAGACAGTTGTATTGGGTTGAGGTCCACCCAAATGACTTCATCTTAACTTGATCATTTTCAAAGACCCTATTTCCAAATAAGACTACATTCACAAGCACTAGGGGTTCAGACTATTGTATCTTTTGGAAAGGCACAGCTCAATTTATAAGAAATAGTCTCTCAACCATAATGTACCCAAATGCAAACACTTGTTTTCTCTTCTCCCTGTCCCACGTGCTACCCTCAGCAGTCTGCTTCTCTTATACTTTTCTCCATATTGGGGCAATAGCATCCCATTCTTCTACATTCTAGACCAGTAGCCCAGAGAGGCAATATAGGGATGAGATAAAACACTGACTTTGGAACCATAGGGTCTGGTTTTGAGTTCTTTCTCTCTCAAATGTAATTTCTACACCTTGGCAGATTATTTAACCACTATGTGCTTCAGTTTCCTCATCTATTAAATGGGGACAATAATAATACCAACACATAGGTTAGGAATCAGAAAAATCTATGCCAGTTAGTAATTTGCATATAGGTAGAGTTAATAATTTTAATTTTAAGTGCAGAATTTTCTCTTAGAAGAAAGTTACTACCTCACGCATCATCATTAATTAAATCATGTATATACACGTATATTCAAGAAAGAAATAAATAATCTTTTTCCTTAAGTAATCATGAGTAAAAATCTATGCATAAAAATAAGGTAAATCTAATACCTAAAAGAAGAAAAATGTGCAATGCTAAATAATCTTTAAAAAGTTTTTAAGTAGCTTATTTAAATATAAATTAAACAAACTCTATTAATTGAGAGCTAATACAATCAGGCTAAAATCAAAGAAAAGTTATTCTAGGGAACATATACTCTGAATCAGTATTCTAAATTTCTTTTTTAAGAAGTGACAGTTTTATTTTTCATGTATGTGCCTTGTTCTATTCCAAAGGTGTGAAGAGTCAGCAGGATTTCGCAGTTGTAAAACAGTAAATAGACTGAGAATTGTAATAACACATCTAGAGAATGAATCACTTTTTGCTAATAGTGGGGATGTCAACCCAACATCTGGATCACACAGTAATGACAAGTTTTTAAAATAAAATGTGTTTGCAATTTCAATTTTAATACAATAAGATAAATTAATATATGAGTATAGACCTGTGTTCTTCCTTTACAGACTTCAGGATTTATTAAAAATCTGAACTTATCTTTTTAACCTTCTAAACTTACTATTCTTCTCACAAGACAGAAGTGGCAATTCTCATTTATACCTAGTGAAACTGATGCCAACAAAGGGATGCAGCTCATGCAGACTCAGGCAGAGTGATCCCTAAAGCTTGAATAGAAAGCCTGGGGGTTCACATTGGTTAGGCCTGATTTCCAGTCACCTACAGTCCCAACGTGTTGTCTTGCGAGGCCATTACATAGTGAATACAAAAGCCCTGTTAATACATGCAATCAAGAGAAGAATTGCAATTATGTCAATAAACCTGGTTATTTCAGGTGATGGTTTTTATTATGACTTTCATTACTTCAAATAATATAACTTTCTATTTGTAGATATAGTAGCAGCTGATTATAATTTTATTTTTTTTCCTTTCCAGTAAAAGTGGTTGTCATTTTATGTCTACATATTATATTTATACACATTTGGTGGAAGAATTATATCAGATTAGGGAAGTATATTTTTCACGAACTGTACTGGTTTTACTCCCCTTATATAAAATAGTTCTTCAGCTCTTTTCAATTCTGCTCTTAAAAATACAAAATCTGGCCACTTTTACTACCAACATCTGTGAGCTGTAAGTAGTCTATGTTCATGCATCCATGATGCTGCTGCAGGCTACGAGAAATGGCATCCCTGGGCTCTGACTCTAGTTTACTGCATTAACCATTTAGGTGGTAGATAGGAATATTCCCTCTGGACTCTTCAGGAACTTGTCATCAGGGAAGAATGAACTTCCCCCTGTTAAGATACTGAGCTCTGTCAATAGAATATTAAGGACTCACCATATGGTTGACAAACTGGCTGGCTGGAGTAGTGTATAATGTACGAGAGGTTGCTTGTCTTTGTTCTGCTCTTGGCTGGTCTGGACCCACAAGACTGGTGTCCACAGGGAGGAGACTTCACAGGGAAATGAAGGGCTACCAAGGTGTCCAACATGTTAGCATTTTCTTCTGAAGGAAAGTTAAATAATATTTTAGTGAGAACTAATAACTCTAAAAGTCACCAATTTTCAAAAAAGAGGTGGGATTTTACACAAGTAGCAGACCTTAAGTTACAAAATTGCATACTATGACTCAATCTTCTGTGCAATTTGTGTTCAATCCAAATTTATGTTATAACATGCTGGGTTGCTAAAGTTTATAAAGGCATGTCTATAAATGGGCATCCTCATTAAAATGCTGTTTTTTGCCTTCAATGACATTTCTTACATTTTTGACAGATTGTTTATATTATGGCTTGTTATTAACAACAAAAAACACATTGTGCTATAAAAAAAAGGAAACATTGCAGTGCACAGTTGTATTTATTGCCATAATCTTTGTACGGCAATATAATTGTTGTTTAGTTAATAAGCCTAAGCACCAGTGACGAATGTAAGTTTATGTATGGCATATTGATGATAATATCTGAATTGGATAAGCTGCCAAATGAGAGGCAACAAAAAGAAATATTGTAGTCCAAATTGCATTCCAAATAACTATTTTCTTCTCCGTGAAATCGGAATTGTATAGTGTACAGTTATTTCCATAAACACCCATTGGTGCTGTAGAATGGAAATATTAACTTCCTGTGATTCACAGCAGATGCCTGTAACATATACCTACACACCTGTGGTGAATAGCATTTAGTAATTCCTGCACGATTAAGGAAATGTATGCTTACTGTTGTGCAATTGCAATAGGTTGTTTATCTTTTCGATTAGACTTGTAATTAATAATCAAGGCATGAACTGCTTGATGCCAAGTAGATTTAACACTCTGGGATGTTGTTTACGGTTGGATATAGAAATGTGTTGCACTATAAATGAAACACATAAAGTGCTCTGCGATATTTCTTTGTTTGCCAGTTACATACAGGGTAGATAAGATGTAGCAAAGGGAGAGTCTAAATTAGCAGTGAAAAGTGGGCCTATCTCAGTTCAAGCTAAATGGTAGATCTTCTTTACTTACACTTTTAAAGTTTTAATGGATCTATTTTGCTATTGTTAGTGAAAGGAACAAAATGGGGTTTTGCTAATGTAAGTGGGCAAAGTGCACTTTCAATGATAATATGATAAAGTAAAGAAAACCTCACAGTCTGCTGGACAAGAGGACTGAGCTGCTGTAATTTAGGTGTCTACCAGGGAAGCTAAAATTCTTAGCCAACTCTAGTAAAATGTTCTAGACATACTCTTTATGCATATAAAGGATCTTCTACCTCCTGGTAATATCAAGAGAGGAAAAGAGAGGTAGCCAGAAATATTAAAGTTGATATTTTGCAGGTTGCATGCTGCTGTGAATAAAATGAAGATGCACTTTAAAAGTGTATGGGAAGGATGAAGCTTTTTTCCTCCAAAACTGTTTTTCATAGGTTATTTTGCGATTAGTCTCAGTATTATACCTTCACCATGGACCCTGTATATCTGGAGAATTTGTTCTATTTGCATCAGTATTTTAATAATTTACATGGGTGAGGACTATTTTCAAGAAGGTTTTAAAGAGTGGGTTTAATTCCTCAAAGACTGTATTGACCAAACAAATCACTGGAAGGTAAAAGAAAACTGACCTGTTCTATCAGATAGCTGTAAGTGATTTAGAAATTTGACACAGTGATAATAATAGTGATTTTAAACAGACATGAAAGCATGTGGGAAATAAAAATTCCCACTTTTACAATCATTTAAAATGAGCGTTTTAAGACATGGATATTAAAAGACTAGTCATGATACTTTAAAATATACAAAATCAAAGTTATTTTCATAAGAAAGTTATCCAAGACTCTTGCTTTTTAGAGGGAACGATTAAATTTTAATCATTCTGTGGGAAGCTATGGTACATAAGCCAAATGCAGCCATTGCCATTTTTGTAAATAAAGTTTTGTTGCCACACAAGCCCATTCTCTTGTTTATTTTCTGTGGCTGCTTGTGAGAGACAGTAATTATAGATTTCAGTAGTTGAAACAGTTGTACCACAAATCCAAAAAATATTTGCTATCAGTTTTTTCACCAAAAAAATTGCAATTCTTAGATAAATCATTAAATTTTTAGCTTTTGGTGGTCTCTTTAATAGTGGAGAATGACAACAAACCCAAATGCATGTACTGCCTTAATGAGCAGAAAAATCTCTGTAAAATTTGGTGACTTGCTAATTTAGAACTTTCTCAAGGACTGGAATTACCTTTATAAAGTTATAGAAAGTATTTTTAAATCATTGCCTGTATTTAATGACATTAGTCAAGAATTTAACATTTTCTTTCTAACCCTCACAATGGATGTTGTTGATTTTAAAAATGAATTTTATTTTAAAATAAGGTTCCTTAATTCATTTTTTAAATTAATACATCCTTAACCAGTTTCTTATCATAGTTTATATTGTTAAGTTACAATTTTTAGGCATTTTTTTTTCAGAGAACAGACTTGTTTATGACTGAGTAGCCCTAGGATGTTACTAAATAATTCGAACAATGCACACCTTTGGGGCTAGTAAAAAGCCTTCTTGAAAAACAACAACAACAAAAACAAGCAAGGGCATACAAAAGTAGCTTTTCCTCCTGTAACTTTCTTCAAGTTCATAAGCCTCATAGGCACAGGTAAAATAGAATCAATAGAAAAACAATGGGTAATAACAGTAGATCCAAATATTTGTATATACATACTAATTATGCTCATACCTTTTAATCTCCACATTGACATTAAGTATTATGAAAATCTAAAAAGGAAAGTCAATCAAAATATTTACTAAGTAACCACAGTGTGTACTGGCCTCCACATGCATTTTATTACATATTTTTAAGCAAATTAACAAGGATATTTTGGTGATGTTCTCCCAAAAATTCAGTACTAGTCACCATCCACTTTGACAGACAATGAAAAGAGGAGGTTAAAATGACTGTCTGAAAAAACAGCCCACAGAGGATATTTAACATCTTAAAGTGCCATATCAGCTGCTTAGATCTTTGAGATGTTGGAGGTGTGTGTATCTCTCCCTCTCATTTAACAAAGTGTCATTTTCCCCCCAAAGAATCTAGAGTTAAATCTAGTCTTACCTTCCCTCTGCCGCCTCAATTCCATGAGCCCCTGCCATGAACAGTGCATGCTTTCTGCCCTCCTAGCCTCCAATTACCTGCCCAACTTTGAAATTATATCAGAGATGATACAGAAAAAAATATAAGTTGTGTTTCAAAACTAAATAATGAGTTAGTTCATTCCACAGAGATGTTCAGGATACCTTTGTTTTTCTGTTCTGTGCACCGTTTACAATCTCTCCTGCATCTTTTTAGCACAGTACTTTCTGCAATCTTTCCTGGTTCAATATTAAGGATTCCGGAAATGTGTATTTTGTAACAAGTAAGACTTTTAAGGTCTGTGGCTTCCGTTCCAAGTCTGTATGTATAGCAAGCAGTAAATGGAATTTTCGTTGGGATAACTGTGGAAACTGTTCTCCACATATAAAAATAACAGTACAAATGAGAAGTCTTTCCCCAGATACGATCCAGCTACATCTGGAGTATAATACCCAGAACTCTCTATCTTTAACACACCAAGTTTTTGGAAGTTATGACCAATGTGCCACATGAAATGCAGGAAGTAGATGTTCTGTTTTATTGGTGTAGAAGTATTGAATTAAAGATTACATCCTCTGGATAATTCATTATTTATGTGTACAATCATTAAATTTTTAAAAAAATCTTAACATTGCATTCTTCCCTTTATATCAGTGTTTCATTGACAAAAACCCAGAGAAATGAAGAGAATCTGGGCTGAAAATAATATACATTTATGTTTTCAGTAGCAATACTGTGTACTATTTCAGACTGCAATCAAATTACATTTGGGGCACTTGGCCTGATTCTTCTTCCTTGGAAGGTCTCTTTTGGGGCTTTCTTGAGGTTAGGGACAATAATATGGAGAGTAATGACAAACAGGAATTCTGTAGATAAGATTATTTCTAGATTTAAATGAAATAATGTTTCTAAATACTTAGTACAGTGCCTAGCACATAGTAAATGCTCAATAAAAGTTTCCCATTGTTGTTGTTACTACTATTGCTCTTCCTCCGAATTTTACTGCAGTAGAATGATGACTTTAGTTTTGGGGGAGCATTTTAGAATGCAAACATTTTTCTCCAACTTTCCTATTATATTTGCACTTGGGAATTTTTCATTTATCTGATCTACATATGGTCCCAACTATGCCTCATGACCCAAGGTACCATATCATACCTCATTCCCTGACTTTTGTGGTTATATAGTATCTGTACATTTGCTTGGCTTGAGTAGAATTAAAGTATTATATTTCAGGAAATATAGGGGCATATAGAGGATAAATTAACTGAAATGATGATTTTTTGACTAATTCATAAAGTTACACCTGTAGGAAAAATCATTACATTCTCTACCTATACTTGTCCCTTAAAAATGGGAGTGCCAGTTATGTACATTGAATTAGTTGTCCAATATAGTTTAGTGAACAGGTATGATTCTCATTCCATGAAGTAAAATGTGCAAATAATGTGACTTTATAGTTTAGTTTCTATTTTAAAGGCCTAAAACATGAGGAAGATAGTTAAATTTAATTTTGTTGGGGTTTCCTATATTCCAGGGGTAGTGTCTCATTTTCAAGTGGTGATATAGTGGCAGGTCATTGTTGGAGGTGTGGAGACACTTGAATCATGTGTT
The DNA here is from genome assembly GCA_039655065.1 of Glossophaga mutica. NCBI lineage: Eukaryota > Metazoa > Chordata > Mammalia > Chiroptera > Phyllostomidae > Glossophaga > Glossophaga mutica. Next base: position 92,633,038 of record CM077310.1, read on the forward strand.
CACTTAGGCGTTGGCTTATCTGATCATGATTCATCAGATTCTATTATCTCAAAAATCACAGTTCCCTTTCAAAGTGTTCCTTATTTGTCTGGTCATGACTTTTCATAAACTGGAGCACTCTCCAATAATTCTGTGCAATATTCTAGGACTAACAGAGGATTTGCATTTTTTACATATAAAAGCTACACTCATAATCACAGTGTTCATTTTGGTTTTCAACCTTTTGCATAGATCCTTTGAAAATATGTGATACCTGATAATTTCTTTGAAAATGTGTTAGGAAAGAAAAGAAAAAAGAATGGTGTGGGGAACAAAAGTTAATATTTCAAACATTGTCCTTACAAAATAATTAGTGCGTAATAATATCCACCCTACATTCTTGGGCCCTCCCCTTATCTATCCAAACACTGGGTGTTTGAAGATCCAAACCACGAATATGATGGTACATGAAGGAGTTGCCTGCATGAGGGAAAGGTTTCTCTGTATTTCCTAGGGTAGAGCCATGAAACTATGCTCATGCTTTCTCCATATTATGCAAATCCTCCTCTTATGCATAAGCTCTAAATATGAAAGAAAAGAATGCAGAAACAAGACCCAAATATCAAGATACAGGTGATTGCATTTGCACTAGCAGAGTTTATACACTGAATATTTTGTGAAGGATTTTTTTATTTGCTTGTACTTGTTTTGGTTTAGCAAATAAGAAGAGTTGACAATAAGAAAAACAGTTCCCATTTATGATTTAGTTACCACATTTACCTAAAAATCTGAAATCATTAAACAGGATACAGAAGGGAATTCAGAATGAAATGGAACATTTTTAGACTACTTTAACTGAGCTAGTATAAAGGTGGCCTCATATAAGACTAAATCTGCAGTTATATCTAAATCCTAAATCACTTTAAGCCATCCTTAAATAGTTACATTGAGTTTCAGGCTTAAACACTCCTGATAAATACTCTTGATAAACCAGAAAAACCCTTGAGGTAGGAAAATTGCAAGACTGTGTGAAGGTAGTTAGAAAACTGTAGATTTTCTGATTCATCCTCCTCACCTTTATTGTTTATGTTTAATAAGGGAAAAGTCATTGGCTAACATAATGGAAACAGAGGGGTTAATATCTACTCATGATCCCATATCCTATCTCAGATAAACGTGCAGAAGCAATAAACCTTATTTCCCATAGTTGAATGCACTTCAAGAGGTCATCTAGTCCTTTCACATCTCACACTTCCAGGCCATGTTCTTTTCCAACTAGAAGGCATGGCATTCAAATGCTGGCACTCACCTAATCTATGTCCAAAATATCTTTATTTCCAAAGTAGACTGATTTCACTGGCTAACTTTCTAGTTACCAAGTCCCATTTCTCATTTTAATCATCCAACATAGGTTACTTAGACTAAATCTGACTATTCAGCAGACATTTGGCAGAAGTTCTAACTAAAAGTTTAAAATATTTATGAGAATCATTGATTTGGACATTTTTTGGCATTGAGTTTTATAAGTTCTTTATTAATTTTGGATTAGTAACCCCTTATCAGATATAATGGCAAATTTGTTCTCATATTCAGTGGGTTGTTTTTTATTTTGTTGATGTTTTCTTTTGTTATGCAAATTTTTAAAATTTGCTAGAATCCCATTTGTTTATTTTTACTTTTGTTTCCCTTGCCTAAGGAGATATAGCAGAAAAAAATATTGCTACAAGCAATGTCTGAGATTTTACTACTTGTATCTTCTAGGAATTGTATGGTTTGGGGTCTAACATCTAAATCATTAATCAACTTTAATTTTATTCTTGTGTGTGGCATAAGAATGTGGCTTAGTTTCATTTTCTTGTATGTTTCTGTCCAGTTTTCCCAACACAATTTATTGAATAAAGTATCATCAGACAATTGTATATGCTGGGCTCTTCTGTCAAATATTAATTGATGATAAAATTGTGGGTTTATTTCTGGGCTCTCTATCCTGTTCCACTGATCTACGTGTCTGTTTTTATGCCCATGCTATGCTGTTTTGATTACTATGGTCTTATAGTATAGTTTGATATAAGGTAGCATGATTCCTCCAACTTGGTTCTTCTTTCTCTAGAAGGCTATTGCTATTTGAGAACTTTTGTGGTCCAATATGCATTTTTGAAATATTTGGTCTAGTTCTATGAAATATGGCATTGGTATCTTGATAGGAATTGCATTGAATCTATAGATTGCCTTGGATAGTATGGGCATTTTGATAATGTTAATTCTTCCTATACATGAAAACGGTATGTGCTTCCACTTATTCATATCTTCTTCAGTTTCTTTCTTCTGTTTCTTATAACTTTCTGAGTGTAGGTCTTTTACATCCTTGATTAGAATTATTCCTAGGTATTTTATTCTTTCTGGAGCAATGGTGAATAAGGCTATTTTCTAAAGATTTTATTTATTTATTTATTTCTAGAGAGAAGGGAAGGGAGGGAGAAAGAGAGAGAGAGAAACATCAGTGTGGTTGCCTCTAACTCATCCCCCAACTGGGGACCTGGCCTGCAACCCAGGAATGTGCCCTGACCGGGAATCAAACCAGTGACCCTTTGGTTCACAGGCTGGCACTCAATCCACTGAACCACACCAGCCAGAGAGATTGTTTTCTTAATTTCTTTTTCTGATAGTTCACTTTGGCATATAAAAATGAAACATTTTTTTGGATATTAAGTTTGTATCCTGCTACTTTACTGGATTCATTTATCAGTTCTAGTAGTTTCTTGGTGGGCAAAGGACCTGAATAGACACTTCTCCAGAAAGGACATGCAGATGGCCAATAGACATATGAAAAGATGTTCAACATCACTAATCATCAGAGAAATAAAAATTATAACCACAATGAGATATCATCTCACATTGGTCAGAATGGCCATCATCAATAAATCAAGAAACAATAAGTATTGGTGAGGATGTGGAAAAAGGGTAACACTTTTGTACTGTTGATGAGAATGCAGATTGGTGCAGCCTCTGTGGAAAGCACTATGGAGATACCTCAAAAAATTGAAAATGGATCTTCCTCCTGACCCAGCATTTCAACTTCTATGAATTTATCCAAAGGAACCTGAAACACTAATTCGAAAGAAGATAAGCACCCCTGTGTTCATTGCAGTGTTATTTACAATCACCAAAATATGGAAGCAGCCTAAGTGTCCATCAGTAGATGAGTAGATAAAACAACTGTGGGACATTTACACAATGGAATACTACTCTTCCATAAAAAGAAGAAAATTTAACCCTTTGTGACAGCATGGATGGAACTGGAGAAACTTATGCTAAGTGAAATAAGCCAGTCAGAGAAAGACAAATGCCATATGATTTCACACATATGTTGAATCTAATGAACAAACTGAACTAACAAGCAAAATAGAGACAAACTCATAGAAAGTAGGACAACAGCTAAGGACAGTGGGGAGGTTAAAGGGTGGAGGAATTGAGAAAAAAGAAAAAGACTCATGCACATGGACAACAGTGTAGTGATTGTGGGGGAAGAATGGGATATGAGGGATAAATAGTATTGGAAAACTACAAATAAATAAATAAACAGACAAACACATAAAGAAATAAACAAATTTATGTACTTTCTTTATTTTGAACTCTGGCCAAATAAATGAAAAAGAGTATGCAATACCTGTGTTGATTTACTACTATTCATATGTTCCCGAAAGTTGACGTATCTTTCCCCTATACCTTTCTTTTTTGGTAGGTAATATTTTAGAAAAGTAAAATTTAATAAAATATAATGTGGAAATGCTTAATAGAGTGCATCCATATCTTAGGCTATGAAGCTTGCAGATCTTAATAGTGTTCTAAAGAGTGTTGTGTCATTACAGTTGTTATATAAGCTATATCATTAGACCAGTGCCTTAGAGTAATTATGTTTCCTACACAATTTTTACAAGAAAAAGTAAAATGTGTATTAGATTTTTTAAATAAACAACTCAGCCTGAGTTAGCCAGCTTCCTGAAAAAGTTAAGAAAGCTTTTTATAGGAACTTTGTAGAGTGGTTTCCTCCTATTGAGATGAATTCAGCAAGTAAAATGCATGCAAAATACAGCCAAAGTAGAGCTAGAGGTGACTTGTAGGTGGATTTTGACAGTTGGGCCATTGTGGTAATTTAGCTTTTATGAAATCATGTTCTCTCCTGAGAATTACATCACTATCAGGCTTGATTTTCTTTTATTCCAACTGTCATGTAGGGATTTCTAGTTAAAGCAAAAATCACTCAAACATCTAGAAAAAGAAGATTAAAACAAATTATTCATTTCACCCGTATGTTAAATAATTATTTCTTATATTTGTGGGTAGCTTTAAAAGCAAAAATAGCAATATGTATTCACATTTCTAGCTACTTAGATAAAATGCATAAGCACCAAACTAATATACAGTAAACAATTAAGATGACAGTAAATAACTCACATAAAAACCTTGAGTTTTAGCACTGGCTGGTGTGGCTCAGTGGAATGAGTGCCAGCCTGTGAACCAAAAGGTTGCTGGTTTGATTCTTGGTCAGGGCACATGCCTAGGTTGTAGGCCAGGTCCCCACTTGAGAGTGTGAGAGACATTGATCTTTTTCTCCCTCTCTTTGTCCCTTCCTTCCCCTCTCTCTGAGAATAACTAAATAAAAGCTTTAAAAAAACCTTCAGTTTTATATAGCTGTTATTTTCAAATAGTATATTTATTGTCTTCAAATAAAACAAAAATGTTCATTATCAATTAGGATATAGAAAATTACACACACGCAAAATCACTCCCACTCCAGAATATACAAAGAACCAGAATATATAAAAAACAAAATAAAGAACTTTTAAAACTCAGTAATAAAATCATCCAATTTTAACATGAACAATATATTTGAACAGACACAAGAAAAGAGATATAAATGGCCAATAAACACATTAAAGGATAATCAACATTATAAGTTTTTAGAAAAATACAAATTAAAACCACAATGAGATAACACTGAATAGCTATTAGAACGGTACAATCAAAACCAACCAACAAATCAAATAAACAAAGACAACTATTTTTTTCAGTTGGAAATGTCTTGCATTACCAGTGGAAAAGTAAATTGGTATAGTGACTTTGGAAAACAGTTTTCCAGTTGTTTATGAAGATATCCTTACTATAAGACCCATCACTCCTTCTCCTAGGTAATTACTAAAATGAAATGAAGATACAGGTCAAGTTAAAGACCTGTAGGCAAATCTTTATAGATGCTTTAGTCTTAATCACCAAAAACTGTAAACAACCTGAATGTCCACCAACTGGGGAGTGGCTAATGGAACGGTGGTGCATCCACACAATGAAAGACTACTTAAGTAATAAAAAGCAGCAAACTACAGAAAAATGAAACAACATGGATACATTTCAAAAGCATTACACTAAATGAAAGTTCTGGAAAAAGACTGCATTTTAATGATTCCACTTATTTGACACTCACTCTGGAAAAGGCATAACTAGAAGGACAAGGAAGGGGGTAAAGGGGATTGAATACAAAGGGCATGAGGGCACTTTATGGGATAATGAAATATTCTATATACTGATTGTGAACTCCATTCAAGTTTGGTGTTAATAATGTCAAATATCACGGAATTAAGAAACATGAAGGAGTTAGAGATTTTAATTTTTAGAGAACAGTTTGATCATGTGCCCCCAGGAGATACTTACTCTAGGCTTGCCCTGAAGTGGTATGAGAAGAAGAGTATGCAGAACCACAAAGTTGATAGGAAAATAAAGCCTATTGTCATTTAATTTCAATTATCAAATATTGGCAAAGTAGTTAAATGTATATTTAATTGGGAAAGTAGGTTGTAGCCACTAGAATCAAGTTTAATGTGACTTATTTCTTAGAGCATGAGTACTCTGATGCTTTGTAGGTACACCATAAAAATACTGACCTGTTGTTTCACAGATTTTAACCGAGTTATATATATATATTTTGTTCTGAGGCTAAAAAGAATTGATTAAATTAAGCTAACAGATTGACAGAAACAGATATAATCTAATAAGATGGCATTCATTAAAAAATTAAGAACATATACCATATGATCTCACCTTTGACAGGAACCTAATCAACAAAACAAACAAACAAGCAAAATATAACCAAAGACATTGAAATTGAGAACAGGCTGACAGACACCAGAAGGGAGATGGGAGGGAATTTCAGGGGAAAAGGGGAACGGTTTAGAGCAACAAGTATAAAGGACACATGGACAAAAACTATGGGGGGTGGAAATGAGAGGGAGGTGGGGAGGGCTGGGGCGGTGGGCTGGGGTGGGAGTAAAAGACAGAAAACTGTACAAGAACAACAATTAAAATAAAGGGAAAAAGTACAAAAAATTTAAGAACAGCAACTTATTTGTTTCTAAATTTTACTTTTGATTTGAGCACTGATTGTTCATAAAAAACCTGGCAACATTGGCTTTGTAAATATGTCACCTACAGGGGATTATTCATTCTCCAGTCTTGCATCTGTCATTCTGAGAGAACACAAAACGACTGTGCCAGTTTGGGTAAGCTTGTTAGAGTGCTTTAAATGTTTATTTTCACCAATAGCTAAATGTGTGAATATACGAAAGTTAATGTTTTAGAAAACAGTTTGTCTTTGTTCTTTTATAGAATGCATGCATTTTTATATCAATCTGTTTCAGAATGAAGCATATTTTATTCAAAAATTGTATGCTTCAAAGACTACAGTGTTGGTCAGTGCACATATTTAATTATGTTTTAACAGAATATAACATTAAGTAAAAAAATATGCAGAATATTTTGTGCTATGTTATTTGAATCATCATATATTTGCCTTTTAATGCAAATACATGATGATTGGGAGGGTACATAACTGAAATCACTTCGGTAACAATTGAAATAATTATATCATTGGCTCCACATGCAGGTATAATTATGTTAAAGCTACTTACTTTCCTTTTGGCTTTATTTGCTTGTAAAAATCACAGGAACTATAAATAATATTTGGTTGTTTTGCTTACTAAGTTCTACAGACTAAAGGTTGTTCATCAAAACCATATTAAATATAAAGAACTTTTAAAATTTAGCCTCAGAGATGTAGTAAATTTTGAGGTATTTCCTACCCAACATTCAAGTAGAAAATCTGTTTTTAAATTAAAATAATGAGAGAAAAAAATGGAATTCAGACTCCAATGAGAGCCTGCTTTCTGTGAAGAAAAATGTATTGTTTTTAGCATGGTCTTGTGAACATGTCCAGTTGTAATTAGGTATTTGTTGAACAATTTTCCTATGGGGATTTTTGCAGGCCTTGGGATCACAGAAAAGATAACATTCTTAACAGTAGTCAGATCTGCTTTTAACACCTGCTTCTGAATCAGAAACAAACCAAACCCACATATACATATATGACATTATATTGTCATCAAGTCTTATTTAGTCATTATTAGCATAGGATTTTCTCATTTGATTTTCATCTTGCATTGATTGTGTTAATTGGTAAATTGGAATAACTGAACTCCTATCCATCAGTCATAATTGTGATGTTCCTCTATCAAGTGATATTACTGCTTGCTTTGCTTACTTAGTCAAACTATCCTGCATTCTCATTCTCCCCTCATAGCAATTATACTCACATAGGTCATTTTACACAGATATTCACATTTTTACAATTCATTTTACATATCTGTGCTTAACTTACTTTTTTATTTAAAATGGATGCCCTCAAAATCCAAGATGGTGGAGGAGTAAGTGGAAGCTGCACAAATCTCCTCTCAGTACCAATCTGGAATTATAACTAAATTGTAGAGAAATCATCCTGAATAACCAACTGCACAGTAATTGGAGAGAAGTCTTATAACCACAGACAGACAGAAGCTACCACTTCACCACAATGTGGCTGGTAGGGAGTGCAGAGGGGATATATGAGGGCTGGCTGGGCTCCCACAGGTGGTAGCTGAAGTTCCAGAGGAATATTTCAGTGGCCAGGGGTTTCCCTTGAGAAATGTGGGGTTGAAACCTGAAGCTGGGCTTCCCAGCCAAAGCACCAGAGCCACAAAGGAACACAGATAATAACCAGCTGTGAAAAGCAACAGGGATTCTAGCTATCAAGGAGAGACAGCCGGACATGCAGAGAGCCAATCTGAGGGCCAACTACTCACAAAATTCCATTTGCAGCCACTTATCCTGGCTCTGGCAGAAGGAAGATGGAGTAGAGTAGAGATACAAGAGGAGAACCTGGTGCTGGTGGCTTTGGGGAGAGGACTGAAGAACCATCATCCAGGATTCCAGTGCTGAGTCATTCCCTGTACTGGAGAGGCCATCTTTCTCAGGCAGAGCATTCCCCTCCAAGCAACATCAACTTGAGGAGAAGCAAAAGTCCCTTCTGCCCCCACCATGGGAGCTTAAACTGGGCTGCTGAGTACAGCTTGAGGCTATCTCAGTGACTAAGTTTAACAACTAAGGCAGATCTCTGGGGGCTCTATGAAACTTAAGCTGACACTCCCCCAGGCCTAGTGATGGGAAAAGATGGTTTGGTTCATAGTCTGATTCTTTTTGCATATGAACAGGCCCAGCAGAGGGGACCACAAGCTGTGGATCACTGAGAGCTCCAAACAGGTGCCCAGGGCAAGTCACAGGCATCAACCGATATAGACCAGAACCAGAGTCTTTGCAGGTACACCTAACACATAGAAACAAACACAAAGAGGCAGCCAAAATGGTCAGACAAAGAAACAGGACCTAGATGAAAGAATAAGATAATCCTCCAGAAGAAATAAATGAAAAGGAGGAAAGGAATCAATGAGACATTGAGTTTAGAGTAATGATTATCAGGACACTCAACAGCCTGAAAAAAGACCTAGAAACCATAAAAAAGGACCAGTCAGAAAAAAAGAAAAAAGAATGCAATATCTGAAATAAATAATATACTGGAAGGAATGAACAGTGGGTCAGATGAAGCAGAGGATAGAATCAGTGATTTGGAAGACAAGATAGAAAAAAAAAAACAAGAACAACAAAAAAATAAATTAAAGAAAATGAGGAGAGCTTAAGAAATCTTTGGAACAACATGACACGTAACAGCATGTACACCATGGGAATGCCAGAAGGAGAAAATATTGCATAAAGAATTAAGAATCTATTAAAAAAAAAAAAAAAAAACAATGACTGAAAACTTCCTTGTCTGGTGAAAGAAAAAAAAAGCACACAAGTCCAGGAAGCACAGAGAGTCCAGAGTCCCAAACAGGTGGACCCAAAAAGGCCTACACCAGGACACATGGTAATTAAAATGACAAAGTTTAAAGATGGGGAGAAATTCTAAAAGCTACAAGAGAAAAGCATGTAGTTACCTACAAGGGAATACCAATTAGACTGTCTTCTGATTTCGCAAAAGAAGCATTTTCAGGCCAGAAGGGACTAGCCTCAAATATTCAAGATGACAAAAAGCAAGGGTCTAGAACAAAGGTTATTATACCCAGCAAGGCTATCATTTAAAATTGAAGGAGAAACAAAGACCTTCCCAGACAAGAAAAAGCTAAAGGAGTTTGTTAATACCAAATCAGTACTGCAACAAATGTTGAAGGTCTTGCTTTAGGAAAAAGAACATAGTTTAAAAATGAAATGACAATAAATACCTATCCATCAATAAATACCTTAAATGTAAATAGCTTAAATGTTCCAAACAAACCACAGGGTAGCTGAATGGATAAGAAAACAAGCCCCATATATATGCTGCATACAAGAGACACAACTTATATCAAAAGATACATACACACTAAAAGTAAAAGGATGGAAAAAGGTATTTCATGAAAATGGAAAGGGAAACAAAGCTGGGTTAGCAATACTTATATCTGGCAAAATAGACTTTAACACCAAGGCTATAGTAAGAGAAACTGAAGAATACTACATATTAATGAAAGGAACAATTCATAGTAAACATTTATGCAACTAAAATAGAAGCACCTAAATATGTAAAGCAAATCTTGATGCACACAAAAGGAGAGAATGACAGAAATACAGTCAGGGTAGGGGATTTTAACACCCCATTGACTCCAATGGATGCATTGCCAGACAGAAATTCAACAAGAAGACAGCAGCCTTAAACAATGCACCCAAATACATGGATTTAACTGATTCCTTCAGAGCATTTCAACCAGAAACACCAAAACATACATACTTTTCAGGTGCACTTGGAACATTTTCTAGAATTCACCACATGTTAGGACACAACATAAACCTTAATAAATTTAAGAATATTGAAATATCAAGTATTTCTCTGACTGCAATGCTATAAAACCAGAAATCAATCACAGGAACACTGAAAATGACATAGAAGCTAAATAACATGTTATTAAACAATGAATGGTTCATCAGCAAGATCAAGGAAGAAATCAGAATATACCATGAAACAAATGGAAAGGAGAACAAAGCAACCCAAAATAGGTAGGATAGTAGGAAAGCCATCCTCAGAGGAAAATTCATAGCATTACAGGCCTATCTCAAACAACAAGAAAAAGCTCAAATAAACAATCTAATTTTATACTTAAAGCAACTTGTAGAAGAAAAACAAACAAATCCCAAAGTGAATAGAAGAAAGAAAATAATAAAGATCAGAGAAAAAATAAACACAATAGAGTTAAAAAACAATAAAATAGATCAATGAATCCAAAAGCTGGTTCTTGGAAAGATAAACAAGATTGACAAAGATTTAAGCAGATTCATCAAGAAAAAAAGAGAGAGGTTTTTTTTTCATTTCAAAACCTGAAATGAAAGAGAAATGACAACTGACAGCAAAGATACAAAGGATTATAAGAAAATATTATGAGCAACTGTGTACCAGTGAACTGAACAACATAAATGAAGTATAAATTCCTAGAAACATACAATATTCCAAAACTATATGAGAAAGAATCACTGAATAGACAGTGTACTCCTAGTGAAATTGAAGCAGTAAAAAGGAAAAAAAAAAACTTCCAAAAACAAAAGCCCTGGACTGGTTGACTTTACAGGTGAATTTTATGAATCATTCCAAGAAGAACTAATGCCTCTCCTTCTCAAACTATTCCAAATATTCAAGAGGAGGGGGAGCTGCCCAGCTCATTTTATGAGGCCACCATTACCTTAATTGCAAAACCAGACAGAAAAATGGTAAAAAAGAAAAATTACAGGCCATTATCTTTGATGAACATAGGTGCTAAAATCCTCACAATAATATTAGCAGATCAAATGCACCATACACCAAAAAGAGAATACACCATGATCAACTAGGATTTATTCCAGAATACAAGGTTGGTACACATTCACAAATCAAAAAATGTGATTCACCACAAAAATGAAGTGAAGGAAAAAGCCACATAATCATGTCAATAGATGCAGAAAAAAACATTTGATATAACCCACCATCTATTTATCATAAAAACTCAGCAAAGTGGGAATAGAGGAAACATACCTAAACAAAGGCCATATGTTACAAACCCACTGCCAGCATCGTACTCAATGGGCAAAAACTACAAGCATTCCACTTAAGTTTTGCAACAACACAGGGTTTTCCACTTTTACCTCTTTCATTCAACATAGTTCTGGAAATCCTAGCCATAGTAATCAGACAAGAAATAAACCATCATTCCTATTGGAAAGGAATAAGTAAAACTGTCTTTCTTTGCAGATGACATGATGCTATACATTGAGAACCCCAAAGATTCCACCAAGAAACTACTAGAACTGATAAATGAATTCAGCAATATAGCAGTATACAAAATTAATATTCAGAAATCAGTTGTATTTTTATATACCAATAACAAACTAATGGAAAGGGAAATTAAGAAAATAATCCCATTTATGATTGATTCAAAAAGAAGAAAATACCTAGGAATAAATCTAACCAAGGATGTAAAAGACCTGTACTCAAAAAATTATAAGGCACTGAAGAAAGAAATGGAAAAAGATACAAAAAAATGTAAGCACATACTGTGTTCATGGATAGGAAGAATCAACATCATTAAAAGGGCCATGCTACCCAAAGTAATTTATAGACCAGCTTAATACCTAACAATATCCAATGTTGTATTTCACAGAACTAGAACAAATATTTCAAAAATGTATATAGAAGCACAAGAGGTCCCACATAGCAACAGAATCTTGAGAAGGAAGAAAAAAGTTGGAAGAATCACACTACCTAACACCAAACTATACTGTAAGACCATAATAATCAAAACAACATGATACTGTCATGAAAACAGACACATAGGTCAATGGAAGAGAAGAAGGCTCAGAAATAAACACACACTTTTATAGTCAATTAATATTTCACAGAGGAAGCAATCACATACATTGGGTTAAAGATAGCTTATTCAATAAATAGTGTTGAGAAAACTGTACAGATACATGCAGAAAATGAAACTAGACCACTTCCTTACAACACATACAAAGTAAAAACTGGATTAAAGATTTAAATATTAGACCTGAAACCATGAAAACCCTACAAGCAAACATAGGTGCTAAAATCATACATACTGTTCTTTGAAATATTTTATGATATATATTTTTCCAGGCTATGGAAACAAAAGAATAAATAAACAAGTGGGACTACATTGAACTAAAAGTTTTTCCAAGCCAAGTAAACCATCAACAAAATAAAAAGAAGCCCACAGGATGGAACAATATATTTGCCAATATATCTGATAAAGGATTGACATCCAATATTTATAAAGTACTTACAAAACTCTATAGGGAACCAGTCTGCATGGCAATGGCAAATGTAGCTCAGCCCTGGTTCAGAAAACTTACAGGAGTTTGGAAAACACACAGGAGCCAGGCCCACAGATCGGCTTTCCCATGGGGAACCAGGCCTACATTATATCCACACTGCTTTAAAGCTTGCTTTTACTAAAACTCCTTCACCCTGAGTTAAGGAAGCAAATGTTTAATGTATACCTTTGAAGTAACTTCCTAAAATCTGTGCTAAACTTCCCAAGGATGGAGTGTAACCAGTTCAACCACTTTTTCCCTTGTATTTGCAACATCCTTTTCTTTATTATCCCTGAGAAGTAATCAGCAACATCCTTTTCTTTGTTCTCTGTAAAAGGTAATCACCCAAAGTAAACCTGTATATAAAGAATGAGGACCATCCTTGATGTAATGCTCCCAGAAAAGGAATAAAAGCCTGTCCAGGCAGGGGTCAGGGCCCTCTCTCACTCAGAGAGTGGACATGCCGTCCCTTTTCTCCACAGGACTTCTGCAGTCTGTGTGACTTTGTTCGTTGCATCCGCAACACCATGGATACCACTGGTTGGAGTCCACTTCACAACTCAACACCAAATATATATATATATATCGAAATTAAAAATGGGCAAAGGACCTGAATAGATGCTTTCCTTAAAAGGACAGATGGGCAATAGACATATGAAAAGATGCTCAATGTCACTGATCATCAGTATAACACAAATTAAAATCACAGTGAGATATTACCTCACACCTGTCAGAATGGCTATCCTCAATAAATCAACAAACAAGTGTTGGCAAGGATGTGGAGAAAGGGGGTACCCTTTTGCACTGTTAATAGAATGTAGATTGGTGGAAAATGAACACTTTCAAAATGGATCAGCATTTTGACCAGTGATCCTACTTCTGGTAATATATCCAAAGAAACCCAAAATGTAATTCAAAAGAACATAAGCACCCCTATGTTCAGTGCAGCATTATTTACAATCACCAAGATATGGAAGCAGCCTAAGTGTCCATCTGTAGACAACTGGATAAAACAACTATGGGACATTTATTCAATAGAATGCTACTGGCTGCAAAAAAGAAAAAAAAAAAAAAACCCTTTGTAACAATACGGATGGACCTGGAGAATCTTACAGTAAGTGAAATAAGCCAGTCAGAGAAAGACAAATACCATATGATATTGCTTATATGTGGAATCTAACAAACAAACCAAACTAACATGGAAAATAAAGACAGGCCCATAGATGGAGAGCAGGATGACAGCTTTTGTGTGGGAGGTTAAGGGATGGTGGAATAGAGCAAAAAGGACAAAGGGGTCATGGACATGGCCAGCAGCGTGTTTGTTGATTGCAGAAGGAAGAGGGGTATAAGGGTGACCTGGTAATAGAAAAATACAATGAAAAGATTAAAAACAAAACAAAAACTTATGTCCTCCATTTCCAGTATAAGGCTTTTTTCTCCCCCATTGGCAAAACAAAATTGTTTTTACTTTTGGTTAAATACTCCAATAAGAAAATTTTAGCGACATTGTTCTACTAACTTTATGAAGCCCTAAAAAATTCAAGGCATTGTAACTCTTAGTTGATATATAAATGGGAAGGTATCTGGTCACGGCCTTTGAATAGATATGGCTTTTGTATGGTTTCCAGGGGAAGTAGGTTCAGAAAGCACTCCAGGGCTACTGCTTTGTTTTGTTCTATAATTCCAAATACTCGTGTGGATTGCTTCCTTAGTGTTCTAGGCTGAATGTTTCATGAGCTTCAGGAACACATGTTGATCTTAGCTTAAGTCTAGACTATAATAAATAGGCCTAAATAAATCATTCTTAGCCTTCTTTCCACCAAACATCACCCTGTTTACACGTGGCCTATTAAACAAAGTAAACTTATGATATCTCACTTCTAAGGTGAAAAGATTTACTGGGAAGGAGCAGAAGATGTGGGGGACTTTTATACTTTGTTACTCCTCATAAAATATATCATCATCATCATCATCATCATCATTATTATAGAACGAAAATGGGAATATAAGATTATCAGGGAAAATGTTGGAATGTATATTTAAAAATGCTTATTAGATTTTTGTATCTCTTGTTTTATTCCCCTTCCACTCCATTCTCATGAAGGAACATAGATACAGAAAATAAAGTCATTCTAACAGACACTACATTCTCTAGACTAGTATTTTTAAGATAAAATGTATGTAAAATGTTGCAAGAATGAGATTTTTTTAAATTTTGTTTTTAAAAAGATAACATTGATGAATATCTGAACATTCCACCAATTTAAAATTGACAAATATGTAGCACAACTGATTGGTGTGTGGACTCAAAAGGAGAAAGGCTTCAAAGAAATTAGATATCAAAGAAAATATAATTTATGATTTGTGAGCACAGAGAGCAGTGTTGTCTAGTGTTTAAGTCCTAAGGCATTGCAATCCATGTACTTCATTTTAAATTACAGCTCAACCATTAGCCAGTTCTCTGATAAAGTACAACTTTATTAACTTCCCCAAATCTCCATTTCCTCACCTGTCAAATGGAATATTGGTAGTTTTTTTTCCTCCTAGAAAAGTGAAATGAAATGGAGAAAGCAGAGAACCTAAACAACACAGAGCTCACAAAGACGTTAGTTTTCTTTAAGTTATTTCACATGGAACTAGAACCACATTTTAGCCTCTTATTAATGTGTATTTTTTCAAAAGTATGTGTGATTTCTAAATTAATCTTAGAAAGTGTTTTTAATACACATGTTGAATGCTCTAAGTGGCATCCCGATAAATGGCATGAAATAAAGTATTGTAGATAAATGAGCATGCACTTTGAGAATTGGAAGATGGAAAAGGCACGCAACCACTTTGTTTTCATTAACTATTCTGATAGAACATATCTATCCTAAAAAGCTAGTATTATACCTATATGGTAGTTTTGAATCAGCCAGTGCTTATTGAGTTTCTAAAAGGTGCAGAACACTTTTCTAGAGGGGATGAGAGATAGTAAAATATGTTAAAGGCACCAATACTTGAAAAACAGTTTATTAGCATTTGGGGAAGATAAAGTAGTAATTTTTGATATTTCAGGCTGACTACTGAACTCTGCTTTAAACTCATTTAATGACAATTAATGCATTATCTCTAAGACAGATATAAAGAGCTAGCAACATAGCACAGTAATTAAGAGCACGTTCTTGAATGAAATGACTGGATTTGAATCTTGGCTCTGCAACTAAGTTGCTTGGAAACTTTGGCCTCTGGTTCCATATCTGTTAAATGATGATTAAAGGT
The DNA here is from genome assembly GCA_039655065.1 of Glossophaga mutica. Lineage (NCBI taxonomy): Eukaryota > Metazoa > Chordata > Mammalia > Chiroptera > Phyllostomidae > Glossophaga > Glossophaga mutica. The sequence continues at coordinate 92,649,028 of CM077310.1, forward strand.
AGTACTCATTCAAAGGGTTATTTGAAAGATTAAAGAGAAGATCTTTGTTAAGAGGTTAGCACAGTGTCTGGCATATAACAAATTCCAAAATATTAACTTAGCTGACTTTTTACCCTAAGGTATCTGTTTTCGTGCTGTGGCTGAACTACTTCAGTAATTGAAAGAGTGCTTCTAATTTCTACTAGGCTAGATTAAATAAAGATCCAGGTTTTGTCAATAGTGTGCTTAATTAAGCAGACAAGATAAGAGTATCAGTAAGCACTTGAAAGAAGCCTTGATATAGATAAACTTAAGGGTAGCTAATAAGGAATGTAGGTAAATGACTAAGCATGTGCTAGGCTCTTTCAGATTAGCTCCAGATGCCTGGCCACTCTCATTGAACTGCCATGTATTCAAGTTACACTGTCTTCTGACAGGCTCTCACAACTCCTTTGTAATATTCTGCACAATTTGGGCCCTGGATTGTGAATACACCAGAAATTCATCTGCAAAACAAGTGTCTGAAATTTAAAAGACATTTTCTCAACAAAAACAGTATTGAGAATGGTAGTTCTCTGATCAGTCTTGTGGATTCAAATTTATAATGAAGAATAATATTCTGTCAACTATGCTTGACTACCATTTACAACATGCATTTTATATCTCTATTTAATATTCCAGAAACAAATACACATTTCTATAGCAGCAATTTACTTAGCACAATAGGACAAACATACCAGTTACTCTGGAGTGCCAATAAATTATTTGTTAACTCCCCATTTCTGGATAAGATAATTTGTCTCTTTATTTCTGTATATTGTCCAAAGAGGACATTTGAATAATATGTGGTCACAGTTGGAAGGGAGTTTCTAGTTCTTCTACATCATCAGATATAAACTAAACTTCACCTTATTTTTCTTCTGTCATCTTCTCTGCCTTTAAACAGGACAAGAAGTAGAGACAGAAGAGGAGGTGCATACTGCAAAGGAATGTGGTAGGTTGTCCCTCAAAGAAGGGCCCTCGGGCCAATGCCCACCTTCCTGTAGATGCCCTTACCTCTGCTGTCTGAGCTTCCACAGGTGGCTAAAATTTTAGTTACTATTTCTGCAACTGCCAGTGACATTTATCATATCAGTCCCCTGTCCAGACAGAACAAAACTCTCTTTATTCAAATTGCTTTTTCTACCACTCATAAAAAAATAACATGTTAAAAGAATCCATATGAATAGATGATTAATTTCATCATTGTTTTTTCCATAAGCCTAAGCATTTCCAGGATGTCAATTTATAATTAAGATGAAAAAAAAAAACAACCTCCAAATGTAAAAAAGTCTGTAACCGTGTCAAAATTGCATATTTTCTTAGAATATTTTTAAACTTCTCATTATTTTTAATTTGAAAACATACATACGACAAAAATAATGCTTGTTTTGTTGGATTGTGCTTTTTTAAATGCTGCATTGTATGAAGCATTGAAATGGATTTGGTATCAACATCCTGAAGACTCCTGCACTTTAGCAGAACCAGGATATCAACTGTCACTACTGTGTCATGGAAATTCATCCTTAAAAATATCTCACACAAAAGTCAAAGAGACATTTGCAGACAGCATTGTCATGTAGACATCATCTCATTGTGCATAGACCAATCCTAAGTGCTGTGCTCATTATAAAATGATACCCAAATTTAGGGAGACTGGAATTCTCCAAATAAATACTTAATATCTATGGATATTAGCTTGGGTGTTTTTTTTTTTTAAACGTTTCTACATACAACTTTGTTATTTAAGGACTTTCTTTTACCCTTCTGCTTTTAAGTGTTTGCTTTTCTACTTTGGCTTCATATTGTTTATTGGCAACAAAAGCAGCTTAGTGCCAAATGTGTAATACATTACTCAATACTTAGCTTTTATAAACTAAAGAATCAATGCAGCTGCGTAGTTGTACCTTTGACTTGCTGTGTTCAACAGAAATAATGTACATAAAATGATATTACATAATGGAACTGCTTCTACCATTTCTTCAATAGCTGAAATGCCCTGAATAAAGCAGGATGTTTGGTGACCTTACTTACCCCTTAACTTCCCCTATATCCTCTCCCAAACGGGCCAAGTTATCTGACAGGTAGCACCAGGTACCCCCGTCATCACTTTTTTTTATCTCTTTACTATATCCTACATTTCTGTCCTTTTCCATCTCCAATCCCGATCTCTGCTCACTGAGTTATAGCTTTATATTTTAAATAAAATTGTAAAGGGTAGTCAATCACAGTGTGGTCTGGAGAGGGCTCTCAAAATATCATTCTTTCTCTTCATTTTCTCTTTCCTCTCTTGATCCAGTTATAGCATCTCCTTATTCTCTATTGTTCAGATAAGAAAAACAAAACAAGTCAATAAAAAATAACAGTCATGCAAGATTTGTCCTGACTTCCTTCTACTCACAGGTTTTACATGGGGTGGTATGGGAGGGAGAACAGAGAAGAAAGACAAGAGAGCTTGGAGTCTGGAGGGAGAGAGGGAAAACTGACAAAGAGACTGTCTGAATGGAATTTTAGAGGCATAAAATCCATATTTAAAAAGTCCCTGGTAGAGTGTATTTTTTATTAGAATCATGAATACCGGTGCTGATTTTTGCTTCCAGGTTGATGCAGGGCAAGAAAAAGAGGCTACTCTTGAAGCCGAGACACATTGTTTTAGAATCAGAAATTTATTCCAATATAAAGCCCATAAAATACTTTCTTTAATTGCTCTCTCTCTGTTTTTATTCCTGCCACTCATAAGAGTTGTATGAACATAGCCTCTTCCCAGCCTAAATTAATCTATATTCATTTATATTCCACCTCAAAATTAATCTTCCTAAACACTACTTAGATGACACTCCCCTGGTCAAACTCCTTGCAGGTGCGGAGACTTAGCTAGCTCCTGCTAAGATTTGAAGTATAATATTATTAGAATGTTAATGAAAAGTTCTAATATATCATCAACTCTGTTATTTGTCCCCTCTTTGTCATTAGTTATCTCCTGCTACAAAATAACTGAACATTGTCCCTAAATGGATATAATTAAAGATGTTTCCAGACCTCAGTGATTTGCCAAGAGGGACTTAAGAGGTAGAATCCAAGTCATTGAAATAAATTTATTGCTTATTTGAGCAGGCATTCTGTTCCTCCATAATACTATTTATATCCTCTACATGTCAACTAACCAGTTAAGTATTAGCACAAACTGCACTAATACAATTTCTTGACTATTTAAAGAAATTAAAAGCCCTGGCTGGTGTAGCTCAGTGGATTGAGCGTGGGCCTGCGAGCCAGAGGATCGAGGTTCAATTCCCAGTCAGGGCACATGCCGGGGTTGCAGGCCAGTTCCCGGCAGGGGACACACGAGAGGCAACCGTACATTGATATTTCTCTCCCTCTCCTTCTCTCCTACCCTTCCCCTCTAAAAGATAAATAAATAATAAATTAAAAAAAAAAAGAAAAGAAATTAAAAGCCCTGGCTGGTGTAGCTCAGTGGATTGAGCGCGGGCCTGCGAACCGAAGGATCGCGGTTCAATTCCCAGTCAGGGCACATGCCTGGGTTGCCAGGCCAGTTCCCGGCAGGGGACATACAAGAGGCAACAGCACATTGATGTTTCTCTCCCTCTCTCCTTCCCTTCCCCTCTAAAGATAAATAAAAAAATAACAAAAACCTTTAAAAAAATAAAGAAATTAAAATATCTTGTATAATCAAACAGCTCCTTCTGTCTCCACATCGTCATCTTGGGCAGTGGGTTCTTAAGACATGGTCCCCAAAGGAACAGCAAAAAGTATTTGAGAACTTGTGAAAAATGCAAATTCCAGGCCTCACTCAGAATGAAATCTCTGGTGGTAGAACCCAGAAATCTGAGTTTTAACAAGTATCCATGTGATTCTGAAAAAAGCTAAATTTTCAGGACCACTACTCTAATACCTACAAATTCTGAGTTCATTTTTTAATATAAGTGAGATTAGGCACAAAAAGCATATTCTTCTAGGTAATATCTACTGCAGAGAAAGTGAGTGTGAGTTATCGTTATTCATGTCAATTAATATTATGAAAAATTTTCTGGAATTTTTGGAAAATAAACCTGATGATATCTAATCTTTCTATTTTTCTTTTCTTTTTCACTTTTTAAAATTATTGTTCAAGTACAGTTGTCTCCATTTTCCCACCATCACTTTCCTCTGCCCCATCCATCCCAACCTCCCACCCTTACTTCTCTCCTTTCCTGTGTCCATGGGTCCTTTATACATGTTCTTTGATGACAGTTACCCTTCTTTCCCTCATTGTCTCCCTATTCCTTCCCCTCTAATTACTGTCAGTTTGTTCTTTATTTCAATGTCTCTGGTTAAATTTGCTTGCTTGTTTGTTTTGTTGATTAGGTTCCATTTATAGGTGAAATCATATGGTATTTGTCTTCCACCACTTGGCTTATTTCACTCAGCATAATGCTCTCCATATTCACTCAGCATAATGCTCTCCAGTTCCCTCCATGCTGTGGCAAAAGGTAAGAGTTCTTTCTTTCTGCTGCATAGTATTCCATTGCGCAAATGTACCATAGGTTTTTTTTTTTTTTTTTTTTTTTTTGATCCACTAATTTATTTATGGGCCCTTAGGTTGTTTCCAATACTGAGCTATTGCAATTTGTGCTGCTAGGAACATTGCAGTGCATAGGTTCTTCTCAACTGGTGTTTCCTAGGATATAATCCCAGCAGTGGAATTGCTGGGTCAAAAGGCAGTCATGTATAAAGGTCCTATGGACAAAACCAAAGGTGGGAAGGAGGGAGGGTGGGAGGTGGTGGTGGGTGGGGGAAAGTGATGGCATGAAAATAGAGACAACTATACTTGAACAATAATAAAAATTGTTTTAAAAAAGATAGAAGACTACAGATTTTTATTCCATGTAGACACAGTGGTAGTAAATAAGTCACTCCAAATATTAAATATAAAAATCATATTATTTACACAATGGTAAAAATTTAACAGCATTTTTTATTCTAAAGTTAATATATAAAAATCTTTCTCTACAATATATTTAATATATTTTAGTGTTTGTAAAAGTTCTAATATCTAGTATATTAGAAGTAAATTACAAATTGAGGTATTGCACAGATTTGAAGTCTAATTTTGGTTAGCTACATGTGTTAGCTCAGATAGTTTTGCAGTGTATTAAATATAAATCTGATGCAAATTAACATAAGCAAACATTCAGTAAAATGTCTGGACCAGTTATCTAGGATGTAATAATTTTTAAGGTTTTTTAAAAAATGCAAATAGAAGCAGCTTTTCTCATGTAATAAATATTAAAATTAGGGTATTTTTTAAAGTCATCCTTCCATCAGCCTACCTTCATTTTAACACAGTCTTAAAAACATTCTCATTTTCTTCCCCATTGTCCAGTTAAAAGACTTTTGAAGGTACAATTCAGTAACTCAAAAGTGCTGTGAAGGTAAACTGTATCTTGGGAGTTCATTCACCATTTGATTTAATGTTCACTGTTTAATCATATTATAAACTTCTCCAACAGGCCTGAATAATTGCCTCCTTAGCAGAAAAAAGTAAACAGCTTACTTTGCAACTCCAGTTGCTTAAGAAACCCATTACATTTCTGAAAACATCAAAAGATTTGTCAGCACTTACATTATCAACCTCTGTTTTCTAGAGTTGATAGCTGGCTATAACATTTTTCTATGGGCTTAAAATTTGATATTTTAACCATGGAATAAATGTGGTCTTACCCAGGGAAGGAACGTGGGGTTCCTTTGCCATGCAGTTCAATGAGGTAAATTATTTTTTCCACAATATAGCAACTTCTCGTAGTAACCATTGCTATTTGTTTAGTACCTATTTCCTGTCAGGTATATTGTACACAGTATATTGAAATCTTTTTAGCCAATTCAACAAAGAATGTGTTATTATCTTCAGTATGTAGTTGAGGAAACTCCTGCTTGGAGGAGTGAAGTCCTTCTCCAAGCTCACAGTCTTAAGAAACTGAGCGCAAATACAAGTTCAGATACCATGGAGTTTCACACCACAGAATTGCTGATTAACCTCCCTCATGCAGATAGGGTAAGTGAGAGGGACAAAAGCTAACAAGGAAAAATAGAATCTTTACAATTCAACAGTCAACCTATTTCTCTTAAACCGCCAGAGGCAACTGTCTCGTTTCATATCCAATTATAGCACCCATGGATATTTTTTGCTGCTTATCTTGAAGGGAAAAAAAATTATACTAATAAGTCAAGATTAGAAGACATTCCACTCATTTGACAGTTTGCCATGTTTCTGTAACAAACAACTGCTTAATTAGAAAAAAAATGAAGTTTGAAAATAATCACTTTAAACCAAAATGCGAACTCATCAACGTAGGTGTTTTTATTAAAAATAAGTTCACAATAGTTATAATGTACTAACTTAAATAACAATAGTTTCCTACATATGTTCTTTATGACTTCTTCAGCAAAAACTCTGTAAATACTTTCTCACAGAGAAAGTTTAGACACCTGACATCTAGACTAATATGACAGATCACCTGGCTCAGCATGCTGAAAATTCATTTTAACTTACAAATACATCTAAAATTGTTCTGTAAGCAAGTGCTGAGTAGTGTTGATGGCTATGCTAATCTTGACTTTGGGGGTGAAAGCAAACTTGAGAGACAAGAATAATTATGTTTTTGTTTTAAATGGTGGAGTATGGTAGCCTGACTAAAACTTTGTTTCTTGTTTTCTATGTTTCTACTTTGCCAATTATGACCATCAACATGAAATATTTATTAGGAACAAATCTCCTATGCTTAGAGTACTGTAAGAATTGTCCTCAGAACAGAGTTAAGATACCCAAATCTCCTCAATGTACCCAATTTGGCCAACCCTTATAAATTTGATCTTTCAAACCTCTCTTCATGATTAATTGTGAAGTGATCAATTGGAATGACTAGGCAGTAACAGAACTGAAAACTTAATAGTAAGAATAACCAAATTTTCTCTAGCTATGGTCTTTAAAATGGTCTACATTTGACTTCATATCCAGGCTCTAGGATATTTTTAAAATTTTTATGTTTTTTATCTTAATCTCTTTTTTGTTGTTGTTGTTCAAGTACAGTTGTCTCCACTTTCCTGCCACCACTTCCCTCCACCCACCCACCCCAAACTCCGATCCTCACTCCTTCTCTCCTTTGGCTGTGTCCACAGGTCCTTTATACATGTTCTTTGATGATTCTTACCCTTCTTTCCTCCATTACACCCTCCCTCCTCCCCTCTGGTTACTGTCGGTCTGTTTTTTATTTAAATGTCTCTGGTTATATTTTGCTTGCTTGTTTGTTTTGTTGATTAGGTTCCACTTATGGGTGAGATCATATGGTATTTGTCTTTCACTGCCTGGCTTATTTCACTTAGCATAATGCTCTCCAGCTCCATCCACCTTGTCAGAAAGGGCAGGAGCTCTTTCTTTCTTTCTGCTGGGTAGTATTCCATTGTGTAAATGGATATTTTAAATGTTAGGTACTACTATCAAATAATTCATTAGCATAGATATAGGGATAACCAATTCTCAATTATAATGAGACTAATTTCATCAATGAGAAAGCTGATTTTTCAGTTTTTGATTGAGAGGATCACTTAAACTGATTAGAAATCTCTAAATGATATTTAAAGGATAGTTATAAATTTGATTAGCTTTTATTCCCACAAACTGCCTATAATTAAGTAATGGCTGAAAGGGAGTGTGTATAAAAACAGAATTCTAACAGTTATTTTCAACCCCTAAAACTGGATAATTTGACTTACCTGAGAACAGATGAGACTCAAAATCAATCAATCAATCAATCAATCAATCAACAAACATGTACATATCAAAAAAGAACAGTTGTCACTGAAAGTAGTAATGTTCCAGCAAAGACGTTTCACCAGGAAAGCAGACCTAGTACTCTGGCCAAACTGACTTTGGGAATCTTGTTAACAGGCAGGATTATTCTCATAGCTATAAAAGCATACAAAACTGGCTTTAAATTTACATTCCTCTTTTTCCCTGGAGTAAAGACACACTCCACAAGTTTAAGTGACTAGCTACGTATCTCTTTATACTTTCTGCTTTACTCTTAGAGATTTTTGATAATTTCCAGAATGCTGTAGATATGGGCCTCCCGGGAGTGAGTGGATTGATTAGGAAGCTCCAGGTTGCTGGACTAAAAATGAAAAATGCATGTCAGGACAACTTGTCTCACGTCGTGTGGCTTGTCTGTATCTGATCTGTGTTAGTGCTTCACATGTCTTATGAATTCAACTCATTCAGAATTTCACCTTGACTAGTGAAAATTCAAACCTTATTTTTAGTTACCTTAATTTTTCTTGTTTTTGTTCCTGTATGAATGATTCAGTTTTAGAGAAGCATCTAATAAAAACCAAAGAGCAAAATTTTAGGACAAATATACATGTGCATCTGTTTCTTTCTGACTTCTTATTGTTATACCTGACAAGGTCTCATCCTCCTGCAGGTCGGAAACTGCAGTTCTAATTTCTACAAAAGGTCACCATAGTCCAACCAGAAATGGTTATGGCTTTGAGGAACCACAAAGGGGCGACAATGGTCTATCTTGTTGACTTATAAACTCCAAATTCTGCTCTGCCTATGAAGAAAGTAAACTGGAAGCTGAGGTAGGTGATGATGATATTTAGTATGATAGAGACTGGTTAATTGCTTACCACAGCCATTTCTTCTTCCTGGACATATATCAGTCCACATTTCCCAGCCTCCTTTACAAGGAGAAATAGACGTATTACTGAATTATATCCAACAGAAATTGAACTGATATAACATAAAAAGTTTCCATGTCTGACACATAAAATCTTCCTATGAAATTTCACACCTTTTTTATATGCCTGTTGACCGATTTATATTTTCTTTGGAGAAATATCTATTAAAGGACTTCGTTGTCTTGGGGGACTGTTAAGTTGTAGAAGTTCTTTATATATTTTCAATATTAACTCATCAAATATATGATTTGCAAATATGTTCTACCATTCATAGGTTGCTTTTTATTTTATTTTGTTTCATTTTATTTTATTTTTTATTTATTTTATTTTATTTATTTTTTAAAATATATTTTATTGATTATGCTATTACAGTTGTCCCATTTCTCCCCCATCATTCCCCTCCACCCTGCACACCCTTTCCCACCCACATTCCCCACTTTAGTTCATGTCAATGTGTCATAAGTTGTTTAGCTTCTACATTTCCCACACTATTCTTGTCCTCCCCCTGTCTATTTTCTACCCACTATCTATTTATTTTATTTTATTTTACTTAAAGAAGATTTTAATCCCTCTTGTCTAATTTTGGTCTTGTTGCCTGTGTATTTAGGGTCATATCTGAAACAATCATGGCTAGGAAAAATATCAAGAAGGCTTTCCCTATTTCAGCGTCTCTGGTTATATTTTGCTTGCTTGTTTGTTTTGCTGTTTAGGTTCCTGTTAAAGGTGAGATCATATGGCAGAACAGGCTGACAGTGATCAGAGGGGAGAGGGGAGGGAATTTCAGGGGAAAGGGGGAAGGGCTTATAGGAACAAGTATAAAATACACATGGACAAAAACTAGGGTGGGGGTGGAAATGGGAGGGAGGGATGTGATGGGGGGCTGGGATGGGAATAAAAGCCAGAAAACTGTACTTGAACAACAATTAAAATTAAAAAAAGGAAGCCTTTCCCTATGTTTTTTCCTAGAAGTTTTACAGTTTCTGGTCTTATTTATAAGTCCTTAAACCATACAAATGGCTAACAAGTACATATGAAAAGATGATCAACATCACTACTTATCAGGCAAATTCAAGTCAAAACCAAAGTGAGATGATAACATCTCACACTTGTTAGGATGGCAATTACTTTAAAAAATAAAGATAAGTGTTGAGGAGGATATTCAGAAATTGGAAGAATTGTACATTATTGATGGGAATGCAAAATGGTGCATCTGCTATGGAAAACAGTATGGAATTTCTCCAAATATCAAAAATAAAACTATCATATCATCCATCAATCCCCCTTTTGTGTGGATATCCAAGAGAACTGAAAACAAGATTCCTAAGAGATATCTGCACTCCGGTGTTTGTTGCAGCATTATTTACATTAGCCATGATATGGAAACAACTAAATGTCCACTGAAAGATAAAGAAAATGTTGTATATACTTAAAATGGAATATTATTCATCCTTTAAAAAGAAGGAAATCCTGACATATGCAACAACATGGATGAACCTGGAAGACATTATGCTAAGGAAAATAACAAATCACAGAAGAACAAATATCACATGATCAAAGTTATGCGAGCAGAGAGTAGAATGTTGGTTGCCAGCAGCTAGTGGGAGTGGAGAATGGCAAGTTGTTCAATGGGTATAAAGTTTTAGTTCTGCAAGAATATATTTAGAGATATGCTGTACAACATAGTGCCTAAAGGTAATGATACTATATCATACACTTAAACATTTTCTGAGTATGATATCATGAGTGTTCTTATTACAATAAAAAAATAAGCAACAAACATTTTCTTACACAAAAGTCTTCACCCTCTTTCCCTACTCCACAAGCTTGTATCAAATGTTGATGATGGTTTTGGAAGCCACAACTGAAGATGAGAAATATACATGGAAGAATGTTGTATTATCATTTGGGGAAGAGATTTGAGCCAATTAGGAAAATCTATGGCAAACTTCATATAAAAGAGAAATAAAAACTTAAGTATAAGAATGGTGAAATTTGGAGCTCATATCTTTAAAGAGCTGTCATTACCTAAAATAATATAGCTCTTTGTATGTTGACAAGAAAATGTTGTTAAAACAATAACTAAATCAGTTTAGCGATCAAGGATCAGATAAGAAAACTGATATTGGAAACTTCGATGAGGGGGTCCTATAAGATATAGAACAGCTGTTACCTGTGATATTTGAAAGGCAAACCAAGACAATACGATCCTGGCAGGCGGGTGGAAAGAATAATGTATTGGCTCTCACTTTTGCTTTTTGAAAAATATTACAGGAATAAAGAAAAACTCAGAAAAGAGTTGTCCATTTTGTAAGCAGAATTAAAAAGAAATGGAGAAAATCCAGAAACTAGGGCCCAAAATGGTGGCAAAACTGATTATTACTAGATTCCCAAAAGTAAAAGAGAAGATTTGAAAAAGTTCTGAGAGACAAGGACTGGATAAAATTTCTCAGAAGTACAAAATGACTGAGTGTGTGGCAGAAATCAGATTAACCATGGATTTCCTCATGCATTTTTTTATAATGAATTTGCTAGTTAATAATTACATTAAGAAAAAGTAAGACATGGAAGAGAGTAACAAATAAATTTGCCTTGCATATTATGTCTCAGAAAGGAATTCTATTTTATTCTTTGGCACATGAAATTCACTGGAAACAAATAAGTCAACAATCTACTCAGACTGTGAATGACTTTTATTGCCAAAAAATTTGAGTTTACTCCAAAAATGCCTTTGTTTGTCACTTAAAAAAAATTAGTCCCCAAATTTTACTGAGAAAACTATTAAAAAGTTTATTTCCATGGAAATTAATTGCACATGTGAATACTTATTGGCACATCCCACCCCGATTTTTTTTTAAGATTTTATTTATTTATTTTTAGAGAGAAGGGAAGGGAAGGAGAAAGAGAGGGAAAGAAACATCAATGTGTGGTTGTTCCTCACATATCCCCAACTGGGGACCTCGCCTGCAATCCAGGCATATGCCCTGACTGGGAATCGAACTGGCGACCAATTTGGTTTACAGACTTGCACTCAATCCCCTCAGCTATGTCAGCCATGGCTCCCTCCACAATTTAAAGTATTATGCTACAAAAAATTATCACCATCCCATGACTTAAAAAATATGTCAAAGCAATTGAAAAGAAAAACAAAATTAAAAAAAAATATGTTTTCCCATACAGTTGGTTCTCTTTTTATTTTAATACTGTTTTCTTTAGCTGTGCAGAAGCTTTTTATTTTGATGAGATCCCATTTGTTTATTCTTTCCTTTATGTCCCTTGCTCTAGGAAGCAACCTAGGTGCCCATCACTTAATGAATGGATAAAAAAACTGTGGTACATTTACACAGTGGAATTCTATGCAGCAGAAAGAAAGAAGGAGCTCCTACCCTTTGCGACAGCATGGAAGGAATTGGAGAGTATCATGCTAAGCAAAATAAGCCAGGCAGTGAAAGACAAATACCATATGATCTCACCTTTAACAGGAAGCTAATCAACAAAACAAAGAAACAAGCATAATATAAACAAAGACACTGAATTTGAGAACAGTCTGACAGTGACCAGAGCAGGAGGGGAGGGAATTTCAGGGGAAAAGGGGAATGGTTTAGAGTAACAAGTATAAAGGACTCATGGACAAAAACTATAGGGGTGGAAATGGGAGGAAGGTGGGGAGGGCTGGGGTAGTGGGCTGGGGCGGGGTAAAAGACAGAAAACTGTACAATATCAACAATTAAAAATACTGATTAAAAATAAAATTAAAAAATGGAAAAAAAGACATTGTTCATAAAGTAGATGGAAAATTCCAATTGGCTATGATTCTCATCTAAAAATCTAATGCCTTAAGACAATGGAGAAATGGATATAAATCATGAATTTAAGATCCAATGTTGTAACTTATGTGCAAAAGCAAGAAAATAGTTTTCTCAGATATACTACAAATTACATTATTTAATATTAATCCCAAAACATTTCATAAAATGAACATGGAAATTATTAAAAGATTAACTTGTCAGGAATAAGGGGGTCATGGTTTTAATGGAATTTCAATGAACACTAAATCTATATAAACATGTTAAAATAATTATTCAAAATTTATTAGATGAAAACAAAGTTTAACACTGTAATTGACTGAAGATTTATTGTTTTATTAACATTATAATAATTAATATCTAACTTAAATGTTTTATTTATAGCCAAAATGTGAGAAGAAGAATGTAGGGTAAGGAAGTAAAACTGGTTAATCCTCTATGTATAAAATGGAGGACTAAACAAATTACTGGTACTCTCATGGATATGAAATATTTTTAAATGGGAGATTTTGGAAGAGGTAAATATTTTAAATATTTATAAGTTTAAAAATAGATTGAATAATTTTCAATGTACTGGAGGATGCAAAAACATTTGTAAGTATAACCTGGATAGCATCAAGAAAAACAGGGAGTTAAAAAAAAAAACTTGAAGAAACAACAAAACAGATAGCAAGAGCGCACACAAATATATTAATATTGGTACTTCACATAATGAAAGAAACAATCTTATTAAAGTCAAACCATCTAGCCACATAAAACGATATAGCTCTAAATTTTTATAGTAAAACTAAAATTAAATTTTATAAGCTAAATTTAAATTAAAAGTGTTTAATGAGTCTCTGGTCAAATGGAAAATAGAGCACAGTTTTTCACTTCCACATTTAAATCTCTATATCAAATAAGCTCACAAGGAACAAGAGCTTAAGAAAAGAAACAAGTGTGACAATTTTAGATTTTAGGAAACGTAGGGACTACTGATTAGAGATTTTACAGGCAAAGAAAACTGAAACCTGGTAAAACCAAATTGAAGAATTAAGGAAAAGCATAAATACAGACTGGTCAGGTTCACTAGTCCCTTCCCTAACTTGAATTCTGTAATTTTACAGCCAATTTTGTTATTATCCCTTCTGACTCATCAATCTAGCAGAGAGTTAGAGTAATTCTCTCCAGAAAAAGGGATCATTACAAATAGATTGTAAGACAAGTATATGTGTGTATGTGTGTGTACCCAAATATGTGCATGCATTATTTATAAGTACCTATATGTGTTTATAGTTAATAATATCTAAATTAATATTTATTTCATATATTTATACTCTACATATTTGTATTTTTATGAATTTATAAAGTTATAAATGTATGTGTACACATATGTATGTGTGTGTATATATGCATATATATGGAAACATATATAGACATATGCATATACAAACTTGAAAGTTACCCACAAAATTGAATAGCAGCTCTATTACTATACTGGGCAACTCTTTGCTTGGTAAGTCAGGGAGATCGACAATCACTTTCTCAAGAATTCATTCAAGCTGCCAAGGATCTTCAGGCAGTTAAAGAAAGGTTCTAATATTATAATCAAAGACTTAAGAAAAGCCTTAAAAAAATCACTAAAAGTTAATATCCTTCCAACACTATGGAAAGATATAACACCAAAAACACAGGATGTTTATTGAATGAAAATACTCAGAGAATGGGAAGAACTCTCTAAAGTTGTTTTAAAAGTAGAAAAAACAAAAATTATACATACAGAGAGACATATATAACAAATATATTTAATAGAAGAATATAGAGCAGAAGGCACTAAAAGAGAGAATGGGGGATACTTGAGAAAATAAAATAAATGGATCAGTTCATAAAAGCCAACATCTGAATGTTGTGATTTTTGGGAATGAAGAATAGCAAGATCTGTGGGAGAAATGATTAAAAAAAAACTGAATGTTTTTTTCTTGAATTGAGGAACATAAGAACCAGATTAAGGGGATCCACTGAACAACCAGCACAAAAATGAAAAAAGAGCTACTCCAAGATATATTACTATAAAGCTTCAGAAAAGAGTAATGGTGAATAGAAAGTGTTAGAAGCTTTCAGAGGTAAAAAAAAAAAAAAAGAAAGAAAGAAAGAAAAAGGAAAAGAAAACACCCAAAGGTAACTAAACTAGTATAACCATTTTTCATTTATAGGATTAGGAAACACAATGGTATAGGATTTTTCAACAGCAACTTTGAGTACTTGAAATTAATGTAGCAATGCTTATAAAGTTCTAAGGGAAAATGATTTCCAATCAAAACTATTGTTCCTGAATTCTAAGATGATTAAGCAATAAATGAACAGAGGGAGAGGAGGAACTCTAGATGTGAAGGGCTGAAAAATTCAGAATAAGTACTTTTTTCTGCATGGATGGCAGAGGTTATTACTCTGCATAGCAGAGTTCTTAGTTAAGGCTTACTGAGCAGAGGTATCAAGACAGCCCAAGAACAAGCACAGGTGAGGGGAGAGAGAAAGAAAAAAAGAAGGAAAAATTCTACCTGCTAAATACTCAAGGGTCATTGTAACTTCACCAGTCCATGTCTCTACTTTATTGGTACAACAAACAAGGGGTAAAATTTGCAGAAAAACTTAGCACTCTTTTCAAACACGGCATTGAAAGACAGTAAGTAGCATTGTTTAGGTAAAACATGTTATATTTGATGTCTTTGTACTACCATATATTTACTTAATCTTCCTTGGAAATTTCAATTAATTATATCTCCATTCCTACAGTACTACCTGAGGTATTTTGTCATTTGTCTCAATTGACCCAGTGATGAGTCAATATAATGTAATAAAAATAGCTGTTCTTAATGCCCCTACCTCCTCCCTCACCTTCTACTTCAGTAGACTTTGAAAGTTTTCACCATTCATAAATCAGTTAAAGGTACCATATAAAATTATGTTTATTTTGTAGGTAAAAATGGTCAAATTTCACTAACTTAAGATTTCATCACAACATGTCATAAGTATTGCGTGCAGACTGGAAAAATAATGCTGACAGTTATATAGGTCATTATTTTTCAACAATGCTACTATGATAAATAAAATACATATCAGTTACCATAATATTAAAAAATTAGAAGAATATATATAAAATAAACTAAAGTTCAATTCATAATATTTATATTAGAGAAAATTAATTAAATTTCCAAAAGACAGAACCCTTTACATCAATAAGTGGGAAGTTTATTTTTTAAAGATTTTATTTATTCATTTTTAGAGAGAGGGTAAACAAGGGAGAAAGAGAAGGAAATATCGATGTGTGGTAGCTTCTTGTGTGCCCCTACTGGGGACTGGGTCTGCAACCCAGGTAAATGCCTTGACTGAGAATCGAACCAGTGACCCTTTGGTTCACAAGCCAGCAATCTATCCACTGAGCCACACCATCCCGGGCTCAATTAATGGGAAGTTTAGAATTTCAGGAAATACAAAGTTGGTTTAACATTAATAATAAACTATTTAAAATATTTAATGAAAAATCTAGACAAAGCATAAATAGAAATATAATGATCAGAATAATAAAATTTAAGATTTAAATTAAAATAAGAAAACAATAACAAGTGCTTAATTAAATATCTGCTAATTTAAATAGTTGAAAATATAATGTATCAATATTTGTAATATGCAACCAAACTATTATTAAGAAAACACTTTCTTGAGAGAGGAGAGATGGCGGCGTGTTAGGAGGGAAGAGATTCCACTTCCCCCTACACATGGGAGAAAAACCTAGCCAATTTACGGAGGAACAGAGCAAACAGCCAACAGTACCACAACATAGATGAAAATAGGAGATCAAAAATTATAGTGGACATTGAAAAACCAGACAATAAGGAGAGTTTTTCAGGTCAATAAGGGTCCAGGTATCAGTGCAAAGACCAGGGCAGCTGAAACCCTGGCCTGGCACTCGCAGAGTCTGCCACTAGGCTCTAGGGAGGAAGCCTGGTCCACCGCTCACTCCCTAGCCAAACAAGGTTTGAGCAGCACCAGGAGAGACGTGGTTGCTTGAAGTCTTGAGGAGGGGAGTTAAGGTCTGAGTGGCAAACACGCAGGGGTTGTAAGTATCCACGCATAGCCCTGGGAGGAGTGCACATGGGTGCAACCAGAGGCACCCATGTGACCGGAGGTGGCTGAGCAACTAGAGGCACCCCTGCGACCAGATGAGGGGCCTTTGTGGAAGACCTAGAGCTCATACCCATGAACCTAGGGTGAGTGCACGCAATGCAGGAAACTCGAGAACCCACAACCCTAAACTCGGGTCAGCCCATGTGCCATAGGAGATCCCAGCTCACAATCATAAACTCGGGAAAGTGCTCTGCAGGAGACTCAGAAACCACACCCAAGGCCCTGCGAAGAGAGGCACCAGGCTAGCTCTGGGGAGAGTGCGTGGCTGGCACTGAGGAGAGTAGCTCAAAGCTGATGGACTGCTGAACAGGGACAAAAGTGATACCAGTAAACCCTCAGCCCCTTGCAGGCAGCAAGATCAGAAAAACCGGTTTGGCTGGTTTGAAAGCAGCAAGAGGCTTTTTTGTGTTTTGTTTTTGTTGTTGTTTAATTATATTTTTTATTATTATTTTATATTATTTTTATTTTTTATCCCTCAATTCCTTTTTCTTCTCTTTCCTTCTTTCTTGTTTTATTTCTTCTTCCTTTCTTCGTTTTATATTTTCTTTCTTCCGCTTCTTTTTTTGCTTTTTATATTTTTTTATGTTCTATTTTTAAATACCCACAGGTGAGACAAAAAAACCCCCAAAACTGTGGAAAAAAACAGAGTTGAACACAAAGAGGGGGCATCCCAACAGCTGAGATAGTGGTAGCTATGAACACAAGGGAACCTGAAGGAGACTGTACCACTGAATCTCAAAGTTATTCTACCAAAGAACATCACACCATAAACCCAGGGAGCCAGAATAGATCAATTTAAGAAGCTGAGGCTAACAAAAGGAGTCTCACAAACAATAGGGAGACAAAAAAATAATCCCCAAATGAAAGGAAAGGAGGAGCCCCAGAGAGAATGCTAAATAAAACAGAGGCAACTCAATGATCAGATATTGAGTTCAAAGCAATGGTTGTCAGGAAGCGCAATGAACTACCAGAAAGTACAGGGAAACTATGATGAACTCACTGCAAACTATATCATCATGAAAAGGGAAATAGAAACTATCATCAAGGGCCAAAAGGAAATGAAGAATGCAATTTCTGAACTGAAAAACACAGTAGAAGGAATGAAAAGCAGAATCAATGAAGCAGAAGATCAGATCAGTGAGTTGGAGGACAAAGTACAAAAAAAAAAAAAAAACAGAAAGAGCAAGAAAAGGAAAAGAGGCTCAGAAAGAATGAAGAGGGATTTAGGGAAATGCAAGACAATATGAAACATTTTGTCCTCCAAACATAATATCCGTATAGTAGGGATACCAGAAGGAGAAGAAGAGCAAGGGATAGAAAACTTATTTGAAAAAGTAATGATGGAAAATTCCCTAATTTGATGAGAGAAAAAGTCACATAAGTCCAGGAAACACAGAGGCCCAATCAAGAGGAACCCAAACAGGCCCACTTCAAGACACATCATAATTAAAATGGCAAAATTCCAAGACGAAGAGAGAATCTTAAAGGCAGCAAGGGAGAAAAAGGACATAACATACAAGGGAGCCCTGATAAGGTTAGCAGCTGACTTTTCAATGGAAACGCTTCAATCCAGAAGAGAATGGCGAGAAATATTACAAGCAATGAGAACCAAAGGCCTGCAACCCAGACTACTTTACTCAGCAAGGCTTTCAATCAAGATAGAAGGCCAATTAAGAAATTTTCCAGACAAAAGAAGTCTAAAAGAATAAACCTCTACCAAACCAATTCTGCAAGAGATACTAAAGGGACTGCTTTAATGAAAGGAAGGAAGGAAGGGGGGGGGGAGAGAGAGAGAGAGACAGGTACGAAAACGGTAATGAATCAGTACCTATCAATAATAACCTTAAACATAAATGGATTAAATGCTCCAATCAAAAGACATAGAATAGCTGAATGGATAAAAAAGCATGACCCACACATCTGCTGCCTACAAGAGACCCACCTCAGGACAAAAGACATACACAGACTCAAAGTGAAGGGCTAGAAACAAATTTTCCAAGCAAACTGACGGGGAAAAAAAGCCGGGGTAGCAATACTCATATCAGACAAAATAGACTTCAAAAGAAGAGTCATAAAGAGAGACCCAGAAGGTCACTTCATAATACTCAGGGGAAGAATCCACCAAGAAGACATAAATATTGTAAATATATATGCACCCCACATAGGAGCACCTAAATACATCAAGAAAATCTTAGAGGACTTCAAGAAAGATATTGACAGCAACACAATTATAGTGGGGGATTTTAACACCCCACTATCAAAAATGGGAAGATCTTCCAAACAAAATATCAACAAAGATATTGTGGCATTGAAAAACACTATATGAAATGGACATAACTGATATATATATAGAGCCCTTCATGCCAAAGAAATGGCATACATGTTCTTTTCAAATGCACATGGAACATTTTCAAAGACAGACCACATGATGGGACATAAAACAAGCCTCAAGAAATTCAAGAAAGCGCGGGCCTGCGAACCGAAAGATCGCGGTTCGATTCCCAGTCAGGGCACATGCCTGGGTTGCCAGGCCAGTTCCCGTCAGGGGACATACAAGAGGCAACCGCACATTGATGTTTCTCTCCCTCTCTCCTTCCCTTCCCCTCTAAAGATAAATAAATAAAATCTAAAAGGAAAAAAAATCTTAAAAAAAAAAAGAAATTCAAGAAAATTGAAATCATACCAAGCATTTTCTCTGACCACAAGGGACTGAAACTAGAAACCAAACCCAAGGGAAAAAACCCAAAACCCTAAAAATCATAGAGATTGAATAGCATGCTATTAAACAATGAATGGGTCAAAAATGAAATTAGGGAAGAAATCAAAAAGTTTCTGCAAACAAATGAAAATGAACTCACAATGACCCAAAACTTATGGGACACAGAGAAGGCAGCCCTGAGAGGGAAGTTCATAGTGATACAGGCTGACCTAAAACAGATAGAAACGTTTCAAACAAACAACCTAACACTACGCCTACAAGAACTAGAGGAATGACAACAAAGACAGTCCAAAGCAAGTAGAAGGAAGGAAATAACCAAGATCAGAGAAGAATTAAATGACATAGAGAGTAAAAGCACAATTCTAAAAATCAATGAATCCAGGAGCTGATTCTTTGAAAAGAAAACAAAATCGACAAGCCTTTAAGCAGGCTCATCAAGAAAAAAGGAGAGAGGACCCAAATAAACACATTCATAAATGAAAGAGGAGAGATTACAACTGACACCACAGAAATACAAAGGATTGTAAGAAATTAATATGAAGAATTGTCTGCCAAGAAATTTCAAAACCTAGGTGAAATTGACAAGTGTCCAGAAAAATATATCTTCCAAAAGTGAATGAAGAAGAAGCAGAAAGCCAGAACAGACCAATAACAGCTGATGAAATTGAAGCAGTAATCAAAAAAACCCCAACACACAAAAGCCCCGGACCAGACGGTTTCACAGGAGAATTCTACAAAGCATTTAAGTGTTGCGGACCATTTAGCCTTCTTTCAGGAACTGTAACCTCACCCCATGGTGGACTGTGTAAGAGCCTAGGGATCCACTTCATCTGGGTCTGTTCTGTCACAAGGATGCGACCCACTAAGGAGACAAAATTTATCTCCCTGGCAGGAGCACTGCTTCTGCCTCATCCATCTCTGGCCCCAATGCTTGGTTGGTTAGTCAATGACGGGTAAGAATCCTCATGGGAGGGGCAACCTAAGCCAAACACAACCACTTGGGAGGTCCTCATGGAAGAACTTGGGGGGCTGCAGCAAGAGGGGGTGATGGACCCTCACCCCCCAGCTATTCTAACAGAGCCCAAGTCCCCATTTCCATCTTGGAGATGTCTTCTGCTTCCTCAGCCTAATCGGCTTAAAGCCTGAAACTATTACGGGAAGCAGTGCAGCCCTGTGCGGGCCAGGATGGTTCCCTAGGTGATTGGGCATAAGAAAGAATTCCTAAAGTCCTGTGAAACCTGCTTTGCTAAGAGTGTACTCATTTAAATGATAAGGGTCTGAGGAGGAAATGGGGTTGTTTCCCAAAGTTTGGTAACCCCCTTTCCTGACAGACACTGATTCAGATTAAGCCCTCAGATTTCTTTGAAATGTTAAACCTGTATTCCTGTGCATTTGAACCCAACTGAAGGCTAGTGAGGAAGGCGTTCTGGGTCATTCTCCTCTGAGAGTTTGTCCACCTCTCCTCCCCAAGCAGATCATGTCTTGGTAGTTTTATTTTAATCCGTGATGGAGGGATGGAGCTCTGCGGGTGGAGCCCCCACACATCTGGTGCCCAGAACAGGAGCCCCCGCAGTTAAGGAAGAGCTAACTTTTATCCTTCATAGACTATTCGAAAAATTCCAAAATGACGGAAGACTCCGAAACTTTTTTTATGAAGCCAGCATCATCCTAATCCCAAAACTAGATAAAGACACAACAAAGAAAGAAAACTTCAGGCCAATATCGCTGATGAACATAGATGCTAAAATCCTCAACAAAATATTGGCAAATCGAATTCCAACAATACATTAAAAAGATCATATACCATGGCCAAGTGGGATTCATCCCAGGGATGCAAGGATGGTTCAATATTTCCAAATCAGTAAATGTAATACATCACATAAACAAAAGCAAAGACGAAAATCACATGATAATATCAATAGATTCGGAAAAGGCATTTGATAAGGTACAACACCCATTTATGATAAAAACAATCAGCAAAGTGGGAATAGAGGGAGCATTCTTCAACATAATAAAGGCAATATATGAGAGACTTACAGCCAGCGTCATACTCAATGTGCAAAAGCTAAAATCTTTTCCACTAAGATCAGGAACAAGACAAGGTTGTCCACTTTCACCACTTCTATTCAATATAGTATTGGAAGTCTTAGCCACAGTGATTAGACAAGAACAGGAAATAAAGGCATCCAAATTGGAAAGGAAGAAAAAAAACTATCATTGTTTGCAGATGATGTGATAGTGTACATAAAAAATCCTATAGACTCAGCCAAAAAGCTGCTCGACCTAATAAATAAATTTGGCCAAACAGCCAGATACAAAATCAATATCCAGAAATCAAAGGCATTTTTGTATACCAACAATGAAACCCCATAAGCAGAAATCAAGAAAATAATCCCATTCAATATAGCAAAAAGAAAAATAAAATCCTTAGGAATAAACCTAACCAAGGAGATAAAAGACCTATACACAGAAAACTACACAACAGTGAAGAAAGAAATCAAGGAAGATACAAACAAATGGAAACATATACTGTTTTCATGGATCAGAAGAATTAACATCATCAAAATGTCCATACTACCGAAAGCATTTTACAAATTCAATGCAATACCTATTAAAGTATCAATGGCATATTTCACAGACATAGAGCAAACACTTCAAAAATTTATATGGAACAATGAACAACACCAAATAGCTGCTGCAATTTTGAGAAAGAAGAGCAAAGTAGGAGGGATCACAATACCTGATACCAAACTGTATTACAAGGTCACTGTAATGAAAACATCCTGGTACTGGCATAAAAACAGGCACATGGACCAGTGAAATAGAACAGAGAACCCAGAAATAAACCCAAGTCTCTATGGTCAATTAATATTCGACGAAGGGGGCAGCAACATAAAATGGAGCAAAAATAGCTTCTTCAACAAGTGGTGCTGGGAGAACTGGACAGCTACGTTCAAAAAAATAAAACTTTAGCACCAACTTACACCATACACAAAAATAAATTCAAGGTGGATAAAAGATTTAAATATAAGCTGTGACACCATTAAAGTCCTAGAGAAGAACATAGGCAGGAAAATCTCAGATATTCCACGCAGCAACATTTTTACGGATATGTCCCCTAAAGCGAGGGACATAAAGGAAAGAATAAACAAATGGGATCTCATCAAAATAAAAAGCTTCTGCATGGCTAAAGAAAACAGTATTAAAATTAGAAGAGAACTGACTGTATGGGAAAACATATTTACCAACGATACCTCAGACAAGGGTTTAATCTCCAAAATATACAAAGAACTTACATGATTCCACTCTAAGAAGACAAGCAACCCGGTTAAAAAATGGGCAAGAGACTTGAACAGACACTTCTCCAAGGACATAGAGAAGATCCAGAGACACATGAAAAGATGCTCAGTATCACTAGTTATCAGAGAAATGTAAATTAAAACCACAATGAGATACCACTTCACACTGGTCAGAATGGTCATCATTAACAAAGTAACAAATAGCAAGTGTTGGAGAGTTTGTGGAGAAAAAGGGACCCCAAGTGCACTGTTGGTGGGATTGCAGACTGGTACAATCACTATGGAAAGCTGTATTGAATTTTCTAAGATAAGTAAAAATGGATCTACCTTTTGACTCAGCAATTCCACCACTAGGATTATATCATAAGAACACTGAAACACCAATCTAAAAGAACCTATGCATCCCAATGTTCATAGCAGCACAGTTTACAATAGCCAAGTGTTGGGAGCAACTTAGGTGTCCATCAGTAAATGAATGGATCAAAAAACTGTGGTACATTTACACAATGGAATTCTATGCAGCAGAAAGAAAGAAGGAGCTCCTACCCTTTTCAACAGCATGGATGGACCTGGAGAGCGTTATGCTAAATGAAATAAGCCAGTCAGTGAAAGACAAATACCATATGATCTCACCTTTGACAGGAACCTAATCAACAAAACAAACAAACAAGCAAAATATAACCAAAGACACTAAAATTGAGAACAGGCTGACAGTCACCAGTGGGGAGAGGGAAAAGAATTTCAGGGGGAAAGGGGAAGTGTTTAGAGCAACAAGTATAAAGGTCACATGGACAAAAACTGGGGGGTGGGGTGGAAATGGGAGGGAGGTGGGGAGGGCTGGGGTGGTGGGCTGGGATGGGAGTAAAGACAGAAAACTGTAGAAGAACAATTAAAATAAAATAAAAAAGAAAACACTTTCTTAAAAATTGTTTTTGATAAATTAGTTAAAAAAAGTAAGTAAAACAAACTTGCAGAGACCACTCTAATATTCAATTATGAAAGAATATAAGTACAATTAATAAGGTAAGACAAATAGAAAAAATAATAAATTACAATTGACCAGTAACTTTATCAGCTAGTTCTCTGAGATTATTAGCAGTCTCTTGGTAATATAATAAAAATATATGAAGGCAAATACCTATCACTGCAAATAAGAATGATCATATAACCACAGATTCAGGCAATGTAAAAACTGTAAAACCACTATACTGGCATACTCTGTGCTTATACATTGAAATGTGTAATCCTTAGAAAACATAAATTACCAAAATCAATTCAAAAATAGAAAATGGACCCTGGTTGGCATAACTCAGTGGATTGAGCATGCGCTGTGAACCAAATAGTTGCAGGTTCAATTCCCAGTCAGGGCACATACCTTGGTTGCAGGCCAGGCCCTCAGTGGGGGCCACTTGAGAAGCAACTACACACTGATGTTTCTCTTTCTCTCTCTTTCTTCCTCCCTTCACCTCTCTAAAAATAAATAAATAAAATCTATTTAAAAAAGAAAAATAACCCTCAAATAAAAAAAATAGAAAATGGGAATAGCAAATTAACCATGAAAATTTTAGTAAAAAAAATACATGTCAAGAAATCTGTCTAAATTTCCTTCCATTTCCTTCATAGGAGAAATCTATACAATGTTCAAGGAATAAGCAAAGCATATTCACAGAGCAAATTACATATATAATTTTTGAAAATCTTTTATTATTAAAAAACATAAATCAGCATTGCAATTGCAAGAAAACTTGAAAAAAAGAACTTGTGCAAAAATAAATCTTTCAGAAAATTCTTATTTACCAATGACATGAATTTAGATTTGAGCTTATTACATGAGTTTATTATAGAGATGGTAGAATAATTGAATATTAGGAAGTATGTCAATGCAATTCACAAATCATAAAAGGCAAAACTATGTGAGGTGGAATTTAATTAAACTTATCATTCTTTTTGGATAATATTGATAGTTTAGGGGAGAATACATCTTTAACATAAATGTTTTAAATATCTGAAACCAATTATTAACACTAAATTTAAGATTAAATTTAAATGTGGCATCCAAACTGGTCTTTAGAAAACTATTTTTTGAAGATGTAATATATGTTCTAGAAAAAAGAAGAAAAGGGTTCTCTTGTTCAAATTCATGTGAGATATGGCTCACATTATCAGAAAGTGTGCCTCTGTGTATGTGTAAAAGAATGTAAGCAGCTTTATAATAAAATAACCTTTTTAACTACATTTACTAAGCACTGACAGAGTAATTACTTACAGTGTTAGCAGTTATGGTCACCATGTTTTACATTACCTCCTCAGACATGATCTTACAGCTGAAAGTTTGTACCTTACCGACCTCTTCCTGTTTGCCCCAACCACCAGCTCCTGGAAACCATTTTTCTATGAGTTTGACTTTTCTTTTTAGACTCCACATGTAAATGATGCAAAAGGCACTTTTTTGAATAGTATGAATATTAAAATCTTGTAGAACATGGCCAGTAGCCATTTTCAGAAATTTAAGGCTTAAAACATATTTACAAAAGCCAGGAATAATACAGGATCTTCATATTCACAATAATTGTTTACCTCTTTCTCACATAAAAATTCCAGTTAAGAGAGCAATCCAGGAAGAGAGAAAGCAGGGAAATAACTGAATGGCAAGTATTAGTAAAGGAGAATTAAATTGTTGTCATTCTTACATTTATAGGATTGCTTTAATCCTAATTGCACTGATTTAAAAATTTCAGTTATTTATTTTAAATTGAATTTATTGGGGTGACATTAGTTAATAAAATTATATAGGTTTCATATGTACAATTTCATAATACATCACCAGCATATTGGATGGTGTGTTCACCACTCTAAGTCAGGTCTCCTTCCATCATGATTTATCCTCCTTTTACCTTTTTTTTTTTAACCAAGAATTTACTGAAACAGCCCATCACAAATAAATTAGTGAATTTACTGAAACAGCCCATCAATATATAAAACATATACTATATTTCCAGAAAAGATCAGTTACAAATTGTAGGTGAAAAAATCTCCCATTCACAAGAATAAAATTTATAATACACCTAAGAATACATTTTACAAAAAGTAAGTAGTGCTTATATGTAAAAAAATAAAACTACAAAAATGTTTATTGAAATATACAAAATATAATAAAGAAGCACTGTGTTAAAAAGTAAAGAATTATACTAATTGTTATAAAAATGTATAAATGGAGTGAAATCATTTGTCCTGGATAACTAATTTGCCCTGACACCACAGTGCAAGGATTTCCTGCAAAGTATCTTAATATGTTTGCATCGGCAGCAGACATTAAGATGTGCTCATTTTGGCATTGTAAGTTTTATATCTAGCACTACACATTTGATGCCAAGTCATCCCAACCAATATTTATCCATATGAACAGGATAACTGAACTACAACATAGTTCCAATTATGGCTGCGTTCATAAATCCAACATATTTTAAGTTAATTGTTTTCACGATCAAGGGCTGCCATTTGGGATTGTTTTGTTAAAGATTAAAAACAGGAATTATTTAGAAGAGAAAATACTTTACTGTTCTTTACTGCTAAATATTAAATGTCTCCTATATATATAATATACCCTCAAAAAGTCATAATGTTTAAATTTGGAGTTTCTTAATGTGGCAAAGAAGCTAATGAGCTTCAAATAGATATTTGAATTTATAATTATTTCCATTTAAGTTCCATTTGCTTTCTAGTATTCAAATAAATTATCCAAATAAAGGTGAAAATTAATTCTAATACTTATTCAGAAAAAAATTAAAATAGTAGAATGACAAATCATAAAAAGAAAGATAAGCGGTTTTTGCACTGCCAGATACTGATTTATTGTAAATCAATAACTATAAATATGCTGTAGTGATAAAGTAGTAGGCATACATATAAACGAAAGAGTTGAACATCCAGAAGAATCATCAGAGGATAATAAGAACAAAGTATAAGTATTGTGTAACAAATTTAAAAAGTGGCATCATGCCATTGGTGATGAATGTGCACAATGGCAAACCCAGGGCAGATAAGGAGTTAGGAGAAGGTTAACCTCATCAACTGACAAAGGGGAGGGTAAATTGGAATACGTTTTCTGGAGAAATGTTTATCAGCATATGCTGATTTGGGCTCTGACTTTCCTCTTCATCTTCTTTAAACGATGTAAATAAAACTCTTATTTCTAGTAATTTGTGCTGAGGACATAAGCAAAAATTTCACAAAAATGTACTCCTAAGGCTGTTAATGTCGGTGTGGTTCAGAATAAATGGACAAGGCAGGAGAACACAAATGTACGATAGAAGTGGTTTGGTTTGTAGTTACAACTAAGATTGAGGGGACAAATCTATATCTGTCATGAAGATACACACATATGCTATGTTATTAGAATTTACCATGGGATCTTGAGAAGCAAAAACAGCCTCTCTCTGTTGGAGAGAGAGATGAAAATGTCCTATATTGACTGTTGGCCATTTGCTTAGCCATTTTATTACTTAAGTCCGATAGAATTTTAGAACTTGAACTCAACCCTTCTGTCTAAAATCTTCTCATTTAATTGGAATTTTCACCTGTCTTTCATGGGTGAAGCCCCTTGCTATGTTTAAAGCCCCATGGGCTTGTTTCTGTAGTGAAACATCACCTTCCTAATGGAAGCTTCAGACTCACTGGGGTCAGTGATTAGATGGAAACCTGTCCTCTCTCTCTAATAAAGGGGCAACACTTTCCTCATTGGCTTTCCTCTGCTCTGCCATTGGTACAGAGCCAGGAACAATGTCTCTAGATTCATCGCACTTCACATTGGAGAAATTCATTTTCTTGATTTGTGTCTTACAGTATATGTTCTTTAGGTTGCAGCCTGTAACATTTTATGTTATTACTGAGAGTAGGAGTTCAAAGGGGGAAATAATTGGAACAATTTAATTGATTAGTTAATTAAATTAAACTTGGCTTTGACAAATTATGAAAGGTATCTAGATTATTGGACTTTAAAAGTTATATCAAACAAAGAACCTTCGTTCACTGTAGCAGTAGGTTGTCTTTGTCACAAGACTTTCCTTGCAATACAATGGATTCATTGAAAAGAATGTAGATTTGATGTTAGAGTTTGAAGGTGTAGGCATCAGCTCTCAACTTTAAACAAATATTCTTATAAAGCAAACCATTAGTAATAATAAATTATTCAGTGTAATCCAAACATACTAAAATTTAAAAAGTGAATTTTTTCAAATGAGATTTATATTCAGTGCATTTATGAACAAAAATAATAAATAATATTACATAATTCTGTAATCTGTCACATGACACACAGCTATTAGGGTCCTTGCCAAATTTTTGGATTAATTTTTTTTTTCATTTATGCTTTATGTCAAAGATAAGAAACTATGGCTATATATACATATATATGAGTTATTATAGAAAAATAAGTAACTTCCTTAAGATTAGCAAAATCATTATTTCAGTGATGATAAGAGAAGTGGATTTTCCTGGACACATTTACACACAGTACCCCTTCAGTGTCATAAATAGAATGGTTAATATTTAATGCCAGAAATATCCAAATATATATTCTGATCTGTTCCACAGTAAAAAGAAAGAAAAAGAAAAAAATGAATAGAACTAGAAAAGGAGACCATCTGATTTTATGTGAGAAGTTGTCTTAGGTTTTATTTTAAGGTAGAAGTCTAACATTAAACCAATAATTCAAACAAAAATTATATTTGCTCATTTTAAAATGTATATGTATGTATATAAGTATATACATATATGTGTGGGCATACACATATGTTTATGAGGCTGAAAAACAATGATGTCCTGACTTGCAGAAAAATTGAATTTTACTTCTCTGGTTTTCTCCCTCTCCTCTCACAGCGTTGTCCATTTTATATGCTCAGAAAAATAAGCCTGAGAGCTCACATATACAAAGAAAAGATAAAATGAAAATGTCACCTACCTCCAGAGCTTTCATCAAAGATAAACTCAAACAAAATATTCTAACAAAAGGTAAATGAACAATAACCTAAAATATGATAACACATATATGATAAGCTACCAAAAAATAGATCAATAAGTGTACTCAAGATCTATGGCAGTAATTCCATCCCTGATCCAAGCAAAAGACTATTTTGCTGCAGTATTTTGTGAGCAGAGCTCTCCTGTGGGATTGGGCTGCAGAGGACACTTTAGTGGGAGGAAGGGAGCAATAGGAAGAGGAGCATGATTCATGTTCAGCATCTCAAGTGGAGGATAGAGTGCAAGCATTGAATAATGAAACAAAAACAAGATATTCAGCATGACAGGAAGGTTACTGTTATAGAGCTGTTAGAATTATTTAAAAAGGTTAGCCTATGAATAAACATACTTCATCAAGGTCTCTTACACATGCAAAGAGAGATACTAATGAATAATAAAAGAGTAATGGGGACTGGCAAAGAAATTAATGTTAATCTTATCCAAAGCAGATACAAATTAATATTGGAGCAACATTTTTGTAATCACTTTTCAAGGAAAAAATTCAATTAATGTGACTATACCAATATTTCAAATCTTAGTCCCTTGAAAGTATACTTGTCTCTCTTCATATAAGTGTGCTCTCCTCTGTGAATGGCTGTAGCTCATCTTGTCAATACTTGGGGAGACTTGTAAATGGTATAGTTGGAAGACATCTGGACCAGTGTTATGATGCAGCATTGCCTCAGGGAATGTTTCACTTAGGAAGTTTTGTTTATATAGTAATTACTCTATAGAAAATAGATGATATAAGCCAAGAACAATTTGCCTTACTTTATGGCTTTATTTACTATTTTATACAAACACATATATTCACACACACATATACAAGATAGAAAAAAAACTGTTTGTGATTTCTGAAGAATACATATTTTAAGTAAATGTTTATAGTCACAGAACAGGTATATATGCTATGCATATATCTCCATATAATATTTATATTTAAATGTCATCATTTAGATGGATCAGCACAGGGAAACATCATAACCACAATGCCAAAAGGAGACTTTAGTTTTGTCAGTGAGAAAACAATTATGTAAACAAGTTAAAATAGATTTCTGAGTCTGAGCTAAATTTTATCCTTTGTCAGAGCCTGCTTTGAAGGCAGGAAAAGGGGAAAGGAATGTTTTCCAAGGAATTCTTTATCTATATAAATATATGATTTTTTTCCACTACAGATTTATTTTATCTCATATCTTTTTCTTTTGTTGGTAGTTACTACATACATTTTATTTAGTGAGTATTCCTCTCATTTGGTGTACAATATAAATGTCTTTCATAGTTTGATTAAGGTGTCAGGAACTTAGAAAAGGTTTATGAAACTAAATGGACTCCTCAAATAAGTGTTTTGCAGCTGAGCAGAAAATGTTGTTTATGTCCTGACAGGTTTCTTTAATAAGAGGTGTGAATGCCACCATACTAGGATAGATTGGACTTATTTGAAGCATGGTGCTATAGACAAATAGGCTTACATGCTGTTGTTTGCAAAACCAAATGATGATCCAAAGCCAGTCACCCTATTAAATTAACTATCTGGACAATATCACTTCTGTATTTTTAATAGACAGTGTATAATTCCTATAATGAAAGAAGCATGCAATGATTTCCATACTGAATGAGTTCCCTAGAAGTGCTGGGATTTGTCTCATTATATAAGGTTTTTACATTACATTCACAATGCCTCTTCTCATCTTTGCTTCTCCTTGGAGTGGAGAATTTTCTGTCAACAGCTATAGACTGCCTGAACCTGCATAACCCAGAAGAGGGATGTACCAGAGATAAGATTACCTTTTTCCATTTATGTAGAAAATTATACTCAGTATTTCTGACTGAAGAGCATTACTGTAAGATGTGGGCAGCATTCTGCACTCTCATTAAAACAGGCAGTCTACAATTTTATTTTATTTTAAAGAAGTTGGATATGGCAGAAAAGACTATCTGAAATTCCATGCTGTTAAATTCACCTGGGGGAGAAACTCACCACTTGTGTATTCTCTTCAGACGCCTTTGGTAACTAACAGTCCAATACCGTACAGAGAGCTTCCCGTGGCCAGCAATCCTACCACCTGCCTCAATAATTTTGACTGGATGAAGAAGTTTAATATGATGGAATAAAATGAACTTTGTCAAGTAATATTAAAGTTCAGTTACTAACTGACAAGGTGAAGAATTTTGTGAGAAAATAAATGTTACTGTGCTCTGTGATTCTCCTTGAGTTTCTGCTGCTTCTCTCTGCTTTATTCCACACACAGTGTTTTGTGCAGCTGTTATCTCACAGCAGAGTTATTTTCTGGTGTTCTGCTATGTGCCCTTACCTTGCTATCACCATCACCATCATCACCATCACCATCACCATCACCATCACCATCACCATCACCATCACCATCACCAATTACCGGTTGCTTAAAACATATCAATTAACATAGTCTCATCATCAAAACATTCTTTGTGTATTTTTATGTTCATTTTAGATACAAAATAAAAGGAACTTAGAGAGGATATTTCAAGACTTTAAACCACACAAGTCATAAATGGAAGAAATAATATCCAGACTCATAGTTGAATACAAAGACAAAGCTTTCAACATCTCTGCAATACTGCCTCAACAAGGATGATCTAATACTGTTGCTTTTCAGACATACTTCTTTTATAAATTTATTCAATTATAAGCTATATTTAAATTGCCAGATTTGGGTAAAGTCCTTTGAGGGACATAGATGTTCCTTATTAAGTGCCATCCAGGATATCAGGCATAAGAAACAATGTACCTTGATTTAATAGGCAGTAAGAAGAACAAATTAGCATCCATGGATTTATTCTTTGGAAAGTAATCAAGTGGTTTAATTTTATTTGATACTGATTTCCAAATGATTATTCTGGACATAACTTTAAAGGGAGACATAAAAATGAAATGAAGACTGTTTTTTTCTATATTTATTAATTTCTCATATAGCAATATAATTTCCTTAGTATCTGCAAAAAGATTTTAAAATGTAATTGGTGATAAAAAAGGTCAAAATGTGTAGTTCTATTATTGCTTTTCCTAAAGAAATTGGATTAATCAGACAGATGTAAGGTAAATGGGGCAAAATAAAAATGATTAAAAAACTGAACTCCCTAATAAAGAAGGAAATTACTGAGAAACCATGAACAGCTAACCAATCTGTAACAAGCAATGGTGATAGGTAAAGGCTGGAATCATGTACTCTCACAGCTTGTAGATAAATTTATCACATAATGTACCCTTTTCAATGTGCTGTGACTCATTCCATGTTACCACCTATAAAATATATTTTAGATTTTATTTTATGAGTGATATAAAATAAATACCTTTAAGGGGATCAATCTTAAAAATCTAAACAATGTAGCCTATGAACAGAAGCCAACAGTTAGACAGTTCTCTTATTTCTATGCATAGTCTTAGGTTTGTGATTTCCCAGTACCCACCTCTTTTGGGGAAATGATGTCTTCCTAGTTTCATGCAGTGATAGTTGGACTATAATTAAAAGTGCACATTGGCCCTCATCATGAAGTTGAACAGGTCATTGGCAGTCTTTTTAACAAGTCCTTTATCTTACAACTCCAGTATTGCAAAGAAAATGTATAACCAAACCCTCTCACTTGGGACATTGGATCTTTTTTTATTAAGTTTATTGGGATGACTGATTAACATGATTTTATAGGTTTCAAGTGTACCATTCTATGATACATTATCTGTATTTGTATTTGTTCTAACCACCCAAAGTCAAATCTTCGTCCAACATCATGTATGTGACCCCTTTCACCTTTACCACCCCAGCCCTCTTCCCTCTGATAACCACCATATTGTTGTCTATATCTATTAGATTTTATTTGTTTGTTTTTTCTTGTTTGTTCATTTGTTTCTGTTAGTTTTTTTTTTTTAAGATTTATTTATTCATTTTTAGAGAAGGAGAGAAATATCGATGTGCAGTTGCCTCTTACATGCCCCGTACTGGGGACCTGGCCCGCAACCCAGGAATATACCCTGACTGGGAATCGAACTGTCAACCCTTTGGTTCACAGCCCACACTCAATCCACTGACCTATACCAGCCAGGGCTGTTTCTGTCAGTTTTATATCCCACACATGAGTGAAATCATGTGTTTCTTACCTTTTTCTGACTGACTTATTTCACATAGCATGGTATTCTTAAGATCTATCTATGTTGTCATAAATAGCAGTATTTTACCTTTTCTTATGGCTGAGTAGTATTCCATTGCATATATGTACTTAATTTTCTTTATCCAGTCATTTATCAAAGGACACTTCAGTTATTTTCATGTCTTGGCCACCAGGAAAATACTGCAATAAACATAGAATATATATCTGCAAATAAATGATTTCAAATATTTCAAGTAAATACCTAGAAGAGGGTTTCTGGGGCCTATGGTATCTCTATTCTTAATTTTTTGAGGAACCTCCATACTGTTTTCAATAGTGATTGTACCAGTTTACATTCCTACCACCAGTGAATGAGGGTTCCTTTTTCTCCACAACCTCTCCAACACTTATTATCTGTCTTATTGATAATAACCATTCTAACAGGTGTGAGGTGGTATCTCATTGTAGTTTTGATTTGCATTTCCCTTAAGGCTGGTGAAGTTGAGCACCTTTTCATATATCTGTTGGTCACTTGTATGTCTTCTTGGGAGAGGTATCTGTTCAGGTCCTGTGCCCTTTTTTAATTGGATTATTTGTTTATTTGGTGTTGAGTTGTATGAGTTCTTTTTTTTTTTTTTTTTTTTAAAGAATTTATTTATTTATCTTTAGAGGGGAAGGGTAGGAGAGAGGGAGAGGGAGAGAAACATCAATGTACGGTTGCCTCTCGTGTGTCCCCTGCCGGGAACTGGCCTGCAACCCAGGCATGTGCCCTGACTGGGAATCGAACCGCGATCCTCTGGTTCGCAGGCCCGCGCTCAATCCACTGAGCTACACCAGCCAGGGCTAGTTGTATGAGTTCTTTAAATATTTTGGACATTAACCCCTTGTCAGAGCTGTTTGCCTATCTTCTCCCATTAAATTGTCTGTCCTTTTGTTTTGTTGGTCGTTTCTTTTGTGATGCAGAAGCTTTTTATTTTGATATAGTCCATTGATTTATTCTTGATTTCAGTCCCTTGCCTTTAGGGTCAAATTCATAAAATCTTCTCTAAGGCCAAGGTCTGTAATTTTAGTACTTATGTTTTGTTCTATGTAATTTATTGTTTTGGGACTTATATTTAAGTCTTTGATACATTTTGAGTTAATTTTTCTGTATCGGTACAAACAGTAGTCTAATTCCATTCTTTTGCATGTGACTTTCAATTTTCCCAGCACCATTATTGAAGAAATGTTTTTTCTCCTTTGTATGCTTTTAGCTCCTTTATGGAAAATTGTTTGCCCATATACATGTGAGTTTATTTGTGAACTCTCAATTCTGTTCCATTATCTATTTTTCTGTCAGTACCATTTTGTTTTGATTACTGCTGCTTTGTAGTATAATTTGAGGTCAGGGAATGTGCTACATCCAGCTTTGTTTTATTTTCTCAGGATTGCTTTGGTTATTTGGGTGCTGTCATGGTTCCAATCAAATCTGATGACTTTTTTGTTTTAGTGAACAATGCAAAGATGGAAAAGGTGATTGAGTTTTATTCTAAACATGCCTTTCTAGTGACTGGGAGTTTCTGGTGTAATAATTTCTGGAATTTCCAGGGCTCTCCCAAACTCAGTTTGTTCATTTTACTTCTACATTATAGTGAGAATCCTTGTATCTTTCCAATTAATCTTTATTTGTGTAAATAGGGTCACTTACTATTGCTTACATATAAAACAGCAGATGGCTAAAATTACAAAAGCCAAATACAAACAGCCCAATTTTCTTGGTAAACAGATCAAATTTATACTTCACTAAAGACAATTTCATGCCAAATCTATCACATATTATCAATGTAAAGATCAGGCTAACTTTACGTCCATAGTCATTAAAGTTAATTTGTTTTCTTATCCATTTAACTAACCAGTGTAATAACCTATCTCTCCAAAATCTATCTCATACCTAGCTGTTTCTCTCTATCATTACTGACACAAAGCTCCATTCAGGCCACCATTCTCTCCCTTTGCTTAGCAGACCCAATATTCTTTTTTAAGTTACTCTGTTTTTTTGTTGTTGTTGTTCTTTTTTTTTTTTTTTTTGCTCCAATCAGCATCTAAGGAAGTATTTTAAAAATATAAGTTCAGTCATTTCACCCCACTGTTAAACTTCTTTAAGAGCTGCCAATTGTACTTCAGACAAAATTCAAATTACTATGATTTGCAATACCTTGGGTAATCTAGCCCATGGCTCATTTTTAAACATAATCTCATACCTTTGTTTTCACAAGTCACTTCTTTCAGTTTTTAAAAATTCCCAAATTGTCCGCCACTTCTGGGCTCTCAGCTTAAGTGGCTTCCCCTCAGAAAATTCTTCTCTAAATAGTCTATTTTTACTTATGTGCCCTTGTTTGTTTACTTCATTGCTTTATCATATTTTAAGTAAATAAAAGTTATTTTTCCACTTATTTATTGGTTGTGTAGTCACTGGAGTATAAAATCCATGAGGCCAAATTGATTCACAAAATATCTCCAGGGGTGGCACGATGCTAGCCCACAGCAGCTTCTCAATAAATCATTTTTGAACTAATGAATGCATATTTTCTAGGTAGATCTGAACAGAATTGCTTTTCTTTTAGTAACACAGCGTACTATCATCTTTCCTTAAAAGTGCTTTTTGTTTCAACTCTATTTCATGTTTTAGTGCTTGAAAATTTCATGCAAACCTTTAGGTAAGCTTGTCTTTTATAGAGACAAAATGAATAGTATTTTGAAGTGTTAATGTCCGTCTCCTTTGTTTTGCATAACAGTAATGAGATTAAAATGAATACAATATAAGCAGGAAATCTACTAAAATTTCACTGGAGAATAGGCTTATAAAGTAATCATGGTGTCAAGGGGAACCTCACAAATCTTTTTACTGTAAGGCTTTGTTGTGTTAGGAACAGAGCACAGTTCCAAGATCTCATGCAGACAGTGGAACGCTATATATGAACTATTATGTGCTGTATCTGTTTGGCAAATCCCCATTTTGTTTCTCAGAACAATATACTCAAAGAAATGATTGAGTGAGAAGGAGAGAGAACTCAACACTTTTGAGAGGAAAAAACTCAAATTCTTCCACTTTGGAGAGATTAGGGTGGTGATTAGAACTTTACTAAACAGATAATTTCATTGGAAAAATCATCAGGTTTCATATAAAAAGTAGTATAAGGAGTGCTGCGCTCTTCTTTCTGCATCCAAGCAATATTTGTACACTCAGATGAAGAATAAATACAAGTTAAAAAGAAAGGTGTGGAGAACAAAGCTAGTTATAAAATAATGCTCTAAAAGTACTTAAAATATTTTTTAAATCACTTGCATGTAAAATGCGCCCTCTAATTTCCATTCAAAATATAATTTTCACATTAAAGTTGTAATGAGATGTCAAATATGATACACTATTCCATTTGTTGGATCTAGTCTGGGCAAAGAGATGAACATGGAGGAAGTTTATTAGTCCTTGGTTTCTCTTTGTTAGAAAAATATGGTGAAGATATTGTTTCAGTGAGGTAACTATAAAAACTTTATTATTGGAATGAGAAGAGAACACTGACAAGTTCTGGTTTTGCTTTTTGTTTTCTCTGGTCACATTGTAATATCACTAATTTTAGATTAAAATTATCTAGCTTATAAAGTAGCTACAGATAGTTAGCTTGTCACATGGATAAGACAGGTGTTCTAAATCCAGTTTAATAGGCATTATGAAATATCTTCTCTCCAGAAAGCATCAGGTAGTATAGCTTTTCATCAGTGTATATAGTTTCTTCTCAAGTAAGTCTCAGTTTACCAGGATACATACAAGCTGCGCAGACTGGGGGAGAAAGTCAGGTTTCTCAAAGATTAATGAGGGCAATCACTTGGAATTTATGGTAGAATTCAAATTGTGTTTCAATAGATCCAGTGTGGAACCCAGATTCTACATTTCTAACAAGATCAAAAATAATGCTGATAACGGATCAAACTTTGAGCAAAGAAGATATAGACTTCTTCAGGGCTGTCAAACTCATTTTCACTGGGGGCCACATCAACCTTGTGGTTGCCTTCAAAGGACCAAATATAATTTTAGGACTGTATAGATGTAACTACTCCTTAGCAGTTAAGTGAGAGCTCAGCACTGCCGCTGGGTAGAAACAAGGTGCTGGACCATATGAAACAAGGTGGAGGGCTGGATTTGGCCTGCGGGCCTTGTGTTTACCACCTGTGAATAGAGCATAGAGTTTTGAAGAAGTTCTTAATGAGTGAGCCTTCCCTTGACCAGAAATTGCACTTAAAACAAATGTCTTGGGATTTTTAATAGAGATATTCCAAGAACAGGAACACCCTGTTAGAAAAATTGTATAGATAGGAAATTATCTATTTTTGATGGACATTAATAACTATTATGATTTTTGTAGGGTTATTGATCACTCACTATGTAGTAGGTAATCTGCAAGAGTTTGCTATATATAGTTGGTACATTTCAAGATGTATTGCTGGTTAGTGCAAATGTATAATTTTGGAAGTAATAATTAATGGCATCATCTTCTCAGGAAATTGAATCTTTGGGATGCTTTCATATATAACCACTAGACTATTGCGTGAAGACTTACTGCAAATAATATTACCTCCATGCTTCTGTTCTGCTGCGTAAACTCTGACCTGCTTCTTTCTTGCCAAAAGGAAAGCCCTCCCTATTTCATGTTTTCAGCTAGTAGGAAGGTGTTCCCAGAACAGAGGGATTATGACCATAATACTGCAAACCTTTATTTTTCAGAGTAAACAGAACCTGAAGAAGAGGAAAGTACCCAGGTGGATCTTCAGATGGATGGTGAAATATACCCTTTACATGTCACTGTAATCATACTGGGCCCTACTGTTCAGTCTGACCTTTTCTTCTAAAAATATCCCCAATATTGTTTTTTCTCTCATGAGCGGTTCATTCTCTCCCTCCATCTGACATACTTCAACAATGCCTGGTTCTTCAGATAGGTTTGTTAATTAGGGCAAATTCATGTTCTTTTGAACTATGACCTTAGACCCTGAGTAAGTCAAAACTCATGGCTGGGTAATGTTTTCAGTAAAGTTACACAATCTGTGACATTTTTCCAAACACTGGAACTTTTTTATTTATGTTAGGATTTTAAAAATATATTTTATTGATTATACTATTATAGTTGTCCCATTTTTTGTCCCCTTTATTCCCCTCTGTCCTGTAACCCCTTCCCACCATCATTCCCCTACCACAGTTCGTGTCCATGGGTTATACCTATAAGTTCTTTGGCTTCTCCATTTCCCATACTATTCTTAACCTCCCTCTGTCTATTTTGTACCTACCATTTAGCTTCTTATTCCCTGTACCTTCCCCCCATTCTTCACTCTCCCCCTCCCCACTGGTAACCCTCCATGTGATCTCTATTTCTGTGAATCTGTTCCTGTTCTAGTTGTTTGCTTAGATTGCTTTTGTTTTTGTTTTGTTTTTTTAGGCTTGTTTGTTAAGATTGTGAGTTTGTTGTCATTTTACTGTTTATTTTTTCATCATCTTCTTTTTCTTAGATAAGTCCCTTTAACATTTCATATAATAAGGGCTTGGTGATAATGAACTCCTTTAACTTGACCTTATCTGGGAAGCATTTTATCTGACCTTCCATTCTAAATGACAGCTTTGCTAGCAGAGTAATCTTGGATGTTGATCCTTGCGTTTCATGACTTCATATATTTCTTTCCATTCCCTTCTTGCCTGGAAGCTTTCTTTTGAGAAATTGCTGATAGTCTTATGGGAAGTTCTTTGTAGGTAACTGTCTCCTTTTCTCCTGCCGCTTTAGAGATTCTCTCCTTGTCTTTAATCTTGGGTAATGTAATTATGATGTGCCTTGGTGTGTGCTTCTTTGGGTCCAACTTCTTTGGAACTCTCTGAGCTTCCTGGACTTCCTGGAAGTATTTTTCCTTTGCCAGATTGGGGAAGTTCCCCTTTATTATTTGATCAAATAACTTTTCCACTTGCTGCTCTTCCTTTTCTCCTTCTGGCATCCCTATGATTCAGATGTTGGAACATTTAAAGTTGTCCCAGAGGTTCCTAAGCCTCTCCTCATTTTTTTGAATTCTTGTTTCTTCATTCTTTTCTGGTTAACTGTTTATTTCTTCCTTCTGCTCAAAACTGTTGATTTGAGTCCTGTTTTCCCCTTTACTGTTGGTTCCCTGTACATTTTTTCTTTATTTCACTTTTCATAGCATTCACTTTTTCTTCTATTTCACAACAATACTCAACCATCTGTGAGTATCCTGATTACCAGTGGTTTTAACTCTGCTTTTTATAGGTTGGATATCCCTTCATCACTTAGTTGTATTTTTTCTGGAGCTTTAATCTGTTCTTTCATTTAGGCCATAATTTTTGTCTCAGAACACCTGTTATGTAGGAAGGGGCAGAGCCTTAGTTACTCACTATGGTTGGACAACCCTTGTAGCTGTGTTGTGGTACTGTCTGTGAGGCAGGGGTTCACGCAGGAACAATTTCACTTGCTCAACTCTTGGCTGGCTTTCAGTCACTTCCTCTGCTATCCACAATCAAATTGGGTGCTTTTGGTACTAATTCTTGGTGGGTGGTTTTGTGTACATTCTAGGACACTGTGGGTCTTTCCAACAAACTCTCCTGTGAGGCTTGGAGTTTCTCCTGCCACCTCGACCCCTACAGATTTTTTCAGTCAGAGGTTTTGAGGCTTTATTTCCCCGAACAGGATCCCTGAATTGAGTGGTCTGTCTTGTTCCCCAGTTGTTCCTCCCGGTTTATCCACTCGCAAATGCGGGGCTATTCACTCCACCAGCTGCCACCTTGCCACAAGTCTTCTCCACCCAGGCTACCCATCTCTGCCCCTCCTACTGGTCT
Organism: Glossophaga mutica; assembly: GCA_039655065.1. Taxonomy (NCBI): domain Eukaryota; kingdom Metazoa; phylum Chordata; class Mammalia; order Chiroptera; family Phyllostomidae; genus Glossophaga; species Glossophaga mutica. The sequence goes on from CM077310.1 coordinate 92,688,766, forward strand.
GGATGAATGTTTCTTCTTTAATTCCTTGGCTGTTGGACTTCTATAGAGTTTAATTTTTTGGAAGTTCTGGTTAATTTTTGTTTTTAAATTTGTTGTTGCCCTTCTTTTGGTTGTACAAGGAAGCAAAGTGTATCTACCTATGCCTGCATCTTGGCTGTAAGTTGGATATGTTCCAAACGTTAGAGTTTTGTGTTAAATTCAGCATGTGGACTGTTTAAAGCACAAAGAGAACATGTAAGAATTAGTTATTTAATGCTACCCACAGATCTATCTGAGTCTCGAGACTGGCTCAAACATTACAACATCTCATTTGTATGATATAATTTAATCCTAAAAAACCACCATATCCATGTAAGTTAGATTTTGTCTCCATTTCCTGCAACACTTTAAGCAAGGAAAGCAACTAAAGCTCAAGAAAATTAAATCACTTTTGCAAAGTCAGATTGCTAGTAAATGATACAGCCAAAATGCTCACCAACTTGAATTTGGAAGATAACTCTAATCCCAGTGAAATAGCTAGTATTTCTTAAGCACTTGCTGTATACTGCTCAGTGTTCTAAGCACTTGGCATGTATTACAATCATTGATTCCTTACATTGAACCAAGAAAGTGGGAATTTTATAGGTGAAGCCATTGAAGCACAGAGATTTGTTCCAAAGTCATATAGCAAGTAAGTAAAAAACTAAAGTTCAAACTCAGGCATTGTCAGTCTATAGCTACACTTTAAAAACTACTTTTTTCAGTTACAGTTTACATCCAATATTATTTTGTATTAGTTTCAGGTGTACAGCATAGCACTTAGAAAATCGTATACTTTACAAGCATGCTGATATTTATAGTACCTAGTTGGCAACATGCATAGTTATAATATTATTGACTATATTTCCTATGTTATACTTTACATCCCTCTGACTATTTTGTAATTGCCAATCTCTATTTTTCAATCCCTTCACTTTTTTACCCACGCTTCCACTCTGTTGTCTGTATCTGTGAGTCTATTTCTGGTTTGTTAATTTACAGTGTTCTTTCGATACCATATATAAGTGAAATCATATGTTATTTTTCTACTGACTTATTTCACTTAGCAAAATACTCTAGGTTCAACATGCTGTCACAAATGGTAAGATTTCATTTCTAAAGCCACTCTAATAACCACTACCTTTCCATTTTTCTATGAGAGATATTAGTTTAAGACTAGATGGAGATAAGAGATAAGGGCGATCAATATTACTGAAATGTAACTTAATCAAATGATCTGGAAGTGGCAACTATGTACCGTATGGTATGAATCACCAAGTTACAGAGACTTGATCATTGTGGAAGTCTGTGTCAGGAGGTGGAGAGGAGGTCAATATGTTCAACGCCAATCCATGGAACTAAGTACACAGAAGCCTGGGAACTAGAGAGAGGATAATACTGCAGCAAGATTGGATCAAGAGACACATGAGGAGGATGTGAATTTCCAAAGCTGAACAAAGAATATTAAATGAAGAATTTCTTAGATTGTGGAAGACTGTGTCCAGAGCATGAATGTTGGGTGGTGGTCTGTATCAAAGCTAATCTCTTCCAACTAGGGTTTTAGTTTCTGTCTCCTGGAATTTCTCTCTTGATTTTTTCAAAGATAGAAATCATATATATTTAAGGTGTACAACATGATTTCACACACACACACACACACACACACACACACACTGAGATAATTACCACACTCAAGTTAATTAATATATTCAACTCTTCACATAGTTATCATTTGGATATGCATATGTGGTGAGAGTACCTGGAATCTACTCTATGTATTTTATTGTATTTTTTCCATTACCATTTATCCCCCTTATACCTTCTTCCACCTCCACCCATCATCCTTATACCTCACTGTGCCCCAATCACCACACTGTTGTTCATGTCCATGAATCCTGTTAACTTTTTGCTCCATACCTCCACATCCTAAACCCCCACTCAGAGCTGTCAGCCAGCTCTCTATCTATGAGACTGTCTGTATCTTCCTTGGTAGCTCAGTTTGTTCATTAGATGGAATATACCCTCTTTAAAAAATTTCAATATTCAATGGGTATCCAAACCTTAGAGTAAAGTTTGGTTCATAATTTTACATGACATAAAATAGGCCAAATAAGAGGAAGACAAAGTGTGAAATAAGTTATGAATTATGTGGAAGAAGAAAAGCTTATAAATGTGAAAGGCAGAATGTAGAACAGCTATTTTCAACTCAAGTGCCACAACACATTTTTAATATATGTAATACCTGACTATTTAGTCAGGGGCACTGACTTCTTTTCCCTTAGATTATCAAATAAAAAAGTGACAACAGCAAACACAACAAGGTATCCAGGGTATCCAGTGTGAATATCCTGTCTCAAACCATAAATATGTAGCTCATATCCTAGAGTTGCATCTTATTGGTCATGTTGCATAACAAGTTTCCATGTGACTGGTTAAAACTTGATACCAGAAATCCTTATATACAAATATAGGTACTTGATTTTTTAAAAAAGATATTTTGGAGCTATAATTACTATTTTTTTTTTTTGCAAATCAATAAAAATCATAATTTTTTATCAAATGAGCAAAAAATATATTTTTTCTGTGTGCCTGGGGGTTTTAGTATTAGTTTAGGCATGCCATGGAATGGAAAAGGTTGAAAATTGCTGGTATAGAATGACAGAAAATTATTTGTGAGCCCTCATATGTAGGAGGTAAGAGAGAGTTGACAGTAGAGATACTACTTTGTATCCACCACTTTCACCATCTTTCATTAGTTATTCTATCTGGTTTGGTAGTATACTTGGCTTGTCCACTGACCACTTGTGCCAATTAGTAAAGTAACTCAGCTTTAACTCACTCTATAATTACCTATGATGCTGAGGCTGGAATCTCCAATCATATTTCAGTTTTTCCAGTTGACTTTCTCTAATGCTTTGCTAATGATGAGGCCCTGGAGGAAGATAAGAGATTGGAAAGAGAAGAAGAAACTGTTCCTTCCTCCTTTCATCAGTGTTATCTCAGTAGTGTGTCTTCACTTCAGCAGTGGCAATTCATTCTAGTTAGTAACAGTTGATGCAGTTTAAATTGTTTCCTATATTTAAAAAAAACAGCCTCATTACACCCCCTCAGAGATACCAGAACAAGCCAACTACTCTAACATTTTCATGAGTTAAAAATATCAACACAAACCTATTGGCATCCTCTACTTAGCAGTCTGGGGTTTGTTTGTTTGTTTGTTTGTTTGGCTTTGCAGACTTCTTTGAAGCTTCGAAGTTTCAATGATTCAAGTCTCCTCACTGCCCAAGAGTGGAAGCTGCTCCCTGTAATTGCTACCTCTGTGATAGTTTGTTCTCTTTTGAATCTTCAGTTCTTCAGTACCTAGTCAACAATCTTTATATATATTTTCAATTTTTAAAATTATGTGTCTTTTCTCCCCTAAGTAGACTAAGACTAATACACCACATTTGTGACTTTGAAAAGTACCTTGAAACATAATTTTCTTATTATTAAAATGTTTTTACTGGACAAAATCCAAGCTTCTTTTTAGCTATGTGTTCTTTGACTACTTATATGCCAAACTGGGTATAAGAAAAGATCTGGAAGTCTTAGTGGGTTTTTCATTCACTACTGTGTTTACAAGGATTATCAGTCCCATCAAAAGCACTAAATGTCACCATGGTTGGTGTGGCTCAGTTGTTTGGGCACCATTCTGCAAACCAGAAGGTTGCTGGTTCAATTCCTGATTAGGGCACATGCCTGGGTTGCTGGCCGATGGTCCCCAGCAGATCAATGTTTCTCTTGCACACCCATGTTTCTATCCATCTCCTTCTCCCTCCCTTGTCCTCGCTCTAAGAATAAAAATAAATAAAATATTAAAAAAAACACTAAATGTGTTGGCTTATGAGAATACTTTGAAGTCAGAGTAAATTTTAATGCAATTTGGAAGAGCAAACACTAAACGGGTGCAATGTTGGTACATATGCTGGAATGCTAACTGGAGAAAGAAAGCATATGCCAGGACCTGAAGCATAATAACTAAAGAATAAGAAAACAATTATTACTATTATTGCTGTTATTTATTGAACACAGACTTTATACAACATATGACAATCCCTTTAAATATGTTTCATCCACATAGTAACCTATGCTGTTGGGAATTTTTATGGTCCTCTTATTAGTAGTGAGGAAGTCAATGCTCAAAAAAATTACATAGTTTGTCATCCACACTAAGGAAGAGGTGGGGCTGGATTTCAACACCAATCCTTGATGCTCCAAAGTCCACTTTCTAATCATTATACTTAATTTCCTGTTATGAAGGTGCTGGACCAACGAGAACATTGGGGACACTAATAGGGCCAAAAACAGATTACTGAGAAAAAATATTAAATACAAATGTCACATACATCAACTTCTGGTTGTTGATATATCTTTATTTGTTCTTTTTTTGCATTTGAATATGTTTTATAGCCTTTAACAAGTAACTGTTTTGTCACATCATATGTTCTCAAGTGTGAATTTTCTATCAATTATCATATATAAGCCTCCGTCACCCAGAAACATTACTGAAGTAGGTGCAGCAACTAACATACATCCTGCTTGTGAATTTATTCTTAAATCCTAAAGATAATTTACAACTGCATGAGTTGCTGATACTTTGTTAAATTTTGATTCACATACTTTAATATTCTTTGAGTTAGTGAATTCAAACAAAGTTGAATTTGTTGGAAAATTCAAAAAAAGAGACTGATCTAGGTAATAAGTATACTTCTTATTCTTACTTAAGATAATTGGATAGAAATCAGTCCTTCTAATTAATACCAGGCAAGGTATCATGAAATTCTGTCCAAATGAATTACATAATGAAGAAACTAATATGGCTAACAAAATCATATTGTTTAAATCTTGAGTTTCTTTGTGTTTTGTAAAATAAGCTGGCAAAAGTATTAATAAAAATGTACATGAACTATTTTCTAAACTTCTTGTTCCTTTTCTAAAAATTTCTTTTCTAAAAATTCAGGAAGATTAGAGGCTACTGTGTGCCCATCCATCGGGGAAGTTATCGGCTTTAATAGGGTGGAATCTATGAAGCGCTCAGAGCTCCTGAGGGATCCATCCTGCATAAGTATGGGTTATCACTATTATAAAGTAGCAAATGTTCCTGGGGATGTGGTTAGACTACTAAGAAACTCAGTCGAAAGAATCAGTAAAGAAAAAAAGAGAAAAAGGAAAAAAAAAAAAACTAAAGAATGTTAACAAAAAAAGTGCTGTTATAAGAATTAGTTAGACCCAAGGTGAAAAGACAGACATTTTATAGGTTACTAATTAGAAGCTGATCTTTCCCCTTTGATCTCTCTGGTGCCTGTAAATCTGCTGGATTTCCAAATGCGCTGGAAATCTGAGGGCCGTCTTTCTCATGACATATCAAACATCCCACCCTAAGACACTGCCAAAAATACCACAAAAAGAATGGCCCTTCTCAGTACCCCAGATCGATGGTATAATAAAAATATTCTTCCAATTATTTTAGGGCCTTAAAAAAGAAAAGAAGACACAGTTTAAGTTCAGTTCTGAAAAGGAGTAAAGCTGTCAGGGAAGATTTTTTTGAATGGGTTGGCCATTCCTAGTAAAGATTTTTTGAAGAAAACTTTTCTCACTTGTTAAAAGCATATATTAAAGGAAGGCAGAACATTCACCTCTTTACATCATACTAGCAGTGGAAAAATACAGTAGAAGTTTGTGGAGTAATTTGATATCTAATAATATTCAGACAAAAGACATAGGTAAATACAGGAATACTGAACTCAATTTTGTAGTGGCATCCAAAGCACATATAAAGTTTCTTCAGGGGACTGTTTGAGGGACTAAGTGCTAAGTGCATTCCTTCCTAAGTTTTATCTCTAGAACAGACCACCTCAGCTCTCCTTCATAGGCTTCCCATAAAAAGTCTATGCAAATGCTTACTTGCAGTGAGTGGTAGATTGTCAATGACTAAGGGCAGAATTAAACATGTGGAATGAGCTGCAAGATGCAGATGGTTACTCCTGTCCCATCTGCCTTCCTTTAGCATGTAAGCAAGGGTATGGTTAGTAATCAGGATAAGAGGAAATCCTTTTTACTCAGTGAGAACTATCTTCTGAAAGGAGTCAGTATCAATCTATTGCCCCCAGAAAGGGTCCCCTTGAAAATTATTAAAGTCTGCCTGAGCACGAAGGCTTTTCTAATTTGTGTGCAGTTTGTCTTGTTTATTTATTCAGATGTATTACTCTGTTATGAAGCTATCCCTAGTGGTGTGTTTCTGACCCTTGGTCTTATTTAGCATTTACATCACACTTCTACTTTAATGAAGTTATGCTGCAGTCATTTTTACTAGTTAGTCCCCACAGTTCCCCGGTGAAACAGAACAGCACTATTACAGTTATTTCATAGAAGAAGAAAAATCTCAAGCAGGGTGTGGAAGTATGGCAATTTTTTTTTTAAGATTTTATTTATTTATCTTTAGAGGGGAAGGGAAGGAGATGGAGAGAAATATCAATGTATGGTTGCTTTTCGTGTGTCCCCTGCTTAGAACTGTCGCTGGGAACTGTCCTGCAACCCAGGCATGTGCCCTGACTGGGAATCAAACCTCGATCCTTTAGTTCGCAGGCCTGTGCTCAATCCACTGAGCTACACCAGCCAGGGCCTGCAATTTTTAATTGATACATTTATAATTAAGGGATATGCTTTCAAATGTTCATTATTTCACCAGGTAAGCCAACAAAAGTGTTTGGAAAAAAAAATGAAGGATTCAAATGCACTTATCTAAATTCACTAAGGATTTGTGTCCATTGCCTTTTAATACAATAAACATGTATGTTTGTAAAATAACTTGTTTAAAAGCTCACAAAATATCCTCAATACATAAGCATATGCATACCTTCAAATATTAAGCTAACAATACATTTTTACTAAGAGAAGAGATAAATGAATTGGTTTCTATTTTTGTCGCAGGATTATCTTCCAATTTGTATTTTTCCCAGGACATAAACACCTCACAGGAAGAGGATATACTCACCATTTTTGGTTTAGTTGCTTTCTGCAGCTATTTCTGCATTGATATGTATGGCTGGCATTTATGCCTTTTTTGCCCTAACAAAGACTCAGCAGTTGCAACAGATTCATGCGCAGCTTTCCCCCTTAAAACCAGTTATTTTTGCACTATCTACCAATAGATTACTTAGTCACGGTAATTAATTACATTTCTTATTCTGTCGTTACAACTGGGCAAAAGTTTATCTAGCTAGTTTCTTCGTCTCTAAACTCTATTTCATTCCAAGTAACTGATTCAAAAGGACTTGCTAAACACTTATTATGTGAAAAGAACATTGTAGATAGTGGAGACAATGCAGTCAATCTAAGTGAGATCTCAAATAGTTGATATATAATGATATTTTCCCTGGGATTACCAAATATCTCTCTCTGATTTTACAAATGTATAGGCATCTCATACTTATCACTGAAACTTAATATGCTCACTAATTTTAAATGTGAGTTTCCCTTTCAACTCACCCTCTCATCCCTTGTAGACCAGCCTATGGCTTCCTCACTCTGGTGGAGTGGGGAGTGTAGTCTGCTTTCCCACACCTCTTACTCATTCCTTCTTTCATTTTCTTTGAGGTGTGTTGGGGTTGGTATTAGAAAAATGGGGGGAGAGGCTTACTTTGGCAATTCTCTGTCATAATGGTAGTTTCCTTGTGTGAACAAGTGTCCTTTCTTTGGGATGGTGTTGCTGTTCCAGTGTGCCTCCAAGAGGGGGGCCCCAAATAGGGATTTGGAATGAGTCCAGAACTCAGGGTGTCCAGGAGATATTAGAAATATATATAGGATGTCCTCACTTCCTTCCCCCTCAGGTGTGAGTTGGGGGAAGGGACACATGGAGCAGGAACATGCAGAACTATTTTGTACAGCCACAGCTTTGCAGCTAACCTATGGCATGGTCATTTAACATATCCATAACCTTTAACTGGTTGCATAGATATGTTGAATAACTGTGGCCATGCTTTGAGCCAGGGGGATTGAAGGGACTTCCACCCAAGATGTAACTGGGGGGCAGCTCCCCTTGATTACAGCGCCTGTGTGAGATCTTGGAGATGATTGGGTACAAACCATGGGGCCACACCTGCCCAGACTCATGATGGCAGCCCAGTAAACTTGGAATAATACAGGAATGTTGTCAGGTGTAACTGATTGTAGGAGGAGTTGGAAATGGGAGTATAGAGGAAGGTTGGTGTGGGGATTTAAACCCAGACTCTGCAGCCATGCTAGGAGAGAGAACCACGTGGTTTTGCCAGGGTGGGGACCCCTGCAGCTTTGATGGGAGGACCCCCATGGCTTTGGTGAGAGTGAGAATTCCATGGCTTTGGGGTGCACTCTTTGGCCACATGGCTTAAGAAGTAGGAGAGACTTTGCCTGGAAGAAAAAGGGTGAAAAGACTCTTGTTGATGGGCCATGAGAAGGTGCCTCATGGCTTTGGATTATCTGAAGATCCTGGTGGTGACACAGCTGATGGTGTGGAGAGCCTGAATCACAGATCTTTACTTCTTTCCTGAGATATGGTACCCCAGTTTAGGGCAGAGGGAGAAGGAAAGACTGTGTGTGTCTGTGGGTATTCTAAAGAACTTTGATATTTTAATGAAGACATTGGGTCACTACTTTAAGTCTGTATAGCTTTAAATAAACATTTCCTTTCCTTTTCACAATCTCTGGCATTGAGAAACGTCTTTCCTCTGGCAGTGGACAAGCAAACTTAGTGGGGGGGTCCTTCTGGTAATAGTATCTCGTACCCCCCTTGTCTCTGCTCTGTAACATTGCTATCCCCATTCGTTGACCATCACTGTTGACTCAGCCCATTTTCAAAATGTATGCAGAGCTTTGTAGAGGTGTCACCAGTCCCTTGTTGATATAGCACAGAATCTAAATCAAGTTCACTAACCGTTTATGGTCCTGTATCTTCCACATAATTTTTAGCTGGCAGCATTGAACTGAAGTTTTCTTATGAGTTCACAGCACAGCCAGAGCTCCCAGCCTCGAGGGCCACAATCTGTCTTTTGCCACCCTGATGTCATCTCTTGGAAACCTGTCACTCCAGGGATTCCCTGCCTTTTGTCCTCAGGTTTGACCACTCCGGTCTCCACAGTTTTCTCTTCCACGCTCACGCAGCAGAGTGGTGAACCCTAACTGGACAACAAAAATCAAATAGACGAACAAATTTCCTCCTTCAATGATTTTCAATTTTTCCAACAATTCTCTTAATAATTCTTTATTAGTTTTGTAGATAAACAGTAGAGTAACTTTCCCAAACAATGCACTTTGCCCAAAGGCAAAGTCTTTTCACACTTACTGATGCTTATCTCTCTTGTTGGTAATAATGGTTTGCTGGATAGTTTGCCCTTACTGCCCTGAGGTCTCACAAAGAAGTTCATTATGTTCAATTCTGCCTTCGTAAGTTTAGTTCTCAACTGCTCAGTACCTTGCAGAGCTTGGTTCAGGAGTGAGGCAGCGTTAAGAAAGAACTGTGCTAATACAGTTCTTCACTTTTTCTTCTTACATATGAATAAGACAATATTAGTATCATCACCAACATGCTCCAACTAATGGAGAAGCAAGGGCATATAACCTGAAGGGTTATAAATGGAGTATGATAACATACCAGAAAGGATACTTATTTGTGAAGGAGTGAGTCAGGCAAGCAGTATGGAGAAGCAGATAATCGAAGGATGCACTAAAGAATGAACAAAACTGTGAAAAATAGCTCCACGGCTTATCTCTCCAGAGAAGGTGGTGACTTTTTCAAGTATCATGCCAATTTTTATTCTTTCTCACTATCAAAGCAAAACTTTTCTCCAGAGGAATCTGAATAGGCAAAAATGACTTTATTCAACACTATTATAATAAAGGAGAGATTGGATCCAAGTTCACTGAAACAAAAGATTAGAGAATTTATAAGCACAGGGTGAGCTAGTGGAAAGTACTAGAGGAAAGTAGGGGGAGAGGAGATTTGATTAGTGGGACATGTTTAGCACGTTGAGTTATTCCTGTATTTGCATGTATTTTTCTCTGTGATTAGGCCACCTGAGTTTGCTAATTGCTACCTGTGCTATGTCAGCCTCTATCTGAACCCTAGCCTAAATTAGCCTCTGCCAGCTCACAAAGACTGGGAAACAAGTATGCTATCGCCTTCAAAGTTTACTTCAATAGATGGTTCCCAGGTCCTTGAGAGAGATATTTCCTGTGCTGTAAAATTGGCAAAAGATACAAAGAAAATGTATACATACATCTCAAAAAGGCCAAGAAAGAATTTACAATTGCAGTTTTTAAATTCAGTGCTCTGAAAGGGAAATCAGGGACCTAGAGTAGGAAGAAAGCTGAATACAGTTAGTTAAGCTAAGGAGAATAAGACCATCTTAATCACCACTCTTTGGGGTGAGGAATGACAAATGTTGGTCAAGGGATTAAACCATAAAGGGGTGAAGGAAGCAGACTGTTATTATCAACTTTCCAGGAAACAGAGAGTTAATCTATGGAGTTTTCTACATTTTTATGTTAAGGGCAAGGCCAAAGTAATAGTGTTTCATGTGGTTCATGGATCAGAAGCCTGTTGTATTTATTTGAATAAATGGACAATGTTTCATGTGTTAAGAATTCTCATTATAGAATCAGACTGGCTTTAGTTAAAATTCTGTTGTAACAGAATGGACCCATTGAGGGGGCCCAGATACTGTCATTGAAATATGCCTCCCCCGCCAGGTCTTTCTGTCACTGTGGGTTCTTTGCCCACCGCCAGATATTAGCAAGTATGGCTCTCAATGCCAGAGTTTGGTGAAAAGGAAAGGAACTGTTTATTCAAAAGTTATACAGGTTTAGAGTAATGACAGAATACTGCCATTAAAATTTCAAAGTCTCTTTAAAACCCCCACATGTACACACAGTCCTGTCATCCCCACTTTGCCCAGTCAGGCCAGTCACGCCAGTCAGAGGTACTGTATCTCAGGAAAAGAAATAGAAGTCCATAGCTCAGCTAGACTCCTGGTTCCTCCCAGTAATCTGTCCTCAGCTGGCAGGCCTCCCACGGTACCCAGCACCATCAGCTGTGTCACCACCACTTTAATCTGCATTTTTAATCCAAACCCCCATGGCACTTCCTCATGACCCGAGAGCCAGAGTACTTTCACCCCTTTCCTTCCAGCATAGTTTCACATTGTCCTCTATCCCTCGTGGTGGCCTGCCTTTAGTTTTAAATCCCAGTCTGGACCCTCCTCTGTAACCCCATTTCCAACTCCTTCTACAATTGACTACACCTGCCAGCATTCTCACATTTTTTTTTTTTTTTTCTCTTTTTCTTAGCTGTCATAGTCCCAGCAGGCATGGCCCTCTGGCGCATAATGAACCATCTCCAAGCTCTCATGCAGGTGCTGTAACCAGAGGAACTGCCTCCCAGTTATATCACTGGTTAAAGTCACTCCCCTCTCCCAAGCTAGACTTGTTGATATGTAAAATAATTATTTTTGCATATCAAGTATAAAGCTATCCTGCTGCTTTTGATATGCAAAATAACTCTCAATGGTTCTGCTCTATGTGTCCCATCCCCTAGCCAGACTTGTGGTAGTAGGGATATCCCATATTTCCCAACACCCCAAGTTCTGGACCTCATTACAAATCCCCCTTGGTGGGGTCCTGGCTATACCCTGTTACACTGTCCTTAAAATTAATTTACTATAAAAGCTAGAAAATGTACTTAATGCTTCTACTACAAATAATTATTCCTATCTCAGTGCATTGAAAGAACTAAATAAAATGACCTAAGGAACATTTTCTATACAGGCTTGCTTGACACCTGAGGAATGCTCAGGAAAGTGTGGGTACTTTATGAGTACCTGAATGAGGTGTCAGCCCTTAATTGGTCTATTGCATAAAGTTATTCTCATTCTCTCATCTCAAACCCAGCAAATAAGCACAATATATTTAGTCACATTCTTCAGGGCAAGATACAGAAATTACTTAAACACATCATGGTTATTATTATTATTATTATTATTATTTATATTTTAAGTTCACCTATGGTTTATGAAATGATAATTATCTCAGGTAGAGGTAACCTTAAATGGGATTACTCCAAGAAATAAGAAAGTTTTTACTTTTTCTTTAGAATACTCTCTCATTCCTTTAGCCTTTACCAATGTTATTTGAATAGTTACTTTTATCAAAACTTTATATGTTCTTATTACCTTACTACTTTGAGTCTTCAGGGAAGTTGTAATTACATAAGCACTAAAGGCTTTAGAAGTGAAAATCAGTAAAGAACATAGTTAAAATCATTTCTCCACAAAAAGAAAAAAAAAAACAAACTTCCTCAAGCCACCAGCAGAAGAGATTTTTCTTCAAAACAAAAGAATCCTGCTACTCCAAGAGCCCTTCACTAAATAAGTAAGAATTTTCTAGTTTTCTGTTTTGTCTGAAATGCTAAGCATCCTGTATAACTGGTACTGATGGCCTCGGCAGGAAAGATACCAAATAACCTTTCAGCCTGGAAAGTAGGGCTGCAACCCTTGGTCAGTTCCTGAAAAATCCAGCATTGACTAGAACATGAGTACAAATATGATCTGCATGCTGTGGCTCAAATTATATTTTTATTTAATTCTCCTAGAGCAACAAATTACTTTATAAAAGCTTATTATGTTCTTAGCTCAGTTTGATGTAATTACATGATATTGCCAAAGATCAAGATTGGTATTTGTTACATACTGAATGTTGATGCCCTCTTATAATTCACATCTTAAAATCATAACCCCTAATATATTAGGCTGTAAGGCTTTTGGAAAGTGATGAAGTCATAAGGGTGGAGCCCCCAGGAATGGAATCAGTTCCTTTATAAAAGAGATCCCAGAGAGATCCCTGTCCCTTCTGATTTGTGAGGATAGAGCAAAAAGATAGCCATCTGTAAACCATAAAGTGATCCCTCGCTATATATTGAATGTGATGGTGCCTTGGTATTGAACTTCCCAGTGTCCAAAACTATGAGAAATAATTTCTGCTGTTTATAATTCATAGTCTATTATATTTTTGTTATAGTAAGCCAAAAGGACTAAGACATATTATTGTTACCATTTTTCTAGATGAGGAAAACATATTTCCAAGGTTAATATGAGATGGGAGAGGGTTTGCATGCACACATCTGAAATTTTTCAACAAATGTTAAGAAGAAAGAACAGAAAACAGGTCAGTAAGTCCATAACTAAGGGAAGGGGTGCTTTTGCAAGAGGGGACAGCATATGTCTTGTATATGGGTAACGTTTCAAATCAAATTCAGGAATCTATGAAGGAAGAATTGTCTTCTCTTTATATAGAGGAAGCCAATTTGTTGATGCTCAGAGAAGATACAGATTTAGTTTGATGGTCTTGTCAACTGAGATTTAAATTGATAATTTTAACAGATGTTTTCCTCCTCTGTGATTCAAAAAGAAAAAAAATCACCTTCATTTTATTTCTTAGAGACATTCGGCAAAATATCAATCAGATGCTGTGTGTTGTGTGTTGTTGGCTTGTGCATCTGAGACCTGAAATTAGGGAGATCCTTCTGGTGGTCGAGAGGGCTACACCCAGCAACTCAGAGGCCATAACCATGCCACAGAACAGTTATACTAGTTGCATCGCAAGCTAGTTATTATATTAGTTACATTGTTTGAATTACGATGAGAAAAGGGAAAGATGGGAAGTCAAGAGGCTCATGAACATTCAAAAAGGCAAGAAAGATGACTGGTCTGAAGATTAAACTACCATAAACAGAGCCATGCTGAGAAAACACAAATGAAAGGCTATCCAGATGCATGAAAACAGAAATACCAAACAAATAAGAATAGACTCCACAAGGAGCAGTACAGGCATATCTGCTGGACAAAAAGGGACAGTCCCAGGCTAATTTCCAGTATGATTAAACACACACACACACACACACACACACACACACACACACACACACAAGAAAAAGTGAGGGGGAAATGGGAAGTCCCTCTGGCCAAAGTTTATGCCCAGGGAAAAAGTGGTATTAAAAGTTTTTCCAACAGGAAAGAGAAAGGAGATAGCATGGAAGAGGAAGGTTACTTACTAAAGTCTGCTTTGTTGGAAATGACTTTGCTTGAAAACCACCTAAATATGAAAGGTTCATTAGGCTAACGGGCTTACATAACAAGAAGGACCATGTAACACATTCTGAACTGACAGCCAACTTCCGCCTGCCAATACTTGGTGTAAAGAAAAATCCCTCATCCCCACTTTATACAGTTTAGGGTGTTATCACCTGTGATACTGTCATTGAGGTGAAAGTGAGTGAGTTGGTACTTGTGACAGAAGAAGGCAAGGTTACTTGGACAATCAGAAAATGATGGTTATTAACAATGTGGAAAATGATGGGTACATAAATGCAGTCTTATTGGGTTGGCAGCAATTTCATATAAGTAAGTCCTTATAATTATTGAAGACTATGTACTGATCAGGAAAACTACTGTGATGTTTCTGAATACTATCACACAGCTTACATGTCTGCAGTCATCAAGAGAAGTATTTATTGGCCCTGTCTGGGTGGCTCAGATGGTTGGAGAGTCACCTGTGCACCAAAGAATTGAGAGCTTGATTCATGGTTGGTCAGGGCACATATGGGAGGAAACTGGTCGATGGTTCTCTCTCACATCCTGGAGGATGTTTCCCTGCCTGTCTTTCTCTCTCTCCCCGCCTCGCCCCCTCTCTCTCCCCCTCCCTCTTTCTTTCAAATCAATAAAAACTTATCCTCGGGTGAGGATTAAATTATATATACACACACACACACATACATATACATATATATAGAGAGATGTATATCAATTAAAAATAAAGATTAAAACAGGTTAGAATGTAGTCAGAAAGTAAATATTCCAAATTACTTACTGTTGACAATTAATCAACAAATGACTCTCTACAAGTGAAAATAATAACAAAAAATAAAAATACTCCCAAATGCTTTAGATAAAAAAAAATAATCACAGTAATTAATTTGATTAAATACCTAAGTCTGGAGATATTAAAATTTGTTATTTTTTCTATCTGATAGAATTAAATACTAACACTAAAATGTGTGCTATTATAAGAACTATAGAATTCAAAAAGCTGAATCTATCTAAGGTACATACAAATTATAAGAGTGGAGAAATCTGAAAATATAAAAGCCTTTACATGATTTTTCTTTACAATTCACAAAATATACCACGGGTAGCCATCCAGTCTGGAAAAACCTCCAATGAAGAGAATATGTTCATGAAATTTGTCATGAACAGGAACTGTTGCAGCTGTGAAACTTGCAAAGAGTGAATTACAATACTGTAGCCTGCTGGCAATTTAGCTTAGTCAGAATCACCGAAAATATATACATAATATTAAAATTTCGATGTCTTGTTCTTGTGTCAGAAATGACAATGAGAAGGAAAAAGAATCTATTGTCATGACAAAAATCTTAAGACCACACAAAACGGTGGAGTGTGTCATCAAAATAAAGACAGTATGAGCTTATCTTCCTGAAGAGTTTTATTCACACTCTAGCTAAAATTAGTTGAAAATGTGATTCTCCTATATTTAAAAGTAGTATTTTTTTCCAGCTTAATTTAGGAAAAATTCTTCTCTTTCTAGGCAAAGATTCTCTTTGCAAGAAGCTATACAACTTCATGAAGATGCAATCTTAATCAGATTAGTAGGTAAATCTACATTTCATAATATGTACTCTTTTACACATAGTCATAGTACCTGGGACGACTATCACATTGTTTATTCACTCCCACCAGAGGCAGAGAGATCATGAGCTGGGGACTCAGCTACAAAGACACCTAGAATACTACTCTCATTTTCTGATGTAGGAAAATTTATAGAATCCAACAAAATTAAACAAAAATTATTTAAGCACTACTCCTTAGTTCCCTATATCCATATTAATGCTGTACTTAATAAAACATTAAAGTGTCCTTGATTTGCTTGCTTTGAGTGGAAATATGATGTTTTACTTTTAAACTTTACAATGTAGTTGATATTTGGAAATTTATAATTAATATTTCTTTATAACCTTTGACTTAATGTCATCATAATGATAACCTGGCTTGAGTGAAAAATAGCAAAACTACAATGGAAGTACATTGGGGAATATATTACATTTGACCCAGAAATGCTACTTGCAAAAATTTATGCTACAGCCATTGAATTTTGTTTTCTAAAAAAAAAAAAAATATAGGAAACTGTCTAAATATGTATAAAGATATATTAAATAATTATGATATAATCACACAATGAAAAATTATGTAGTCATAGAAAATAATAAGGTTGTTTATTTATGTGCTAATGTGGTAAGATCTGTAAGACATTCTGTTATTAAAATAAGGCACCAAACATTGTATAGAACATTATGTAAAATATGAAGATATATATATATATGTCTAAAAAATGCAGAATTTATTTTTTTAGTATGTTCAAGGGAACTAGGTAGATGAAGACACAGTAGGAGGAATAATTTTCAATGTATATCCTTACTCGGGGGCCTGAGATTGCTGTTCCCAGGGGGAGGGACTGGGTGATGTGTTGGTTCAGACCTGCGACCCTCAGAAGGCCCTTCCTCCCAGCCAGGTTCCATTGCAGGCCCTGCCTTCTGCCCTTGCCCTCTCTAATCTCAGAGGTCAGCTTAAAGCTCAAAGTAGGTCTTGTCCCTCTCCTTCTCAGAACCTTCCATGGCTACCCAGTGCCCCAGGAGGAAACCCAGGTCCTAACCTGGCCGCAGGCCTTGCATGGTCTGGCCTGCCAAGGGCCTACCGTGCCCTCTTTTCTGACCCTGGCCGTTGCCTCGCTGCTTGCCCTCTTCCACTGCACTGGCCTTCTTCCTGCGGTTCCTCCAAGCTCAGAGGCAGCTGTGGCCGGAGGGCAACATCCTCCACGACCAGTTCAAGAGCTTCCAGAAGAGAAACATGATTGAGCCTGGGAGAGAGCCAAGTTCAAGTGCAAGTACAAAGTGAAGCTTGTGGAAAAGCAGGCATTCTGGGAGATCCAGTTGTAGCTGACGCTGTATGCCAGAGCCCTCATCCTTCAATAAAGCACCTTCTGACCACCAAAAAAAGAAAAAAGAAGAAGAAGAAGAAGCTGAATACTTTAAATTTTTCATTATGTCAATGCATTACTGGACAAGATAAGGTTAACTCAGCAGTCCTGAATTTCTCCCATTGCACATTTCAAAGAAATGTGTTTTCAGGCCTGGCCTTTGATAGACTCTTGGAGATCACCTTGGCATACTCTGCCTGAAAAGAATGATTTTGTATGACTTATGCATTAGTACATACCATATTTTTTATGATAAATACCTGTTTTTATATGCCTGAGACATCAAGTCATGACCTATCAATTAGAGAGCAGATAAGATCATCCTAACAGTGTTATACATGGTAAATACCTGGTTTTCCTCTGAGGCAGTGGAATTCGAGAAGCCTGGAGTGTGAATATCTAAGGGTCATCATGTAAACAGTGGACACGAAGGCTTGGGTGAGCTTCTATGGTTGGTGACATTTCTCAAATACTGCCATACATTGTTGGTGGGAGAATTTGGCATGTCTTCATGTGACTGGGAGGGGACACCACTGAAAGCTTGCACGTGTTTTTTTCTAATCTTTACCCCATCTGACTTTTGTCTTTGCTCATTTTAATCTGTATCCTTTTGCTGTAAATGCATTGCAATCCTGAATATAACGGGAGTCCTATGAGCCCTTGTAGCAAATCATTGTGTCTCAGGATGGTCTTGAGGAACCCTGATACAATTGCATATTCACAAAGTCAAAGTAAAATATTTAAAGTTTAAATAGCCTTTATCAGAATCACATCAATCAGTGAGTAAAGTTCATTATCATGCTAAGCAAAATAACCCTGTCAGAGAAAGACAAATACTATGTAATATCACATTTATGTGAAATCTAATAAACACAATAAATTGACAAAGTAGGACCAAAGGCATGGATAAAAGGTGGAGCCCAATGAAAATTAGAATTATCTAAAAATTAGAATTATCTTCTGGTGGAAAGGCCCCTTGTAGTAAAGGCTACTCTGGTAGATGAGTGTTCTAGGAACCCATCTGTTTCAGTGTACCAGCTGGCATTATTGTGAGAGGCTGCATTTGGCTTCAGTGAATTTTTTTGCAGACTCAATGTATTTGACCATTTCATAATGAGTGATTTATGAGTTAACTTGACCACACCGTGCTGAGTGGTCAGCATTATTTCTTTCTAGATTTTATTTATTTATTTTTAGAGAGAACAGAAGGGTAGGAGAAGTAGAGGGAGAGAAACATCAATGTATGGTTGCCTCTCAAGCTCCCTCTACTGGGGACCTGGATCACAATCCAGAATAGAACCAGTGACCTTTTGGGTCGCGGGCTGGAGCTCAATCCACTGAAACACACTAGCCAGGGCATGTTTGGCAGTTCTGGACCAAAAAGAACATGATCCCCATACCCTGCCCTCCCTATTTACCCGATCTCACCCCAAGTGACTATTTTGTTACCTTGGATTAAAAAAAATTCTCAAAGGGAAACATTTTGTTGATGTGGAAGAGGTAAAACAAAAAACTGCAGAAGTACTAAAAAGTATCAAAACTGATGAGTTCAAAAACTGTTTTGAGCAGTGGAAAAAAGTCTCAATAGCTGTATTGTATCAAATGGCAACTATTTTGAAGGTTACTAAAGTTTAAATATGTGAGAATAAATACACAGATTTTTATAAATAAATTTATATATATACACATTTTATAAATAAATTATAAAATAAATACACACATTTTTATAAATAAATTTTTGGGGGTCCCCCCTCAAACATGGAACACACTGACTGATTTCAGAGGGGAGGAGTGTGGTGGAACTGGAAGAGATTAGTCAAAGAACATGCATGCATGTATGTACAGCTCATGGAGACAGACAGCAATGTGGAGAAGGCCAGGAGGTAGGGACCAGATTTTGGTGGAGGTGGGCAAAGGGGAGAAAACGGGGTACATCTGTAACAGTGTCAATAATATTAAATAAATAAGTAAACAAACATATCATCTCGTGAGGAAGTATGGCATGTTTCTCTCTCTGCTTTGTATTTATCTAAAATGTCTACATTTAAGATTAAAATTCCCTGAGATTAAAGTTTTTCTTTCTTTTCTTAAAGAGTTTACTGAACTCCTACCATCACCAAGTTCTGTGCTGGTAGTTATGAGAAATCTTGGGATGAAGGCTTTGTCAAGATTACTGGCTAATTAAACAGATAAAACTAAGAGTGAAATTATTCATTTTTAACATAAGGAGTTATCATTATTTCATATATAAAGTGGATCAGAGGCTCTAAATTCCTGGCGTTTGAAGATTACTATTAAGAAAAGAATAAAAGTACTGTTTTATGAAGACAGATACTCTTACTGAACATGTACTATGCTCTGCTACTGGTGTGAGTTGTTTTACTTACATTTTCTCTAAAGCACTTCAAGGTAAAAACAGTCCTGTTTTACAGATGAGGAAACAGAGGCCCAGAGAGTGTAAGACCAAAATCATGTATTTAAAAAAAAATAAGCCAGGCAGTGAAAGACAAATACCATATGATCTCACCTTTAACAGGGAGCTAATCAACAAAACAAAGAAACAAGCATAATATAACCAAAGACACTGAATTTGAGAACAGTCTGACAGTGACCAGAGCAGGAGGGGAGGGAATTTCAGGGGAAAAGGGGAACGGTTTAGAGCAACAAGTATAAAGGACTCATGGACAAAAACTAGGGCGGGGTGGAAATGGGAGGAAGGTGGGGAGGGCTGGGGTGGTGGGCTGGGGAGGGGTAAAAGGAAACTGTACAATATCAACAATTAAAAAATATTGATTAAAAATAATAAATAAAAAAGTGGTAACTTTGTTCTATTTTGTATTTGCTAGTATAATGTACATACAATATAGCCATGTAATAATATAGGAATACATTGTCTAAAATTTCAAGCTTTATAAGTGAAGAATTCTCAGGTTTAGGGACACTAAGTATCACTCAGCCAGGAAGTGCCAGATCCAGAATCTGAACCCTCATCTCCTCAAACCTGACGATTGCCTTTCCTCCTCTCACTGTGTTCAGGCCCTCTGTGAAACTACATAGTCTCTATAAGACAGGCTGCAGTTAAATGATTGTAGAGAAATAACAATTAAATTAGTTTTAGAGTTTCACAAAAATAAAATATTACTAAAAAGTACACCTGGTCTTAAGAATTTTCAAGTATGCTTTATCTTTAAATATATACTAATTATAAAGGAAGGAACTATTAGAGTAGTAAGCTTTAAATAGTACAATATATATGCATATAAAACTGTCTAATACTGCACAACAATTACATACAGATGTGTATTACAAACAAAAGAAACTAAAATGTCTCTGGCATTCTCTATTTTCAACTAAAAATAAATGAGGGATTCCAGCTACATACTTCTCAGATTTGAATCCTTGTCTTGAAATATCTATTTTTAGTTTGAATGAATTGCTATATATTACAAGTAATCACAGAAACAGTTAAAAGTTGTCAAATTGTATTACTAGATAGTGCATATATGGCAACATCGTAGTTATTGACATAGGTATTAATTTCCAAGCAATTTCTTCAAATCTTTGAGATGGAGGCTAAATGCAGCTTTGTTTGATGACCCCAGCCAGCATTGAATGTTATTGAAGGATCCAACAGAAATTTAGAGTACTAACTAAATTAAACACATTAAAAGCTTATTGGAATCTCCAAATTATAGCCTTTGAAGACTCAAGAAGTCAGAAACACAAAGAGAGCTATATTTAACTGATTTAAAAGGGGGAAAAAAAACAGCAGAGTTGGAATTTACCATACAACACAGTGCTCATAATACAGAACTGTACTTTTCATTAATATCTATCCATGTATTCTAAGGAAGTTTCAACTTAAAGACAATGAACATTTCCCTTAGGACATCACTGTATTAAAAGTAAGGTGACTTTTATTTTTAATTGGGAAGAATGAGGAACTGCTTGAATCTTGTCGTACTTTGTAAGAACTAAGCAAATATTACCCCCAAAGTTGAGCCAGATGCAAAGATTTTCTCAAGAGGAGATTAGTGAAACACATGCATCTCATGATAAAAATTGGTACTGAAAAAAAGGATGAGATAACTCTCTGAGCCACCAACATTTCTATAAAAGATAGTGTACAAAGTCAGGATTACAAAACTATATCAAAGCTGTGGGACTGGAATTGTGCCACATGATGGGACTTTGCATACACTAAGTAGGGCCACTGGAAGTATGCATGGAAACTGAGTTAACGCTTATAGATAGCTTGCCTTAAATATTTAAAAAATAAAAGAAATAGCATAAGTGAGGCAGGAAACATTTCTTAATCTTTTATCACATTTCATTCAAGTTTTACAACAAAAGATCTGAATATAGTGAAGTAATAGAAGCAAATTAGTGGGTTCACTGAAGTGTTCTTAGCATGAAGAAGGAACAGATTATGATGTAGGATTAAAACTTCTTTTAAAGAGACTTCAAAATTGGTTTTAAAAAGTTTATTGATACTTACTGCAGTTTTGTAATTTTCTTACAAAATTTAAGATGTAACACCTTCATTTAGAATAAAGAGAATTTTTTTTCTGACTTCTTTATAATCATTTTTATTTTTATTTTATTTTTAAATATATTTTATTAATTATGCTATTACAGTTGTCCCATTTCTTCCCCATCATTCCCCTCCACCCTGCACACCCCCTCCCACCCACATTCCCCACTTTAGTTCATGTCCATGTGTCATAAATTCTTTAGCTTCTACATTTTCCACACTATTCTTGCCCTCCCCCTGTCTATTTTCTACCCACCGTCTATGCTACTTATTCTCTGTACCTTTTCCCCCTCTCTCCTCTGCCCACTCCCCTGTTGCTAACCCTCCATGGGATCTCCATTTCTGTGGTTCTGTTCCTGTTCTACTTGTTTGCTTTTGTTTTAGGTGTGGTTCTTAATAGCTGTGAGTTTGCTGTCTTTTCACTGTCATATTTTTTATCTTCTTTTTCTTAGATAAGTCCCTTTAACATTTCATATAATAAGGGCTTGGTGCTAATAAATTCCTTGAACTTGACCTTATCTGAGAAGCACTTTATCTTCCCTTCCATTCTAAATGACAGCTTTGCTGGATAGAGCAATTTTGGATGTAGGTCCTTGCCTTTCAAGACTTCAAATACTTCTTTACAGCCCCTTCTTGCCTGGAAGATCTCTTTTGAGAAATCAGCTGACAGTCTGATGGGAACTCCTTTGTAGGTGACTGTCCCCTTATCTCTTGCTGCTTCTAGAATTCGCTCCTTAATTTTAAACTTGACTAATGTATTTATGATGTGCCTTGGTGTGTCCACCTATGCTTCCATCTTGGCTGGAAGTCTGATTTCTTTATAATTGTTTTTAAGTAAGAAAACAAAACATTGCCAGGAATACATTCTTTTCTGGGGAATTAAAAATAAACCAGACAGGGTCCTTTAAAAGTACATGATAAAGGATTCTTTATCTAATAGTTTAGCGTAGGCGTAGTTATAAAAATGTCTAGCACATTTAGTACGTGATGTTGGATTCAAATATCAACGAAGTTGAGATTAAATTTGGGAATTTAGAAATGAAACACTCAGAGTGATGCTGCTCTTGGAATTGAGAACCAACTGATGCCTCTTCACATACGATTTCCAGTTGGGTTCTCATAAGTTCCCAGAGTGATTCACATGTATATAGAGAAGCTGGGGAATCTTTTAGGATAATCATCTGTGTTTTACTGACTCCATGTTTTATTTTGTGGTTTTTGGCTTGTTGAAAATGCCTTTAATTGAGTATGTTCTTCTCAGTTCTTTGTTGCCTTAAAAAACGATATTATAGTAGTACCTCTTTATCTACAGTTTGGCTTTCTGAGGTTTTAGCTACCTGTGGTCAACCATAGTCTGAAAGATTAAAATAATAATTGAAGAAATAATTCATAAGTTTTAGATTTCTGCGATTCTGAGTAGTGTGATGAAATCTCGCACTGTCCCACTCGGTCCCAACCACGATATGATTCATCCCTTTGTCCAGCATCCCCATGCAGTGTCTGCTCCCTGTGCGGTTGTCACTTACTCGTCCTCTCAGTCACAGGGCCTGTGTTCAGGTAACTAGTTTTTAATCCTCACCTGCGAATGTGTTTTTATTGACAGGAGAGAGGGGGGAGGGTGTAGGGAGAAGGGAGAGGGAGGGAGCAAGAGAGAAGGGGGTGCAGACAGAGGGGGGTGGAGAGAGACAGAGGGAGAGGGAAAGGAAACATTGATGGGAAAGAAATATTGATTGACTGGTTGACTCCCAGACTCTCTGCAGCTGGCAATCAAACCCGGGCCCTGACCAGGAATCAAGCCCACAACTTTTTGGTGTAAGGTGTGATGATCCAACCCACTCAGGCACCCAGCCAGCGCTAAGTAACTCTTTTTATTTTACTTAATAATTGTCCCAAAGCCCAATTAACCAGAGTAATGACGCTGGTTATTTGGATATGCCGAAAAGAAGCTACAAGTGCTTTCTTTAAGTGAAAAGGTGAGTACAGTACAGGATTTTTTGAGAGAGAGCAAAAGCAAAAGAGAAACCACACTCACATATCATTCATTGCAGTATATTGATATAGTTGTTCTATTTTATTACTAGGTTACTTTTTTACTGTACATAATTTGTACGTTAAACTTTAACATTGATATGTATACATGGGAAAAAAAACATAATATATATACAGAGCTCAGTATTATCCATGGTTTCAGGCATCCACTGAAGGGCAGGGGAGTCTTGGAATATATCCTGAAGTGGATAAGAGAGGGAGGCTACTGTATAAGCACTTTTAATATTGGGTTGGCCAAAAAGTTCATTTTCCCCCCATAATATTGCTCTAGTATCACTTAGTTGTCTTTAACACCATTAAAATTTTTTTCAGATTGTATTGTGACAGCCATCATAACAATGTGCATTTAAAAAACATCAAAATTGGTGAATTTTTGTGTAGCCATTTTAATATTGAAGATGGAAGAAAACATGCAACATTTTCACCATATTATGCTTTATTATTTCAAGGAAGGTAAAAATGAAACTGACACAAAGTAAAGATTTGTGCAGTGTATGGAGACAGTGCTGTGACTGATCAAGAGGTTTGTGAAGTTTTGTGCTGGAGATTTCTCTCTGGATGATGCTCCACAGTCAGGTAGCAGCTGATTGAGATCAAATCAAGATATTAATTGAAAAAAATCAATGTATATATATACCATGTAGGGAAGAGTTGACATACTCAAAATATCTGAATCAATATAGTTTTTGGTGAAAATGAAAAAATTTTCTTTTACTTTATGGAAAAAGACTAAGTGGACATTTTGTCCAACCCAATAAATGTTTTACAGGAAAGGACATCAATTACCATGAAAGACCAAAACTCAGAGCATAAATTTTGTGTTAGCTGCTATTCCAAAGGAAAATTTTAGTGAGAATATGTATAAGGATCCCTCTAGATCCTTGGGACAATGCTTACTCTGCCCACTAGACAAAGTTAATTCTCTTTTGAATTCTTCTCTTTCTTGTTTTAAACACTATTTATATAGCACTTATTTGGTAAATACATTTACTTATTTAAGAGCTCCATTATATATGTAATCTATGACACAACCCTTGTTCATATTATTGCCCTAACCTGCAATCACTAAAGAGATTCAATAAATATCTGTTGAATTAATAATTATGAGTTGAATGCAGAATAGAGTTAGTTAAGATTTATTTGAAGAGTATCATTTAGATTAAGAGTTTTTGTTTGTTTTGTTAAATTTATTGGGGTAACATTGACTAATAACATCGTACAAGTTTCAAGTGTACATTTCTATAGTATGTCATCTGTATGTTGCATTCTGTGTTCACCTCCTAAAGTCTTATCTCCCTTTGCCACCATATATCTGATCCCCTTAAACCTTTTAATCCATCCCACCTCCCTTCCTGCTTTGGTAACCAAATCTCTGTTATCTGTGTCTAGAGTTTGCTTTCTGTTTTATATACCACATACGAGTGGAATCATATGATTTTTTATGTTTCCATCTAACTAATTATGCTTAACATAACATTTTCATTATCCTTCCATGTTGTCACAAATGGCAATATTTCATCATTTTTTATGTTTCAGTAGTATTCCATTGTATATATGGACCTCATCTTCTCTATCCGATTGTTCGTTAAAGGATATTTAGGTTGTTTCCATGTTTTGGCTATTGTGTATAATGTTAAAATGAACATAGAAATACATATATCTTTACAAACAAATGTTTTCAAGTTTTTTGGGTAGATATCCAGAAGAAGAGGTTGCTGAGGCATCTGGTAGCTCAATTTTTAAATTCTGAAGGACCCCCACACTATTTTCTATAGTTGCTGTACCAATTTACATTCCTACCAGCAATGTGTTAAGGTTCTATTTTCTTCACAGTCTCTCTCACACACTTGTTATCATGTGTCCTTTTAATAATAGCTATTCTAACATGTGTGATGTGGCATCTCATTGTGGTTTTGATTTGCATTTCCCTTATAGAAAGTGAAGTTGGACATTATTTTTTAATCGGTTGGCTATTTGTATGTCTTCTTGGGAAAATGTGCATTTAAGTCTTCTGCCCATTTTTAAATTGGATTGCTTTTTGTTCTTGTTGAGTATATGAGTTCTTCATATATTTTGAGTATTAGCACCTTAACAGAGGCATTGTTTGCAAATATCGCCTCCTGTTTGGTTTTTTGTTTGTTTGTTTTGTTGCCATTTTTTTTGTTTTGTTGATGCTTTTTTTCTGTGAAAAAAAATTTAGTTATACATGGTCACATTCATTTATTTTTGCTCTTATTTCTCTTGCCTTTGGATTCAAGTTCATAAAATTCTATTTGAGGCCAAGGTACATATGTTTAATACCTATATTTTATTCTACATATTTCATTGTTTCAGGTTTTATATTTAACTCTTTCATCCATTTTGAGTTAATTTTTTGTGTATGGTGTGAAATAGTCATCACATTCAATTTTTTTTTTTTTTTTTGCATTGGGATTTCCAATTTTCCCAGCACCCTTTATTGAAAAGTATTTCTTTTCTCCATTGCATGTTTTTGGCACGTTTGTTGAAAATTCGTTGCTTGTATACCTATCAGTTTATATCTGGCCTCTCAATTCTGTTCCATTGACCTGCCAATCCCATATTGTTTTGGTTACTGTACCTGTTACAGAACAGACTCAAGGGGGGTGTATGATATACTATTACCGAAAGGACCCTCTACTAGGTTTGCTATGCCCACCCCCAGAGGAAAGACATCTCTCAATGCCAGAGATTTGTGAAAAGGAAAGGGAATATTTATTTAAAGCTATACAGACTTAGAGTAGTGACCTAATGTCTTCATTAAAGTCCTTTAGGATACCCACAGACACACACGGTCCTTCGTTCTCCCTCTGCCCTAATCTGGGGTACCATATCTCAGGAATAGAAGTAGAAGTCCGTGATTCAGGCTCCCGGCACCATCAGCTATGTCGTTGCCAGGATCTCCAGTTAATCCAAAGCCATAATGGTACCTTCTCATGGCCCACCAGCAAGAGTCTTTTCACCCCTTTTCTTCTGGGCAAAGTCTCTCCTGCTTCTGAAGCCATGTGGCAGAAGGGAGAACCCCAAAGCCACATGGTCCTCACTCTCACCAAAGCTGCGGGGCCCCACTCTGCCAAAGCCACATGGTTCTCCCCTCACATGGCTGCCACGTCTGCATTTAAATCCCCACGGCAACCTTCCTCTGCAGTCTCATTTCCAACTTCTCCTACAATCGGTTACACCTGCCAGCATTTCCGTATTCTTCCAACTTTACTGGGCTTCCATAATGAGTCCGGGCAGTTGCGGCCCCATGGCATGGAGCTAATCTTCTCCAAGCTGTCATGCAGGTGCGTAACCAGGGGGAGTTGCCTCCCAGTTACATCATGGGTGGAAGTCCCTTCCATCTCCCTGGCTCAAAGCATGGCCACAGCTATTTAACATACCTATGCAACCTGTTAAAGGTTATAGATATGTTAAATGACCATGCCATAGGTTAGCTGCAAAGCTGTGGCTGTACAAAATAGCTCTGCATGGTCCTGATCCATGTGTCCCTTCCCCCAACTCAAACCTGTGGCAGTGGTGAGGACATCTTATATATCTAATATTTCCTGGACACCTTGAGTTCTGGACCCCATTCCAAACCCCCATTTGCCCCCCACCCCGCCGGCTGCATCCTGTTAACATACCTTTGCTGCATAATTTGATGTCAGGGAATGTGACACCTCTAACTTTATTCTCTCTTTTCAGGATTGCTTTGGCTGTTCAGGAATTCTGTAGTTCCACACAAATTTGATGATTTTTCATTTTATTTCTTAGAAAAATCCATTGGCGTTTTGCTGGAGATTAAGTTAAATATGTGTATTGCTTAGTTAATAGAGCTATTTTGACTGCATTGATTCTTCCAATTCATGAACATGTAATATCTTTCCATTTCTTTGTGCCTTCTTCAATTTTTTCAACAATGTTTTGTAGTTTTCAGTGCATAAGTCCTTAACATCCTTTGTTCCGTTTATTTCTAGGCATTTATTTTTTAGTTGCAGTTGCAAATGAAATTGTTTTCATTTTTTCTTGATATTTCATTGTATATAGAAACCAAATAGAATTTTGTACTTTGATTTTGTATCACAAAATGACTATATTTGTTTACTGTTTCTAATAGAGTTTGAAACAGTTTCTCTATATAGAATTATATAACCTGCAAAACGTGGCAATTTTATTTCTTCATTCCTAATTTGGATATCTTTTATTTCCGTCTCTTGCTTAATTCCTCTGGCTAGCACTTCCATGACTATGTTGAATAATAGTGGTGAGAGTGAACATTTTTGTCTTGTTCCTGAACTAAGAAGAAAACTTTTAGTTTTTCACAAGTAAAATATTAATATTTTACTTATTTACAACATTAAAATATTTAGGGTTTGTCTTATATGGCATTATGTTGAGGTACTTTCCTTCTCTATCCATTTTATTTAGTGTCTTAATCATAAGTAGACAGTTTATCTTGTCATATGCTTTTTCTATATCTGTTGATACGTTTATTTTGTTAATGTGGTGTATCACATTGATTGATTTGCATATGTTGACTATCCTTATGCCTCTGGAATGAACCTCACTAGATCGTGATGTATTATCTTTTGAATGTATTATTGTATTTAATTTGCCAGTATTTTGTTTAAAATTTTTGCATCTGTATTCATCAGAGGTGTTGGTCTTTAATTTTATGTGACTGTATTCTCATTGCCAGGTTTTGGTATTTGGGTTATGTTGGCCTCATAAAGTATGTTTTGAAGTATTGCCTCTTCTATGTTTTTGGAAGGGTTTGAGAAAAATAGATATTACATCTTTGAATGTTTGTAAAATTGACTAGTGAAGCCATCTGGCTTTGTACTTTTACTTTTGAGGAATTTTTGGATGACTTTTCAATTTCCTTACCATTGATTATTCTATTTAGATTTTTTTAGTTCTTCATGATTCATTCTAAGAAGGTTATATATTTCTAAGAATGTGTCCATTTCTTCTCAGTTTTAGACTTTGGTAACATATAGCCTTTCACAGTATTCTTGTGTAGTTCTTTATATGTCTGTGGTATCTGTTGTAACTTCTTTTTCATTTATGATATTGTTTATTTGAGTCTTTTCTCTTTTTTTTCTTAGTGAGGCTAGCCAGAGATTTGCCAGTTTTATTATTCTTTTCAGAGAACCACCTTTTTTGTTGCATTTATTTTTTTATAATCTTTTTGTTCTCTGTTTAATTCTGTTTTAATTTTTATAATTTTCCTTTTACTGTCTTTGTGCTTTATTTGTTCTTCTTTTCCTAGTTATTTAAGGTAAAATGTTATGTTTTTTATTTAAGCCTTTCTTATTACTTGCCCAAAACTTTCCTCTTATTACTGTTTTTCTGCATTCCCAAATTTTTGACATGTTGCATTTTTCACTGTCATGTGTTTCTATATGCCTTTTGGTCTCTTATTTTTTCTTTGACTCAGTCATTGTTCAGGAGCATGTTGTTTAATCTCCACGTAATTGTGTTTTTTTTCTGGCTTTCTTTTTGCTGCTGATTTCCAATTTCAAAACATCGTGGTCAGAGAATATGCTTGGTATGATTTTAATCTTCTTAAATTTGTGAAATTAGTTTTGTGGCCAACATATTGTCCATCCTTGAGAATAATTTATGTGCCCTAGAAAAGAACATATATTCATTCTAGTGTTCTGAGATGAATAACAATAAATATCAATTATGTCCATTTACTCTACTGTGTCATTTAAGACTGATGTTTTCTTATTGATTTTCTGTTTGGATGACCCATCCATTATTGTCAACAAGATAGCTAAGTCCCCTAATATACTTGCATTTTTGTCAGTTTTCACCTTTAGTTTTGTCAGTAGTTACTTTATATATTTTGGTGTTCCCTTACTGGGGCATATATATTGAGAAGTATTAGGTCTTCTTGATATAGTGTCCCATTTATCATTATAAAATGTTGTTCTTTGTCTCTTGTTACTTTTTTATCTTGAAATCTATTTGGTCAGATATAAGTATGACCATACCTGCTTTTCGCTGGATACCATTTGTGTTCTTCTCTGTCCCTTCACTTTGAGCCTGTGTTTGTCTTTTCAGATGAGATCTGTCTTTGGAATGCATCATATAGTTGGGTTTTGTTTTTTAACCCATCATGCTACTCTGTGCCTTTTAATTGGTAAGTGTGTTCCATTTACAATTAGAATTATTATTGATATATGAAGATTTCTGGTAGCCATTCTCTTTCTTTCTTTTTTTCCTGATAATCTACCTCCATTGTTTTTCCCCTCTAATGCTTCTGTCCGTTATTTTAGTTTGTTGGTGCTCTGCAACTTTTTTTCTCTTGTTTCCTCCTTTTTTTAATTTTTATTTTAATTGTTGATCTTGTACAGTTTTCTGTCTTTTATTCTCACCCCAACCCATCACCCCATCCCTCCCCACCTTCCTCCCATTTCCAGCCCCCCCCCATAGTTTTTGTCCATGTGTCCTTTATACTTGTTCCTGCAAACCCTTCCCCTTTTCCCCTGAAATTCCCTCCCCTCTCCCCTCTCCCCTCTGGTGACTTTCAGCCTGTTCTCAATTTCCATGTCCTTGGTTATATTATGCTTGTTTGTTTGTTTTGTTGATTAGCTTCCTGTTAAAGGTGAGATCATATGGTATTTGTCTTTCATTGCCTGGCTCATTTCGCTTAGCATGATGCTCTCAAGTTCCATCCATGCTGTTGTATAGGGTATGAGCTCCTTCTTTCTTTCTGCTGCATAGAATTCCATTGTGTAAATGTACCACAGTTTCTGGATCCATTCTGTTTCAGTTCTGTATTTTTGTTTTGTGGTTATCATTAAGTTTATGTAAAAAAATTCATATGTACAAAATCCTTTCTCTTCTGATTGCATCTTATCTCCACTCACCTGTGCAAGTTCAGTGCTTTCCTTCCTGAACTTTTATGCTGTTGTTGTCACAAATTATTCTTTTTTATGCTGTGCATTCCTTTCCACATCACTGCAGGTATTGACATCTTCTTTTCTTACTGCTCTTATTTTCCTCAATCTTTATGATATGTTTAAGTGTTCAATCCCCTATTCTAAACAAGAGTTGCAATTCCCTGTTTTGTTTATTGGTCATCTTAGTCACTTTTTGTATCCCTTTGTCTTTTTGTTTCAAATAGAACATTTTAATCATTTCTTGTAACAGAGTCTTCTGGTGATAAATTCTCTCAGCTTCAGTATGTCTGGAAAAACCTTTATTTCTTCTTCATATCTAAAGGAGAAGTTTGTTGCATATCTTATTCTTGGCTGGTGATTTCTCTCTTTCAATAATTTGAATACTTGATTTCGTCCTGTCCTAGTTTACAGAGTTTCTGCTAAAATATCCAATAGTAAGTTAGTAGGGTTTCCTTTATAGGTTACTGTCTTCTTTTCCCTGGCTGCCTTGAGAATTCTTTGTCATTCATTTTTGGCAGCTTTAATATAATGTGTCTTGGATAAGATCTTTTGGAGTTGAAATAATTAAGTATTTTGTTAGCTTCTCGGATTTGAGGATGGAGTTCTTTCCACAGGTTTGGAATGTTTTTGTTGATTATTTGTTTAAATAGGCCCTCTCTTCTCCTTCTGATATACCCATTATTTTTATACTGCTTTTTC
Source organism: Glossophaga mutica (assembly GCA_039655065.1). Taxonomy (NCBI): domain Eukaryota; kingdom Metazoa; phylum Chordata; class Mammalia; order Chiroptera; family Phyllostomidae; genus Glossophaga; species Glossophaga mutica. The sequence continues at coordinate 92,720,095 of CM077310.1, forward strand.
TAATAGAGTCACATAGCTCTCAGAGAGCTCCGTATTTTTTTTATTCTTGATTCTCTCTCTTCTTCTACCATTCATTTCTTGTTTCCTTTACTTTCTAACTCCCCTAATTCATTCTTCAGCTCATATGTTGAGTTACTCAGCTTCAGAATTTCTGTCAGTTTTTTTATTTTTAGTTTAAATCTCTTTGATGAAAAACATTTCTTTTGTTTCTTTTAATTCTGAGCTCATTGAGTTGTTTTTCTGAGTTTTATTGTATTCCACTGAGTTTCGCTCCCATGTTGCCTCAGTTATTCATTGTGCTTGATAGATTTCTTCACTGCCTGAGTATTTGTGAAAATGAAATAATAATAATAATAGATGATGATGATGATGATGATGATGATGATGATGATTATAAAGGTCTTTATTTTATTTTCCAGTAGGTGGTGCTAAAGTGCAAGTTTTTATTTTCTCTTACCTGCACTACAGGGGTTTCTGGGATCTTATGAGAAGGAGTCCCCTTGGCTGTGGAAAATACAGTGTATTCCCCAAAGAGGTGAGCATCCCTTTATACCCAGTAGCCTCCATTTCAGGCCAGCACCCCTGTGGTGGTGGGAAATGCAGTCTATGGGTCTCCTGGCCCGCATGTTCTCACTATCCAGAAGCCACAGGCAGAACTGCTCTGAGTTAACTCATGTGGTTCTACTAGGTTCTACTGTGATGGATAGAAGAGGGATGAGTTGAAAAAGCAGGCTTCCTCAATCTGCAGCTTTGTTCTTCCTAGTGGGTTTAGCCGCAGTGAATATAGGCCACTTAGGCTGAACTTTTTTTTCTGCCTTTTTATAATCTGCTGAGTAAGAATTTTATGGCCAGAGAGGCCACAGGAAGGTGTGTGTGTGTGTGTGTGGGGGGGGGGGCGATGGGGAGGCACCCATATGTGCAAATTTATTTGCCCAGTGGTGGTGGTTTATGGAATGCTGTCACCCTTTTTACCTTTTTTTGTGTCTCTCAACTGAGCTCAGCCTCCATATGGGCCAGCCCCCTAGTCCCAATTGCTATGTCTGCTCTCCAGTTTGCTCAGGTGGGGTTGCACCTGATCCTTCTGCTGTAGGGTTCCTGAGATCAGAGCAAGCAAATGAATTGCTTCTGGGGCTTCTGTACCTGTCTTTAATCCCTTCTCATCTCCTGTGTTTACTCCCATGTTTCCACCTCAGATATCTCAACGCACAGATCTCTCAGATATATTTGTGTGTTGAGCGAGGAATCTTTTGTTGAATTATAGCTATTTAACTTGTAACTTTAAGGCAAGAGACCTGGAGCTCCTCTCATGCTGCCATGCTGCTGACATCACTCAAGAATGCTTTTTTACCTAGCTAGTGTAGCTCAGTGGATTCAATGTGGGCTGTGAACCAGAAGGTCACTGGTTTGATTCCCAGTCAGGGCACATGCCTGGGTTGTGAGCCAGGTCCCTAGTAGAGGGTACTCGAGAGAAAACCACATATTGATATTTCTCTTCCTCTCTTTCTCCTTTCCTTCCCCTTTTTCTAAAAGTAAATAAATAAAATCTTTGAACAAAAGAATGGTTTGTGAGTCTTGATTTGCAAGCAATAATTTTTAAAAATAATTATGACACAGAGATTCGGCCAAAGAAACAATAATTATATGTGTGTTAAAAAGCAAAGATATAGTGTGAGTTGCACTTTTAACCCTGAAAGTATAGTAAACACATGTTTAAGGAGATGACACATAGCATTTTGACTTTGGCAAAATTTAAATGCATTACTAGAATATATTAGTGGTGAAAGCTGCTGTTTTGATTTGTACACTGATGGATGCTCGCTGGTAATTTTCAATTATTTTCTTTCTGTCTTCTTGTTGACAAACATGTTTTCTAACAAAGCTGGCATGGTGTTACATTGTGGTAATGACTAGATTCATTGATGTCATACATTAGAACACATGTAGTAGTCAAGAAAGAGTTATACATTAATTTATTTAACTAATGAAAAACATTAGATGGGCATTTAAAAGTCTATGCAAAATATAAATTAAATAAATTATTTATTTACCCATATTTGCAATATATGTAGAGAATAGAAAATCTTTACTCTTGGTTATTAATCCTATTTTGAACATTAGGCCACACTAACTAATTTAAATGTGTGATATTTCAATCAGGGTTTATTTTCAATTTTTAATTTTCATAAAATATGGGTTATAAGGCACATTTTGTCCTATTTATTTTGTATAAATATTCCAGTTCTATTAATTGAACAAGCTAAACTCTTGATCTCTTTTTCCTAAAGTGTAGAATGGGGATAATAATGCTAGTCACCACTGCATAGATTATAGTGTAGGTTAAATTAAATGTAAATAAGTAGATCAATATCTGGCATGTATCAATCACTCAGAACTGTTAATGTTTGCTATTGTTATCATTATCATCTTTATTATCATTTTTATATGATAGTTGCAATTAATTTATATAATTAAAATATTTCATAGTGTGTCTATAGAAAGTTTATTATTTTTTAGATACTGACAAAATATTTAAAGGCAATAAACGTAAAAGATAAGGTTGATTATTTTCCCCACTAATTAAACTGGAATTCCTTCTGTTTAGACTGTTTAGACTACAAATAGCTAACAAGGGGTTGCAAAGGAATGTTATTCTGATAACATTAGTAGGGGCATCTACACTGAACTGAAATGTCTGGAGACTTCTCGAACAAAATGAAATGCAGGTTGGGTTCTTTTTTTTTTCTTTTTTTCTTTTAATTGTTGTTCTTGTACAGTTTTCTATATTTTATTCCCATCCCAGCCCACCCCCTAGCCCTCCCCACCTCCCTCCCATTTCCACCCCGCCCTAGTTTTTGTCCATGTGTCTTTTACACTTGTTTCTGTAAACCCTTCCCCTTTTCCCCTGAAGTTCCCTCCCCTCTCCCCTCTGTTGACTGTCAGCCTGTTATCAATTTCAGTATCTTTGGTTATATTTTGCTTGTTTGTTTGTTTTGCTGTTTAGGCTCCTGTTAAAGGTGAGATCATATGGTATTTGCCTTTCTGAAAGATAAGGTAAGTTAGAGGAAGAGGGAACCCAGGTAAAGAAAGTAGCATACAAAATGGTATGAAATTCGAGAAGGATGCCACACCAGGGAATTTTAAGTGCAATAGTTTCAGTGTCACTGGAAGTTAGGAAGCATAACTAACCAGAGAATTGGTGAAAAAAATACTGAATAAAAAACCTAAATGATACAGAATTTATGTGTTTCAGAGTATTTGAATTGTATCATATTAACAACAACAAAAAATGATACAGGTATTTTGTTTGATACATAGTTTTAATTTTTAAGATTTATAATTTACACTCATAATTTCTTTTGTGTTCAGTTGATGAGTTTTTACAGTTGGTTATTCATGTGCAACAACCATTCCAATTAAGGTACAGAGGATATCTATCAGACAAGTATCCTTATCATCCTTTAAATGGATGCTCCCTGCTACCTCAGAAGCAACCACCTTCTGATTTCACTGTTACATGTTACTTTCCCTTGTTTTTATTTTGTGTATAAATAGAACCACAAAGATTATAATCTTTTGTGCTTGGTTTCTTTTGCATAGTATACTGTCTTGAAATTCACCCATTTTGTTGACTGCATCATTACCTTATTTCAATTTATTGCCAATAGATATTCCACTGTATTAATACATTTTAGTGCATTTATCCATACTTATATTAATGGATACTTGGGTTGTTTCTAGGGACAATCATGTATAAGGCTGCTATGAACATTATCTACAAATGTTTGTGTGCGTGTGCATGTGTGTGGACATGTTAAATACTTCCAAGTGCTCATACCCTTTGCAACAGCATGGATGGAACTCGAGAGCATCATGCTAAGCGAAATGAGCCAGGCAATGAAAGACAAATACCATATGATCTCACCTTTAACAGCAAGCTAATCAACAAAACAAACAAACAAGCATAATATAACCAAGGACATGGAAATTGAGAACAGGCTGAAAGTCACCAGAGGGGAGAGGGGAGGGAATTTCAGGGGAAAAGGGGAAGGGTTTGCAGGAACAAGTATAAAGGACACATGGACAAAAACTATGGGGGGGGTGGAAATGGGAGGGAGGTGGGGAGGGATGGGGTGGTGGGTTGGGGTGAGAATAAAAGACAGAAAACTGTACAAGATCAACAATTAAAATAAAAATTAATAAATAAATAAATACTTCCAAGTAAATTGTTCCAGCATTGTGTGGAGGCATTTTTAAAAAAGTATCATACAGTTCTCTAGTTATTTTACCATTTGCACTCTCAAGCAATGTGTGAGAGTTCCTGTTGCTTCAATTTCTTGTCAGCATTGCAAATCTTTTTGATAATAGATATTATAGATGGTGAAAAATGATAGCATTTGGGGGTTTAAATTTATATTGCTATAATGAATTCTGTTTCACATCTCTTCATATGTATATTGAACATTGATATTTCTTATTTTTTCAGTTGTTTTCCACTAATTTGCATAATGTTAAATTGGGTTGTGTTTTTATAACATCTCACTGTATAAGTTCCTTATATATAATGGATGCACATACTTTCCAATTGGCACTTGACAGTTCATTTTCTTAGTGGTGTATTTACGAGCAGAAATTATTAATTTTAATAAAGTCAATTGACACTGTGTGTGCGTGTCTATCTAAGAAATACTTTACTGCGGGGGACCCTGTCCTGGGCGCCAGATGTGGGGGGGCTCCGCCCGCAGAGCCCCATCCCTCTGTCACGGATGAAAATAAAAACTACCAAGACATCTTCTGCTTGGGGAGGAAAGGGGTCAAACTCTCAGAGGAGAATGACCCAGAGCCCCATCCTTACTAGGCTTTTATTGGGCTCAAATACACCAGAATACAGGTTTAACATGTCAAAGAAATCTGAGGGCTTAATCCAAGCCAGTGTTTGTCCGGAAAGGGGGATGCAAAACTTTGGGAGACATACCCATTTCCTCCTGGGACCCTTATCATTTAAATGAGAGCACTCTTAGCAAACAAAGCAGGTTTCACAGGACTTTAGGAATTATTTCTTATGCCCAATCACCCAGGGAACTGTCCTGGCCAGCACAGGGCTGCACCATTCACCCCCACAGTTTCAGGCTTTAAGCCTATTATGAAGCAAGAGACATCTCGCAGATGGAAATGAGGACTCGGGCTATGTCAGAATAGCCGGGGGGTGAGGGTCCATCACATCCTCTTTGCTGCAACCCCCCAAGTCCTTCCATGAGGCCTCCCAAGTGGTTGCGTCTGGCTTAGGTTGCCCCTCCCATGAGGAGTCTTACCTGTCATTGACTGCCAACCAAGCAATGGGGCCAGAGATGGATGAGGCAAAAGCAGTGCTCCTGACAGGGAGATAAGGTCTGTCTCCTTAGTAGGTCACGTCCTTGTGACAGAACAGACCCAGATGAAGTGGTTCCCTTGGGCTCTTACACAGCCCACCATGGGGTGAGGGTTACAACTGAAACCAGGCTGAACGGTCTGCAACACTTTACTACAATCATGAAAATAGTCTCCTGTTTTTTTCTAGCTTATGTATTTCTCGTGTTTGTGTTTAGGTTTATGACCCATTTCAAATTAGTTTTTATTTTTAGAGTAGAGAAGAGGTAGGATTATTTTTCTTTATATTTTATTTTTAAATGTAAGTATTCAGTTTTTAACAAAAACTGTTATTTGTTTATCATACACACACAGAGAGACAGACACAGACACTCTTCCCTTTTCTCTTTGAGCTGACCTTGTACTTTTCTGTAAAAAAATTGTCATGATATTCATGTGGGTTGAGATTCCCTGGTCTGTTCCACTAACCCATGCATTTATCCTTAGAGCTATACACGACTGTTTGATGCAGTAGCTTCACAGTAAATCTTGAAATCAGGAAGTGTAAATTAGTCAATTCTGTCCTTGTGTTTTTCAAAGTCAAGACAGATTTTTTTAGATCATTGTTTTTTTTTCTTTTCTTTTTTCATTTTCTTAAGTGTATTTTTTAAAATTATTTTATTATTGTTCAAGTACAGTTGTCTGCATCTACCCCCTACCACTCCCCCACTCAATCATTCCCACCTCCCTCCCCTGTTTCCGCCCCCTTGGTTTTGTCCATGTGTGCTTTATAGATGTTCCTAAAAACGCTTCCCCTCACCATTATCCTCTTCAATCTTCTCTCTGGTTACTGTCAATTGTTCTTAATTTCAATGTCTCTGTTTATATTTTGCTTGCTTGTTTGTTTTGTTGATTAGGTTCCACTTAGAGGTGAGATCAATATTAAAGTGAACTTACTAATTTTCTTTTTAAAAGTCTACTGGCATTTTTGTTCTGATTGCTATGAAGTTACATATCAATTTAGGTTACATATCAATGTTATGATATGTAACATATCAAGTTACATATCAATTCATTGTATAATACAATGAATGTTGTAAAATATCAAGTCTTGCAATTCATGAGCATGGCATACCTCTCCTACTCATATCTTCTTTAATTTCTCTTAGAAAATTTTTGTCATTTTTAGCATAGAGATATTGCACATTTTCATTAAATTTCATTAGTTATATCATGTATTTTGATGCTATAGTGCTTTCATTTTCATTTATTTTCAAATTATTTATTATATCCAGAAAAAATAAATTTTATTCTAATCTTACACATTTAAATTTTCCCAAATTCATTCATTATTTCTAATAATTATTTTGCAGATTCCAAATGATTTTCAAATATATAACTGCAGGTTTATTTTTTCTTTTTAATCTTTATGATTTAGAACTTCTTTTCCTTGCTTTATTGTATTTGTTAAGATTTTCAGTACAGTGTTGAATAGCAGAGGTGTGCATTGACAAGTTATCAACTTTATTATTTATGAAGAAGTGTTCAGTGTTTGCCATTAATTGTTATAGTAGCTGTTGACTTTTTCATAGAATCTTTTTTTCAGATTGAGAAAGTTCTCGTCTACTCTAGATACTGAGAATTTAAATTTTTTTATCTGGAATAGGCATTATATTTCTATTTTTTCTTTGTGTGTATTTTAATTACATTATTATACTTTAATGTGATAAATTATAATGATGAATTTTGAACTGTTAAACCAACCTTGCATTTTTTGGATTAATCCCACATGGTCATAATATCTTTATTACCTTTTACATGTGATTTGATTCAATTTACTAATTTTTCTGTTAAGAATTTTGCACTTACATTCATCCAAATTATTTTACCATTTTTTAATATGTCTTTATTCCATCAGATGAGTTAGGAATATTCTCATTTATATAACTTTGGGAAAGGTTTATTTATAATTTGAATTATTTCTTCTAAAAATGATTGATGAAATCATTTAAATTTCTGGTTCTGAATTTTTCTTTGTGGAAAAGTATGTAAGTATAAATTGTATTTAATAGATAAAATATTTGGGTATTTATCTCTACTGTTACCAAGTTTGTCAAATTATTTTTTTAAAGAACTTTCTCCATTTCATTTCAGTTGTCTAATTTATTGGCATAAGGTTTTCCTTAATATTTTTTAATTATTGCATTCGTAATACTAGAATTTTTTACTTTTCACTCTGTTTTTTCTTTACAAATCTAGCTAGAAGTTAATGAGAAAAATTTACTTTATTCAAAGGATCAATTTTTGAAAATATGAATTCATCTATATTTGATCAATTCCTATGTCATTGATTTTCACTTATTATTTCTAATTTCTACATAATTTTATTTTAATTTGCTCTTTTTCTATTCTTAAAAAGAAATATTAGACCATTGATATTATTTGTCAAAAGTATAGCCATTTAAAGCTAAAATTTGTTTTTTCTAAGCCCTGCTTAAATACATTGTAAACTTTTAATGTGTTTTCATTTAAATTCAATTTAAATTATTTTGTAATATATATATTATAATTTATTATTTGGTTTATGTATTATTTAGATGTTTTTTGTTTAAGGACTAAATTGGCGGGGATTTTTTAGATGTTTTCTATTGATTTCTAATTTAATTCTTCTATTGTCACAGAATGTATTTCTTGTGATTTGTAGTATTTTAAATTCCTTTACAGTTGTGTTTTTTGATAATTACATAGTCTATACCAAAGAATGATCCTTGTGCACACAAAAATAATTCTTATTCATTTGTTGGGTCAGAGTTTTGTAAATGTCCATTTGGTCAAGTTTGTGAACAGTGTTATACTCACTAATTTGTTAATGGATTCTATCAATTACTGAAAAGCATTTTTACATTTCCAAATATTATTGCATATTTATCTCTTTTTGCTTTTAGTTATATTTTTGACTCTTCCAATACAAGGAGTAAAGTAATTGAAACTAAATTATGAAAAATTAAATAACATGCAAAATTATGATGATTTCATTAGAATATTCTCACACCAACTAGTCTTGAAATTTATAATTTCTCAATTCTAGAGATTATACCCATTTCAAACTCAAATCAAACACAATTATTTCTGTTTAGGGAAATGTAGAATCATTAGTCACTAGATATAGGAAATAATATGAATCAAAGGGTTCCTGGTTTGATTCCCAGTCAGGGCACGTGCCTGGGTGGTGGGCCAGGTCCCCAGGAGGAGACACACAAGAGGCAACCACACACTGATGTTTCTCTCCATCTCTTTCTCCCTCCCTCCCTCTCTCTCTAAAATAAATAAATAAAATCTTAAATAAGTAAATAAGAAAAAATTATATGAAATTTAGCATGCTATATATAAAAGTCTGAAAAGATAATTTCTAAATTTCAATATAAATGACAAATAGAAATGTTTAAAAATGTGGAAAATATTAAAATTATTAATTGTTTACCAAATGTCTGCCAAAAATCCTTCATGCTTGATGAATGATTTGGGGCAATTAAAATCAATTGTTAGGTGAATGATTGGAGCAATTTGAATGAATAAGGTATTTATATCTTAGAAAATAACATTTTTTTAGTAAAAATGAAGTTTGTCTTGAAATAAGTAGAAAGACTACATTCTCATTCACATAAAAATGAACAAATAAGCCTTTCTAAGTTAATACTTCACTCTTTTAAAAATGTTTAGATCTTACAATTAATTTCTAATAGATTTATTGTATTATATATGTCACTAATTTTTAAGTTTATTTTATATTTACAATTTAATAGGTCAAACTATTAGTAAATAACTGAAACTTGGTATATTTCACCATTCTCATACAAGTAGATCAATATAAAATGTACAAAAATCTTTGTGCATTTTACTTAGTGGCTATCTAAGCATAAAAAGATAGCACTTTTATGAATGCTATTTCTATTTTCTACATTTTGGGGCTTGTTGCTTGTCAATGAGATTGTACTCAATATTTTGTTTTATAGAAATATAAGCCTCTGTATTTGGACACTTTGTTAAAGAGAAGTTCATGTTGTCAATTATCTAAACAGCAAAGAGTTAGTATCTTAATGACAAGTGTTCAATCTTGTGCTTTAAAAAGAATATATTTTAAAAACAGAGAACATTTCCCTTGGCTCTGAAACAGAAACCTGAATACTATTTAAACCTCACTTTAATGTCAAGGTGATAACTATAATAATCAAAGTTTGGCCATTGCTATAAGTTTTATTCAGAAGCTAATGAGTGATGCTGTACACCACCCAAAATAGATGGTGATTGTATCAATTGTACTGAGAAAACAACCTTGGTGACAGTTTATCTTAGGGCCACTTGCTGCTAACTGCATAATTGATTACTCAATGAACTTGTAGAACAACTCTAGTGTGTTGTTTTTCAGTGTATTGATGCTTCAATAGTCTTTAATTTTTTATTTAATCTTTATTGTATTTTTCCATTATCATTTAGTCTCCTTATACCACCCTTCCCCCAGCAATCACCATACTGTTGTCCATGTCTGTAAGTCCTTTTTCCTTTTTTGCTCAATCCCTCCACCCTTTAAACTATCCCTAACACTGTCATCCTGTTCTCCATCTGGGAGACTGTCCATTGGTCTTTGCCTTCCAGAAGCTTGCTTTCTATTTGAACAGAACGCAAATCCTGCATTGGTCAACCCTTTCCATCCAAGCCCAATGTTTCTGCCAGGTAGGGTATTATACTCATATTACATATGAGAAAATTATAGCTCTAAAATATTAAATAACTTGGCTTATACCAAACAGTGGTGAATAGAAGCACCAAATCAAACTCAGCCCTTTCTGACTTTCATACTTGTGTCTTTGGTCTTTGGCATGCCCATGCCCTTGAGAGCTTGGGTATTTAGTGAAGAATGTTGACTTCTTCACAGTCTTCTATCAAGGGGAAGACAAATTCTGTCTTCTCTGTGTGAATGGCTGCTTATCCGTGCACTCAACATTTTGAGGCAAACAGTGATGCCACCTTTGTTGTTATAATTGTCAGTTTCATTAAATCATAGATCCCCAGGGTTGGAAGATTCTGAGAAGCCCCTTCCTTGTACAGTTAAGATATTCAAGCTTAGTGAGGCAGAGACTTCACAGGAAGACCACTGCTGGCAGACCCCCAAAGTGAACATATTCTCTAGACTCCCAGGAACGTGCTATTTCTATCATATCACACCATCCTTCCTCTGATGTATTATCTATGCTCTTCCATTTCCTAGTTCTTTAACTTTGCTTAGTCTTTGTTCAAATAATACATGCTTCTATATGCATACCATCAGTCTGTTGAATTACTACACTTTTCCCTATGAGGAAAAGAAATGACAGAGTAAGCATAATCTTCTAATTTTTAATCACTGTTTATATGTTACTGGATGTTTGTGCATAATTTTTCTTGTGACAAGGTCTGTGTGCTCTTTATTATTAGTCTAGTTTACACACCTAAGCTAGACCTGTTAGTCCTAACAAAGCTAAACTCTCGTAGGTCTATGCTGAAAGGACCATGTCGACTGTTCCAGTTTATTTCTAATTTTTAATGCTATCCCAACTTGGCTTATTATAAGGTCTGCCTAGATAATGTCTTCAGTTTTTACATGATTTGGAGTGTTTATTCTTTGTATTAAGAATTGTTTTGCTTCTGCAAACTCTTACTGTGATTTTAAAAAAAATTATCTATCTCATGCTTATTTGTTTGTTTTGTTGATTAGCTTCCTGTTAAAGGTGAGATCATATGGTATTTGTCTTTCACTGCCTGGCTTACTTCACTTAGCATGATGCTCTCAAGTTCCATCCATGCTGTTGCAAAGGGTATGAGCTCCTTCTTTCTTTCTGCTGCATAAAATTCCATTGTGTAAATGTACCACAGTTTTTTGATCCATTCATTTACTGATGGGCATCTAACCAAAGACATGGAAATTGAGAACAGGCTGAAAGTCACCAGAGGGGAGAGGGGAGGGAATTTCAGGGGAAAAGGGGAAGGATTTACAGAAACAAGTATAAAGGACACATGGACAAAAACTATGGGGGGGGTGGAAATTGGAGGGAGGAGGGGAGGGCTGGGGTGGTGGGTTCCAGTGAGAATAAAAGACAGAAAACTGTACAAGATCAACAATTAAAATAAAAATTAAAAAAAATTATCTATCTCTAAGTATTTCCATTGGCTCTCAGCTTTAACAACATCTCAACAAGACCAGCAAGTGAAAGAAAAAATGCTTTTGTATAAATTACAGAAAAAGGGACTCTTCTTTAAATTTTTTTAAAAAGAAGCTTGTTTCTCTCGGTTGACAAGCTCCAGGCCCAGTGTGGTGAGGGCCATGATTGTATACCTGCACCCAGGCTTAATTTAAGACCCCACTCTTTCCTTTGTCCAGATTATCTCTTTGCAGCATCATACTAGCCATATATTTTCAATCATGTGAATTAATCAGAGAATTGCTTTGTAATTCCTAGAACATATCTCTAAATGATGTTTTTTACATAATGAAAATATAGGAAATGTTTAAGACCAGCGGATATGATGGTTACATTCAAAACATCTCTTGAGAGACCAGATCTTTTATAGTCCAGACTGTAACTTTGGTCACCGATCAGTAAAATGCATATGATCTGTATATGCATATGCATTTTCAGATTTGTCGGACACCACTCCTTCCAATTTCACATTGAATACATTCAATGTGTCACTGTTCTGTTACCTTTTATAAAATGATGCTTTCACTGCCACTATTTTGGAAAAGTGTTAGGAATACAACAAGTCTAATCTCAAATGAATTTGTTATGACAGTCACACAGAAGATAAATCATAGTCACAATCCCATTGTATTTTTCAGAGTATTTTCAAAGGACTTAATCTTAATGCCTAGCCAAGCATTTTGAAATACTTTTGTATGAGCAGTGGGTTATATTTATTAATTCAGTTTGGGTACTATCTGCTAGAAATGTATATGTAATTTAGTACACTTTATATAGTTTGTAAAAGATCATTCTAAGTGAAGATTACATTATTCATTAAGATTCTTGGAGTTATGGTCCATATAAAAACAAACTCTAAAAGGATGGACACTAACATTACACTTTCTATAGGTCTCAGAGAGAGTGAAAATGAAAATGTGTAATGTAAATGCTATTTATTATTGTATTAATGTGAAATATTTACACCTTTGGCATCCTTAATACCACTACACATGGAGATTTTTTAAATCATGCTTCTGTGTATTCGCAAGGACCAGTGGTATCTATCACCTTTGCACTGTCAGTGAAACTTCAGGGCCTATGAATTGTTCTTGTATCAGAGTGCTATAAGACTTTTTTCCATATTTCCTCATAAGTAATGTGCTCCTAAAAACTAAACTCAGATTTTAAAACCTGGGAACTCACTTAAGATCTGCCACTTACTAGTCAAAAATACTTTAAGTATTTACAACCTTAATGAGGCTCACATTTCTATTTATTAATTGGTGCAATAAATAATTGTTCTGGCTTCCTTTCTATCAGCAAGTTGTTAGGAACAAATGAGAATAATATATGAAAGTATCTTAAAGTTGTGAAGTCCTATGAAGAAACAAGTGCAATTATTTGAAGTCTACTATGTACTTTGCAAAATGATATCACTTCTGCTTTTTGACATTATGTATCATACATCAAATGTGATCAGCCAGAATGCACTTCTGAATATCATCTTATAGCCAATTAACTTTTGTCATCAATTGTTAGCTTAATAAATTATGTACTCACATCTTCTAGTGTATTGATTCCAAGTTTGTGATACTATTGTCCAAAGCTTGATGCCCAGGGTCATTCTTTTGGTACCAGCTATATATAGGTGGCCTTTTAGGAAATGCTAATTGTGCCTCACCCTAGGGTCAAGGCTAGGAATTGGCCTATTTTATACACTGTACCTCAAGTATCTAGAACAGTAATCATCTCGTATAAGTTCTCAATATATACTTGCTGAATGACTGAAATAATTACTCCCCTATCATACTGAAAAAGTCTGAGCACAGGTAGAAAAATATGGTAAGCCATCCTTGCTTATCCTTTAAAGCAAAGATTTATATTCATTAGTTTGCTCTTTTCTCCCATGCTTTCAACACAAACTGTTTTATGCTATACTTCTAAGGAAATGCCAGTCCACTAAGTTCTTTCATAAAACTTATTCATGTAAAAATAGAATTCATGCCTCAAGGTTTAAAAACAACTTAGTGAAGTCCAAGGGATAAACAGCATGAAGTTTCCCTCCAATGCCTTTTCCATAACTGAGATCCTACATTTGTTTGTAGTATTTTTATTAGCAGGAATTATATGTATTTAGTGATAAATTCATATAATGCAAATAGCCAACAGGTAATGTATCTACCTTAAATGATTTCTCTCTATATCGTCAATGTTTTCCAGAAATATTCAGTCAAGAATGACCTTATATATTATTTTAGATATATTTCTGAATTTCCAAGTAATGTTGTAATATATATATACTGTCTTGCAGCTTGTTTTTCCTAAACTATATATCTTAGTTGTTATTTACATTAGCTTATATACATGTTTTTTCATTTTGATTACAGTAACATATTAATCCATTATATGGTTATACATAATTTAATTAATAATCTCTTGACCACTTATGTTATTTTCAGTCTTTTACTACATAATATTCAGATATATATTCTCATCCAAATGCCTTTATACTAATGTGTGAAAATACCTGTAGGATACACTAAAAATGGAATGAGTACATCAAATGTTCTGTATGACTTTTACTTGGCTCCTTAAAAATGAATTACAGGCATACTTCAGAGATATTGTGAGTTAGATTGCAGACCACCACCATAAAGTACATATCACAATAAATTGGGCCATACAAATTTTTTGGTATCCCAAAGCATATAAAAGTTATGTTTATACTATAATATAGTCTATTAAGTGTGAAATAACTTTATGTCTTAAAAAACAATGGACATACATTAATTAAAAAAATATCTCACTGTTAAAACATGCTAACCATCGTCTGAGCCTGTAGCAAGTCATAATCTTTTGTTGGTGGAAGTTCTTGCTTCAGTGTTGATGGCTGTTGACTGTTATTGATGAAGATTGGTATGGCAATTTCTTAAAATAAGACAACAAAATTTTCTTTACATCTGTTAACTCTTTCTGGTTAGAAACCATTTCATGCAATGCTGTTTGATAACATTTACCCACAGTAGAACGTCTTTCAAAATTGGAAGGCTTCTCTAAAGCCCTGCCACCACTTTATCAACTAAGTTTACTTAATGTTCTAAATCCTTTGTTGTCTGTTCAACAATCTTTACAGTATATTCACCAGGATTATATTTCATCTCAAGAAATTGCTTTCATTGCTCATCCATAGGAAGCAACTCCTCATCTATTAAAGTTTGGCCATGAGATTGCAATAATTCAGTCACATCTTTAGCCTCCATTTCTAATTCTAGTTCTCTTACTATATCCCCCAAATCTGCAGTTACTTTCACCATTGAAGTCTTTTCCCCCTTTGTCTCTTTTTTATTGTTCAGTTACAGTTGCCCCCCTTTTTCTCCTATTACTCTCCCTTGCCCTACCAACCCCCACCTCCCACATTCAACCCCTACCCCTGTTGCCTTTGTCCATGGGTCCTTTATACATGTTCCTCAACAACCCTTCCCCTTCTTTCCCCAGTTAACCCCTCCCCTTCCCCTCTGGTTACTGTCAGTATGTTATTTATTTCAATGTCTCTGGTTGTATTTTGCTCACTTGTTTGTTTTGTTGATTAGGTTGCACTTACAGGTGAGATCATATGGTATTTGTCTCACCACCTGGTTTATTTCACTTAGCATAATGCTCTCCAGTTCCATCCATGCTGCTGCAAAATTTTGAACATCTCGAAGTTATCCATGAGGGTTGAAATCATCTTCCAAACATCATGCTGATGTCGATATTATGTCCTTTTTCATTGAATCACAAATGTTCTTAATGGAATGTAGAATGGTGAGTACTTTCCAGAACAATTTCAATTTACTTTGCCTAATTTATCAGATAAATCACTACGTATTCCAACTATAGCCTTACATATATATTTTTAAGTAATAAGCCTTATAAGTCAAAATTATTCCTTGCTCTATGGGCTACAGAATAAATATTGCATTAGAAGCCATTAAAAACCACATTAATGTTGTAGTAAATCTCCATCAGAGCTCTTGAGTGACCAGAGCATTATCAATAAGCAGTAATATTTTGAAATAAATCTCTGTTTTCTAAGCAGTAGGTCTCAATAGTGCACTTAAAATATTCAGTAAACCCTGTAGTAAATAAATGTGCTATTATCCAGGCTTTGCAGTTCCATTTCTAGAACACAAGCAGAATTCTTCAGGGTCCTCTGACCCTTCACCTCTGTAGTTGTGAAAGTCCTAGATGGCATCTTCTACCAATATAGGGCTGTTTTAATTACATTGAAAGTCTATCGCTCAGTGTAGCCACCTTTATTAATTATCTCCCCTAGCTCTTCTGGGTAACTTTCTGCAGCTTCTACATCAGCACTATGTTAACTTCAAACTCTTCTGCTGCTTGCTCACCTCTCAGCCTTCAGAGAATTGAAGAGAGTTGGGGTCTTCTTCTGCATTAAGTTTTGGCTTCAAAGAATGCTGCAGATGGTTTGATCTTTATTCAAACCACCAAAACTTGTTCCTTATCATCAATAAGGTCATTTCACTTTCTTATCATTTGTATGTTCACTGAAGTAACAAAATTATCTTCACGAAATTTTTTTTGGCATTCACAACTTGACTAAATGTTTGGCACAAAAGGCCTAGCTTTTAGCCTAATTTAGCTTTCAATATGCCTTCTTCACTAAGCTGAACCTTTTCTAGTGTTTAATTTAAAGTGAGAGACATGTAATTCTTCCTTTCACTTAAAGACTTAGAGACCATCATAGATTTGTTAATTGGCTTAATTTAATATTGTTGTGTTTCAGGGAATAGGGAGGCCAGAGAAGAGGGAAAGAGATGCGGAACAGCTGGTCAGTGGACCAGTCAGAACACACATGCATGTTTATTCATTAAGTACTCAGTCTGACATGGCAGTGGGTCATGGTGCTCCCAAACAGTTGCAATAGTCATATCAGAGATCACTGACCACAACACCATAACAGATGTAACAACAATGAATTTTTTTGAACTATTGGAAAAATTACCAAAATGTGAAACTGATAGGGAGTGATCAAATAATGATGGAAATACAACACCAATAGTCTTGCTTGACACTGGGTTGCCACAAACCTTCATTATGTAAAAAAAGTACTGTCTGCCAAGTGCAATAAAGTGAACCATAATAAAATGAAGTATCCCTTAAGCCTGGCAAACTGGTTTTCACTGTGAGCCCATGTACCACTGTTCCATAATTAACCTTTCACACTCTGCAATTGTGATAAAATCACATCTCATATTTTCAAGTTTAAATCAATTTTCTTATAGAGAAATTTTTATGCGGTATTTTTGTATGCTTAAACAACTTTTGCATTTATTTTATATATGCTATCTTTCAATATCCTTTGCCCATTTTTCTAATGGAATTTTCATAGATTTTAATTGATTTGCAGTTCTTCACTATAAATTCAGAATTGCATTTAGCCCGTCAAATGGCTCAACAGCTTTGCTTAGTGTGTTATTTACTTCAATTGAATAATATTTTTCTATAAGAATTTTTAAAGATTTTGTGTAGACAAATTGATCTGTATTTTATTTTAATAATTCTTAATTTTGCATTATACTTTGAAAAGTTTTGTTCAATCAAATATTAAAAATCTTCCAATTTAATGTATTATTTTATAATTTGATTTTTTAAATTTATTTAGTTAATCTGATATGTATATTTTGCACATTTTGATATGAAATTTAAATTTGATTTTTTAGGTGTTTGGCAAGTTTTCCCAATTCTACTTATTCAAAAATGAATTATTTTTTGAGAAATGGGAGGTTATCTTTACTATAAACTAAATTTCTGTTTGGGTATCTATTTCTCAGTTCTCTCTGATATTCCATTGATCTCTCTGTATTTTTATACATAAGTACCCAGTTGCTTTGATTTCTAAAGCTATATACATATTGAAACATCTTACAGAGGTAGCTTTTATCTATTATTCTTCTATTTAAGAAACTTCTTAGAAATTCTAGCAAAATTTTTTATTCAAAATAAACTATAATTAGCTTGTTTGGTTGAAAATAAAAATCATCTTTTTAAATGTTAAACTAAATTTAACATTTAAGCATTTAACATTGATTAATTTACAGAAAACTGATATCTTTATAATTGGAGTTAAGGAAAATGCACACTTTTCTATTAAAATACATTTTAAGTCCCCCCTTTTCATTTATTTATATCTCTTATTTTTCCTATTAACATTTGCTAATGAAAGTTCCTCTCATTATGTTACTATGTAACTATTTATGTTTTCTAGGTCTCTATGTTTTCTAAATGATTGTTTTTATAAAGAAACTATTGATATGTGTGTATATATAACAATAAATATATATATAGTTTTTCCTATTACAGTTTACTCCATTATATAACTACGATTATTTCACATTTCTATATTTTTAGTTTATTTACATGTGTTTTTAAAAGTACAGTGTCTTTTAAAGTCATGTCAATTACTTCCAATATCTATAACTTTAATTTTCTCCTTCAATCTAAATGTGTCAAATAATTCCTCCTGAAAATATCATATTTTTTTTATTTTAGAATTCCTTTAGGTGTTCTTGCCTTTGTAGGTAAAATTTCTGATTTTTCATTAAAATGGATAATAGCTTTTGCTTTGTCTATATCTATATTTATATATTTATATCTATATTGCTATGCCTACACCTACATATATACATATAGACAATGCAGTTTTTGAAGTATGAGAAAGAGTAGATAATGCCAAAATATTTTTATATTTAATATTATTCAAATTCTGTCAATTAACCCAATTAAAAAGTGATTTACTTGGCAAAACAAATTATGAGGCCAGATTATAATCTCCATTTATGCATCTTTGTTCCATACAGTTTCAAAATATAGAGAAATAAAGCATTTCAGAGCTTCTAGTTCTGTTTGTTTGATACTCATTTTAAAGGAAATGAATTCAGAATATATTTCTGTTTACTTTTATATTCTGCCAAGCTTTTCCCCCTAATTTTGTTTAAAAGTTTAAACTTTTCTATAAAGTTAAGCTCTACTATAATGCAGGTTTCTTGGTTGTTAAAATTAGGGATTGAAAAATAGGTGTTTGATTGATATGAAGGTGGTAGATTCTAATATTTCTACTTTTCCTTAGAAAATAAATCTCAATGTTATGGGTACTTTAACATAGTGTTATTCAGGATTGTGAAGAAATATTTTTGTTCTGGTAAGCAGGTACACTCATCATTACCCTTGCCAAGTCATTTTAGTGTACTAAATTTGAAATACCAGGATATTTGCACATATTGACTTTTACAGGGCACATGTTTGCTGCCAGTCAAGCTTGAGGTCTACAGAGTAGAGGTAGTGAAATCTGGGCTTCCCACAACTCTCCTTTGAGATTATTGAAAACCAGCTTCAGTGTCTCCCAAAGCCTATGAAATATGAGCAGTATGGACAGATCTCTAATAATGAAGTTCTGGCAAGCAGCCAGTCTCCTTGCAATGAAGCCCTACTCACTTTAATGTAGCTCCACTAGGCTGGATACATGTGGAGGATGGATGACAGCAGGATGCTGAAACAGCTGATAGGTGATACGCTGAAGTGGGACAAATGAATATGGGCAGGGAAGGAGGAGTGTGGAAATTGTGTGGATATTAGCATGTTTGCTAAAGTTCTACTGAACACCACACTGTACTGGCATGGTGGCTGTCTGATTATAGCATAACAGTAGCACAGCACCACCTTGGCTCTTAAATTTCAGGAAAAAAAAAAACAAATTCTTTTCCCCCTCAAATAATATAAGGGAATCAAGGAAACAAAATTTTTTCCCAGAATGCCGGACTATTTATTTATTTATCCATTTATTTATTTATTTATTTATTTATATTTAAAAAGCAATTTATGCATATTTGATAAGTGACAACTAGTTAAATTTGTACTACATTCTTATATACATTTGGTCCCCAAAACAAATGTGCTTTATTATTTTAAAATCCATTTTTTGATAAATCATGTCTTTTCTTTTATTAAAAAATTAAAGTTAACCTATAATTTCCTTCAATGAGTGTTCAATATCAACATTTGGAATTTTGTCAATACATATTGAGATTAAGCTATATCCTACTTCTATGAATTCCTACTAGAGAAAGCACCAACATATAGACAAATGCACATGGATTGTAACAGTGTCTAACCACACAGTACTAGAGATCAAATGGTCAATCCGGAACTAGTAAAATAAGTGATAGTCCTTCCGTTTTAAGGAATATCATGTAGCTAAATGAGGTACTTTAGATCAGTATGTACTCAGCTAGAAAGATAACTATGTTATGTATGTTGGGTATAAAACTAGTATTGTAGAATAAAATACAAAACATCATTTTTTAAGGAAGAAAATCCTTGTGTAGCTTCTGTGTGGGCAATGTAATTTAAAAAATAAATAAAGTATTTTTGAAAATTATATTAAAAAAGAAAGTGAGCTACTCATGGCTCTCTGTTTCAACTCTAAGATAAGGAAAGATCTTCTAAGGATGGCCCATGGTCATGAGCTCTCCCAGCTGTTGTTCAGGGGCCACAGTGATACTATCATCAACTAAACTAGAGAAGGTAAAGAATATATGAGAAAAACAGAAATGTCTAAAGAGAAACAAAAAGGGGACTAGAGGAAGAATTGTAGGAAAAGGCAAAAAGAAAACGATTAGACAGAGGGAAAAGACAAAGAAAAAATGAGAAAATTTTTGAAGCTGCATTTCTGCTTATCTACTAAACAAAATATATTGTAGAAAATACTTTCAAACCTACACTGTAATACGTTGCTTCCTTTGGGAATGTTCACATTGTTACATTTTTCTGTCTTTGACAGTCTATCTGTTGTGACTTCCACATAAGAACTTGGTCTAAACCAATTCATTTTATTTTTTTTTTTAAGTTTGCTGAAATAACAGTGATCTGGAGTTGTGATTTCATGGTCAGGCTACCCATTGAGCCAAGTTGTGTTCCACCAATAGGACTGCAACCCTGTCATGTGTACCACCAATAGGACTGCAACCCTGTAGTTATCACCATTCAACTCACCAGTCACTTCTCTGGGTAAAGGCAATATCTCCAGAGGGCCACTATTAAACACATGTTACCCAAACTGAGGGTGGCAGCATCTCTTCAGTCCCTCAGATAAGATGGCAGCCTTGGACTGAGTTTTATTTTGCATTGCACTCTCTGTAACAGTTGACAGATCTCTAAATGTTTTGATTTTTTTTTCTATAATATCAGCAGGTTCTGCATTTCCAGCCTTCAGAATATATTCTTTTAGTTGCCTTTTCAAATCCTGTAAATCAGCATGAGAAAAATAATAGCATGAGCTGAAGCAAGGTAATAAAAAAAGAAAGAAAAATTAAGAAGTAAAAAAAAAAAAAAAAATCCTCAGTACTTTTCTAACAATTAAGTCCTCTCCCGGTGGGCTTTGTGTATTTTTGGAGATTAAATTGGTCTTAAGTTGATGCTAAGACTTGAGGTTGTTATTTACAAGAAAAAACATTATGTTGGTAGAAAAAATACACTGAAGAATGTTTATTGTTTAGAGCAAATATGTGTCTGAATGCCCATTTATATAGATACAGTGATCAACAAATACAACAGGTCAAGAATTGCAGGTTGAATGATCCATTCCATGACTTCAGGCTTGAAGCCAACTACATAATTGTATCTTGTGTGTTAATATACAGTTTGCATATAAGTGAGTGCAAAATTGGATTTGACTCAATTTTTGTACTTGGGTGCTGTCCTTAAAATCAATATATTTCATATATCTCCCAAGCTCTACAACTGATAACCACCATCTGTTAATTTACTTATATTTTTGTTTCACATCTGCCAGGTACACAACATAATGCAAGGGACTAAGGACACAATGAATAAGATGTTTCTAATTCCGAAGGTCCTGGAACTTTCATATATATTGTTTAAAGCCTAGTTTACTTGGTATTGTTTAGGAATGCAATATTTGACACCTGCTCATAAAAGGCCAACAATTTCACTGGAGAAGTATGAACCACATGAAAAAATAATAAAAGGGGATAATCATAATTATCTAATGAGTTATTCAGAGCAAGCAAACTTTTTATTAAAAAGACCAGAGAATAAATATCTGATGCTTTGTGAACCAAGTGGTTTTTGCTATATCTACTTAATTCTACCTTATAGCAAAAAATTAGCTACAGGAAAGTAGCTAATGGGTATAATATTGTTCCAATATAACTTTATTCATAAAAATAGGTAGTAGTTTGGATTTGGCCCATGGGTAGTACAGTATCAACTCCTGCCTCAGAAGATAATTTGTATAGGAGTGGGTGAGAACCAGGAAACCACAACAGAGGGTCAGAGAGAAGGTACACTAGATCTTAAACACAGGAGAAAAAGAGGTTCACATTCACTTTACACATTTCAGCATAATAATTAGACTATACCCCAAATCCTCTTATTTACATTACCAAAATTAATTTATCTGGACCTAAACTTTACTATCTACATCAAGTTTTACTCCATCTTCCTTAGCCCAACTCTTTTTACCTAAGGCTTTACCTTTCTTTTGGTTTTAATCTCAGTCCCTAGAAAAGACTTAGTTTCTGAAACTCTAAATACATAATAGACAATCACAAACTGATTGCTTTAAGGCTTAGGCCTTGGTTTTGTACTGTTTGGCAAGCACAGACTTCTGTACTTGATAGGGAGTAAAAATGAAAAGAAAAAGTATGAAGTATGGTGTGTGTGTATATAAAAGTGATAGAAAATAGGCTGTGATGGAAAGAATAAAAAAAATAGGAAAGACTATCTGAGATTAAAAGAGGGATAATGGTAAAGAAGCTCCTAAATCCTTCTTCAGAAGGTTCAGATGATTACAAGCATGCCATTCCCAAGAAGCAAGACAACTTTATCAAAAATTGATGATGTTATCATCAGATAATTCCATCTTCATAGAAAGTGCATAGAAAAGTACATATAAGTGGTGAGTTTATAAATATTTTACTAATCTGAAATACTTTTCTTTCCCAAAATACTCTCCATTGTCTCCATAATTAAGTGTTAATAATTTAAATTGTTCTTGGAAGTCTCTGAGGTTTTCCAATGATACTATAAAAATTGCGGAACTTAACCACTACTGTTCCCCTTTTGGTAAGTTGTTAATTAAATAACAAACTAAAAATGATTTATTTTTTAATACAAATACATTTTAAACAAAGGCACTTGCAATATATCCATTCATGTTTTGCCTGGGACTATCTAGGCAAAATGTTTCTAAAAGATCTTAACACATTACGGTTCAGCATATGTCCATGTTTTCCAAATAATAGCCCTTCTTCTTGGTCCTTTCCCCTGCATTCCACATACATCTGAGTCTCCTAACTTCACATACTCCAATCTGACTTCTAACTGATATTTCAAAGGAGTCTTATTTGGCCTTCCCAGGAGGGTTAAAGATAAACTACATCTGCTTGCTTAGTGCTATCATATTTGCCACATTGATTTGTAAATATTTATTATTTTCTCTCCATTAGAATATGAGCCCTAGAACACAGACATTCATTTTTTTTTTTTTTTTGTCTCAGTACACACTACTTGTGCCTGGGGCAAAATGGGTAATTAATACATATGTGGAGGGACAAATGAGTAAGTGCCTACCGTATTATGTGTCACCCAGAAGCTACAAGAAAGCATTCTTCCTTACAGCGATAGCTAGTGTCCTATGAACCTCATCTTCACAACATCTAAAAAAATTCATGTTTATGTTCAATACACAATTGTAAATAATACACTAAATTTATAAACACTATCATCTACTAGTATAGTGCTAGTGTTTCTGATCTTAGACGAGGACAACTTGAGTTCATTAGTATTATCAGAGATGAGATAATATGGGTAAGTCACTAAGCCTCTCTGAGCTTCACTGTCCACATCTATCAATTGATAATAGTATTCACCAAGGTTGCTCTGGAATGGAAAAGATAATTCAGATAATGGCTTTTAAATCACATGATGAAATATAAACCATCAAGATTATTTAATTTCTTTTCATATTCAACTCTAAGAATCACCAAGTAAAACATTGTTAAAAGCCTCATAGGACAGGACTTGCCTTGGAATTTATGTGGAAAAATTTGATCAATAATTACCTCTTTGCCCTCCATTCTTAACTGTTCCTCCTGAATATTATAAATTCTGCAACAGCCATACATTTCCATACTAGTATTTATGTCTGCTTTTGGTTCTAATCTTCTGATGACAAGTAAAGAATTAAGTCATGAAATAATTTAATTTTCTAACTAAATAGAATTAGAGGATGAATCACAGTTCTTTAGTTTTTAATGTGACTGATTGATCTTTAGACAGAGGTGTGTCGAATAATCAGTTTACAAATAACATATTTACTACAGATTAGATATGCACATCACGGCTCTTTTTCTAGGCATTCACTTGACCAGCAGAATAACAATTCTTTTTTTTTTTTTTTTTTTTTTGCTTGATGGAAATATAACTATGCTTGTAGCAGATTCATACTGTTTAACTCTGCATATCCATCCACTACCTGCAAAAGAGAGTTTGGTCTCCAGAATGTTAACTCACATTTATAATGTTTGCAGGAGCTTATAGTACAGAAGTGAATCTTTAAAGAGACTTACTGCCACATTCACCAACCATCCTATTTGATAAAATAGAATAGTGGAGGTGTTTTACAAGTCATATTTCTTCTTCAGATAAGAAGAAGAAAAGCACATTTCTAAAAACAGATTGCTTGAATGGTGGAAGTAATTGTGCAGGTCTTCCATATAGATCTAATGGAAAACTGTTGTTATATCATACTTAATTTACGGATTTTTTAAATTACCTTTCTTAATTTCAACTTGAAATATTTGGGAGATAGCAAAGTAGATATTTTCAAACAGTGAGGTTAAATCCCAATAAGGCAGAATATTTTATCACCAAATATCCTCCACACAAGGTCACAATTTAACCCTGGTCAAAATTTTTATAATTCCGTTGTCTGCAGATGAGTCTTCTAAGTATTCATACCTTGTAAATTGCAAAGAAATGGAGCTGGACCTGGGGAGGGAGTGGAAAAGTATATGACATGGGCCTTAGACATAAAGATGACTGATTCTGGATCTTGCATAGAGGGACGGATTCATCCCTTGAAAGGGACATTGACACTGGGACCAGCCCCTCAATAGTGCAGTTTCCATGTGGGAGACTTTCTAAAAACATACTGCCAGGGGAAAGGATGACCAGTTCCAGTCTTTTCAAATTTCTAGAACTCTCTTTTAAACTGGAGTCAATTTGCATGCCTAGATGGAGTTGCTCACAAAACAGCTTCTCTTCCATTCTGGGTGTTCTATAATCAGAAATGTAGCGAATAAAATAAAGTAAGATAGGGGTAAAAATGATATATGGTCATTGAGATAGGGAAGGGGCAACTTTCGAGAAGGTGCTTAGGAAAGGCCTATTTGAAAAGGTGGCAGTAGAATCATGAGAGGAGATTAGGAGCAGCCCTGCAGACAGCCTGTGCAAAGACCCAGAGGCTGCAGACAGTCTGTACCAGGGGTGGAGTCTAGTGAGAGAAAGGACATGTTTGATGAGGTGGAAGAGTGATGAGATAGAAGCCTAATCTCCAAAAGCTTTGAAGCTATTGTACCCAGTTAATTAAGACATTTCAAGCATAGTGGATAAACATACACTTTTATTTAAATCTATCACTATATTAAAATGTATTCTGGAAAATCCATTGCTTTTTATT
The DNA here is from genome assembly GCA_039655065.1 of Glossophaga mutica. NCBI lineage: Eukaryota > Metazoa > Chordata > Mammalia > Chiroptera > Phyllostomidae > Glossophaga > Glossophaga mutica. The sequence continues at coordinate 92,745,418 of CM077310.1, forward strand.
CCTGAGAAGTGTGTTTCTGGTCATTTAAAAAAATCTGTCCAGTCTACATTAAAACTCCCAGTTTCGTATCTGAACCCTGTGTTTTTTTTCCCTAATTTTGATGTTTATTTATTTATTTATTTATTTATTTATTATTTTTTATTTTAATTGTTAATCTTGTGCAGTTTTCTGTCTTTTACTCCCACCCCAGCCCACCACCCCAGCCCTCCCCACCTCCCTCCCATTTCCATCCCCCATAGTTTTTGTCCATGTGTCCTTTATAATTATTCCTGTAAACCCTTCCCCTTTTCCCCTGAAATTTCTTCCCCTCTCCCCTCTGTTCACTGTCAGCCTGTTCCCAATTTCAGTGTCTTTGGTTATATTATGCTTGTTTGTTTGTTTTGTTGATTAGGTTCCTTGTCAAAGGTGAGATCATATGGTATTTGTCTTTCACTGCCTGGCTTATTTTGCTTAGCATGATGCTCTCCAGTTCCATCCATGCTGTTGCAAAGGGTAGGAGCTCCTTCTTTCTTTCTGCTGCATAGAATTGCATTGTGTAAATGTACCACAGTTTTTTGATCCATTCATTAACTTATGGGCACCTAGGTTGCTTCCAACACTTGGCTATTGTAAATTGTGCTGCTGTGAACATAGGGGTGCATAGATTCTTTTGGACTGGTGTTTCAGGGTTCTTAGGATATAATCCAAGCAGTGGAATTGCTGGGTCAAAAGGTAGATCCATTTTTAGTTTTCTTAGAAAATTCCATACTGTATTAGTGGTTTTACCAGTCTGCAATCCCACCCACAGTGCACTAGGGTCCCCTTTTCTCCACAACCTCTCCAATACTTGCTGTTTGTTGCTTTGTTTATGAAAGCCATTCTGACTGGTGTCAAGTGGTATCTCATTGTGGTTTTAATTTGCATCTCTCTGATACCTAGCGATACTGAGCATCTTTTCACGTGTCCCTGGATCCTCTGTATGTCCTCCTTGGAGAAGTGTCTGTTCAACTATTTTGCCCATTTTTTAATTGGGTTGCTTGTCTTCTTAGAGTGGAGTCCTGTAAGTTCTTTATATATTTTCGAGATTAAACCCTTGTCTGAGGTATCATTGGCAAATATGTTTTCCCATATAGTTGGTTTTCTTTTTATTTTAATACTGTTTTCTTTAGACGTACAGAACCCTGTGTTTTAAGTTCAACCCCTTCTCTCCTCCTGATACTAGGCTGTAAGTCCCTCATGGTGTTAAGAGAGGTGGGGGATAAAAAAGTGCAAATGGTTCTTTCTTTATTATTGCGTTTGGGTTTTTGGCTCCTTCTTGGCAACTCTTGCTGCCTCTGTGGCCAACACTGCTGGCCATCAGCCTCTGTGTGGCAGGCACTGACCTGCTGGATCTGGTACTGTGTGAGTGACAGTTCTTTGGAGGCCTTGCAGGTACTTACCACTTCCCAAGTCTCTGATTTGAGAATTTTGATTCCTGCTCAGTCTCCTAGACTGCCAGCCAGCTGTCACTCCAATGGATTGTTTTCCTTGCTGAGAAACATAGAGAGGAAGGTCAGCAAGTTCACTGCTTAGCCAGGTATTTATCTGAGAAACAGAATGCAGATCTCCCTTTATGATGGCAACGTCAGTTATTATCTCGCAGTCTCCCTATCATCTCAGGGGAGCTGGATGTCTCTCCCAACAATCAGAGCACTGTCTTTAAGGCCAACAGTATTGGTGACTACCTTATTCTCTAGTTGTCTAAAAATATACACTGGGGAGAAAAACGACACTTGGTGGCGTGGACAAAACTCAAAGTCAACAGATAAAGTTGAATTTCATATTCATTACACTTGGAAAATAACAGATTGACTCTGTAGTATTGCAGTTAGAAATGTTATGGATTTTGAAATAATAGACCTATGTTCAAATCCTGGCTCCTTGGATTTGCTAGATGTCTACTCTTTTGTAAACTAAATTATTTCAGTGCATTAACTTCTAATTTGTAAATATGAGGAAAATAATAATACCTACTTTATAGGGTATTACGAATAGAAGATGGGTTAATCTTTCTAAAGCATATGTATGAGTTCTGGAATGTATTAAGGACTCAGTGAGTCTTAGCTATTATTAAGTATTCTGGTTAATGACTTTAGGGATCACACTGACTTGTAAATAAAAAATAGACTGGATATGGGAGAGCAGGGCATAAATGGGAGCAAATAGACCTTCAAGGAAGATTGTGGAGTCTTAACTGGAATCTTACAGAGATTTGGAACATAGGGGTACAGGTAGAAGTGATGAAGTAATTATTTTCATTGTATGTTTTCTAGGTAGAACTGTAAGAACTTATTGAGGAGTTTTTCACTGGGCTTGAAGAAAAAAAAAAAGGAATCAAGGATGGCTCTGACATATTCAGCTTAAGGATCTAGGAAAGTCCATCCTGGCTGATGCAGCTCAGTGGATTGAGTATAGACCTATGAACCAAAGGGCTGCTGGTTCAATTCCCAGTCAAGGCACATGCCTGGGTTGCAGGCCAGGTCCCAAGTAGGGAGCATGGAGAGCCAACCACACACTGATGTTTCTCTCCCTCTCTTTCTCCCTCCCTTCTCTGTCCAAAATAAATAAGTAAAAATTTTAAACCAAAATCTAGGCAAGTTCTTAGTTATTTAAGGACATGGAGGATATATAATATCAGAAAATAAAAATAAAAATATGAGGATCAGAGAGGAAGAAACTAAACTGTCTTTATGCACAAATGATGTAATTTTCTGCAGAGGACTATTCAGAGACTATTTATTATAAGCTATTAGAATTTAAGTACATGATATAAATTTAAAAATCTACATAAAAACAGTGTGTTCGTAAACAAAATAATGGACTCTCAAACATATCCACATCTTAATACTTTGAACAATAAATGTGTTTCCATATTTGGCAAAAGAGATTTTGAAGATGATATTAAAGTAAAGGACACTAAGATGGTGAAATGTTCCTGGTCACCCCAATGTAATTGTGTGAGTCTTTAAAATCTAATAACTTTTTTTGGTGGGGTCTAAGAGACCTGCAATTAGGGTGGCCCCTAACAAACATTCAGCAAAAACACCTCAGATCCTCATTTTTACAACTTCATGGAACTGCATTTTGCCAATATTTGAATGAGAAAATAGATTATTCTCTAAAGTCTACAGAAAGGAGTGTAACACCTTGTTTTAGCCCACGGAAACCCACACTAGACTTCTGATCTGCAGAAGTGCAAAATAACCAAACATTTGTATTATTTTAAGCAACTAAGTTTTTAGGAATTTGTTGCAGCGGCAAGAGAAAATTCATACACACGCCATAAAATATATCCACTTTAAGTGTACATTGTTGACATTTAAGAAATTTATAGATCTGTATAAACACAGTCCAGTTTTGTAACATTATCTTCATCTCAAAAATACCCCAGGTGACTATTTGCCACTAGTTCTGACTCAGCCTCAGGCAACCACTATGTGCATTTTTTCTGTTTACGTGGATTTTGTTTTTCTGGACATGCTATGCAAGTTAAATCTTGGAATATGCAGTTTTTGCATCTGACGCCCTCCACCTTAGTGTAAATATATTTGCGTCTCATTTGTTTTGTAGCTTGTATTCATACTTTGTTTCTTTTCATATAACCCAATAGTGTCCTTTTACATGGTTAAATCACAATGTTATCCCTTTACCATTTTATGGAGATTTAGATTGTTAAGAATTTTTACTCTTATGAATAAAACTGCTATGACCACAATCCTTGGGTGGACTTGTGTTTAATTTCAGTCAGATACCTAGGAATAGAATTGCCAGATCGCAGAATAAGTTTATGGTCAACCTTTTAAGAAACAGCTCAAAGTGGCTGTACCATTTTAGCAATATACGAAGATTCTGATTCCTCCAGATCCTTGCTTACACTCTTGATTATCTGCCTTTTTAATAACCGCTAGCATAGAGCATATGAAGTGGTATCTCATGTGGTTTTAATTTGCATTCCCCTAATGACTATTCATGTCAATCATTTATTTCATGTGCTTATTAGTTATTAATATATTTTCTTTAGTGATTGTTTATTCAGTTCATTTGCCCATATTTTAATGGGCTTGTTTTTCTTGTTATTAAATTATGAGTTCTTTATATATTTTGGATACAAATAGTGGTGGAAAATTGGAAAATCACATAAAAATTATTTATATATTTACCTCATATTATACACAAATAACTAACTAAAAATGGATCACATCTCAAAATATAAAGGTTAAAACTATAAAACATTTAGAAGAAATATAGGAGAAATCTTTATAAACTTAATTTAGTCTAAGAAATAAACCAAAATATGTCTAATTAAATATCTATTTATTTTATTTAGCCATCTACCTACCCACCTACCTATTTATCTCCTATAGAAATATTTTCTCCCAGTATCTATCTGGTTTGTCTTTTAATTTCTTTAGCAGTGTATTTTGAAGCCAAAGATATTTTTCTTTTTTTACAAAGCCCAATATTTATTTATTTATTTATTTATTTATTTATTTATTTATTTATTTATAGGAAACTTATTCAAAATTGATTAGAGAGAGAGAGGAAGGGAGAGAAAGAGAGATAATTTTGTTCCACTCATTTATGCATTTGTATATTCATTGGCTGTTTCTTGTATGCACCCATATTGGGGATCAAACCCACAACCTTGGTATATCTGGATGATATTCCAACCAAGTGAGGTACCTAGTCAGGGCTATTTATTTTCTCTTTTATGTACTCTTATTTTGGTCTCATATCTAAGAATATTTGGCCTAAAATAAGTTCATAAGACTTTTTCTCATATATTGTTCCAGAAGCTTTATAATATTAGCCTTTATATTTTAACATATGCATTGCCACCCTTCAAGGTCAGGTAGGTTCATGATATTCATGCAGATGGAAAAATATTCATGGAGCCGTTGGGATGCCTTGCATGCCTTTATTCACGGGTGGGCAAGTCACACATGCTGAAAGCTGCATGCTATCTGCATGTCTCATGTCATGGTCCTTGCTCTCCAGTGTGGCACCCACTGTGGCATCTGTCCCCTTGTGTGTCTCTCATCCTAATTGCCCCCATAAGATAGTCCCTACTTGTTTAAGTACTAGAGGGGTACAAAGACGGCAAGATGCCAGAAATTATATAACATAACATAATTCTGCACATGCAAGCCCACTTCATGTTATGGGAACAGTTTATTGGACCTGGTCTCAAGACTATGAGAACACTGGTTATCAGGCCCCTCCACGGCTATGGGAACACTGTTTCCCTTAGTTACCCATACACCTGGGTGAGGAAGCCAGACTGCCTCCATTTACCCTACAACATACAATCCATTTCAGGTAATTTGTGTGTATCAATGAAGCATCTAAATTAATATTTTAATGAGATAGCCAACTTTCCCAGAATCATTTGTTGAAAAGACTATCCTTTCCCCCATTGAATTGTGGGTGGGCTCTGCCCGCAAAGCCCCATCCCTCCGTCACGGATGAAAATAAAACTACCAAGACATGATCTGCTTGGGGAGGAGAGGTGACCAAACTCTCAGAGGAGAATGACCCAGAGCCCCTTCCTCACTAGGCTTTTATTGGGTTCAAAAACACAGGGATACAGGTATCTCAGGTAGCAAGGATCAAACAATGGATAACATGTCAAAGAAATCTGAGGGCTTAATCTGAGTCAGTGTCTGTCCGAAAAGGGGGTTGCCAAACTTTGGGAGACATACTCATTTCCTCCTCAGACCCTTATCATTTAAATGAGAGCACTTTTAGCAAAGCAGGTTTCACAGGACTTTACAAATTCTTTCTTATACCCGATCTCCCGAGGAACTGCTCTGGCCGGCACAGGGCTGCACCACCCTCAGTCATAGTTTCAGGCTTAAGTGGATTAGAACCAGGAAGCATCTCCTAGATGGAAATGGGGACTCAGGCTATGTCAGAATAGCCGGGGGGGGGGGGTCAAGGGTCCATCACCCCCTCTTTGCTGCAGCCCCCTGAGTCCTTTCATGAGGGCCTTCCAAGTGGCCATGCCTATCTTAGGCGACCCCTCCCTTGAGGGAATCTTATCCATCATTGACTATGGACTAAGCGTTGAGGCCAGAGATGGGTGAGGCAGAAGCAGCACTCCTGCCAGGGAGATAAGCTTTGTCTCCTTAGTAGCTCACATCCTCTTGACAGAACAGACCCAGATGAAGTGGGTCCCTTGGCTCTTACATAGCCCACCATGGGGTGAGGGTTACAACTCCTGAAACCAGGCTGAACGGTTCCCAACATTGAATACCTTGGCATCTTTGTAAAAAATCAAAATGTTAGTGTTTATTTCTGAACTCTGAATTCTATTCCATTGATCTATATACAAAGCTCTGTCCTTACACTAGTACTAACATGCCATGCTTATTGTAGATTTATAATAAGCTTTGCCATGGTTCTTTTTCAAAATCATTTTGCCTACTGCTTGTCCTTTATATTCTTGTTTAAATGTTAAGATAAGTTTATCACTTTCTGAAAAAAAATCTCCTAGATTTTGATAGAAATTGTGTGGGACCTATATATAATACTGTGGAGATTTACCATCTAAACAAGAGTAATCAAAAACTTCCAGCCAAGATGGAGGTGTAGGTAGATATACTTTGCCTCCTCACATGACCAAAAGAGGACAATGACAAATTTAAAAACAAAAAATAACTAGAACTGCTATAAAATTGAACTGTATGGGAGTCCAACAACCAAGGAGACAAAGAAACATTCCTCCAGACAAATAGGAGTGGTAGAGACAGACTGCCTGAGTGGAGAGGACTTGCAGCAAGGCAGCGGCTAGAAAACTGGGACAGGCAAGGCGGCAGCTGGTGGACCAGGCAAGGTGGTGGCTGGCAGAGTGGGTGATCCCACATTTGCATGCAGATACTTTGGGGGAACAACTGGGGAATGAGACAGACTTCACAACCCAGGGTTTCCAGGGAAATAAAGCCTCAAAACCTCTGATGGAAAAAACCTATGGAAGTTGAGACAGAAAGAGATACTTCCAGCCTCATAGGAAAGTTTGTTGGAGAGACCCAGAGAGTCCTAGAACTTACACAAAACCACCCACCTGGGACTCAGCACCAGAAGGGCCTAATTTGCTTGTGGGTAGTGGGGTAAATGACTTAAAGCCAGCTGAGAGCTGAGAAAGTGGCATTGTTTCCTCTTAGACTCCTCCCCCACATACAGCACCACAGCACAGTGATGTGGGTTGCTCCACACTGGTGAATACCTAAGGTTCCACCCCCTTATTATGTAACAGGCAGGCCAAGACCAAAAAATAAGGTACAACTGAAATAACAGATCAAAGCTTCAGAAAAAAATATGACTAAGCAATGAAGAGATAGCCAACCTATCAGATGCAGGGTTCAAAAACTGGTACTCAGGATGCTCAAGGAAATGGTTGAGTATGGTTGCAAAATAGAGGGAAAGTGAAGGTTATGAAAAGTGAAATAAGGAAAAATGTACAATGAACCAACAGTGAAAGGAAGGACACTGGGACTCAAATCAACAGTTATGACCAGAAGGGAGAAATAAACATTCTACCAGAACAGAATGAATAAACAAGAATTCAAAAAAAATGACAAGAGGCTTAGGAACCTCCAGGACAACTTTAAACATTCCAACATCTGAGTCACAGGGGTGCCAAAAGGGCAAGAGGATGGAAAACTTATTTGAAAACATAATGAAGGAAAGCTTCCCCAATATGGCCAAGGAAATAGACTTCCAGAAAGCCCAGGAAACTCAGAGAATCCCAAAGAAGTTGGACCTGAGGAAGCACACACAAAGGCTCATCATAATTACACTACTCAAGATGAAAGATAAGGAGAAAATCTTAAAAAGCAGCAAGAGAAAATGCAAAAGTTACCTACAAAGGAGTTGCCATAAGACTATCAGCTGATTTCTCAAAAGAAACTTCACAGGCAAGAAGGGGCTGGAAAGATGTATTCAAAGTCATTAAAGGCAAGGACCTACATCCAAGATTACTCTATCCAGCAAAGCTATCATTTAGAATGGAAGGGCAGATCAAGTGCTTCTCAGATAAGGTCAAGTTAAAGGAGTTCATCATCAAGCCCTTATTACATGAAATATTAAAGGGACTTATCTAAGAAAACGAGGAAGATCAAAAGTAGGAACAGTAAAATGACAACAAACTCACAACTATCAACAAATGAACCTAAAAAGTCAAAATCAAAAATAAACTAAGCAAAGAACTAGAACAGGAACAGTATCACAGGAATAGAGATCACATGGAGGGTTATCAGTGGGGAAGGGGGCAGGAGACAATAAGGGAAAAGGTACAGGAAGTAAGAAGCATAAATGGTAGGTACAAAATAGACAGGGGAAGGTTAAGAATAGTATGGGAAATAGAGAAGCCAAAGATCTTATATGTATGACCCATGGACATGAACTAAGGTGGTAGAATTATAGTGGGAGGGGGAGTACAGAATAGAGGGGAATAAAGGGAAGCAAAAAGTGAAACCGTTATAAGAGCATAATCAATATATATATTAAAAACAAAAAATATAGAACAGGAAAAATTAAATGAGTAATCTTTCTAATGAATAAACATGGAATACTTCTCCATTTGTTTTAAATCTTCTAACACTTATTTCAGCAATATTTTATTGTTTTCAGAGAACAGGTTTTGAACTATTTTTCATAAATTTATTCTCAAGTCCTTTATATAAAAAATAATTACATTTATTGGGATGACTTTGGTTAATAAAATTATACAGGTTTCAAGTGTACAATTCTATAATACATTCCTTGTATATTGTACTGTGTGTTTACCACCTAAATCTTCTCCCATCAGAATATATTTGACCCCTTTTACCCTTTACTACCTCTTCCTCATTTCCCTGCTCTGGTAACCACCATATTGTGTCTATGAGTTTTTGTTTGTTTGTCTTGTTTGATCACTCGTTGCTTTCAGTTTTATATTCCACATATGACTGAAATCATATGGTTCTTGATTGTATGACTGAATAGTACTCCATTGTATATATGTACTACTTCCTCTTAGTCTAATCATCTATCAGAAGATATTTTGGTTGTTTCCATGTCTTGGCCACCATGAACAAAGCTGCAATGAACATAAAGATACATACATATATATTGCATATGTATATATGTATATATATAATATATGTATATCTTTATGAATAAATATTTGCAAAATTTTGAGGTAGATGCTAAGAAAAGGGATTCCCAGGTCATATGGTAACTCTATTCTTCATTTTTTGAGTAAACTCCATACTGATTTCCATAGTGGCTGTACCAGTTTACATTTCCACAATCAGTGTATGAGGGTTCGTTTTTCTCCACATTCTCTCCAATAATTGTTCTTCTTTTTTTTTTTTTTAAGTACAGGATTTGGCAGAAGTAATGCCTTCTTGAGTGTGGTTGGTAGAGTAATAATATGTGTATAATAATTTATGGTTTTAATTTGAACATTTCACCTAAAATGTCATATGGTATGCTGGAGTATGATATTGTTATGTTGCAGAATTATATGTTTACAATTTTGTAATAAAATTTTGTGTAATAAAAAAGAGCATTATATGTGCCAGACCCTGTATTTTATTTTGATTCTATTATCTTTGTCCCAGTTTTTCCCTTTGCCCTTCTACACTTATGCCTCTGTCTGCTCCCAAAGTGCTTCCCCACCCTGTTTTTCATGTCTGTGGGTCCTTCACATATATTTCTTGACTAGTCCCTTCACTTTTTTTCCTCCCTTTACCCCCTAAACCTCCCTTCTGGTCATTGTCAGTCTTTCCCTTGTTTCTATGCCTCTGGTTTTATTTTGCATGTTAGATTCCTCTTATTGATGAGATCATATGGCATTTGTCTTTCACCACTTGGCTTCTTTCACTTAGCATGATGCTCTCCCGTTCCATCCATGCTTTTGTGAAGGTTAGGAGCTCTTTCTTTCTGCTAGTATTCCATTGTGTAAATGTACATACAGTTTTTTGAGCCACTCACTTACTGATGAGCACTTAGGCTGTTTCTAGCACTTGGCTATTGTAAACAGTGTTGCTATGAACATTGAGGTACACAGGTTCTTTTGGGGTGGTGTTTCAGGATTCTTAGAGTATATTCCCAGCAGTAGAATCACTGGGTCAAATGGCAGTTCCGTTTTTGGATTTTTGAGGAAATTCCATATGGTTTTCCACAGTGGTTACACCAGTCTGTATACCCACCAAGAGTGTACAGGGTTCCCTTTTCTCAACACCGTTGCCAGCACTTGTTTGTTGATTTATTAATGATGGCCAATCTGACTGGTGTGGGATGATAGCTCTTTGCAGTTTTAATTTGCATTACTCTGATGGCTAATGATGTTGAGAATCTTTTCATATGCCTATAGGTGATCTGTATGTCTGCTTTGGAAAAGTGTCTATTCAGGACCTTTACCAATTTTTTTTATTGGATTATTTGACTTTCTAGTGTGCTGAGTCATCTGAGTTCTTTACATATTTTAGAACTCAAATCCATATCCCAGGTATCATTGGCAAATATGTTCACCCATATAATCAGTCCCCTTTTTATTTTGATAATGGTTTCTTTAGCTGTGCAGAAGCTTTTTAATTTAATGTAGTGCCACTTTAAGATTTATTCTTTATTTCTCTTGCTCCAGAAATACATATTTGAGAAATATTGCCATACGGGATATCTATGTTTTCCTTTAGGACTTTTAGGGTGTTATTACTTATAATTAGGTCCTTTATCCATTTTAAGGTAATTCTGGTGCATAGTGTAAGTTGCTGGTCTATTTTCATTCTTTTAATGTACAGTCCAGTTTTCCCAACACCATTTATTGAATAGGATATTTTTACTCCATTGTATGCTCCTGCCCCCTTTGTCAAATATTAATTGACCATAGAGACATGGATTTATTTCTGGGCTCTCCGTTCTATTCCATTAACCTATGGGTCTGTTCTTATGCCAGTACCAGAATGTTTTGATTACAGTGGTCTTGTAGTGCAGCTAGATATCAGGTATTGTGATCCCTCCTAGTTTGTTCTTTCTCAAGATTGTTGCAGCTATTTGGGATCTTTTTGGTTCAATATAAATTTTTGAAATGTTTGTTCTATATTTGTGAAATATGCCATTGGTATTTTAATAGGAATTTCATTCAATGTATAGATTGCTTTGGGTGGTATGGACATTTTAGTGATGCTAATTCTTTCAATCCATGAAGATGGTATATGGTTCCATTTATTATTTTTTCTTTTTTTCTTTTTTTAATATATTTTATTGATTATGCTATTACAGTTGTCCTATTTCTCCCCCATCATCCCCCTCCACCCTACACACCCTCTCCCACCCACATTCCCCCCTTTAGTTCATGTCCATGTGTCATAAGTTCTTTAGCTTCTACATTTCCCATACTATTCTTGCCCTCCCCCTCTCTATTTTCTACCCACCGTCTATGCTACTTATTCTCTATACCTTTCCCCCTCTCTCCTCCTCCCATGCCCCTGTTGCTAACCCTCCATATGATCTCCATTTCTGTGATTCTGTTCCTGTTCTAGCTGTTTGCTTAGTTTGCTTTTGTTTTAGGTGTGGTTCTTAATAGCTGTGAGTTTGCTGTCTTTTCACTGTCATATTTTTATCTTCTTTTTCTTAGATAAGTCCCTTTAACATTTCATATAATAAGGGCTTGGTGATGATGAACTTGAATTTGACCTTATCTGAGAAGCACTTTATCTGTCCGTCCATTATAAATGACAGCTTTGCTGGATAGAGCAATTTCGGATGTAGGTCCTTGACTTTCATGACATGGAATACTTCTTTCTAGCCCCTTCTTGCCTGTAAGGTCTCTTTTGAGAAATCAGCTGACAGTCTGATGGAAACTCCTTTGTAGGTGACTGTTCCCTTCTCCCTTGCTGCTTCTAGAATTCTCTCCTTCATTTGAATCTTGGCTAATGTAATTACGATGTGCCTTGGTGTGTTCCTCCTTGGGTCCAACTTCCTTGGGACTCTCTGAGCTTCCTGGATGTCCTGGTAGTCTATTTCCTTTTCCAGATTGGGGAAGGTCTCCTTTATTATTTGTTGAAATAAGTTTTCCACTTGTTGCTCTTCTTCTTCCCCTTCTGGGACCCCTATAATTCGGATGTTGGCACATTTAACGATGTCCCGTATGTTCCTAAGCCTCTCCTCATTTTTTTGAATTCTTGTTTCTTCCTCCTTTTCTGTTTGGTTGTTAGTTTCTTCCTTCTGGTCTACTCCATTGATTTGAGTCCCAGTTTTCCTTCCATCTCTATCAGTTCCCCATGCATCTTCCTTCATTTCATATATTGTAGCCTGCATTTTTTCATCTAATTTGTGAGCAAAATCAACCAATTCTGTGAGCATTTTGATGAGCAGTGCTTTGAACTGTGCATCTGATAGGTTGGCTATCTCTTCACTGCTTAGAGGAATTGGCTCTGGGGCTTTGATTGGTTCTCCGGTTTGAGCCATTTTTGTGGGTTTTTTGTTTTGTTTTGTTTTGGTTTTAGTCTGGTCGAGGCTATTACGTATTAGGGATGGAGCCTTAGGTGTTCCTCAGGGTGGGGCAGCCCAGTCGCTGGGTTGTGATGCTATAGGTGGGGGCGGGGTCCAAGAGGGAACAATGGTGCCTGTTCCACTCTCTCCTGGACTCCGGTCCTTTCTGCCGTTTCCCCTTCACCTGGATTATCTGCGCATGCTCGACTGCTGTTACGTAGTGAGGAGTGGAGCCTCTGGCGCTCCCCAATGCGGGGCAGCTCAGTCGCTGGGTTGTGACGCTATATGTGGGGGCAGGGTCTGAGAGGGAACAATGGTGCCTCCTCCGCTCTCTCCTGGATTCAGTCCCTTCTGCCACTTCCCCTCTGCATGGACCGTCTACGTGTGCGAATGTGGGACCACCTGGTCAGCCAGCCTCCCTGTGCGGCCTCACTGGGTCTGCACAGTTGACCCCCTGTGCCCAGGGTCCACCAGCCGCCGCCTGTGCACCTGGGAACTGCCAGCCGCTGCTGCTTGCGCTCCCGCACCTCCACCTTCTCCCGCCTCGACTCCACCCCTCCTACCGGTCTGGATGAATGGTTGTTGGACTTCCGTACAGTTCAATTTTCTTTGAGTTATCATTGTTTTCTTGTTTCTAAATATTTGTTGTCCTTAATTTTGGTTGTGAGAGGAGGCACAGTGTGTTTGCCTACGCCTCCATCTTGGCCGGAAGTTGGTTCCATTTATTTTTATCTTCCTTAATTTCTTTCTTCAATGTTCTATAATTTTCCAAGTATAGATCTTTTACTTCCTTGGTTAAATTTATTCCAAAGTATTTATTTTTGGTGTTGTTGTTGTTACAGTAAATATGATTTTCCTAGTTTCTGTTTCTGGTATATCAATGTTGTGTACTAAAATGTCCTCCATTTCTGAATAGTGACTTTGTATCCAACTATTTTGCCTAATTTACTTATTGTGAATTGAGTAGTTTTTTGATGGAGACTATAGGATTTTTTATATACACTATCACATAGTCTTCAAATAATGACAGTTTTACTTCTTTCCAATTTGGATGCCTTTTTTATTTCTTTTTTTTTTTCAATTTTCATTTTAATTGTTGATCTTGTACAGTTTTCTGTCTTTTATTCTCACCCCAACCCACCACCCCAGCTCTCCCCACCTCCCTCCCATTTCCACCCCTCCCCATAGTTTTTGTCCATGTGTCCTTTATACTTGTTCCTGTAAATCCTTCTCCTTTTCCCCAAAATTCCCTTCCCTCTCCCCTCTGGTGACTTTCAGCCTGTTCTCAATTTCAATGTCTTTGGTTATATTATGCTCGTTTGTTTGTTTTGTTGATTAGCTTCCTGTTAAAGGTGAGATCATATGGTATTTGTCTTTCATTGCCTGGCTAATTTCACTTAGCATGATGCTCTCAAGTTCCATCCATGCTGTTGCAAAAGGTAAGAGCTCCTGCTTTCTTTCTGCTGCATAGAATTCCATTATGAAAATGTACCATAGTTTTTTGATCCATTCATTTACTGATGGATATCTACATTGCTTCCAACACTTGGCTATTGTAAATTGTGCTGCTATGAACATAGGGGTGCATAGGTTCTTTTGGATTGGTGTTTCAATGGTTCTTAGGATATACTCCTAGCAGTGGAATTGCTGGGTCAAAAGGTAGATCCATTTTTAGTTTTCTTAGAAAATTCCATACTGTTTTCCATAGTGGTTGTACCAGTCTGCACTCCCACCAGCAGTGCAATAGGGTCCCCTTTTCTCCACAACCTCTCCAACACTTGCTGTTTGTTGCTTTGTTTATGAAGGCCATTCTGACTGGTGTCAAGTGGTATCTCATTGTGGTTTTAATTTGCATCTCTCTGATACCTAGCGATATTGAGCATCTTTTCATATGTGTCTGGATCCTCTGTATATCCTCCTTGGAGAAGTGTCTGCCCAAATCCTTTGCCCATTTTTTAATTGGGTTGCTTGTCTTAGAGTGGAGTCGTGTAAATTCTTTATATATTTTGGAGATTAAACCCTTGTCTGAGGTATCATTGTCAAATATGTTTTCCCACACAGTCGGTTCTCTTTTTATTTTAATACTGTTTTCCTTGGCCATGCAGAAGCTTTTTATTTTGATGAGATCCCATTTGTTTATTCTTTCCTTTATGTCCCTTGCTTTAGGGGACATATCCGTAAAATGTTGCTGCATGGAATATCTGAGGCTTTCCTGCCCATGTTCTCCTCTAGGACTTTAATGGTGTTACGGCTTATGTTTAAATCTTTTATACACCTTGAATTTATTTTTGTGTATGGTGTAAGTTGGCGCTCGAGTTTCATTTTCTTACACGTAGCTATCCAGTTCTCCCAACACCACTTGTTGAAGAGACTATTTTTACTCCATTTTATGTTGCTGCCCCCTTTGTCGAATATTAATTGACTATAGAGACTTGGGTTTATTTCTGGGTTCTCTGTTCTATTGCACTGGTCCACGTGCCTGTTTTTATGCCAGTATCAGGCTGTTTTGATTACAGTGGCCTTGTAATACATTTTGGTATCAGGTATTGTGATCCCTCCTGCTTTGCTCTTCTTTCTCAAGATTGCTGCTGCTTTTCTGGGTCTTTTATTGTTCCATATAAATTTTTGAAGTGTTTGTGCTATTTCTTTGAAATATGCCATTGGTACTTTAATAGGTATTGCATTGAATCTGTAGATTGCTTTGGGAAGTATGGGCGTTTTGATGATGTTAATTCTTCCGATCCATGAACACGGTATGTGTTTCCATTTATTTGTGTCTTCCTTGATTTCTTTCTTCAGTGTTGTGTAGTTTTCTGCATACAGGTCTTTTACCTCCTTGGTTAGGTTTATTCCTAGGTACCTTATTTTTCTTTTTGCTATATTGAATGGGTTTTTTTTCTTGATTTCTGCTTCTGTTGTTTCATTGTTGGTATACAAAAATGCCTTTGATTTCTGGATATTGACTATGTATCTGGCGGTTTGACCAAATTCATTGATTAGGTCGAGCAGTTTTTTGGCTGAATCTATAGGATTTTCTATGTATACTATCAAGTCATCTGCAAACAATGATAGTTTGTTTTCTCCTTTCCAAGTTGGATGCCTTTTATTTCCTTTTCTTGTCTAATCCCTGTGGCTAAGACTTCCAATGCTATATTGAATAGAAGTGGTGAAAGTGGACAGCCTTCCTCAACATAATAAAGGCCATATATGAGAAACCTACAGCCAGTATCATACTCAACAGGCAAAAAATAAATTCTTTTCCACTAAAATCAGGAATAAGACAAGGCCTTTTTTATTTCTTTTCCTTTTCTGATTGCTGTGACAAGAACTTCCAGTATTATGTTGAATAAGGGTGGTGAAAGTGGACACCCTTGTTTTGTTCCTGATCATAAGGGAAAGCTTTTATTTTTTTTCCTGTTGGGTATGAGTTGCCTTTTGGTTTCACATCTATGGCTTTTACTCCCATGTATTCCCAAATACTCCCAAAGATGCGGTATGCTCCCTTTATTCATACTTTGCTAAGAGTTTTTATCATAAATGCATGTTGGGTTTTATCATATGTTTTTTCAGTATATATTGATATTATCATATGTATTTTTCTCTCGTTTTGTTTATATGATATATTATTTTTGTTGATTTCCAAATATTATACTATCCTTGCATAACTGGAATGAATCTCACTTGATCATACTGTATGATTTTTATTTTAAGTGCACAGAAATTATACTTTTAGGTTTTATTAAGTGACAGTTATTAGAAATGCAAAAGCAATTGTAACCTTGAATTACTGCAGAGTATTTTTTAAATTTTTATTTTAATTGTTGTTCTTGTACAGTTTTCTGTCTTTTAATCCCATCCCAGCCCACCACCCCAGCCCTCCCCACCTCCCTCCCATTTTCACCCCCCTAGTTTTTATCCATGTGTCTTTTATACTTGTTGCTCTAAACCCTTCCTCTTTTCCCCTGAAATTTCCTCCCCTCTCCACTCTGGGCACTGTCAGCCTGTTCTCAATTTCAGTGGCTTTTGTTATATTATGCTTATTTGTTTATTTTGTTGATTAGCTTCCTGTTAAAGGTGAGATCATATGGTATTTGTCTTTCACTGCCTGGCTTATTTCGCTTAGCATGATGCTCTCAAGTTCCATCCATGCTGTTGCAAAGGGTATGAGCTCCTGTTTTCTTTCTGCTGCATAGAATACCATTGTGTAAATGTACCATAGTTTTTTGATCCATTCATTTACTGATGGGCACCTAGGTTGCATCCAACACTTGACTATTGTAAATTGTGATGGTATGAACATAGGGGTGCATAGGTTCTTTTGGATTGGTGTTTCAATGGTTCTTAGGATATACTCCTAGCAGTGGAATTGCTGGGTCAAAAGGTAGATCCATTTTTAGTTTTCTTAGAAAATTCCATACTGTTTTCCATAGTGGTTGTACCAGTCTGCACTCCCACCAGCAGTGCAATAGGGTCCCCTTTTCTCCACAACCTCTCCAACACTTGCTGTTTGTTGCTTTGTTTATGAAGGCCATTCTGACTGATGTCAAGTGGTATCTCATTGTGGTTTTAATTTGCATCTCTCTGATAGCTAGCGATATCAAGCATCTTTTTATGTGTCTCTGGATCCTCTGTATGTCCTCCTTGGAGAAGTGTCTGTTAAAGTCCTTTGCCCATTTTGTAATTGGTTCTGTTTGTCTTTGTAATTGAGCAGCTTTTGGCCAAGTCTATAGGATTTTCTATGTACACTATCATGTCATCCGCAAACAATGATAGTTGTGTTTCTTCCTTTCCGATTTGGATGCCTTTTCTTTCCTTTTCTTGTCTAATCACTGTGGCTAAGACTTCCAATACTATATTGAATAGAAGTGGTAAAAGTGGACAACCTTGTCTTCTTCCTGATCTTAGTGGAAAAGATTTTAGTGTTTTCCCATTGAGTATGATGTTGGCTGTAAGTCTCTTATATATGGCCTTTATTATGTTGAGGAATGCTCCTCATTCCCACTTTGCTGAGTGTTTTTTTTATCATAAATGGGTGTTGTACCTTATTGAAAGCTTTTTCCTCGTCTATTGATATCATCATGTGATTTTTTGTCTTTCATTTTGTGTATGTGATGTATTACATTTACTGGTTTGTGAATGTTGAACCATCCTTGCATCCCTGGGATGAATCCCACTTGGTCATGGTGTATGATCCTTTTAATGTATTGTTGGATGTGTTTTGTCAATATTTTGTTGAGGGTTCTAGCGTCTATGTTCATCAGTGATATTGGCCTGAAATTTTCTGTCTTTGTTGTCTTTATCTGGTTTTGGGATTAGGATGATGCTGGCTTCATAAAAAGAGTTTGGGAGTCTTCCATCTTTTTGGATTTTTTTGAATAGTCTGTGAAGACTAGGGGTCAGCTCTTCCTTAAATGCTTTGTAGAATTCTCCTGTAAAACCATCAGGTCCAGAGCTTTTGTGTGTCCAGAGTTTTGTGATTATCACTTCAGTTTCACCTGCTGTTATTGGTCTCTTCAGGCTTTCTGCTTCTTCTTCATTGAGTTTTGGGAGGTTATATTTTTCTAGAAACTTACCCATTTCACCTAGGTTTTCAAATTTCTTGGCATACAGTTCTTCATAGTAATTTCTTACAATTGTTTGTATTTCTGTGGTGTCAGTTGTAATCTCTCCTCTTTCATTTCTGATTGCATTTATTTGAGTCCTCTCTCTTTTTTTCTTGATGAGCCTACTTAAAGGCTTCTCAATTTTGTTTATCTTTTCAAAGAACCAACTCCTGGATTCATTGATCTTTAGAATTGTGCTTTTAGTCTCTATGTCATTTAAATCTTCTTTGATCTTGGTTATTTACTTCCTTCTACTTTCTGTGGGCTATCTTTGTTTTTGTTCCTTGAGTTCTTGTAGGCATAGGGTTAAAATGTTTATTTGTTTGAAATGTTTCTATCTTCTTTAGGTAGTCCTGTATTGCCATGAACTCCCCTCTGAGGACTGCCTTCACTGTGTCCCATAAGTTTTGGGTTGTTTGAGTTCTTTTTCATTTGTTTCTAGAAACTTTTTTATTTACTCCCTAATTTTATTCTTGACCCATTCATTGTTTAATACCATGCTATTCAATCTCCATGATTTTGAGGGTTTTGGATTTTTCCCCTTGGGGTTGGTTTCTAGTTTCAGTCCCTTGTGGTTGGAGAAAATGCTTGGTATGATTTCAATTTTCTTGAATTTGAAGAGGCTTGTTTTGTGTCCTATCGTGTGGTCTATCTTTGAAAATGTTCCATGTGCATTTGAAAAGAACGTGTATTCAGTTCCTATGGGATGAAGGGATCTATATATATAAGTTAAGTCCAGTTCATCTAGAGTGTTGTTCAATGCCACAATATCTGTGTTGATATTTTGTTTGGAAGATCTGTCCATTTTTGACAGTACGGTGTTAAAATCACCTACTATAATTGTGTTGCTGTCTATATCTTTCTTGAAGTCCTCTAAGATTTTCTTGATGTATTTAGGTTCTCCTCCGTTGGGTGCATATATATTTACAATATTTATGTCTTCTTGGTGGATACTACCCTTGAGTATTATGAAGTGACCTTCTGGGTCTCTTTTATGGCTTTTCTTTTGAAGTCTATTTTGTCTGATATGAGTACTGCTACCCCAGCTGTTGGTTCCTGTCCATTTGCTTGGAAAATTTGTTTCCAGCCCTTCACTTTGAGTCTGTGTAGGTCTTTTATCCTGAGGTGGGTCTCTTGTAGGCAGCATATGTGTGGGTCATGCTTTCTTATCAATTCAGCTATTCTATGTCTTTTGATTGGAGTATTTAATCCATTTACACTAAAGGTTATTATTTATAGGTACTGATTCATTGTCATTTTTGTACTTGTGTTCCTCTCCCCCCCACCTCCTTCCTTTCCTTAAAGCAGTCCCTTTGGTATCTCTTGCAGAACTGGTTTGGTAGAGGTGTATTCTTTTAGACTTCCTTTGTCTAGGAAGCTCCTTATTTGGCCTTCTATCTTGATTGAAAGCCTTGCAGGGTAAAGTAGTCTTGGTTGTAGGCCTTTGGTTCTCATTACTTGGAATGTTTCTTGCCATTCTCTTCTTGCTTGAGTGTTTCCTTTGAGAAGTCAGCTGCTAACCTTATCAGGGCTCCCTTGTATGTTACATCCTTTTTCTCCCTTGCTGCCTTTAAGATTCTCCCTTCGTCTTGGAATTTTGCCATTTTAATGATGATGTGTCTTGAAATGGGCCTGTTTGGGTTCCTCTTGACTGGAACTCTCTGTGTTTCCTGGATTTTTGTGACTTTTTTTCTCATCAAATTAGGGAAGTTTTCTATCATTACTTTTTCTAATATGTTTTTCTATCCCTTGCTCTTCTTCTTCTCCTTCTGGTATCCCTATTATACGGATATTATTACGTTTCATATTGTCTTGCATTTCTCTTAATCCCTCTTCATTCTTTCTGAGCCTCTTTTCCTTTTCTTGCTCTTTCTGTGTATTTTTTTCTACTTTGTCCTCCAACTAGCCGATCCGATCTTCTGCTTCATCAATTCTGCTTTTCATTCCTTCTACTGTGTTCTTCAGGTCAGAAATTGTATTCTTAATTTCCTCTTGGTCCTTGTTGACAGTTTCTATTTCCTTTTTCATGTTGATATAGTCTGAAGTGAGTTCATTGTAACTTCCCTGTAGTTTCTGGTAGCTCATTGAGAGCTCAAGGAGCTTCCTGACAAACATTCCTTTGAACTCAATATCTAATAGTTGAGTTGCCTCTGTTTCATTTAGCATTCTTTCTGGGGCTTCCTCCTTTCCTTTCATTTGGGGATTGTTTCTTTGTCTTCCCATTGTTTGTAAGACTCTTCTTTTTAGCCTCAGCTTCTTAAATTGATGTGTTCTGGATCCCTGGGTTTATGGTGTGAACTTCTGTGGTAGAATACGTGTGAGAATCAGTGGTGCAGTCTCTGTCGGCTTTCCTGGTGTTCACACCTTCTACTGTCTCAGCTGTTGGGGTGCCCTCTCTTTGGTTCCAAGTCTATTTTTTTCACAGTTCCAGGTTTTTTGTCTCACTTGTGGGTATTTAAATAGGGAAAAGAAAAAAATGAAAAAAGAAGAGAAAAAAGAGGAAATAAGAAGAGGTAAAATTGGAAAGAAAGGAAGAAGGAATAAAACAAGAAAGAAGGAAAGAGAAGCAAAAGGAATTGAGGCATAGAAAAGATAAAAAAATAAAAAAATAAAAATATATAATTAAAACAAATCAAAACCTACGCACAAACACCAAAAACATGAAATAGAAAACAAAAATACAAAACAAAACACTTCTTGCTGTTTTCAAACCGGCCAAACTGGTTTTTCTGTTCTTGCTGGCTTGAACAGGCTGAGAGCTGACTGGTATCACTTTTCTTCCTGTTCCATACTCAGTCAGCTTTTGGCTACTCTCCTCAGTGCCAGCCATGCACTTTCCCCAGTTCTAGTGGTGCAATCTCCATGCAGGCCCTTGGGTGTGATTTCAGATCCTCTTGCAGAGTGTGTGCTTTCCTGAAACTATGGGTGTGAACTGGGATTTCTTGCAGATCAAGCACTCCCAGCATTTATTGTTGTGAACTCCAGGTCTCCTACAGGGCACACGTGCCTACCCAATTTTAAGGGTGTGGGCTCTGTGAGTTTCCTAAGATGCGTGCACTTACCCTAGGATCACAGGTGGGAGCTCCAGGTCTTCCACAGAGCCCACTCCTCTGGTCCCAGGACCGCCTCTGGTCGCTTGGCCACCACATCTGGTTTTCCAATGTCCGCTACAGATTTTGATCTCCTATTTTTATATATGCTGTGGTAATGTTGGCTGTCTGCTCTGTTTCTCTGTATATCGGCTAGGTTATTCTCCTGTGTAGGGGGAAGTGGAATCTGCCTCTTCCTACTGTGCTGCTATCTTGAATCCCATGCTGATCTTTTTAATTTATTGGTGGATATATATTGCCAATATTATGTTGAGGATTTTAGCATTTATGTCCATCAGAGATAATGGATTTTAGTCTTCTTTGTTGTGTCTTTACCTGATTATGGAATTAGGATAATACTTGCCTCGTACAAAAAGTGATTAGGAGTCTTCCCTCTTCTTGAAATTTTGTTATAATTTGAGGAAAGGTGTTGTTCTTTAAAAGTTTGGTAAAATTTGCCTGTGAAACCATTCCATGTAGGGCTTTTGTGATTTGGAAGTTTTTTGTTTTGTTTTGTTTTGCTTTGTTTTGTTTTGTTTTGTTTATTAGTGCTTCAATTGCACTAGTTGTTATTGGTCTATTCAGGCTTTTTTCTTCTTGATTCAGTTTTGGAAGATTGTATGTTTTTAGAAATTTGGCCATTTTAGCTAGGTTGTCCAATTTCTTGGCATGAACAACTGTTCATAGCCATTTTTTGCAATCTTTTGCATTTCTGTGGTATCAATTGTATTTTCTCCTCTTTCATTTCTGATCTTATTTATTTGGGTCCTCTCTCTTTTTTTCTTGATGAGTCTGGTTAAAGGTTTGTCAATTTTGTTTATCTTTTTAAAGAATCAGCTCCTGGATTCATTGATCTTTTGAACTGTTTTTTAGTCTGTATGTTATTTAATCTTGCTCTGATAGTAATTATTTCCTTCCTTCTACTCTCTCTGGGCTTTGTTGTTGTTGTTGTTCCTCTTGTTCTTGTAGATGTAGGATTAGTTTGTCTAATTAATTTTTTTTTCTATCTTCTTTAAGTAGGCCTGCATTGCTATGAACTACCCTTTCAGGTCTGCCTTCACTGTGTCTGTTAGGTTTTTGGTTGTTGTATATTCATTTTCATTTGTTTCCAGATATTTTTCATTTCTTCCTTGATATCATTGTTAATCCATTCATTATTTAATGTTATTTCTTTTCTTATTGATATAGTTGTTTTAAGATGTATAAGATTGCTTCTTATGGTAGTATTGATTTGCACTTCTCTGATATTGAAGATAAACATTTTTGTTTCATTTATCTGTTGGCCATTTATTTGTGTCCTTGGGGAAAGCGTCTCTTCAGATCCTCTGCCCATTTATAATAATAATTTTTATTGTTGAATTGTATGGGTCTTTCTACATCTTAGATATTAGCCTTACATCAGAGGTAATTTTTGCAAGTATCTTCTTCCATTCATTTGGTTGCTGTTTTAGTTTTTTTTTTAATGATTATTTTGCTGCGAAAAAGCCTTTCAGTTTGATGTAGTTTCATTCATTATTTTTTCTTTATTTCCCTTGCCTTTGGAGTCAATTTTATAAAATCCTCTCTGAGACTGAGATTCATGAGTTTAATGCCTATGTTTTCTTTCATGTGTTTTATTGTCTCAGGTCTTATATTAAGTCTTTAATCCATTTTGTGCTATTTTTTTTGTGTGTGTGTGGTGACAAATAGCGGTCTAGTTTCATTCTTTTACATGCGGTTAATATTTCCTTATTGATTTTCTTTTTGGATGATCTATCTGTAGCTGTCAGGTGGGTTTTAGGTTCCCTGCAATAATTGTGTTTTTGTCAGTTACTTCCTTTAGTTCTGTTAGTAGCTGCTTTACATATTTTGATGCTTCTTGGCTGGGTGCATGTATATTGAGAAGTGTTTTGTCATCTTGATGTATTGTCCCCTTTATCATTATAAAGTACCCATCTTTGTCTAGTGTTCTGGGTTTTTTTTTCCCTTGGTTTTGGAATCTATTCTCTGAGATATGGCCACACCCACTTTTCTCTGGATGCCATCTGCTCAGAGAATCATTTTTCACCCTTTATTTTTAATATATTTTATTGATTATGCTATTATAGCGTTTCCAATTTTTACCCCTTTGCTCCCTGCATGTGTCACCCTCATTCCCTCCAGGAATTTCCTCCTTAGTTCATCTCCATGGGCCATGCATATAAGTTCCCTGGTTACTCTATTTCCTATACTGTTCTTAAATTGCCTAATCCCTATTTTGTACTTACTATGTCTTATTTTTTAATGCCTGCACATTTTCACCTGCACATTTTCTCTTCCTTCCCCCTCACAACTGATAACCTTCCAAATGATCTCCATATTTACGATTGTGTTTCTGTTCTGTTTGTTTCCTTAGAGTTTTAGATTTAATCGTTGATACTTGTGAATTTATTGTCATTTTAATGTTCATAATTTTATCTTCTGTTTCTTAAATAAGTCCCCTTAACATGTCCTATAATGATGGCTTGGTGATAATGAACTTTAGTTTTACCTTGTCTTGGGAGCACTTTATCTTCCCTTCAATTCTAAATGATAGCTTTGCTGGATACAGTAATCTAGGTTGTAAGCCTTTACTTTTCATCACTTTGGATACTTCTTGCCAGACCCTTCTAGCCAGCAAAGTGGAGTTTTTTGGGGGGACAGGGGAGGGAATCAGCTAATAGTCTTATGGGAACCCTTTGCATGTAACTATCTGCTTTTCTCTTGCTGCCTTTAAGATTCTCTGTTTATCTTTAACCTTTGGCATTATTATTATTATGTGTCTTGGTGTGGTCCTTTGGGTCCATCTTCTTTGGGATTCTCTGTGCATCCTAGACTTATATGTCTATTTCCTTCACCATATGAGAGAAGTTTTCTTTCATTTTTTTCAAATAAGTTTTCAATTTCTTGCTCTTCTTCTTCTCCTTTTGGCACCTCTAAGATTCAGGTGTTGGTATATTTGAAAATGTCCCAGAGGCTCCTTATCCTATCCTTGCTTTTCTAATTATTTTTTCTTCTTGCTGGTCTGATTCAATGTTTTTTCTTTCTCCCTTATGTTCCAAATCAGTTGTTTGATTCTTGGTTTCATCCACTTCATCATTGGTTCCTTGTAGATTTTTCTCTAGTTCACTTAATGGAAACTTTATTTCTGCCTGGGTCTTCTTCATGCTGTTGAAGTATCCAATGACTTCTTTGGAACATCCTGTTAAGCAATGTTTTGAACTCTGCATCTGATATGTTGCTTATCTCTGTTTCATTTAGTTCTTTTTCTGGAGTTTTATTCTGTTCTTTATTTGGTTTGTATTTCTTTATCTCCTCATTTTTCCATCCTCCCTATATTTGTTTCTTTGTATTAAGTATAACTTCTTTGACTCCCTGTTTTAGTAGTGTGGCTTATTATTAAAAATCCCACCTGTAAGTTATGTGGGGTGGAGAATTTGTTAAATTGCTAGAGTGGGGCAGCCCATGTTACAGCTCTGAAGTTCTGTGTGTGGGAGGGCTAGGAGAGGGGACTATGCCACTGCCTGTCCTCTGAAATTATACCTGGGAGGAAGCCACATTCTAAAACTCACCTTGATGCCAGCTACCTCAGTCTCTGCCTATATGTCACTGGTGCCCTTCCACCTGTTGCCTCTTGCTGAATTCCATAGATAGTGTGTCTGCATAACTCCCAAGTCCACTGTGGGCCCTTTAAGAGGTGTCTACTGGGAACCCCTCAGTTTCTTCCTCAGCCCCAGTCTTACTGGATTTTACAACCAAAAGTTATGTGAACTTGTGTTCTTGGTGCTAGAACTCTTGGCTGTGAGGTCCCTTGCTCCCAAGGTATCCATCCTGATTTTTTTTATCCACCATGGGTTTTATCCACCATACTGTATGTGGGACCACCATTCTTCATCTCCATGCCTCTCCATACCACTCTCTCATGCATCTCTACATCTCCTTCCCTCCTACCTGCCTGGATGAATGTGGCTTCTTTAAATCCTTGGTTGTTGGACTTCCATACAGCTCAATCTTCTGATGTTTCTAGGTGATATTTGTTTTGTAGATTATTTGTAGTTTTTGTCATAGTAGTGCAAGGAGGTGAGGTATATTAACTTATGCCTCCATCTTGAGCAAAAGTCCATTTTTCATCCTTTACCATTGAATCTATACTTGTTTTTGTAGCTGACATGTGTCTCCTAAAGGCAGCATATGGTTGGGTTTTATGTTTTGATGCAATCTGCTACTCCATGCCTTTTTATTGATGAGTTCAGTTCATTTATATTAGGGTGATTTTTGATGTATGAGGATTTCCTATAGCCATTTTATCTTTTGTTTCCTCATAGCTCTGTGTCTCCATAGTACCATTTGCCTTGTGTTTCTGTCTGTTGTTTTAGTTGATGGTATTCTATGATTTTTCCTCTGTTTACTCTTTTTTTATGTTATGTGTCTCAATTCTGGATCATTTTTGTTTATGTGCATGTGTGTGTGGTTGACATTAGATTCATACAAAAGAAAGTTTCATATATACAGTAATTTATCTTCTAAATACATCTTACCTCATTGCCCTTTACAAATTCAATCATTTACCCCCATGCCTTTTGTGTTTTTGTCGTCACAAATTATTCCTATTGGTGCTGTGAGTTAATTTCCAAATTGTGGTTGCTATTGTCTTTTTCTTCTCTCTTTTCAATGTTTTTCTTTCCTTTAACTTTATGTTACATTTAAGTGTATAGTATGCTATTCTGGAAAAGGGTTGAATATCCTATTTCTGTCTGTTAGTCAATTTACTAAGTTTTATATCTTTTTTTCTTTTTTTGTTTCAGACAGAATAACTCCCTGAAGTATTTCATGTGATGGATGTTGGGCGGTCACAATCCCTCAGCTTCTGTATATCTGGAAAAGTCTTCATTTCTTCTACCTATTTGAAGGATAACTTTACTGTATATGTTATTCTTGGCTGGTAATATTCAAATTTGAGTATTTAATTCCACTCTCTTCTAGTTTGTAGAGTTTGTGCTGAAATGCATGATAATCTAATGAGTTTTATTTAATAGCTTACTGTCTTTTTTTCCATAACCATGGAAAAGACCTTGAGATAACCTTGAGAATTCTATCTTTGTCATTAATTTTTGACAGTTTTAATATAATATGCCTTGGAGAAGGCACTTTTGAATTGAGATAATTAGGTGTATCATTTGCTTCTTCGATTCAAGGATCTAACTCTTTCCTTTCTCATCAACTATTTGTTTACATAAGCTCTCCATTCCTTTTTCCATCTCTTTTCCTTCTGCCATACACATTGCTTTATATTGCTCTTTCTGATAAAGTCAGAGAGAGAAATCTTATAGAGCTCTTTCATTTTTTTCTTACTCTCAAGTCTCTCTTTTTCCAACTGCATTATTTATAGATATCTATCTTTGATATCACTAATTTTTTTTCCATCTGATCAGACTTATTTCTTAAATTTGATAATAAATTCTTCACTCTTTTATTGAGTTTTGTAATCTCCAGAATTTCTAATTGGTTGTTTATTAAAATTTGAATATCTTTGGTAAAGTGCTTCCTTTTTGTTAATTTTGTTTCTGAGTTTGTAAAACTACCTATCTGTGGTTTTTGTATTTTATTTTTTCAGAACTGCAATCTTAATTCTCTATCATTTAAATCACATATTTCCATGTCTTTTAAGCTTATTTTCTAGATATTTTTAATTTTATTTTTGAGCTGCTTTGTTGGTTTGGTTATTCATGATGCTTGAGAGATTCCTTCTCCGCCATGCATCTATGAAATAAAAGCTGTTTTTATTTATGTATTTTTTGAGTGGCACTTCTGTAGTTAGTAGATTGATAAGTTTTTATTTTGTATTCCAGCATGTGGCACTAAAGATATCCTGTATTTCCTGGGGATGTGGGTGTCTCTTTAGAGATAAAGTAGCCTCAGTTTCAGGACATCCTTCCTCTGGGGGAATATGGTGAGCAATTGAGTTCCGAGACTGTGAAATCCTAGCACTACCAGCAATTTGTTACCATAGATGGGGGCCATCTGAGCTTAGAGAGCCTGCCTAGTGCATTTGTGGCTTTGTTTTTCTTCCACTAATGGCAACTGCTAGACCTCAGCTGTATCTGTATCTCATCTGTATCTTCACCCATTAAGGGGATTAACCACAACTTGTACAGTGATCCCTCACCTATCACAGGAGTTACGTTCAAGAGACCCCCAGGATAAGGTTAAAATCCTCAAAGCAGAGGCATTAAGTGCAAATCAAGTGCTTCCTAGATAAGGTCATGTTAAAGGAGTTCATTGCCAAGCCCTTCTAATATGAAATGTTAAAGGAACTTATCTAAGAAAAAAGATAAAAAACTATGAACGTTAAAGTGACAACAAACTCACAACTATTAACAACTAAACCAAAAACCAACCAACCAAACAAACAACAAACTAAGCATACAACTAGAACAGAAACAGTATCATAGAAATGGAGATCATATGGAGGGTTATCAGCAGGGAAGGGGAGGAGAGTAATGGAGGATAAAGGTAAAGAGAATAAGAAGCATAATTGGTAAGCACAAAATAGACAGGGGGAGGTTAAGAATAGTACAGGAAATGGAGAACCCAAAGAACTTAGATGTACAACCCGTGGACATGAACTAAGGGGGGAGGAATGCTGGCGGGTAGAAGGTGATTTGGGAAAAAGGGCGATAAAGGGGGGAAATATTGGGACAACTGTAATAGCATAATTGATAAACTATACTCAAAATAAATCATTCTACAAAACAAAAAATATCACAAATTGATAGTCATGGTGATATAAAGTGAATAGGGAATAGAGTCAATAATATTGTAAGAATTATGTATTGATACAGGTGGGTACTGGAAATATCAGGGAGAATATTCTATACATATATGATTGTTTAACCACTATGTTGTACACCTAAAACTAATACAATAGTGAATGTAAACACTGATTGAGCATATGTTTTAAATTAAAAATGAAAAAATTGATTTATAGAGAAAAATGACCTAAACAGCTGTGAAGATAATCTAAAGCTAGAAGGAAAAAGACTGGGAAGTGAAAATATTTGCAAAAAGTAAAAAAGAAATTGGCCAAGGATGAATTGAAAACGGCATGGACAAAAACAGTAGTAGGGAAAATTATGCTTTTCAGGTTAGCTTGGGGGTGAATATCAATCTTATGTGTGGTAAGCCAAAAGTAAGATGCGTTATTTAGAGTCCATCACCTATCTGGCCTGAGAGGGTTAGGGAGTGTTTACATAAGTGAAAGATTTGGGAAAAAATTGGCATTAGGAAACAATATTTTAAACAATATTTCTGACAACTATTTGTTTCTTTTTATATTTGCATTTTAATAACTGCTTCCTGTAAATTATTCATTATGTATAAGTTTGCAGAAGTGTTTTTTAGTTTTACAGTGAAGCAAAAAAAGATAAACTAAATACATCTATTCATTTACTTTTGCTGAACTTTTCCTAAATTGTATAAAGTTGTGGTAAGCATAAAATGGAGAAATATTTAGCACAGTGCATATACTTGGCAAAAAATATTGTTACTCAATAAATGTTAATTTTGTTTTCTTCTCCTTATCATTCATATTCAATATTTATTGAAAGAAAAAATGCTTGACATTCAAAAGAGATATTTTTCCTAAAGTTTTTTTCTATATTATGAAGGCAAAATTAAAAATAGCAACAAGAATTTTCTATTACACATCTACAAGAAGGACAAGGAAATGAGCCTGCAATTAGAGAAAACTGAATCCTTTTCAAAGAACTGTATTATTAAATATTTAAGATCAGGTACATAAGTGAGGACGTAAACACAAAGATACAGCTTTTTTCAAGGTTTCTGACAGTAACTAACCATTGGAGAAAATTTAATGAAATATTGGAAGGGGAAAACAATTCAAGAAATGGGCCAATTTGAAAACCTAAAGATACCGCTTTCAATGGCACATTTAATGAACAAAAGACAAAAGAGAGAAAAAAATCATTTCAAGACAAAATGGCCACTATTCATTGATTGAGAGGTCACACTTTAAATCACTTTGGCAGTCGAAAAGAAAAAGGAGTATAGTTTTCCCAGAAAGTAGTTTTCAAAGTTTTAAAAAATAATATAAAGAGAAGACACCCTAGGTGACCCAGATATGACTAAGAAATTTAGTTGCAGAAAATGTGAGCAAAATAGGACTAAGTCCAGACAAAGAACATTTATAAATTTGATGCAGAATAGATAAAGGAAACAACTCACTAACTTGACATTTTCTGCCTTCTTTGGAAACTATATCTCCCTTTAGCAATATTCTACCCTTCCACTCAGTTGAAGCATAATCTTATTTTTTTCCTAGCATGATGTGGGTTTATGACAATTTCCATCTTTTCTTAGCAGAGGCATTTATTAGATATATTGCTTATGACAAATTCTCTCAAAACTTAGACAGTAAAACAATGGCAACACCAAAACACACTTTGAGTCACTCTTTATTTCTCATTTTATAAATCCTGAACATGTAAATATTATCTACCAATTTTGTAAAACGTATTAAATGTGAATCAATAAAATGAAATAGTATTTGCTTTTCATCTCACAGAGCTGTGATCAAACAGAGTTGGCATTCATGTTCTGGCTTGGGAGACATTTTTTCGTTATTTCACTTTGAATTATTCAATGGTCCTGCCACTAGGGTTTATTCCAAAGACACAGAGAAACCTGAAGAAATTAGGGAGTTATTTGAGCAGATACCAAATTTTTATATGAATTATATGGGTGTCAGTAAGCATGATATATGATTGGGTTCTCAAATTTGGAGTTAAACATATCTAGTCATAAATTTAATTTATGCCACAACCACATATATATTTTAGTTTCTTTTATAAATAGAAATAATAATAAATTTATTTAATAATAATAATTCCTTTGAAGACTAAATGAGATTATTCATGTAAAGTTTTAGTGCAGTAGAAAAAACAGTAATCATTCAGCAAATGTTAGGCCATATAATAGTCATAGTTATAACAATATGTGTGGTATTAGTAGTAGTAGCAGTTGCAGTAGGAGTACTAGTCAGAGAAGTAGTAGTAATACATTTGGCATGAATTATAAAAAAATGTTTATTTTACTTTTATCTTTGAACCTTGGGTTGAGTCAAATAATTAATGAGAATCTTTATGAGAGGGGACCCAGAAAAGACCAGAATTGTCTTCTGGAGGACAGGCTTTTGTAGTACAGGCTTGCCCTCCTAGGTGAGTGTTCTCAGAAACCATCTGTATCAGTGTGCCAGCTGGCATTGTTGTGAGAGGCTACCTTTGGCTTCAGTGAATCTTTTTTGAAGACTCCTTCAATGTGTTCTCTTACTTCATGATGGGTGGTTTACAAGTGCATCTGCCCACACGGTGTTTAGTGTTCAGCAGTTTTGATGAAAAACAGCATGACCTCCATGCCCTGCCCTCCCTATTCACTCTGTCTCGCCCTGAGTGACTTTTTTTTTTGTTTCCCCAGATGAGAAAAGTCCTCAACAGGAAATGTTTTGCTGATATGCAAGAGACAAAACAAAAAACTAAAAGGCATCAAAATGGATGAGTTCAAAACTGTTTTGAGTGGAAAAATGTATCAAAAGTTGTATCAAATGGAGAGTACTTTGAAAGTGACTGAAGTTCAAACATGTAAGAATAAATACACAATTTTTTATAAATAAATTCCATTTTTGGGTCTCCTTTCACTGTGTGAAGTGAGAAAAGTATATCGTAATAAAAATAACCTCAATTTACAATGTTTTAAAGCTATGACTGATACAGTACATGCACTCTCATATTTTTAAAAACAATCCCCGATGATAAAATATTAGTGAAGCTCTAGTTCCTAGTGGCTAATACATCTGTGACTGGTTTCATTTTAAAAGGGGGATCGTTCAATTTATATTGGAAGCCATGGGATCATCATGGATGGAAGTGACCTCCACACATCTCTTGATTCCGTGTCTATATGCCTAGACTCTGTTCTTTGCTATTGTGGAAGTGCTTTTCTTCACCAGAAGCATGTCTGCAGTCATCTCTGGTTCAATGTCTTGCAGATCCCTGACCAATGAGAAAAGGGGTTAGTCTCCCTCCTCCCTAGTTTCTATATAAGAACAAAGGAAATCTGCTTTAATTATGTTTTCATCCCTCAGCATAATCACTTCTGGAGGTTGGAAGTAAGGTTGAAATTAGGGTTGAGGGTTAATTAGCCTGGTTCAAATGACATGACCACCCTGTTTCCAGAATGATGAAATCTGTAAAGTGAAGAATGAAAGAAGGATTGCTAGGTCCAAAGAAAGATAGCAACCATAGCAAGTAGTCAGAACTTCTTCCTGATAGGTGGGAAATTAGGGTTCTGACGCAGCAAGTAATTCGAAACCCGGAGAGTTATAATGAGAATTCGAATTTATGTCTCTTTCACTGCAGAGCACAGAGTCTGTCTACTGTGGCACCAGTGCTGTTTTACAGACAGTATCTCCATAATGAATTTGAGTGGTAGGTGTTGAGTAGTTCAGGGAATCCATACTGGGTCCTGAAATCTAAGCACCAAGTAATCCTATGTCTCTTGATAACTAGCAAACTTTTATTTAGTGCTATAAAATCTTTACTAAAATTTCGTAAAATCCACACTGAACTGATGTGTTTTCTTAACTACCTCAGACTGTATTCAATC
Source organism: Glossophaga mutica (assembly GCA_039655065.1). Classification (NCBI taxonomy): domain Eukaryota; kingdom Metazoa; phylum Chordata; class Mammalia; order Chiroptera; family Phyllostomidae; genus Glossophaga; species Glossophaga mutica. Next base: position 92,777,285 of record CM077310.1, read on the forward strand.
AGCAAACAGCCCAATTTCTGTTCACCATTTAGTTTATCAGTTTTTATCAGTGACAGCATGCTTAGCAAACCCTCTTATTAGTAATGCCTCCCCAAAATCTGGAGAATGTTTGCACTTTCCTCTATTTTTTAGATCTCATTGACTCCCTAGGAAAATATTTGTACATATATAGCGTGGGGGAAAGATAGGTTTACAATTATTCATATGGAAAACAGTGCAATAATTAATAAATAATAATACAAGAATAAAATGTTTCATCTAAAACTGTAAACCTACTTTTGCCCCACCCTGTATATAATACAACTCAGTCATGATTATCTGCTACATGTAATTTTTTAAACTATTTTGACTATACAAATGTGTGCAATTTTTTAAAAATTTACTAGATTATAGAACAAAAGTTTATAATACTGAAGCGTCTGTAAATATATTTTGTACCTTATTTACCTTTATTTTATTGGCCCACAAATTCATTAATTTAATTAGCTTTCTTCCCCAAATTTAACTTGGTTATTTTATTTTTATATGAACTCCCTGAAACATGTTCTTTTCCCATGTGCCTCTTGAGATATTAAAACAAAGCAACATAGTAACACACAGTGTGTTATATTTTGTGGCATGATCAGTAATAAAAATAAAAGGTAGCTTGATGTAGTTTGCTATTTGAGATATGAGTGGTTACAATTTATAAAGCTATTTATAAGGTAAAATTAAGTGCTGCTGTAATTACCTGATTTGTTCTCTTGTATCTACCAAATATTTTTTATCGTCAGTACTCTGTAAATTGGTAAACAGTGATTTTTTTGTTTTATGAATCTGAATTATATTTTATAGACTAGTATGATCATCACCTTTTGATTTAATTTCAAGCCTGCCTTAAAATATATTTACTCTGTTTTCTTAGTAGAATCGAAGTTCAAATTTTACATTATGCAAAAAGTCCAGTTTTTTTGTTTCATAAATACTTTATTGTTGTTCAATTACAGTTGTCTGGTTTTTTAAAGGAATTCAAAAGTTAATGTTATCATAATCCTAAATAGATGAAGCACGGGTGAAGAAAACTGCAGAACAAATATGAAATTTAATAATGGCTTTCTAACAGCCTTCCTTTCAAATTGTTAGGAATTCATTAAACTATGGATGAGCAGCACTGACAACTAAATTATTCTCATATGAGTTATCTAACCATATTATGAATACTGCATACTACATAGCTCACATTTCTAAAGGGATGTAGACAACAAACTGGATTTCGGATAATTAATACGAGGTTCGAATTCAGTCTCAAAAACATCCCACTTTGTTTCGAAGAAAAATAATTGGGATATAACTGTAGAGATAGGGTTAACATTGAAAATGTTAAAAGAAAAATACAGCTGTGGCTGTATTCGAATTGCATCACCCTGTAAACAGTTGAGGAGCAGAATAGTGACTAACCTTACAGAGTTATAAATATCCTGAATAAAGCAAGCATGTAAAAGCTTACATTCTATATGGTAGCTACTCTTCTTTTTCCTACAGGTGGTTAAGCAGTTTGCTAAAGGTCATGCTGCTAAATGTGCCGCAGTTGGTATTGAAACGTGGAGTTTGAATTGACAACCACTGCTTATAAGACACATAGAGAAGCACCATCCACATTTTTACCACTGGACAACTTTTTCATTTTCATTTTTAGTGTCTGTATTTCTACACAAAAGTGATGAAAACATTCTATTAAGAATACTTGTAAAAAAACAAACAAAAACTTAGAACAGGTGCTTCATGTTGAGCTATTTTATTCACACATTGGATGGAGCCCACAGGAAGTTGGAAAAGGGAAAGAAATAGTGCAGAAGGCAGACCTGCACACAGAGAAGTTTATGGTGGACAAAGTTGGTGACTGCCATTCCTACGGTATGCTTTAGTTAACTGTTTTCCAAAATAAACCTTTAAATTTCAAAATAGTTTAGATTTACACAGAAGTTGTAAGAGTGCAGAGAATTTCTACATGTCCCACATTCAATTTCTCATAATTTCTTACATTAGTAGGATACATTTGTCACTATCAATGAATGAACTAATATAAATGAACATCAATCAGTTAGTTCACCAATTAGATGTCTGGGAATTTTCACATCACTGCTATCAATTTTGCTGGAGGTGGCGATGACAAATTTCTGGTGTATTCTAGCAGAGGAGCTTGATTGAGGGCCAGAGGTTCAGTCACAAGTAGCAAACCACCACTCAGCTGCTTCAGGTAAACCACCCTTTTGCCTCTGTGGCCCCAGTGAGGATGATCAGAATGGTCCTCGGAGTGATGCTGGCCTGCAGTTTTCTCATGTGCTGACTGATGGGTTTCTTGCCATGGCCCAACAGCTTTTGAGGTACATCTTCAGTAGGATAGCATCTAAGCATTTTTCAAAGTATAACCACTCAGATACCACCATTCTTGTCACCACCAACTGGTTTTGGGACAGTAGCAAGAACTTTCCCTTTCCTTTTCTTTTCAATCCTGGATTTAGCTGCTGAATACTTCCTCTTGTACATGGCCTTTCGAGAATACATAACTGACTGGAAATAGCTGCTAATCCCTCTCACTAGGACAAGGCTTCCGCTGCCATGGGGCTGCCCCTTCTGAGGCGTCTTGGCCTTGAGGTTACCTTTCTTAAGTTACCACCAGCATCAGCCTTCTTGGCTTCAGGTTTCTTCTTTTTAGCATTTGTTTCTCAGATTTTTCAACCACTATCTGGCAAGATGTGAGAAAGAACTACTATTTATTCTTGAGAGTTTAATATCCTAATAGTAGAAACTAATATCTATGCAAATCTTTTAAATTTTGTAAAATAAATTATGAATATCTAGTCATTTATTTGATTATAGATGGTAATTTTATTAGGTTTTGTTTTAATATTCAGTGGTACACATGAAGCACATACAAGAAATTCCAATCTTATAATTACATTATATTTTCTAGAGATTTCTGAAAAATCATTTATTTCCACATTTTTAGCTCAATTCAACTACCACTTAAAGAATAATTATTGTATTCCTGACACTGAATTAAGATTCTGGGTTACCTGTATACATATAAAATGCTGAGTCTACCTCTAAGAAGTAGACAGCAGATATCATACATATATGATAAATTTACTATTATAGTAGCCTCTTAATTAATATCCACATTTTCATTGAAAGTTATGTTAACTTTCTAATATAGACAATTTGATCATGGCATTCACAAGATTAACATATTTCAACAATTTTCTTCTATATATGGTAATATTATAATTCCTTAGCTATAATGTATGCACTTCATTAGTGACCATGAGTATATTTCAGACATATCTGACTCTCTAAACTCCTCCTTTATTACTCACATCTAACCATTTGTGCTTTTTCTATATTTCTTCATAATATTTACTCAAATTGAAAGTACTATGGGTCATGAAAATTATAGGAATTATATCTAGTATGAAGAGTTTTCAAATCAAAAAATCAAGTATCCCTTTAGAGAACTGTAACTGCAAACATAAAATCTTTGTAATTTTTTAATTGAGTTATTCTAACCTTTCCTGAGTTAAGAATGGTTAGCTTCATATAGATTACATTATGTGCTAAAGTTCAATTACTTTAAAACATAGTGATTAGTGGGCCTCTTGGTTTGGTGAAATCAAAGCAAAGGGATTTGCACATGATCTATAGGACAGGTCTAAAATTTATCTTTTAGTCCTGAAAATGACTATTGCATCAGGCTAATTTGAATTTTATAGGAAGGATAAAGCCATGGAACATTTTCTCTTTTTAACAAAATTAAATATAAATGATTACAGTATTAAAACAAAACATGATAAAAATATATAAATATGCAACAAACTTTTAGAAATAAGGAAAATAACATAGTCCTTTAAATAAAAAACAAATAAATGAGCTAAACATTATATAAATAGCATTATTTTATAAACAATTTAATACAGATTTAGTTTGGAGAAACTGCAAAGAATGCCAAATAAAAGATATTGAAAATACAAATGAGAGGTCTAGATATGTAAAAGAAAAAGTGAAATAAGTTATGTTTAATATTTGCACAATGAAAAATGAGAAAAAATAGGTGTCTCTTTCCAAGCTGTTTATTTTGTTATATTCACTTATTTACTTTTCTGGAAATGCTACACCCTGTAGGTCATCTTTTAATAAACATGGAGGAAAAGACAAAATCAAAAGATAATTGACAAAAAAAATTCTATAATTGCAAAAAGCATAAATCTCCAAAATCAGGACACAAAGTGAACACTATGAAGGCCAAATAACATGTAATTAGTCAAAACGATGTTTATAAAGATAAGTCCTGAAAGCAATCAAAAGGGAAAAAAGCTAACATACAATAATCAATACATAAGCGTTTTACCTATTCACATCAATGACAGAATCCTAGATGATGACATAATAAAAGATCAAGCAATCAGCTAGAACTTTTAAAACATTTAATAGTATAGCTTAAATATAGATATTTTAAGACAAGGATTAAAATTTTATATTCAGCAGACTCTTAGTGTAGGAGATAAAATAATATATGTCTCTGAAGGAAAAATACAGAGTGGGTCAAAGGTAGGTTTACAGTTATGAGTACATGAAACAGAGTTTATTCTTATATTATTATTTATAAATTATAGCACTAATTTTCATACAAACAACTATAAACCTACTTTTTCCCCACCCTGTGTTAAGCCTTGATGGTTAGAGGGGGATTTAAGAAGTATTGGCCTAGTGACTTGGGTAAATTTAAATAAGCATTGGTTAGAAATACAGTATTAATTACGATGGCAAATATTTGTGGTATAAGACAAGTTAGAAACACATTATTGAGTTAAAATAATATTTGAGAGAGATTGTATTTCAGCATCCTTATTTTATTGGTTGATTTTGACTGTATAAAATTAAGTAGTAACAATACATTTTTAAGTGTAACTTTAAATAGAGCAGAATTAAAATGTGTAGCTTTCAAACCAGATGAAGAAGTATATTTTAGAAACATTATTAAAGAGATGTTTTATGTCATAACTCAACTTCTTAAATGCAGAGAAACAAACAGAAACAGAGATCACATCCTGAGGAGAATATGATCCTGTGACATGTAGAAAGAGTCATGAGCCAATGAATACGAGTGGCTTTTAGAGACTCAAAATGGCAAGCAAATGGCTTTTGGAAAGGAATGTGACCCTCCTCAGACCTTTATTTTAGTCCACTGAGATCCGTCTGGTACTTCTGGCATTCAGGACTAAGTCACTAAATTTGTGGTAATTTGTTATAACATCACAAAAACAAATACAGTGATAATAAATATAAAATAATTACTTGGTAGTTGAGCAAATATTCACCACCATGACCAACAAAACATGAAGTGTACACAGTTAGAAAATAAAATTTTACTGAGCATAATACCTTCTAGGTCTGTTCATGTTGTCACAAATGGTAAGACTTCAGGGGTTTTTGGTTGAGTAATATTCTTCTCTATGTAGTACCACCTTTTCTTTATCCATTTTTCTATCAGTAGACACTTAGATTGTTTTTATATCTTGGCTCTTATAAATAATGCTGCAATGAACATAAGGTTACATGTATCTTTTTGGATTCATGTTTTGAATTTCTAAAGATAAATACCCAGAAGTAAAATTTCTGGGTCACATGGAAGTTCTATTTTTAACTGTTTGAAAAATTTCTATACTCTTCTCCATAGTGGCTGCACCAATCTGCATTCCCACTAACAGTGCTCAAGGGTTCCCTTTTCTTCATGTTCACACCAATACATGTTGTTTGTTAATTTATTGACAGCAGCTATTAGAACAGGTGTGAGATAATCTATCACTATGGGGTTTGTAATGTTGAGCATTCTTTCATATTTCTATTAGCCATATGTATGTCCTCTTTGGAGAAATAGTTATTCATGTCTCCTGCCCATTTTTTTCAAATATATTTTATTGGTTATACTATTACAGTTGTCTCATTTTCCCCCTTTATTCCCTTCTGCTTTGCACACCTCCTCCCACCTGCATTTCCCTCCCTTAGTTTGTGTCCATGGTTCATACATGTAAGTTCTTTGGCTTCTCCATGTCCTATACTATTCTGAACCTCCCCTTGTCTATTTTGTGCCTACCTATTATGCTTCTTATTCCTTGTATCTTTCGCCCACCATTCTCCTCTCCCCTTCCCCACTGATAACCCTCCATGTGATCTCCATTTTTGTGATTCTGTTTCTGTTTACTTGTTTGCTTAGGTTTTTTTTTTTTCTTTTTTTTTTTTTTTTTAGATTCTGTTGTTGATAGCTGTGAATTTGTTGTCATTTTACTATTCATATTTTTATCTTTTTCTTAGATAAGTCCCTTTAACATTTCATATAATGAGGGCTTGGTGATGATTAACTTCTTTAACTTGACCTTATCTGGGAAGCACTTTATCTGACCTTCTATTCTAAATGAAAGCTTTTCTGGGTAGAATAATTCTGGATGTAGGTCTTTGCCTTTCATGACTTGGAATACTTCTTTCTAACTGCTTCTTGCCTGTAAGGTCTCTTGAGAAATCAGTTGATAGTCTTATGGGAACCCCTTTGTAGGTAACTGTCTCCTTTTTTCTTGCTGCTTGTAAGATTCACTCCTTATCTTTCATCTTGGGTAATGTAATTATAATGTATCTTTTTGTGTGCTTTCTTGGGTTCAACTTCTTTGGGACTTTCTGAGCTTCTTGGACTTCCTGGAAGTCTATTTCCTTGGCCAGATTGGGGAAGTTCTCCTTCATTATGTTTCTACATAAGTTTTCCATTTCTTGCTCTTCCTCTTGCCCTTCTGGAACCCCTATGATTCAGATGTTGGAATGTTTAAAGTTGTCCTGGAGGTTCCTAAGCCTCTCCTCATTTTTTTTAATCCTTGTTTCTTCATTCTGTTCTGGTTGACTGTTTATTTCTTCCTTCTGGTCCAAACAGTTGTTGTGAGTCCTGGTTTCCTTCCTGTTGCTGTTGGTTCATTGTACATTTTCCTTTATTTCACTTTTCATAGTCTTCACTTTTTCCTTTATTTTGCAACCATATTCAACGATTTCTGTGAGCATCCTGATTACCAGTGTTTTGAATTCTGCATCTGATAGTATAGCTATCTCTTTATCACTTAGTTGTATTTTTCTGGAATTTTGATCTGTTCTTTCATTTGGGCCATTTTTTTGTTTGTTTGTTTGTTTCAGCACACCTATTATGTAGTAAGGGGTGGATGGAGTCTTATGTATTTGCCTGGTTGGGGCAAACCATGTTGCTGTGTTGTGGTGATGTATTTGAGGGAGGGGTCGGAGAGGAAACAATGCTACGTTTTTAGCTCTCAGCAGGCTTTCAGTTACTTCATTCACTACCCACAAGCAAATTGTACCCTTCTGGTGCTGATTCCTGTGTCAGTGCATTTGTGTACATTCTAGGATCCTGTGTGTCTCTCCAGTGGTCTCTCATGTGAGGCTGGCAGTTTCTGCCACATCAACCCCCACAGGTTTTTTCTGTCAGAGGTTTTGAGGCTTTATTTCTCCACTCTGGAACCCTGTGTTGTGCAGTCTGTCTCTCTCCTCAGTTTTTTCTCCTGGTTATCTGCACACAAACATGAACCACCAGCTCTGCCAGCAGCTGCCTTGCTGCAAGTCCTCTCAGCCAGGCTGACTGACTCCACCCCTCCTATTGGTCCGGATGAATTTTCTTCTTTAACTCCTTGGTTGTCAGACTTCCATACAGTTTAATTTTCTGGCACTTGTCATTGTTCTTTGTTTTTAAATTTATTGTTGTCCTTCTTCTGGTTGTGTGAGGAGGCACAGTGTATCTACCTACGCCTCCATCTTGGCCGGAAGTTATCCCATTGTTTAATCAGATTGATCTGTGTATATGTGCATTAAATTGTATATATTTGGGGTATTAACTCCATATTGCAGGGGTGTCAAACTCATTTTCACCAGGGGCCACATCAGCCTTGCAGATGCCTTCAAAGGGCTGACTGTAATTTTAGGACTGTATCAGTGTAACTACTCCTTAACAGTTAAGTGAGAGCTCGGCACTGCCACTGGGTAGAAACAAGGTGCAAGGCCACATAAAATGAGGCTGAGGGGCAGATTTGGCCTGCAGGCCTTGTTTCTGCCAACTGTTCCATGTTGGATGTATCACTGGTAAATAATCTTGTCCCATTTGCAGGTTGTCTTTTCATTTGTTCATGGCTTCTTTTCACTGTGCCAAAAATTTTTAGTTTGATATAGTCCCATTTGTTTATTTTTCTTTTGTTTCTCTTGCTGATAAGTCATAGCCCCCAAAATATTGCTGAGAGCAATTTAAAGGAGTTTTCTTCTGGGAGTTTTATGATTTCAGGTTTTACATTGAAATTTTAAATTCATAATGAGTTTATTTTTATATATGGTATAGGATGTCAGGCAAAAAAAGAGTGATACATATGATTTCACTTACATGTGTAATCTGAAAAACAAAGTAAATGAAAAACAAAACAGAAATAAACTCATAGATACAGGGAAGTAATTTGTGGTCACCAGATGGAAAGTGCCGGGGGGATAAGTGATAAAGGTAAAAGGGATTAAGAAGTAGAAATCCCCCATTGTAATAATAGTTACAAGGATGTCAATTACAGCATAGAGAATGCCATCAGTAATATAATATCAGACTTATCAGAGTGATCATTCATGAAGTATGTAAGCATCACCACATTGTACACCCGAAACTAATATAATATTATATATCAACTCTAATTAAACAATAGATTAAAAAAGACAATGTAATTCTAAAAGAAGCAGTTATTTACAACACTTCCAAAAATAGAAAGTAGAAAAAAATAAGCTTGACTAGACGCATAGAAGTCCTTGGAAAAACATTGCTTTTGGGATTGCAAATTCTTTTTGAAGAAAACTTAAAACATCTAATCAATATGCCCACATGTGACAGCACATTTTACAAGTGCTTAAATGGAGATCTGAAACCAAAAGTAACTCTGTAAAGGGAGGAAGTTAGGCAGAAGTGTACCAGAAAAAGAAAAGTGTTTCTTTTGGAAAGGCCAAGAGGACAAAAAAGAACAATTTGTTTCAGGAACCGAAAAAAGCCTGTGTCTTGGTGCTTGAGAGCAAAGTGGAGAACTTCGAGCTACAGCTTGTAGGGAAAACTGAAGCCACAATTTATGAATATTTTATTAGTCTGTAAACCAACTTATGGATATTAGACCTTATCTTTAATGCAGTGGGAAGACATATCAGTTTTAAATAAGCAAGTGACCTGAAAAAGTTTGCATTTTTAAACTATCCAGAAGGCCACTCTGTGCACTGAAAGTGGCATAAAGAATGAAAGCTGCAGACTCCCTTCACTCATTCATTCAGGCAGGTAGGCAGGCAGCCAGTCGGTCCAGTCTAAACGAGAGTCTCAGCCTTCAAAAAGCTTTTGTTTTGCTGGACAAAGAGACAGACACTAAACAAGAGAGCATAATAATATATATAGCTTTGCAAATAGCAGTGGATGCTATGGAAGCAGGAAAGGGAATAAAAAGCATAGGGGGCAGGATGATTAAGAATGGTCCTGTTGATGAAGTGACATTTCTATAAAGACCATTAGAAGAAGAAAGTGAACAAAGACTAGGGGAGTGTTAAATTTTATTTAATGTAATTTTTAAGCAGAAAAACACTGGAATATGCTGTACTTTAAAGTGCTCAGTATGTGGGGGTAGCAATAAGTAATGATTGCTGTACTCAGTTATTTTTGGAATCCTCTGTATTTTTCGTTTCTGATCCTTAAATAAAGTTGTTCTTCCAGAACACTCTTCATCTTTATTCCATGCCTTCTTTCCAGCTAAGTCATCAAAACTTTGGTCAGTTCTCATTTTGGAAATCATTTTCCCCAGAACATCTTCTTTTCTTTTAATTTATGGCATTTGCTTAGTCTATGTACTTGCCTAAGACCTTGAGCTTGTCTATTGTGGTCCTCATCAGAGTCACTGCTCTGTGGTGTCTGTGAAGCAAAGGACTCTGTGCTACACTTCTTCCATTCCCAGACTCAGCCTATAGACACAAAATGATTGTAGAGGTTTGTGAATTGAAAGAAAAACCTTTCCCTTATTTACAGCATTAAAAAAATGTTTGTTTGATTAATATATAACTTGGGTACCCTTCCTGCTCCTTTGAATTAATTTGTTCAGCATTCATTCAACAGTTACTTATTTTTTATTTTTTTTTACTCCCACCCCAGCCGACCGCCCCAGCCCTCGCCACCTCCCTCCCATTTGCATCCCTCATAGTTTCTGTCCATGTGTCCTTTATACTTGTTGCTCTAAATCCTTCCCCTTTTCCCCTGAAATTTCCTCCCCTCTCCTGTCTGGTGACTGTCAGCCTGTTCTCAATTTCAATGTCTTTGGTTATATTTTGCTCATTTGTTTATTTTGTTGATTAGGTTCCTGTTAAAGGTGAGATCATATGGTATTTATCTTTCACCAGCTGGCTTGTTTCGCTTAGCATGATGCTCTCCATTTCCATCCATGCTGCCGCAAAGGGTAGGATCTCCTTCCTTCTTTCTGCTACATAGAATTACATTGTGTAAATGTACCACAGTTTTTTGATCCATTCATTTGCTGATGGGCACCTAGGTTGCTTCCAATGCTTGGCTATTGTAAATTGTGCTGCTATGAACATAGGGGTGCATAGGTTCTTTTGGATTGGTATTTCAGGGTTCTTAGGATATAATCTTTTCAGTGGAATTGCTGGGTCAAAAGGTAGATCCATTTTTAGTTTTCTTAGAAAATTCCACACTGCTTTCCACAGTGGTTGTACCAGTCAGCAATCCCACCAACAGTGCACCAGGGTCCCTTTTTCTCCACAACCTCTCCAACACTTGTCGTTTGTTGCTTTGTTTATGATGGGCATTGTGACTGGTGTGAAGTGGTATGTCATTGTGGTTTTAATTTGCATCTCTCTGATAGCTAGTGGTATTGAGCATCTTTTCATGTGTCTCTGGATCCTCTGTATGTCCTTGGAGAAGTGTCTGTTTAAGTCCTTTGCCCATTTTTTAATTGGGTTGCTTGTCTTCTTAGAGTGGAGTCGTGTAAAGTCTTTATATATTTTGGAGATTAAACCCTTGTCTGAGGTATCATTGGCAAATATGTTTTCCCATACAGTTGGTTCTCTTTTTATTTTAATACTGTTTTCTTTAGGTGAGCAGAGGCTTTTTATTTTTATGAGGTCCCATTTGTTTATTCTTTCTTTTAAGCCCTTAAGCAGGCTCATCAAGAAAAAATGAGAGAGGACTCGAATAAACACAATCAGAAATGAAAGAGGAGAGATTACAACGGACACCACAGAAATACAAAGGATTGTAAGAAATTACTATGAAGAACTGTATGCCGAGAAATTCATTTTTTATTTTTTTTAATATTTTATTTCATTTTATTTTTAGAGAGAGGAGAAAGGAGGGAGAAAGAGAGGGAGAGAAACATCAGCGTGTGGTTGCCTCTTGTGTGCACCCTGCTGGGGTCCTGGTCAGCAACCCAGGCATGTGACTCGACTGGGAATGGAACTGGAGACCCTTTTCTTCACAGTTTGTCACTCAGTACACTGAGCTGCACTAGCCAGGGCTCAGCAGTTGCTTATTCATCACCTGTAATGTATCAGGCACCATGACCAGCGTTGGGTTTTCAGTGATGAATAAGATAAACACTGTTCCCTTTCTGATAAATCCTCTTAGAAGTTAATAAGAAAGGGTATGCATGCTTAACAACTACCAACATGCTCAAATTTGGAGAAGAAAGCAATTAAATTAGGCCATGTGTTTTGATTCAAAACCAATGTTAGTGATTACCTCCTGACTAGCACTGTGGCTGGAGGGGCATAGGTGAATGAGACTCAGTTTTTACTATAAAGGAGTCACCATCTATCAGAAGATATTAATGACAGAGGTCAAGTGAATGAACTGTATTGGGATTGTGTGACTTGCATCTGTGGGATCACAGAGAATCAACCGATGTTAACTATCTGCAGCTTTAGAAGAATTCCCAAGGAGTTATGTGTTATCTGGTTCTTGAAGAAGGAACTGATTTACTATATGAGACCTCTCCATGACATTCTCAGTGAAAAGTGGAATGAATCAAGACACCATCAGTGACTTTTCAGAATTATTAAGCAGCCTTAATTTCCATTAAATATTTAAGAAACAGCATCATATTTTCTAAAATGTGTCAATGCTTAGTATGTAGTGACAGTTGCTATGAGAAATATGACTCTCTTATAATTGGGATTGCAGATGAAGCTTTTTCTCATTTTCAGTCTTTTACAAAGGGGCATAAAAGTTACAGTGGTCAATATGTAGCTCACAAAAATAATTGCCTGTTCTATAAATTAGTAAAGTACATGTATTTTTTTTAATTCCTTAAAAATAACTACTCTATTATATTCTTTCATTAATTGCTGTGAATTACTTTAACCCAAAGTCAATGTACAAACTCATCCCTCCTTCTCTATGGATTCAGCATCAGTCATAATTGTTTCTTTAATTCCATTTCATTTAGAAAATTTAACTCTGTAGAGACTTGCTTCCATTACAGCACTGCTTCCTCAGTTAAAAGAGGTTATTAAGCTTATTTGAATCCCTGATGCAGAGTACAAATTGCATGCAAAAATATGTTTATATATGCAATCTACATTTTTCTGCAGAGTTCGTGATCTTTTTTAAAGATTTTATTTATTTATTTTATTTTTAGAGAGGGGAAGGGAGGGAGAAAGAGAGGGAGAGAAACATCAGTGTGTGGTTGCCGCTCAGGTGGCCCCCACTAGGGGCCTGGCCTGCAACCCAGGCATGTGCCCTGACTGGGAACCGAACCTGCGACCCTTTGGTTCGCAGCCCGCGCTCAATCCACTGAGCTACGCCAGCCAGGGCTAGAGTTCGTGATCTTTTATTAGACAATTAAACGGGGCTAAGACCTGACAAAGGCTCAAAAGCCCTTGAAATTCTTTCTTTTTGCATTTTCCAGTTTTGGCAACCTTGAAAAGACTCCAGTAGAAAGTTTGCATGAAAGCAATACAAGTTACTTTTAAATATTCCTTTCATATCAAGGAAAATTTATTTCTCATTATACCCATACACAACTCATTCATAGAGCCTAACCTTGTCAGTGCTCTGTGGATTACCCCAGATGGCCAACTGCTAATATCTGAGGTGAAATTCTATCTGTTGTAGTATGTCTGGTATTTTATACAATTTACTTCACATAGTTGGGCCCTCAGAGATGTGGAAAATTTAAATGAATAAATTATATGAGTTTCCTTTTCTGTTTAGCATTGCTGGTTGAGTAAATGTAGGGTGCAGTGTAAGTCCTAATCATGCTGCTTTGACATAATTTGTATGGTGGTTACACTCATTCTGTAACATAAGCTACGCCACAGTCCCTGGTGCATAGTAAATGTTTGATGAATATAAGTGCATAATAAACATGTATCAATTAAGACAAACAAATCCATATCTGTAACTGCTTTTGTTTACTTAAAAATAAACAAAATGTTGAACATACTTCACCTTCAAGTATTCTATTATTTGTAATTCTATTTTCATTATTCATAACTCATTTTGTGGTCCTTTTATACTATAAAGTTGCCAGTGGGTTGTCCGAGCTGAAATCCTTGCCACATGAGGATAGGACTTCGTTTTAACAAAAACAGCAGCAGTGAGTCTCAATGTACTTTCATCATAATTTAAGGCCTCCTTGAAGCATGATAAATAATCCTTGTCTCTGATCATTGTACTACCTGAACACTGATATGTCATTCATGTCTTCCCATTGTATTTTTGGAACTTCTTGGGGGTGGGGGTAGCAAATGTACAACAAATACATCACTTGATTAAATTTATATTCCAGAAAAATTCAATATGTTAGGGGAAAAAGTAGCAAACTTAAATGCTGATGATAATACTAGAGTAAAAAGGACATTTTTGACCACCCCCAGCTCCATCCTTCATTTTATGACTCAGAAACAAGGACTGAGATATACTGAGTATTTTCCTCAAGGTAATAACCAATTACTATTTGATCCAGAATTAGAGCATATCCTGATCACTCATACAGTTATTCCTCAAACACATATTGAATAATTACAATGTTACAAGCACTGTACTAGGCGTATATTGAGTTAAAAGACAAATCCATACCCTGAAGTTCTTTGGGACTCATAGAAGTGACTGACAGTTTAGCTATAGTTACAATGCTGCATAAACAAGGCCATGGAAGATGCAATTTAAGTCATTCTCTTGAGATTAAGAAAAAAATATACAGGAAAGATAGATTGAGAGGTAAATAAATGTAATATAAAAGGAAACAACAGGAAAAGACTGGAAGATCAATGCTCTGACCATGAGGGAACTTGTAATTCCAGTAATGAGCATGTACTGGAAAACAAAGAAATTTAATCAGGAAATAATACCATAATGCAGTAATACATTTTCTGTTTAGAAAAATAAAATATCTCTAGTTGCAGTATGAAGGTTAGGTTGGAGCAGAAAGAGACAAAAAGTAGAACAACCATTAAGATGTTTTTGAAGATATTTAGTCAGAATATAATGGGGAGCTAGAAATATAACAGTGATCACTGGCATAGAGATATTTAGGAGTATGAATAAGACTAATGAATAAAAATATGGAAAAATAGGCAAAATTTGCCCCCAGGTATTGGCTTGTGAAATAGAGTAAAGGGTGAGGATGTTCCAGGAAGTACTCCAGTCTTGTGCTACCTTGATTATAACAGCAATTCACTCACTAGGGCATGCATGCCCTTGAAAGAATGGCAGGGCCAAGGAGAACATTTGGAGTGAAAATTATGCTTCTGTCTAAGCCACTGTTTTTCGTTCAGATATTAATAATTTAAAGCATTATTCTCATGCGAACATAAACTCAATCATGTATGAAACAGTGTACCTTTATTTTAAGAAATGAAGCCTCAAATAATTTTGTGATTTTGTTACCTTAGACAGTCAGTGGAGACTGGGGAATCTCCCACTTTGGCCAAGATGGTGGCAAAGGGGGTTCTTACTCTCAGTGCACCAAAAGCTAGGGAAATTAATGGATAGGGCCTCAAGCATGCAGAAAGCTAGAAAGATAATTGGATAGGGAAAAAAGCCTACCCCTCCCTATCCTTGTAAGAACATTGGGCCTGAGCTGGAAGATTGATATTGTCATTGAGATGGGAGTCCACCATTCTCCTAGGTTGTATGGTACCTGAATAAAACCTCTTTCCTTTTGCACCAGCACCTGTCTCACAAGTTTGGCTTCTGTGGTGACAGGAAGCCAAGCCTCCATTTTGTTTGGTTACAGTTTGAAGTTTGTGAAGAAGCAGGGATTCAGCTCATGTCTTGAAAGAGGTACACTGGTGTGTCACAAGAATTTTTAAAACATGCAATACCTGACTATTTAGTCAGGGGCACTGACCTCATTTCCCTTAGATTATCAAATAAAAAAATGACAACAGCCAGCACAACAATAGCTATTCAGTGTAAATGAATAAAAATTATACCTATATTTTTGTCAGATCAGCAAAAAGTACATTTTTGGTGTGCTGCAGCATTATAGTAATTATTTTATGTGTGCCATGAAATGAAAAAAGTTGAAAATTGCTAACTTAAAGCAGTAGTACTTCACAGATTTAGCCACTTGCGTTCTTTAATGAGCAACAAGTATACAAGACACATGGACAAAAACTAGGGGGCATGGAAATGGGAGGGAGGTGGGGAGGGCTGGGGCGGTGGGCTGGGATGAGAGTAAAAGACAGAAAACTGTACAAGAAAAACAATAAAAATTAAAATTAAAATAAAAAAAGATCTGAGAAAAGCTTAAAACAAGGTACTTCATCACAATGGCTGAAAAAATTGGTTGGTCTGTGCATTCGTTGTTGTTTGTAATACTATTTCCAAAGTTGGGGAAAGTCATGTATATTGCTTTTATTGAGAACAGGTCTTCTTGCAGGGGTGCCAAGTAATATACAGGACATCCAGCTAATTATTGATATTTTTGTTACTGTAAGTAAAAAAGGCACCTTGTTACACAGGACAACCTAGTGTTGACGATCATTCTCTCTTTGCATACTACTAATTTTTGTGCTGTTTTGAAACTTATTTTTTTTATTTAAACCTCAGCTACCATTTTTTTGTTTTTTTAAATGAAAAACGTTTAAACATCCCTTTAAAAATGTATTATCTACTTCCTAGAATTAACTGGTATGTAATCATTTTGCAAAACTGGGGTTTTGCTTTAACTTCCATGATTATGGTGATTTTGTACCCCTCATTTTTCATGGACTGAGAAAATCTAGTTTTATTTAATTATTTTTTTAACACATGTTTTTACAGGATTGCATAAAGAAATTCACATGATTCATGCATTCAACCTTGATGGTCTGGTTTCTTAAATCTAATTTCTACTTCTCTAACAAGCCATTCTTTTGCTACAAATCAAATCTAGTAATTCTAGTAGCAATAGTAGTAATACTACTAATGCTATTCAAATATTCCAGTAGCATGTGAAGAAAGCAAATAATCATTCTCAGGATGCTTATATTTCTCCTTAATTGCTTCATCTCAATCATAGACAAAGGACTTCCTAAAATTGCTATATGAAACCAAGTATGGACAAAAACCATATTTGAAAATTTATGGCTGAGGCCATACTATAATTTTTAAAATACGACTTACTTCAGTTTTAATGGTAAAGAAATGGAATTCAATACTGAAGATGATTTTCAATTTAGTATGTATGGAAATTTCAACAGACTATGTATAAAAACAGATTAAGCTAATCTCTTTGATTATTTTCTTCATTCCAAGATTTTGATCATTTCAAGGTGATAAGAAAGGTTTAACAGACACATACTTAGAAAATAAAAATTATATCCACATTCAAAATACACACAAATTGTAAGACATATCTTGATTTAAAAATGTAAAATTTGAAGTAAAATGCACATTTTTGAAGTTACATATAAAATAATATTTATATAAATTTTTTTCTTGGATAATGAGCAGTAAATTATTTTGTTGGACTTATTAATAGGCAAAACAAGATACTTAGCGTATGTATTAGGAGAGACAAAATGTATCACTCTCCAGTTAACTTTCACCTATGCCATTTGAATTTGAAGCCTTCACTTACACTTAAGCCTAACTTAACTTATACTAAGAAATCTTGATATGAAACACTTCTACAGCTGTTAATAAACTGGTGTTTTGATTCCAACATGAAATACCTTGTGAAAAAGGAAGCTGTGTTTCATGGAACAGAATTAAAGCATTCAAGGGTCTCTGACTTAATATGATTTATTATTAACTAAATCCTCTCCTTTTATCTTTTCCAGTAACCACCATGTCTCATAATATCAAATTCATTTAACTCAATATACATCATCATTAATTACAACAGCCCTTGCATCAGAAAGTAAAACAATCATAGCCATAATCATAATAAAGTCCTACAATATCCAAAGTACTCTAGTAGATGTTATAAAGGATACTACAAAAATAAAATACTCTGCACACCTTAAGCTGATAATTGCAATGGGAAGATAACACATTCACATATAAACTCAAAGCTCTTTACTCTGAGATAGTATATGTGGGTACTAAAGTAATTGTGTACTACAGGGGAAAATGGCAGTTCAGAGAATGAAAATGGTTGATGTTACCTGTGAAGGACAGTGAATGAAGAACTTCATAGGCAGGAAAGAGAAGAAAGAGCTGACACACATTCATGGACATAAAATAGCATAAAACATTTGGGGGATTTGAGTAGGTTCATTTATTTTTGTTGAGAACATGACAAAGAAAGACCACATCATGAATCTTGAATCCATTCAAAGTATTCAGTATTATGTGTTAAAGGCTGAAAGACTAGAAAATTGAGACATTTTGACTGGAGCAGTCATTTGGTGACAATAGGGCATTGTGATACTTTGTTGAATAGTATTATCTAAAGTAAATTGGATAAGGTCAGATAGGCACTAGGAAATTGGCAGCAGAAAGCCAACTGAAAAACTACTATAATGGTTCAATAAAGCAGTAATAATTAGTTTTTGGTGATGAACATGAATAAAGGAAAAAGAGAGAAAACTATAAAAATATCAATTGTGACACTGGATTGTATATAGAAGATATAGGAGAAACAGATAACTTTGATCTTATTGTACATGAGTGATTGAGAGAATGGCAATGCAGTAATAGTAATAGGGAAATCAGGATGTGAAATAAAGTTTTGTGACAGTCAAGAGTTGAGGAATGTAGCTTCGGATAATCTGTAGATAGGATGACAGAGATCTTGGTAATAGAAAAGTAGGTTGTTTGAAAAGTGAGATATTTTGGAAAAAAGCAAGGTACATTTAGGCTTAATATACAAGTTTAGAAAATATAAGCCAGACAGAAAAATATAAAGACCACACAGTATGATTTATTTTGTGTAATTGGCAAAACAACAACAACAACAACAACAACAACAAAACAAACAATAAAAACCCTGAACTATTAGAAACAGAGAGTAGGAAAGTTGTTACCAGGGGCTAGAGATGTACAGAAAGGCTGATAAAAGAGTACAAAATTGCAGTTTTTAAAATGAGTAATGTCTGAGTATCTAATGTTTAACATGGTGACTATAGTTGATAAACATGTATTGCACAATTGAAATTTGCTGGGAGAATAAGTCTCTTCACCAAAAAAAGGTAATATATGAGATAATTAATATATGTGTTAATTAACTCAGTGGGGAAAGTTCTTTTACAATATATGCATATATCAAACAATCACATTGTGCACTTCAAATATCTTGTAACTGTACTTGTCAATTATGCCTCAGTAAAGCTGGGGGTAAAATATTTGTACAGAGTCAGGTGAAAATTAAAATTTTGTAAGTAAATTGGATTCATTATTCTCTTTATTGACATTGAAAAATTTGATTAGGTGGGAGATTTTTATATTTTATAAATTGTGCAGGTGAGTAACAGGAGCATTACCTTGCCCTTAATAACATTATAACAAATAGCAACACATCATTTAATGATAAAAGATTTTTCAAAAAGAGAATTTTTTTTAAATTATTTTCCATAAAATACTTGGGTCTCTTTATAGGCAGAAGCAACACAAATATTTTGCCAGAACACCCCCATATTTTATTTAGCTATATGCTTTCATAGCGATGCTCATATAATCATGATTATCCTTTCTATGATTCTTTTTCCAAGAACTAATTCTCATAGTGACTGACTTGAGGAAATAACTTTCTTAGTGACAACATTGGTTTTAATTAAAAATGTATGACAGAAAATCCATCACTTCAGTAATACACTTACTTTGTGTCTATTAAAGATAGCCTTTGCTCCCAATAAAGTTATGTAGGCACCGTTGTTCTCTAGTCATTATAACATGATTCTCTTAATGAGGTAGTTTTCCCTTCACATCAAAGTGAAATAAAATATATTTTATTGTACTTTCCTTGAGTCTATTCAAATTATGAAAAGCATGAAGCTTATTAATAATAAGTGAAGAAAGCAATGGCTAATATTCTGTCTCTTCCTTCCTCTCTGCCTGCTTCTGAAAATAATAATTACAATTTTAATGTGAAAATGAGGCATATTTTATAAATGCCCTCTCTGTGACATTTCCAAACTATATACATATTTTTTCATTATGAATCATATAGGAGCAATACTTCAAATTATTTTTTCAGTCATAATAAAAACATTTATATTACTGCTATTGATTTAAACATTAATAGTTTCAAGATGCAGCCTTTGCCAGTTAGTGAAATTTATGTTGCACACTTTCTTAAGTTTAATGGCCAGCATTGCACAGAAGAATACTGCTATTACGTGGTTTTAAAAGGTATGCCTATTTTCTCATAAGTAAATACTGTATCAACAAAGCTCAGCACAGTCATCTGTTTTTATGTTTTTTTAATAAAAGATTGGATTTTACTGAGTGATGAAAACATATGTCCAAACAAAAACAATGGAAGGGTTTAGTCAAAACAATAGCATTTAAAAACATTTTCATTCCTTATTTGTTTAGATTAACAATGATTTTAATGTAGATTCACAGTAATATTCATTACAAAATACACAGTAAAATGATTTTGAATGAATAATTAGTTTACAGAACACTGATGATAAATAAAAGGTCAATTAATTTTAGCTTGAGCTCTGCCAATCCCATTTAAATGTTTCTACTGATGCTCTCAGAATCATCATACCACATAATGTATAAGTTAAAAACCCTAATTTGGAGAATGTCATCTGCCCTTTCTATTAAAAAATATTAAAAGGCTGTTTCCAGTTCTTGGTTGGCTATTGTAAATAACACTACTAGGAACATAGTAGTGCATAAACGAGGGCTCTCTGGTTAAAGTCCAGCCATTCTTAATATAACAGGAAGGTTTGCACCTTCTAAATCCAAGTAGTTTCTGTGGAGGAATGTTCAAGATTAAAAACATTTCTATTTATGTAAAGTACCACTTAGCTTAAATGTCTTGTACTTTCAATTATTTAGTATAAATAGGTAGCTATCAATGCATAATTTTGATTTTTATATTGTCTTTTAAATAGTTTCCATAATCTGTACAGATTCCGTGAAAAAGTGGGTTCCACCTAACAAGTTACAGTAAAAGCAAATTTAAAACCCTTAATTTAAGCATAGAAGTATGGTCTTTACCTTCATACTAATGTTCTGAACATTGAATACAATATTATATTTCTCTCCAACCACTTTATAATTCCTCAGAGAATTCTTGTAAAGAAAATTATTGATTGATTTTAGAGAGAGAAAGGGAGAGAGAGAGAGAGAGAACATTGACTTGTTCCACTTATTCATTGGTTGTTTCTTATATGAGCCTTGGCTGGGGACTGAACCCCTAATCTTGGTGTATTGGGACAACACTCTACCCAACTGAGATGCCCAGCCAGGCAGAGAATTTCCTATGCATTTGCTTAGATTTTTTTTTTTTTACTAATAGCATCTTTTCAATATAGTTTTAGAAAACTTCTTATAAAAGGTAGTATACAAATATATTACATCAATTCTAAACATATACTGAGTAAAATATTCACCAACTGATAGGATTTTCAATTTTTTAAGGTTTTAGCTAATAGTGGAAATACATTATTTCATTCATTTTTGTTTTGTGTCTTTTTCTCTTCATTGCTTTAAAAATACTTTTATGGATTTTATTTACCTCTGTCAGAGTGAATTCTGGATCCCAAATCCCTAAGTGATACTTGGTTTTGCTTCATCTCTTAAGTCAATAATTATATTTTGGTGATTTTTTATTTAAAAAAATATTCATATTCAATTACCTGGTCTGTGAAAATATTCAGTAGTAAGCATTGAACCTCATGAATCCCAGAGATGTAAACATAAACTTTTTAAAATTGAGATGATTTTTGTTAAGTATTTGTGAATTACAGTGATGAATTGGTTAGTTACAGAAGTCACTTCCTAGAAACTAACTTCACAGTTTTGTAAACAGAAACTATCTAAGCAGATACTCTCATCACTGCAAAGTTTCTTGGATTTTATTAACAACTTCCCAAATGATATGCCTACAAGGATTTTTATATTTGAGTTCTGAAGGAGGATGTGTGAATCAATTTTGGTTTACTCTGTTTTATTTTACTTCTTACTTGAAATGTCCTTTGCAAACTTATTAATTACCTTCTAACATTAACATATGTGATTTAATATGGTGTCTGAAATTAAGTCAACAATCCTGAAATTAAGATGATGCACAGATATGCCAGATAATGGAGATCTATTTTTAAATGAGATTAGCTGATGACTGATCATTAACATGAATGAATTTTCCAATCAATGCACTTGAACTAACCCAGAAAAACCCATGATTGAGAAATGGGACAAAGAGAGGAGCCCCATTTTGAAAGCTCCATGTTATTATAAAAGGTATAGCATGGATGTCCTGGTGACCATAAATTGTGGCCACCTTTGCCACTACAGTGCTGAGGGGTGGGTATAAAGGTGCAAAATGGTTGCATAGCTATCTGAGAACTATGGGAGTCCAAGGGTCAACAAAATAGTAAAACTATGTGAAGCAGCAACACAAAATTCCTGGTTTTATTTTGTTTGTGTAGAAGCTGAAATAATCAACTTTGAATATCATGTGTATTGTAGCAGATTCTGTTACTTATTTGTGAAACTGTGACAATAAGATCATATAATCATTTTCTACTTTTCACCATTTTGACAATAAGATTTTGTTTCTTAGATATAATTTTTAAAGATGGTACACCTAGCCTTATAAGTAAGCTAATAATAGATTTTATAAATTGTAGAAGATTGTTCTACATAGTATTTTTACCCTGTCTTCATCTGATTGCCTCTTTCATAACTTTATCTGCATTGCTTTGCATCTTTGGTATTTTATCCATGAGGACTACAGGGATGTCTCAAAATGTTAGCTACAATATTTAACAGTTTTTGACATTGCCTAATCCCTAAGGAAAACTATTGTTGGGTTCTCTACTCCTCCATTAATTATGACTTTTGCTTATGCAAATTAGATAAGTCATTGGAGGCTGGAAATGATGACTATATTGGATATAAAGTAAAGCCCTTTCTAGTTAATTGAATTTTTCATTTGTTGTACTGCATTAGGAGGAATTGTGTTAGCATTGAACTTACCTCAGTCTGAGTTTGATTCCTTTGATCGCTTGCTTCGTGGAATCTCTCTCTTCCTTTCTTTTAATGTTAAGCAAGTGCTTACCATGCAGCTTTTTTTTATCTTCTGACTTAAGCTAATTAGTTTTCTCCACTAGCATTATACTATAATAACTGTTATTTCTACCATTTCTCCTTAGAGTGATACAAGCATAACAAATAGTCTCTGGAATTATATTTTCACTGTATAACTACATAAAAATGTGAAACTTTTAGAACTGAGTAAAGCTTATATTACACATGCAATGTAACATACCTTATCTGCTTCTCATCTTAAAGCTCCTAGATCTTTATAGACAATATTGTTGACCTGTAAAATGATATTTTGAGTAGAGCGGACATTCTAGTGAGTCTAAATTTAAAGCAAGAAGATTATCTCTAAGGTTGATCTATTGGAATTACTGATCTGATCCAAAGTAATTTAAGTAATTCAGGAGTAGTGAAACACTTCTAATTTTAAATTCAGAAGCATTGAGGAGTTGGATTATTGGCTGAGGTACTTAGTTGATCCTCTTTCTTATCATCCTTGACTTTAGGGCCTGGCCTTTTTAAAATATGCTTCAGAAATCCATGTGTTCACAAGCATTTGTTTCATTAATTTTGAAAGACTGTTACAAAGGTCTTTTAGTAATAAGTTCAAAGATACCCAAAACCCAAGTGTCAACATACACAATTAAGAGAAAGAACTCTGTAAAAATGTCACAATGAATCAGAGGTTCCAAAGTGAATTTTTGGTGAAAGGGTGATCATATTCTAACAGACAAGTCATAATTTTTAAAAATCTTCTCCCCAGGATATATTAATTTATTTTACTGAGAGAGAAAAAGAGAGAGAGAGAAAGAAACATCAATGTGAGAGAGAAACATCCATTAGTTGCTTCCTGTATACATCTTGACTGGACTGGGGATCAAACCTCCAACCTGGGTATATGCCCTGAGCAGGAATTGAACCTGTAATCTCATAGTGAATGGTACGATGCTCCAATCAACTGAGTCACCTGGCCAGAGTGGGGCAAATTATAACCTATTTTTAAGTTTGAATCCTTACTCACTGGATCCTTGGAGTTAAAGATGGACAGAAGATAAAGTACTTTCCTTTTGTCTCTATGCTGTATTTGTTTTCAGTGTATACATTTGTAAAGCCTTTATTTTTGTTCTTTGCTAGAAAGCGATAGAAAGGAAATATAATGGATTTTATAGATATTAAACTCAACATCTAAGCAGAGTAAGTACCTAATTTAATCTTGCAAGTCTAAGCATAAACTAACTTTTAAGATATTTTCCCTTTCTTTTCTCTTTCTTTTCTTTCCTACTTTCTTTCTTTATTTCTCTCCTACCTCTCCCTATCTTAATGTTCTCTTAATATCTCTTTCTTTTTTTATACTCCTTTACCTCCTAAATGCTAAAGATATAATAGCATTTAGCAAGTGTGGGATAACATTGTTATTACTTATTAAAATCCCAATTTCTACCCAGAACTCCCTATTTTAGTGTATGTATGTATAATGTGTGTTTATAGTATGTAAAACTCCAGAGGCACACACATTCATGTAATATATAATTTTATGTATTCATAAGACTAACATTGAAAAACTACTGTTCCAGATTAAAGAATTATTTATAAGCTAAACTTTTGATGCTTAGTAATCATATTTCAGCATTGACATAAACAATTTTTAACTAAGAAGTAATAATGGGTTTCATATTTCAATCTGTTATTTCAAAATATATATGTTTACTTAACATTGTTCTCCAATTATATATTGTTGTTTGCTTGCCACTGTACGGGTGCAAGAGAGATATAATGTTTCATTTTTATGTTGTTTTGAATTTACATTATTTACTATTCAGCTGGAGGAAACAAGCCAGAAACTACTATTTGATCTAGGCCTTGTGGTAGAATTGGAATAATTATAGGAAGAGGAGAGGGACAGAGAAAGGGTCTTCAAAATTGGGGAAGAAGATTCAACAACTAAAATGGGACAGGGATGACTGTGACATGATGGAGGACAGTGGGGAGAGAGCCCTGCTTTGAGAAAGGGCTGTTGGACCTGGTGGAAAAAGTTGAACACATGAACAGTGTCCCCCTCAGGGAGAAGCTAAACAGTCAGCCTGAGTGGTGGGTGCTACTGCTTAATGAGTGAACTTGTTTCTACGCAAAGAGGAAAGAATAAATGAAGACTAGGAGGAAACCAACACTCAAACAATAAAATGAAATGGTTGCTGAATCTCAGAACACAAGGGAAGAAATAGTATAAAAACAAAAAGGAAAGCAGAGTACATGGCAGGGAAGTGAGGACACACAGGGACCTGGCCCAACTTAGTCCACTTCTGTTCATTGCAGACACCACTAATCCATCCTAACACTTCTTCCTGAAGAGAGACCTTGACAGTCTAGAATCATTCACAAGCCAGTACACCAGGAACTCCTAATCATTACTGGCAGATGAGGTGAAATCAATTTGCTATCTTACAAATAATGCATAAGGGTTAAAGAGGAATTATAGATAGAAGTCATTAATTGTACCATATTTACTTGCAATGATGTAGATATGTAATTTATTTTTTTCCTGGATATATAGTTTATTGGTTATACAGTAGTGGGAGAATGTTTACCTAAACAGAGTATATAAGGCTGTGTTGCTCAAATTCTGGTCTACAGATAACTGCCAGTAAAATCTCTAGAATCCAGAATCTCTGGATTCCTCTGCTAAAATATGCTGAGTGAGAATTCAGAACAGAGAGCAAAGAAGCTATGTTTTTATAAGCACCTTGCATAAATCTATTACATAGCAAAACTTGAAATATACAAGTATAAGCAGCACTCATCTGGGTAACATTTCTGAGTATCACACTAAAACAGCCAATGCTGACAGAGTCAACCTGTTAAAGTTGCTTTTCCTTAATGATACTTACTTTTTTTTAGTTTACAGCTTTAAGAGGCATTAAGCATATTAACTGAGATAACATTTAACACAGTGACTTTGTTTTCTAAGTGGAAAAACAAATACATGCATTTGTACAATACTGAAATAATATATGGCTATAACTATATTGTTCTAGCACTAGCTGGTGTGGCTCAGTTGGTTGGAGCATCGTCCCCAAAACCAAAAGTATTAGGGGGTTTGATTCCTAGTCAGGGCACATACCTGGACTGCAGGTTCAGTCCCTGGTGGAGGTGCATACATAAGGCAACCTATCGATGTTTCTCTCTCTCTCTTCCTTCCTCTCACTCTCTGGAATCAATTAAAAAATTGTTTTAAACTATATTATTTCTGATGTTAACTATCAATGATTTAGACTAGACGAGGATAAAAACTTGGCCAGGCATAATCAGGGTGTGCTTCCTAATTGGACCCTCTTTCTTTTTTAGCCTGCTGGTGTTGTGTCATTTTATTAGTTCTATTCTTTCTGTTTATGAGTTCTGTAACCCTAATAGATTGTTGCCCATTGTGAGTTTCTAATACAGACTTGTTTAATGAAATTGTGCTTGATTTTCCCCTCTGGTGATACAAACCAAAGTACACCATCTAGAGTTGTGAAGGAAGGAAAATAGCTTCTCATAGGTGGTCAGATTCAAGCCATTTCTTGTTTAACATCTTATTCCGACTACTAATCGTCAAGTCGAATCATAAAATTTACAACTGTGCGCACTCTAAGTTTCTTTACTTTTTCCTTACATAGGTTTTTTATCTTTCATGCCTTTCCTCACTTTTTCTGACTAAAATGCACTTATTCCGCCTACATTCTACCCCTTCCTTTCATTTGCCTGTCTAGATGAAATATTGTCAACCTATGGCTATCGTTAATGTGTTTACTATATCTCTCTGTGACAGCCAAGTATACCTTATTTCTCTTATAATTTTGGGAGTACAATTCCTTGTTTATATATGGGAGCAAAAGTAGGTTTTCAGTTGTGAGTACAAGAAATAATTTATTCTTGTATTATTACTTATTAGTTATTGTATTATTTTCCTTATGAAAAACTGTAAACCTACTTTTTACCACCCCTGTATAAATATGTATAAGAGCAGAATCTTTGTTTAGCCAGCACCTAGGTGTATACAGTAGGTGCTCAATTATACATACCAAAATTAATGAATTAATAAATGATCAAGAAAGTCAGCTCTGGAAGAATTATGTAAAAAGAGATTTCTTTTTGCCTACTTGTCACTGTAACATGATCTTGCTAGAAAAAATTTTGCCCTGACTTGGACACAGAGCCACTCTATCATTCTGGAGATATAACTTTCTTACATTTGCAAAATATCAATGGATATTTTTGACATTTGCATAGTGCCACTATTAACACGTAAACACACAGTGTAAGAAAGGAATTCAATTATTTATATGTGATTCATTGATATTCTGCCTAAGAGCACTTATGTATTTGTTTTAATTATTATTTCAAGAAGTTTTAGGACTTCAGATGAAGATGGAGGCCTAGGTAAAAATGGCTTGCCTCTTTGCACAACCACCGCAAAAATTACAACTGAACTACAAAACTACTATCACCCACAGTCATGTCAGAAAATTGAGCTATATATAAGTCTGAGAACCAAGGAATTAAAGAAATCACATTGGTTCAGATGGGTAGGAGGGGTGGAGATATAGAGACACAGAATGGGCAGTACCACGTCCATGGGTGAGGAATTTTTATCAGGAGGGATATCTCAGGAGTGAGGGATCCTAGCCCAACACCAGACCACCCAGTCCAGGGTTCCAGTGCCAGGAAGATAAGTGCCCATAACTTCTGACTATAAAAACCAGTGGGAGTTGAGGCAACAGAAGAAACTGGAGGATTCTCAGGCCTCTCCTTTTAGAGGGTCTGCAACGGACTTAGGAATTATGCAGATTTACTCCCTCTGAGCTCCAGAACCAGGGCAGCACTTGAAGGGCACCAGTGGCATGAGAGAAACTAACGTGTCTGGCATCAAGGTGAATAGCAGGAGAGAGCTTCCTTCCAGGGAAAAGTCCAGAGGCCAGGCAGTGCACATTGTCCCTTTCCTGAGCCTTCCCCCATACAGAGCTAGAGAGTGGCACCATAACTGAGACTTCAACAACCTGATTCACATGGGTTGCCCAACCCAACTGATTACCTAAGGCTCTACTCCATCTAACTTACAGGTGTACTTTTCTACTTTAGACCCCACTGCTAAGACAGGGAGTCAAAGTATCTCTACCTAATACAAAGAAACAAACAGAAGGGGGTTGCCAAAATAAGGTGACAAAGAAATATGGCCCAAATGAAAAGAACAGAACTAAACTCTAGAAAAAGAATTGAACAAAATGAGGATAATCAATCTACGAGATGCAGAGTTTAAAACACTGCTTATTAGGATGCTCAAGGAACTCCTTGGATATTTCAACAGCATAAAAAGACCAGGTATAAATAAAGGTTACACTAAGTAAAGTAAAGAAAAAATTACAGGGAATAAAGAGTGGAGTGCATGAAGCTAAGAATCAAATCAGAACAGCAAGAAGAAAAAAGAATAAAAAAATGAGGATAGGGTAAGGAGCCTCTAGTATAATTTCAAACATAACATTCAAACAAGGGTCAAGAAATAAAAGAGAACAATCAAGAAATTGAAGAATTAATGAAAGAAATATTCATTAACTGAGTGAAAGAAATATACATATAAGTCCAGACAGCACAAAGAGTCCCAAACAAGATGGTTGCAAAAGGATCACCAAAAACACATCATAATAAAAAATTCCAAAGGTTAAAGGTAAAAAGGGAATCTGAAAAACAGCAAGTGAAAAGTAGATAGTCACCTTCGAAGGAGTTCCCGTAATACTGTCAGCTGATTTTTCAAAGAAAACTTGCAGGCTAGAAGGGGCAGGCGAGAAATATTCAATATGATGAAGAGTAAGGACCTTCAACCTAGATTACTCCTATCCAGCAAAGCTATCATTTAGAAGGGCCAATAAAGTGCTTCCCAGATAAAGTAAAGCTAAAGGAGTCATCAAGCCATCATCTCCAAGCCTTCTTTGAGAAAAAGAAGCTCAAGTTCTTGTAGGCGTAGGATTAGGTTCTTTGTTTGAGATGTTTCTGTCTTTTTCAGGTAGGCCTGTATCGCAATAAGCTTCCCTCTGAGGACTGCCTTTGCTGTGTCCCATAAGTTTTGGGTCCATGTGAGTTCATTATCGTTTGTTTCCAGAAACTTTTTGATTTCCTCCCTAATTTCATTCTTGACCCATTCATTGTTTAATAGCATACTATTCAATCTCCATGATTCTGAGGGTTTTGGGTTTTTCCCCTTGGGTTTGGTTTCTAGTTTCAGACCCTTGTGGTCAGAGAAAATGCTTGGTATGATTTCAATTTTCTTGAATTTGTTGAGGCTTGATTTGTGTCCTATCGTGTGGTCTATCTTTGAAAATGTTCCATGTGCATTTGAAAAGAAAGCGTATTTAGTTTCTTTGGGATGAAGGGTTCTATATATATCAGTTAAGTCCATTTCCTCTAGAGTGTTGTTAAATGCCACAATATCTTTGTTGATATTTTGTTTGGAAGATCTGTCCATTTTTGACAGTAGGGTGTTAAAATCGCCTACTATAGTTGTGTTGCTGTCAATATCTTTCTTGAAGTCCTCTAAAATTTTCTTGATGTATTTAGGTGCTCCTCCGTTGGGTGCATATATATTTACAATATTTATGTCTTCTTGGTGGATTCTTCCCTTGAGTATTATGAAGCGACCTTCTGGGTCTCTCTTTATCGCCCTTCTTTTGAAGTCTATTTTGTCTGATATGAGTATTGCTACCCCAGCTTTTTTTCCTGACCATTTGCTTGGAAAATTTGTTTCCAGCCCTTCACTTTGAGCCTGTGTAGACAAGCAACCCAATTAAAAAATGGGCAAAGGACTTGGGCAGACACTTCTCCAAGAAGGACATACAGAAGATCCAGGGACACATGAAAAAATGCTCGATATCAATAGCTATCAGAGAGATGCAAATTAAAACCACAATGACATACCACTTCACACCAGTCAGAATGGCCTTCATAAACAAAGCAACAAACAGCAAGTGTTGGAGACGTTGTGGAGAAAAGGGGACACTAGTGCACTGCTGGTGCGAGTGCAGACTGGTACAACCACTATGGAAAACAGTATGGAATTTTCTAAAAAAACTAAAAATGGATATACCTTTGACCCAGCAATTCCATTGCTAGGACTATATCCTAAGAACCCTGAAACACCAATCCAAAAGAACCTATGCACTCCTATGTTTATAGTAGCACAATTTACAATAGCCAAGTGTTGGAAGCAACCTAGATGCCCATCAGTAAATGAATGGATCAAAAAACTGTGGTACATTTACACAATGGGATTCTATGCAGCAGAAAGAAAGAAGGAGCTCATACCCTATGCAACAGCATGGATGGAACTTGAGAGCATCATGCTAAGCAAAATTAGCCAGGCAATGAAAGACAAAAACCATATGATCTCACCTTTAACAGGAAGCTAATCAACAAAACAAACAAACAAGCATAATATAACCAAAGCCACTGAAATTGAGAACAGGCTGACAGTCACCAGAGGGGAGAGGGGAGGAATCTCAGGGGAAAGGGGGAAGGGTTTACAGGAACAAGTATAAAGGACACATGGACAAAAACTATGGGGGGTGGTGGAAATGGGAGGGAGGTGGGGAGGGATGGGGTGGTGGGTTGGGGTGAGAATAAAAGACAGAAAACTGTACAAGACCAACAATTAAAATAAAAATTTAAAAAAATTAAAAAAAGAAAAAGAAGCTCAAAACGATGAACATTAAAATAGCAACGAATTCACAACTATCAACAATTGAATCTAAATCAAACTAAGCAAACAATCAAAACAGAAATAGAATCATAGAAATGGAGATAATTTGAAAGGTTATCAGTTGAGAGGGGAAAGGGTGCAGGGATGAAGAAGTACAAATCCATAGGTACATGATAGACATGGGGATGGTATGAATGACCCATGGACATGAACAACAGGGTAGAGATTGACTATGGGATTGGGAGGTGGGATGGGCAAAGGAGAGCAAAGGGAGGAAAATTAAGATGACTGTAATAGAACAACAATAAAATATTTAATAAAAAGAACAGTATAGGGAATGATAGTCAAAGTACTTATGTACATGAACCATAGACATGAACCTAGGCAGGAAGGATTGCTGGAGGGAATGGGAAGAACTGGGTAGAGGAGGGAAATGGGGGTGGCTTGGTACAAATGTAATAGCATAATCAACAAAATATATATTTTTAAAAACAAGTTTTAGAGAGTAAAGAAGTTAAAATGCCTAAAAGTTTATGCAAACAAAAAAATAACAAGGGATTCTAAGATTTTATGTCTTATAAGATTGAAAAGAGAGACACTTTATGTATTTAAATGTACTCAAATTTATTTTCAGAGCCACAATGTTAAGATATGCTGAGTCTACTGATAGGCATTAAAATGAGTGATTTACTGAGGCTTAGTGAAGCTATTCCAATTGACTCTTTTAAAAAAGCCCATTGTACGCTCTTGCCTCTTTTGTCAAAATTAATGACCAAAAAGACCTAGGTTTATTTCTGGACTCTTTATTCTGTTCCATTGATCCATGTGTCTATTCTTATACCAGTACCAGGCTATTTTGATTGCAGCCAGCTTGAAGTATACTTAGATATCAGGTGTTGTGATCACTCCAACTGTGTTCTTTTTCAAGATTGCTGAGGCTATTTGGGGTCATTTTTGGTTCCATAGAAACTTTTAGAATATGTGTTCTAGATCTGTGAAATATGCCATTGGTATCATAATAGGAATTGCATTGAATCTATAGATTGCTTTCAGTAGCATAAACATTTTAATGATGTTAATTCTTTTTTATACTTATTTGTATCTTCTTCATTTTCTTTTTTCAATTTCCTATAGTTTTCCAAGTACAGATTTTTACCTCCTTGTTCAAATTTATTCCTCGGTATTTTATTTTCTTGTTGCAATAATAAATGAAATTGTTTTCTCAGTTTCTCTTTCTGACAGTTCATTATTGGTTTATAAAAATGCCATTGATTTCTGAATATGACTTTGCACCCTGCTACATTCCCAAATTCATTTATTAGGCTAAGTATTTTTTTGGTGGAGCCTATAGGGTTTTCAATGTACAATATCATTTTATCCATGAATAATGACAGCTTTACTCTTTTCCAATTTAGGTGCCTTTTATTTCTTCGTCTTGTTTGATCACAGTGGGTAGAACTTCCAGCACTATTTTGAATAAAAGTGGTGGTAGTGGGACACCCTTGTCTTTAGACAGCCTCTTCAATAATTGATATTGGGATAACTGGACTGGTACATGCAAGGAAAAAAAATGAAACTAAACCACCTTCTTACACCATGCACAAGAATAAATGCAAAATGAATAAAAGTCTTAAATACACATCATGATACAATAAAAAATCCTAGAAGAAAACACAGGGAGTAAAATTTCAGATATCTTGTATGGCAATATTTTTGCCTATATATATTCTATAGCAAGGGAAATAAAGGAAAAATAAACAAAGGGGACTACATCAAATTAAAAAGCTTCTGTATAGCTAAAAAAAACTATCATCAAAATGAAAAGGGAACTGTCTATATGGGAGAACATATTTGCTAACAATACTTTGGACAAGAGTTTAATCTCCAATATATATGAAGAACTTACACAACTCAACACCAGGGACACAAGTGATCCAATTTGAAAAATGGGCAAAGGAACTGCATAGTCACTCCTTCAAAAAGGACATACAGATAAGGTCAAGTTCAAGGAGTTCATCATCACCAAGCTCTTATTATATGAAATGTTAAAGGGACTTATCTAAGAAAAAGAAGATCAAAAATATGACAGTGAAAAGACAGCAAACTCACAACTATTAAGAACCACACCTAAAACAAAAGCAAACTAAGCAAACAGCTAGAACAGGAACAGAACCACAGAAATGGAGATCATACGGAGGGTTAGCAACAGGGGCATGGGAGGAGGAGAGAGAGGGAAAAGGTACAGAGAATAAGTAGCATAAATGGTGGGTAGAAAATAGACAGGGGGAGGGCAAGAATAGTATGGGAAATGTAGAAGCTAAAAAACTTATGACACATGGACATGAACTAAAGGGGGGAATATGGGTTGGAGCGGGTGTGGAGGGGAATGATGGGGAAGAAGTGAGACAACTGTAATAGCATAATCAATAAAATATATTTTTTTAAAAAAAGGACATACAGATAGGCATATGAAAAAATGCTCAATATCACTGGCCATCAGAGAGATGCAAATTAAAACCACAATGAGATATCACCTCACACCTGTCAGAATAGTTACCATTAATAAATCAACAAACAACAAGTACTGGCAAGGATGTGGAGGAAAGGGAATCCTCGTGCTTGTTTGTGGGAATGCAAACTGGTGCGTTCACTGTGCAAAACAGTATGGAATTTCCTCAAAAAACTAAAAATGGAACTGCCTTTTGATCCAGCAATTTCACTTCTTGGAATATATCCAAAGAATCCTGAAACACCAATTCGAAAGAGTTTATGCATGCCCATGTTCATACCAGCACTATTTACAATAGCCAAGATTTGGAAATAGCCTAAGTGCCCAACATTAGGTGAGTGGATAATAAAAAACAAACTGTAGAACATTTACACAATGGAATACTGTGCACTGGAAAGAAAGCATTCCGGTCTTTTTGCAACAGCATGGATGGAACTGGAAATTATTGTGTTAAATGAAATAAGCCAATCAGTAAAAGGCAAATACCATATGATCTCACTTACAAGAGGAATCTAATGAACGAAATAAACTAATGAGCAAAATAGAACCAGGGACATAGAATCACAGAACAGACTGACAGCTGTGAGAGGGGACAGGGGAGGTAAGGACTGGTTGAAAGAAGGAAAGGGATTAGTCAAAGAACATATACAAGGGATTTATGGATATGGACAATGGTGAGAGGGCTGATTATGGAAGTTGGGGAAGGACTGAGTGGAGGGAGGTGAATAGGGAAATATTGGGACAACTGTAATAGCAAAAATAATAAAATATTTAAAAATACTATTTATATAATAAATAACTAACATTAATAAATAATTAATACTAATATTTAAAGAAAATCATTTAAAACCCAGAACTTTTCATACTTTTAAAAGATAATTTTGGGAGTATCAGTTTCTCAGAATATTTTAATCATATGTCTAATATATTACTTTGAAGAATAGTCTACTGCCAGGCCTAAATGCCAAATACTAAAGAACAATATATGCCCTGAGGTACTAGATGTTAGGAGTTCATAAAGACTACCAGAGAAAAAACAGTTACTTCAACAGAATTTCTTTTTCAGGATTTGCTGTCTTATACATCCTCCTAATCCCCGAATTCATATAATGACATTAAAAAATACCAGGTCACCAGATTTAGCTATGAATCACTTCATACCTCTAAAATCACTGTCATTCCAAAAAGGAAATTAATTTTTTACATTTGCTTTTAGATTATTCACTTTTGGTAAATGATCACACTAAATTTTTATGGTCAAGCATCAATTGATGAGTCCAATAAAGACACAATTAAAATGCTCTAACGATCTCTTGTTTTTATCAAATACCTTTAGGCAATTGTGAAACCAAATGAATGGATTTATCATGACTAACACCCCAAACAAAGGGAAAAGAAGCCCTGGCTGATGTGGCTCAGTGGATTGAGAGCCAGCCTGTGAACCAAAGGGTCACCATTTGGATTCCCAGGTAGGGCACATGGCTGGGTTGCAGGCCAGGTCACCAGTGGGGGCGTGCTAGAGGCAACCACACATTGATGTTTCTCTCTCTCTTTCTCCCTCCCTTCACCTCTCTTTTAAAATAAATAAATACGGCCCTGGCTGGTGTAGCTCAGTGGATTGAGCGCGGGCCTGCGAACCAAAGGGTCGCGGTTCGATTCCCAGTCAGGGCACATACCTGGGTTGCAGGCCAGTTCCCAGCAGGGGACACATGAGAGGCAACCATACATTGATATTTCTCTCCCTCTCCCTCTCTCCTACTCTTCCCCTCTAAAGATAAATAAATAAAAATCTTTAAAAATAAATAAATAAATAAATACTATCTTTAAAAAAAAGGAAAAGAAAAGCAGCAGAAGTCTTTATCTTATTACTGCATTATAGCCTTATAACTATATATGTGTATATATAGATATATATATTCTATTTTACATATGAGTACTTTTCATTGAAATATGTAACATATTAAAACACGTTTAATATACCAAACATTATACAATAAATGAAAGCTATCTTTTTTAAAGATTTTATTTATTTACTTTTAGAGAGAGGGGAAGGGAGGGAGAAAGAGAGAGAGAAACATCAATGTGTGGTTGCCTCTCACATGGCCCCCACTGGGGACTTGGCCTGCAACCCAGGCATGTGTCTGACTGGGAATTGAACCAGTGACCCTTTGGTTCACAGCCCGTGCTCAATCCACTGAGCTACACCAGCCAGGGAAACAAAAGCTATCTTTTAATGTCACTCTTTGGGAAGAAAGAAAGCTGTTAACCCATATTTTCTCTGAGTTTTCCTTGAAATATTCATAAATTCATATGACATTTTGGTAAATATATTTTCTTAAGAACATGCCATGTGTTTCATGGAGTGTGTGATTTGGCAATTACCAAAGGAATTGTTCATTTCTCTTGTATTAAAAATATATGGTTGCATTAAATACATGTAACCTGTCAGAATGTGATTCACCATTGCTTTGGCAACAGTAAAGTATGTGCTTTGCTCATTCAATTTAATAACACATTTTCAATAATAAGTAAATTTGCTAATAAATTTTTGTATGTGCTAGAATCTAGAAATAACTTTACCTTTCCTGCCTATGTCCTGTCCCTCCCTGCATCCCTCTCTTTTTCTCTTTCTTCCCCTCCCCTGACACATATTTCTGCTTCTATCTCTATATCTGTTTCTTTTTTTCCCAATATCTAGTACTCCACTGAAGTAAAATACTTGAACAAAAATAAGACTAGTATTATACCAAGAGAAAAATGTATAGTCCAAAAGGAGAATATACCAATAATATAAACAATAAATAATTCTTAAAATCGTTTTTATAATTTTATTATTTTTTATACTTCAAACTCCTTTGCATCTCTTATTTTACTCTAATGAAATCCTGTGAGGGTCTATAATATCACATTGACATTTAACATCAATGACAATCAAGGTCCATTGAAGTCAAATGATTGACTAATTCATAGGAGGTCTGTCCTGGAAAAGTACAGCTATTGTCAATATAACAAGAACTATTTGCACAACATCCACATAACCTGGCAGCCAAGGAGAGTGGACTGAAATGCCCATGTGTGAACAATGGAGATTTCACTGTACTAGTTAGTGAGGGCAGTAGACGCTGTTGAGGAAGCAGTTGTACTGTCTGGCTGTCACATTCAAAATCACTGAATGAGTAGAGCAACAAATCTGCATTAAATTCTGCATTAAGCTCGAATATGCCTCTGCAGAAACTATTTGGATGATTCAGAAGGCTGCATCTATGGAAAACTGGTGATTGGCAGTTTCATCATGACAATGTGCCTGCTTATGCATCATGTCTCATGCAGAATTTTTTGCAAAACATCAAATCACCCTGTGACTCAGTGCCCCTACATCCCAGATTTGGCACCCTGTGACTTCTGACTTTTCACATAACTAAAATCACCTTTGAAAGGGAAGAGATTTCAGACCATTGATGAGATTCAGGAAAATATGATGCGGCAGCTGAAGGCAATGAGCATAACTGTGCGGGGTCCCAGGGTGCCTATTTTGGAGGCAACTGAGGCATCACTGTCTTATATACAATGTTTCTTGTATCTTGTATCTTTTTTATAAATGTCTCTATTTTTCATATTATATGAATGGATACCTTCTGGACAGACATCATGTAGGAAATAGTGATTAGTAGGATATGTATGTAATTTGAGAATAAGGTCTTCTTAAATTCTGTTGCACATTCTTTCTTCAGAACACACAAGTAGATAATATTGGTATACTTTCCCATTTAATTGTGCCAGCTTAATGGCTTATCTTTTATTGATTTGGGAGTGTTTTAAACTCATCTCCTTTGCCTTTGTACTAATACAGAAATCTAAGCAGTTGGGAAGGGCTTTCCTACTTTGGTATCAAAGATGAAGGAAGACACAGTTCTCAATCCAATGGACTGAATTAGACCTGCTGTTAAATGCTAGGATGACATAGGAGTATGAAATACTAAAAATTAGCAGTGTCTATGAAAATAAAAGAGGACAAAAGCAAGTAATATAATACTTTTGTTTGATTGCTGTTTGTTTTTTAGCAGTGATTCAGGACGGGCAAAACTAACTCAAATGTTAAACAATATAACGCATCTTTTAGCATAAGGGAAGCTGAGATTTTTGAAAGTAGGTGCTGAAGCCAGATATGTGTGTGTGTGTGTGTGTGTGTGTGTGTAAATAAAAAGGAAGAGCTGTAGGAAAGGAGTGGGAAGTGTCCATTATTACCGGTGGTTGCCAATGTGTTTCAATATGTTCTTAATGTGAAGTCATCATTGCTGAGGTCTGAGGTTGCATGCAAATGAAGTATTGGGTATTTTCTAAAGTACATGATTGCTTATGTATGTCACAGCATAGTATAAGCAGCATAACTG
The DNA here is from genome assembly GCA_039655065.1 of Glossophaga mutica. Lineage (NCBI taxonomy): Eukaryota > Metazoa > Chordata > Mammalia > Chiroptera > Phyllostomidae > Glossophaga > Glossophaga mutica. Next base: position 92,814,655 of record CM077310.1, read on the forward strand.
TTAGAATTAGATAAATGAGTCTCAGCCCATGCCTTCTCACTCATTAGCTATGTGTTCTTGAAAGCCAAGGGTCAACTAGTGAAACGATGAAGAGTTTTATAACATTTTAACAAAATAAGGCATGCAGGTGCTCACTAAATAATCACTGAATATTATTATCTTGTCTGTAGATCCAACCTTGCCTCTCAGCCTTGCTCTTTATAGATGCTTTTAATTACCCTCCTTTTCTGGCACAGTTTAGATTCAGAAAATGGAAGTCACCAACAGGAGAAGGGAGAGTGACAGAAATTGGTGTAGGTATTTCTTCCCCCAGTCCCACCTACAAGGTTGATGGGGACAACTTTTCTGTACCACAGGAGAACCCCAGTGTCCCAGCAGATGCCCCTCTCCTAGCCCACAGTTTCCACTTCCTCTGGGTCCTGGTAAGTCCTGCCTCCCCTAACCCATTCAAGGCCAGAGGAAGTAGTGGCTTTCCTGCTTGGTTATGTCCAGAGTGCTTCAGCACTACTTGTTTACTTCCTTTCAACTAGCTCCCACCTTTGTAAATGGTCCTTTTATTAAATACTCTTCAAACACCCCTATTTGATGTGTCATTTTTTTTCTCTTACCAGGAAACTGATAAAAATATCATTATTAATGTAATTATTAAAGAGTAGTTTATTGAATGCAATGCCAATTGCTACTATGAAGGAGATTCATAGTAATTGCCTTGAGATTGTAAAAGCTATCGAGTGACACATGGAAATTCAAAACCATCAATTTTGTGAGGCTATGTGTAATTACCTAAAGTGCCAGACGTCATAAAGGAGATCAAAGTTGTTTATCCCCAGTGAGAAATGAACTAATTTACTAATTATTTATATATGTAGGTTTAATAGGGTTTTGTTGAAAATTACATAAACACATATCTCTCAAATTTTATAAGTAATTATAAATATAAAAATAACACAAAATAACTTTCACTTTTAGTTTTTATGAGAATCATGAAAACATGTTACATATGTCCTTCTGAAAGTGGCTAGGATGGGGATTACTGAGAGGCCTCTGCCTTCAGCCCTGAGGAGGCAGGCCCCCATGATCACAGCTGCAGCAAACTCATCCTGACTTACTGGTGCCCCTATCTCTGGTGGCAGCTTTACCATGGGAACTGGCTCCACATTTGTCAGGATACACAGCAAGAGACAATGTCTATTCAACTGCACGGCAAAAATAGCAGCTTCCGAATGTTGGGTTTAATGAATACAACATCTTGGTAAAAGATTAAAACCAGAACAGGACTAAAAATGTTTTTAATTTGGAATACTACAGGTCATATCAGTTAAATAATTTAAGTAGCCTGGCTTAGAAATTACACACTGAATGATTCACTTGTACTAAGCCAGAGCAAAATAAATCAGGATGAGAGATTCTCTTCCTAGTAAATTGAGAAGACAAGCATTCATTTTCCTGATGTTTCCTATCAGTGAGATTTCCAATAACCCACAGTTTTAGGCAATTCACTCCTTCTACTTCATTTGGTTGACCCAAGCATTGAAATTGAATGCTACAGGTTTAATATTGCTACAGCTAATGTCTTGTTGATTGTTTTATAATCAAGCCTTACTTGAAATGTCTAGTGCAGTTTGCCCCAGGAATCAGAATGTCAAAGTACCTTGGGACAAATAATTTTCTCCAACTCAGGGCTAAAACCACTTCCTAAGAAGATAACATAATAGTCATTTATTACAGAGCCTACTATGTTTAATAAAATAAGCAATTCATGAAAATATAGTACCTTAAAGTGTTTTAGGGGGTAAGTATGGTTTTTGGAGGCCTCTAGAAGTAAATGTATTAGTTAGGTCCATGGGTGACATACTGGTAACAGAAAATCCTGAAGGTGTATTGTTGCTTTCTGCTTAGAATGTTGTGTATAGTTTTGCCATCCTGCACCCAGACCCCTCAAGTATTAGTCTAATAACCTTGACCTTTCAAGTTTGGATATTTTTAAATGACTTCACCTTCAGGTCATTGAGAATGATTATCTTATAGATTAAAATAACAAACATAAACACAATAAATAAAAACAGAGTCATGGAAACAAGGAACAAACTGACAGTGACCCAAGGGAATGGGGGAGGGGAGTAGGGGGGAAGGAAGGGGAAGGGACCAGTCAAAGAACATGTATGAATGGCCCACGGACATGGACAACAGGGTGGAGATTGACTGTGGGAGCAGGGGTTGGGTGGGGCAGGAGAGAGCAATGGGGGAAATTGGGACAAATGTAATAGAATAACAATTAACAAAAAAGAATAAATCGAACCCAATTATCTGGTCTTACTTATCATGGAGCTAGAATTTGTTGCCTCTGATGATATTTTTAAATAATTATTTCTATATTGTATCTGTCACTTGTTTCTTACAACTCTCACTGACATAATTATTTCAAAATATCTAAAAATATATTAAATACTCCTTAGTAAACAAAATTATATAAATGAAGCCTCTGTACTTTTTGAGTAATAATTGTAGTGAAAGGAAGAAAAGACTCAAACTGACTCTTGAGAAGGAAAAAATAGGGAAGGATGAGAAATACAATTTTAAAAAGATTACACTAACAGTCTAATACATTTGGCTCTGTGTTGAAGCTGATGATGTACTGATTTTAGTTAATTAACATACTATTAATTAGAATTGATTCACTTTTACCAACAAATTGTGACATATTTCCATCTTTTTTCAAAAAGAGTTTGGAACAAACTTCTTAGGTTTAATTCAGGAGTTAATGTAACCAAATATTTCCAAATATACTTATGCATAAATATAACACATTGATATATCCCTCATTAGATTTTGAGTCTTTGGGAACATGTAGTGTGAATATAATTAAAATCTTTAACTAAGAAATAGTGACATCACAAGATCTAAGATCAAAACGTTGAACCATATCGTTCCTGTTTAACATCCAAATATTTCTTCATGATGTGTCTGGTGCTTTGGCTAGTACATTAAAAAGCATATTTGGCCCTGGCTGGTGTAGTTCAGTGGATTGAGCACGGGCCTGCGAATCAGTGGATCGTGGTTCGATTCTCAGTCAGGGCACATGCCTGGGTTGCAGGCCAGTGCCCAGCATGGGACACACAAGAGGCAACCATACATTGATATTTCTCTCCCTCTCCCTCTCTCCTGCTCTTCCCCTCTAAAGATAAATAAATAAAAATCTTAAAAAAAGCATATTTGTATAACCAAAGACACTGAAACAGAGAACAGAATGACAGTGACCATAAGGGAGAGGGGAGGGAATTTCAGGGGGAAAGGGGAAGGGTTTACAGGAGGTACACATGGACAAAAACAAGAGGGGGGTGGAAACAAGATAGTGGCGGGGGGCTGGGGGTGAGCTGGGATGGGAATAAAAGACAGAAAACTGGACTTGAACAACAATTAAAATTAAAAAAATAAAATTTAGTCTATCTTTAAAAAATAAATAAAAGCATGTTTGCATAAATATTCATGTGATGTAAGGATATCCTACATAGATAATTTTCTTAAATAGACATAAAGAAGGATTATCTCTTTGATTAAATTTAAACTAAGAATTAATGCAAAGAAGAAATAAAAAAGTCTCCAAACTTTCAGAGTGCTTTGGATAGGGTATGTGTATGAAGCAAGCAGAGGAGGTTGAAGGATAGTTACATTAATTGTAAACAAAGATACAGCCTTATTCTTATGATTGTATAAAATCATATCTTTTCATTAGGATATATTTAAAAGTAGCAACATTATGAGCACTTTAATATAACAATTGGTCATTTTCTTTCAATCACACATTTTCTGCATAGTTGTATTTCTGCTTGTTCACTTGCTCTTATTTTTTGTTTGGACATGTACATGCCACTTTATCTTGTTATATGCATATTTCTTGTCATCTTTTAATTATTTGTTATTTTGGCCATAGTTAGTTAAAGGTTTTTGTGTTTTTGTTTATTTATTTATTTATTCATTTTTAATCAGTATTTTTTAATTGTTGATATTGTACAGTTTTCTGTCTTTTACCCTGCCCCCAGCCCACCACCCCAGCCCTCCCCAACTTCCTCCCATTGGTTTTATTTGATTTATTTTTATTTGATAACTTGGTTTCTGTGTTTATTTTAAATTGATATGAAAATAAAACTATGGAAGCCAGTTTCTTTTGTTGTTGATTGTTTTTTGTCACTGTATGTGACTTAGTGCCCCCTTTTGGGGAAGTATTGGGTCAGAACCAAAGAAAAATATAATATGAACAATACATAGTTATCAAATGTCTTTCTAAATCAAATTCATTTGTTTGACTTAAACTATAAAATTACACTACAAAAATACCATGTTTTACATATGTGTATATGAGAACATATGGTAAAAATGAGAAGTCGATTTTTAATAAATGTTTTGAATTGCACTTCTGATGGTTGGAAAACACTGAATTAAAAGCCATTAGAAAAACATCCTTTCTTTCTATTTTCTCCATTTTATATTTCTTATTTCTTATATTTCTTATCTGAGAGGTCTTAAATTTTTGAGAACTAAGAATATTCCTTGTTAATATTTAAATTTTGACACAAATATGTTCCAAAAAAACATCAAAATAAACAAACTTATTAGGCTGTTCACTCTCATACCCTTTTAAAATAACATTTTATGGAATATTTTGTAGTGTTTGTAGATAGCCTATCTGTGAATAGTCATTTTTGAAATGCTTCTATAGTTTAAATAATGTAAAACTAAATAATATTTTATAAATTGAAAAAGCATAAAAGCATGTTAATTTGTAGAAATGGATCATTTTAGGTGAAACCTAAAGAAATATAATTTTAAAAGTTTAATTACAATTAAAATTTAGATAATGATATTATTCATTATCCACTGTAGCTTAAAAGTTAAAAGTATTGAAAACAATTTTATTAGCTGTCTCAAATTAGAGTTTAAGGAAAATAATAAAGAAAACTTAAGTACATGTAATGAACTTCCCATAAAACATCCTATGCAACAATACAAAATTATGACTAGTTTGCTGCTTAGAACTAAACATTAAAGAACATAAGAGGAAACATATACCAACATTTTCATTGGCAAATGCATTTATCTTCAGATGATTAGAACAAATATGGCCTTTTTAGATAATACAGTTCTACAAAGTTGAATTTACTTCTTGATTTTAAGTTCTATGCAGTTAAAGAAAAGGATCTCAATTTAATGCCAAACTTCTGTAACCAAACCAGTTTATGTGCCTAATAAATGAGTTACAATGCCCAGGCACTAGCAGACATCTGTAATCATCTCCAGAGTGTAGAAAAACAGTTTGGGGGGGGGGGGCAGAATAGAAGCACCTCAATTATGAAGAAGAGATTTTCTGTTGTAGCATGACCTCCCAAGTAGCCCTTCTATAAATAAGGATGACACAAGGCAACAGAGATATGAATGGCAGACATGTGCCTATGGTTAATCAGATGTGCTTCATAGAAATGATGAGTAGAACTGTGTCCTATTTGGGCAGTTTTGAATCTGTAGCATTAAAACAAGTTCTACATGTTGGAAATTGAGTGAATAAACGCATGCTGAGTGATAAGTATGATAAATTAAAGAATATATGTGTGATTTATCATTCCTTCCTGGAGAATACCTTCAGCAACAACAATTGTAAATCAGATTACACTACAAACAGATTAGTGGAAAATAGTATGCAAATTCCAGAGAGAGTAACAATGAGGACAGGAGACATTTTAAAAATCATGGAAGGAACTCAAGTGCCAAATAGTCATGGAAAGAATGAATATTTATCTGGTCCTTTTCATCCAAGAATCTCAGTACACATAAACATATTTCAGATTGATTTTCACATGCTAAAGTATTCATGTTGTAATTTAAATTCTACAGATCAAAATCAAAGTGCCCTATCTTTATTAAAAACTACAAAACAGAAAGTAGCTACTAATAACTCCCTTTTGGTAAATTATTCACATACACAGATGCAGGAAAGATGAGCAGAAAACATTGTGCTTCACCAATACTGTGTGGCAAGATAATATATTGGAAAAATCATTTGTGTTTTGTTTTCTCTGCTGAGGAAGAATCAAAAAGTATGAGAGTTTATTAGGTTTTGTGCTTTGCATTTTTCCTTCTGTTCTGAGTAGGACTTTTTGTTTCTTTGCCTCAAGGGTTTTTCAGGGCCTAAAGCAATAGGTGCTTGAAAATAACCTCTTATTCTGGCTTTCATGAAAGAACAAACCAGGGGTCACAAATTCAAATACGAATAGAGTCAGGCAGACACCTAAATGAACAGAGCAGACTGGGTTTATTTTTCTACCACATAGGCTCAACTTGGTTGCATTTTTATTTTGCATGAGTAGTTTTTACTTTCACTAAGTATATTTTCCTTTATTTTTCTAAAAATGTTTAGAATTTTGGTCCATTTTTCTTCTTTGATTTTGATAGTGTCAAAGAAAATTGTACCAAACATTGTTAAACAGGCAGGGAAAAATCTTTAACTCAAGATTATTACTCTAGGGTTCGAGACTGTTGCTAAAAGAGGGAGACTTTGAACTCTGCTAAAACAAAAGGGAGAAAAATTTTAAATTCTGGGGTAAGCTAATGAAAAAATATGAGAATGTTGGTAAGAAGTTAGTCTATGTGACTAGGCAGTGTGCGGTTTTTCATTGTCACTTATGGAATTTAGGCTCCTACTACCGCACAGAGCCTGTGATATAGGGACACTATATAGGGATCATTCTAATTTAAAAGGATGCCCCCCTGTCCTTGAGAAAGATGTTTCTGGGTTATAAAACTTGTGAGAGCCAGAGAGAAGATTTACATCTCAAATGGGCAGAAAGAGAATTCACAATTTCAAGTTTTATATATAAATGCTCACAAAAATGGGGGGAGGGGTGTGGTGGGGAAGGCTATCAGAGACCCAATGTCAAAAAGCAAACTGTTTGATGGTTAGTCAAACTTGGGAAAGTGTTAAGGCCTTTATGTTCAAGAGTAATATGGTTATAGGAAAATACTTCTCTTGTATAAGGAATGTGATGATAAATGCAATGACCATGCCCTGGCTGGGTGACTCAGTTGGTTGGAGCACAGTCCCATCCCCCTGCAAAAAAAAAAAAACAAGGTTGTGGGTTTGATCCCTGGTCAGGGCACGTGTGGGAGGCAACTGATGGATGTTTGTTTCTCACATCAATGTCTCTCTCTCCCTGTTGCTCTCTCTCTAAAATCAATAAATGTATTCTTGAGCGAGGATTTTAAAAAATGACAATGGCCATCAGATTAGTGTCCTGGAGACATCAGTAGTCTGATGAAAGAGACTGAAGCTGCAAGGCTCATCTCAGGGCAACAGTACTCTGCTCCAGCTCTGCCACTAGGAGGATCTGCAGACCCAATTCTGCCAGATCTATCAATTTTCCAGAAGTATCCACATTTTTATGTAGGCAATGAATTTAAAGTTTTTCATCACTTTAAAATACTAGTACAATATTTGACTAGCCACCAAGCTCCTAATCTATCATCTTTGGCCTAATCTCAGAAAAGAATATATTTTTATATCAGACAGCATGATTCCTCCAACTTTGTGCTCTACAAGGCCATAGTAATCAAAACAATATGGTGCTGGCATAAAAACAGACATATAGATCAATGGAATGGAATAGGAGCCCCAAAATAAACCCACACCTATATGGTCAAATAATATTTGACAAAGGAGGCAAAAACATACAATGGTGTAAAGAAAGTATATTAAATAAACCGTAACCAAATGAAGGTCTGGCTGCCTGCCGCTATGAAAGCCTACTCCAGAGACAGGTACTGATGTAAAGGAAAATGGTTTATTTTCAGGTACCAGCCACCTGGAAGATGGGGGGCTCACATCTCACAACTCATCTCCACATTTCAGTGGAGGCAGATATTTTTACAAGGAAGGAGAGAGAAATAAAAGAAAGATTAAGGAAGGGGGTTAAAAATTTCTCTATGTGCAGATGAGCACAGTCCATTTTGGTAAGGCAAATGATGGTCTGGTGTGTGTCATCGAGGTTTAGTCATCTTCACTTTATGATTGGAAGTCAGCAGATCTCCCAGAGCTGGGATGCCTGGAGGCATATGAATTTGTATTTTTTCAGGTTAGTCCCTAGGATTCTTATACAAACATGCTGTTTATCTACAATCAACATATTAGTTAGAGTTAGAATTTACAGAAACAATGTCAAAACAATGGTGAAGTGGGTTACAATTCCTGCTGTTACAATTTTCCACTGTTATAAAATGGCGTTGGGAAAATTGGACAGATGTGTGCAAAAAATTAAACTAGACCTCCTTCTTACACCATACATAGAAAGAAACTCAAAATGTATTAAAGACTTAAAAGGTAGACTGAAAATCATAAAAATTCTTGGAGAAAACATAGGCAATAAAATTGAGGACATTTCTCATAGTAATATTTTTTCTGATATATTACCTCAGTCAAAGGAATCAAAAGAAAAACATAAACAAATTATATTGCATCAAATTATTTTTTTTTTTGCACAGTGAAGGACACCATAAAAAAAAATGAAAGGGAAACCCACTGAATGGAAGAACATATTCATCAATGATACATTTGATAAGGAGTTAATTCCAAAATATATGAAGAACTTATACGAGTCAACATTTAAAAAATCCAATTAAAAATAGGCAAAGGGCCTAAATAGACCCTTCTCCAAAAAGTACATACAGATGGACAATAGCCATATGAAAAGTTGCTCAATGTCAGTAACTAAAGAACTTCAAATGAAAATCACAATGAGATATCACCTCATATCTGTCCACGTAACTATCAATAAATCAATGAATAGCAATTATTGGCTTAGACACTAGTTAGACATATGAAAAGAATGAAATCTTGATATCTGCAACAACATGGATGAACTTAGGAGGTACTATGCTAAATAAGTTAGACAGAGAAAGACAAATACCATATAATTTAACATGTATGTGGAATACAAAAAACAAAATAAATGAACAAACAAAACAAATACAAACATAGATACAGATAACATTTTGATGGTATCAGGTAGGTGGGGATTTGGGAGATGGGTGAAAAAGAGGAAGGGAATAAAAATATGAATTGGTAGTTATAAAATTGTCATTGGATATCAAGTATAGCATAGGGAATATAGTTAATACTATTATAACTATGTATGGTGTCAGATGGGACTAGATTTATCAAGGTGATCACTTCATAAATTAATGCTAATCACTACATTGTACATCTGAAACTAATATAGGGTTTTATGTCAATGCTAATTAATTTTTTGAAATATTAAAAAAGAAGAAACTATGTACTATTTTTAAACCATTTTATCAGTAAACTGTAATTGAAACAAATAAATTATTATAAAAATGGGAAATTATCATTATGGAAGATATGAAAAAAATTTATTTTCCTGACAAGTCTAATTTGAGACCTCTATTGGGGTTGGAACTAGAGACAAAGATTTGATGTAGTAGAACAATGAGTATTAGAAGACATACTCTGATCTTTGCTCCTTAAGCAATGTAAGGAGCCATCAAAGTCACAGGGATGTGTGGACTCAAATTTATGTTTAAGGATAAATACTCCTATAATAACATGTAGGATAGATCTGAAAGAAGAAAAATTAGAAACTTGTAGACTAAATAAAATCTCACTTGAAATTTTTTTTCTAATGTGCATTTTTTGTTTGTTTGCTTGAGAGGTTGGTGTAGTTAGGATCTATTTCTTCATAGTAATTTTTAGGAGTTTGTTGGAAAAATGGAACTTTTGTCTTGAGTAACTAACCTGGGGTCTTAAATAAAAATTCACATACTAGAGCTTATTTTTTCATATATCCAACTTGACTAAAGCACCATATCATAAAAATAAATTAATTGTGAATTAATTTTAGTGAAATAAAGGAAATAAACAAATCTTTATTATTAAAGAAATGGAGATAAAGATAATAACATTTAGAACGTACTGTGACAAACCAAGCAATACTTAAGTGTTGATAAAGAGTGCTAGGCCTGTGTGTGCAGTTGCACAGAAGCTTTAATAATGTGAATTAGAAGGCAAAGACTCATCGATACAGACTATCTCTTTGATAAAATGTCATAGTTGCATCATGCTAAGCGAAATAAGCCAGGCAGTGAAAGACAAATACCATATGATCTCACCTTTAACAGGAACCTAATGAACAAAATAAACAAACAAGCATAATATAACCAAAGACACTGACATTAAGAACAGGCTGACAGTGACCAGAAGGGAGAGGGGAGGGAATTTCAGGGGAAAAGGGGAAGGGTTTAGAGCAACAAGTATAAAGGACACATGGACAAAAACTAGGAGGGGTGGAAATGGGAGTGAGGTGGGGAGGGCTGGTGGGGGTGGGCTGGGATGGGAGTAAAAGACAGAAAACTATACACGATCAACAATTAAAATAAAAATTAAAAAAAAAAGTTCATGGTGGTCACTATTTCAATTAAAGTTCTTTTCCAGATACTCATACTGTGTTGATTCCAGAAAATATGTATGTTATTATAAAGGAATTTTCCCAGGTATAAACTGAACTCTGCAAGAATATTTCTTGGAAGTTCTTTTTGTTCTATTATATCTTCTGGCAGATGGTTGAGTTGATTATACTCTTTCTGAATGGTGCTCATTATATTTGTTTTATTTCTCTTTAATTCTAACTACTCTTCCTTTCCCTGTATCTACTGGCAACTTTTCTGTGTGTTGTTAAATTTGTGTATTTTTTTGTGTGTTAATACACTACATATTTTAATGTACATAAGTTGATTATGCCATATATTTCATTTTTTAAACTTTTTTCCACTTAGCATTATACTTTCTGTTTTTTTCTCTGTTTTTTTTTCTTTTTTTATTGATGTTCAAATACAGTTGTCTCCATTTTCCCACCACCACTTTCACCTGCCCTACCCATGCCCACCTCCCACCCTCAATCCCACCCCACCTTGGATCCATCCATGGGTCCCTTATTCATGTTCATTTACATCCCTTTCCCTTCTTTACCATGTTATTTCCTTCTCCCCTCCCTTCTGGTTACTGACAGTTGTCTATTTCAATGTCTTTGGCTATATTTTGCTAGCCCATTTGTTTCTTAATTAAGTTCCACTTATTGGTGAATTCATCTGGTATTTGTTTTTCACTGTTTGGCTTACCTCACTTAGCATAATACTTTCCAATTCCATCCAAGTTGTCACAAACGGTAGGAGCTCCTTCTTTCTTTCTGCTGCATAGTATTGCATTGTGTAAATGTGCCATAGTTTATTGATCCACTCATTTACCTATGGGAACCTAGGCTGCTTCCAGCTCTTGGCTATTGTAAATTGTGTTGCTATGATCATTGGGGTGCATAGGTTCTTTTGAATTAGTATTTCAGGCTTCTTAGAGTATAAACCCAGCAATGGAATTGCTGGGTCAAAAGGCGATTCCATTTTTAGTTTCTTAAGGAAATTCCATACTGTTTTCCACAGAGACTGCACAAGTCTGCATTCCTACTAGCAGTGCACTAGGGTTTCTTTTTCTCCAAACCCCACTAGCACTTATTGTTTGCTGATTTGTTAACGACGACCATTCTGACCTGTGTAAAGTTTTCTCATCGTGGTTTTAATTTGCATCTCTTTGATGGCTAGTGATGCTGCACATCCTTTCATATGTCTCTGGGACCTCTGTATGTCCTCCTTAGAGAAGTGTCTGTTCAGGTCCATTGCCTATTTTTTCATTGGATTGTTTGTCTTCCTGGTGTGGAGTCCTGTGAATTCTTTATATATTCTGGAGATCAAACCATTTTCTAAGATATCATTGGCAAATATGTTTTCCTATACAGTTGGTTCCCTTTTCATTTTGCTAATTTTTTTAGCCATGTAGAAGCTTTTTATTTTGATTATCTCATTTGTTTATTCTTTCCTTTATGTCCCTTGCTCTAGGGGGGACATACCAGTGAAAATATTGCTGCATGGAATATCTGAGATTTTTCTTCCTATATTCTCCTCTAGGACTTTTATGGTATCATGACTTATATTTAACTCTTTTATCCATCTTGAGTTTATTTTTGTATATTGTGTAAGTTGGTGGTCAAGTTTCAATTTTTTTAATGTAGCTGTTCAGATCTCCCAATGCCGTTTGTTGAAGAGGCTATTTTTTATTCCATTTTATGTTTCTGCCCCTTTTGTTGAATATTAATTGACCATAGAGACTTGGGTTTATTTCTGGGACATCTATTCTGTTCCATTGATCTATGTGTTCTTATGGCAGTACCAGACTGTTTTGAATACCATGGCCTTGTAATATAGTTTGACGCCAGGTATGGTGATCCCACATTCTTTGTTCTTCTTTTTCAAAATTGCTGCAGCTATCTGGGGTCATTTATAGTTCCATATAAATTTTTAAAGTGTTGGTTCTATATCTGTGAAATATGTCATTGGTATATTAATAGGGATTGTGTTGAATGTATAAATTGCTTTGGGTAATTTAGACATTTTGATTATGTTAATTCTTCATAATCGATGAACATGGTATATAATTTCATTTATTTGTGTCTTTCTTAATTTCTTTCTTCGGTGTTGTGTAGTTTTCTGAGTACAGGTCTTTTACCCTCTTAGGTTTATTCCAGAGTATTTTATTTTTCTTGTTGCTATAGCAAACGAGATTTTTTTCCTGATTTCTGTTTCTGATATTTCATTGTTGGTGTACAAAAATGCCTTTGATTTCTGAATATTGACTTTGTATCCTGCTGTTTTTCCAAATTCACGTATTAGATAGAGTAGTTTTTTGGTAGAATCTGTAGGGTTTTCTATGTACACTATTATAGCATCTGCAAACAATGACAGTTTTATTTTCTCCTATCTAATTTGGATGTCTTTTATTTCTTCTTCTTGTCTGATTCCTATGACTAGGACTTTTAACACTATGTTGAATAGAAGTGGTGAAAGCAGACATCTTTGTCTTATTCCTGATCTTAGTGGGAAAACTTTATGTTTTTGACCATTGACTATGATGTTTGCTGTAGGTCTCTTGTATATGGCCTTTATTATGTTGAGGAATGCTCCCTCTATTCCCACTTTGTAGGGTGATATATGTTATCAAATGTCTTTTCTGCATCTATTGATATGTCATGTAATTTTTGTCCTTCCTTTTGTTTATGTGTTGTATTACTTTTATTGATTTGTGAATATTGTACCATCCTTGCATCCCTGAGATGAATCCCAGTTGATCATGGTGTATGATCTTTTTAATGTATTGCTGGCTATGGTTTGACAAAGTTTTGTTGAGGATTTTAGCATCTATGTTCTTCAGGAATACTAGCCTGGAGTTATCTTTCTTTGTTGTGTTTTTATCTGGTTTTGGGAATTAGGATGATGCTGGCTTCATAAAAAGAGTTTGGGATTCTTCCTTCTTCTTGGATTTATGAATAGTCTGTGAACAATAGGGGTTTGCTCTTTCTTAAATGCTTTGTAGAATTCTCCTGTGAAACCATCTGGTCCCGGGCTTTTATGTGCTGGGAGTTTTTTTATTACTACTTCAAATTTGTCAGCTATCATAGGTCTGTTCAGGCTTCCTGCTTCTTCTTCATTCAGTTTTGGAAGTTTATATTTTTCTAGAAATTTGTCCATTTCACCTAGGTTTTCAAATTTCTTGGCATATAGCTCTTATAGTAATTTTTTACAGTCCTTTGTATTTCTGTGGTGTCAGTTGTAATCTCTCCTCTTTCATTTCTGATTCTGTTTAGTTGGGTCCTCTCTCTCTTTTTCTTTTTTCTTTCTTTTTTTTTTCTTTTTTTTCTTTTTTCTTTTTTTTTTTGATGAGCCTACTTAAAGGCTTGCCAATTTTGGTTATCTTTTCAAAGAACCAGCTCCTGGATATAGTGATCCTTTGAATTGTTTCTTTAGTCTATATGTTGTTTAATTCTTCTCTGATCTTGGATATTTATTTCCTTCTACTTGCTCTGGGCTGTCTTTTTTGTTGTTCCTCCAGTTCTTGTATATGTAGGGTTAGGTTGTTTATTTGAAATGTTTCTATCTTTTATAAGTAGACCTGTATGGTTATGAACTTCCCTCTCAGGACTGCCTTCACAAGTTTTGGACTATTGTGAGTTCATTTTCATTTGTTTCCAGAAACTGTATGATTTCCTCCTTGATCTCATTCTTGACCTAATTCATTGTTTAATAGAATGCTATTCAATCTCCATGAGTTTGATTAATTTTGAGTTTTTTTCCTTGGGATTGGTATCTAGTTTCAGGACCTTGTGGTCTGAGAAACTGCTTTCTATGATTTCAATTTCCTTGAATTTATGGATGCTTGTTTTGTGTCCTATCACATGGTCTATCTTTGAAAATATTCCATGTGCATTTGAAAAGAATGCGTATTTTTCTTCTTTGGGATGAAAAGTTCTAAATATATCAGTTAAGTCCATTTGGTTTAGGGCATTGTTCAATGCCACAATATGTTTTTTGATATTGTGTTTGTAAGATCTATCCATTTGACACCCCATTGACAGTGGGGTGTTAAAACCCTCTAGAGTAAATGTGTTGCTGTCTATATCTTTCTTGAAGTCCTCTAAAATTGTCCTTATATATTTGGGTGCTCCTATATTGGGTGCATATATGTTTATTTTGTTTATGTCTTCTTGGATGGATTCTTCCCTTGAGTATTATAAAGTGTCCTTCTGGACACTTTTTATGGCCTTTGTTTTGAAGTCTATTTTGTCAGATATAAGCTTTGCTACTTTGGCTTTTTATTTTCTTGTCTGTTTGCATGGAATATTTTTTCCAGCCCTTCACTTTGAGTCTGTGTAGGTCTTTTGTTCTGAGGTGGGTCTCTTGTAGGCAGCATATGTGTGGATCATGCTTTCTTACCCATTCAGCTATCCTATGTCTTGTGATTGGAGCATTTAATCCATTTACATTTAAAGTTATTATCGATAGGTACTTTTTCATTGTCATTTTACTCCCTTTGTACCTTTGTTCCTTTCGCTCTCACTGTTTTTCTTCCTTTTTGTAAAGCAGTCCCTTGAGCATATTTTGCAGTGCTGGTTTGGTGGAGGTGTATTCTTTGAGTCTTCTTTTGTCTGGGAAGCTCCTTATTTTACCTTCCATTTTAATTGAGAGCCTTGCTGATAAAGTAGTCTTGGTTGCAGGCCTTTGTCTTTCATTACTTGTAATATTTCTTGCTATTCCCTTCTGGCTTGTAATATTTCTAATGAGAAGTCAGCTGCTAGCCTTATCAGGGCTCCCTTGTATATTACTTCCTATTTCTTTCTTGCTGACTTTAAGATTCTCTATTTGTCTTTAAACTTTGTCATTTTAATTATGATATGTCTTGCAGTGGGCCTCTTTGGGTTCCTCTTGATTGGGACCCTCTCTGCTTTCTGGATTTGTGTGGCTTCTTCTCTCATCAAATTATGGAAATTTTCCATCATTACTTCCTCAAACAGGTTTTCTATCCCTTGTTCCTCTTCTTCTCCTTCTGGTATCCCTATTGTATGGATATTATTCTGTTTCATGTTGTCCTGCATCTCCCTTAACCACTCTTCATTTTTTCTCAGTCTTTCTTCTTTTTTTCTCTTTTTGGTGGTTTTTTTCGACCATATGTTCCAGCTCACTGATATGATCCTCTGCTTCATTGAGTCTGCTTTTGATTCCTTCTACTGTTTCTTTAATTCAGAAATTGTATTCTTCATTTCTTCTTGGCCCTTGTTGATTGTTTCTATGTCCTTTTTATGCTGATATAACTTACAGTAAGTTCCTCATAATTTCCCTTTAGTTTTCGGTAGTTTGCACAAAGTTAATTGAGCTTCTTTATAATAATTGTTTTGAACTCAATATCTGATAGTTTTTCTCCCTCTATTTCATTTAGCATTCTTTGTGAGGATTCCTCTTCTCTTTTAGATTGGGTTCTGTTTCTCTGTCTTTCCATTCTTTGTGGGACTCTTCTTGTTTGCTTCTGTTTCCTAAATTGATATGTTTTGACTTTCTGACTTTGGGGTATGAATTTCTATGGTGGGAGGCATGTGAGATATAGTGGTGCAGTCTCCTTGATCACCTGAACTTGATGTTCTTGGGATGTCCTTTATGCTTTTTATGCTGGTTTGGGGGATGTAATTGAGTTTCTTATTGTTGTTGGGCCATTCTTTCATGGGTCCTTCCTGTTGCTGGTTGACTGAGGGTCACTTCGCCTACCACATCTTGTGTGCTATTGTGCAGGTGCTGCCTGAACAAAACTACAGAGCCCAAGAAACAAACCCACACCTGCAAATATAGCTCCCCCCAATAATCAATAGCAAATGACTCCCACTACCAATAGCAAATGACCAGTATTAATAAGGGTGTAATGAGATTAAGCCTATTATAAGAAAAGAGAGTGGATATGAGATGACCTACTGAAAGAGAAATGATTTTGAGAGGGTAGAGAGAGGGGCACTAATAAGAGTTGGGCATTGGAGCAATGGAAGGGGAGAAGGTAAAGTTTACCTCATGAATAAAGAAAGGGAATGAAGAGTGTGGAATGTAGTATCAGAAGGGAAACATTAATATTAGGTTTAAACAGAAATTAAAGTAGTATAAAATAAAATAAAGTGAAAGAGAAAGAAAAAAACACGAAAAATATTAAATAAGTAATAAAAATATAGGAGCCAAATTGGAGAGAAAGATCCACCAGAGTACTATCAACAACAAATAAGCTTAAATATAGGTGGTATTGGAATAAAAGGGAAAAAAGAAACAAAGAAAAGTCTAAGAGACGTTTAGAGGAATGGGAAGTAATTTTGCAATGGTATAGGGAGAGGGAATACTAAGAGTAAGGAACAAAAACCACACTGAGTGAAAAATTAAAATTTGGGATGTAAAGGAAAAGAAAAAAGGAAGAATAAAGAAAAATAAAAGGGCAGGATGAAAGAGAAATAGAAAAGACAAAAAGGAAAAACAGGCTAAGAAGGTATGATTAAAATTTGAGTTAAAAAAAGTAGGAGAGGGGTTGGGTGCAATTTGTTATTTGAAATAAACAATTAGTGAGGCTCTAGAAATAACCTTTAAAAAAATGCAACAAGAACTACCCTACCCACAACCAAGCAACAAAGTTTGTTACAGGTGTAGAGAGAACACAGGTATTTTAATAGCTGGCAAAAGGAAGTGAAATGACCCTTGACAAGAGAATTCATTTTGAGTGTCTGGATGGGGGAGAAATAGTAAGAGTGTGGAATGGAAACAAGTTATAGCTAGAGAGAAAACCAAATTTGAAATGAGAATATTGCAAGGAAAGAGGAAGGTAAGCTGGGCTAAGAGAAATGAGGGGGGAAATATGTGGATTGAAATGCACTGTAGTATAAAACCTAGTAACTTATTGTATACAAATTTGCTGAACAAGAAATGAATGTTATAAAGCTATGCAGGAAAGAAAATATCTTAACTCATGAAGGAGTCCACAGTGGCTTCCATATCGGTAGTGTCTTGTGTTTACCACTATTTTTTTTCTTTCTGGATCTGCGTCTGGTGATGTCAGACATTGACCCTGTCTGAACTTAGGCAGCCTGTTAGGTACTTCCAGAGATCTGCTGTCACTGGCTGTCTCTTTCCATTGTTAATATGGTCCCTCTGCATTCAGCAGTCAGGTTTAAGCACCATAGGGCAGAGCAAAATAATTCCTGCGGTGGAGGCTATTGTTTCCCCTCAGGTAGCTGCTGCTTGGAGGGGAGTAGTCTGCCTTAGCAGGATGATTGCTGCATATGGGGGTTGGTTCTGCACTGGATCCCAACAGCTGCTTTCTCAGTTCTCTTCCCCAAACCTCCATCCCCAGTTTCTCCTCAAGTCTCTCTAGTACACTCTGCCCCTCCATTGCTGGTGATCTACTGTCTCTGGCTGTGTCCTTCAGTTGTTTATTTGGTCTCTAGAACTCAGAAGTTGGGCTTATGCACCAAAGGGCAAGGGCACAGACCCTCCTTGGGTCAGGGCTATTGTTTCCCCTCAGGTTACTGCCACCTGGATGGGAGTGGTCTGCCTGAACACAAAGGCTGCTGCTGTCTTGGGGATGACAGCACCATGATCCCAGTGGCTACTCTCTCAGTTCTCTCCTCAAAGCCTCTGTACACAGTCTCTCTCCTCAAGCATCTCTTGTCAACACTGCCCCTGCCTTTGCCTGAGCTGTGGTTAAGTGGCTGCAAATGAAAATTTGTGTGTTGGCCCTTTAAACGTCCCTTGCGTCTCCAACCACCTGTCTCTGGCAGAGAGTATCCCTGATGCTTTTTGTACTGGTTGTTATCTATGTACTTTTTGGGCTTTCATGTTCTAGGCTGGGAATCCTAGCTTAGGGTTTAGACTCCAACCTTCTTTGGGGGATCCAACTGACGGCTTAATTATCCTGTCAGCGCTGTCACCTGTGGGTGCCCAGCCAGCCCTCTCCAGTCTTCACTACACTCCTTACCAAAACAGTTGTGCCAAAGCTGGTTCTTTATGTACGAAGTTGTATGTTTTTCTCTGGCTATGGCTTCCTTGTTTCTTATGAGTGGTTTCTCCACAGTTGAGTTGTAATTCCAGATTGGTCCTGGGAGGAGGTCAGTGTGACTTCCATTCACTTCTCCACCATGTTTTCTCAGACACTCTCACAGGCAGTCCCCACAGGTCGGAGGCAGGAGCAATTGGTGGCCCTGAGGACAAGTGCGGGTTTCTCTCTCTGTTTTTTATGTGTAGATATACTCCATTGTTTCTGACTTCTGCTTGAATTCCATGCAGTATATTATTTACATTTTTTTATTCATTCCAATAGTAATGGACTCCGTGATTACATCTAATTCCCTATACTCAGAAGAATGTTGTCATGAATATTATTATTTGTTTCCATTAGAAATCTTTATGAGAATCTCCTAAAAGCAACATTGTTGGCTTATACATATGTATGTTCATAAAATTAGTGAACAGTTTGATCTCCAGATGGATGTTTCAGCCTTCTGTGTCATCGGCAGTGTGTAGACAGTCCTATATCCATCCCCACAGCTTCACCCGCACCTGCATAGCTTTCTAAAGGGAAGACAGTGATTTCTCATTTTTAAATTTTCAATGATTTAATTATTAATTTGATAAGTAAAATTGAGCATATCTGCAATGTCTTGTTAGCCATTTATATTTTCTTGCTGCAAGGTGCATATTTCATTTTTCTAATAAGATATTATACACAAGTTGATATACAGAAGTTCATTAATTACTCCTCACCATTTTTTAGGCTTTGCAAAAATAATGTTTTTAATCTATAATCTGTTATCGTCGCTTCTAATACTTTTTCACTGGGCACAAGTGCTTAGGTTTGTTATAATCAAATTTTCAATATTTTAATCTTTTTTCTTTTGCTTTGACATTTTGTTCTTAAAACTTATTCCATATCCCAAGATAACAGGGATGACTACATTATCTCAAATTAATTTTAAAATTTTAGCATTCACATTTAAATTATTTCTCTTTTACTTAGAACCAACTGTACTCATACTATCTCATGGAATTAATCATCTTACATGCCCTTTAAAAAAGGGGAGTGTAAAGATTAGAAGAAAAAGTATAAAAATTTATCTTAAATAAACAAAATGATGTTCTGTGCTAGCCCTGAGTACAAAAAAAGTATATTCAACAGGATTAAATCACATAAAATTTGCTAAATAGTGATATTATGGCCTGAATTGTGTTCCCCACTATGATTCCAATGTTGAAGCTCTAATTACCACTACTTCAAAATGGAACTGTACTTGGAGATGGGGCTTTTAAAGAGAGAATTAAGTTAAAATAAGGCCATTAGCATGAGCCTAATTCAACTTAAGGACCCTGACTGGTGTCCTTAAAAGAAGTGGAGATTAGGACATATAGAGAGACATGAAGGATGTTCCTGAACAGAGAAAAGACCATTTGCAGACACAGTAATGAGGGGGCCATCTGCAAGCCAAGGAGTGAGGCTTCAGAAAAAATCCAGGCTGTTAACACCTTGATCTCAGACTTCCAGCCTCCATAACCATGAGAAAGTAAATTTCTGTTGTTTAAGCCACCCACTTGGTGATATTTTTATGGCAGCCCAAGCAGACTAATATTGAACAAGTAAATTAATAAACATGGAAGTTAAATCTTAGATTGAGATTTCAGAAAACATTCCTGCCACTAAACACCATTGGAATTATAAGACAAATTTCAGATAAATTATGACAATAACACCCACTAAAAAGATTTACAGATTCTAAATGATAAATGCTAAGATGTTTTCTATATCAACTGTCACTTAACAGATGAGGCTGTGGACTGTTAGTTCATTTCTAGCACTGCCTTCCACTGCTCTATTTACTATGGATTATTATATACTTAGCTATGTGGTTGTACAAAAGTATTGTGAAGGCTTGACATGCATAAAGGAATAGAAAAAAAACAAAGCAGATGTATATAAACAAAAGTAGCTATTAACTTAATTTCCCTTAAATGACATATTAGTCAAGCATTGGTCCACTCTACTCAAATAAATGGTTTATTATTTAACCAACCGTAAGTTAAAGAGTGACTACTATTTCTTAGTCCCCTTGATTTTCTATACTCTATCTAAATAGATTGTTCTTCATTGCAATACCAGTGACTACTGTCCTTATGCAAATAAAAGTAAAGCATATTTCCGAGTGTTATCAAAGCTTTGACAGAAGAAGCTTAAGTTCAAAAATGATGTTATTTTCTTAAATAGACCTCTTTCAACCTTCAGAAACTCTGTTGGTCTGAGATAGCTTTCTAATATATTTAATGCTTTGATGATAACCAGAGTAAGGGCTCTATGCAACTGTCAATAAATATACATGGTGAGAGGAAACATTACAAAATAAGTCCAGATAAAGTTTATTGGTGAGAACCAGAGCCACTATCATCAGTCAACTGTCTTTTTTTCATTTTATCTAGGTATATTGCTTTTTTTTTTTTTTAATTTACCAAGAAGCTTATTGCAGAAGCTAAAGGAATGTTAAGGACTCACTCACTGATTTATAGAAGGCACAAGTCCCCTGGCCTTAAGTGGATTGAAGTTTACCTGAGTGATTCCTATATACCTAGATGATGAAACCTTCTCAGAGGGGTGATAAAACACCAAGTCTGTCCAACATTAAACCAGCCAGGCATAGAAGACAGCTACCTTCTCTTACTCTCATTCCTGTTGATAAGATTATTATCACTGGGACAACAGCATGTCTAATTAAAGATATGCAATGCCTCTTTGTTCTTTCACATAAAATGAGGAAGTACATTTTGAATTTTAGCAGCTCTCCAGGAGAAATCATGACAAGTTGATTCTCACCAGTTGACAACCATTTTACTCACCCCTTTCAAGAACATGTGTTCTGTAAACCAATTTGAAATTAGTTTAGACGATGGATTTTTAGAATCTTATAATCTTTTCCTTATTTTCATAGAATAGGGATGACAGCTAGGAGAAACAGATTGTGATAGTATATCTGAAGGTAGTCTCTTACTCTCTCTCCTTTTTGTTCACTTTTGCTCTGTCATAGTGTAAAGACCATAGCAATGGATGGTACTGACCACAATTCAAAACTTGATTTTGGTACATAATTTCTGAGCAAATGAGGCAAAATATATAACTTTCTGAACTTTAAAATCTTCAACTGTAAAATGAAGCACAGATTTGCTTCATAGTGCTACTTTAAAGATTAATTAAAATTGTGTATGGAAGTACTAAGATATTTAACATAGTATCTGACAAATACAGGGTGGGACAAAAGCAGGTTTACAGCTGTGAGTATGCAATACACAGAATTTATTCTTGTATTATTATTTATTAATTATTGTCTTATTTTCCACAGGAACAACTGCAAACCTGCTTTTGCTAAAACCTGTGGTTGTCTCTTAATAAATATTTGTATGTTTAAACTCAACCCCCATGTTGTGTTTTTAAAAATAAATTTTATAGAACTCAAGATTATTAACACTACATAGCAAAGGTACCAAAGAAAAGAGATGAATTTATTTTGCTTGAAAATACAGACACTAAAAATTTGATGTTTAGAACTCAAGATAAAAGCAACAGTAAACATCTCATTTAAAATGGATCTTTTTAAAAAAATATTTTATCTTAATTGTTGTTCTTGTACAGTTTTCTGCCTTTTACCCCCATGCCAGCCCACCGCCCTGGCCCTCCCCACCTCCCTCCCATTTTCATCCCGCCTAGTTTCTGTCCATGTGCCCTTTATACTTATTATTCTAAACCCTTCCCCTTTTCCCCTGAAATTTCTTCCCCTCTCCCCTCTGCTGACTGTCAGCCTCTTCTCAATCTCAGTGTCTTTGGTAATATTATGCTTGTTTGTTTTGTTGATTAGGTTACTGTTAAAGGTGAGATCATATGGTATTTGTCTTTCACCACCTGGCTTATTTCGCTTAGCATGATGCACTCCAGTTCCATCCATGCTGTTGAAAAGAGTAGGAGCTCCTTCTTTCTTTCTGCTGCATAGAATTCCATTGTGTAAATGTACCATTGTTTTCTGATCCATTCATTTACTGATGGGCACCTAGGTTGCTTCCAACACTTGGCTATTGTAAATTGTGCTGCTATGAACATTGGGGTGCACAGGTTCTTTTGGATTGGTGTTTCAGGGTTCTTAGGATAGAATCCAAGCAGTGGAATTGCTGGGTCAAAAGGTAGATCCATTTTTAGTTTTCTTAGACAATTCCATACTGTTTTCCATTGTGCTTGTACCAGTCTGCAATCCTGCCAACAGTGCACTAGGGTCTCCTTTTCCCCACAACCACTCCAACACTTGTTGTTTGTTACTTTGTTTATGATGGTCATTCTGACTGTTGTCAAGTGGTATCACATTGTGGATTTAATTTGTATCTCTCTGATAGCTAGTGATATCGAGCGTCTTTTCATGTGTCCCTGGATCCTCTGTATGTCCTCCTTGGAGAAGTGTCTGTTCAACTATTTTGCCCATTTTTTAATTGGGTTGCTTGTCTTCTTAGAGTGGAGTCATGTAAGTTCTTTATATATTTTGGAGATTAAACCCTTGTCTGAGGTATCTTTGGCAAATATATTTTCCCATATGGTTGGTTCTTTTTATTTTAATACTGTTTTCTTTAGCCATGCAGAAGCTTTTTATTTTGATGAGATCCCATTTGTTTATTCTTTCCTTTATGTCTCTTGCTTTAGGGGACATATCAGTAAAAATGTTGCTGCCTGAAATATCTGAGATTTTCCTGCCTATGTTTTCCTGTAGGATTTTAATGGTGTCATGGCTTATAGTTAAATCTTTTATCCACCTTGAATTTATTTTTGTGTATGGTGTAAATTGGTGCTTGAGTTGCATTTTTTTTTGCACGTGGCTGTCCAGTTCTCCCAACACCACTTGTTGAAGAGGCTATTTTTTCTCCATTTTATGTTGCTGTCTCCTTTGTCTAATATTAATTGACTGTAGAGATGTGGGGTTACTTCTGGGCTCTTTGTTCTATTCCACTGGTTCATATGCCTGTTTTTATGACAGTACCAGGATATTTCGATTTCAGTGACCTTGTAATACAGTTTGGTACCAGGTATTGTGATCCCTCCTACTTTGCTCTTCTTTCTCAAAATTGATGCAATGATTTGGGGTCATTTATGATTCCACATAAATTTTTGAATTGTTTGTTCTATGTCTGTGAAATATGCCATTTGTACTTTAACAGGTATTGCATTGAATTTGTAAATTGCTTTCAGCAGTATGGACATTTTGATGATGTTAATTCTTCTGATCCAAAAAAACAGTATATGTTTCCATTTGTTTGTGTCTTCCTTGATTTCTTCAGTGTTGTGTAATTTTCTGCATACAGGTCTTTTACCTCCTTGGTTAGGTTTACTCCTCGCTTTTTTATTTTTCTTTTTCATGTATCGAATGGGATTTTTTTCTTGATTTCTGCTTCTGCTGTTTCATTGTTGGTATACAAAAATGCCTTTGATTTCTGGATATTGACTTTGTATCTGGCTGGCCAAATTCATTCATTAGGTCAAGCAGCTTTTTGGCTGAATCTATAGGATTTTCTTTGTACACTATCATGTCATCTGCAAAAAATGATAGTTTTGTTTCCTCCTTTCCAAGTTGGATGCCTTTTATTTCCTTTTCTCATCTAATTGCTGTGGCTAATAGAAGTGGTGAAAGTGGACAACCTTGTCTTGTTCCTGATCTTACTGGAAAAGATTTTAGTTTTTGCCCATTGAGTATGATGCTGGCTGTAGGTCTCCCATATATTTATTATGTTGAGGAATGGCCCTCCATTCCCACTTTCTTGAGTGTTTTTATCATAAATGGGTGTTGTACCTTATCAAATGCTTTTCTGAATCTATTGATATGATCATGTAATTTTTGTCTTTGCTTTTGTTTATGTCATGAATTACATTTACTGATCTGGGATGAATCCCACTTGGTCATGGTGTATGATCTTTTTAATGAATTGTTGGATGTGGTTTGCCAATATATTGTTGAGGATTTTAGCGTTTATGTTCATCAGTGATATTGGCTTGAAGTTTTCTTTCTTTGTTGTGTCTTTATCTGGTATTGGGATTAAGATGATGCTGGCTTCATAAAAAGAGTTTGAGAGTCTTCCATCATTTTGGATTTTTTGGAATAGTCTGTGAAGGATGGTGGTTGGCTCTTCCTTAAATGCTTTGTATAATTCTCCTATGAAAGTATCTCATCCAGGGCTTTTGTGTGTCCATAGTTTTTTGATTACTGCTTCAATTTCATCACCTGTTATTGGTCTGTTCAGGCTTTCTGATTCTTCTTCATTGAGTTTTTGGAGATTATATTTTTCTAGAAACTTGTCCATTTTACCTAGGTTTTCAAGTTTCTTGGCGTGCAGTTCTTCATAATAATTTCTTACAGTCCTTTGTATTCCTGTGGTGTCAGTTGTAATCTCTCCTCTTTCATTTCTGATTGTGTTTATTTGATTCCTCTCTCTTTTTTTCTTGATAAGCCTGCTTAAAGGCTTGTCAATTTTGTTTATCTTTTCAAAGAACCAGCTCCTGGATTCATTGATCCTTAAAATTGTGCTTTTAGTCTCTATATCATTTAATTCTGCTCTGATATTGGTTATTTTCTTCCTTTTACTTTCTCTGGGCTGTCTTTGTTGTTGAGCCTCAAGTTCTTGTAGGCATAGGGTTAACTTGTTTGTTTGAAATGTTTCTATCTTCTTTAGGTGAGCCTGTATTCCTATAAACTTCCCTCCGAGTACTGCCTTCACTGTGTCCCTTAACTTTTGGGTCATTGTGAGTTCATTTTCATTTGTTTCCAGAAACTTTTTGATTTCTTCCCTAAGTTCATTCTTGACCCATTCATTCCTTAATAGCATGCTATTCAATCTCCATGATTTTGAAGGTTTTGGGTTTTTCCCCTTGGGGTTGGTTTCTAGTTTCAGTCCCTTGTGGTTGGAGAAAATGCTTCATATGATTTCAATTTTCTTGAATTTGTTGAGGATTGCTTTGTGTCCTATCATGTGGTCTATCGTTGAAAATGTTCCATGTGCATTTGAAAAGAATGTGTATTTAGTTTCTTTGGGATGAAGGGCTCTATATATATCTGTTAAGTCCATTTCCTCTAGAGTGTTGTTAAATGCCGCAATATCTTTGTTGATATTTTGTTTGGAAGATCTGTCCATTTTTGACAGTGGGGTGTTAAAATGCTCTGCTATAATTGTGTTGCTGTTAATATCTTTCTTGAAGTTCTCTAAGATTTTCTTGATGTATTTAGGTGCTCCTATGTTGGATGCATATATATTTGAAATGTTTATGTCTTCTTGGTGAATTCTACCCTTGAGTATTATAAAGTGACCTTCTGGGTCTCTCCTTATGCCTCTTCTTTTGAAGTCTATTTTGTCTGATATGAGTATTGCTACCCCAGCTTTTTTTTCTTTTTTTTTCCTGTCCATTTGCTTGGAAAATTTGTTTCCAGCCCTTCACTTTGAGTCTGTGTAGGTCTTTTGTCCTGAGGTGGGTCTCTTGTAGGCAGTATACATGTGGGTCATGCTTTGTTATCCATTCAGCTATTCTATGTCTTTTGATTGGAGCATTTAATCCATTTACATGTAAGGTTATTATTGATAGGTACTGATTCATTATCATTTTCATACCTGTGTTCCTCTCTCTCTCCCTCTCTCTCTCTCCCTCTCTCTCTCTCTCCCCCCCTTCCTTTCCTTAAAACAGTCCCTTTAGTATCTCTTGCATAATTGGTTCGTTAGAGGTGTATTCTTTTAGACTTCTTTTGTCTGGGAAGCTCCTTATTTGGCCTTCTATCTTGATTGAAAGCCTTGCTGGGTAAAGTAGTCTTGGTGGCAGGCCTTTGGTTCTTATTGCTTGGAATATTTCTTGCCATTCTCTTCTGGCTTGGAGTATTTCCATTGAGAAGTCAGCTGCTAACCTTATCGGGGCTCCCTTGTATGTTACTTCCTTTTTCTCCCTTGCTGCCTTTAAGATTCTTTATCTTGGAATTTTGCCATTTTAATGATGATGTGTCTTGAAGTGGGCCTGTTTGGGTTCCTTTTGATTGGGACTCTCTGTGTTTCCTGGATTTGCGTGACCTTTTCTTTCATCAAATTAGGGAAGTTTTCCATCATTACTTTTTTCAAATAGGTTTTCTATCCCTTGCTCTTCTCCTTCTGGTATTCCTATTTTACGGATATTATTACGTTTCATATTTTCTTGCATTTCTCTTAATCCCTCTTCATTCTTTCTGAGCCTCTTTTCCTTTTCTTGCTCTTTCTGTGTGTTTTTTTCTACTCTGTCCTCCAACTCGCTGATCTGATCTTTTGCTTCATCAGTTCTGCTTTTCATTCCTTCGACTGTGTTCTTCATTTCACAAATTGTATTCTTCATTTCTTCTTGGCCCTTGTTCATAGTTTTTATTTCCCTTTTCATGTTGATATAGTTTGCAGTGAGTTCATTGTAGCTTCCCTGTAGTTTCTGGTAGCTCATTGAGAGCTCATGGAGCTTCCTGACAGCCATTACTTTGAACTCAATATCTGATAGTTGAGTTGCCTCTGTTTCATTTAACATTCTTTCTGGGGCTTCCTCCTTTCCTTTCATTTGGGCATTGTTTCTTTGTCTTCCCATTGTTTGTGAGACTCAGCTTCTTAAATTGATCTGTTCTGGCTCCCTGGGTTTATGGTGTGAACTTCTGTGGTAGAATACCTGTGAGATTCAGTGGTGCCATCTCCTTTGGGTTTCCTGGTTTTCACTGCTTCCACTGTCTCCCCTGTTGGTATGCTCCCTCTTTGGGTCCAAGTCTGTTTTTTTCACAGGTCCAGGGTTTTTTTGTTTTTTGGTTGTATTTTGTCTCATCTAATATCATGGGTGTGAGCTCCAGGTCTTCCACAAAGCACCCTTCTCTGGTCGCAGGGACACGTCTAGTCTGTCACAGAACCACCTCCAGTCACAGGGCCACCTCCGTCCAGGTCCCAGGGCTTCCTCCAGTTGCTCGGCCACCACATCTGCTTTTCTATTCAGCATAAACACACGCAGTCCTTCCTTCTCCGCTTTGCCCAATCCTGGGTACCGTATCTCAGGAAAAGAAATAGAAGGCCATCAGCTGTGTCACTGCCATGACCTCCAGTTAGTCCAAAGCCATGTGGCACCTGCTCATGGTCTACCAGCCTAAAATGGATCTTGACATATTCATGTAATGCCATAATGAAATATAAACATATTTCTTATTATCTTATTACAAAAAATACTGTTCTATATTTTTGCCATTAAATCTTTTTTCCCATTAACTCTTTAATTGGCCTAGGTACTATAGTTCTAAAATAATTTAATCATACCATTGTCATGTTTCATTGAAACAACTGATCTGAGCATTGATCAATGTTACCAGTTGAGTGGTACAGTCTGAGGATGCTTGAACAGAGTGTGTATTACAGCAGGGACACTCTCCCTGCTCAGTTATCTTCTGACCTGAATTCAGACTCTTGGTTGCACATGTGCTAGGTCAGAATTCAGATTTATTTTAGGTTCTGATGCTTTTAGTTTTTGTTTGGAATAACTGTCCCAGTTCCTCCAGATAAAAATTAACTATGTTTTTCTTTGATTTGGATTTGGTACTGACTTACCTAAGTCCTGTTTCTGGTAGTGCCAATAATCTTCCTATACATAGATCACCTTATTTGGGAGGGATTTACATCTTTTATTTTTTTGCCAGAGAGTTTTTCAGTTGAAACTTTTGGACTCCAAGTGAACAGCTCTGAAGCCCAGTGCTGACTTGGCTGTGTCAAGGAAGTGAGTGTATCTCTGTTGAAATACCAGTTTATCTGTCTGTTTTCCTTTTTTTTTTTTTAATTTGTAATTTATGATGGGTACTTTAAAAATTATACCATAATAGTTAACTTTATATGTCAACCTAACTGGGTCATGGAGTGTTCAGACACTTGGTCAAATATTATATTGGGGCATTTAGTTGAAGTTGTTTGGGAATGAGATTAACACTTACTCTGGTAGATTCAGTAAAGCAAATTGTTCCTTCCTAATGGGGTGGGCCTCCCCAAGCAATTTAAGGCCTAAATAGATCAAAAAGCCTACATCTTCACTAAATGAGAGGAAATACCTCTTGACTGACTGCTTTTGAGCTGGGACTTCAGTGTTTCTTGCCTTTAGACTTTAACTGGACCATCAGCTCTTCCTCAATCTCAAGCCTGCCACATTCAGACTGGTTCTCTCAGTCTCAGGCCTTCCAAATCAGAATGGAACTATTTCATCATCAGCTCTTCTGGGATATATACAAGGTCTGTCCAGAAATTATCCATTCACGTGATATGAAAAATGGAGACATTTATTGAAGAAGATAAGGATACAAGAAACATTGTACACAGGAGAATGAGGCCTCACTCCCCTTCAAAGAAGGCAGCTTGGGACCTTACACAATTCTTCCAATTGCCATCAGTTGTCCTGCCATAGTTTCCTGAATTTCATTGATGGTCTGAAATCTCTTGCCTTTCAAAAGTAATCTTACTTTTGGGAAGGTCCAGAAGTCACAGGGCACCAAATCTGAGCTGTAGGGGCTGAATCACCTCAGTGATTTGATGTTTTGCCAAAAAATTTCTGCACAAGATGCGATGCATGAGTGGGCAAGCTGTTGAGATGAAGCTGCTAATCACCACTTGTCCATAACTGCAGCCTCTGAATCATTTGAATACTTTCCATGGAGGCATGTTCAAGCTTAAAGCAAAATATGATGCAGATCCTTGATCTACTCGTTCAGTGATTTTTTAATGAGACAACAACACAGTACACATGCTCACTCAACAACATCTACCCTGCCCACTGATTAGAACAGTGAAGTCATCATTGTTCACACATGGGTATTCTAGTCTACTTTCCTTGGCTGCCAGGTTACATTGATTAGAAATTTTCTAGGGATTATATCCTGGACTGTCCCAAATATACATATACTAAGTTAGTTCCTATGAAAATTAAATAAATAAAAGAAGACATGCAGAACAAGTGGACCAGTTTTATTTTTAGTATTATTAAATTAAACAAATGTCAAATTACTCTGTCAAATGGCTATAAACATTTATATGCTTTCATTTTTTATTTAATCTTTATTGTATTTTTCCATTACAATTTGGTCCTCTTATACCCCTTACCCCCAGCAATTACCATAATATTGTCCATGTCCATGAGTCCTTTTTTATTTCTTGCTCAATCCCTTCACCTGTTAACATTCCCCCTTAGGTGTATCCTTCTCTCCCTCAATGAGTGTGTCTCAATTTTCCTTGTTAGTTCAATTTGTTTATTACATTCCAAATGTGAGTAAAATCATTTGGTATTTGTCTTTCTCTGACTAGCTTATTTCATTTAGCATAATTTTCTCCAGGTCCATCCATATAGTCTCAAGGGGTAAAATATGCTACTATTTTATGGCTAAGTAGTATTCCAGTGCGTAAATGTTCCATAGTTGTTTCATCCACTCATCTACTGATAGACACAGGCTGCTTCCATATCTTGGATATGGTAAATAACGTTGCAATAAACATAGTGGTGCTTATGTTCTTTCTAATTAGAGTTTCTGGTTTCTTCAAATGTATTCCCCAAAGTGGGATTGCTGGGTCAAAAGGCAGATTTATTTTTAACTTATTGAGCTATCTCCATAGTGTTTTTAAAGTGGATGCACCTGTCTGCATTCCCATCAACAAAGGAAAAAGGTTCCCCTTTCTTCATATCCTCACCAGCACTTGTTTTTTGATTTATTGATGATAGCCATTTTGACAGGTATGTGGTGATATCTCATTGTGGTTTTAATTTGCATTTATCTGATGATTAGTGATGTCAAGCATCTTTTCATATGTCTATTGGCTATCTGTATGTCCTCTTTGGATAAGTATCTATTTACATTCTTTGTCAATTATTTAATTGAAATATTTGTTGTCATTGTTGTTGTTGTTTTTGGTGTTGAGTTTTCTAAGTACTTCATATATTTTGAATGTTAAACCCTTCTCAGGTATATTGGAAAATATGTTATCTCATTTCATGGGTTATCTTTTGTTTTTGTTGATGGTCTCCTTGGATTGGAAAAACTTTTTAGTTTGATGTAGTTCCATTTGTTTATTTGTTCTTTTGTTTCCCCTGCCTGGGGAGATATATCTGATAAAATAATGTGATGAGCAACATCTGAAATTTTTCCGCCTATGTTTTCTACTATGATTTTTATGGTTTTGGGTCCAACATTTAAGTCTTTGATCCATTTTGAATTTATACTCATGTGTGGTGTTAAAAGGTGATCTAATTTAATTTTTCTGCACGTATCTTTCCAATTTTCCCAACATTATTTATTGAATAAACTATATTTAGCCCAGTGTATGTCCTTCTTCCTATATTGAATGTTAATTGACTACAAAAGTGTGGGCTTATATTTGGGCTCTCTATTCTGGTCCATTGATCTATGTGTCTTTTTTTATGCTAATGCCAATCTGTTTTTATTACTATGGCCTTATAGGATAATTTCACATTAGGTTGTGTGATTCCTCCAACTTTGTTCTTCCTCAGGATTGCTGTTGCTATGAGGGGACTTTTGTGGTTCCATATAAAGTTTTGAAATATTTGTTTTAATTCTGTGAAATATGTCATTGAGGATCATGGGTAGCTCCCCATGATCGTATAGTGGTTAGTACTCTGCTGTGAAATATATCATTGGAATCTTTTTTTCTAATTTTATTTTTTTATGCATTACTTTGCTGTTGTTCAATTATAGTTGCCTGTAATTTCTCCCCACTACTCCCCCTCACCCCAGCCAAACACACCTCCCTCCCTTGCTTCTACTCTCCCCCTTGGTTTTGTCTGTGTGTCCTTTATAGTTGTTCCTGAAAAACCTTCTCCCCACTGTTCTCTCCCCCCTGGCTATTGTTAGATTGTTCTTAATTTCAATGTCTCTGATTATATTTTGTTTGCTTTTTTCCTTTTGTTGATTATGTTCCAGTTAAAGGTGAGATCATATCGTGTTTTTTCATCACCACCTGGCTTATTTCACTTAGCACAGTGCTCTCCAGTTCCAGCCATGCTGTTGCAAAGACTAGGAGCTCCTTCTTTCTTTCTGCTGTGTAGAATTCCATTTTGTAAATGTATCACAGTTTTTTTATCCACTCATTTACTGATGGGCACATAGGTTGTTTCCAGTACTTAGCTATTATAAATTGTGTTGCTATGAACATTGGGGTACACAGGTACTTTTGAACTGGTATTTTAGGATCCTTGGGGTATAATCCCAGAAATGGCATTGTTGGGTCAAAAGCTAGTTCCATTTTTAGTTTTCTGAGGAAATTCCATACTGTTTTCCACAGTGGCTATACGAATCTGCAATCCCACCAACAGTGTTCCCTTTTCTCTACAACCTCTCCAACATTTGTTTGTTGATTTGTTTATGATGGCTATTCTGACTGGTGTGAGGTGGTATCTCATTTTGGTTTTAATTTGCATCTCTATGACCACTAGTGATGCTGAGCATCTTTTCATCTGTCTCTGAACCCTCTGTATATCCTCCTTGGAGAAGTGTCTGTTAAGGCCCTTTGCCCATTTTTAATTGGACTGTTTGTCTTCCCTGAGTGGCACTGGGTGAGTTCTTTATATATTTGGGAGATCAAACCTTTGTTCTCAGTATCATTTGCAAATATATGTTCCCAAATGGTTGATTCCCTTTTCATTGCGCTGATATTTTTTTTAGTTATGCAGAAGCTTTTTATTTTTATGCCCTTTTTTATGCTGTTGTGTATCCTCATAATCACTATTCTAAACTCTCTATCAGATAAATTGTTTGCCTCCATTTCATCTAGTTGTTCTTCTGGAGAATTCTCTTGTTCTTTAATTTGTGGTCTGTATCTTTGTATTCCCATTTTGGCTCTATGAGTGTTCTCTGTCAATTCTTGTTCTTATCTTGTTGTGAAGCATTCTATAACAGCTTATTATAGTGAAAGATCTACAGTTTAAAGTTTGAGAAGACTGTTCTAATATATTTTAATAAGTCACTAGTGGAAATATATGTAAACTTTTAAAGTGAATGAATAAAGGTTGTAGAGAAAAAGTAACAAAATTGTCATATATTCTTTACAATGTTAAACACATTTCCAATATATCTGGTATTGAACTTTCAGATTTTGGTACACTCAACACATGAGTGATACAAAATCACTAAAAAAAGAAAACATTTTCTTAATGAGAAGAAATCTTCCTACTCTGCAAGAGAAATAGATGACAGAAAACATTTAAGCAAAAATGTAAGACGGTACATATAAAGGTGCCAAGAGAAGTGACTTTTTACTTAGAAAACTTAAAAATCAGTATTGCTTGCAAGATTGGCCTTTTGCCTTTAATCTCTGCAGTCTTTATGGGGGTTGTGGGGACAAGGAATGGCATAATTCCATTTAGAAATAAGAGATGAGTAATAGCAGCAATAGTCATGATAAGCATGATGTATTTGTGGAGATTAAGTGCTGTATGGCCAAAATTTTAGAGAGAAATATCCTGGAAAATGTAAATTTAGGGCATGTAATGAACAATCTTAGAAGGCAAGATGAGGATATTAAGGCTAATTATAGAAATAATAAATCTCAAAGATTTTGAATTTGAGAATGGAAGATTGAATACTATATATTAGTATTGAGGGGGACCATCCATTACTATTGAGGGAAAGTGGTGGTGGGAAAATGGAGACAACTGTATGTGAAAATCAATAAAAATATATCAAAAAATAAAAATGAATAAACATTGGCAGTTAGAAAATATTAAATGATAATAAGAACATATCAGATGATTCAAATAGAGTTAATAGCATTTCCAATTAATACTGTGTTCCTTTGTCATCAAAATAGGTTTGGATATCAATGAATACTCATTTTTTTAGATCAAGAATAGAGTCAAATACATCATAAAAGGAAGAACATGTATTTATATATTTATATGTACATCTCCCATAAAGTAGCTTTTGAATAATAGAGAGTTAATACACATGTTTTGTTGCGTGTTTTTTCCTGTGCAATTTAGAAGATATCTAACCACAGCCATTTCCAGTGAAAAGTAACCTATGTACTGTGACACCAGAACTCACACTTTCTTTTTAGGAACCTTTAGAAGACCAGCCAGAAAAAGGTAAATGCCTTTAACCTCGGGTTGAAAGCTGGTGTGTTTTTACAACGCAAAGAAATAGATAAGACTAGGTCCTCATTATTGTGGGAACAGCTTGGAAAAAGTTACAAAAGGAAGGGTTAAAGCTGAGACTTCAAGAGTTGAAACTAAAACTAGGACAGTAGGAACTATGGGGAATTTAAAGCAAGAATTAGGAAAATAGAGAGTAAGGGTTTCAAGGGAGGATCTATGCAAAAAATTGAAGAGTAAAGCCTTGTTTTCCCTACTTCTCTATTCTCTCTCTCTCTCTCTCTCTCTCTCTCTCTCTCTCTCACCCTGAAACCTTTATCCATGGTTTTGTGTACTGTGGGTAATGTGTGTGTTCAGTTTCCCACTCCTAGACCCCCAGTGTTGTAATGCCTTGTAATACTTAAGGGGATCCTGAGAAAAGCATGTATATTAAAAGCTATCCTATGTGCTAAATCAGGTAAATTGGGACAGTGATTGGAAGAGCACACAAGAGAAGAATAGTATTTGTTCTTATGTTCTGGTGGATCACAGACTTCTCTCTGGGGTGTATTGAGAGGCAGTAAGGTCTCCTCAAATCTAAGAGACTGAAAGGACTTATCCCTAGATCTTATCTCTAGAGTCTATCCATCCAGAATTAAAGAATGGCAAGTTCATAAGAATTTTATTAGATGGGAGATGATTGCATAAAATAGCATAAAGACATCAAACCCTAACGAAATATAATAATATCAATTTCATGAGCAAGTGTTTACTGTACACCCATAGTCCTTATAACACTATTCATATGAGTAAATGTTATTTGTCACTGCCGTTGAGATGCTGCATGGTTTATCTGGAGAAACAGAAATGACAAAGATAGGTATTATACATTGTGACATATAATTAGATGCTAAATTCTGTGCTGCAAACATTAGGAATGATGAAATGAGGGAAAGGATATCATTGTGGGGTAGATAAGGGATCAAGTAATTATTCTGGGAGATGAGATAGAAGTTTCCTGTAAATGACAAGTAACAGGTGAACAGCATCATAGTATGGAGAACACAAAAGATCCGGCTATGGGTGATTGCATTCTGAAACCTGGTCAATCAGCATACGATCCTTTCCTTGGATATAAGCACCAGTGAACTGAGAAAATACACCTCCCCTCACACACACACGCACACACACGCAACCAGAAACAACAAAAACAAACAAAAAAACACATCTCATAGCTTCAAATTACTCATTTTACTACTACAATTTGTATTAGTATTTTTTAAATGTCACTTCAATATAGAAAATTTATTCACATGATTTAATATGTCAGATTTCTTTTTTGCTTCTAACACCTCAACTTTCCTGTTCAATTCTCCTTATTTCTTCCCAGTCACAGACTACCAGAGTGATACCTGCCTCCTTGACCCTGTTTTATGGCTTTTTCACTCATTGAAAAATACAGATGGACAGGAATAGTAAAACTTATTTACAAATAAGATGCTTACTGTTTCTAACCTATATTGTTATATCTCTTTAATCCAGTAGAATTAGAACCAAAGTAGCCAAAATTCACTGGTAGATCAACATGATGCTTCTCTGGCATGCATCACATTTAGAATCTGCATAGTGTAAAGGTTATCATTATATAATGAATTCCATTTTCTTTTAACCATCTACATGGTTTTTGATATTTTAAACTTGGGAACTGACTTTTCACAAGAAATTCTATACTACATTTTCAGTGAGTGGCATGCATGCCATTTAGTGGTATCCAAAGTGTTGGATGGACCTGGGGAAAATTATGCTAAGTGAATTAAACCAATCAGTAAAAGAAAAATACCACATGATCTCACTTATATGTGGAATTGAATGAACACAATAAACTAATGAACAAAATAGTAACAGAAGCTTAGTTACATGAAAAGGACTGACAGCTGCCAGAGGGGCAGGGAAGGGATGAAAGATGGTGAGGGGATTAACCAAAGAACATTATGCATGACCTATGAGTGTGCGGACATGGACAACAACATGGGTGCTAGCTTGGGCTGGGGAGATGGTGGGACTGGGTCAAGGTGGGCAAAGGGAGAAAAAGTGGTAACAACTGTAACAGCATAAACGATAAAGAAAATGTTTTTAAAAAGCGCCGAATCTAAAGTCACCTGAACAGTGAATACATGCTGGTAGAGAAATTACTTAAACATTTTAAGGGCCGGATCTCAAAGTTAAAAAGTAACTTCTCCATGTCATGAATGCAAATAAGAGGAGTTCCAGCCCTGGCTGGATAGCTCAGTTGGATGGAGTGTCATCCTGTTAGCCAACCTTGAGGAACTGATCTCCAGTCAGGTACATATAAGAGGCAACCAATGAATGCATGTAAAAGTGGAATAACAATTCTCTGTCTGTCTGTCTGTCTGTCTCTTTGTTTTTCTCTCCCACCACCTCTCTCTTTCTGCCTTCCTCCCTCCCTCCCTTTCCCTTTCTCTAAAACAAAATCCCAAAATAAATAAACACATTCTATTTACAAACTGATGCTATTTCCCCATTTGATTTGTTCCCTGGGGATTTTATGTCAGGAATATGGAATTGTGTTTTAATTCTAAGTTTTCCATAAAGTCAAACTCTCTGGCATATCTTTGGAACTAGACAGAGCACTTAGGCAAACAGAGAAATAGTACTGGCCTCAAAAGAGTTGCTGATGATCTTTGCTTTGATTGTAATGGATCACACAGCAAGCTCTGTGAGTTTAAGCAGCTACATTTTCAGGGTTCCTTGTCACAGCTGTAGTCACTTACCCTGACTGGTCCAAAGAATGTGCATAACAAAACACTTTCTTCTGCCTGGGTAATAAAAGACTATAAAGCTTCTAGGAGATCCATGAGAACTGATAGCATCTTTGATAGTTTTGCAGCTTAGAGATCTCATCAGTATCTATACCTGTCATAATGTAGGTTTAATAAAAAGGAAAAGCACTGAAGAACTGACTTGTTTCATTAAGTTGCTGCTGCATTCACATAACCAGATAGGAGATTTTATCATTGTTATCTTAGCAACAAGACACTGGCTTACTTCTGACACCAAGGTGGTAGGAAAGATTTTAAGCAATTCATGTTCTCAGCCTGCCTTCTTCCCACACCAATATACTCTCAGGGACTTGTATAATCACAGAAAATGAGTTTGCATTTTCTCTGATGGTTCTAGAAATGTGGCTCAAAGAACTGAAATTGAGAACAAGCTGACAGTGACCAGAGGGGAGAGGGGAAGGAATTTCAGAGGGAAAGGGGAAGGGTTTACAGGAACAAGTATAAAGGACACATGGACAAAAACAAGGGGAGGTGGAAATGGGAGGGAGGTGGGGAGGGCTGGGGGGTAGGCTAGGTTGGGGGTAAAAGGCAGAAAACTGTACTTGAACAACAATTAAAATAAAATAAAATTTTAAAAAAAGAACTTATTCATACTGCAAATGGAAATGATCTGAGTCGATAGACATCTAAATCATTTGGATATTATAAGTCTTTGGTGTCATCTTAACACTGAGAGATACATAGAGATGTGAGCTGCAAGATAATAATGGTTTCTTACAAAATTGGAAGGGCTACCTGATGTGATAACTTGTGAACTACTACCATATGCTTGAACATATGCTTAGGTGTCTATGGGAATTTTGCCACATGGGATGCCTTTATTATTGAATCATGCAGGACACTAGAGCTTCACTGTTACTCTAATGATCTAAAGACAGGACATTAACAGCATATATAAGGCAACATTGAAACAAGTCCCCTAACTTAAGTAAGTTGAATGACAATGAACCAAGTTGGCAAACTACATTTTGTATTATTGAAAGAGGGTTTTTCTTCCATTACATTTTCCAAAGTTAAAATTTTACAAAACATTCATAGCTCTTTTTTAAACCAAACTATACCCTAAAGGCCTTTATTTGGTAGCCATGGTACCTGTCTTATTCTCTTTAGCTAGTTAATTCTAAGTGTAGTTATCATGTTCCATAGTATACACATTTCCTTTCTAGGTAGATACAGACAAGCTTCCAATCTGAACTTGCTGCCTCAATTAAATGTTCAAAGTTATGGCTCAAGCACTTTTTATGTATTAGCTCATAACACTCTATATAACATCTTGGCTTGGGGGTTAATTCAAGTAGGGTTTAAATACCATGCCTGCTACTTGGTTGCTGAGAAATTTTGAACAAATAATTGAAACTCACTAAATTTTAATTTCTTCACTTATAAAATATGTAAATATAGTACTTCTATCCCATATATTATACCAACTGGGATTTCATGAGGATTGATAGATTTTACAGTGTTCTTTGAACAGTATATGGCTTCAAGTAATCACTCAATATTATGAATTAAGAATAAAATTTACAATATTCATACTTACTCATGCTACATTTACTAAGAAATGATAACTTACGTAGATTCACTAAACAGTTTTTTGGTTAGAATTTTATCTTTTTTTTCTAGAGACAAAAATACAACTGCATTTTACATGTTGACTTCACTCCTTGATATTTTTTTGTGGTAATCTGGGCTCAGTTAAGTATCCTTCAGGATAATGCTGTCTTTATCACAAAGAATTATGCATAGAACTCTATGATTGTGAGTTTCATACTTTCACTACTGGAACTTTATATGATCTTTGACTATTATATTTACTTTAAATCACATTCTATAAATTCACTAATTTATTGAGTAATTAAAAAGGGTGAAATTGCATCCACCTTCAAATAAGATTTCACCCAAGTAATAACTGTGAATAGAAATTGTGTGGAATGAATTGTCAGAAATTAGTCATTTCTGTTTTACATGATTAAGTAAAACAACAAACTGATGATTCTGTGGAATCAGTGGTCCCTCTAGGACCACGCATGGGTACCATGGCACCCTGGTTGGAGAGCAGTGCTCTAAAAAATTGATAAATAATTCTCATTCATAAATAAATAACTGTGCTGACCTCCAGGTTGTTGCCTAGGGAACATGATACAAATTTCTTCTACTTTTTACTTTTAATTGTTCTTGGAGTATTTTACTATATCTTCAGTGAAAACATATCAGTGTCATTATGAAAAACATTTTTTAATATTTTGTTTATTTATTTTTAGAGGGAGAGGAAGGGATGGAGGAAGAAAGGGA
Source organism: Glossophaga mutica (assembly GCA_039655065.1). Classification (NCBI taxonomy): domain Eukaryota; kingdom Metazoa; phylum Chordata; class Mammalia; order Chiroptera; family Phyllostomidae; genus Glossophaga; species Glossophaga mutica. The sequence goes on from CM077310.1 coordinate 92,853,409, forward strand.
AATAAACATTGATGTTCAAAAGACACATTGCTCAGTTGCCTCACACATGCTCCCAACTGGAAACCTGGCCCTCAACCCAATATGCCCTGACTGGGAATTGAACCAATGACCTTTTGGTTTGCAGGCCAGCACTCAATCCATTGAATCACACCAGCCAGGGCTCATTTTGAAAAACTTTAATCCATAATGCTGCTGTTCCACTGTTTCTTCTTTTTCTGTATAAATATCCATCACTACTGACATTCACAATTCACAAATGATTATAGATAATTTGCCTTATGCGTGATTGGGTATGATTTTCTATATTTATATATGTTTGCTTTATCCATAAAATTTCTCCAATTCTATATAGATAGACAGATGTGTTAAAGCAATCACATCATTTTTCATATAATAAATTTGACCAATTAGAATATTTAAAATATTTTTCTCATGTTATAAACATAAATATATGCTTCCTACCAATTAAAATAAACTAGTACATCATTATAAAATTTTCACTAATCATATAAAAACTACAATTAGGAATTAAAATTAGAAGACCTGAGCAATGTCTTTTGATAAAATTAATTTACACATTAGCCTGACACCTTATACATGTTGGATTCCCTGCTCCTTTAATATTTCACCCACTACAGGATTTAGCTTTGGCAGGTTAGATGTAAGGCCATGTTATAGCTTTACACATATGTGTCCACCAGTGTAGTGTTGGCTCAAGTGTTAGTTGTTTTTTTGTTCTTTTGGCCTACTATAATTGTAAGTACCTGTTGTCAGTCTCCATAGAAATTATGGTAGCATCTTATTAGGATAGAATCCATGTTATATTTTAGTTTAGACACTAAATTTTCTCTCTATGATTGAGGAAATCATATGTTAGTCCAAAAATATCATCTTTTGTTTTTTGTCGCCCACAGACATTGTTTCATTGCTTTTAGAGAGAGGCAAAAGAAGAGACAGATGTGGGGGGGAGATAGGAGAGAGAGAGAGAGAGAGAGAGAGAGAGAGAGAGAGAGAGAGAGAGAGAGAGAGAGAGAGAGAGAGAGAGGCATCGATGTGAGAAACATCAATGGGCTGCCTTCTTGTATGGACCTAGATCTGGTATGTGCCCTGACTGGAAATCAAACCCGCTCAAACCGAGTGGGTTTTTGTTCACCCAATGAGATTGAAACAAATTGAGCCACACCAGCCAGGGTCAAAACTATCTTTTAATTAAAGCATTTTGGAGAGTATACACCTCCCCCCCACACACACACACACATGAGTCTTGGTCTACAGATTTTTTTTTACCATAAACTACAATTTGCTAATTATAGATCCAGGGACAACTCTTGCTGACACACCCAAGAGACATTACTACAGCATGGTTTCCTCCAAAATCCGTCTTTCTGCTCAGGCCAAACAGAGAAGTCCAAGGGTAGGAAACACACACACACAGACATCACACACTGACACAGATGTTTGTCATATATTTGTCTGATGTACATTCATGAGTATATATGTGCATGCATAAATATAACTGAATTGTTCATAATTGAATAATTTGTAATTTTAATTTTAGCTATCAAATAGCCTTGCAATAAAAAATCATGGACATTGTAATTTAAAGCAAATATAGGTGTCAAGGAAGGAGAAACGGCTATGTATCAAGGCATGAAGAGTAGCCAATCAAAAGGTACCAGTGTCAGGCACAAGGTTAGGCCCAGCATATCCACTCCCACACAGGTTTCCAGGCTCTGTCATTAGCTCTTTTTGTGTGGCACAACTGTATAATTACTGCCATCCTAACCACATTTCCCCCAGGACTCCCTCTCTTAACCATTGCCACTGCTAATTTTCATGGGTGCTACATTCTCACACAGATGGAGTCAAATTCTAGAGATATCGTTATAGTATAATTGGCCAGTCCTCCTCTGTTTCTGATTTTTTATTTATTGCCATGTTCCTCTGAATGTACAGCAAGACCCACTGCTAGCACTTACAGGGTGTGAATGAGCCTTGCCAAAGTCATCCTATCTGGGTAGATTAAACAGAAAAAAAGCATTCATCCCTCAGAAGATGCAGTTCATTTCCAAGCGCAAAACTGAGTTAGCTTCCCCAAGGAGAGGTTTCTAACCACCTTTGGGCTCTCAGCCAGGCACCATTGTGCAGGACACAAAGCATAGCCTTGTGTGCCAGCCTTAATGGGAAACCTACACATGGCCACATTTCTTATGCTATCATAACCTGTAATGGCTTAAACTAACTTAATTTTCTTAGACCCCTGCTGTAATTCCTAATACTACTAGTCCATGTTGTTTGAGACCTTGCCAGAATCAGAGGGAGGTCATTCTTTTTAAAATTTCTCTATTAATTAATTGCTTACTTTTTCAAAGCTGTAAGTGGAATTTTTAGAATATTAAGAAACAAAAATAATTTGAAAGATTTTTTCAAGTGTCTTTTCTGTAATATTTTCAAAACAAATGGGGTTGACAAAGAGATTTGCCAAAGTCAAGTTTAATGACCACTCTGTGGTAAATGCTTCTAATGGGATCTCTGTAATCTTCCCAGAGACAGAGTTAATTTGACAGAAACAACATCCAATTACTACATCTTCCTCATTTTTAAAACACTGAAAGCAAGGGCTTGTATAGTCTCCAAAATAAATATTTGTATGTACCAGTAAAACAAAATTTTAGTTGGAAGAGGAGTAGAAGAAACAATTTGTGTTACTTCTTTCCCCCCTTAAACAACATAGGTAAATTATTTCTGAGACTGCAACATTTGTAATAGAGACAATAATTCTATCAATCTATCCTATTTCTTCCCCAAGAAAAGGAAGAATTGAGATCTAGCTAATGTCCAGAAAGCTCCACTGATGAAGTCAGTAGCATTCCCAACTCTGTTTAAGGCATAAACTTACTTGAAAGGTTTTGGTGTTAACCTGAATTCAAATTTGCCTGTGACACCTTGGAGAAGAAAGTTAACTTTTCTGGAGTACATGTATCAGGTTGTTAAATAATGCTGTCTCTGAATATAAGGTAAAACATAATTTAACTGACTACAAAATCCTTTAAGAAATAAAATGGTTTTCTCATTGTCTGGGAATATTTACATGTTTGACATAAAATACAATTATGATGGGAGAGCATTCTGAGTGACTGTTACATTTTTGGGCAAATTAAACTCTTTGTTGACTTTGGTAGTATACATACCAGATTTAGAAAACACCAAGGACATTTGTGTCGTCACTGGTCAAGAGTGATCTGGACCTCCTAAAGTGAAAGTCACTATAGAGATGTACAGAATAATGTATCCATTTTACTAAAATTCCTCTAGATTTAGTGATGTAGATATCCACAATTAGAAACAAATTAAGTGATCAGGTGGATTTAGTTTATGTGTCAATGTTCAGGGGCAGTACTTAAATGAATGCTACTACTGGTTTGATCAAAAACTAATTATCTTTTTACTCACCTGAAAATAGTGGGTTATAGACTTCTCTAAAGAAGCCGACACTTGAGTTGCAGGAACCTCTCAGATGAATGCACAGCAGTCCAGTAACAATGCAGAATGCTAGTGACTGTTAAACTCCTCTCTGCCTACATGTTATTCCTCACAGTTTGTGTTGACAAAGGACTTGTTAGTAAGTTGTTATTTAGGAAAGTACCTGTCGATGCTGTTTCCAGTGAATAATAGTCTCGAAGCATCATCTCTAATCATGCAAAACTAGGAAATCATATATGTGGAAAAGTTGTGGGATACAGTAGTGGAATACCTCAATGTGTGGATAAAATCTTCACAGTCCTATTTGTAAAGATTTTAAAATAATAAAAAAATTAATAAAGGCCCATATCTGTCATACCAATAAAACTTGGTAAAATATATTAGTAATATGAACTGTTTATTGTAATAGAAGTACTGATAATAGACATAGTCTGTATGAGTACAATTTCTGGAGTAGTAATTGGTTAATTGTACAATCTAGGTATCTTACTTAAATCGAGTTTATATTTCATTTTGAATTAATGACTATTGTAATGAACTCATTAAATTGGAAAGTTAATATTAATTTATTATCAGAAGACTTAGTGAATTACATTGGCAGGTGAGAAGAAATGGTTTAATATTATCTATTTGATTATTTCATAATCTATGTGCAGATTATAAAGTAGTTTCTGCTTGCTAAATTTTTAGTTAAATTACCTGATATTAAAGTATATTATGTTATAGCGATTTTTCAATGAAAAATCATAGCATAACTTTCCATGATTATCTTTACTGTATATTTTCATATAGAACAATTCTTATACGTAAAGTTTGTATTATAGAAAATTAAAATCCAAAAATTTTAACAGAATTAGGGGAAGAATTAGTCTCCTGGTTATCCCTTCTCCCTTCCTCCCACACCATATGGAAAATTGAGAAGTACTTTCAACTTTTTTGGCTATTTTCACTTCTAAAATTTACTTGTATATTTTTCAGTAGTGTGTGTCATCTGTTGTGTTAAAAACCATATTATCTACTAATTTTCTTCTATGAAAGTTATGGGTTTAACTCTAGACCCCGTCCTCTATTATCACTCAGTGACAATGTGTATGCACATTTCTTTATGTGCATATGTATATATCTCTACACACGACCCCTGCTCCTATGATCCTTAAATAATTTTACCAATTTTTGCTTAAAGAAATATCTAGTGACTACATTATCAACACAATGTAAATATTATTTTACACTAAGTCATACAATTCACTATGATTATATTCCCTTTTGGAAACATACTTCTGTTAACTTTGTTGGTAATAATTGCTTGTCTTATCATTTGCTTCATTTTCTTTGTCACTAACAGTATTCGGCCCAAAATTCTGTAAGAAAAGTATAAATTTCTGTACAATATATTAAAAAAATACCATGTAATCTGTCAGACATTGTTTTTTTTTTTTTTTTTTTTTTTTTTTGTCTGTATTCCTTCTAGAGATTTTATATCCTCTCCTGTGTGGACCAGTTGCTTCCTAGATGTTCTGTACACTGTCAGCTGGAGATGACTTTTGCCTTCTCCTACTATTGTATTATTATGCTATATTATATTACTATATTATTATTATTTTAGAGAACATATAGCATTGTTTCTTTTTAAAATGGGTGAATGAGAGAAACTTTGAAAATGTGTATACTTGAATTACCTTTTTATTTCAGTTTTGTACATGCCTGAAAGTTTAACTTGGTATTGAATTCTGTTTGGAATCATATTACCTTCAAATTTTGTTAGTGATGTTTTATTATTAATCTACCTTTTTTCTATTGAGAAGACTAATTCTATTCTGTTTGAGTTAGAGGATGTGAGGACTTGTTTTGTTGTTGTTGTTGTTGTTATCTTGTCTATAATTGTCCTCAAAATCTCCTTTTTATTTCTAATTATTTGGAAATTTCCTGACAATGTGCTTTTGTGTGGGTCATTTTTCATTTATTATGCTGGGCCCTTGATAAACTCTTTCAATCTAGAAAGTCATGTTCCTTTTTATCTAATATTTATTTGATAATTTCTTTCTCTTGTTTTCTCTGATCCTATTTCTGGGGCTTCTCTTACAAAGTAAGATAATAGATAGGAGAATAATGAAGTTTCTGGAAAACTTCTCTACTTTTTTTCTATTTCTTGATTATTTTCTTCCACATTCTGAGAGATTTCCTCAAATATATATAACATATATACTTATAATGTTTAATATTTATAAATATATATAACGGCTTGTTTTCTGAATTTAACTTTAATTTTAAGCACTCTGTATTTTATAACATGGATTCAAATTTTCTTCTGCCCATCAGAGTAATTTTAGTTTTTTTTTCTTTGATTTTTCCTTTACCTCTTGTCTTGTTTCTTCAGTGTAGCTCTCCTTTGTTTATTTTGTTCTCTGTTACTCACATTAGAGGCTTTCCTTACATGCCTGGCATTCTAGGACTTCTGATCAAATCTTCAAGTGAGGAACTATATGCAGACTGAAAACTGTGGTTGTGGCATGGCTTTTTGAATTATGGGTTGTGAAGGAGAATGTATTAGTTCCCAATTCCTGCCATAACAAATTACCTCAAACTCAGTGGCTGAAGGAACACAAATTTATTGCCCTGCAGTTTATATGTTAGAAGTCCAGCACAAGTCTTACTGGGCTAAAATCAAGGTATTGGGACAGCCATGTTGCCTTCTGGAGACTCAAAGAAAGAATCCATTTACTTCTTTTTTCTACCTTCTAGAAAGAGGCAACCCACATTCCTTGGCTCTGAACCTCTTTTTTCATCATCAAATCCAGCAGTGGTGGATGGGTCAAGTTCTTTTCCTATCACATAGTTCTGACCATTCTTTCATTATCACATTCCTCACTAACTTCTGCCAATGAAGGTTATCTGTTTTTGAGGAGTAAATGTGACCAAATTGATGCCACTTGGATAACATACAATAATTTTCTTTTTCTTTTTTAATTAAAATATTTTTGTTCAATTACAGTTTTCCCCATTTCCCCCCATTACTCTCCCCTGCGCTAGCCATCCCCCACCTACCATATTCAGTCCACCCCCCCACACACATTGTCTTTGCCCTTGGGTCCTTTACACATGTTCCTTGACTTGATCCTTCCCCTTCTTTACTCTGTTATCCCCCTCAACCCTCCCCTCTGTTCACTGTCAGTTTGCTCTTTATTTCCATATCTCTGGTTCCATTTTACTTACCTACTTGTTTTGTTGATTAGGTTCCACTTATAGGTGAGATCATATGGTATTTTTCCTTCACTGCCTGGCTTATTTCACCTAGCATAATACCCTCCAGTTCCATCCATGCTGTCTTGAAGGGTAAGAGTTCTTTCTTTCTGCTGCATAGTATTCCTTCCTGTAAATATACCACAGTTATTTTTTATTGTTCATGTACAGTTATCTCCATTTCCCCCATCACCACCACCACACACCAGCTATCCCTATATAGCACCCTCAATCCTACCCCCCTTTGCCTTTACCCTTGTGTCCTTTACCCTTGTGTCCTTTATACATGTTGCTTGATGACCCCTCCCACTTTTCCTCCATTATCTCCTCCTACCTCTCCTCTGGTTACTGTCAGTTTATTCTTTATTTCAGTGTCTCTGGTTATATTTTGCTTGCTTATTTGTTTTGTTGATTAGGTTCCACTTATAGATGAGATCATATGGTGTTTGTCTTTCACTGTCTGGCTTTTTCACTTAGCCTAATGCTCTACAGATCCATCCATGCTGTTGTGAAGGATAGGAGGTCCTTCTTCATTTCTGCTGCATAGAATTCCATTGTGAAAATGTATCACATTTTTTTTTTCATCCACTCATTTACTGATGAGCACCTTGGCTGCTTCCAGCACTTGGCTACTGTAAATTGTATTGCTATGAACATTTGGAGTGCATAGGTTCTTTTGAATTGGTGTTTCAGGATTCTTAGGGTATAATCCCAGCAGTGGAATTGCTGGGTCAAAAGGCAGTTCCGTTTTTAGTTTTCTGAGAAAATTCCATACTGTTTTCCATAGTGACTGTCCTAGTCTGCATTCCCACAAACAGTGTACCAGGGTTCCCTTTTCTTCACAACCTCCCCAACACTTGTTTAGTGATTTGGTTATGATGGTCATTCTGACCTTCATGAAATGGTATCTAACTGTGGTTTTAATTTGCATCTCTGTGATGGCTAGTGATGTTGAGCATCCTTTCATATGTATCTGGGTCTTATGTACGTCCTCCTTGGAGAAGTATCTATTCAGGTCCTTTGCCTAAAGGGTTGTTTTTTAATTGGGTTGTTTTCCTTCCTGGAGTGGGGTTGTGTGCGTTCTTTATATATTTTGGAGAACAATCTTTGTCAGAGATATCACTGGCAAATATATTTCCCCATACAGTTGGTTTCCTTTTCATTTTGCTAATCTTTTCTTTGACAATGCAGAAGCTTTTTATTTTGATGAGATCTCATTTCTTTATTATTTCTTTTATGTCCCCTGCTCCAGGGGACATATCATTGAAAATGTTGCTACATGGACTCTCTGAGATTTTCCTACTTATGTTCTCTTCTAGGACTTTCATGGTATCATGACTTATATTTAAGTCTATTATACATGTTGAGTTTGTTTTTGTGTATGGCGTAAGTTGGTGGTCCAGTTTCATTTTGTACATGTAGCTGTCCAGACTGCTCCATGCCATTTGTTGAAGAGGCTGTTTTTACTCCATCATATGCTTCTGCCCGCTTTGTTGAATATTAATTGATGACAAAGACATTGGTTTGTTGCTGGGCTCTCTATTCTGTTCCATTGGTCCGTTTGTCTGTTCTTATGCCAGTACCAGACTGTTTTGATTACTGTGGCCTTGTTTCATGTCAGATATGGTGATCCTTCCTACTTTGTTCTTTCTCAAAATTGCTGTAGCTATTCAGATTCTTTTATGGATCCAGATAAATTTTTGAAATGTTTGTTCAGTGTCTGTGAAATATGTCATTGATATTTTAATAAGGATTGCATTGAATATATAAATTGCTTTGAGACATGTTGATGATGTTAATTCTTTCAATCCATGAATATGATATATGATTTCATTTATTTGTGTCTTCTTTAATTTCTTTTTCAGTATTGTATAGTTTTCTAAGTACAGGTCTTTTACCTCCTTGGTAATTTTATTCCTTGGTACTTTATTTTTATTGTTGCTATAGCAAATTAGATTTTTTTTCTGATTTCTATTCTATATTTCATTGTTAGCATAAAAAATGCCTTTGATTTCTGCCTATTGACTTTGTATCCCTCTGTTTTGCCAAATACACTTATTAGGTCAAGTAGTTTTTCAGTGAAATCTATAGGGTTTTCTATATACACTATGATGCCATCTGCAAACAGTAACAATTTTAGTTCCTCTTTTCCAATTCATTTGTGTTTTATTTCTTTTGCCTATCTGATTGCTATGGCTAGGACTTCCAATGCCATGTTAAATAGAAGTGGTGAAAGTGGACATCCTTGTCTTGTACCTGATCTTAGTGGGAAAACCTTTAGTTTTTCTCTGTTGAGTATGATGTGGTTGTAGGTCTCTCATATATGGCCTTTATTATGTTGAGAAATGCCCCCTCTACTCCCACTTTGCTGGTTGTTTCATCATAAATGGGTGCTGTATCTTACCAAATGTTTTTCCACATCTATTGATACGATCATGTGATTTTTGTCTTTGCTTTTGTTTATGTGATGTATTACATTTATTGATTTGTGAATATTGTACCATCCTTGCATATCCAGGATGAATCCCACTTGATCATGCTGTATGATCTGTTGTATGATCTTTTTAATGTATTGCAGATGATATTTTCCAGACTTTCTTGAGTATTGTAGTATCTATGTTCATTAGCAATATTGGTCTGTAGTTTTCTTTCATTGTTGTGTCTTTGTCTGGTTTGGCGATTAGGATGATGCTGGCCTCATAAAAAGAGTTTGGGAGTCTTCCCTCTTCTTGTATTTTTTGGAATGGTCTGTGAAGGATAGGGATTAGCACTTCCTTAAATGTTTTGTAAAATTCTCCTGTGAAACCATCTGGTCCAGGCCTTTTGTGTGCTGGCAGTTTTTTGATTATTGCTTCACATTCACTAGCTGTTGGTCTGTTTAGGCTTTCTGCTTCTTCTTGGTTCAGTTTTAGAAGATTATATTTTTCTAGAAAAGTATCCATTGCACTCACATTTTCAATTTTTTGGCATATAGTTTTTGGTAGTAATTTTTTTATAATCCTGTGTATATTTGTAGTATCAGTTGTAATTTCTCCTCTTTAATTTCTGATATTATTTATTAGGGTCCTCTCTCTTTTTTTCTTGGTGAATCTGGTTAAAAGCTTGTTGATTTTGTTCATCTTAACAAAGAACCAGCTACTGGATTTATTGATCCTTTGAATTGTTCTTTTAGTCTCTATGTCATTAAATTCTGCTCTGATCTTGATTATATTTTTTCTTCTACTTGCTCTGGGCTTTCTTTTTTGTTGTTGTTGTTCCTCCAATTTTTGTAGATGTAGGGTTAAGTTGTTTATTTGAAATGTTTCTATCTTTTTTAGGTAGATGTGTATTGCTATGAACATCCCTCTCAAGACTGCTTTTGCTGTGTCCTATAGGTTTCAGACTGCTGTGTGTTTATTTTCATTTGTTTACAGAAACTTTTTGATTTCTTCTTTGATCTTATCGTTAACCCATTCATTGTTTAATAGCATGTTATTCATTCTCCATGAGTTTGAATATTTTTGAATTTTTCTTGAGGTTGGTTTCTTATTTCAAGCCCTGTCGTCTGAGAAAATGTTTGGTATGATTTCAATTTCCTTGAATTTGTTGATGCGTGTTTCATTACTTATCATGTGGTCTATTTTTGAAAATGTTCCATGTACATTTGAAAATAATATGTATTTTGCTTCTTGGGTATGAAAGGTTCTCTGTCTATATGTATATCAGTTAAGTCCATTTGATATAATATGTCATTCTGTTCCAGAATATCCTTGTTGATATTTTGTTTAGAAGAGTATCCTTTGTTGATAGTGGGATATTAAAGTCCCCTGCTATAATCTTGTTGCTGTCTATATCTTTCTTTTTCTATATCTACATTTGGGTGTTCCTATATTGGGTACATATATGTTTATATGTATGTTTTCTTGATGTATTCTTCCCTTGAGTATGATGAAGTGATCTTGTGGGTCTCCTTTTATGGCTTTTGTTTTGAAGTCAATTTTATCAGATATAAGTATCGCCACCCCACCTTTTCTTCTTGTCTGTTTGCTTGGAGTATTTTTTTCTAAGCCTTCACTTTCAGTCTGTTAGGTGTTTTGTTCTGAAGTGGATCTCTTGTAGGTAGCATATGTGTGGGTCATATTTTCTTATCCATTCAGCTACTCTATGTCTTTTGATTGGAACATTTAGTCCATTTACATTTAAAATCATTATTGATAGTACTTATTCATTGCCATTTTACTTTCTTTGTGCCTTTGTTCCTCTCTCTCTCTCTCTCTCGCTCTCGCTCTCTTTCTCTTTCTCACTGTTTTTGTTCCTCTTCTTAAAACAGTCCCTTTAGCATAACTTGCTGTGATGGTTTGGAGGAGGTATATTCTTGGAGCTTTCTTATGTATGGGAAACTCCTTATTTCACCTTCCACTTTATTTGAGAGACTTCCTGGATAGTCTTGGTTGCAGGTCTTGGTCTTATATTACTTGTAATATTTCTTGCCATTCTCTTCTGGCTTGGAACATTTCCATAGGGAAATCAACTGCCAGTCATATCAGGGCCCACTTGTATGTTACTTCCTATTTCTCCCTTGCTGTCTTTAAGATTCTCTCTTTGTCTTTGATTTTTGCTGTTTTTACTGTGATGTGTCCTGCAGTGGGCCTCTTTGGGTTCCTCTTGATTGGGACCCTCTCTGCCTCCTGGATTTGTGTAGCTTCTTCTCTCATCAAATTATGGAAGTTTTCCATCATTTCTTTTTCAAATAGGTTTTCTATTCTTTCCTCCTCTTCTTCTCCTGGTATCGCTGTTATACAGATATTATTCCATTTCATGTTGTCCTGCATTTCTCTTAACCCCTATTCATTCTTTTTGAGTCTTTTTTTCCCTTTCTTTTTTTTAAGAGTCCTTTTTTAGGAGTTTTTTTTTTCCTACCTTGTCCTCCAGCTCACTGATATGATCCTCTGCTTCATCTAGCCTGGTTTTGATTCCTTCTACTATGTTCTTCAATTCAGAAATTGTATTCTTCCTTTCCTCTAGGACTTTGTTAATTGTTTCTATGACCTTTTTCATGCTAATATGATTTGCAGGAAGTTCCTTGTAGTTTCTCTATAGTTTTTGGTAATTCGCACTGACCTCACTGAGTTTATAATCACTGTTTTGAACTCAGTATGTGATAGTTGACTTCCCTCTATTTCATTTAGCATTATTTCTGAGGATTATTCCTTTCCTTTTGATTGGAGGTTGTTTCTCTGTCTCCCCATTATTTGTGGTACTCATCTTGTTTGCTTCTGTTCCTGAAATTGATCTGTTTTAACTCTCTGACTTTGTGGTGTGAACTTCTACAGTAGGAGATCTGTGAGATTGAGTGCTGCAGTCTCCTTGATCACCTGAACCTGATGCTCTTGGGATGCCCTTTATGCTTTCTGTGCTGGTTCTCTGGATGTATTTGAGTTTTTATTGTTGTTTGGTATCTCTTTGGTGGGACCTTCCCTCCAGCTGGTTGACTAAGGGTCACTCTGACCACCATATGTTGTGTGCTCTTGTGAAGGTGCAGACAGGTTGATTTTTCTGTCTGTCTTAAGTTATACTACCTCTCTCTTGCTATTTCTCACTTTTTTGTCTGGGTGGTTTCTCCACAATTGAGTTGTAATTCCAGATTGGCCCTGGGAGGAGGTTGGTGTGAGTTCCATTCACTCCTCCACCATCTTCTTTTCTCCAGGATACATTTCTTTGATTTATAATCCTCAAATTTACCACATTTATAGCTCCCCTTTTATTGATGTTTATGGTAATATATTGACATTATACAAGGATCTAGATATTTTTGGGGTCCATTATTCCACCTACTAGCCAGGAATCAAGCAGTGAGAACAAACCATTTTGTTGGTGGTCATGTTTCAGTAGTTTCAGTTGTTGGGTTGCAACCTTTTGGGAGCTTTCCAGGTGAGATCTGAAACTGACCCCTGTGTGCAGATGGCAGGGAGTGACCAAAAAAAAAAAAAAAAAAAAAAAAAAAGGTAGACCACTACAGTTTGGTAGGTGGCATGTTTAATAAGTAAGGGGACTTACTTATGAAGTTTGCATGGTGACATCAAGACAAGCAAATCTCCATACTTACCAAAATCTTAAAAGTTTATATAGAAGCCCTGAACTGGTTTCAGTAACATACTCAGTCCAGATAATCTTAACCCCATATTTCTATCTCAAGGCTGTATCACCAGAGAAGCTTCTGAGATCTGGGAAGGAGAGCAGAATGCACATTTCTAACATAGGGAAGGCAATTGGGAAGCCTCCAATGGCCAAGTCTAGCTCTCAGTTCAAATCAGCAGACATGTCTTCTTGATGACTTTCCCCAACAGATCTCTACGTTTTGAATAAAATACTGTTCTTTTTTTAATTTTCCTTCCTTTTGTGTATAAGCCTGTCTGCCAGCTTTCTAGAACTCAAATGTGGAAAAGTGACTGGGGTCAAACTGACAAGAATGTGAAGTTCTTTCATCTGTCACTGGTGCACTTGGAGTTCAGAGAACCAGAAATTACAGTCAAGAAATATGTTCAATATTTAAACTACACTTCCCTATGCATAGAAATTAATGAAAACATACACCATCATAGTTGGTTAATTCTTACAACATTGTTTGTTTCATGCTGAGTTATTTTGACACTGTAGTATTCTGAATGATGCTAATGATTTATAGTTAAGATATATCTAAAGACACAAATGTATACAACAGCAATCTTTCTTTTGAATGCTTGTGTGTAGGCATTTATTCTTAAATAAGAGTGGAATATTAAATTTCAGGGAAAAATAGAGTGATGGTCATCATAAGATAAAACTATTATTACCACATTAAATGTATTGAATTTAGGATATATCATTATTACAAAATAAGTATCTACATCTTGCTTATTGAAATCCCTTAAGTTAGCTTGATAATTTTGTTTTTATTATTTGATATGCATTTTATAATAGAAGGAATCCTGTCATGTACTATTAGAAAAAAAGCACAGTAAATAGTTATAAATATCCTTGGAAATTTTTTAAGTTCCTTGTTTAACATTGTCATAAGCATAAAAGAAATTAAATTAATTTTATATTGTATTAAAACGATATGAATATTTCTCAAAATTAAACAGGCTTGGCTCACATACCAAGATTCATGTATTTCTTTGTTTTCCATGAATTTTCTTTTAGAACCCAATGATATAATATTAAATAATTAGATCCATTATATAATTTGGAAGCAAAACATTTTGCAAGTTCAATTAATTTTAACTGGGAAAAAAACAAGTTGCTAGAAGGCATGTGGAATGCCCTAGACATAATGACTAGACATTGTCTGATCTCTAGGGTGTTGCCTTTGATAGGCTTCTTCTTTTTTTTGGAAACTCTCTCTCTCTTTTTTTAAGATTCCAGAAATTTCAGATTGTCAACACATATGGTACACCTTATAATCTATAACTAGTAGTAAGCAAATTAATGATATATGTGTTTGTACATACTGGTAAGATAAGAAACAAAATAAAAGTAAGGTTAACTACTAGTCTTGAAAATCAATATTATAGAATTTTAGATTCATGATAAAAAATACAAGGTAAGATGGGATCTCTGCAAAACAAAGCAGTGTGGGAAGCAAGAGAACTAAGACTGTGAACTGTGGGCTGGTGAAAATATTGTTTTGTGAAGGGATATCTGGAAAGTTAAAGTTAAATGTCCCTAAAACATGGTTAGCTTGGGTGTCCTTCAAGCAGGCTGGACCAAGTAAGAACCATGATAGCAGGAATTGGTACAACGCAATACCAAGAGGCATATAGACCCTGGCATATAGGCATATTAATTTTAGGTCACTAGTTCATTAGTAAGACACTAAAGAGTAACTATTGTGATGTGTTGAGTAATCTTTTATATATGGTTAGTAGAAGATAAGTGGGATGACCAAAACCCAGTGATCAGACTTAGATGTAGGGAAGATCGCTGGAGCATTAAGTAGGGGAACTGGTACATTATGATGAATGTCTAGATTTGGGGACAAAATAGTAGGCCTATGTAAATGTGACTAATCTCACATCTACCCCTATAGTGAGGTGTGATTACAGATGTATTTCTTACCCAGATCATTATTTTATGTAATAAGACAACTACTAGACTTTAGACTTTAGACTGGAGAACATAGAGATTGGCAAAAAGAAGGATCCATCAACCTCTACATTGCCAAATTTTATTTTCTGAGGCTTTCTGAATTAAGGTGAATTGGGTTACTAATTTAGTTTCAATATGACAAGTACACTAGGTTGAATTTCATGATTAGAAATTAAATAAAATGCCTCTAGGATATTGGTTAGGTCAATGGTTCTTTTTTTTTTTTTTAAATATTTTATTTTTCTATTTATTTATTTATCTTTAGAGGAGAAGGGTAGGAAAGAGAGAGAGGGAGAGAAATATCAATGTATGGTTGCCTCTTGTGTGTCCCCTGCTGGGAACTGGCCTGCAACCCAGGCATGTGCCCTGACTGGGAATCAAACCGCGATCCTTTAGTTCGCAGGCCCGCACTCAATCCACTGAGCTACACCAGCCAGGGCGAGGTAATGGTTCTTAACCATAGCTTTGTATTAGGATCACGTGGGGAGCTTAAAAAAAAAAAAAAAAAAAAAAAAAAAAAAAAAAAAAAAAAAAAGAAAGATGCAAGTGAAACCCAGGCAGCACTGATTTTAAAGACTCCCCAGGTAATTCCAACGTGCAGCGAGGCTGCGGACTACTGGACACACAAACCATTACTATGTCATTATTTTCCCCTAAGTTGTGATTCAAATATTCCTTGGAATAAAATGTGATCTTGAGAAATTCTAAGAAAATTGTTCAGTTCTGTAAATTTTAGTGGAGAAATGACCAAGTTTGCAAACTTCAGCAGTGAATAAACTGAAAATTGCTCTGCAAGTTTCTATTATTTTTATAGTTCCTTTGCATTTGTATAACATACCCAGAAGCTACTCTGATGTCTCTTTTGCAAGTTCACTGAGGAAAAACAATACCTTTTTTGAAAATTGTTTCTGTTTCTACACACTAAGCAAGAAGGAGGAGGAAGGTATTGTGTTGATATTTTAAACAAAAAATTCTTCCAGCCATTCACTTTAAATATTTAAATCACTTTCAATATACTAATTGAAGCAAAGTAGTATATATTTTTTCTTTTTTCTACATTATCTGGTAAACTGTCTTGAATAGGGAATCTGCAGGCGTAGCAACAGCCTTCACAAAGAAGTAGAATTCATGATTTATTCGCATCTGTAATGGTAATGAGTCGTCAGTCTACGAGGAAAATTCGAGTCTATCAGTTATTCCAAGGGTACTGAACTGCTTTCTTTATATCTAGCTGTTCATCTCTGTGACATTGCTGGAGGGCTTCTTTTTGATAGTTGATTATTATTTGAAATGGCAGGAGGCAGCCAACTTCAAACAAAACAGCTTCTTCAGCCAGAACTAATAGTCTTGGCAAGATGTTTCCTATTCAAATATATCTAAGTTTGTTGATCATGACCACATAAATTTGAGGGATATTATGGGAAATGAACATTAGGGAAAGAGAAGAATAAAGTAATACAACCCTGGAAGAAGTAATGCTATCTCCAGTTGGAGAGATTTACCAAAAATAAAGTGTTTGAAAGATGTGACTAATTCATTCTTTGAAGGGTCAGTGTACTCACCTTTCAAAATGCATAGCAGTAACTCCACAAAATAGAGGTATCTCCAAAGTAACAAAAGATAAATTGGGTAAGAAAATAAATAAACCATAGTGGCTCAACCAAACTGTCCAATTTGTATTTATTTCCACATTGATATTCTAGGTAATCTTTGATTTGATACAAATATTTTGCTATTAAAACAAAGAAAATAATAAAGTAATAATAACAATATTATGAAACACACCATTGGAAGGCATCCAGTAAGAGCAGCTAAATCTAACCCTAAAATATTCATTGATACCACATAAACAGAAGTTAGGGATACCTAGCACCAGCAAGCACACTGCTAATATAGACAGCTCATCTCAAACCATGCTTAATGTAGCCTTCTGACCTTTTCTGGACTCTCCCTTTTCACTCCACTATACGTTCTTCCTTTCCTCCCTCTTCCTTGTCAATTGGCTACGAAGTATGGTATTAACACCACTACCATGACTTTGGCTCCCTCGACATTCCTCCATTTTTCCATAGCCACTATGTAAGGCAAGTGTGGATGATTTTTCCCCTCCATTCTAGCTCTTTGGAATCCTCGCCCTTGAGTTCCACTGGGTTTGTGCAGATTCAACACTATTGACTAGGTCAGGAACACAAATAAACGAGGCTCTAAGCTGAAGGCAAAACTACTAATGATCCTATTTGCTGTGTTTCCAGCATTTATTAAAGTAGCTGGAGAAAGGTTACTGGCTTGGGAAACCTATCAAATCAGAAAATGTAAAATATTAGTAGAAAGTCTGCAGTTGAAATGAAAGCTAATCATATTATGAATCTTATATCCAAATATTTTTGTGTGAAAAATCACACATCTGTGAAGTAGTTTTATAATTATATGTGAGCTCACATCTGTTTAACTTAGTTCAATCACAAAACCTGGTTTCCAATGGCTAGCAACTCTGAAAGTAAATCCCTATAAACTAACTGAAGGGCTGCAAAACAATCCACTTCAAGCAGTCGTCTACTCAAGTCCCATCACATGCAGATCCACCATGCAGCCATCAAAAGGATAGGAAATAACATCTTAAGAGCTGAAAATAGACATTGCTCTTTGAATTTAAGTCATAATGATCTTATTTCTCCACAATCCCTTAATCCATAATTTAACTTTGCTTATTTTCCCTAGTGGATATTAGCAATAACCATTTCTTTTATGTTATCTTTTAGTCTGCTTTTTTTATGCTGTGTTCTCACACCCATAAGTATACACTTGCAATTAGCTAGTAAATAATAATTTAGCTTCCTCCTTCACAGGCTAAATTGCCCATTATGTTTAAAGAAACAAACCTTCTTTGTTGAATTATATGATATCACTTGACTGGTTGATTGACAAACTGAGTTGTCCCTACCCAGTTTCTAAGAGTCTTTGACACCCCCATCTTTTCTATCTTATTTGCATGTCATCTCTGAAGTCTGTTCAGACTTCAAGTCTTTCACAACACAAAAGTCAAAATTGAATACATTTTCATGACCATTGCAAAAGTACAATGAAATAATTAACTCTGACCTGTCCATTTAAATTTTCCTAATTCTTTTGGCATTTTTAGTAAAGTACAAGTCACAGTCAGCATGCTGAACTCTACAACTCTGCTGTACTTTTGTCTTATTGATTTCCCACCACTTTCATCAATGTAGTTTGATGTATATCTCTAAATATACTCACTTGGCCATGTGTCTGACAACTTAATATGGGTGGTTCATTACATCATTTTTTGACTGCTGGTATTCAAATTCAAGAATCGGACTTTAATGAAATAAAATGAGGTACATTTCTATGACCTTAAGGTGCATAGAACAGATAAGATATCATTCATGTTCTGCAATCTTCATTGTTGAACATTGCACGTAAATATAAAATGATAACACTGGACAGAATATGGTACTTTATACATTGTATAAAAATCCACAATAACTTTTTATAATCTTAAAATTATATAGCAACCCAATTTGGAAATCATCTACTTGGATTTTTCTAAATGTTTTAAGAGAAACTAACATGGTCTATGATACAAGATGAACCAAAGATTGCGTAGCATGGTAATGCTAAAGAGAAGGTGCTGGAGAAAAAAAACGATGAAGAAGTGTGCTGAGCAGAAGCAACGAACTGTGCCCTGAGGCCGACCGCCTAAGTCAAGTGTCAGGCAGAGATGGCTATTCAAGGACCATGGGGAGAGGCGCTCCCCCACCTGACTGAGAGTGTGATGGGAGAGGCCTTCCAAAATCCTACAGCACTGTTGCATGGGCGTCAACCACACACAATCTATGTAAGCTTTCTAAAGCTTAAAAAAAAAGTAAAAACAAACAATATCTGTAGCTTTGTGGTGAGTTCTTTCTAAATATGTGTGATTCTTCTTTCTAAACAAGATTCTTAATTAACAAATATAACAAAATCATCCAGGATCTTCAAGTGTACCTTGGATGAAAGGGTGATAATTCACATAGGAACAAAAGCATATACCATCACTACCAACAAAAAAAATAGCATCTCAAAGAAATATGGCTCAGTGAAGCAAGTTGTTGTAAATATTAATTTGCATATCTGTCATGTGTCACTCCTTCTGGGGAAAAGCCACAGAAACAAAACCCCACCCCTTCCACTGGCTTTTTTTATTCCTTTAGTTCTCCTTTGATTTGGAGCCCCCTGATTTTAGCTCTTCATTGGGTTATAGATAGTCAGATTTCTTACCACAACTACCTTTTATTCAATTGCTGATAACCCCATTGTATTAAAGGTAGTATATTTTTTCATTTTCTTGCTGAGGTTCTCCAGGAGCAGTTACTCAGATAAAGACTGCATGTTATATACATTTTCTATCCCTAGAACCTTGTGCTGTAAGTAAAATCAGCTGCACTTTCACACTGGAATAACTTTGAACAGACTCATCTATGTTATCTTCCTGTTTCTTATATTATTTATGTCATATAACCAGAAATCAGCATTGCTTGGTGTTTTTCCAACACTTCTAAGCAAGAGAGAAACATATTGATAACTAAAATGGATTTGGAAAATGAAGCTGTGCCCAAGGACACAGAGTATCAACCTAGGAGATGACAAGTGGAGTCCTATGATGGCCTGTTCACTGAAATAGTCTCGGGAGGGAGTAGGGAATGCCTCACATACCCACATAGTTCCCAGACAGTTTGAAACATTGTACTGTCATGGGGACAGAAGCCTAGTCCCAATTAGAGTCACTTTACACTGTTTATTTTCTCTCTCCTTTTTTTTCTCTATTGCAACACAGAGTGCCTCTTTTTAAAGAGAGGCAGCAAAGGCCCTGTACCCACACCCCTTTGGGAGACTATTCTTATGTAAATGAGAGCATTTGTTTTATTCAGACAGGGACAAACTGTGTCCTCCAGTAAACAACAGACACAGCAAAGCTGCACACTCTAAATCACTGGGTGCCGCACCAGGCATTAGAAAAGAAAAAAATATGTAGAAGCTGAATTATTTAAAATTAGACAGCACCAAAGCACTTGAAAATATGCTGTAGGGAACAATTTTGCTTGGCATAAAGTTGCAGGATAGATACTTGTGTATCCTAATTTTATGATTTTTCTGCCATGGTAATGACATTCTGAAAATGGGGTACTGCTTTCTTAGGTGCAGGAGCCCTGCTACAACTGCTGACCTATAGAAAATTTCCCAAACATAAAAAGCCTAGGGGAATTCACTTCCAGGTGGCAGCAGTATTTCTAGTTAGCCTTCCTCTCAAATGCCTGTCACTGCAGGTGAACAGCCACAGCCATGACAGGGACTGGGAGGGCAGCTCCTGTCAGACAGTAGAAGTCGCCAGCATTCTTTCGAGAATTTTTTCCTGACTTTTGAATATTCAATTGTAATTCATGGACATAGGCAACTTGAAAGAATGGCTACAGTATGTTTTGTGTGTTTTGGTTATTGCTTTAATAAGTTGTCCTTTAGGTCGCCCTTGGCTCAATGACATCACACACTGGCTTTTTCCAGTCTAGGAGGATTTATGTTCAGCTGCTCAGTTGCTAGCACTTGGCTGAGATATAAGAAGTTTGTAATCAAGTCATTGTTTCTTAATCACCTTTAAAATATTTATATTTATTGAGGTGAAATTCACATAAAATACAAGTAACCATTTTAAAGAAATACATTTGCATGATATTAAGTGTATTCACAATGTTATGCAACAACCATTTCTCTCCAGTTTCAAAACTGTTCCATCTGCACATAAAAATACCCATTGTCTATGGAGTTACTACTTCTCAATCCCCCATTCCCTGGAACTCCTAGTTTTGTTCCTATTTCTCTGGATTTGCCTATTTTTTACTATATTTGTATTTATTGCAATCATACAGTGTAACATCTGTCCCTGGCTTCTTTCACTTAACCTTAATAATTTTAAGGTTTATCTGAGTTGTAGCATGTATCAGTACTTTTTGCAGTTGAATACTATTCCACTGTATGTAAATACAGTTTCTTTATCCATTTGTTAGTGCCAAAATAGCACAAGGTGGTGGTGAAGTCAGACTGAGCATTGGTTTAGCAATCTTGGTACTTGAGTTCTGGCTAAGAAAGAATTATGATCCAAGACTCAAACTACAAGAGAAAGTTTATGTGGAAAATTGCAGAGGTAGAAGTGAGTGGTAGAAGAAATGAGCTCAGGAAATAAGTTACAGAGGCAAAAGAAGGGCCCTTGGAACTTAGGAAAAAGAGAGAGGCAAAGGAAATGTACCTGGGGGGAGGGGTCCGGAAAGGTTTAGGCATGCTGGGTTCTGATTCCTGAGGGTTTTGTTCTCTCTTTATAGGTGAGGATCTTAGGGACGGTCCCAGGGGAGTATCTCAATAGAATATGCATCCAATTCCCAGGTGTGTCCTTTCAGGGTCAGGGTTGGCTCCAGGGTGGGGTTATTAGTCAAAGCAGCTGGTCCTGGTTTCAGCCCTGCCTGGCCTTACTGCTTTTCTGGGCCTGGAGCTGAAACACAACTGAGGCCTAGATGTCATCTCTAGTTTGAGCAAACTCTATATGGTCAACAAACCTGAGGCTTTTTTCCTAACATTATTTGATGTGGGTCAGAACCTTATTGTCCTGAGGGCATAAGTTTTAAGGGGGTACTTGTGCAAGTGCTTATGTGGAAGTCATATGAGGCTAGTCTCCAACCCTCTTGTTTTTCCTCTAAGGGGTCCTACCCCTGACTTGTGGCATGCCAAAGAAAGAAAGGTCAGGCGTGGGACTGAAGTGCAAGATCAGAGATACGAAAGTTCAGCAGGTCTAAAATGAATGCCCAGTGATAACTAGGGGAGAAAATCTCGTCCTGGGGATGAGGCCCTTGTTTTCCCAGTGTGTCCTATTGCTAGGTACCCAGGGCTTTCCATTATGGTGACATTCCATACTTGAGGTACTATTCCTACTCTGTTTATGCCTAACTGTATACTATACATTCACCCAGTAATGGACATACGGGTTGTTTGTACCTTTTTGCTAGTATATATGTAATGCTACTATAAATACGTGTGTGCAAGTTTTGTGAACATATATTTTCATTTCTCTTTGGTGTAAACCTAGCAGTTAATTGCTGGGTCATATGATAATTCTGTCTTTAACTTCTTGAGGAACAACCTAACTATTTTCCAACATAGCTGAATCATTTTACTTTCTGACTGGCAGTATGTGAAATTCCTATTTCTCTACATCCTTGCTAATATTTGATGTATACAAAATATTGATAAAAGTTACACTTGATTTAAATAACCTTGGAGTCAACAGACATCAATGAGAAAACAACAAAAATGTCAAAATATATGAATATTTAAAAAAAAACTAAAAATGTATGGGTCATAAAGTTTCAAAAAAAATAAAAAATACATGGAACTAAGTGACATTGAAAATATCTTCTATATACAATTATAAGTGATGTTAACAAATCAATGCTGAGAGGGCAATTTGTGACACGAAATTCTTACATTAGAAATGAAGAAAGATTGTGAATAATTTAAACTCCTTCAAAAAATGGAGAAAGAAGAAAAAATACACCCAAAACAAGCAGATGAAAAAAAATAAAGATAAAAGTAATAAGGACTAAAATAAAAGAATAATATCACAAAATAGAAAACAACAAATCAAAAAGCCTAATTTTATTTATTTTTTTATTTTATTTGTTGACTTAATCTTTATTGTACTTTTAATTTTTTTCCATTGCCATTTAGTTTAAACAATAAAATTGATAACATGTAGTGATACTGAAAAAAACAGAGGGAAAAGGAAACCCTGAATATCAGGAATCAGCTAGAAGATATTACTCTAGTTAGCAGTCATTAAAGAGATTAGGGGATACTGTGAACAACTTCATACACATAAACTAGAAAACCAAAGGTCAATTCCTTGAAATCAACAAACTACCAACTCAAAAAAGATGAAATAGATAATTGGCATAGACCTAAACCATTAAAGAAATTGAATTCATAGTTTAAAACCCCCTGAAAAATAACTCCAAACACCCAGATTGTTCCACTGGATAAATATACCAAACATTTAAAGATTAATTAATATTACTATTCTACATTTTTTACAGAAAATTAAAGACAAAATACTTCTCAACTCATCAACATTAATATGATATCAAGTTTCCAATCAAAGGCAGTGTAAAAAAAAGAATAACAAGCAAAATATGAACATAAAGCTTCACTTTTAGTGAGTTGTTTAGTGTTTTACCCATGTACGTGGTATCTTTACTCAGCAAATTTAAGTCTCCGCTGGTCATGTTTGCGGGGTTAGTGAAGCCCTGACTGACTGCTGCACTGTGACACTGCATAGGACCTCAATGAGAGTTGAGAGATAATACAGATAACATTATGTATTCAAAAATAGGATGTGTTAGGAGGGTACTCTATATCTGTTACTTTAAATCTATCATTATCTTTTTAGTGTGCAAATGCAGGATATTTTCAGTTTAAAAAGTCTACTTACTGGGCCAAAAGAGAGAGAGTAAGTATTCCAACTTTGTCACTCAAGATGTAAAAGGTTGATATATTGAATGTGTCTATGCATAGTAAGAGTAGACACATTTACCTTACAAGCTACAGCAGCATCTAATATATCTAATTTAAATAATCTTTTAAATATATGATGCTAGTTATTATTTGTGTAAATTAAAAGCTAAATGGCATTTAAAAAACCCACAAAACACATGATTTTTTAAAATTGCTTTTGTCTAATTATAGTTGTCCCCATTTTTCCCCCATTACTCTCCCTTGCTCTACCAACCCACCACCTTCCACACTCAATCCTCTCCGCCAATGTCTTTGTCCATGGGTCCTTTATACATGTTCCTTCACATGACCGTTCTCCCTCTTTCCCTCATTACTCCCTCTTCTCTTCCCTCTACTCACTGTCAGTTTATTCTTTATTTTCATGTCTCTGGTTCTATTTTACTTGCTTATTTGTTTTGTTGATTGAGTTCCACTTATAGGTGAGATCATATGGTATCTGTCTCTCATTGCCTGACTTATTTCACTTAGCATAATGCTCTCCAATTCCATCCATGCTGTCTTGAAGGGTGAGAGTTCCTTCTTTCTTTCCACTGCATAGTATTCCATTGTATAAATGTGCCACCGTTTTTTTGATCCACTCATTTACTGATGGGCACTTAGGCTGTTACAAATAACATTGCTGTGTACATTGAGGTGCACAGGTACTTTTTGAATTGGTGTTCCAGAATTCTTAAGGTATAATCCCAGCAGTGGAATTGCCAGGTCAAAAGGCAATTCTGTCTTTAGGGTTTTTTTGTTGTTGTTGTTTTTTTTTTTTTTTTTTAGGAAATTCTATACTGTTTTCCACAGTGGCTTCACCAGTCTGCATTCCCACCAACAGTTCTCTTTTCTCCACAGCCTCGTCAGCACTTGTTGTTTGTTGATTTTTTTATGACAGTCATTCTGACTGGTGTGAAGTGGTAGCTCGTTGTGGTTTTAATTTGCATCTCTCTGATAGCTAGTGATGCTGAGCATCCTTTCATATTTCTCTCGGCATTCTGTATGTCCTCCTTGGAGGAGTGTCTGTTCAGGTCCTTTGCCCAATTTTTATTTGGATTGTTTGTCTTCCTGGTGTGAAGTCATGTGAGTTCTTTACATATTTTGGAGATCAAACCTTTGTCCAAGGTATCATTGACAAATGTATTTTCCCATACAGTTGGTTTGCTTTTCATTTTGCTGATCTTTCCTTTAGCCATGCAGAAGCTTTTTAATTTGATGTAGTGTGATTTGTTTATTCTTTTCTTTATATCTCTTGCTCTAGGGGACATATTGGTGAGAATATTGCTGCATGGAATATCTAACATTTAACTGCCTAAGTTCTCTTCTAGGACTTTTATGGTGTCATGACTCATATTTAACTCTTTTATTCATCTTGAGTTTATTTTTGTGTATGGTGTAAATTGAGTTTAACTTTTTTTGCATTTAGCTGTCCAGATCTCCCAACACCATTTGCTGAAGAGGCTATTTTTATTCCATTTTATGTTTCTGCCCCTTTGTCAAATATTAATTGACCATAGAGACTTGGGTTTATTTCTGGGATCTCTATTCTGTTCCATTGATCTATGTGTCTGTTCTTATGCCAGTACCAGAATGTTTTTATTACAGTGGCCTTGTAACACAGTTTGGTATCAGGTATTGTGATCCCTCCTACTTTGCTCTCCTTTCTCATAATTGCTGCAGTTATTTGGAGTCATTTATGGTTCCATATAATTTTTTGAAATGTTTTCTGTATCTTTGACATGTGTCATTGGTAATTGACACAATAGGGATTGTGTTGAATCTATAAATTGCTTTGGGTAGTATGGACATTTTGGTGATGTTATTTCTTCCAATCCATGAACATGGTATATGCTTCCATTTATTTGTGTGTCCCTTAATTTCTTTCTTCAGTTTTCAGTAGTTTTCTATGTATAGGTCTTTTACCTCCTTGGTTAGGTTTATTCCTAAGTACTTTAGTTTTCTTGTTACTATAGTAAATGGGATTTTTTTTCCCGATTTCTGTTTCTATATTTCATTGTTGGTATACATCAATGCCTTCAATTTCTAAATATTGACTTTGTATTCCACTATTTTGCCAAATTCAATTAATAAGATGAGTAGTTTTTTGGCAGAGTTTATAGGGTTTTCTATGTACACTATTATGCCATCTAGAAACAATGACAGACAAAACACAACAATTTAAATATAATTAGAGTTTATTTATTTTTTTACATAATGCTGTGGCCAGACTAAACTGGCAGGTCAGTCAGATGGAACTGATACTTCATGGCATGTGTTCTTTCTACTTTGTTGGTTGGGCACTGCCTGGACCATTGCCCTCATTTATGTAGAAATATCAGGTTTAATAATGGATTTATACTGCCCTGGCTAGCGTAGCTCAGTGGATTGAGCGCGGGCTGTAAACCAAAGGGTCACAGGTTCGATTCCCAGTTAGGGAACATGCCTGGGTTGCGGGCCAGGTTCCCAGTGGGGGCCACATGAGAGGCAATCACACATTTATGTTTCTCTCTCTCTCGTTCTCCCTCCCTTTTCCTCTCTAAAAATAAATAAATAAAATCTTTTAAGAAATAATGGATTTATATTTTAATATCAGAAAGAATAAATGGGACTAAGTTCAAGGAAAATACTTTTATGTATGCATGTTTGTATGTAGGGAGTAAGAGATAGTTCAAACATCTCACATGTAACTTTGTCTAATTTCCCATGATCTCATGGCCACATTGGTCAAATGGAAACTATCTCTGTCACACCAATATACAAATGTAGATAGTTAACAGTAAAAATTAACCATATCTGTATCTGGGTGGTGGTTACATAGGTGTACCATATGTAAACATGTATTTAATTCCTAGTTTACAGTTAGTGTATTTAGTAATTTACTCTGTGACTGTTGAATAGAATGAATAAATTCAGCATGTTTGGGTTGCTCACAATCTGCACAAGTAGACCTCTCAGGATTAACTCTTAGTCCACTCTTGGAAGATAACTTCTGAATTTTGGCATATTCATCTTGATATGAGATTTTGTATTTCTAAAGCCTTGGGCCTAGCAGTATTTATGATGAATGCCTGCTTTTGTATGCCTAGGTTTTGGATCATGCTATATCAGTTTGACTAAATAAGTTTACTTAACAATATGATTTATGGTAAATGTCTTCTTTCACTCTGGGGTTGTAGGCTGGGACAGTTAGAGTCTGAGAGCTGAGGTCAGTCCTATAGGTGTTGCATGCCTATGATACTAACCCTCATAAAAACTCTGGACAGCAAGGCTCGGTCGAGCTTCCCTGGTTGGCAAGACTTTGCATGTTTTATTAAATATCATTTTTAGGAGAACTAAGTGCATCTACAGTCGAATCCACTGGAGGGAGACACATGAAAGATTGTACCTATTTTCTTCAAGAACTTAATTATGTTTTTTCCCCCTTTGCTGATTTTGGCCTGTATCCTTTGGCAATAATAAACTATAACTGCAAGTATAATGACTTCTTCTGAGTTTTGTCTGCCCTTCTAACAAATCATCAAGGGTGAGGTTAGCCATTTCAATAAAAAGGTAAAAAAGAAAAAAAGACATAGAAAGAAAAGAAGTAAATAATTTTAGAAGAAACATGTAAAAAATTAAGAAGAAAGCTATTTATTTATTTGTGTTTTATGTTTGTGTCCATAAAGCATTGTTAAAGTAACACAGAATTAGAGATCTGTAGAGTCTACACTTCTGATAGCTCTTGGCAAAAGGTAAACAACAGGAAAAGATGTGAGTTATGTACCTTAAGTGATTCGGAAAGAAATAAATGACTTCTAAAGGAGAAAAGATAATATCACTCATGATTAAAGATTGATATAGGGTTTATTTAAATACAAGATTTTATTTATAGAAAATCTGCTTTCTTCTTTTACTAAGAACAGAAGGCTGAATGAGAGTTTCCTTAGTTCCAAAAAGTGCCAGCTAAATATGCACATAATGTTTTTTGTCATCTCATTTTAATCTCTATTTCATTAATTAGAACCATGATGTATCAAGCATTCATTAAGCATCACCATGTTGTTATTTTTTCATGTCTTATGTATCCTTGACTAATGTATGCTCAACTTAAACATGCAATGAGAAATAAGATATAGTCCTTGGTTTCTAAATTCACTATTTGTGCAAGTAGACATGCAAATAAATAAGTCTATAATTGAACTATGAGAAACTTTTGTGACACAAAGTAAAAGGATCTACTTCTACCAAGAATACAGAAAGAAAGTAAGTGACAGGTAAAATAGGTGATGACACAGGTGCATTGGTTCTACTTGTCTTGTTAATGTGTAGATAACCCACTATGAGCCTTGGGAATCAGACTTGTTCTTTTTGGGAATAACTATATGGTGTTTATGGTGATAGCAATCCAGATAATACAAGAAAAGAATAGAATTAACAAAGAGAAGATATATTCAAATTTTCATATCAGTCTGCTAGAGAAGATATTTCAATAGCTTTCTCTCCTATTCAGGTGTAAGAATTATAACAAACAAAATATTAATACATAAAGCAACTTTAGACATTAATGTACTTGTTTTCAAAGCTGAAGGTGGGTGCATGAATACGGGTATATGGTTTCCAGAAAGTCAGAGTAAATCAAAAAGATTATTTCTCCAAAAAAAGAAACTTTTCCAATGTTATCACATATTTACCATGTTCCAAAATTTTCCTAAGTAAAGGAGACATAAACTTCAAGAAAATAGATATGGTTCCTATATTCACAAACATACAGACAATGGAGGAGGAAGAAAGCTTAAAAAGCAACTATAGTACATCATATGTTATTACATTGAAGTGCTCTGACCACCATTGACTAGGAATGATTACATCTATTATTAAAATATGTAGCAGTGTAATAAAGCAATTATCAAAACCAATATAGATAGGACACAAGTCCCTAGAAAATTCTTCAGAAGATTAAACACTAAAAGTGGGGTTCATTCTATAATTATATTCAATTTTTCCATATGCTTTATATATATTTTAAAGCAGGAAGGTCAGCGAGCCTTCCCTGGAGAGCTCCAGCTAAGCTTTATTTGTACATAGCATCAGAGAGGCAATGCTGTCACGCAGATGGCCCCTGGTCTGGGCAGCTTGACGAAAGTGCCTTTGTGTTCCTAATTAACTAGTGAACAACTGTGCCAATTGCTTTGATACATTCGAGCCTTCTGTTCTGAGACTTTTGATGAGCTATTTATTCAGGAGACATACCTGCCTGCTTTACTGGCCCCAGCACACCACTTTTAAAGGGCAGAGCTATACTGAGATTGACAAGGATTTCTCAGTCTCCAGGAAGATCATCAGGAAGCATTAACCATGGTCAGGTAGTCCACTGTAGATCTCATTGACGAAAATATAAAGCCTATGACTATAGAGTGCAAATATTTTCTGGCAGTAACTCAATAGATTTAGAACTCACAGTTTAGTAATGAGCTGCATACCAACTCCTTTGATTCTGGGAGTTCCCAAATCTGTAGCAGTGTTTAAAAAGCAAAGTTTCCAGGACTTTTACCCAACTCTTGAAAAGATTAGTAATAAATTAGTTGTTAACATACAGAGTAAATTAGAACACCAAATGATACTAAAATAATAAATGTTAAAGAGCATGTCAAATTATATTTGACATACAAAAGAAAAATAAATGTTAATGAAACCCAGAACATCAAGTCACCTTTGTACATATAATTGTGGGAAATGTAATGGGTGGCCAAATATTAGCGGCTTTTAAATATTTTCCTTGACTGAAATTATAACGTGTAATGTAGACAGTCTAAAGGCAATGTGATAAAATAGCTATCTTTTTTCATTTGAATGCAGCAAATTAAAGAACATGGCATTTTTGATAGGCTCCAATTTCTCCTCAATGTTGTTTCACTTCTCCCAGTTGTGAGTTTATTTTGGCAGGAGATTAAGACATATGCTGCGTGCTCATTATATAGTAGTAGGCAAAAGTAGGTTTACCATTGTAATATAAGTAAATATTACAATAATTAATAAATAAAAATACAAGAATAAACTCTTTGTTTTGCATATTCACAACTGTAAACGTACTTTTTCCCACCCCTGTATGCTTACATCTGTGATAAGCACTTTAGATTAATTATCTTCTTTAAAAGATTTGGTGGTTAAAAAATATTTCCATTTTCAAATAGGAAGATATTCAGATGGGGTTAGATAAATTCCCCAAAATTATGCAGCTGGACAATTTTGAAAGAGAAATTTGAACTTAGGTTTTTCAGATCTCAATGCACATGCTCTTAATCATAATCAGAAGGAAAATATAATTAAGACATTTTATTTTTCTGCCCTTGTAAACTATATGATCAATGCTTGCACCTTCTTTTAGTCTCAGTCTAACAAAGTACTCATTTGACAGCATTATGACAAAATTATTTTGAAAACATGAGTGAGTGTATGAGCTTTAGTGCACAATTTTTGTATTAAATTTATTAGGGGTGACTTTGGTTAATAAAATTATATAGGCTTCAAGTGTAGAATTCTCTGATACATCATCTGTATGTACATTGTGTTTTTAATAACTTTTTTTTACTTTTTAGAGGTCCTCATTTAATTACTTCTTGATTATAAGTCTTGATTGATGAGTAGACCACCACACAATGTATTTCAGATAGTTAAAGTATTAATACACTTATCTGTATATGTACAAATATCATGTATGTTCACTAGATATTAAATACATTCGAGAACTTTTATATTTTATGTAAACCAAAGCATAATTTTAAGTATAAAAATTAATTATCAATGCCTTTTTCTGTTCAATAAAACAAATCATAGAGTCTAATACTTCTGGAAATGATTTATATTAAGATGGCTTTTCAAAATTTTGTGACTCTTCACTTATTCAGGACATTTATTTCTTCTCTTCTGAAAGTATCATATATAAATTTCCCCCTAAATCTTGTTCTGTTAACTGAAATTTAGCCTAATTAAGCTCACTCACCTGAGCATCTTCCCTTGGAGCAAAACTGAAGGGAAAAGAGGTATCACCAAGAGTAACTCAAGCCACTGAGAACCAAACCCTGGTTCTCATGACAGTTCTCATGAGCTGGTTCAGCTCATCCTGGAATGGAAATTCCAGACAGTCTACAGAGTGGTCACATGTGGATGCTAATGGACAGAGCATTTAAGCTACCCTTTTCCATCACCCAGCAATGTATTTCCCTGTGTTCCCTTCAACCCCACCCTCCCAGTTTCATGTTCCATTTCTAAAAGACTCCCATCTTTGATCTTATAATTTTTCTATGCCATATGGTAAAACTCTCTAATTGATTTCATTTTTTGCAAGTATAACATTTGGTGGATTTTCTGCATGGGCTTTGAATAACCTTTATTTGTCTCGCAAATGTACTTATCTTCCCCAATTCTAATTATTATCTTAAAAATATTTTCCAGCATTAAAGAACCAAACATTTTGGCCCAAGATTATTTTTATTTTTCCTAGTAAAATTCCTAGAAAATTATTTACATGAAACGCACTTTTTCTGTCCTCCTTGAACAGTCCATCTTCTAGTCTATGACTCAGTGTACTATTCTTTTACCCTGTACTATTTGCAGAGCAGTTAAAAAAGAAATTTTCTTCACTGTATCACTGGAATTGTTCTTGCTAATTTCTTGGTAACAAGGTCTGTAGGACAGAATAGACCACTTAGGATTATGGTGAGTGATTTATTGGTTTGTGTAGTAGCCACCAATATTAGTAGAATATATGTTTTACAGTTGCATTTCCAAGTGCTACCTCCATTGTGGTAAGTGACATCAACCCCACATAATAAGAAATGGAGGGATAAGTGATAAATAATAATGAAAGAATAAGTAATTTCCAAATACACTATTTTTCCAACCAAAATATGAATAGTTTATGATACTGTATTTGCTTTTTTGCAGATGCTGTTCCAAAGAAATAATTCTTATAATAATTTTGTCCTCTAAAATAATAGTTTTTGACATACTAATATACAGGATTGAAATTTGATTGGAATTGGTTTGTTATTCAAATGGTAAAAATTCTTATCTGGCCTAATTTGTCCATCTCTATGATTCTGGGTCTTCATTTGTTTTTATTTTTAATTGTGTCTTTCAGCAAAATAAATACTTCAATTTTGATAAGAGCATGTCTTGTAAAAAGAACATATTAGAATTAAGAAGCAGAATAATCAAATGGGAGGGAGGTGGGGAGGGCTGAGATGGGAGTAAAAGACAGAAAGCTGTACATAAACAACAATTAAAATAAAATTAAAAAAAAGAAGCAGAATAATCCAAAGGTTGTATATCTTATTTCCTAATAGACACCTAACAAAATGACATGGAAAAAAGAGCTGGAAGCAAGCTTATTTGTTGAGCTTATTTACTCAGAATGCTTGGCTGAGTTACATGAAAATCAACAAACAAAACTCTCAACATGGAAATATTTTTCATCTTCTCAAATATCTCCGGGCTTTTGGAGAAAGAATTCACATTCTGTTTGTGTCTACTGGACCATTTCTGTGGATCAACCTGGCTTAATTCAGTTTTTTTTTTCCAGAAATAAGCAACCAAGATTATGACCATCATCTCAAAATTTATGCCTAACATAAGAAAATGTGTTTTAAAAAAATCTTGTAACTGTGCTCATGTTTGTGTGGAAATAAACTATGTTTAGAATTTGTGCTATATTCAGTTCCCATCTATGGGAGGAGTACACAGCTGCATTCTCTTGAATTCAAGCATCCTATGTGTATTGGTTCATTAGGACTGCTATAACAAATTACCGCAACTGGGTATCTTAAAACAACAGAACTTTATTCTCTCATAGTCCAGAAGGCTGCAACTAAAGAGTCAGCAAGCTTGGCTCCTTTTGGAGGCTCTGAGGGAGAAACTGGTACACGACTTACTCCTGGCTTCTGGTGGTTGCCCGTAATCCTTGGGGTTTCTTTGTAGATACATCACCAAAATTTCTGCATCCATCTTCATATAGTCTCACTCCCTGTATATCTGTCTTCACATGGCCTTCATAAGGACATCAGTCATTAGCTGTAGGCCCTATTCTAATCCAGGATTATCTTCTCATAGATTTGCAACTGCAAAGACTTTATTTCCAAATAAGTTCGCATTCTGATGTTACAGATGGTCATAATTTGGGGGAAATGATGGGGGCACTCTAATAAAGTACCCCACATTACCTACTTTAGCCAGTCAAAAGCAGAAGTGGGCCCTGAATCTTAGGCTTAAAGTTTAAGATTTAACACTTGATTTCCTATGCTGTCTTATTTTTCTCCTGTGTTGCCCACATATTCAATTGGATTCTCCATCAGCCTGGAAAAGATCCCCTGTAGTGACATGAGATGTAACAATCTTATGACTGAAATAAGACATTACAGTGGTCATGCCTTATTCTCAGTTGTGAGTTCTGTGTTTTCTATTACCCACAGAGGAATGCAGGCAAAAATAATAAATGGAAAATTCCATAAATAAACAATTGATACATTTTAAATTGGTCTCCATTCTGAGTACTGTGATGAAACCTGGCTTCATCACACTTCATCCTGCCCTGGATGTGAATCATCCCTTTACTGAACACAACCACACTACTTATGCTATTAGTCAGTAGCCATCTGTGTTATCAGATCTGCCACAGTACCACAGTGCGTATGTTCAAGTAACCCTTATTTTATTTAATAATGGCCCCAAAGCATAAGAGTAGTGATGCTGGCAATTCAGATTGACAAAGAGAAGCCATAAAGTGCTTTCTTTATATGAAAAGGTGAGAACAGTACAATAACATATTTTGAGGGATAGACTATATTTATATAACTTTTACTACAATACATTGTTATAGTTGTTCTATTTTATTACTTATAGCTGTTGATCTATTACTATGCCTAATTTTTAAAATATATTTAATTGATTATGCTATTACAGTTGTTCCATTTCTCCTCCATAATTCCCCTCCACCCTGTACACCGCCCCACCCACATTCCCCCCTTTAGTTCATATCCATGTGTCATACGTTCTTTAGCTTCTATATTTTCTATACTATTCTTGCCCTCCCCCTGTCTATTTTCTACCCACTGTCTATGCTACTTATTCTCTGTACCTTCCCTCCTCTCTCCTCCTCCCACTCCCCTGTTGCTCACCCTCCATATGATCTCCATTTCTGTGGTTCTGTTCCTATTCTAGTTGTTTGCTTTTGTTTTAGGTGTGGTTGTTAATACCTGTGAGTTTGCTGTCTTTTTATTGTCATATTTTTGATCTTCTTTTTCTTAGATAAGTCCCTTTAACATTTCATATAATAACAGCTTGACGATGATGAAGTCCTTGAACTTGACTTTATCTGAGAAGCATTTTATCTTCCATTCTAAATGACAGCTTTGCTGGATAGAGCAATTTTGGATGTAGGTCCTTGCCTTTCAAGACTTCAAATACTTCTTTCCAGCCCCTTCTTGCCTGGAAGGTCTCTTTGGAGAAATCAGCTGACAGTCTCCTTTGGAGGTGACTGTCCCCTTATCCCTTGCTGCTTCTAGAATTCTCTCCTTCATTTTAATCTTGGCTAATAGAATTACAATGTGCCTTGGCATGTTCCTCCTTGGGTCAAATTTCTTTGGGACTCTCTGAGCTTCCTGGACTTCCTGGAAGTCTATTTGCTTTGCCAGATTGGGGAAGTTCTCCTTGATTATTTGTTCAAATACGTTTTCCACTCATTGCTCTTCTTCTTCCCCTTCTGGTACCCCTATAATTCAGATGTTGAGACATTTAAAGATGTCCCGGAAGTTCCTAAGCCTCTCCTCATTTTTTTGAATTCTTGTGTCTTCCTTGTTTTCTGTTTGGTTGTTTGTTTCTTCCTTCTGGTCTACTCCATTGATTTGAGTCCCAGTTTTCCTCCCATCTCTATTGGTTCCCCATGCATTTTCCTTCATTTCATGTACTGTAGCCTGCAATTTTCATCTAATTTGTGAGCAAAATCAACCAATTCTGTGAGCATCCTGATCACCAGGGCTTAGAACTATGCATCTGACAGGTTGGCTATCTCTTCTTTGCTTAGAGGAATTGGCTCTGGAGCTTTCATTTGTTCTCCAGTTTGAGCCATTTTGGGTGGGTTTTTCTTTTTCTTTTTCTTTGGCCTGGTTTTGACTGTTACATAGTGAGGGGTGGAGCCTTCAGTGTTCCCCAGTGCAGGGCAGCTCAGTCGCTGAGTTGTGATGCTGTATGTGATGGCGGGGTCTGAGAGGGAACAATGGTGCTTGCTCTGCTCTCTCTTGGATTCCAGTCCCTTCTGCCACTTCCCTTTTGCCTGGATTATCTGTGCATGAATGTGGGGTCACCTGGTCAGCCAGCCACCTTGTATGTCCTCACTGGGTCTGCACAGTTGCCACCCCATACCTGGGGTCTGCTAGTCGCCACCTGCATGCCTGGGAACTACCAGCTGCTGCTGCCTTCATGCCCAGGTCCGCACCTCCACTTTTTCCTGCCATGACTCCACCCCTCTTACCGGTCTGGATGAACGGTTGTTGGACTTCTGTACAGTTCAATTTTTCTATCCATTCTAGTTGTTTTCTTGTTTCTAAATATTTGTTGTCCTTAATTTTGGTTGCGAGAGGAGGCACAGTGTGTCCACCTGTGCCTCCATCTTGGCCAGAAGTCCTATGCCTAATTTATAAATTAACCTTTAACACAGGTATGTATGTAGAGGGGAAAACATAGTCAATACAGGATTTGTTACTATCTACTATTTCAGGGATTCACGGGAGGGGCCTGCGGACATATCCCACAGAGATCAGAGGGGACCACTGTATTGCTTTAAGACGCTGAGATTTTTCAGTTTTCCTCTTCCACAGAATAACTGGGCCTATCATACTTAACATAAAAATTAGCATTGGGTCAGAGGTGCTTCCTTAGCAGATCACCTAAAATATGTGATACTGGCTTTGAGGCCATGTATTTGGTGGCAAGGCAATTTTTACCAGAGGCTAGAGGGATGGTGATGCATCATGGCAGTGGTTAAACACTTAGAAAAAAATATTGTGTCATAACTGAGAAGACAGAAACTTTACTTACTAAGCTTTATCTGCAAATGAAGAGGTGATAAAGCAACCATAGTAGCATGAGTTTGTTCCTGTTGGTTGCACTTTCCAGGGTAATGCAAGAGAGATGAGCTAAGAAAAGACTTAGCTGTCTACAAATAGATTTTAAAATAAATACAGAATGTATACAGTCGAATGGCTTTCTGGTTTGGAAGGTTAATTGATACTCATCTTCACTTATACAGAACTGACAAAGCTGTTGAATAAAAAATATTTATTAAAATACAGGCTTAAGGACCAATATTGGGGCACAGATTTCACACCCATTTTATACATTCTAAATAGACATAATGTTGCTCTGCAAATTATTTCAGCTGGGAAAATACAACTTAGCAAAAACAAAAACAAGAGAAAATAATAACAACAAAAGAAAAACCCACATTCCTCTCCTATGGAGGTAAGGTAGGCTTAAGTGATCAAAATTAAATTCAGGGGAAAGGCATGTTCAAGAAAAAATTGGTGTGTCTATTGACACATGAGACTCACATCACTCAAATAGATAAAAAATCAATTAACTCTTTCAGAGAATTGTAAAGAGAAAAAAAAAACAGATCTAAAATAATTGTTAGAAACTTAAAGAGCAGAATCTAAAAATCCTATGGACAAGAAGACAGATAATCAGCCTGAAAAACATTTATATAATATCAGTAGAATGCTGCTGCCATCTTACTGGCAATACTAAATTATTTTAGGGAATTATCAATTCATTTCAGCCATAAAATTTAGCTGTAAGTAAAAATTATTCATTGTTTTCCAACAAGGAAGTGCCTTATGTTCTCCAGTAGTTACTGGTAACTGTTATCTCTAATGTATATAAAATGAGAGTAAATATATATAACTTCTTCTATGTTTTCCTGTAATTGGAGAAGTAGTAAGCTAATAGTGGCTATAGATTCAAACCTTTGAGAGAACATAGATCTTTTGTATTTTTGGATTGTCTTGTACAAGTTATAGTGTAGTATAGGATTAATTTCAAGTGTCTTTAAAAATGCAAATTTAGAAGAAAATTTTAAAAAGAAGAGATAATGGGGCAAAAGGGAAAGGGTTGTGGAGGACCCATGGGACAAAGCCGAAGTGGGGTAGGATTGAGGGTGGGAGATGGGGGTGGGCAGAGTGAGGGAAAGTAGTGGTGGAAAAATGGAGACAACTGTATTCAAACAACAGTAAAAACATATTAAAAAATAAACTATTTTCTAAATAGAAAAAAAATATTTTCTTCAATGTTTTAATAACTGAAGAGTAAAACAATATTTTCCATTTGTAGTTATTTCTATCACTAGAAAACATTGCTTCTCTTTAAAGCATGTTCTAATTTTAGCAGCAAGTATATTAGAATATTTCAGGTAAGATATTTTCATAAATATGCCCACAATGCATATTATAAAACTTGAATATGTTGCTTCATGTTGCTAATACTGACTGAATTAGGCTGAGACCCATTCTTCCTCACAAAAGTAGACATAGTAACAAAACAGAAGACAATGGTGGGTGGAGAAAATACATGGCTTTGTATTGCACAGTGTATAAACCAGGTAATTCTGATCTCAAAACAATGCATACTTTCGATGCAGCATTAGCTACTCTAATAGGGAAAAGCAATTCAGTAATAAAATAGAGTGTTGAAAGGAATAAATATCAAAGAAGTAAAAAACAAGATACATTTATTGTTTAAATAAAAAATCTGTTCAGGCTGCATTTTGAATGTTCAGAAAAAAAGAGAGCTAAATACAAGATATATATTTTCTTGTCAAACAAAGGTACAAGATCCATCAGTATTAAATGGGTGCATTTGTGCACATGACTTCAGTTTTGTAAGATTAATAACTTTGATGAGTTCCTTTTGACATTATTTTAGCTATAATCCGGAATAAGGTTGTTGAGTTAATTATCAGTGGCTTATCAGGCAATGAATTACTTAGCCATACAAAGGGAAAATACATTTGAAAAGCATGTTCAAGAGTTTAAAATAAGCTTAAACATGGGTCAGAAAAAAAAGTCAGTACAAATGATAAGTATCTGCAAAACTGAAGAGAACTGTAGAATGTTAAAAAGTTCCTATGTCTCAAAAATTATACTTAATGTGGCCAACAGACATATGAAAAGATACTTAATGTAAGTAATCATCAGATAAATGCAAATTAAAACCACAATGAGATATCACCTCACACCTGTCAGAATGA
The DNA here is from genome assembly GCA_039655065.1 of Glossophaga mutica. Taxonomy (NCBI): domain Eukaryota; kingdom Metazoa; phylum Chordata; class Mammalia; order Chiroptera; family Phyllostomidae; genus Glossophaga; species Glossophaga mutica. The sequence goes on from CM077310.1 coordinate 92,891,105, forward strand.
CCACCATGAATAAATCAACAAACCACAAGTATTGGCAAGGCGGTGGAAAAAAGAGAAACTTTGGGCACTGTTGTGGGGATGTACACTGATAGAAAACAGTATGGATTTCCTCAAAATTTAAAAATAGAACTGCTTTATGACCCAGTGATTCCTCATCTGGGAATGTATCCAGGGAAACCCAAAACACTAATTCAAAATATATGCACCCCTGTGTTCACATCAGCACTATTTACAACAACCAAAATTAGGAAGCAACCTAAGAACCCATCAGTAGATAAGTAAATAAAAAAAGCAGTAGTACATTTACACAACGGAATACTATGTGGCCATAACAAAGAAGGAAATTTTAGCTTTTGCAGTAACCTGGATGGACCTCGAGAGCATTATGTTAAGTGAAATAAGCAATCAGAAAAGGAAAAGAGCCACGGATTTCATTTTTATGTGGAATCTAAAGACTCATAGATATAGAGAACAGACTGACAGCTGTGAGAAGAGAGGGAGGTTGTGTGTATGGATGAAAAAGTTGAAGGGATTAAGCACAAAAAAAGAAACCCCAAACCAAAAAAAAAAAAAAATACATTATACTTAGTGTGTTTTGCTTATAAAATGAGTATATTTTAATATAAAGTTATAAATTACATATTATATCAAATGCTTTACCATAGTGTATATACCTTTTTATTCATTTGGCCAAATAATATGAAATTGTGAAATTATTCGTACATTAAAAAAGGAACTACAAGTGTTTATTTGTTCCTACCATACTATAAGTACTATGCTAGACAGTGAGTAACAAAGTACTATTACACAGAAACAGAGTAGCATAGTAGCAGCAAAAGACAAGTAGATTAGAGTATAATCAGTGGCATTAGAAGAGTGTTAGGAAATGTCTCGGTTTGGGTCTAACTACAGACAGTTCCTGAGAAAAAAATTGGAGTGCTAGTAGTTTATTAGTTAGTGATCCTAAGAAACACCAGTAGGTTGGGGAGGAAATAAAACAGCCATGGGGAGGAGGAAGACATGGGCTATGTTAAAGAACAAGGCACTCTTTTGGTGAAGTGAAATCTGAGAGATTGCATGGTATGCTTAGGATTATTCATCCCAGTGCCAGTGTTTGTCCTTGCAAAGGCATCTCAAGGACTCTAGTTCTATGGCACTGTAGCCAGGCCAGCACTTGTAGGTGCTTGCAATAAGTCATAGCCAGATGGCAGGACTGTCAGAGAGGTGGAGGCATGGTCAGGCTAGTGACAGCATCTGTTATAGTGGTGTACAGAAACGCACCTACCTCAAAAGAATAATGGGGTCAGGGGAGAATTGATATCCCTTTCAATAGGAAAATTAAATGATCCTAGTTTTGAAAGATAATAGGAGTTAGCAAGAAGTATAAAGTAGGGCAATAGGAAAAAAAAGTCAAAAAAAGTGCAGCAGCATACCACCTTCAGAGGACCTTAGTTTAAAATTTTGCTTCTTTTTATGTTTTTGTTTGCTCTGACAGAGGTAAGGAGAAAAGAGAATGAATTATTTTAAATTTTAACATGGGCCTTTCTCTTGTACTCTGTTTTACTTTAGCAAGTTATCCTAAAAATTATATGAAGGCTGTAAAAATATTAGGAAGAGCTCTTTTCAAATTTTGCATTCGTTCTTTTTCTTCTTTAAAAAAAAGTATTTAGAATCTTCTCTGTGTCATGCACTGTATTAGGTACTAAAGATAAAATGGTAAACAAGGTAAGCATGTTTGCTGTGCCTGTACAACTGGAGAAAAATAAATCAGTATAAGGTTTCAATATAATGTTATATCTGGGATGCGCAGGGCTGTTCAGGTTGTAATGGGAAGGTGTAAAAAAGGGCGTTAATAGTGGGTTGAATAGGATCCCCCCAAATTCCATGCCCAAATGTAATCTCAGAATGTGACTGTATTTGGAAATAGAATCTTTACAGATATAATTAATTAAAATGAGGTCATACCAAGTTAAGATGGGCCCTAAATTCAATGACTGGTAGGTATCCTTGTAAGGTGGCCATGTCAAAGGACAGGCACACTCAAGGGGAAGAAGTCCACATGATGGTGGACACAAGGGTTAGAGTGATCCATCTGCGAGTCTAGAAAGTCTGGGGCTGTAGCTAGCCACCAGGAGTGAGGAGAGGGGCAGGGAACATTTTCCCTAGAGGCTTCAGGGACCAAGGCCCTACAACACTCTGATTTTGGACTTGATTCTAGAATTGCAAGAGATAAATTTCTTTTGTTTCAAGCCATCCATTTGTGGTGTATCGTTAGTGAGTGTATTGTTAAATGCTAATAGAGCATTTAACTGAAATCCAAAGAAAGTTGAAGAGAATGGTTGGTAAAGGGAGGAAATATTTCCAGCAAAATAAAACAAGATGTATAAATATCCAAGAGAAAGAAAGAAGATTTTGCACTTGAATAACAAAAAAATATTTTTAAGATGAAATATTAAGATATGGGATCAAATGACTAAGCTAGGGAGGAATGATAGCAATTGTTTTAGTGCTTACAAGTCAGGTTAAGGATGTTTGCTCTTTGTCTAAGGACAGTGAGAAGTCATCGCATGATGTTAGGTGGGGAAGCATATAATCATGCTTGCAGTTTATAAAAATTACTATGAATGCATTGCACTCTCCACAGGGGAATGGGCAGATGGGGGGCAAATCTGAAGGCAGATATACCAGTGAGGAGGTTGTTTTGAAATCCAGATGGGAAGTAATCATTGTTTAAACAAAGAGGGAGCCAGTGGGAATGCGGAGATGTGGATAGATTTGAGGCTAATTTATGAAACAGAATGTTTACAGTTTGATGACTGTAAGGATGTAGAGATTAAAAGAGAGAATAAGTTCAAGGACGATCAGATATATATTTGTTTTGACAACTACGTGCAGTGACATTCACTGATTTAGAGCAAAGAGGAGAATGGGCAAGTATGTGAAAGAGAGCTGATTTTAGGTTTGGGCATATTAAGCTGAGATGTCCCTGGGATATGCAAGTGAATATGTCCAATGAACAAGTGAATATGTCTAAGTTAGATATGTGGGTCTGAGATTCAGAGAGAGATGTTTGTGAAATAGAGTTGGAGAGGGAGAATTGACCAGGAAAACAATCAGATTAGTGCAATCACTAAAATGGTAAATGAGAAGTGGTCCAGTAATGAGGGTTTAGATGAGAGGAGAGATTAAAGAGATATTAACAATTTGAAATATGCAGGACTTACTAGAGAAAGGAACATTTCTAGAGGGGGTGTGGAAATACTATGTTTTATTTTGAGAGAGGCTTGAATATATATGTATGTTAAGAGACAAGAACCTATAAAGATGAACATATTAAAAACAAACCTGAGTGAGATCCATGAGAAATTAATGAAATTGGATTTAGAAAATAGGTCTACTGTAAAGAATAATCATGAACCAATAAGGCATACCAATATCAAAATGATTCTTGAACTAAGACATAGCCAGAATTTTCTAACCGAGATTGTATAAAGTCGCTCTCCCCAAGATTTTATCTTCATGTGCAAAATCAAAAGCTGTCCCATTTTTCTCCCTAACAACATCACATAATAGTGGAGTTGAAGAATGTTATTGGACTGTGAGGGTTGGACAACATTTGCAACATGTAAAGATGCTTAAATAATATAAATGCCTACATAAATCTTTCTAAAAGCTGGACTTGAAGAGTTTTATCACTTTTCCCTGGGCACTGGTAGGTTTTATACAGTCAGTAGAGCTTGATGGGCCTTGGTATTTACTACTTCATCCAGACATTTAGAGAGATCATTAGGGTCATGGAAGTGAGGTGGAAGTTTCAGTTTTCAAACAGCTCCCAAGAAGAGAGAGAAGGAGAATACACAGGTGAAAATTAGAATACATTTGAAGCTGTAGGATTTAAGAGTGAGAAAGAGAGATGGAATCGGTTGGTGTCTAACATCTCTTGTAAGGTGAGAGGTAAGGTTAATTGTTGAGAATGAGGGTGGTGGGGACTGGTTAAAGGACTTAAGGAGGGTGGTGAATTCTTAAAATAGCTTATTGAAGACAAACAAGGTTGGTGTGTAGAGCATCACAGTGCAATTTTGAAGACCTTGTAATAATTCTGTAATGTATTTTATCATAAATATAGGAGAAGTTGCTGGTGGTGGTGGAAGGAGGTTGTGAATCACAGAACACAGAGTGGTTTAAGTTTGGATGATTCAGGAAATGAATGAAGTATTTGGCAGTTCCAATTGATGTTTTAGTTTAGTTAAATTGCTGTTTGCTAATACAGACTGGGCAAGGTCAATGATCATTCACATATTCATTCAGAAATAATGGCCCATTAAATAAGTAAGTATGCAAAAAGGAGTCTTTTTTATTTTGCTTTTTTATCTTTATTTATGTATTTCTTTATAATCTTCACTTAAGGATATATTGTTATTGATTTTGGAAAGGGAAGAAGTGGGGAAGAGAGAAAAAGAGAGAGGAATGTCGATTGGTTGCCTCCCATTTGCACCCCAACCAAGGTGGAACCTGCAATCTAGGTATGCTCCCTGACTGAGAATTGAACCTATAACCTTTTGGAGTAGAGAATGAAGCTTCAACCAACTGAGCCACCTGGCCAGGACTTTTTTTGTTTTTTCTTCATTTAAATTGCATTTTAGAGAGAGAGGCAGGGAGGAGGGGAGAGAGAGACAGGAAAGAGAGAGAGACACACACAAAGAGAGAGACTGGTTGTTCCATTTATCCATGCATTCATTGGTTGATTCTTATACATGCCCTGACCTGATATCAAACCCACAACCTTGGGGTAGGGAATGATGCTCTAACCAACTGAGCTACCTGGCCAGGGCCTATATTTCTTTTTAAAATTTCCTTTCTTCCTCTCCTTCCTTTTGCCCTTCATTTTATTATTTTTCCTTTTTCTTTCTTTTTTTTTAGGAAAGTATATGATTTTTACCTCTTGTAGACTGCTTTTATATATTTCTGTATTTGCTATTTAAAAAGTCAAATAATACTTTCAGGCTTATAAGAAAAGCAATTATCTTCTAGACTTGCCATCTTTACCCTAAGTCTCTTGACAATCAAATGCTTTATTTGTTTGAAACACTGCTGCTGGTATTTATCCATTGAAAGTTTGAATATTAACTTATTACTCTCAATGTGGAACTGAAGACTTAACTCTCTCATGCCTACACTCAGTATGTTCCCAACTCTGTTTCTCTTGATGTAATTCTAACACAAGGTTTGTTATTTTAACTTTTATGTAGCATTTTATTTAGGTTTAACTTTTAAATATTGAAAGATAATACCTGTTATCTTAACTTTTATGTTTACTATGTAAATATTGTTCAAAGCAGAAACAACTTTTTTTTCTTGTCCAGCTTTTCATTTTCACTGGAGTTAATAATTGTTTAGGTACTTTTTGCCTGAACTTTCTAAGTACCCTAGCACTAATTCAGCACCAAATTTCAGACAGAAGTGACATCTCTTCTCAATATGGTAAAACTCATCTAGAAATTTACTATTCCCATTTGTCTGTTTTGCCTGTCTCAAATTTGCCACTTTTCTATCCCAATGTATTCTGATGATCTTGAACTCTGTCAGCCTTCATTTGGGATTTCTCCCATAATGAGCCTGGGGATTCTGTTTGTCTGTTTTCCTGTTACATGTTTTATTTTGGCTGTCATCTTTTGTACCTTCCATTGCAAAACAACCTAACAGTTGTTTCAAAGGAAAAGAAAATTGCCCTGCACAAATTTAAACAGGCAAGAAAGACTTTATTTCAAGGTGGTTGCAGTGGGGGAGTGAGACCAATGCTCTATCTGTGCTCAACTCCACTTCAACAAAAGGTACAAAGTTTTTCATTGGTTGGGTGGAAAGCAACATAGGCCACTTCTGGGTAGCTAACTGGTTTTATCCAAAGAAAAATAAACTGCCCACATCTTTATGACAAAAGGTACGTATGCAATTTGGGAATGTGCTTGCCTAAGTTCTGCTCCAACTCTGCCAGAGAAATGGAACATAATAGTGCTATCTTTCTTGATTATTACATTTTAAAGAGATGGCTACCAGGTCCTGGAGAAAGATATGCTTGCATTGTAAAACTTTGAAAAGTCTTTTAAGAAGATTTACATCTCAAAGAAGCAGAGAATAATTTACAATTTTACCTTTTCAAAAGTAAATGCTGTAAGAAAGGACCAGGGACCTAGAGCAAGGAAGAAGCTTTTTTAAATTTTAGTGTCTCTGAGGAGACTGTTAAGGTCTTCTTGGCCAATTCCCTTAGAAAGTTACTTGTCTGGTCTTCTGAAACAATTTTGAAATATTGTGTCTTACTCTTTGAGGACAGTTTGTTTTAATGTAGAATTTTAGATTAAAAGTCATTTTTTTCATAACTAAGAAGCACTGTCTCATTGCTTTCTAGATACCATACTATTAAAAATTTAGATGCTATCATCATTTTAGATCCTAAATATGTGCATGTTCTTTCTTTCTGTAAGATTAGAGTCTTATTTTTCATTTTGTAATTCTGAATTTTTATTAAATATATGTTCTTGTGTGGGACTCATTAAACTCGGTATGCAAGATGCTCACTGAGGGGTTTTTCACTGAAAAATTACATCCTTTATTTTCAGGGGATATTCTTATATTATTTCTTTTATGATTTCCCCTTTTTTTCTCTGATTTACTTCTATATTAGTTGAATGTTGAAACTTGTGAGTTGATTATTTTTTTAATCTTTTTCTCTTTGTATAAGTCCATTTACCTTTTAGTGTTGTTCTAACGTTCCAAAGTCTATCCCTACCTTAATCTTCCACTCTTCTCTAGTTTTGTGGTGGTGGTGATGGACATGGTGGTTGTTTCTCAAGTTTTGCCCTTCTTCTTATAACTCTCAAGAGCTGTTTCTTTTCGTCTCTGTTTTCTTTTTCCGTTATGCCTTTTTGTCGTAGTATTTATGCAATACCATCTTCTAGCTCTCTGGTGATTAATAGACATCAAGTTCCCTACTAACTCCCTAAATGGTCCCTGTTTCCTCTAAATTATTCTGTTTCTTTTATCTATTTTTGTCTGCATGATGTTGCATTTTCTTTTGTTTTGTCTTATTTTTTTTTCATATCCATGGCTTTCCTCCAATTTCTGCTCATTATTATGTGCCATTCCAATTTGTGTGAGGCACTGAAAAGGTGATTTTAAGCTTTTTGTCTGTGGACAAGTTTTGTTTCTATCAGGGCTCATTCCAGGGTGATAAAACAGAGACTTAGTGGACCTATTGGACTTCTTCTAAATGTAGGGATCTGTAGATCTTTTCTTTAATATTTTTGGTTGGAACAGTGGGTTATAAGCAAATATAGAGACCTTTACTTCAGACTACTATATTCAGTTCCTATGCTCACCTGTACTCTCAACTTGCCTGAACTCCAGGTGCAGTCTAACTTTCTCCAGATGGATAATAACCTCCTGTTTTCCCTCACTGTTGACAGAGGCAGTTGCCAAATGCAAGGGCTCCAGGCTTTTGGAGGTCCAATTGCTCCTTCTAAAGACTTTCATTCATTGCTGACTATTGTTCAAATTCTTGAGCCTTTCACAGGTCTGCCTCTTGCTGGTTCTTTCCTGTGCTTCTGTAAATATCATTGTTTTCTTTTTGCCAAGTCTAGTATCACTTGTATGTCAGTTTGCCATCTTCCATACTTGGTTGACACTTAGTTTTCACAATTTTTTCTTATTTATTTTGTTGTGGTGAATATACCCTTTAAAAATGCCTTACTGTTTTTCTAGATCTGAGGAAGAATTGTACATAAACACATGTATTCAATTTTTGATATTTCAGTTCAAAGAAATGTTAATTTTATAATACATTCAAAAACATCACCCTTTTGTATTTTCATGTTATAATAGGTTGTGGATTGAGCTATCTGCTACATAATCTTTATTTAGACTCTGTTTACTATTTTTTTTTTTTTTTGCTCAGATGTGTACGGTGTAATTGTAGAATTTAAAAAAAGTATCTTAAGTAGCAGAGAAATTGTAACATATGTTGTGTGTGTGTGTGAGTAGGGGGTGGATTTGAAATAAGAAAAAAAATAGGAAAACGAATATAAGAGACTGGAACCAGAATATAAGCATAGGTGGCATTTCAAAGTTCCTGATAGAGAGAATATGTGAAAAAATTCCTTTATAATGGTAAAAGTAAATGTGGTAATTAATGTCAACAGAAACCTGTGTATATGCTTAAGTGTAAATATTTATGTACATGAACACATACATATACATTTATATATTTTAATAGTTATGTAAGAAATCTAAAGAAGTGGTGTATACTACCAAAAAGTCTGTAATTAGAGTTCATATGTGTCCTGAACAACTGTGACAGGAGGGTCAATGTTATTGTGCTTAAATTGAAACATTAAAAGGCATAGAGAAAATATTTTTTAAAAAGAAACATTGAGCATATAATAAAAAACACATTTTATATTTTTGAAAATTAATAATAAAAGATGATACAGTAGCAGAAAAAAGGTAGATTGGAATTTTTGCTTTTCAAATTGATTCTAACACTTTAGAACCATTCTTCTGTCATGAAGAACGCATTACTATGCTACAATTTTAATGTTTTTATAAAATATTTACTAAATTTTATACAGTAAGAATGTAAAACATATTTAAGTAAATATTTATATGATTATACATAACTATACCTATGTATAATTTTATGAGATATTGAGAATGTATATCACTCTGTTATTAAGTTTCATAACCAATACTTTCTCATCTATGCAATTTTTAAAAATGTGAATACTTGGAAAATAAAGTCAGCATGTTATATTCTCGCTTTAACATAATTGCATTAATATAAAACCAGAAATTATCAACTAGACTCTGTAACTGCTTGATACTTTTGAATTCTTGTTTCTTGTCTCCCCTATCAGCACATTGTCCCACACTTTCTCCAAAATGTGAATTTGTGGTGCAGTTTACATTTCTTATTATTTTTAGTAACAATATATGATCTATAATCTTAGATTATAGAAAATTAACCAAACCTAGATTATATATGAAATGAGAAGCTGACACTGAAGTTCTAACTAGAAAATAAGCCATCAGTTCTTAAAAATTAGTATTACTACAATAAAATTATAGGTATTTCTAGAAGAAACTTAAATTTTTGTGGTTTTTTGGTTAAAATAGTTGGGATTCTAGTGAGTGGAAAAAATTAAGCCTATCATAAGAAAAAAGTTTCTACTTAAAAATCAATAACAACTTTTTATAACTGTATTAGTATATATTAGCTAGACTAAAAGTCACATTAAGCCAGGAATGTCTATCTAATAGTTATTGCAATGTGAGCACTGCCACCAATTTGCATCATTTACTTTCATACTATTTTCATATACCTTACTTACATTAGTCCCTTGTTTTTTATCTGGAGATTCAACATGAGAAACTTTGGTTTCTAAGTAGAAAATTTCTGTAAATAAATGTAAAAATACCCCCTGTCTCCTCCTCTGGTAATCATTCTACTCTTGTATACAAGATCATGTATATCCTTCTAGCTTTTACTTTTTGACACTGGAAAAGGAGTTAACGAGGATGATGTTGTGCAGTAGCTCATCACTCACTGCACGCCTGGTCGAAGCTGATTGGGCAGTATCATTTTCTCCTCATATGGAGAGGGGGACACCTCACTTGTCACAGGCTATTGAAAGTCATCAGCTTTCATCAGTAGATCCTGACAACATGGAAGGAATGATTCACCTAAAGAAAGCAGAGGGCATAGCATTTTAAAAGTGATCTCTAAAGACTGATTATTTCTTGTCCTTGACACCCTGCCAAGGGCTAGATACATCGAACATTTGGGATGTAATGGAGCCTACAAATCACTAGTTGCCTAGAGTCTCCCTGGGCCTACAAGGGGATAGCGTGCTTGACTTTAGTTCAGTTTTCATTACATGCTGTAAACTTTTGACTGCTCTGATATGCCTTGTCGTTGATGTGTCAAGATTGGACTCTGACAGGGTGTCTGACCTGATTGAAATCAAGAATGCACTATTGAGTCTTGTAGAAAATAATGGGAAAACTTTAGCTGTAGGACCTCAGGCAATGGAATACATTTCATAATCATGTCATTGAAAAAGCACAGAGACTTATTTTAAGAGCATTTTAATAAGCATGAAGGGGTTTTCCCTGACCTGCAAAAATTATAAATGAATCACATATTATAAAAATTCAAAAAACTATGAAGCTACAAATTATACATTTTGTTTTTTAAAAGGGCTAACTTTGCTGGTGGAAATTTGTCTGTCTAATATCTGCTGTTAAATGGTGTTTTGTTGTTACTGTTTTACTGCCTTTGATGTAAATGATTTTTCTTAGTACACAATAGAAATCACAAAAGACTTGTTATCAAATGAAAGATAAACTCTGCTTTTGTTATTCTAGCATTTAAAGTGCTCACTTGATAATATTTGAAAATCTTTTATGACTATTTCATGAAATGCTGTTTTGAACAATACAATCTTACTTCATAAGAACACTATCGATGATAACAGTGGCTTACCCTGTGGAGAAAAGATTGTGGATCACACTGTTTTTTTCTCCTCCAAAGTTATTTCCTACTCATAAAAGCTAGAAAATAGGAAGATAAGGGTATTATTTTAGCCACAGTAAATCCTAATCAAAGTTACAGAGCACTGGTGGGAAGGAGTAGCTCCAAAGCCTGCTTCAGGTTGATTCTGTAATTTTGCAGTAGGAGAGTGGCCCTGGTAGATTAAAAGATGCAGCCCATCCCTGCTTGGCAAAGTTAATATTTTGAAGAACTTAAGTAAACAATCACGTTTTCCTGCTGAGTTAGGAATATTGCCAAAGCAAATAAACACAACTTCTACACTAGCGTATGAACCAAATGATCACATTCTAAAAACTTCCAAGCAAAGTGTCCTTTAAATAGAGGCAGAAAAAAACTGTGGGTGTAAAATGTCATTACCTTCAAAACTCATTCTTTTCCTCTTATTTCTCTGTCCCACATGTCTACAGTGTTATAGGAAAAAAAAATAGAGCTTAAGAGTAAAGTGGTTAATATGGATTTTATTTAGGAATTATTGCAATAGGGGAAGGGACTTTAGTATAGAACTGAGCTCAATTCTGAATATAAGGACAAGAAGCAGGTCAAGGAGCAAGGTGAACGGAAAATTACAAAATGGAAACATCAACAGTGTTCGTGGTGAAGTTCTTGCTAAACTGACCTAACAGGATTCTTGGGAGATAGTGAGAGATGAGGAATTTGATTAGATATGGAGGGTAACAAGGTATCAAGAGTGGGGAATTCTCTCTAAATTAACTTGGCAGAATTCTTGATGAAACTGGGCTACACAGGCCCAGCAAGTACAGGGCCAAGTTCCAGGTCTAGACAAAGATGGAGGCTCAGGCGAATGTGACTAAAGTTTAGTCAAGCAGAGAGTCTTAATCCATGATAAAAGATTATCTTTCATTGGCACTAAGTTTATCACATACATCAGTAGTAAAGTTTTTCTATTTTTCTTGTCATAAAGTATCACCCTGACATTAATAGAAACATACCATAATTTTCTGATACCTATGGGTATCTTTTATGAAAGTCTAGTATCATTTTTGAGAAAACTACATGTTATTTATCTAAAGTATACATTAAATGTTTGAAAAATTTAACAATTGACTGCAGGTTTTTGGAGTGGTGGTTGAAAGGCCAACTTTAGAGTCAAAGTTTTCAATTTTGGCTCTATTATTTATCTGTATAAACTTGGACAAGTTACTCATCCTGTCTACACCTCAGTTTCTTACTATCTCCATATCTAACATGGAAATCATAATTGTATCTGTCTTATAAGAATGTCGTAGGATGACATAAAACTAGTTATGTAAAGTTCTTAGTTCAGTAGTATCATAATATAGCAACTTAATCACTAGAAAATTGATGAAGAAACATAAATATATACTTTTATAATGACAAAAGAATCTCCTTTCTTAAAAAAAAAATAGTTAGCTGCCCTGGCTGGTATGGTTCAGTGGACTGAGTGTGAGACTGCAAACCAAAGAGTTGTTCATTTGATTCCCAGTCAGGGCACATACCTGGGTTGCAGGCCAGGTCCCCAGTGGGGGCACATGAGAGGCAACCACACACTGATGTTTCTCTCCCTCTTTTTCTCCCTCCCTTCCCCTCTCTCTAAAATTAAATAAATAAAAGCTTCAAAATAAATAAAATAAATAAGTAAATACTTAGCTATGAATCAGGGATTGAATGTGCCTGCTTATTTTCCTTTGTTATTTGTGTACAAATTAATGTTAATAAAGAAAAATTATTATTTTTATTTAAAAAGCAATCTGTTTAAATAACTCAATTTAATTAGAATAAAAAGAAGGGAAACAAGTTTATCAAATTGAATAAAACTGTTTAAAATTCTGGACTCCACATCCTGTCATTGCAGAGTATCTTCTCTGTCAATTGAGGTTTTAAAACTTACTTACACTTGTGCAGCTGCTCAAGGTGATAAAATATTCAAAAATATATAATGTCAACATGTCAACACTTACTTTTGGTTTGGAGGAGACATAGAATTAATGTATCTGAATTTAAAAGGAAAAAAGATCAACCTTGGTCCAGAAATAATGATTAGGACAATGATTGTATTTATAGAAATAAAGGAAGCAAGACATACATAGATGTAAAGGATCTATTAACTAGTAATCATTTTCTTTTGCAATTTTTTACACACAAATATAAACATGTACGTGTGTGTATGAGTGTGTGTGTCTTTCAGAGACTTATGATTCTAATTTTAATTCACTCATAAAATTGAATTTATTTTCCCCCTCAGGAGGCAGTTTGCTACAGTCTTGAATATTTCATTCATAGATGTTCATCCATCTCATTCAAAAAACTTCACCTATATTCAGTTTCACTTTCCTTATTCTCAAATGTGATTTTGCCCATTTTTTCTATTATAATTTACGATCATGTTCTCAAGTGCATTATTCTAATTTGGCAACAGGACTTAAAATATTACAGGATTATGTAATTAGAAGATGAGTGTCATATTTATTTAATAAACACATGTAGGTAGTGACCCAAGCTACTTCATTTTTTAAATATGATCACAAAATTCTAAAAATAAAACTGCCATTAGGTCTGGCTGGTGTGGCTCAGTGGATTGAGCATTGATCTGAGAATCAAAGGATCGCTAGTTCAATTCCCAGTCAAAGCACATACCTGGATTGCATGCAGGCGAGGTCCCCAGTAGGGGGCTTGTGAGAGGCAACCACACACTGATGTTTCCTTCCCTCTCTTTTCCCTCCCTTCCCCTCTGTCTAAAAATAAATAAATAAATAATCAAAAACCACAAAATCAACAAACAAAAACCTACTCTCATTTTTTCTGATTCATGTTTACCCAAATTTCTTATTCAATGTTAGAATGTTGTTGTTCAAATCAGAAATGATGTGAGCAACACCCAAAGGATCTCTGGTACTCTTAAACACAGAATCACATGCTGAGCACTGCTAATATAAACATTAACTTTTAGCATCAACGAGTAAGTTTGAATTTCTAAAAAATCACTAGCACCTATTCTGTGTAAGACAGAGTATTGTATATCACCACTTAGTGCTATCACGTGTTAGTGCTGTAGCTCTCATGGGAAAAGCAAACTTGGTAGGCATTGATATGAGAATGCAGAGCCAACTGTAGTACAGTGACTGCTGGGCTTTCATGGGGCAGTCCCTTCATTTTATAACAGCAGTTTTAGGGGAAACAGAAGTATAATAAATTTTCCAGCTCACAGGAGGAGCAGCTTTTTAAATTGTTTAGTGATGACCTTTTTCCAGTGTAGCTTGATTCATCAATGAACGATTCCATAGCAAATTGACATTTAAAAAAATCCCTATTATATTGACCTTACTGATTCTAGTGTTGTGTATTACAAGAATAGTCTCAAAGTTTGGTGGAGACATGGGGATCAGCACAGAGTAATAATATGAAATCCATTCGGAATGCACGCTAATGTTGGAAAACTTCTTAGCCTTATTTTCTAATTTTAATGAGGAGAAAGTTAGGAACCAAAAGTGGAGTGACTAACATAAGATCATACATAATACACTCTAATAAATCCTTCATTACACTGCAAATTCCACAATGTGTTTTAAAAAAAATTCATTGTCTTGTAGTATAATATTTTTCTGCCAGATTAGTGAACTGGAAGTCCATTTTCAGCACTGATAGCTTCGATAGCTGTAAACTCATTGATCTAACAATTTGATATATTCACTTCTTCTCAAAAATATTTTAAATGCACCAAAAAATTTGTTATTTTCACATTTTTAGTTTACCATCTTCCTTGCCAGCTCTGTATCTTGCCATCTTTGTTTAAGTCAACATTTACTCACATTCTTTGTGAGTAATCCATAGGATCCCATTCTCTGGAAAACATGTCCTACTATAAAGCAAGAGGTAATGAGGAACTCATCTCCTCACTTCCAGATTCTAAATGCCATTTCTAAATTTTCTTTTCCCCAAATATCCATGCCACTATCATACTGTTCAATTCATGGAAAGAGTGTTCATAGAAAACAATCCTTGAGCCATTGTAGGTGATTTTAACGGTGCAGTAGTTTCTTCTGGTCCTCCTAGATCATAAAGGAAAACAACATCCCATTTAAAGTACAGCCCCTAGCTGAGTTATCCCTGTACCATAGGGGGCTAGCTGTAGGTGAGTGTCTACACTGAGATATCAATCAATGGCAACCCAGTCCTGCAGGTCCTCTAGTTGACAGCTAGCAAGGGCTACAACCATATCACATTCACTTCACAGTGGCTGTCCAGAAATCCCAGGACTTCGGTAGCAGTGGCTGCTCCAATGAGTTTTCCTAGAATCAATCCTTCATACTTTACATGTCTTATTGCTTAAATATTTCCAGTGCAGTATTTTTGTAATAATTGTCTAGCTGTTATCAAGCTATTGAAGTCACTATCATTTTCCTTGAAGATGATTTCATGAAGATGTTGTGCTGGTGTGTGGTCTGTAACTTTGTTCACTGTCCTAAGTGACAAAAAAGCAGACAAAGCTTTGTCACAGGGCTATCATCCAAAAGACCCTAATGTTTTTCAATATTAAACTATGTCACCACCTATGCTTTCTTATAGGAATTAAAACGGATTCCCAAGAACAAAGACCAAGCTCCCATGCAGATGGTGCATCATGTGCAAAAAAAGATTCTGCACAAAAGGGCTGAGTATAACAGAAAAATAACTAGCTTACCTAAAAGAATTTAATGTCTCTATACTATAGCCTGTAAATACGGAAGACTCTTTCCCAATCAGGGAGCATGAATTGAACATTCTCCATTCCTATTTTTATCAAAGAATAAAGTTTCTGCTCTGCTTTCCCAAACTCAGTCTCCTTCTATTGGTGAGATCAGCACTGGACAGAAAATCTTTGGTTTAATCCCTGACCCAGAAGGGTCAGTAACAGCTTCGTTGTAGAAACAAATAAAACAAATGACTGGCAGATCAGTAAGGTAAGACTTCAGGTGATATATCCCTTACGTCTGGCAAATATCTGAGGTTACCAATAGGCATATTAAAAGGCATATTTCTGTCCAAGTATTTTAGTTCCTGATAACCTTCATTAAGAAATTGTATCTAATTCAGAAGAGAATTTCTGATTGCCTTTTTAGGATCTTCAATATGATTATCCATCACATCATAATTTTGTTTCCTTTGAGTTGGAGCTTAAAAGGGATAGGGTGTGGAGTGAATGGTCACAGGGTCCACATCCCTTTAAAACTGGAAAAGTAGGCATCTGGGCTTTCTGTCACCTACTGGACCAAATAAGCAGAGACAGGGGTAGAATATTTTTTCCTTTCAGCTTTTATTTTTTGAGGGACAACCAGATCTTTACTGGATCTTCTTCAACCTTCTATACTATTTAGTGCATTTTGTTTTTTATGTTTTTAATATATTTTATTCATTATGCTATTACAGTTGCCCCATTTCTTTCTCCCATTTATCTATCTCCCTTTGCTCTGCACTGCCTCCCACCTACATTAAACCACTTGATTCATGTCCATGGGTCATACATTTAAGTTCTTTGGCTTCTATACTTCCCATACTATTCTTAACCTCCCCCTGTCTATTTTGTACCTATCATTTATCCTTCTTATTTCCTATACCTTTTCCCCCATTCCCCGAATTGTCCTCCCCACTGATAACCCTCCATGTGAT
This sequence comes from Glossophaga mutica, assembly GCA_039655065.1. Taxonomy (NCBI): domain Eukaryota; kingdom Metazoa; phylum Chordata; class Mammalia; order Chiroptera; family Phyllostomidae; genus Glossophaga; species Glossophaga mutica. The sequence goes on from CM077310.1 coordinate 92,907,333, forward strand.
CTCAATGTCTGTGATTCTGTTCCTGTTCTAGTTGTTTGCTTGGTTCATTTTTGTTTTTGTGTTTTTAGGTTTGGTTGTTGATAGTTGTGAGTTTGTTGTCATTTTACTGTTTGTACTTGTGACATTCTTTTTCTTAGATAAGTCCCTTTAACATTTCATATAATTAGGGCTTGGTGATGACGAACTCCTTTAACTTGACCTTATCTGGGAAGCACTTTATCTGCCCTTCCATTCTAAATGAAAGCTTTGCTGGATAGAGCAATCTTGGATGTAGGTTCTTTCCTTTCATGACCTCAAATACTTCTTTCCAGCCCCTTCTTGCCTGCAAAGTTTCTTTTGAGAAATCAGCTGATAGTCTTATGGAAACTCTTTTGTAGGTAACTCCTTTATTCTTGCTGCTTTTAAGATTCTCTCCTTATCTTTTATCTTGGCTAATACAATTATGATGTGTCTTGGTGTGTGTTACCTTGGGTCCAATTTCTTTGGGACTCTGAGCTTCCTGGACTTCCTAGAAGTCTGTTTCCTTTGCCAGATCAATGAAGTTCTCCATCATATGTTTTCTTTTTTTCCCCATTTTTTAATTTTATTTTTAATCAGTATTTTTTAATTGTTGATATTGTACAGCTTTCTGTCTTTTACCCCGCCCCAGCCCACCACCCCAGCCCTCCCCACCTTCCTCCCATTTCCACCCCCTATAGTTTTTGTCCTTTATACTTGTTGCTCTAAACCGTTCCCCTTTTCCCCTGAAATTCCCTCCCCTCCCTCTCTGGACACTGTCAGACTGTTCTCAAATTCAGTGTCTTTGTTTATATTATGCTTGTTTGTTTTGTTGATTAGATTCCTGTTAAAGGTGAGATCATATGGTATTTGTCTTTCACTGCCTGGCTTATTTCGCTTAGCATGATACTCTTCAATTCCTTCCATGCTGTCTCAAAGGGTAGGAGCTCCTTCTTTCTTTCTGCTGCATAGAATTCTATTGTGTAAATGTACCACAGTTTTTTGATCCATTCATTAACTGATGGGCACCTAGGTTGCTTCCAGCACTTGGCTATTGTAAATTGTGCTGCTATGAACATAGGGGTGCATAGATTCTTTTGGATTGGTGTTACAGGATTCTTAGGATATAATCCATCATATGTTTTCAAATAAGTTTTACATTTCTTGCTCTTCTTCCTGTCCTTCTGGAACCCCTAAGATCCAGAGGTTGGAACATTTAAAGTTGCCCCGGAGTTTCCTCGGCCTGTCTTAATTTTTTTGAATTCTTGTTTCTTCACTCTGTTCTGATTGAATGTTTTTTTTTCCCTTCTGGTCCAAACTGCTGATTGACTCCCTGTTTCCTTCCTTTCACTATTGATTCCCTGTACATTTTCCTTTATTTCACTTTGCATAACCTTTACTTTTTCCTCTATTTTGCAACCATGCTCAACCAGTTCTGTGAGAATCCTGATTACCAGTGTTTTGAATTCTGCATCTGATAGGTTGGCTATCTCTTGTAGCTTAGTTCTATTTTTTTCTAGAGTTTTGATCCATTCTTTCATTTGGGCCATTTTTTTTTTTTTTTTTTTTTTTTTGTCTTGGTGCACCCTGTTATGCAGTAAGGGGCAGAGCTGTATGTATTGACCAGGGCAGGGCAACCAACCCCTGTAGCTGCATTTTGGCATATATGTGGGGGAAGAGTCTGAGAGGGAACAATACCAATTGCTCAGGTCTTGGCCAGCTTTCTGTCACTTCTGCTGCTACTCATAAGCAAATTGGGCCCTTCTGGTGCTGATTCTTGGGTGGGTGGTTTTGTGTACATTCTAAGACCCTGTGGGTCTCTCCAATTAACTCTCATGTGAGACTGAGAGTTTATCCTGGTGCTTCAATGCCCACAGGTTTTTTCATTCAGAGGCTTTGAGGCTTTATTTCCTCTTGCACTGGAACCCTGGGTTGTGCAGTCTGTTTCGATCCCCAGTTATTCCTCCTGGTTTATCTAATGCAAATGTGGGACTGCCTGCTCCTCCAGCTGCTCCCTGGCCTAGTCTGCCAGCTGCAGCCTTGCAGTGAGTCCTCTCTACCCCAGCTGCCAGTCTTTACCTCTCCTACCGGTCTAGATGAATGTTTCTTTAACTCCTTGGTTTTTGGACTTCCATACAGTTTGATTTTTTTGGCAGTTCTGGTTGTGTTTTTTTTTTGCTTTTAAATTTGTGATTGTCCTTTTGGTTGTGTGATGAGGCACAATATATCTACCTATGCCTCCATCTTTGCCAAAAGTCCTGCTTTTTTATTTGTTTACTTTTAAGATTTTATTTTTATATATTATTTATTATTGTTCAAGTAAAGTTGTCTTCATTTCCCATCACCACTTTACCCCACCCAAACCACCCCCATCTCCCACCCTCATTATTGAATATTTATGGGTGCTTTATTCAGATGGCCAGCAATCTGAGAATGCAGTGGGTTTGTACCCTATCAGACTGTCTTGCATTTTCTTTCAAGCCAGCCTTTTTTTATTTATAAGGGGGCAAAATTGTAGGTAAGGGATTTGGAATTTAGGACATAGGTTCATCAGATGAAAGCTGAAGTCCAGCAATTTCCCTAACATTCTTTCATCCACTGACCTGTGCTTTTCTTTATCTGTGTCCTGTGTCCTGTGCCCTGGGTGGCAATTGTCTGTCCCTGGAACACAATGGTTCAGCTTCCACCTTGATTGCTCATGGTTTCTTCTGGAGCACAAAGGTCTATCACTCATGGCCTCTTGGAGTCAGGAACTTACAGTTCCTGAAACAATAGATTTTACATGCATTAACTGTTACCTGAAACTAAAATTTTCCCACTCTTGTGTTCCCCCATCACCTTTATGAGCAAATTCTTAAACCACTCAGTCACTCCACTGAAATTAAAATGAAACAAAGCAAAATTGCCTCAGTCACAGTTATGAAAAGGCCTCTGTAACAGAAATAACAAACTGTGACACATCCATTATATACTTAGCATAGCTGAAAGGCCATTTTTAATTTCTTGGAAAAGGAGTTACTGGGTCCAGAAACTGGTGCTGGAAGCTGTTGATGGACTAGAGTGAAAGTGAGAAACTCCAAGGATGCAGCCTCTGGGGGCCCCACACTCTGTGGGCTTTACTTTCAGCAACCCATCAGGTCCTCACAGTGAAGATTCCAGAAAGATTCCCTGGTGGTTTCCAACACCAGCTGCCTAGGATCACAGCATTACAGGACTTGGTTCTTGGCATCTTGCCTCTACTCCCAGCCTGGGTCCCAGCCTTTCCTAAAGCTGCCAGCATAAGAGCTGCCCTAAAGATCTGGGAGTAGTCAGGCCAGGGGTCTTAGAACCCAGCATCACACAGGTAAAGGATACACATGGTGGCATCCAGAAGCTCACCCAGGCCTCAGGGGCCTCCCCTCTCCCATCCCCCTACCTTCTCTCTCTCGCTCTCTCTCTCTCCAAAGTTATTAGCAATGACGTTCTTAAAATTAAACAGTAATTAAAAGCATGTCTTGGGGAATAGCAAGGAATAAATTTAAAGGATTCCATTGCTGTCTTGATTCCATTTGGAAGTATACCAAGGTATATTTGAAATAGAAAATATGGGGTCAAGTCAGTGAAAGCAAGAAGAAGAAACAGAAGAAAAATAAAGAAAAGGAATAGTGTTAACTGGTAAGTGGTTGTCTTTTTTATTTTTAATAAACTGAAAATATCCTTTTTGCAAAATTGTGAAGGTTGTTTTCTGTCTTCTCAGATGGAGACTGGTATTTATATTGAGGGGCAAGCAGCTCCTTTGACGCCCACAATTACATTAATGTATCTCTTCTTAGGCAGAAGTATTTTATCTAAGTATGTGGCACATTGACTAGCAGGTAGAAGGTACTAAATAAATGATTTATTGAGTTAAATAGAAGAGTAAGCTTTTGGTTTGAGTCTCCCTTGGGATTTCATTTATGGTGGCTATATAAAGGAGTAAGTGAAATGTAAAAATAATATTATCTACCTCATAGGGTTATTGGGAGGGTAAAGAAGCTAATATTTGGAGTGATTTAGTTCATCCTTGTCATACAGTAAGAATTCAATGAAAGTTTTCATTACTTTTGTTGAGCTATTATCAGTAATCAACACACATAGTTCTGGCGTGCACATGTGTGCATTTAGGTTTCTATATGCATACATGCATTTTTAAATTCTGTAATATCAGGATTAAATACTGTAACACTATAATATCAGTATCTATAAATTTACTTAAAATTATTTCTTTATTTTTGAAATTTAATGTCTATATTTTTGAAACATTGTACATTATTAATGCATAATGTGCTTTCAGGGAATTTTCAAAGAGCTATTTTAATCTTTATAGCTTTCATTACTTTTAAATCCATCTTTAAAATGTGGGATTATCCCCTTGAGTCTATGAGAAAAAGCTGTTTTCAAAATTGAAAGAAAGTGTGTTATTTCAACCTAGAGCATGGGCACATGTGAATTTTACACGACTGGGGAAGATTAACTAGGAACTGAATACAATGTAAAGGAATCTGAGAAGCAGTAGAAGATGATACTTGACCTTTTCAGGCTTCTCTGGGGATTGAAGTTAAAACAACTCCAGGTGGTCTTCAGGATCACTTGACATTTCTCATAAGTGATGGGCCAAATAAGAAAAAGCCAGAGAAAGTCAGAGTTACAAAAAAGTTTCATTTTACCAATTTATTGATATATTTATTTAAAATATTTCTTTGACTCTACAGTTAGTATATTTAAATGCCCATCTGTACTCATCACAGCAGCCATCATAGTACTTGTATTTATCAAAGTTTATCCTCAGGTTTTATTCTTTCACCCCCTTCCCCTCAAAGTTCTCAGTCAACTCCGATTTCAGCAATTGCATCCATGTTGACTACCTATACTCCAATACTTTTCCTGAGATTAAGATCCATATTTTTAACACCTGCCTTACATCTTCATTTAGACAGATAGTCAATCCCCAGGAGTCAGGTTCTCCATCTACTATTTGATATTCTCTGTACTCAACACTGTGGATACAAAGATGAAAAAACAATTGAGCCTCTTCCTGGAACATTATGGTCTAAACCACAGGTCAACAAACATTTTTTTTTCCTGAAAAAGGTCAAGTAGCCTCAATTCACAAAAGAAGCTAGAAAGGCTTTCCTAATACACAGTGACAGTGAACTGCTTCCCCAGTTTGTGCACATTTCACATTGTACAAGTGGTCCTATTTATACCACTTACCACATTTCATTATAGTCATTGCTTTGTATCAGGGGCCAGCAAACCACAGAATGCAGGCCAAATCCAGCAGTGGACTGAGCCTTAAAGGATAAATAGATTAAAATTCATTAGAAAATATGATTTTCATTTACTTTTAAGAGAGCTCCTTCTCTAAGATTAAATTTGCCAATTCTTGTAAAGGATACCACTATCCTCTTAGACTATTGGACTGGTAACAACGTACTCTTTCTTAGATGGCAACTTATGTGAATAGGTTAGTTGCTATGTCATATATACAGGTAAGTGGTTGTCTTTTTTTTTTTATGTTTAAGAAACTGAAAATATCCTTTTTGCAAAATTGTGTAAGTTGTTTTCTATCTTCTACATGGAGACTGGTATTTATATTGGGGGGCTAGTCTAGACTTTATACAATTAGTAATTTATGTTATATGGTGGTTTTATTTAAATAAATAATTCCAAATTATTCATATGCAATTTGGTGCAGGCCATGGAGGAGGCTGTGCAAATTAGGGTCTCCAACGCATGAATTTTATGGTGAATCCTATCTCCACTTCCTCCCTCTCTACTATCTTCATTAAGCTTCACTTGGGTGTCTGCTTAGACCCTTGTATTGGTCTTCTAGGGATGCCATAACAAATTACTGTAGCACAAATTGGGTGGCTTAAAACAGAACTTATTTTCTATTATTTCATGAGGACAGAAGCTGGAAATCAAGGTGCCAGTCAGGTTGGTTCCTTCTGAAGTCTCTGAGAGAGAAGCCATCTCCTGCCTGTCTTCTAGTTTCCAGTGACTACAAGTAATCCATCATGTAGCTTGGCTTATAGATCCATCATTCCAATCTCTACCTCTATTTAATGTTATTTCCTCCTCTGTCCCTCTTTGTCTTCTCCTCTTCTTATTAGAACTCTGTTCATAACATTTAGAATCTATTGTAAACTCAAAATGATTTCATTTCAAGATCCTAAATTAATACCATCTTCTAAATAAGGTTATGTTCTGAGGTTCAGGGTGGTACTGATTTTTGTGAGACACTATTCAATCCAACTTCTCTTCTATTTTGGCATGCCTTCACTTACTATTGTGTTGCCAGAATATTTTCATTATGCATAGTTCAGTCTTGTTAATTCCTTGCTCAACAATATTTATAATTTACCAGAACTCCTGAAATCAGGCATAAACACCTTCTCTTTGTATTCAATGACCTCTTTATTTTAAAGATCCAACCTTTTTTTTTTTTTTTTTTTTTAATCTGGGTGTTTTATTCTACAACTCTAAACTGTAGTTAAACTGGCTTACTGCTTTTCCCAAAACAAATGCTGGGCTTTTGTACCCCTACATCTTTTGACCATTCTTTCATCTCAAGAAGAATGCAATTCTTACCAAATCATCCCTACTGAAAAATATCTATTACTTTTAAGCCCCCAAACACGAAAATAACTTAAACAGTTAATTAACTATTTATTACCAGGAGAGTTGTAGACCACATAAATGCCTCTAGGATGCCATTTCTTCCTTTCTGAACAATTACAAAATAATGTTGTGTTTGTGTGTAGATCTTTATTGCAGATATAACACACACAGATATGATTCTAAATATTATTAAAGTCATTTCTGTACTTGTCTATTTTTTTCTTAGATTCAGATCTAGGGGGGCACAATATGGTGTCTTGATCATTTTATATCTCCTGCAGCCATTAGTGTGAAGTCTTAGAAATAACATAACACCACCATACAGAAATTATTTTTTTATGAGGGATCATGCTAAACTGGCAACATAGAACTTTAGGATTTGGGGCATGATTGTTAGTAGAGGTCTATTTGCTTGAAGATTCTGTCTAGAATAATATTCCAAAATCATTCAAAAATTTCAGGACATTATAAAGATAATAAAACATTTTGTTGACAATAACACAATTTATACTGTATAGCTAAAAGTAAATATAGTTTGTTAAGTGGATTATTGCAGACCCTCAGAGAATTGCTCCCAAGACTTTATCTCTTTAGCATCCACCATGCAATGATACCTCCTTTTGAAGGTAACAGAAATGACTACTGAATTATGGTCATTATTCCAATTAAAATCATCATGCCCTTCTTTATAAGTTACAGGCAGTACAGAAAATGAATGACCTACTTGAATGTTTATCTTTCTATTCTACTTAGAGAGACACGTCCCCTAGTAAGAGAAGGAATTTTGCATGAGAGTGGTTAATAGAATTATTCTATTGGTTGAAGTTGTAGGTAGAGTTAAGTGATGCCTATTTCTCCCAAAGATACAAAATAAAAGCAAATACGACACCCTCTCTATTTTCTTAGAGCAATATAGCCTAGATAGTCTCTGCCCACGCCTTGGTGCTCTCTTCTTGTCAGCCCTTAATTACAAAGGAACAATGCCAGGTTGGGGGTTGACAATTCGCCGACAAGCAAAATATCCTCCTGTCATACAGAGTGATTAAAAGAGTGTAGATTTTATTTAAGTACATTCTGTCTATTGAAATCAAAAAAAATAAAAGGGTAAATACAGTCCTTTTGACAGGTTTATGTCCCTCATTATCCTAGAATGTTTCTTTTATTATAATTAAAAGATTCAAAGTACAACTTTATCCAGAAAATAGAGGGACCTTAACTTTGTCCTAAGAAATAAAGAAATAGTTAACATAAACATGAATTAGCGTATAACAGCACATTACATCAGTGTTTGAAAACTGAAACGTCCATCATTCACTCCTCAATGAAAAAGAAATGTATGGATAAAATAAAAGGATACTGGGCATAATGCCATTTATCTTTTTTTCTATGAAAAGGTTTATAGTGTAACCTAGAGTAAAAAAGAGGCAAATAAACTCTAAGATCAAATTTATTTGGTTATATATGGACCAAGTTTTGACAATAAAAAGTAAAGAAATTTCCCATATAGATAGGATATGTATCTTCAAAGAAACATGGCATTGCTTTGCTGTGGCAAATGTGTTTGATTGATTTTTGATATTTTAGGAGAGAACCAACTATAGCCCTGAAAGTAGGTATGTCCTCCTTTATCTAAACTGTTTTCCTTACGAAAGGTCATGATTTCTTCTCTTTTCCCCACATTTGCAAGGCTTTGTAATATTTACCTGAACACTTCTATTAAGAATTATAAGTTTAAGCATACATAATTGGTTGGGTAAGATCAAATTCATTGGTTCCTATTTAATGTTTGGGCTTTCATCAGAGTGAAGTATAATTTTCATTGGAGAATAATAGGTAAGGAAGTATAAAAATAGGTAGGGACAAATGTACTCAACACCTCCTGCTCCCCATGGGATCTGAGAGATAATTATAATTTCTTTATTATAAGACACAGAGGCCAACTGGGCTGGAGGAACAGGTTGATTCCTCTGGCGAATTTTCTATAACTTAGAAATACTAGAAATTAGAGGTGTACCATGACAAACAGAAAAGCAAGGGGACTACCACACAGGCCATGTGTCCTTATTTCATTCAGAATCCTTTATTTAAGATGTAATTTATTTGTTTTTAGACAGAGGGGAAGGGAGAAAGAAAGAAACAAAAACATCAATGTGTGGTTGCCTCTCACGTGGCTCCAACTGTGGATCAGGCATGTGCCCTGACTGGGAATCAAATGTGCAAACCTTTGGTTCACAGCCCACCCTTAATCCACTGAGCTACACCAGCCAGGGCTCATCCAGAATCTTCAACTTTAATGTCATACCCAATTTTCCCTAACACTGTATGAGCCAGGCCCCAGAACCTATATGAGCGGAGGTGTCACTCTGCTGCCACCCTTAACCCCACTCTGTGATTCTCCATCCCTAAACTGATAGATAAATTGGGTTAAGGAGCAAAACTGCCACTCACAATATCCTCACTGAATGAGATGGATGTGATGTAGGCAGACATGACAGCAACCATGGAGGTGCTGAGAAAGTGCAAACACCCAATGCTTCACTGCGAAACTGTACTTAGTGCTGTTCAAACATATAATGTCAGTACACTCTTCAGATACCCTCAAGAGATGTCAGCAAGGGTAGGCCATGGAGAATACTTATCCTAGACTAAGTACTAAAAAACAAGAGTCACATTTCTGCTTGAGGGAGAAGAGACAGCTCCATATGAGTATTATTATTCCATCAGAGTATTATTAGGACTCTGAACACAAATTGACTAAGTCCGAGGTCCTGGAGAAGTAATAAGGCAGATGGTGCAATCTCTTACTGATGACACTTTATTCTGGAAATAGTACACTTTGAGGTGGGTATATCTATTTTAGCTCTAAGCTGCCTTTTCCTTTGTCTTCTCAGGTTCTATAAACTTGTTGGTCAGTCCATGCTAGTTTCCAAGAGTATAAAACATCCCTTATTTGAGAGAATTTATTAATAATTAAATTTTCCAGTCTATGATTCCCCCAAGATTCTCCATAATGTCAGCTAGCCTGGGCCATGTTCAGGATGTACTCACTCAACATCTGTAAATGACAGGTTTAAACCAGAATGCTATTCATAGCACCCATTTTTCAGAATCTTTCATTCAATCAGGAAGATATAATAGATGAACATTGTACCTCTCTGTAAATATATTATTTGATTATTCCACGATTATAAGAAAGCGTAATTATATTGTGATCTCTTGATTCCCTATTTTATGTCAATGAGGTGATTATATACCATTATTTTATTATGGTTCTGGTTAGAAAGATAGCTTCCTCAGGAGAGTCCAACATGAAAAATTCTCACTAGAAGTTTATCAATGCTGGACACACACAGCCCTTTTGTCCTCCTTGTCTCTGCCATTCTCCACTCCCATGGCTGCATTACAACTAAGTATTATCATTGTTCACCATTTCATAATTGTCATATCATATGTGTCTGTTTAATTTAATCAAATACTTTCTGTTTATGTATCAATAGTAGAAACAGTTAAATAAATACCAAACCATTTTTTTTTATAATACCCACCACTCTCTTCCACTTACTGAGAAAGTATGCATATGGTCTTATGGACATCATAATAAAAACACTGATTTGGAAATGACATCATATGGTTCATTTTAGTAAAATTTTTGTTGGATTCTACTTATTGAAACAGAGGTCTCATTTCTCAGAAGCTGTAAAAGTCAGAAAGATGTAATAGAAAATACCTAATGACCTTCTTGAAATGTATTATTTAATTATACCTTGAAAATCCTTTTATATTGTCACTAACTATGTTTACTTCTTTATCCACAACTAATCCAGCTATAATTACAGGTTCAGAAAAAGAATCATGATGATGAAGCTAAATAGGTTTTCTATCTGTCTCAGAAAGTTTCTTGATGTTATATGTTAGATTTTCCAGTGCCACACAAGTTTTCCCTTATCTATAGAAAAAAACCTTGAAAAGACTGAATGAAGTAAACTTAATTCAGATAGGAGACTTTTGGCACTTTTCTATTTTTCCTGGTTGATGGCTATGCACAGTATTTATTTCAAAGGACAACTATTTTAAACATATTGTGTTGGGAAATATAATTAAAAATAAAATATTCTCTGAACCCAGAAATCCTCTCCACAAAGATAATAGAGAAAGAAAACACTTTTATTATTGAATAAGCATTAAATGGGAACCTGATGTGCATCAGAGACAGTCCTCAAGGTGAATTTAAAGACAAAAAGAATACTCAGCCCCTTACACAGCCAAGCAGATACAATTCATCACATACATGTTTTCAAGATAATAACTAGTCCTCAAGAAGACTTGACTGTGTCATTGTCACACATGCCTATCCTAACTTTACCTGGTAATTATGTGACTACCTGTGTTAGCTCATGGGCTACTGGAAAAAAAATAAACTTCTCATATCTTCACTACAGGAGGTATTTTCCAAATTGGCACAAGGTACCTACCAAGTCAAACTCCTGCCCTCCTGCAGAAAGGGAGAAATAGTGATGCAACTTGCCTTAATGTTTATATTTCAAAAAGATATCCCCTAAGTCTTTGGGATGAGTGTTTCTGGGTCATAAAGATCTACCTTGTTTTCAAAAGGGTTTATATACATTTCAAAGTATGAGAAGTACTTACAAGTTTTCTCATGTAAATATTCTAAGAAATTGGGCATTCTTCACAGGGAGAATTAAGCCTCTTATTTTAACTTGTTAGTTGCCCTTGCAGTCATTTCCATAGCATCCGAAAATACCCAAACAAGAAAGGACACAATGTTCATGAATTACTCATAACTTACTGTTCTCTTTAAAACTCACTAATACCTACTATAAAGGGAGCCACTAAAAAAATAAAGACAAATGAACAAAGAGGTCCAAAGGATAGTCATTGTTTTTTAATTATTTTATTGTTGTTCAATTATGGTTATCTGCATTTACCCCCCACCACTCCCCACAACCCCAGTCCAACCCACCTCCCTCTCTTATTTCCACCTCCCCCTTGGTTTTGTCCATGTGTCCTTTGTAGTTGTTCCTGAAAATCCTTCCCCCACGTTATCCCCTCCCCCCTCCCCTCTGGTTACTCTCAGATTGTTCTTAATTTCAATGTCTCTGGTTATATTTTGCTTGCTTTTTTCTTTTGTGGATTAGGTTCCAGTTAAAGGTGAGATCATATGGTATTTGTCCCTCACTGCCTGGCTTATTTCACTTAGCATAATGCTCTCCAGTTCCATCCATGCTGTCACAAAGGGTAGGAGTTCCTTCCTTCTCTCTGCTGCATAGTATTCTAGTGGTCTGCTGAAGAGAAGCCTACTCCAGGGTGTAAAGTCCTTCCACTGTTGCAGCTCTGCCACCAAGGATGTCCTTGGACAGATTACTCAAAAGCGGTAAATGACAGGCTTAACCAGATGATTTCTGATATGTGGTTCTGTGGTCTTGCCCATAAATATATTTTACCTCCCAAATACACATGAATGCTAATCTTTCTCTGGCATCCCTAAAGAAATTGATAAGGTTATTTGTAATATTTCAATAAATATCTTTGAAATGTTTTCCTTTTCAGTTTTCTTGAAAGATACCACATATATCATTTGAAAGACAACAGAGGTCAGACTTTCTCAATAGTGCAGAACCAAATCACAGCACCTGGTTTTCATGTTTCTGACAATTTTTTCTATTATCATACAAGTATTTTTTATAGGTTATTGAGAAAAGAAAGCTCATGTTGCAAACAGGATACAGGAGAGGTAAAAAGGGAAAATTCAAAAGGTCAGTGGAGCATTGGGCAAGTATTTTCACCAGAGAAAAACAGACAATGGACCCTTTAGCAAGGCCAGAACTGTCAGTTTTGTGTATAAAACACAACTTAAAGAGAAGAATGCCCTAGAGGGACAAATCTAAATGGGAAAGGGAAAATGAAGAGAACATATCAGTTAAAATGCTCCCTGAGGGAAAAATATAAATGCAAAGATAGAAGTGATGTTTAATGGCTTTTTATAACTTTCATTTAAAAAAGGTAAAAGTGAAAAACAATTATGTCCACTTCAAGCTTTGCTTCTGACAACACAAATAATAAAATGCTTACTGGGGAGCTATTGAACACCATGATACCTTCCTGAGTTGTTTCGGTTCCCCTTGAAAATGAGGTCAGGTTACCCTGACAACTAGGAACGGTGTTCATTAAAAAAAAAAAAAAACAAAAAACAAACAAACAAAAAAAAAACAAAAACAAAAACAAAAAAACCTCAAGGTTATATAACTGAATACTGGAAAGTACCTTAAATTAGTTAAACCTTAAAGCAATTTTGCTAGCCCAGTGAGGAAAGTCATAACAGATGCCACATTGCTAACTGTATTTTCCATGGCTCCAATTTTTTTTTAATAGAATGATACTTAAGGTTGCAATTCACTAATATAGAATCCAACTTATGTATTTACTGAAATACTCAAGCATCTGTGTTCCAAAATGTATACATTCTAGTTTTCTCATCTATTTATTTATATGTATATTTAGAATTCATGTGTACATAAATAGTGCCTTCCTCATCTCTCTAGAACTACGACCTTTACTAATTCCTACTCATTCTGCAGACCTCAAGTCAAGTGTAATTTGCCTTGCCAAGACTTCCCTAACATGCAAGAAAGATTAGACTTTTCTACTATCATTCATAGTAGACTATATGCTTCTTCAAACTACTTACCAAAATTTTCAACAGCCTATTATTTATTGATTTAATGTGTGTATAATCTGGACTAGGCTATAAATTCTGTGATGGTGGTGGTTGAGTCTGTCTTTCTCACTGCTATATCTCCATTATGTAGCATAGGACTTTGTACTGGCTGAAAGAGTTAGTAGATAAATGAATAGATAAATCTAAAATTCAACTGCAAAATTTGAAATTTTGACTCTAGACTATATGTCTTTGACAAGTAAGTTAGGCTAACTACATGACTAACCTTCTGTAACAAAAACACTTAGCTCATATGAACATGAGGAGCACAAATTAATTCTAAGATGAGTTCCAATTGCTCCTAGAAGATTAAAATATTTAGCAACACATCTTCGTCTGAAAGATATTGTTAATGATCACCAATATAAATAATTCCTTAATTTTTGGTAAGACAAAAACTACATTAAATTATTCAGTGCACTATTGTTAATATAAGATCAAAGTGGTGCACACTCAGCATAGACATACTCTTCCAGAAGAATTTTAATTTTCCATTCAAAATAACCTTAGATAACTACAAAAGAGTCACATTTTCTAGAATTATCTTTATTTTGTACAGTACAAAAATGGCTACTGTCCAATAGTGTTCTCATTTGTCAATGTTGGAAAAAGTAAACATAATTTCTTCTGAGGACAAGAAGATTACCTGAGACTCCAACCACTTCAGGTGAAAATGGTCACTTGTGGCAATCCGGAGATAGACATTAACTTTAAACTATGTCACAATTTAGCATTAATTTTTGTGAATTGTTGCTACTGCCATGTTTTTGAATACTAACATAGAAATTAAAACAAAGGAAAAACACATTAGTCCATTTTTACATATATAAAAGCCAAATATAAAGATTGAGGTAAAGTCAAAGAATAATTTTAACTGTTTCTGGCAACACAGAGAAGCTTATATAGAAAAAAGGTTATTATCAGTTTCAATTTGGAAAGAAACTTTTTAAAAGATCTAGAGCATTATGTATCTCTCTACATTTTTAAATATTTATTTATACTTATTAATTTTTCATTCATACAGATAATATAGTAATTCCTCAATGTCATGCTGAATAGATTCAGCAACTTTAAGTGAAATGATATATGATATCAATTTTACTATATATATAAATATATATATAGTAAACTTACTATATACATATATGTATGTATGTGTGCATGTGTGTGCACGTGCACATGTGTGTGTGTGTGTGTAAACTAACTCCCAATAATAGACCCTTCAAGCTCCTGCAGTGAGTGTCATTTCAAGCTTTGGTGGTAAAGGGGAAGGAGGGCTTCACTCCAGTTTAGGAGAAATGGTATTTTGTGTTTTTCTTGCTACTGCCATACTTTCTGACAACGAGCAAATGTCTAGGGACATTTGGTGTTGTTCTGTCCCATCCAGTCACCCAGAGCACACAGTCCCAGGGCTTTTTCCCCACTTGCCTGATATTTCTATACTAGCTTCGGCCCAGGCACTCCAACAACTTCTAGGATAGGTCTGAACACTATCCAAGAAGGGAAGGGACAGAATGGGGGTGGAATAGGTCCTAAGTATGTCCTTCCTAAGTACATCTCTTTACCTGTAAAAAAGGCAGGGAAATCCTATAGAGTATAATTTAGAGTCCTCTTTTCATCTTTCCAGTTATGATTTCCTCACAGCTTAATAATTATTTATATTAATTTTCTATTTAAATTACTGTGTGGCTTTCCTGATTTGACCCAGGCCAATGCATAGTCCATGTACAATAAAATAAAGAACATTTAAAAACTTGCAACATTTTTTACTTTGTAAATGATTAAAATAGTTGATACGTACACATGAGGTCTGTTCAGAAAATGCACAACCATTGTTAATATAAAGAGAATGGTTTTCACAGAATCAATGTAACTTGACAGTCAAGGAGAGTGGACTGGAATGAGCATGAGTGAACAATCACAACTTCACTGTACTAGTTAGTGGGGGCAGTAGACACCATTGAGTGAGCATGTATACTGTGTGGCTATCTCATTCAAAATGAGACTAAGCGAGCAGCACAATGAATCTGCATCAATTTTGCATTAAGCTTGAACATTCCTCTGTGGAAACTATTCAGATGATTCAGAAGGCCATAGCTATGGGCAACTGGTGATTGGCAGTTTCATCATGACAACACACCTAGTGCAGAGTTTTTTGGTGAAACATCAAATTCCTCAGGTTACTCCGTCCCCTATAGGACAGATTTGGGGCCCTGCTACTTCTGACTTTTCCAAAAACTAAAATCACCTTTGAAAGGGAAGCAATTTCAGACAGTTGATGAGATTCAGGAACAAATGACAGGACAGCTGATTGTGACTGGGAGAACTGTGTGAGGTCCCAACGTGCCTACTTTAAAGAGGACTGAGGCATCGTCGTTCTGTGTACAATGTTTCTTGCATCTTGTATCTTTTTCAATAAACATCCTTATTTTTCATGGCACGTGGATGGATACTTTCTGGACAGGACTCATACATACATATGCAGATATATTGTCATGTTAAGTCATTGATCAGGAATACAGCTCATAATTCTAAATTTATAAAATAAAAACATTACAGAGATCTTTATATAAAAATGGGTGTGTCGTCTTTTTCTACTATAAAAGCAATGCTATTTAGAAGTACATTTAAAAACTACTCCTTTCATTTAAACAGCAAGTGACCCACAAGTCAGAACCTTGGTAAATATATGCCCACTGAAAACATTGAAATTCAGTTTCGAAATCTATGACCCTCAGTTATTATTCTTATCAAAAACTAGAAAGAAAGCACAGTATAAGTATTTTCTTAAAAGATATATAAAGCGGCACATTTTTATTAAAAATATACTAGCACAACTGATTTACAATGTACAGTATTTTTTAATTAGAGTGACATACTTGCTCATTAGCTATTGCACAGCAATTGTTTTCTAACCAATCTAGGACTTGGTAGTAGAAGAGAGAGCTTAAATTAGATAGAAATGTGTGTCTAAAAACCAACATTGAAATAAAACCTGCTCTTGGAAATTGAACAAGAATCTAGTGATGGAAATGCAGCCATCCAAGTGAAACATTCTTTCCAGAAATTACAATAGGGAGTACTAGGTGATAATGATTGAGACTGGTGAACAGACTGGCAGGTCATCACACTGATGACCAGGAAGACCAGCAAGAGTGCTAGGAGTTAGGTATTAAGTAACTAAATTAATTTAAGGCAGCTAATGATTCTAGAGAGGATAATAGGAATGCCAAAGAATTTAAAGAAAAGTAGCATGAATCCTGTTTCAGTGCTAAAAATTTCAAGATAGATTAGAATACAGAGTATATAAGAACATAGTGAGACTAAAATCCTGAGTGGATAATGAAAATGTTCAGAAAATCCAAACCAGGACCCAGGCATGAAATTAAACAGGAGAGAGAAACTCAATTACTTGACATTAAATATAGGATGGCTTACCTCAAAAACAACTCCAGGAAGGCGAACATGGCTACAAGAAAAGGGTAGAGTTAGCAAAAATTAACCTTAGTGTGGAAATGCTGATTTGCTGGATTAGAGCATTTAAAATCTATCTGTCTAGAATCTTTCTTGATCCTGGGGCTGGATTTACTTTTCTTAGGAGGGTGGTGTGAAATTAAATGTTTCTAGTTACAGTTATAAGGTATGACAGTGAATAAGGAAAGAGAACTAGATAGAACATTAAATCTTCATCACAGAAATAATGGATTTTTATTTTAAAGTCCACTAAGAACAGAATTCACCTGTGTTTATTATCTTTGCATGTGACCAAAATCTCTTCTATTATGAAAAACAGTAGAAGATGATGAGATAAAATGAAAGAAACAGAAAAAAAGGACTAATAAGAAACATATTTGAATTTTGCAGTTGATTATTTAACTTCTAGCTATTATATTCTACAGCAATATATAAAGAATGCACTTTTTAGGATAATGACTTGCAGTGGAAGTAAAAGGAAAACATGGATACTGTTTGTGCAGTATTCTAGCCTCCTTTCCCCATACAATTGTATGCATTTGTGCAAATCACTTTATTTCTCCTTGCCATAACTTTATCTATTAAAGATTAATCTCTTAAGAGAGAAGGTTGGTGTTCCACTTACCTATTTCTATGAAACAAATGACCAAAAAATTTAGTGATAAAAATTCTACAAGCTTACTACTGTATACCACAAATTTTTAAAATTTTATTTTTCAGTTACAGTTTGCATCAATATTATTTTGTTTTAGTTTTAGGTGTATAGAACAGTGAATGGAAATCATATACTTTACAAAGTGTTCCTCCTGTAATTCTAAGTATCCACCAGGTACCACATATAGTTATTACAATATTATTGACTATATTCTCTATGTTATTTATACTTTACATTCCCATTACTATTTCATAACTACCTATCTAAACCTCTCAATCCCTTCACCCTTTTCACCCAGTCCACCAACCTCTCTCTCCTCTGGCAACCATCAGTCTGTTCACTATATCTATGAGTTTATCTCTATTCTGTTTGTTAATTTATTGTGTTCTTTAAAGTTTGCATTTAAGTGAAATAATATGGTATTTGTCTTACTCTGCTGACTTACTTCACTTATCATAATGCTCTCTAGGTCCATCCATACTGTCACAAATGGTAAGATTTAATTCTTTTGTATGGATGAGTAATATTTCACTGTGTATTTGTACCAATACTGTTCAATGTACTCATCTGTTGATGGTCATGTAAGTTGCTTCCATTATCTTGGCTGTTGTAAACAATACTGCAATAAACATAGTGGTACTCATATTCTTTCAAAGAGGTGTTTTGGTTTTCTTTAGATATACCATATTTTTCACACTATAAGGTGCACTTCCCCCCGCCCAAAAGTGGGAGGAATAATGGTGTTTTTTTAACTTTAATTGTTGTTCCTGTACAGTTTTTTTTTCTATCACTCCTATCCCAGCCCACTGCACCAGCCCTCCCCACCTCCCTCTCATTTCTACCTCCCTAGTTTTTGTCCATGTGTCCTTTTTACTTCTTGCTCTAAACCCTTCACCTTTTCCCCTGAAATTCCTTCCATCTCCCCTCTGGTCACTGTCAGCCTGTTCTCAATTTCAGTGAACTTGGTTATATGTTGCTTGTTTGTTTGTTTTGTTGATTAGGTTCCTCTTAAAGGTGAGATCATATGGTATTTGTCTTTCACCGCCTAGCATGTTTCTCTTATCATGATACTCTCCAGTTCCACCCATGCTGTAGCAAAGGGTAGAAGATCCTACTTTCTGTCTGCTGGATAGAATTCCATTGTGTAAATGTACCATAGTTTTCTGATCCATTCATTTACTGATGGGCACCTAGATTGCTTCCAACACTTGGCTATTGTAAATTGTGCTGCTATGAACATTGGGGTACATAGGTTCTTTTGGACTGGTGTTTCAGGGTTCCTAGGATATACACCTTGCAGTGGAAATGCTGGGTCAAAAAGTAGATCCATTTTTAGTTTTCTTAGAAAATTCCATACTGCTTTCCATAGTGGTTGTACCAGTGTGTAATCCCATCAACAGTGCACTAGGGTCCCCTTTTCCCCACAACCTCTCCAACACTTGTTGTTTGTTGCTTTGTTTATGATAACCATTCTGACCAATGTGAAGTGGTATCTCATTGTGGTTTTAACTTGCATCTCTCTGATAGCTAGTGATACTGAGCATCTTTTCATGTGTCTCTGGATTCTCTGTATGTCTTCCTTGGAGAAGTGTCTGTTAAAGGCCTTTGCCCATTTTTTAATTGGGTTGCTTGTCTTCTTAGAGTGGAGTCCTGTGAGTTCTTTATATATTTTGGAGATTAAACCATTGTCTGAGGTATCATTGTCAAATATGTTTTTGCATATGGGTGGTTCTCTTTTATTTTAATACTGTTTTCTTTAGCTGTGCAGAAGCTTTTTATTTTGATGAGATCTCATTTGTTTATTCTTTCCTTTATGTCCCTTGCTTTAGGGGACATATCAGTAAAAATGTTGCTGCGTGAAATATCTGAGATTTTCCTGCCTATGTTCTCATGTAGGATTTTAATGGTGTCATGGCTTATATTTAAATCCACCTTGAATTTAATTTTCTTTATGGTGTAAGTTGGTTTTGGAGTTTCATTTTTTTTTTTTTTTTGCACGTAGCTGTCCAGTTGTCCCAACACCACTTGTTGAAGAGCCTATTTTTGCTCCATTTTATGTTGCTCCCCGCTTTGTCGAGTATTAATTAACCATAGAGTCTTGGGTTTATTTTTATGTTCTCTGTTCTGTTCCACTGGTCCATGTGCCTGTTTTTATGCCAGTTCCAGGCCTTTTGATTACAGTGGCCTTGTAATACAGTTTGGTACCAGGTATTGTGATCCCTCCTACTTTGCTCTTCTTTCTCAAAATTGCAGCAGCTATTTGGGGTTGTTTATGCTTCCATACAAATTTTTGAAGTGTTTGTTCTATGTCTGTGAAATATGCCATTGGTACTTTATTAGGTATTGCATTGAATTTGTAAATTGCTTTCAGTAGTATGGACATTTTGATGATGTTAATTCTTCTGATCCATGAAAACAGTATATGTTTTCATTTGTTTGTGTCTTCCTTGATTTCTTTCTTCACTGTTGTGTAGTTTTCTGCATATAGGTCGTTTACCTCCTTGGTTAGGTTTATTCCTAAGGATTGTATTTTTCTTTTTGCTATATTGAATGGAATTATTTTCTTGATTTCTGCTTCTGTTGTTTCACTGTTGGTATACAAAAATGCCTTTGATTTCTGGATATTGATTTTGTATCTGGCTGTTAGGCCAAATTTATTTATTAGGTTGAGCAGCTTTTGGGCCGAGTCTATAGGATTTTCTATGTACACTAACATATCATCTGAAAACAATGATAGTTTTGTTTCCTCCTTTGCAAGTTGGATGCCTTTTATTTCCTTTTCTTGTCTAATCTCTGTGGCTAAGACTTCCAATACTAAATTGAATAGAAGTGGTGAAAGTGGACAACCTTCTCTTGTCCCTGATCTTAGTGGAAAAGATTTTAGTTTTTGCCTTTTGAGTATGATGTTGGCTTTAGGTCTCTCATATATGGCCTTTATTATGTTGAGGAATGCTTCCTCTATTCCCGCTTTGCTGAGTGTTTTTATCATAAATAGGTGCTGCACCTTATAAAATGCTTTTTCCTCAGTTGTTGATATGATCATGTGATGTTCATCTTTGCTTTCATTTATGTGATGTGTTACATTTACTGATTTGTGAATTTTGAACCATCCTTGCATCCCTGGGATGAATCCAACTTGGTCATGGTATATGATCTTTTTAATGTATTGTTGCATGCAGTTTACCACTATTTTGTTGAGGATTTTAGCATCTAAGTTCATCAGCGATATTGGCCTGAAGTTTCCTTTCTTTGTTGTGTTTTTATCTAGTTTTGGGATTAGGATGATGCTGGCTTCATAAAAAGTTTGGGAGTCTTCCATCATTTTGGATTTTTTCGAATAGCATGTGAAGGGTAGGAGTTAGCTCTTCCTTAAATGCTTTGTAGAATTCTCCTGTGAAACCACCTGGTCCAGGGCTTTTGTGTGTTGGGAGATTTTGATTACTGCTTCAATTTCATCAGCTATTACTGGTCTGTTCAGGCTTTTTGCTTCTTCTTCATTGAGTTTTGGAAGATTATATTTTTCTAGAAATTTGTCCATTTCACTTAAGTTTTCAAATTTCTTGGCATATAGTTCTTCATAGTAATTTCTTACAGTCCTTTGTATTTCTGTGGTGTCAGTTGTAATCTCTCCTCTTTCATTTCTGATTGTGTTTATTTGAGTCCTCTTTTTTTTCTTGATGAGTCTGCTTATAGGCTTGTCAATTTTGTTGATCTTTTCAAAGAACCAGCTCCTGGATTCATTGATCCTTAAAATTGTGCTTTTAGTCTCTATGTCATTTAATTCTGCTCTGATCTTGGTTATTGCCATCCTTCTACTTGCTCTGGGCTGTCTTTTTTTGTTGTTCCTCAAGTCCTTGTAGGTGTAGGGTTAAGTTGTTTGTTTGAAATATTTCTATCTTTTTTAGGTTGGCCTGTATCACTATTAACTTCCTCTGAGGACTGCCTTCACTATGTTCCATAAGTTTTGGGTAGTTTGAGTTCATTATCATTTGTTTCCAGAAACTTTTTGATTGCCTTCTTAATTTCATTCTTGACTGATTCGTTATTAATAGCATGCTGTTCAGTCTCCATGATTTTGAAGGTTTTGGGTTTTCCCCCTTGGGGTTGGTTTCTAGTTTCAGTCCCTTGTGGTCGGAGAAAATGCTTGGTATGATTTCAATTTTCTTGCATTTGTTGAGGCTTGTTTTGTGTCCTATCATGTAGTCTGCCTTTGAAAATGTTCCATGTGCATTTGAAAAGAATGTGTATTTCATTTCTTTGGGATGAAGGGCTCTCTCTCTATATATATATATCAGTTAAGTCCATTTCCTCTAGAGTGTTGTTCAATGCCACAATATCTTTGTTGATATTTTGTTTGGAAGATCTGTCCATTTTTGACAGTAGGGTGTTAAAATTCCCTACTATAATTGTGTTGCTGTCAATATCTTTCTTGAAGTTCTCTAAGATTTTTTTGATGTATTTTAGTGCTCCTATGTTGGGTGCATATATATTTACAATGTTTATGTCTTCTGGGTGGATTCTTCCCTTGAGTACTTTGAAGTGATCTTCTGGGTCTCTCTTTATGGCTCTTTTTTTGAAGTCTATTTTGTCTGATATGATTATTGCTACTCCAGCTTTTTTCCTGACCATTTACTTGGAAAATTTGTTTCCAGCCCTTCACTTTGAGTCTGTGTAGGTCTTTTGTCCTGAGGTGGGTTCACTTGTTGGCAGTATATGTGTGGGTCATGCTTTGTTATCCATTCAGCTATTCTATGTCTTTTGATTGGAGCATTTAATCCATTTACATTTAAGATTATTATTGATAGGTACTGACTCATTGTCATTTTTGTACCTGTGTTGTTCCTCTCTCCCTCCCTCTCTCTCTCTCTCTCTCTCTCTCTCTCTCTCTCTCTCTCTCTCTCTCTCTTCCTTCATTTCCTTAAAGCATTTCCATTGGCATCTCTTGCAGAACTGGTTTGATAGAGGTGTATTCTTTTAGACTTCTTTTGTCTGGGAAGCTCCTTATTTGGCCTTCTATCTTGATTGAAAGCCTTGCTGGGTAAAGTAGTCTTGGTTGCAGGCCTTTGGTTCTCATTACTTGGAATGTTTCTTGCTGTTCTCTTCTCGCTTGAGTGTTTCCTTTGAGAAGCCAGCTGCTAACCTTATCGGGGCTCCCTTGTATGTTACTTCCTTTTTCTCCCTTGCTGCCTTTAAGATTCTCTCTTTGTCTTGGAATTTTGCCATTTTAATGATGATGTGTGTTAAAGTGGGCCTTCTTGGGTTCCTCTCGATTGGGACTCTCTGTGTTTCCTGGATTTTTGTGACTTTTTCTGTCATCAAATTAGGGAAGTTTTCCATCATTACTTTTTCAAATAGGTTTTCTATCCCTTACATTTCTTCTTCTCCTTCTGGTATCCCTATTATATGGATATTAATGCGTTTCATATTGTCTTGCATTTCTCTTAATCCCTCTTCAATCTTTCTGAGCCTATTTTTCCTTTTCTTGCTCTTTCTGGGTGTTTTTTTCTAGTTTGTCCTCCAACTCACTGATTCGATCTTCTGCTTCATCAATTCTGCTTTTTATTCCTTTTACTGTGTTCTTCAGTTCAGAAAATGTATTCTTCATTTCCTCTCGGCCCTCGTTGATAGTTTCTATTTCCTTGTTCATGTTGATATAGTTTGCAGTGAGTTCATCATAGCTTCCCTGTAGTTTCTGGTAGCTCAATGAGAGCTCAAGGAGCTTCCTGACAACCATTGCTTTGAACTCAATATCTGATACTTGAGTTGCCTCTGTTTCATTTATCATTTTTCTGAGGCTTCCTCCTTTCCTTTCATTTGGGAATTGTTTCTTTGTCTTCCCATTGTTTGTGAGACTTTTCTTGTTAGCCTCAGTTTCTTAAATTGATCTATTCTGGCTCTCTGGGTTTATGGTGTGAACTTCTGTGGTAAATTACCTGCGAGATTCAGTGGTGCAATCACTTTTGGGTATTCTGTTGTTCATAGCTTCCACTGTCTCAGCTTTAGGATCCAACTCTGTTTTTTTCACAGTTCCAGTTTTTTTTCATTTTTGTTTTTATTTTTGTTTCACTTGTCAGTATTTGAAAAGAAAGGAGAAAAAAATGGAAACAGAAAAAAAAAAGGAGGGAATAAGATATAAAATTGGAAAAAAGGAAGAAGTAATAAAACAAGAAAGAAGTAAAGAGAAGCAAAAGTAATTGATGGATTAAAAAAGATAAAAATAATAAAAAATAAAAATAAATATAATTAAAAAAAATCCCTCCTTCTGGTTTCAAACTTGCAAAGCTGGTTTTTCTGGTCTTGCTGGCTGAATAGGGCCAAAGGGCCATGGTATTACTTTTCTCCCTGTTCAGCACTTAGTCATCTTTGGTCTACTCTCCCCAGGGCTAGCTGGGTGCTTCTTTGCACAGGGCCTCATGGTGTGGGCTCTGGGCCTGCTGTGGAGCACTGGCTTTCCCAGAGTTTATAGGTGTGAGCTTGGGTCTCCCACAGATTGAGCACTCCCTGGGGTTTATAGGTGTGGGTTCTGGGTTTCCTACCAAGCATGCACAGTTTAGGAGTTTACAAGTGTGGTCTCTGTGGGTTACCTGGGTTGCATGCCCTCAGCCTGGGTTCACAAGAGTGAGCTCCAGGTTTCCCACAGATTGTTCACACTCCCTGGGTTTACATGCGTGGGCTCTGGTTCTCCCATGAATTACTTGCACTCCCTGGGTCGCCGGGGTGGCCTACGGGTCTTCCACAAAGCCCCTTCCTCTGGTTGCTTGTGCCTCTAGTCTCATGGGCTCCGGTGTGCACTCCACCCAGGTCTATGTGTGGGTGCTCATAGCCCCAGCGTCTTTGCCACTCAGACCTTAACTTCTCTCTCTGTGACTTCAAGCAACCAGGTCTCTTCCATTGCTGCTTAACCCTTGTTTGGCCAGGGAGCAAGTGGTTGACCCTGCTGCCTCCCTAGAGCCCTGTGGCAGACCCAGCAAGCTCCAGGTCAGGGCTTCAGCCATCCTGGTCTCCGCACTGATCCCTGGGCTTTTATTTTCCTGAAGAACTCTCCTTACTGTCTGGCTTTTCAATGTCCACTACAGTTTTTGATCTATTTTCATATACGCTGTGGTATTGTTGGCTATTTGCTCCATTCCTCTGTAGATAGGCTAGGTTTCTCCCATGTGTAGGGGAAAGTGGAATCTGCCCCCTCCTACCACGCCACTATCTTCCAGGATCAGAATAATGGTTGTCAATGCTGCTGTTGAGCTCTGTTTACAATTACATTGGTGAAATATTATGTTATTTGTGTTCTTAAATATTTTACCACATTTTTTGCTTCAAAATTGTTTGCCCTATTTTCTTCCTCTAAAACCTAGGTGTGTCTTATGGTCTGAAAAATATGGTATACCAAGAATTGGAATTACTGGTCATAGGTAGTCCATCTTGAATGTTTTGAAGAAACTCCCTGCTATTTTCTATAGTGGCTGCACCAATTTGCAATCACACCAGCATTGCACATGGGTTAGCTTTTCTACACATCCTTGGCAACACTTGTTTATTGGTTTATTGGTTTATCGATGATAGACATTCTGATAGGTGTGAGATGATATCTCATAATAGTTTTAATTTTTTTCTTTGATGATTAGTGACATTGAGCATCTTTCCATATGTCTCTTTGTCATTTGCATGTTTTCTTTGGAGAAGTGTCAATTGAGGTCCTCTGTCCACTGTTTAATTGTGTAGCTTACAAATTTTGTGGGCCAGGACTTCTGGCAGAACCCAGTTGAAAAATCTAATTATTCCAAGTGGCATAATGAAAGATATTTGATATTTAATTGTTAAATGGTCTGGATTGGAAGGTGGAAATTTCATATTTACACATATGGTGATTTGGAGGCTATATCTGAAAGGCTGAGTTCAGCTGGAATTGTCAGTGGAATACCTAAAATTGGTTTATTCAATATGGTAGCCTCGGGTGGTCAGATTTTTTACATGGGGGGTCAGGGTGTCACAGGCAGTTGTTCCAGTAAAGAAGGCAGAAGTTACATGGTGTTCTATAATGTAGTACTATTTCAGCCATACTTTACTTGTTGAAGCAGTCCCAACCATGCACATATAGAGTGAGGCAAAATTAGGTTTACAGCTTTGAGTACATGAAACACAGTTTATTCTTATATTATTATTCATTAATTATTGTATTATCTTCTATTTGAACAACTGTAAACCTGCATTTTCCCCACCCTATATTCAAGGGGCACAGTTATAGACTCGAATATCCATTAGAGAAGTTTCAAATAATTTGCTTCCATGCCTAAAACCACTATAGTCCACAAATTTATTGACCCTCTTTCATCGTGCAAGGACCACCAAAGTCTCACTGTGTTATGCTAGGAAGCGCTGGTACAAATTCCAGCATTTCATCATCTAAATCAGTTTTAGCTACAGAAGTTTCTTTTCCTTGAGTAAAGTCTCTCCTACTCAGAAGCCCTGTCAAATAGAGACAAATTACCTGTCCCCCACCCACCTAATGTCCAAAAATGGGAGCTATAGGACAACTCTAGCAAACATTTCTCTTCAGAGGGAGAAAAAATCAGAGACACAGACAATCACTGTTCTACAGTGATTCCTAAATATAGTCCTGCTGAAGTTTTCATTTCTGTAATCGAGGCTCAGTCCTAATTTTTAGGAATAATTCTATATGTCTCCTGGCTTTGGTCTTGCCCTCTAAATCCTTTCATAGAATGTAGGTTTTTCCATAAAAGACAGTTTTCATGAAATCTAGTTTTTTTTAGATTGTTTCTTGTGTATAGCCTGGGTTTTCTCAAGGCCTTCTTAATTTTTTTTCCCTTTCAATTTAGGCTAATAGTCCTCTCTACTAGTTACTTCAAGGTTCATCAGGCTTTTTCTTATTGTCCTGTTTTCAAACCAATGCCACACAGTTTAGATTTTGTAATGTACACCTCAATTTCAGGTGCTAAATTCTGTTAATCTACTGCTACATTAAAAAATAAATATACCCAAAATGTAGTAGCCTAAAATGACAATTATTCATAATTTTATGAGTCAATAATTTGGCAACATTCTAATGGGTGATTTTTCTCTTTCACGTAGCTTTGATGAAGTTGTTTAGGAGTTTTCAGCTGCCTGACGAATTAGAATGGAGGGTCCAAAACAACTTTAGTCACATGATGCTTCTTTGGGAGTTACAGGAAGCTTAAACTTGACTTCATCAACCAGAATTTATGCAGGTGACCTTTCCAGCATGGCAACCATCTCAAAGTGGTGGCATTTCTCACAGGATGCCTAAGAGCTTCAAGAAAAAAAGTACCAGCTAACACTTCTTGATGGGAGGGATAAAAATAATCTGTGGTCCTGGTTTAAATGTGACAGATTGGGCTAGGTGATTACTAACAGTCTTTTTGTTTCTAAATTATCTGTTTCAAAAACAACAATGAAGATTTAGAATGGATATGAAATAAATGAAAAAATATTTTAAGGTTTCACAAGTTACAAGCATCTAAATCTGCTAAAGCATTAAATAGTCTACATAGCATTCATCTTTCAAAAAAATTAATTCCAAAGATAACTGTAGGTGATAAAGACATTTATAGCTGAGATTGGATGGAAAATATCTAAAAATATATAACTTTATATCTGCTATAACCTCTTGTTATGAAATACTTTTTCCTGCTAAAGCCTATAAACTAAACTGGTTTATAGAGTTGTATTTTCAGCTCTTTTGATAATATGAAAAAAATTAATGACAAAGGAATTTTAATGCAATTCATTATTTATAATAAAGCTACCAAAATCAATAAATGTTATCCTCCATTTGCTATGGTTCTATGTGATACCTAAATAACAAAGCCATAAGGATGGAAATAATCTTAGAGTTTATCTTAATTAAATTCTTTCAGCCACAAATGAAAGAATTGAGCCCTAGAGAGACTCAGAAGCTTGTTCAAGGTCTCTTACCTGGTTAATGGGTAGAGTCAGGAGTTCTGTCTATGATCATGGTTTTAACCATTGCAACAGCACCTCTGAGAGGAATTCATTTCTCAAACGATATGACTATTCTCTTGCAGTTCATGCTTCCATTAATTGTCTTTAATAACTCTTTATTCACCTCTTCTACATAATTTTTAGGTCAATCTCACTGAGTTAAAACAACATTCTAGTTAGGTTGAATTACTAAAAATTTACTGTTTCATCATGTTTTAAAAAGAACAATAACAGTAACAGATAATAAGATTGTTAGCATGTTTCTAAAAATAATGAATTGGTAAAGGAAATCCATTGCTTTATTTTGTTCATTCAATATTTAAGGAAATATATATATGTATGTGTGTGAATATATATATATATAATATATATATATATATATATATATAATTTTTAGAAGTTCTCTTATAGTCTATTTGCCTTTTCCTCTAATTTGGAAATATTTTCAAAACCACTCTGAAATGGCAAGCATACCATGTGTGTTTGAATATTTCCAGTGATCAGGTGTTGATTGTTTCTGGGGAAAAATATCTTTGGTATGCAACTGTAATCCTTATTATATTCTACCTTATAATATCTGATATCTGTCTCTAAGCAATATTTTTATAGTCTTTTTGTATTTTGGTTTATATTCCATTATGAAATATGTCAACATCCCATTTTAAGATAAACATCTTCAAATATTTGAAGAAAAATATTGAATTTTGACTTTATGTTTTATAATTTAAATACATACAAATTCCTCAATTGGCAAAAATTCTAAAATAACAGGTAAACGAATGGATGAGGATGAACCACGCCTGATGCCCCCATAAGGAGACAGGGTTATGGACTACATCTGCTTTGCTTCTATTCATTTTCTCTCTATTCTTCAAACAAAGTACTCTTATCGATTATTTCTTTGATTTTTTAATTTAACTATGTTTATGCTTTGTGAATATTTATATACATTTAAAAATGGTTGTATTTATCTGACATTGTACATTAAGTAGGCAACGTGTTTTCATCCTAAATTTGAAAAAAAAAAAAAATGTTAGAATTCCATGCTGGTGATATGCTTCAAGGTACCAGATCCCACAGAATTACAAATTGCTGACAATGAAATTATTGAGAATAAACAGCTCCAAACTGGAGACAAAGTTTGCATTTGTAGGACACTTCTAATTATTCCTGATGGTTTTTTTAAAATAAGTGAGTTTCCACTATGAACTAAGAAAAATAATGTAGTGTTCTCAGAAAACATATGTAATTATCTATAAAATTATTCCTTTGAATAGGTATGTTTGCTTTGCCCACTTCCTTAGTATTATGAGCATTATGGAATCGTTTCATTTACTAAGACTTGATAATACCACCTGAGCTTTGTTTGTCCTCATGACATTATTGCAGCACTTCATGAAGATCAAAAATATAGTAGATTAGGGGATAAGTGTAGTAATAGTAACACCCTCAGTTACTTTTGTGTGTATTGTGTTTTTTGGAGTCAAGTATATTCACTATTGGTGTATGCATCTTTTATACTATTGGTTACATGCTGAAGAGTTATTTGTCTATATATCTATCATCCCTTATTAAAAAAATTCTATAAGAATAAAGGTTCTGTTTATACATCTTTGCAACTAATAAAGTTAATCTAACTAAGTGAAAAGCAGGTAATTTAACTCAAATACTGAATTTAATTTTTAATACTTTTGTATTATTTTAAATAATTTAAACAATCTGTTGCCTAGAAGTGAACATGTTATTTCACTTAAGATCTGATGGCTGCATGACACTATTGGATAATTTTCTCCATTCAAAATCTCAAGTATATAATTTTTCACTGACAGAAAGGTAGCATAAATATATAGAATTTTTAGTGTATTTTTTTAAATTTTATTTTAATTGTTGATCTTGTACAGTTTTCTGTCTTTTACCCACCACCCCAGCCCTCCCCACCTCCCTCCCATTTCCACCTCCCCATAGTTTTTGTCCATGTGTCCTTTGTACTTGTTCCTGTAAATCCTTCCCCTTTTCCCCTGAAATTCCCTCCCCTCTCCCCTCTGGTGACTGTCAGCCTGTTCTCAGTTTCAGTGTCTTTGGTTATATTATGCTTGTTTGTTTGTTTTGTTGATTAGGTTCCTGTTAAAGGTGAGATCATATGATATTTGTCTTTCACTGCCTGGCTTATTGGTGCTACATTATTCACAGTTAAGTAAAATTTTCAGACTTTATTTCCATTTTTTTCATGTCTTTCCATCATATGTTTCTCAATTTTTCTAAAAATTAAATTTAATGCCACCCATTCATTCCTGTGCATTTTTTCTTGGTATCACTTCTAGTAATATATCTATAATAGTAATAATTTTCTTTTTTATTTTATTTTATTCCCCTTAAAATATTTCTAAGTTTTAAGTCTTTCATTTGTCTTTCAATAGTTGAAACCCAAAACTATTATCTACAATCATTTCTATTAGAGATGAGTGGTCTCTTTTATTGGCCACATGTAAATTTATCTCAGCGTAGAGTTTGACTTTTTTGATTTGGCTTTGTAAGTGCTATATATATTAGATATTCTAAAATAAACATCTGATCTTGGAATACTGGGTTTTTGTTAAATGTCAGATTAGAGTGGAAAATAACATAGTAATTTGTGATTGACTTAAAACATGGGAGGCACTGTTTCTTGTTTCTGTGCTTAGATGTTTAAAGATATTCATTTCTTGTTTATCTTTCAAATGTTTACACAAAGATTTTCTTTGTAAATGCAGCCAAATATTTACTTTCCTTAAGCATGCACAGCTGATGGGCAGACAAATTACATATTCTTGTTGAGCATATGTAAAGCATACCATCTTTTCAAATCCACAGTTGCAATTCTGACATCAAATTCAATATATAAATAAATATGTGCCCAAAATATCATCTAGTTGTATAATATGTTTTGCAAGCTACTTATTTTTATAAGTACCTTTCAATGATATTTGCTGATTAGATTTTCAAGTAAAACTTACATTTTATTTTTATTTTCCATTACAGAAATATTTGTCCATTTTTATCTACCCATTACCAACTTATAATTTTCTATGAATTTTCTTTACTACCTCACCTTAAAATAAATGCAAGTTTGTTCCATTGTTGTATCCCACAATTCTATAATAATGATACCATTACTAAAATAGCTGTCCTTCTCATAACTATGGGTCATTCTTAAATTTTATTTTTTTAGCCAGTAACTATAAACTGATGGGAAAACCATTTAACACAAACTCTAACAGATAGGTAAAAATACTCTAATTGTCACTGAAACTATTCCTAAAAAGTGCAAGTGTTGCTTTAGTATGTGTTTCTTTTCTATTATTATGATCACTATCTTTGAATGATTTCACATATCTATATATTAAGAGCCTAAATAAAGCATGTGTTTATTTACATTTATTTTCATAAGTTTGGAAGACAATAATCTTCTTTAAACATAATTTCTTTTCTATGTAAAGAAAATGTTAATTAGCTACAACTCAAAGTTAGTCAGAAACTTTAGAAATAAAGCTATATTTTTATTTTAGTTAAATAAATTGACTAGAAGAGTGAGGGGTAAGCCAGAAAGCCAGGAAGTTCTTGGCACTATGATTACTCACATAAAGTAGTACTTTAAGGAAACACTTGAGTTCATATTTCACTTTTTGTTCATGTACCTCTAGTACCTGAAATGCACTAGTAACCATTCTTATTGCTCATCTATAACTGTGCTACTATTGTTTATCTCTCTGGTCTTTAAGACCCAACTCAGGTATCACTTTCTCCAAGAAGTCCTTTTATAAATCCTACAGTACTTGTGTTTTGTCTTTTATAGCATTGTCTCAATCTATTGTAATATTTCATTTAGTTTTCTATTTTTCTTTTCCCATTGTAGTATAAATACCTTCAGACCAGAATTATTATTTATTTCTGTAATCTTGTTTTTACTTCCATTTTACCCAAATTCATGTTTCTAAGCATTTTGGAGGTCGATATAGCCAATGTGAATTGTTCAAGTTCACCATGTGAATCTTGGTAATACTTTGCCCTGTCACCCTCCCTTGAATGCCTTTCTTTCTTCGGATTCTGTGATACTAGATTCTACTAGTATTCCTTTGCCTTCTATCTCTTCCTACGTATTTTCATATGCTGGATCTTCCTTTTTTAATGGGCTATAATTATTCATCCATTGGTTCATTATTCAATGAAACATGCTTCTAGGTCCTAGGGATTTAGAGTTCTAAAATAATTAAAACAAGAGTTCCTTATGACACTCTTCTAGTCACTCTCTTTACATTAACTCTACTCTCAAACATTCTCATTAGTGTTTGTGGTTTTCAATATCATAGGCATGTTAAGAACATTGGAGAAAGATCTCAATTAAAAAATTAAAGTGATCTATTCAAATTCCTATTTAATATTTTTGCATAGAAACCTCACAGTGAAGCTACCTAAAACTAAATTTATATTTCTTCCAGAAAATATTCTACCTGTTAGATATAGAATGGAATAAAGGCAATTATTTATTAATAAAATTATCTTTTAATTAAAATGAACTTGAATTACATGGAAAGACTGTCATGATGAAAAAGACTTTGAACTTGGATTCTGGTATAACTCTGCAAACTCTGTCAATAATTAAGATGTTAATCCTGGAGATTTCTCAGAATTTTATTTGAATTGCCTATAAAATACTTTACATGTTATAAAATACTTATACAAGATAACAATTTTTTGGTTTCCATGATCCTAAAGACTGTGCCATTAATATTGTAATGACATTTGGAAGAAGAACTAAAATAAAAGAACAGAATCTGTGGATCTTACTTTCTCATTCTTTCTTCCTCTTTTCTGTGCTTTGAACTTTTAATATCTCTCACTGACTTTTTTTTTTACTGTTGACACTATTACAGCTGTTCCCTATTACCAACTTTCACCCTTTTCCCACCTCCACCTAGCCCCTGCACCCCTCCTTGGCCTTCACCATACTATTGTCTGTATCCACAGGCTATGCATGTATATTCTTTGGCTAATTCTTTCACCTTCTTTTATCCAGTGCTCTCCACCCCACTACCCTCTGAGATGTGTATCCCTGTTACCTATACCCATGCTGCTGGTTTTATTTAGTTTATTTTGTTCATTAGATTCCATATCTTTTCTCCATTCTAAACCCATAGATTAAAAAAGGGGAAATGACTTGCTGCTAATTGTTGTATTCCTACTTATAGTTGTCACTATTATTAGCATTCTAAGAAGACAGGTCAACTGTTCTTCCCAGTGAAAACTTAACTTGTCATTTAACAGGAACTGTTTCCTTGAACCTACTGTTTTACATGATTTCCAAGTATGAATCCTATTTCTGATAAACTTTCAGAGGATAATATGTCATGTTTTTTTAAACTCTCAACTGATATGAAACTTACCAACACAGCGACAACTATTTTTTTCCAGTCAAAATTCACCACCATTTGAATTTTGTTTCCTCAGAAACAATTGTACTAGAAATATGTAACTTCATATTGGTCTAAAAATGAGTTATTGTGGCAGAAACAACCATATGTAGATGATGTAGGGATAAACACTAAACCAGATATACTATATGTA
The DNA here is from genome assembly GCA_039655065.1 of Glossophaga mutica. Lineage (NCBI taxonomy): Eukaryota > Metazoa > Chordata > Mammalia > Chiroptera > Phyllostomidae > Glossophaga > Glossophaga mutica. Next base: position 92,940,416 of record CM077310.1, read on the forward strand.
TGTATGTATGAATATTAGTAGCATCATTCATTAGTTTAGGAAGAAAAGGTGGTGAGGAGAAAGAACAGCTATAAGCTATGTGAAGGACAGGAAAAATTCAGCTGAAATTGAGGAACATGTGTAATGGAATGAGTGACTTAGAATCAGAGGAGCTGATAATTCATGGAGGTTAACTGGCCTGGACAGAATTGAGTATTCCTGGTTAAGGAAATTCCCAGAGCACACCCTCATCACTGAGAGCTCTCTCCAGGCAGCTAAGAATTTATATCACTTGTGAATGATTTGCAATTCTCCTAAGAAAGTGAAAATAAGCATTTTATAACTATTTATAATTAGTTCTATTATTCCTTCACTTTAAATCTAATAAGACATATTTTTTAGACTTGTAAATGAAGTCTGGGAATAATGATCGCAGGGCCTATTTCTAAATACCAAATTCCTGTGTAGTAAAGAGGCTCATAAAACCGGTTCTATTATTTTTATGATGCCATGTCTTATATTTAAGTATTTTATCCATCTTGAGTTTACACTGGTGTATGGTGTAGGTTGATGGTCTAATTTCATTTTTTTGCATGTATTTGTCCAGATTTCCCAACACCATTTATTGAAGAGATTTTTTTACTCCATTTTATGTTCCTGCCCCCTTTATCAAATATTAACTGATCGTATTGATATGGGTTTATTTCTAGGCTCTCTATTCCCTTCCATTCATCTATGCATCTGTTCTTATGCCAGTACCAGACTGTCTGGATTACCATGGCATTGTAATATACTTTGATATCAGATATTGTGATCCCTCCTACTTTGTTCTTTCTCAAAATTGTGGAGGTTATCTGGGATCATTTATGGTTCCATATAAATTTTTGAAATATTTGTCCTATATCTGTGAAATATGCCATTGGTATTTTGATAAAAATAGCATTGAATCCATAGATTGCTTTTTAGTAAGGTTATTTTAATTATGTTAATTCTCCCAATCCATGAATATGGTATATGCTTCCATATATTTGTGTCTTCCTTAATTTCTTTTTTCGGTGTTCTGAAGTTTTCTGAGTACAGGTCTTTTACCTCCTTGTTAAGTTTATTCCTAAGTATTTTATTTTTCTTGTTGCTATAGCAAATAGTGTTTTTCCCTAATTTCTGTTTCTGATATGCCATTGTTGGTATACAAAAATGCCTTTGATTTCTTATGTTGACTTTGTACCTTGCTGTTTTGCCAAATTCATTTATTAAGTCAACTAGTTTTTAAATAAATTCTATAAGGTTTTCTATAAACACTATGATGTCATCTGCAAACAATGACAGCTTTATTCCCTCCTTTCCAATTTGGATGCCTTTTATTTCTTTTTATTGTCTGATTGCTGTGGCTAGAACTTCCCATACTATGTTGAACAGAAGTGGTGAAAGTGGACACCCTTGTCTTGTTCCTTATCTTATGAGGAAAGCTGTTAGTTTTTGCCCATTGAATATGACATTGGCTGTAGGTTTCTTGTATATGGCCTTTATTATGTTGAGGAATTCTCCCTCTATTCCCATTTTGCTGAGTGTTTTAACATAAATGGGTGCTGATTTTATCAAATGCTTTTCCAGCATATATTGATATGACCATGTTTTTTTTTTCTTTTGTATTGTTTATGTGGTGTATTATATTGTAACATCCTTCCATCCCTAAGATGAATCAAAAAAATCATCCTAGTGTGATGTGGCACCATAAAAATCCTAGAGGGAAAAATAGGCAGGAAATTTTCAGGTATACCACACAGCAATATTTTCACTGATACATCCCCTAGGGCAAGGGATATAAAGGAAAGAATAAGTAAATGGCACTGTATCAAATTAAAAAGCTTCTGAACAGCTAAATTAAAAAAAACAGCAAAATGAAAAAGGACTCCACCATATAGGAAAACATATTTGCCAAAGATACCTCAGACAAGGATTTGATCTCCAAATTATTTAAAGAATTCACATGACTCCACACCAGGAAGATGAGCAATCCAATTTAAAAAATGGGCAAAAAGCCTGAACAGACATTTTTCCAAGGAGAACACACAGAGGACCCATAGACATATCAAAAAGTGCTTAACTCCACTAGCCATTAGAGAGAGGCAAATTAAAATGATAGCGAGATACTATATCACACTGGTCAGAATGTCCATCATTAACAAATCAACAAGCAAGAAGTGCTGGTGAGGTTGTGGAGAAAAGGAACTCTAGTACACTCTTGATAGGAATGCAGACTGGTGCGGTCACTATGGAAAACAGTATAGAATTTCCTCAGAAAAATAAAGATGGGACTGCTTTTTGATACAGTGATCCCACTGCTGGGACTATACCCTAAGTATCTTGAAACACCAATTCAGAAGAACCTATGCACCCCAATGTTCATAGCAGCATTATTTACAATAGCTAAGTGCTGGAAACAGCCTAAGTGCTCATCAGTAAATGAGTGGATCAAAAAACTATGTTTACCATACTAAAAAGCTATGGTATGTTTACCAAAAACACAATGGAATACTATAGCAGAAAGAAAGAACTCCTACCCTTCAACAACATGGATGGAACTGGAGAGAATTATGCTAAGTGAAAGATAAATACCATATGTTCTCACCTATAAGTGGAACCTAATCAACAAAACAGACAAATGAGTACAGTAGAACCAGAGACTTGGAAATAATGAACCAACTGACAGTGACCAGAGGCAAGGGGAGAAGGGGATAAGAGGGAAAGAAGGGGAAGGGACAAGCAATGGAACACCAAGAATTGGTCATAAAAAAATTAAACATCATATGCAATATTTAGAAGTTTTTCAATAAAATATATTTTGAAATAAAAGAATATTTAAGTGGTTTTAGATCTTCATTTCTAAAAAAAATTGCCATGCTGTTTTAAAAACAAAATAAATAGTTAAGATGATTATTTATAAATTCAGATAAAAGCCATAAATACCTTATGAAAGGAAAAAAGAATGCTGGGTTTAAAATAAAAAAAAAATAAGCAACCAGTATTCTCATCATGGCTATTTTCCTTGATAGAAAAATGTTCTGAGCCCTGGCTGGTATAGCTCAGTGGATTGAGCGCGGGCTGCGAACCAAAGGGTCGCAGGTTCGATTCCCAGTCAGGGCACATGCCTGGGTTGCAGGCCAGGCCCCTAGCGGGGGCCACGTGAGAGGCAACCGTACATTGATATTTCTCTCCCTCTCTTTCTCCCTCCCTTCCCCTCTCTAAAGATAAATAAATAAATAAATAAAATCTTTAAAAAAAAAAAAAAAAAAGAAAAATGTTCTGAGATGCCATGACCTTTTATTAATTTCAGGTGTTCTCATCTATTAAATTCTAATAATAAAGGTGGCATTAACCACACAGTATTTTGTTATGGGATTTTAATTATATTAGTATATTAGATACCTAAGCAATGCAAAAACATTAGAGATTCATCAAGTCAAAATTAACATTGTCATCTTCCTTCAGTTTCCAAAGTGGTCCAAAATCAGCTGCCCCCCCTCACACAATCTTCTTTCACTGTTTTACAGCCTTTTTTTTTATTTTTCAGAAATTACCATACATAAGAATGAATGTACCTTGGAAGTTCTGAAGGATGATATGCTACATTATTATAGTCATTTGTCCACCTGAAATATTTATTGAACAATTGTGTTTGGGTTTTCTTTTGCTTTTAAACAGAAATGGGAAAACCAAAGAAATTTCTCAATTTCCTGTTACCCAGTTTGTATGTGCTAAATTAATATTTCCAAATATATATTTCTGCTCGTTAAGTAATAGATAGAAACAGTACTCTAGAAAAGACATGCCAGATCTTTCAAGTTGTAGACAATAGAGCTATTAACTGATATTTAACAAATACATTGCTATGTTTCCGTTTTGTCTCTGAATTTTAGAGTTTCCAATTACAATTTTAAATCTTGAAAGTAATATGATTTCTCAATTATTAAAACAGACTTCCTCTGTTTATTGCATAAATTTGAACCTTAACTGTAGTAAATGAAAGTTCTTCAGACAACATTTTTAAAGAGCACTTATTTCTTTTTATTTATTTATTATTTTTATTTATTTTTCAATTTTTTTATGGTTGTTCAAGTACTGTTGTGTCCATTTTCCCTCCACCTCTCCAACCTACCCCAGCCATCCCCACCTCCCACCTCAATCATACCATTCTTTGACTTTGTCCATGTGTCCTTTATACATGACACTTTCTAAAGACGCCTTTTAAAAAAACCTACGTAGACAAAAGTTTTTAATACATAGTACTGTTTTCTCTCTATCACATAGCATAACTAAAACCTTCAAGTGACTGGAGGAAAGTAAGAAGATATTTATATATAGTTATATATATGTATATATATACACATATATGTGTATATATATACACACATATACACACATATTACATGATTATCCACATGTGCATATACACACATATATAATTTAGAGCGCATAGTATGCAGGGTATAATATGTGTAATATGATGTAAGCCTTTATGTATAAAAACCTATTAGTTTAAACTACCATAGGCAGAAACTAATAATTGCAGAGATCCTAAAATTAACCTAGGTTATTTATTCTTGTAACCAGCTCTCATAAGCTTAAAGTCTTCAGAAAAGATTGAGTCTACCTAAAGATTAATTCCCTTTTAAGTTGGACTTATATTACCATGTGAACATTAAGTACTTAACACTACAAATGATTTTTGTGCCCTCTGTAAAGCTTCAATAATATATAGTTGTTTTCTATTTGATCCAGTCACAAAACTGAATTTAAGGTAATTAAAAATATGTGCACTTGAGAAATTTAGGTTCTGTGAGGTTAACCAAATCACTTATGTAATATTTTGCAAAGTAAAGGAACTCTGCATAATTAACTAGTCAACATAAAGTTAAAAATGTTCTTGTAATGCTTGTATTCTTGTTAAATGTCTTCCATGAACTATAAAATCTGCCAGCAGTTATTATGTAGAACACTAACAGTGTTCTCATACCTGTATTATTAGTGGTCAAAAATTCAAGAGAGACTTGAAAATGAAGGGATGAAAGAAGAGAAAGATATAAAACAAAATCCCTGAGGCCTGTTCCTCTTAAGATTTGGATAACAATTATGCCCAATGAAATTTTAAAAATCATAGATGCTATTGAGGATATATTCAACTCTCCCACTCCAGAAAGAAAGAAAGGAAAAAAGAAAAAGAAGGGAAGAGAAAGAAAGAGAGAAAGAAAGAAAGAAAGAAAGAAAGAAAGAAAGAAAGAAAGAAAGAAAGAAAGAAAGAAAGGAAAGAGAAGGAAGGAGAGAGGGAAGGGAGGAGGGAGGGAGGAAGGCAGGAAATAGAGAAAAAAGACAAGGAGGGGGAAAAGAAGAAAGGGAGGGAGGGAGGTAGAGAAAAAGAGAGAGTTTCTTTTCATTTACTAAAATATAAACATTTGAATTTTTAGAAACTTGAAAATCAGAAACTGTCTCTGGAAAAGTTTTTTACAATGCAAATAAAGAACTCCCAATCAGAAAGCTGGGTACTTACCCATGCATTGTGTTTAGCTGATGACTTAGTTAAGCTGAGAAAATATTAGTGAAGGCTTAAGAAACAAATGGAGAAAGCTCAGAGAAATGCTTAAAATTTCTGTTCTCTAATGTATATTATAGGTACATGTGTATATATGTGTATAAGAAATTCACACATATATAGAAACAGCTGATATCTATATTGGTAGATCTCTATATAATATTTGTATTTACACACACATATCAGATATTTCAAGTACACATATTTTTAATTAGCCTCTTACATTCAGTTTTATAACTAGATCAAATCAGAAAAATGTATGTGTGTGTGTGTGTATCAGATAAACATTATGTAAGAAAGCAGATGTCTGTTTAAATTACAAAAGTGCCAGTTGTGATTTTTGTGTATGGTTCAGCATTACATTGTTTTCTCTCAGTCAATGGTATGTTGGTCTGGCTGTGAGCCCAGGTCTCTCACCAAATTATTAACCCAGACAAGCACAGTACCATCTGGTAGGGTTTCAGGTAGGAATACATAAAAATATCCACTAATTTATGCATTTAATCCTTAAAGCATATTATTACAAAAAATGACATTTTTTTCAGTAATGGAACCTCCTGCAAATAAATGAACTAGATAACATTTCACTCATCTTTTGTAGAAGAATAAAAAAATAAATAAAATCTAGGAATAGGTGCTTCTTTCATGCAGTGAAAAATTTGAAAGTAATCCACCACTGATGATAGTTTAGTATTAAGCAGAAAGGCACTACTGAGCCAGAACTGTGGTGAATCTGAGAAACAGTCATCCAAAAAGATTTTATGGTCTTTGACATTCATTTTGTAACAGGGTGCAGTCAGGGGGACCCCAAATAGGGATTTGTAATGGGGTCCAGAACTCAGGGTGACCAGGAAATATTTAAAAATATAGGATGTCCTCACCCCCACAAGTGCACATGGAGCTGGGCCATTGAGAGTTGTTTTGCATAGCAACAGTTTTGCAACTAACCTCTGGCATGGTCATTTAACATATCTATAAGTTTTAACTAGTTTCATGAATATGTTAAATAGCCGTGGTCATACTTTGAGTCAGGGAGATGGGAGTGACTTCAACCCATGATGTAGCTGGGTGGCAGCACCCCTGGTTACAGAGCTTGCCTGAGAGCTTGGAGTAGGAGGGACCATGTGGCTTTGGGGCTCCCTTTGCCACTCAGGTAGGAAGCTGGGAAGCAAGATGTAACAACGATGTGTTGGGAACTCCCCTGCCTGGTTTCAGAAGCTGTAATTCCCTGCGGCTAAGGCTGAGTAAAAAGACCTTGGGACCATAAGCCATTAAGGAGACAAAACTTATCTTCCTTGTAGGGGCAGCACCTCTGTCCCCTTTTCCCTTCACCTTGATTGGCACCAGATGGATGACTGGATAGCCAATGACGGGTAAGATTCCTGAAAGGAGGGATGACCTAAGACAGGCATCTTTATGTAGGGGCCCTCAGGGAAGGATTCGGGGGGCTATAGGAAAAGGGCGTGATGGACTCTTGCCCCTCGGCTTTGACATAGCCTGAGTTCTCATTCTGCCTGCAAGAAGTCTCCTAATCTCTTGGCTGCCTTACTCCCCCTACCCGAATTAAGCCTGAAACAGTGTCTTAAGCCTGAAACAATGCTAGAGGTGGGTAAGGCTCTGTGCTGGAAAGGGAGGGTTCCCCAGGGCAATCAGTACTGAGAAAGAATGCATAAACTTCTATGAAACCTTCTTTGTTAATACCCTCAGTTTAAATGATAAGGGTCCAAGCGTGAAATGAGCTTGTTTCTCCAAAATTTTATGTCCCTTTAGCTATCTGACAGTGACTCAAAATAAGCCCCCATAGTTCTTTGAATGTAATCTATTGTTTGATCATTACTGCCTGACAGTAATTGATGAGCTTTACGTAAACAGCCTGTATTCCTATGCAAATTAAACCCAATAACAGCCCATTAAGGAACAGGATCCTAGTCCTTCTCCTTTGAGAGTTTGGCCACCTTTCCTGCCCAAGCAGATCCTGTCTTGGTAGACTTATTCTCATCTGTGGCAGATTGAGGGGGGGGGGGGGCGTTGGTGCATGGAGGGCCCCATGGGCAGAGCCCTGCCCTCCCGCCACCCAGCAATGCAGAGCTCTCTCTTAGCAATTTGGAAGAATGCAGGAGAGATGCTGCAGGAAGGAAAGGGGTAAAAAGACTCTTGCTGGTGGGCCATGAGAAGGTGCCACATGGGTTTGGACTAAGAACTGTAGATTGAGGTGGTAACACAGCTGATGGTGCTGAGAACTGAGGGAGGCCAGCCAGCCAAGCACAGATTACTGGATAGAATCGGGGGCCACCTGAGCCACAGACTTCTATCCCAGACGGAGCAGAGGGGGACGGAACGACTGTGTGCATTTGTGGGTATTCTAAGAGACTTTGGGAACTCAATGAAGACATTAAGTCTGTACAACCTTTGAATAAATAATTCCTTTCCTTTTTACCAATCTCTGGCATTGAGAGATGTCATTTCCTGGTGGCGTGCAAGGTGGACGTAGTACAGGGGACCTCAGGAGAAAAAGGGAAGGGTCCATTTGGTAATAGTGTATCATTCATGCTCCCATGGGTCTGTTCTGTAATAATTTCACAATAAAACAATGAAAAATAACATTTTTCTACAAAGCATTTATTTGTTTATCAGTTTTGAAAGGTCATCTGCATAAATCTCCCCTGCCTTTTTCTTTTTGTTATCTACAACATAAATAAGCATTAATTTCTTTTTCTTAGTTCACATAAGAGAAAGCCTGATTCTATGTGATGATAATACTTTCATGTTGTGTTCCATTCCTAAAACTATCTCACGTATTAAGCATCAATATTATAATGTTCAGTAAAAATATTTTTTAAATTTTATATATTTCTAGAATAATTGTTCACCTTACATATGTTGAATTTACCTCATTCACTGAAGACTTGAGCATAACTGAGAACTAAGATTAATTAGGTCCAAAGTCATGAAAAGTGCCTCATTTTTTAAAATTAAAGAAAATAAATTTATTGAGATGACATTGAAGAATAGATAGGTTTCAAGTGTACATTTCTATAGTATATGATCTGTATATTGTATTGTGTGCCCCCACCCAAAGTCAGATCATCTTCCTTCACTATTTACTTGACCCCCTTTAAACCTTACCTCTTTGCCCTCTAATAACAACCATACTGTTGTCTGTGTCTATGAATTTCCGTATTATACCCCACATCTGAGTAAAATCATATGGTTCTTAGCTTTTTCTTTTCTTTTCTTTTTTTAAATTTTATTTTATTTTAATTGTTGTTCAAGTACAGTTTTCTGCCTTTTACCCCCATCCCAGCCCACTCCCCAGCCCTCTCCACCTCCCTCCCATATCCACCCCCCTTGTTATTGTCCAAGTGCCCTTTATACTTGTTCCTGAAAACCCTTCCCCTTTTCCCCTGAAATTCTCTCCCCTCTCCTCTCTGGTCACTGTCAGCCTCTTCTCCCTTTCAATGTCTTTGGCTATATTTTGCTTATTTGTTTGTTTTGTTGATTAGGTTCCTGTTAAAGGTGAGATCATATGGTATTTGTCTTTCACCGCCTGGCTTATTTCACTTAGTATGATGCTTTCCAGTTCCATCCATGCTGTTGCAAAGGGTAGGAGCTCCTTCCTTCTTTCTGCTGCATAGAATTCCATTGTGTAAATGTACCACAGTTTTTTGATTCACATTTACTGATGGGCACCTAGGTTGCTTCCAACACTTGGCTATTGTAAATTGTGCTGCTATGAACACTGGGGTGCATAGATTCTTTTGGATTGGTGTTTTAGGGTTCTTAGAGTATATTCCTAGTAGTGGAATTGCTGGGTCAAAAGGCAGATCCATTTTTAGTTTTCTGAGGAAATTCCATAGTGTTTTCCACAGTGGTTGTACCAGTTTGCAATCCTACCAACAGTGCACTAGGGTTCCTTTTTCTCCACAACCTCCCCAAAACGTGTTGTTTGTTGCTTTATGATGGTTATTTTGACTAGTGTGTAGTGGCATCTCATTGTGGTTTTAATTTGCATCATTCTTAGCTTTTTCTGACTGAGTTATTTCACTTAGCATGATATTCTCAAGATCTATCCATGTAGTCACAAATGGCAGTATTTCATCTTTTCTTATGGCTGAGTAGTATTCTGTTGTACATACATACCACATCTTTCTTTATTCAATCATCTATAGAAGGGCGCTTTAGTTGTCTTCATGTCTTGGTCACTGTGAATAAAGCCGCAATGAAGATAGGAGTGCACATATCTTTGTGAACAAATGTCTTCAAATATGGGTGGGGGGTAGATATCCAGCAGACAGGTTGCTGGGTCATATGGTAACTCTATTCTTAATTTTTTGAGGAACTTCCATACTAGATTCCATAGAGGCTGTACCAATTTACATTCTCAAGCAGTGAATGAGGGCACCTTTTTCTCCACAACCTCTCCAGCACTTGGTAATACTTGTTGATATTGGCCATCCTAACAGGTTTGAGGTGGTGTCTTGTAGTTTTGATCTGCATTTCTCTAATAGTTAGTGCAGTTGAGCATCTTTTCACATACCCGTTGGTCATTTGTTTGTCTTGGAGGAAGTGATTATTCTGTCCTCTGCCCATTTTTTTTAATTGGATAGTTTATTTGGTGTTGAGCTGTATGAGTTCTTTATATATTTTGGATATTAATTCCTTGTTGAAGATGTTGTTTGAAAATATCTTTTCCCAATAGGTTGCTTGCCATTTTGTTGTGTTGGCAGTTTCGTTTGCTGTGTAGAAGCTTTATAGTTTGATGTAGTCATTTATTTTTGCCTATACTTTCCTTGCCTTTGGGGTCAAATTTATAAAATGTCCCCTTCAAAGGTCCATAATTTTAGTACCTATGTTTTCTTCTACATATTTTATTGTTTCAGATCTTATATTTAGATCTCTGATCCATCTTGAGTAAATTTTTGTACATAGGACAAACCGTAGTCTAGTTTCATTCCTTTGCATATGGATTTCAAATTTTCCTAGCACCATTTATTGAACAGGCGTTCTTTTCTCCACTGTATGTTTTTGGCTCTTTTCAAAAAAACAAAAACAAACAAATCATTTTCTTCATTTTTTTTTAATTTCACTTTGTTTATAAAGATACCTTCATTAAGGATTTTCAGTAAAATGTTATTTTTTTATGTTTTGTGAAATACATATAGCAACTAAAAATATATGATGTGACTGGTGGATAAGGAACACATTAATAAATAAACCTTGTATGTTGATCTTATAAATACCTCTTTGGCTATAATTTAAAAAAATCCACTGACCTTATTTTTTTAAAGCCCTTGTAGTTTACAGCACGGTCAACACCACATTACTGTTATAGGTTAAAAAATGTTACAACTAGATTATGTTGCTGCTTACTCTAATGAATTCCTTTGGAAAAGATATGAGATAGAAATGCCTCAGACAAAAATTCATCTTCTAATAGGTCATGATATAGCAAGACTTCCGTGCATTTACACATTAATTTTTTAGCTTATTGTCTCCTTTATTTGCCAAACTGAAGTGTTTTCCCCCCAAAACCCATCATAATGCTGTAGTTTTAAGAATCACAGTCTGAATGAATATTTGACTTGTTAGAAACAATAGTCTGTGTACATTTTTAGCCATTCAAACTTTTCTTTAACTCATCGCATTCCTGAAATACAGTGCTTGCTGTGGCGCCCATCCTTGGGGACTATATATTTTGTCTGTGGATGCCCCCTCGCGAATCTACCTTTCTAACTCTCACTTCGATGTTTCCCTCAAGTTTTCTAATGGAGCTTAGAGCTTATAGACAGTATCTTTGATCTCAGAAACTTAAACAAGTTCTTTCTTTTTAAAAATTACTAATAAAACCCCTCAAAAATTGATAGTTAAAAGATTCATTGAAACGTTATATTTGATAAATAAATGTTTTAACCTTCCCACAAATAAATGTTTTAACTTTCTTTGAAAACATATAAAGGCTTTTGATACTTAGAAAACACAAACATGTCAAAATTGAGAATTTATATTTATTATAATTCCTACATAGAAATCATATTATTTAATAATTGCTGTTTTTTAATTGATTTGGCTGTAAGTGACTATATTAACAGAACTTATGTCTACATTTTCTGAAGTATAAAGATATTTTAGGAGAGATACATGTTAAGTTTAATAAAATTTTAGAAAATTCCAATTCATTACTAAGTCCTTTCTGAGATACTCTTCTTGCTGCCATCCTTAATTATATATTTCACCAATTGATAGAACGTGGAATGTTAAATTGTTAAGGGTCCCAGAATTGAGATTAGCATTGCAGACAGGAATGGTAAAAGACAAAGTTATGGTAACAGTTGTTCAAATGTTTAAATCAGAAATTTAAGCAGGCCGGCTTTTTAGAACTAAATTTAATCCCTTAAGGAAATGCAGTTACAAAACACTGACAGATTCCCCCCTCTTTTTAATGAGCTACAAATGAGTTACTAGTTTAGAATGAAAATAGTTTGGGATAAGAAATACACATTTTGGTGTTGTAAATTGAGACATATTTTATAATCCATTCCCCATAATTCGGTCTACTGTGATACTTACTTAGAAATCTATTCATAAATTAGATAATATATCTACTTGCTGTATTACAAAATTTAATCTGTTGTAAGAATATAAAATAATTTCTATTTTGAAGCAAATGCTTCTCTCTGACTTAATATTAGCAAGACTTATTAGGGCAAGGAATGTTTCTCAGTATCTGGAAGGAAGGCAACTAACTAGAGTTGCAGATTCTGGACCTATATTTCATTGCTATAAAGGTGTTTACCATTATCCAGACAAATCATAACATTGAATACTTTACGCATTTTATACTGTACATTATTATATGCACACATCACTGTAAAATAATACTTTTATTTTAAGCCCATTGTTATACTTTTATAATTTTTAGTAAAACATATCTAAAAAATAAATTTAAAAGGAGCTTTGGTTTGGTTAAAGGGGCTTGTAGCTAAAATTAGTTTTCATTATTGGCTCTCAATACAGGTTTGGATTTGTTAGGCACAGTCCCTTTTTGTATTTCTTTGATTTTACTTTGCTTTGGGGTTGGACAGTTTTCTAATTTCTAAATTTATTTGTTGGCTAAAGTAACATTTAATGAATATTAGGCCACTGAAGAAAGAGAAGAAATGATGTTTTAATTCTCTCTTAGAATTCACAGAAAATAAATTAGTCCAAATTAGTAGGAACTCAGTTACTATTTAAAAATAAATATTTTCCAATATATAAAGACAAATATGCTTAGAGATTATGGTGTCTTTTGGCATGTCATTAGTTTTAGTGTGACCCTTTGGTGTAACCTCTGGCAATCTTAGTCAAGTGGATTCCTCTACTGTTGAAATGACACCAGGACATATTCTGCAGCTCAGAGGTTGATTACATGAATTATTTCAGTATTAAGTCAGAATGGGAAAAATGGAGTAATAAAAATACTGGAAGCATGTAATTGATAGTATGGCTTATTCGCTATGGTAGAAAACCTTAGATATTTTTTCCCACTATTAAAAAAATATATAAATGTAGTAAAATAAATAAAACAAGTATATAGTTTTATGAGTTTCTATAAGGCAAACACTCTTATAACCAGATGAAAAAAATAGGAATTTTGGAGAAGTCAAAGAATTTATAGGTATGACCCATGGACATGATCTAAAGGTGGGGGGAGTGCTAAATGAAGGTGGGTGCGGGGTGGAAGGGAATAAAGGGGAGAAAAAAATGGGACAACTATAATAGCATAATCAATAAATTACACTTAAAAATAGGAATTTTTAGGTAATTTCAGAACACTCTCTATGTGATCCATTCTAGTTATAGTCTCTGTTAAAGTTAGAATCCATATATATTATATATGATAAAAATACATAGACACATAGATATATAAATCAATATACATACATAAAAATACATTTATATGTTAAAAACAGTATGGTTTCATTTGGCAACTAATCATTCACAGTCAGAACTAGACGGCTTTTGTTTAACCACTTTTTATTATTCCATATACTTTTCCATTTTTCTATATGAGAATTCTGATTTAAAGGACAGAAGAAATGGTATAATTAGAAAGTTCTGTAATTAATCATTTTCTTTATATTATACACATAACATCTTAGAATTATAGAATCTATTACAAAGACCACAGCTTTTAGTTTTGATTATTGCCCTCTTTTAAGAAAACATGATCTCCCATATAAAAAATCTTTACATAAACCAATAAACATGCTACATATCACCAATTTTTAGGTTTTCTTTGAATCTCTAGTAAGATTATTATAGTTTGCAATATATAAATTCTGCTTTTCTTTATCTCTCTTTTATTGTATTGATGGTATTATAAACTATATTTGTTTTAGTTTATTTTTAATATTTTAATGCTAAAATGTGGAAATACAATTGATTTATATACATTAATGTAGTATTTTATGATTTTGCTGAATTTGATATTGAGTCCTAGTAGATTTTCTTTACTTTTTTATGTTTATGCTATTACAATTGTCACAAATTTCCCCCCTTTGCCACCCTCTACTCAGAACCCCCCTTCTTTCAGGCAATTCCCACCCGGTTGCTCATATTCATGGGTGATGCATACATGTTCTTTGGCTACTCTATTCCCTATGCTATACTTTACATCCCCATGACTATTCTGTAGCTACCAGTTTGTATTTTTTAATGTCTATATTTTTTTTGCCTGTCCCCACAACACCTTTCCCAAAATGGCAAACATCAAAAATTTCTCTGTATCTATGATTTTTTTCTCTTCTGCTTATTCATTTATTTTGCCTTTTTAGATTCAATTGTTGATAGATATATTTATTACTACTTTATAGATTGTATTTTTGATCTTCCCATTCTTTTTAAAGAACTTTTAACATTCTGTATAATAATGGTTTGGTGATAATGAACTTACTTAGCATTTTTTCCCTGTCTTGGAAGCTTTTTATCTGTTCTGCAATTCTAAATGATAGCTTTGCTGGATGGAGGCTGGATAGCTTTTGCTGGATTTGCTTGGTTTTAGGTCCTTGTTTTTCATCACTTTGAATATTTCTTGCCAATCCTTTCTACCCTGCAAAGTTTCTTTTGAAAAATCAGCTGATAGTCTTATGGCAACTCCCTTGTGAGTAACTAACTGCTTTTCTCTTATGGCTTTTAAGATTCCCTCTTTGCCTTTAATCTTTGGCATTTTAACTATGTGCCTTGGTGTAGGCTTCTTTGGGTCCATCTTATCTGGGACTTCCTCTGCTTCCTGGTCTTATCTGTCTATTTCCTTCACCAAATGAGGGAAGGATTCTGTCATTTTTTTTTTTAATAGGTTTCCATTTTTTGCTCTCTTTCTTCTCCTTCCACATCACCATGATGCAAATTTTGGTACACTTGAAGTTGTCCCAGAGGCTCCTTAAACTATCCTCATTTCTTTTGGATTCGTTTTTCTCTTGTTATTCTGAATGGGTGTTTTTCTTCCTTATATTCTAAATCTCTGATTTGATTAATGGCTCCATTCCCTCTACTGTTGAGTCCCTGAAAATTGTTCTCCATTCAGGTTAATGTATCCTTCATTTTTGACTGGATTTTTTATGGTTTCCATTACTTTTTTATGTTGTTGAGGTCCTAAGTTCACTGAGCATCTTTATAACTAGTGTTTTAAAATCTGTCTCTAGAGAACAGTTTGTTTCCATTGTGTTTAGTTCTCCCTTTGGAATTTTGCTTTGTTCCTTTATTTGGGCCATGTTTCATTGACTGCTTATTTTGGCATGTGCCTGTGTTTGGTTTCATGTATTTGGTAGAGCTATAACGACTCCCTGGCTTGGAAGAGTGCCCTGATGTAGTAAATGTCCCATAGGTTTCAGTAGCACAGTCTCCTTAATCACCCAAGCTGGGTACTCAAAGTGAAACTACTGTGTGGGCTGTGTACACACCACTCCTGCAGCTGAGACTGATTTTTAGTGGCCAGTCAATCAGAGGGATTTACCCAGGCCAATCAGCTGCGAGGACTGGCAGTGACCACTGACCACCAACCTCTGAACACCATGGAGGATCAGCTGTGCGGGGCTCCACTCCACAAAGCAGACCTTACTTCAGCAGAGCTCTGGGGCCCAATGAATTCACCCCTTGAGTGTGTCGCTTGTGGAGGTGGTTGAGTGGTGGTACTCTAACATGACCTGTAGCTATCCACTGGGTGTGCAGTCTTTGGGGCCTCCTGGGAGGTTAATGCCAAGGTCAGCCACCCCTGTGTTCTGCCTTTGGCCATCCAGATAAGCTACAAAGCAATCTGCAGATGGCTCCTATTTGTGCTGGCCTTGGAGTTGCCCAAATGAGTCCAAGCTGTAAACCAAGGCTAGCTACTGCTACTGGGCCTGGGGCCACTTAAAAATAGGCATGGGGCATACTGAGGCCAGATGCTGTTTGTTTGAGAGAAGTTAGGAAGATCTGTATCATGAACAAAGACTAGCCATTTGGAAAAGCCACTGGAAATAGCCTGTGTGGGCCCAAAAGTTGGGTAGGGAAGAGCCTCAGGGAATCAGCTGGTCAGGGCAACCAGTATGAGCCAGGTTGATGGAGTTTCAGATAAGGCACCCACCTGTGTACTCCGTGGTTCCTTGGGGTGGGAAGAGTGCTCAGAAAAGGAACAATGGCCTCTGCTTGTGGGTGGTCCATGTTCAGGGTGCCAGATGTGGGGGACCCCTGTCCTGGGTGCCAGATGTGGGGGGGGGGCGCTCTGCCTGCAGAGCCCCATCCCTCCGTCATAGATGAAAATAAAACTACCAAGACATGATCTGCTTGGGGAGGAGAGGTGGACAAATTCTAGAGGAGAATGACCCAGAGCCCCTTCCTCACTAGGCTTTTATTGGGCTCAAATACACAGGAATACCGGTATGTCAGTCTGCAAGAATCAAACAATGGTTAACATGTCAAAGAAATCTGAGGGCTTAATCTGAGTCAGTGTCTGTCCAGAAAGGGGGTTGCAAAACTTTGGGAGACATACTGATTTCCTCCTCGGACCCTTATCATTTAAATGAGTGCACTCTTAGTAAAGCAGGTTTCACAGGACTTTAGGAATTCTTTCTTATGCCCGATCACCCAGGGAGCCGTCCTGGCTGGCACAGGGCTGCACCGCTTGCCCTCACAGTTTCAGGCTTTAAGCCGATTAGGAAGCAGAATACATCTCCCAGATGGAAATGAGGACTCGGGCTATGTCAGAATAGCCGGGGGGCGAGGGTCCATCACATCCTCTTTGCTGTAGCCCCGCAAGTCATTCCATGAGGGCCTCCCAAGTGGTTGTGTCTGGCTTAGGTTGCCCCTCCCATGAGGAGTCTTACCCGTCATTGACTACCGACCAAACGTTGGGGCCAGAGATGGATGAGGCAGAAGCAGCACTCCTGCCAGGGAGATAAGTTTTGTCTCCTTGGTAGGTCATGTCCTCTTGACAGAACAGACCCAGATGAAGTGGGTCCTTAGGCTCTTACACAGCCCATCATGGGGTGAGGGTTACAGCTCCTGAAATCAGGCTGAACAGTCCACAACATCTGCTATTACATTTGTCTAGGAGAAAGGTGACCCCTATCTCTCTCCCTGATGCCACACAACTCAGTTCTTCTTTATATGTCTCTGATGCATTTCAAGTTTTTGCTCCTATCCTGGAGCTTAGAGGGGTGAATCTGAGTAAGTCTGTGCACAGGCCCTTTAAGAGGAACTAACTGCCTGAGACTCTAGCAATTTGTCTTCCAGAACCATAGTTCCCACTGGTTTTTACAATCAGAAGTTATTTACCTTTCTGGCACTGGGAACCTGGCCTGGGGGCGGGGGTGGGGCTGGTGTGGTGATAGGACCCCTTTCTCCCATGATAGCCCTCCTAATTTTTATCCAATACCCAACACATGTGGGTGTTGGACATGCCTGTCCCATGCATCTGCCCCTCTTAGCAGTGTGGACGAAGTTTCTTCTTTAATTTTGTAGTTGTAGGACTTCTGAATAGAAATTCAGCTTGATTTCTGACAGTTTTGAATGATGGTTGTTCTATAGTTTAGTTGTAATTTTGATGTAGTTGTGTGAGGAAGCAGTCCGTGTTTACCTATGCTGTCATCTTGAACCTCCTCAGTGCCATAGATTTTCCATAGATTATTAAGGATTTTTTGCAAGTAGTACATTATGTTGTTTGTAAAAAATCATATTTTTATTTCTGTCTCTTCAGTATGTATACCTATTTTTTTCTTTTTCTTTATTGCACTGGATGGAATCTCCACATAATGTTGAATAGAATAGCTAAGAATAGCCATCCAGGTTTTGGGGAAAAACATTGAGTCTTAAACCATTAAACATGATATAACCTGTGCATGTTTTATAAAAGTACTGTATTAATTTAAAGAAATGTCTCTCTATTATTTGTTTACTGATAAAGTCTATAACAAATGACTGGTCAGTTTTATCAAACAGTTTTTTGGTTTCTATTGGATAACTATGCTTGCCCTCCACCATGTGCTGACATAGTAAAGTATATCTATTTATTTTCAAGCATTTAAAACTTTCATTTGTTGGATGATTGTCACCTGATCAAGATGTATTTTGCTTATATATTACATTTTTATAGTTGTTAAAATTAAGGACTTTGTATCTTATTCCATAAAATATCTCTACAGTTTTCTTGTAATAAAGTTGAGGGAAGTGACTGCAGCCAGCAAAGTTTTTCAGCTGAGAGTGCCTCCAGGGATATATAGTTATTTAGAGAAACTTGGAAAAAATAAGAAAGGAATGGTGACATGATTAATAGTTACACCAATCTAAGTAAGATAGGAAAAACCAAAGCTCTTAAGACCGAAATCAGGAATCAGAGAACAGACTCTCATCTGAGAGCTGTAACCTTCACCATATCAGATAGATTAACAAAATACTCATATTGCCATACAGGTTTAATGGTAAATACCTTGTAAAAGGGATTAAGTGCCAAAGAGTGATAAAACTTTTACTCTGGATTATTTGTTATATTTTTTTATTTAATTGCTTGCTTAAACATTTATTCGACATATATACTTATTTGTAAATTGTTTATTTCATCTGAAATGCTCTGCTTTAAGATTTTTTTTATCTTAGTGACCTCCTCGTAAGGTACCAGTCTTAACAAAATGGGACCTTTCCCAAAATCCTTTCCTTAGAATTTAGTTTAAATTGCTTTCTGTTAAATAATTATTATATCACTCTTTTTAGTGTCTTCATGGAACTTATTTAAGATGTTCAGTTTTCATGTGTTTATTACTGTTTCTCCTCTAGCATATGAATAAGTGAATGTGTGTAAATGTGTACATTTATCCAATGAATGAGATACATAATTACAGAATGAATGAATTTTATTGTAAGATATGTATTCTGTATGCTTCCAAGAGATTTTGTGTCTACTATTGAATAGACTATGAGCCTTAGGCTAAAAGATGCCCCATTAAGAACTATTAAATGCAGGTGATGTATCTAAGTGCAGATCACATGATACTGAGCATGAAATAATATAATAATGATAACTGAAATACAGTTACAAGTGTGAATTGTTATATTGTACAAATATCATGCCAATCAATGATTCAAAGATCACTTTTTAGCTAAGATCTTAAGATGTAACTCTTTCTACTGAGAAGATCAAGTAATAAAATTGCATTTTGTGCAATTTCAAAATAGGAGAGTTGATAAGTGCTCTTCACCTGAAAGGAATGCTGATTGATGATAGCACAAAAATAGCACATAAGACAAAGAACTCTTAAATATTATGGAAAAAGAAGCAAATAGTGCCTTGGTGGTTAATAAAGAAAGTCAACCTTTTCACTATTTATTGGATAAGAACAAAAGTCATAAAAAACAAGTTATGTAAAACTATACCTAAAGCTAACTTGTACCATTCACAGCATACACAGCAATAGCAAATGATATGACTAAGTGATTCTTCCAAATAAAGCCACTAAATAAAAAACACATCTTATCTTTGGACCTACTCTATAGTAAAGTACAATCGGGAGGATCTACTGAACTTTAGAGAAAGGTATTTTCAGAATGTGTAATTTTTTCCTAACTACAGTTGTTAAGGTATGCTATAATTTCCTATCAACAAATGTTAGGTAAGGAGGAATTGAAATGTGTAGTCAGAACACCAAACCATGTTATTTAAAAATGTATTAATTCATTATTATAATTGGTATTAGTGTAATCTTGTAATTAGTGTAATGGTATTACTGTGGTAACATATGTTGCATGGATTTGAATGAGTACTTATAAAATTTTAGCAGTATAATAAATTTTGTTTTGGGGGCATGTTGATTTGTCGTTCGAGCATGAGACTTATGGAGTACATTATTCACACTTGAGAGAGCAAAGTGATCAACACTAGCTTAGAAATTCACAAGTAGAACCTATCAAAGTCGTTTGTTGACGGCCTATAGAATATGATACCCAAACTTTTGTCCAATGAAAATATGAAGAGGATGTACTATTAGAACAAGATGTAGTTTATTATAATATTCACAGTTATAACACTGTTTTTGCATGTTGTACCCTTCCACATATGGTTATAAAAATCAAGTATTTCAATTAATTAACCTTATCACATTTTACTCTTTATCTCATCTCTAATTTCCTCAGTTTTATTATTCTTTGTTCAAATTTATTCATTTCGGCCTATCAAATAGTAGTCAATTTGATCTTTCTCTTAATGACTTGCTAGTATTACTTATATGATTTTTCAGAAATCTTATACTTATTTCAATGATTTACACTCACTTTAAAACATTTACAGTTTGCTTACATTTTGCGTGCTTGTTTGTTTTGTTGATTAGTTTCCACTTCTAAGTGAGATCATATGTTATTTGTCAAAATATAACCAGAGACAATGAAATTAAAAACAAACTGACAGTAACCAGAGGGGAGTTGGGAGAGGGTAATGGGGGTAAAGGTGGAAGTGTTTTCAGGAACAACTATAAAGGACACATGAACAAAATCAATGGGGGGTAGGATCAGAGGTGGGGATGGCTGGGGTGACAGGGAGTGGAGGGGGGAAATGGAGACAACTGTACTTGAGCAATTAAAATTAAAAAAAAATACAGTTTGATTAAATAAATAAAGGCTCAAATGCAAACATAAAAATTACCAAATGTTGAAAGTGTACCATGATATATAATATTATATATAATTATTATGTATTAATATAATATATAATTATGATGTTATATATAATTATTATGTCTTATATTATATAATTATGATAATAATTATGTGTTATATAATTAAATGTATTATATAATATTATTATATGTTATATATAATAATATATATTAGTCTGTGTTAATATCCAATTAAAATATATGATTCAAAAATGCTGTGAAGTACCTACAATTAGTATAAACAATCCTACCTACTAATATTTCTTATTAGTTATTAATTAGTAGGAATATATTTATTTGATTTCTGAATATGTGTTTATTGATTTGTTAAAGTGATTGCTTGAAAATCATACCAAGCGGAACATAAGGAAACCCACCTACACATAAGCAGGATAAATTAATCTTATTATTGGTAGCTATTATTATCATTAGTATCATTACCAACACCAGAATATGGATTCATTCATTCTTGAAAGATAATTTAAACCAACTCAACAAAGTTGCAGATTAATGATTTCTTATAGGTGCAGGTAAATTTACATATTTCATTGGGTCATAACATTCAGATGCTGAGGAAAACCAGGAATATTATTTTCTTTATAAAATTATTTTGATAAGGATTATTTATGACTAACTGTGGTATCCATTATTAACAAGTGAATAAACCTCACTTTCTATTTCTAGGAAGGGTAATGGTTTTATTACTAAATTATGTCTTTATGTAACTCTGAAAGTCAACTTCTACATGGATTAAAGAGCATCTTTAACTTTGTAGATATTAAAAACAAAATTATAAATGATTTCAGATGAATATACATAGTGATAGCAAGTTTCTCTGTGCTTTATGAAGATTTACAGACAACATACTCAGCTTTAAAAGATGAGAAAAAATGCATTTGAAGCCAAATTATGTATTATAAACATCTGTTATAAAAAAGCAAGTACTACTGAAAGTTTCAGATATCCTTAGAATAAACATTACTGCATAAGTGATGCTTTGTAGCTAAAAAGAAACCTTTGTATGAGTTAGGAAATTTGAGGCACAATTCTAATTCTGTTATTAGATAATCTTAAATTACTTTATTCTGAATGGAGCTATTGAGTGAAAATTTCTTACTACTCTGAAAATCTATGCACTTCTGTAATAAAATCTCTCAGTATAATATTTAATAATTTTTAATAACAGTCTTAATTTCCCAAAGTGATATGATAAGAAAAAATAATCACACTTTTTCTGATTGCTGAAAGCTTTTTTTTTTTTTTTTTTTTTTTATACTGATAGTTAAATCAGAATCTTGCTCAAGCAATGTAACATACAATATGAGGCAGACTCATGATTTATTCCTTGGTTATAGTGAGATGCACAAAGACAATTTATGACTCTTGTCTCATGTTTATGAACCTTAAACATGGTCTCATGTGATTTTTATGGCCTAGGGAACATGGGTCAATAGAAACTGAGTTATGTACTTAGAAATCTCTACACTGTATAAAGCCTTTGAAAAAAGGATGTGGCCAAACATCTTCTTTATACATTGCTTAATCAGGTTTTGTTAATTATATTAATAATAAAATTGGTCTCTTTGTTGACCTAAAACACAGTAGATAAAAAAATATCTTTACTCTTTTAGATATTAGAGAAAATTATCACCTAAATATGGGTGAATTCCTTCCTCATCAATGACTACATACTTAATTACTATTGTAACAGTTAAAGAATACAACATTCTTAAAATTGACACTACTCAAATGTTAGACTAAAGTAGAAGAAAAAAATAAAAACAAGTGTTTGGTGATAATCTGTAGTTGAGGAGCTACTAACTTACCTAAACTCTGCAATTCCCACGTGGAATCTTTAGGTTCAGTACCAGGTGTGAGCTTATCTCTCTCATTGCTGTAGTCCCAAGTACCTTGAAAACATGTCAGCTTCCTTCATTTGGTACCATGTTGTATGTCTATAAATTCTCTCAGTATCTAAACAACTTCCTACGACATACTACAATTTTGCTAATAAGTTTTAAATCACATAAGTCCATAAAATATTAATCCAACTTATTTTAGTTATGATTAGACCACTCACCTCTGAGAGTCTTTTGGAAAATTTGTGAAAAAAAATCATATGTAATTCAAAAGACTTTTTAGGATATACTTTAATCATGAAACTATCATAAAAAATTATTCAAAATACATATAGAATGGAGTCTAAGTAATTATATTCTGCTAAAGATCAAATATAAAATTCCATTGGAATACTATGAACACACTGAGTTTACCTTCGAACAGTCTATTAAACTCTTTGCACACGGTTGATTTGTCTTAAGAAAAAGGGAAAACTCAACAATGCTTTTGTGCCAAAATTAATTCTACCAGTAATACTTTTTATGCTCCGTTGACTTTCAATTTATTACCAGTGAAGCTTATTTGATTATTTTGATCTTCAGTTTATTGGTAATGAGCAGGATTTACTGTGCTACAACATTTCAATAGCATATTACTTCACTGAGCTGGCGCCTCATTGCAGAGCACCACAAGAAAACAATTTGTCTTTGCTTAAATTCATAATACTTTTGAGTGTGCTAGATTGTTTAATGTTCAGCTTGTCTCCTTGCATATTATATTTTGTAATTTCAACTCTTAAGAGGTAAATAAAATATGTTCATCTAAGTGGCTGTCATTGCAACTTGACTACACTGACACCGTATGTCAGTGAATGAGTCCCAAGGTGTTAGACTTTAGAATGTATGTAAAACTTCTTAATAGTTGACCTCCAGTATTGTTTTAGTTTACAGTGTACATCATAGTAATTAGGTACTGATATGCCTCACAAAGTGATCACCATAAGTCTAGTACCCATCTGGCCCCGTAGTTACTTTTTACTCAAAGCACTATATATCCGTTAACAAAATAACAACTATGCTGCAAGGAATACACCCAAAGATGATTTTAAAAATAACTGTTCAAAGATAAATTTTATGATATGTATACATTTTCTTAATACAACTTAATTTCTTACATTTAATTTATTTCTTAATTTGAAAATTTTACCTTTTACAACAGCATAGATCGACCTGGATCACATTATGCTAAGTGAAATAAGTCAGTTAGAGAAAGACAAATATTATATGATTTCATTCATATGTGAAATCTAATGAACACACTGGAATAACAAGCAAAATAGAGAAAGACTCATTGAGCAGGCTGAGAACTCTTGCAGGGGGTTGGGAGTGGAGGGATTGAGCCAAAACAGAAAAAGGGCCATGAGCAAAGACAACACTGGTGATTACAAGGAGAAGGAAACTGAGTAGAGATGGAAGCAAGTATAGCAGGGATATATGGCAATTGAAAAAATACAGTAAAATAAACTATAAAAGAAAGAAAATATAGTATCATTGTCAAAATTAAATTTTCTCCTTTTTTGACTTTTGCTTTATTTTTTAAATCTCAGCCTCTTTTTTAAAAAGATATTTACTTATTTTTGCCATGATTATGGTAATTTTCCAATAAGTTCAGAGATAATTTGCTTTCTTTTGTTTAAAAAAAAAATGCAGGCTCCACATCACTTTTGCCCCATATACTGAGGTCTGTTCAGAAAGTATCTAGCCACCTAATATGAAAAATAAACACAATTATCAAAGAAGACACAAGATACAAGAAACATTGTACATAGGACAATGATGCCTCAGTCCCCTTCAAAGTTATGACCCTCTTGAGGAAATCTGGTTTGTTGGTAGAGGTTTGAATCAAGTCATTAGCAACTGCAGCACAATATTCCTTCTGCTCTGGTAGCAGAAGTCTAGGAATGAATTTTGCAATTTTGCCATGACATGCTTCATGCCAAGACCCTGCATCAATATCTCAGACATAATAGTTTTGGAATCTCCAGATCAGCTTCTACTTGCACTGTCAGTTCCAGATCTTTGTTGATTGCAGCCCATACATGTTCAACATTCTCAGGTGTTCTGCTTGTTGCAGGCCTTCCAGAATGTGATCACTTTCAACAGATTCTCTCCTATCTTTGAAGCATTTGTGCCCCTTTTTTATTCGTGTTGCACTCATTGCATCATCCCCAAAAGCCTTCTGAATCATCCAAGTAGTTTCCATGGAGGAATGTTCAAGCTTAATATAAAATTTGATGCAGATTCATTGCTCTACTCATCAGTCATTTTGAATGCAATGGCTACACAGTACACATGCTCACTCAATGGTGTCTACTGCACCTACTGACTAGTGTTGTAAAGTTGTCATTGTTCATACATGCACAATCCAGTCCTCTCTCCTTGGCTGCCAGGTTACATCAATGTTGCACAAACCATTCTTGTTATATTAACAATGGCTGGAAGTGTTCCGGACAGATCTCGTATTTGCACATAAATCTTTTCAAAAAATTGTTAGTGGATACGCAGATGAGAGGTTGGTGGGTCATATGGTAAATCTATTCTTAATTTTTAAGGAACCTCCATAGCGATTTCCATAGTGGCTGTACCAGTTTACATTCCCCAGCAGCAGAATGAAGGTTCCTTTTTCTCCAGTACCCCTTCAACACTTGATATCACTTGTCTTATTAATAGTTATTCTAAGAGGTGTGAGGTGGTATCTCATTGTAGTTTTGATTTGCATTTCTGTGATATCTAGTGAAGTTGAGCATCTTTCTGTATATGTGTTGGTTGTTTGCATGTTTCGGGGAGATGTGTATGTTCAGGTCTTCTGCCCATTTTTAATTGTTTGTTTGGAATTGAGTTGTATTAGTTCTTTATATGTTGTGGATATTAACCCCTAGTTTAAGCTCTTGTTTGAAAATATCTTCTCCCATTTATTGTTGCCTTTCTGTTTTATTGGCAGTTTATTTTTCTGTGCAGAAGCTTTTTAGTTTGAGATAGTCCCATTCATTTATTTTTCCTTTACTTTCCTTACCTTTTAAGTCAAATTCATAAAATCTTCTCCAGGTGAAGGTCCATAAGTTTAGTACCTATATTTACTTCCCTGTAATTTATTATTTCAGGGCATGTATTTAGGTCCTGATCCACTTTGCATTAATTTTTGTACATGGGGACCAAGAGTAGTCTAGTTTCACTCTTTTGCATGTGACTTTTTAGTGTTCCTAGCACCGTTTATTAAAGAGGCTTTCTTTTCTCCAGTTTATGTTTTCATTTCCTTTACATATCTTATTTTCCCATATGCATGTGAGTTATTTTCTCAGATCTCAATTCTGTCCCATTGGTTGGTGTGTTGGATTTTCTGCCAATACCATGTTGCTTTTTTTCTTTTTTTTTTTTTTGCTTACTTCCTTCATCTTTCTCCTAACCCACAACTTCCTTCCACTCTGTCAGTTGTCATTCTGTTCTCTGTATCTATGAATCTGTTTCTATTTTGTTTGTTTATTTTGTATATTAGATTCCACATATAAGTGAAATTATATGGTACCTGTCTTTCTCTCACTGATTTATGTCACCTAACACAA
This sequence comes from Glossophaga mutica, assembly GCA_039655065.1. Classification (NCBI taxonomy): domain Eukaryota; kingdom Metazoa; phylum Chordata; class Mammalia; order Chiroptera; family Phyllostomidae; genus Glossophaga; species Glossophaga mutica. The sequence continues at coordinate 92,966,598 of CM077310.1, forward strand.
TATTATCTAGGTCCATTAATGCTGTTGCAAAAAATATTATTTCTTTCATTTTATAGCTGAGTAATATTCCACTCATCTACTGATGACCACTTGGGTTGCTTCCATGTCCTGACTATTATAAATAATGTTGCAGTGATATAGGGGTGCATATATTCTTTTCATTTAGTGTTTTGGGTTTCTTCATATACAGTCCCAGAAATAGAATCACTGGGGCAGAAGGCAGTTCCAATTTTATAGTTTTGTGGGGAAACTCCATACTGTTTTCAACAGTGGCTTCACCAGTCTGCATTCCCACCAAGAGTGCATGAGGGTTCCCTTTTCTCTGCATCCTTGTCAACACTTGTTTGTTGACATGTTGATATAGCCGTTCTAACAGATATGAGGTGATAGCTCCTTGTGATTTAATTTGCATTTCTCTGATGATTAGGGATGCTGGGCATTTTTTCATATGTCTATTGGCCATCTGTATGTTCTCTTTAGAGAGCCTATTCAGGTTCTATGCCCATTTATTGTACTGTTGGTTTGTTCGCTTTGGTGTTTTCAAGTTATTAATTTTAGATATTAACCCCTTATCATATGTATTGTTGGCAAGTATATTCTCCCATTCAGGAGGTTGTATCCTTTTCTATAAATAACTTTTTAGTTTGATGTAGTCTATTTTTTTTGTTTCCCTTGCCCAAGGAGCATATGAGAAAAAAAATTGTTATGAGAAATGTCTGCGATTTTACTGCCTATGTTCTCTTCTAGGATTTTTATGGTTTTGATTATAATATTTAAGTCTTTAACACATTTTGAGTTTCTAGTGTATGTTGTAAAAAGGCAGTCCAGTTTTATTTTTTGCATGTATATGTGAAGTTTTTTCTAAGAACATTTATTGAGTAGACTCTTTTTACTTCATTGTATGTTTTTGCCTAGTTTGTCAAATATTAATAGAACATAAAGGTGTGAGTTTATTTCTAGACTATTCTGTTCCATTGATCTGTATGTCTGTTTTTATGCCAGTACCATGCTGTCTTGAATACTATGATCTTGATCTGATCAAGGTCTATTGTGGTTCCACATAAATGCTTGGAATATTTGGTCTAGTTCTTTGATATATGACATTGGTATCTTCATAGGAATTGTATGAATTCATAGATTTTTAAGGGGTATTCTAATTTTTGGATATTCTAATGATGTTAATTATTTTTACCTATTGTAATGGTATATACATCTACATATTTGTATCTTCTTTGTTTTCTTTTTTCGGTGTCATAATTTTCCAAGTACACATTTTTATGTCATTGGTTAAAATTATACCTTAGTACTTCTTTTTTTGATGCAAATGTAAATGGGATGGTTTTCTTAGTTTCTCTTTCCGATAAATCATTATTGGTATATAAAAATGCAACTGATTCCTGAGTATTCATTTTTTATACTGCTACTCTACTGAATTCAATAATCATTTCCAGCATTTTTATAGAATGTTTAGGATTCTCCACATACATTGCCATGTCATCTTTATTTTTTTTAATTTTTTTTTAATTTTTATTTTTTAAGATTTTTATTTATTTATCTTTAGAGGGGAAGGGTAGGAGAAAGGGAGAGGGAGAGAAATATCAATGTAGGGTTGTCTCTTGTGTGTCCCCTGCTGGGAACTGGCCTGCAACCCAGGCATGTGCCCTGACTGGGAATCGAACCACGATCCTCTGGTTCGCAGGCCTGCGCTCAATCCACTGAGCTACACCAGCCAGGGCTTATCTTTAAAAAAATGACAGTTTATTTCTTTCTTTCCAATTTGAATGTCTTTGATTCATTTTTAATGTCTGATTGCTGTGGCTAGGGCTTCCACTACTATGTTTAATAAGAGTGTGGAAAGTAAACATCACTGTCTTGTTCCCTAATTTAAGGGAAACACTTTTGGTTTTGCCCACTGTATATAATATTAGCTGTTGGTTTATCATATATTGTCTTTATCATGTTGAGGTATGCTCCTTTTGTTCCTACTTTGCTGAGAGTTTTTATCACAAATCATTGTTGGATACTATCAAATATTTTTTCTAAATCTATTGATATAGTTATATTGTTTTTATCCTTTATATTTGTATGTGATGTATCATATTTGTGATTTGTAGATATTGTACCAAAATTGTATCCTAGGAATTCATTCCACTTGATCATGCTATGTGACTTTTTTAATATATTACTGGATCCAGTTTACTAATATTGTGTTGAAAATTTTAGTACTTATGTTCATTGGGAATACTGACCTATAATTTTTTGTAGGTTTTGGAATTAGGATAATGCCGGCCTTATAAAATGAGCTTGAGTGTCTTCCTGCCTCTTGAACTTTTTGGGATTGTTTGAGAATATGTGTTAGTTCTCGTTTGAATGTTTGGTAAATTCACCTGTGAAGCCATCTTGTCCAGGACTCTTGTTTGTTTGGAGTTATTTGATTATTACTTTAATTTTATTAGTTGGAATTGATCTATTCAGATTTTATGATTTTTCCTGATTCAGTTTTGTGATATTTTGTGTTTCTAGGAATTTATCTATTTCTTCCAGATTTTCCAATTTGTTAGCATTTATTTACTTGTAATGTTTTCTTACAATCCTTTGTATTTCTTTGGTGCCAGTTGCTATTTATTTTCTTTCATGACGGATTTTATTTATTTGGATTCCCTCTCTTTTTTCTTGATGAGTCTGCTCAATGATTCATCAATCTTGGTGAAAGATGCAGCTCTTGGTTTTCAAAGATGCAGCTCTTGGTTTCATTGATTTTTTTTTTAATTCTCTAACTTGTTTAATTCTTCTATCATCTTTGTTTTTCCCTTTTCTACTCACTTTGTGCTTTCTTGTTCTTCCTGTAGTTCCTTTAAGTGAAAAGTTAGATTGTTTATTTGAGATTTTTTTGTTGTTGATTGAGATGGGTCTGGAATGTTAAGAATTTCCCTTTTAGGGCTGATTTTGCTGAGCCTCATAGATTTTTGGGGGTTGTTATGCTCTCATCTGCATTTGTTTCAAGGTATCTTTTGATTGTTTTTCCTTGGTCTCATTGTAATCCATTTTTTTTTTGTTTTGTTTTGTTTGGGGACATGTTATTTGACCTCCATGTCTTTGTGTGTTTTTCAGTTTTTTCCTTGTGATTGATTTCTAGTTTCATACAATTATAGTCAGAGAAGATGCTTCACATATTTACAGTCTTTATCAGTATACTGAGACTTGTTTTGTGTCCTAACCAGTGGTCAACCCTAGAAAGTGTTCTATTTACTTGAAAAAAAAAGTGTATATTGTGCTGAATTGGGGTAAAATGCTCAGGAGATATCAATTTAATCCATCTGATCCTGTGTGTCATTCAGTGTCAGTGTTTCCTCATTGGTTTTCTGTCTGGAAGATCTCTTCACTGATAGTGGGGTATTAAAATCCCTTATCATGACTATATTAATGTTGATCTTTCCCTTTATGTCCACCAAGTTTTGCTTTATACATTTGGGTGTGCCTATATTGGGTATTTAAAATTTGAAAGGTTTATATTTTCTTGTTGGAATGATCCTTTTATCATTATGTAGTGTCCATCTTTGCCTCTTACTATAGTCTTTGTGTTAAGTCTTTTTTTTTCCTGATATAACTAACACTACCCCAGCTTTTTTCCTTTTCATTTGCTCAAAATATCTTTTTGCATGCCTTTAATTTTAGTTTGTGTGATATTTTTGTTCTGAGGTGAATCTCTTGCAGACAGCACAAAAAGGGATCTTGTTTTCTTATCTAGCTATCTTACAACATTTTAATTTTTTTTTTAAATTTAGAGTGAGTGAGTGAGGGGAGTAAGAGAGAGAGAGAGAGACAGAGAGAGAGAGAGTGAGAGAGAGAGAGAGAGAGAGAGAGAGAGAGAGAGAGAGAGAGAGAGAGAGAGATCAACTTGTTTTTCCTACCATTGATGCATTCACCAGTTGATTCTTATATGTGTCCTGACCAGGGATAAAATCTACGACCTTGGCATATCAGGATGATGTTCTAACTGAGCTACCTGGTCAGGGCTTACTCTTTATTTTGATTGGAGCATTTAATTTATTTACTTTTAAATTGATTATTGGTAGGTATGCATGTATTGCCATTTTAGTCTTTATATTTATGTTCCACTGTTCCATCTCTCCTTTCTCCTCCTTCTTCCCCTTCTTGTTCAAGACTTTTAACATTTCTAGGTTTGGTGGTAATGAACTCCATTATCTTTTTCTGGTCAGAGGGGCTTTTTATTTGTCTCTCAAATTTAAATGATAGTCTTGCTGAATAAAGTAGTCTTGGTTGTAGGACCTTGCTTTTCATTACTTTGGATATTTAATGCCCATCTCTTCTAGTCTAAAATATTTCTGTTCAGAAATCAACTTATAATATTATGGTAACTCCCTGTAAATAATTAACCTTCTTTCTTTTGCTGCTTTTAAAATTCTTTCTTTGCCTTTAACTTTTGCCATTTTAATTATGATGTGTCTTAGTGTAGGCCTATTTGGGTTCATCTAATTTGACACTCTCTGTATATCTTGCACTTATGTATCTTTTTTCCTTCACCACGTTAGAGAATTTTCAGTCATTATTTCTTTAAATATGTTCTTGATTTCTTGCTCCATCTCTTCTTTTTATGGTATCTCTATGATGCAGATGTTGTTACACTTCATGTTGTCTCAAAGTCCCCTTAAGCTATCCTTGTTTTTGTTGTTGTTGTTGTTGTTTATTTATTCTCTTTATTTATTTTAATTGTTGTTCTTGTACAGTTTTCTGTCTTCTACTCCCATTCCGGCCCACCGCCCCAGCCCTTTCCACCACCCTCCCATTTCCACCCCCCCTAGTTTCTGTCCACCTGTCTTTTATACTTGTTGCTCTAATCCCTTCCCCTTTTCCCCTGAAATTCCCTCCCCTCTCCCCTCTGATGACTGTCAACCTATTCTCAATTTCAATGTCTCTCACCTTTAACAGGAACCTAATCAACAAAACAAACAAACAAGCAAAATATCCTTGTTTTTTTTTTTTTTAATTCTTTTTCTTTCTTGCATTCTGATTGGGTGTTTTCTGCTACTTTGTCTTCCAAATTGCTGGTTTGACACTTTGCTTAATCCAACGGACTGCTTATTTTTTCCAGTGTATTTTTCATTTCAGATATTGTATTCTTCATTCTTACTGGTTCTTTTTTATGGTTTCTATGTCTTCTTTTTTCATGCTGTTGAAGTTCTCACTAAGTTCTTTGAGCACCTTTATAACCATGTTTTTAAACTTTCTATCTGGTAAATTGCTTGCCTTTATTTCATTTAGCTCTTTCTCTGGAGATTTCTCCTCTTCTTTTATTTGGGACATATTTCTTTGTCTCCTCATTTTGGCAGCCTCTTTGTGTTTCTTCCTATGTGTTAGATAGATCTGCTTTGTCTCCCAGTCTTGGTTGGATGGCCTTATATATTAGGTGTCCTATGGAACCCAGTGACACAGTGTCCTTGATTACCTAATCTGGGTGCTCCAAGAATGTCCCTTTTGTGGCTTATAAAGCCCTCTTGTTATAACTGAGTCTTGATTGCCATTAGATTGGTCATGCATGGGTTGGATCTTTGGGCTGGCTGAGGGTAAGGATTTACCTTAGCCATGGTGTATGAACTGCTGTGTAACTGTTGACTCAATGAAGGTGAATTTGTCTCAGCAGGGTCTGGTGCCTGTTGCAATCTCCCTCTGGGTATGTTGCTTGTGCAGCTAATTGTATTCTTCTCTAATGTTGACTGAAGCTGGGCACTGGCTGTGTTAGTCCTGGATCCTCTTGGGAAAGGTTTTGGCGCAGATCAATGTCAGACAATGGAAGTGACTTGTTCTGGGCAACCTTTTTGGAGCTACAAAATGATCCACAACTTATGGCTCCCTCTGCTAGGCCTGGGTGTGTAATAGAATGACCAAGTTCTGCACCTAGACCAGCTTCCCCCAATGCAGAACCTAGGGGTAGGTCAGCAATATACCCATGACATCCTGAGGTCTGCCTCTGCCTGCCTCTGCCATCTGGTTGCCTGTTAGGCTCAATTATTTTAAGAACCTCTGATTGTACTTGAGTTGTATGAGTTAGGTGTCAGTAAGTCACCAAGTAGGGGTGAGGGGTGCTCACCAGATTGATACATGTTTGAACTCAGTGCCAGTTCTGAGTCTGTGGCCACTCAGCAAATGTCCCAGGGTATACCAAGTCTAGATCACCTGCTGGGTGCCTACAGACCTTTATCGTGGGTCAGGGCCTCAAGGAGTCATCAGGGTGAGGCCAGCAGCATTTATCAAACACAAGCAGCCCAAGAGTAAGCCATGTGAATTGAAGGCTCTATACTTGTTGGACACACAAGGAAAAATTGTCTTCTGTTGTAGAGTCATATAATTCACTTCATCAAAGTTTCTCTTAGGACCATTATCTCAGCAGAGTTGGGCTGCCGGGAGTCAGGTGGCTGTGGCTAGTGTATCTCCATTGAGGGGAAGGTGTAAGTCAAGCTTGGGGCAAAGTTGAGGTGTGGTATCACTCTATCACAAATCAGTCACTGAGACTTCCTGAGTCTGCCCAAACCTCTACAAGGTTTTACATATAAAGACTCGCATCATCTGTGAAGATGCTGAAGTGGAAAAACTGGTAAGAGATTACTTTTAACAGTGGTTTACCTTTGGGTGGAATACAGAGGAAATACTGGCATTATGAAGAAAAGTTATTCGGTCCTCTCTTACCTACCCTTCTCTGGTCTTTGCTGAGATGTAATTGAACCTTGAGCACTGCTTCCCCACATTCATTGGAGTGACTAGCTTCTGACATGATCCTTCAGCATACTGTTCTTACAGCCCTTCTGTGTTCTGCTCTTCTAGGGCCCGGAACGTCATTTCTCTTGACTTAGTCTATGCTGCATGCACATTCCTCTCAGAGGAGGCATGGAAACTTGTGACTGCTTTGCCATTTCAAGGTGGGAAGTTCTCTTGTTAACTTTGGCACATCTTTTCAAAACATGTTCATTTGCAATCTCCTCAGGCTATATTTACAAAATTGCTGGGTTTTTTTTTTATTCCTTTAAACATTTCATATATGTTATCTTCTCTCCAATAACATCAATCTATTGGGTCATATGAATTAACCAGAACTTTAAAAAAATAACACCAAAATAACACCAGAGAACACCAAATTTCCTATTTTAAGACCAAAGGGATATTTATGAAATATTTGCTTCATTTGGGGGTATATGTGTTTTTATATTAGGTTGAAATATTAGATGGTTGGTTTTATTCAAAATGTTGGTTTTATTCAACATTTTGGTTTTATTCAAAATGTTTTAGAAAAACAAGTTATATAGACCACTTCCCACTTCAGAGCTTGAACTAATAATAGGCATATTGTTCTCACTAGGGAATAAACACATGGCATCATTCTTCTCCTATATTACTCTATGTTTTTTTAACACAGAATCGGTCACCATGACAAGCTCTTCTTCAATCATCCTACATTCTTCCTACTTACTCAATGACTTATGATGAAAATATTATAATTTAAATTATCCAGGATTCTTAGTATATCTTCTATCTCTATCTCTATCTCCATCTCTATCTCTATCTCTATCTCTATCTATATCATCTATATCTATACCTATCTATAAAATCAACAAGTGAATACCAAAGAAATGTTTCTTTTTAGAATTTTCTCAGAGTACGAGAAATAAAGTTTGGCTTTCCAGCTCATTGTCTTGGATTGTATTTCAGCCACTCAGTTCACTTTTTCTAAACTGTATCTACTCAATAGGAAAAAAACTTAGATTTTAAAAAAGAGAAAAATACAGATAAAAGTCTTCATTTTAAATTTAGTAATAACCCTTCTTCTTCATATCTATCTAATAACACCAATCAATCTACTTTAGGTCCTTATCACCTCTGTTTTGAATTGATCAAAAATCTTATCATTCTACAGCTCCCAGACTTGGTCCCAGTTATTATATCCTCTCTACTAACAGTATGGCCAAAGGATCTTTAGAATATGAAAATCTGACCTTGTCACTTTTTTCAGTTAGATTATTTATTTGTAAGTAAGAAATCATCCCAAAATATAGTGGCTTAAACAACAGCCATTTTTATAATATCTCATGATTTTATTGGTCCACAATTTAGGCAGGAATGAGATGAATGTCTTTTTTACATCTAACATTGGTGGAGTTCACTGTGAGCTATTCAGTGGCAGATGTGTTGGGGTGGAGGATCCGAGGTAACTGCATTGACACATTTGGTGCCTGGGTGGTGACAGTTAGATAACTAGGCTCATCTCAGATCATCAACCAGAGCATCTATGAGGGGTCTCTTCTGTACAGTAAGACTTCGAACAGGAGGGCTCAGGGCTCCCAGAGAGGATGTTTCAAGGAATTTGATGTGGATTCTGGCAGTCTCTTAATGTATGGGCCAAGAAACTGACATCATTTCCACCATACTCTTTTCACCAATGTTGTTCAGCCTAGATTCTAAAGGAGTGAAATTAGTGGACTCCATTCCTTAAGTGGGAAAAGTGACAAAGAATTTGAACTATCTTTAATCTACCACATTACTCCTCTGCTCAAAATATCTTGTCTATATACCCATTTTAAGCATTTCAATAATTTTATATGACTGCCTTGTCTCATCAGCTTTTATTAAAATTTATATTTTAGAAAACTTGAAGTTTACTAATTTTATATAGCAAGGACATAAGCAGGCACTATTCTAAACACTTTATATATATTGACTCATGTATCCTCATAGTAACCTTATGATGTAATTTCTACTTAAAAAATGAAGAAACTGAGGAATAAAGAGTTAATATAACTTTTCCTATGTTCTCACTTAGTAAGTTGCGAAGTTTTATGTGAACCTAGAAAATGTATTCCCTAAACCCTTGCTTTTAACCTTTAACATTGGCTGCAAGATTGTTTATTGTCTCTGACTGTAAATATTTATTTTCTATTGGTTTATCCATGTGGATAAAGTGGAACTGCTCTTTCATCACCAGCTCAGTTAAAATCTCCTTTGTGAAACTTTTTTAGTACTTTGCACATACGTTTACTATAGTAAGGATTATAACTTTTGCTTATTCATTTTTCTTGTTTGCACACTAGAAGTCAGATACATGTGTCCTCTAATTTTAAATTCAAGTCTCAGCACAGTGCCAGGCACATAATTCATGCTCTAATTACTTCATGAAAAAAAAGATGAGTGACTAGAGGTATCTCAATGAACTAGGGGTTCTTGCCATTCTGTACCTTGCACATCTACACTGAAGCTGGAAGAACTTTTATGGCTTTATGTTTATACTAGAATATGTGTGTGTGTTTGCCCTTAGTTTTTATAATTGTGGTAAAATACACATAACATAAAATTTACCATATTAACCATTTTGTTTTCTACTAATTTTTTAACTATTTAAACTATTACAGATGTCCCCATACCCCGCTTCACCCCATCCAGTAGGCTCCACCTACCCTGGTCTTTACCACATTATTGTCTGGGTCCATTAACTACGCATATATGCATATACATTCTTTAGCTAATCTTTTCCAGTCTCCCCCACCCACCCACCCCTCTGAGATCTCTCAGTCTGTTCCATGAATCCATGCCTCTAGTATTATTTTGTTTGTCAGTTTTTTTTTTTTCTGTTAGAGCACATTTTAAGAATACCTACAAAGAAATGGACAAATATTCTCTTTTGATCTGAATTGTAATATAGATTACAATTACAGATTTTTATAGATTTTCTAAAATTTTCCCGTACCAGTAATACTCAAAGGGTTAAAATTGAAGAGGGTGTTTTATTTTAGGAGCTCTTACTTTGTGTAAAGAGATCATAAATGTACATTTCTAGCTGAGGTTCACAGTGAGACACTGCCTCTATAAAAATTCAATGGCATTGGAGAACACTAAGAATATTATTATAGTTAGTGAAGCTATCTGGAGAATGAACTAAGTAAAAAAAAAAAAAAATCCATATTTAATTAAAACTAAAATTGCAGGGCAAATTATGTGTAAGAAAGAAATGGTATACATGTATGTAATTCATTTAATGCTTAATGAGAATATCTGGTCATATTTCTAGATTTTAAATTTAGACTGCTAAATGGAAAAAAGACCTTCTTTCCCACTGGCTACAATAGAAAGTCAAAGCTTAAATGACATAATGAGTGGATTTATGTTATTCAGTTGTGGTGTCTCTAAACCTTAACATAAAATTATACTGTAGAAGATGAAAGGTGCTCAGGGAAGACAGCAACCAGTATTTATCTGGTAACCAGGTACCTGTGCTGAAAGAACAATGAATGCCTGGTGCACACTGAACCTCACCAGATAATTTCTGTTGGTTGGTAAGCCTTTGGAAAGAAATAGAAAATTTAAAAGAGTTACTGTGAACACAAAGCAGAAAGAATACTCATAGAATTATAATTTCAAAGTAGTGATTTTCAATGACTTGAACTTGGCTAATTGGGTATGTGTGCAACAATATAAATATGTCTGCCCAGAATGAACTCAAAAGAAATATTTAAGGATGTGAAATAGTATTTTAGAAACAGCATACCACAAAATTAGTGTTGAGTTATAGTTAAAATAAAAATGGAAATATATATATAGTAAAACAGCTTTTGCAAAATGTTATGAAATAGAAATATTTTAAATTATTTGCTTAAAAAGTTCAGTAAAAAGGAAAGGACAGTATTTTATATAAATTAATGGTGGTGATTTTTACATTGGTAAGGAGATGGTATGTCACAAAGAGAATAAGTGAATCAAAGTGCTTCTGTCAAATTAAAAAGCTTCTGTATAGCTAAAGAAAACAGCATTAAAATGAAAAGAGAACATAATTGCCAATGATATCTCATTCAAGAGGTTGATCTCCAAAATATATAAAGAACTCAAACAATGCCACTCCAGGAAGACAAAAAACCCAATTAAAAATGGGCAAAAGATTTGAACAGACACTTTTCCAAGGATGACATACAGAGGGTCCCTAGACATATGAAAAGATGTTCAGCATCACTAGCTGCCAGAGAGATGCAAATTAAAACCACAATGAGATACCACTCACACCAGTCAGAATGGCCATCATTAAAAAATCAACAAAGAACAAGTGATGGAGAGGTTGTAGAGAAAAGGGAACCCTAGTGCACTGTTGGTGGAAATGCAGACTGGTGCAGACACTGTGGAAAATAGTATGGTATTTCCTCAGAAAACTAAAAACGAAACTGCCTTTTGACTCAGCAATTCTGCTGCTGGGATTATACCCTAAGGGCCCTGAAACACCAATCCAAAAGAACCTATGCACCCCAATGTTCATAGTAGCACAATTGACAATAGCCAAGTGCTGAAAGCAACCTAAATGCCCATCAGCAAATGAGTGGATCAAAAAACTATGGTACATTTACACAATGGAATAGTATGCAGCAGAGAGAAAGAAGGAGCTCCTACCCTTTGCAACAACATGGGTAGAACTGGAAAGCATTATTCTAAGTGAAATAAGCCAGGCAGTGAGGGACAAATACCCTTTAAGTACAGCACAATCAACAAAAGAAAAATGCAAACAAAATATAACCAGAGACATTGAAATTAAGAACAATCTAACATTAGACAGAGGGGAGCAGTGAGGGGACAGAGGGGGAAAGGTTTTCAGGAACTACTACAAAGGACACATAGACAAAACCAAGGGGGTGGGTGGGAACAAGGGAGGAAGGTGGGTTTGGCTGGGTTGCGGGGGGGAGTCGTTGGGGAGAAAATGCAGGCAACTGTAATTGAATGACAATAAAGTAGTTTTTAAAAAAAGTGCTTCTGTAAATACTTCTTAATGCAGAATAATTGTTCAAGGGAAGCTAATCAGAAATGTTATCTTATATTTTGTATATTTAGTAGGTCAATGAGTAAATTATAGAAGCTATTTAAAATAATAAAATAATAATGATATTAATGACCAAGGATTATAACAGTCAAGGGAAATACATTAATTATATTATTTATTCTTTTAACAGCAAAGTCTTTGAATTTTATATTCAAAGGTTATACAGAATAATTTTATAAATACAAACATTGTCTGGTTAATTAGTGCTCTTGTGTTAAACAACGGCAACATATAATTACTTTTTCTTTTTGTAAACCAGAAGTCATTTGGACCACTTATTGTTTTGTTTTTTACTTCTTAATCCAGTGTAGTTTAGGAAATATTTCTATGAAAGAAGGGCTTTAAAAATACCTCTCCCATTTATTTTAGGTGTCCTGTGCTTTGCCAGTTGATGATTTCGAACAAAGATAAATATTTCTTGCATTTTGGAAAGCACATAAAATTTTAACATTTAAAGTTATTATTTTGATTTCCTTAATTAAAATATATTTGGTTAATTCAATATAAATAAAATTCATGGAAAAGTTTTTTACCCTCTATATATTAAAAATAATCAAGGCATTCGATTTAAATATAATCTTATTTTTTTTCTTTAACAGGCACAAAACAAAATGTATAAGAAAAGACTGTAAGTGCAATGCCCACAGATCATATATATTTTATGTAATTAATGTTAGATCTTCAACACCTGTTTAGAGTGGTAGGTGCTCAATATATGTTTATTGAATATTTAAGTGAATAAACAACATAAGCAAGTGATTTCTAACTAAATCTTATGAAGCTACATTAAAGAGCATAGTCTATAGTGAAGTCCAGGAATTTAAAATGAGCTCCCAAAATATCAGGCATTTGCTAAGAGTTGCTGGCTATCCCCATTATCTGAAGGTGAAATTAACCTTTGTGAATTTATGAAAATGATGATCCTCAGCTTCTATACATTTAAGAAATACATATAATTCAGAAGACTGATTACTATGTAAGATTGATCATTGATTTTATTTAATAACAAAAACTTTTTTGAAAAATGATATTAATTTCATGAGTCAAGTGTTTAATTGTAAATTCTAGTCTATGGCTTCTGCTCATATCCATTTCTACATTACATCTAGGGGATGGAGTTCTTCAGTTCAGGGTCTTGGACATTTTCGTAGGCAGTGAATGAATGAACATACACAATAATGGTTCCACTTGTCCAAGTCCCTATCAAAAGACATATTCTTCTTCTACATCTGTAAAAGTTTCACTGTTGTATTTTAGCCTGGATTTTTTTTTTAATTTCTTTAACATTACATACTTCTTACCATATATATTTTATGCTACTCTTAAAGATTAAATTTTAATTTCATATATAATTTCTTACATATCTATCAATATCTATCTCTCTCCTTTCTCTGTCTCTCTGTCTTTCTCTCTGAGAGTGTATATATATATGTGTAGAGAGAGAGAGAATATATTATTATGCACCCTGGCAGGGGTTTTATTAACATACCTGAAATTTATATAATATGCCACAAAGTTTATGTAGCCACAACCTGAAGGAAGAAATTCAGTATCTAAGGAGGAAAAAAAAAAAAGAGCTGATGGAGCAGAGGAAGCATATAAAAAGAAAATAGCCTTGGAGCTCTCTGGTGATTTTCATGGAACCAACCTAGTCAATTATTCTGTAGTCAAGCACCTTCCTTTCTTTCTTTAAAAAAATTAAAATATCTTTTCCCCATCTTAACATTTCCTACTTTCAGGAAACCCCTAGGTGTTCAAAAACAAAGAGCATATGTAGGTATATTTTTGGCCAAAGTTCAAGATGTACTACTTATTTCTTATTACTCCCCAACTTTATCAAAGACAATAAATGAAAGTTTTTTAAAACTACAGGAGCTGAATATTTGCTGAAAGAAATTTTCAATAAAATCTCTTTATTTCTCATGCATGTTTAATTAAATAAAAATCATATATTAACTCGTAATAGTTTTAAAGTCTCTAATGATGGGCTTTCTCTCCTTAAATAGCTCCAAAGCTCTATGCAAAATGGAAGTATACTTCCCATCATTTGTTCCACAATGGATTCTGGGCCATGAAGACTCAGTATTGAGGTACGGAACACAGCCTCAACGCACAGAGCTATCTGTTCGGTAGGCAGAGCATGTAACTCTATGAATATAGAAATGATGTTTGCCTTTTATATGTACCCTTCAGAAAGTCAATAGTAATTATTAAACATTTTTATGACTACTATACTTATAACTTTAAGAACTAGAATCGGTACAACCAATTTATTGTTACTGCATATTTTTCCTGAATACATTTTTAGGCTTTTCCAATTTGGATGCCTTTTTACTTTAGATTAAAATGTTAAAATAAAAATTAAAAAATAGCATTACATTCATTAAAGGGACCAGAAAATTCTATTAATATCTTTTTAAAAGAAAAACACATAAAAATTATCTTGACAATTATTTAATGAACTTGAATACTATAGACAATCAATTTGATGAACATATACAACACTTGGAAAAATTTTCAGTGTTACATCAACTGTTAGATGTTCTTCATTCCCTGTTGTTTTATCAGTTTGTCATTTGAAAATATCAAGGTTTTTTTCTCTTTTTTTTTCACTAAGCACTTGCCTACCCTTGTGGTTGCTGCACACAATTAAGTGAGACCCAGTTTACATTTGGGCAACTGCTTTTTGGACCCATCAGAGAGCCAAAGACAAATGTTTCACGTTTAAGAAATGTCTGAAATTCTAGAAGTAGAGAAATTAGGAAAGTAATAATCATCATGTTTGCTGTGCAACTTGAACAGTAAATTTTCTTCCACTGGCAACTAGTTAAATCTACCCCAGAGGCTGGGAAATGGTACTGTCATGTATACCACATGGATGTGGCTGCTAAGACCATTGTCCCTGATGTTTCTGCCACTTTTGTGGCCATACCAACTACACTACAGAGATGAATCTGACTGAGAAATCTTGATTCATGTTCCTGGACCCTAATCACAAATTAGCTAGGAAGGTAACTTACTGGCATTTTCAGCAAGTATATTGGGAAACAGGTTCTTTCTGATAAGGTAAGGGATTTCCTAAATATAGGATGGTGATTCAGATGCTGAGCAGACAGAAATAGTAACTATCTCACACCTTCCAACCCCCAATGGTGTTGACTGTCACTTTTCCCTTACACCTTGATCACAATCTAGTGAGAGTGCATTGGATTTAGAAGGCAGCATTATCAAATTTCAGTTGATTGACTTTAAGGTAGGTAGATGTTAAATTTATATTAATAGGGTGTTGACAATCTATCAAAATGAATGAAGTATGGAGAAGGACAGAAATGAGCAAGGAGTCAGAGCTGGAATTTTAGGTAAAAGATAACTAATATCATAATTCTGTTGCTAAACACTTGTTAACAACTATTTCTTTTATGATCAGATTTGCCTAGTCTTACAAATTCCCTTGGAGACTTGTTACAAATACAGGTTTTTAGGATCAACATAGATCAAATGAATCAGACCCTTGGGGTGGCACCTAGAAATTCTTGACCTAAACTTTTTTACTGCCTAAACAACTTTCTTAGCCTTTAAGATACAGTAAAAAAAATAATAACTTGCTATGTCAAAGTTTTAGCTTGCAAATTCCCTCCTGACATAATAGCTTTCAAAATCCCTCAACCATAGAGAATGGTGTGTGGTATTTATCCATTTAATCAGACTTCTTTTTCTCATTGATCTACTTATATCATCCATTTTAAAGTGTCCTTTTTCTATTGATCCAACTCTTAGGGCAGATCTATTTTAAAAGTCACAATAAAAAAAAAAAAAAAAACATGGTTAACACTTTAAGAGTCTTATGCTCTACCCACTGAGCTAGCCAGGCACGGCTTGGTTAATGCTTTAGATAATATACACAGTATATATATTGTGTGTATATGTGTGTATGCATATATATGTGTATATGTACATATATAATATAATTTATTTTGTATGAAAAACAATGTACACATTGTACTTTGAGTTAAAATTATCTACTTGACTTTCCACAACTACTGACTTTTTATCTACAATTAGGAGAACTTGCATATTTTGAAAATGGTTATATAATTTGGGGGGTTAAGGGGCATGTGTGTTATGTATGGAGTCTAATGTAGGTTTTATTTTGTGCATGTGAGTGAGTGAGTGTGTGTGTGTGGTATGCTGCACATATGTGTGTGGATCTGTGCTGTTAGTGTAGGTGAGTGGGTGTCTGTATACGTGTTATATCTAGGCAGTAGTAAGGATGTGTGTGTTACCTCCATGTTTTTACTGAAGATTTTGGATGGTCTTTACTTGCACCACTTTCAAAAGGAATATCATATTTCATCCAGGGTCTTTCTGATATTAATGGATCCTGTAGGTACTTACAAAATGTATATATGTATCTGGCACAAGTAAGTCTTTCTTATTTTTTTGTCTTTATTCTTCAGTACATGGATTTTTTTTAGAAAGTTTAATCAAGGAAAATAATCTAAAGATATTGAAATAAATTACATAGGCTTTACAAAACCAAATGCCTGAAAAAGTCCTCAAATGTTTATTCTTCTTAGTCTTTTCCCAGTGCTTCAAGAAAGAAATGTCTCAAAATGTTTTGTCTGCTGCTATTCTTTATCTATTGTTTTAGTTGCATTGCAACATTTCTGTAGTTGATTCTGGCTATGATACTTCCATTTTTGACAGGTAGCTGTTTTCTCCCTTTCTAAATATTTTCGTGACCTATAATCACCACCAAATTAAACACTTATGTGAACCTCAAAATGTTTTGGTATTTGACTAGCTAGCTTTATTTCTCTCAAATGAAAAAAGAAATTTCATAGCCCTGGCTGGTGTAGCTCAATGGATTGAGCGCGGGCCTGCGAACCAAAGGATCGCAGTTCGATTCCCAGACAGGGCACATACCTGGGTTGCAGGCCAGTTCCCAGCGAGAGTTCCCAGCAGGGGACGCACGAGAGGCAACCATACATTGATATTTCTCTCCATCTCTCCTTCCCTTCCCCTCTAAAGATAAATAAATAAAATCTTAAAAAAAAAAAAAAGAAATTTCATAAAGGAAGAGAAACACATTCTTTTTTTGTCTCCTAAGTTTAAAAGCTCGATGCTAGGCACAAAGTATATATTCAATTAATAATTTCTGATTCCAACTATAATACTTGGATCATGAAAAGTTTGATATGTGCGAGGTTCATCTTTGACCTGGAACAATGGAAAAATGGGTGAGTATCAAAAAAGAGGTGGGAAGAGGGACTACCTATTTCTCATTCAGAATGTATCCCTGTCTTAGGAGAAACATCACCTAAGGTATACATCCTACCCTAGAAGGGAAGGTTTGGGTGAAAATTAATGATAAATAAAAGGGTGAGGAGGTGATTGATGATGCAGAGGGAGCCAATAAATGTATAACATGAAAAGGAGAAAAGCTAATGATAGTTTGAACCTTGTGAGATGATGTGGTATATTTTCAGATCTCAGTAGTGTGAAGTGAGAGACTCTTGTCCTGATCAAATTTCCCTTTGTTTGAAGCCAAATGTTCAATATGGATCCTAATGGATAAAAGAAGCATGTCAAATATAATCTATGTGTTTTATTAATTGTATGCCATTTTATACAGATAAATAGTATGAATTTATCTCATTACATTCCTTATCAATTTTAATTTCTTCTGGCCAAATACATTTCCCATAATAATCAGCATGTACTTGAATAATTTATGATGTTAAACCTACCAGATATAAGATTTTTTGTTTACCTCCTCCCTTAAAAGACAATGATTTCTCTATTATTTTAATGAAGAAAAATTAAATTCTAATGTATTTCTTTCTGTATATCATCCATGTAACATTTTAAAGTCAATTATTCTTTTTTTATCTTATGAATAAATTCATCCAAATTAATCTAACATTGTCAAATTTTCAACACATTTTATTATTTCTCTTAAAAATCCTTCTTTCTAGTTATTATAAATCAAGGCAAAGAAGGTTCATAGCCTCTTAACCTGGAGTTATCTGTATGATGTATCTCAATGACATTAATATTACCTTTTGCATGAATACTAAGGATAATTTCAATGTGCGTACTTTTTTTTTTTCCTTTTGGTTCTCATTTTACTAGTTTCATCTATTATAGAAAATTCCTTTTGAGAGGAAATATATAGTAACTCTTGCTTCCTTTATACTTGCAAAGGACTTGATTCATTACAAGGTTACAGGCCACTGTGTGACTATTAGCGCAGGTGATGACCTATCGTGAAACATGCCCAAACATCAGTTGAATGTCATTTGTATCATATTTCCTATTATATATAAAACATGCTCTTGTGAAGAAAAGGTAACAGTGAAGGAAAAGAATACTCAGCAAATAGAAATCGATGTCAGCTTAGGTATGGTAGGTATGATGGGCTTATGTGTTTATAACCAATAGGTCTAGATCCTTGTATCCTATTCTCTACCTAGCATTTTTATTTGAATATTGAAGCAGATATGTATTTTTTTATTTTTTTAAATATTTTACCTGCTTAGCATATCTTACCCCTGATTTCTGGTAAAGGAATTCCTCCTTTACTCTGGGACACACCCCCCAAGTGTGTAAAAACCCAGATTTGACACAACAAAGGAGGAAAGATGATCCTTTAAATGCTTATTCACAAGGACACAATGATCACCGAGGGGCCGATGGGCAGCTCTTTGGTGTATAAATCTCAAGTATATTTGTGGATGTCTCTTTCCTAAACATCACTTCTCCGGGACTTCACATCACCTTAATGTTTTCTTTCATAAGATCAAGATATGGAGATAGATACTTTTTCTTGAAATTGACAAAAAAACCTGGAAAAACCAAGAAAGTTATTCAAGTTCTTAGTTTGAACCATGCCTGAATCCAGTCATCTCCCAGAACTTTACATCAGTTACACAGTGTACAATAATTGAAAAAAATCACATTTTGCATATGCAAGCTTTAATAACTATAAAGGGCATAGTATAGCAGAAGAAGGAGAGAACAACAAACTGTCAAAAAATGTCCATCGTAGTACTTTCTCAGCTTCACAGGATGCTATTTGACATTGGATTATGTGCCACTGGGTTCACTGAGACACATTTCAGTTCCAGGTGAGCATGCACCCTGGCACAAATTTACTGAGGAGTCTATTATATCCAACTGACCCTGTAGTTAAAGCCAGCTGTACAACCAGATAAACCAGGAAGAGCCATTAATCGACACCTCCATAAACAATGTAGGCAAGCTATCTGAGAGTGCCTCTACAGGGATTTTAAATTCTAAATGGCATGCATGTCTCTGGTCCAAAATTCATATTTAAAATATACTCAATAAGCATTCAATGAAATCAGTATACTTGCTGAAAAAACAAACATTGGTTAAGATACTCTAACAGTGATTTAGACAAAATTGGCACAGGTCTGGGTGTCATAAAAACCACATTTGCCTTTGGCAAAAGGAGATGTTCTAAGGACAAGGACTTAATGATTCATAATGGTCATTTTGAAGACTCTTTCAGGAGGAAGGTACAGGATGACAAACTTCCTGGAGAGATACTGTTAGTTGCTTTTTTTAACACTTTTTATATTATAGTTTATGCTCAATATTATTTTGTATTAGTTTCAGGTGTATAGTAGCATCATGGTTAAACAATCATATAGTTCACAAAATGTTTCCCCTGATATTTCCAGTATCCAACAAGCACAAAACATAGTTATTACAATATGATTGACTACATTTCCTATTGTGCACTTTACACCCCCATGACTATTGTGTAACTACCAATCTGTACTTCTCAATCCCTTTACCTTTTTCACCCAGTTCCCCAAACACCCGCTGTGGCAACCATCAGTCTGTTCTCTGGATCTATGGGTCTGCTTTTTGTTTGTTTGTTTGTTTATATTGTTATTTAGTTTTATATATAAGTAAAATCATATCATATTTATATTTCTCTGATGATTTATTTCACTTAGTATAAAATACCCTGTAGATACATCCATGCTGTCAAAAATGGTAAGAGTTCTTTTTTATAGCCAAGTAATATTCAATTGTAATGGGCACTTGGGTTGCTTCCTTAGTCTGGCTATTATAAATAATGCTGCAACGAACATAGGAGTACATGTATTCTTTAGAATTAGTGTTTTAGGTTTTTTCATCTATATACTCAGAAGTTGAATTAATGGGTCATAAGACATTATGTTTTTAAATAATGGATAAACAGAAGCTAAAGAAGAAAAATGGAACAGAAAATGTGCACTGACCCATGAGGAACTAATAAATATGATCTTCTAGAAAGGAGCTAAGGTAGATCAAGGACAATAGTGTAGGGTTTTGTGAAAACACAAGCAATATATTTATGGGATAATTATGGTCCTCCTCATGAAGTCTATAGGAATTTCTAGTGGAAAGCGTAATTTGCATAGGTGCTTTCTAACTGCCAAACACCCAAAGAAAAACACAAAACAGATCTATCAAATAATGTAGTAAGTTGAGATTAGAGAGCTATTCAACTAGGATTTTATTGATGGGGAAAGATAGACTTTACTGAAAGAGAAAACTCAGTGGGAACACTGCGTTCCCATTGAAACATTGCAAAAAGAATACACTTTTTGCAATTTGGGACAAAGCCTACGGATACGATACCAACAGACGTGGAATCCACAGTAAATCAAAGTTTGGCCTTGATTTATACTGCCATCGATAACAGCATTAGTCTATAAGCAAGGACTGACTTTGTTAAGAATGTTGAGAAATTACTACTGATTTATTTCATAATTATTTTAGACTGATATAACTACTGTTGCTAAAGACTTTTTGGTGTAATACTGGTATAAATTGTAAGATACATTTGATTGCTGTCAACAAAACCTTATGAAAATACTGGTATCTAGGATTATAAAGAGATAAACTACAATTAACCTTGCTAAGATCACCTTTTCTTCTCTATAGTAGCAAATGTGAGTTATTGAATTGATTGTGCCACCTTACTTAGGGAGTACTCAAAGTAATAGGAGAATTCGTTTACTACAAAACAGGGAAAAGGGATTCTAGGCAGGCCCAAAATAAAAATAGGTAGAGAATGAAATATAGAAGGCTAGAACCTAAGGCTGAAAAATATACTTATACAAATGTATGCATATATGTGTATAATGAGCCTAAAGTTAATAATAAAAAGCCCAAATGAGATCACAAGAAAAGGAATATAGCTAAAGAAATAAAAGGGGCCAGGATCTAGAATTTTAGAATGATTTGTACTAGAACTCAAGCACTTTTATATACCTTAGAAATATCCAGACTCCTGGTTTCTTGTTACATTTTATGTATATACTTGAATCTCATGAATGATGTTTAACTAAATACAAAGCCAAAGCAAACTAGTAAATGTGTACTAACTTATGACTTTTAACTTCTTAACTCAGTTCTATAGCCAAGATTTAATGGTTAATACCTAAGGTATGTTTTGAAAAGATATTTTATTACTATTTTCTTCTAAGAACAAAATTGTCAAACATACAGCCAATGTTGCCAAATAAGGTAAATAAATTCTAGCTCTAGTAAAGCATAACATGATGATACAGAAGAAGTTAATGGTTTACTTCTAAAATTAACAAATTTAAAATGGATCATCAATGAGAACATTGTAAAATGTTTATAGATTGTAAAATGCTACATACATGATTCTCGGTGTTTTTTTTTTGAAAATTTCAAAAGAGAATTATGAGCTAAATAGATACATAGGCAAGGGCATTATAGAGAAATACAGTTTTGTACATCATCTTTAACAGTGACATAATTGGAAAAATTATATGTATATAGGTATATAAGCATATACTAATATGGTAATAGAGATCCAGAAACTATATCTTTAATATAATATATGGAGTTTTGTTTCTAGGTTTTATACATATTTTCATAAAGATTATTGACTGTTAAGACAAAATGAAAATAAATCAAACTAGAAATGAATGGATAAAGTTATATTCACAGAAAACATTTACAATATGTGGACATGGAAACTAAAAACCTCTTAAGCAAAGCAGTGTGTCCTATTATATTTCAATTTCAATGATGGAAAAAAGTAAAGCAATATTTCAACACATCATGGTATTATCCAAGAAATCTTGCCTCTAGTAATAATATATAATTTATCAGGACTTTAGTCTACAAACAGAAAATGGCTCTTAAAAACAAACAATTTCCCTGTTAATTTATGTTCCCCTAAATGTTAGGCAATGTTGAATTTAGAAAGCATTTAATACAACATCTGCATTCACTTAGTGATTAAAAAGAGATAAAACATTTAGTTTAATATTATTTTTATTTTCAAAAACAGAAAGGGACTTGATGAAATAATAGCAAAATATGCAGAAAGCTTTACTTTAGAATCCCAGTGGGTCTAATAAGATAATTAAAAATTTTCAACCTTTAACAGTGATCTGACTACTGAACTAAACTGTATATATACGTACCTAACATCACAATTTAAATCTTCAAGTTCATTGAGATAAATAATGTGATAATTTTTCTCTTCTTTCCTTTTTAAATAAGGAAGGATGACTAATTGAATTAAAAACATAACCTTTCCTAAAAATTTTTAAAATTACTTATAAATTATATGTTTTAACCAATCATGCATGTGTTTGATAATTCAAATGTCAGTATTTTTCAAAATTGTAACTCTAACTATATTTCAGAATATTATGTTACAAAGTAATCATTTACCTTCATATTTATAATTTTCAAGTTATTAGACTCCTTTTACTAATTGTTGATATCTGCATTAATCCTCATATCATCGAATTAGGTGGCGGACTCTTCTGAAATAATGGATCCCCTTTGTTCAATACTGAGTACCTACAGTGTACCACAGTCTGTGCCAGGATAAAAAATAAAATGAGATATGTCATCGAGTATCCTTTAGAGAAAAACATTTATAAACATAAATCATATTACAGTGAGCTATGATGGACTATATAGTATGACCCATTCTCATCACCTTAGACATGGGCATGGAAGCAGGATTCATGAGTCATAGTTGAGTTGGTCTTGAATGGTGGATGGGATTTGGCACCGAGAAGTACAAAGCATCAAAGTATTAACACAAGCCAGTGTTAGAATAAATTTATTTTATTTCTCTTGAAGTAAAAAAAAAAACAAACTGAAGTATGCTGGGCCATAATTTATAGAAACTAAGGCTAGTAAAAGAGAGAATGTTGGATTTGGAGCCCAGGGATGCCCACTTAATACCAAGTTCTTGTAAGAATGAATCATTCTACCTATTTTATGGTAGTTTTCATTTAAAATCCAAGAACGAGTGCAAGAGCAGTGCCTGGATACATGTGTGCATCTAGATGTATATTTGTGCATATTTGTGAATGTGTATGTGTGTAGTATATACAGTTCTGTGTATCTGTGTGCATGTCGGTGTGTGTGCATGACTTTTAGGCTGAAGGAAAATCACATCCTTTTCAAACAAGACTTTGAATGTTCATAATGCCAAGAGCTACAATGAAAAATTAATGGCTTGGACATATCTGTATTATATATATAACCATGTTGTATAGTTTAGGTCATATTTTAATGTTTTTTTCATGGTGCTCAAAACCTTGAGTGAAAAATTGTTGTGTGTTTTGGTTAAGTGGATATGGGACCTACAATTCAATGAACACATTATGAAAAGAAAATTCCTGCTCTCTGAATATGAAGACTTAGGAAGATAATTTCATGTCTTATCCTTTCAGGATGCTTCATTTAAGAGAGTGGACCATGGTCTGTCAAAAGGGAGATTTGTCTGATTCTAAATATTATCTGTATCACTTGGCCAAATAGTGGGGGATGGGGGGAAGGGACTATATCCCTAATAGGCTTCTTAAACTGTGTGATACATCCAATAAGCTTTATATTTATGACAGGAAAAAATACAAACCCCACATCATATACTTACCCCTTCAAAAGTCTGTCTAATACTGAGGATATAAATCTCTTATCACCTCCTTTTAATTGATTTTCCTGATATACTCCTGAAGGAAATACAGATATCCACAGTGTGTTGTTTAAGAAGAGATGCAAATTATATCTAGTTCCTCTGGCTTTTAACATCATCCAGCCACTTTCAGGGCTCTTTAGAAGTTTATGGTAGGTGAACTAACACAGAAGTATTTTTGTTATTCATTCTTTTCCTCTGTCAAAATTCCTGCATAGTCTACAATGAGGGTCATTTAAACATGAATGGAGAAACAAATTAAAAAAGAAATATTATTATTCTTACTATTAAGATTCCTACTCTTTTCATGAAAAAATAAGGACAACAATTTAATATTTAAGTTATACTTTGTTGAAGGCAATATACCTGAGTTAAAATGTACACATTTTTATTAAAGTTCCAATCATTTGCAAATGTCATTCCGAGCACACACTGTATAAATTTTAACTATCTTGTAGAGTACAAAGCTAACATGCACAATTAGATCAGCATGCATGCATACACATCCCCAGAGGTCTACACATTTAAAAACTTGTTAAGCAATACAAGCCAATCTTATGCTGAACTCTTTGAAGTTTGTACAGATTAACTTTATACTTCAAAGAAAATACAGTTAAACAGCTATCAAGGCTAAATTCCAAAGAACAGTAAAAATATCTTTAGATGTATCCATGTCTCAAGTTTTTACAACTTTGTCATCACAAATATATTTTCACTTTATTGTATTTATTACAGTTTAGTACATGAATGTAAAATGTTTTAATTGGTTGTGAACATGTGGCATTGTTTGTGAATGGAATCAATAGCCACAAGATGTCTTATGTTAGTGGATTGCAGGACATCACCTTGCTCTTAAGATCTCTGATGTTAATTTAATATCTTATATCTATTGGGGAGACTTTGGTTAATAAGATTATATAGGTTTCAGGTGTACAATTCCATTCTGCATCATCTGTATATTGCATCATGTGCTCATTTCTTAAAGT
Source organism: Glossophaga mutica (assembly GCA_039655065.1). Taxonomy (NCBI): domain Eukaryota; kingdom Metazoa; phylum Chordata; class Mammalia; order Chiroptera; family Phyllostomidae; genus Glossophaga; species Glossophaga mutica. The sequence goes on from CM077310.1 coordinate 92,991,445, forward strand.
TTAGTCTCCTTACAGCACTGTATATTTGGCCCCCTTTACCTTACTCAACCTTCTTTCAACCCTCTTTTAATCTGTAACCACCATACTATTGTTTGTGTCAATGAGTTATTATTTGGGTGTTTATTTGGTTTATTCATTTTTTGCTTTCTGTTGCTTTATATTGCAAATATGAATGAAATCATATAACTCTTATCATTTTATGTTTGATTACTTCACTTAGCATGATAGTCTCAATATCCCTCCAAGTTGTAACAGTGGCAGTATTTCATATTTTTTATGGCTGAGTAGTATTCTATTTCATATATATACCACATCCTCTTCATCTGATCATCCATCAAAGGACAGTTGGATTGTTTCCGCATCTTAGTTACTGTGAATAATGCCACCATGAACATTTATTCACCTTCATGTTATATCTTTGTAAATAAATGTTTTCAAATTTCCCAGGTAGATACTCAGAAGAGGGATTTCTGACTCATAGGACAACTTTATTCTTAATTTTTTGAGGAACTTCTATACTGTTTTACAGAGTAACTGTACCTATCAGTTTGCATTCCTATCAGCAGTGAATTAGTATTTCTTTTTCTACACAAACTCTCCAAAACTTGTTATTTCTTGTGTTGTTGATAGTAGTCATTCTAATAGCTGCAAAGTGGTACCTCATTGCAGTTTTGATTTGTATTTCCTTTATAGCTAGTAAAGTTGAACATCCTGTCATATATGTGGGCCATATGCATCTCTTATTTTTATACCATCTCTAGTGAAATATAATTCACATACCATAAAATTCTCCCTTTAAAGTGTATATAATTAAATGTTTCTAGTATATTCATAGTGACACGCAGCCATCACTATTATCTAGTTTTAGAATATTTTGCCACACCCAAAAGAAATACCATATTCATTAGTAGTCAATCCCCATTTTTCCTTCCACCAGACCTTAGAGAACACTATGCAGATTTATGACTCTTTGAATTTCCTTATTCTGGATATTTCACTTAAAAGGAAACATACATTGTTTTTGTGATTGGTTTTTTTCACTTACTGTAATGTTTCCATGTTCATCTCTGCTGAAGCATGTATCATACTGCATTTCTTTCTATGCTAAATAATGTTCTATTGTAGGTATATATCACCTTCTGTTTATTCATCTATTGATAGGCATCTGGGTTGTTCTAACATTTGAGCCATTATGAATAATGTTACAGTGAACTTTGTTGTGTATGTTTTTGTATGGATATATGTTTTTATTTTTCTTGGGAATATACCTAAAAGCGGAATTGCTGGATCATATAATTGTATATTTAATATTTTGAGAAACTGTCAAATTGTTTTCCAAATCAGCTGCATTATTTTATGATCCTATCAACAATGCATGAATGTCCAATTTTTGACAGCCTCCTCAACATTGAAATACTCAGACTTTTTATTATAGTCATGCCTCTGAGTATAGACTTGTTCTTCATTTTGTTATTGATTTACATATAACTAATAACTTTGACTATATTTTCATATACTTACTGGTCATTTATATTTCTTTTTTGAAAAAATGTCTCTTTTTATTTTTGGTTCTTTTCTTTGCATTTGGTTCAATGCAAGTGGTTTGCATTCTTATTTTTAAATTGCGAGAGTTCTTTTTTTAATAAATGATTCATAGACATCTTTACCATACATGTGTGTGTGTATTTGTGTGTATACATATGTATATATAACATATATACACATATATGTATAATTTGTAAATATTTTGTCATATATTTAGATTTGTTTTCATATACAGTGTTACCTTAGTACTCATCATGAATTTGTTCCAGAACTTGGGATGAGTACCATAACCTATGAGTACCAAGCAAGTGACAAGTGATGAAGCATTGTCTCTTGAGGGGCAGCATAACTCATACAAGTTCTTTACTAAAGGACACATGGATATGGACAACAGCGTGGTGATTGTAGGGGGAGAATGGCATATGGGAACTAAATACTAATAAAAATACAATAAAATATAGTTCTATCAAGTGCAATGAGTGCTGATCAAGTGCCTAGTGCTTAAACACTTTTTTTCTTGTCAAAATGAGATGAGTACAGAATTCAATGAGTTCTGAAGTCAATGAGTACTGAGGTATAACTGTATATTATTGGCAAATATTTTGTATCATTGTTTGGATTTTTTATGGTATCCTATAAAACATAAATGATTTTTTTAAAGATTTTTATGAAGTCCGCCCTGGCTGGTGTAGCTCAGTGCACTGAATGCAGGCTATGAGCCAGGGGGTTGCTGGTTGGATTCCCAGTCAGGGCACTTGCTTAGGTTGTGAGTCAGGTCCCTAGTGGGGGCCACGTGAGAAGAAACCACACATTGATGATTCTCGCTCTCTCCTTCTCCCTCCCTTCCCCTCTCTCTATAAATGAATAAATAAAACCTTTGAAAAATAAATGATTCTTATTTTTATTAAAAAATAAGATTTTCATTCAAGAAAGATTTTTATGAAGTCTAATACATTGATTCAGTGCCTCTCCTATATACTGCAACTGAAACCAAACCCACAACCCAGTCATGTGCCTTGACCAGGAATCAAACCAGCAAACTTTCACTTTGTGGGACAACACACAACCAGCTGATTAGGGTTATTTTTGCTTTTGGTGTCATAACTAAGATAGCACTGTCTAACCCAAGGTCACAGAATTTTACATCTATATTTTCTTCTAGGAATTTCATAGTTTTAACACTTATACATTTAGTTCTGTGATATATTTGAGGTAAATTTTTGTGCATCATGTGAGGTGGAGAGCCAATTTAATTCTCCTGTATTTGAATATTCATTGTCCCATCACTGGTTGTTTTATATTAATATTTAATATTAATACATTATACATTGTAATACAATTATTACACATTATATAACTTGTTTTCATCCTTCCACTCTTGTTTTGACTCAAAAAAACTAGTTTTTAAAATACCTATCTTTGTTCTGCTTTAAACTAATGTCTTCCCAATACACTTAGAAATATATACAAATGTTCTACTTTGCCCTACAAGTCTAACAAGATACTTTAGAAGTATACATATTCCCTCACAACGTTCAAGGTGTCTGCAGTGTTATTTTCTTTGCTATAATTCCTGCTTTGTATCTGCTAATTTTTTTTATTTTCATAACTTCCCCCAAATTAGTTCTTCCCCAAAACATAGTTTGCTGTACTTCCATATCCAATCTTTTTGTCACAAAGTTTATTCACTAAATAATAAATGTAACCCAAAATATTATTTATTCAAGAAATAAATATGAATGTATTATGGTTGTGCTAGTAAAATTAAAAATAATAATCTTTATAGAATGATAAATAGTATGTCCAAATAATAAAATATTTTAAAATTTATATATATATCAATAAAATAGCAAAGTGTTAATTTATTTCCAGAAAAAAATGTTTGTTATATATACAAGGCATTTCCTGAAAATTCCTAAAGGAAAGGAATTGATTACAGTGATATACATATTATAGACAGATACAGTGATAAATATAGATCAGTAAACTACCACTGACTTTTCACTTTTGAGTGCAATTGAGAATGTTGTTATAACCTTTTAAGCCTTAAACTGAATGAAACATTTTTCTGAGTGATGTAACTTTGTTTCTAGGTAGAGTTTAAAAAATAACCTATTTTTATAATTACTGTCTGATTCTTATAATTTTTGACAAGTAGCTGTATATTTTAATAAAGAGAACTTTCTGAGTTATTTAGAAAAGTATAATGCTCAATTTGAATGATTTCAGGAAATGGAATAGTTAAGATGGATTAATTAATATCTTATATCCATTCTTATCTACACATAGCTGAGTTGCTAATATAGAAACTTTAATCCAGTTCTTTCTTAGATTTCTAAATATTTTCCAGTGCTGACTTTCTTGTGGTTAACTTGGTCTCCAAGTTTCAACTTTCATAAGGCATCTTTCTCAGACTTATTACACTCCCCATAATTGTTATTCTTTTTGTACACCCTGTTCTTTTTCCCTTGGTTTTATAAAGTGCCACTTAGGTCAGGCATTGAAAGGTAAAAGGAGTTCACATTATAGTAATGAAAACAACAACTTAAAATTAAATAATTACTTGTTTTTTAAAGCTATAAACAATTTAGTTTTATTTTTACTCTGTATTACTAATTCTCCTCCACGTAGCCCTCTCCCCTTTCTCCTCCCTCTTCCTCCTTCTGTTTCCCTCTCTTCACCTATGCACTCCAGAAGTCCAAAAAGTAAAACAAATGAATGAAAAAGTTAAGGTTTTCTAGATGGTTAAAAAAAGAAGATGTGGTACATGTATACAACAGAATACTACTAAGTAAGAAAGGTTACTATTACGATAAGAAAAGGTAAACTATTGTCACTTGTGACAATGTGGATGGATCTTGAAAGTATCATCCTAAGTGAAATAAGTCAGTGAAAAAAGTTAACAACCATATGATTTCACTCATATGTGGGGTGTAAAACTGACAGCAACAAATGAACAAAGAAGGAAAACAAACAAAAACTCACAGACACAGACAACAGTATGGTGGTTACCAAAAGGAAGGGACCATGGGGCAGTTAAGGGTAAAGATGGGTCAAATACATAATGATGGAGGAAGGTTTGAATTTGGGTAGTGGGCACATAATGCTATGTACATAGAACCATACACTTGAAACCTATATAATCTCATTAACAAATGTCACCCCAGTAAATTTAATTAAAATTCATTAAATAAAGCACTAGGAAGAGTAGCTAACATATATAGAAAGGATGAATAAACAAACTATATTATCATAAAAATTAATAAAATTTAAAAATTTTTTCAAATACCAGTTCTCAGGATCTGGAACTCTGAACCTACACATTGGTAACACAGCAAAACAAGGTCATTAATCATCAGAGAATACATATTAAAATGACAATTAAGATATCACTTCACACCCATAAGAATGACTATCATCAATAAATCAATAAACCACAAGTGCTGGTGAAGACAAGTAGGAAAAGGAACCCTCATACTGCTGGTGGGAATGCAGACTGGTGCAGCCACTGTGGAAGTCAGTATGGAGCTACCTCAAATAATCAAAAAATGAAACTTTCCTATGACCCAGCAATTCCATTTCTGGAAATTCATCCAAAGAAACCTGAAACACTAATTCGAAAAAATATAAGCATCACTATATTCACTCCAGTGTTATTTACAATTGCCAAGGTATGAAGCAGCCCAAGTGTCCATCAGTAGATGAGTGGATAAAACAACTATGGGACAATTACACAATGGAATACTACTCATCCATAAAAAAGAAAAAATACCCTTTGTGACAGCATGGATGGATCTGGAGAACATTATGCTAAGTAAAACTAAACTATTTTTAGTTTTAGTATATACTAAATACTAATACTAATACTAAAAACTAATACTAAAGGATTTCACTCATACATAAAATCTAATGAACAAACCGAACTAAGAAGCAAAATAAGGAAGACTCATAGATGGAAAGCAGGCTGGCAGCTCTGGGAGTGGTCAGAGGGTGAAGTAATCAAGCAAAAAGGAGAGAGGGCTCATGGACGTGGACAACAATGTGGCGATTGTGGGAGGGATGTGGTATAAGGAGGATAAAAGGTAATGAAAAATACAATAAAAATAAGAAATAACATTATAAAATGTTTAAATGTTAACAAAATAACAACTTTTTGTGTTGTCCCTTAACAATGGGAGACGTGTCTTACTCTTTCCCCACAAGTTTTTCAAAGGAAACAGGACTACTGAAATAGTCAAAAGTGTTTTCCTTTAAAGGAACATGTGGCTACAATTAATAGTATTTTAAAATAAAAATTTATTCTTCTGTTATTAAATTCTCTTTTATTCTTACCTTACATTTTTTTCTTAGACAGTAAAAAGCTTGTATTCAGAACTATGATCAGTTTTGTAATTATTGACCAGAAATTAAGATGGACTTTTACATTTACATCTGGACAATAGTACACTTTTGCCTTATTTCAGTCCACCTTGATTTTTTTGTATCTTCACATTAGAAACAAGATAAAAACTCTCTTTCATAAATGAGTTTACTACATATTAACCTAGAATTTTAATAATACCGTACCTCTCAAATGTTTATTTTGATAAAAATCATCACTAAATTAAAAATGTATAATTAAAGGTACAAAAATGATCTAAAGAGAGAAATTGGAAATGTACCAGTCTGCATTCCCACCAACAGTATGAGGGTTCCTTTTCTTCCTTGTCTTCACCAACACTTGTTGCTTATTGATTTATTGATGATAGCCATTCTTATGGGTGTGAAGTGACATCTTATTGTCATTTTAATATGTATTCTCTGATGATTAGTGACCTTGTTTTGCTGTGTTACCAATGTGTAGGATCAGAGTTCCAGATCCTGAGAACTGGTATTTGAAATTTTTTTTAAATTTTATTAGTTTTTATGATAACATAGTTTGTTTATTCATCCTTTTCTATATGTTAGCTACTCTTTCTAGTGCTTTATTTAATGGATTTTAATTAAATTTACTGGGGTGACATTTGTTAATGAGATTATATAGGTTTCAAGTGTATGGTTCTATGTACATAGCATTATGTGCCCACTACCTGTTGGAGCCCAGGAGGCCTGTGAGGGGTCGAGGATAGGGTCCTGCACCACAGGCGTGGTGACTGGGCCTGGTTTCCGGCCTCGGGGCTGTCTTGGGCTCTGACTGTTCCCTGAACCCTTGATAAACCAGCCGCATATCTTTGGACTGCACGTCATGTACCCGGTAGCAATGTTAGCCTAAGAACATCCCGACCTTAAGGGAGTAGATAAACTTTGTAGGTCAAGGAAATGAGCTACGTGCCAGAAGGCTTCTCCTTTGTTCTCTATGCACTCAAGATTGTATTTAAGCCTGAAGACCGCGCAATAAATTTGCCTTATGCCAGCTGAGCATTTGGTCCTCTCCTATATTCAGTCCCTCGCCCAGCTTCACGACCACCCTTGCCGCAGCGGACTGCGGCAACTACCCAAATTCAAACCTTCCTCCATCATTATGTATTTGACCCATCTTTACCCTTAACTGCCTCATGGCCCCTTCCTTTTGGTAACCACCATACTGTTGTCTGTGTCTGTGAGTTTTTGTTTGTTTTTCTTCTTTGTTCATTTGTTGCTGTCAGTTTTATACCTCACAATGTAAACAGTGAATCAATCTTTGTCTCTAAACTAATCCAATGGGAAGATTTCAACTCCATGTATATTGAAAGTAGAAATTAATTAATTAATTAATTAATTAATTATTGTTGTTGTTCAAGTACAATTGTCTCCATTTTCTTCCCACCACTCCCACCCACCCCACCCATCTATAACTCCACATTCGAAAATGGATTTAGTTAATTTGCTCTCCTAGTGATAATATATGCAAGTCTTAATCTTATGGCCATTTTATTGAGGTTAAAACACACCGCTTTTAACATTTTTCAAATTATGGAATTACCTTTTCAATGATTCAAAAACATTAAAAAAGATTAAGAACCACTGTTCTGGCAAAGTCTTGTTATCAGGGGACAGGTAGAGAATCTCTCTTTAGGAGGGAAGTTAATTTAGAATGAAAGTAACAGAACTCTAAATTTCAACCTTAAACTAGTAGTATAGTATATGAATTTTAGTTTTCACTCTTGGAACACATTTTAGTGTGCTAGCTAGCAGATTTTTTTAGTAAAAAATGTGAGTTGATTTTAAATGATAGTTATAAAGTAAAGGGATAAGTTCCATCAATATAATTATGTGAAATTCAGAATTAATAGCATTGACTTAATGACACTATTCAAGCACAGGATGGATGAACATATGTAAATTCTGATTGTGGGAGACTGTTACACTAAATGATCTTCAAGCCTATCTAACTCCAAGTTGCTCAGGATTGTAGATGTACATTATAGGAACTGCTATAAGAAGTGTGTCTCATAGTATATCCCTCAAAAGTTTCTTGTAAAACAAATTGACCTTGTCTGAAATAAATTAATACATAAGTAACTAACAAAATTTATCTTATGCCATTGTATTGTATAATATCTTCATGCAATGTCTCTGGCTAATGTCCTAAAATGGCAGAAACAAATGTTTATCTTTAGGCCATTTCTTAGTATTAAGTTTACTTTTAAGAATGTATATGTTCACAATGAGTATTTGAAAATAAAATAACAAATACTCTGAATTTTTTAAGGCTTTTAATGTCCCAAACTGTTACAAAGTTTTCTTTTAAAGTGGGTTTCATGCTCCTAGCTGTGCCTGAGCCCATCCATTATGCAGTGTGGACATCCTTACTGCTTCTCCACAGAGTATCTTATCATTTCTTTTATTTAAATAAATTTGTTCTCCACATTAACCTCCTCTGAAAGGTGTTTATCTTTACTTCCCAAAGCCTCCACTCCATTTTCTAATTAATCTACAGTTCTTTTTTTTTTAAGTCATCACACTGCATTCCCACACTGCCCTTCCTATGTTTTCCTTATTCCACCTTTTATACAGTTGGTATTCCTCTTAGATCTATAATTAAAATAACTTCTGAAATCACATCACCCATAAAATTCTCTCCATCAAAATTGAATAAATGTTGACAATTCCCCACTAATATGTTTCTCTTTTGATTTAACACTCCATTAAACTTATCTCTTATCATTCCACATAATTAAACTTTGTGCTAAGCAAGCTGTATCTTGCTACCCTATTGATATAAAAAAGTCTCATTCACTTTCCACATGAAAACATTTTTTATATATTTTCCCAGTGGTTTTCCTCTACTATAAGTAAAAATTTTCTAGTTACTAAGAACAGTTGTTATGTTTTTGCATTTAAAGTCACTGCACTAATGATAGGTGCAAAAAAACTCTTTTAGTGTTCTGTGGGGATTTCCAAAGCAATACAGACATTCCTGTGTCCTAAATGTAGTCTTCCCTTGAGTGCAGTGTGTCAAGGACAGTTAACCCTCAGAGAGAGTAAAATTAAAACATCCTGTCCTTCATCTCTGATATATATTTATTTAAATTTTTTAAATTGTTATTCTATTACAGTTGTCCCAGTGTTTCCCCTTTGCCCACCTCTGCCTAGCCCACACCCTGTTCCCATAATCAATCCCCACACCTTTGCCCATGTCAATGAGTCATTCATTCATGTTCTTTGACAAGTCCCTTCCCTTTCTTCCCACATCTATTGCCCTCCCCTGGCCCCTCAGGCCACTGTCTGTTCCTTGTTTCCATGCTTCTGGTTCTATTTTGCTCTACTGTTTATTTTATTAATTGGATTTCTCTTATAAGTGAGATCATATAGTATCTGTCTTTCACTGACTGGCTTATTTCACTTAGCATAATATTATCCAGTTCTATCCATGCTGTTGTGAAATATAGCAGTTCTTTCTTTCTTCTAATAGTATTCAATTGTGTGAATGTACCACAGTTTTTTGATCCACTAATCTACTGATGGGCAGTTAGGTAGTTTCCAGCACTTGGCTGTAATCGTAAATAATGCTGCAGTGAACATTGGGGTGCATAGTTTCTTTTGAACTGGTGCTTCAGGATTCTTAGGGTACATTTCCAGTAGTGGAATAGCTGGATCAAAATGCAGTTCCATTTTTAATTTTTTGAGGAAATTTCATACTGTTTTCCACAGTGACAACACCAGTCTACATTCCCACCAACAGTACACAGGATTAGGTTTTCCCCATAACATCTCCAGCACTTGTCGTTTATGATGGCCATTCTGACAGGTGTGAGGTGATATTTCATTATGTTTTTAATTTGCATCTCTCTGATGGCTAGTGATGTTGAGCATCTTTTCATATGTCTATGGGCCATCTGCACGTCCTTGGAGAAGTATCTATTGAAGTTCTTTGCCCATTTTCTAATTACATTGTGTTGAGGACCGTTCAGCCTGGTTTCAGGAGTTGTAACCCTCACCTCATGGCTAGGCTGAGTAAGAGCCTAGGGACCCGTTTCATCTGGGTCTGTTCTGTCAAGAGGACCTGAGACACTAAGGAGACAAATCTTATCTCCCTGGCAGGAGCACAACTTCTGCCTCATCCATCTCTGGCCCCAGTGCTTAGTCAGTTAGTCAATGACGTGTAAGACTCCTCATGGGAGGGAGAACCTAAGCCAGACATGACCACTTGGAAGGCCCTCATGGAAGGACTGAGGGGGCTGCAGTGAAGAGGGGGTGATGGACCCTCGCCCCCCAGCTATTATGACATAGCTCGAGTCCTCATTTCTGTCTCTGACATGCTTCCTGGCACTAATCATCTTAAAGACTGAAACTATGATGGCTAGCGGTGCAGCCCTGTGCCAGCCAGAGTGGTTCCCCGGGTGATGGGGCCTTAGAAAGAATTTGTAAAGTCCTGTGAAACCTGCTTTGCTAAGAGTGCTCTCATTTAAATAATAAGGGTTTGAGGAGGAAATGGGTATGTCTCCCAAAGTTTTGCAACCTTGTTTCCTGACAGACACTGACTCAGATTAAGCCCTCAGATTTCTTTGAAATGTTAACCATTGTTTGATCCTTGCTGCCTGACATACCTGTATTCCTATGTATTTGAACCCAATTAAAGCCCAGTGAGGAAGGGGCTCTGGGTCATTCTCCTTTGAGAGTTTGACCACCTCTCCTCCCCAAGCAGATCATGTCTTGGTAGTTTTATCTTCATCTGTGACGGAGGGGTGGGACTCTGTGGGTGGAGCCCCCCACAACATTGTATGTATGCCTTCCTGGTATTGAGTTGTATGACTTCTTAGTATATTTTTGATATTACACCTTTGTCTGAGGTATTATTGGCAAATATGTTCTCCCATATGCTCAGTTCCCTTTTCATTTTGATTATGGTCTCTTTAGCTGTTCAGAAGCTTTTTTATTTGATGTAGTCCCATTTGTTTATTTTCCCTTTTTCCCTTGCCCTAGTAGATATATTGGCAAAAATATTGCTACATGGGATTTCTGAAATTTCACTATGTTTTCTGCTAGGGCTTTTATGCTATTGCAACTTCTATTTAAGTCTTTTATCCATTTTGAGGTTATTCTGGTGTATGGTATAAGTTGGTGGTCTAGTTTCATTTTTTGCATGTATCAGTCCAGTACTCCCAACACCATTTATTGAAGTGGCAATTTTTACTCTGTTGTATGCTCATGCCCTCTTTATTAAATATTAACTGATCAGAGAGCCATAGATTTATTCCTGAGCTGTCTATTCTATTCCATTGGTCTATGTGTCTGTTCTTATGCCAGTACCTCACTGTTTTGATTACAGTGATCTTGTAGTATAGTTTGATATCAGGTATTATGATCCCTCTACTTTGTTCTTCCATTTAAAGAAATGTGGAGGCTATTCTGAGTCTTTTTTTGGTTTCATATAAATTTTTGAAATATTTGTTATAGATCTGTGAAATATGCCATTGGTATGTTATAGGAATTGCATTGAATCTGTAGATTGCTTTGGGTAGTATGGGAATTTTATGATGTTAATTCTTCTAATCCTTTAACATAGTATGTCAGTCCATTTATTGGTATCTTCCTCACTTTCTTTCTTCTGTGTTTTATAGTTTTCTGAGAACAGGTCTTTTACCTTTTTGGTCAAATTTATTCCTTTGCGCTTTATATTTATTATTGCTAAAGTAAATGGGATATTTTCCTAGTTTTCTTTATGATATTTTATTGTTGGAGTATAAAAATGTCATTGATTTCTGAATATTGACTTTGTATCCTGCTATTTTGCCAAATTCACTTATTAAGTTGTATAGTTTTTCGGTGGAGACCATAGGGCTTTCTATGTAGACTATCATGGTGTCTGAGAATAACAGTTTTACTTCCTCTTTTTAAATTTGGACGCATTTTATTTCTTTTTCTTCTCTGATTTCTGTGGCTAGATCTTCCAGTAGTATGTTGAATATGAGTGGTGAAAGTGGACATCCTTGTCTTGTCCCTGATCTCAAGGGGAGAGCTTTTGGTTTTGCCCATTGAGTATGATGTTGGCTGTAGGTTTCTCATTTATGGCCTTTATTATGTTGATGTATGACCGCTCTATTCCCACTTTGCTGAGTGTTTTTATCATAAATAGGTGCTGGATTTTATCAAATGCTTTTTTAGCACCTATTGATATGATCGTATGATTTTTGTCCTTAATGTCACTCTTATGGTATATGTTTATTGATTTGCCAATATTGTACCATCCTTGCATCCCTGGGATGAATCCCACTTGATCATGGAGTATGATATTTTTAATTTTTTGCTGAATCCAGATTGGCAATATTTTGTTGAGGATTTTAGCATCTAAATTCATCAGAGAGTATGTTCTGTAGTTTTCTTTCTTTGTTGTGCACCTGGTTTTGGAATTAGGAAAATACTGGCCTTGTAAAAGTATCTGGGAGTCTTCCCTCTTCTTGAATTTTTTGGAAGAGTTTGAGAAGTATAGGAGTTAGTTTTTGTTTGAATGATTAGTAAAGTTTGCCTTTGAAGCCATGTGGTCCAGCACTTCTGTATACCAGGGTTTTTTCATTACTGCTTCAATTTCACTGTATGTTATCAGTCTATTCAGGATTTCTGCTTCTTCTTGATTCAATTTTTGAAGATTGTACATTTCTAGAAATTTACCCATTTCACCCAGGGTGTCTAATTTATTGGCATATACAATCCCTTTTATTTCTGAGGTATCATTGTAACCTTTCCTCTTTTGTTTCTGATTGTATTTATTTGGGTCCTATCTCTTTTTTTCTTTATGACTCTGGTTAAACACTTGTCAATTTTGTTTCTTTTAAAAAAGTCAGCTCCTAAATTCATTGATCCTTTGAGATTTGGGGGGGTATTTTAGTCTCTAATTCTGCTCTGATCTTGATTATTTCCTTTCATTTACTTGCTCTTGTCTTTGTTTGTTGTTGTTCCTCTAATTCTTGTAGGTGTAGGGTTAAGTCGTTCATTTGAAATTTTTCTACCTTCCTCATGTAGGTCTTTGTTGCTATGAACTTCCCACTCAGGACTGCCTTCACTGTGTCTCATAGATTTTGGTCTGTTATATGTTCATTTTAAATTTTTTTCCAGATACTTTTTGATTTCTTCCTTGATTTCATTGTTAATCCATTTATTATTTAATAATATGTTATTCAGTCTACCTCTATTTGAATATTTTTTATTTTTTCCCTTGAGGTTGGTTTCTAGTTTTTAGCTATTGTCATATGAGATTTCTTGGTATGATTTCTGTTTTCTTGAATTTGTTGAGATTTGTTTTGTGTCATTCCATGTGGTCTATCTTTGAAAATGTTCCATGTACTTTTAAAAATAATGTATATTTTGCTACTTTTGGGTGAAATGTTCTGTAAATATCAATCAAGTCCATTTGACCTAGAGTGTCATACAATGCCATAATATTCTTGTTGATTCTTTGAAAGCTGTATCCATTGTTCACAGTGAGTTGTTAAAATCCCCTGTGATGACTGTAGTGCTATTGATCTCTTTCTTGAAGTCCTCCAAGATTTTTCTTATATATTTGGGTGTTCCTATGTTAGGTGCATATATGTGTACAAGGGTTATATCCTTTCATTGGATTAATCCCTTACATATTATGTAGCGATTTTCTTTATCTCTTGTTATGGCTTTCGTTTATAAGTCTATTTTGAAGACTCTACTTTCAGGGATCATTTCTATAGTTCATTACTAGAAGTCTATTTTGTCTGATGTGAGGTAACTATTGCTACCCTAGCTTTTTGCTTTATGTCAATTTGCTTGAAATATTTTCCCCACCCCCTCACTTTCAGCCTATGTAGATCTTTTTGTTCTGAGGTGGGTCTCTTGTAGGCAGCATATATGTAGGTAGTATTTTCTTATCCTTCAGCTAAACTATGTCTTTTGATTAGGAATTTTCCATTTACATTTAAGTTTAATATTGATAGGCATTTATTCATCACCATTTGTCCTTTTGTATCTGTAATATTCTCTCTTTTTCTTCAGTTTCTTAAAGCAATCCTTTTTGCATCTCTCACAATGCTGGTTTGGTGAAGATGTACTTTTTTAGCCCTTTTTTGTTTGTTTGTGAAGCTCCTTATTTCACCTTCCATTTTAAATGAAAGCCTTGCTTGGTAGAGTAGTCTTGGTTGCAGGCTTTTTTCAACATTACTTGGAATATTTCATTTCATTTCCTTCTGGCTTGTAGTGTTTCTGTTGAGGAACCATCTGACAGCCTTATTGTCACTCCTTTGTATTTTATTAGTTGTTGTTTCCCTTGCTGCTGTAAGATTCTCTTTGCCTTTAACTTTTGCTGTTTTAATGACGATGTGTCTTGGAGTGGGCCTTTTTGGGTTCGTCTTGATTGGGACCCTCTCTGCTCCCTGGACTTGCATGAATTTTTCCCTGACCAAATTAGGGAAGTTTTCTGTCATTACTTTTTCAAACAGCTTTTCACTATCCCTTGCTCCATTTTCTATTTTTCTGGTATGCCATTTGATGTGAATATTATTATGTTTCATGTCATCCTGCAGCTCCCTTAAACTGTGTTCATTATTTCTTAGTCTTTTTTGTTGTTGTTACTCCGATTGGGTGTTTTTTTCTACCTTGTCTTCCAACTTGCTGATTTGACTTCTGCCTAATCTTGTCCATCTTTATTCTTCCTAATGTATTCTTCATTTCAGTTATTGTTTTCTTCATTTCTTCCTGGCTCTTACTCATAGTTCTGTGTCCTCTTTCATGCTGATAATAGTTTCCAATGTGTTTCTTGTAGCTCCCATAGAGTACCCTGTAGCTCTCACTGAGTTTCTTGACCATCCTTATAACCATTATTTTGAACTCTACGTCTGATAAATTGCTTGCTCTAATTTCACTTAGCACTCTTTCTGGGGATTCCTCCCTTCCTTTTGATTGGTGGTTGTTTCTTTGTCTTTCCATTTTAGGTGCCTTTTTCATTTGTTTCTGTATATTAGACTTTTCTGTTTTGACTCTATTTTTGTGTGGTGGACTTCTATGGTAAGAGAGCTATGGGATTCATTGGTGCAGTCTCCTTTATCTCCTGAGCTGAATGCTCTTGGAATGCCCTTTATGCTGTTGATGTTGGCTCTCTTGTCATAATCGGGTTTTGGTTTTGGGTCATTTTTTTGGTACGTTCTTCCCTATAGGTCATTGATAGAGAGTTACACTGCCCACAACATTTAATATGCTATTGTGCAGATGTGGATGGTGAAAAGCATCCCTGTACTCCTTGACTCCAAAAACTCCTATCAGCTAAGATTCCAATAATTGTTCAGTTTACTTTGAGAGGATAAACTGAAAATACATGCTAGGGGCACAAGCAAGTGAACTTAGCTTCCACATACTCAGCCAACATCTCCTCTCTCCTGATATATATTTCTAATGTTACAGTGTATGACATTCTGGGTATTTTATTGGTCATTTTTAATTATTGACCTCTACTCAGTTTACTTATGAACTAAGTCATTTTTACTTGGTGATCAAAGAAGAAGATTTTGCAAAATCTTTCATCTTTTATTTAAACTACTATTAAACCTTCCATCCAAGTTTCAATCACTGACAAATTTGATAAGCATTTGTTTTATATCTTATTTATCCTGTTGAAATGTTTAATATGTCATGTTAATAACTGAGTACTGCAGCACACTTCAGGAATTTCATTCAGGTCAGCAATTTTCAAGTTTCTAAAAATCAAAACACAATAAAAACTACATTTATATGTGACCCAGAATGCATGTACATATTTAGATACTATAATAATTTTTCAAATTATTAATATGCTTATTTTTATATTTTGATTATAGTATTCTATTTCTTTGAAGCAACATGTTATATGATTTTTTTTGTCCAGATCTTCTAAATTTGTAATTTTTCTTTGAGAGCCAACATTACCAATAAGTAGGCTTATGTCATTTGAACATATAACTTGGTAAATATTTTCTAATTTAATAATCAATGTATCCTCATCTCGTTATTTATGGGGGACCTAAAAAAACTGGAATTATCTTCTGGAGAGTGGGCCCCTTGTAGTACAGGCTTACTGAACTAAATGAGTGTTCTAGGAACACATCTGTATCACTGCACCAGCTGATATCGTTGTGAGAGGCTGCACTCGTCTTCAGAAATTTTTTCTTGAAGATTCTTTCAATACTTTTGCCCATTTCATGACTGGTGATTTACAAGTCCACCTGCCCATACTGTGCTGAGTGTTCAGCACTTTTGGACTAAAAACAGCATGACCTCATATCCCCCACCTTCCCTACTCACCTGGTCTCAATCTCAAGTAACTTCTTTTGTTTCCCTAGATGAAAAAGTCCTCAAAGGGAAACATTTTGCTAATGTGGAAGAGGTAAAACAAACAAACAAAAAACAACAGCAGAAGCACTAAAAGGCATCAAAATTGATGAATACAGAAACTATTTTGAACAGTAGGAAAAAAAGTGTCCCCATTGATGTATTGCATCAAATAGAGAGTACTTTGAATGTGACTGAAGTTTAAAATGTAAAAGTAAATACACAATTTTTATAAATAAATTCTGTCATTTTAGCATCCCCCCCTCATATGTTTTTTCTGAAATCACCCATTCTATAATTATATCAAAAATACTAGATACTTGAGACTACAGATTGACATTTACACCAACTATGACACTTAGATTAAATGTCATTTTTTTCAAAAAAGATAATTACTGAGTGACCAATCAAAACTATATCCACTTGTTAAATATATTTTTAAATAAAATGTTCTCCCTTTACAACATATTAGAATTTAGATTTTTATCCATTCAGCCATGACATATATCTCTTTTGATTAGGGAGTTTAATCCCTATATACTTAAAGTAGCTACTAGTGGAAAATAACTTACTCTGGCCATTTTGTTTCCCATATGTCTTGTTATCTTTTAACTCTCTTTTCTCTCTTACTTCCTTCTGTTGTGTTTTTTTTGTTGTTGTTGTTATTTTACAGTGATATGCTTTGATTTCATTCTCACATTTTGAGGACACAAAGAATCAAGAGTAACTTGAGAAGTATCCTCTCTAAATTATTCTATGTGACAGGTAAATCATGTGTCTTAATTTATTCAATTATCCTCATTAAAAAAGTATTTATTTAAATTTTAAGAATCCAAATTCTCTAAATAATATTTAGAGAATAATAAACAATATTTAGAGAATAATATACAATATTTAGAGAATAATATTATTCTCTAAATAATATACAATAGTAACTATGTACAGTACCAGGTGTGTAAATATTGGGGGGAATACTTTATAAAAATGTGATTGCCTAATCATGATGCTGTACACCTGAAACTAATATTAAATATTGAATGTAAACTGCAATTAAAAAATAAATTAAATTAAAAGTTTTAAAAAAGATTCCAAAGTGTCTTCTAGATTCTAATCTGGGAGCAATTTTTTTATATTCTTTCTGTAAATTTTAATTTTCAGGATTTTGGGCTTTTCATGAAAAATAATACATTTTTAAAAGAGCATGCAAGAGATGAGAGGAAAAAGCAGTCAAGTCAAAAAGAAGTTGATTTCTTCTTTTTAATTGTTGTTCAAGTACAGTTGTCTCTATTTTCCCCCCACCACTCCTCCCGACCCCGACCATCTCCACTTCCCACCTCTGATCCTACCTCTCTTTGATTTTGTCCATGTGTCCTTCGTACATGTTCCTGCAAACCCTTCCTCCTTTTCCCTCTGCCATCCCCTTCCACTTCCCCTCTGTTTACTGTCAATTTGTTCTTAATTTAAATGTCTCTGTTATATTTTGCTTGCTTGTTTGTTTTGTTGATTAGGTTCCACTTATAGGTGAGATCATACGGTATTTGTCTTTCACCACCTGCTTTTTTCACTTAGCATAATGCTCTCCAGTTTAAAGTCCTACAGGAGAACATAGGCAGGAAAATATCAGCTATTCCACACAGCAATATTTTCACCAATATGTTCCCTAGAGCAAGGGTCATAAAGGAAAGAATAACCAAATGGGAGCTTATCAAAATAAAAAGCTCTGCACAGCTAAAGAAAACAGCATTAAAATGAAAAGAGAACCAACCATATGGGAAAACATATTTGCCAATGATGCCTTGGACATTGGTTTGATATTCAAAATATATAAAGAAGTCACATGACTCCACTCTAGGAAGACAAAAATAAATAAATGAATAAATGGGCAAAGGACTTGAACAGACATTTTTCCAAGGAGGATATACAAAGGTCCAGAGACATATGAAAAGATGCTCAGCATCACTGGTCATCAGGGAGATGCAAATTAAAACCACAATGAGATACCACTTCACACCCATAAAAATGGTCATCATAAACAAATAACAAATAGCAAGTGTTGGAGAGGATGTGGAGGAAAGGGAACCCTAGTGCACTGTTGGTGGGACTGCAGAACTGGTACAGCCACTGTAGAAAACAATATGGAATTTCCTCAGAAAACTGAAAATGAAACTATCTTTTAACCCAGCAATTCCACTGTTGGGATTATACCCTAAGAACCTTGAAACTCCAATCCAAGAGATCCTATGCACTTCAATGTCCATAGCAGCACAATTTACAATAGCCAAGTGCTGGAAGCAACTTAAGTGCCTATCAGTAAATGGATGGATCAAAAAATCATGGTACATTTACACAAGGGAATACTATTCAGCAGAGAGAGAGAGAGAGAGAGAGAGAGAGAGAGAGAGAGAGGGAAGGAGGGAGGGAGAGAGGGAGAGAGGTTGATTTCTGAAGGGCTTATGAAGGTTATGAAAAGTTGAGGAACTATTAAAGGGCTAATGGCTAATGGGACTGGAATATTGAAAAATTAAGATGAAAATGTGGGAAGGGACCAGATTATACAGGCCCAATAAACAGGGTTGATTAATTACATCCTGGTTTGTCCAGGTCAATCTCCTGGTTTACCACTGTTGTCTTACCATAATCATTTAAAAGTTTCTCAGTTTGTAAAACAATTTATTTTTTCATGAAGTTGACAAATTTACTGTGATTATCTTTAATGTATAAGGAGTCATAATGGTGAATAATTTTAACATTATTGTACACAGTGGTAATAAGCCTTAAGTTTTTCAGAATTCTATCAATGACAAAGTTAATTAGTAGAGTTTATTACAATATCTCTTTTTGTCTACTCAGAAATACCACTCTTCTGATGCTGATACTCTCCTGAAGTTTACAATACTCTCCTTGTTGCTGAATCCATTGATCCCTTTTACATTCTTATTAAAATATGGGTAGCATGTGATACTATGGCCCACTCTTGTTGATGTGATAGTCATGTGACCTTGACTTCCATGTTCTACATTGCTGTCTTCCTCATTTTTGTCCAATGAAGAAAGCAAAATGTAACAATTGCAGAAAACAAATGGATGCCCATGAGATAAAAGGAATGATAAAGTGTGTGTGTGATTAAGGAAGTTAAATAAAGTCAGCTTTTCACAAACATGCCTAATGCCTGATATGGTAAAAAACTGAGAAGCATCCATTATTTGGTGGACATGACTCACTATTCCACCTATAGGAATTTTACTGCAGCCAAGGTGAGAGGTTATCTGATTTCTGTGGATTGAGGAGTGGATGGATGTTGAGTATGTAAAAACCACAGAACAGAAGAATTATTTCAAAAAACAATTGGCTGTTTAAGAAAGTAAGAAAGAGGGTGATAGGAGAGTAATATATTGAAATAAAGAAGATTAAAAAGGATCCAGTGACAGGTTTTGAGATGCTGAATGTAAGTTTTATCTGATAGCTTTTATTTTCACAGTGAAATACTTCTGAGAGTGATATGAGCAAGTGCAATAGGATTAGCACTTCAGAGGTGGTTTGAAATAGTGATTGCAGGAGGTAGATAGAACAGCAATAGAAATTTATTATACTTATCAGTTGATGCTATTGATCATGAATTTACAGTGCTCTATACACATCTATCCAGTGTTGCCATAGACTCTAGCAGTTTTTAGAAAAGGTATAAAGATGATACTTGGTGGAAAAGCAATCTAGAGCTAGTATTTTGCCAGTCAGGTACTATGGAAGGAAATAAAAAAGCAAGGAAGCTTAGTATACTGGCTTATATTATTTATTTATTTATTAAGATTGAAAGAATATACTAATAATTCTTATGTGGTTTAGTTCCCAATAACATATTTTAATAAGCACTTTTCTTGTATAACTTCATGTAACAATGTATCTTCAAATTGATGCTATTTGCTTCCTGGGTTGAAATTAGTCTACCACAGTAGAGATTCTGTTAAGAAAGATGTTCATGTTAATGCCACACTCTGAGGCTTCATCACTTATACTCCTTCCTCCTACATGCTCTTATGTTAGGCAGTAGGTTAACTCTTTGTCATTCTAGAGGGGAGATAGCATGTCTTTGAAGGAATTAGGTATTGTATAGATAAATTTTGATGATGAAAAAGAAAAGATGAGGAGGACATTTACAAATACTAGTCACAACCTAGATACAGCAGGACAGTGCAAAGGCATTAGAGGAGATATGCATGTGGCTGAAAACAAAATCTTGTTATCCCTGCAAAAAACAAACAAACAAACAAACAAAAAAACCTATTTATTCAAGGGATACAAGCAGCTAAAATGTGTATAAATAACATTGGGAGATCAATTTATCCAAGATAAATGTTTTCCAGTTTTATTCCCATGGCATGTATTCAAAATAAATCTATTGCCATAATTCATCTTATCTACAAGTGGCACAGAACAGAGCTATATACATAGACTAAGATATGTATATCTTAGTCTTTTAAATGACATTTAGTCTTTCAAATGACTCTGAAACACGTTGTGAGTGTTATGGTGACACTGCTTTTTTCTTAATGATATGCATGTTTTAAAAGTATCATTGATATATTGCAAATATTTCAGAATTTTGAAAGAATATGGCACATAGTATCTCTATACTTTTATTTTTATCATATTTTTCACAATAGTAAGCAATTTCAAAGGAGATGTTCCTTTGATCCAGTTGCTCTTTTGCATATATTTTATCTAGTATACCAGATTGCCAAATACTTCCATATTTTCATTATTTATTGAGAAGAACCATAGAGAAAATAAAATGTGTATTATTAGTAAAAATGGATATTGAGTTGGAACTTGAGCTTAAGTCTGAATTTGACTTGCTAATAGTTTATAGAATCCTGCAAATTCTTCTGTGTGCTTGTGCTTTAAAACATTGTTTCTTATTAAAAGAACTGTTACTGATTTTTAAAAATTTGATTCATTTTGCCCTGTCTGGTGTAGCTCAGTGGATTGAGCGCGGGCCTGGGAACCGAAGGATCGCAGTTCGATTCCCAGTCAGGGCACTTGCCTGGGTTGCCAGGCCAGTTCCCGGCAGGGGACATACAAGAGGCAACCACACATTGATGTTTCTCTCCCTCTCTCCTTCCCTTCCCCTCTAAAGATAAATAAATAAAATCTAAAAAAAAAAAAAAAAAAGTACTTAAAAAAAATCTTTAAAAATTCGATTCATTTTTTTTGAAAATCTTTTGGGAAGAAGTATAAAACAACTTTTTATATATTTTCATAAAACTTGATGTTAGAAAGAAAAAGCATTCAAGAAGGTCTTTTTTCCAAATTCTTTCTTCTCCTATGACTGACTTAATGTCTCTGATCCCTAGAACCTTTAATGCATAGTGAATCACCGATTCAGATTGTGTACTATAACCTCACTTTACTTTTATAAAGTTGAAAATTGTACTATGAGTACGGAATTGTTGAGGATGTATGTGTGGTGATTTCAGTAATATACTTCTCAATTTTTCAAATGAGAGTCTTTGGGTAAAATGATAAGATAGTATGTTTATGTTTTATATCTAGGTTTCAGGAGTAAATTTTTTTTAAAAAATAAATTTATTGGAGTGACATTGGTTAATAAAATTCTATAGGTTTCAAGTGTACAATTCTATAATACATCACCTACATATTGCATTGTAGGTTGAACACCCAAAGTCAGATTTCCTTTTGTCACAACATAGTTGACCCCTTGCACCCTTTTCTAATTCCCCAACCCCACTTTTTCTCTAGTAACCCCCATATTCTTATCTATGTCTATGAGTATTTGTTTTGTTTGTTCATTTATTTGCTTTTTGTTAAAGAAGAAATAAAAAGAGTAATGAAATGTACTTAGAGACAAATGAGAATGACTATATTACATATCAAAACTTGAAATACAAAAAAGCAGTAATAAAAGGGAAGTTTATATTTTTACAGGCCTAACCAACAAAAAACATCTCAAATAATCATTCTAACATTTCACCATAATAAAGTAGAAATGTAGAACAAATGAAACTTAAAGTTGGTAGAAGGAGGAAACAACAAAAATTAGAGCAGAATTAAATAAAATGTGTATAAAACAAAAAAGCAATAGAAAAAAAATAATGCAACTAAGGTGTTGTTCTTTGAAGAGATCAAAGAGAACCCACTGAACAAGAGAATATTTGCCAAAGATACATCTGATAAGGAGTTAATTTCATATATATATATATATATATATATATATATATATATATATATATATATATAATCACTCAATACAACTCAATACCAGGGAGACAAACAATCCAATTAAAAAGTGAGCAATGGATCTGAATAGACACTTCTCCACAGAGGACATACAGATGGCCAATAGACATATGAAAAATGCTCACCATCACTAATCATCAGAGAGTTGCAAATTAAAACCACAGTGAGATATCACTTTACACCTGCCAGAATGGACACCATGAATAAATCAACAAATGCGTGCTGGCAAGAATGTGGAGAAAAGGAAACCCTCATGTAGTGTTGGTGGGAATGAAGATTGATGCAGCCACTGTGGAAAGCAGCATGGAGATTCTTCAAAATATTAAAAATGGCATAGCCTTTTGACTCAATGATTCCTTTTCTGGGAAAATATCCAAAGAATTCCAAAACACCATAAAGAATATACACACCCCTGTGTTCATAACAGTGTTATTTACAAGAGCCAAGATCTGGAAACAGCCCAAGTGCCCATCAGTAGATGAGTGGATAAAGAAGCTGCAGTCCATTTACACAACAGAATACTCTTACCTTTTGTGACAGCATGGATGAACCTGGAAATTTTTATCCTAAATGAAATAAGACAGTGAGAAAAAGACAAACACAGTATGATCTCACTTACATGAAGAATCTAAAGAAAAAGATAAACTAATGCACCAAATAGAAACAGAGGCATGAATGCATGGAACAGACAGCTGTCAGAAAAGAGGGGGTAGCAGGTACTGGATGAGAAAAGATGAAGGAATTAGCCAAAGAACATATGTTCATAACCCATAGAAACAGACAACAATGTGGTGAAGGCCAGAGGAAAGGGGGTTTGAGGGTGGGGGAAAAGTGGGCAAAAGTGGTAAAATGGGGACATCTGAAATAATGTAAACAATAGAGAAAAAATACATATAACGTGTGTGTGTGTGTGTGTGTGTGTGTAATAAAACAAAATAAAATCAACAAACCTCTGGCAAGATCCACTAAGAAAAAAGAAAAGACTGAAACAAAAACAAGAGTAATTTTGTAAGCAATTGACATCCATTTTTTTCATTAATTTCTTTTAAAAACACTTGACTGGTACTTTTTCTTTTATCTGATTAGGAACATATCTGTCAGTTTTTGGTCATATTTTATGTGTTAGCATGTAACTATGAGAGCATGTGGCTGAACAGGAAAGGCAGACAAGTTTATTGCATGCATCAAGAGACTGCTATTTGCCAGGTCATCCCCTAGTTAGACAACAAGAATGATGGAAGGGAGAGGGATGAAGAAGCAAAATCATGAGTTAAAACTATTTTTAAAATGGAGGAGTAACTAGAGGTCAACCAATTAAGGTGAGAAAGAAACTAATTACGGAATTTAAAGAGAGACTTTTTGTTTATTATTTTGTTTGTTTAGGAGAAGAAATTTTTTGCAAGTCTCAAAGGGGAATGAGAAGGAAAATACCAAACCCCTTTTTCCTGAGACACATGAGGTGGCTGCGGGGACAGCAGTTTCACTGGTTGCAGTCAGGTTTCACCTCAGGGAAGTAAGTAAAGGGAATGTTTAAACAAGAGGTTAGATATAGATATGAGTTTAAGATCACAGAGTGCAAATTTCAAAAAATTTGTAAGGAAGAAAGGAAAGAAAATTTTAAGGTTAGAGGACACATTCATAGTTATAGAAGAAAGAGCATACTATATTTATGAGCTTACAAGGCCAAGGGACATACTTGTTGAATGCTCAGTGCCTAGGACAACGTGTAGCATAAAATTGGTGCTATGTATTTCTTGCAATAAATTAAACACAATAACAGTGAAATTTACCCCCATATCCTTATTTCCTTTACTTTCTTACACAAAAATGTTATAATATATACAGTATTCTCAATTACTACTTAATTGTTCAATACGTGTTCTTATAAGTATATAGACATCTTCCTCATTCTTTTATTTTTTTGCAGCACTGTATGTCATTGTGTGGCTTATTTAACAAGTCCATTATATACAGAAGGGCATTGTTTTTTTCAATTTCTGGTATTGCTAATCATGCTGAAATGAAGAAAATTGTACACACCACATTATGGATGGGAGCGTAGATGTAACTCTAGGATATTTTCCCGGAAACAAGTTGCTGGGTTGAGAACAGATGTGTCTGTAATTCTGAGAGATACTGTGAAATCACTTTCCCTAAGAGTTGCATCTCTCCCACTCCCACTAACAATGTATGAAAGTGCTTTTATCCCAGCCAGCGGGGAGTGGCGATGAATTTGATGCTGCAATCTGAGGAGGAAAAAATGTGGTGTCACCATAGTCTTAACTTTCATTTCCTTAATTTTGACAGAGGACAAGTATCTCCTTTTATGTCTTGAAAGTGATTTGTATCGTTTTTCTGTGCTCTGTTGATTCATATTCTATTTTCACTAAATGTTTGCCTTTTTAAGTTTTTTACAAGTTCTCTTATATCAGGCACATTCTACATTTGTCTATGATTTGAGATGCAGATATTTGCAGCAGTGTGTCACTTGCCTTTGTCATCTAAAATATTTTTATGTAGTTAACTTTATTCATTTTTTATTGGCTTCTAGATGTGTAGCCAGAATTCAGAAAGCTTTCTAATTTATGATAGAATACTGTAATATTTCATTGTAGTAAGTACATGTTTAATATTTAAAATTTTGATACATTTGGAATTTATCCTGTTATACTGTGTGAAAAATTAATCCAATTGTATCATTTTTTTAGAAGACCACATGATAGTTTACTAACACCATAATAAAAAGTACATTGTTCTACTGCTATAACTTGCCACTTTATAATACATTAAGATCTTATGTATAGTTGGGTCTGTTCAGGTAGTTTTGTTCTGTTGGCATTGGTTGATTTGTTTATTCATATACTTCATTCATATTGATATTCATCATGTGGCTTTAATTAATGAGGCTGTACAGCTAGTTTTAATGGGGCTCATGGTCTTTTTTCCTCAGTTTTCTTGGATTTTCTTGGCCATTCATGCTATCCATATGAATATGTCAACCACATTGTCTATTTACAGAATGAGATTGTTGATATTTTTCTTGTAATCACATGTAAGTTATTAATTAACTTAGGAAGCCAACATATTTATAATGTTGCATTTTTTCATTCCTAGAACATGGAATGCATATATACTTGTTCAGGTCTTTGTGTGTGTGTCCCTCAGAAGTGTTTTAATTTTTTGTTATATAATTATACATATTTTATGTTTTTGCTAGCTATTTTATCTCCTTGGTTGCTATTAAAAATATATTCTTCTCTCCCGTTATATCTTTTAATTAGTTGTTGTTTGTTATCATTAAGGCTTTTGTTTTCTCACATTAATCTACATTCAGTACCTTGTTATTTTTATTGTAGGCGGTAGCTTTCAATTGAATGATATTGAAATTTCAGTATACAACCCCATCATTGGCAAATAGTGATAGTTTTACCTCCTTTCAAAATTTTATATGTCTAGCTTTTTCTCTCGTCCAATTGTGTGTCAAATATTGTTAGAACATGTTAGAAAGTCAGAGAGGTATTGCACATGTGCATCTTTATATTTTTCCTGACTTTAGTGGGAATGCTGCCATTGTATCCTCATCACGTGAGACATAAGGTTTTGTAGTAAGGTACTTTGGGGTATAAATAAATAAATACATGTGTTTGTTTAAGATGACAAAGTGTCCTTCAACACAATTATTGCCATATACTTTGAGAATGGGCTTTGAATTTTGACAAGTGCCTTTGTAGACTCTTTGAAGACTATTATATGAATTTTCCTTAGCTTCAGTAAACATAAATAATGTTACTAATTTACTAATAATAAAAACAGCCATACAACTGTGGAGTATACATGACTATACTGCACTGTTCTGACTGGGCTTCCATATTATTTTCTCATGTTTTACTTCAGATAATGTATTGATATCTATAAATTATTTTTATTGATTGACTGATTGATTATTGTTGTTCAAGTACAGTTGTCATCCCCCCACTCTCCCCGCCCCACTCATCCCCGCATCCCACACTCAATCCTACTCCTTTAATATCATCTTATTTGATTTCCTTTTTTGTAGAAGCTTCATTATTTTTTCTTTCCAATGTTTCACTTGCTTACCGAAAATAATTCATTAGGTTCTTTTTTCTTCCATATGCTCTGGGACAATAATATCACATTAAATTAACTATTCTTTAACTGTCATGCTGAATTATTTCATGAAAGTCCCTGAGCCTGTAGCATTGGTTGGGGGACAGGAGAAAATTCTTGTACTTTTTAAATATCTTTTATGGAGATTAGAATTGTTTGGGTAATTTTTCCTTATAATTTATTATTTAATTGGGTATTTAAATATTACTCTTAAAGTTTTATAATGTGAATGCATACTTTATATAGCTCCTTTTCCTTGTCATCTTCTTTACATTTTGTTAAGTTTATTTATTTTTATTTTGTATTACAATCTGTGTCAAATGTTTAATTATTTTTAAAGAACCAACTTTTTATTTTGTTTTAGTGACCTTTTCTTCAATTAATTAAATTTATTTTTATCTGTATTAATTTTCCTCTTGGTTCACATTATGATTATTTTTCAAGAAGATATTTGCTATATTGTATTTCATTTTTTAATTTTGTTTACAATTTTCCTCTGAGTACTCTTTTACTTCAAAATATTGATTCAACAGACCTATATGCTCAGGTTTTATTATGATTGACAGCAATATTGCTAAAATTTGTTTTAAGGACACACTTGTGTTAAATAATACACTTGTGTGTAAAAACTTTGAAAAGTTTTAGTCTTCCCAGAGTCAGTTGGATAAGTTGGTTGGAGAATCACACCATACACTACAAGGCTGTGGCTTATCAATGTTAATGTTTCTGTCACATGTTGATGTCTCTCTCCCTCTCTGTCATCTCTGTCTCTGTCTCTCTCTGTCTCTCTCTCTCTCTCTCTCTCTCCCCCCACCTGCTCCATTCTTATCTCTCTAAAATCAGTAAACATGTCCCCAGTGAGTACAACAAAAGAAAAGATTTAATTTTTGCTCTAGTATTTATTTAAATATTTTTGGTAGAATCATCCCTTAGTAAATAATGGACTTTGGCTTAAACATTTTCTAGCAAAATATTTTGTTTTCTGTGGAATTTCCATAAGTTATTTGGGTTGAAAAAAAATATATATATATATAAATTTATTGGGGTGATATTGGTTAATAAAATTATGTAGGTTTCAGGTGTATAATTCTATAATCCACTATCTATATATTGTATAGTGTTCTAATGCCTCGAAGTCAAGTCTCCTTCCATCCTGATTTATCCCCCACTTATCCTTTTCCACTGCCCCCTACCCTCCATTTACTCTGGTAATTGCCATACTGCTGCCTGGGTCTATGAGGGTTTTTTTTTTTTTTTTTTTTTGGTAAAAATGAAAAATTAGTTTATTTTACAGAAAAAAAAAAACACCTAAATGGACTTTTTGGCCACCTTGATAGAACACTCCACGAACAATCACACATCCCAGAGGCCCAGGGAAGCGAGGAGCTCTGAAGCTTGGTTCTTTAGCTTCATGTTAAATACACCTCTGCTTATCTCACCCATATCCTTTCAGAATAAACTCATTTTCTTCTCTTTTAGTAGAATAAAATAATGGAAAGTTTAAAATCATTGTACCTTTGAGTATTTAAGAATTCAGGCTTACATGATGCCAATAGTGTTAATGGTTGTAGTTTATATATTTTAAGAAATAATATAAACTATATTTGTTATAAAGTATTAAAATACTTAAAGATTTAATACCGTTACCATACATTTTAATTATTTTGAAGTAGTTAAATAGTTGTCCATTCTACATTAATTAGATTGCTTGCTATATTTTTTTTTAATTTTTATTTTAATTGTTGATCTTGTACAGTTTTCTGTTTTTTATTCTCACCCCAACCCACCACCCCAGCCCTTCCCTCCCATTTCCACCCCCCCCAAAGTTTTTATCCATGTGTCCTTTTTACTTGTTTCTGTAAATCCTTCCCCTTTTCCCCTGAAATTCCCTCCCCTCTCCCCTCTGGTGACTTTCAGCCTGTTCCCAATTTCTATGTCTTTGGTTATATTATGCTTGTTTCTTTGTTTTGTTGATTAGGTTCCTGTTAAAGGTGAGATCATATGGTATTTGTCTTTCACTGCCTGGCTTACTTCGCTTAGCATGATGCTCTCAAGTTCCATCCATGCTGTTGCATAGGGTATGAGCTCCTTCTTTCTTTCTGCTGCATAGAATTCCATTGTATAAATGTACCACAGTTTTTTGATCCATTCATTTACTGATGGGCATCTAGGTTGCTTCCAACACTTGGCTATTGTAAATTGTGCTGCTATAAACATAGGGATGCATAGTTTCTTTTGGATTGGTGTTTCAGGGTTCTTAGGATATAGTCCTAGCAATGGAATTGCTGGGTCCAAAGGTATATCCATTTTTAGTTTTTTAAGAAAAATCCATACTGTTTTCCATAGTGGTTGTACCAGTCTGCACTCCCACCAGCAGTGCACTAGTGTCCCCTTTTCTCCACAACCTCTCCAACACTTGCTGTTTGTTGCTTTGTTTATGAGGGCCATTCTGACTGGTGTCAAGTGGTATCTCATTGTTGTTTTAATTTGCATCTCTCTGATAGCTAGCGATATCGAGCATTTTTTCATGTGTCTCTGGATCCTCTGTATGTCCTCCTTGGAGAGGTGTCTGCCCAAGACCTTTGCCCATTTTTTAATTGGGTTGCTTGTCTTCTTAGAGTGGAGTCGTGTAAGTTCTTTGTATATTTTGGAGATTAAACCCTTATCTGAGATATCATTGGCAAATATGTTTTCCCACACAGTCGGTTCTCTTATTATTTTAATACTGTTTTCCTTGGCCATGCAGAAGCTTTTTATTTTGATGAGATCCCATTTGTTTATTATTTCCTTTATGTCCCTTGCTTTAGGGGACATATCAGTAAAAATGTTGCTGCGTGGAATATCTGAGATTTTCCTGCCTATGTTCTCTTCTAGGACTTTAATGGTGTTACGGCTTATGCTTAAGTCTTTTATCCACCTTGAATTTATTTTTGTGTATGGTGTAAGTTGGTGCTCGAGTTTCATTTTCTTGCACGAAGCTGTCCAGTTCTCCCAACACCACTTGTTGAAGAGGCTGTTTTTAGTCCATTTTATGTTGCTGCCCCCTTTGTCGAATATTAATTGACTATAGAGACTAGGGTTTATTTCTGGGCTCTCTATTCTATTCCACTGGTCCACGTGCCTGTTTTTATGCCAGTACCAGGCTGTTTTGATTACAGTGGCCTTGTAATACATTTTGATATCAGGTATTGTGATCTCTCCTGCTTTGCTCTTCTTTCTCAAGATTGCTGCCGTAACTTAATACCTTTACCTTTTTAATCTAATTCTGAAACCCTTTCCTCTCCTCTGATAGCTGTCAGTCTGTTTTCTGTATCTATGAAGTCTATTTCTATTTTGTTTGTTAGTTTATTTTGTTCATCAGATTCCACATAGAAGTAAGATCATGTGGTATTTGTCTTTCTCTGACTGGCTTATTTCCTTTATCATAATAATCTCCAGGTCCATCCATACTGTTGCAAAAGGTAAGAGTTTCTTCTTTTTTATAGCTGAGTAGTATTCCACTGTATAAATGTACCACAGCTTTTTTTATCCACTTATCTACTGATGGAGTGTTGGGCTGTTTTCAGATCTTGGCTACTGTAAATAACACTGTAATTAACATAGGGGTGCATATATTCTTTCAAATCATTGCTTTAGGTTTCTTTGAATATATTCTGAGAAGTGGGACAGTGGGGTCATAAAATATATTTTCTAACATCACCTCCACATGTGACCTAGCCAAATTGATCTCTTGGATCTCAGGCTTCTCATCTGCTATATGGGAATGCTAACGGTAACTATCATACAGGTTAAAGAGAATAGATACAAACATATACACTATATAAATATATATATATGTGATATTGATATATATATATATATATATATATATATATCTTACCACCTACTCTCCATCCACCCATCTATGTAGTCATCTATTAGATTTCTTCAGAAATGTCTAGAATTTAGCATTTACTTGCTAAACAGCCCCAATGATTGTTACTGCTATTAGCACATTTAACACCATCATTATTGCACCTGTATGTTGATTAAAATATTTTGGCTAATGTTTACTTTCTATGCTTTAGAACCTCAATTATTAAGAAAATGATCAAACTACTTCAATTAATTTTTAGTGTGACTTATTTTTTAAAGCTGAGATATCACATTTAAAAAATTATCTAGTCATCTGAGTACTTGAACTACACATTTTAATTTTTCTGGACTTTTCAATTACATATTGTTATTCCTACAAAACAGTGCTGTGAAGAAACATAAGCCACACTTTCTTTTTCTGAAACTGATGTTTTTAATATATTAGTAACTTAGTTGTTTTAATCTCCTTCTGCCAAAACTGTCACAAGGCAGGAAACATATTATTATTAAATTAACATTTTCCCCAAACATAAGGTATTTTGATTCAAAAGCACTATTTGCCTTGGATAATTGTTTCTTAAGTCTAAAACTTAATTTCAGATTTGTTATATGACTAGGATAGATGGCAATATATCAAATATTTCCTCAGAGCTTCAGCAAACTTCCTTATTACAGATGGCTCCCTAGGAATTGGCTTTATAAAGCACTGATAATCTTCAAGAATATAGCAAAGTCACCTAGCTACAAAAGTTATGAAGAAAACTTGTCTAAAAAATATAACCAAAAATTTTAGAAGGTAAGAAATTCAGAAAAGAATGCCTAATCTCAATACAGGATAGACAGAAGGGTTAGTTCTCTTTGTACTGCCTAACTCAGAATTCTGTTAAAGAATAGTGAAACTCCTCCAAATCTAATAAAAAATGGTTCATGTTTTTAAATTGTCAGGTATATTTATGTTTTGGGAAGTAATTTGGACATTAATATTTATATCATTATATTGTAAGTGTGGTGTGAATAAAATTGAATACATTTTTATTGTGAGCTTCTCTTATATTTTAAAATTGCTTTGTTAGAAACTAAAATTATCTTTTGTGAATAACACATATTTATAGTGCAAATACAAAATTTTAAGTGAAAATATAGAGTATATAGTAAAAATCATGATTAAAAATAAATGGAAGAAAAATGGAATCACAATAATAAAAAGTTATATTGATATTGAATCATATTACACACATTTTCAGAAAAGTTAGTCTTAAAAAAGGATAACTGATTAGCCTTTCATTTTTTCTATAATGTGAGCCATAATGAGATGACTACAAGAATATGGAAATCATTTGTGTATTTTTAAAGTAAACTTGGAAATAAGTGATGAGAATTCCATACATACACACACATACAAATCTAACTTCCAAAATATCAGCTCAAGATAAAAATATTTTTGTACATCCATTTAAATTCCATTACAAAAATTGCTTTAATTGAAAAAAAAACTACCATTCTAAACCATCTGATTATAATTTTTTAACAGTCTAGGGGCAAATTTGTGTATAATGGTGAGCTCTCATACTGAAAGATCCACCCAGAAATATAATGTGTGATCTGAGAATGTTTCTCTAGGTTCTAGGAAAATAAAGCACCCTGACATTTTTTTTCTAGAGCAGCATTATATTTTTAAAGGAACATTAATGGTCTATTTTCTATCCAGAGAAGGTGATCTAGAAGGTAGTGTTTGCAATAAAAATAAACTTTAGGAAAAAAATAGAACTCTAGAAATGTTTTAAATGGTAGCATTTCAATGTGGTCTTAATAAATCACATGAAATAATTGTACATCTGCATAAGAGAAAGTAGTATGTATATTAAAGAAAGGAGATCTTACATAAGTGGATGAGATTTAGATAGGAGCAATGTTTTAGTTTTATGTAAGGACCACTAACAAATGTGGGTAAATCAAAGTACTGAGTTCTTAGTCCATAACAGTGGATGAAATTCCTGTGTTAGGATAACATTTGGAATAGATTCTTGCATGAATGCATGTATACATTTATTCATTCGTTTTTTATTTCAACATGTAGCATCTGGATCTGATATCTTATTTCCCTTCTGCATTGCAGAGTTTATAATTCTAAATATTTTATACATGAGATAAAGTATAATTCTGAATCACACTAAAAGTGAAGTAATGAAATAATTATCTATAGCACTTACTGTAAGTTAAATTGGTGTTTTATAGTATTTTATGCTTTAAAAGATATTACTAGAATTAGGACTCTTGTTTTCCTCTTTCATGGGGTTTCTAAAATTCTAAGGAAACTTAGTAATTTTAAAGCAGTAACATGATTAACAATATAAGAATCACTTGGATCAAGTTATTATATACAAGCTGGATGTCAAAAGGCTTCACAAATTCAATATTAAAAGAATACAGTTTATAAGACAAGAAGGTATAATAATGGGAAATGCAATTCCCAAAGTTTGTAGATGGAAATTATTATTACCATCATTATTAATTGTTAGAACACTTGATAATTTTGTTACAGAACAGACCTGGGAGTGGTGAACAATATACTATCACTGAAAGGACCCCCCCTTTTTCACCAGGGGTTCCCCTCCCCTGTACTAGGTTTGCTTAGCCTGCTGCCAGAGGAAGATGTCTCTCAATTCCAGAGATTGGTGAAAAGGAAAGGAATTATTTATTTAAAAGTTATACAGACTTAGAGTAATGACTTAATGTCTTCATTAAAATACTTAAGTTCTTTAGAATACCCATGAATGCACACAGTCCTTCCTTCTCCCCTTTGCCCAGTCTGGAGTACCGTATCTCAGGAAAAGTAGTCTGTGATTCAGGCTCCCAGAGCCATCAGCTGTGCTACCACCACAATCTCCAGGTAATCCAAAGCCCTGTGGCACCTTCTTATGGCCCACCAGCAAGAGTCCTTTTATCCCTTTTCTTCCAGGCAAAGTCTCTTCTGCTTCCTAACCAATGTGGCAAAAGGCAGCAACCCAAAACCGTGTGGTCCCATCTCTCTCCCAGGCCACGTTGTGATTCCCCCTCCATGCTACAGTCACATGGTCCCAACTCCCCTAAAGCTGGATGGTCCTGACTCTTCCAAAGCCACATGGTCCTGTCTTGCTATGGCTACCCTCACCTGGGCTTAAATACCTGTGTCAATCTTCCTCTGCAGCCCCATTTCCTACTCCTCCTACAATCAGTTACACCTATCGGTATTCCTGTATCCTTCCAGCTTTACTGGGGTGCCATAGTAAGTCCAGGCAGGCATGGCCCCATGGCATGTAACCAACCATCTCCAAGCTCTTGTGCAGGCACTGTAACGGGGGAATTGCTTCCAAGTTACATCTGGGTTGAAGTCTCTCCCATCCCTCTGGCTCAAAGCATGGCCACAGCTATTTAACATATCTATGAAACCAGTTAAAGCCTACAGATATGTTAAATGACCATGCAGAGGTTAGCTGCAAAGCCATTGCTATGCAAAACAACTCTCAATGACCCTGCCCCATGTGTCCCATCCCCCAGTTCAGACTGGTGGGGGTGAGGACATCATATATATGTTTTTCTCTAATATTCATGGACACCCTGAGTTCTGGACCCCATTACAAATCCCCATTTGCTCCCTTGCCCTTGGCTCCACACTGTTACAATTTGAAGTAGTTTAAAATCTTTTATTAGTTATTTTTTTCATTCATGGTTTTATTTTAAATGGATCTGATCATTACTTCACCAATATGAAAACCATCACGGAGAATCAATAATTTACTACATCCTACAGCAAATGATCCACAGAAGAAAGATTTTGACTGATTTTATTCCCTCTGCTTTTTAAAGTTTCACCTTATTTTGGTTCTTTAAACCATTGGATATAACTAGATAGAAAAAAGGATATAAGAAATATGAAGAAATTTCTTTCATTTAAGGGTAAAGCCACAAATAATAATATATGTTATAACCAGTCATATATCAGTCCATTTTCAGTCCAATCACTCCAAAATCAGTCATTTTTTGGAGAATATGGGAATGTTTGCTTCACCATTGTACATAAAATTATTTAGGCTGTCACAATGCTTTTAAAAAATTTGAAGAAATTTAAAGTTCAACTTCATACCCTTCCAAACAGAATTTTCAACAATATAGACTCAAATTTGAATTAAACATAAGTAATAAGATGTAGAAACTGGAGAGACCTTGAGGGATTATCGAACTCCAGAAACTTTTCGTTTATCTGTTGATTCTGGATAAGTTTTATCTTTTTTTTGTTGTTGTTGAAAGCTTATGCCATCTGTAACAGTTGATTTGTTTAAGTTCTTGATATCTCCTTTCCTTAGTTTTCTTACCTGGTTAAAAAAAAATGGTAGCTGTCCACTAGATTTTTTTTCTTTATGAGAATAAAGAAAATAATTCACTTAAAACACTGTTTAGAGTAGCAAAACTTTTAGCAATTATAAGGCATTATTTTAATTATTATTTCGTGTCAATTTTTAAGTAGAGTTTTTTATAATTTACATTTGTAATTTAAACTTAGTAGTTTTTCACTGTAAGTGAAATGCCTTATCACCATGTGTGGTAGATAGATTTCCAAAATGGACTTTCAAGTTGTATAAAAATTATGTTCAAAATGTGTAAATGTGATGAGTTATAACCCCTGTGGTCATGTTATCTTCCATGGTTTAGCTGACTTCAAGATAAGACACTTATAGCCCTGGCTGGTGTAGCTCAGTGGATTGAGCGCGGGCCTGCGAACCAGAGGATCCTGGTTCGATTCCCAGTCAGGGCACATGCCTGGGTTGCAGGCCAGTTCCCAGCAGGGGACACATGAGAGGCAACCGTACATTGATGTTTCTCTCCCTCTCTCCTACCCTTCCCCTCTAAAGATAAATAAATAAATAAATAAATCTTGCCCTGGCTGGTGTAGCTCAGTGGATTGAGCGCGGGCCTGCGAACCAGAGGATCCTGGTTCGATTCCCAGTCAGGGCACATGCCTGGGTTGCAGGCCAGTTCCCGGCAGGGGACACATGAGAGGCAACCGTACATTGATGTTTCTCTCCTTCTCCCTCTCTCCTACCCTTCCCCTCTAAAAAAATAAATAAATAAATAAATAAATATTTAAAAAAAAAAAAAAAAAAAGAAGCCTTAAAAAAAAAAAAAAAAGATAAGACACTTATCTTAGATTATTTGGGTAGGCCAAATGTAACCACAAGAATCCCAAAAGCAGAGAGCTTCCTCGGCCTGATAGCAGAAGACAGAAAAATTTGAAGTATGAGAAGAACTCAATGTGCTTTTGCTACCTTGAAGGTGGAAGAGCCATAGAAGGAGAGGTAGGCAGAGATTTCAGGTAGAAAGTAGATCCTAGCTGACAGCCAGCCAGGAAACAGGGATCTCAGTCTTACAACTTCAAGTAAATAAATTCTATCAACAATTTAAATGCACTTGGAAGTAGGTTCCTCCCAGTACTGCCTCCAGATAAGATCCTCATCCAGTCAATGCATTAATTTCAATTTTCTATGTGGAACAAATTAACCCAAGGAAACTATAAAATAATCAATACCATTTTAAATTGTTAAGTTTGTAGTAATGTATTACACAGCAATACAAACTGAATACTCTATGCTATGTTTATTTTGTTAGTATACAACTGTTTAGACACCAAAAACTGAACATCAAATATAAACATTTAATATACTTAATTGGATGTGGATAATATTCATCTAAGTTAAATAATATTAGATTTTAGGCTACAAAGAGACTTTAAGGAACATAAAACTTAGGATGAAGGAAATTTGGCCACAAAGAATAGTTTGCCTGGTCTTTGCATCTGTAAGATCTACAACTACAGGCTGCTAAAGCATCACTAACAGGGGTCACAACATATGTCCATAAAATACCATCAATTATGTTCTGTAACTATTTATTTAAGGTATTCTTTATATGATTTACCTACAATTTATGAAGTGAGTTAATTATTTATTTCCATTATTTATATTTCTGCTCATCCTTTGCTAAATGTGCACAATATTCATGTAAGGTGAAACACCTTATAGCTACAAGCTCAAGTCTTGTTTTATGTCATATATTGATTGGTCACTTAGTGGTATAATTAAAATTCTAGTTTCCTAATTCCAAAGTCTCATACAATATGGGTAGTCTACTATACTGTAGGTTAAGAACACCCTATCAATCTTCTTAGAGATGCTACTAATTACTGCCAATGCAAAAAATTGTACTGAACAAAATTAACGAGGAAATAAAAACTTTATTTAAACATATAGCAATTTAGGGTAGAGATTGAACTCAACTACACTAAAGTAAAGAGTGGAGAGTTTAAACAGCTGTGTGGGGGATTGTAGGCCATCTGCAAGTGCCTTACTGCTTTATACAAAGAGAAAAAATAAATTTTTATACCCTTATGAGAGGCGGTAGTTTTACAGCTTGCAGGAAGACACCCTCAGAAGTCAGGTTCCTACTCTCCCACAGAGACAAGAAGATATGGGCACTATCTGTCTTGATAATTTCTTTTCAAAGAAATGACTTTCAGGTCTTTGAGAGTCACTGCTAAATGGTAAAATTTGCAAGAGGCTTTCAAAAATATTTATATATCAAAAGGATAGAGAAAGAATTTTTAAGTTGTGTAAATTCAATGCTCTAAGAAAAAGTTGGTCAGAGGACTTGAGTCAATAAAAAGCCTGTCTTCAGTTTGGTGAAGCTGAAGGGAACATTAAGATGCTCTTGATTACTGCTGTTACTTTTGACCCACTGCTTTTTCATAATACTTAATATCTCAAAGAACATGTGTAAACACACAAACAAGTAATTCAATTTTGCATGGGCCAAATTTGACAAACTACATTTTGACAATAGACAAGTGATAGTATAACATCATTTTTTAAATCAGTGACTTCTCTATAAATGGTTTCTTTACATAAGAATTGTGATAGACACTACCTGGCCCTGTAAAAAAATCAAGTTTGTCCTTAAAATAAGTTTCTTTCTGGGATAGGTTTGTTGTGGTGGTTGTTTGGTCTATTCAATATTTAACAATAAGATCTGGAATATTCTTCCATTGATTCCATAGTAAGAATACAGAAGAAATCTTAGATACACTGACCCTCACTCATTATCAATTAAAAGTTCAGAATGTTAGTTTCACTTATGGCCAGGATGGAGGTATAAGTAGATTTTCTTCACCTCCTTGCACAACCAGAAAAAGGATAATAACCAATCTTAAAAAAACAAACAAACAAACAAACAAACAAAAAAGAACTGCCAGAAAATTGAACTGTAGGGAAGCCCAACAACCAAAGATTTAAAGAAGAAACATTCATCCAGACAGATAGGAGAGTCAGAGAGAATGCAGTGTGGCATGATAAACGGGTGGTGAGGCAGTGACAGTGACAGTGAGACAGCATCAATGGCAGCCAGCAGAACAAGCAGTCCCACATTCACAGGCAGTGGATAAAAACCGGGAGAGACAACTGGGGAAGGAGCAATCCCAGCTCCAGGCCAGACTATGCATCTCAAGTTTCTAATAGTGAGAAAATAAAGCCTTGTTACCTCTAGCTGTAAAAATCAGTGGGGGTTGGGGTGATGGAATAAACTGCCCGGTCACATAAGAGAGTCTGTTTAAGGCCCCACGGTGTCCTGAACACCATAAACAAACAAACTCACTCTGGGAATCATCACAAGAGCATCAGCTAGAAGGGTGCCAGATGCTTATTAGGAAGTGGGGGAAATGGGGAGAGAGCAAGCAAGCAGCACAGTTCCCTATCTGATCCTTCTCTTACATAGAGTCACAAAGTGTAAAAGCAGGTTGCTCCACCCTGGCAATTACCTAAGGCTCCATCCTTTACTACATAACAGGTGCACTGACACAGGGAGTCACAGGAGCTCTACCTAATACACAGAAACAAGGAGGCTGCCAAATAAAGGAGACAAAGAAATATGGTCCAAATAAAAGAATAGGCCAAAACTCCAGAAAAGAACTAAGCAACAGGGAGATAGTTAACCTATCAGATTCAGAGTTCAAAACACTGGTGATCAGGATGCTCACAAAAATGACTGAGTATGGCCACAAAATAAAGGAAGAAGTGAAGTCTATACAAAGTGAAATAAAGAAAAATATATAGGGGGCCAACAGTGAAGGGAAGAAAGCTGGGATTCAAATCAACAATTTGAAACAAAAGGAAGAAATAAACATTTGATTGGAACATAAATAAGAAACAAGAATTCAAAAATCAAGGAGAGACTTAGGAATCTCTGGGGCAAGTTTAAATGTACCAACAAGGGAATCATAAGAGTACCAGAAGGAGAAGCGAAAGGGCAAGAAATTAAAAACTTATTTGAAAAAACAATGAAATAATACTTCCCTAATTTGGTGAAGGAAATAAACATACAAGTCCAGGAAGTTCAGAGAATCCCAAACAAGTTTGACCCCAAGAGGGCCTCACCAAGATACATTATAATTACAAAGCCAAAGGTTAAAGATAAAGAGAGAATCTTAAAGGTAGCAAGAGAAAAGAAAAGAGTTACCTGCAAAGAGGTTCCCATAAGACTATCAGCTAACTTCTCAAAAGAAATATTGCAAGCAAAAAAGAACCTATACACCCAAATGTTCACAGCAGCATAATTTACAATAGCCAAGTGTAGTATGCAACCTAGGTGCCCATCAGTAAATGAGTGAATCAAAAATTATGGTACATTTACACAATGGAATACTACACAGCAGAAAGAAGGAGCTCTTAAACTTCATGACGGCATGGATGGAGCTGGAGAGAATTATGTGAAGTGCAATAAGCCAAGCAGTGAATGAAAAACACCATATGATCTCACTTATAAGTGGAACCTAATCAACACAATTAAAAAAAAAAAAAAAGTTAAATACCACCAAAGACATTGGGAAAAAAGAACAAACTGACAGAAACCCAAGGGGAGGGGTAATGTGGGAAAAAATGGAAGGGTTATCAAGAAATGTATATAAAGGACCCATGGACAAAGCCAAATGAGGATAGGATTGAGGGTGGAAGGTGGGGATGGGGGGGTGGAAATGGAGACAACTATACTGGAACAAAAATAAATATGTATATAATTTTTATTTAAAATTATTTTTAAAAGTATTCAAAGAGATGAAAAGCATGACCTACAGCCAATATTACTCTATCCAACAAAGCTATCATTTAGAATGGAAGGGCAGTGAAAGTGCTTCCCAGACAAGGTAAAGGTAAAGGAGTTCATCATCACCAAGCTCTTATTATATGAAATGTTAATGGAACTTATCTAAGAAAAAGAAGA
The DNA here is from genome assembly GCA_039655065.1 of Glossophaga mutica. Classification (NCBI taxonomy): domain Eukaryota; kingdom Metazoa; phylum Chordata; class Mammalia; order Chiroptera; family Phyllostomidae; genus Glossophaga; species Glossophaga mutica. The sequence continues at coordinate 93,031,252 of CM077310.1, forward strand.
TGTAAAATAATAACAAACTCACAGCTATCAACAATGGGATTTAATAAAATAAAAACAAACTAAGCAAACAACTAGAACAGGAACAGAATCGCAGAAATGGAGATTACATGGAGGGGGTTACCAGCAGGGAGAGGGAAGAGGGAGAATGGAGGAAAAGGTATAGGAAATAAGAAGTATAATTGGTAAGTACAAAATAGACAGGGGGATATTAAGAACATTATGACAAATGAAGAAGACAAAGACCTCATATATATAACCCATGAACATGAACTAAGGGGATGATTGCTGGAGGGAATGTGGGTACTAGGTGGGGGAGAAAGGGGGAAAATGGGACAACCATAATAGCATAATCAATAAAATAGACTTAATAAAAATTTTTTTGAAAAAGAATGTTAGTTTCAGATACCTCAGAAACTACCATTTTTACTTAATTTTTTCTACAGTTTAGTTAAATATAAGCACCTTAAAACCTAGAAAGCCATAATGAACTGAATGAGAGAAGAGAGTATAATCAAATACAACGTGGAGTATTTTACTTCGGAATGATATTTCCAGAGACATCAAAATAATAACTTGACAAATTGTCTTGTTTTATTCAAATCATTTATTCATTTATTACTTTATAATGATATCCCATAACATATTTGAGTAACCAGGTAAAAGGGCAGTCTTGGTTTTGAGTACTAGTATTTTATCTTATGAGCTAAAATTAAGTCATTTAGACCTGTTTAGACCTTAGTTTTTTTATTTGTAATAATAATTATATGATGTTTGCCTTAATTACTGAATGAGATAATGTTTTCAATTGCTTACAAAAGTGCCAGCATATATTAAGTATTAATTATCATTATTAGAAAACTGTAAGAGTCGGACTTTAATAAGCTATCATAGATTAATTATAGATTTTAATCCAAAGCAAACATCCTCTTTACTACTTCCCCAGCTGGTACCCTCCTTCCACTGTCTCCTCCCAGCCTCTGTTAGATCACCTCTAACACAATGATGTCCACTATTTCACACGACTGTGCATTCCATTCCAACTCTAGTTTCCAAAAATTCTTTCTTAAAATTTGCCTGTCAGTAACAGTTACTAGTTCTATTTCTTGCTCTAACAGAATAAAAAACAGATAAAACATATAGTTTAAAATAAATTTCCATTGTTTGACAAATTTATATTTATAAACATAAAGCTTTTATCTACTATTTGTGAATTAATATGTAAATTAACAAAATTTATAAAAGAGAAACCCCATATTAAACTTTTGCTTGTAAACCCATGGTGAAGAAGTTAAATCAAAGCTACACTAACCTTCTCCCAGGACCAAACTGGAATTACAACTAAATTATACAAAAATCATCCTGCCAACTGAACATCAGCTGGAGAAAAGCTTTATAACCACAGATAGATATAATAAGCTACATCAACACATAACCGATAGGGAGTGTGGAGGAGGCATGAGAGGGACGGCTGGGCTCCCATGGGCAGCAGCTGAAGTACTGGAGGGATATTTCAGTGACTGGGGCATTAACCCTGAGAAGTGTAGGATTTAAACCCCAAACTTGAGTCCCCAAACTTGAGTCCCCAGCCTACAACATCAGAACTGGGAAAGGAACCCAATAACATACAGCTGTGAAAAGCAGCAGGACATCTATCTACCAGGGAGAGACAGATGGAAACTCAGAAAGCCTCTGAAAGCGGCAACACCCAAAATTCCAATTGCAGCCACTTACCCTGAGTTCTAGCAGAGGAAGTCCAGAGTGGACTAAAGATACTTGAGGGGAGTCTGAGGCTGGTGGCTCTGGGGAGAGAACTGAAGGAACAGCCAGAAGGGTCCCCTGTGCTTAGTCATTCCCCATACTGCAGAAGCCATCTTTCTCAGGCAGAACACTCCCCTTCAAGTGGTATCAGCCTGAGGGAAAGTAATATCCCCACCTACAGGAATTAGGAATCTGCCCCACCCTGTGCTGCTTAAGCCATGATTCTGAGGAGTAAAGCTGGAAGACATTTACTGGTTAACCCTACAGAAAACCTGCAGGCAGAGTTGGATTGTTGGAAGCCCTCAGGCTTTCTCTGACTCACGCCCAGGCCTGATGCTGGTAAAACCCAGCCTTGGCATGCAGCCTTGTTCTTTCTGCACACACCCAGACCCAGCAGAGGAAGCCATACACTGTGGCTCCTGATAGCTCCAAATGGATTGTCCAGGGCCAGTCATAGGCAGGGTTTGTCTTAGGTGTGCACCAGAGTCTTGCAGACATACCTAGTATATAGACACAAATACAAAGGAGCAGCCAAAATGGGAAGACAAAGAAACAGGCCCCAAATGAAAGAACAAGAGTATTCTCTAGAACAACTAGATGAAATGGAGACAAACGATTATTAGATAGAGAGCTTAGAGTAATGACTATACGTATACTCAACAACATGAAAAAAAGACATAGAAACCATAAAAAAGGACCATTCAGAAATAAAGAATGCAATATTTGAAATAAATAATTCACTGGAAGAAATAAACAGTAGGTTAGATGAAGCAGATGAATCGCTGATTTTGAAGACAAGGTAGAGAAAACAACTAGGCAGAGCAGCAAAAAGAAAAAAAGAATTTTAAAAAATGAGAGCTTAAGAAACATTTTGGATAACATGAAGCATAACAACATCTGCATCATGGGAATAGCAGAAGGAAGAGAGAGTGAGCAAGATATTGAGAACCTATTTGAAGAAATAATGACAAAAACATCCCTAATCTGATGAAGGAGAAGGACACACAAGTGTAAGAAGCACAGAGAGTTCCAAACAAGTTGGACCCAAAGAGGCTTGCACTGAGACATATCATAGTTAAAATGTCAAAGCTTAAAGACAAGGAGAGAATCCTAATAGCTGTAAGAAAATAGCAGGTAGTTACATGCAATGGAGCACCAATTAGACTGTCATCTGATTTCTCAACAGGAACATTTCAGACCAGAAGGGAATGGCGTGAAATATTCAACGTGATGAAAAACAAAAACCTACAACCAAGGTTACATTAAACTTTTGCTTGTGACCTCAGTATTTCAGCAGTATTGTTTAGCCATAAAATGTCAGCCTGGATTTACTAAATTGGTGGGTAGTCTTGCAATGATTGGATATCAATGTGTCAGTTCCCCAAGCACCAGGGATTTTATTTTAGAGATATAACAAAAAGTGATGAATGTCAACATGTTATAAAGTAATGTCATTGTTCTATCCATCTTAGGAGAGATGTTTTCCAAATCCCATAAGCACCAATCCTGTCACTATTCATCCACCATCTACTTACCACCTTTTGACTTGGACAGCGGAAAGAGCAGAACCATCTAAAACATGTGCTTCTAGGACCCGTTGAAAGACAGAAAGAGAAAAAGCTAATGCTCAGACTGAATTATCTCACATTTTGTGCAAGATCATTTCTTCTTCTGTAACTACGGTTGTTAAAACATTCTTCATAGGCTTCAAATAATGAAGAAATTCATACAGAATGAGAGCTTTCATCTTTGTGATCTTGTTGGTATTTTTCACTTCATCCCATTTTTGTGATCTCAATAATTCATTGTCTTTTTAAATTAAATAACTCTGATAACATGTTCTTAAAGACATAGAAGTAGGTCTATTCAAGATAAGATAATCTCACTGGATTGAATTTTATATGTAATATAATATCCCCTTTTCTTATAGTCACAATTCTTTCTGGGTCTTTACCCATATAACTGCATTATCTGGCCCAGCCTTCCTCTTGCTCCTTTCAGAGTGGTCATCCTTGGCCTTCTGTGGTGATGTCTCATGGCTTCCTTCAGTTTATTTGGTGTGTCTGGCACCTGGTTAGTTATGCATCCAATTGATTTCCTTATGGACACATAACAAATGTGATAATTTTGTTAATTCCTATCCTTTCTGCTATACTTCAATCTCTGGAAGTCTGGGCTTCATCTGATATTTCTTCAGTGCCTTCCACAGTGTGAGGTGTGTAAATAAACATATCTGCATGCACTCAGCCTCTATTCTTCCACAGTGAGTTTAGTTACTGTTATATGAATTTATAAGTTAAATGTTATATTTGAAGCTCACATTGACTGAGCATCAGTGGCACCAAACCTGTGCTACTACCCTTTTAATTTATTGCCCTTCATATCCTAGAAGTTTAGAAATTAAGCTCTGGAGTCTGGGGTTTTAATCCTGTTTTCTCCACTTGCAAACTATTAACCTTTGGGCAAATTACTGTACCACAAAGTACCTTAGTTTGTCACCTGGAAAACAAAGATAATATTAACTATCTCAAATAATTGTTATAAAACTTAAATAATGCACATAAATTACAATACAAAAAAATACACAGTAAGCACAAAGGTGTTAGATTTTTAAGTTATCTATTAATAAACTTAAAATGATAGATCATGGATATACAAGAATAGTCTCAGACTTAATAACTTTATAAGCTAGTTAAATAAAAATGAAATATAATAAAATGTGCTATATGCTAAATGAAAATATGTACAAAAATATGGAGAACTAAGAAAGGAAAAATCAAGGACCTAGTCTATTATGAAGATGTCTCCTTTTTTGTTGCATTTCATATCCTCCTTTATGAAATGTAATTTTTACATTTAAATCTTATTATCTGCAGAAATGTGTGCAAATGATAAGCATGTAGCTCAGGAAATTTTAATGAAAGGAAATCTTGCATGTAACTACCAAGCCCCTGGAGAAATAGAACATTATCAGCTCTCCAGAAGCTCTTCAAAGGTAACTACAAAGGTGACTTCTATTACCTTAGATTAGATTTTACTCTTACTGAACTTATATAATTGATTAGTATAAACTCCATTTTCCTCAGGTTTATTGCACTTCAAATTGCATCGTGACATTAATTAGTATTAATCCATATGAGAGTTGTTTATTTTCATTGCTGAATAGTGTTGCACTTTATACTCACTCTAAAAATTACTTATCCTTTCTGTTATTGATGAAAACTTGTACTTTATCCAGTTTGGCTTGTTAAATGAGTAGTGCTACTAATGAAACTTTGGTGTTTGTCCATATACAAGGACCATATTTATATGTATTTCTGTTTCAGAGTCACAGACACATTCACATTTAACAGACACTACCAAACTCTTCCAAAGTAGTTGTCTCAGTGTACATGCTTGCTCTCAGTGTATGAAAGTTCTGGGTGCTCCACTTCTCACCAGCACTTGATATATTTCATATCACTCTTGAATGTCTCCATTTATAAAGATATTTCATGAGACTTTGCCTCGTGAAATATTTTTTTTTAATTTTATTTATTTATTTTTTACAGGGGAAGGGAAGGTAAAAGAGAGGGAGAGAAACATCTACGTGTGGTTGCCCCTCACACGCCCCCTATTGGGATCCTGGTCTACAGTCCAGGCATGTGCCCTGACTGAGAATCGAACCAGTGACTCCTTGCTTCATGGGCCTGCACTAAATCCACTGAGCTAAACCAGTCCGTGTTGAAATATTTTATCTTAACTTGACAAGATTGTCATTGTTTTTAGTTGTTTATAGCACAGATGTTAATTTCTCAGAACATATTCATAATTTTAACAAAGCCTACAATGATCTACAAGGTTGCAGATAATTAAGATACCTTTTTAAATCAACTCTTTTATATTTAAGCATATTAATCAGTTCCATTATGCTTTACATTCATATAGAAAAATTGTAATCTCAAATTATTTGAAACACAGAGAAATATAATTTCTAAGCCTCCAGAACAATTTAGCTGAACCTGAAGTTAAAATGACAAGCACACTAGTGAATGATAAAAACTAGCTGCCAGACCTCTTAATATGCAAGTCATTCAGTGAGATATCAAAACGTGGAAAATGTAATGCTCTTACCAACATTTCTTGTTGAATTAATGCCCAGGTGAGTTCTTCAGAAATAGTGTCATTGTATCGTAGCAAAAACAAGAAGCAGTAAAGCATCATACCTATTAGGATCCAATTTGCCACAGCAGCAGTCAAGTGCTTCAATTTCTCCCAGTGGTGAGGGGAAGGAAAAAGTCAGGATAGAAAAATTTAAATTAAATTCACAGTGAAGTGCACATTTGGAATTCAATATTGACAGCTCTAATTACACCTCCCTCACCATCACAAGTTTATTAAATGAGAGTAAAAGAATAGAACTACTCCACACATTTATGCATATTTATTTGTTAAGTTTCTTATCCTGCTGCAAAATTCATCTCTCTTCCTCCAATTTAATGTACTTTTGATGGAGATGTTTGAGATTTTGGAAGGACGGTTTGTATTATTTCTTTAAAATATGCAGAAACATACATATACGCAAACACACAATTAAAAAGCAATGTTACATTTAGATATACTATTTGAAATATGATTAGCATAAAATCTCAAATTCAGTATATTGATCAACGTCTATTTAAATTTCTAAGAGCTCTTCAATATATTAACACAACATTAGCCTCATAGGTCTTAAACATGTCTAAATCATAATTGATGATAAAAGTATTAATTACACAAAATCAGATTTTGTCATCTTGCTTTTCTCATGAATGGAATAAATTTACCACCACTTCTAGCTATAACACTTCAGACTGAAAATTATAATACATCTTCTGGTAATACCATCAGCCCTCCATATACTGCATCTGTGGACTGATCTGACCAATTGCAGATCAAAAATATTCTTAAAAGATACACTGTGGACATGCACTGTGTAGTTAGATCTACCATCGTTGCCTCTGTGCTGAATATGTGCAGAAATTTTTTCTTGTCATTATTCTGTAAAGCAATATGAGGGGGGACCCAAAAACTGGAATTTATTTATAAAAATTGTGTATTTATTCTAACATGCTTAAACTTCAGTCACCTTCAAAATACTCTCCGTCTGATGTATTACACCTATGGAGACATATTTTCCACCGCTCACAAGTTTTCAGACTCATTAATTTTAGTGTCTTTTAGTGCTTCTGCTGTTTTTTATTTCACCTCCTCTGCATTAGCAAAGCATTTCCCTTTGAGAACTTTTATCATCTGCAGAAACAAAAAGTCACTCGGAGTGAGACTGGGTGAATAGGGAGGGTCGGGTAGAAGGATCATGCCTTTTTTTTGGTCAAAAATTTCTGACCACTCAGCACAGCGTGGGCAGTTGCACTCATGAATCAACCATTATGAGATGAGTAAATACATTGAAAGAATTTTCAAAAAAATTCACTAAAGCCTCTCACAACAACACCAGCTGGTACGCTGATACAGACGGGTTCCTAGAACAGTTACCTAGCAAGGGTAGCCTGTACTACAAGGGGCCCGCCCTCCAGATGATAATTCCAGTGTTTTGGAGTTCCCCCTTACACAGTATAACTATGTACATAGCATTTCCATTGTATTAAGCATTAAAAGTAAACTAGAGATGATTTGAAGTATTTGAGAGAATGTGTGTGGGTCCTATGCAAATACTATACCATTTTCATAAGACACTTGAGCATCCACTGCTTTGAATGAATGCAGTCCTGGAATGAATTCCCTGAAGATACCTAGGGCCAACTGTGTTTATCTGTAAATCACAATAAGGTTTCTGCTTAATATGAAGCATCCTGGCAAGCTAATTTCAAAGTAAAAGGTAGATTCTACTTATCCTGATCACAAATATGGATTTGGAAATATTAGAAAAACATATTAGACAACTTTTAAAGTAACAAAAAGAACAAAGAACTTGTTTTTTCTTTAGCAGTTACTGTGTGTCATTTGTCAGACATGAAATAATAAAAGGGTGTGTGAAATTGCATCATGTTTCCACAAAAGTGTTCAGGATTTTAAGTTAGGGGGAATGTTCAAAATTTTAATTAACAGAGAAAGTATCTTGCCAAGTTCTGTGGATTGCTTCTTTAAAAAAGTGTGTATTGCAAATATCTTTTTTCCTCATGGAATGAACCCACTTAAACAATTTGATATTTAAGTCACTCGGGGAAAGTAACTCAGTAAAGTCTTATACATGGCTAGTACAGAGTAATTTATAGCTCCTCAATTTCCTCAGAGGATACATTCATTCCCTTCAATATTTTATAGAAGACCAAGGGAATAACTTAGCATTACAGGAAATTGACCATTTCTGTATGAACTAGAAAACTGTCCAAATTTTCCTGTCTTAATTTTTCACTCTAAATTGAAGCACAGTGAAATGGTAGAAGGATGTTTGTACAAGTGTTATATCTGTACACATACACACACATGTTTATATGGAGTAAATGGTTACAAGAAACTAGATTTTTCTTTTCTTTTTTATTTTTAAATTTTATTTATTGAAACACAATAATCTTCAGTGATGTACACTGCCCCCTTTTCAAAGTTGTTTTGCTTCTACCAATGACATAAGGATATAGAAAATCTCCACAAACTTCTAAAATCTAAACACTTTCTAGAAGAGTTTCTACAATGGCTTTGTAAGTAACATGAATCGTTATTTCTGGTGGCTAAAGATATGAAAGCTTATAATGACATTTGCTTATGATAGTGATGGCCACGTCTTGCTAGCTACACAGTACAGTTTAACTATGAAATGAGATCCATCAGTATGGCAGCATAGTTGTTACTAGAATCCTCAGTACAGGATTAGAAGAGCTGGGTCTCAGCATGGTATTTTAAACCAACCAAGCTTTTGGTCTTTGATCTTTTGCTTCTGCAACTTTCAATAAGTTGAAGATTTTATATGAGACTGTTTATAAAATGTTTCTAGCTCTAGGATTTTTGGAATGCATGCCAGAACTTTGTGCAATATCTTGTAAAGGGTAATAGAGGAAGTAGAGTCTTCAATCTCTGCCTTGGGGGACCTAAAAATTCATTTTTAGTACAATAACTATTTATTATCTCTCTGCCAGACACAGTACTAGGTGGCAGATTTGAAGAGGTGCAAAACGTAGATACAGTCTCTGCCCACAGGGGCTTCTAGGAAAGACGTATGATTGCATTCTTACTTATGACCACTTTGGATTAGTTTTGTGATAAACTGCATAGAGCTTTTGGGACACATATTTCAAGAGACCTAAGTGGTGTAGAAGGTAGAAGAAACCTTCTAGAAGTTGTAACATCATGACTGAAACCTAAGTGCTGAATAGATGTTAGCCATGCCAAGAGAAGGAAAAACCAACCATTCCAAACAGAAGAGAACCATGCAAACAAATACAAGATAGTAAGAAAGAACACTTATTATTTTAGGAAATAAGGTTAGCAGAATGGTGAAAAGAGTCTGACATGAAAAGAGACAAAAATTATGTTTTCAAAACAGCAGTGAAAAATCTAAGGTGGCATATACTAGGTACTGATTTGATCAGTTCAAATACAAATACTAGGGAAGAGTTGGAGCTACTTTTTTTCATAGGGAAGCTCACCATACTCAGGAGAGGAGGCATGGCTTTTGATGAACTTACAAACAATGAGTTAAAAAGAAAGCAGGGAATATTGTAGAACAGAAATATTAAAGCACAGAGGGGTGAAATACTTCATTTTAAATATTCTCAATATTATAAAAGAATCAAAGAGTCTTGATTGGTGTCTTTTTTAATACCAATTTACCAGAAAAAGTATCAAATCATCAGATGTAGTTTCAGTGTTTTAAGAAAGTAAAATATTTGTGGATATTTATGGGGATGAGCTTGAATAAGTGAAGAATTTATTTTTCCACAATTCTCTCAAAATTTACAATGAATTTTCCTGATTTTGTTCTAAAGATTGCCACATCACCCACAATTTCCTTTTGTCTAAATCAGATATCATTTATTATCAAACATAACATCACAACAGATGTTATATACTCCAGAATAGTGTAAACAATTATCATTGAGATAGATGGATACTGGAATAAATGTTTTTATTTATCTTTGAGGACCTATGCATCATTTTCTCAGTTTTCTCTCAAATACCTACCAGGTGCATGAAACATTCTTTCTGTAGAGCATGGACAAACATCTGAAAATCCAAAACTTTGGGACACAGTATTACAGTAGGTTAAAAATAATATAATTTAAAAAATACACATTACTAATGTATTTGTGGAAACAGTAAAAAATCCAATTTCCGGTTCCAATTTTGTGTATATTTCATTCAAATCTACATGTTAAAATGCTGCTTATAGAAAGAATGTATTATTTGATTAATGTAAAACCACAGATTTATTCATTCTCCTCTATGTGCCAGAGTTTACCATTGTTGTTATCCACACCACCTCTATGGATAGCATTATCATAATCACATTATAAGTGAAGAAGCTGCATTCAGAGATGGGAAAATGAGTCAAGGTCATAGTGCTGAAAATGCGGTAGAGGTGAAGCCCAAAACTAAATCTGACTTGAAATATCATGTTCTATCTTATATTAAAATAGATCGACATTTAAGAAGATGTTGAGGAATTCTTTAGGGAATATTGATTATTAAATATAGATTAATATATGATTTTATAAATTAGAGGAATTGTAGTTGGATAAAATTAATAGATATTACCTGAGGGTGTTTAAAAATCTATTTCTTAATTTTTTTTTTACCTGTATTTTCTTGTTGACCTCCAAGTAAACACTGAGTCAGAGAAATTTGCCTTCACTACTTATGGAAAAAAGGCACAAATAAATACAGAGAAATAGGAGATAACTCTTTTAATTTTTAAGGAGATTTTTAGAAATTTTGTAGCATATGTAATGATTATGAAAATAAAGTTATTTGGAGTTCCACCATTAAGATGGAAATTAATAGGTTACATTTCCTATAGAAAGAAAAAATAGTGGTTGATATAGAACTTAAGTTTTTATATCAAATATGGTTTTAAGTTGTTGAGAAATCTTGACTTACTGTAAATACTTTAAAATTTGAAAGAAATCATTTTTTCATTTTTGGCAAAGGGTAAAGAGGCAGCCCATTTGCAATGGTAAGGTCAGACAGATATAGAAAAAAATGCAAAAGGAATGTGTTTAAGGCCCCTTGTTAAAGGTGAGCTGTGGGTGATATGTTTTTTCACTGATACAATGATAAGTATATCAGGAAATTTTGAGTTGGAAAAGAGAGAAATTAATTAAATTCATATTGAATGTCTCAATATTTTATTTTTATGTTTTAGTTACATTTGACATTTTATATGGCATTAGTTTCAGACATACAATATAATAGTTAGATATTTGTATACAGTATGAAGTGATCCCCCTATAACTCTAGTACCCACCTGGCACCATCCATACTTATTTTAATACTATTTTGATACTATTATCTATATTCCCCATACATCCCTTCGACTCTTTTGTAACTATCAATTTGTACTTCATAATCTCTTCACCCTTTTTCACCCCAGGTCTTAACCTGTCCTTCATCTAGCAAGCATGAATTTATTCTCTGGGCCTATGAGTTTGTGTTTTGTTTGTTCATTTATTTTGTTGTTTATGTCCCACATATAAGTGAAAATCACATAATATCTGTCTTTTTCTATCTGACTTATTTCATTTAGCATAATATCCTCTCTAGGTTCATCCAGGTTGCCACAAATGTTAAGATTTCATTCTTTTTATGATAAATAGCTAAACATTTTAATTAATGAAGCCGTAGTGATCTACTGAGAGGGGAGAGGTGTATGTGAGAGTATGGGTTTAAGAAAGATAATGTGCAGAGACGTATTTTTATGCACTTGGCAAATTTTGAATACCAAATTATTCAAAGACTGAAATTAGAAGCACACATTAATGTACTCACGGGGTTATATTTTCAGTTTCCTGTAATGCTCTTTGAGAAAAATGTTGGGACAGAAGAAGGATTTTGAAGTTTGCCTAGGACTATATAAAGAGATAATAAACTCCAATGGGAAGCATCAAGATAGGCTATTAGAATTTAGATCAGAGTGCATATTATGTGCCAGGACATGAGGCTTGCATATTGTCCAAGAGGACGCAAATGATCTGACAGCACAAGGATCTTTGAAAAGAATTCCACTTAAAATGTCATGAAGATCACAGGCAAAAAAGAAGGGGTAGTATTGTATAGGGTAAGTAGTTGACAGAATTAGAGAAAACTTTTAAAAGTTTGTGGTAAGTAATAAATGATAGATTCTGGAAGATAACATAGGGGAAGACCAAGAAGATCTTGAGTATGGAGGTGACACTTTACATATAACACCAAAGGCACACTCCAAGAAAGAAGGCTGAGATTAGGAAGGACAGCAATGGAAGAATTGGGAAGTATTATCAAAAGCAAAGATATGTCATTATAGACTAAGGTTTTGATCATCCACACCCTCATATTCCCAATTACTATGTACAAATGTGAAAGTTGGGTAGTAAAGAAGGTTGGTAGAAGAAAAATTGATTCCTTTGAAATACGGTATTTGGAGGAAAGCTCTACTGATGCCCTGGACCACCAGAAAGACCAACAATGTGTCCTAGAGCAAATTAAGCCTGAAACATCACAGGAGGCAAACTACAAAACTAACACTGTCCTACTTCATACACATCATAAGAATGCATAATTATTTGGAAAAGACAATAATGTTGGGAAAAAATTGAACCTGAATGAAAACATAAAGGAAGCCATAGGGACGATTCTACAGGAGCTGAGTAGAGCTACTGAGGACAAGACATTGAGGACATAGCTCATTCATAGTGTTGCCAGTACTGAGAGCCTACATATAATGCACACAAGCTTAATTAGAGTTAAAAACTTCTGTTCTGCAGAAGAACACATAAAGAAAATGAAAAAAAAAAAAACAAGCTAAATATTGAGAGAATATAATTGCAAAAGACACATCTGATAAAGGACTGGTATCAAAAAGGTACAAAAAACTGTTAAAATTCAACTATAAGAAAACAAACAATGCAATTACTAAATGGCCAAAGACTTGAACAGACACCTCACCAAAGAAGATATGTGGATGGCAAATAGCACATGAAAAGATGCTCTACATCATATGGCACCAGAGAAATGTAAATTAAGACAACAAAGAGGCACCATCATACACCAATTAAAATAACTAAATCTGGAACACTGATGACACCTAATGCTGGTGGAACAACAGCGTTACCACTTACACTTACAGTGGGAAGGAAAAAATGGTGCAGCTAGTTTGGAGAACAGTTAAGTGTTTCTTACAAAACTAAACATCACCTTATTGTATTATTCGGCAATCACACACTCCTTAGTATTTACCCAAAGGAGTCAAGAACTTATGTCCATACAAAAACCTACACACAGATGTTTATAATAGCTTTATTCATAATTGCTAAAACTTGGAAGGAATCTAGATTCCCTTTGGTAGACGAATGGATAAATTAACTGTGGTACAACCAGACAATTGAATATTATTCAGCACCGAAAAGGAACAAGCCATGAAAAGACATGGAGGACATTTAAACACAAGTTACTCTGTCTTGAAAAAAAAAAAAATCTAAAAATGCTACATACTATATGATTCTAAGAATATGACATTCTGAAAAAGGCAAACTATAAAGGCTATAAAAAGTTTAGTGGCAGTGAAAACACTCTATATGACACTATAATGATAGATACATGCCATCATACATTTATCCAAACCCATAGAATATAAAACACCAAGAGTGAACAGCCACATAAACTATAAACTTTGGAAGATTATGGTGTGTCAGTGTAGGTTCATCAATGACAACAAAAGTACCACTGTGGTGGGAGATGTTAATAATGGGGGAGACTATGCCTGTGTGAGGAAGGAATTACATGGGATCTCTGTACATTCCTCTCCATTTTTCTTGAAACTATAACTGCTGTATAAAAATAAGGTCTTTTTTAAATGATAACTTTATCAAAATTTTAAAATTAAAACTACTCTACATAAAATATGTTTAATTATTTTGAGTTGTGGAACTTGATTCTGGTAGAGTGCAAGTTTGAAAAACTCAATAATTTTTGAAAGTATATTTATCTTTCAATATTTTTATATTAGTATTAAATAAAATTACTTACTAATTAGTAATGCAGTGTCAAAAGTGTAATTTTAGTTCCCTGGAGTGATTAGTTTCCATACTGTCAGTCTACTAAAATATGTATATGTACACAATACATACATACCATATGCAGTTTTCTATTCATTCATTAAATACATATTGGCAAATTTTACTCTTCCAGGTATTAAAGGATTTGAGGAATGATTTGAGTCTGCCCTCATATTCACAAACAAATTGTAAATCTAGAATGAAAGACAAAGTGTATAAACAGGGTGCCACTGTTAATTATATGTAACATTTTAATTTAGGTTCACTATTTCTCAGTATTTGTGACAAATGAGTGTATGTCATGACTAGTCAACCACTTCTGTCCTTTTAATTAGATTTTCTCTTTTTTTGGTAATAATACAAAATATATTTTCTATAAACAGAAAATATTTGGCTTGATTACGCTCATTTAGAGGATTACTGATGAAATAGATTACTTTGGGAAGTAATAACTTCCATATAATGCTGTTTATTTCACATGTTCCTCAGCATAAAGAGTTTTCCATCTTAGAAAGTGGCAGCAGCATCTGACAAAAACCCAGGTGTCATCATGGATTTGTCATTTCCCTTCCTTAACTGGCACCTCTAAAGTACCAATTACCATCATCTTTTATCCTATCAAGGCAGTAACTTCTCTACTAACTAGTCTCCAAGTTCCCACACTAGACATTCAAAACTATGTTCTCAAAAAATATTTTACCTTAAAATGTTAATTATATTATCTGCCTTCCTTGTTTAAAGCTGTTCATAACTTCTCATTGTAGTTAGAGTTTAATCTGTCACACAATTTACACCAGAATTAGCTTAATCTCATGTCAACTTTTAGTATTTTATTATTCTTAATTTTAAGTATACAACTTTAGTGTATTCTTCTTACATATGTTGAATTAAAAAATATGGCTAAATTCTGGTTTATATGTCCTTAGGACTAATACTAAGTCTATTATGTTTTTTTTCTGGTGCAAATATTTGTTTCATGCTTTTGTACACATGTTAAATATGTCTATAGTATCATTGTTGAATAATTTTAAATTCCGCTCAGTCAAATTTACCTAGTTACTTATCTATGATTTGTTAAATACACCTTTCAATACTCCAAATACATAACCAAACTCTTCTATAATTACTCTAATAATTTTAGTTTTATCTGTTTACACTTATGTTTTTCACTAATTTGGATTTTTATGTATATGTGAGGGATTTGACATTGAAATTTCAAAACTATTTACTAAAGACATCACCTTTTTCAAATTCAAATTCAAGTTGTGTGTATGTATACACACACACGTACATGTTTTAGAAATTCCTGTCCTATTATACCATATCCAGTACAAACATTACACTATTTTTAATTTATATTTTATCCTACATTGTATTATCTGGTTAAGTGAGCTTCTCCCTTCTCTATAATTATGTTTCCATATATTTCATTGTCTATTTTTATTAATCTAAAATTATATTTTAATTTTAGAAATTTTAGAATGAGTTTGTCAATTTTCAGTATATGAATGCTATATTAAATTTGTAGATTTGTTGGGATAGGAGAATTGTGGTTTTTCAAAATTAACTCTTCTCATCCATTTACCTTATGGCCTTCTATTTATTTAAAATTTTTAAGTTAATCAATAAATGTATGTTTTTTGTAAAAATATTGAACATTTCTTATTTTGTTTGCACCTTATTACAGGTATGTTTCTTTATTAACATGATACATTATGCTTATATTTTTAATTTTTATTTATTTCTGTTGAATAGGAAAAACATTGATTATTTTATGTGAGAACTAACATATATCATGCTATTTTAATAACTCTACTGAAAAATATTTTTGACCATGATCTTTGATCATAATCATTACCACACAGATTTTTCACAAATAATTTGCCTTTAGATTGATACTTAAAATCAACATTGAGTATCTGCTGAAGTACATAAATTATTTCTTTTAATTTAAAATGCAAACCAGCAAGTATGTTCTTTTACATTTTTTTAGAAAGCACACTAAAAACACTAAAAATTTAAAGCAAGCGTTCAAGGTCACAGAGTTCATAAAGATGCCTTTTTAGAATTTGCATCCATGTTCTTCTATCTTCCTTACATCAACAAGAGTTTTATTTTTTATATTTGGTTTTTGGTTTTTAATGTACTTTTATGATTCTATAAAGGCAATAAAATATATAGAACAAAACTTTCCTTTGTTCAATCTAATATTGTTATAAAACAAAACAAAAAGGAAAATTTTATTCTATATGTTTTATTACCTTTTATAGAATCATAATACAACTAAGTGATGAAGAGATAGCCAACCTATCTGATGCAGTGCTCAAAACACTGATAATCAGGATGTTCACAGAAATGTGTGAGTATGGTTGCAACATAGAGGAAAAAGTGAAGGCTGTGGAAAGTGAAATAAAGGAAAATATACAGAGAACAAACAGTGAAGGGAAGGAAACTGGGACTCAAATCAACAATTTGGAGCAGAAGGAACAAATAACATTCAACCAAAAGAAAATTAAGAAACAAGAATTCAAAAAAAAAATGAGGAGAGACTAAGGAATCTCCAGGACAATTTTAAACATTCCAACATCTGAATCATAGGGATGCCAGAAGGAGAAGAGAAAGAGAAAGAAATGGAAAACTTATTTGAAAACATAAGGAAGGAGAACTTCCCCAATCTGGCCAAGGAAAAAGACTTCCAGGAAGTCCAGAAAGCTCAGAGAGTCACAAAAATCTTGGACCTAATGAAGCACACACCAAGGCACATCACAATTACATTACCCAAGATTAAAGATAAGGAGAGAATCTTAAAAGCAGCAAGAGAAAAGGAGACAGTTACCTACAAAGGAGTTCCTATTTCTCAAAAGAAACCTCACAGGCAAGAAGGAGCTGGAAAGACGTATTTGAAGTCATGAAAGGCAAGGATCTACATCCAAGATTACTTTATCCAGCAAAGTTATTGTTTATAATAGAAAGGCAGATAAAATGCTTCTCAGATAAGGTCAAGTTAAAGGAGTTCATCATCACCAAGCCCTTATTATATAAAATGTTAAAGGGACTTATCTAAGAAAATAAGATAAAAAATACACACAATGAAATGACAACAAACACAACTGTCAACAACCAAACCTAAAAAAATCTAAAAATAAAACAAAAATGAACTAAGCAAACTAGAACAGGGACAGATTCACAGAAATAGAGATCACATGTAAGATTATCAGTGGGCAGAGGGAGAGGGGAGAATGGGGAAAAAGTACAGAGAATAATTAACATAAATGGTAGATGCAAAACAGGGGGAGGTTAAGAATAATACAAGAAATGGAGAAGCCAAAGAACTTATATGTATGACCCATGGGCATGATCTAAGTTGGGAGAATGCTAATTGGAGGGGGGTATAGGCAGAAGGGGAATAAAAGGGAGAAAAAAATGGGACAACTGTAATGGCATAGTCAATAAAATATATTAAACTTAAAATAAGAAAAGAAAAGTTTATCCAAGGGTAGAGTGTCCTCCTTTGTTGTTCATCCTGAATGATTACAAGATTTTGTCAGGGGAGAAAACCCTTGTGTACACATGTGTAAGAGTGATTTAGCCTCAGTTTCTACTCCTCAGAAAACATAAATATACAAAGAAGCATCCTTCATAGAATCAAGTACAAATCAATCAATTTGACCTAATTTCATATAAAGAAAAGAGTAAGGCACATAGTACGAGCCATGATATGATTTTCTTTAGTTATACAGAATTTTGTATCATGCATACCAGTATAGGAGTTGTTACACAGACTTCACAGCCATCTCTTCTTATTTCAGTCAGCACTGCTCTAAGCACAAGACAGGGAGTGATTCAATCATCATCATCATCATCATCATCATCATCATCATCATCATCATCATCATCATGTTCCTTCTGCCCAATGATAGAAATGGGAAAAACAAAGCAGGAAACCCTCCACTGTTTCCAGCCCCAGAAGTAGCTGAGGAGTCTAGATTTAAACTACGAAGACAAGTTTCAGTTCTGCTGCGATCCTGTGTGGAACTCCGGTTCACGGTCCCGGCCTGGCCTTCACAGGCCTCGATCTCGTAGATGTGCTGCTTGGTATATCTATAAGTATTAAAAGAGCATTAAAGAATATGAAAATCTCTCTTGTATGCTGTGTTAAATACTGGGTAAAAAATACTCTGTTGAGAACTGAAAAAGGCAAAAGAAAGCAGAAGATAACTGCACACACTGCTTCCTGTATTCTCATCTTCCTTCTGCCAGGCTCCAGTTCTGGGAAGTGGAGAGCAAAATGACCAGACAAGTGAAGGTATGAGATCTCAATGAGTGATTAGTGATTATTCTACGGAAGTTTTATAAAACATTTGAGCATGAATGTAATTGGACTAATTTGCCAGCTATTCTGGACTTGTTTTTGATCCATGCTTCTTGTTTGTTTTACTTCAGCTGCTTACTGAATCTTAATCAGCAATGTGGGAAGGGTAAATATAATTTTCAACATACCTTGCAAATTAAAATATTTTGGTGAGACTGATAGCAGTTGAATGGTCTTCATCTATTCAGAGCTAAATATATCTGTACCAATTTTCACTATTGCATTTTTGGTGGAATTATTGAAGAATATTGAATATTTATCAGATTGCAGCCCTAGGGACAGTATAGCTGTACAGATTAAAACTAAAGAAAGTTTGTAAATGCTTACCATGTACCAGAATGCTGAAGTGTTACCTTAAGATATACAGGATTACTTTCAATTTCTCTGGCACCTCTTTCAGGTGCAATATTTTCAAAAGATTTAAATTTAATGGAGCATTTCTTCAAAAGTTCATGATCACAATGAAAAACTCATCCATCATTACTTATTTCATGTTGCTCTCATAAAACTAGTTTATAGCAGACTTCAGATTTTAGAAGATACCTTCAGATTTTCTTGAAGTATGAAAGTGAGGATGAAGAGTCAGCTGGATCACCTCTCTAGTTATACTGAAACAATACACCAGTTATAGCCCAATAAGAAATAAGTGGTTAAACCTCTCCAAAGCAAAGTACACTTATAACACTCATTGAATTTGTAAATGTATTCTATCTCTAAAAAATTTGTTCAGTTTACAAGTAAATACACATATTTAAAAAAAACATTATTTTATTTTTTCAAATATTTTATCTTTTTATTCTTTTTTATTTTAATTGTTGTTCTTGTACAGTTTTCTGTCTTTTACTCCCATCCCAACCCACCACCCCAGCCCTCCTCACCTCCCTCCCATTTCCACCCCCTTAGTTTTTGTCCATGTGTCTTTTATACTTGTTGCTCTAAACCCTCCCCCTTTTCCCCTGAAATTCCCTCCCCTCTCCCCTCTAAACTATGGTACATTTACACAATAGAATTCTATGCAGCAGAAAGAAAGAAGGAGCTCTTACCCTTCGTGACAGCATGGATGGAACTGGAGAGCATTATGCTAAGCGAAACAAGCCAGGAAGTGAAAGACAAATACCATATGATCTCACCTTTAATAGGAACCTAATTAACAAAACAAACAAACAAGCATAATATAATCAAAGGCACTGAAATTGAGAACAGGCTGACAGTCACCAGAAGGGAGAGGGCAGAGAATTTCAGGTGAAAAAACATTATTATTTTATTTTTAAAATCTATTTTGATTTTGTTCTATCATTTTCCCTAATAACTAATAAATATAACTTAAATATAATTAGAAATGAATAAATTAATTTAATTCATTTGATTAATTCATCTTTTTGTGTGGTTAGATCAATTTGTTGTTTTCAGTGCTACTATATATTATAAAAATTTATGTTGTGGAACTTAGCTATGCTATATTTTAAATTATCTAAAAAAATCTCAAATTAGATTTCAAACATTTTTGCATCAGCTAAAACTGTTGAAATTTACACAACTAAGAAAACACAGGCATACCTGTTAATTTGCTGATTTAACAAAATAAAAAAAAACATTTTCAAAAGTTTAGCCCTTATACCAAGTAACTGAAAAGCAGTTCTTCAGGGTAAAAAATAAACATGCCAGGCTAATATTCTAATGTTTTACTGATGACACTGTGGATCTAGTATCTATTTTACTTCATTTCTTCAATGAAACAGCTCTTAATGGTTGTCTTTCAAAAATATATATGTATATGTAACACTGTCTCCTTAACACAAATATAGACATCATAAGCCTACTGATTAGCAACTTACATTTCTTAGTAATATTTTATTATTAAATATATAACACATAAAGTACTTAAACATTAATGTAGATAATAATGAATTACTGATGAACAACAATGTAACCAACACAAAGTTGAGTAAGTACACACACACACACACACACCCATTCTTTGCCAAAAAAAGGTAACCCTCTTCTATTGGTTGCATAAAGCTGAATTTTATGATACTCACTTTTTTATCATCTTCCTTATTTTGTCATCAGTATATGATCATTAAATTCTATAGCTTAGTTTTACCAGCATTCAAATTTTATTAAAAGTACTCTTTGGTGTCTAACACTTTTCAGGTTCAACATTATGTATTTCAGATTTAAGCATACTATGTATAGCTACAGTTCATTCACTTCCTTTGCTGTATGCTGTTCCATAATATAAACAAAACACATTTTTAAATGCATTTCTTGGTTAATAGAAATTTGAATAGTTTCTAGAATTGACACATGTATAATATATCATACAGTTCTGTATGTTGCATTTTAAATTTATATATCTTAGAGATAATTTCATATTTATGCGTGCCATATATAAATATACACACATCCCAGAAGGAAGATGGCGGCGTGGTAGGAGGGAGCACATTCCACTCCCCCCCACACATGGGAGAAAAACCTGGCCAATCTGTGGAAGAACAGAGCAGACAAGGAACAGTAACACAGCATATTTGAGAATAAGAGATCGAAAATTGTAGCAGACATTGAAAAACCAGTCTAGTGGACATTGGAGGCCAGGGATCAGTGCAGAGACCAGGGCAGCTGAGGCCCCGGCTTGGCACTTACCAGGCCTGCCACAGGGCTCTAGGGAGGGAGCTGGGTCAACTGCTGAAACAGGCTGAGCGATCATGATCACCACACAACTGCAGATGGCCGTGCACATGAACAGAGATAGCTGCATGAAAATAAGCACCCTGTCTACGGCCATACCACCCTGAACGTGCCCGATCTCGTCTGAAAATAAGCACCCGTGCATGGTGAGTGACCACAGATGGCGGCGGGATCCTAGGCACACATAGGCGCGCACCACTGGAGACAGCTGTGGTACCATAGTCGCCTGCACATGCACGCAGGAACACAGACAGCCGCAGGACCAGAGGTGCAGGTGCAAGATGGCCCTGGGATCATAGGACCCGCACAAACACAGAAAGCTGAGAAGGGGCCAATAGAGATGGCTGCGAGAGACCAGAGACCCAAGCTCACACCCATAAACTTGGGAAAGTGTGCGCACTCCAGGAGACTCAGAAAACACGCTGGAGTCCCTATGCAGAGAGGCGCTTGATTAGCTCTGGGGACAGTAGCCCAAAGATGACTCAGTGCTGAACACAGAGTAAAGCAATACAATCACCCCTCAGCCACTGCAGCCATCAAGACCAGAAAAAGTAGCTCAGCAAGTTTGAAAACAGCAAGAGTTTTTCGTTTGGTGTTTTATTGTTGTTGGTGATATTGTTGTATGTTTGGGTTTTTGGTTTGTTTTTTGTTTTTGTTGGTTTGTTTGTTTTTTGTTTGTGTGTTTGTTTATATAATTGTTTTTAATTATTATTTCTTTATTATTTTTATCTTCTTTTTTACTCCTCAACTCCTCTTGCCTCTCTTTACTTCTTTCTTGTTTTATTCCCTCTTACTTTCTTTCCAATTTTATCTCTTCGACCTTCCTCTTTTTTTCTTTCTTCTTTTTTCATTTTTCCCTCTTTTCCCTTTTTAAATACCCAGAGGTGAGACAAAGAAAGCAAACAAACATGGAACTATGAAAAAAAAAAAAAGAGTTGGTCCCCCAAAGAGGGTATCCCAGCAGCTGAGATGCTGGAAGCTGTGAACAACAGGATACCCAAAAGAGACTGCACCACTGAATCTCACAGGTATTCTATGACAGAAATTCACACCATAAACCCAGGGACCGAGAACAGATCAATTTAAGAAGCTGAAGCTAACAAGAAGAGTCTCACAAACAATGGGAAGACAAAGAAACAATCCTCAAATGAAAGGAAAGGAGGAAGGCCCAGAAAGAATGCTAAATGAAACAGAGGCAAATCAACTATCAGATATTGAGTTCAAAGAAATGGTTGTCAGAAAGCTCCATGAGATCTCAATGAGCTACCAGAAACTACAGGGAAGCTATGATGAACTCACTGCAAACTATATCAACACGAAAAAGGAAATAGAAATTATCAAAAAGGGCAAAGAGGAAATGAAGATTACAATTTCTGAACTGAAGAACACAGTAGAAGAAATGAAAAGCCAAATCGATGAAGCAGAACATTGGATCAATACGTTGGAGGACAAAATAGAAATAAACACCCACAAAGAGCAATAAAAGGAAAAGAGGCTCAGAAAGAATGAAGAGGGATTAAGAGAAATGCAAGACAACGTGAAACATAATAATATCCATATAATAGGGATACCAGAAGGAGAAGAAGAGCAAGGCATAGAAAAACTATTTGAAAAAGTAATGATGGAAAACTTCCATAATTTGGTGAGAGAAAAAGCCACACGAATTCAGGAAATACAGAGAGTCCCAATCAAGAGGAACCCAAAGAGGCCCACTTTAACACACATCATCATTAAAATGGCAAAATTCCAAGACAAAGAGAGAATCTTAAAGGCAGCAAGGGAGAAAAAGGAAGTAACATACAAGGGAGTCCCGATAAGGTTAGCAGCTGACCTCTCAAAGGAAACGTTCCAAGCCAGAAGAGAATAGCAAGAAATATTCCAAGAAATGAGAATCAAAGGCCTGCAACCAAGACTACTTTATCTAGCAAGGCTTTCAATCAAGATAGAAGGCCAAATAAGGAATTTTCCAGACAAAAGAAGTTGAAAAGAATACACCTCTAACCAAACTAATTCTGCAAGAGATACTAAAGGGACTGCTTGGAGGAAAGGAAGGAAAAGACAGAGAGAGAGAGAGAGTAAGAGAGATAGAAAGAGAGGAACACAGGTATGAAAATGGCAATGAATAAATACCTATCAATAATAACCTTAAGTGTAAATAGATCAAATGCTCCAATCAAAAGACATACAATAGCTGAATAGATAAGAAAGCATGACCCACACATATACTGCTACAAGAGATCCACCTCAGGACAAAAGACCTAGATAGACTCAAAGTGAAGGGCTAGAAACAAATTTTCCAAGCAAGTGGACAGGAAAAAAAGCAGGGATATCAATACTCATAACGGACAAAATAGACTTCAAAAGAAGCACCAGAAAGAGAGACCCAGAAGCTCACTTCATAATACTGAAGGGAAGAATCAACCAAGAAAACATAAACATTGTAAACATATATGCACCCAACTTAGGAGCACTAAAATACATCAAGAAAATCTTAGAGCACTTCAAGAAAGATTGACAGCAACACAATTATAGTAGGTGATTTTAACACCCCACTGTCAAAAATGGACAGGTCTTCCAAACAAAATATCATCAAAGATATTGTGGCATTGAATAACACACTAGAGAAAATGGACTTAACTGATATATATAGAGAGCCCTTCATCCCAAAGAAACTAAATACGCATTCTTTTCAAATGCACATGGAACATTTTCAAAGATAGACCACATGACAGGACACAAAACAAGCCTCAACAAATTCAAGAAAATTGAAATCATTCCAAGCATTTTCTCTGACCACAAGGGACTGAAACTAGAAACCAACCCCAAGGGGAAAAACCCAAAACCCTCAAAATCATGGAGATTGAATAGCATGCTATTAAAGAATGAATGGGTCAAGAATGAAATTAGGGAGGGAATCAAAACGGCTCTGGAAACAAATGATAACGAACTCACAATGACCCAAAACTTATGGGACACAACGAAGGTAGGCCTCAGAGGGAAGTTCATAGTGATACAGGCCTACCTAAAAAAGATAGAAACATTTCAAACAAACAACCTAACCATACACCTACAAGAACTGGGGGATCAACAACAAAGACAGCCCAGAGCAAGTAGAAGGAAGAAAATAACCAAGATCAGAGAAGAATTGAATGACATAGACACTAAAAGCACAATTCTAAGGATCAATGAGTCCAGGACCTGGTTTTTTGAAAAGATCAACAAAATTGACAAGTCTTTAAGCAGGCTCATCAAGAAAACAAGAGAGAGGACTCAAATAAATACCATCAGAAATGAAAGAGGAGACATTACAATTGACACCACAGAAATACAAAGGATTGTAAGAAATTACTATGAAGAATTATATGCCAAGAAATTTGAAAACCTAGGTGTAATGGATCAATTTCTAGAAAAATATAATTTTCCAACACTCAATGAAGAAGAATCAGAAAGCTTCAGCATATTAATAACAGCTGATGAAACTGCAGCAGTAATCAAAAAACTCCCGACACACAAATGCCCTGGACCAGATGGTTTCACAGGAGAATTCTACAAAACATTTAAGGAAGAGCTAGCCCCTATCCATCACAGACTATTCCAAAAAATCCAAAATGATGGAAGACTCCCAAACTCTTTTTATGAAGCCAGCATCATTTTAATCCCAAAACCAGATAAAGACACAAGAAAGAAGGAGAACTTCAGGCCAACATCGCTGATGAACATAGATCCTAAAATCCTCAAAAAATATTGGCAAACCTCATCCAACAATACATGAAAAAGATCATACACCATGACCAAGTGGGATTCATCCCACGGATGCAAGGATGGTTCAACATTCGCAAACGAGTAAATGTAATTCATCACATAAACAAAAGCAAAGATAAAAATCACATGATCATATCAACAGAGGCAGACAAAGCATTCCATAAGGTACCATACCCATTTATGATAAAAACACTCAGTAAAGTGGGAATAGAGGGAGCATTCATCAACATAATAAAGGCCATATGAGAGACCCACAGCCAGCATCATACTCAATGGGCAAAAACTAAAATCTTTTCCACTAAGATCAGGAACAAGACAAGGTTGTCCACTTTCACCACTTCTATTCAATATAGTATTGGAAGTCTTAGCTATAGTGATTAGACAAGAAAAGGAAATAAAAAGGCATCCAACTGGGAAAGGAGGAAACAAAACTATCATTGTTGCAGATGACATGATAGTGTACATAGAAAATCCTATAGACTCGGCCAAAAAGCTGCTCGACGTAATAAATGAATTTGGCCAAACAGCCAGATAGAAAGTCAATATCCAGAAATCAGAGGCATTTTTGTATACCAACAATGAAACAGCAGAAGCAGAAATCAAGAAAAAAATCCCATTTGATATAGCAAAAATAAAATACCTAGGAGTAAACCTAACCAAGTTCAAGTCCTTTGCCCATTTTTTAATTGTTTTCCTGGTGTTCTTAGAGTGGAGTCATTGTTTGTTCTTTACATATTTTGGAGATCAAACCCCTGTGTGAGGTATCATTAGCAAATATGTTTTCCCATACACTTGGCTCTCTTTTCATTTTAATGCTGTTTTCTTTAGCTGTGCAGAAACTTTTTATTTTGATGAGATCCCATTTGTTTATTCTTTCTTTTACGTCCCTTGCTCTAGGGGATATATCAGTGAAAATATTGCTGCATGAAATATTTGAGATTTCCCTGCCTGCATTCTCCTCTAGGACTTTAATGTTGTCACAACTTACATTTAATTTTTTTATCTACTTTGAATTTATTTTTGTGTATGATGGTCGAGTCTCATTTTCTTGCATATAGCTGTCCAGCTCCCCAACACCATTTGTTGAAGAGGTTATCTTTGCTCTATTTTATGCTGCTGCCCTGCTTTGTCAAATATTAATTGACCATAGATACTTGGGTTTATTTCTGGGCTCTCTATTCTGTTCCATTGGTCCATGTGCTTGTTCTTATGCCAGTACCAGGCTATTTTGATTACAGTGGCCTTGTAATACAGTGTAGTATCAGGTATTGTGATACCCTCGACTTTGTTCTTCTTTCTCAAGATTTCTGCAGGTATTCAGGGTTGTTTACGGTTCCATATACATTTTTGAAGTGTTTATTCTATATCTGTAAAATATGCCATTGGTACTTTAGTAGGTATTGCATTGAATCTATAAATTACTTTGGGTAGTATGGATATTTTGATGATGTTAATTATTCTGATCCATGAACATGGTATATGTTTCCATTTATTTATGTCTTCCTTAATTTCTTTGTTCAATGTTGTATAGTTTTCTGAGTACAGGTCTTTTATCTACTTGGTTAGGTTTATTTCTAGGTATTTTATTTTTCTTGTTGCTATATCATATGGGATTTGTTCTGATTTCTGCTTCTGCAGTTTCATTGTTGGTATAGAAAAATGCCTTTGTTTTCTGGATATTGACTTTGTATCCCACTATTTTGCCAAATTCATTTATTAGGTTGATTAGTTTTTGAGTGGAGTCTATAGGGTTTTCTATGTACACTATCATGCCATCTATAAACAATGACAGTTTTGTTTCCTCTTTTTCAATTCGGATGCATGTTATTTTCTTTTGTTGTCTGATTGCTTTGGCTAGGACTTCTAATACTATATTGAATAGAAGTGGTGAAAGTGGACAATCTTGTCTTGTTCCTGATATTAATGGGAAAGTTTTTAGTTTTTGCCCATTGAGTATGATGTTGGATCTAGGTCTCTCATATATTGCCTGTATAATGTTGAGGGTTGCTCCCTCTATTCCCAGTTTGCTGAGTGTTTTTATCATAAATGGGTGTTGTACCTTATCAAATGATTTTTCTGCTTCTATTGATATGATCGTGGGATTTTTGTCTTTGCTTTTGTTTATGTGATGTATTACATTTATTGATTTGGGAATATTGTACCATCCTTGTATGCCTGGGATGAATCCCACCTGATCATGGTATATGATCTTTTTCATGTATTGTTGGATGTGGTTTGTCAATATTTTGTTGAGGATTTTAGGATCTATGTTCATCAGCAATATTTAACTGAAGTTTTTCTTCTTTGTTGTGCCTTTATCTGTTTTGGGGATTAGGATGATGCTGGCCTCAAAAAGAGTTTGGAAGTCTTCCATCTTCTTGGATTTTTTCGAACAGTCTGTGAAGGATAGTGGTTAGCTATCCTTCCTTAAATGTTTTGTAGAATTCTCCTGTGAAACCATCTGGTCCAGGGCTTTTGTGTGTTGGGAGTTTTTTTATTACTGCTGCAGTTTCATCAGCTGTTATTATTCTGTTCAGGCTTTCTGCTTCTTCTTCATTCAGTTTTGGAAGATTATATTTTTCTAGAAATTTGTCCGTTTCACCTAGGTTTTCAAATTTCTTGGCATATAGTTCTTCATAGTAATTTCTTATAATCCTTTGTATTTCTTTGGTATCAGTTGTAATCTCTCCTGTTTCATTTCTGATGGTGTTTATTTGGGCCCTCTCTTTTTTTTTTTTTTTCTTGATGAACCTACTTAAAGGCTTGTCAATTTTGTTTATCTTTTCAAAGAACCGGTTCCTGGATTCATTGATCCTTAGAATTGTGCTTTTAGTCTCTCTGTCATTTAATTCTTCTCTGATCTTGGTTATTTCCTTCCTTCTACTTGCTTTGGGCTCTCCTTGTTGTTTTTCTTTGAGTTCTTGTAGGTGTAGGGTTAGCTTGCTTATTTAAAATATTTCTTTTTCTTTTCTCTTCTTTTTTAGAAAGGCCTGTATAGCTACGAACTTCCCTCTCAGGACTGTCTTTGCTGTGTCCCATAAGTTTTGGGTTGCTGTGAGTTCATTTTCATTTGTTTCCAGGAACTTTTTTACTTCCTCCTTGATCTCCTACTTTACCCATTCATTGTTTAATAGGATGCTATTCACTCTCCATGGGTTTGAGTGTTTTCAAGTTTTTTCCTTTAGTTTGGTTTCTGGTTTCAGTCCCTTGTGGTCAGAGAAAATTCTTGGTATGATTTCATTTTTTTTTAAATTTGTTGAGGCTTATTTTGTGTTCTGTCAAGTAGTCTATCTTTGAAAATGTTCCATATGCATTTAAAAAGAATGTGTATTTTGCTTCTTTGGGATGAAACTCTCTCTCTCTCTGTGTGTGTGTGTGTGTGTGTGTGTGTGTGTGTGTAAAATCAGTTAAGTTCATTTCATTTAGGACATTGTTCAATGCCACAATATCTTTGTTGATATTTTGTTTGGAAGATCTGTCCATTTTTGACAGTAGGGTCTTTAAATCCCCTACTATAATTCTTTTGCTGTCAATATCTTTCTTGAAGTCCTCCAAGATTTTCTTTATGTATTTGCATGCTCTTATGTTGTGTGCATATATATTTACAATGTTTATGTGTTCTTTATGGATTTTTCCCTTGAGTGTTATGAAGTGACCTTCTGGGTCTCTTTTTATGGCTCTTTTTTTGAAATCTATTTTGTCTGATATGAGTATTGCTACCCCTGTTTTTTTTTTCCCCCTGTAAATTTGCTTGGAATATTTGTTTACAGCCCTTCACTTTCAGTCTGTGTATATCTTTTTTTTCTGAGGTGGGTCCCTTGCAGGCAGCTTATGTGTGGGTCGTGCTTTCTTATTCATTAAGCTACTCTGTCTTTTGATTGGAGCATTTAAACCATTTACATTTAAGGTTATTATTGATAAGTATTTATCCATTGCTATTTTTCATACTTGTGCTCTTGTCCCTCTCACTCTTTTTCTTCCTTTTCTTAAGCAGCCCCTTTAGCATCTCTTGCAGAGCTGGTTTGGTAGAGGTGTATTCTTTTAGACTTCATTTGTCTGGAAAATTTCTTATTTGGCCTTCCATCTTGATTGAGAGCCTTGTTGGGTAGAGTAATCTTGGTTGCAGGCTTCTGGCTTTCATTACTTGGAGTATTTTTGCCCTTTTTTTATGGGTTGGTGCATTTCCATTGAGAAATAAGCTGCTAGTCTTATTGGAGCTCCCTCGTATGTTAATGTCATTTTCTCCCTTGCTGCCTTTAAGATTCTCTCTTTGTTTTGGAATTTTCCCATTTTAGTGATGATGTGTCTTGAAGTGGGCCTCTTTGGGTTTCTTTTGATTGGGACTCTCTGTGTTTCCTGGATTTGTGTGACTTTTTCTCTCATCAAATTAAGAAAGTTTTCCATCATGACTTTTTCAAATAGGTTTTCTATGTCTTGCTCTTCTTCTTCTCCTTCTGTTATCCCTATTATATGGATATTTTTATGTTTCATGCTCTCTTGCAATTCCCTCACCACCTGTTCATTCTTTCTGAATCTCTTTACTTTTTCTTGCTCTATCTGGGAGTTTTTTTTCTACCTTGTTCTTTCTATGCCTTGCTCTTCTTCTTCTCCTTCTGGTATCTCTATTATATGGATATTTTTATGTTTCATGCTCTCTTGCAATTCCCTCACCACCTGTTCATTCTTTCTGAATCTCTTTCCTTTTTCTTACTCTATCTGGGAGTTTTTTTCTACCTTGTTCTCCAACTTGCTGATTTGATCCTCTACTTCATCTAGACTGCTTGTAATTCCTTCTAATGTGTTTTTTTTAATTTCTGAAATTTTATTGCTCATTTCTTCCTGAATTTTGTTTATAGTTTCTGTTTCCTTTTTCATGCTGATGTAGTTCTCACTCAGTTCCTTGTAGTTGTCTGTGAGCTCTTTGAGCATCTTCATAACCTTTAATTTGAATTCTACATCTGATAGTTTGATCACCTCCATTTCATTTAATCTTTTAGTGGGGAGTCTTCCATTCCTTTTGATTGCATGTTCTCTTTTTGTCTCCCCATTTTAGGTGACCCTTTTTGTTTGTTTCTGTCCTTCCTGATGTTTTGCTTTGCTAGGTGTCTTTGTATGGTGAACTTCTATGGCAGGGATTCTATGAGGTTCAGTGGTGTGGTCTCTGGTTCTCCTTTACTGGATGCTCTAGGTTTGCCCTTTCTTCTGTTTGTGTGGGCTCTCTTGTTGTACTTGGGTTTGTACCTTCTTGTGGTACCTTGATTTGTGTTTTTTCTCCTCCAGCAGGTATACTGATGTTCACAGCTCCCACCTATTCTTGTATGTGATCAGAGGCAGGGGTTAGACAAAAATGAATTAAGACAGCAAGAGAGCGTTTTATAGAATTTAAAGTACCAGCAATTAGAGAAGAGATAGGAGATTCTTTGGATAAGTATAGTGTTAGCTGTGATATTTCACCCAACTATCCACTTTTTATAAAAGGTGAGAGATAAGACTCTTGTTAGAGGGGAGGATGACTGTGAGCTGAATCCAGAATAGAGAGCACTTGTGCACAGTGAGATATGAGATATAGTGAGATTAAAGTATAGAAAGTAGATGCGGTATGAAAGAGAATATAGTTTAGCACAACAATAATAATGCTCAGGATTAAAGTGAAGTTGGCTAAGAACATATAGGGTTGCTGTGTAGTATGTACAATTGTATGGAACAACAATTGTTTACAATAGCAGTGGAATATAATAATATGAAAAGAAATACGGGATTTGGATAATCAGACCAGAAAGTACCCAATCAAGAGTTGTGTGTTATTGGAACACAGGTGAAGTGAAAGAAGGAAAATTAAAATACAATACAGAGAGAATAAATAAAACCAGTCAAACAATGAAATAAACAGGGATATAAAACGAGGAAAATTAAACATAAGGAAGAGAAATAAAAAATAATAATAAAATAAAAGTGCTAAAAAACAATTGCAAGATAATAATAATACACATACACAATAAAATGCCAGCTCTGTTGAATAGCAAAGTGACATTTGTCTCAGTTTCTCAGTTTTGGGGGTTAGCCTTACACTCCCCCTTTCAATCTGTCTCTGGTCCCCTTGTAATTCCATGTCCTATCCTTTTACTTGGAAGAAGAAAAAGAAATTAAAAAAGGCGGAGGATGGCGGTGGGATGAGGGAGGGTCCAAAAAGAAAAGAAAAAAAAAGATAATAATAAGCCTCCTGCTGACTTTAAACCTGTTCAGTGAGTTCTGCTAGTCTTTCTAGATGCCGCAGGAAGGAGGGGCTGGGCTTTGCTTTTCTCCCTTCCTTTGGTTCTGAGAGGATGGGGACCAAGTTTGGGTTGCACTATTCACAGTTTCCCGGCCTCTGGCCCAGGTCTTCCATGAGCTTCCAGGCTCAAATCAGCCAATCATCTGTTCACAGTATGAGTCCATCTCTGGCATGGAGCCTGAGACCAGCAGGGAGCATGGTTCCCGTCTGCCACTCACTCTGTATGCTTGCAGTGAGAGACAAGCAGCAAGTACTGTTCAGTTCGGTTACTGTCTCTGGATGAGCAGTGCCAGGCAGATGGGGTGCATGGTTCCACTCTACCACTCACTCTGAGTATGCACAGATGAAATCTCCCTGGGGTGCTCCAGCCACTGCTGGAGCGTTCCTTACAAAGCGGCTGCCCACTGTTCTTATCAAGTGCATGGCTTTTCACACAGCCCCACATTTCAACCAGTACGGAGACTATCCAAGTCAGGGTCTGACACATCACTACTCTTCCCTTCTCCTCGTATTTCTCTGGTGCCAATGTCGAGTCCCAGCAGATGTGTACCGCCACTGTGTCTCTCCCACCTTGTCTCTACTTACTCCAGAATACTCCAGCATCCAGGTCCTTTCCAGTGCTGGGATGCCCTCCCTGCTCTGGTAGGGGAGGGATCTGGTGCTCCAGAAGGACAGCAGCCTTGGTCCTGGCACAGATCCTGGGGACCTTACCATCCTAGTGAACTCTCCTCGCTGTCTGTTTTTCAATGTACTCTGCATTTTTTTGCCTCCAAACTTCATATAAGCTGGGATTCTGTTGTCTGTTCACTCTGTTCCTGGGGAGATTGGCTAGGTGTTCCAGCTGGGCACAAGTAGAACTGGGCTCCACTCCCACCTACCTTGCCACCACCTTCCTGTCCTCTATCACATTTCTTTTAAATGGCTTCATGATTTCCATTTTGTGGATGTAACATGTTTTTAACCTGTCTTTTATAGGACAGTGTACTTAGTCTTTTGCTATTGTAACAGGGTGCAGCCAAGAGGGGGAAGCCCAAATAGGGATTTGGAATAGGGTCCAGAACTCAAGATGTCAAGGAAATATTAGAAAAATATATAGGATGTCCTCCCCCGATACCCCTGTGGGTTTGAGTTGGGGGAAGGGACATATGGAGCAGGACCATGCAGAGCTATTTTGTACAGCCACAGCTTTGCAGATAACCTCTGGCATGGTCATTTAACATATCTGTAACCTTTAACTGGTTTCATAGATATGTTAAATAGCTGTGGCCATGCTTTGAGCCAAGGGGATGGAAGTGACTTCCACCCAAGATGTAACTGGGGGGCAGCTCCCCCTGGTTATAGATCCTGCGTGAGAGCTTGGAGAAGATTGGTTCTGTGCCGTGGGGCCACACCTGCCCAGACTCATTATGGCAGCCCAGGAAACCTGGAAGAATATAGGAATGCTGGCAGGTGTAACTGATTGCAGAAGGAGTCAGAAATGGGGATGCAGAGGAAGATTGGCTCAGGGATTTAAACCCAGACTTGGCAGCCATGCCAAGGGAGAACCATGTGGCTTTGGCAGAGTGGGAACCCTGCAGCTTTGGTGAGAGCGATAACCATGTGGTTTTGGAGTGCTCCCTTTTGCCATGTGGTTTAGAAAGCAGGAGAGACTTTGCCTGGAAGAAAAGGGGTGAAAGGACTCTTGCTGGTGGGCCATGAGAAGGTGCTACATGGCCTTGGATTAACTGGAGATCATGGTGACAACACAGCTGATGGTGCTGGGAGCCTGAATCATGGACTTCTGCTTCTTTTCCTGAGATATGGTACCCCAGATTAGGGCAGAGGGAGAAGGAAGGACTGTGTGTATCTGTGGGTATCCTAAAGGACTTTAATATTTTAATGAAGATGTTAAGTCACTACTCTAAGTTTTAATAGCTTTAAATAAATATTTCCTTTCCTTTTCACCAATCTCTGGCATTGAGAGATGTCTTTCCTCTGGTGATGGGCATAATGAACCCAGTGAGGGGTCCTTTTGGTAATAGTATATTGTACACCCCCTCAGGTTTGTTGTATAACACTATTACAAGCAGTTCCATGTACACCCTACTACATTTCTCTTCACACACATGAACAAGTGTATTTAGAAAACAAATTTTTAATAATAGAATGTCTGAGAAATAAAAAAAATAATAAATTTCTGGGTCAGATAAGTGATATCTAGATGTCAGGACACAGTTACATCTTTAAAAATATTACATAAATTAACACTTATAATTTTTATTATCATTATTTTAATAAATAATTTTAATACTTACTTGGTGCAGTTTGCTGGGGATGTAGAAAAAGCCTATGTGAGGATGAATATATTGAAATAATACAAACACCTTTTTTGGTAATTGGATGTTATTGGAACACATTGATAAATTTAAAGACTATGAGGTCTGTCTGGAAAAAGCCCAGTCATTGTTACTGTAACAAAAACAGTTTGTGTGACATTTATGTAAACTGGCAGTTAAGGTAAGTGGACTGGAATGCGCATTCATGAACAACAACCTTACTACACTAGTCAGTGGGGGCAGTAGACACCACTGAGTGAGCATGTGTACTGTGTGGCCATCACGTTCAAATGACTGAGTGAGTAAAGCAATGAATCTGCATCACATTTTGAGGTAAGCTTGAACATCCCTCCACAGAAACTCTTTGGATGATTCAGAAGGCCACAGCTATGGGCAACTGGTGATTGGCAGTTTCTTCACAACAGCACACTCACTCATGTATCACATCTCCTGCAGACTTTTTTGGCAAAGCATCAAATCACTCAGGTGACTCAGCCCCCCTACAGCCCAGATTTGGTGCCCTGCGACTTCTGAATTTTCCCGAGACTAAAATTACCTTTGAAAGGGAAGATATTTCAGACCATTGATGAGATTCAGGAAAATACTGTGGGGCAGCTGATGGTGACTGAGAGAACTGTGTGATGTCCCAAGGTGCCTACTTTGAAGGGGACTGAGGCTTCATTGTCCTAGGTACAATGTTTTTTGTATCTTGTATCTTCTTCAGTAAATGTCCCTATTTTTCATATTACATGGCTGGATACCTTCTGGACAGACCTTGTATCTACTGGAGTCAAGCAGAGACAATTAGTTTGCTGCTGACAAGGCTTAAAGTTGATAAATCTGGAGAGAAATGCCAATTACTAGACTACAAATAAATGGAGCCTATGCTTTTGTGCTGTGGTGATAATTTAAAATTAATGAAAAGAGGCAAGGAGGTCATTATTTCAAAGGAAAGGCTATAAAAATGTTTGCCCTTTTCTATTTCTTTCAATCAAATCTTTTGACATTTATGTGTAAGAACATGCATCAGCAAAAAAGGCACTTGCACTGTCTGTTGAACAACACAAATAGAACTTGATCCAGACCAAACTTTGAAATATGTGATGCTTGTCTTCATAGCCTATCATTTCCTATGTCACAACTTTTATAGTCAAATTTTTTTAGTATTATTAATTTCAGATTTTCAGGAAATCGTGTTGCCATCTAGGTGGTAAAAGAATTTCTTTCTGCCCTGGCCAGGTGGCTCGGTTGGTTGGAGGGTCATCCCATACACCACATGTTGTGGGTTCAATGCCTAGTCAGGATATATATGTAGGTTATAGGTTCAATCCTCAGTTGGGCATGTAGAGGAGGCAACTGATTAATGTTTATTTCTAACATCAATGTCTCTCCTTCTCTCTCTAATCAACAAACTTATCTTTAAGTAAGGATTTATTTTTAAAAAAGAGAGAGAGAATTTCTTCCTTCTCTTCCTATACAAATCCATCTGTCAAACGGTCAATTTATTCAGACCCTAAGGGGCACTGTAAAGTAAACCAACCTGACTATAACATCAATTCACTACATGTCCCAAATATTAGCCCTCAGATTATTAAACTTATGGAATACTATTCTTTGTGTGTCTTGAAGATGAGTATGCCATCCTCTTGCACTGTAACTACATTAAGAAACCCGTTGCAAACTAATAGATTTGACTGATTGTCAACATATATCTCAAATGTGACTACAAAAAGATTAAGTAATGATAAATGGTAACTAACAGGAGAGAAGGTGAAAGTCAAGCAGGAAAATATATATTGGACAAATATGTTTACATCTCTCCACAATATATCTGTCATGTGCTAGACCCGAATAAATTCTCTCATTTATTTATAGTAAAGCTTACACTTTCATAGGAAAACTTTGTAAACAGAAAAGAACAACAATTGTGCTTTATTATAAAATTGATTTTCTTTTTCATTTGTTTTGAAATTGACAATAAAATAAGCAAACACACATATTTTTCTTTAGAAGGTAGAAAACTAGAGACTAATTATGATAACAAAAACAGAAAAAAGTATCATACAGAAGTATAATATATGGCAAAAATGGCTTAAGCATGACTAATGGAGCATTTTAAATTAAGAACTAAGCAATGAAAAAGCAGGAACTTAAAAAAAATTTGGTTAACTCTAATGAAAAATTAACACTAGTAAACAAAAAATGGTAACTGTGAAATGATTTTGTATTCCAAAAACTGAATTTATTTCTGTGAATATAACTAAAATCAAGCACAATTAACACAATTATATTGGAAGATATTAAAACATAAATCTTAATTTTCATTTTTATATTGCCAGCTAAAGAAAACCTTAAGAATCAATTACAACTGCATTTGAATATGAACTGTTATTCTCTAATTTTTAATTTTATTAGAGATTGTAATGTATCAACTATTCTTAGAATTTCCATAAGAAATAATATTTGAGAAAATAAATATTGTTGTTTGGTTTGTTACAGTTGCCTTTTTACTGTATATTACCGATCAACAGACTGAAAAAAAATATTGCTTTTGTGAATGCCTAAAATATAAATATGTTGCTAGAAAACTAAGAAAATCTTTGGCTTTGTGGTGATCTTACATTCAAGTAAGATTATGTCTTACTTGAATGTAATGTTCATAAGGGTAGGTATCTGTGTCAGTTTTGTTCATTTAATGTATTGCAAGTGCCTAGAACAGTGCAAACATGTAGAATGAACTTAATATTTGGGGGGATAAAAAACTCTCATATTTATTCTGACATTTATCTGGAATTGCCAAAACTTGGTTTAATAATTTATACCTTTATTTTCTCCATCTTTAATATCAGAACAATATTTCGTGCAGACATTTCACTTGTAATCAAAAGAATAAACAGTAAGAATGCGATTAGCAGGACTAAAAACTGTTCCTAATAGATAAGTGAGTAACCATTAGTTAGTGAAAAAGTCATTATTATGATTAACATATATTTCTTATTCTGTCAGTATTAGTATCAGTAATCAATAATAGTCAAATTAGGATATATAGTCATTGAAATTGAACTTGTATCACCTTTTCCCCGTTGGTTGGTTGGTTATCTATCTATCATCTATCTATCTATCTATCTATCTATCTATCTATCTATCTATCTATCTATTTACTTATTTATAGATGAAGGGAGGGAGCTAGAGAAGGAGAGAAACATCAATCAATGTGTGGTTGCCTCTTGAGCTCCCCTTATTATGGATCTGGTCAAACCAGGCCTGTGCCCTGACTAGGAATTGAACCAGCTACCCTTTCGTTTGTAGACTGGCACTCAGTTCACTGAGCTATACCAAACAGGGCTCCCCTTGGTTCTTTAGATTATTAGATTACACTGTCACCATAGGGGGTCAGGCTATTGTGGAAAATTGCCATCATCTGAGACTTTAATTCTTTTCTCTTTGTCAAACTATTTCTGGGGCTAAATTCTCAGTCCAAACACTTATTTTCACTTTTGCTAATCTCATAAACATAGCAGTGTCAGCCCCGAAATATCTTTTCTAAAGCAGCAGTCATAGGACAGCAGCATTAATGTAAAATGAGAAGATTGATACCACAGCCTTGCCTGACAGCACTGCTCCTATTAGCAGAAGGTTCTTGAGATGGCAGGATAAAGCTCTGGGCAACATATGCTGTGACAGTCATGGTCATGGCCTATTTCTGTTATTTCCTTTTTAAGTTGGCTTGCAATTGTTAGCAATTTCCTATCCATTTGTGAAGTATCTCTAAGGCATTCTTAGGGTTAGGATTTAATATATAGATTACAGAATAGCAATACTAAAAAAGGAAAGGAAAGGAAAGGAGAGGAGAGAAAAGGAGAGGAGAGGAGAAAGAAAGGAGAAAGAGAAGACTTATAGAAGTAAAGAAATACATTAAAATAAAACACTTCCTCATGTAGTTATAAGAAATTTTAATTACATCTTCCTTTTTCATTGTTTTAACAATCTAGTACATCATTTTAAATGTCATCACCTGTCCAGGAGTGTCAGGATTTTATCTGACATCTAGACATTTAATAAAGGAAGCCAATCATTTTCTGCCCCTGCCAATTGTCCTCTTTCTACTTTAATATAAAATTCTATATATTATATTTAAGAAAAAACACTGATTTTTAATTGGCTTGATTATGACATAGCAATGCTGAAATAGATATGCTAACTTGGAGGAAAGTATATTTTTATTAACTGTGTTGCATAACTTTTAGGAATTTTTCTGATTATAAAATGCAATCATTTTATGTATATTATTAATGTTTCTGGGGTCACTGCGAAGTTCATTCTGCAGGAAGAGTTTGAGTGTCCTGAAATTTTATCTACTTATTTCTTTATCTATCAGAAATAATTATTTTACACTTACTATTTTACATCCTCATGCAACAAACACAGTTGTACAAATATGGTGCTTGCACTCAAAGAACTTATGACATAAAACTGGTAATAGATAAAAGGAAATTTCCAGTGCAAAACAGTGCATGCTATTGGAAAGTGCTTCAATATTTTTAAATCTAAAGATGATTTCTGTGAATGTTGAAGTACAAACAGTAAGTGATTATAATGCAGACATGCGATCACATGATTTATTCTTACACAGAATCCAAATGGAGACACTGGA
The DNA here is from genome assembly GCA_039655065.1 of Glossophaga mutica. Classification (NCBI taxonomy): domain Eukaryota; kingdom Metazoa; phylum Chordata; class Mammalia; order Chiroptera; family Phyllostomidae; genus Glossophaga; species Glossophaga mutica. The sequence goes on from CM077310.1 coordinate 93,069,296, forward strand.
TATCCAACAGAATCAAAAATGTGTTTTAGTGTAGAGGGTAATGTTAGACTCCTTTATATAAAAATTCAATTTATTTTCTTCAAGGCATTATTGGCTTTCTATAGCGCAAATCCTTTCCAATTTCCTCCCCAAATCCATGCTAAATGAGCGACCTGTAGTTAATACATTCTTTTTTTTTTACATTGCACATTCTTTTTCTCATTAGGATGCTACTCATAAAGGGGGGGATACTGCTGAGGAAACAGGGAATGGACAACTGTAGTTCTATCCTTTACTGAGATCTTAGCTCTGCTTGGATAAACTCTTACTCGGTTCTTGTATTATCTCATTCTTTATAATTATAATTCTGAAATTTCCTCATCCTTATATTCCCCCTTTTTTCTTTTGCAAACCAGAGGTTTTTTTTCTCCTGTATTTACTAACTTTACACATTCTATTTCAACAATACAGGATGATGTTTTTCTCTCTTCTAGGGCAAATATTTCTTTTCCAAACATTTCCAACCAATTAATATTCTAGAAACATTTACATGTGTCCATTTAAATATTCAACTGAACTACAACACAAAACTAATGTGCAGTTTATAATTAGATTAACACCAAGATAAGACTTACATAACTTGAGCTGAAATATATAGCATTATAGAAGGGTTTCTTTCTATAAAATCAACTTCTTTTTACATGTATGTATGTTTTACAACCACTCTTTAGTACTCTTTTGAATCTTTCTCTTTTCATTGTCATTATCATAATACATTATTCATTTAATTTACTCAGCTTCTTTCAACAAACTAATCACTATTTTTAAAAATCACGATTAAGTCAGTCAGACTTCCTTTTTTAAAAAGAAAAAACTAAACTGAACCACTTTTAAAAATATTCATGATTTCTTGCAATATGAAATTTTTTTTAATGCATGAAAATATTTTTATTTTTTTCAGTATTTTTTAATTGTTGATATTGTACAGTTTTCTGTCTTTTACCCCGTCCCAGCCCACCACCCCAGCCCTCCCCACCTTCCTCCCATTTCCACCCCCCATAAGTTTTGTCCATGAGTCCTTTATACTTGTTGCTCTAAACCATTTTAGACCCATCCTTTTTTCCCCCATTTTATTGAGGGAAAATTGACAAATAAAAATTATATATATTTGAGATGTAAACATGATGTTTTGATATACATGTGTGTATGTATCAGAAATTATTTCCATAAGAAAGTTAATTCACACACTATCACCTCGCATAGGTCCCTTCATATTTATTTATTTATCTATTTATTAAATTAATGATGAGAACACTTAAAATCTACTTACTCTTAACTCCAGGTTCACTTTGAATTACCTGCCACAGATAAGCTTTCATGTTCTTTACAAAGAACACATTAGTTTCTTTGTCTCCAGAGAAGATTATTATTGTCTACATTCACCAGCTTAGTGTTTACATTGCTTTTTTCCACATGAATGCTGAAGTAAAGTTGTGTGACCCCAGAGTTTGTTCAGCTATGTAATGACAAAGATTTTTCTTTTTTTTACATAAGTCTGAAATTTATGTAGTACTCCCTTTTCTCATCAATTTCCACTCACACTATGATGTGCCATCTATATAGTCATATAAACTGTGTGTGTATAAATACTACAAAATTTATCCCCAGGTTATTGAGTAGAGAAAATTCTAGGCTTCAATGTAAATGAAAAATGGGATGATTTTGGAAAATCATTTGGCAGTTCCTCCAAAATTAAACATATAATCCACTAATTACACTCCCAGATATATATTAAAACTAATTAAAACATATGTCTACATAAATTATGCATATGAATGTTAAGAGCAACATTATTTAAAATAATTAAAAAATACAAAACCCCCAAATATCCATCAGTTGATGAAAGGGTAAATAAAATGTGGTATATTCATATAGTGTGACATTATTCAGTCAGAAAATAAGTACTTGATTTATTCCAAAGCATTGTGAACCTTTGAAATATTATGCTGATGCATATGAAATGCCCAGTATAAAAAAATCAAGGGAGACAGAATGTCAATTAGCAGTTGCCAGGGTTTCTTTTTGAGATGATGATATTATTCTTAAGTTATATAGTAGTGATTGTTGCACAATTATGTGACTATACTAAAGACCATTCAATTAGATACTTTAAAAGTCACATTTTATAATATATAATTAATATTTCAATTTTTAAATTGGCGAGGACAAGAAATGGATGTATTTGTAGGTCAAAACATACTTTACCTACCTCTGCTTCTGGCCAAATTAGAACAACAGAGGATGAATATATCCCCAAACAAATAAGAAACTGGCCAAAATATATGCATATGAAACAACGATTTTCAAGATGACTTTGGCTATTAGGCAATAGAAGGGCATTGCTTTCTAAGAGACATGAAATAAACAAGAGGACTTGTCCCAGCTTACCAAGAGGAGAAATATTCCAGGAGCAACACAGGGAAAGCAAACAAAGGTCAAGGCTGCTCTTTCTGTGCTGAGCAGGTAGCTATATATGTCTGCAGAAGACAAGGCATCTAGGATTTGCATGATTGTCTGAATAAAAAACTAACATGATGAATCTAAGACAATACATGCAATAAAATGGAATAAAACCCCCAGAACTAATAAGTTGGGTCAGCAAGGTTGCAAAATGCAGCTCATTATAGAAACATCAGCTATATTTCTATATAAAAACAATAAAATAAAGAAATTTAAATTTAAATACAATACCATCAAAAATATGAAATGCTTGTGTTAAATCCAAATAAAGACATGCAAGATGTGTACACTTAAATCATTGCTAAGATAAATACCTGAATTAAATGAGTTAAGTGGAGAGTTACAGTGTTTTTATGTACTGGAAGGCTCAAAATTTCTAAGATAATAATTCTCCCTAAATTGATCTATAAGTTTCATATGATGTCTATCAAAATCTCAGATTTTATGTTGTTAGAAATTGACAAGATAATTATAAAATGTATATAAATGCAAAACACATAGAATAGAAAAAAACAACTTTGAAAAAAATAATAAAGTTGAAAGACGTATTACCTACAGTTGACTTATAAATCTGGAAAAATCACACCTACCTCATAGTCATTAAAAGACAGACAAAAGGATCAATGGAATTGAACAGAATCCAGAAAGAAGACCTCATACATATTTAACTGACTTTCCAGAAAGAACTTCAGTGAAGGAACTCTAAATTTTATCAACAAATTTTGCTGGAACAATTGGACATATGTATGTACAAAATGAACTTCTAGGAGATCCAAGATGGCTGCAAAGTATCTGGAAGCTCCATCCACATGCTCCCAGCCCGGGACTGATCTTGCAGCTAAACCACAGAGCAATCAACTCAAAAACTCAGCTGAGTGTGAGTGAGAGTGAGTGTGAGTGAGTGAGCATGTATATGAATAAGTGTGCAAACATGTGTGAGTGGGCAAGAGCAACTCACCTGCAGGGAATCTGCAGCCCAAGCCCTCCTTGTGGAGTAGCTGCTGCTGCCACTGCTATCTAGCCCAGCTCTTCTGGCTCTGCAGATTTGGGACAGAAGCCACTTTGAGGAATTTAATATATCCTCCTCAGGAAGAAGCCTCCAGAGTGCTCATACCATGACCCTTGATGTTCTCTGTGCCCTTTGCCCTGGGCAAGGCAGCGTACCCTGCCACCGTGAGGGGCAAGGAAGGATTTGGGGCCTGCAGAAGTATTGGGAAGGTGGCTGACAATTCTCTGGTCCTGGGCACCACAGGAACTAACAGGCAGAGTGTGACTGAGGAGGCTACAGATCGGCCCAGGGGCTGGCAGTGCTGGAGTTGAAGAGAGGTGGCAGGGGCAGTACTCCCTGTGCAGCAGCGCAGCAACAGGATCCCAAGGCTGAAACTCAGGGGAAGAGCAGTGCAAGCACCCCACCACTGTCCCATGTTAGAGTATTATGTTAGAGTTTTCCCAGTGCCATGCAGGAGAAAGCCAGAGAGAAACTCTATATAAAACTATCAGAGGTACCTACAGGCTTTTTGGGGAGATGGAGTATGTGGAGAGCAAGCCCTCTAGGGCTCAGTGTTTGCAGTGTGGAGGCCACATAGAAAATCTTTTAAAAGAGAAACAGAGGAGAAACTTGAGACTGCACTGACCCCGTGCTTAGGTGTGTGGCTGCCTAGTAGGGGACTGTGCAGAGAGGAGAGAGTTCAGGCCTCAATTTCCAGCATAAGTGGCAGTCCAGGAGCTGGACACTTGAGTTTCTTTGCAGCCAGTCAGGTCCCCTCACAGACAGGTATGCCAACCCCCACCTGTGAGATTAGAGGCTCTGCAGATAAGTGAGATCAGGCTCAGGAGCAGGCAGGGGAAAGAAGGAAAAGTTCTGAAAGAACTCTTTCAGAACTTCTGCCAGACACTATGAATGACAATGTTTCTCGGGCCCAGATCCACTAAAACCAGCAGAGCAGGGAGATTAGAGACAGGCCCAACAAGGAGTGCCCAGGGCCCAGACCAGCCCCGTCTCTGAGACAAGGATGCCATCTGCCCAACTAGGAAAGAACTGCCCTTTTTACACAGACTGGACTCTCATAGAAAATAGACAGCAAATTGAACAGAAACCACACATTATTGGAAATAATCTGGGACAGACTAAGATGTGTGGTGAGGGAGACAGCTGCATGAAAATAGACACCCTCAGGGGACTGCACACGGTCAAGGGCTAGTGGACGCTCGTGAAAACATAGGCGCAGGCCACTGGAGACAGCTGTGGAGCCAGAGGTGCCAGTTCACGGGCGGGTGCTCAAACGAGGACAGCTCAGGCCCAAGGTGCAGGCGCCGGATAGCAGCTGGAACGCAGGCCCTTCTCAGAAGCAAATGCAGGCAGCTGTGCCCGAACACTGAAAGCCTCCCAGGGACAAAGGCAGGCGGCTGCACACGACTGGAGAACCTAGCACACACCCATAAACTCGGAGAAGTGCGCACACACCAGGAGGCTCAGATCACACGCTGGAAACCCTGTGGGGAGAGGCGCCCACTAACGCTGGATACATAGCACAATGAGGACTGAGTTCTGAACACAGAGAAAAGCAATAAGATCACCCCTCGGCCATTGCAGCCAGCAAGACCTGAAAAACCAGCTGGCAAGTTTGAAAACAACAAGAGGGGTTTTTGTTTGTTTGTTTTCATTTTTTTTATTTTATTTTTTAAAATATATTTTTATTTTTTTTAATATTTTGTTGTGCTTTGCTTGTTCTTTTTTTTTCCTTTGGCTGCTTATATTTGTGTGGGGGTGTCTGTGTGCGTGTCTCTTTTTTGTTTTGCCAGTTTGTTAGTGTCTTTTTGTTTGTAAGCCTGTCTATCTATATGAGTTTTTAACTACTCCTTCATTGTTTATATCTTCTTCTTTACTCCCCAACTCCTTTTGCCTCCCTTGAATTCCTTCTTCTCTTATCCCCTCTTCCTTTCTTTTCAATTTTATCTCTTCTACCTTCCTCTTGTTTCCTCTTTCTTCTTTTTTTCATTTCCCCCCCTCTTCTTTTTGTAAATACCCACGAGTGAGACAAAACAAACAAACAAGCAAGCCTGGAACTGTGGGGAAAAAACAAACAAACAAACAAAAAAAAAAAAAAAAACAGAGTTGGCCCCCAAAAGAGGGTATTCCAGCTGATGAGACAGTGGAAGCGGTGAACAACAGGATATCCGAAGGAGAATCCACCATTGAATTTCACAGATATTCTACCACAGAAGGTCATACCACAAACCCAGGGAGCCAGAACATATCAATTTAAGAAGTTGAGGCTAACAACAAGAGTCTTACAAACAATGGGAAGACAAAAGAACAATCCCCAAACAAAAGGAAAGGCGGAAGCTCAAGAAAGAATGCTAAATGAAACACAGGCAACTCAACTATCATATATCGAGTTCAAAGCAATGGTTGTCAGGAAGCTCAATGAGCTCTCAATGAGCTACCATAAACTACAGGGAAGTTATGATGAACTCACGGCAAACTATATCAACATGAAAAAGGAAATAGAAACTATCAACAAGGGCCAAGAGGAAATGAAGAACACAATCTCTGAACTGAAGAACACAGTAGAAGGAATGAAAAGCAGAATCGATGAAGCAGAAGATCGGATCAGCGAGTTGGCGGACAAAATAGAAAAAAAAAACACTCAGAATGAGCAAGATAAGGAAAAGAGGCTTAGAAAGAATGAAGAGGGTTTAAGAGAAATGCAAGACAACATGAAACAGAATAATATTCATATAATAGGGATACCAGAAGGAGAAGAACAAGAACAAGGGATAGAAAACCTGTTTGAAAAAGTAATGATGGAAAACTTCCCTCATTTGGTGAGAGAAAAAGCCACACAAATCCAGGAAACACAGAGAGTCCCAATCAAAAGGAACCCAAACAGGCCCACTTCAAGACACATCATAATTAAAATGGCAAAATTCCAAGACAAAGAGAGAATCTTAAAGGCAGCAAGGGAGAAAAAGGAAGTAACATACAAGGGGGCCCCAATTAGGTTAGCATCTGACTTCTCAATGGAAACGCTCCAAGCCAGAAGAGAATGGCAAGAAATATTCCAAGCAATGAGAACCAAAGGCCTGCAACCCAGACTACTTTACCCAGCAAGGCTTTCAATCAAGATAGAAGGCCAAATAAGGAGCTTCCCAAACAAAAGGAGTCTAAAAGAATACACCTCTACCAAACCAATGCTGCAAGAGATACTAAAGGGACTGCTTTAAGGGAAGAAAGGAAAAGACAGAGAGAGAAAGAGAGAGAGGAACACAGGTACGAAAATGGCAATGAATAAATACCTATCAATAATAACCTTAAATGTAAATGGATTAAATGCTCCAATCAAAAGACATAGAATAGCTGAATGGATAAGAAAGCATGACCCACACATATGCTGCCTACAAGAAACCCACCTCAGGACAAAAGACATACACAGGCTCAAAGTGAAGGGCTGGAAACAAATTTTCCAAGCAAATGGTCAGGAAAAAAAAGCTGGGGCAGCAATACTCATATCAGACAAAATAGACTTCAAAAGAAGGGCCATAAAGAGAGACCCAGAAGGCCACTTCATAATACTCAAGGGAAGAATCCACCAAGAAGACATAAATATTGTAAATATATATGCACCCAACGGAGGAGCACTAAATACATCAAGAAAATTTTAGAGGACTTCAAGAAAGATATAGACAGCAACAAATTATAGTAGGTGATTTTAACACCCCACTGTCAAAAATGGACAGATCTTCCAAACAAAATATCATCAAAGATATTGTGGCATTGAACAACACTCTAGAGGAAATGGACTTAACTGATATATATAGAGCCCTTCATCCCAAAGAAGCTAAATACACTTTCTTTTCAAATGCACATGGAACATTTTCAAAGATAGACCACATGATAGGACACAAATCAAGCCTCAACAATTTCAAGAAAATTGAAATCATACCAAGCATTTTCTCTGACCACAAGGGACTGAAACTAGGAACCAACCCCAAGGAGAAAAACCCAAAACCCTCAAAATCATGGAGATTGAATAGCATGCTATTAAACAATGAATGGGTCAAGAATGAAATTAGAAAGGAAATCAAAAAGTTTCTGGAAACAAACGATAATGAACTCACATCGACCCAAAACTTATGGGACACAGCAAAAGCAGTCCTCAGAGGGAGGCTTATAGCGATACAGGCCTATCTAAAAAAGACAGAAACATCTCAAACAAACAACCTAACCCTTCGCCTACAAGAACTCGAGGAACAACAACAAAGACAGCGCAGAGCAAGTAGAAGGAAAAAAATAACCAAGATAAGAGCAGAATTAAATGACATAGAGACTAAAAGCACAATCCTAAAGATCAATGAATCCAGGAGTTGGTTCTTTGAAAAGATCAACAAAAATCGACAAGCCTTTAAGCAGGCACATCAAGAAAAAAAGAGAGAGGACTCAAATAAACACAATCAGAAATGAAAGAGGAGATATTACAACTGACACCGCAGAAATACAAAGGATTGTAAGAAATTACTATGAAGAACTATATGCCAAGAAATTTGAAAACCTAGGTGAAATGCACAGGTTTCTGGAAAAATATAACCTTCCAACACTCAGTGAAAAAGAAACAGAAAGCCTGAACAGACCAAAAACAGCTGGTGAAATTGAATCAGTAATCAAAACACTCCCGACACACAAAAGCCCTGGACCAGATGGCTTCACAGGAGAATTCTACAAAACATTTAAGGAAGAGCTAACCCCTATTCTGCACAGACTATTCCAAAAAATTCAAAAAGATGGAAGACTCCCAAACTCTTTTTATGAAGCCAGCATCATCCTAATCCCAAAACCAGATAAAGACACAAGAAAGAAGGAGAACTTCAGGCCAATATCACTGATGAACATAGATGCTAAAATCCTCAACAAAATATTGGCAAACCGCATCCAACAACACATTAAAAAGATCATCCACCACGACCAAGTGGGATTCATCCCAGGGATGCAAGGATGGTTCAACATTCCCAAATCAGTAAATGTAATTCATCACATAAGCAAAAGCAAAGACAAAAATCACATGATCATATCAATAGATGCGGAAAAAGCATTTGATAAGGTACAGCATCCATTTATGATTAAAACACTCAGTAAAGTGGGAATAGGGGGAGCATTCCTCAACATAATAAAGGCTATATATGAGAAACCTACAGCCAGCATCATACTCAACAGGCAAAGACTAAATTCTTTTCCACTAAAATCAGGAACAAGACAAGGCTGTCCACTCTCTCCACTTCTATTCAACATAGTATTGGAAGTATTAGCCACAGCGATTAGACAAGAAAAGGAAATAAAAGGCATCCAACTTAGAAAGGAGGAAACAAAACTGTCATTGTTTGCAGATGACATGTTAGTATACATAGAAAATCCTATAGTCTCGGCCAAAAAACTGCTCGACCTAATAAATGAATTTAGCCAAACAGCTGGATACAAAGTCAATATCCAGAAATCAAAGGCATTTTTGTATACCAACAATGAAACAGCAGAATCAGAAATCAAGAAAAAAATACCATTTGATATAGCAAAAAGAAAAATAAAGTACCTAGGAATAAACCTAACCAAGGAGGTAAAAGACCTGTATGCAGAAAACTACACAACACTGAAGAAAGAAATCAAGGAAGACACAAATAAATGGAAACACATACCGTGTGTCATGGATCGGAAGAATTAACATCATCAAAATGTCCATACTTCCCAAAGCAATCTACAGATTCAATGCAATAGCTATTAAAGTACCAATGGCATATTTCACAGATATAGAACAAACTCTTCAAAAATTTATATGGAACCATAAACGACCCAGAATAGTGGCAGCAATCTTGAGAAAGAAGAGCAAAGCAGGAGGGATCACAATACCTGATACCAAAATGTATTACAAGGCCACTGTAATCAAAACAGCCTGGTACTGGCATAAAAACAGGCACGTGGACCAGTGGAATAGAATAGAGAGCCCAGAAATAAACCTTAGTCTCTATAGTCAATTAATATTCAACAAAGGGGGCAGCAACATAAAATGGAGTAAAAATAGCCTCTTCAACAAGTGGTGTTGGGAGAACTGGACAGCTTCATGCAAGAAAATGAAACTCGAGCACCAACTTACACCATACACAAAAATAAATTCAAGGTGGATAAAAGACTTAAACATAAGCCGTAACACCATTAAAGTCCTAGAAGAGAACATAGGCAGAAAAATCTCAGATATTCCACTCAGCAACCTTTTTACTGATATGTCCCCTAAAGCAAGGGACATAAAGGAAAGAATAAACAAATGGGATCTCATCAAAATAAAAAGCTTCTGCATGGCCAAGGAAAACAGTATTAAAATAAAAAGAGAACCGACTGTGTGGGAAAACATATTTGCCAATGATATCTCAGATAAGGGTTTAATCTCCAAAATATACAAAGAACTTACACGACTCCACTCTAAGAAGACAAGCAACCCAATTAAAAAATGGGCAAAGGTCTTGGGCAGACACCTCTCCAAGGAGGACATACAGAGGATCCAGAGACACATGAAAAGATGCTTGATATCGCTAGCTATCAGACAGATGCAAATTAAAACTACAGTGAGATACCACTTGACACCAGTCAGAATGGCCTGCATAAACAAAGCAACAAACAGCAAGTGTTGGAGAGGTTGTGGAGAAAAAGGGACCCTAGTGCACTGCTGGTGGGAGTGCAGACTGGTACAACCACTATGGAAAACCGTATGGAATTTTCGAAAAAAACTAAAAATGGATATACCTTTTGACCCAGCAATTCCATTGCTAGGACTATATCCTAAGAACCCTGAAACACCAATCCAAAAGAATCTATGCACCCCTATGTTTATAGCAGCACAATTTACAATAGCCAAGTGTTGGAAGCAACCTAGATGCCCATCAGTAAATGAATGGATCAAAAAACTGTGGTACATTTACACAATGGAATTCTATGCAGCAGAAAGAAAGAAGGAGCTCATACCCTATGCAACAGCGTGGATGGAACTTGAGAGCATCATGCTAAGTGAAGTAAGCCAGGCAGTGAAAGACAAATACCATATGATCTCACCTTTAACAGGAACCTAATCAACAAAACAAACGAACAAGCATAATATAACCAAAGACATGAAAATTGGGAACAGGCTGAAAGTCACCAGAGGGGAAAGGAGAGGGAATTCAGGGGAAAAGGGAAAGGATTTACAGGAACAAGTATAAAGGACACATGGACAAAAACTATGGGGGGGTTGGAAATGGGAGGGAGGTGGGGGGGCTGGGGTGGCAGGTTTGGGTGAGAATAAAAGACAGAAAACTGTACAAGATCAACAATTAAAAAAAAAAAAAAAAGATGTGTGGTGAGGGGGTGGGGAACATACACTCACCATCTTCCCTAACAACAGAACAGCACACCTCTCGGCTGACCCAGGGATTTCACCCTCCAAAAAGCACCAGAAGCCCCCTTGGAGGCAGGCAGAGATTGTACTAGAAGTGTTCTCAGGTCATTAGATGAACCACTCTGGGACCCTGTGCCGATGGAAAACCGGTAGGGCAGTGCATCAGGGACCAGCCAAGCCTGAAGGAGACAGTCATAGACTGTGGATCACTGGTAGTCTTGAACAGGCTACCTAAGACCAGTCTAGGACACCATCTGACATTACCAGGAGCAGATCCAGAAAGAGTAGACAGTGCAAAATCCTAGACTCTACTGAGACAAACTCCACCACAGTCTTCATTACGTGCATTATTTTTTCACCTGCATAACATTTTAGCATTCGTTTCTTTTTTCTATTCGTTCCTATTATTTCACTAGTTTCCTTATTTTAGTTTATTGCAAATTTCATATTTTACTCCTCCATATTTTACTTCTCTTACTCCATTTTGCCTTCTTCCATCGTCTTCTTTTGTTTTAAGTTTTATCTTTTCCTTCCTACAATTTGTTTCTATTCTGTATCTTACTATTCCCCCACTCCAGCCTCTCAAAACCATTCTTCTTGTCATTAGTCATCTCACACTCTTTTTCCCATTCTTCAAATATCCTTATTTTCTCTCCACATTTATTAATCTGTGCTTGTTGTTTGTTGATATGGTAGTTGTTGTTTCATTTCTTTAATTTTATTTGTAGATCTTCACTATTTTTGTATTTCAAATCTCAAATTTCACTGTTTCCTTCTCCTACTCCATTTTGCCTTCCTCCTGCCTTTTCTTTTTTCATTTTAAATTTCACCTTTTCTCTCTCTTAGCATGGTTTTAATTCCTCACTCTTATTATTTCTTCTTCCTCTATCCTCTTAAATTCACTTTTCTTTCATTTAGACATTATATAAGCTTTTTTCTTTCTTTTTTTCTGCTTATTCCCTTTCTACCTGTATTAATATTTGCTTGCTTGTCATTTATATTGCTATAGTGGATTTTTTTTCTATTTGGTTCCTATTTTTCACTATTTAAAATAATTTTTAAACCTCATATTATACTCTTCCTTTTTCTTACTTCATTGTGCCTTCTTCCATAACTATTTATGACATAAATATTATGTTCTTTCTTTCTTTGCCTTCTTTCTGTTCTCTACTCTTATTATTTCTCTTCCTGCTACCAACTGAAAATCATTTTCTTTGTTACTCATTTCATTTTCATTTTTCTTTTCTTATAATAGTCTCAATCTCTTTAAAACTTTATTAACATTTTCTCATTTGTTGTTAATAGTGTTGCTGTGGGTGGGCGCTAATTTGCAGATGTGGGTTGTTTCCTGGGTTGGTTCATTTTGTTCTACCAGCACCTACACTACAGCACACAAGATGTGGCAGACAGTGTGACTCTCAGTTAGCCAGCTGGAGGGAAGAACCCACCAAAGTTTGACCCAATAACAACCCGAACCAATTACAACAAGAGAATTCACATAAATGGCATAAAGGATACCTTAAGAGTAACCACCTCAGGAGATCAAGATGACTGCACCACAGAGTCCCACAGGTATCCTACAGGTATGTCCCACAGGTATGGCCCACAGAAGGCCATACCACAAAAATATGGAGTCAAAACCAATTAACTTAATACACATAAACAAACAAAAAGACTAACCTAAAATAAGGAGACAAATAACCCCCGGTTGAAAGGAAAGGAGGAATCCCCAGAAAGAGTCTTATATGAAATTAAGGCAATCTATCAGACATTGAGTTCAAAATAATGATTATAAGGATGCTCAGGAAGCTCAGTAGGAACTACTAGGGACTCTATGGAAGCTACAAGGAACTTACTTGAAATGATAGCAGCATGAAAAAGGACATAGAAACTATGAAGAACAGCCCAGAGGAAATGAAGAATACAACATCTGACATGAAGAATACACTAGAAGTAATTAAAAGCAGGCTAGATGAAGCAGAGGATGGAATTAGTAAGTTGGAGAACAAGGTAGGAAAAAATACCCAGACAGTGCAACAAAACCAGAAAAGACTCAAAAGGAGTGAATACAGTTTAAAGGAGCTGCAGGACAACGTGAAACATAATAATGTTCATACCAAAAGGGGAAGAATAGAAAAAGAGTGATAGAAAACCTGTTTGGAAAACTAATGATTAAAAACTTTCCTAACTTGGTGAAAGAAAATTTCTCACAAGTCCAGGAAGCACAGAGGGTCCCAATCAAGATGAACCCAAGGAGGCCCACTCCAAAACACATAATTAAAATGGCAAAATTTAAAGAATGAGAATTTAAAGGCAGCAAGGGAGAAACAGCTAGTAACATACAAGGGAGTGCCAATAAGGCTATCAGCTGTTTTCTCAACAGAAACACTACAAGCCAGAAGAGAATGGCACAAAATATTCCAAGTAATGAAAAGCAAAGACCTGCAACTAAGAGTACTCTATCCAGTAAGGCTTTCAGTTAAAACAGAAGGCTAAATAAAGAGTTTACTAGACCAAAAAAAAAAAAAAAAAAATACATCTCCACCAATTAGCACTGCAAGAGATGCTAAAGGTACTACTTTAAGATGAAGAAAGAGAGAGAGAGAGAGGGAGGGAGGGGGAAATAAGCACAAAGGTAAAGAATGATAATAAGTATCTATCAATAAAAACCTTAAATGTAAATGGATTATGTGTTCCAATCAAAAGACATGGGGTAGTGTAAGGGATAAGAAAATATGATCAGCATACATTCTGCCTACCAGAGACCCACCTCAGAACAAAAGATCTACACAGACTGAAAGTGAAGGTATGGAAAAAAAAAATTCTAAGCAAATGAACATGGAAAAAACAAAACAAAACACTGGGGTTCCAACACTTACATCTCACAAAATAAAGTTGAAAACAAAGCTCAAAAAGACACAAAGAAGGTCACGGCATAATAGTTAAAGGAGTAGTCCATCCAGAAGATATAACCCTTTTAATCATATGTGCAACCAACATAGAAATACCAAAATATATAGGGAAATCTTGGAAGACTTCAAGAAAGAAATTGACAGTAACACACTCATCATATAGGATTTCAACATTCCACAGTCAACAATGGACAGAACTTCCAAGGAAAGTATGAACAGGGATATTTTAGCATTGAAAGACACTCCAGATCTAGACCAGATGTAGTTAATTGAAATAGAGAACTTGTAACCACAAAGAAGCAAAATATGCATTCTTTTCAAATGCACATGGAATATTTTCAAAGATAGACCACATGGTAGAACAAAACAACAAATTCAAGAAAATTGTAATCATGTTAAACATCTTCTCAGATCATAAGGGCTAGAAACTAGAAACCTACCTCAAAGAAAAAACTCAAGAACATTAAAATACATGGGGATTGAATAATGCTATTTAATAATGAATGGGTTAACAATGAAATCAAGGAACAAATCAAAAAGTATATGGGAACAATTTAAAATGAACACACAACAACCCAAAACCTATGGGACAATGTGAAGGCAGTCCTAAGAGGAAAGTTCATAGCAATACAGGACTACATAAAAAAAGATAGAAAACTCTCAAGTGAATAACCTAACCCTATGTCTACAAGAACTAGAGGAACAATAACAAACAAAGCCCAGGGCTAGTAGAAGTAAGGAAATAATGAAGAACAGAGCAGAGTTAAATGACATAGAGAAAAACAATTCAAGGATCAATAAATCCAGGAGCTGGTAAAGGTAAACAAAATTGAGAAATCTTTAACCATACTCACCAGAAAAAAAGAGAGAGTACCAAAATAAATAGAATCAGAAACAAAAGAGGGGATGTTACAACTGATAGCACAGAGTAAAAAGGATTGTAAGAAATTATTATGAATAACTATGTGCCAAGAAACTGGACAACCAGGGCAAAATTGGGCAAATTTCTAGACACATGCAATCTTTCAAAACTCAATCAAAAAGAAGTAGAAAGCCTGAACAGACCAGTAACAACTGTTGAAATTGAAGCTATAATGAAAAACTCCTGGCACACAAAAGCCCTGGACTGGTTGGCTTCATAGGCAAATGCTACCAATCACTTAAATAAGAACAAACCCCTACCCTTCTAAAACTATTCCAAAAATCTAAGAAGAGGAAAGACTCTCAAAATATTACCATAATTCCAAAAACAAGTAAAGAAACAAGAAAGAAAGAAAACTACAGGTCAGTATCTCTGATAAATATATATTCTAAAGTTCTCAAGAAAATGTTAGCAATCCAGATCCATCAATATATTAAAAAGATTATACACTATGATCAAGGGGAATTCATACCAGGGATGCAAGGATGGTACAATACTCACAAATCAATAAATGCAATACACCATATTAAAAAAAAAAAGGATAAAAATCACATGAAATAAAAGATGCCAAAAAAGCATTTCATAAAGTCCAGCACTCATATGATAGAAAACACTCAGCAAAGTGGGAATAGAGGGAACATAACATAATAAAGGCCATATATAAGAAACATACAGCCAACATTGTACTCAATGGGAAAAAACAAAAAAGTTTATCTTAAGATAAGGAACAAGACAAAGATGTCTGATTTCTCCACTTTCATTCAATATAATATTGGAAATTCTAGCCACAGTGATCAGAGAAGAAAAAAGAAATAAATGTATAGATATGGAAAAGGAAGAAGTAAAACTGTCATTATTTGCAGATAACATGATAGTTTACAGAGAAAACCCTTCAGGCTCCACCAAAAAACTACTTGACCTAATAAATTAATTTGGCAAAAGAGCAGGGTACAAAGTTAATATTCAGAAATTAAGGGCATTTTTTACATGAACAATGAAATGTTGTCATCAGAAACTAGGAAAAAATCCCATTTACTATAGCAACAAGAAAAATAAAGTACCTCAGAATAAACTTAACTAAAGAGATAAAAGACTTATACTTGGAGAACTATAGAACACTGAAGAAAGAAATTAAGGAAGACACAAATAAATGGAAGCATATACTGTGTTCATAGATTGGAAGAATTAGCATTGTTAAAATGTCCATACTACCCAAAACAATATATAGATTCAACCAATGCCTATTAAAATACCAATGGCAATTTTGGATGTAGGTCCCTGCTTTTCAAGATTTCAAATATTTCTTTCCAGCCCCTTCTTGCCTGGAAGGTCTCTTTGGAGAAATCAGCTGACAGTCTGATGGGAACTCCTTTGGAGGTGACTGTCCCCTTATCCCTTGCTGCTTCTAGAATTCTCTCCTTCATTTGAATCTTGGCTAATGTAATTATGATGTGCCTTGGTGTGTTGCTCCTTGGGTCCAACTTCTTTGGGACTCTCTGAGCTTCCTGGACGTCCTGGTAGTCTATTTCCTTTGCCAGCAAAGGTGTCATTTAGAATGGAAAGGCAGATAAAGTGCTTCTCAGATAAGGTCAAGTTCAAGGAGTTCATCATTACCAAGCCCTTATTATATGAAATGTTAAAGGGACTTATCTAAGAAAAAGATAAAAAATATGACAGTGAAAAGACAGCAAACGCACAGCTATTAAGAACCACACCTAAAACAAAAGCAAACTAAGCAAACAGCTAGAACAGGAACAGAACCACAGAAATGGAGATCATATGGAGGGTTAGCGACAGGTACATGGGAGGAGGAGAGAGGGGGAAAAGGTACAGAGAATAAGTCGCATAGATGGTGGGTAGAAAATAGACGGGGGGGGGCAAGAATAGTATGGGAAATGTAGAAACTAAAGAACTTATGACACTTGGACATGAACTAAAGGAGGGGAATGTGGGTGGGAGAGGGGTGCAGGGTGGAGGGGAATGATGGGAGAGAAATGGGACAACTGTAATAGCATAATCAATAAAATATATTAAAAAAAGAAAAAATACTAATGACATATTTCACAGATATAAAACAAATATTTCAAAAATTTATGTGGAACCAAAAATGTCCCTGAAAGCCTCAGCACACTTGAGAAAGAAGAACAAAGTAGGGGGGATCACAATACCTGATACTAAACTATTCTATAAGGTCACTGTAATCAAAAGTCTAGTAATGGCATAAGAACAAACACATAGATCAAATGGAACATAATAGAGAGGCCAGAAATAAATGTCTGTATGGTCAATTACTATTTGACAAAGGGAGCAGGAACATAAAATGGAGGAAAAATAGCCTCCAAAATAAATAGTGTTGAGAGATCTGGACAGGTACATGCAAAAAAAAAAAAAAAAGAAAGAAAGAAAGAAAGAAAGAAATGAAATGACCACCAACTTGCACTATACACCAGAATAAACTCTAAATGGAGAAAAAACTGAAATATAACTTGTGGCACCATAATGTTTTAGAGGAAAATGCAGGCAGTAAAATTTCAAGTATGCCTCGCAGCAATATTTTTGCCCATATACCTCCTAGGGCAAGGGAAATAAAAGGAAGAATAAACAAATGGTGCTACATCAAATTTAAAAAAAGCTTCTGCATGGCTAAAGAAACCATCATTAAAATGAATAGGGATCCTACTGTATGGGAAATATATATTTGTCAATGACAACTTAGACAAGAGTTTTGAAAACTTACATTTTCAAAACATGTAAACAACTCATAAGACTCATAATCAAGAAGACAAACAATGCAATTAAAAAAGGAGCAAATGACCTGAATAAGCACTTTTCCAAGGAGGACATATAGAGAGACCAGAGACAAATGAAAGGATGCTCAACATCACTAGCCATCAGAGTTGAAATTTAAAACCACAATGATATATCAGCTCACACCTATCAGAATGGCCATCATTAAAAAATTAGCAAACTACAAGTATTGGTAAGGATGTGGAGGAAATGGAACTCTAGTGCACTGTTGGTGGGAATCCAGACTGGTGCGGCCACAATCCAGACTGGTATAAATCAGTATAGAATTTCCTCAAAAAACTAAAAATGGAACTGTCATTTGACCCAGTGATTCCACTGCTGGGATTATACCCTAAGAATTCTGAAACACCAATTCAAGGAACTTATGTATCCCAATGTTCATAGCAGCAGTATTCATACTAGCCAAGTGCTGGGAATATCCTAAGTGTCCACCAGTAAATGAATGGATCAAAAGATTGTGGTACATTTACACAATGGAATATTGCTCAGCAGAAAGAAAGAAGGAACTCCTATGTTTTGTGACAGCATGGATGGAACTTGAGAATATTATACTAAGTGAAATAAAGCAGGAGGTGAAAGACAAATTCCATATAATCTCACCTGTAAGAGGAACCTAATGAACAAAACAAACAAATGAGCAAAATAGAACCCGCGGAATGGAAACAAGGAACAGAAAGACATCATCCAAAGGGGAGGCAGGAGGAGAATAAGAGTGGAAAGAAGGGGAAGGGACTAGTCAGGGAACGTGTATGAATGATGTATGGGTATGGACAACAGTGTGGTGATGGACTGTGGGAATGGGAGTTGGGCTGGGTGGAGAATGGCAAAGGGGGGAAATATGGGGACAATTGTAATAGAATAACAATAAAATATTGTACAAATGAACTTCTATCCACACTTTGCTCTATATACAAAAGTTTACTCAAAATGGATCTTAAGCTTAAATGTGTTTCATAGAACTATAGAACTTCTATAAGAAAACATAGGATAATATTTTGACCTTGGTAATACAAAATTTATAAGATATACCAAAATGAAAATCCATGAAAGAAGAAAAAAATCCATTAATTTGATTTCATCAAAATAAAGAAAAACTGTTAATATAAGAATAACCATAACAGAAAGAAAATTTTTGTAAACCACATGATAAAGTATTTATATCTAAAATATCCAAAGAATGTACCATAGTTTTTTTTATCCACTCATTTGCTGATGGGCACTTAGGTTGCTTCCAGAACTTGGCTATTGTAATGTGTGCTGCTATGAACATTGGGGTGCATAGGTTCATTTGAATTGGTGCTTCAGGATTTTTAGGGTATAATCGCAGCAGTGGAATTGCTGTGTCAAAGGCAGTTCCATTTTCGTTTTCTTAGGAAAATGCATACTATTTTCCATAGTGGCTGAACCAGTCTACATTCCCACCACCAATGCACTAGGATTCACTTTTCTGCCTAACCTCTCTAGCACTTGTTATTTGTTGATTTGTCTATGATAGCCAGTCTGACCAGTGTGAAGTGGTATCTCATAGTGGTTTTAATTTTCATCTCTCTGATATCTGGTGATTCTGAGCATCCTTTCATATGTCTCTTGTCTCTCTGTATGTCCTCCTTGGAAAAGTGTCTGTTTAGGCAATTTGCCCATTTTTTAAATTGGATTGTTTGTCTTCCTGGAGTAGAGTAATGTGAGTTCTTTATGTATTTGGAGATCAAACCTTTGTCCAAGGTATCAGGTGCAAATATATTTTCCCATACAAATGGTTCCCTTTTCATTTTACTGCTGTTTTCTTTAGCCAAGCATTTACACAATGGAAGGGTATTCAGCAGAAAGAAAGGAGGAGCTCCTACTCTTCATGACAGCATGGATGAAGCTGGAGAGCCTAACACTAAGTGAAATAAGCCAGGTGGTGAAAGACAAATACCATATGATCTCACCTATAAATGGAACCTAATCAACAAAACAAACAATCAAAATATGACCAGAGACACTGAAATAAAGAACAAACTGACAGTAACCAGAGGGGAGGGGGAGGGGGAAAACAGGGGAAAGAGATGGGAGGGTTGTCAAGGAACATGTATAAAGGACCTACAGACAAAGTCAAACAGAGTAAGATTGAGGGTGGGAGGCAGGGATGAGTGGGGGGGGGGGGATTGAGCAGGGAAATGGAGACAACTGTACTGAACAACAATAAAAAATTATTAAAAATATATAAAGAGCTCTTAAAATTAAGATAGTAATCTAACAAAAAAGGTCCAAAGTTCTTTAGATACTTCACCAAAGATGACTTTGTATATGTGTGTGTGTGTGTGTGTGTGTATAATTTTTCAAATGAAGACTTCTAAAGATGTTCAGTATGATTAAGCATTAGAGAAATGTAAATCAAACTGTAATGATATTGTATACACTTATTAGATGGTAAAATAGAACCACTGAACATACCAAGTGTTGGTGAAAATGTGGTACAAGTTGAATTCTTATAAATTTCCAGTAGGAATGTCTGATTATATGGCCTTACCATTCAATTTCTAGGTATTTACATAAGAGAAATGAAAGCGGTAGCCACATCAAGACACATATGCAAACATTTTTAGCCATTTTATTTGTAATATCTTCAAGCTGGAAACAACCTAAATGTCCATGATAAAGTAAAGTGGCAAGTACCTTGTGATATATTACTCAATTATAAAAGGAGTGAATCAGTGATAAATGCAAAAACATAGATAAACCTGAAATCATTACATTCAGTAATGAAGCTAAAAAGTAATTATATTAGTATTTATTTTAAAAAATTATAAACTATAATAATCTATAGTGATCTAAAGTAAATTAGAGGTGGTGGATAAGAAATGAGTTAAAAGGAGAGGATAAAGAATACTCAGGAGTATTAAAACTTTTGGGCATAAAGCATATATTCACCATTTTGGTTATGATGATAGTTTTACAAGTGCATAGATATGTCAAAATTGATCTAATTATACACATTAATCATGTATAGTTAATTACATGTCAATTGTACTTCAATAAAGCTCAACAGATTTTTTATTTTTTAATTTAAATTATTTTATTATTGTTCAATTACAGTTGTCTGTATTTTCTCCCTACCCCTTCCAAACCCACCTCCCTCCCTTGCTTCCACCCTCCCCCGTGGTTTTGTCCATGTGTCCTTTATAGTAGTTCCTGAAAACGCTTCTCCCCACTGTCCCCTCCCTCTCCCTTCTGGCTATTGTTATATTGTTTTTAATTTCAATGGCTCCGGTTATATTTCTTAACAGATTTTTTAAAATTACACATAAATCTCCAATTTTTACTGTGTTCCAATTAAGAGATTATCACAGAAATAAAACACTCCAACTTCACAAAGATTATACCCCAAAGAGCATAGTCTGATTTAACAAAACAAGATTTCTTTCTTTGTCCAAATAATTTAGAACTGTTTGGGAAAAATTTCCTTCATATCAATATCAAACAATAATAAATCTGTCTGTTTGATGACAGTCACCAGAGGGGAGAGGAATTTCAGGGGAAAAGGGGAAGGGTTTAGAGCAACAAGTATAAAGGACACATGGACAAAAAGTAGGGGGACGTGGAAATGGGATGGAGGTGGGGAGGGCTGGGGTGGTGGGCTGGGATGGGAGTAAAAGACAGAAAACTGTACAGGAACAACAATTAAAATAAAATTAAAAAAAGAAAAATGGCAATCATCATACAGGTCACATACCCACAGTTTTGTGTTAAAAAAAACCACAAGGAAAAATTGATAAATGGGATTTCATCAAAATTAATCATTTTTGTGCTTCAAACGACATTTATCAAACAAATGAGGATGATGGTTGTACAACTTTGTGAATATACCAAAATAAATTTGATTATATACTTTAAAAAAACAAGAAATCTAAGTAATCTTTAATTAGAAAAAGAGAGTTTAGTGAATCTTATTCTTTAGAAGCTATAGAGGTAAGCTTTTTAATATACTTACTTTCATCTTTCCATCTTTATTAAGATATAATTGACATGCGACACTGTAAATTTATGAAATAAAGCATAGTAATTTGACTTACATATATTGTGAAGTGATTACCACAATAAATTTAGTAAACATCCATCATTTCATATAAATACAAAATAAAGGGAAAAAAAGTGCTTCCTTTCTTGCAGTGAGAACTCATAGGATCTACTCTTTTAACTTTCAGATATGTTATATACAGCATTGCCTACAGTCATTATGTTGTACATTATATTACTACTTATTTATTTTGTAACTGGAAGTCTGTACCTTTCATCCAACTTTCATCCAATTCTGCTTTCCTGAACTCTTGTGTCTAGTAATCACAAATGTGATCTCTCTTCCTATGAGGCTTTTTTGTTTTGCTTTGTTTTTGAGTCTACATATAAATAAAAATCATACTACATTTGTCTTTGTCTGACGTATTTCACTCAGCATAATGCCTTCAGGATCCACCCATATTGTCACAAATGTCAGGACTTTCTTCAATATTAAGACTAAAAATATCCCTAGATAGATGGATGATAGTTAGATAGGTAGATAAATAGATAAAGATATACATTCCACAACTTCTTTATTCATTCATCTGTTAATGAAAACTTAGGTTTTTTCCATGTCATCCAAGGTTTTTGAGTGACAATAAATGCTAAAAATTTTATTTTTGAATATTCAGACTTTGATATTAAATAGATAACTATATTTGGCTTCTATTGCTATCTGAATATTAATTTATGTTCATTTCTCTTAATTCCAGAATATAATGATGATTATTCTAACTAAAATTATATCTGAAACATAATATCTCATCAAGAAAAGCCCATCATTAATATAAGAATTAAACATAATATATTTTAATGGTATTGAAAATTATAGTGCCAGGACATTTATGTAGTTTTAAATAATGAAATATATAAAAGATTATAGTATTTCTATAAATCAATCAATAAAATATGTTTATATATTTATGTGTATGTGTATATGTTTGCATGACTATGTATAGGTCTGTCCGGAAAAAGTGCAGCCATTGTTAATATAATAAGAATGGTTTGCATAACATTGATGTAATGTGGCAGCTGAGTAAAGTGTGTATGCATGAACAATGGAAAGCATGTGCATGAACAATGATGACTTCACTCTACTAGTCAGTGGGGGAGGTAGATGTCATTGAGTGAGCATGTGTACTGTGTGGTCATCGAATTCAAAATGACTGAGTGAGTAGAGCAAAGCTTGAATATTTTTCTGCAAAAAGTATTCAGATGATTCTGAAAGCTTTTGGGGACAATGCAGTGAGTACAGCTCAAATAAAAGTGTGGCACAAATGCTTCAAAGATGGTTGATAATCTGTTTAAAATGACCCATGTTCTGAAAGGCCTTCAAGAAGCAAAACCTGGGAAATGTTGAATGTGTATAGCTGCAACTGACAAAGATCATCAACTAATAGTGTGAAAACTAGAAGCTTATCTGGGGATTCCAAAAATTATTGTGTACAAGATTTTGATGCAGTATCTTGGCATGAAACATGTCATGGCAAAAATTATTTGGTGGCTTCTGCTATGAGAGCAAAAGAAACATAGTGTTGCAGTTGGGAGAACTGTGTGAGGTCCCAGGGTGCCTACCTACAAGAGCACTGAGATATCATTGTCCCACTTACAATGTTTCTTATATCTTTTATCTGCTTTAATAAATGGTTCTGTATTTAATATTATGTGGCTGGATACTTTTTGGAAAGACCTTATTTATGTATATACATATAAACTATGTGTCAAATTAAGTTATATGAACACACTAATATTCAACTCTATAAATGCAAAAACAATTTTGTATCATGCAAACTAATATTTTGTTAGTACATGCATATTTCCTTAATTACCACAAGTTTTATACAAAATTGATCTAGTGAAACCCCCATACAAGATTCCTAGAAAAAATATTTATCTATTTTAAAATTAAATGTTATTTGTAATTTCCTTCTCATAATTTGGTGGATTATTGTCCAAGCAAACACTCTGGTTATGGGCTACATATAATTCTGGATAAAAATATAAAATAAAAACTAAATGTATAGTGGAATTGAAGAGATATTAATGGACATGATTGGGTAATTAACAAAAATAAAGATAAAATGAGAATCTTGAAACAAGACAAGTACTGAAGCATTAATGGCTTCAGAGGACTTGCAGATGCCTGTTTGTTACTTTCGATCCTGGGTTTAAATGAATCAAAGTGACAGGATATTGAACCTGGGGAACAAGCAGGACAGAAGACTGATCTGTTACTCTCTCTAGAAAGGCAGAGGAATAAAATGTTCCTAAGGTGGGTAGAAGGGATACTGGACTTTCTCCAGCTTGGCTCTGGATAGAGCAGAAAAAGAGGAGAAAAAATGTTTTTGAGTAAATTTCTAACCACATGCTTTCACTTGAAGTAGGGAAAACTTCACTTCATGTTTGCCACATATCTTCACACACACAAAAAAGGGGGTTCAGATCAACTGTACTGAAATATCAAAGAGAAACCAAATGTTAATCCTCTTTAATAAAATACGCTTTAGAACAGGGATGTCAAACTCGTTTTCACCGGGGGCCACATCAGCTTCCCAGTTGCCTTCAAAGCGCCAAATGTAATTTTAGGACTGTATAAATGTGACTACTCCTTAACTAGGGGCAAGGAGCTTGGTGCTGCCACCTGGTAGAAACAGGGTGCCGGGGCCGGATAAAGCAAGGTGGAGGGCCGGATTTGGTCAGTGGGCCTTGCGTTTGCCACCAGTGCTTTAGAACCAAACTTTATACAATTTTTATATATAAAATTCCAATGACTATAAATTCATATTAAATAATTATGAGAAACATGCAGAAACAACCCTTACCCTGTGTCAGAGTAAGGAGAATGAAAAAAGAATAAGATCTTCAAACCCCATAAAATGAGTAAATATTTAATAGAGAATATAAAGGAATATATACTAATAAGTTTAAAATTATGAATGATGGTAGTGAAAGTATAAGAAGTACCAGAGGATAAAAGATCCATTATACCAAAAATGAAATTAAATTTATGGAAAATTAGATTAGGCAAATATAAATGTTAAAAAAGTGTGGCAATATCAAGAAAAGCAATAAACTAAATAAGAAATAAATTAGATAATTTATTAGATAATTTGTTATAATTTCTAAGTTAGATAATAAACAAATAAGAAATAAATTAAAACCAGAAATAAAAAAAAATGATCACATATTAATGAAAAGTCTCATTCACCAACAGGAAGTAGTAAGTCAAATTTATAATAAATAGATGGTTATAATTTTAATAAACATATTTTATATCTGTATCTGTATAGCTAAAACTAACTCCTGATGAGAAATACAGGAATTTGAATGAATAATAAAAAAATCAAATACTTAAGACAAAGCTAAAGAATAAATAAGAGGGAAATATATAGTTTTAAAAGCACTCAAATAAGTAAATATTTTTTAAAAAATAACGAAAAAAGAATAATAATACATGTACATAAATATTTCAATATATAGAACAAAAAGATGGAATTAACAACTCAATGTTACTTTCTTGAAAATGTAAATGAAAGTGAGGGGGTCCAGGACTACACATTTACAAAAAGTGTGGAGGTGCAAATGAATGCGATGGAATGGGATGCAGTTATAGATGCAGCAGAAAGTAAAATGTTAATTAAATGATATGTGGGCCACATTTTGCAAAAAATAAGAAGTAAAAAGGTAAACATAAGATAAATAGAACAAATATGAAAAATACATATATGATGTTAATTCAAGAAGAAACAAAAACCATTCTGTACCTGAAGTCTATTAGTTTTAGTTCTACACAGGGATAAATTTTGGTCCAGATTTGATTTTAAAAGTGACCTCAAACATAAATTTTAAAGAATAGATAGTTCTGAGCAACAATCAAAATATATAAAAATAGAGGAATCTTACAAATATAAATTATAGTTTAGCAAATCTGGGGAAAATGAGGTATATTATAACATGCATGCAATTATTTCAGATAGGCTAGGTAGGTTTTAAATTAAGTACTTCCCACCAAAAAAGTCTATGAATGTGGGTTAACATGTTAGTTTAGTTTGAAAAGTAAAAAAATAAAATAAAATGATAATCTCTTTAGATGTAGAAAATAATGATAAAATTTAGCATAATGTTATTATTTAAAAAGACCTGAGAGGTATAAATAGAAAGAAATTATTTGCATATTTTGTAGCTACCCAGTATCCTATTTAGTTACAAAATGCTAAAAATACTTTAAAGTCAAGAAAATTACAATATGCCTATTCTTATTCTTCCTATTCTACATTACTTTGCACACTCTGGAGGGTGCTGTGAGATAGGCTCCTGCATAACATGTGACATGGAAAAGCTGGGTAGAACTTGTGCTCCTCTAAGAAGTACATTCCCAAAAGGATGGGGCAAGGCAGAGTTCAGCTTTACACTCCCAGTTATTCTTTTCCAAATTTGCTAGTGACAGAAATCAGTCTACTTCATCATTGACCACGTGAGGAAAAGAGTGAAGAGAATGGCATAAAGTGGTCTCTTTTTTTGTATTAAAAGGTATATTTATTATATTAAATTGAGTACATGAAAATAAGTAAGGAATGCATTCCTTTTCATTCTAGCTCAGCATGCAAAGAACTTATCTTTCTGATTTTTACCACTTTTCCTTTATCCTCTTCTTCCCTTCACTCTCATCTGCTCATTTCCCCTTTCCTTTGTCTCTAGACTGGAAGGGCATTAGACTCTTCTATAAACCAACTCCACTTGTTCACTGAGGCCACAAATTCTTGTTTTCTTCATGCCTCATCTCCATTTCTTTCAATCAGTTCTTCCTTTATTCTTTGTTCCTCTCCAAAAGTAACTATTGTGTTTTCACTTTTTCCATTCTTGTAACCTTTTTTAATATATTTTATTGATTATGCTATTACAGTTGTCCCATTTCTTCCCCATCATTCCCCTCCACCCTGCACACCCCCTCCCACCCACATTCCCCCCCTTAAGTTCATGTCCATGTATCATAAGTTCTTTAGCTTCTACTTTTCCCACAGTATTCTTGCCCTCCCCCTGTCTATTTTCTACCCACCATCTATGCTACTTGTTCTCTGTACCTTTCCCTCTCTTTCCTCTTCCCACTCCTGTTGCTAACCCTCCATGGGATCTCCGTTTCTGTGATTCTGCTCCTATTCTAGTTGCTTGCTTAGTTTGCTTTTGTTTTAGGTGTGGTTGTTCATATTTGTGAGTTTGCTGTCTTTTTACTGTCATATTTTTATCCTCTTTTTCTTAGATAAGTCCCTTTAACATTTCATATTATAAGGGCTTGGTGATGATGAACTCCTTGAACTTGACCTTATCTGAGAAGCCCTTGATCTTCCCTTCCATTCTAAATGACTGCTTTGCTGGTTAGAGCAATCTTGGATGTAGGTCCTTGCCTTTCATGACTTGGAATACTTCTTTCCAGCCCCTTCTTGCCTGGAAGGTCTCCTTGGAGAAATCAGCTGACAGTCTGATGGAAACTCCTTTGGAGGTGACTGTGCCCTTATCCCTTGCTGCTTCTAGAATTCTCTCCTTCATTTGAATCTTGGCTAATGTAATTATGATGTGCCTTGGCATGTTCCTCCTTGGGTCCAACTTCTTTGGGACTCTCTGAGCTTCCTGGACTTCCTATAAGTCTATTTTCTTTGCCAGATTGGGGAAGTTCTCCTTTATTATTTGTTCAAATAAGTTTTCTACTTGTTGCTCTTCCTCTTCCCCTTCTGGTGCCCCTATAATTCAGATGTTGGGACGTTTAAAGATGTCCTGATGTTCCTAAGCCTCTCCTTATTTTTTGAATTCTTGTTCCTTCCTTGTTTTCTGTTTGGTTGTTTGTTTCTTCCTCTGGTCCACTCCATTGATTTGAGTTACAGTTTTCCTCCCATAACTATTGGTTCCCTGTGCATTTTACTTCATTTCACTTATTGTAGTCTTCACTTTTTCATCTAATTTGTGAGCAAAATCAACCAATTCTGTGAGCATCCTGATCACCAGGGCTTTGAACTGTGCATCTGATAGGTTGGCTATCTCTTTGTCACCTAGATAAATTGGCTCTGAAGCTTTGATCTGTTCTCCCTTTTGAGCCTTTTTTTTTTTTTTTTTTTTTTTTTTTGGTCTGTTCACACCTGTTATGTAGTGAGGGATGGAGCCTTAGGTATTCCCCAGGGCAGTGCTGCCCAGTCACTGGGTTGTGATGCTGTATGTAGGGGTGGGGTCTGAGAGGGAACAATGGTACTTGCTCTGCTCTCTCTTGGATTCCAGTCCCTTCCACTGCTTTCCCCAAGCAAATTGGGCTCTTCTGGTGCTGATTTCCATGTGGGTGGGCTTGTGTACATCCCAGGACCGTGTGAGCCTCTCCAACAAACTCTCCTGTGAGGCCGGGAGTTTCTCCGGGCACCTCAACCCCCACAAGTGTTTTCAGTTGGTGCTTTTAGGCCTCACTTCCTGGCCCTGGGGTGCACAGTCTGTCTCAGTGCCCATTTTTACCTGATTTATCTGCTCTCGAATGTGTGACCATGGTCAGCCACCTTGTGTGCCTTGCTGGGTCTGCTCGTTGCCTCCCATCGCCCGATAACTGCCGCCTGTGTGCCTGGGGTGTGCCAACCACCACCTCTGCATTCGGGACCACTAGCCACTGCTTTTTCTTACCATGATCCCTCTCCACCGGCCTCGGACTCCGCCCCTCTTACTATTCTGGGTGAATCATTGTTGAACGTCTGTACAATTCAATTTTCTATATGTTCTGCCTATTTTTTTGATTCTAAATTTTTGTTGTTCTTAATTTTGGTTGTGAAAGGAGGCACAGTGTGTCCACCTATACCTCCATCTTGGCTGGAAGTCCCTAAAATGGTCTTAAGGGTTAATCCTAACTCATAGGAAACAAAGGGGAGGGAAAGTGTGCTTCCACTCAAAAGTAGTCATTAAGAAAATAGTAGAGTGATTTATTATTATGCAACTGTACACCTGAGATTTATTGTTAACCAATGTTACCCCGATAAATTTAATTTAAAAAATAGAATAGAGACTAGATCCTGGTGTAAACCTTACATTCGTGAAAAGACTACTGTCTTCTATACTACTATAGAGCAAACTAAAGTCTCCATTAGAGAAACTAATTTAATAAATGTTGAAATAACATATCTTACAATATTTGTCAAATAGTGCTAAAATATATTGACATCAATGATATTTGACAGTACAATTCAATAGAAGGCATGCCAATGGGCACTCAATTCACAAGAGAATATAAACCCAAATGGAAATTCCAATAAATGAAATGTGAAATCATACCAGCATAGACTATTATTCTACCCTAATACTTGACTAACCCATAGAACCTCAGCCTTTTTAATAATTTTTAAAGGAATGAACCTGTCTTTTTTTCTTTTTTCTGTTTTCTAACCTAAAATGAAATGCTCTGTTGCTCTGTGGCCTGTTAGATCCTGATATCAGAATCTAAATCTCTGTTATAATTAGATCAGATATTACATGAGTTTCATGTTGTATTTAATTTTTTCTCTCTCTAAAGAACTATGTCTTTCAGAAATAAAGTTAATGTAGTCCAAAAAAATTAGATTTGACATCCTATGTCTTTGAGCAACTAAGAAAAAAAAATGAAATGGGATACTTGTGAATGTTTTTAAGTAGCAAAAACACAGATCTTAATTTTTGTTAGCATGTATCTATTCAGATTATGAAATTAATCAAATCTCAATACTCTTAAATTCATTTAACAGTGTATAACTAATTCACATTCTACAGTAAAAAAATGAATGAATTTTCTTAATCTATAGACACATGATAGCTGAAATCTCACCTTCACTAAAGTTGAAGGTATGACTAATTAGATAAGTAGAACAGATTAGCTCATTAGTTAAGTCAAGCCATCTCCAAAATAAAAAGAAAGACGACAGAAAGAAAGAAAGAAAGAAAGAAAGAAAGAAAGAAAGAAAGAAAGAAAGAAAAGAAAAGAAGGAAGGGAGGAAGGAAGGATTAGTTAAAGCCTCTATCCCATCTTAACTGAGAATTTAAACAATAAAAAAACATACTTCGGATACTGTTTTATATATAAGCTGTCTGGAAAAAGTCCAGCCATTGTTAATATAATGAGAATGGTTTGTATGATATTGATGTAACCTGCAGCCAAGTAAGGTGGAATGAAAAGAACATACATGAACAATGACTACTTCACTGTACTAGTCAGTGGGGGCAGTAGACACCATTGAGTGAACACCTGTACTGTGTGGCTGACCCATTCAAAATGAGTGAGCAAGTAGAGCAACACATCTGCATCAAATTTTGTGTTAAGCTTGAACATTCCTCTGTGGAAACTATTTGAACAACTTGCCACAGCTCTGAGCAACTGGTGATTGGCAGCTTCATCAAAAAAAAAAAAAATGTGCCCACTCATGTATCATGTCTTGTGTGGAGTTTCTTGATGAAACATCAAATCACCCAGGTGACTCAGCCCTCCTACAGCCCAGATTTGGCACCCTGAAATTTCTGGCTTTTCACCAAACTAAAATCATCTTTGAAAGTAAGTGATTTTAGTCCATGGATGAGATTCAGGTAAATAGGATGGGGCTGCTGATGGCAACTGAGAAAACTGTGTGAAGTCCCTACGTGCCTCCTTGAAAGGGGACTGAGGCATCATTGTTCTGTGTACAATGTTTCTTGTATCTGTATCTTCTTCAATACATGTTTCATATTTTTTTCATATTACATGGTTGGACACCTTCTGGTATATACAATTTAATACATTTAATTTAATAAATGTTGAAATAACATATTTCACAAAATTTGTAAATATATATGTGTATATATCTATGTGTGTGTGTGTGTGTGTGTGTGTGTGTGTATACATAGAGAGAGAGAGAGAGAGAGAGAGAGAGAGAGAGAGAGAGAGAGAGAGAGATTAGTGCTTGGGAAAGAGGAATCTTCCTATAATGATTTAAAGATTAGGTATTAAATAGAGAGTTCCCAACAAAAATGAATCCCGCAACATTTTATAATCACGAGCAAAATTTCACCTAGCTATTATCTGAGAAAATCGGAGAGACAACAAATGACATAAAGAATTAGAATCAGCTTTAAAAATCAGAAAATGTTTTAGGTATATCCAATCAGTACTTAGAGAACCTGGCAGGTAGAAAAAGAAGAGAAAAATATTAGAGGAATTCAGTGTGAAATTAGTACCAGACAGTGGAAGACTCAAATTAACACACCATGAATAAAAACAAGAAAGACCTTTTTTTAAAAAATATGTACTAATTAAAAAGTAGAGTGAATGTTATTTTTTGTTTTTCTTTTTCAGAATAAAATGCAGTGATGCTTGGAGTTAACGAATGTGGTCTGAAGTTATATAGCTAAGAAGAGGCTAGTAAGCAATTCTTGTTATGTGATCTTCATAGCAATTGAAGGAACACTGATTTACTTTGTTCTAGAAGTCAACATTTTTTTTCAATAATCAGAAAAAGTAGTGTTTTGTGTGTGTTTAGAACCAGAATATATCGAGTGATTTTCAGACCTTCTGTGGTTTATTCAAAGAGAATTTCTTTAAGCAGGAAATCTTTAGATGTTAAGTGCAGTGGTAGGTATAGAAATTTGAACCTCGAATTACTTAGAAAGCCAGCTTTACTGGTCAAAAAAAAAATAGGGTATGGGGGAACACATGGGCTTATGGCAAATTCTTAGAACTAAAGCTTTTTCTTAGATAGCTGATTTGTTCCAAAAATCAAATTTGAAGATATATTCTCTCCACAATTACTGAAGGGAAGGCAAATTCAGTAGACTAAAGAAGTGTAGTTAGAGGCTGCACTAAAATAAAGTAGGACAAACAAGTGGTCTAATCATCAACTTTAAGAGACTGATTCAGGTCTAAGGGCAGTGTTGAGTAACTAAGGGCAGTGTTGAGTTGGGCCTCTTCGACTCTTACTTAACTCAATATACTATTCTGTTTTGAATTAGCATTGTGCTCTCAGTCCTATTGAAAAAGGTAGGGAGACAATGGTGTGTAACAGTCATCATGAAAAGTAGAGAACTTGTTAAAGAAATCTCCTAAGTAAAAGAATCAACAATTCCGTGGTTATATTGGGTTGGCCACAAAGTTCATTTTTTTCCCATTAAGATGGCTCTAGTAACACTTAGGTGTTTTTAACTTCATTCAAAACAATTTTAGATTTTATTGTGACAGCTGTCATATTAGCATGCATTTAAAAATTATCAAAATTGGTGAATTTTTGTGTAGCCATTTTAATATTAAGATGGAAGAAAATGAGCAATATTTTCAGCATATTATGTTTTATTATTGCAAGAAAGATAAAAATATATTTGCAAAAAAAGATTTGTGCAGTGTATGGAGAAGGTGCTGTGACTGATCAAATGTGTCAAAAACGGTTTCGAAAGTTTCGTGCTGGAGATTTCCCACTGGATGATAATACGCCATGGTCAAGTAAACCAGTTGAAGTTGATAGTGATCAAATTGAGATGTTAATTGAGAACAATCAATGTTGCACCATACGGGAGATAGCTGACATACTCAAAATACCCAAATCAATAAAGTTATCGGTGAAAATAAAAAATGTGTCTTTTACAGGAAGAATGAAACAGATTTTGGGGGCAATAGTTAAGGATTTGCAAATATCTGTTTCCTGGAAAAGAGAAAACAATGCTTCATGTTAAAAAAAATAGAACAGTTTTTTGGGGTATCCCTCCACCATCCAAGATTTTTACCTCTTCCCCTTAAATGAAGGAGGTCCTATTACTTAATTTTAATTAATACAATATAGCAAGGGTGATGGCACATCACTCCTGTGATTATTTTGTATGACTCTGTCTTGCTAGATGACTTATTCTAGTGACTTTCATTGCTGGCTTGCAGTTTGTAATCAGGTTGGAGAATCTTAAGAGGCACAGAACTGCAGTTGGTCTCAGGTAATTCTAGACAGCTTCTAGGAGCTGAGGGTTGCCTTCAACATTCAGCCTGCAGCTGCAAGGAAATAAATTATGCCCAACTGTTGGTAGGAGCTTGGGAGAAGATTCTTTCCTATTGGGACCTCCAGGTGAGAAACCAGCCTTGGCTGACTCTGATTGTTGCCTGTGAGACCCTGGTGTGGGAATCAGCTAAGCATTTTCCAGACTCCTTACTCAAGAAATTGTTAATAACTGTGTATTGTTTTAATTTACTATATGTGGTATTTTTCTACAAAACACTTGATAACAAATAAAGTATGTGGTAAAGCAACTACTCAGAAAAAACCCAGTTGTATAAAAAGTAACTACTCAGAAAAGCCCAACAGTAATCAGAAAGATTGTCTATCTTCCATGGTAACTTATTTGCAATTTACCAAGAAGTAGATTTGTTTCTACTTAGAAAGAATAACGACCTTAAATATGTATAAAGATTTATAGTATTAGTATTACAGGTGAAGAGTAGCTATTCTGCAGTAACCAGGAGAGAATGTGCCTTGCCTTTCTCACTTCAAGTGTTATAGAGGATGGTACAAACTGATTTTAAGCCATTCACTGTGGCAGTGGTGAAGACATGGGACTTTTATTTTCCTTTCTGTCTGCAAAGGCTCACCCTCCAGGAACTCATTTGAGTGGTTGTCAGCTTGGTTAATCTATCCTGTCCACAACCCATTTCTGAAAAGACATTATCTAACTGAGAAGAGATTTCCAAGTTCTCTCTGGATAAAATCTCAAAGTTTGGAGTTAATAGTTGCCATTTGCTATGGCAGAGAAAGGCCTGACATACAGAGACTCACTATTTGTTCAAACTGCATTATATCTAGATTTATAGGAAGTGTTTTATGTTTGGGTCTAAAACAGTTGTGTAACTTGCAATGGAAAACTTTCCTAACTCTTAATTGTTTCATCAATTCCTTCAAAAAATGGATCAAATACTATTAGAAATTGTAATGATTTGTCATAAATTACCTTGCCTACTTAACCCAACCTTCTCAGTTACCCCCAGTGCAAAGCATTGTTTTGAAAATGGACTGTGCTTCATATGCTTTATTCACAATAGCAATTCCAGGTGCACAAGAAGATAAAGGTGACTAATTATGTTGCTGCTTATTCTCAAGGAAATAATTAGGCATCATTAGGGTATTATTTTTTTTAATTAGGACTTGCTTTCATGTGGAATTTATATAGTGCTCTGTCTTTGTAGAAACAGTCTTGAAACTCATTCGTTTGCTCAAAAAAGAAAAATCAAATGTCATTACTAAGATCTACCTTTCTGAAAACATAGCCAAAGGCAATTTGATCTAAAATTTGTCAGCTTTGCATGAAAGGCAATTTGAATATTAGCAATCAGTCTTTCAAGGTGATTGCTATCTGCATATAGAGATGTAAATTAAAAAAACCCATGAAATCATCGTCCTTACAATCAATATCAATGAGAAATTTATATTGTTTGCAATTTGCTGGAGATATAAAAGGACTTTAAGGTGCACTCCCTAAACTCAAAGAACAAACCTAAGTTTTTCTTTGCGGATGATTTTGTTTGCAGACATGGACAAGGACCAAGGTGAGTCTGCCAGAGCAGTCTCGAAATAGGTTCTTGTGAAGTTGCGAGAAAAGAATTTTGGGGATTCCTGTGTAGGAGGATTTGAGGTATCCTAGAAAGACTTATTGCAGCAAAAACAAAGGAAGGGCTTAGGTGCACTGCCTCATCCACAACTAAGTTGCTCAACTTGTCTGGCTGTGGAAGAAGTCCAACCTCTAGGGGCTGAAGGCCCGCAGGTGTCCCTACCAAACCCAGGAGGTGGGCCAGTACCCGTGCATCCTGTACTCACCCAAATCTCCAGCAGTCTAGCTTACTATTTCCCACCAGCCCTTGTTCAGCGCTGTCCACAGCGTCTGTGCAGCTGTGCACTGGAGCCCCTGAGGCTGCTTTGGAGAGAGAGAGCTTGTCTGGGTTTTTTTTAAGGTTTGAATATAATCTTTGGGTTTAGAAAGGGGTAAATTTCTTTCAGTTACCGAATCTTCTTCCTAATTCTTCAGAGGCTGGTTCCTCCACCTACTCAATCCCTTTTCTGGATCTTCCTGGATTGTGCCCTTATTCTATCTAATCCCTTTCCAAGATTTTCCCAGGCTAGTCTCCTCCACTTTGTGGTCACTTGGAAGGCCAATCTGTTCTGTCTACTTAGATGCCCAAAGTGACTGTGAAGCTGCCCCTTTCCTAGTTAATCTGGTTTAGTGTCTGATTCCATTTGCCCCTTTCCCTTGTTACTAACTACTGCAAGAGTTTCAGACATTAGATAACTTGGTTTTATGAGGGATGTCTGACTACACTGACCCTGGTGCTTGTTTATAAATGCAGAAATAACCATGAGACAAGCTTAAATAAGTGGTCACTTTTAGGGCCCTGGGAAGGTTTTTAAATTCAGTTTCAAATTATCACACCCTCATTTACCAATGCGCCTACTACATTGACTTCTGAAATTGCTCAGTCTTCTTGGGGTCCTGATACAAGGTACTCTTTTTTTCTTACTTAATTTCTGTTTTTTCCAATTCAACAGCTTTTTAAAATGTGTAATCTTAGGTAAAATATCATTTTAATGTCTTAATTTCATTATCTGAATAATAGGAATATTATGCTGATTAACTCTTAGATTTCCTGTGAAGATTAGTTCATCTGTATATAATACTTAAAATGATGACTGGAAAATAATAAATGCACAAAAAATTTGAGCAATTATTATTTTTACATTTTTATTTCTATTCTTATCATTAACCTAATATATCATATGTGTGTTGAACATACCAAATTAGTAGACACTTTATCTATGATCAAAACATTCACAAGAATTAAAAACTCAAAAAGTTACTTAATTCATATTATAACCTCACTCATAAATTCCCATTTTCTCATCAGTTCCATTCCTTACCTTAATTTTAGCTAATGACATTACTTCTTATTTCACTGAGAAATTAAAAATATGTATATCAGAAGAGAACATCCACAGACACTGCTACCATCCCTACTGGTCTACTATATCTGCAGATACATTCTGCATTTTTCCCCTTCACTGTTTATAAAATTTTCAAGCTGCTATAAAAAGCCAATATCCTCACTGGGGCACAAGATTCCAGGTTCTCTTAACTACACAACAACATCCATTCTCTTCTAATCACTACTTCTTTCACATAACCAACTTTTCTCTCTCAGAAGAGTTGTTACCCTCAGTAGAAAGCTTCCATCTTTTATGTATTTCCCCCTTCTTATAAAGAATACCTGACCTGCCTATCCCAGTAGCTCCCACACCATCTTTGTTTCTTTGTTTCACCTCAAACTAGTCTATTATACTAATTGCCTCCAATTATTTTCCTGCAATCACCTTTTATACCCAACTGAATCATGCTTTAGAACAGCCAGTTTGCCAAATTCCCATTTTAGGCACTTGGTAAATTAAAACTTCAGTTTTAAATGAATATTTTATTTCACTTACCAGCAGTATTTGAAAAAAGTAAGTTCTGTCTTCCTCTCTGATAGACTTCTTTCACTTTACTTCCAGAATACCCTTCTCTTTTGGTTTTCTCCTTCTTCCACCAGTCATTCCTTTTCAGTGCTCAATCCCTTGGTAGTTTAATTTTATTCACATAGATTTCAATAAAATCTGTATCATAATAATTTGAAGTTTATATATCCAAACACTAACTTGACGGCTCTATTTTGATGTTTAATGCACATTATTTGTCTTCAAATGATCATTTTTTGTGAAACTTCTTCCGACTCATGTCCAGATTTCATTTGAGGGCAGCCATATAATCCCTTTAACTCAACTAAAGTTTAGGGTTTATTTTGTAGCAAAAGGAAGCAAGGCACTATTGTCGTTAGTTTTACAAAGAGAAATAATATAGTAAATCTTTACTTTAATTGTATAATTTCCAAAAACACATAGAATGGGTGGGATTTGAGAAGGACTTTAAACAGATAAAGCAGTGAAACACATGTGCCAAACTCTGGAGAAATAGGGGATAAAGGTCTAAGCTAGAAAAGAGAATGACAAAAGAGAGACTGAAAGGTGGGCACAGATTCCAGAGTTATTTTGGTTTTATGACTAATTGAAGAAGAGAGATTTTAGAAAAAGAAAGAGGGAAGTATTTTGAAATTTACCAGTTCTGTAAATGGTGTCATTAACTTAACCAGAGAATACAGGGGGATTTTTAGGTAGGAAAATGAACTTTCTGGTTTCCATTTGGGAAATGCTAAGGTAGAGGGATTAGACAGAGGATCCAAAAAGTCTGCATACTTAGATATGAGAAATGAAAAACACTTAAGACCACAGTTGTGAGAATTAAATTAATTCTGTTACAATAATGATCATGTAGTCTGGAGAGTCATTGTTTTATTGGTTGTGTGACTTTGAGCTAGTGATTTGACGCATTGTGCCTCAGGATTCACATTTGTAAATCAGAATAATAGCAGTAACTATTGTGATGAAAGTCAGTGTGCTCACTAAATATTTCATCTGTGGAAACACAAAGATGTAAAACATGAAGAAAAAACAGGATGGTAAAGCTAAGGAAGTTACCAGCATTTCAAGATTGGTCAAAGAGAGGTCACAGTCCAGGAGCCTAGAAGAATCTTGTCTAATTGGTGGAAAATCACAACAGCTGGAATACCATCTATGTTACTATCACTACCAAAATTGTTACTACAAGTAGAGTTTTCCTGAAGTAAATCATACATTGTAGTATTGGCTAAGCAGGTTGGAGAAGACAGGAAAAAAGAAAAAAGAAAAACAACTAATATTGGAGTCTAGAAAGATGGTAATCATTGATATGCAGTGCCAAATTATTTGGTTAAACTGTCGTGTAAAATTATAGGAGAGATAGATTTTGCGACTGAAGAACTTTGTTGCTATTGGAGAGGAGGTTGGAAAACAAAACATAGTTTGTGTGAGCTCTAATCTCCTGTGTTTGGCAAGTTGTCATAAGAAAGAGATGGGCTAGCTTGTCAGCATGATAAAAAGTAAAGGGGTAGATTCCAGAAACATGGAGGCGTGCTGGAGTTTCTAACTGCTGAAGAAAGTAAACATTAGGAGTTGAAGCGAAAAAGTCCTTTAAATAAGAACAACAAATTAAAATGAACCCTTATGGCACAGATCAGATTACAATTGTGGCTTTAACAATTTTTATTTTATAAAAAAAGTCAATGGATAAAGGACGATCGGGGCAAAGATTCAATTATATATTAGTCTCCTATTGTAGCTTTTGAATTGGAAAACTGACTCCATGCAGAGATCTGCATTCATTGTACTGCCAAAGAAACCATAATCCTAACTAAAACAATCACTTGCCTCTTTATACTTCAAGTAGAAAAATTGGTAATAAATGTGCATACACTCCATGAAAGGCCTTGTTTAGAAGATGGAACTAAGTAAAATCAAATAGTTTGCATAACAGAAGCACACTGTGACAGAGAGAGTGTTGTTCATCAAACATCCCACATGCGCCCCTTATTTCCATGTTCCTTGTTTTCTGGGTCTCTGAGACTAGCTCTGGCAAAACGGTTGTGGGCACAAATAGTATGTGTCACTTTGGGCTCAATGGATGGTTGGTAACAGCTATGACAGCCTTGGTTTTGAATGACTGTGTAGAACATGACCCTTTCCACATAGCCCCAGCCTCAAATTCACTTTGAATATGGACCATAAAACATAAATAAATACTTTATTTATTATAAATCTGAGATTTGGTGACTAATTTTCATGGGATTATCTAATACACCTAAATAAAAATCCACCTACATTAGAAAGTTATTGTGAGAGTGAGTGAGCAAATAAATGTAAAGCCCTCACTTGGCTTATTGAAATAAGTATATAAATGTTAGGTGTGAATGCTACTCTTTTCACTAAAATTCCCAGCTAGCAGAGCACCTAGTGTATATAGTACACACAACAAATCTTATTTTCTTTTTCTTCTCTCTTCTGTATATTTGAATTAACATCATACTCCTGGCATTAATACTTGCTACCAGAAGAATCTACCAAGAGAATGAAAAACTAATTATATTAAAATTTAAGAAGGCAACAGTGTTTTATTTTTAGAATCTCAGATATCTACTTTCTACTTATTGTTTTGACGATGGGAAAACATATTCCTTGTTACAAACTGCAATCCATGGGAGTAGAGATGAATAAATTAGTCAAATGATTAAATGATGCAAACGGAAATAGTGCAAAGCTTTATTTCTTTACATGTAACCAATTGATCTAATGTTTAAAACATGCATTGGGAGTATAAGATATCAAAATAAATTCCTTATGTTTGCTATATGTAAGCTATTCAGTTTTCTATTCAAATAAACACATTATTAAGCATGTAA
This sequence comes from Glossophaga mutica, assembly GCA_039655065.1. Lineage (NCBI taxonomy): Eukaryota > Metazoa > Chordata > Mammalia > Chiroptera > Phyllostomidae > Glossophaga > Glossophaga mutica. Next base: position 93,108,230 of record CM077310.1, read on the forward strand.
GTTTAATATTTTTATGGAGAACATTCAACTGTGAAAATGAAATAAGAATGCCTTTAACAAAATTTTTCTCAACGTTCTTAACAAGCAATATAAATATCTATGCATAGAAGTATATATAAAAATAAATGTTTGAGTAAAAAGAAGAAGTAGCTAAATATTTCCTGAAGGGAAGAGACTAGAGATGACATCATAATGAAGCTTAGCAAGGTCTTTGATTGTATATTTCAATTTGAATACTAATTTCAAGCCATGAAAATGCTTTTGTCTAAAGTTTATTAAGTGTATAAATTAAAGAAACAGCATGATTTGAGATGTAGAGCTATGTGTACCCTCCAGCAAAATTAATAGCATTAAAAGTGAAAAGCTATAGATAAATGCAGAACATATACAACAGAAAATAGATAGTTTTATAGATGATGATGGATGACAGTAATCCTTCCTCCTTCCATTTGATTTAGTCACTTATATACTACTTAGAGAACAAAGCAAAGCAAATATAAACCATATATATTTAGTGTTCAAAGGAGAAATACTTTCCATTAAAGATACTTTTAGATAAAATGGTCCATTCATCCTTTTTACCCTTGGTTATGCTATTATAAGACTAAAACCACACACTTTCTGAAACATCTTTTCCAAGGCAGAAATGTCTGCTGTTAGGAATGGATTTATGCTGAATTCAGATGGCCACCTCCTCAGCTGAAGCTTTTGTCTACATGTCATAGGATCCAAAACCTGGTTTTCCATTCAAACCATACAGAAATACACATAGGTAGGTTAATATCAATAACACGGTTCAGCGATGAGGATGCTGATAGTCAGCTACAAGTGCTCATTCCAAATCAATAAGAAACAAAGATAATAAAATAAACATTAGCATATAATATGCATGTGCATTATTTAGTGCTTAGTGGTGATTGTTTATATACAAAATCATTGCAATTATCCTTTAGAAAATATTTGTTTTTATAAAATTTAATTTAGCAGACATGATAGGCATTTGAGCATGTTATAAATATTAATTGATGATGATGAAGTTTAGGCATTAAGTAATTCATCAAGGAATACTGATGTCATATATTAAGTATACCAATTACAAACAAGCACCCACAATTGCTTGAGTGCATGCATTTGGTTAGACATGGGTAATTTATTATTTGTTGAATCAACATTTGAAATAATCTTAAAAACTTGTATAATGTTAACAAGGGAGAAAGGAACTTTAATAAAAATAAAAGTCTCATTGAAAAGGTCACATCAAAATATAACTTGAACTCTGTCCAGAAAATGTTATTAAAAGTAACTAAAGGTAATCAAAGAATTAACATATTAGTCATTCAAGTATAAAGAGTTGTTCATTACACCCAAGTATCCATTTTAGGTATGTCTTAACATATTTCTGCACTTCTGTATGTTGATAAATCAAACATAAATTATTTGCAGCCATAACTCCTGAGATCATAATAGCTATGTGACCTGAGAAAAATTACCAGCTCTTCAAGTTTTTCTTTAATATTTCTAAAATGGTGGGGTATACCTGTCTGCTTAGCATACCTTGCAGGGTATTAGAAAAATGTAAGTAAAAATGCTAGGTAATTTATTTATTTATTTTTATGGCTTGGGGGGGTGCGGGGGGAGAGAGAGAGAGAGAATTTGTTGTTTTGTTGTTCTACTTAATTATGCACTCATTGGTTGCTTCTCGTATATGCCCTAACCAGAGTATGAACCCGCAAACTTGGCATATCGGGACAGTACTCTGATTGACTGAGCTACCTGGTGACAGTGCAAAATGCTAGGTACTTTATATCAAAATGTACATATTACAAAAGGTTGCAGGTTTGACTCCTGGTCAGGGTGTGTTCAGGAGGCAACCAATCAAATTGATAAATGTTCTGATCTATGTTTCTCTCTCACAGAGTTGTTTGTCTCTCCCCCCCCCCCCATTTCCCCTCTCTCTAAAATCAGTAAATATATCCTTGGGTGAGGATTAAAAATGATTCTTGTATAACCTTTTTTTTTTACTCCATTGTATATACAATTGAAGGTTTTATGCATGCATGTTTAGAATCTATTATTTTGTGAAATTAATCTTGTTCTGTTTCATGGTTGCACATGTATACCTTTTGATACTAAAATGTCTTACTTCTGCATGAGATGTTAATTTGTTTGCCACAACAGTATCTCTGACTTCTACAATTATAACTCAAAGATATTTTATTTTATACAAAATATTGTATAGAAAAATCTTTTAAAATTACTTTTGGATCCACTGGTCAGCTGATTCTCAAATAAATTTTGTGATCCCATATTCATGTTGTAATTATTATATTTAATGTAATTATTAAGTTTTAGAAAGTTTCAGCTCCTAAATATTTAGGATAGTTTTATCTTGCTTTTAATATTTGATGCAATTTATTAGTATAATGGCCATGATCTTTGAACCATAAGATCAGGAGGCAGTATTATCTCAATCCTTTCAAGCTATATAATCTTAAATTTTAGTCCAGGAAATAAACAAACACTTCTTTGAATCTCATCTCCTTATGTGTAAAATAATAAATACATCATACATTTTTTGTTCACATTGTCAATGTCTACCTCAATTTCAATTTATTATAATCTCATGCCGATCACCATCAATGATCATCCCTGATGCCTACTTTCAGTTCTAGGCATCTGGGACTTACTGAATTTTGATACTTCTCACTTCTGTCTGCATCTTGAAAATTCTTTCTCATATATGCCAATTTGTTTTCTCTAATTTTATTGAGTCTACCTCATTAATCTCTCTTAAAAATTATGACAATTTTATCTTTTTTTAAATCTATGGCCATACTCATGGTCTTTATTCTATCACAAATATGTGATTATAATGACCTTGTAATGGATCTTTTAGTACCTAGTCTCTACATTTTTTAGTAGAAGAGTTGTCTGATCATCTGATGTATTAGTCTAAAAATCAAAGACAATCTTTATATTAGGAGTCTCCACCCTTAATGGAAAGAATATCAGTGTTCTCCAGAGAAACAGAGCCAATAGGATGCATATATACACGTGTGCGTATATATGTACATATATAATTATATATACATACATATACTACACATATATACATATATAATTATATATGCATACATATACTACACATACATACATATATAATTATTATAATATCATAGTATTCTGATATAAGATATTTGCTTACACAGTTATGAAGGCTGAGAAGTCCCATTATGTGCTGTCTGCAAACTAGAAACCCAGGAGAGTGAATCTGTAATTCTGAGAATTCCAAGGTTGATGATGTAATTCCCAGTTAAAGGCAGGAGTAGCCCTGGCTGGTGTGGCTCAGTGGATTGAGTGCCAGCCTTTGAACCAAAGTGTTGCTGGTTTGATTCCCAGTCAGGGCACATGCCTGAGTTGTGGACCAGGTCCCCATTAGGAGGCACGCTAGAGGCAACCACACATTGATGTTTCTCTCCCTCTCTTTCTCCCTTCCTTCTTTTCTGTCTAAAAATGATATATAAGATCTTTATTTTTTTAAAAAAGCCAGGAGTAAACCAATGAGCTAGCTGAACCAGTCAGGAAGGGGGTGAAAATTCCTTCCTCTCCATTTTTTTATTCATGTCTGAAATGGATAAGATAACACCCCCATCACAGAGGGTAAACCCCTTTACTCAGTCCTACAATTCAAATGATAATAATCTCATCCAGAAACACCTTTACAGACACATACCCAGAATCATGTTGTATCTGGACACTTTATTTCTCAGTCAAAATGACACTTAGAATTAGCTATCACTATCATTTTACCTCCCCATTCAAATGCTTCTGCTGTTTCAAATATGAAGTCGATCATTTTCATTTGAGAGTAAACTGCGAGCCATTTTTTAGAATATCAGGTATGTAAGGACTTCATACTTGAGCTTTGTTTTTTCCTAATGAATTATGAAATTTAAAATTTCAATGTTAAACAGTCACTAATATATATTTTAATGCATAATGAATAATTTGACACACTAGTTTAGATTCTAGAACTTAGATGGACTCTGCAGCGTTTTCATTACCATGGATGTGTGTAAGATAAGGATACGCCAGCTATTTCAGACCATTTCTACTTGTACACAATGAAGAAGAGGCTTTAGGAAGAGGATGAAACAAGATGGAAGGGGGAGGGAAAGGGGAAGAAAGGAAAGGAAAGGAAAGAAGCAAGAGAGGAAGTGACTTGTGGTATATACACAATAAAATATACAGATGAAGTATTGTAGAATTGTATACCTGAAACCTATTAATATTATTAGGCAATGTTACCCCAATACATTCAATAAAAATAAATAAACAAAGCATGTTTCATTTCTCTTAAAAAAGTGTTTTACATAAATTGAGCTCAAGTACATTCCTGATTATCTCTTTGTTACAGTGGATAGTAAAATCTGACTCAATCCTGCCTTGACATTATCAGCATATTAAGAAATTATCGTTAAATGACATTAATTGAATACCATGACATCAAACATTGGTCATGCTTACAGTCATGTTTTGAAACCACACATGTGATTTCAAGTCATATAATAAGCATGCATAGACCTGGAGAGCATTATGCTAAGTGAAATAAGCCAAGTGATAAAGAACAAATACCATACGACTTCACCTATAAGTAGAACCTAATCAACAAAACAAATAAGCAAGCAAAATGTAATCAGAGACATTGAAATAAAGAACAGACAGTAACCATAGCAGAGGGGAGAGGAGCTAATGGGGAAAAAGTAGAGAAGGGTTGTGAAGGAACATGTGTAAAGGACACGTAGACAAAGCCAAAGAGGGTAGGATCGAGAGTGGGTGGTTGGGATGGTTGGGGTGGGGCGGGGGTGAAGGGAAAATGGAGACAACTGTACTTGAACAAAATTTTAAGGAAAAAAGAACAGAGATTGGGAAAAATAGATATATCAAATATATTAAAACAAGAAAAGAAGTAAACATGTGAGAAAAGGAAGGCAACTTAAAATGTTATAGCAAGATGGATTAATTAGTAAAATACTTTGAAGGAGACATTAATTGTCACTATTACACTAATAACACAATATTTATGATATCCTGAAATGTGAAAACTGTTGTGGTGAACCATTTGTCTAAGGTCTATTCCAAAAACATTAAATCAACTTTGCTGAGTTTTCAAAAGCACAAGTATTCCTTGAAGGGTGAATGAAAACAGCTTTCTAAATTAAGATCTTAGATACCATTAGTCCCAATAAAGTTGATAACTTCTTCTGGGAGAATTTAATCAGTTTATTGTGACATGTTACCAGCAACTCAATTCTGTAAAACAATTGTGATTGATTACTGTTGTTCCCTGAAGTGGCCAGAGGAAACCTGAGAAAATCACTTTTACAGCCTACCTTTCAAAGTGCAACTTCAAAACATGATGATCTTCTAGATTTGAACTATATTTTTCTCATGAGCATTCTTAAAAATATCTTTTAAAAAATATTTTATTTATTTACTTTTAGAGAGAGGGGAAAGGAGGGAGAGAGAGAGAAACATCAATGTGTGGTTGCCTCTAGCGTGCCCACTACTGGAAAGGTCCACAACTCAGGCCCGTGTCCTGACAGGGAATCAAACCAACAATGTTTTGGCTTGAAGTTTGGCACTCAATCCACTGAGACACACAAGCCAGGGTCATAAAAATATCTTTTGTTAGCCATTTCTTTGTTTTCTAAACATAAAATATTAATGATGATTTCCATCTATGGTAGAAGTCAGAGCAATTAACTGTAATGACATGTGGTAAGGCCCATTCTCTCAATCCCAGAGCTAGTTAGGTATTGACATTTCCTAACAAGGAAATAGCAGGCAGACTTAAAGGCCAACAGTGGAAAAAGGAGGGTAGAAAGAGGTAGAAGAGGGTAAAGGGGGATAAACAGAGATAGAATCAGACCTGAGTTGGGGTAGTAAACACACAATACAATGTACAGATGATGTATTATAAAATTATACTCCCGAACCTATAAAATTTTATTAGCCAATGTCACCCCAATAAATCCAATTAAAAAAAGACCACTTTCATGTTTATTAAAGTGCTATGGAAATCTAGGGTTTTTCTAAGTTGATAAACAGTGACCAAACTGAGATTAGGATTGGCCGTTTAGAGGTGAGACAAAACTATTCTGAACATAATGCATCTCTTCAAATTGTATTTTAGCCTACCACAATTGTCACTTTTATGTATAAAACATATGAAATATTTCTGCTGCTTCCTATATCACCACATGTAAAAGTATACAGGGTGTGGCAAAAATAGGCTTATAGTTGTGAGTACATGAAACACAAAGTTTATTCTTATGTTACTATTTATTAATTATTGTATTATTTCCATAGAAACAACTGTAAACCTTCTTTTGTCTCATCCTATATATTCTCAGAGACTTTGAAAACAAAAACAAAAACCAACAATAGCAACAACAAAGAAAACAAGGCAGCCTGCCAGAGTGGTATTTATTAATATGTGGAAAAATAAATCACTTTAAAACTTCTTAAAGTCTAATCAGCCACAGCATTTAGGTATCTCGTGTAGATAGGACACTTTATCCTACATTTCCACTGGGATTGAAGGGTTGTATGGGATCATTTTGGATAGGATGTCTATAATGATAACCTTCAAAGACCTATAGCCAAAGAAGTAGCTTTGGCTATACTTTCTACATATTGTACCATTTCAAAAGTCAGACATTGTGTAGATTAATTTTATAATACTAACAGTTATAAATTGGCAAGCAAACTTTTCACTGTAATCTACCTCACTTTATTTTTTAAAATGTTAGACAATATGGCATAATTCTTCCATCATTATCCACAAAAGATGAAAACACAGAATTTCAGAAAAAAATCATTGTTCTCCATGTTAGAGTATTAATTGATTAACTTTGAAAATATTGTTTCCAAAATTTTGACTAGATCACCTTTAGACAAATTAGGTAAACACATTCTTGCATGGTATAAGTATGACTGACATAAGCTTTTTTTCCCCCTTGAATGTCTTTTTTCTCTATTTGCCTTGCCTAGAGTTTCCCATTAAATGATAAATTTCCTAGAATCAAAGTAAATATCTAATACCCATATTATTTATTAAAACTTTCCATTAATTTATCAGATTATCCACATTATCTTTATGATCTCTGTTGATCTTATAGAGATGTTGGAAAAAGGTAAGATGTGAATGAAGAAAAGGTATGGAGCCAGATGGACAGCCAGTGAGAAGAACTTGGAGAACAATGCAAGGAGAGACTGAGGTCTGAGGGGAAAGATGAAAAAGCAGACAACTAGGCAGGCACAAGCACACGTTTGGAAGAGCAGATATTAGACACAATTTTCCCTCAGAGCTCTGCTGAGCCATATTTAATAGAATCACTAATTTTTGAGAGAGTGCTCAAGCAAAGAAATTTGATGATGTCTTGATCATTTAAGCTTTGCAGCATCTATTTTTTGTTACTAAATCCACTGAAGTTAATATGTGAAGAAGATAGTATTACCTAAATATAAAAATTAAGCTCTGACAGCTATTTCATTATGAAGTGCATTTGACAATTAATGTCATATATTAGATTAATTACAAATTATTTAAATAATACTGTTTTGAATTTAAGCAAAATCACTTATTGTTATACTTCGTAGTACTTCAAAAAGTTACTAAATGCCTAGTTAATTTTTTCCCCTTTTGGATATTTTCAACAGCAAAACATGCAAAAAAAAAAAAAACCCATTTTGACTTTGTTGGCTGTCAATGTTTACTTTTCTGTTTTCTAATGCTTTTTATGAATGCTAAAAGCATAACAAATATTAAAATTATATTCAAAATTGAGATCAGTGGGTATTAAATTTATATTATAAAACCTAATGAAAATCCAAACATATCTCTTCCTAGTATACATATCTTTTGAAACATTGGTGTGATCCATAAATATTTCAAAAACATAAATTCTCAAGAGAAGTAATAGGTTATCAAAGGGGTTTATTTGGGAGACAAACTTAAAATTTCCTTCCAAATAAATTTATACAAGAGGCAATATTTGTTTCAAAACTTTAGCCATGCACAAAAATCTAATGAGTTCTAGCCAGTTATTGTCCTGGTAAGATTCAAAATTCTAAGAATTTATTTAGTTACAGCTTCAAGTTACGCAGAATATATTTTCCATTTTAGTTGAAATTCTGATTTATCTGTGTTTTATTCGCCTGTTTTCAGTGTAAATTAAAGTTTGAATTCAGGAGCCTGAATTAGTGTGCAAAGCTAGTTTCTACATTCCTTTTTCAAGAGTCCCTAAATGTATGACAAATTATATAAGATATAAGCTAATATGTCTCAGAACATGTTAATTACATTTCATTAATTCAGAGTCACAATGCATTTGAATTTGTCTAAATATACAAAAAGCTGATAACTTAGGTGGTTTTATGCATTATTAAATTCAACAAAAAATTCAACATAAAATTAGTCACCTATAGCTGACTAGTTCTCTAACTTTTCACTATTAATGTACACGTAAGGTACTAAGATGTTTAGAGATATAACTTTGCTAGATTATGTATTGAAAGCAAATTATACTTTATTAAAGAAAATGTAAACCTAAAGGGGCTTCCGACTCACAGAATAAAAGATTTCTTGACACTCTGGAAACGTGTCCATATAATTCTCAAACTAGGTAAAATACCTTTGGTCCTTCTCCCCTCCTCTTGTCTGGAACTTAGACATGACAGCTAGACTTTCATAAGGATGTTGGACCATCAAGGGTGAAGGTATCAACTGAAAAATGATAGAATCGACATAGCTGGAGCTTGGGTTACTGATGTAATGAAATGTTTACAGACCTGAAGAGTCTGTCTGCAGACTACTTTATTTGTGACAGAAATAAATTTCTATGCTTTTGAAGTCACAATATATTTTTTCTATATGCAACTAAACTTATTTTTACATAATTCTGATATTTAGTTCTGTTTGACCTTAATTTCTACTTGCTTTTCCTATTGATTGAAAGTTCCATCACCATATTAGTAATTCTTTTTTTAAATATATTTTATTGGCCCTGGCTGGCGTAGCTCAGTGGATTGAGCGCAGGCTGCGAACCAAAGGGTCGTAGATTCGATTCCCAGTCAGGGCACATGCCTGGGTTGCAGGCCAGGCCCCTAGTGGGGGCCACGTGAGAGGCAACCACACATCGATGTTTCTTTCTCTCTTTCTCCCTCCCTTCCCCTCTCTAAAATAAATAAATAAAATCTTTAAAATATATATATATATTTTATTGATTATGCTATTACAGTTGTCCCATTTCTCCCCCATCATTCCCCTCCACCCTGCACACCTTCTCCCACCCACATTCCCCCCTTTAGTTCATGTCCATGTGTCATAAGTTCTTTAGCTTCTACATTTCCCACAGTATTTTTGCCCTCCCCGTCTATTTTCTACCCACCATCTATGCGACTTATTCTCTGTACCTTTTCCCCCTCTCTCCTCCTCCCATGCCCCTGTTGCTAACCCTCCATATGATCTCCATTTCTGTGGTTCTGTTCCTGTTCTAGCTGTTTGCTTAGTTTGCTTTTGTTTTAGGTGTGGTTGTTAATAGCTGTGAGTTTGCTGTCTTTTTACTGTCCTATTTTTTATCTTCTTTTTCTTAGATAAGTCCCTTTAACATTTCATATAATAAGGGCTTGGTGATGATGAACTCCTTGACCTTGAACTTATCTGAGAAGCACTTTATCTGTCCTTCCATTCTAAATGACAGCTTTGCTGGATAGAGCAATTTTGGATGTAGGTCCCTGCTTTTCAAGATTTCAAATATTTCTTTCCAGCCCCTTCTTGCCTGGAAGGTCTCTTTGGGGAAATCAGCTGACAGTCTGATGGGAACTCCTTTGTAGGTGACTATGCCCTTATCCCTTGCTGCTTCTAGAATTCTCTCCTTCATTTTCATCTTGGCTAATGGAATTATGATGTGCCTTGGTGTGCTCCTCCTTGGGTCCAAGTTCTTTGGGACTCTCTGAGCTTCCTGGACGTCCTGGTAGTCTATTTCCTTTGCCAGATTGGGGAAATTCTCTTTGATTATTTGTTCAAAGAAGTTTTCCACTTGTTGCTCTTCTTCTTCCCCTTCTGGTACCCCTATAATTCAAATGTTGGGATGTTTAAGGATGTCCTGGAGGTTCCTAAGCCTCTCCTCATTTTTTTGAATTCTTGTTTCTTCCTCGTTTTCTGTTTGGTTGTTAGTTTCTTCCTTCTGGTCCACTCCATTGATTTGAGTCCCAGTTTTCCTTCCATCTCTATCAGTTCCCCATGCATCTTCCTTCATTTCACGTATTGTAGCCTGCATTTTTTCATCTAATTTGTGAGCAAAATCAACCAATTCCGTGATCATTTTGATGACCAGTGCTTTGAACTGTGCATCTGATAGGCTGGCTATCTCTTCACGGCTTAGAGGAATTGGCTCTCGGACTTTGTTTTGTTTTCCGGTTTGAGCCATTTTTGGTGTTTTTTTGTTTGTTTGTTTGTTTGTTTTCTTTTGGTTTTAGTCTGGTTGCCACTATTACATGGTTAGGAGTGGAGCCTTAAGTGTTCCTCAGGGTGGGGCAGCCCAGTCTCTGGGTGGTGACAATATAGGTGGGGGCGGGGTCCGAGAGGGAACAATGGCGCCTGCTCCGCTCTCTCCTGGATTCAGTCCCTTCCGCCACTTCCCCTTTGCCTGGACCATCTGCGCACGCAAATGTGGGACCACCTGGTCAGCCAGCCACCTTGTGCGGCCTCACTAGGTCTGCACAGTTGCCCGCCTGTGTCCGGGGTTCACCACCTGCCACCTGTGGGCCCGGGGACCGCCAGCCACCACCTGTACACCTGGGAACTGCCAGCCACTGCTGCTTGCGTTCCCGGGTCCGCACCTCCACTTTTTCCTGCCACGACTCCTCCCCTCTTACCGGTCTGGATGAATGGTTGTTGGACTTCCATACAGTTCAATTTTTTATAAGTTCTGGCTGTTTTCTTGTTTCTAAATATTTGTTTTCCTTAATTTTGGTTGTGAGAGGAGGCACAGTGTGTCTGCCTATGCCTCCATCTTGGCTGAAAGTCTCCCATATTAGTAATTCTTGACAACAAATATTGTTATTGTGTTAGCAAAAACATTTCCCAGATTTCCCTCATTTTCAAAAATCAAACCAATGACTCTTTTACTCTATTGCCTATTTGCTTGAGAATGAAAGAGAAATGTTACCAAGATCCAAAACTGAGCCAGGTATGGAAATGGAGAATGTGTGAATGAGAGGATGGATTTTGAGGGGCAGCTATAATTTAGCAGAAATATACACATGCTGTAATTGCCATGGTGAAGAGACATATGTCACCTAACAGCAGACTATTAGCTTGTGACTTTCCTTCTTAGCCTCACCTAAATTTTGGCAGCTGAACTAAGCTAACAATGAGAGAGTGTTACCAAGTAGCCAGGGGCCCATTCATGTGGTGCTTTGGTGAATGACTTAACAATTAATGCTGGAAGGAGCAGGCCTTTATTTACAACATCCCAACCTTGGGATGGCTCAGAGCACCTAAGTTCAGAGCCGTCCTTTCCCACAAGACCCAGCACTTCTCATGCTCCCCACCAGGCTACCAGCCAAAAACATCCCCAAAAGTTTCTCATGCCCTTATCTGTGCAATAACTGGAGTACATTGCCATCAGCCTCTGTATAATAGTCTAGAAAAACATGCGCCATATTATTCTGGATCATGGTTAGAAGTCCAGGTAAAATCAAGGTACAGCAGATCCGGATCAGTCAGCTAGAGCAGGATCACAGCAGCAGCATCTCCTTTCTTACTAGTCCAGACCTTGTGGGCTCCTTCCTCAGTACAAACAACAGGGTTGCTTGTTTACTTCTCCCTCACTGCTCTCTTTCAAACCACATGGGAAAAAAACCCTTACTACAGACAGCATGTTTCTTTCCTCGCCACTACTTTCCTCGCCACCAGTGCCCTGCATGGTGAAGAGCGCTTCTCCTTCTCAAGCTTCATGGTCAAGTGCCAGAATGGCTGCTGCACTTGGTTGAAATCCCAGCATTTCCTCTGTAACCCCATTTCCAACTCCTCCCACAAAGGGCCGTATCTACCAGTCTGCTGGTATCTTCTGCCTTTCTCCAGCTATCAGTGGTAGTCTGGGCAGGCATGACCCCATGATGTGGATCAAACCACCTTCTTGCTTCTTGCACAGGGGCAGCAACTGGAGCACTTCCTCCAGGCTACATCATGAGCCAAAGTCACACCCATCTCCCTGACCCCATGAGTGGCAAAGCTATTCAACAGAACTATGAAGCTGGCCAAGCTGTCATAGTTAAGCAAAATATCTCAATTACTGTGCTCCACCTTCTCAGATTTGCTAAGTCATGTTAGTGGGGTGTTCGTTTTTCCAGGGACTTCTAAGCCTACACCCCATTCTGAATCCCATTCCATACCCATTACAAAAGCAACGAAAGGGAAACCATTTGCAAAGCCCCAAGGGGTCAAATCAACAACTTTGTTGCTAGTAGTCTTGTATCAAATATATTTGGGTTTAAATTACCATATCATCTTTATTTTAATATGTATGGATTTGGAAATTTACTTTTTTTTTTTTACAAGCAGATAAAGGGACAAATAATTCTCATGATTTACAGTGTTGGGAATAGGTAATGCTCTCAGACTGGTGCCTAGACAGTGGTAAGGAATAAAGAAACACAAGTTTTTATGAAGATCCTGCTGTGGTCCCTAAATAAAGATACTGTATGTTTAATTCATAAACTACTAGAACATGTTCAGTGAGAATGATGATTTCTCATGTTCTTATTTTTGGAGAAAGTCTCTACCTCTGCGTTTTGTAGGTTAAAATGTTGTCAAAGTTATTCTATTACAAGGGATCATTTTTATAAAGCATTAACCTAGACATAAATGATGGATATGGGGATTTGTGTGGTTGGGAGCCAATTTCAGCTTTCTCTGAGGTATAGAAAATGTATTAATTATTCTTTCCTATTCTATACACATTTTAAGAAATTATTCCAACATAGCTAGAAAATGACACTCAGAATGAGCAAAACTCTTTCTTGACCTGTTTCATGGTGTGTTCTAATTCACATACAAAGGTACAATTTATCTCATAGTATTCTCCTTTATAAAGCAGAAATGTTATGCAAATCAATGACTGAGATTTTAATTGAGCTACTCATTTATGTGACTGTGACTATAGAGCCTGCTCATTGTGCTTTGGTCCAGGAGTATATAATTTCTACATGATGGTACAGAGTCAGGGATAAATTACCTAGGTAAAGTCAAAAAAGATTTTAGTGAATTATGGAACTTGACATTGTGCTTTGTGGAAGAATAAGGAAATGAGTGGGAATAAGTGAGGTGGGGGGTTATATATTTAAAATAGAGGGTGGAAGACCTGGCTGGTGTAGCTCAGTGGATTGAGCTCGGGCTGTGAACCAAAGGGTCACCAGTTCGATTCCCAGTCAGGGCACATGCCTTGGTTGCAGACCAGGTCCCCAGTGGGGCCATGTGAGAGGCAACCACATATTGATGTTTCTCTCCCTCTCTTTCTCCCTCTCTTCCCCTCTCTCTAAATAAATAAATAAAATCTTAAAAAAATAAAATAAAATAGAGGGTGGAATTAGTACCATGGAAAAAAGATAATAGAAGAGGATAAAAATGAAAGAACTGTGGCTTAAAATTAAAAACAAAATGAAGAGAGAGATGGAGGCATCCCTATCTCTGAAATTGACATAAAAGGAACAGAAGAGCTATGTATCAAGATGATTAGGTGATTTGAGTGTAACATATTTGTGAATTATAGACTCTGGTCTGTTATTATCCTTTGTGGAAAAACCAAGTGAAAACATTATTGAAGGTTAGGTTAATGTATAGCTTCATGTTAGTCTCTAAACTTCTTCACATCTACTAATGATAATAGGAAGAGATGAACAAGGCACTAAATGGTTTTCTTAGCCCTGTTGATGGCTGTTGAGATGGGAATTCAATATACGTTGAGGGAAAATCAGTTGCTCAGGTGATTTTCTTATTGTACTTGAGAATTGTTTTGCTGAAGAGAAGAAATATGATTATAGACTCAAGTTTATTCAAGGTTGAGAATTATAGAAAGAGATAATATGGACATCGACATATTGAGAAATTTAAAAGAAATAATGTAAAATTCAAATAAACAACTATAGTGGGAAGGTCCAAGGGAAAAAAAAAAAAAAAAAAACTGTGGAGGATTGGGTGAGGTGATACATTAGCCAAGTAAAATATGGGGAGGGGTATTATGAGATTTAAGGAACTATATTCAGACTGTTGAGAGTGAATAAAGTAAATAGATAAGTTCTGGTCAGATATTGCTGTTTAAGAATTCATGTCTATGGATATTCATAGTACAACAATATCTGGGGTATTAACAAGTTAGAGGAGTAATAAAGATTATTGGAGTTCGGAAATATAATAAACTAAAAGATGGAGTTATTTTGGCTTAAATTTAAATAATCTAAGATTTATTCAACACATTTTTTTACTCAGAATTTATATGTACATACTAAGAACTATTTAAAAACTGGGACACAACGTTGACAAAAACAAGACTTAGTGAGACATGGAACTTAGTGAAGTGATTAGCCACAAAACAAGTAAACAAGTAATATATTAGTATATTATATTAGTAAATATATCAGGAGAAGAACATAGGAGACATATAGGACATACACAAAGTTATTTTTTAATATCCAGGGAAAGCATTTCTGTAAAGGTAACATTTAGTTATGGACTAAACAAAGTTAAAAATAATGAAATGTATGACTATTTGGAGCAAGATCATTCATGATAGAGGCTATAGCAAATATAAAGCAAACATTAAGGGGTAGGAATGTTTAGTGTTTTAGAGAAACAGACAAGAACTTGATGAGGCCAGAACATAATGACTGGTCCAGCACTGAGGACTGGCAAGAATAATAACTTCTGCTCAGCTTAGAATACACCAATTTAAGTCCTACACAGGCCACAGTAATGCACAGGAGGTACATATTAGAGCAGCTGGGCACACTTCCTGATACTGTATTTTTTCTTTACAGACACATGCTTACTAAAGTTTTAGGTTTCAGTGATCTATACAGATAGAAGGATCTCCCAGATCAGAAGAGTCCATAACTTTGGCTTCACTGTTTTTTATGCAAGCTTAAAATAGGCAGGTAAAGGAAGGTGAGGGGGTGAGCCACATCGATTAGCTCAAAAAGGCTAGTTCTAAAGTTCACATTCTAGGATACAAATTTCTTGCCATACCACATTTATTTAACACAGTTAATTTTCAATTTTATTTCCTGTTACATCATTGGGCCTACTCACCATTTTAGTGCAGCAGACATAGCTACTAAGAAGTGGTTAGAAATTAGTTTAGGTAGATAGACTATCTCAATCATAATAAACCTTTTAGAACACAGTAAGAGCTTTTATTATAAACGTGAAGGTAAACCATTGAAGTGTTGAGAACAGGGGCTGAGACTAAAATTTATGATATAAGTAGACAGGGTAAGGAAGAGGTAGCAGGATGTAGAGAAATTGAGTAAGAGAGTATTATAAAACTTTATGTAAGAAGGGATTTTTGACTTAGGTAATTGAAGTAAAAAATTGAGATGGGATAAAATTTTTATAATAATTTTAAATTTAAAGAAGAATAGAATATACAAAACATGTTCATCAGTGGTATGTGGAGGAATAGAGACACATAGAATGTGTGTCAAACATAATCTGACACACATTAAACAAGAAAGGCAATTTTTAAAAAAATCTTGGAAAATAAAAATACATGGTAGTTATTAAAATGTAAACATCAGGCTGGGAATGGATAATAAATCACTGAACATAAGGAAATATATGTCTTAAAAGAAAAGTGATTTAAAAAACTTGTAAAACTTAGAAAACTACGGTTTAAATAAAATTTGAAACTTAGATTTGATGCAGTCGAATAATGAATAATTTAGAAGATTGTACTGAGAAATTCACCTAGATTACAGCATAAATAGGGAAAAAAAGATTAACACAAATGTGAAAAAGAGACATAAAATGGCTTGAGGGGTCAATATAGATCAAGGAACTATTTAAGAAGGGGAAAATAGATGGGTTATTATCAGAAAATATTAATAGAAATAATGGATGATTCATTTCCAGAAGTAAAGGTAGACATAAATTGTTAGATTAATAGTTAATTTCAAGGAGCAAATATAAAAATAAAAATATAATTCTAAACTGTATGAACAGAAAATACTAAACATATTAAGGATAAAAATATTTAACTTTAAAAGCTAACATAGCTCTGGCTGTGTGGCTCATTGGATTGAGTGCTGGCCTGAGAGCGAAAGGGTTGCCACCCAGTCAGGGCACATGCCTTGGTTGTGGGCCAGGTCCTCAGTAGGGGGCACATGAGAGGCAACCACACATTGATGTTTCTGTCCCTCTCTTTCTCCCTCCCTTCCCCTCTCTCTAAAAATAAGTAAATAAAATATTTTTTAAAAAAGCTAACATAAAGGTAGATAATCTCCAAAGGAATAATGATTTGATAGACAGCCAACTTTTTAAGAACTCCTATAGATAGTAAGAAAAAAATGGAGAAATGCTTTCAAAGTGTTGGGGAAAAGCAAACAACTGAAATAGAACTGCATGTACAGGTGAAATTTAGTCAGACTAATGAATGTCAGGATGTGATAGATAGGATGGCCAGAGAGTTTAAATACCTAAACCAGAGAAGGCCTCTCCACTTAAGTCAAGTGGCTTTATTGAAAATATACTTCTTATTAGCAACAACAGATGATAGATAACAATGGCAATTTATGATCAAAGTGGTGAGTAAAATAAAAATTTGGGCTAGGACTGGGAATATCTGTTCTAGGATCAATTATCCCATCTAAAACTAATGCTAAGTATTGTTTAAGATAAAGAACTTTAAACAGGAAAGAGCCTCATGAGAACAATGATTGTTGGAGTGCATATTTTCATCACAGAACAATATTAATATCTTTTAAGAAACCAAATTAATTATTTTAAAAATTAAAACAAATGAGTGATTGGTACAGTTAGATAAAAACTAAGATCATGCAATGAAAGAAACATGTTTGCATTACCCAATGTACTATACTACTAGTCCTGAGACTCTAAAAGTCTATGGCTATACCATTGCAAATCTACAAATGGGACAAATTTTAAAAGTTCCAATGGCAAATTTTAAAATATACTATAATAAAATTAATTAAAAGAAGTACTTTACATACACATTAGAGAGGGAAGCAGTGAGAATCACTTAAGTTTTTCTTCTGTACAACCTGGGAAGTAATTTAGTACAAGTAAATTTAGTGTAGTAAACATTTTTTGCATTAATTTATGCAGACATACTTGTTGAGTTCACACTTGGTGTCTAAGTCTATGTTTAGGTTATTTAGATACAATATTATATAAACAAACAGATAATATTTTCTTATGGTCTCTGTATTCTAAACAATAGTAGAGAGGGAGAAAGAGAATAAATAAGTAAAATATAGTATAGATTAAATTACAGTGAATGCTGCATAAAAAATATTGAAACAGGAAAGTGGAATGAAGAGTATTAAGAATGGGAAAACACAATTTAGATGGAATGGTTAGAAAGGCTTCCCTAAGAATGTGACAGAAAATAAAACATAAGAATGAAAGCCATGACGCTGTCCTACATTTTTATTATTCCAACTTTAAGTTCCATGAAATTCCACAGTTTGTTTCCCTTTTGTGCCACAGCCACATCTTCAGAGCATGTTAATTTTTTTCACTTTGGAAATTTTACCTACAATTCCTTACTTACAAATTTGTTAAAATTATATTACCAGCTATATATAATTTTATATTTTGCCATGTAATGTTGTTATATGGATTTAATAAATATAGTCAACTCTTTTTAAGTACATTTTAAATCTTACTTATGCTTAAAGACCCAGTAAAAACTCTTTCATTTGTTGTTCTGAGAAGAAATTGTTTGTCTTTGATGATTGCTAATTATTTAACATCCTGATACCTGCATGAGATTGAACACTGTATCCTTCAGTTATCTTGATATCCAACACAGTATAGTCAAGTTTTGTTTAATATTAAGAACCAAAACCATTTAAAGAACAGAATCAGCCAGGGTAAGGAAAAAAATAACAAAATCTCAAGAGGGTAGCTGTATGGAGAGTGTCCTTAGAAGGCATGAAGTAGTGTTGTTAAATGTATGCAGCCAATCCATACAGCCCTGGCAGGGAGGCCACAGAGAAAATAAACACCTGACTTCTCTCTCATCCTCCTATTTCTCACTGGTGCATTTGATAGATTTTAGTAGAATCAGGAACAAGAGGACAAAAGCCTGCTTATGCAATTCATTTAAATCAGCTTCCCTGGGCTCAAATCAGGGTTGACAAGCATGGAAAACAGATCCAGAAACAGAAGATATACAGCACATATGAAACCATGGGGATACTTAATATTCATGAGTTCAACTAATATTGTTGAAGTATTATTTGGATATGTGCAGCAAAATACATAAAGCCACAAAATTTGATTGTGGATCTCCTGTCAACATTATAAACCATGGTGAAAGGTATGATTTATTATTACTACATATTTTGCATCTATAATTTAAAAAATTCCTCAACAGTTTTATCTTAGTTCTGGTAATGCTCTATTTAACAGAGTTTACTTTTAAAGGTTAAAAATTGAAAATAAAATATAATTGTACATATGCAAGTTCATCCCTAAAATTGTCATTACGGTGCCTTTAACGATCTTCTGACACAAGAAATTTACCGGTATGGTTTTTGTTCTAACAGTGTAAACTGCAATAGATATATAGAGAACTCACAAAAGAAAATTTTATTGGTAGAAACATCACCAACTTTCATTAAAAGGAATATAAAAAGTATCGAATAAAAAAGTAGACATTTAGATCGATGAACTCCTATGAGTGGAAAACAGGCTGAAAAATTATTGAGCAGCAAACAGAAAATTTCTTCTGGGAAGGAAAGGGGAACACAGAGAGTAGAGCCAAGGGTCACGGAGATTCATTCTCATGCAATAAGACTGAGTCTTAACAAAGAAAAAAAAAAAAAAAACTGGTGCTGAACTTGATTTCAGATTTGCAATGGGCCTTCGTTCCTATCTTCCCTTTTAAAGCCTATCCTCCCATTGTATATCGAGAAGGGAGAGTGAAGCAGATGATTCACAGCCCTGCAAATCAACACGGTACAGGAGGAATGCACCAAAGAGCTGCTTTCAGAAGTGGACTTTATTTAGATGAAGAGATCCTAGATCTGGAGTTTGTGCCTGATGCCATAATATAAGGAAACTTTGTGCAAGGTTTTGTCAAGTAGGGAAGAGTATGTTTTAGACTACAGGAAACTGACACAGAACTGTGGCAGACAGTATTTTCCAAAAGAAAGTGCTGAAACATTTCTGTTCCACGTATTTTTCTAGAACCTGTCACTCCTCCATCAACATGAGGATTCTATTTCCTCTGCACTTGAAATTTAGCAATCCTTTTGAATGCATTGACCATCACTACCGATTACATCACTACCGATGCTGACCAACTTCTGATACCAGGTCATGAAAGCTGTTATGATGTCTGCCTGAATCACTCACTTGGGATGCTTGTAAGCCAACCTCTGTGTTGTAAGGAAACCCAATACTGTGTGAAGGTATTGTTTCCAGTGGCTCCAGCTACAGACCACGATGGCAACAACATCAACTTCAAAGCATATAAGTGAGCAAATCTTTATAAGACTCTGCACTCCAGACTTTGAAGGGCACCAAACTACACTGAATGAAGCAGAGACTAGCTGTTCCTGCTGAGCACTGCCCAAAGTACATATTGGTGAACAAAATAAATGTTGCTTTAAGCCATTAAGTTGGGAGATTGCCTATTAGTAATAGATAAACAGAATGATTTATTTATTGAAATAATAAATGTCGGTAGTTATTACTAAAAGGTAGAATCAGCATTTTTTAGTACTCTCTGATCCCCAAACTAGTATTTTTAATCTCTATATTATAACAATATCACTTTTTCTTAGTATTGTCAACAAGCTCCATTAAGTTCCAATGTGCTCAGGTACTACATAAAGATAACCAAGGCTATTTATCTAGATGCTACTGTTTCCTGGGGCAGGAGGCAGAAATAAACATATAAACAATAGCAAGGTAAACAATAAAACAATATTCAAATTACCATAATTTTAGCGATCAATAGTAATAATTAAAAGAAATGAAAAAAGGGCAAATATGCCACTGTTACTGTGAAGACAGTAAATGGATTTTGAGTGTAATGATGGCAGGAGCTCTACATTGTTAAATGAAGGTGTTCAAAGTCAAGCACAATGCCTCACACACAACAGGCCTCTGTAAATGAATTCTTGGATTTCAAGGTACCACAAATGAGCAATAGGCCCAACACTTGAGTGCAGAAAACTTTTCCTGAAAGGGAATCTCATTTGAACCTCTCATTTCATAAAGAACACTGATGTGCATAAGATAAAGTGAATTACCTAAGTTTGGGCCCATGTTCAGTTTAGTTCAGGCACATGTTTAGAAAAAATGTCTCATCTCTCAGCCCACTTGTTATTTCCCTTTCAGGTTTCTTCCATCCTCAGCAAGCTGGAGTTGACAGTCTGATTACCTGTACTACATTTCCTTCCTGGCTTCTTTCAATTAGTTTAAGAGAAAATAGTTGCTATTTGCTTTCTCAACAAAATTATTTGATAAGGTTTGAAATTTTAAATGTATTGTATTAGCCTTACAATTACAAATTCTAGCAATCAGCAGAAGACCCCTAATGTTATATGTGTTTTTAAGTGTATTTTATTGATTATACTATTATAATTGTCCCAATTATTTTCTCCTTTATTCCCCTCTGCCCCACACTCTTCCTCCCACCAACATTCCATCCCCCCACCTTAGTTCATGTCCATGAGTCATACATATAAGATCTTTGGCTTCTCCATTTCCCATTCTATTCTTAACCTCCCATCTATTTTATACCTACCATTTATACTTCTTATTCCCTCTACCTTTTTCCCCATTCTCCATCTTCTGGCTCCCAGCTGATAACCCTCCATATGATCTCCATTTCTGTGATTCTGGTCCGGTTCTAGTTGTTTGCTTAGTTTGTTTTTTTTTACTATTTTTTTCCTGCTTTTAGAATTCTCTCAATTCTAGTCTCCCTTCCACATTTAACAATTGTTTGTGCATTCCATAGACCTGTGATGCCTAAATGCTCCTGGGAACCCACATTGCTGATTGCTTTTTTACTGCATTAATAAAGCTTCTGTGTTTTCTGGTCAAATGCTGAATTGATTTTTCATTCTGCTTGGTATGAATAAAACACAGTCAGTTCCTTCCGGTCATTAGTGATATTTGTCCATTCTCTGCTACACTCTTTCTCTGTGGTTTCTCTTGTCCTCAGATACAAATTCCTGCTTATCTAATTCACAAAATTTTCCAGATTAGTTGAGGATGATACTAGTTAAAATGTTTTCTTTTTACTACTGTAGCTGTGTTATATTTAAACCATCTGCAAAATTTAAATTGCCTTTTTCAAAAAATGAGGCATGGTTTTAAGTTTTTAAGAATTTTTTTCACCAATTAATGCCTCATGTGAATATCGTATAATATTTCTTTACAGCCTGTGATGATAAAATAAAGACAGTTTATCCCAAGCATTTGCTCAAGACTATAAGTACTTGTTTGTTTTTGCTCCAAGCTTTCTCCCCACTCAGATCAACATCTTTTTTTTTCCTTCTCACTCTGAGTAATGATAGACTTGTTGCCTGGTGAAAGCTGGACAAGTGGAAATTTACTCTATTGCTTTTAGGTAACTACCATATCAGTGCCTGATTACTTTTCCCATTGCCTTATATTTCAAGCTTTCATCCTTTCATTTGTTTTATACTTCTTTATTTTTTGGTGGCTTTTCTTTTCTAACTCAAGATTCATCTCAAAAGATTGACCCACATCAGGGTGGGTGAAAAAGGTGAAGAGATTAAACAAAAGGAGAGAGAGAAAAAAAGGAACAAGCCAGAAGTTGGGGAGCTGAAATATCCTAGACAAAATAATTTCTACCTTATTTTGAAAAGTAACAACCACGTGAGGGATTGTTCAGGATGTGTTATCTTTGCAGTAAAGGTATTTGTTGGAAAAGATTTGTTTTCCATTGGTAAGTCGTTTTTAGGGGTTTGTTTTTTTGGGGGGGTGTTATTTTTTAATTGAGGACATATTTCCTATCTACATAGAGTGACTGAAACCTACAATCTTAGTGTCATAAACACTAGATTGAAGTCCTTAAATTCAATTTACTAGTATTTCACAAAACATGTTCAGATGACTAGTAGCCCGTGGGATACCAATTAATATTAGTTATTTTAAAAGTGAGATCTACTATTTACATGTTTGGAAAATGCTGGATTAAAATGAACAGGGTTTTCTTTCCCTGTAAATTTCTGAGAAGCTGCCAGTGCTTACAGGGTCTCTCTAAGACCCTACTTCAAGTTAACGTTCACAAAAATTATTTGACATCACAAAACATTGTTAATAGACCATATCATGAGATCAGTATTTTGTGGAATTCATATCAGAGGAATATACAACTACTTATGTCAAATGAAATTTATACTGATAATTCTCAAAAAGCATTAATGTTTTATTTTTGTTTAGTCAGAGTGAAGATATAAAGTAGACCCTGAGGTGACATTTGATATCTTAGTTAACTCAATATTTCTCTGTATCTATTTTTTTTTCTTTTTTTTTTTCTTCTTCTTTTTTTTTTCTTCACTGTGTCCCAGGGCAGCTGCATCACCAGTGACAGGTCAAGGCAGTCCCAGTACTCTGGAATGTTTCTGTGGCAGACGAAAAAAGCACCTGCCTGGGACTGCAGCGAGGTGCAGAGTGAGTCTGCATGTATCTATCTTTTTCAATAAGGCTTGTAAAAATATAATTGTTCCATATAAAAATAACACTTCAAGTTATAGTCTTGATATCTTAGTCACATTTACCAAACATTTCCCATTGCTTATGAACTAAGTAGCTTTATTTTTCCCTGCTTTTCTCTGAAAGATTAATTGTTGGCCACCTACAATGTGCTTAGACTCTTACCAGTGTCTTTTATTGAACTTTGGCCTTCTGGTTGGTCAAAATTTCTTATAGTACCATCACTGTAAGTCTGGCCCAGCTAATTAGAAAACCCTTGGAGAAGTCTGTAATCCAGAGTAACAGTAGTCATTGAATTTAGGCACCCATGCTGCTCCCTCTCTGTCCACAGATGATTTCTTTACCTACTGACAATAGGTAACAGGGTGCAGCCCAGAGGGGGGCCTGAAATAGGGGTTTGGAATGGGGTCCAAAACTCAAGGTGTCCAGGAAATATTAGAAAGATATATAGGATGTCCTCCCCCCCTACCCCATAGGTGTGAGTTGGGGGAAGGGACACATGGAGCAGGAATATGCAGAGCCATTTTGTACAACCACAGCTTTGCAGCTAACCTCGGGCATGGTCATTTAACATATCCATAACCTTTAACTGGTTTCATAGATATGTTAAATAACTGTGGCCATGCTTTGAGCCAGGGGGATGAAAGTGACTTCCACTCAAGATGTAACTGGGGGGCAGGTCCCCCTAGTTACAGCACCTGCGTGAGAGCGTGGACAAGATTGGCTCCATGGCATGGGGCCACACCTGCCCAGACTTACAATGGCAGCCCAGTAAACTTGGAATAATACAGGAATGCTGGCAGGTGTAACTGATTGTAGGAGGAGTTGGAAATGGGGGTACAGAGGAAAGTTGGCAGGGGATTTAAACCCAGACTCGGCAGCCATGCCAAGGGAGAACCATGTGGCTTTGGGGTGCTCCCTTTTGCCATGTGATTTAGGAAGCAGAAGATACTTTGCCTGGAAGAACAGGGGTGAAAGGACTCTTGCTGGTGGGCAATGAGAAGGTGCCACATGGCTTTGGATTAGCTAGAGATCCTGGCTGCAACAGAGCTGATGGTGCTGGGAGCCAGAATCATGGACTTCTGCTTCTTTTCCTGAGACATGGTACCCCAGATTAGGGCAGAGGGTTGCATCTGTGGGTATCCTAGAGGACTTTAATATTTTAATGAAGACATTAGGTCACTACTCTTGTAACCGGAAAAGACACTGGCATTCGGGCTGCCTGTCACTACCAAATCCAATAAGCAATGACAGTGATTGAATCTTTTATGAGCGCTTCATTCAGATGGCTGGAGATCTGAGAAGATAGTGGGTTTGTACCCTAACAAACCATCTTCCCTTCTCTTTCTTGGCCAGAATTTTTGTAAGGGAGGTGGGGGAAGACAAACAAAGTGGGTGAGGGCTTTGAAATTCAGGGAAGATTAGGTGAGTGAAGCTGCCGCATTTGCTTTGCATTTGTTTTCTGTGCAGTGCTGTCCCCAAGGGGAGGGAGAAGGTCTGTCTCCTTGTTGATACAAAGGCCCAGATGCCTCCAACTTGTCCCCA
This sequence comes from Glossophaga mutica, assembly GCA_039655065.1. NCBI lineage: Eukaryota > Metazoa > Chordata > Mammalia > Chiroptera > Phyllostomidae > Glossophaga > Glossophaga mutica. The sequence goes on from CM077310.1 coordinate 93,132,783, forward strand.
GAAGGTAATCTCTAGCCATCGCCCCAGGAGGCCTGGAGCCAGGATGGGCCTAATCTGCAGTTTCTGAAGCTTTAACATACACGTTACTTGCTAGGCTTAATAACTTTTTCCTTAAGCTAAAATTTCCCAGGTCTTGAGTCCCCTATTACTCTAAGTCTATATAGCTTTAAATAAACATTTCCTTTCCTTTTCACAAATCTCTGGCATTGAGAGATGTCTTTCCTCTGGTGGCAGGCATAGCAAACCTAGTGGGGTGTCCTTTCAGAAATAATATATCATACCCCACCCTTGGACCTGTTCTGTAACAAATGTACAAGACATCGTCTTCCCCTCCTTTAACAGCTGTGTCTATTTCAAACACTTCTTTCCATCTCAACTTGTTAAAAATGTCTTTTCATCCAAATTATCACAGAAACAACCTCCTTTCCCCAGGGTATTTTTTTTACCATGTTTTTTCTTTGCCCAAGACCATGTTAGGAACTGTGGCTCTCAATGCCAGAGTTTGGTAAAAAGGAAAGGAACTATTTATTCAAAACTTATAAAGGACCAACTGTATGGGAAAACATATTTGACAATGATACCTCAGACAAGGGATTAATCTCCAAAATATATAAAGAACTTACAAGACTCTACTCTAAGAAGACAAGCAACCCAATTAAAAAATGGGCAAAGGATTTAAACAGACACTTCTCCAAGGAGGACATACAGAGGATCCAGAGACACATGAAAAGATGCTCGATATCTCTAGCTATCAGAGAGATGCAAATTAAAACTACAATGAGATACCACTTGACACCAGTCAGAATGGCCTTCATAAACAAAGCAACAAACAGCAAGTGTTGGAGAGGTTGTGGAGAAAAGGGGACCCTAGTGCACTGTTGGTGGGATTGCAGATTGTTACAACCACTATGGAAAACAGTATGGAATTTTCTAAGAAAACTAAAAATGGACATACCTTTTGACCCAGCAATTCCACTGCTTGGATTATATCCTAAGAATCCTGAAACACCAATCCAAAAGAATCTATGCACCCCTATGTTCATAGCAGCACAATTTACAATAGCCAAGTGCTGGAAGCAACCTAGTTAATGAACCCATCAGTTAATGAATGGATCAAAAAACTGTGGTACATTTACACAATGGAATTCTATGCAGCAGAAAGAAAGAAGGAGCTCCTACCCTTTGCGACAGCATGGAAGGAATTGAAGAGTATCATGCTAAGCGAAATAAGCCAGGCATGGAAAAACAAATACCATATGATCTCACCTTTAACAGGAAGCTAATCAACAAAACAAACATACAAGCATAATATAAACAAAGACACTGAATTTGAGAACAGTTTGACAGCGTCCAGAGGGGGAGGGGAGGGAATTTCAGGGGAAAAGGGGAACGGTTTAGAGCAACAAGTATAAAGGACTCATGGACAAAAACTATGGGGGGTGGAAATGGGAGGAAGGTGGGGAGGGCTGGGGTGGTGGGCTGGAGCGGGGTAAAAGACAGAAAACTGTACAATATCAACAATTAAAAAATACTGATTAAAAATAAAATAAAAAAATGGAAAAAAAAACTTATAAAGGTTTAGAGTAATTTTGGAACATTGCTGTTAAATCCCAAAGTCCTTTTAAAACACCCACAAACACACACACACAGCCCTGCATCCTCTCGCCAAACCAGGCCAGTCAGAGGTACCGTATCTCAGGAAAGAAACAGAAGTCTCTAGTTCAGCTAGATTCCTGTTCTTGATCCAAAACCTCATCCTCATGGTGGGCTGATGGGAGTGCATCATTCTTTCAAACTACTAAGAGAGAGAACTCCACATGACTGCTACATCTTTCTCTCCTGCTTCCTAAGCCGTGTGGTCAAGAAAGCCCCCTCTCTGCTTCCCAAAACTGTGGAGTTAAACTGCTGCACCTGGGTTTTACTCTTGGGGCAGATCTTCCTCTGTAACCCTATTTCTGACTCTTCCCACACTGAGTTACAACTGCCTGTAGTCTGTTTTTTTTTTTTTTTTTTTTTTTTTCTGCCTTTATTAGCTGTCATTATTAATCTAGGCAAGCACCTCCAGGACACAGAAACTGCCTCCAAACTGCTCTCACAGGCCCAGGAAGTCCCTCCAGCTGCATCACATCACAGGTTAGTCACGCCCATCTCCCTGGCTCTCAGCTCAGGCACATTTTAACATCTTTAAAACACTGGCCATGTTCTTCAGATATGCAAAGTATCTTTCAATGGCCCTGCTCCACTACCCTTATCCCCCAAGGGATAGCTATGGGGGTCTTCTCCATTTATGGGTTCCTCAGTTCAATATCCTGTTAAAAAATTACTGTTCCAATGAGACTTTTAAAAATTTGCCCCAATGTTGCAAAACAAATTTAATTAATTTCATCTTTTTTTTTCTGTAGTACTTTGGATATCTTTTTTATCTTTAATCCATCACCTCTTGCTAGTAAACAAAAAAACAAGCCTCTGTTTTGTGTTGATTGCCATCCCTTCACTTAATCCAACAAGTATAGGCATTCAGTAAATAGTTCTTGACCTGACCTAATTTAAAACAGTAAAATTTTCTTTCCTTGTTTTTCATTGAAAGATACAATTTTCTTCTGAAGTATTAATATCTCTGTTTTTAAGATTTTTTATTTTGGGGTTTGTTCCTTTCATAGGAAATATCAAGATTTTTTTCACTCCACATAATAACAAAAGAAAAAAAATACTTGTGTAAATAGTTTTCATTAGCAAATGATTGCAAAGTGCTTTTCCAGTATTCACCTCCTACAGTGAAATACAGAACGGTATTAGGATTTAAAATACTAACTCCTTCAAGCTCTGCAAACACTTTTTTTGTAAACATTACATGCATATTTAATTATTTTAGAGAGTGCAAGTAACTGATTTTTACAGTTATTTATTTTATATTTACATGGTTGCTCATTAAGCTAGGTCTCTTCAATCTGAACACCCATTTTAGAACTATACATGGTGTTATAAAAAATTCATTCTTTAATACTGAAAAGACTTTCATTTTTTTCTAGGAAATAAGCATTTCATTCAAATTACTTAATTTTATGACTTTGTAACAATTTAAAATGTATATTATAACTTTACAACTCTTCTATTTTATGTAAAATATATACCATATTTTTGAATTTTTTTTTAAAATATTTATTTATTTATTTATTTTTAGAGGGGAAGGGTAGGAGAGAGGGAGAAGGAGAGAAATATCAATGTATGGTTGCCTCCTATGTGTCCCATGCTGGGAACTGGCCTGCAACCCAGGCATGTGCCCTGACTGGGAATCGAACCGCGATCCCTTGGTTCACAGGCCTGAGCTCAATCCACTGAGCTACACCAGCCAGGGCTTTATTTTTGAATTACAAGATGCACTTCCTCCCAAAATTTGGGAGGAAAAAAGGGGGTGTATCTTATAGTCCAAATGTAGCTTACCTGGCATGCTGGGGGGGTGGTGGTGGAGCAGGGTCACAGGTTATTAAATATTTTACCACATTTGTTGCTTCAAAATTTTTTTTTCTATTTTCCTCCTCTAAAACCTAGGTGTGTCTTACGGTTGATGTGTCTTATAGTCCTAAAAATATGGTGATTCCTATGTTTATCTTATTAAACTTAAGGCTATTTTAAAAAATAAACAATAATCTTCAAGGACAAAATTTATGAATGTACAGATATCCTGAAAGAAAAAAGTGTTTTGAAACATTTCTTAAGGACCTCAGTGTACAAAAACAGTCAAGGGGAAATCAGACATGTAATTATTGTTTCCAAACAAAAGTTTACCTAGTGAATGAAAGAACATTTGAATTCTATAATGACCATTTTTCTTATTTTCATACAGAATTATATCTATTATTATATGTTATTTATTGTATTTAGTTATATCATGTGAAATTTATTGAAATACTTTGAATATGAAGTGTGACTAGCCCTTAAATTATTTTGCTAAATAGGGCTGATTATGAGATCACATGCACTGGAAACTTGATTTATAGTATCTTTTAAGTACAAGAGGCTCCAGGGCACTTCATCTGACTCAATATTGTATACGAAAGAGAATCTTTTCTAAGGTGTCACTGACAATCACTGCTTGAACATTTCCAAAGTAGAAATCTCCGTTTGGGTGTATTTGCTTTTTCATTGTGTTTTGTTTTTCCAGTTTATGAATCTTGTACCTGTTAGTGATATTTTAGCCTACATAGATCTCCTATAATGCCTGCTTTTATTCTACTTATAAAAAGTACTGTATATAGCATGTTAAACCATTTTCCCAGATGAAGGTTTTTTTCTGAAATTATACATTTACTAAATTAGCAAATAAAAACAGAAGATCTCATTTAAGTGTGAATTTCAGATAAATAACAAATAACATTTTACCATAAGTATGTCCCATAAATTTTACCATGATGTGTTTGTCATACCTATATTATAAAATTATTCACTAATTATTCCAAAGTTCATTTTAAACATGGAATTCCATATTTCATCTGGCAACTTTACTCAAAGGCAATTTCTTATTTTAACATATTTCTAGTCTCTTTGGGTTTAACCTAAATATTTAAATTGAAATTATTGAGAAACAGGAGTTTTATGTGCTTTCAGGACTCATATCACATTAGAAGTGTTATATTTATGACCACATGAAATTTCCGTGGGGTGAGGAGACTGCGTTGGGACAGTAAGGTCCCTGGGATCTGCTCAGAGACTAAGGATGCTGCAGCTCCTAGCCCAGCACCTGCTGTAGGCTATGGGGAGGAGAGTTAGAGTACCAGCGCTCTCACCTACCAGAGCAGGGAGGGCAACCCTGTACCAGGAGGGACCTGGATGCTGGGAGTTGCTGGGGAGACACACAGAGGTGGTACACATCCACTGGGATTGTGAATGCCGGCACCAGAGAAATTGAGGTTCCAGGTGACACCTGGAGAAGGGAGGAGTAGGGCTGTGTCCTACCCTGACTCAGATAGTCTCCAGACTGGTTGGAGAGTGGGGCTGTGTGAAAAGCCATGAACTTGTTAAAAACAGTGGGTAGCTACATTGTAAGGAACTCTCCAGCAGCTGGCTTGCCCCAAGGGTGATTTCAGCTGTGCACACCCAGAAACTGAGTGGCTGAGCAGAACTGCATGCTGGGCTTGTCCAGGGCTCCACGTCTGGAGGTTGAGTGGCCTAGTGGAACCGCACACCTCAGTTTGGTTCACTCCACATGCCTGAGACTGAGTGGCTGAGTGAAGCAGCATGCCAAGATTGACTTATGTTCTGCACAGCTGAGTGGCTGATTTGAGCCTGGCAGCTCACAGAGGACCTAGACTGTCCAGAAAACTATGAATATTGAGGCCCAGACCTGGTCCCCATCCTCTCAAAACCATAAAAAGAGAGAAAAGCGAAGCCCAGTGCCACTCTTCCTGTGGCATCCAGCAAGACAAGCAGAACTCGCTGAATGGGTTTAAAGTCAGCAAAAGGCTTATTTTTAATCTTTCCTTTATGTTTTTTTTTTCCTTTTTTTCTTCCCCCAAGTGAGACAATAAGATGTGGAGTCATGAAGGGTCCAGAGACAAGTCCAAAGAGGGAGCACAAGGCTAACCCCCAAAACTGAGAAAGTGAGACAAATGTCACTTTGCTACACCATAGAGCTGGCATGTTATTGTTTATGTATATTATTATTATTTTAAAATTATTTTTAACACTTTTATTTTTTATTATTACTTTTTATTTCCATTCCTTATGTTTAGTTTCCTCATTTTATTTCTCTGTTTAATTGCATTGTTTGACTGGTTTTCCTTATTCTTTCTTTCGTATTATATTTTAATGTTCCTTCCTTCACTTCACCCATGTTCCAATAACACACAACTCTTGATTGGGTACTTTCTATTCTAGTTATCCAAATCATATATTTTTTATCATATTATTGTTGTTCCAGTGTGATTGTAAATAATTATTTTTCCATACAACTGTACATACTACACAGCAACCCTCACTGATCTTATCCCACTTCACTTTAACCCTGAGCATTATTGTTGTGCTAAACTATATTCTCTCTCACAGTATGCCTACGTTTTACCCTTTACTCTCACTATATCTCATCATCTAACTTTACAAAAGTACTCTGTTTTCTGGATTCAGCTCACAATCATCCTCCCCTCTAACAAGAGTCTTATCTCTCTTTCACCTTTTATAAATAGTGAATAGTTGGGTGAAATATCACAATTAACTCTATACTTATCCAAAGAACCTCCTATCTCTCCTCTGCTTACTGGTACATTAAATCCCATAAAATGCTCTCCTGCTGTCTTAATCGATTTTGCCTACCCCCTGCCACTGATCACATGCAAGAATAGGCTGGAGCTGGGAACATCAGTATAGTTGCTGGAAGAGGAAAGCCACCAACAAAGGAACCAGCAAAAGATAAAAACCCAAGTACACCGAGAGGACCCACACAAACAGAAGAAAGGGCAAACCTAGAGCATCCAGACAAAGAGATCAAAGACACTACACCACTGAACCCCATAGAATCCCTACCATAGAAGTTCATTGTATAAAGACACCTAACAAAGCAAAACATCAGGAAGCACAGAAACAAACAAAAAAATGTCACCTACAATGGGGAGAAAAAAAACATGCAATCAAAAGGAGTGGAAGACTACCCACTAAAAAAGCTAAATGGAAGGAAGGTAACAAAACTATCAAGTGGAAGGAAGGTAACCAAACTATCAATTCGAAGTAATGGTTATAAAGATACTCAAGGAACTCGTAGATGACTACAAAGAACTGAGTGAGAACTACAACAGCATGAAAAAGGAAATAGAAACTGTAAACAAAAACTAGGAAGAAATAAATAATAAAATCATGGAAATAAAAAACACACGAGAAGAAATTACAAGTAGACTGGGTGAAGCAGAGGATTGAATCAGCAAGCTGGAGGAAGAGGTAGGAAAAAACACATAGAAGGAACAAGAAGAGGAAAAGAGACTCAGAAAGAATGAACAGGTGGTGAGAGAGCCGGAAGACAACATGAAACATAATAATATCTGTGTAATAGGAATACCAGAAGGAGAAGAGGAAGAGCAAGGGATAGAAAACTTGTTTGATAAAGTAATAATGGAAAATTTCTCTAATGATGAAGGAAAAAGTCACACAAATCCAGGAAACACAGAGAGTCCCACTTAAGAGGAACCAAAAGAGGCCCACTTCAAGACACATCATTAAAATGGCAAAATTCCAAGACAAAGAGACAATCTTAAAGGCAGCAAGGGAGAAAAAGGAAGTAACATACAAGGGAGCCGGGATAAGAATAGCAGCCGACTTCTTAATGGAAACGCTCCAAGCCAGAAGAGAATGGCAAGAAATATTCCAAGTAATGAGAACCAAAGGTCTGAAACCAAGACTACTTGATCCATCAAGGCTCTCAATTAAAATGGAAGGCCAAATAAGGGCCTGCCCAGACAAACAAAGTCTAAAAGAATATACCTTCACCAAACCAGCTCTGCAGGAGATAATAAAAGGTCTGCTTTAAGAAAAGTAAGAAAAAGAGTGAGAGAGACAGGGACACAGGTAGGGAAAAAATGGCAATGAATAAGTACCTATCAATAATAACTTTAAACATAAACAGATTAAATGCTCCAATCAAAAGACATAGAGTAGCCCAATGGATAAGAAAGCATGACCCACATATATGCTGCCTACAAGAGACCCACCTCAGAAGACAAGACCTAAACAGACTGAAAGTGAAGGGCTGGAAACAAATTTTCCAAGCAAATGGACGGCGGGGGAAAAAAAAAAAAAAAAAAAAACTCATATCAGACAATGTAGACTTCAAAAAGACCATAAAGAGAAACCCAGAAGGTCATTTCATAATACTCAAGGGAGGAATCCATTAAGAAGACATAAACATTGTAAATCTATATGCACACAACATGGGAGCACCCAAATACATAAAGAAAATCTTGGAGGACTTCAAGAAAGATATTGATAGCAATGCAATTATAGTAGGTGATTTTAACACCCCACTGTCAAAAATGGACAGATCTTCCAAACAAAATATCAACAAAGATATTGTGGCATTAAACAATATCCTACTAGATCAAATGGACTTAACTGATACATATAGATCCTTTCATCCCAAAGAAGCAAAATTCACATTCCTTTCAAATGCACATGGAGCATTTTTAAAGATAGGCCATATGACAGGACACAAAACAAGCCTCAACAAATTCAAGAAAAATGAAATCATACCAAGGATTTTCTCTGACCACAAGGGACTGAAAGTAGAAACCAAATTAAAGGAAAAAACTCAAAAACATTGAAACTCATGGAGAGTGAATAGCATGCTATTAAACAATGAATAGGTCAATAATGAGATCAAGGAATAAATTGAAAAGTTTCTGGAAAGAAATGAAAATGAACTCACAATGACCTAATACTTATGGGACACAGCAAAGTCAGTCCTGAGAGGGAAGTTCATATCGACACTGGCCTACCTAAAAAAGATAGAAACATTTCAAATAAACAACCTAACCCTACACCTACAAGAACTCAAAGAATAGCGACAAAGACAGCCCAGAGCAAGTAGAAGAAAGGAAATAACCAAAATTAGAGTGGAATTAAATGACACAGAGACTAAAAGCACAATACTAAGGATCAATAAACCCAGGAGCTGTTTCTTTGAATAGATAAACAAAATCAACAAGCCTTTAAGCAGACTCCTTAAGAAAAAAGAGAGAGAGGACTCAAATAAATACAATCAGAAATGAAAGAGGTGAGATTACAACTGATACGACAGAAATACAAAGGACTGTAAGAAATTGCTATGAAGAAATATATGCCAAGAAATTTGAAAACTTAGATGAAATGAACAAATTTCTAGAAAAATATAATTTTCCAAAACTCAGTGAAGAAACAGTAGAAAGCCTGAACAGATCAATAACAGCTGACAAATTCGAAGCAATAATCAAAAACCTCCCAACACACAAAAGCCCTTGACCAGATGGTTTTACAGTAAAATTCTAAAAAGCATTTAAGAAACAGCTACCCCATATCCTTCACAGAGTATTCCAAAAAATCCAAGAAGACAAAAGACCCCCAAATGCTGTTTATGAAGCCAGCATCATCCTAATCCCAAAACCAGCTAAAGACACAACAAAGAAAGAGAACTTCAGGCCAATATTGTTGATGAACATAAATGCTAATATCCTCAACAAAATATTGGCAAACCACATCCAGCAATACATTAAAAAGATCATACAATATGACCAGGTAGGATTCATCCCAGGATGCAAGGATGGTATAATATTTGCAAATCAATAAACATAATACATCACATGAACAATGGGATAGACAAAAATCACATGATCATAACAATAGAAGTGGAAAAAGCATTTCATAAGGTGCAGCACCTATTTATGACAAAAACATTTAGCAAAGTGGGAATAGAGGGAGCATTCCTCAACATAATACAGGCTATATATGAGAGACCTACAGCCAACATCATATTCAGTGGGTAAAAACTAAAAATTTTCCCATTAAGATCAGGAATAAGACCAGGTTTTCCACTTTCACCACTTCTATTTAACACAGTATTGGAAGTCCTAGCCATAGCAATCAGACAAGGAAAGGATATAACATGCATCCAAATTGGAAAAGAAGAAACAGAACTGTCATTATTTGCAGATGACATGATAGTGTCCATAGAAAACCCTATAGACTACACCCCAAAACTGCTCAACCTAATAAATGAATTTGGCAAAACAGCAGGATACAAAGTCAATATCCAGAAAACAAAGGCATTTTTCTATACCAACAATGAAACTGCAGAAGCAGAAATCAGAACAAATCCCATATGATATAGCAACAAGAAAAATAAAATACCTAGAAATAAACCTAACCAAGTAGATAAAAGACCTGTACTCAGAAAACTACACAACAATGAACAAAGAAATTAAGGAAGACACAAACAAATGGAAACATATACTGTGTTCATGGATTGGAATAATTAACATAATCAAAATATCCATACTACTCAAAGCAATTTACAAATTCAGTGCAATACTTATCAAAGTACTGATGGCATATTTCAAAGATATAGAATAAACACTTCAAAAATTTATATGGAACCATAAACAACCCCAATAGTTGCAGGGATTTTGAGAAAAAATAGCAAAGTAGGAGGGATCACAATACCAGATATGAAACTGTATTACAAGTCCACTGTAATCAAAACAACCTGGTACTGGCATAAGAACAGACACATGGACCAGTGGAACAGAATAGAGAGCCTAGAAATAAACTCTATTCTCTACAGTCAATTAATATTTGACAAAGTGGACAGCGGCATAAAATAGAGCAAAAATAACTTATTGAACAAATGGTGTTGGGAGAGCTGAACAACTACATGCAAAAAAAATAAGTTTTGATTACCAACTTACACCATACACAAAAATAAATTCAAGGTGGATAAAAGACTTAAATACAAGATGTGACACCGTAAGAGTCCTAGAGGAAAACATAAGGAAAAAAATTACGGATATTCCAAGAAGCAATATTTTCACTGATATGACCCCTAGAGCAAGGGATATAAAGGTAAGACTAAACAAGTGGGATCTCATCAAAATAAAAAGCTTCTGCATGGCTAAAGAAAACAGTATTAAAATGAAAAGGGAGCTACCCATATGGGAAAACATATTTGGCAATGATACCTCTGAGAAGGGTTTGATCTCCAAAATATATAAAGAACTCACACGACTCCACTCTAAGAAGACAAGCAACCCAATTAAAAAATGGGCAAAGGACTTGAACAGACACTTCTCCAAGAAGGACATACAGAGAGTCCAGAGACATATGAATGGATGCTCAGTATAGTTAGCCATAAAGGAGATGCAAATTAAAACCACAATGAGATACCTCTTCACATCATTGAGGATGGCCATCATAAACAAAGTAACAAACAAGTATTAGAGAGACTGTGGAGAAAAGGGGACCCTAGTGTACTGTTGGTTGGACTGCCGACTGGTACAACCACTATGGAAAACACTACGGAATTTTCTAACAAAATTAAAAACGGACCCGCCTTTTGACCCAGCAATTCCGCTGCTAGGATTATATCCTAAGAACCCTGAAACACCCATCCAAAAGAACCTATGCACCCCAATGCTCATAGCAGAACAATTTACAATAGCCAAGTACTGGAAGTAACCTAAATGCCCATCAGTAAATGAATGGATCATAAAACTATGATATATTTACAAGATGGAATACTATGCAGCAGAAGGAAAGAAGTAGTTCCTACCCTTTGGGACAGCATGGATGGAACTGGAGAGCATTATGCTAAGTGAAATAAGCTAGGCCATGAGGGACAAATACTATATGATATCACCTTAAGTGGGACCTAATCAACAAAAGAAATAAGCAAGCAAAATATAACCAGAGACATTGAAATTGAGAACAGGCTGACAGTGACCAGAAAGGAGATGGTAGGACATAATGGGAGAAAAGGATGAAGGGTTTACAGGGACACTTATAAAGGGCACATGGACAATAACAAGTGGGGCTGGAAACAGGGGAAGGAGGTGGGGAAGGCTGGGGTGGTGGGGAGGGCTGGGGTGGTGGGGGAAGGCAGATAACTGTACTTGAACCATAATAAAAGAATAAATTAAAAAATAATTACAAATAAAAAAGGAAATTACCATGATCATCAAGTATGGTCCAAAGCAAAAAGAATATTGAGATTGTGACTTTTCCCAATCCTCCATCAATGTAGTTTTACTCAATTTGTTTTTTATTTGTTCACTTTTAAAAATTTTTGTGAAAATGGCAAATTGCTGATATACTTTGTTTCTGTGTAAATGGAAACACTTAATACTGCCTATATCCTCATTGTACCATGCCATCATGCTATACCTATGTTATGAATTTCCAACCCAAATGCATCATGTTCTGCTAGACTTTATCTTTAATTCAAACCAAATAATGTTAGCTGGTGATAATTTCCATTACTGAAAGTATTCTCTGCCTTCCAAAGGTTTCTTCATGACTACCTTTATGTAGAGCACTACACTTTTTATCTTTTAAAATGTGGGTAATTTTACAAATGTTCACTTTTTCAAATAATTATAAAGGACACATTCATTTTGCAATACTCAAATTTCATCCATATAAATCAGTAAATAAAGGTAAAATGGTATTTTATTATTATTTATATTAAAGTGCTTATTTTTAGTGGAATTTATGGAACCAAAGTTTATGTTTCCTGAAAACTATTTTTTATAAGATTGGTTCTACTTTATAATATGTAATTATTGAGAAAACACTGCTTTAATGGTTCTCTAAGATTCTTATGATCCACAGATCAGCTACTTTTGATAATTTATAGAGTAATGTACACTCCAGACCATAAACTATAGATATATGAATATGCTTTATTACATAAATGACCTACAATTGGCATCTAGTAATATTTACTGAAATATTGATAGGATAAACAAGTGCTCACAAGGTTTATTTTGTTTTTCTTGGACAGCGTGTTCTCTAAAGTATAGAAGCTTAGCTCATATTTTTGCAGATTAGAAACCATTAAGTCTAGAATTATGCATAAGCTACTAAAAGAGCCCAATGCACACCTCCCTACATTATGTAAATTTCTGATGGTAAGTTGAAATTGTATTTTAATTTTATTAAAGCTTGATTTTTAAAAATGTATTTACCTGGTAGATGGAAATCTAATCAAAGTTTCAACTACATATAAGTTTTCTAGTAACAACCTTGTAGAATTGCAACACAGAAGTTAACCATTTTGAATACCTGTGTGAATAATTTGTTAGGCAGCAATTGCAAAGCTTTCACAGCTTCAATATAAATTTAAAATGAATTTTGGTAAACATATTGAGGTTATGTGAAAGTTAATGCATTTTTAAACAGATAATCCTACCTTCTAAATAGAACATCAATTGCTTAGAAGCAGGATGAGAAATAAGTTTTAGATTTTACTTCCTGATAGTTCAAATAATATCACATATGACCATATTTTAAGAGGTACAAATATAGACCAAAGGTTATGATTTTCTTTGAACTTATACATTATGTAAAGATTTAAAATTTAATACTAACTTATTTGGATATACATATAAGGTGGTTCTATTGTTATTCAATTTACAACCCAAATTCTTAATGTAAAAAAGAAAACTTTAAATAGCATCTATCATTTTATTCTAATGGTGACTTTTGTGTAATTTATATTTGAATATGTCAACAATTTATCATTCTCGGTTGTCAAAAATTGCAACAGATGGAGTTAAACAAGCAAAAAAGACTTTATCCAAGACTATTGCAGTAGATGAGAGAGAAAGACTTCAACTCCCTGAAAGAGAACTTGGTGGGAATGGAGGAGGTGAGATTTTTAGCACTGGGGTGAGCTGATGGAAAGTACTGGAGGAGGAGGTTAGGAAAGGTTGATTAATATGATTTGATCATCTGTGTTTGCAAATTGTGCTTTACTAAGTTAGATACCCACCCTCTAAGAGACTGGGAGAGAAGGGCACAGATAACTCTTTAAATAATTACACTTAAAAGGGATAATTCTCAGGTCCTTGAGAAAGACATTCATGGGTTGTAAAACCGACAAAAGGCTGGGAGAAGGTTTATATCTAAAGGGAGCTGAAAAATAATTTGAATTACAATTTTCTAAAGTAAATACTCTAAAGGCGTCAGGGGTCAAAGAAAGGGAGTAACCTGTGTAAAATTAAGTTAAGGTGAGGTGGAGGTTAAGGCCATCTTAACAAATCTTCCACATCTAACACATCTTCCATATCAACAAAATGGAATCATAACAACCCACTCCTAGAAACCCTCAGTCGGTGCATTACATCACGGGTATGAATTTTGATTATATATGTGAAAAGTGAAAGATGTGTTAGATATAGAAAGAACCAAAGGTGACTGTTTAACAAAAGACTTTCAGATTTTGCTAATCAAGCACTAATCATTTGGTTATTATACGTTCATGGGCAATAGGAGATTTATTTCACTAAGATAGCTCCAAAAGATTATATGCATTTTTATTTAGCTTGTGACATATTTAATAATGTTCCTCATAACAATACTATGAAATCCTTGAAATATGTAGACTCTTCATATTGCTCTATGTTTAAGATTGCTGCAACTTACTTTGGCTACCCAGATATTAGATTTTCAAGCTTTAGAAATTTTTATTTTGGCTGTATATAAAAGGTAATAGGATCAACTTCCAGAAAAGAATATTAGCAGATTTTAATTTGATGAGGGTATCATTATAATTTAGAACATTACTGTGGATTCATTTTTATATCACATTTTATATTATAAGAATTAGACACATTTTATCATTTTTATATCACATTTTATATCATAAGGATTCATTTGTTGAATAATAATATCCAAAATTTAGTGCTTAATACTGACATTATCTCCTTGACATAAATTTATCCACATTTTACAGATCAGGAAATCTACGTAGAAAGCAATCAATAACTTGCCTGAGGTTACACACTCTGCCAAGCTTCATGAGAGTAAGAGCCTGAAGGCAAGTTAGTGCTAAGTTGCTTATCAAATGTCCAACAGCATCACTTAAAGAGTCTGAGGGCCATCATTACCTATGTCTCTGCTGCTATTCCTGACTATTTGACCATGACCTTTCCCTACCTGGAGTTCCTTCAAAAATGTACCCATTTTCCTTTTTTTAAAAAAGATTTTATTTATTTATTTTTAGAGAGAAGGGAAGGGAAGGAGAAAGAGAGAGAGAGAAACATCGATGTGAGGTGGCCTCTCACGTGCTGCCCACTGGGGGCCTGGCCTAAAACCCAGGCATGTGCCCTGACTCAGAATCAAACTGGTAACCCTTTGGTTCACTGGCTGGTACTCAATCCACTAGGCCACACCAGCCAGGGCCTATGTTCTACATTATACAATTGTTTGTTCCTGTTAGGTTGAAGATCCAGCTTTTGCTTCTTGGCCATGTGCTTGTGATATTATTCAAGTTTGTGTTCTTGTTTCTATTGTATTTCCTGTTTTATTTCTGACTCTCCTTCCTCCTCTCTCTCTCTCTCTCTCTCTCTCTCTCTCTCTCTCTCTGATTATTTGGAAAACTCTCAATAGTCATGTTCAAATGATTGTTCTTTTTCATCCAGAAGTATTCTCTTGACATCTGCTATCTTTCCTTCACAACCCACTTCCCAAATATCTCAGCTGTACTAATAGTGACTATTATAGATTTTATGCTTGTGCCCTGTGGCACTTTCACATTCCATTGATACCATTTATTTTTCTGTCTTCCCCAGCAATGGAGGCTTCATTGTACTGCCAAACAGAGCATACCTCACTGTAAGTACTAAATGAGTACTCACTGAAAGAACAGATATAACAATTATTCTAAAAAATCAGAAAAAGGAGCAAATACATTAAATATGGGGAGCAATAGTGGGATTAATTAAAACAACTGAATCACTACCTTTACCTTCAAGCTACTTTATGCCTAGCTCTGGATATAGACAAGCATACGCTCTCAATGAAGTGTGACATGTGGTTGTCTACAGTGTTTCATGAAATTGTTAAGGATGTGCATCTCATAAAAGCTGGGAGACTAAGGGAAGCTTCCTGAATAAGCATCCTGATAGCCAAGTACTGATCAAGGAGTGAAGTTAAAGCTACAAGTCATGACATATGAGTGTACAAGGAGAAAAAAGAATAGTATCTGCAAATTTCTAGAATAGGATACAATGATACATTTTAAGAAATTAGAAGTTATTCAGTATGGACAAGAGTGGCAAGACAAGAGACTAAGGAATATGACAGGAGTTAGATCCTTAAGAAGTATGTGGCACATAAGAACCTTCAGTAATTTGTTTGTAGTATGTTTTTAGGATAATAGGTAACCATAAAAGTTTTAGGCAGAGGAGGTCCAAGGTTAGATTTTCATCTTAGAAGGGAAATTCTCATTGTAGTGTGATAAATACACTGGAGAAACCCAAACCTAAAAGCACAGCTTTGCCTCATCCTCACAAAATATTTCAATAGTATATATTAGAAATGATGATCTTCCGAAATAGCAGAATGATGGTGAAAATGAAATATATTGTTTTGAGATTTTGTGATTCAATATTTGGCAATTGAGTGAGGGGGGAATCAAGGATGACTCCATTTTTCTGCCTTGGCAATTGGATAGAAAATTGGTTGTTTCATCCTGAGAAGATGGGGTTATTCAGGTCTGGGGAGGCAGGTGTGAAAAACAATGCATTCAGTTTACTAAGTTCTGAGTTTGAGGTGTTTGTGAGATGTCCTTAGTACTGTAGGTAGAGTACCTAAAACTCAAGGAGTATTCTAACACATAAATGCATATCGGTAAGCCAGAAGCATATAGATAATATGTGAATTTACCAGTGTTCGAGTACAGCTTAAGGAACCCAACATGTAGCTGGCAAATGAAGAGAAAGAGAGAGAATATGAGTCACTTCAGACCAGTGGTTCTCAATCTAGGGCAAAACTGGCACTATTGCTCCCCAGGGGAGTTTGTCGAAGTTGAATAATATTTTTATCATCGTGACTGAGGCGAGGGTCAGGAATGCAGTGTGACACCGGCATCTATCTAGCCAGTAGAGTCTACGGATGGGCCATAGTTGCAGAACTTGAGAAATCCTGCCATAGAAAAAAATATGTAACTATGTAATATTTAAAACTGAAGTAAAAACATCATTTACAGGAAGGAAGAGGGCAGATGTAGATAAAATTTCTCTTGAGAAGGATTCATTGCAGACAATAATTTCAATGAATTAGAGTATCAGAGAGCAGGAGACTGAGGTGTGAAGGGACTGGCCCTAAGAGAAAGATAGCTTTCTTACAAATTTGACTATGAACGAATGAGGGGCTGGGGAGATGGTAGCAAAAAAAAAAAAAACAAAACAAAACAACAACAAAAAAAAAAAACACGTTGCAAAGGGAGGAAAATAGCAAGGTTTTTCACAAGGAGAATCTGGGGGGACTTAAAAAAGCTAAAATAATAATAGATATAAGGGAGAAGATAGAAAAAATAGGAATAAGATGCATAGTCAAAGGAACAGAGAAAAGGGGCTAAAAGAAAGAAATAGAAAACGAATAATGAATAAAGTAATGGGATGAGGTGGGATCACACCTACAAGACTAGAGGAATACAATTTCCATTGAGGAAAAAAGAAGGGAAGTAACAATTATGAATTTAGTTATTATACAAAATTATAACACTTAATTGATCTATGTTTTGTCTTTGTGAATTTGGAGATAAAGCCATCTACTGAAAGTGGGGAAGGGTGGTGAAACAGGAGATTTGATTATAGTGGAATGGATTTACAATATCCATCCTGGATAATGGGGGAGGAATTTGACAAAAGGAAACATAAAAGAATTATGCCCAATAACTATGGATGGAGTTGCCAAAGAAAGAAAAAGAATTTCTGTTGTACATCTTTAACTTGTAGCATCTACTGAAATCATTTATGCTTTATATATTTTATCTTTATGCACCCTTCCAGCTTTCACATACTCTACTTGTCTCATACATAATTTTTTTTCTGAAAGCTAATCTTTTTATCCAGCCCTGGCAAAAACCAGTATTGGGAGGGAAGGACTAGAACAGTGTGATAAACTATTTCCATGAATATGTAATTAATAAATCATAGTTCAGTGCTGAATCTCTGAAAGTTGAATGTTAGCCATCCCCCTAGATTTTCATTAGTTTTTCTGTTGAATTTCAATATAAAGGAATCATCCTATTTCATTTGGGCAATTCGTATTTTGAATGAGCCTAAAGATTTGAAGCTTCTGAGCAGAGTTTAAATCACGTTCTCCTTGTCTGAAAATACTGTTAGAAATGTTGTTTGGATTATAAACAGAGCTTTCATTTGTGGAGCCAATGGCAGTCTGTGTCATAAATATGCACATATCTTCACCTCCACAAGACTCTTTCCAGTACATTTCATGGTGTTTTTCATATGCATTGGATTTGATTTGTTTTAGGGCATAATATAAACTCTCAGCTGTGATACACGATAAAGGAAACAGTTCTTAAGAAATCTGTGTTGGTTATGCTGCTATATATTGTACATCACCAAGCCTCATGATTTATTAACTGTGTAAATAATCCCTTATCATTATTGCTTGTTTTTATACAAAACCACTCATCAGGTACTCAGCACCATATCTACCTTTCTTTGCAATGTCTTTTAGTCCATGCATTTGCCCTCAGTTATTTTGTGAATTCTTCTGGAAGATAATGATAGCATTTCACATTCTGTACTGCTAGCCACACAACATGCCACAGAATACAAATGTGTATAAGGTGGTGGTTTCATTATCTTGGGGTCAGTAGAATTTCAAGAGCTTTAAAATTACCTCTATCAACGATGCAAGTGTCAGCTTAGTTTTAATAAATCTTTAGGAACAAGCACAAGTTACTCCTAGGACATCTTGCTATTTCTAGAAATATATCATTTGGTTGCCAAATCTACTATCAATGTCTTACTAAAGAATATCCACTGTTAATACAATGCTATATTTCTCTTGTATTGCTTTTTGAAAACTTACAATTTTATTAACCCCAAATTTTCCCTGAGTCAATCAACAGTTTTAGACTAGTCATACAAAATCAAAGAGAAGAAAGTACACGCAAAACAGAAGTAGGAATATACAAATGTATCAGTCATAACACATCTATGAGATAGCAGAATTACAGTGCTTGTTGTTAAAATTACTTTACTAAATGTGGGAACATTAAAAATCCTGGCATTTGGCAAGGTGATTTTTTTAGAATAAATGGAAGTTGACAAGTAGTGAATTAATCCGACCAATAAGTACAGTGTACAATTTCCTATAATAGGCTGCCAAATTCAGATGGTTCCCTTTTAATTTCCAATAATTTGACCATATGTTCCACTTGCGGAAAAACTAAATAATGGGGGCTTGCTTTTACTTTTCATTTTTGTAAACTACTGCCGTTATTTAAAGTTGATGACATTTTTTTAGAATGAACTGTGCTGCATTCTCAAAAGATAATCTGATATTTAAAAAACAAAATAGCTGCCTATTAGAAAGTAAACAGCTTTTGAAAAAGTCATGAGCACCACGGGATACCCATCTCAACCCATATATATCTATAACGTGACCTCTTTCAATTGCATAGCAGTTTATATTGTTTGTTTTGATATTCCTAGTCCAAAAAGAGGCTCAGCATGGAGTTGGCAAATTGCATTCAAAAGAAAGGAGAAGTGAATCAAGTTTGCTTAAATATGAAGAGGATTTTTAACAGCAAACATTTATATACTATAATAATCATTTGATACTCAATATTAAAATATAAAGCTATTAAGCTTATTAATAATATAAATTCAGGCTTTTTATAGCCTAGGATTTAAAATTTATTGGGTTGGCCAAAAATTCCATTTGTTTTATTCCCTAAGATTGCTCTAGTAGCACTTAGGTGTCTTTAACTTCATGTGAAACAATTTGTTATATTGTATTGTGACAGCTGTCATATCAGAGTGCATTTGAAAAAAATTATCAAAATTGGTAAATTTTTGTGTAGCTAATTTAATATTGAAGATGGAAAAATAAGCAACAATTTTGGCATATTAAGCTTTATTATTTCAAGAAATGTAAAAGAGCAACTGAAACACACAAAAACATGATTTGTGCAGTGTATGGAGAAGTTGCTACAGCAAAGTTTCTGCTGAAGGTTTCTCACTGGACAATGCTCTATGGTCCAGTGGACCAGTTGAAGTTGATAGAGATCAAATAGAGATATTAACTGAGAATGATCAACATATATCATGTGTGAGATAGCCAATATACTTAAAATATCCAAATCAATAAAGTTATTCATGAAAATGAAAAATGTGTCTTTTATTTCATGAAAAAACTCTAAATGGACTTTTGGCCAACTCAATATATTGGAACAAAAAATATCAATGAGGTTGGATACAAAAATTTTAAAGAGTAGATAAATACAAAAACATCTTTTATGAAACTGATATTGGGAATGTGGCTGAGGTGTTCATTAGTAATGACCTTTGTAATACTGAATCTTAATATTGAACCAGCATATCTACCCAATAATAGGTAGTGTGGGACCATTACAGGCCTTCCTGTGTTAGTTTTGTTTAATCAATGAAACAAGGAGGCCAGAGACTGAAGTGGCTCTAATATCTTAGTAGCCTTGTAACCAAAAAACTTAAGTCCATAATGTGTCAGGAGTTAACAAATCAAAACATGACAACAACCAATCACAAACAGCCAACTAGGCTTTTCCAAATAAGGTGAATGTTTAAGCTATAGTCAATCAAATAATTTCCTTGCTTTGCTTCCACCTTTTCCCTATTAATGTCTTTACCCTCCTTACTCTTGCTGGTGGATGCTCTTAGCCACTTCAGTTTTGGCCCTGATGATTTCAGTTATTGCTTGAGTAAATTCTTAAAATTTTTAATGTGATGCATTTTAATTTTTAACAGTTCACACATCTCTATAACTTTAGCATGGAGCAAAAGACCAGAAAACAAAAATCCTTAGGGAAGCTGGATCACAAAGTCAAACAAGAGAATTCCTGGTTGAGCTGCTAACTGCCAGGCAGCAGATTTGCAAGTCCAGAGAAGAATGATCACAGGTGTGGGAAGAGCCAGAATGGTAACACTAAGGAAAGTCCCTCTGAAGAGAAGGAACATCAGGAGAAATAAATGAATCCTCCATGAGTGGTTTTTAATTTGCAAGTTTTCTTTTATTTGACGCATTTCTATCAACACATTTCATGGCTTTTATTTGCTATATTTTCTATTTGTTTCTGGAATTATTTGCTTCTTGAATTGTCATTTGTTGTATTGGTCAAGTTCTCAAAATGTTTTATTACTGGAT
Organism: Glossophaga mutica; assembly: GCA_039655065.1. Lineage (NCBI taxonomy): Eukaryota > Metazoa > Chordata > Mammalia > Chiroptera > Phyllostomidae > Glossophaga > Glossophaga mutica. The sequence continues at coordinate 93,153,672 of CM077310.1, forward strand.
AAAAATGATGAACTTTTACCTATTTTAGTAGCATTTTTTTAATATTTTAGCACAGATATCTAAATTTTTATTTTTCTGACAGTCTAATTTGAACCTTATCTCTAACTAACTGTGAAGTTATATAAGGATCTTATCACACTTCTTATTAAAATACATTTTGTCATTGTTTTAGCCTATTTTCATATTAGTTTTTGAATGTATCCAAAAACAATGTTAACAATTCTGTTTACTTTATTAAACACCTCAAGCTACTGTTAATATGACTCAATTGTTTGTAGTAAGAGCTTAGTTAGACTTAATATTATCTTTTTTTATTTCTTTTTAGCTCTTTGTCTTTTTCCCCCTAATTTCTAGTTCTTTCTGAGTATATATCTGTCTAGTTGATGGTCAAACTATAATATTTTCTCATTGAGATTGTGGAGGCTGTAGAATTAGTAAATCATTGCTATTTCAAATATAATCTTTATAAATTGGTTGCATATGTTCAAAAAATGTTTCTTCTTAGCAGGTTTTAGGTACTTTTCCATTTTTTTCTGCCAATCATTGTTACTAAGGATATGTCTCTGATACTTTATCTTTTTTAGATATTCAGATATTTTTCTTAATATTTTTTAAGATTTTCCTGTTATCTTTGAAGTCCTTATTTTCATTATGATTTGACCAGGCATGGATTTGCAAATATCATCAAACCTGGCACCGTCCCTTTTCTTGTTTCTGAAAACATATCATCCATTAGCTCTTCTAGTATTACCTCTCATCAATCTTTCTTTGCTAAACTTTTGGAAAAAATACTATTGGAATACTGGAGTTTACTCCCTGTCTTACATGTCTTTTAAATATCCTATTATAACATGATTTTTAAAGTCTGACTATAATATATTCCATTATTTTTTCTTTCTCCTATCTTCCAATTTATAGTTCTCTCTCCTAGATCATAGTCAAGCTAGTTATTTATTTTTTTCCAGTGAATAAAATTTTATTCTTACAGATTTCAATTCTTTTCTTCTTTTAGAGCTATGTATTTTATATATTCACCATGCTATTTATGGAGATTCATTCTCTTTTTCTTTCTCCTTGCAATATTTTAAAAATACATATTTTATAGACTCTATCAAAATTTTTTCTTAACATCAACTTTGTTAGACATGAATTATCCAGATTGTTGTTATATGAGATAACTTCCATGACATTGGACTTTCCCATGTATTTTATATTCTTGTCCATAGTATAATTTCATAGGATATTTCTCCTGCTATCACTTGAGTTATCTGTGAGTTAATACTTGTGTCCTGGAGTGTGACTCACGCCATAGTATAATGTAACTGTTGCTGAAGCCTAAAATTCTTAAGCTCTGAAAATAGATTTATTAGTATGACATATGGACTTTTAATGTGGTGGAAATATCAGTTGTTTAGTGATAGCATCACATATAACTGACCTTAAATTTTATATATTGTAATTCTTTTTGTGTCCTGGATAAGGTGAATCATTTCCAACATGAAAAAGAGCAATAAAACAAATTAAATGTGAATAAACACTTCAATTGTAATGCATATTATTCCAGAAGAATAAAGATAAAATAGCCAGATGTGGATAAAAGAATGATATTGGGTAAGTTTTCCTCCAAACTTAAAACCATGTAATTGAGGAGGTATAGAATTGGCACAATAATGAGCAATATATCAATAGACCACAATTTAAAATCTAGAAACTGGCCTATGTGTATGTGAGAATTTAATGTATGGTAAATGCCATATTTTGAATGCGTGGGGAAAAATCATTGATTATTTAATGAATGCTGCAATTAATTATATTTGGGGAGGGGAAGAAATACTAGTATATCATGCCATGTCATAAAATGACATAACATTCAAAACACACAGACTTTTATATCCACAAATGGGTATCAACTATTTCAAGAAAATGCAGGAGTGTACTTAAACAACAAATGGTGCAGATGTTCTGCCTGGAATTTTGGCAATTTCTTTTACTTTCTGTTGCTAATGGTTCATACCTGTAACCTTTTCTGGAGAATTAACCTTCTCTGTGGAAATGATGTCACTTGGCCAGGAAGGTTTTTGAATTTACTCCTCTCTGCAGCTCAGGAATCCAGGAGCCAATTACTGGTGGTGGATTTACTAATCTATCTCAGAAAAACGATAGACTTTAAAACATAATTCACATTTTAGAGCTCTATATGTGATTAATTAGGTGTCACCCGAAACCACATCTTTCTTAACTTTTCCCTTTTTTATGCTTCCCTCATGACCTTAAGGCTTTCTTCAGAGTGATGTTTCCTAACGGATGTCTTGAACTAGAAAACCCCCTCTTGGATTCTACTTTCCAATGATAAGAACTAAGAAAACACTTATAATCTTGGGAAGAAAAGCATCTTCCTAATGTGACATAAAACTTCAAACACATAAATGTGGATAGTAATTAAATTGACTGGAAGAAAATTTTAATTGATATAGATAAAAACACAATAAATGAAGCAGAGTGGGCATACACTGGGAGAAAATATCTACAGTATGTTGTATAGATATTCATATATTACACATGAAAATTTGGAAGTTATGGGTCTCTCATGTACTTTTAGTAGTAGTGTTAATTAGTAAAATATTTTTGAAGCAGAATTAGAAAATCTATTAGTGTATATAAGGAAATATGTTAAATAAAAATACATATAACCATTAAAACATGACTTAACAAATATCCAAAAATGTTCACTTATGCATTCTAATATATATGCTATAGCACTGTATGTAATAGAAAAATAAAAATACATAAAATAAACATCTTAAATTTTCAAAGATGGAGGAGATTGGGTGAATTTATTGCTGTATATGTAAATTATATTATATAAACACTAATATATTTATCATTATATATGCAAATTATATTCTATAAAATACTAATATATTTAGTAAGAATGAGGTGAATCTAAATGCCATGATATTAACTTCCTATAAAAGCATTATCATGGAAAACATTTACAAAACAACACATATATTTGTATATATGATTCATATTTTACTTATTTAAATAATAAATATACATTTTAGATATCTAAAAGGATATACATTAAACTGTGGGGAATGGTTATTTTTATGGGTATGGATTGCAGAGGAGAAAGTTTTGCTTTTTCTCTAAGCATGTCAGTATTCTCTGAAGTTTTACTCAAGCAAGTTATTGAAAATTATTAACTTAGTTATTAAAATTACTTTAAGATTATTAACTTAGTTATTAAAATTACTTTAAGATGATTTTTTTAAATTAATTCATTTACCTTAAGGTTTAGAAACAACTAAAACTTGAAAATTCTTCATTATTTTCCAATTTTTTTTATAATACACTGACTCATAAAATTTTTAGATAGGCTATAAGGGACAAGCATATACATATATTTCCACACAAATAGGAAATATGAAGTTTTAAGGGTTACATTAAAAACATATTGGATGAAAGATGGTGAAGGAATTAACCAAAGAACATTTATGCACAGTCCATGGGCACGGACAACAATATGGGGACTGGTGTGGAGAGGGGAGATGGTAGGACTGAGAGGAGATGCGGAAAGAGAGGTAAAGCAGGAACAACTGTAACAGCATAAACAATAATTAAAGAAAACATATTGTAGATGTTGAGTCAATATCTAAATCTTCTTTTTAGAATCCAATAAGTCGCCACAATAATAAAATGCAACAGAGGATCCTAGTGGAGTTGGAAGGACATTCCGGACAAGGTTAGTGAAGAAAATGTTGAATACAGGACCTTTGGATTTCACAGCACAATACCGTACTTTATATATTCAAATTATCCTTATTCCAACTCATTCATGTGCATTAGAAAATTTCTTTTCTATTATTTTAAAACAATGCATTTCATTATTGGGTTTAATAAACACTGTAATTACATTTCTTTATATAGTGCTTTTTTTCCCCATTTTTTATTTTATTTTTTTTAAATCAGTATTTTTTAATTGTTGATATTGTACAGTTTTCTGTCTTTTACCCCGCCCCAGCCCACCACCTCAGCCCTCCCCACCTTCCTCCCATTTCCACCCCCCATAGTTTTTGTCCATGAGTCCTTTATACTTGTTGCTCTATTTTTTATTTTTAATATATAGTGCTTTTTAAAAGTGTACTAACCCAGTATATATCATCTGGACAACTCATCATCAAAACTTATAAAGCATTTCAAATGAGGAATTAAGTTCTAGTACAATTTTACTTTGTATGCCTATCAATTTGGACTATTCATATCTATTAGATTTATATTCTTTCTCTTAGAACAAAACCACATCATTTTCTCTTATGTTAAAACAAATGAACTAACAATGTTTGCTACTGATGCACATGAATGAATATTATCAATATTGAGTAGAACATTGTAGAGATTTAAAATTCTACAGAACCCAGGAGTGTAATTATAGTATCATTCTTACAATTTTTAAGATAAAAATGACCACTTGAAAATATTCCATGGGTTAAAGAAGTCAAATAAGAAAAGTGCCATTGTAAAAAGATGTGGTAACTATAAAAGCATCTAGATTAGCAAAGAATATCTAATTTAAATGCTCAAGTTAAACAAGACAAAATTAAGACTAATTTGATTTTCTTGTCTGCAGCTGAGAGAAAGAGCATTTCAAATTAACCTATATTATGTCTAGTATTATTTTAAAATGTAAATGACAGTCCTTTAAGCTCAGAGCTATGTGGTTCATTTTTTAAAGTAACAAAACAACTTCTTTGCCAGTGCCTTAATGCTCTAATTTTATACATCTATTTTTTTCCTTTTTGTCTAAAACAGTTTTAAAGGGTTAAAATTTTTAAGAAACATTACTTTCCCGGTATTATTTCAGTAAATACAGAGACAATTTAAAACTTCCATAGTCATAAAAAAATATTGGCCTGGTCCCCATTTGACTCATGGTGCTGGAAAATGAGCAGGCTCTGCTCCCATGTTCTAGCAGCTGTGGCTACAAAACAAGCCAGATTTCCAGAATATTTACCCTGGGGACAATTCCATGTGGATGAAAAAGAATGAAGGGTCCTTGTTAGACTTCCTAGTAAAGACCTCTTACTACTTTTCCTTGGATGTGGTGTTCCCAATTAATCTGCCAATTTGCTCCTTGGCATTTGAGAAATTGGAGACCTCAGTCTAATCTATTTGGCCCGTTCCTTCTCTTTCCAAAATCTAATGACTTCTCTGATGTGGGTTTGCTGTGTGAGCACTGCAGGTCAGCTTTCTGTGCTGGCTGCCTATAGTGCTGCACTTTAGTGTTTATTGGCTTTTCTCCACTGCATCTTTATTGGATGTTTTCAGTGAGTTCTTGTCTTCACAGTGCACACATTATAGAAAAAGGAAATCAGATTATTTGGATGCCTTTCTACGTAAATGTAAATGTCTTTGTTATTTGGATTTTGGCCAACCGTACTGACCAATGTTTCTTTTTTTTCCCCAGTGATTCATTTTGAAGATATCTTTTATATGACAATCAGTCATGAGGGATGCCTTGAGTGCATGCATGTAAAGTAGCCTACTTTTTTTCTAGATATAAGTGGTTTTGCTCTGCTATAATGTTCATTTGTATAGATTTTCAGCATCGGGTTACTTTCAGCATACTTATTCTGGGTTATATGTGACAAGTACAGTGCAAGGTATAAACCAACTTTGATATTGAAACTTGAAATGGTGTACATCAAATTTTACACCTAGCACAATTTTTGCATCTTAGATTCTGTTCATTCACCTAACTGGTACAGAAAAGGCATCTTGATTATAGATGTATGTCAGCAGCAACAAAGCAAACTCCTGTTCTTTTACTGAGCAGAAAAAGAGCTTTATGTATCTGTTTGTGGAATTTTAAGACAGTTTGCCTCCCAACTTGACACTTGGGTTTAAAGGTTTTAGGATTTCAAAGACATCTCTGTGAGGGTAAGTTTATGGGTTGGGCGCATGACATTTCCTTGTGTGAATCATTGTTGACTGCCTAACCTTGTGCTGTGACTGGTGGAGCCCTGCTGGAGGGCTCTAATTCTCATGCTTGACAGGAGGCTGGGTGTTACTCAAATCCCAATGGTATTCAACTGAATTGATGAAATGACCAGGAAGGTCTAATTAAAGCTGTTCAGCTCAAATGTATTGATGTATTACATCTATTACAGCTTGGTTCAATAGGTCCACCCCGTGAATGCTGCCACAGCCTGTAAAGCAAACTAAACAGATTGAATAAATAATGCTGCAAGGAAAGGAGACAGCAGTGGAATCAAAACAACAGCACAAATTGCAACATGTGAACTCTTATCCTGTTCTCCACCACAAATTACTTTACTCTTTATTATTTTTGCATTTTCAACATAAAAGAGAAATTATTAAGACCTAGCATAATCTTTTGATTTACCACAAGAGCTGGTGAACATGGCATAACAATGTGCATACAATCAATGTGGTTTTGCTTGATTTTTCTTTGCAAGTCACTATTAAAACCTAGATTTTTCTTTGTCTTTTGACTGATTCTTTCATGAAACTTTCCTTGACATACACTTTACCATCTTCTGTTACTTCTCTGGCCCCAAGAGACTTGTTAACTCTGTTTTTCCTCTTGGTGAATTTGAATTATTTCAGATTTCTTTAATTTGTATATTGTCCCGAGCTAACTCTGATTATGTTTGGTAATATGTCATTAGAGATTCTATCTCATTCTAACATGAGGAAATTTTACTCATTTTTATGAAGCATTCAATGTTATTTACGTCATTTTTTGCACTATCAGATAGAATTTTATACTATTGTTTCAGTAAGGACTTGTTGATGATAAAACAAAAAGAAGGTGGATTTCTTAAAAATATTCAGCCTAAAAATTATCCAAGTTTTCTTCTTCTTTTATAGGCAATTATAGGAGATGTCTCTATTTTCTGCAATTGACCTCACACTGAGATTCCAATATATTTTTCTGACTTCCTACTTGACATCTCCACTTAGATGTTTAAAAGACATCTCAAACTTGATGTTTAAATGTTAACTTCTGAATTTTCTTCTTCAAAATATTTTTCCAAATCTACTTTTAAATTTTCACTATATCAGCAAATGACAACTCCATTATTCCACTTCATCTCAAAGTACTAGTTACCAGGGACTATTTTCTTCTTTTCATGCTCCTCATACAATACACCAGCACATCCTACTAGTTTTAATTTCTAAATTCATTCCAAGGTAAGTCATTTTATACCACCTCTATTGCTACCATTCTGAATCATGTTTTCTTTGGAATTCTGCCATAATCTTTTAGGTATCTTTGATGATTTCCCTCTTGTGCCTCTCTAGTTGGCATACTTAAGTCATTTTCCATACTTTCCTTTATGTTACAGATGCTGAAAAGCCTAAAACTTCATTTGCCAGACCCCCTGGCAAGTAGGTATTGGATTAGGTTCCCTAAATTAGATTTGTAAGACAGAGGTTGGGCAGATACCACATTCCCTCCCCCTTGGGTCATTTTCTGGAAAGGTAGCAAAGCTATGGACCTCTGGAATTTTGCCCAGTATAATTCCAGCTTCTATTCCTCAGTCTTTTCCACTATAAGCAGCATCAGCGCAGCAGTGGTAGTGGCAGGCATATTATCTGCTTTTCTGATCCCTGAATTATAGTGTGGAAGTCCATTTGCCAGTTTCCTGTTTGTCCAAAGGAAAGTGCAATGTCAGGATTCTTAGAAGTAGCAGTGGGTGATTGATCCCGTGATAGTTGCAGTGATGGCCTGAAAATAGTTTCCCTGTTGGTCATTTTTATTATCTTGTCCTCATTTCTGATGGGCTGAGCTACACCAGTTTCTTCAACTCTGACAAGTTTTGTGAGCATCTTGCTCTCTACAGAAATATCCTTAATAGCCTATAATAGTATTCTTTAACTCTTACTATGTGCCCATGGGAAAGTTAAACTCTTTAAATCTCAGTATCATTACCTATAAAATGAAAATAATAGCAATGACTGCATGATAGATTATTTTGAAAACTATTTAAAAAGTCTAAAAGTGCTTAACCTGTTCTTTGGTATCTGATAAGTGCCCTATAGATGCTATCCTTGTTATATAGATCCTTTACCTCACTGATGATATTTCAGCTCTAGCCACAATCGCCAATTACCCAGATTGTGGGGATTCCTTCTAAACCGCTTGTACATACTTTTGCAACTTTTTAATTAATTGTTTTCTTTATAGCCAGAGTAAATTTTATAACCTGAAATTAATCACATCATATACTTAATTTAAACACTTCTATGGCTCCTGATGCTTCTCAGTATAGAACCTTAAACACCTAACAAAGCTAATTTTACTTTTCATTATCTGACCTCTGTTTATAAACTCACATTCACCTCTAGCCACTACCTCCCTTGCCCATTGATGACTCACATACTCTGTTCTGCTGGTTGTATCTTTTTTCTTTACCTCTGAGTTATCACACAACCATTGCCCTAAAACCCCATCTTCCTACATTTCTTTTGCTGGGTTAAATCAGATTCCTTCTTTAAACTTGAGCATAGAACTTGCTTCCTCTAGGGAGCCTTCCTTGACCTGAATCATTCCATCAAATTCTCCTCCAGTGAGTATCCATAGCACACAATACCTCCTCCATCACTGCATGTGTTAGCATAACAATGCTAACTAACTTTTAGCTGTAATTCATACTAGTATTAAAACTATGTAAATTCATGGTCCATGCTGTCTGACTTATAAGTAAACCTTCAGCGCTTAATCCAAAATCTGGCAAATTGTAGTTGTGCAACAAATATTGGTTAAGTGTATATGTGAAATAAACTTTTATGAAATTTTACTGGCTTTTGGCTTTAATTGGATCTCAAATGGGTATTTGTAATAGTCTCCTCCATTTCCTGCTACCCACCTGGTCACATCTGAAATGTACTATCCACTCCATAAAACAGAATAATCCATCTAAATGCAATCTCATGTGGAAAAACCCATCAATGTTTTGCCATTACCTATGGTGACTCAACTCTCTATAATTTTTTCATCCAGCAAATATTTACTAATTATACTTTCATACAGGGCATGTGTTGTTTTGTTCAAAGTAACTTTAGGGCAAAAATGATGGACATATCCCACTTCCTTTCCTTATATTTGACAGTTACTAGCAGAATAGAAGAAGTTCCTATCCAACATTATGTGGACACATTGTTACTTGGTTATAAAAATCATTTAAACATGGAGGCATTGAAATTGATAATAATACACATTTCAGGCATCTTACTTAAAGCTTATAAATGTACATCTATTTACCTAATATTTATCATAGAACTATCATCTCTTCTTCTATATGAAATAACTGGTTTGAATTCTGACTAATATTATTGTATAAGCCATGACTAAAAGCATCTATTATTTGTAGTCTCACATTTCTCAAATTAGCACAATTTAAAACATTTTGAAGTAACCTGTATTTTCGGTTATTTAATATTTTCCCAATAATTTATAATTGTTCATTTCTAATTCAACAATAAAGCTCTTTAGTGATTCCTGTCATTTTAATGACTCTTTTTAAAAGAATACATATTTTAACATATTTAATTAAACAATTAATGCATTAATAATTATTATAAGTGAGGTTTGAAACAAAATACAACTGAGAGCAAGCACATAATTCAACTGCTGGGAACAACATCCTTCTGAATAAGCCTGCTGAGTAACAGAGTTAACAGTTCCAAGTGTTTACTGTTTTGTGGGCACCAGTTCGTATATATCACTAAAAGGATGGAGAGAAGTGTAAAACCTAACATTTTTTTTCCTTTTTGTAATGAAAGTACCTTACTTAAGCTTTGATCCAGGAGACATCCATCTCAAAGAGGCATCCATCCACTTTCAACAATGCCATCTCAAACACATTGGCAGCACCTGGATAAAGAATCAGGTCTGAGGCACTTTGTTTTAGAAATCTTGGTTGGTTTCAGTCGCCATTCGCACTACTTGCTTGTTTACATTTCCAGAGCTTTAAATTCCACCTCTTATGTTTTGAATAAAAAGTGAGCTGATGAAACCCTAGATACCCACCCTTGACTCCAATAAAAGCAGAACCCCAAGCCCATGCACTGTCTCTTTCTACCGGTGACCTTGCTGTGTGATTCCAGGTGTGTGTTGAAATTTCCAGGTCCTGTAAGTAATAAGCCTGTGTCTTTTGTGTTTTCTGATGATTATTGCTTAAGGGTGTCTTACAACCATTAAGAACCACAAGGGCTGGTCCAGTGACGACACTGGTTAGTGATAGGGCGAGACCACAAAACAAAAGAATTAATCTGGTCAAGAACTTGATTATAAGTGTTCCATTACCCACTGAGAACACTTAACTTAAGCCTTCCTATCATTTGGGAGTTTTCTAAATGCAAAGTATAAACTCCGAATTTCCTTACCCTGATTATAATGATCTCTTTTTCTATTTCTTACTGCCTTTTCTAAATCTTCTTTTCCTTTTATTGTTATAGTTCTACCTGTATTTCCTTTTAAGATTCCTTAGTCCATCTCTGACACTAACTTCTCTAATCTGCTTGAAATCAATTGTTTGTATTTTATACACACACAAAAGTGAATTCACTGAATATGCTACACTTCTTTTCTCTTTTCCTTCACCTATCCTGCCACTGTCAGGCTGTGGGATACTTTTTGCTTTGTGCTTCTTAGCTGCCCTCACAGATCTTGTCAGCTGGAACAGGTTCCAAATCCACACTCAGTGGACCTAATACAAATTCTAGGTAACTCCACCTGATGGGGAACTTTGATAGTCTCCCTTTCCTTTTTCTATTTGTGTGTCTCTGTGTGTGTCTTTTAACAAGAATTGTCATTTCTTATTTTCAAAACTCCTCTTCAACCCTTTGAATTCCAACTCTTGTGGAACTTACTCCATTAATTTATCATTTTTTATTTGCATTTCCAAGTTCTCTCTTTCATCCCTTATAGATATCTATATTCTTTCATCCCTTATAGATATCTATATTCTTATTAATTATACTTCCTATATCATGATATTTTTTCAATTTCTTTAGTACCAAGTTTGCTGAATGTTGAGCCTATAAAATTTCCTTGACTACCTGTCTTTTATCATTAGCCATTTTTATTATTGCAACAATAAAATACTTAAGATACAAAAATAATATTGAAAATTCACTATTTTGGTACAATATGATGTTTCATATTTATTATTGTATTTAGATCTTCAAAATATCTCTTATTTCCTTCACTTGACAGAGCATGAAACAGCTTTAAAGATTTGAAGTAGCTTGCCAAAAGCCTTAACAGTTATCTGACTTTTGCTTCCAGTTCTAAAAATTCTCTATCAAAGTTCACTGGTAACATTTTTTATTGAGGTGAAATTTTCAAAGCATAAATTAACCATTTGAAAGTTCACACCAGTCATATTTAATATCTTCTCAATACTGTGTATTGTGCAATCATTACCTCTATCTACTTCTAAAACATTCTCATCAACCCCAAAGGAGACTCTGTACTCATTAAGCTATAATTCTCCATTCTTCTCTTCCACCAGCCCCTGGCAACCACTAATATACTTTCTGTATCTATGAATTTAGCTATTCTGAACATTTTAAATAAATCGAATCATCCACTACATAGCTTTCATGTCAGGCTTCACTTAACATACAGTTTTCAAAGTCCTTTCACATTGTAGCTTGTATAAGTAGCACTTCATTCATTTTTATGGTTAAAAATATTCTGCTGTATGATTACAACATGTTGTGTTTACTCATTCAACCATGGATGGACATTTGATTTGGGTTGTTTCCATTTTTTGGCTATTGTGAATGGTGCTTCAATGAACATTTGTGTACAAGTACTTGTTTGAGTACCGTTTTCAATTATTTTTGATATATACTTAAGACTGAAATTGTTGGGTTATGTGGTAATGTTTTGTTTAATTTATTGAGGGGCTTCCAAACTGCTTTCAACAGTGGCTGCACAATTTTATATTCCCACCATAAAGTGTTCTAATTTTCCCACATCTTTACTAACACTTATTTTTATTTATTTATTTTTTGTTACAGTCATCTCAGGAAGTGTAAAGTGGTATTTCATTGTGGTTTTCATTTGCAATTAACTAATGGTTAATGATGTTGAACATCTTTTTATGTGTTGATGGCCATTTGAATATCTTCATTAAAGAATTATCTACTCAAGTCCATTAAACAATTTTTAATTGAGATGCTTGTCATTTTGTTGTTGATTTGTAATACATTAATATATTCTGGATACCAGATCTTCATTAAATATATTATTTGCAAATAGTCTCCCTATTTTCTAGATTGTCTTTTCACTATCTCAGTGTCTTCTGATGCATAAAGTTTTTTATTTTTATGAAGTTAAGGTTATCTATGTCTGTTTTTTTTTTATTACTGTCACTTTTTAGTGTCACATCTAAGATTCCATCGCCAAATAGGTCAGGAAACTTTACTCTTAATTTTTTTCCTAAAAGCTTTATTTTAGCTCTTATATTTATATCTTTAATCCATTTGAAGTAATTTTTAATATGGTTCAAAGTAGATGACATCTTTTTTCTTTTTCATATAAAATCTAGTTTTTTTTGCATCATTTGTTGAAGAGACTATTCTTTCTCCATTGAATGGTCTTAGAATCCTTGTTAAAAATTATTTGAAAAAAATTGTAAGGGTTACTTCTAGACTCTGAATTTTGTTGTTATTATATCTGTCTACCTTTATAGCAGTACCACACAATATTAAATATAATAGTTTTGTGGTAAATTTTGAGATTGGAAAGTGTGAATCTTCCAGTTTTGTTTTGTTTTGTTTAGGGTGTTTATATTTTCAGAGCCCCTTGCTATTTCATGTAAATTTTAGGACAGGAATTTTCATTTCTGCCAAAAAGGTGAGGGATTGCAAATGTATGGATTGCTTTGCAAAGCATCTTCTTAACAATATTAAGTTTTCTAGTACATGAACATTGCGTGTCTTGCACCTACTTATGATTTTTTTTCATTTCTTGCGGCAGTGTTTATAATTTTCAGTGCACAAGACTTGCAAGACCTTGGCTAAAAAATTTCTGAGTATTTATATTATGTTGATGCTGTTGGAAATGGAATGGACTTTAAATTATTTTCACAGTTTTTATTGCAAGTATTGCTTCCCCCTTCTTCTCCCCAGTTACCGTCCTCCCCTTTCTCCTCTGGTCACTGTCAGTTTGTTCTTTATTTCCATGTCTCTGGTTTTATTTTGCTCATTTGTTTGTTTTGTTGATAAAGTCTATTTTTCCCCATATTAGTAAGCCACACAGCTCACTTTGGATATTTAGTAATGTGAAATATCTTTCTTGTATTCTCACATTTGCTTAGTCTTTCTTCTGGCTCCTCAAATCTGTTGCTGGAATTTTCTGTTGCTGAAATGAATTTTTTATTTCAGTTACAATGCTTTTTACCTCTTGAATTTTTATTCATATCCTTTTAAAATTACTGTTTTAAATATTCTTTTTTTGTTGAGATATCATTCTCCTGGTATCCTTTAGTTCTTTTCCAATGGTTTCCTTTTCCTCTTTGAGCATGTCAGTTTATTTACTGCTTTTTTGTTTACTAAATTCAATGTTTTTTGTTGTTGTTGTTAGGAAAAGTTTCTGTTAATTTCTCTTTTTCTAATTAATGGTCCATTTACAGTGAAAGCAAGACATTTGAAATATTTTGATATGCTAATTGTGGAAATCCGATTACTCTCCCTCCTCAGGGTTTGTTTTTGTTGCTTGCTATTGTTTGTAGTTGTTATTTGTTTCTTTATTAACTTTTCTAAACTATTTTAAGGACATAATTTTTTTTTTTGTCCTGTGTGGTCTCTGTTGTCTCTGTTTCTTTAACTTGTAGTCAGCTGGTCACTTGACAGATTTCATTAAATGCTTGGAACAAACAACAAACAAAAAGAGCAGTTCCTATAACTTCTACAGATTGGCTCTACAATTCTGCCTTAGCATTAACTTCCTATTTGTGTTGAGCAAAAGATCAGCTGAAGTTAAAACCCTAGGGTCTTCTCAGGTCTTGTTTGAGCATGTCTTCTTTCCTGGTCATGCATCTAGTTTTCCAGATTTTCTATTATAGAAAGATTTTCAAATGCCTTATGCCCAAAGTAATTCTCTACTTAGCCTTTCCCCCTAGCCTTTCAGCAGGTCTATTGTTTGTCCTCATCTGTAATCTTTTGTTCCCTGCGGCTCAGTCACTTTTCTTCTAGCATTTTTTGATAAATGTCCTTGGCTTTGCTGCTTTTCCACCCTGAAAGAGATCCAAATATGGAGAAACAAAGCCAGGTGCATTGTATCAGTCCTTTAGAGAATTCCCAGACAGTTCCACATAGAAATCAGAAATTTTTTGGAGACAACATCAGCTCTGGTCCTTCTGGAACTGGGCACACTGGGAACATGGGCTACTATTTCCAAGAATACAGTCATAGGGAGAGCAAGGATAAATGGGAGATTATGTTAAAATATCATGAAGTTCTCACACCAGGCTTAAGCTGAACTTTTATTGAGTAAACATTTATTTGGTTGCTGTAAAACATCTATTATTTTCCAGAGTCCTGACAGAGCTGATTCTAACAGTTTCTGGTCTATTTTTTTTTTTGGGGGGGGGTGGGGGGTTGGGTATGTCTATTGAAGATCGGGTCCTTAGAGTTCCCTAGTCCATCATTTCACTGACATCCCATTTGTGACCTCTTAATAACAAAATCCAGTCTCATCTCTATTAAAACTTGAATAACATTTGACTTACCATATTCTTCCCTCATATATATATATATATGCATTGAAAGAAAAGGATTTTCCTCTTTTTTTCTTAAATCAAAGTACTGTAAATTGCTCTCTATTTTGTTTTACACTCTTTTCCAAGACAATTACATAATTTCCATTCATTTCTCTATTTCATCTGTTATAATAGTCTAACAATGTTTGGCTCTGTCCTGAGAATTTTTTAAGTTGTATATTTTTTGCTTCCCTTCATTTCTCTTACTATACTTTCTTCTCCTGTTTACATCCCCCCTTTTTCCCCACAAAGATTTATCAAGCATCTCATAATTGTATTATATTAAACTTTAGGGATTCAGAGATAGAATCAGCTTCCCCATTAAGTAGTCTAATGATAAATTTAGCAAACAGATAATTTTAACAATGTTTAAGAATATTAAAATAGCAGTGATTACAAAGTCTCATAAGGAGAAACATAAGCCAAGAAAGTAAGGAAGACCTTAATGAAACATTAATAAAAGAGTCAAGTGTTTAAGGATGGAAGGAATTAGTCAAAAGATACAGAGTTTCAGTGAAGAGTATATATAGAAGAATCCCATGTCATTAAGTGAACTTAATTTGCACAAAGTGATATTATATAGGGTAGACACTAGCTAGGATCAGAGAGAGTGATACTTGGTTGTCAACTTTTTGTCTGCTATGCATGATTTTTCATGGCTACACCCAAGCATTCAAGGCCAACTAGATATTTTTTTCACTTGAACTTTGTGTTAGATACTTTCATATAACTCTTTTTATAAGTAGTAACACACACACACACACATCTATCATCTATCTATCTATCTATCATCTCTCTCTCTATATATATATATATGTATATATATATGTGTGTGTGTGTGTGTGTGTGTGTGTGTGTATATATATATTCTTATTATTAAAACATGAATCCTTAGGGACAGGTGCCATTTTATTCTGTATCTGGACACTACTCTTCAAAAATTCTCTGCCACAAAATATGTACTTTACAAATAATTTGTTGAAATGAATGAAATCTGTATATCTTGATATGAGACCTGTTCCATGAGATTATAAACTGCAGTTTCAACCACTTGCCAATTGGACCACTGAAAAGATACTCAACAAGTCAAAGTCCAACCTTATTCTTTTTCCAATCCTGAATAAACCACATCTCTTAACCTTTTCATTTATGTGTTTGTCATCACTACTCTCTCAGTCATCATCCTTTACATCCTTTAGTAATCATTGACTTCTTCTAAAAAATGCCCCATATCAAATTAATATATAGTTGTTGATTTCATATCTATAATAAATCTTGAATCTCCCCATATTTTTCCATTCCCTTACTGCTTCTCAAGGTAAAATATGTATATACTTATTTAAATATTAGTTAATTTAAAAGAAAGAGAGATAATTATTCCACTTGTTCATTAAATTATTGGTTGATTCTTGCATATGTTCTGATTGAAGATCAAACCCACAAACTTGGCATATCAGGATGATGCTCCAACCAACTGAGCTCCCTAGGACAGGGCAAGATATTTATTTTAAGCCTGAGACATTTAATTTTATTGCTTACTGAAGGCAACTAAATAATCTTAAACCTAGTGAATGGCTAATAAAAAAGGGGGGATCATTTTAGAAAATGTTAATAAAAATTTTATTGGGTAGAAATTATGGTACACTTTCTGGTAAAATTAAAAAACTGAAATTTTATATGTACAGGATTTAAAAAGGAGACAATAATGAATATATATGATTTATCTAAGCAAGAGAGGTATAACATGATTTAATAGATAATATATTTTAAATTTTAATTTTGAAATGAAAAATACAATTTTGGGGAGACTATGTTTAAGTAGAATACGTTTATGAAATGGATAGTTTGGAGATAGAAAAATAATAGAAATTATTATATTTAATTTGTTTTTAAAAATCAAAATTATTTTCTTCACCATAAAAGCTTTTTTTATGTTTATTTATTTATTTATATATTTTTAAAGATTTTATTTATTTTTTATAGAGAGGGGAAGGGAAGAAAAAGATGTGTAAGAAATATATTGATTAGTCGCCTCTCACATGCCCCCACCTGGGGACCTGGCCTGCAACCTAGTCATATGCCCCATCATGGAATAGAAACAATGATTTGGTTTGCAGGCTGGCACTGAATCCACTGAGCCACACCAGCTAGGGCTAAAAACAGTTTTTAGAAATGGTAATTGAGTTCCTTAACTAGTTCACAAACAATCTTATTCAAACAACAATATGCCTAGAAAATTAGGTTATGTATATTTGTCTTTAAAACAATTAATTTCAAGTAGCACTAATGTAGTTGACAAAATAATTTTTTCATAGCTCTTACCATTTAAAAGTGTATTATACTGATCTCATTTTTTTTGTTCCGATTGGTTTTGAGTATAGTTGCCTAACATTCAAAACAAAATATATCCTAAATAATAACAAAAAAAGAAAAATGTTGCATCACCGTGTCAATCAGCTATTCAAAGTAAGACTTCATGGCTTTGTTTTCCTACAATGTAAATCTATTTTCTCTCTGTTTTTCTTTATTGTAATGCAAAATATTTATTTGAGTCTTTGGATTTCCAATTACCTACTAAAGTCTATATCCAGCATTCTATATTTCAACTTTGTAACATAAAACAAAGTTAAGTAAATAAAAATGTAAGCATTTATATAGATAATATAAACTTTATATATGAAAAAATTTTCAACAACTCAATTTTATAATAACTAATGGCAATTAAAAAAAATAACTCTTCTGGCTTTGAAAAATTCTTTAGTTCTATTTTTTAAAACATTTAAAATAAATTGTAAAAGAAAAGTATTTGGGAAATTTCTTAAATATTTGCTTCAGGAATACTTGTGAATAAAGGCAAGTTATAAAATGACCATAATATACATTTTCACCAACACTTAAGACTTGTTTCAATAGAACATCTGTTGAAATACTGATTGAAGATATAAAAATAATGCGCTCTATTTTACCTACATTACAGAACTCTGAGCTCTGCTCAAGTGAGATGTGGTTACAATAATCTTTAAGTAAATATAGGAGAAACATAATTTCTTTAATGTTATTTGAAAAATTTTCCAGGTTATTCTATTATATAATTGGCTATTTAATTTTTAAGTTGGGAAATTTTCTTTGAGTATATATGTCATATTTTATGTATTTTAATTATATATATATGGTGGTATGTGTAATAAGCTCATGCATTTCTAGTTTATAGCATTTACTGCTTTGTTATTTTGACATTGCTGGCATTTTTAAGTAATATATTTGCCACCATATCAATGAAGAGATTGCTAATCATGATTTGCTACGACTTGGAGCTCTATATCAGCTACCTTAGCCATAAAGAGCCTTTGCAATCATTGGTATCAGCCTGCCACTTGAGTTGTACAATGGCTTTCCAATTACTATTATGTATAATTCATTCTCTCTACCTAGATTTCCTACTCTCTGATTTCTCCTGGCCCCAGTAATGTGTTATTGATTGACTAAAAGGAGCTCCTACACTGTACATACAGTCAGTTATCCAGCCCTACAGTGAAAGCCTGTTTCATTTTCTTCCAAACCAACCCATGGATAGGGTGGCTGACAAGAGTTTATTTTATTTCAGATCTTGTATGATGTAAATTAGATTTGGGGAAGGCTCGATATAGTGAACACTGAACAGAGAGTTAGAAAGGTTTTGGCAACAAGGCAACTATGTGATTGTGGTTGAAACAACATGCCTTAGGCAGACATTCTAGATCTATAAAATGAGAGAATCAGATTAAACAACCTTAAGATACTTTCTGACCCTAATATATTTCAGAAACACATTCAGGATTGCTAAAACAAATAGGTTTATCAATCAATACAATCTCATGGAATAGATTTTTGTAAGTGATATCCTAGCATGACTACATAATCTAGTTTTCATAATATTTCCTACTTGAAGATAGGATAACAAGCAATATGGCAGTAGATACAGCATATAATATGAGACAAACTTGTATTCAAATATTAACAATTAAAATCTTTGTTAATTTGGTCAAGTTACTTAAAACTATTGAAACTCGGTTTTGTCATCTGCAAGATGGAAAGAAATATGTGAACCTTGTAGGATTTCTTGGCAGGGGTAGAAATAATATGCAAAGCTTCACTGCTTTTTAAGGATATAATAGAAAGATAATATAAAATAAATTTTAGTGATATTATTATATTTATTTGATTATGACTATATTCACCCTTCATAGTACACAAGCATTCAGTCAATATTTAGTATGTGAGTAAGTAGACCTAAATGAGAAGAAGATGTGAAAACAATTCCACTCACTGCCATTATTAGATAGAACTGATAAATCATACTTGCATTGAAGAGATAGTCTACAAATATGTAAATTTCAATATTTTTGCCATAATATTCTGACTAATTAAATACCAGTGTTGCCAGCATATGACATTCTGCTCAATAATTTACTTAATGAATAATTCTTTTTTTTTTAAGATTTTATTTATTTATTTTTAGAGAGGGGAAGGGAGGGAGAAAGAGAGGGAGAGAAACATCGATGTGTGGTTGCTTCTCACGTGGCCCCCACTAGGGGCCTGGCCTGCAACCCAGGCATGTGCCCTGACTGGGAATCGAACCTGCGACCCTTTAGTTCACAGCCCGCACTCAATCCACTGAGCTACGCCAGCCAGGGCTTAATGAATAATTCTTAAGTACCTACTACATACTAAGTCCTAGAGCTGGGGCAGTGACAGAATCTCTACTTCAGTAATCCTTATTCTAATAGGAAAATATAAACCATAAACAAATAAAATAATCATTAATTAATGTACGCTAAATAGAGATTTGTGCTATGAAGAAAAGCAAAGCAGGGTAATGGAGATAAAGGAGGGACAGGAAGGGACTTCTGGCCAAGATGGAGGTGTAGGTAGATACACTGTGCCTCCTCACACAACCAAAAGAGGGACAAAACCAATTTAAAAACAAAAAAAAACAACCGAAACTGACAGAAAATTGAACTGTATGGAAGTCCGACCAAGGAGTTAAAGAAGGAATATTCATCCAGACCGGTAGGATGGGTGGAGATGGGCAGCCGGGTAGAGAGGACTCGCAGCATGGCAGCAGCTGGCAGACCAGGGCAGGTGAGGTGGCAGCTTGCAGGCTGGCTGGTCCCACATTCGTTTGAAGATAAACTGAGAGGAACAACTAGGGAACAAGATAGACTGCACAACCTGGGGTTCCAGTGCAAGGAAATAAAGCCTCAAAGCCTCTGACTGAAAACACCTGTGGGGGGTTAGGCAACAGGAAAAACTCCCAGCCTCACAGGAGAGTTCCCTGGAGAGACCCACAGGATCCTAGAATGTACACAAACCCACCCACCAGGAATCAGCACCAGAAGGGCCCAGTTTGCTTGTGGGTAGCTGGGGAAATGACTGAAAACCAGCAGAGAGCTGAGTAAGCGTCATTGTTCCCTCTTGGACCCCTGCCCCACATATAGTGTCACAATGCAGTATGGGTTGCCTTGGCCTGGTGAACACCTAAGGCTCAGCTCCGTATTACATACCAGGCACGCCAAGACAAAAAAAAAAAAAAAAGGCCCAAATGAAAGAACAGTTCAAAGATCTGGAAAAAAAATAACTAACAGATGAGGAGATAGCCAACCTATCAGATATACAGTTCAAAACACTGGTTATCAGGATACTCCAGGAACTCACTGGGTACTTCAGTGGCATAAAAAAGACCCAGGTAGCAATAAAGTTCAAATTATGTGAAATAAAGAAAAATCTCTGTAGGGAACCAACTGTGACAAGAAGGAAACCAGGGCTCAACTCAATGGGTTGGAGCAGAAGGAAGAAAGAAACATTCAACCAGAACAAAATGAAGAAACAAGAATTCAAAAAAATGAGGAGAGGCTTAGGAACCTCCAGGACATCTTTAAATGTCCCAACATCTGAAACACAGGGGTGCCAGAAACAGAAGAGAAAGAGCAAGAAATTGAAAACTTATTTGAACAAATAATGAAGGAGAACTTCCCCAATCTGGCAAAGTAAATAGACTTTCAGGAAGTCCAGGAAGCTTAGGGAGTCACAAAGAAGTTGAATCCAAGGAGGAGCACACCAATGCACGTCATAACTACATTACCCAAAATTAAAGATAAGGAGAGAATCTTAAAAGCAGCAAGAAATAAAGAAAGAGTTACCTACAAAGGAGTGCCCATGAGATTAACAGATGATTTCTCAAAAGAAAATTTACAGGCAAGAAGGGGCTGGAAAGAAGTATTCAAAGTCATGAAAGGCAAGGACCTACATCCAAGATTACTCTATCCAGCAAAGCTATCATTTATAATACAAAGGCAAATCAAGTGCTTCCCAGATAAGGTCAAGTTAAAGGAGTTCATCATCACCCAGCCCTTATTATATGAAATATTAAAGGGACTTATCTACGAAAAAGAAGATAAAAAATATGAACACTAAAATGACAACAAACTCACAGCTTTTAACAACTGAACCTAAAAAGAAAAAAAATCAACAACTAAGCAAACAACTAGAACAGGAACAGAATCACAGAAATGAAGATCACATGGAGGGTTATCAGTGGGGGAGCGGAAGAGGCGGGGAATGTACAGAGAATAAGTAACATAGATGGTAGGTAGAAAATAGACAAGGGACGGTTAAGAATAGTATTAGAAATGTAGAAGTCAAAGAACTTATATGCATGACCCATGAACATGAACTAAAAGGGGGGAATGCAGGTGGGAGGGGGTGTGCAGGGCAGAGAGAAATAAAGGGGGGATGGGACAACTTTAATAGCATAATCAATAAAATATATTTTAAAAAAGAGGGGCAAGAAAGGAAAGTAACAGTTTTTTTAAATATTTTATTTACTTCTAGAGAGAGGAGAAGGGAAAGAGAAACAGAGGGAGAGAAACAATGTGTCAGAAATACATCCTTCAGTTGCCTTTCTCATGCCCTCGACTGGGGACCTGGCCTGTAACCCAGGCATATGCCCTGACTGGGAATTGAACCAGCAACTTTCTGGTTCAAAGGCTGGCACTCAATCCACTGAACCACACCAGCCAGGGTTGAAAGTGAAATTTTATATAAATTTCAAGGATGCTTCTCTGATACAGTGATATGTGAAAAGACATGAGGGAACAGCCATGTTGCTCACTGAGTGAGGGAATTTGAAGCAGAGTGGAGAGCAAAGGCCCTGAGGCAGAAGAGTACTTAGGTTGTTCAAAAAACAGCAGGATGTGGAGAGGATGAGAGAGAGAAGAAAATAACAACATAATGTGTGTGTGAGGGCAAAATATGTTAACAAATTAAAATTTTACTCCATGTGAGATAGAGCATTGTAAATATGATTGTGGAAATTAGCATTATATAGATAACGTTTACACAAGCAATCACCTTGGGAGTGAATGAACACAGAGAAGAAAAGTTGTCTGAAAACTGAGTGCAAGGTAGGTAAGCATTGTTGTTCCATTGTTATAAAATGTTATAAATAATAAATTGTAATATGTTATAAATGATTTATATTGTCTCTTTGTGAACATCTAAAATTTGTTAATATAGTTTCTATAAACTTAGCTCACACCATGAACAGCAGCCTTAATTTTGTTATTGGTATTTATGTATTGAAAATCATGGGTTTTTTGCATTTGAATCTTCTTTTGATACATATAGCAAGTAAAAAGTTATCTTGGTAAAACATTAATATAAAACATAATATTATAGGTAATCAGTAAAGTGAAGGATGATAATCAAATAATGACATTTAGAGAAATCCATGGGGTTTTTAACTAGCAAATGTAAATTATCATAAAAAAGTAGATTGTATGAAATGTTAAAGGGACTTATCTAAGAAAAAGAAGATAAAAAATATGAACAGTAAAATGACAGCAAACTCACAGCTATCAACAACTGAACCTAAACAAAAATGAACTAAGCAAACAACTAGAACAGGAACAGAATCACAGAAATAGATATCAGTTGGAGGGTTATCAGTAGGGAGGGGGAGGCGGAAGAAAGGAGGAAAAAGTACAGGAAATGAGAAACATAAATGGTAGGTAAGAAATAGATGTGGGTGGTGGTTAAAAATAGTATGGGAAATGGAGAAACCAAAGAACTTATATGTATGAACAATGGATATGAACTAAGGTGGAGCAATGGTGGTATGAGTGGGGTACGGGACAGAAGGGAATAAAGAAGGAAAAATGGGACAACTGTAATAGCATAATCAAAACATTGTCCATGCAAAAATATGTCCATGACAAATACTGTTTGTTATCAGTTCTAAAAATAAGTAAATAAAATAAATGGATAGAATGGCAAATAAATAAGTATTTTTAATAACATCACTTTCAAGTATACGTCACTAATTTATAGTTGTTTTACCATCTCACTTCAATAACTCCAAAATGTTAATGTATATTACAATGAAATGTAAAGGGCCTGTTTATATGCATACATATAGTATATATCTGGAGAGATGTTAATGTGGACTTCATTCGTTCTTTAGAATTGTTAGTATCATCCAGTCTTTCTCAGTTTCTGCAAGTTTGAAGGTGATGACATATATCCCTTCATCCCACCACTGAGATAAAACAAAGATGATATTAAAAAATTATTGTAAAATACTTCTCATAGATACCACCGTTGATAAAATTATTATACTTGCAGTTTACCAGTATGCATCTACACTATGCGAATCGGCATTTTGATTTTATTAAGCAAAAAAAGTGGAATGATGGTCTAGGGGTGAGCAGTAAGAGAAATTTTTGTTGTTGTTAGTTTTCTAAATATCAGCAAAACAGTTCAGAAGTCTTTATTGGCTGGAATCATTCTCAACATGATCTAGTTTAAGACAAACTATAATTTTAAGCTCTAACCAAAATATTACTCTAATGTGTCTGTCCATTTATGTTAAACTGAGTCTTATCCTCTCTTAATTTGGTTTTAATGATAATCAGATTTCCTCAAAGCATGGCCAATTAGATTAATATGTGTATATTTACATCTATTAGCCATCTAGTCAAAGAATGAAAAAATAGTCATACATGTATTTTGTCACCATTAACATATTGGTTAAGAAGTCAGATTAAATGATACCCAAACAACAGAGAAAATCAACCACAGTAAGGGTTTTCAGGTGTATATCTCTGAGATTTTATTTAGTAATTATGGAGCAAGATCTAAGAAAGGGCATTTTGATAAGGACTGCAAGAGATATAGATCTTAAACACTTTGAAAACATGTTAATTAGATAATAAAATATGCTTAAAAATAAGTGTTTTAAGGGAGCATAAATTAGTATCACACAAATTAAGAAAAACTACCTTACAATACTGTCCGATATAAAGAAACCATTTCAAATAAAATAATATTTCAGAAAAAATATTTTATTGTAATTGATATTTCTTTATTAATAACTCCGTATTTGTTTGAAATCTAGTTATTTTTATGTTAGGGATTTTCCATTGTCTTTTCTAGATTCCATTTTCTGCTACCTATGATAATGGTCATGAAGAAAATAAATTGATAACCTCAAAACAATATTTCTATTTAATCCACATACCAATACAAAAAAATATTCATTTATTTCAGAGTATATGCCAATGCCAGGCAGTTTCACAGGTGTTGAAGTAATAACAATGATCAGAACTAGTATAGAGCCCATGAATGTTATCTGTATTAGTACCTTTTATACATTAATTTGGGTTAGAATCATATGGAGACCCCTGTAAAATAGAGATGCTAAAACAGTATGTCTGAGGCCGATCTATGAAAGAACAGAGCAGACAAGGAACAGTAACACAGCATATTTGAGAATAGGAGACAGAAAATTGTAGCAGACATTGAAAAACCAGTCACTAAGGAGAGTACTTCAGAACAATAGGAGCCCAGGGATCAGCAAGGAGACCAGGGTGGCTAAGACCTCGGCCAGGTGCTTGCCAGGCCTGTCCCAGGGCTCTAGGGAGGGAGCTGGGTCAAATGCTGAAATGCCTCAGTTCACGGCTGCTCGTGAACTGAGATGGCTGCATTAAAATAGGCACCCACAAGGGACTGCAGATGGTCGAGGGATCATAGGTGCGTGCGAGATCATAGGCGCTTGCCACTGGAGACAGCTATGGGACCATAATTGCTTGTGCATGCGTGCAAATGCAGACAACCTGGGACCATAGGCCCAGGCATGAGATGGCTGTGGGATCATAGGCCCCACACCACCTCAGAAAGCTGAGAAGGGACCAATAGAGATGGCTGCATGCAACCAGAGACCCAGGCTCACACCCATAAACTCAGGAAAGTGTACCTACTCCAGAAGGCTCAGAACACACATAGGAGGCCCTGTGTGGAGAGGCGCGGGACTAGGCCTGGGGACAGTAGCCCAAAGATGACTAGGTCCTGAACACAGAAAAAAGCAATACCATCACCCCTCAGCTGTTGCAGCCAGCAAGACCAGAAAAACCGCCTTGACAAGTTTGAAAACAGCAAGAGTTTTTTGTCTAATGTTTTTGTTGTTGTTGCTGTTGTTGTTTGTTTGGGATTTTGGTTGGATTTTTTGTTGTTGTTTGTTTGATTGTGTGTTTGCTTATATAGTTGTTTTTAATTATTATTTCTTTATTATTTTTATCTTCTTTTTTACTCCTCAACTCCTTTTACCTCTCTTTACTTCTTTCTTCTATTCTCTCTTCCTTTCTTTCAAATTTTATCTCTTCTACCTTCCACTTTTTTCTTTCTTCTTTTTTCATTTTTCCCTCTTTTCTCTTTTTAAATACCCACGAGTGAGACAAAAAAACAAACAAACCTGGAACTGTGAAAAAAAACAGAAGTGGTCCCAAAAAGATGGTATCCCAGCAACTGAGACAGTGGAAGCTGTGAACAACAGGTTATTCGAAGGAGACTACACCACTGAATATCACAGGTATTCTACCACAGAAGTTCACACCATAAACCCAGGGAGCCAGAACAGATCAATTTAAGAAGCTGAGGCTAACAAGAAGAGTCTCACAAATAAGGGGAAGACAAAGAAACAATCCTCAAATGAAAGAAAAGGAGGAAGGCCCAGAAAGAATACTAAATGAAACAGAGGCAACTCAACTATCAGATATTGCATTCAAAGAAATAGTTGTCAGGAAGCTCCATGAGCTCTCAATGAGCTACCAGAAACAACAGGGGAGCTATGATGAACTCACTGCAAACTATATCAACATGAAAAAGAAAATAGAAACTATCAAAAAGGGCCAAGAGGAAATGAAGAATACAATTTCTGAAGAATACAATTTCTTCAGTAGAAGGAATGAAAAGCCAAATCAATGAAGCAAAAGATTGGATCAGCGAGTTGGAGGACAAAATAGAAAAGGAAAAGAGGTTCACAAAGAATGAAGAGGTATTAAAAGAAATGCAAGACAACATGAAACATAATATTATCTGTATAATAGGGATACACAAAGGAGAAGAAAAAGAGCAAGGGATAGAAAACCTATTTGAAAAAGTAATGATGGAAAACTTCCCTCATTTGGTGAGAGAAAAAGTCACACAAATCCAGGAAACACAGAGACTCCCACTTAAGAGGAACCCAAACAGGCCCATTTCAAGACACATAATTAAAATGGCAAAATTCCAAGACAAAGAGAGAATCTTAAAGGCAGGAAGGGAGAAAAAGAAAGTAACATACAAGGGAGCCCTAATAAGGTCAGCAGCTGACTTCTCAATGGAAACGCTCCAAGCCAGAAGAGAATGGCAAGATATATTCCAAGCATTGAGAACCAAGGACTGCAACCAAAACTACTCTATCCAGCAAGGCTTTCAATCAAGATACAATGCCAAATAAGGAGATTCCCAGACAAAAGAAGTCTAAAAGAATATACCGCTAACAAACCAATTCTGCAAGAGATACTACAGGGACTGCTTTAAGGAAAGGTAGGAAAAGACAGACAGAGAGACAGAGACAGAGAGAGAGAGAGGGAAAGAGAGGGAGGGAGAGAGGAACACAGGTTAGACAGTGGAAATGAATAAATACTTATCAATAATAACCTTAAATGTAAATGAATTAAATGCTCCAGTCAAAAGACATAGAATAGCTGAATGGATAAGAAAGCATGACCCACACATATGCTGCCTACAAGAGATCCACCTCAGGACAAAAGACCTACACAGACTCAAAGTGAAGGGCTGGAAACAAATTTTCCAAGCAAATGGACAGGAAAATAAAAGCTAGGATAACTAATAGGATAGTGTACATAGAAAATCCTATAGACTTGGCCAAAAAACTGCTCTACCTAATAAATGAATTTGGCCAAACAGCTGGATACAAAGTCAATATCCAGAAATCAAAGGCGTTTTTGTATACCAACAATGAAGCAGCAGAAGCAGGAATCAAGAAAAAAAATCCCATTCGATATAGCAGAAAGAAAAATAAAATACCTAGAATTAAACCTAACCAAGGAGGTAAAAGACCTGTATGCAGAAAACTACACAACAGTGAAGAAAGAAATCAAGGAAGACACAAACAAATGGAAACACATACCGTGTTCATGGATCAGAAGAATTAACATCATCAAAATGCCCATACTTCCCAAAGCAATTTACAAACTCAATGCAATACCTATTAAAGTACCAATGGCATATTTCACAGACATAGAACAAACACTTTAAAAATTTATATGGAAGAATAAGTGACCTAGAATAGCTGAAGCAATCTTTAGAAAGAAGAGCAAAGTAGGAGGATTCACAATACCTGATACCAAACTGTATTACAAGATCAATGTAATCAAAACAGCCTGGTACTGGCATAAAAACAGGCACATGGACCAGTGGAATAGAACAGAAAGCCCAGAAATAAACCCAAGTCTCTACAGTCAATTAATATTCGACAAAGGGGGCAGCAACATAAAATGGAGTAAAAATAGCCTCTTCAACAACTGGTGTTGGGAGAACTGGACAGCTACGTGCAAGAAAATGCAACTCGAGCACCAACTTACACCATACAGAAAAATAAATTCAAGGTGGATAAAAGATTTAAATATAAGCCGTGATACCATTAAAGTCCTAGAGGAGAACATAGGCAGCAAAATCTCAGATATTTCACGCAGCAAAATTTTTATTGATATGTCCCCTAAAGTGAGAGACATAAAGGAAAGAATAAACAAATGGGATTTCATCAAATAAAAATCTTCTGCATGGCCAACGAGAACAGTATTAAAATAAAAAGAGAACTGATTGTATAGGAAAACATATTTACCAATGATACCTCAGACAAGGGTTTAATCTCCAAAATATACAAAGAACCTACATGACTCCACTCTAAGAAGACAAGCCACACAATTAAAAAATGGGCAAGGGACTTGAACAGACACTCCTCCAAGGAGGACATACAGAGGGTCTAGAGACACATGAATAGATGCTCGATATCGCTAGCTATCAGAGAGATGCAAATTAAAATCACAATGAGATACCACTTGACACCAGTCAGAATGGCCATCATAAACAAAGCAACAAACCACAAGTGTTGGAGAGGTGGAGAAAAGGGGACTCTAGGGCACTGTTGGTGGGATTGCAGACTGGTACAACCACTGTGGAAAGTAGTATGGAATTTTCTAAGAAAACTAAAAATGAATCTACCTTTTGACCCAGCAATTCCACTGCTAGGATTATATTCTAAGAACCCTGAAACACCAATCCAAAAGAACCTATGCACCCTAGTGTTCATAGCAGCGCAATTCACAATAGCCAAGTGTTGGAAGGAACCTTGGTGCCCATCAGTAAACGAATGGATCAAAAATACTGTGGTACATTTACACAATGGAATTCTATGCAGCAGAAAGAAAGAAGGAGCTCCTACCCTTGCAAACAGCATGGATGGAACTGGAGAGCATTATGCTAAGTGAAATAATCCAGGCAATGAAAGACAAATACCATATGATCTCACCTTTAACAGGAACCTAATCAACAAAACAAACAAAGAAGCAAAATATAACCAAAGACACTGAAATTGAGAACAGGCTGACAGTGACCAGAGGGGAGAGGGGAGGGAATTTCAGGGGAAAAGGGGAACGGTTTAGACCAACAAGTTAAAAAGACACGTGGACAAAAACTAGGGGGGTAGAAATGGAAGGGAGGTCGGGAGGGCTGGGGTGGTGGGCTGGGATGGGAGTAAAAGACAGAAAACTGTACAAGAACAACAATTAAAATAAAAAATAAAAAATATGAAACAGTATGTCTGAGGTGAAGCCTGGGATTTTGTGATTTTAACAAATAGATGCTGTTGGTCCTTGACTGCATTTTGAGTACCAAGGGTCAGAGAATTGAAATGTCTTTTGTAAAAGGTCCTCTCGTAATTGTTCAGAAAGACTCACAAGAAGATGTGCACCTGTGGTAAGTGGATTAGTTTGAGCGTAAGGCGATTGAGACCTGGCATACTCAAAAGAAACTTACCCCTCTCACTAACAACTTTAATTGGGGGCTATGACTGGAAGAGTAGTCATTACCAGAATTAATGTTTATGGTCTATATATATGGCAGGGGACATATCTAATTACTGAACATCTATCTGCCTGCTCTTGTCATCATCCTGTGAATTACTCTCCTCCCTTCTGAAGTCTCAGGCCACTTACCCAATTCCTTAGCTCCTGATGTCATATGTACCTCGTTTCACATCTCCATCTCTGAACTTCTCATGCATATGGGGTCTCTGACACTCTCAGGTACTCAGTGTTCCCGTATGTATGCATGTAATTAAATATGGATTTTTTGGTTAATCTGCCTCATGTTGACTTAATTATTAGACTAGCCAAGAGAATATCGAGGGGTAGAAAACCTTTTTTGTCCCCAACACTGCTATAGGCATTAGAAGGAATTGAGTCAGCCATATCTTCACTGTGACATAGAGAAGCTAGAGATGGAAGGTTTAGGGGATGTCATACTAGTACTAGTGCCTGGCTATACTCTGAGAGTCAGAAGAGTTTCCAAAGGTATCTTTTGTACTAGAACCAGTTAATCAAAGTCTCTTTAAGTCTTTCAAAATATGCCTAGTCATTGTTATAGGGCAACTGTTAAACCAAGTGGTAATTGTTGATACTTACGCAGTCAGTGCATGACTAATATTTTCTAAAGTTTCTAATATTTCATAGAGCATTGCCTGTATTGGAGAAGAAAAAAATAACATGATCTGCTTTCAAGATGTCTATTTATAGATGTAAAATAATGTGAATCATACTTAATAAATTTAATGAAGTCTTATGTTTACCACA
Organism: Glossophaga mutica; assembly: GCA_039655065.1. Taxonomy (NCBI): domain Eukaryota; kingdom Metazoa; phylum Chordata; class Mammalia; order Chiroptera; family Phyllostomidae; genus Glossophaga; species Glossophaga mutica. Next base: position 93,183,706 of record CM077310.1, read on the forward strand.
TCTAAAACATTTAATAAAGTTTTCTTGTGAAAGAATTTGGGTCCATATTTTCAATTTCATTAAAATTTACTTTTAATCAGAATTTTCACAAGACCAAATGTCATATATATTTTAAACATCGATATGCTTATCTTTAGGTACATTTGATCTTGATAAAGTTTTTGGAATTTTTTTAAATTCTGGATAATGAGAAAAAAGAAGACCATGATGTGTCTACCTGCTGCAACTTTTCCTGCAGTTGTTTATGAAAGTAAAGCAGAAGATCAGGTAGAACTCACATGGAAACCTTAGCAACAGTAGAGTTCACTGGGAAGTATTGTTGAGAAAGAAGCATGGTGAGTGTGCATGTCTCCAATATCTACAGCATTCTTTGGTAGCTCTCAGAGGCTTAGCTGGGTTGGATACAGGAGTGATTGATAACTTTTCAGAAATTTTGCTACCTGGTGGTAAAACACAGCAGTTATTAAAAATTAAATTATATGAAGAGTATTAAATAATTTTTAAAAGGTAGATAATAAATATGTATAACATTATTTCCTATATAATTTTGTGTTATTGATTACCTCTTTCCAATTTCATGTTCTGTTAGATTATGTAGGTAATTGGAATTACCCTTGGTTGGAATATATAAGAGGGGACCAAAAAACAAAAACAAAAACAGAATTATCTCTGGAGGGTGGGCCCCTTGTAGTATAGGCTTTCTCTGCTAAGAGAAGAGTGAGTGTTCTAGGAACCCATCTGTATCAGTGTGCCAGCTAGCATTGTTGTGAGAGGCTGCATTCAGCTTCAAGACATGTTTTGGAAAACTTTTAATGCATTTGCCCATTTCATTACAGGTGATTTACCAGCACACCTGCCCACACTTGCTGAGTGTTCAGCAGTTTTTGACCATAAAAGGCATAACCCCCTTGCTCTACCCTCCTCATTCACCAGATCTCTCCCTAAGTGACTTTTTTTGTTGTTGTTTCCCTGGATGAAAAAACCCCTTGAAGGGAAACACTTTGTGGACACGGAAGAGATAGATTTAAAAAAAGTGGCCGAAGCACTAAAAGACATCAAAATAGACAAGTTCAAAAACTGTTTTGAGCAGTGGAAAAAATTCTCTATAGGAGTATTGTATCAAATAAAAAGGACTTTGAAGGTGACTGAAGTTTAAGCACTATTCAGTAACTAAGGAGTAAAGAAGTTCAGAATGAGCCCCCATAAAATGTGTCACTTTGGCATGTCAACTATTTTGAGGTGAAGGCAATCACGTCCCAGCGGATTCCAGAACTTTCCCTTAGCTACCTATAAGAATTTAGATAGAGGGCCTGGTCAAGAATGAGAACTATCCCTAGAGGGAACGGCAAATGATATGGGCTAGCTGTGATAAGCTGAGTGGGGGTAGAGTTTGGCAGGGCCTGGATATCAAATTCTTCTCTTTTCTACAAGCTTTTTTTTTTTTTTCCACTGAACATTTGCCATTTCCATCTTCCTGTAAAATTAATTCCCCACTTTTGAAGTCCCAGACCCCTGCCCCTTTTCAGGATGGCACATAAGCCTCAATTACCTGACTGCCTGTGGGTCTTGTATTCTTAGGGAACACCTGTATGGAGGTAATTGAATATTTTTCTCCTGTTAACCTGTCTTGTGTTAATTTGATCATTACATCAGACCAAGACCCTGGAGGGATAGAAGGAGATTTTTCCTGACCAGCAGGAGCTGTACATGAACAGAACTCCTTTTGCAATGCTAGCTTTCATGGATTACCTTTCAATATAATCTCTACAATTCAACCATCAGTAAAGAAACTATTTTCACCCAAGTAAATAATATGTATTATGGAACATGATAAATGCAATCAGTAAAAGGAGTCATTTTTCAAAATTGTCGATAAAATGATGAAACACAGTTGAGATCTTTTTGAAAAGTCATAAATTTTAATAAAGTTTATATAAATTTTAAAGATAAATTTTGGTATTGCCTTTTACATTGAATTTTTGCTTGTGTAGAATCCCATTATAAAAAATGAATGTATACTAATACATAATGTTTCTTTTTATCTTATCTCTTCTTTTGAAAATCTTTTAAGGATACTTCATAGATGTTTGCTTGTCTGGAATGGTTAAAGTAAACTGTCAGGGTACTTTTTGGCTTATCATTCTTTGGCTCTAAGATTTAAAATCAATCTCTCTGATGAAGTTGGTTACAGTGTAAAAACAAATATATTTGATTTATTTTAAATCACTGGCCTAAGCCATTTTGCATGCGTGCGCATTTTTGTTCCTTTGAGCAGATGAGTCACACTGAAGTCTATAGGTGTATCCCCTGCACTACATAACCTGATTTCCCTCTCATGACTCAGAAGTTATAAAATATGCTGAAAATGTAAAATATAGTTGTCATATTTATCAGTGTTTATTAAGATGCACAGCATTATAAAGTGACTGTTAATATTTAAGTAAAGTGTCCCGTCTAAAACTAAAAGTATTGTCTTAAAAATCCCTTTCATTCAAGAAAAATAGTTTCAGGAAAAAAATTCTCATTCTATTTACATTCCACTTATGTTTTAAACTGCATTAGCACTAGGTATTCTATTTTCTAGGAAATAACACCTTTTATGCAATAAGAATGTTAATCTTCTCATAGTGTTGCAAATATATACTTTCAGAAATGTGGTATTGGTAATTTTCTATTTACAAAAAGGAAAACCTGCAAAAGTATTACATTCATTTGTTTGAGTCATTGCATAACAGTTCTTAAAGGGGCAACATCCTTCACTGTCTACAATACCAGTGTAAAACAACAATGTGGACAGCAACCTGCAAAATGGAGGAGAATGGAAGGGAATGCTAAGAAGAAAGAAGGGAATAGATGGAGGGAGAAAAATGGCTACTTAGAAAATATAAGAACAAGTCTAAGGAAAACATATCTGGTGAAAATAATGGATTTCTAATTGTTCAATAGGCATTGGTGTCCAGCCTAATTATCTTCTAGGAGTGGCTGATTTAAACAGTGGAGTTGGGGCAGACCTGGTGGTGGCCATGTGTGGTGAGCACATGCAGCAGCTGTGGGCCTGGCCATGGGGTAGCAGCCCTCCCAGGAGCAGGGCATCACCCTCAATGGGAAATGCCCCAAAGTCCTGCCCAAACACTTCGCATTTGGCACCAACAGCATTTTATATCAGTGTGGCATTCATCCATCTGAAACTTTTACTGGAGTGCAGAAATATGGACTTACCTTTCTCATAACTACTGATCCTGATCTCACAAAACATCTAAACAATGTTGTAGAACAACTAAAGATTGGTTAAACAAGTGTTCAGAAGTATCAAAAATGGCAAGATCTTTGAGAGATGGCCACTTGATATTGATTGTGACAGACAGCTAAAGATGACAGTACACCCCAATAAAAGTCTCAGAATGCTATCCAAGATGAAATCCCCTAAGTGATCAGACAGATCACAGCTACAATGACATTTATGCCACCATCGGAATTTTCTTGTTCATTTAATCTACTAATCCGTACAAAGATGTGGTTGCAACTGAAAAATGGGAAGGCCATAGTTCATTACTAATTCTGAGCAAGTCCATCTGCATTCCTTCACTACTACAATCCACAAAGTAAACAGCATGATGGCCTACAGACTCCCCATCCATGACCGAAGATGAGACAAGGTCACTAAAATAATTCTCAGATGTGTGTTTCCTAAAGCAAAGACAACTATAGCTGATTAATTTTTAAATGGGAAAATTTAGCATTATACTTTACTAAACTGAGCATAACTGTTCCATTTTTTGGTACCTGTTTGACTTTCTATAGGGCTGACATAATTTTTTGTGTACTGTTCAAAAGGGAATCAGCAGATTACATCATCAGCACTGTAATGTCAATTCCTTGGAAGGTGGTAACTATAATGGAAAAATTTTTGCTATAAAGCTAAATATATACAAATATATAAATATAAATGCCTTCCTAAATCAGACCTTTTAGTCAGGCAGCTTGACTCAGAAAATATGTAAATATGATAGATAGCAAAAGAAGTCCAACTATTCAGAATGTTTGTGTAGGTACTAAAGAAACTGGTAATTCACAACAATGAAATATTATTAGGGGTCATTTTGTCACTTATTTCTTTTATATAGTTTTGAACAGGTTTCCCTACTGAGAAAAATATCCAATTATTTGATTTTAATGTATGCAATTTACACGTACAAAACTATCATTTCTGCTGTTTAAATTCTGGTGATATAGAACTCTTAAGAATGCCTTTGTGTTTCATAAAATCAAGCTTTAAATAACAATGATAAACAAAGTTAAATGCATGTGTTTAAAAACAAACAAACAAACAAACAAACAAATAAATAAATAAATAAATAAATAAAGGAGTGGGATTTCAAATATTGAGGAAAATATCTTCAATACCTCCTTCTACCTGCCCGTTACTAATTACCCTTTTTTATCTGTCACTGATTACTTCTGAGGCCTTGGACCTATTTTCCATCTTTCTTCTGGATATTATTCTTAAGTTTTAAGTAAAATAATATTAAAAAAACATTTAAAAGTACAAAACACCATGTAACTAGCAAGTGTAATGTGAATATTATTTACCATTAATAAAATAAAGAAGATACTTCTGGTTTAACAAATAAAGGAAGCTGAGTGCCAGAATTTACATCAGCTAGGTGATCTGCACTGATCTTTTCAAGTTGTATGATCTTGGAGTTTCTACCATTTTATATTGTCACCTCTGAAGTGCTAAGTTAGTAATGAATTTACAGAAATCAAAATTATGTTGTGACTGAGCTTTTAAATCTATGTACTGCTAAGCAAATATAGAAAGTGTTTTTGTTGTTGTTTTATGACTATTATACAGTTCAGAAACCAATTGCCATTTTTCCCTACAAAAATGTAATTTTACTAGAATAAAGTAAACTAAATGTAAAATGGTCACATGTAATCAGCTAACAAATGTATGTATTTTTTATATCCAAGGAATTTCAAATCTCACAAATTTACCTGAAGTGAGTTTCTTGTTTATGTAAGACAATCTGGCATGTCTCAATGAGAACAACGAAATCCAGAGAGGAGAAGTTATCTGACCAACTCAGAAAGACAGGCTAGAACTCAGGACTCCCACGTTTGCGTCCAAATATTCTTCCTACTGCATTGATGCTTCTATTATTTAGTACGCAAATTAGCTGTCAAACAGAAAAAAGTCTTTTGTCATATTTGGATTGGAGCAGCCACTATGTGGCTTGGAAGGAATCAGCCGACATAAGGTGGTATCATCTGTGAAAAGACAGAGGTCATTATTGGCTATTTCTGTGAGGTGGCTTGAAAAAGAGGAGGGAAAGAGTGTCAGACTCTGCATGGATCCTTGAAGTTTTTCAGGATAACACTCCATTAACAATGACAAGTTGCCATCTGTTAGTGAACTCTTCCAGAAGAGAGCGAAAGCTACCCAAGAACATTTTGCTCCAGTCAAACTGGTTCTCCAAATCCAGCCCTTGGTTTTGTTACATGTGCCAACAGATATTCACGGTCACTGGTCAACTTTCTCAGTGAACTAAATAAGTCTCATGGAATAAATTATAAGTGTTTCTAAATTATAAGTTGCTACTTGAAAGAAGCTGTCAATTATTGTAGTAATAAAAAAGCATTTAAATTATACTTTAATAACTTTCCCTCCACGTATATTCAGTAATGCAGCTTTTTGGTTATTTTCTACTGAACTATATATTTGTAGGAAGTGGTATGAGTCTGCTCTGGAGGAATACATGAAACTGACCAGTTTATGCATTCACCATAAATTGCATCTTTTCCAGATATCCTGATTTAGAAAGCAATAAATTATGAGTACCTCTCCATTTCATGCATGCTAAACTTGAGAAAAGTCAGGGAATAAAACATTTTTACCTTAACATATTGGCAGCTTAGAAGATATAAAAATCTTTTAATAAACAATATTTTCTGTTGCTTGCATGTCGTTTTATGAAAATACATAGTATGTTTGTTATTTTTCTATTTTAAAAAAGATACAAAAATCTCAGGTTATTTATAAAGGTAGAAAATAAAGGTTTATTTGTGTTAAGAATACATTCCATATTTAAAACATTAGTAGCTAGACTACAAGAACAGTAATATTTCAAAACAGTATTCTTGGGCATACTGACAATATTGAATTTTAACTGAGTTCTGTGCTCCTGGGAAGTGTGTAAGGTTAAGAAATCTGCCCACCCTTTTGTATTCTGGGAAATATCTTAGTGAAAAGCACCACCCTTACCATACACCTTAACACAAAACTGAAAGATGCCCACTTGCTCACCTAGCATCCGGGCAGACAGCCTTTTCACATTCCCTTTTGCATCATAAATGATTCAGTGAACTACTTGTCCCCAGTGATCAATTGGAGGAATATAATTTTTAACTAAACTGTGGTTAAAGTTCTCTTCTTTGAGTAGATTCCTGAACTTTTGCTTACTCATAATCTTAGCAGCGTACAACCTCTCCTTAAATAGTTCCCACCCCGCCCTACCTCCAAATGAGGCTAGCCTCAGCAAAACATTCTCTAACCTGCTATCTCATGGAACCACCCTATCATCTTGCTGCTCCCACCTGGTTCTTTCTGGTTTTATTTACTCCTCTCCACAAAAGAAAATGTTTTGCCTAATCTTTGAGATGTTGCTGATTTTATGCTCAGAGAATTCTCTAAACTGCAATAGTTTCCCCGCCTCCACCAATCACAATGGTCCCTTTCCCACTCCCTATGACAATGCCTTTTAAATAAACTGTTTACTAAGTCTGATTTTTTAAAAAATAATTGACAGTAAAATGCCATGACTGTGAATTGTTTCAGGTGCTTTGACAATGTCCCTCACAAGAAAGGCTAAAACAACTGCTAACCTAGATGCCTCCGCATTTTGACCAACCATTATCAACTTTCCATTGTTACAATCATAATACTTTTTCATCTCTTTTTATGAAAGGATCAATATTTCACTTTTAATGCAGTAAAATTTTAATGTTTAACAAATATCCATAGAGAATAAAAATGGTCATTTAAATGATTTGAATTTATAGCAGATGTTGAAGCACCTGTGATTTTTTTAATCTCGCATTTTAATACTTCATGTAATTTTTCTGACTAAAAATGAAAAAGATACCCGCCCCCAAAAGCATGCCATGCATTCAGAGCAATGTGAAAGAACACAGGAGTATGGTGCTTCATCTTCTGGCTAAATGGAAAACTGTGCTTGAGAGAAATGTTTCTCATTACATTCACAAGCAATTCTAGATGAGTCATTTTGAAAGAAAAAAATAAAATACTATCTGTGACACCAGTTAACTGGAAACCAGTGACAGAATCTACTATTTAATCTCCAGAGTGTTAATTGATAAATCAAAGGAAGATTGTACATAATGAATAAACCATTTTAAGTGAGTGGTTTTCAATAAGAAAAATGCAGCATGGTTCTGCTTTTTCAGGCTTTATCTGATTTGTTTGTTCTTGCTTCCATAATTTGTCACGGTCAAATGGAGTTTTAAAACTATTCTCTAAGGCAGCTGCTCTGTCACAATATTGATGTTCTTAGAGAATTTAATGAGAAGGTGCTAAATTTTAATATCAAAATCACTGGTGGAACTAATAACGGTCAGACCAAGAACCAGCCCTCATGGGTTATGAGTGCAATTTAATATATATGTTTTAAGCACTTACTAGTACCTGCCATTGTTTCTCTGTGAATTAACTGTGTGTGTGTGTATGAGAGAGAGAGAGAGAGAGAGAGAGAGAGAGAGAGAGAGAGAGAGAGAGAGGAGAAAGAAAAGAAAGAAAGAAAGAAAGAAAGAAAGAAAGAAAGAAAGAAAGAAAGAAAGAAAGAAAGAAAGAAAGAAAGAAAGAAAAGAGAAAAGAAAAGACTTCCAGAACCAATGCATTTAAATCCCTGTATGCCTACATTTACAACGTTGGGGAGTCTTTATGAGAGATGGGGAGGAAATTCAAAAGAAGTGTTCTTTTTCTGCCTGAGATAAAATGTTGCCTAGGTCTGGGAAGGAGTATTCTACTATGCTGCATATGGATCCAGTTAACTTTGCCTTTTGAATTCTGATTCCTGCCATCTGCCTTGTTCACTGATGATCTGCTTCTTTTCTGCTTGGATAGACTTCCAAGCTCAGCTCTGTTCCTGCTGCTCAGGGCTTGACCCCCATGTCCTGTTCAAACACACACATTGACCACTCTTTCTGCCCCAGGATGCTGGAATACAGCCCCCTTTCCAGCTTTCTGTTTCTGCTATTGCCTAGGCTGCTATCAAATTTCTTTCTTTTCTTTGGACCTTGTGAAACTGACCCTATTTCTTTTGAATCACTTGAACAGGTTGATTACAAAGTGATTTGCACACAGACAGCTCTTTCTCAATGATGCTGCTTTGGTCGGATATCTCAGCCACCCTATTCTGACTAGTCCGACATTCCATTGGAATTCTGGTTGGTCATTGCTTCCATTGTGCCTCTTCTCTCTCACATTATCTGATGCAATATCTGGTTAGTTTTTAAGTTTCAAAATATAACATTACTAGCCTATAAATATTATATAATTACAACAGTAATTTTTCTGAAATCCAGGTATTGAGAGAAATTTCCAACAAATAAATACCAAAAATTGAAATCTAAAGAATACAATAATTTCTGCTCTTTTTTTTAAATGTACATGTGATTTAATTGTTAGCAATTTTCCTTTTCACTCTGAATATGCAAAACAGTAATTAACATCAGTCATAATTTTATTTACTCTAATCATTAAATAATTAGTTCTCTTTGAAATGTGAGAGCATATATTGTCCTGTTTCTAATTAACCTAAGATAATTAAAATGGATGTCTTTTACATCCTTACAGAGTTATAAAATTTATAAAGAATTTTTTTCTTAGAAAGAGCAGCATCAGATAGCTTGTGTGGTATGTGCGTATACACAAAACATACATAGATATATACATATATATTTAGAGTTATGTGTTGAAACTTTTAGAGTGCTTTAACAATGGTTTTGGTGCATTCTTTGTTCAAAGAATTCACACCAGAATTATCTTACTGTGTACTATGCCAACTTCTATGGTGACCTTTCATTCTGTTTATTTCAAATGCTCATCCTTCTCCACCTGTCTTTGTACTGACTCATATCTTACCTTAAGCCAGAAAGCATGCTGAGTGGCTTCCAACAAAGTGAGACCAGGGATGTTTCACAATCTCGTTTCATGAAGGACTGTCTGAAGTTTAGCTGCATCCACCCTTAGAGTAAGCTCTAAGCCATCAATTCGCTAATGAGCTCAGTTTTTACCATCATGCAAAATGCTCTGGATCTGCCACTGTTCCACAATGTGGGCTGTGTTGTTGAACTTTTAAGTCCCTGGAATTTTTTTTTTTTTTTTTTTGTAAATGTTTTGCAGTATGCTGTAAAGCTGAGGATTTTCTAAAATTAATGAAGTATATAATGTAACAATCTTCTATTTTAATTTTGTATGGATTTGTCTTCTTTCTGGTGACAATGTCAGATTGAAAGAATTGCTTTATATCTACTGTAACATTCTTATCAGAAAGTATACATGACGAAAGATGATATTTTATTTGCTTTTGCAAAAAAATTTCTTATGTCTAGCAAAGCTTAGAATCTCCACAAGCTGTAATTACCAAGAACAGAGCCTTCTTCTCACTGTTTTTTCCTTAAATATTCATTTGATTATTCATGAATGATTATTTTTATATGCTTGTCTCCTTTTGGACTTTCTATTTATAAATATAAGTTGTTATTCTATCTCCAGTTTTTGTGTCACTGTTGTTTATTGTGGCAGACCCTTCTGTGTAGAGTGGGCCCAGTTCCCACTCGGAGATGCACAGGGCCCACGCCCACAGATAGGTTCTCTCGTGGGTAATCAGATTTACGATATACCTAGGCTGCTTTGAGCCTTGCTTTTACCATAACTTCCTAAAATCCATGCTAAACCTTGTATGAACGAGTGTAACCGGCTCAACCATTTTTGCCTTTTCATTGGCTAATATCCTTCTTTTGTGATGTGATTAGGGGCATTGGCTCTTTGGTTGTAACTGGGGATAGTGAGTGAGGACCATCTTGTGATGTGAGGAGATATAGAATAAAGGCCTGTCATGGCAGAGGCCGCTGCTTTTGCTCCCCTTGAAAGAAAAGTTATTCTGTCGTCCTTTTCCCTCCACTGGACCCGGTAGTCCATGTGTATGTTTTATTTCATACATAATGACACAGACACTGCTAGCTGGTGTCCGCATCAGTTTATATTTAAATTAATTAATTTTTTTTCTTTTTTTATTAAAAATTTTATTTATTATTTTAGAGAAGAGAAGGGAGGAAGAAAGAGAGTGTGAGAAACATCAGTGTGTGGTTGCCTCTCACATACCCCCTACTGGAGACCTGGTCCTTAACCCAGGAATGGACTGGAATATAGACTGGAAATTGAACCAGCGATCCTTTGGTTTGCAGGTTGGCACTCAATCCACTGAGCCACACCAACCAGGGCTATATTTGCATTAACTTAATCAACAGATGTTTATTTGAATGTGTATTCCATGCTAGATTGCTTTCTTGGCACTGTGACATCACGTAGAATAGAAGAGAGCTCTGGATCTTACATGAACAGTATTGGGTTGGAAAGACTAGAAATAAACAAGATATATAATCAATTAAATACAAAGCAAGTTAGATAGTTACAAGTGATAAAGAGGAAAGTAAAGTAAAAGGGGATTTAAGTTTTGAATACTGGCCAAAGATGGATCTTTTTTTTTGCTAACTGATATTTGATTAAAGATCAGAAGAAAAAGGAAGATAAGCCATGCAGAAATCATGTCAAGCAAAGGAAACAAAAGATAAATGCATTGAGGTAGCAGCATATGCATGATATATCCCAGGAACATCACAGAAGCCAGTGTGCTTGGAGCAGTGGGGTTGAACAGGGTTGAGCAAGGGATTCTGGGAGCTGGGGGAATCATTCTGCAATAATCCAGGTGAAAGTGGTGGCAGCACGGATCAGGGTGGTAGCAGTGGACGTAGTGAAAAAAGTGAGTGGTAAGTGAACTGAGATGGGACAGAGAAATACTGTTTTAAAGTGGGCAGTAAATTAGAACTTGTGTAAAGAAGAATGATATTTTGATGTTTGTTCTAAGATTTATTTCCAAATCTCATTTTGCACTGAGCAAACCTTTCTGTAGATGATGATCTTTTAATGTCTTCTCCAATATGTTGAAATTTTTATCAAAGCAATTCCAAATTCAAAAGCTCCCTATGAAACTATTCATCTCCTCCCCTCTAATTTCATTCAGCTTATATTATATGTCAAAGATTTTCCCTCTATTAATCTATTTGGTATGAGTTAATAACTATGACTAAATAGATTTAAGGATAAGTGTCCAAGAACTCTACTTTTATCTTTCTGTTTCAGGCTATCTAATTATTATTATTATTATTTTATCTAGGAAGCACTGAAGTTCTATAGAGCACTTTTTTCCAACATATTGACAGATAGGAATAGAACTGACTCCCAAGATTTTGATCAAATCACAAAATCGTCTATATAAAACAACCCCAAAAACTTTGCCTTTTTTCCCCCAAATTATCTGCTACATGAAAGACGATAACCTAAGGAGCAAAGTACAATGTGGGTGGAGGGGGCCTGGGTGGAATATTTGTGACTTCTAGTCATTCAATGAAAGAAATGAGCAGGCCTTTATACAAGCTATCACTTAAGGCTGTCGGTTGATTGTTGTACCATCACTGGTCTTTGATAAATCACACAGGGTTTTCATACTTTCATTATGAAAGTTTCAAGGAAAAGATTTTCTCTCAAATAGAAAAGAATCCTATATTAGACTTATGTAACATATGAATGAAAATATGCAGATTCAATTAGAAATGCTCTAGGGATTATCTGTAAAATATTGGAGACAGCACTTCCCATGTACAATACCTAAAGGCTATTACCTAAACTCTAAATGTGTTGTAGTGACTTGTTTTCTACATTATATTTCAATAACATTAAAAGCTGAGCATTTAAAACTTTAGACCAGTTTAGTGTCTTCATACTTGATTATGCATCAGAATAACCTGGAATGCTTTTTGAAACATAAATTCCTGAGCATCCTCCTTCAGATCCTGTAACTCAATATGGTGGGATAGGAAGCAAGTTTGTAGGAAATATTTTTTCCATTGTTCATTGAACCCTAGTATCAGCAGACAAGATCTCATAAATCACACTAAACCAGGCCTCCCACAGGCATTGTTCACTTTTGCATCCTTTTTGAAAATGCATTCGTCTCTCTATCTTGAACTAAATACTGCCCTGTAATTACTTAGGCTTGAAACATGTGCTCACAGAATGCATTGTTTTTTAATAAGCATGGACTATTTATAATTGTTTTCACTTCAGCAAGTCTGATTGCTTAATTTTGCCAGTTGATACAATACAAAACTTCTGTTTTTCTAGAAGTTCTTTTAGTCTGTTTTTGAGCATGTGTACAAGCAACATCCTGTAGTATATCCGCCACATTTGAGCTGGAGACTGGGAAACAGAACATAGAGAAGTTTTTACAGGGTACACTTGTCTTTCACCAAGTGCAAATTGAAGGCAGGGAGGAAGGAAGCTGAGGGAAATCTCTCCAAGCCTTTCACTGAGGGCACTGCACCTGCCCCAGCCCAGAAAGGCTGGAGTCTGGAAAGCAGGGTAAAATTTCTGAGGTCAGAAAATCCGGGGTAAGACTAGAGAATGCCGATAAAGTCTCAATTACAAAAAAAAAAAAAAAAAAAAAAAAAAAAAAAAAAAAAAAAAAAAAAAAAAAAGCCAGATACACTTTAAATTCATTTCCCATAGTTTGGAAAGTAATGTAGAATAAAGAAGATAAATATCTGGTAAAATATAAAATACTTTATTATCTTTAATTCTTTTAAAATGCTATCGCCCATTTAAAATAAAAAAAAAAAAAACTAAAATATGTTGGGAATAGCAAGTTGGTGGGGAGAGGTAAAATTTTTATACCACCAAAAAAGGTTCTTAATATTGTTTAAAGTAGTTTATTATCACATGAATTCAGATTGTGGTAAATTAATGATGCATATTGCAATTCCTAGAAAACCAAAGAGATATATTGGGTTGGCCAAAAGTACTTATTTTTTCTGTTAAATAAAACATATTTTTCATTTTCACCAATAACTATTGATTCGGATATTTAGAGTATGTCAGCTATCTCCCACATAGCATAACAGTGATTTTTCTCAATTAATGTCTGGATTTGATCACTACCAACTTCACCTGGTGTGCTTGACCAAGGAGCATCATCCAGTGAGAAATCTCCAGCACGAAACTCTGCAAACCACTCTTGACATGTCTGACACATCACAACACCTTCTCCATACATTGCACAAATCTTTTTTTGTTTGTCTCAGCTGCATTTTTACCTTCCTTCAAATAATAAAGCTTATTTTCTTCCATCTTCAATATAACAATGGCTGCACAATAATTCACCAATTGTCATAAGTACTTTTTAATGCAAGGTGGGACAGCTGTCACAATACAATCTAACAAAATTATTTCCGATGAAGTTAAAGACAGCCAAGCACTACTAAAGCCATCTTACAGAAAAAACAAACAAACAAACTTTTTGGCCAAAAGAGACACAATAATTATGTAGGAAGAAAGAAGTGAAAAGAATTAACCAAATGATTAAGCAATAGGTGAGTGTATTTGGTTTTGTTTACAAATTATGAAACCATTTAGTAAAATAAAGTAAGTTATAAAGGTGTTAAATGTCAGGTAAAAAGTAACAAAGACACAAAACTAAATCACTTGAACAAAAATACCAACTTTTATAAATACCGTATTTTTAAAGTGAAGGAAACTAGACAAACTGTGCAAATACAAAGTTATAGATATATATATAAATAATATATATGATTAATCATGTATATACTAATCATACATATACATGATTGATCATAATAGAATTTGAAAAACTTAAGACCAAATACGTCAGTGTCTAGTTATGACCAAATAATACATCGGTGGTATCAACAAATGGAGTTGACAAACTTAAAAAAGAAATTTATCATTGATACTATTACAGATGTCCCCATTCCATCCCCTCCCATTTTTCTACCTCCACTCAGCCCTCGTCCTTCCCACTTACCTCTGGAGTTAACAAACTTTAAAAGAAACTATCAAAAGAAAACAAAATTTAAGTTTGACTTAAGATTCAGAGCTAACTATATCCTATATGCAAGCATAATGAAATAAAGTTAAAATAACCTAAACTAAACATTTTAAAAAGAATTTTTTAACTTTGCACAAATTGAACCATAAGAAAGTAGTTTTATTATTGTGATATTAGAAAAATTCGAACTGAGGCCAAACAATGTGGAACTTGACAGTGATGTAGCCAATATTTATCCCACATCTTCTCACCCAGGTTCCACCTGGTCTGCCTTGTTCTTTTTTTCTTAGCGACTTTCCTACTTGTCTTTTTTTGTTTTTCTTCTTGATCATCCAGTGCCTGTCTGAGTGGCTCTTTTTTCTTGTATGTTCTTAATCTTTTTTCTTAAGTTTTTTTACATTCAATGTTTTAATATATAGATCAATTTAACTTCTCGCCTTCTTTCCCTCCCTCCTTTTTTTCCTTTCTTTTTTCCTTCTTTTCTCTTCTCTCCCTCCCATTCACCCCTTCTTTTATTTTTTATTATCTATATCAATGTCTAATTCAAAAAGCAAAACTCACCCATGATATTTAAGCAAAGGTCAATTTATTTTTTTTAATTACAAAATTCTTGGAAAGGATGGCTAGCAACAAATCTAAAAAGTGTTTTCACTGGAGACCAGGAAGTTGCCATTTTCCCTGGGTCATCCAGGAGTCCATTCTCAAATCCAAGTTGCTGGAGGCACAACTGCTGCCTCTAGACAGTTCTCTCACACACTGCCCCTACTGGGAAAACCAACTCCGCTGGAGGCCACAGTCACTTTCAGTCAGCAGCCTCTGCTACTGCCTCTACCACTAGAGAAAGGATCAGAATGACTTTTTCTTCCAATCATCTTACATGTCAGAGTCTTCTATTGGCCAGTACTAACTATAACTAGAAACAGGATCTGAAAACACAACGTTAAGGCTTCCAACCTTCTAGGAAACAACGGTAGTACTGAGGCAATAGACAAAAGGGTACAAAAGGGTACAGACAAAATCAGTACTTTATCTATCGTCTGCTAGCTATCATTTATCTATATAATACCTGTTTAAAGCACTAGTCAACAACCCTGACTGGAGTGGCTCAGTAGATTGAGCACCAGCCTATGAACCAAAGGATCACTGGCTCAATTCCAGTCATGTTACATGACTGGGTTGCAGGTCAGGTCCCCAATTCTCTGCCTCTTTTTCTCCCTCCCTTTCCTTGTCTCTAAAAATAAGTAAATAAAATCTTAAAAAAAAAAAAAAGACTAGCTAATGATATGTCAATTTTTTACAATGGAATTATTATTGATTTAAACTTACTGATTAATTTTAGTTGGTTAATACAAATTTTCGTATTAACAAAATTACTGCAATAGACTTATGATAATTTAGCAAATAATATATTTTCTCTTTCTATTTTCTTTGACATTTCTGAAGTTAAGGTCCATTTAAAAATCAATGAATTCAAAAACATAAGTTAATTTTTTATGGAAAAGATGATTAAATTAGCATAACATACAAATCTATATGTACGTTCTAAACAATTCACTATATGTCATTATTATTGTTTCTTGCAGTTTATATTAATGCCTTTTTATAAGGAAATTTATTTAACTAGATGGTTGGTTTGGAGAAGGAAATATATTGACTATTGATATTAAGTACATTTAGCAAGGATATCTTCATATAGATTTCTCTCACTAATGATAAAAAACATATCCATGAATATTGCCATATTGTAATATTTTCCTTTTCCCTGACTTTTCTAGAAGTATTTAAAATATAGGACTTCAGTTTTTTGATCCATTCATTAACTGATGGGCACCTAGGTCATTTACACAATGGAATTCTATGCAGCAGAAAGAAAGAAGGAGCTCCTACCCTTTGCGACAGCATGGAAGGAATTGGAGAGTATCATGCTAAGCGAAATAAGCCAGGCAGTGAAAGACAAATACCATATGATCTCACCTTTACCAGGAAGCTAATCAACAAAACAAACAAACAAGCATAATATAAACAAAGACACTGAATTTGAGAGCAGTCTGACAGTGTCCAGAGTGGGAGGGGAGGGAATTTCAGGGGAAAAGGGGAACGGTTTAGAGCAACAAGTATAAAGGACTCATGGACAAACACTATGGGGGGGTGGAAATGGGAGGAAGGTGGGGAGGGCTGGGGTGGTGGGCTGGGGCGGGGTAAAAGACAGAAAACTGTACGATATCAACAATTAAAAAATACTGATTTAAAAAAAATAAAAAAATAAAAAAATAAAATATAGGACTTATTTGCTAAATAGTGTCATTACAAATTATAAAGCAGCATTGATTTAGTAATTGACATATGTATATGATATGCCCTTTCCTAGCCCTAAGGTACCTGGATCTGACCTTTCTTTCAGATTATATATAAAATTTATCTAGTGATTGTTCAATATGAGAAAAGTTTTCAGTTCGAATTTCTTCAGCTTATCATAGTACACAGCTCTTATGATTGTTGAGACTGTTAAATTTCTTGATTTATCCTTCTCTATTCATATGCCAGGCATTCTGACTATGAATGAGTCAGGCTCATTTGAATCCCAAAGTCAAATGGTGCCAAATTTATTGCTTTTTGTGCCACAGGAAAGACTATTGCCTGCCCCTTGCATTCTCCATATATTTATATTTTCCTAGAACACACATTTTCTATTCCTAGGAAGCCATTTTTTAAATTTGCCTTCTTCCTGTAGACCTTTTCCAGCTCATTTACCTATTCTTGCTCATAATCAGTATGTAGTTCCAAGTTTTAATATGACATATTACATAAAAGCATAGGATGTGAACAAAACTTCTTGAATTCCAATCAAAGATGTACTACTTTCTAGACTAGTTGTAACCTAGGAACTTTACATAACGTATCTTAGCCTCTGTTTTCTCACTTGTGAAATGTAGCTCATAATAGTATATACTGCTTAGAGTAGCTGTGACCTTTAAATTAAATCATATTACATTGTTACTGGCTCACAAAATCTCTTGGTTAGGATTATCAGTTATTGAAATCTGACCCTCCAAATCTTTGCTTGTAATTAGTAGAGACCATTGCAAATATTTCAAATGAGAAAAAGAAAAAATAAAAATATCAGCATTATAATGCTCCATAATATCAAGGTTTATACATATTTAATTTCATTATAAAATCATTGTTAATAATTCTGACCATTTGCACTTTTGCTAAAATTTAGAAATATTTCATGTGTAACCATTTTTCATTTGAAAATATGATGAGCTAAATGTGAGATAATGTAAAATGTTAACATTAATGAACACATATAAACATAAAAAACAAAAATTTAAATTCTTACAATGTTTTGTTTCTTATTTTCTTTTGAGCGCAGGTCAACTTATATTAGACTGTTGTTGCTTGATGCCATAAATAATGAAGGTGTATCTGCCTCTCAAGATGCCATTCATCTGTCATTCTTTTTTTTCCACATAGTGCACGTAGAAGAGTTTATTGATGGTTCTTCACTGTATTTGTGCATTTAATCCTTGCCTAAATAACTCAGTTTTTGCAATCCTCTCCTTCCACATACTCCATCATAACTATCATCAACTGGTTTTTGCTTTCATGGGAAGGTCTAGTCACTTGCCTTCTTAACTTTAGTAGTGTCCTTTGTTTGTTTCAATGTCGTTTAAAGCCAATCTGATAGTGTTCTAGTTACAAAGTTGCATGCATTTTCCCAGATCATGTATTTCTAGTAAGTTTTATTATTTTGTATGCAAATTTCCAGACCACAAGATTTTTAAGCAACGCATTGGTGATTATAGCAGAATCAGGCAGTATGTACCTCCAAAGAAAGAGTGCTTTTCATACATGGTCATGGAATTAACAGTGAAGTATGAAACAGCAAGGTTACACTTTAATTTTTCTTTCTTGTCAGACTGTGTGCCAGTTGTTAAAGCCATAATAGCTTGCCATGGCTGGAACCGCTGGGGGTGCTCCCCTCACTGGGAGACCAGTAGACATCCACCAATATCATGAGACTCTTAAGTCAACCTCAGAGAATAAAATCAATATTTTGAGAAAGAGATGGTAACCAGGGGAGTAGTATTTGGCACTTTGCCTCACGGAGCATGTGTTACTTTGAAAGGGGACACAATTCAGTGAGTGTCCTGTCTCTAGCAGAAAGATAAGAAAGGGAATAAATGATAAATGAGATCTTGCTAGCAAATTCTTTTAGAGTGACAAAATATATAAAGGCCAGGTAATACATATGAATAAGAATAAAATAGTCATCTTGTGGAGAAGATATTTAATCCATTCTTAAGGCTCATGAGTAAATGAGATTTTCTTTTGGAATATTTGGGACAGTCTGATAATATTGCAAAAACACATAAATTAACAAACCGAAGCGTGAATGAACTCTTCTAGAAACGAAGGAGCTTAAGGATGTAGTTTGATATCATCAGCATGCTCCCAAGTGGTATTTTCTGCATGCGGATCTTGTAAAACAATTTCAGAAGATTCATACTCATTAACTCAGATCACTGACAAGTAAAATTCTCAAAGATGGCATAACAAGATAAAGTGTTCTCTTTCTCTGTGAAGTTTTGCAACACTTTACTTAGCTGAAAAAGAGAACAAGGAGATCCTACGTAGTGTCAGACAGAAACAGTTTCTTCTTGCTTGACCACACTTTTTAATCTAGTATATAAAATATGTTTTCTATTTAATTGCTTCCCTAAGTAAATAAACATTTCTCTATTTTTGTGGCTGCTCTCATTATAAACCTAGAGCACCCTAGTGTTTCAACATATGCTTGTGTTTGAACAAGAGATTCAAAGTGAGCAACAAGAGCACAGTGATTGCAAACATCAGAAATAAAACTTGAGTTCAGCTCTGTCATTCCATGTACAAATCATTTTGTAAGCCTTGCAAACACTTTTCTTCATTGACTTTTTCTCTTTTCTTAGATAATACATTGCAGTAATTTAAATGCATTAATTTATTACTTTCCTTTTTTGTTTAATACTATACTGTACTGAGTTGGAGACATGAATTTCACCTGAACATCATGTTAAATATCTGCAAACTGTTATTAATCAATCCTCAAAATCAATTTGTATACCTGAGTCCTTCTGTTACTGCATACCTGGAGTTTTAAAAGTTAACTTCCATGTGAATATAATGTTTGTGTAATGATAAATAACAAATACACTAATTTCAACCATACATATTAGATAAGATCGCATATGACATGCAACCATCTCCTAATGCATATATATAATATATATAATGTGGCCTTTCTTCTGAGCAGGCCACTTCTACTAGAGTACTCGGCGCAGTGCTGTGGTCACGAGAATTTTTCAATTGATTTTAAGTCATGTGCCACTGGGAATAATACAGCACCTAAAGAAAAATTGATCTAAGAAAACAAAGGGAGACTCAGAGGATGGCTTTTAGAAGGTAAGAAGGCTTGAGATCTGGTGACCAAGACAGGAGGTTGGCTTTAGATAATTATTCAGAGAGTTAATCTGTCTGAAAGAGCGAGAGCAAAGCACAGCAGTGTACAGAGGAAGAGGAGCTTGGTAGATGTCATCATCTGGCTGCACTTTCAGGGTTGAATAAAAGAACTCCCCTTAAGTTACTCATAATATGAACCAATCATTTCAAGACCAAAATAAGGCTGAGTTTTATCTATCACTGTGTAATCCTCAACCATCAAAACTCATCACAGGAAAAGAGATCTAACAATTCTGAGTGGCCACTACAAGCCAGACCAAATGCAGAGTAATTTACATATGTTATATCTTTTAATCCTCAAAACAACCTTCAGGTGCAATTAAATCATTTTCCATATAAGAAAACTGAGGTTTATAGAAATTAAGAAGCTTATAAGAGGCCACAATGTTAGTAAATGCAAATCTTGGCCTCCAAACCTCTTCTTTCAGACTACAAAGGCAGTGTTATGCATATTTCAACATAATCAATTTTTTTCTTATAGATGCATATTTATCATGTAATGCTTTTACTTTCCTTAAGCTTGTGTGAAGCAAAATAGAAGCAAATCACGTGGCTACTAAATGAAATCTTAGTTATATTTTGATACATTTAGCTAAACTTTCTGGGTGTTTTGGACAATATGGGATTAAATGATGACAGAAAGAGAAAAATAGTAGTAGTTTATTCAATTGATAAACTTCCAACAATTCCTCTATTCAGAATCAGAAATAATTATGCATGTTATCAGTAGGAAGAAAGCCTGCTGCTCAATCTAATTAATGGTTCAACAGCAAAGTGGGATTTTCATTTATTTGTTTATGAGGAAAAAGGCAGCTATCTGCATTTGTAATTTAAAAAAAGATACACTTCTTGTATGTCTTTAGTTTTAAGTAATCTTTCATCTTGTAAGTTTAAAAACACTAACAAAGTTGAAAATGTGTGTAAGCCAATGTACTGCATATTTTCCTAGAAGCAGAGATACATAGGGGAGGACTTAATCTTCCTAAAATTGCATAATATTTTGGAACAAACATTTTTATATTTATAAAATTATTGTCTTATGTAACACACAGCATTATGACTAAGAAGAACATTTTCCTTTGATGAGGTAAGCCTACATTTATTAGAAAAATGACAACTTCTGGCCAAGACAGAGGCATAGATAGATACAATTTGCCTCCTCACACAACCAAAAGAAGGACAATGACAGAATTAACAACAAAAAATAACCAGAACTTTCAGAAAATGGAACTCCAAAAACAAAGAAGTTAAAGATGAAATATTCATCCAGACTGGTAAGAGGGGTACAGACAGGCAGCCGGGCAGAGAGGACTTGTTGCAAGGTGGAGACTGGAGCAGAAGGGTGGATGAGGTGGTGGCTTGGCTCACTGGGCAGTACCACATTTGCTTGAGGATAAACCACTAGGAACAACTGGGGAACAAGACAGACCACAAAACCCAGGGTTCTAGCACATGGAAATAAAGCCTCAAAACTTCTGAATGATAAAACCTCTGGGGGTTGCAGTAGCAGGAGAAACTCCTAGCCTCACAGAAGAGTTCTTTGGAGAGATCCACAGGGTCCTAGAACATACACAAAACCACCCATCCAGGAATCAGCACTAGAAGGGCCCAATTTGCTTGTGAGTAGCAGGGGAAGTGACTGAAAAGCTGACCCAGAGCATAGCAAAAGGATTGTTCCCTTTCAGACCCCTCCCCCACATACAGCACCAAAATGCAGTGAGATGGGCTGCCCTGCCCTGGTGAATACCTAGGACTCTGACCCTTACTAATTAACATACATACCAAGACAAAAAATATATATATATATGGCCCAAATGCAAAAAAAAGATCAAAGCTCCAGAAAAAATACAACTAAGCAATAAAAAGCCAACCTATCAGATGCAGAGTTTAAAACACTGGTAATCAGGATGCTCACTGAAATGGTTGAGTATTGTCACAACATAGAGGAAAAAGTGAAGGCTATGAAATGTTAAATAAAGGAAAATGTACAAGGAACCAGCAGCGAAGGGAAGGAAAACAGGACTCAAATCTACAGTTTGGAACAAAAGAAAAAAATAAACATTCAGCCAGAACAGAATGAAGAAACAAGAAATCAAAAAAATGAGGAGAGGCTTAGGAACCTCTGGGACAACTTTAAATGTTCCAACGTCTGAACCATAGGGGTGCCAGAAGGAGAAGAGGAAGAGCAAGAAATTGAAAACTTATTTGAAAACATAATGAAGAAGAACGTCCCTAATCTGTCAAAGGAAAAAGACTTCCAGGAAGTCCAGGAAGCACAGAGAGTCCCAATAAAGTTGGACCCAGGGAAGTATACACCAAGGCACATCATAAATACATTACCCAAGATTAAAGATAAGGAGAGAATCTTAAAAGCAGCAAAGAAAAGGACACAGTTACTTACAAAGGAGTTCCCATAAGACTATCAGCTGATTTCTCAAAAGAGACCTTACAAGCAAGAAGAGGCTGGAAAGAAGTATTCAAAGTCATGAAAGGCAAGGACTTACTCCTAAGATTACTCTATCCAGCAAAGCTTTAATTTAGAATGGAAGAGCAGATAAAGTGCTTCCCAGATAAGGTCAAGTTAAAGGAGATCATCATCACCAAGCCCTTATTATATGAAATGTCAAAGGGACTTTTCTAAGAAAAAGATAAAAAATACGAACACTAAAATGACAACAAAAACAACTATCAGCAATCCAACCTAAAGAAAAAATAAAAATGAACTAAGCAAACAAGTAGAACAGGAAAAGATTCACAGAAATAGGAATCACATGGAGGATTATCAGCAGAGAGGGTGAGGGGGATAATGCGGAAAAGGTACAGAGAATAAGAAGAATAATTGGTAGGTACAAAATAGACAGAGGGAGGTTAAGAATAGTATGGGAAATGAAGAAGCTAAAGAACTTTTATGTACAACCCATGGACATGAACTAAGGTGGGGGGAATGATGGTAGAAGGGGAAACAAGGCAAAGGGTAGTAAAAGGGAGAAAAAAATGGGACAACTGTAATAGCATAATCAATCAAATATATTTATAAAAGAAAAATTGTTCATTTTACTTTTATATATACATGTTAATTAAAACTAAATAAGTCCATTTTTATATTTTATTTTCCTATACTTAAAGATATACTTTTCTTCCACAGATTTCTTCAGAGCTATGCAAAATTACTTTACATATCGCAGTGTACATTACTAAAGTAATTACATTTTTTAACCCAATTAAATGATCAGTATATTTTTTGCAAAGTCTTCACTCTTTGCCATTTTTTTTAGGTAACATTTGGTCTTTCTTATCATATAAGTTTCAAAGTAGGCAGCAAGATCAAATTATTTTATGGCAATTGGTAATGTAAATCCATAGTGGTAAAGAGAAGTAATGTCTCTGACAACTATGATGAAAGTGAATGAAATAGCCTTACCCTCCACCCACATACACTCTCACCACTGTTGACTCATGGAAAGAAAGTAGAATACCTTAGTCTTCCAGGCAACGGCACTGAATTAGTTCAACCGTGAAGATAAATCATAATATTTACTTCACCATTACATTGATTAGTGGACCTGTGTTATCTTAAAAATTGTTCTTATAGGTATAACTTCAAATCTCTCATTCCCTCTGATAAATTGTATGACTCCTCATTATAAGATGCTGTGAGTATTTGGAGGACCTTTTTTTAGCAGTATGTTCTTTAAAAATCAGGACTTCAGAAATTTACCAGGTACTTGGTGAATGCCTAACACTGTCCACTAATGGCAAGACTCTGAACATTATTTAATCTCTTCAAGTTTAAAATTTTCTATCTTTTTAAAATAATATTTGTCATATATGAATATATGAATGTAAGAGAAATTAAATGAAAGAGTGAAAGAAAACTCTTAGCATAGACCTTAACATGTAATGAGTGTGAAAATAAAAAATAATATTATTTTAAAATTCTCTTGGTGTAATTGTAGGTATTAACAGAAAACTCAATTATTTATTTTCTAGCATAACAAATATATTGATAAAATATTCAAATACAAGATAGAAGACCATTGTGCTTCATCTTCTCCAGTAAAAATATATTATCTATTTACATTAATATACTCCAAATTAAAACTTTATATTTTTCTCAAAACAATTATTTTCTTGTTAAATTATTTAACTTTATTAAAATAAATAGTTCTATTACACAGAGTCAAAGCAGCTGTACCTAATACGTGGAAACAAACACAAGGAGACTACCAAAATGAGAAGACAAAGAAATATGGACCAAATTAAAAAAAAATCAATGAGAATAAGAAGAAAAAAGAATAAATTAAAAACCTTAATAAGTAAAGGCTAAGGAGACTCTAGGACATCTTTAAACTTACCAATGTTTGAATCATGGCCATGCTGGAAGGAGAAGAGAAAGAGCAACAAACTGAAAACTTATTTGAAAAATAATGAAAGCAATTTCCCTAATTTGCCAAAGGAAATATACAAGTCCAGGAAGCAAAGAGAATTCTAAACAAGGTAGATGCAAATAGGGCTACACCAGCACACATCATAATTGAATGCCAAAGATTAAAGATAGAGGATCTTAAAAGCAGCACAGGAAAAGTAGATAATTAACTACAAAGGAGTTCCCATATGACTATCGTCTGATTTCTCAAAAGAAACTTTGCCGACTAGAAGGAACTGGCAAGAAGTATTCAAAGTGATGAAAAGCTAGGACCTACCACCTAGGTTTCTCTATCCAGCAAAGCTATCATTTAGAATTGAAGGGGAGATAAAGTGCTTAGGAGACAAGGTAAAGCTAAAGGAGTTCATCATCATTATTTTATGAAATGTTAAATAAGAAGAAGATCATAACTTTAAACATTAAAATGTCAATAAATTCACAACAATCAATAATTAAAATCTAAAAAAACAAACTAAGCAAACAAGCAGAACAGAAACAGAATCATAGATATGGAGACCATTTGGAGGGCTATCAGGTGGGAGGGGGAAGGGAAAGAATGAGGGTAAAGGTTCAGGGATTAGGAATACAAATTAGTAGGTACAGAATAGACTACAGGATGGTAAGAACAGTATAAGAAATGGAGAAATTGCCCAAGACTAAAAATAAGGAAAGAAACTTAGAAACAGCAAGAGAAAAGAAGAAAGTTACCTACAAAGGTATTCCCATAAGACTGTCAGCTGATTTCTCAAAAGAGACCTTACGGGAAAGAAGGGGCTGGAAAGAAGTATTCTAAGTCATGAAAGGCAAGGACCTACATCTAAGATAACTCTATGCAGCAAAGCTTTCATTTAGAATGGAAGGGCAGATAAAGTGCTTCTCAGATAAGGTAAAATTGAAGCAGTTCAACATCACAAAACCCTTATCATATGAAATGTTAATGGGATTTATCTAAGAAAAAGAAGATAAAAAATATGAACAGTAAAATGACAGCAAACTCACAGTTATTAACAACCACACCTAAAACAAAAACAAAAGCAAACTAAGCAAACCACTAGAACAGGAACAGAACCACAGAAATAGAGATCACATGGAGGATTATCAACAGGGGAGTGGAGGGAGAGAGAGGGGGAAAAGGTATAGAGAATAAGTAGCATAGGTGGTAGGTAGAAAATAGACAGGCGGAGGGTAAGAATTGTATAGGAAATGTAGAAGCCGAAGAACTTATATGTATGACCCATGGGCATGAACTAAAGGCAGGGGGAATGTGGGTGAAGGGGGGTATGCATGGCAGAGGGGAATAAAGGGGGGGAATGAGACAACTGTAATAGAATAATCAATAAAATATATCTAAAAAAAGAAATGGAGATATTAAAAAACTTATATGCATGCCTCATGGATATGAATTAAGGTGGGAATTTCCAGAGGGAATGGAGGATATTAGGTGAAGGGGGGGCAAAGGGAGAAAAATTGGGACAACTGTAGTAGCATAATCAATAAAATATATTTAAAAAATAGCTTTATGTTGTACTAGACAACGATATCTTTTAGTTTGAATGTACATAATACTTCACTTTCTAATGACTATTATCTAAAACATTTGCCTGTTCTGATTACATATGCATAAATTATTATTATTATTATTGCTCTTTGTAAACTGGTCACCCCTTTCACTTCATCTTTTAAGAAATCTTGACCTCAACCAGCAGTCTTAGGGTAATAGAGTAACCCTGAAATCTGACAGGAAGGACTTAAGTAATTATAGCCCAGCTTTTATAAACTCAACATCAAAATAATCCTGCTGCTTTTGGAGCCCATACACCACCAAGTGCCCTCATAAGCAAACATGTCTTGTTCTAAAAACACCTACACCTTTGAACTAGAATTTGCTAAGTGGGTTTTTGCTAGTTCATAATGTCTGTGTCCCTGTCTTGGTTTCATACTCAGTTTTCCAGTCCTGCAGTTTGGTGTACTATTTCGTTCTCAAAAAAACTCCCTCCTATGAACTTAAATCAATCACTGTGTATTAGCCTTGGGCCTGAGGACTTACTCCTGACATCTTCCTTAACATTATTTGCTACTTGGAAACTAAACAGATTTGTCTCTTTGTACCCAGGACTGTTATTGTCTGTTCTTGAGAACACACTGTTACTGATGTTAGGTCCCAACAAATCTTACTCTAAACCTTCTTTAGTTTTTAAAACATTTTGGGAGTAATGAAGACTCCTATATCTGGCTCTCTTCTCTACCTTCCTCCAGCTCCCCAAACCCTGTGAATTTTCCTTGCCCCATAGTAGTCCATCTCTTATCTCACTCTTTATTATCCTCTCTTGCTCTTTTAGGTTTGTACACTTGACTATTTTTTTCTTATTTGCTTTATATTGATCAGAGAGGTTAAATAATCTGTTTCCCATTTTATACACTGTCTAAAGTTGGACACTTATTTCATCTACCAAATGCCACATGAATGCCTAGTATGTACAATGTCCTACATGAAACACAGAGCTGGGTAAGTCAGAAAAGAGATGTCTATACTATGTTTGAGAACAAAAAAGGACAATTTTTCCAACTCAGTTTGAGAGTGAAAACTACACTATGTGTTCTGTTAGAACAGAGGCCATCTGTATTCTGTTTACATTATATTGCATGTGCCACACTTTACAGTGAGCAGGGCAGTATTCTAGCTAAACAGTGAAAGAACAATAGCTTCATGGGAAAGGTGGATTTTTTCTGGCTGTGAAGGCCAGATTGAGTCTTTATTCATATAGGTTATTCAGTGAATGAAATCATGCACATGGACACCAGATATATTCAGAACACTGAGAAAGGACTTATGTGGCTTACTCCATGCTGCATCCTAAAGAGTTGCACAGACAGCTCGAACTGAAAGGTTTCTTACACAGTGTGGTTAAGCATTAAGCCTAGAGATATCTAATGGGAAGTTGCCATAGAGGGGAGTTTTATAGCAGAGATTGATGAGATTGTTTGCCTGTATCGGAATAAACCTTGATAAATATGTGCATTTAGAAGGTGATATGAGAAATAAGGTCCTTAAAAAGTATAATCATAAACTCCTCAATCTGGTTTCTGAAAGTCACCTTCCTGCATGAAGATATTGAAGTCTGGAGAGAAGAACAATTTTAGTGGTTGTGATGACCAATTTGAACTCCCAATGAAGAAGGAAAGGCCCTTTTTTTTTTTTTTTTTGGAAAATTAGGAAGAGAATCAGAATACTGCAATAACACAAGAGTGAATGATAAATAGAAAAAGTAATGGCATAATATTTTAATCCTTAACAGAGGATATGTTTTAATTGATTTTTTATCTTTTAGAGAGAAATAAAGGAAAAGAGAGAGAGAAACATTGATGTGAGAGAGAAACATCTATTACTTGACTCCCTTACATGTCTTAAGTGGAGATCAAACCCACAAACTAGATAGATGCCTTGACTGGGAATTGAACCTGTAACCTTTTTTTTTTTTTTAAGATTTTATTTATTTATTTTTTAGAGAGTTGGGAAGGGAAGGAGAATTAGAGGGAGAGAAACATTAATGTGTGGTTGCCTCTCGTGTGCCCCCTACTGGGGACCTGGCCTGCAACCTAGGCATGTGCCCTGACCAGGAATTGAACCAGCGACTCTCAGCTTCACAGTCTAGAGCTCAATCCACTGAGGCACACCAGCCAGGGAGAACCTGATACTTTGTGGTGTATGGAATGATGCTCCAGCCAACTGAGCCATCCAGTCAGGGAGTAAGCGTATTTTTAAGTATATTTTATTGATTATCCTATTACAGTTGCCCCTTTTCCCCTCTTTGTCCCCCTCTTCCCTATATCCCCATTCCCTCAGCAACACCCCCCCTTGGTTCTTGTGCATGGGTCATACATATAAGTTCTGTTTCTCCATTTCCTATACTATTCTTAACCTCCCCACTGTCTATTTTGTACCTACCATTTATGCTTCTTATTCCCTGTACTTTTCCCCCATTCTCCTCCTTCAACCTCCCCACTGATAAACCTCCATATGATCTCTATTTGTATTTCTATGATTCTGTTCCTTTTCTATTGCTTGCTTTGTTTGTTTTTGTTTTGTTTTATGTTCAGTTGTTGATAGTTGTTCATTGTCCTTTCACTGTTCATAGTTTGGGTTTTCTTCTTTTTCTTAGGTAAATCCCTTTAATATTTCATATAATAAGGGTTTTATGATGATGAACTCCTTTGACTTTACCTTGTCTTGGAAGTACTTTACCTGCCCTTCCATTCTAAATGATAGCTTTGCTGGATAGAGTAATCTTGGATGTAGGTCCTTGCCTTTCATGACTTGGAATACTCCTTTCCAGCTCCTTCTCGTCTGCAAAGTTTCTTTTGAGAAATCAGCTGATAGTCTTATGGGAACTGCTTTGAAGGTAACTGTCTTCCTTTCTCTGGCTGCTTTTAAGATTATCTCCTTATCTTTAATTTTGAAAAATATAATTATGATGTGCCTTGGTGCATGCTT
The DNA here is from genome assembly GCA_039655065.1 of Glossophaga mutica. NCBI lineage: Eukaryota > Metazoa > Chordata > Mammalia > Chiroptera > Phyllostomidae > Glossophaga > Glossophaga mutica. Next base: position 93,212,333 of record CM077310.1, read on the forward strand.
CCTTGGGACCAAATTATTTGGGACTCTCTGAGCTTCTTTGACTTATATATCTAACTTTCATCAAATTGGTTCCCCTTTATTATGTTTTCAAATAAGTTTTCAATTTCTTGCTCTTCTTCTTCTTCCTCTGGAACCCCTATGATTTGGATGTTGGGACATTTAAAGTTGCCTCTAAACCTCTCCTCATTTTCTAAATTTATTGTTTCTTTTTTCTGTTCCAGGTGAATGTTTATTTCTTCCTTTTGTTTTAAATCATTGATTTGAGTCCTGGCTTCCTTCCCTTCACTGTTGGTTCCCTGTATATGTTTTTTTTTTTTTTTTTTTTAATTTTATTTCACTTTGTGTAGCCTTCACCTCATTTATTTTGTGGCCATACTCAATCATTTCTCTGAGGATCCTGATCAGCAGTGTTTTGAACTCTGCATCTGATAGGTTGGCTATCTCCTCATCTCTTAGTTCTTTTTCTGGAGTTTTGATCTGTTCTTTCATTTGGGCCATATTTCTTTGTCTTCTGAATTTGTTGGTGCTCCTGTTACTTTTAAGAGTTGGAGTCTCAGGTATTCCCCAGAGCGGGCAACCCACTTTATTTCATTGTGTTGCAGTATGTGGGGGAGGGGTCAGAGAGGTACCAATGCTGCTTTCTTGGCTTGCACCCTGCTTTCTGTCATGTCCTCCACTTTGTGCAAGCACCTGCTGTCTTGGTGCTGATTCTCCAAGTGGTTGGGCTTGTGTATCTTCTAAGACTCCATGAGCCTCTCAGATGGACTCTCCTGAGAGATAGTCAATTTCTTCTGCTGTGGCAACCCCCACAGGTTTTTACAGCTACAGATTATAAGGCTTTATTTCCCAGTGCCAGAACTCTGAGTTGAGCTATCTTCTTGGGGCTGAAATTGCTCACTACCCAGTTGTCTCTCCTGGTTTTTATCTGCATGGGGATATAGGACCATCTGTTTTTATGGTTGTCTTGCCACACATCATCTATACCCCTGCTGCCAGTCTCCACCCCTCCTACCCATCTGGTTGAATATTTTTCCTTTCACTTCTTGGTTGTTGGACTTCCATACAGTTTGACTTTTCTGACAGTTGTGGTTGTTTTTGATTAGTTGTTATCCTTCTTATGGTTGTGCAACGAGGTGAATAGCATCTATCTATACCTCCATCTTAACCAAATGTCCAGCACATAACTTTCTGAAGAAGTTTGATGGTAGAAGAATGCAAATAATTCCAACTTTAAAAAATATTCTGTTTGATACTAATATGTCAATAATTCATATTGTTCTTTAACCATGGTTTCAAAATACATTGAAACATCGATGTTTTAATTATAAAACAATGCATTTAATTACCACCTCTGCATACTGCTTTCTATCTTGATCTTCAATATTTCAATTAGTCAAATTATTATAAGTAAATCAATGAGTAGGCTTTAGGAATTATTGATGGTTGAAGAAAGAAAAAGTAGCAGAAAATTTAGTTCCTAGAAAAAAGACTTTGAGACCATAATTAAAAATAATATGGTCAATAAAATTATGTAGTTAGAGATCTTTGCAAAGTAAAATTTAAAAAAGGTTTTATAAGAAAAAAATAACCCCAGAAGATATAACTTAAAGGTGTTCTTAAAATGTTTTTATAAGAATAGTATTTTATCGAATGTATGAGGATTATTCAAGTTAGATCTTATATACTCTAAACAAACAGTACAACTTGCTTCCTCTAAAAGACAAATGAAAACAAAGAATCAAACAAACATGTTGAATTTCCTAATCTACACAAGGAGTGGAATTCCTTGTGGTGGCCAGACTCTTCAGAATATGTACTTTGTATTCATTACATGCCTGACATAAAGGTAGGAGATTTCACAGGCATAATTTTATTAAAGCTTCATAATAATCCAGTGACAAAATATTATTTTCCATGTGAGGAAACCCTGTTCCAGTAATTTGAGCTAGATAATAACCAAGTGGCCAAAAGGGCTCTGTACAAGCACATTGTTGCATAATTGACATTTGTTTTTATCTCTAATATGCTTGTATGTATTTGTGTTTGTATTTAATCATCATTCAATAAATCATACATTCTTCTATAAACTTTATTAAGCATCTATTGTTTATCAGTTGGCACTGTCATTTTAGGCTCATATAAGATGTATATTGGAAATTCTGTAAGCAGATCCCTCTACACTTCCTGATTTTGCAATTTTACATGATTGCTTTTTCTTGGCTAGAAATTACTAATCTAGGAAATGAAGTATAGTACCCAAGGACAGTACCATCCTGTTCAATTCAATTTGACAGATAACTCTGTGTCAAACAGATTTTTAAATGCAGTGCTTACAGAGGTGAGAAAACTTAACATTGTCTTTATTCTCTTGTAATTACAGTTTGGTGGAGGAGCACAGATGATAAATAAGTAACTACAAGCATAAGAAATATTTTGAAGGGAAAATTACAATCATCTTGGGAGAATTTGATCAGCCTTAAATGCTTTCCTACGGGAAAACTGACAGCAGGAGGTCAATGAGAAGAATAATTTTATGAAGGTAGCTATGGTTTCATTTTCATAAGCAATATCTCTTGATTACTCTTTTAGGACATTAAACAAACAAACAAAAACCCAATATTTTATTTTAGTCCTCACAACTACTAACATTTATTCTCTGAGTAATTCTATTTGTAACAGAACACTGAGAAGACAGAAAAACACAAAATATTTTTTAAATAATATCCCTGATATGTACTTTTACATTTATTTGATTCTTCTCAATTACTCTTAATCATTATAGATAAAAAATAAATTTATTGTATTTCCTGCTAATGTACTCATGTATTTATTCCTCATGTTAATTCCTAGTATTTAGTAGTGACAGCTTAGAGAAATGCTAAACAGAGATTCTAAGGTTGCTTTTAAGTTCAGCAACAATGAGCTCTGCAATTAGTGATGTCTGTGGGTTGCTGGAGGAGAGAAATGTAAGTCCTTAGCTTACTGACTTGGACAAGTTAACTTCTGTTCAGAAAATGGCAAAAATGAAAGAACTTATCACAAACGTTTTCATGAGGTTTGAATGAGATAATGTAGAGTGGTCTTAAGAAAGTAGCCAATATATTGTAATGCTCAATTATTGTTGACAGTTTTTATTATTATCCCTTGAGTTACAACCACTACAGTAAAATGTATTAGAAAGTTACAATGCATATCAACCTGTTTGTATTTTTCAAATTTGTATTGTTTTTGAGGAAAATTTTTAATATGTTGTTAATTGAGGATTCTCAGATATTGTATGCAGTTGAAAATATACATAATATAAAGTTTAAATAAATGTCTAAATAATTATTTCCAAAAAAAGAATATCCCATTTTAGGTAAAGAAATGATATATATGAGCTTACATGGCTTGTGGTAATTCACAGTGCAGTCTATTTTAAATTATAACACTAAAATATTTTAAAATAATTATAAAAGTTCTAATTTTAAGTATCAAATAAACACAATAAAAGTGAACAGATAAAACACAGAGTGTTATAAAATTTAGTGACATATCTGGGAAGAATTGAAATTAACTGTCAGATCTATGGAGAGGTATGAATATCACAGTCATGCTAGAATTGATATTTAGACCTGGATATACAAAGGTAACAAAAAAAATTGGTATTTGCCCTTATAAAATTTAGAGTTCATAAGTGAGGGAAACAATAATTACAAAATCACTATAGTAAAGAATAAAAATTACAGCCCAGAAGACACAATTATGTGATGCAATTTATGTTAAAATATGCAGCATATGTACATATTACACAAATCTACACAAATTCAAATAAAATAAACTTTTATAAAATGCATTTATGTATAGCTTCTGTGACTAGAAAGTTCACACACAAAAATAGGGCAAAAACAATACATAGAGTAGAAGTTCTATTTTCTTTGCATGTATATATAAGCATATAAAAAGACAAAGACAAAGAAGAAAAATTTATATTATTTCTAAGTAGTAGGATTATGTTGAATTCTACATTCTTCTTCATGTTCCAAAATATCTGCCATAACAATGTATTACACTTATAGTAAATTTATTAAGAACACATTAAAATAACAGTTATATTAGCAGGATGACTGCTTCTGGGGAGAAGGTTAGGGGGTCGAGGGATCAAGCAAGAAGAAATAAGGACTCATAGACATGGACAAAAGTTATGTTGATTGTAGGGGGGAGAGGAATGTAAGGGGGTTAGATGGTAATGGAAAAATACAATAAAAATTAAAAATTAAATAAAATAACAGTTTATTAGCGAATTTGGGGGAAGCTATTTTTCATGCAACAGTTTTGTAAGACAATAATTTAATTTGTTAATATAAAATACTTATTTGTTTATTATGCAACATGTTTGATGATTTCTTTTTAGACTTCAGTGTTAATGTCTTTTGCATTCCTCAATAAAGCTATTGGTAATATATTATAATAAAATAATATATTTAAGATGGCTAATACATTTAAGATGACCCATAATAAGTGTGGTAAATTTCCCTTCTATCGATATTTATTTATTTATTTATTTATTTCATAAAAACTACTTTTATTTTGGATTGAATTTTAGATTCACAGAACAGTCAAAAAATGGTACAGAACCCCAAGTTTTCCTCATTGTTAATAGCTTTATTTGCTTATTCAATCCCTAAAACCCTTGATTTAAAAAAAAATCTTTTTACAGATATATTAAATTCATATATATACTTTTTAAATATATTTTATTGATTATGCTATTACAGTTGTCCCATTTCTCCCCCATCATTCCCCCCACCCTGCACACCCCCTCCCACCCACATTCCCCCCTTTAGTTCACGTCCATGTGTCATAAGTTCTTTAGATTCTACATTTCCCACACTATTCTTGCCCTCCCCCTGTCTATTTTCTACCCACTATCTATGCTACTCATTCTCTGCACCTTTTCCCCCCTCTCCTCCTCCCATGCCCCTGTTGCTAACCCTCCATATGATCTCCATTTCTGTGGTTCTGTTCCTGTTCTAGCTGTTGGCTTAGTTTGCTTTTGTTTTAGGTGTGGTTCTTAATAGCTGTGAGTTTGCTGTCTTTTCACTGTCATATTTTTGATCTTCTTTTTCTTAGATAAGTCCCTTTAACATTTCATATAATAAGGGCTTGGTGTTGATGAACTCCTTGAACTTGATCTTATCTGAGAAGCACTTTATCTATCCTTCCATTCTAAATGACAGCTTTGCTGGAAAGAGCAATTTTGGATGTAGGTCCCTGCTTTTCAAGATTTCAAATATTTCTTTCCAGCCCCTTCTTGCCTGGAAGGTCTCTTTTGAGAAATCAGCTGACAGTCTGATGGGAACTCCCTTGTACGTGACTGTGCCCTTATCCCTTGCTGCTTTTAGAATTCTCTGCTTCATTTTAATCTTGGCTAATGTAATTACGATGTGCCTTGGTGTGTAACTCCTTGGGTCCAACTTCTTTGGGACTCTCTGAGCTTCCTGGACATCCTGGTAGTAATTCTTATATATATTTTTTCATTGTGAAAACTAATCCTATCAAAATCTTTTAAAATGGCTTTAAAAATGGAATGATAAAATTCATATATTATTCAACAAATATTATAAAAATGAATAATTTCATATTGTGAAATGTCACATTTTTTAAAGAACAAGAAAAAACTGCATTTCTCATTTTCAATTACTGGCAGTGAAACACCTATCATCTTTGCCAAATCCCACATTCTTTTATATTTGCCACTGTATATTTAATGACTGTCAGTAACATTTCTCAACACATACTGGATAGGAGGGTCTAACTGCCTTTGTTTTACTTATGTGTATAGCTTATAATTAAATATACTTCCATAAGTTGAAAAATATTTGTTATATTTCTAGAAGATAAATACTATACCATGTGATATTTCTGATGCATTTATAGATTTTTTTCTTTTTTTCCCAGAAAGATGCTGGGTGAAGCTAATAGTAAGTTCTCATAAGCATCTGTAAGGAGATCTTAATGATATATTGATTCATTTGTTAGCAACAACATTAAAGTGTGTAGATTGAAAGTCAATAGTTTAAAATTAGCCAATAGTATATCTGCTCTTGTCTTAGGGAAAATCTAGGGGGAAAAGTTACAAAGCAAATGTGCATATGCTTATTTGCTTGTTAAAGAATTGAATTACATAAAATAGTACTTATTTCAAGGTTTCATTGGGATTTTTGAGCTGTGTAATCACCCTACCATGCAGAAAGCCATCCCACTGACAACGGATTGAGAATTTTACCTGGTTATTTGTGTTTGACTATATATTTACAGGTAATAATAATATTATGGTCATAGAAGTATCTCTTCAAGTCTCTACTTGAGAGACACATAGAGTTAGGTTGCTAAATGTTACTTTAGCTCCTTGTGAATACCCACGTGTCATGTGCCCCAATGAAATTTCAATAAATTTTTTTTTTACTAAATGCTATGTTTATTTAAAATGAATTGATCCTATGTGATATCAAATTTATTGGAACAAAAAAAATTCATTTACCTATTTATTTCTATTTTTCACCAGGTCAAAAACATCTGTAATTATATTTTATTTTTACTATTTTGTCATATTTTCAAAATACAGGATAGCATTTTAAAAACTTGAATGCCATTAATAATGTTGCTTTATACATTTTCTTCCTTCTCAGTTCAAATGATTATTTTGTATATGCAATAATTTTTCTGTCAAAAATCACTCTGAATCAGGTCTTTATAGGCTCTCTTGTTTTCTCTGCTCTGCTCATTTGAATTTACCTAATATTGTTCCTCGTTCAGTCAGGCAATTGGTGGATGGTGAATTACTAGCAGGTAACTTAAAAGAACTAGAGTTTTGTTTTCTTTTTTTTTTTCAATTTTTATGTGGCTTAGTCAGTTGAAATTGTGTTTAATAAAATTAAATTTTGTTTTGAAAAAGCATTTATATTTCACCCAAATTAAAGACGAACTATTTATGAAGCTTGGAAAATGCAACTAAATCGAAAGTAAAGAATTGAATATTTGACTAAGCCTAAATTGTTTAGCTATAAAACCTGTGCTGCTTTAGCATGATGTAAGTTGAGTTCATGGTAGATTGGGTTAAGCTGCCTTAAGTCTGGTCCTACTTTATTTTATCTGACTTACATAATAAGAAGTAAATGCTTTCTGCTTTGTGCTTTTAACTTCATGAGGATTGGAAAATATCACTGAACTTGCAAGGGAAAGAATCACCGAGCATAGCAGGTCCAGGCCTCTAGACAGAGAGGCTGAGGCCACTCTAATCTGCCTGGAGACTAAACAGAAGGCATAATATTGCCCTCCTTCTGCTCCAACAGGCCCTCACTGCAGGCTGCAAGAGCACCTCATGCATGCACTTGTATCTGTAGGCTTTGCCCTTGTGTGGTCCCTTGCCAGGAATAATAACAAACAGCAGCTCATTACACAAGGTGCCATCTCATTACATGAAGAGTTACTCTGGCATATTAAAAACAAAACACTGAAAGCCTAAAAGAAAACATGACTGAAATTAAATGCAAACAACTGTGCCTTTTATTTTAGAAATATTGATCCTCTACAAAAAAGTGGCATGCTTAATGAATATCCTTAATGATTTTACAGTAGGGCAAATCATCTATGAAAGTAACATAGTTAAAAAAGAGCAATATGATCCAGCACCCAGTGAAATCCAATATTCTTGTAAGCAACACCATTGCTCCCTGCGCTATAACTCTTTGGAAGCAAGAAAGCTACAAAACCAGGAAGGGAAATAGAGCTAATTCATTTTAGATATAGTTTCAAAGTTCACTAAAATGCTTACAGGGGCTCCATGAAAATATTTCCCAGACTAATCTAACCCTGTTCATAGTAATTACTTTCTTCCTTTCAGGCAAAACACAGTTGACAGAAAACAGAAAATAGTTTTTAGGGATTTTAATAAGGATGAAGTAACACATTCAAAGAAAATTTTCATTACTTTAAATCATAACCGCTTGAGAGTCCATTTTCAGGACCCTTTCCAAATACTTAAGGTATGATTAGGTTATTAAAAATTAATTAGAAGAAAGATAAATTGGTCTTAATTTGGGGCTATTTGAATAGTTTGCAGAGGCTCAAAGAATTCGGAAGTGGGCAGAAAAAATGTCATGCATATGTAGAAACATTTGATGCACATGTAAAGAAAAAGATATTGAATTCGAATAAAACAACTCAAGAAAGATTTTGAGCATTACAAATAAAAATAAAGGGATTTTTGTTATGTAACAAAATTATTTAGGGTATTCCTGGATGCAACAGTTTATAAACTAGAAGTGATATGTATACTTCCCAGAGTATGTATGTAACTGGCCAAATAATTTTATGAACAGAGAAAAAAATCTGAAAACATAAAAATGCATTAATGCATGCCTTAGAAACAGATGAATTCCATTGAAAAATGAAAAAGGCTATCTGATATATTTCTCTTGAAGACCCAATCTCTATTTCAGCATTATCCAGATTCTGGAAAAACACTGACAGACCACTTGACATGGGTGAAGAACTTTCAGCTAGCCTCTGTGAATCCTAGGGGAGATTTTAATCATCCACCTTTAGTTTTGCGTGATGATCAATAATTGAAGCTGAAAAAAATTTAGTATAAATGCAGTTCAGCCATTTCAACTTACATACGTGGGGACAAAAAAACTACCAGAAAAAAAAAAAATGAAACAAACATTTTACTAGTGGGGCTTATTTAATCATTAAGGTAATTTTAATAGATTTATATTTTATCCCATTCTATTGAGAAAAATAGGCACAAAGTGTTTAAAGGATTTGCCATAGGTCCCTCAGACAGAAGGCTCTGTGTTTCATTTCAAAATGTTACAATGACGTATCTTACTCTCAACACCACAGAGTATGAGAAAATGTAGTGGAGTCAAGGTTAAAACTCTCCTGTTTCAATTTCAGTACTCTTCAGGGTCCACAAAAGGGACGTTAATTACAGTAGATAAAGAAAGATGATATGTATATATAGAGAGAGATGATATATTTATATACTATAAAAGTAGTATATTTTCTTTATTTTAATTATTTTTCTATGCCCACACTGTCTCATACTCTTACCTTAGTGTAGAGGTAGAAAAACAATTTGCAAACTTTACTGTAAGATATGTTGTGATGGGATGTTGATTTTTGATTTTTGACTTCAAAAAAGCATCTGAGAATTTTCACTGAAAATCCATTGTCATGGCTAATGGAGCCATAGGAACCACAGAGTTTTCGAAAATAGGCAGTAAATTGGAGGAGTTAGTGATGTGGCCTGTAAGAGAACTGAGCTTCTATTCAAGTTTCTCCTTTAATTTGCTATGTGACTTTAAATAGTAATGGAGGACTGACCTGATGCAACACCTAAGGATTTCCATTTCTTTGTTTATGCCCTTGGGTCATCCTTTCCCTTTGAGTGTGGGGAGTCTGTGACTTGTTTCTAACTAATAGTGTTTGCTAAAGGTGATGGGATGTTACAATATATAAGACTCAGTTTTAGCAGACTGGAGCAAGAGACTTTTCTTGTGGCTTAATACAATGAGTGGCCACATTGGAGAATCGCATATGACAGACAACTGCAGACAGCCTCTAGAAACAGCAAAAAGCAGTGTGCTAGGAATATCACTATGAGAAAAATGAATTCTACCAACAACTTGAATGCTCTTGCAATAGTCTTCCCCAGCGTAGCTTCTGTGTGATACTACAGCCTGGCTAAGACCTTTATCACAGCTTGTGAGCCCCTGAGCCAAGGACCCCACTCTGCTGTGCTTGTACCCCTGACCCTCAGAGAATGTGAGATAACAAATGTGTGGTTTTAAACTACTATTTGTGGTAATGTGTTATGCAGCAATAGAAAGCTATCACAGCAGTTTACCTTAACTTCTTTGGGCTGGAATTGAAAAATTAAGTACATTTTGGATATATCTTTTTCTAAATATTTTATACAAAATTTCTCATGATTGTGAGTCTGAGATTTGAAGATTGTAATCTGAAAAGGGGAAGTCAATGTAATCAAGAAAATTGTGAGTTGAAATATAAGCACATGAATACATACAACACGTGAGGACCATGAAGAAGAACTGTAGTTTAATCTGTTTCACCCACTGTATGGGTCTCCTGGCTCAGCGACATCTCTAAAGCGCTCTGAACAGTCTCACTTTAAGCCAATAGGTAGATTTCCTAAGTCAGTTTTCATTTTCACTGCTCTTTAGAAAAGTGTCCCATAGATTCCAGGAAGACGTCTGATTGCTGTAGCAGATGATCCTCTTAAAACAAGCGTTAAATGCATTAACCCATGATTCCTGTGTCTACATTAAATGTATCCTTCAAGTTCTAAGATAAGTAGTGGTGCTTGCAGATTTGTCCATAGTTTTCTTTAACACTGTAACCAAACATAATAGTAATCGTACATGCCAAAACTATTAATAGGACTCTATTATTTTTCAATGAGTCCTTCTTACCAAGTTTACAAAACTGATTACATTTTTTCAGGTTTTCACCATATAACCCATTGAAAACATGTAGTTTTTATTTAGAGATTTCTTGCTCTATGTTTACTGTTCAGCCTATTGTTGAAGAATATGAGAACGGAATGTTGAAGAATGATTCCTTTGCAAACCCGGAAATTCACAAAATACCAATTTGCTGCTTTATGACTAAAACTCTATATCTTTATTATTGTATATTAATTATATGTGTGTAATACATAGTCACAAGTATATGTTCATAATATAGTCTTTCCTATAAGTCAACTGGGCAACTGCTCAGCTAGCTGCCTGCTGAGCAGCCCAGCACCAAGAGATAGACAAGAGTCACACACTGTAACGATGCTATTCTCTCAGCTTTTACTGAATGCAGGTTGACCAAAAGTAGAACATCAACATACATTAATATCCTACTCACACTCTAAGAATCTAAGAGAAGTATAACATACATACACACACAGAGCAATCAATGGGGGATACCGAACCCAAGACCCAGAGTCTCAGTCTGCAGGTCTGGGAGAGAGCACTGTGGGCATGGGAGTTGTCAGCAAGAAAGCATCTGCAGAGCCAGGTGGGGAGCAGGGCAAAGTTCCCAGTCCAGTAGGAGCAGAGCCTCCAGTGGCCGATGCCACGGGAGATTCGCATGGCACACAGAGCAGCGCTCTGGTGTGTGGAGCTCGGACGTTTCAGCAGTGGTCTGGAAACTGCCTCAGTTACACCTTGAGAGTGCTGTACTCCACCCTTCTGGGTGTTTTTTGATAAATGTCTTGGCACCCTTGATGCCAAATGTGGAATTTTCCCAGGAGTCTATGGGTGGTGCATAGTTGTTCTGCTTGACACTCCTGAGAGTAAATGGGGAATTTCCTCAGGAGCCTATTTATGGGTGATCCTGTTCTGCAGACGTGGCTGTTCTGATTATGTGTGCAGATATCCTGGGTGTGGTTCCTTGCCAGATGTTTCCAGCATGACTTAGGTAGTTTCCCTCTTGAACCAAAGTGCCATGGCTGACTATCAGCATCTTGGTTGACATGAGTGACTCCATTTTGTTTTATATACTTTATGCTGTCTTTACCAGACCTATGCTGTTTTGTTGGTCCTGCTTTCTGTGTGGGTGTGTGTTTATATACGTGTGTGTGTGTGTGTGTGTGTGTAATTCTATAATCTGTTTGTATTCTGATAACTTGGCACAACTAAGTCACCTCATCATTTTCCCAGGGAAAAAATCAAGAAAAAGCAAAATACTTTAGAGCTGAGAAATGAGAGCTAACCTATAAAAGTCTCTGTTAAACAAAAGTATGTAAAATGCAAGCACCTACTCATGTTTTGAATTTTTTTATTTGAAAATATGTTAATTTAACTAAACCATTCATTAGGTCATTAAAAAATCCATAATTGTCTTTTCTGCATTTTTGACTTCTATTACCTTGCCTTTTTCTTACCACTCTGTTTCCAAATGCATTGGGCCTGAGTCTTCCTATAAAATGCATGTAATTTAAGCCTTGTTTCCCTTTAACAGCTCTTCAGGGATATTGGAGAAAAGCAAAGTTTTATACATATTAAAACTAAAATGTGAACTACCAGTTATGAATATAGACGAGAATTGGTAGAGTTATGTGAGGATAGGAAATGAGTTTCTTTCCTGAGATTTTAATTTGGCGGTATTTTCTGTATAGTGCCTGAAGCACTTGTTAACATTCATATCATCCTAACGAGATTTATTTTTCATAGAGAATATAAATTGGGCAGGAGAAAGCTTTGAGAAGGAATGTTGGTATGGAGGAAGGCAAGAAATGTGGTTCTGCCATCCTTCTTTTTTCAAACACACAAGCACACCTTACTCCCAAGCTCCTTTTTCACTTTCTCTTTGCTTTTTTCTCTCTTCCAGCCTCCATTTTCATTTCTTTCTCACAAAACCTTTTAATGTATAGTTCAACATTGTACATCTCAGTTTATCCTAACACCCTGGTGCACTCTATTTTTTTTTCAGTCGATGTATTTAAAATAATCAACTTATAGTTTTTAGGCATAGATATTTAATCAAAGGTATTTGTCATTTTATTTTCAGATGTTTTATTGTATGAAGTATGTGTGGTAAGATTAAAACATGAAGTATGTGTGGTAAGATTAAAACATGCAATCAAGTAACTCCATTACTTAATATTTTAATTATGAATTTTACTTAACCACAAAATATGTAAGTGTATATCTAATAATTGTGTATACCTTGTATTATTTTTATGTCATTATATTTTCATGAACATTTAGTGAATTTTGTTTTTGAGTGCAGTATCCTGGAAAAGATACTAGTTACTGATCATTTTTGATCAACTAAACGGATACGTCATATTTTGAAAGAATCTTTAGAGCTGAGGAATGAATTCAGTTAGCGCTCAGTCTCAATTATATCTTCAGTTTTATACTGTCGCCATTAGTGCTCAGCTTCATCTTCAGAAATTACATAAAGGAAAGGAAATTCCATGAAGGAAAACTTACAGAACTATGGACCCAAACATGATTCGCAGTTTTTGTATATTGATTACAGTCTCAGAAACATGAGGCTTATACAGTGAAATTCCTACATTATAATTAGTTATTAATGAACCTAGTGTATTTTCAACTCCTCAGGAAACTAAAATACTCTGAAGATGCCTATGCCTCATTATTGAGACAATTCTTGAGATTTATGCTGCAAAATATAACCACGAAAAATAAAGTACATTTTATAATCACTAATAGTTTGAAATTGAGAGTTCAATTTTCTGGCCAGAGCTGTGTAATTCTTTAAAATCTATCATTTCTACAAACTTCAGGAAGTTCAGCAAACAAAAGTAAGTACTGTTTTTTGTAGTGCCACCTGTTTAATTCACATGTTCAGTGTAGTATCTAAATTCAAAGAATTACTACACTAGCCTTGGTTTCCTCATTTCTGTAAAATGGAGGTGAAGTAAGCTTATTCACTTACTGTGAGTACCATCCTTCTGGCATGCCATAAGAATCCAAGAAGTGTTATTAACATTATTATTAATAAAGTTGGTTTTTTCAAAAAGTTAATTGCAAAACATTTTATGATAATTTGAGGGTGATATCATTTTTATTTTTCAATGTAAAAATACAATGTATTTAGGTTTATTAATTAAATATAGTAGTAATTAAATATCTACAGAAATACTTATAAATTAAGTTAAAACAAATAAATATCAGAATTTCTCACTTTTCCTTAATGCATAGAATGTTAAAAGAGAATCTTAAAGGCCTAGGTTCATGTATCCCAAACCAGAGTCACTTCTAACTCACCACTATTTCTCCCATTGAAGACAGCAAATAAATACATGTAAATGTAAATATAAAAACAAATATAAATTTAATTATAAATATTCCTGAATTTGAATCAGGTTTTAGCATTACTTGTCTGCATGCCTTCTTCAGAGTCTATCGTGGATAGTATCTGCTGCAACACACTCATTAGTTAACTTGAGCTAGCATCACATTTCCTGAGACTCTCAGGGCACTATTGCAAGAAAATGGCAGGTATTCATTAGCTGTATTTCTGTGCCAGCAACCAATATCCATTAAATAGTTGAAAAAGGAAATATAGGAAAAGGATTATAAAAAATAAGGTAATGCTAATCCCAAGGTACTTTCTAGAAATCAGGCATGATTTTCTAGGAAATAAAATTTTTAATTAAAATACTTGATATAGTCAATTAAGAAATCTTTATCTAAAAATCATTAATTTAAAATTATGCTCCACTGGCTGGTGTGACTGAGTTAGTAGAAGTGTTATCCTCTAAACTGAAAGTCTGTGGGCTTATTTCCCAGTCAGAGCACGTGCTTAGGTAGTGGGTTTAGTCCCTGCTTAAGGTGCACATGAGAGACAGCCGATCGATGTTTATCTTTCTACTTTTACCTCTCTCTAAAATCCCTAAACATGTCTTTAGGGGAGAATAAAAATGAAATGAAATGAAATGAGATGAAATGAAGCTAATAATTTCTTATTTTTCCCAAAATATTACAATGTTCTATAATTATGTATAGTTATAAACATATTGCATATAAAGTTAAAAATGTAAAATATTACATTATATAAATATTACATTATATAAAAATGTAAAATATTACATTGTATAAATATTGATTATATAAATATTACATTATATAAGAAAATTACAAAATCAATGAAATAAGTTTTGTGCAAAAACAGTAACCTAGAGTTTTAGAGTTCATCAAATAAAAATTGATTTCTTGTATCATTTAATCTTTTTGCCTTAGTTTATCATGCTTAAAATAAAGTATTAGCTATGATCATATTTAATGTTATTTCCATTTCAAAATTTATAATTCTACATGCTATTTTAAAATAACTTATATTTTATAACTGATATTATAGTTTGTATATTTTTGTTCTTGTGTTTATTAAGTATATTTCATTGATTATGCTATTACAGTTGTCCCAATTCCCCCTTTGCCTCTCTCTGTCTGGTATACCCCTTTCCTATAGCAATCTCCCCCACCTTAGTTCATGTCCATGGGTCCGGCATATAAGTTCTTTGGTTTTTCAATTTCCTATACTATTTTTAACATCTTCCTGTCTATTTTGTACCTACCAATTATGCTTCTAAATTCCTGCACCATTTCACCCATTCTCCCACTTCCCCCACTGAGTTGATAATGCTCAAAATAATCTCCATATATATGATTCTGTTCCTGTTCTAGCTGATTGTTTAGTTTGTTTTAGTTTTTGTTTTTATAGATTCAGTTGTTGATAGTTGTGAGTTTGTTTTCATTTTACTATTCATAGTTTTGATCTTTTTCTTTTTCTTAGATAAGATCCTTTAACGTTTCATATAATAAGGGCTTGGTGATGATAAACTCCTTTAGCTTTACCTTGTCTGGGAAGCACTTTATCTGTCCTTCTATTCTAAGTGATAATTTAGCTGGATAGAGTAATCTAGGTTGTGGGTCCTTGCTTTTCATGACGTGGAATACTTCTTGCCAGCCCCTTCTTCCCTGTAAGATATCTTTTTGAGAAATCAGCTGACAATCTTATGGGAACTCCTTTGTAGGTAAGTCTCTGCTTTTCTTTTGGTGTTTTTAAGATTCTCTTTATTTTTATCTTTTGGCACTTTAATTATGATGTGTCTTGGTATTGTCCTCTTTGGGTCCAACTTGTTTAGAACTCTGTGCTTCCTGGACTTGTATGTCTATTCCTTTGCCAAACTGGAGGAGTTTCCTTTCATTATTTTTTCAAATAAGTTTTCAATTACTTGGTCTTCCTTTTTACCTTCGGACAGCTCTATGATTCAGATGTTGGCATGTTTGGAGATGCCCCAGAGTCTTCTTATACCGTCCTCATTTTTTTAACTCTTGTTTCTTCATTCTACTCTGGTTGAATGTTTATTTCTTCCTTATGTTCCAAATCATTAATTTCAACCCCAGCTTCCTTCCCTTCACTGTTGCTTCCCTGTGGATTTTACTGTATTTCACTTAGTGTAACCTTCATTTCTTCCTTAATGTTGTTGCTGTACTAAATCATTTCTCTGAGTATCCTGGTCACCAGTGTTTTGAGCCTTCCATCTGATGGGTTGGCTATCTGTTTTGTTTAGTTATTTTTCTGGGTTTTTGCTCTGTTCATTCATTTGTGCCATATTTCTTTGTCTCCTGAATTTGGCAGCATCCCTGTGTTTGTTTCTGTGTATTAGGTTGAGCTGCTTTGACTCCCTGTCTTAGCTCATCTGTTAAGTTGTATGGGGCTGAGCCACAGGTATTTGTTGGGGCAGGGCAACCTGCTTCACTGCTTTGTTGCTTTGTGTGGCAGGAGAGTCTGGAGAGAGAATGGTGGCTTCTGGAGGTTTGCCTGACACTTTATTTCCAGTCAGTTCACCTACTTCCCTTATGAGACTGGCACCTTTCCAGCTGTTAACCTGTTTTTGAATCCCAGAGTGGGTGGGTTTGCCGATGTTCTAAGTTGAGTGGGCACTTGAAATGGACTCTCCTGAGAAACTGGCAGTTTCTTCCAATGCCCCAATCACCACTGGTTTTAACAACCAGAAGTTATGGGGCTTTATTTTCCTGTACTAGATTCCTGGGCTGTGCAATCTGGCCTGGGGCTGGAATCACTTGCTTCCAAGGCATCCCTCCCAATTTTTATCCACCACACATAGATGGGGGGCCCACTCATCCACTGCTGCTGCTGTAGCATCTCGACACCACACAGCATCTCCTTGTCTCTCTGCCTCGACGTCACATCTCCACCCCTCCTACCGATCTAGATGAATGTGGCTTTTTTAAATCTTTGGTTGTCAGACTTCCATACAATTTGATTTTCTGGCAGTTCTGCATGTTACTCATTTTGAGGTTAGCTGTAATTCTTGTGGTTGTTCAAGGAGGTGAAGCATGTCTACCTATGCCTCCAACTTGACCAGAAGTCCTGTGGAACACTTTGATGTTGTAATTTCAAAATTTAATAAAGGAAAGAAGGGGGAACGACAAGCAAAGGAATATGAATAGAGGACACATGTTCACAGACAATGGGGGTATTGATGGTGGAAGTAGGGGGCAGGGTAGGGATGAGCAATGGGGAAAAAGGGGGCACAACTTTAACTGAACATCCATAAATTAAAAAAAAATTAAAAAATAAAAGAAAGATAAAATTTTGCTCTAAGAAAAAAAAATGGCTGGTAATTTTTTATACATAGACTCTGTAGGAGATACTATTGAATTTCAGATTTTCATCCTAATAGGTCATCACTGTGAACAACACAATAAGAAAGCATTCATTATAGCATTTATTATAAATCACAATAATAATTACTTAGAGTGTAATTGTCTTTTAGAGTGTAGTTGTCTAAACTGATCTCTGATAAAATCCTAAAATGTATTTAGTGATGAAATCAAGTATTTTTATTTCAAAATTAATAAATCTTTATTGACTGAGAAGCTTTGGAAGTCCCTTTTTAGACTACATTTGGAAAATACTTCAACAAAATTTCCTGATTAAAGTAGATTTGAATAGTTAGATTTTTTTTCCTGATTTAAAATCATGAGCTTTCTGATGGATTTTAAAGACTTCCAAAGTTAAATATATCTATGAGAAATAGAAGAGTCCTGGGAAGCAACATATTTAAGTATCGTTTCTGCTTTGTTGAAATCCTCAAAATGAATATGAAAAAAAGGCCAACAGAAAAGAGGTAGAGGATTTGTGTGAGGCTTAGGCATTAAAATTTTTCATCATGGTCTGAAATATCAGAACCTGCCTTTGCCAGAAAAATAATGACAAGAGAAATTTAGAACTCTAAATAATCAACATTATCTTTGTGAAAAAGGAAAATGAATTCCTACTAACCTGAATATTTTATGAGATTGTAAGGAAAATTCTCTAACAAGTTAAATATGAATTTGTTTTTAGAAATGTGGGAGAGATTTTGTAAACAAAGGGAAAAAATTAAAGGTTAAAGGTACAAAAAATGTATAAAAAAACACCCAGTAAGAGAGTCAAATATAGATAGAGCAAACAAATTAGTATAGAACTTAAAAGAAAAACTACTGAAATAGAGTCAAAAATTATACTCCCAGTTATTTGTATAAATATTAGAAAGAGACATATAAAGATTCTAAGCTCTTGAAACATATTCAAATAAAAATTTGTCTTGTTTTTTTACAGTAGTTTTGTGTATAATTTTCACCAGTTGCTCAGTATTCTCAGTTAGTAATTCTTAAATTCTGGTTGTTTATTGTTTAGCAATCCAGTAAACTCTCTGATATTAGATGGAGTTCTTCAAAAACACAGAGCTTTCTAAAATGACAGGGTATATTCTAAATGAAGGTGATTGGTAATCTACACTGAATTATGAGTGATTCTTGTGCTAACTGAAGGTGTTGAAAATAGACCAAGAGCTGAAGATGTTTAACATAGCAATAGTCTTCTTCAACCAAATCTTGGCATCAATTCTAATTAAGGGAAACAAATAATATTTATACTGGAAGTTGTCATGCTTATGCCAAAGTGCCAGCATATGTCCTGCAAAAACAAAGTGAAATGTAAATAAATAGCAATGAAGTTTTGACAATAGAAATTTACATAGTTTTTTGTCACACGAGAATGAGCTTGTGAGTTCATTCTAATACAGAACTATGAACTCATAAAAATCAGTTTATCATTAAAACAAGAGATTTAATCAGTGAAACTATTTCACCTTAAAAATTCTCCTGGAAATACTGAACAATGAGAATATAACCTTAATAGAATAATAAGATTTCTCAAGGTTTTACCACCTCTGGCATGCTTTGTCTGGTGTTCACATTGAGAATAAAACCACTATGGAAAACAGTATGGAATTTTCTAAAAAAACTAAAAATGGATATACCTTTTGACCCAGCAATTCCATTGTTAGGACTATATCCTAAGAACCCTGAAACACCAATCCAAAAGAAACTATGCATCCCTATGTTTATAGCAGCACAATTTACAATAGCCAAGTGTTGGAAGCAACCTAGATGCCCATCAGCAAATGAATGGATCAAAAAACTGTGGTACATTTATACAATGGAATTCTATGCAGCAGAAAGAAAGAAGGAGCTCATACCCTATGCAACAGCATGGATGGAACTTGAGAGCATCATGCTAAGCGAACTAAGCCAGGCAGTGAAAGATAAATACCATATGATCTCACCTTTAACAGGAACCTAATCAACAAAACAAACAAACAAGCATAATATAACCAAAGACATGGAAATTGGGAACATGCTGAAAGTCACCAGAGGGGAGAGGGGAGGGAATTTCAGGGGAAAAGGGGAAGGATTTACAGGAACAAGTATAAAGGACACATGGACAAAAACTATGGCGGGGGCGGTGGGAATGGGAGGGAGGTGGGGAGGGTTGGGGTGGCGGGTTCGGGTGAGAATAAAAGACAGAAAACTGTACAAGATCAACAATGAAAATAAAAATTAAAAAAAAAAAAGAGAATGGATAAAAAGTGATATATTCAAAATGTTGAATACTACCAAGCAATAAAAAAAAAAAAAATGAACTATTGATGTACCCAACAACATGGAATGAACCTCAAAAACATTATAGTGAGCAAAAGAATGCATACTCTATGATCCCATTAAATGAAGTTTAAGAATAGGCCAAATTCATCTATGGTTAGAAATAAGAAAGTAGTTGACTGTGGCAGAAATAAAATTGACTATATAACACAAAGGAGCTTTGAGGTGATGGAAATGTTCAAAACCTTGATTATGGTGGTGAGTTACATGGGCATACACATTTATGAGAACCTATCAAATTGTATACTTAATATATATGCATTTCACTATATGTAAATTTTATCTCAATAGAACAAACCAATAAAGAAAAAATTACGTGCAAAAAAAAAAAAAAATAAGCACTAGCATGTATTTCCAAGAAGGAAAATCTGAAATTATATACACTAAAAATAATTAATTGAACCAAATGAGAGATCAATATTATGTATTTTTCAAATACTTTATGTGTATTAATAATGTATGAAGACTTTCTATTGATTAGAAAAGAATGCATGGGTTGATATTTTATTGATGAATAAACATTATAGCATTGCGAAGGAAGTGTGTGATTTGGGATAAAAGAAAGCTGGGTTCAAATAACAGTTCTATTATTTACTCTCTAGATTATGTAGTCACTTATTTCTGCTGATACACAATTATTTCCTTCAAAAATGTTTATAGAATGTCTAATCATAGAGGTGTTTTGAAGATAGAATTACATTAGTGAATGTAATACCTAGTATTCTACCTGGCATGGACTAAACATTCAAAATTAGTATTATAATCATTATGATTCCATGAAAGATTAACACCAACTCCATTCCATTATAATCTCATAAATGTCTCAGCCTCTCCTTTATATACCACCACAGGAAGCTCATTTTTCCCCCAATGAACCTGAGCTCCCTCTTCACAGCCTCCCTCCACCAAAGTCTCTTGTGTGCAGTCTCTTGATGTTGCCATTTTCTGATGAACCCATGAAGTTTATCTCCAAATATTTAAATAAACTTTGTATTGATGGTATTCATTTATTTGACTAATTTTTCATATTTTATTTTTGAAGTTCTAAAACCTACACATCTTTTGTTTGCCACCTCATTTACTTGTTTTCTGTTTAGAACTTTTCTTCTGAGATACTGTTGTTTCAAATTAGGAAAACCAGCCAGGAAAAAATAAGATCTATCAAACAAAAAGGAGAGGGATAATGATAAGGATTCTCACCAAGTGGTCATCTCAGTTACTCTTCTTCAATATCTTACCAAAACATAGTTTCACCTTCTTGTCTCTATTGTGGTTGACTAAAACTCTGAGTTGTAATACTTATTTTTGTGTACGTAAGAAATATGATTTGACACATTCAGTTCCTTATGTTGAATTAGCTTTGCAAGTTGTAGATTAACAAAAGAAGTGAAAAATATTAGGCATTATAAAATGTCTATGAAACATATGCAAATCTTGGTGACAAAGCTGAGGTTTTATATATAATATTTGCTTCATCATGTGCCAATTTAAAATATACACTCCCTTTCTGTGTTGTGTTGTGTTCTATTATATTCCACTGCTTGTTCATGTGAGGGCTCTGTTTTGTTGGAGCATGTGATTTTGCATACATGTTATAAAGACAGTAGTGAATTTTGAAAGTAGACTTCATGTTACATTGAAACTAAGTGTTGAAACTTCAGTTCATGGCAACCTATTAGTTATGGTAACACACAATGTCAGAATCCATGCAATATGGATTTGCGATACATGCAATATGAATTAAACTCCAAAGAGAGCTCTGTGGTGAAGGGTAAAGTATTTCAGAATTATTAACCAGACTCATTCTATAAAAGTATTCCTAGAAGGGGATGGGAAACATTTACTTTTATAAAGTTTTTGCCTTTTTTATTGTTATTCAGTTACAGTTGTCTCACCTTTTTTTTTTTTAATATATTTTTATTATTTATTTATTTATTTATCTTTAGAGGGGAAGGGAAGGAGAGAGGGAGAGAAACATCAATGTACGGTTGCCTCTTGTATGTGCCCTGCCGGGAACTGGCCTGGCAACCCAGGCATGTGCCCTGACTGGGAATCGAACCGCGATCCTTTGGTTCGCAGGCCCGCGCTCAATCCACTGAGCTACACCAGCCAGGGCCAGTTGTCTCACCTTTTTTAAAAAATTCTACTTTTCAAAAGTTATTTTCTTATGCCTGATTAGGCACATTTATCCTGTACTTTTTAAAACTCCAACAACATGCCTATGTGTACAATGTCATTAGCTTTTGATAACATACTCTCTTGTGATAGGACTTTATTCTTTTCTCACATTATTAATTAACTTTTCAAATCGGAGTTAAAGTTTCCTTAAGGCAGGGACAATATATTTTATTAATTTCAATAAGTACTTTGGATGAAAGAATAGATGGTTAGTGATTATGAAAATAATATCAAAGAAAAGTAAAGAACATTAAGAAAGTTAATCAAAAGTTTAAAAACAATGGTCTTCCAATTTATATTTTATTGAGGTATAATCTTAAAGAATTTGCACAGCCAGAGATGTTAAAAGAACATGAATGATGAAGGTAGTTAGACCTGATTCTAAACCCTGCCTCTGCTGCTTGATGATTGCATGATGACAGGGTAGTAACTGGTTTTGGGGGTTGCCAATTCTCTGATTGGTAGGATCTGTAGACTAACATAGGTCTTATTAATCCACTGGGAATTTGATAAAATGCATTAAATTGCTCTCTATTGATTATGTATATCTGAGCATATAGAGGATGGTAAATAAAGGAAGATCTTTACTATAGAAAAAATAATAGAATAATTTTTCTATTATTCTCTAACTCCTCATCATTAGGTTGATCTTATGAAAGACATGATTTTGAAACTAAGATTTGAATCTTAATAAAAAATAAAAATTTGTGTATTAATTCATTCCATTCCATAATAATGGAATGTTAAATGAAAGTGTTTACTATATTCAATTTAATATTTTCTATCAGGATTGTCATATGTTTTAAGTGGCATAATATTTGTTTATTGTTTGTCAAAAGTATTTTCATTTTGTACATTTTAACAGAAATGTTATTTCTAAGAGAAATGCCATTTTCATGAAATTGTGATATTGCATATAACATTTTGAGAAATGGGGTGACATTTTGTATGGTAAAGTAATTAAAGTCTGCTGATTTTTAGTTCCACAACTATTGCCAGTATAGTTCATTAATTACTGGGTAAGTAGAATGTCAATGATCAATGAAGCACGACCTCCTAAAAGCGTACTTAGAAAATTGTACCCACCAGAAAGTGAGTGCCAGAGGTCCTATCACAACCATCTATTCAGGATTCTTCTTCTAATGGTCAAATGCAAAATAATTAATAGGTTAAACTATGGATCCCCCAAAATTTCATTGACCAGGCAAACTTATTCTCCAATCGCAGCTGGCAATTTGTAAAATATAGAAATTGATGGAATTTTAAACATGAAGATGAGTACGAATGTGGAGACCCTTCTGCATGGCATGGGCCCAGCTCCCACTCGGAGATGCACAGGACCCACGCTCATAGATAGGTTCGTTCTCTGGTGAGAAATCAGGTTTGCAATGTGCCTAAGCCGCTTTGAGTTTTGCTTTTGCTAAAACTCCCTCACCCTGAATTGAGACAGCAAGTGCTTACTGTAGCTTCCTAAAATCCATTCTAAAACTCCCCGGTATGGAGTGTAATCGGCACAACCACTTTTCCCTTTTTCATTTATAAATATCCTTCTTCTGGGATGTGATTAGGGGCATTGGCCCCTTTGTTGTCTGTAAAAGGTAATCACCTATAGTGATCCTGTGCATAGTAAATGAGGACCATCATGTAATGTGACAAGCAACCCAATAAAGGCCTGTCATGGAGGAGGCCACAGGTTTTTGCTCCCCTTGAGAGAAAAGCCATGCTGTCCTTTTTCCTCCACCAGACTCAGTAGTGTGTGTATGTCTCATTTCATCCATAATGACACAGGCACTGTGGGCCAGTGTCTGCATCATACAAATGAAAATTTTAAAAAAATTTAAACAATTTTCTAATTGTACATTATTAAAATGATGGTGATGATCTATATCATCCTTTTACTATCTTTGTTATAATTCCATTGAAGTTCTCCAATATTTCTAAGCTGGATTACATCAATTATGTTCTAACATCTTATCTTTATTACCCTTTCTTCCACCCAACAGCATCCACTTCACCTCAGAGAATGCCCCATTTTCTCCTACAACTATTCAAACACCTTCTCACTAGTTTTGGCACTGAGTGTTTAAACGCTGCTTACATCTTCAGGCT
Source organism: Glossophaga mutica (assembly GCA_039655065.1). Lineage (NCBI taxonomy): Eukaryota > Metazoa > Chordata > Mammalia > Chiroptera > Phyllostomidae > Glossophaga > Glossophaga mutica. Next base: position 93,236,170 of record CM077310.1, read on the forward strand.
TCTCTTCCCACCTCATCTGTGAGTCCTTGTTTCTTCCATTTCTTTGCACTTCCTTTCTTATCTCTCTCAGGTCTTCCCACACTTCTGCTGTGATATTTCTTTTCTCTGAAATTAACCTGGCTCACTTGTATTCATCGATGTCAGCTTAGACGTAAATTCCTGCACTGGATGCTAACCCTTGCTAGATGTTTTTCTTATGAGCTCCCGTAAAACATTGTTTTATGTGTATTACTTATTTAATTGTCTGTACCCCTTACAAGATGGTAAAGTACCTTGTTCATCTTTAAATGCCCAGCCAGCATCATACTGCCTGGCAAATTTGTCAAAAATAGCCATAGAATGGATGAGCAGGCTCATGAGGTGACTTCTAATTTGCTTACTTTGGAAGGACAGGGAAACTCTTGAATGGGAATGTAGTTTTATATATTTTTAGTTATTCAAGACAAAGTAATAGGAGATAAATATGATTTTATGCTTCTCACAAATGACTCAACTGTTTTTGCTTCATTGAACATCTTCTAGGCTCAAAAATCATTCTCAAGTAAAAAAAAAAAAAATAACCCAGAAACAATAATTAAGGAAAAAAAGGATATTTGTACTTTTGACCAATGTGAAGAGTGAAAGTGGATAAATGGGGCATGCAGAAGAAGATAACACAGATAAGAAGCAAATTATTTCACATTCCAGAAATTAAGAAAATCTCAGGAATTAGAGGGGGCAACTTCTGTGGAAGGTGAGGGTAAGGTGGAAGGAGATGCTGAAAAGAAAGAAACTGTTTGAGAGCTTATTAACAAAGTAGAATGAGGGCACAATGTAATCTGAATGCATAACACTTTACCACCACTTCTAGGGAATGTGTTTGAGAGCCTGAACTTTGGAGGTTTCAGAGAAGATCAGAGGTTAAGGATGGACCAAAAGAAAACAACTGAAAGTCAGTGTAACTAGTTGGGTAACTATGAGGCCACTCTGCCCTTATAAGTACCAGGAATGCAGTGATTTTTTTTTCCTTCTCTCTGCTTATTCCTCTTCTTTTCACATTAATACCTCAACCTTGTCACAACAAAGTAGAGCTCTCTCTGGAGAAGTGAAATAGCTTTAGAAGTTTGACTTACAGAATTTACAAAGTACACCAGGGCAGGAAATTTTCAATAAGATATTTTAAGAAACTGTATTAGACTCAAGGGAATAATTTACATCTCTGATGGCTAGTAATGCCGAGCATCCTTTCATATGTCTCTGGGCCCTCTGTATGGGAGGAGCCCCTCTGGGCTCCTTAGAACTCTCTGTTTAAGTCCTTTGCTCATTTAATTGGGTTGTTTGTCTTCGTGGAGTAGAGTCCTGTGAATTCTTTACTTATTTCAGAGATCAAACCCTTGTCCAAGGTAACAATGGCAAATATATATTTTCCATATGGTTGGTCCCCCTTTCATTTTGCCGATGTTTTCTTTAACCATGTAGAAACTTTTTATTTTGATGAAATCTCATTTGTTTATTTTTTCCTTTATGTCCCTTGTTCTAGGGGACATATTGGTGAAAATATTGCTCCATGGAATATCTGAGATTTTCCTGCCTATGTTCTCCTTTAGGACTCTTATGGTGTCTTGATTTACATTTAAGTCTTTTACCCACCTTGAATTTATTTTTGTATATGATGTAAGTTGGTGATTGAGTTTCATTTTTTGCATGTGGCTGTCCAGCTTTCCCAACACCATTTGTTGAAGAGGATATTTTTACTTCATTTAATGCTTCTGCCCCCTTTGTTGATTATTAATTGGCCATAGAAACTGGGGTTTATTTCTGGGCTCTCTATTCTGTTCCCTTGATCTATGTGTCTATTCTTATGCTAGTACAAGACTGTTATGATTCTTGTGGTCTTGTAATATAGTTTGATATCAGGTATTGTGATCCCTCCTACTTTGTACTTCTTTCTGAAAATTGCTGTGATTAGTTTGGGTTGCTTATGGTTCCATGTAAATTTTTAAAATATTTGTTGTATGTCTGTGAAATATGTCACTGGTATTTTATTAGGGATTACGTTGAATCTATAAATTGCTTTGGGTAGGATGGGCATGTTGATGATATTAATTTTTCCAATCCATGAACATGGTATATGCTTCCATTTGTTTGTGTCTTCCTTAATATCTTTCTTCAGTGCTGTGTGCTTCTCTGAGTACAGGTCTTTTACACAATGTTCATAGAAGCACAATTTACAATAGCCATGTGCTGGAAGCAACCTAAATGCCCCACCAGTAAATGAGTGGATTAAAAAAACTGTGGTACATTTACACAATGGAACACTACACAGCAGAAAGTAAGAAGGAGCTCCTACCCTCTGTGACAGCATGGATGGAACTGGAGAGCATTATGCTAAGTGAAATAAACTGGGTGGTGAAAGACAAACACCATATGATCTATTTCTGGAACCTAATCAACAAAAGAAACTGGCAAGTGAAATATAGCCAGAGACATTGAAATTGACAATAAGCTGACAGTAATCAGAGGGGAGAAGAGAGAGAAATAAAGTGGGAAAGAAGCGAAAGAGATGTAAGCAAACATGAATGAGGGACACATGGATGGAGCCAAAGGGGAGGTGGGATTGAGGGTGGGAGGTGGGCATGGGTAAGGCAGGAGAAAGTGGTGGTGGGAAAAAAGGAGACAACTGTATTCGAACATCAATAAAAAAGTAAACAACAACAATAACAAAAGAGCCACAAATAAGCAAGCAATATACAACCAGAAATGTTGAATTAAAGAGCAATCAGACAGTAACCAGAGGGGAGAGGAGAGAGGGATAATGCGGGGAAATAGGGGAAGGTCCATCCAGGAACATGTATAAAGGACACATGGATAAAGCCAAAGGGGGTAGGTTCAAGGGTGGGAGATGGGATGGGTGGAGCAGCGGCCTGAGATGGGATGAAAATGGAGACAAATGTACTTGAACAACAATAAAAAAGACCTCAAGGGAATAAGACTCAAGCTAGAAATATCCTATCAAGTTCAAATGCAATGAATGATATATCAAATGGTATTTTTTTCTTGATTTCTGCTTCTGTTGTTTCATTGTTGGTATACAAAAATGCCTTTGATTTCTGGATATTGACTTTGTATCCGGCTGTTCGGCTAAATTCATTTATTAGGTCGAGCAGTTTTTTGGCCGAGACTATAGGATTTTCTATGTATACTAACATGTCATCTGCAAACAATGATAGTTTTGTTTCCTCCTTTCCAAGTTGGATGCCTTTTATTTCCTTTTCTTGTCTAATCGCTGTGGCTAATACTTCCAATACTATGTTGAATAGAAGTGGAGAGAGTGGACAGCCTTATCTTGTTCCTGATTTTAGTGGAAAAGAATTTAGTCTTTGCCCGTTGAGTATGATGCTGGCTGTAGGTTTCTCATATATAGCCTTTATTATGTTGAGGAATGCTCCCTGTATTCCCACTTTGCTGAGTGTTTTTATCATAAATGGGTGCTGTACCTTATCAAATGCTTTTTCCGCATCTATTGATATGATCATGTGATTTTTGTCTTTGCTTTTGTTTATGTGATGAATTACATTTACTGATTTTCGAATGTTGAACCATCCTTGCATCCCTGGGATGAATCCCACTTGGTCGTGGTGTATGATCTTTTTAATGTGTTGTTGGATGCGGTTTGCCAATATTTTGTTGAGGATTTTAGCATCTATGTTCATCAGCGATATTGGCCTGAAGTTCTCCTTCTTTGTTGTATAGCCAAGTGTTGGAAGCAACCTAGATGCCCATCAGTAAATGAATGGATCAAAAAACTGTGGTACATTTATACAATGGAATTCTATGCAGCAGAAAGAAAGAAGGAGCTCATACCCTATGCAACAGCATGGATGGAACTTGAGAGCATCATGCTAAGCGAACTAAGCCAGGCAGTGAAAGATAAATACCATATGATCTCACCTTTAACAGGAACCTAACAGCAACACAAACAAACAAGCATAATATAACCAAAGACATGGAAATTGGGAACATGCTGAAAGTCACCAGAGGGGAGAGGGGAGGGAATTTCAGGGGAAAAGGGGAAGGATTTACAGGAACAAGTATAAAGGACACATGGACAAAAACTATGGGGGGGAGGGTGGAAATGGGAGGGAGGTGGGGAGGGCTGGGGTGGTGGGTTCGGGTGAGAATAAAAGACAGAAAACTGTACAAGATCAACAATTAAAATAAAAATTAAAAAAAAAACAAAAAACAAAAATAAATAAATAAATAAATTGCTGCTGACCACTTTTATCAGGAAAAAAAAATAAATGCAATGAATGAAAAGTAGATGCATCATTTAACATAAATATGAAATTTCAAATCACCAGGGTTAAGCAATCAAATCTAGAACTGTGCAGGGTAAAAATGAGGTCATGGTAAAATATTAATGAATCACATTAAATTTCAGAAAAAACATTGGGAGTCACTACGTTTAAAAGTATGAAGTGAAATTATTTTTATTTTTAAAATCTTCACATTACAAAACCCATAAACCTAACAATAGGGGGAAATGAAGATTATTTTAAACAAATAAAATATCAACATTTTATTCCTGTACTTCTTGGAAAACTATCAGAAAATGTGCTTGACCAAAGCGTGTGGGTAAACCAATAAATAGGAATACAGGGGGTGTCCCCAAAATAATGCAGGAGTATAAAACTATAGTGATAACAATGCAAAATATCATTTAAATATTATGAATAAATATTTATCAACACATTGAAAATATTAATAAGTAGGAAAATAAAATCCAGCCCCTCTCTCTAAAGAGTTGAAAGCAGTAGATTCAAAGGACAAAATACAGTTTTTGTGTTTATATTTATAACAGGAATGTAGAGCTAGGGTAATAAGGTGTTCTACATGTTTTTCAACATATATTTGTATTTAAAATATGTACAGAGCAACAAGTATAAAGGACTCATGGACAAAAACTATGGGGGGTGGAAATGGGAGGAAGGTGGGGAGGGCTGGGGCGGGGTAAAAAACAGAAAACTGTACAATATCAACAATTAAAAAATACTGATTTAAAAAAAATAAAATAAAAAATAAATAAATAAAAATATGTACAAGTATGAATGTAAAAATATAAAAATTAGTTAGCCACAAAATTATCCTTATCATTTTCCATTCTTTTCAAAAGAACCAGAAGTAATTGAGGATAAAAATGCTGTCTTAAAAAAATCTCAAATTTTATGCAAGTAATTAGAGTTCAAGTATTCCATACCTTGAAAACACAACATGTTAACAAAGAACAAAAGTTAAATTTCTCAGAATGCTGTTTTCTGTGATGTAGTTGTTGATTGGTGAAGCTTATAAACCCTCTTTTATTAAGCTTGTTAATAAAATATCCTTCAACTCAGATCTTGTATTTTTGATATAAGAATTCCCTTTCATTCTAGGGATTTAAATTTGAAACCATATGTTCAATGAGTTTTAAACACAGAAAAGAGAAATTTTGTATTTTGATCTGTTAATGGTACATAAAATAATCTGCTGCTTTTATAATAATTCCAATGTCACTTTGAGTTTTTAAAGTCTCATTTTTATGTAATTCACTATGAGTTAAAATTCTTAGATATGTATGTTGATCTAAAGCAGAGTTCTATGGAGAGAACTTGAAAATATAAATGGTGTGAATCAAGAATATCAACTATGTGTTCTGAACCAAGGTAACTTTTGATTAGCATCTTCTTTATCTCCTTGAGGGTCATTTATAATATTCATAACAAGAAGACAGAATGATCCTTTCTTTCACAGAAAATAAGCTTTTGTAATAGAACTGTGCTTCATACATTTCAGGATTGCTTGTTTGAAATTGGAATATAACAATGCCTAATATCTTGTAGTAGATGCACTCAAACCAAAGGAATTTTAGGTTCTCCCATTATATCAACCTGTATTATCAATGAACAAGTTGAAGATATTATCTCATGCTTCAAATCTCCAACTCAAGACATTGCTTATAGGGTAAAATATTTAATAATGCAATACGTGGCTTCTTATATCTCAACATTACTTTAAAAATAATGGTGGATTTTCTCACCTGTGTGATTGAAACAGAAGTACCTCTGGATGGCAAATGGCTCTCATAAGTGACTTGGAGAAAGAAATTACATAGAAGTCACTCTACCTAGGATAAACAATTTTGCTATTATTTTCTCCACCGTACATCTTCCATAAACTCATCTGGAGAAATATCAATTTAATTAGCAATTATTATAATTAACATATTTTGCACTTAGGAATTGTTGGTGGACTTTATTTTTTATGTTTTATTTATTTTCAATTTTATTTTAATTGTTGTTCTTGTACAGTTTTCTGTCTTATACTCCCATCCCAGAACACTGCCCCAGCCCTCCCCGCCTCCCTCCCATTTCCACCACCCCTCGTTTTTGTCCGTGTGTCCTTTATACTTGTTTCTGTAAACCCTTCCCTTTTGCCCCTGAAATTTCCTCCCCTCTCTCCTCTGGTGACTGTCAGCCTGTTTTCAGTTTCAGTGTCTTTGGTTATATTTTGCTTGTTTGTTTGTTTTGTTGATTAGGTTCCTGTTAAAGGTGAGATCATATGGTATTTGTATTTCATCTCCTGGCTTATTTTGCTCCGCATAATGCTCTCCAGTTCCATTCATGCTATCGCCAAGGGTAGGAGCTCCTTCTTTATTTCCGCTGCATAGAATTCCGTTGTGTAAATGTACCATGTTTTTTTGATCCATTCATTTACTGATGGGCACCTAGGTTGCTTCCAATACTTGGCTATTGTAAATTGTGCTGCAATGAACATTGGGGTGCATAGGTTCTTTTGGATTGGCGTTTCAGGGTTCTTAGGATATAATCCTAGCAGTGAAATTTGCCAATGATGTCTCAGACAAGGGTTTAATCTCCAAAATATATAAAGAACTTACAGGACTCCACTCTAAGAAGACAAGCAACCCAATTAAAAATTGGGCAAAGGACTTGAACAGACACTTCTCCAAGGAGGACATACAGAGGGTCCAAAGAGACATGAAAAGATGCTCAGTATCGCTGGCTATCAGAGAGATGCAAATTAAAACCACAATGAGATACCACTTCACATCAGTCAGAATGGACTTCATAAACAAAACAAACAACAAGTGTTGGAGAGGTTGTGGAAAAAAGGGGACCCTAGTGCACAGTTGGAGGGATTGTTGGTAGACTTTACAGAGCCTTAAGTTGTTGATTATTGAGTTTTCATGGCCATATCAGAAAAACAGAAAATAACAATAGTAATGGGATTTGATATAATAAAATAGTTTACAAACTAATTTACCCTCCCAGCTTTATTATTTAAAAATAATGGCCATGGATACATTGGTATGCTTCTATCATATCGGGAGTTCATAGAATGGCAAGGACTAGAATTTGAAGTTTATTGTCTAATTGTCTTGTACATACTGGCATGTTTTCCCTTTCTTTCTTTTATTAATAGAATGCTACCTTCCCTTTGAACTGGACTAATGACTGAAAACCTAGAAGACTATATTTCTTTGCCTTCATTCACACAGATACACCTATGAAGTAAAGTTCTTGACAATGGGATATGAGCAAAATGTGACATGTGCAAGTTCAAAGTCATGACCTTAAAAAGCATTTGCCTACCTCTACTCCCCTTTTGTCGTTTGAGGATATGAATGTTATTCTGGTTACAGTCATCTTGCTAACCAAGTAAGAAGAAAGAAGAAATCTGCATCCATGGAACATTTTTGGAGGAGCAGCCTAAATCTTTCAGAACCGTCAGCCAACCATTGAACTGTTATGCTCATATAGATATTAGCAATCTATTTTCTTTAAACCACTGTATTTTAGAGGCCATAGTTGTAGAAATTTACATTCTGTGAACATAAAAATGATATCTGTCAAAAAGACAGTTTTGTAATAAAACCCTAAAGTATATGACATTAGCTTGGTAATCACAAGATGGACAGGAAGAATAGAGACGCCACAGTCTGGTAAGCTCTTGATCTTGGTTAGCTGAGGAAAACATTGTTAAAACAATCTCCTACCACAATTTGAAAAGCAGGCCACATTTCTACATAATCTTTAGCTCTAGAAATGGTTAGAAAATGTTAAAATAACCTTTCTTTGGTTTTTATCTTTTAACACTTAGCAGGATATGATAAAATATGAACTTATGAAAGACTTAAGAACATTCGAAGCAGGCATTGCAAAGGATGTCACTCTTCTATGAAAGATTATTTCTGCCCATGGCTTGTACTATTAAGTGTCTAGGGATTCGATTAGTTGAAATTTTGTAGTGTTGGCGTAACCAACTACTTCTTAATCTCAAACAGTAGAATTTATAATTGTGACTTCAAGCTTATTTAAGAGCTTCTATTTAAACATCCTTTGCTACCTAGTGGGGATTAACCTAGCAGCAACTAATAGATACAGGTTGTTCTGGTTTCACAAAACATCTTTTTTTCAAATGGGACCTAGGTAATGACAAATAGCCTGAAAAAGATGGGAATATTCATAATATTGAAATGTAAGGCTTAGGAAACCTGTGTGGATGAAGCATTTAGCTATAAACACTTATACATGGAACTAACTGGAAATAATATTTGGAAGCCTACAAAGCTGAAGTGTGTTGCCAAAGGAACCAGAAAGCTGGTCTGCTGAAAATCTATGTCTTTTCAAGTAAAAGTTAGGGATACCAAATCTGTACTAGCATGAACCTGGGCAGGCCTTAATAGGGCATGCTTTTCAATGCCAAATACAGAGGCGGCCACATAGAATAATGAACAGGCAGCAGCAACTGAGGCAGCAGATGGTCTTAGTATCTGCCAAGGAATGATTATTCATAATTTTTGCCGAGAAGAATTTGATAACTATTATAGAACAGCAAATGATGTATGTTCCTCATTCTTCTAGTTTTCTGAATGAAGAATTTAATGCAATTACTCTCTCTGCTCATAGTCCATCGTTGTAAATTGAGCATAATGGATAGCAAATAAGCCCATGTATTATATAATGTTTTCATAACATAAAGAGTAACATTTAACCTAATGGAATGAATTATTTCTTATCCAGAGGTCTTGAACTGACCTGAAGCTGGATAGAAAAGTTGCATGTAGTGTTTGAATGTCTTCCTACATTGTGTGCTTGTGTTGGGGATATGCTTTATGTGGGAGAAAAAGGATACTATTGTGTAAATAAGGGTTAGTTGTAGAAAATTTTCCTTTTGAAATAGAATACTCATCATTCAGAGACTGTGTTTGAGTGTGGCTATCTGAATAAGTTCTGGTAGATGGGTGGTGAAAAGAAGATATGCATGCAAATTATAGGTTAGTCTAAAAAGCTTGAACCTTCTTTTCGATGTCACAGTGACGTGGTAGTGTGAATGAAGAGGTATCCCAATGAATGGTGAACACCACCATTAAAAGGTCCTGAATAGCTAGATGACCCTGTCAGTAGAAAAGCCTGTCCTATTACTTGAGAGAGATATGAGATTTTATCTGAATCACTGTGCTTTCAGGTCTTCTTTTAAACAGTGGCATCCTTTACTAATGTAGGAGAGAAAAATATGAGATTTACACTTTAAGATGCTATCACTGATGGACTGGGTGGCAGACTGGAAGAAGAGAGAGAGTCCAAATAGGTATCTAGAAATAATCTTTGTGAAAAATGCAAGCATAAAAATATAACACAATGACAACAACAATGAAGAAGAGACTGCTTTGAACAACTGAAAAAGTAAAAGCAGTGACCAGGCAGTTTTCATTAATTAAATATGGAAGTTAAAAATGAAATAAGTTTTAAGATGGGTCCAAATTATTTTAGTAAATGCCTACCATATGCCAGACACTTAGTTGTGAAAGAGAAAGAATAATGCTTCAATGAAGACAGTTATGTTTTTGACAAGATGAATATGAATATGAATATTTCACACACATGAAAAATTAAAGCAGGAAATATTTGTTTAATTACCAGAGTCACATAAAGTCTACAAATGCCATAAGCTTTTTGGAGACAGACTCCCTATAGGAAGAGACAATAAAAATATTTCACTCAGGCTGATCCTAAAATGATGACTCAGATTTAGGTAGAGAAGAGAACAGATGTGAAAAACCAGAGCTAGCCACACTATTGTGGTTAATATTAACTATTCAGAAAATCTTGGTTTGAAAATCTATATTTAATTTGTCACAGACATTGTCCACTTTTTAACCCATAAGCTATTCTTTTAAATAATTTGATAAAATTAAAGACAATGCTGTTACTCTAAATAGCACATACTCGACTTCTAAGTATTCAGATTTTTAATTTTATCAATTTTATGGATTAAAAGTAAATTCTTTATAAAAGTAATAAGTTTATGTTTATTTCAGGATTTGGCATAATACCATCATCACTAATGATTTCTAAGGGTCATATTGTTATTTCCCTTTATTCTGTTTTAACCAGGATATAAAATATTTCTTACATTATATTTTGGTTGCATAATAGTATACATCATTTATTGACTGTTTATTGCAGTTTTTTTCTAATAATTTAATGTGTATTCCTTTGTGAAAAGAAAACATGGGTAAAAGGAAGGAAAGAGGAAGGAAGAAAGAAAGGAAGGGAGGAAAGAGGAATGAAGAAAGGAAGGAAGAATGGATGGTCAATAAATGTGTATTTTATAAAATTACTTAAGGCTATTAAGTTTTTGGAATGACTGTATTCTTTAATGTTAGTAACAATTTCACAATTAACATTGCTGAAATGTGTATTCTGAAAATGCTGCTAAAAGAGGAACACATTCATTGTGTTCATTAATATTTTAAAATCATCATTTCTATTGTTGCATTATCCAAGTCTGTTCCCCAGTTTGCAGATGATCTAAAGTCTCTTAATAATGCTGCTCATAAAGTCTCAACCCCATCTGCATTCTATCTGTATTCACCCTCTAGTTTTCTTCCCTCTCTCTACTTTCTGTCCTAGTTTTCTCTTTCCTGACAGTTATAGTCTGTCCATAAAAAAACATAAAGTTCCTCTACATCTCCATTTCTCTAACTTAACTATTTCCCCAGCACTCCCCACCCATAATTTACCATCCAAATTTGCCAGAATAAAGATTCGAAGGTAAATCAGACAATGTCAGCATAGTCTTCAGAGGATTTGAGGAAAGTAAAAGAGACCAATGAATGTTTGTTAGTTAAATTTTGCATTATTCCTATCACAATGATAAAAATGTTATACAAAAACTTCTGGATATAAAACTCTTCTTATACCTTAAGGATTCAGTGTCCAGGGCATTCATAACATTAAAACAGTCTGACTATAGAAAGTTGTTAATAAATCCCTGAAGGTATATTCTGCATTCTGGGAAACTGAGCACATACAACATCAGGCAGTATAATTCTATCTGGTTCCAGTAATTGCACCAATTTGTTTGAAAGGAAGAAATGTTCCCTTTACTGTAAGAAAAATAAAACTGAACATCCATATTCACTGCCTGTAGCTGATTTACTTTGTTATTGGAAGTCCTTTGCAAAATCTGATATTGCCCAAAATTATCAGCACTGTCCACTTTGCATTTGTAAATGCTCAGTCATATTTTAAGTTATTTTTTTTTCAGTTGAATTTCTTTCTCACTTACTAATTTAATAAACATTAATTGTGCACAGAGACTGTTCCAAGCACTATATCTGTTCCCAGGAATACAGCATGAATAAAACACAGGCTTGATCACAATTAATGTATAATCTTTGTATATGTACATGTAACAGGAGGCTTGGTAGAGATATATTGGGTAGGAAAGAGAAACAAAGAACTCTGCGTTCAATCCAAGAGATGGAAAAAGACTACACAATGCTAAATATTGAAAGCTTAATAGATAATTGACAAGTGGCAACATTGGTGGGCCTCTAACCTGAGATAGCAGAGAGACTGTCATCTGAGGGCACGTAGGTGAATCAGCGTGGTATATGGGAGAATTGCAAGTCTAACTAGGAAGCAGTGGTATCTGCAAGAAGAAGCTGAAGAATTCAACAGGAAATTTTTGCTTTGGTTAAGGCATTTGTTACTCTTCACTCTTACAATTCACCTTATTTTACAAGTGCCATGGATTAATAATTGTCATCATGGGATAAAAAAGAAAATGGACTCATGTAAATTCCTTTAGTATCTCTACATTTTTGTTATTTTTTATTCTCTAATCAAATATATCCCTTGTCTTACCCCTTAAACCTAATTAGTTAGTAAAATTATATTTGTATTTTTTTCATTTTTATTGTATTTTTTCCATTACCATTTGTCTTCTTTCTATCTCCTCCCTCCCCACACCACCCAGCAATCACCACACTGTTGCCCATATCCATGAGTCCTTTTTCCTTTTCGCTTTATCCCTCTACCCACTCTATTTCTCTTACATATGGAATATAATGAACAAACTGAACTAACAAGCAAAATAGAGACAGATTCATAGACAGAGAGCAGGATCATAGGTCTGGGATGGTATTAAAGGGTACGGGGATTGTATTTGTGTCTTCTGTCACTGATTTGCTTGATATCATCACCTTTCACCTTTCTTTGCTTGAACTAGGACATATTTCTGTCTAGACTATTTGTTTTTATTCTTGTCATCTGTCAAACTATTCTTTGCAAAGTAGTCAGAGGGATCATACTTAGATTATATCAATCTTTATTTATAATATATTAATGGTTTTCATTATACATGAAATAAAATTGAAATTCCTCACCATAGTTTTAGAAGTCCTCTATGATCTTGATCCTGCTTAACTCTCCTGCCTCATCTCATGTTGTTGTCTCCAACTGCCCTAATTCTCTCCACTATATGATGCTTTCCCCAGATCCAGGACCTTTTCACATACATTTGCTTCTGCATAAAAGTTTCATTTTACCCACAATCCCAAAATAAGCCCTTCTCTTTGAGATCTCACCATAAATATCTCAATATTGGAGAAATCTTTCCTGAAAACCTAAGTAAGATAGGCAATTTTTTCTCAGTATCTTGTTAAAATCTTTATTGCAGTTTTTCATTATATTTAGTCCCTTTAGACCACCCTCCCTCCCAAAATCAAAACATTGCTGTACATGTCCATGAGTCCTTTTGCCTTTTTGCTCAATCCCTCCCTCACAACCTCTCTACTCTCTTAGCTGCCATCCTGTTCTCTATGAGTCTGTCTCTATATTCCTTTTTAGTTCAAGTTGTTCATTAGATTCCACATATGAGTGAAATCATATGGTATTTGTCTTTCTCTGACTGGTTTATTTCACTTATTAGCATAATGTCCTCCAGGTCAATTCATACTGCCACAAAGTGTAAAACTTTCTTCTTTTTTATGGTCAAGTATTAGTCGATGATTGTGTAAGTGTCCCATAGTTGTTTTATCCACTCAACTACTGATGGACACTCGGGCTGCTTCCATATCTTGGCAATTGTGAATAAGCTGCAATGAACACAGGGGTGCTTATGCTCTTTCAAATTAGTCTTTTGGGTTCCTTCTGATGCATTCCAGAAATGAGATTGCTGGGGGAAAAAAGGTAGATCTGTTTTTATTTTTATTTTTTTTTTGAGATATCTCCATTCTGCTTTCCACAGTGGCTGCACTGATCTGATCGGCATTCCCGCTAACAGTGCAAAAGCATTCTCCTTTCTTTACACCCTTTCGAGCACTTGTTGTTTGTTGATTTAATGATTATATTTATTCTGAAAAGCGTGAGATGATATCTCATTATAGTTTTAATTTGCTTTTTCTGGTGATTAGTTACATTAAGCACTTTTTCGTTTGCCTATTGGCCATCTGTATATCCTATTTCGAGTACTGTCTATTCAGCTCCTTTGCCCATTTTTTTTAATTGGGTTGTTTGTTTATTTGGTGTTGAGTTTTGTAAGTTCTTTAAAAGTTTTGGTTATTAAACCCTTATCAGATGTATTATCTCCCACATCTTTTTAAATGTGGGTTATCTTTTTTATTTTGTTGATGTTTTCCTTTATTGTGCAAAACTTTTAGCTTGATATAGTGCTATAAATCCTTATTTTTTTCTTTTGTTTCCCTTGCCTGGGGAGATATATCCCATAAAATATTGCTACAAGTAATATCCAAGATTTTCCTGCCTATGGTTTCTTGTAGGATTTTTACAGTTTAGGGTATAACATTTAAGTCTTTGATCAATTTTGAATTTATTATTGTGTGCTGTGTGAGAAGGTGGTCTAGTTTCATTTTTTAGCATGTGTCTGTTCAATTTTCCCAGCACCATTTATCAAATAAACTATCTTTAGCCCATCATATGCACTTGCTTCCTCCGTCAAATCTTAATTGACTATAAAGGTATGGGTTTATTTTGGGGCTATCTATTATGTTACATTTATCTATGTGTCTATTTTTTATGCCAGTATCATGCTCTTTTGATTATTATGGCCTTATAATATAGTTGGTAGCACTATATTATAGTGTTATATAGGTATATAGGAATCGTGCTATATAGGTAGCACTATTCCTCTAACTTTGTTCTTCTTTCTTGGAATTGCTGTAACTATGTGGAATCTTTTGTGGTTCCATATAAATTTTCGAAATATTTGTTCTAGTTCTGTGAAATATGTCATTGTAATCTTGATAGGAACTATGTTGGATCTATAAATTGCTTTGAGAAGTCAGTATGGATGTTTTAGTGGTGTTAATTCTTCCTATCCATGAACACAGTATGTGCTTCCACTTTTTGTATCTTCTTCAATTTCTTTCTTCAGTGTCTTACAATTTTCTGAGTACAGACCTTTTACATCCTTGGTTAGAAATCAATCACATGAAGCCCTGGCTGGCGTAGCTCAGTGGATTGAGCACTTGATTGCGAACCAAAGGGTCGCAGGTTCAATTCCCAGTCAGGGCACATGCCTGGGTTGCAGGCCAGGCCCCTAGTGGGGGCCACGTGAGAGGCAACCACACATTGATGTTTCTCTCCCTCTCTTTCTCCCTCCCTCCCCCTCTCTAAAAATAAATAAATAAAATCTTAAAAAAAAAAAAAAAAGAAATCAATCACATTAAGAACACTGAAAAACAGAGAGACATGGAAGCAAAATAACATGTTATTAAACAATGAATGGGCCAACAATGAGATCAAGGAAGAAATCAAGTGATACAGGCCTATCTCAAAAAAAACAAGAAAAAGTTCAGAGACAATTCAACTTTGCACTTAAAGGAACTTTAAAGAGAAAAATAAACAAAGCCCAAAGTGAGTAGAAGGAAGGAAATAAAGATCAGAACAGAAACTAACAAAATAATCTAAAAAATGATACAAAAGATTAATGAACCCATGAGCTTGTTCTTTGAAAGATAAACAAGATTGACAAATGCTTAACCAAATTTAATAAGAAAACAAGAGAAAGAACCCACATAAATAAAGTCAGAGATGAAAGAAGAGAAATAAGAATTGACATCCATGAAATACAAAGAATTGTAAGAAAATATTATGAACAACTATATGCCAACAAACTTAGTATTTTTTTTTGGTTCCTAATCGATCTTCTTTTCAGTCTTTATAACAATTTGTAAAAAGTGTTTAATGTACTTAGGTATTTACTGACTTGCTCTATTATCACCACTGCATATAAACTCCCTGAGAACATGCATTTTAACCAGCCTGGAATTCTAAGCCTGAAAGCTAATATGTACATTGCACATGTTGATATTCAGGTATATTCTCCACATCATCTACTTTTGTCTACTTGATATTTTTCAGCATATCTAAACACATTTTATTTCTGGTGTTTTGGTTTTGCTCTTTTTGTTTTGTTTTGTTTTGTTTTTTTGAAATTCCATCATGCTTTCAAATCTCCAAAGTAATGAAGCTTTTCTGAAATGTCACTGTCCCTTTCCCAAAAATCTAATTAACCAAATAGTCATAAAAGTATATTTAAGAAATTGAGTATAATTTATTTATTTATGAAATTGCACAGCATTTGGGGATAATGATCTTTTTCCTAAGGAATTATAATATGTTACCATGGGTATAGAAATTATGTGCTAGAAAGGTTAAAAATTTTATGTCCTTTCTAGTACATGTCCTAGAAAGGTCATATATCAGAATAATGTACCATTCAAAATTTGTTGAAAAAATTTAATATATACAAAAACATTTATTTTAAATATACTACCTTGTAATACTTAACTACTAGCCAATTAATAGGTTACTTTGCCTGTGGGTGAGGCATACCATATGATCTCACCTTTAACACGAACCTAATCAACAAAACAAACAAACAAGCATAATATAACCAAAGACATGGAAATTGGGAACATGCTGAAAGTCACCAGAGGGGAGAGGGGAGGGAATTTCAGGGGAAAAAGGGAAGGGTTTACAGGAACAAGTATAAAGGACACATGGACAAAAACTATGGGGGGGGATGGGAGGGAGGTGGGGAGGGCTGGGGTGGTGGGCTGGGGTGCGAGTAAAAGACAGAAAACTGTACAAGATCAACAATTAAAATAAAATTTAAAAAAATCCTCTTAAGATTTAATATTATTAGTTTTATTTATAAACATCAAAAGAAAACAGAATAGTTATTCTTCTTAAATTTCTCATGGATGTTATAAAAACATAATTTAAAGTCATTAGAGGGTTGCATAGATTTACCCCAATGTTCATAGCAGCACAATTTACAATAGCCAAATGGTGGAAGAAACCTAAGTGCCCGTCAGTAAATGAGTGGATCAAAAAACTATGGTACATTTATGATGGAATACAACACAGCAGAAAGAAAGAAGGAGCTCCTACCCGTTGCAACAGTATGGATGGATCTGGAGAGCATTATGTTAAGTGAATTATGTCAGGCAGTGAAAGACAAACACTACATGATTTCACCTGTAATTAGAGCCTAATCATCAAAACAAACCAGCAAGCCAAATATAACCAGAGACACTGAAATAACGAACAAACTGACAGTAACCAGAGGAGATGGGGGAGGGGAAATGGGGAAAAAAAGAGAAGGGTTTTTAGGAACATGAACCAAGAACACATAGACAAAACCAAAGTGGGGTAGAATCAAGACTAGGAAGTGGGGATGGCTGGAGTAGCGGGGATTAGTGGGGGAGAAATGGAGACAACTGTACTTGAACAACAATACAAATGTGAAAAAAATAAAAAAATAATAAAAAGATTTAAAAAATGAAGTCATCAGAGGGAGAGCCTAAACTAAAAACAAAACAAAACAAAACAAAACAAAAACAACAACAACAAAAAAATCCTGCTCCTATAGGAGTCTTGGAGTTTCTTCTATGATAATTGCAAGTGAGTTCAAATACTTGTGGATGGGTATGATGTTTGTGTGGGTTGTATCTTTTTAAGGAATTGGAGTTAGAAACTAATGCAGAATACAAAGCCATCAATACGTAAATGTCTGTTCAATTATTTTCTGCCTTTGCTGCAATCCATTGTATCACAAATTTTTAGAGTGGTAGAGATCCTGATTTGAGATTAACTTAAAAACATAAATATTATTATAAAGAGAAATCACTCTTTCCTGTGATTTTTCCTGTGATGCAAACATACTTTTATTGTTTTCTGAAAAATGAGGAACTCCTAAGATTTTTAAATACACTGAACCAATAGATTTAATTCATGAAATAGTGAGCTGCATAATAACACAGAGCTAGTGAAAGCACTTATTTCTATACATAAAAACCCATTTTGGACAGATCTCAGAATATATTTGCAATATAAACTATCTTCCTGGGATCTTCATGTGTGATTATTTGAGGGCAACATAGTTTTAACTATTTGTACACAAAAATATTGTATCCAACTGTCATGGTAAATTAATTTTTTGAGGTATGCCATATGTCAAGGATGAGTGACTTTTCCTTCATTTTTAAAGCTAATAGTAGGCGATCTCGGGGCATGTTAAAAGATCCTATCTTGTAATCTCAGA
The DNA here is from genome assembly GCA_039655065.1 of Glossophaga mutica. Classification (NCBI taxonomy): domain Eukaryota; kingdom Metazoa; phylum Chordata; class Mammalia; order Chiroptera; family Phyllostomidae; genus Glossophaga; species Glossophaga mutica. The sequence goes on from CM077310.1 coordinate 93,254,068, forward strand.
ATACAGATTATATTTTTTCATCTTCCAAAGCTAATAATTACAACCCTTCATTGCATTAGATAAAATAAATCCATGGTTCAACAATTTTGCTAAAAAAATCTGGGTAAAGTCTTAACTATCTTTAATTTGAAAGTCTAGTATTTGATTTAATTGCATGTTACTTTATCTTACTCTATTTACTTATTAAGACTTTTTTCCCTGATTGTATTTAGTGAGTACTAATTATATATAACCTACTGACTTCTAGTTTTAATTATTTATTAGTGTTAGTTTTCTTGCAATCTACTTTTTTGTAATTATTAATTTTCTTTTACTTCTCATAATGTTTTCTTGTGAGTTTTGTTGATAAGCATAACTAGAAAACATACATAATTATGCTTCTCATGTTTTCCATGGGCATACTTAAAAGCATAATTTAAAGTCAGAGTCTAGACTGAAAGAAATATAACAGATATGCTACTTCTGGCTTATAACAATTGAGCAATTATTTTTCTGCGACTGTTTCTTCTGTGAATGTGTTCTAAGTATCAGCATTCTATATGTGTCTCTTTAGGTCCCACCTATGGTTGGAGGCTAAGTGAGAAACCCAATGTGAAACAGCAAACAAACATTCAGACTGGTAGCTTTTCTGATACTTTCTAAACTTTGTACTATGCTGATGTTATCTTCTGTATGATAACCTTATATTGTTTAAGCCTTCAATACTCTTTGGTAAATTTGTTTTTAGGAAATTATCAGTATTGCCCTTTCATAATCATAGTCAGTTCTGTGTGCCTTGAAAATCTTTCCAACATTCTTCAGTTCATTTTGGTCAAGGCTGCTAAAAAATTACATATATTGCTTCTCTAAAGCAATCTGTCTTCCATCTATAGTGTTCAGAATTGATTTGTTATCTAGTGTGAGAAATGGCTTCCTGAAGGAACAAGTAGTGTTGGAATGTCTTATGGGAGGGGCAGGCAGGGGTCTTGAGCACTGTGACTGCCTCAGCACGACAGCACGATAAGAGAGAGGGCGGTCTGAGCAGCAACACAAGTCCCACCACTTTTCTGCTGAACGGGAGCCAGGGCAGAGACAGAAGCCCCAGACCCATGAGAACTCATGGGTTGCCTCCCACTACAAGGGGATGGAATTTAAAGTCAGGTCATTTAAACAATGTGTGCAGCACTAACTATTTAGATTTTAAAGAATGTGGCAGAATTGAAACAAACACAAACATAACATTTGAATTTAGACCTATTTTAAAGTCTAACTTCTTAATTTCCAAAGGACTCTCAGCTTACTTATCTTTTAAATATAGATAATAATAGCTCTCTGTGTAACTATTGGTAACAAATGAGGTGATAATAATTAACTACGTAGCTGGGTGTGAAATACAGCTGTGACAATTACTAGGTATATAATTCCAATAACCTGTTTTTAATCTAAAACTAAAGGAATCTTAATACAATAATATATACCTCAGAGACATTATGGTAGAGTTTAAATCAGATAATATATATATAATATTTAATACACTGCAATGGTCACAGAAAGTGTACAAAAATTACTAGCACCGGAATTGTCTTTATAAATCTGTTGCACTGTTGGCTTTCTAAATGTTCATGCACATTTGTATTAAACATGTGTCATATAGTTAAAAAGGAGTCCTGTGTTTGTGTTTCTGAGTATTTCATTAGTAGCTAACTTATGTGAAGAGCACATTTTGTGTCTTTTAAAGCTAGGATTGACCAGGCTGTACCTAGGGAAAGCTGATTTTTATTATTCGTTTTATCACATGCAAGGGAAATTTTGCTACGCAAACTTTTATATTGCTGCCAGTATATTGGCACTGCAGTGAGAGTAGCAGAGAAAGAGCTTAATTGAAGGTCATCTGCTCAAACCATATTTGCAGTACGGAATTTCTTGCTAGAGAGAGAACCAAAGACAAACATGGAATTTGACATTTGAGAACCAATATCAAAGCATAAACAATAGAATGCATGTAGCTTCAGGATTCAAAACTATCTGGAATTTTAGCAGTACCCATCAAATCTACTTTAATTATTTTGATGTACTACAATTTCAATGTAATACACTATGATTAACATTAATTTTCTGACTACACCACCATTTCAAAACAATAACATCCTCAAATGCTATATAGAGCTTCAGATTCAAGTTTTTTATAATTAATAACAAAGATCAAAAATAAATATTTATAGTGCAAGGAGTAGTCAATACATTTAGAGCTCTCCTAAAACACAATCTAGAGAATGTAAACAATTGCCATTTATTCAAACTTTCTCTGAGATACTTAGGGCCTCATGGAAGTGTGAGTGACTGAAACACATGCATTTAGTTCTTATTGAAGTTGCTTTTAGAGGAAAACAGCAAAATGACAAAACAGCTATATTGGTAGCAGTGATTTGAAAGAATATAGGAAGTATCTGGGTAGGAGACAAACAGCAAAATAAAGGATGATCTTTATGCCAAACATTTTCTCTGGGCCAAATAGAAGAGGTACTTATTCAATTTACTAAATTGATGTTAAATGTGAAGTGATATATCTTGTTATCTCAGCTAGAATATAAGTAATCCTCTGCATTTAAACATGGTGTGTTCCAGAACCTGAAAAAAAGGAAAATCATGAATGATGTATATATGTACAGGAAATTCCAATTAGTGAACTAAAAAGCTAGGTAGAGCATTTACGTAAGAGATAAGAAAACAAATGATATCCAGTCACTTATTAGCTGAAACTGCAAGCTTGTTCCCTGACATTTTTGACAGGGTGGGATGACAAAAATATTGATAAAATATAAAATTTGAAACTGAAACTGAAAATAGGGGAAAAGATTTTCTAAGCTCATGATTCTTTTGTAAAAGAAGGGAAACAATACAGGTGAGATTAACTGGGTTAATTATAGGAACAAAGCTAGCTAGGATTGTTGTAAGCATTTTATGTCAGCTCTTCTCACACTATTTTATTATAACTGTGGATTTCATTAAATATTTAATTGGTATAGGAATTTTATAATTTAACCCATCCCTGGAATAATGAAGGTATGTGTCTGATTCATAGACCTATGCAGTATAATATCATGTAAAGCTTATTCAATGGGAGAGGAGAGAGAATGCTTCCAGAAATACATAAAAGTCATATGAATTTTCAATCAAGGGATGAAGAAAGGAAATAAGTTTACTTTAGTGTTAATGATTTGGCATTGGGGAATAAATATGCCACTGACACTGATTTTAGTGAATCCACTAAACATGAGCTGTGATTTAAGAGAGTGATTGGTTTATTTTTTGATATGAAGGAATAGCCTAGAAAGAAAGGAAGAGCTGTACAGGAAAAATACAACTGCAGAATTGGATTCAGGTATTTGCCAACGATGCCATTGGATGAAAGTAATATTTCAGGGAAGAGAGCCCCTAGTTATTGTTTTTTGTTTTTGTTCTCTCACTTTTTAGATATGATAAAGGGAGGAGATCTTCTTTGCCTTGGGGAACAATTTACTACCCCAGTGAGAATGATGGCATGCCTCTGTAGCTTAGGTGGAGATACCACTAGACATAGTAAAAAATAGACTGCAATAATATTGAAGTCCTCTGCTCTAAATAGGAAAGTCTTTACATTGATAATGGGTGATTAGAAGTTATAAACCAATGATTAAAAATGTTAGAATGAGTAAATACATCTATTAATGGCTATTTTTGAAGAAGATTTTCACTAAAATCATAGTTCAGAGCATCTACGTTGTTAAGCTAAGTGTTTTCCACATGATTTTATAGCAAACATGCACTGAAAGTTTTTTTTAAAAGAGAAAGCTATCTATCCTCTTGTCATGAAACAAGAGGGGTTTCTCCACATCCTTGTTACAATTCGTTGGAGTGGTGTAGTTTCACTGGAGCTGATGCAGCTGGGAACATCAATGAAACCAGAAACTCCCTATTCCCCAGTACTGAGGTTACCTTAATGTCCTTCCATTTCCTATTAATATTGTATTTGTGGCACATTTGTTACCTGGTCAATAGAGTTACTAATCAAGTGTAATACCCAAAAACAAATACATAAAACATTAAGAGAATTAATATATTTCTTTGGTTGTAAAAATCTAAAACTTAGTTCTGAGCTTTGCACGAGCTATCAGTCCTATAGCCAGAAAATTCCAGGAATTTTATATGGAATGACATCAGAAACAAAATTAATTTAAAGTGATTTTTGAAATTGGAAAGTTATCTATCAAGTCCTAAAAAATAAAAGCATGAAGGACCCAAGTATTAGGCTGAGATGGAGAGGTTAAAGAGAGAAATTCAGTAGTAGATGAGAACAAACTTTATGTTCTTTTTATTTCCTTATAAGTTGTTTCCAGGAAAGGACACAGGGTGGCAATACTCCTGGTATTGAATCCTGATGTATATAATTTATCAAATCCGCAGGGTAACTCAGTCAATGATTTTAATTTTTTTCTTTATGCAAGACTGCACTGTACATTTTGCTTAGTCAGTTAAAAGAATGGAAAGAACTGAAGGCAAAAATGTTATATTGAATTTTCACTTAGAGTCGCCAGATGCCCAAGGATTTCAATTAGTTGAACTTTCATTTTTTAGGGCAGCAGCATTCTGTCCTTAAGTTTTATCCTTATCTTGTGCTTCCTCTGGCATTGCTCTTCAAGTAGGCGACATTATTTTAAATTACGTCTTTCCTATTATAACTTATATTTTGTAAAATCAATCAAGAGTAAATTGACTTTTTACATTCTACTTGCATTAATGATGTGAAAAAGAAATGAAGGAAAGGATTTTGTAGTTGCTGTGTTTGGATAAATAATTTTAAATATAATTGGAAAATAAAAGAAAAAATACTGGACAGAAATATCTGAAATTGTAAACAATATATTTCTTGAAGAAATAAATTTTGCAACAAATGCTGTGATGCTTTCTAAAAAGAACTGATTAGTCATATTGAGAGAGCAATAGAGAAAAACTTTCCAAGGCAACACATGGGAGTATAAAATTAGCCTCAAAGATGGTCACTTTGGGAGTCTCACCTGTATGTACTATGTGGGCGATCAGAAGACCATAATACATTTTTTCTTAATAGGTTATGGTGACAAGTGAGATATGAAATATAGACTAGTGAGCTGTTATTCTGTTTTTATTAGACATTGTATTTGAATGGAAACCAGAATTTACCATAAATTATTAATTCAATTAGTTCTAAATGTGCAATAGTTAATAAAATAATCATAATGTGGCAGATGTTAAGATAAATGTTGAAATAAAAACATGAAAAAAGGCTTTTTAGGGGAATGAATGGTAGTAGTGGTCTTTTATAGGTTTTACCTAGGCTTGATTGTTTATTACCTAAATACATATTTTATTTATATTTATATAGAAACTAAAACAAACATTTGTGGTTTGTTTTACCATATTACATAGAAAATTAAGGCACTGGCTGTACTAGCTACAAATACAACAGGATAAAATTCCATAGAAAGTTACTGTACAAAGTGGGGCAGAAACAAGGTTACAGTTTTTCATGTGAAAAATAATACAATAATTAATAAATAATGATACAAGAATAAATTGTTTTGCATATCCACAACTATAAACCTATTTTTGCCCATCTTGTCTAGGTATGGGATTCTAAAGAGCCTAGAATAAAATAGTAAAAAGGAGTTGTGGTTTGCATATATTTCACAAGTAAAAAGTTTGTAAGTTTTTGATAAGTGGAAGAGTGCTTGAAAACCAGGGAAGTCCTAAAAAAAGGAAAAAAAGGCATTGTATCAATATATAACCTTCTGGATGGTAGACAAAACAGTATGAATACAATTTTTTTTGGATAGCAATTGGATTTGAAATTTCCTCTATTTCTCACTGAATGTGGGGGTCTATTGAAGATATCCACCCTTCTCTCTACTTGTAAGAGAAAGTGTAAAGAACAATAAACTGATAGAGTAATACTCCCTCCCTTGGTCAAATAGAGTTATGTACATTCAGGGAACTCTAACTTGAAAATAGGTTTTTGTTACACTTCAGAAACAGTTTATCTGAAATAGCCATTTGGCTATTTTAGAGAAATAGATCTAGGTCTGCTTCACCTTTAATGTGCATATTTGATCAATTGGTCATGATTTTGGAACATAAAAAGGTATAAAGTTGCAGCCATTTATGTGGCTGGATTTTAATTTTTAATTGAAAGAAAATATAAAGTACATATAGTAAAAAGTAAAATGATTTATTCCAGTACGTGGTAACATGAGATCAGTAGGGCATGGATTTTGAGCAAGTTAGTTAGCACACAGATTCTTTTTAAATAGCAGTGGACACCGAAGGACCCTCAAAATATTTCGAAGCTTTTAATTTTTTGACTCCCCAATGAACTCCATAGTCATACTGTATTGACAAAAAATTGAAAAAAAAAGTATTCTTATTCAAATAATACTGTGCTCTAACTTGTCACATCATTTATTATTCCAGAATATTGCCATTAGTATAATTATCTGCTTAGTTTAAGTGGCTATTGTAGAAACTAGATAAAATTATGTACATTACCTTTGAGAAATGTAAAAATGTTACCCAGTAACGATTCATGTTCTTAAAACATCAGTATTTTTTTTCTTACCATTCTAACCAGCTCTCATTTTACAAACAAGGGCATACTGATGAACAGTTATAGAGAAAAGCACATTTTATCAATGTAAGTGTTCAAGTGACATGATATTTTTTGACTCTAAATCCAGTGAAGTAAATATTTGTATATGTTGGTAGATAATAGATCAATAGAAAAGTAAAAGTTATATGTTTATTTCTTTCCTTAAAGACATATTTTGAAATTTATCTTTGTTTATATATGTAGCTTTTGTTAATTAATGTTTTTTATAATTTTCAATTTGGGAATAATTTTAGTATTATAGAAAAATTGCAAAGATATTACAAATATTTTCCACATTAGTCAGGGCTCCCCTTCAAGAGAAATGGAAGCAGTAGAAGGTGCGTTTGTGTGTCTCTGAGTGTGTGAGAGACTTCCTGACTGAAGTCTCCTTATTGTCCCGTTGTGGGATAGGAACTGATGCCACTGAAAAAGATGTGTCTCTGACCAATGACTGTTTTGCTTTGTTTCATTTTGAAGAATGGAGGCTGTGAGAAGGGGTATACACAAATACGAAATATGAAATGCATACATCTTAGGTGTAAAGCAGCTACTGTGAATTTCTATATGTGTTGGAAAGGGGGAAAGGCTAGCAGCATATTCAATCACAGGCTGGGGACTGTGGAGCTCCTTTCCTCTGTAGATTTTGCTTATTAGACCTGTGTTTCTAAAAAAGAAAAAGAATTCAGTGAGCACTTTTTGTATTTAAATATTAAAAAGTAATTCCAATGGAAAAATATACATGTGTTTAGAAAGATACTTATTGTAATAGATACTGGCTTACATTATTACGTTACAATATTATTGACTGTATTTTCTGTACTGTATTTTACATCCCCATGATTATGTTGTAACTACCAATTTGTACTTCTGAATTGCTTTGCCTTTTTTTCTCATCTCCCAGCACGTGTCCTATCTGATAGCAATAAAAATGTTCTTGGAATCTATGAGTTTGTTTCTGTTCTGCTTACTTGTTGTTTTTTTTTAGATTCCACATATAATCAAAATCATTTGACATTTATCTTTCATTGACTTTTATTTCCCTTTGCATAATATATTCTATATCCATCTATGTTGTTGCAGATGATAAGATTTCATTATTGTTTTATGACTGAATCATATACCATTGTATATATATACCATTTATTCTTTATCCATTCATCAGTTAATAGACACTTGGCTTGGCTATTTTAAATAATGCTGCAGTAAATATATGTGTGTATTTATCTTTTCAATTTAGTGTTTTGTGGGGGGTTTTGGATGAATTCTAAAAAGTGAAATAGCTGAGTCTTTGGTTTTTGTTTGTCTTTGTTTTAAAATCTATTTTGTCTGGTTTAGTAATTGCTACCCCAACTTTTTTGTTTCATTTTGTTTCCATTTTCATGAAATGTTTTGTCCATCCCTTTACTTTGAATCTGTGTGTGTCTTTCCATTTGAAGTGAGTCTCTTATAAACAGCATATGTAAGGGTCTTGGGTTTTTATCCATTCAGTCACTGTACATCTTTTGTCTGGAGCATTTAATCATCACAGTTAAAATAATTGTCAATAGCCCTGGCTGGTGTAGCTCAGTGGATTGAGCGCGGGCCTGCGAACCAAAGGATCGTGGTTCGATTCCCAGTCAGGGTACATGCCTGGGTTGCAGGCCAGTTCCCAGCAGGGGACACACGAGAGGCAACCGTACATTGATATTTCTCTCCCTCTCCCTCTCTCCTACCCTTCACCTCTAAAGATAAATAAATAAAAATCTTAACAAAAAGGAAAATATATATATAAAAAAATAATTGTCAATAGATGTCTTTATTCTATTTTATTTTTCATATTTTTATCTTTTTATGTCTTCTTTATAAAAAAGATCCTTTAAAATTTCTTGTAATACTGGTTTAGTGGTAATGAATTCCTTCAGCTTTTTCCTGTCTGAAAGTTCTTTATCTGTCCTTTATTTCTAAATGATAGCTTTTCTGGAGAGAATAGCTTTTAATCACTTTGAATATTTTGTGCTTATCCCTTCTTGCCTGCAAAATTTCTGTTGAGAAATCAGCTGATGATCTTATAGGAGCTCCCTTGTAGGTAACTAACTGCTTTTCTCTTGCTGCTTTTAATATTCTCTCTTCACCTTTAACCTTTGGCATTTTAATTATGATGTCTCTTGGTGTAGGCCTCTTTATGTTCTTCTTGTTCGGGACTCTCTATACCTCCTGGACTTGTATGTATACTTCCTTCACTTGGTTAAAGAAAATTTCTATCATTATTTGTCCAAATAGGTTTTCAATTCCTTGTTCTAGCTCTTCTTCTTGCACTCCCATGATGTGAATGATAGTATGTTTGAAGTCATCCTAGAGGCTCCTTACACTATCCTCATTTATTTTGTATTATTTTTTTCTTTTTGCTGTTATTATTTTCTTCTTTTCTATAATTCCAAATTGCTGATTTAATTGTCTGCTTCATCTACTCTACTGTTTATTCCCTTGTGATTTATTCTTCATTTCAGTTAGTGAATCCTTCATTTCTGAGTGGTTCTTTTTGTGGTTTCCATGTCCTTTTTTATGCTATTGAAGTTCTCATTGAATTCCTTGAATATCATTATAACCATTGTTTTGAACTCTGTATTTGGTAGTTTGCTTGCCTCCATTTTATTTAGTTCTTTTCTTAGAGATTTCTCCTATTTGTTCATAAGAGACCTATTTCTTCATCTCCTCATTGTGGCTGCTTCTCTGTTTTTGTTTTTATATGTTAAGTAAAGCTACTATACCTCCTGGACTTGGTAGAGTAGCCTTACATAGTAGGTTTTCTATAGGGCTCAGTGACACAGGCTCTCTGGTCACCTGAGCTGAGTGTTTCAGTTGTATACCCTCTGTGTCTTTTGTGGACTGTCCTATTGTCCTATTGTAGTTTAGGTTTGATTATTCTGGGCACATCAATGGGAGGGATTGACTCTTGGGCCAATCAACAACTAGAATAGAGGGGCTTCCATGAGGGGACGACTCCACGGAGCAGGACTTACTTCAGTGGGGCTTAGGTATTTGACAAGTTTTCCTCTTGAGTTTATTGCTCATGGAGGTGGGTGGGTTGTTATCTGGCTATATCTGAAGCTGACCACTCAGTGTACTGCCTCTGAGGCCTCCCAGGATGTGCAAGGTCAGCCATTGCCTGTGCCTTGCCTCAGGTCACCCAGCATGAACTACGGAGAAATGTGCAGATGGCTGCTATTTGTGCTGGGCTTGAAAGTGTCTGGGAGAGGAAAAGCTGTGAACCAAAGTTGGCTGCTGCTTGTGCTGAGCCTGGGGCCACTTAGTAAAAGTACTTGGTAGGCCAAGGATAGATGCTGACTATTTGAGAGATTTTAGGAAAAGTCCAAAGCCTGAGCCAAGACAGGTCATTTACCTAGAAAAGCCACTAGAAATAACTTGAGTAGGCCCACAAGTTGAGTGGAGAATCACCAAGGCTGGGTGAACAGTTATGGTTAGGTTGATGAAGTCTTGGATGTGGCACCTGCTTGTTGGTTTTGTGGTGGACCCAGAAAAAGAACAATGGTCACTGCCATCACTTCTGTCGGGGAGGAAGTTGCCCCTACCTCCTTCATCCTGATGCCAGACACTTCTGTTCCTCTCTGTATGTCCTTTGTGCCTTTTGAGCTGCTGTACCAGTGCTGGAGGTCATAACAAGTAATTCCTAGAAAGTCTCCATGTGCAGGCTCTTTAAGAGGGACTCCAGGATCCCTCCTACTCACTCAGCCACAATATCAGCTGGTTTCTACAGCCACAAGTTATGGGTCATCTTTTCCCAGCACTGAAATACTGGACCAGAGGTTCTGGTGTGGGGCTGGAACCCCTTACTCCTCAGGGAGGACCTCCACAGCTGAGCTCTCCCTCCCTTTTTTAATGGCCACACATGGGTGCGGGACCAGCTTGTTCCAGGATTCTGCCCCTCCAACCACTCTCTATGTGACTTCTTCTTTATATTCTTAGTTGTAAGCCTTCTTTCTCTTCAGGTCAATTTCAAGCTGTTATCTTGACCAGAACTCCTAGAGTAAATTATTTTAATGTAGTTATTTTACTGTATGATTATGCCACAATTATTTGTTTATTCTCTTGTTGATGATAATTATTTTCAACCTTTCACTCTTACAAACATAACTATTTTATGAAATAAGCAGAACTCAAATGCTTTCATGAAATAACTCTACTCCTTCTCCCACTGGCTCTTCAATCTGTCATGTAAAATAAAATTTGAGACTTATTCCTGATCATTTTGTGTCACTTTTAGTATTAACACCAGTCTCTTTTTATTTGTTTCAGGTTTATTGAGGTACAATTGACAAATAAAATGGTAAGATACTTAAAGATTACAACGTGATGATTTGACATACATATACATTGTGAAAGGATTCCCCCACTGAGTTAATTAACACAATCATCACGTCACGTATTTACCTGTTCATTTTTTTCAGTGAAAACATTTAGATTCTACCCTCTTACAAAATTTTAAATATACCACACAGTGTTAGCATTCACTCTTTAATAATTAATATGTATAATACAGTATGGTCATTAAAGTGTTGAACATTATTCAAATAAATAGACTCCTTTTCCTGTTTCTGGGGTCAGCCTCAGGCTTGAAAGGGTGCCATGGAAAACGGAGCATGCTTAGAAGGTGTCGTTAAAAGTGAATTTTTAGTCCTTGGAAACTGGGCAGGGTGTCAGGAGTTCAGGATAAACACTTAAGAAAAATTATTTAAAACTTGGGAAAGGGTAAAACACAGGCCTCTCCTACAAGTCTGGATGAATGTTTCTCCTTGATTGTTGAACTTCCATACAGTTTGATTTTCTGGAAGTTCTGGTTGTTTTGCTTTTTTTTTTTTTTTAACTGATTGTTATTCCTCTTTTGGTTGTGTGAGGAAGGAAAATATGTCTATCTATGCCTCTATCTTGGCTGGAAGTAAAAAAAAAATATTTTCTTCTTATTTTATATCATGATTTTTATTTCCTAGATTTGTTGAAATTGACTAGAATCTGCTACCTTCACTGACCAACACATAGCCTATAAATTCAAATGGAAGTGATAAAATTGAGTATAGTCTGTTCCTTATCTTATTAGAAATGTGTCTAATATAACTCTAAAAGTGATTCCATATTTAGGTTTGTTTGTCAGTATATTTGGACTATTTCCTTAATTAGTTAAATTTTTTATCTCACTTTTTGCTAAAATGTTTTTGTTTGATTATAATTCTAACTTTTGAAAAAAAAATTTAACTTACTGGTGTGATCATATGATTTTCTCTTACATCTTTTAATTCACTGCATTAATTACTATTTTTAATATTTAAAGAAATTTGAATTATTGCAATAGAGCTTTGCATGGTCTATTGCATAAATGATGATATGCATAAATATCTTGGTAAATAAGTATGAACAAATGTAAAAGTAATTTTGTACAAGGAAACTACTTTAGGAGACTTTCTTTTAAGTCATGTATTCTACATGAATACTCTGACAACCTTTATTCCTTTTTTTTTCTTTTTGCATTAAAATGTTTTTAAATAGTAAACCTCAAATGCACAAAAATTCAATATAATATCAAATCTACTTTTATTCAAGCACATGTGACTGACAGTGGTTGAGCATTTAGGTATGTGGATTTAAATTTGGATAGTATGTATTGTAGTAGCAGTTTAAGTCTTTTTTCCTTTATGCTTTCAAGGGAAATAAAACAGCTCCTTTTCTCTAAGTGACTATCAGGGAAATTATAATATTTAAACAAATCATAAATATGCAATACAGTTACTGTGGAAGCAAAGTTTCATGATTATTGTAATTCATGAAATATTCTCTCAATAACTATTGACCAACTCCTCTAAATGCTGGAAGGTTTGCTAGGATGGCAAAGCCCAAACAAACCCACACATTGACTTAAAAGTAAGGCTTGAGTATAATCTATACAATTAGCAGATAGTTTCCTTTAAGTTACATGCATTTATAAAAATATTAATGGAAGTGTAATTGTTTTACCCATAATTTTCCTGTGAAATCCTCTGAGCATCTAGGGCCAGATCTTGAATATTGTGGGTGCTTGGTGAATACTTGAATATTTGGCTGACTTCATTTCTTTATTCTTATTAACAGTAATATAAACATTAATTGACCATATATTTAGAAAAATAGCCTTTAGGCCAAATATTAAATAAGTGGGAATGATTTACATCAGGAAAGAGAGAAACTCAGAACTGACTTAAAAAGAACATAAAAACGTATAACTTTATTGTTTTGTTCAGAGAACACATAAATTAAACTTTTAACATGTACGATTATCATTATTTTTAATGTTTTATTTATTGATTGATTTTAGAAAGAGAGGAAGGCAGAGAGAGAGAGAGAGACTGAAAACAGAGAAACATTGATTTACTCTTACACTCATTTATGCATTCATTGGTTGAATCTTGTATGGGTACTGACTGGGGATTGAACCTACAGCCTTGGCATATCAGGAGGACACTCTAACAAACATGGCCAGGGTTATAATTATTATTAAAAAATCTAGACTGGCAAAAATTACTAAATGAAGGCCATTATGATCATTAGTTAATTATATCATCTAATTTGTGCTCTTTCTTAAGCCCTTGTTTTTGTAGTAGAAAATAAAAATAGTATTACATCCCCAGTTATTGACAAAGCAGGTTATGAATAAACAAATGTCTGTTTATATATTCTCATATGTCCTATCACTTACTTCAAAGCAAAACAAATAAGATGTCTTAGTCCCAATTTCTGACAAACTAATCAAATTCTTAACTTTTAGCATTGGTTTTCATAGTTTTCACAGAAAATCCTTGAACTGGTTCATCACAAATGACCTGTGTTACTGTAGCCAAGAGATATTTACAATACTGTAATGAAAATAGCAAACAAAATCTGATAAAAGTCTGAATAAAACATAACCCTTCACACTGTAAGAGTCTATGGCAGGTGAAAAGCAAAGAAATGAAAAGAGAGAGAGCTAAAACCATGGGCACACACACTCATGCAAACACACACACTCATGCAAACACACACACTCAGCTTCTTTCTCTTCTTCACCCAAATAACAACAAATATTTTATTTACAGAGATTTTATTTAAGAATAGCAAGTTTTTAAGACTTTGGAGCCCAGAGAAAAAAAGGAAAAGAACAAAGAAATAAGTATCATGGCCCTGGCTGGTAAGGCTCAGTTAGTTGGAACATCACCTGGTAACTGAAAGGCTGTGATTTTAATTCCTGGTCAAAACACATACGCAGGCTGCAGGTTGCATCCCATGTCCAGGCAGGTATGATCCCAGGTTCAGGCACGTTCGATTCCTAGTGTCGTGTGTACAGGAAGGAACCAATAGATGCTTCATTCTCACACTGATGTTTCTCTCTTCTCTCGTTTCCTCTCTCTCTAAAAATCAAAAAAGAAGAAGAAGAAGAAGAAGAAGAAGAAGAAGAAGAAGAAGAAGAAGAAGAAGAAGAAGAAGAAGAAGAAGAAGAAGAAAGAAAAGCAAGCAAGTAAATTAGCAAGCAAGTAAATAAGCAAGCAAGCAAACAAGCAAGCAAGCAAGCTCAGTTTTCTGATGAGGACAAAAAATATGTATCATGCTATATAAAATAGTGCAAAACATATTTCTAGGTACAATACCCATGTTAGAACTAATTTATAGCCAGGAATAACTTTAAAAATTGCAGAATTAAAATATTAAAAATTAAATCATCAAGCAGGTATTATTATCTTTCAGAACAAAAATCAGGTTCAAACAATTTCTTATGGTAGACATAAAGGTCAATGCCTAAAAAAATATAATCAGAATTTTTAAAATTAGAAAGACATTTTGCAAAATACAAGCTAACAGGAAATATATATATATCTATATATATAGAGATAGATAGATAGATATAATATTTAAAAACAAAAGAAATTAAAATTTTCAATGAGAGAACATGTCAAAGAAACATAACTGGGAGAAAATATCCAGAACATAAAAAAAGTAAAGGATAGAATAATAGTTTAATATACCAGTAGGTCTTACAAATTCATAAGTAAAAGATCATTACCCAAATGGAAACTATGGTAAAGACTATGATAAGAATATGCACAGTAAAAAAGATTATCAATTGAAAATTTCAATAAGCATATAAAAAGATATTCAAACTTACTTTTATTACATTTTTCATTACTATTTATTCCCTTATACTCCCCTCCTTTTACACTTCCTTTTATTTATCAGGTAAATGCTAGTCAATGATAAAAAAGTTTTCATGATCATATTGCAAATAAGTTAAAGATTTGATAATATCTAATTCTGGTAATGGTGATCAAAATGATCATGTTCATATATTTTCTTTTTTTTTTATATTTTTATTGTTGTTCAAGTACTGTTTTCTGCCTCCCCCCACCCCTCCCCACCACCCCAGCTCTCCCCATCTCCCTCCCCTGTTTCTGTCTGCCCTTGTTATTGTCCATGTGTCCTTTATACTTGTTCGTGCAAACCCTTCACCCTTTTCCCCTATAATCACCTCCCCTCTCCCTTCTGGTCACTGTCAATATTTTCACTGATACATCCTCTAGAGCGAGGGACATAAAGGAAAGAATAAGCAAATGGGACCTCATCAAAATAAAAAGCTTCTACACGGCTAAAGAAAACAACATTAAAGTGAAAAGAGAACCAACCATACGGGAAAACATATTTGCCAATGATACCTCAGACAATGGTTTGATCTCCAAAATATATAAAAACTCATGTATTTCTGATGAGAATGCCAATCACAGTGACCTTTTGGGAAACTAAGGTGGCAGAATCTAAAGTTGAAATATGCATTTTATGATATTCAACAGTCTTACTTTGTAATAAGAATATGGAAAGAAGAGCCCTCGAATATAAAGATTTCCTGCAGAATCCTTTGAAATGATAACAAAATAAAAGGAACCTAAATACACATCAGCAGGAGGATGACTAAAAAATTATAGCATATCCATAAATATCTGATATTATATGGTCATTAAAGAAAAAATGAATTCATCTGTAAACATAATGTTCAATAAAATGAGCAAGTTGCAGAGTTTTATATATAAATTTATATATATACACACATGCACAATATATATATATATAAAATAGATGGCATTTTTGTAGAAACAAATTTTAATGTGTATATATATGTTTTTATGTTCATATGGACATAGAAAATTTCTCGAAAATGCATATACTAGGGGCATTTAGCCAAGATGGAGGTGTAGGTAGACACACTGTGCTTCCTCTAACAAACAAAACAAGGACAACAACAAACTTAACAACAAAAAACAAGTGGAACTTACAGAAAATAGAACTGTATGAAAGTTCATCAACCAAGGAGTTAAAGAAGGCACATTATTCCAGACCCATAGGAGGGGCGGAGACAGTCAGCTGGGGTGAAGAGGGCTCCCAGCAAGGCAGTGGCTGAGGACCCAGTTAGGCAGCAGATTGCTTACTGGCTAGTCCTATATTCATGTGCAGATAAACCAGGAGAAACAATTGGGGGGTGGGGCAAACTACGCAACCCAGAGCCCCAGCATGGGGGAAATAAAGCCTTAAACCTCTGATTGAAAACAACTGTAGGGGTTGAGTTGGCAGGAGAAACTCCCAGCCTCACAGGAGAGTTCATTGGGGAAACCTACAGGGTCCTAGAATGAACACAAACCCACGCACCTAGGAATCAGCACCAGAAGGACCCATTTTGCTTGTGGATTGCAGGGGAAGTGACAGAAATCCAGTAGAGAGCAGAGCAAGCACCATTGTTCCCTCTCAGACCCCTTCCCCACATATTGTGTCACAACATGGTAATGTGGGTTACCCCACCGGGGTGAACACCTAAGGCTCTACCCCTCACTATGTAACAGATGTGTCAACATACACATACACACACAAAAATGGCCCAAACGAAAGAACAGATCAAAGCTCCAGAAAAAATACAACTAAGTGATGAAGAGAGATAGTCAACTTATCAGATGCACAGTTCAAAACACTGGTAATCAGGATGTTCACAGAATTGGTTGAATTTGGTCTCAAATTAGATGAAAAAATGAAGCCTATGCTAAGTGAAATAAAGGAAAATGTACAGGGAACCAATAGTGATGGGAAGGAAACTGGGACTCAAATAAATGGTGTGTACCAGAAGAAAGAGAGGAACACCCAACCAGAAAAGAATGAAGAAACAAGAATTCAAACAAATGAGGAGAGGCTTAGGAATGTCCAGGACATCTTTAAACATTCCAACATCCAAATTATAGGGGCACCAGAAGGAGAAGAGGAAGAGCAACAAGTGGAAGAGTTATTTGAACAAATAATAAAGGAGAACTTTCCCAATCTGGCAAAGAAAATAGACTTCCAGGAAGTCCAGGAAGCTCAGAGAGTTCCAAAGAAGTTGAACCCAAGGAGAAACACACTAAGGCACATCATAATTACATTAGCCAATATTAAAAATAAGGAGAGAATCTTAAAAGCAGCAAGAGAAAAGGAGCCAGTTATCTACAAAGGGGTTCCCATCAGACTATCAGTTGATTTCTCAAAAAAGACCTTACAGGCAAGAAGGGGCTGGAAAGAAGTATTCCAAGTCATGAAAGGCAAGGACCTACATCCAAGATTACTCTATCCAGCAAGGCTTTCATTTAGAATGAAAGGACAGATCAAGTGCTTCTCAGATAAGGTCAAGTTAAAGGAGATCATCATCACCAAGCCCTTATTATATGAAATGTTAAAGGCATTTATCTAAGAAAAAGCAGATAAAAAAATATGAACAGTAAAATGATAGCAAACTCACAGTTATTAACAACCACACCTAAAATAAAAACAAAAGCAAACTAACCAAACCTCTAGAACAGGAACAGAACCACAGAAATGGAGATCACATGGAGGGTTATCAACAGAGGAATATGGGGAGAGAGGGGGAAAAGGTACAGAGAATAGGTAGCATAGATGATAGGTAGAAAATAGACAGAGGGAGGGTAAGAATAGTATAGGATATGTAGAAGCCAAAGAACTCATATGTATGACTCATGGACATGAACTAAAGGGGGGAAATGTGGGTCGGAGAGGATGTACAGGGTGGAGGGGAGTGAAGGGAGGAAAATGGGACAACTGTAATAGCATAATCAATAAAATAAAATATATTAAAAAAAGAAAATGTGTATACTATACAGTTGATATTTTCTCCTTGTAGGGTCAGAAGGGAATGGAGAAAAAGAAGTGAGTGGTGAATTTTATTGTGCACTTCTTTATGCCATCTATTGCAATGTGCTTATTATGCTTTTTCACTTGGAAAGGACAATCAAAAGAGGAGAATTCTTGATTTTTTACTGAAATGTGTGTACAGCTTTTACAAATGAGGTACAAGGCTCAGTTTCTTTTGGAAAAGAAAAAAATTATCTTCCATTTCACAATTAATTCAGTATCAATTCAATAGGTGATATTGAGCTTTACCAAGGTTTAAGAAATCTTTAAAATTGCTAGGGAACCTTCAGAAGCAAGTAATGCTTCCTTTAAGGGCATTTTAGCAATTTGGATGAGAGTTAACAGATTGTAGCTGTTGGAATGTTGTGATCTGGTAGGAGTGGTAAAGTGAAGCTCTATAGTTCATTGCAATAAATGTCACCTGCAGTGACTTTATCAGTCAACCAATATTAACAACATATTTGAGGACACAGTATCATGGCTCAGTACTTGACATCCAGGCACAAAATATTTTCTAATGTTTATTAGCCCCATATCACTTAATAAAAGAGGTGCCTTTGTTGGTTTTAGAAGTGCCTTTGCCTGGGACCATAGCACACTGCTGCTTTTGAAATGTAGAACTTCAAATTTTGTAAGATTATAAAACTTTTAACTTAACTTGAGTTTTATGCATTTACAGAATAGTCCGTAATTATTTACAGTTTTTAAATATAGTGTGAGGCATGTGCTTTAAGACAACTCTTAATTTTAGTTTCAGAAAAAGAAATAAATAAAATATTTTATAGTTTTAAAAAAGTAATGTAAAAACTGACCATTCTCATTTGGTATAAATATCTATTTTGGTTAATAACATTCCAAATTGCTCACATCAAGAGAGAACATATGTAGTTCTCATTAAATTCAAATAAAATCCCATAGGACAACAAAAGGAAGTATTTTGAAAAAAGAAAGTTTTTGTCAAATCTATTTGTATGTTCAGAAGCCTAATTGACATTAAGTATTAATAAAGATATTCTAAACAATATTTTTGGATGCTTGTTCAGTTTGCAGATCAACTTTAAGAAGTGTTTGCTTCCAAACCTCGCTGTGGATAGTCTGACATTTTTACCACTCTTCTCATATCTACTATTAATATAACTTATTAAATGTATATTTTGGTAGGTTATAGCAGCTCTTCATGCGTATTTTTCTGCAGGCTTCTCATTCTT
This sequence comes from Glossophaga mutica, assembly GCA_039655065.1. Classification (NCBI taxonomy): domain Eukaryota; kingdom Metazoa; phylum Chordata; class Mammalia; order Chiroptera; family Phyllostomidae; genus Glossophaga; species Glossophaga mutica. The sequence goes on from CM077310.1 coordinate 93,273,127, forward strand.
TTTTTCCTATCTTTTCTCTTATACCACCAACTCTTTTCACCAATATTTGCAACAAAGCTTGCTAGCTCCAATCTGTCCTTTACCAGAGATAAAAAATTTTACCCTACATTTTCATTAAGTTCAATAATTTGTTTTACTTCTGCCAATGTGTACTATATTCCTATTTTCTCTACTGAATAATAATTTTACTCTTATGCCAGTTTCCTTGATTATTTGTATGCATTCTACATTTCATAAACATATGATTTAACATATTATTATCCTTTAATTATCATTTGCTTGCTTGCATTGTGTGAAATATGCTTGAGTAATAATAGACCTGTAGATAAGGAGTATAAACCATGGGCAAAACATGAGAAAATCCTCAAATAAATATCAGTTTTTAGTTTACCCACAACATTCTAGGGTGACTGTTCAAATACAGGAGAAGTCCTTAGTTAACAAAGATGTTAATATATCCCTTTCATGTTTTAATAAAAAAAAGAAAAGTCCTAAAAATATACTTTTTTATACACCTAAAGTATGTTGCTTCATTTTGAGATTGAACTATAATTTATTTTAAGATATCTTAATTGATAGACCAACTATTATTTATATAGTTACTGAAACTATAAGTAAAAACCAAAGTCTATTCTGCCAAGTCCATTAGGAATCCATTTTTTTTCCTAGTGATAAGGTATATGCATTTCAGTTCAATCAATTTAAAAATGCAGTTCTGAAGCTACGAAAATAAAATACAGCCTCTAGTCATTGTTCCTCAAAGAAAGAACCCCTCAGGGCAAGCTGTCAGTTTACATTGCAGTTAAAAAAAGTTTCAGAAGCATCAGCCTCCAAGTAATAAGCACATAAGAAACTATAATATAAAACCCATATTACAGAATTATCTTGACTTATGTGGGTAGCAGATAGCATTACCCAAGGGAATATGCAGTACAATTGAAGCAGAAAAATGCTATCTCAAATTGTGTCTAACAAAAGTTTTCAGCAAAGAGGTCTGGCTCAAGAGGATCATAAACTGACTTTAATGGAAGTCAGTAATTTACCAACTGCATGTTGAAACATCTAATTGTTGTTTCTGTTGATGTAATTGCTGTAATGAAAGTGGGTGGGGGAGACCAAAACACATTTTCAGAATATTAACAGTTTTCTGAATTTACTGTGATGTTTTATTGAATTAAAAATGAATAACAAATTGATTTCACTGGCCACTAAATCACTTTAAATTTTTTTGTAATAAAATATGCTTTATAATAAGAGACAACAGAGACAGGAAACAATGGCAAACGGTGCTATTTAGAGGACTGATTAGCACTGAAAGTTCTCTTTTATTTTTCTATAATTTTCTTATTCATAATTTAGATTTATTTAAAAATACTTGACATTGCCCTGACCTGCGTGTGACTCAGTTGGTGGATGTCATTCCACAAGCGAAAAGTCACCAGTTGATTCCTGGTCAGGGCACACGTCTGGATTCCAGACCAGGTCAGGGCAGGTGCCAGAGGCAAGTGATCAATGTTTCTCTCTCTCTGACGCAGACACCAGCCAAAAGTGTTCGAGGCATTATGGATGAGATACGAGACAAATTCACATGGACTACTGAGTCCTGTGGAGGAAAAGGGACTGCATGGCTACTCTCTCAAGGATAGAGTGCCTCAGAGTGGCCTGGCCATTCTCTCAAGAGGAGAACATGCCGACCCTTGCTTGGATAGGTTTTTACTGGGTATCAATTTTCACAGGAATACAGGTAAAGTTCATTAATCATTGTCAGGTGGTAAGGATCAAACAATAGATAGCATACAAAAAACTATGAGGGCCTATTCTGAGTCAGGGTCTATTAGCTAAAGGGCTACACAACTTTGGGAAACAAATTCATTTCCTGTTCAGACCCTTATCATTTAATTGAGAGCACTCTTAGCAAAGCAGGTTTCACAGGATTTTACATATTCTTTCTCAGGCCTGATCATCTGGGGAACCTGCCCTTCCCAGCACAGAGCTGCACCACCCTCTGTCATTGTTTCAGGCTTAAGTCAGGCAGGAGAAGTAAGGCAGCCAAAAGATTAGGAGACTTCTCACAGACAGAATGAGGACTCAGGCTAGGTCAAAGCTGAGGGTCCATCACCCCCTTTTCCTATAGCCCCCCAAGTCCTTCCCTGGGGCCTCCATGTGATCATGCCTATCTTAGGTTGCCCCCTTCAAGGAATCTTACCTGTCATTGGCTAACCGATCAAGCATTGGGGGCCAGTTATGGATGAAGTAAAAGGAGCGCTCCTGACAGGGAGATAATCCTTGTCTCCTTAGCGGCTTATGGTCCGAAGGTTGCTCACTCAGCCTTAGCCATGGAGGGGTTACAGCTCCTGAAATCAGGCAGGGCAGTTCCCAACGCTCTCTCTTTCCCCTTCCCTTACTTTCTCTCTAAAAATAAATGAATAAAGTCTTTTTAAAAATAAATAAAAACAAAGCTATGTTATTTATTGAATCAAAGCTATTCTACAAAAAGTGAGATTGTATGGATGAAAGAGGGAATATGAAAATAGTACCTAAATATAAACATTAGTTGAAGCCTACTACAATGATGGAAACTAGAAGGAGATGATAGTCACATCAAAAAATTAATTAGTTTTTATGCTAAATTACATTCTATGATAAAATAGAAAAACTTTCTCAGAAATAAGTTCAGAACATAAAATCTTGCTGTGATGTTTCAAGATACTTAAAAAATATGTCTGAAAAAATTACATGAGACAAAATGGTTAGTTTATAGCCCCAGTGGTTATATCACGGTCATGTAGCTCTTTGCCTCAAGTAACAAAGCATGGAATTAAATAAGATAAAATATGTAATGAATACCAGAAAAATCTATGCAAACAACTATATAGGAATACTTTCATAAATCACCCTGCTACTGAAAATACAAGTAATCTAGAATGCATAAGAATATATCTTAGGGTAATAATAATTAGATTTTTTTATTATAGATATATAAAATGACATGCAGAGTTATATGAAATTATTATAAAAGTTTCATATATGCAGAATTCAGTTTATCTACAATAAAATAAAACATAATACTACAATAATATTTCAAATTAATATGAAGAAAATATTTAAAGGCTGAATTCCTTGATCTGCATTTCAATAAAATTAAAATGCAAGAGTGAACAATTAACAATATATGCAAGTAGATAAGTCAACAATCTAGGGCAAATTGAAAATGTTTTAACATATTTTCAACAAATAAACTTTCCAAATTTCTTGTTTACTTTTTAGTTAGCTCTAACTTTTAGAGAACAAATAATATAAATATTACAAGAATATTGATAAAATTGTTCCAGTTAATTTTAGAAATAGTCAAAATCCCAATTTTAGTGGAGAGCAAAAAAAACCCTGCAAACTGATATCTCATTGTGGTTTTAATATGCATTTCTCTGATGATTAGTGACATTGCACATTTTTTCATAAATCTATTGGATTGGTCATCTGTATATCTCCTTGGAGAAGTATCTATGCAGGTCCTTTGCAATTCTTAATTGAGTAATGTATATTCTTGGTTCTGTATAAGTTCTTTTTATATTTTGGAGATTAACTCCTTATCAGATGTATCACTGGCAAATATGTTCTCCCAATATGGTGGGTTCCCTTTTAATTTTGTTTATGGTTTCTTTTGCTGTGCAAAAGTTTTTAGTTTCATGTAGTCCCATTTGTTTTTTTTTTTTTTTTTTATTTTCCTTTGTTTCTCTTACCTGAGGAGATATATTGGCAAACATACTGTTATGAGAGATGTCTGAGATTTCATTGTCTATGTTTTTTTTCTAGGATTTTTATGGTTTTGTGACTTACATTTAAGTCTTTTATCCTTTTTGAGTTTATTTTTTTATGTATGGTGTGGCAAGGATGTGAAGAAAAGAAAATGCTCCTACACTGTTGATGGGAATGCAGACTGGTGCAGCCACTGAGGAAAACAGTATGGAGATGCCTCAAAATATTGCCTTTCAACCCAGCTATCTCAGTTCTGGGAATATATCCTAAGGATCCCAAAATATCATTTCAAAATAATATATATGACCCTATATTCATTGCAATATCCCCTACAATCTCCAAGATCCAGAAACAGCCCCAGTGCCCATAAGTAGAAGAGTGGATACAAAAGCTGTGATACATTTACACAATGGAATACTATTTGGCTATAAAAAAGAATAAAATATTACCTTTTGCAACAGGAGGGATGGACCTTGAGATTTTTATGCTAAGTGAAATAAGCCAGTCAGAGAAAGATAAATAGCATATGACTTCGCTCATATGAAGAATCTAATGGAAAAATAACCTGATAAAAAAATAGAAACAAAGAGATGATTACCTGGAAGAGACTAACAGCTGTCAAAGGGGAAGGGAGTGGGAGGACTGAGTAAAAGAAAGTGAAGGATTAGCCAAAAAATGTGTACACATAACACATAAGCACAGACAACAGTGTGGTGATAGCCAGAGGGAAAGGAAATGAGGCACAGGTAGAGGTGGGCAAAGAGAGGAGAAATGAGGTTGAAAAGAGACTTTGTTTGAGGCAATGGGCACTTGATGCAGTGTACAGCTGATGTTTTATTGAGATGTACCCTTGAAACCTTTATGGTTTTGCAAACCAATGTCATCTCAATTTAAAAAAATTGCACACTCGTCTAGTTTATCTGAACATTTTGAGGTGAAACAGTACGAAACCCATGCAGTTTGAATTACTCCTAGTCTTAGGAGGTTGTCTCTGGCTGCTGTTTGGAGGATAGCAGGAGGGCAACGTTGTTTGGAGGAGCAACAAGGACCTGTTGAGGTCACGGTGTGTGGGAAAGGATGGTAACAGTACAAGTGATATAATGTGGTTGGGTACTGGACATACATATTTTGAAGATAAAGGTCATTTGATTCCCTGAATGATTGGATATGGAGTGTCAGAAAAATAAGGGTAAAATGCTCTCCATGGCTTATAAAATGAAAGAAATCTAATTTTAATAGCTATAGGCTCTATAAGATTAGGTCTTGCTTGCCTCGTCAAACTCAATTTCTCATCTTCTATTGGCATGGTGCATAAGACCACAATTTCTCTGGCCTTTTCCTTCTCTGAATGCATGCACCATTACATCTTTCCCCATCTGTGAGTCTTTGGCATAATATCCCTCAGATGATATTACTCAGTTCTTGTCAAGGCTGTTTGGTTACCATTATTGTTGTTAAATCATATTGTAAGTCTCAGTTTATTTTGCTCTTTAAAATGACCTTCATTAGCATCATATTACAATATACTGCCCAAACACTGTCCTTCATCTTCCACAGAAAGCATTATTTATAACAACATAGTATTTGTTTTCTTTGTAATACTTTAAATTTTGGAATTATTTATTTCTAGACTTGATTTCTTACCTTGTTTTGTCTGTCTCACCAAATTTAATTAAGTTCCATGAAGGCAGAAACCAATTCAGATTTAACTTCTAATGCATATTGGGCACCTGCTGAGAGTATGGCCTATTATTGGTCCTCATAACACATGTAAATAAGTGAATAAACCCAAACAAAATTGAGCAAATTGAACATCTATACTTGATTAATTAAAAAGTAGTTAATTATTAATAGAGTTATAAATTACATGATAGAGAACACTATCTTAGTTAGAACTGCCATGAAACTCACACTTAACTATGGAAGAAGGAGAAATTTAGCAAGCCAGGTCAGGATAATAGTGATAGATAATAATCACTATTATCCCACAATAGGGATTGAGGGAAAGAAATCCCTCAAATGGATTTCTTTCACTTTCCTTTTCAGATGCACCTGTTGTATCCCAATCTCGAGACAAACGACCAAGTTGGAGACAGGTGAAAATGAGGATGGCTTTTATTAACCTTCGCAGGGGCGAACTCCTGACTGCCTAAGCAGGAGATACCAAAGGGAGTTGCGCCCTGCACTTGTAGTGAGCTCCTTTTATGCATGATTAGCAAGCAAGCAGTTTACAGAAGCACAAGTTGTGGTTATTGCTAGGGTACACAAGGGTCCTGGCTTGTGTCCTGATTTTACCTTGGAAACGTCTAGTTCCTTAGTATTGTTGTGTCAACGTTTTTCGTTTCTTAGGGTTACTGAGGTCATATCCTTGAGGTTCGGTTAGTTCTCCTTTGTTTCAAACCTAGGAAACCTTACCAAACTTCCTCCGCTATGGTCCTATGACTTCTATGAATGGGTCGTTTGTTTGGAGGTCTGACAGTCCTAATTACTCATAAAACTGGCCTTCTACACACCCTCTTCTCTGTGACCTCTGAGATCTTTAGCATAAAGGAAGTATAAGCACCCCATTCATACTAAACCTGGAACTTTATTGTATCTTGTTTCTTACCTACCCCTCATTTACACACTTATAAATAGTTTTTGAATTAATCTTTTAATTAAAATTATTCAATTTAATTGTATATCTTTATTTTTTTATTTTCAGGACTTCAACTGAAAAGCCACTATTAAAACTGCTATATTGAAATTTATGTAATTCTAGATATAAATAGTACAAAATGGAAATCAGAAACAAAAGGTATAACTTGAAAAAAGAAAATTATTTTCTATAGATAGCAGATTTATTTATTATACAAAATTTAATAAAAAAATTTGTAAAAACTGAGTTCAGTAAGAAAATACACATGAAACATAGCTTTCCCTACATATATTTCAATTTTCATTTAGGGTTTCATAGAAGATATGCATTTTACTGAGCTCTTTGTCCCATATAAATTCATCTAATTCATACTGCAACTCAATGAAATTATGATTATTTTATAACTTTAATTTTATAAATAAGCTAATTTTTACTCAAGGATTAGGTGACTTTCCCTAAATGAAAAGCAGCAGAGAAGGGATGGACCCAAAATATGTGGGTCTGGATAATCTATACTCTTTCATTTTACCCTATAGAGCTTCCTATTACAACACATGGCATACAAAATTAATCAGCAGAAATATATACGGGAAAATAAATCTGTTCGTGATATATTTAATATAAAGTAAACCTAGTAAAAAGCCACATATCTTTTCAAAAAAATTGAACATTTTTATCAAAGAAATTTTAAGAGATAAATAGAGCATGTCACTAATAGAGAAAGCACATTGTTATAAAGAGCTCATTTCTTCCCTACATATTTAATAAATCAAGATGAAATTAATTCATATGCACCATAGGGTATTTTTACCCCAGACTTGACAAATGATTCTGAGGATAATGTGGAAGAATAAGTACACAAGAATAACAAAAATCAAACAAAAAGAGAACATTATGAAGAGACTCACCAGAGACTAAAAATAGTACAAACATATTATAATCCACATGGAGAAAAATAAGAAGAAATATACCATAGTATATTCAATATTCCATGGATAAAAGAAACTTTAAATCTGTGGTGAATTTTCAATAAAATATTCATGGATCAATAGCTCATTTAAATGAAAACAAATAAGGACTTCCGGCCAAGATGGAGGCGTAGGTGGACACACTGTGCCTCCTCTCACAACCAAAATTAAGGACAACAAATATTTAGAAACAAGAAAATAACCAAAGCTAATAGAAAATTGAACTGTACGGAAGTCCAACAACCATTCATCCAGACCAGTAAGAAGGGTGGAGTCACAGCAGGAAAAAGTGGAGGTGCGGACCTGGGAACACAGACGGCAGTGGCTGGAGGTTCCCAAGAGTGCAGGCGGCTGGCAGGCCCACAGGTGGCGGTTGTCGGACCCCGGGCACAGGGTGGCAGCTGTGCAGACCCAGTGAAGCTGAGAAAGGCAGCTGGCTGACAACGTGGTCCCACATTCACAAGCGCAGATAATCCAGGTAAAGGGGAAGTGGTGGAAGGGATGGGAATCCAAGAGAGAGTGGAGCAGGCACCATTGATCCCTCTCAGACCACGTCCCCAAGTACAGCGTCACAACTCAGCGAATGGGCTGCACTGCACTGATGAACACCTAAGGCTCCATCCCTCACTATGTAACAGCCGCAACCAGACCAAAACCAAAACCAAACCAAACCAAACTAAAACAAAACAAAACAAAACAAAACAAAACACCAAAAATGGCTCAAACAGGAGAACAAATCAGATTCTCAAAGCCAATTGCTCTAAGCCATGAAGAGATAGCCAATCTATCAGATGCACAGTTCAAAGCCCTGGTGATCAGGATGCTCACAGAATTGGTTGATTTTGCTCACAAATTAGATGAAAAAAAAAAAAAAAAACGCAGGCTATAATACGTGAAATGAAGGAAGATGCATGGGGAACCAATAGAGATGGAAAGAAAACTGGGACTCAAATCAATGGAGTGGACCAGAAGGAAGAAACTAACAACCAAACAGAAAACAAGGAAGAAACAAGAATTCAAAAAAATGAGGAGAGGCTTAGGAACCTCCAGGACATCTTTAAATGTCCCAGCATCCGAATTATAGGGGTACCAGAAGGGGAAGAAGAAGAGCAACAAGTAGAAAACGTATTTGAACAAATAATAAAGAAGAACTTCCCCGATCTGGCAAAGGAAATAGACTACCAGGAAGTCCAGAAAGCTCAGAGATTCCCAAAGAAGTTGGACCCAAGGAGGAACATACCAAAGCACATCATAATTCCATTAGCCAAGGTTCAAATGAAGGAGAGAATTCTAGAAGCAGCAAGGGATAAGGAGACAGTCACCTACAAAGGACTTCCCATCAGACTGTCAGTTGTTTTCTCAAAAGAGACCTTACAGACAAGAAGGGGCTGGGAAGAAGTATTTGAAGTCTTCAAAGGCAGGGACCTACATCCAAAATTGCTCTATCCAGCAAAGCTGTCATTGAGAATGGAAGGGAAGATAAAGTGCTTCTCAGATAAGGTCAAGTTCAAGGAGTTCATCATCACCAAGCCCTTATTATATGAAATGTTAAAGAGACTTATCTAAGAAAAAGAAGATAAAAAATAGGACAGTGAAAAGACAGCAAACTCACAGCTATTAACAACCACACCTAAAACAAAAGCAAACAACTAGAACAGGAACAGAACCACAGAAATGGAGATTATATGGAAGGTTAGCAACAGGGAAGTGGGAGGAGGAGAGAGGGGGAAAAGGTACAGAGAATAAGTAGCATAGATGGTGGGTAGAAAATAGATAGGGAGAGGGCAAGAATACTGTGGGAGATGTAGAAGCAAAAGAACTTATGACACATGGACATGAACTAAAGGGGGGAAATGTGGGTGGGAGGGGGTGTGCAGGGTGGAGGGGAATGATGGGGGAGAAATGGGAGAACTGTAATAGCATAATAAATAAAATATATTAAATTAAAAAATTCTCTAAGCTAAAAAAATAAATGAAAACAAATAGTTAGAATCCTATTAATTTAATTCCATGAATTGAAGCACTTTTAAGTCAAAGTATTATATAACATTATATAAAAATACACTCAATAAGCAATAGAAATATATTTGCCAAGTAAAAGACTAATTTTTAAAATATAGATGTTAAAAAAGTAAAGAAAATCTCCTCAAAATAAACACAGACAGGTGACATGGATAACAAATTAAGAAAATTAGATATTAATGTTAAATGTCTATACTGAAAACACTGTAGTCAGCTAGTAAACAATATATTAAAATTAAAATAAGATATTTATTTCATGAAAACTGACAAAAATCAATAATGGCATTATACCATTAGTAAAAGGATAATGAATTATCCTTCCTCATAACTGACTCATAACCAAGCTCTTTTCATTTGTGAACTATAACTACCCTGAAAATGAGTCATCGATAGTTAAAAAAAAATCTTATACTACTTCTTAAGGAGGAACATAACAAGTGTAGAAACAGAACTGCTTTGAATACCAAAACCTAAGATTTTTAATATATAATATTTTATAATATATTATAAATATAAATATATATAATATATATTATAAATTTTATAGTATATATAAAGCATAATGATTATATATATAATATATAATATATATATAATTTTCCCAGAAAATGTTATTTGAATGTTAGGGGAGGAAAAGAGAAAATAATTTATGGAACAGGAATATGTCTTTCATATTATGTTTATGAGTATTTTATTTTTTTGTTTTTATTTAAATATATTTTATTGATTATGCTATTACAGTTGTCCCATTTCTCCCCCATCATTCCCCTCCACCCTACACACCCTCTCCCACCCACATTCCCCCCTATGGTTCATGTTCATGTGTCATAAGTTCTTTAGCTTCTACATTTCCCACACTATTCTTGCCCTCCCCCATTTTCTACCCACTGTCTATGCTACTTATTCTCTGTATCTTTTCCCCCTCTCTCCTCCTCCCACTCCCCTGTTGCTAACGCTCCATATGATCTCTATTTCTGTGGTTCTGTTCCTGTTCTAGCTGTTTGCTTAGTTTGCTTTTGTTTTAGGTGCGGTTCTTAATAGCTGTGAGTTCGCTGTCTTTTCACTGTCATATTTTTATCTTCTTTTTCTTAGATAAGTCCCTTTAACATTTCATATAATAAGGGCTTGGTGATGATGAACTCCTTGAATTTGACCTTATCTGAGAAGCGCTTTATCTGCCCGTCCATTCTAAATGACAGCTTTGCTGGATACAGCAATTTTGGATGTAGGTCCCTGCTTTTCAAGATTTCAAATATTTCTTTCCAGCCCCTTCTTGCCTGGAAGGTCTCTTTTGAGAAATCAGCTGACAGTCTGATGGGAACTCCTTTGTAGGTGACTGTCTCCTTATCCCTTGCTGCTTCTAGAATTCTCTGCTTCATTTGAATCTTGGCTAATGTAATTACGATGTGCCTTGGTGTGTTCCTCCTTGGGTCCAACTTCTTTGGGACTCTCTGAGCTTCCTGGACATCCTGGTAGTCTATTTCCTTTGCCAGATTGAGGAAGTTCTCCTTGATTATTTGTTGAAATAAGTTTTCCACTTGTTGCTCTTCTTCTTCCCCTTCTGGGACCCCTATAATTCGGATGTCGGGACGTTTAACGATGTCCCGGAGGTTCCTAAGCCTCTCCTCATTTTTTTGAATTCTTGTTTCTTCCTTGTTTTCTGTTTGGTTGTTAGTTTCTTCCTTCTGGTCCACTCCATTGATTTGAGTCCCAGTTTTCCTTCCATCTCTATCAGTTCCCCATGCATCTTCCTTCATTTCACGTATTGTAGCCTGCATTTTTTCATCTAATTTGTGAGCAAAATCAACCAATTCTGTGAGCATTTTGATGACCAGTGCTTTGAACTGTGCATCTGATAGGTTGGCTATCTCTTTACTGCTTAGAGGAATTGGCTCTGGTGCTTTGATTGGTTCTCCGGTTTGAGCTATTTTTGGTGGGTTTTTTTTTGTTGTTGTTGTTTGTTTTGTTTTGTTTTGGTTTTAGTCTGGTCGAGGCTATTATGTAGTGAAGGGTGGAGCCTTAGGTATTCCTCAGGGCGGGGCAGCCCAGTCGCTGGGTTGGACGCTGTATGTGGGGGCGGGGTCCAAGAGGGAAAAATGGCGCCTGCTCCGCTCTCTCCCGGATTCAGTCCCTTCCACCATTTCCCCTCTGCCTGGACCGTCTGCGATCTCGAATGTGGGACCACCTGGTCAGCCAGCCACCCTGTGCGGCCTCGCTGGGTCTGCACAGTTGCCCCCCTGTGCTCGGGGTCTGCCAGCTGCTGCCTGTGAGCCCGGGGACCGCCAGCCGCCGCCTGTGCACCTGGGAACTGCCAGCCGCTGCTGCTTGCGCTCCTGCATCTCCACCTTCTCCCACCTTGACTCCGCGCCTCCTACCAGTCTGGATGAATGGTTGTTGGACTTCCGTACAGTTCAATTTTCTATAAGTTCTGGTTGTTTTCTTGTTTCTAAATATTTGTTGTCCTTAATTTTGGTTGTGAGAGGAGGCACAGTGTGTCTGCCTACGCCTCCATCTTGGCCGGAAGTCCTCATGTTTATGAGTGTTTTAGAATACAATTTTTTAAATTTATTGTTACCTAAGCATGATAAATATAATTGATTAAAATGAGGATATTATCACATGTTTTTGGTTATGGTTACCTTTCATGGTAGAAATATAGGTTTTTATTTTTGGTTCTCTAAAATATTATTTCAATTTGTCACAATAACCATATAGTACTTTTAAAATATATTTAAAGGGAACTGATAGCTATAAATTTGTGTTTTTTTAATTTAAACTTGTAGATTAATGTGTAGGAGTCACTATAAATTCCCAAATTCAGTATGTTTCAGCCTAAGATAATTTCTGTACGGATACACATTTTCAAGAGTTGTTTCAATAATTTTAGCTGCACCCGAAGTACAGGATAAGAACAAGGTGAAGCAGCATAAAGCTTCACAAAAGTATTTATTGACCTTTACAAGAGCAGTGACACCATCAGTTGAACAGAGACCTGGCACCTTCTAAGCAATTTTGCATCACTGAGAATTTACACCAAATTGTGAAGTTTCATTATGATGATTTTGACAGCTGTGTGAACTACAGGAATCTTGTCATCATCTCCATTCTTCATGTTTTGGCCTCACTCTTCTCCTTACTCTTCCATACATCTTTAGCTTGGCATTCAAAACTTTGAACTAGTAAAGTTCATTTTATTTTCCTGATCTTATATCTCATGACAACAGAACTGCAAGTAGAGCAGTCATCTTGTGTGATTCTAAATATTCTATCAAAACCTTTGCCACTTAGCTTTATTTCCTCCTTTCTCTCCTAACATACTAACAATTTTTAAAAGACAAGATGTAAGGCTCACTAAGGTTCAAAACAGTTGTAAAATTATTCTTCTAAATATGCTGGAAAATCTCATATTAAATGCAAACAACAAAAATAAGTTAGTGAAGTGAAAAGGTACTTATTATTGTTACATTCTTTCTATACCTCTGATTTCTATTTATGTCTTTCCAACCATATTTCTCCAGAATAGTCTATACTCCTGCCTCCATTTCTTACATATACTCTTGGTACTTTAGTCTAAACTAGATCAAATTATTCCTCTCTAATTAAAATGATCCTTGATAAAGTTAGCCAAAAGCTTTTTGAAACTTTCCTTTCGTGTGTGTGTGTGTGTGTGTGTGTGTGTGTGTGTGATCTCAGTAGAATTAAGTACAGTTGACCACCCTTTTTCTTTAAACTCATTTTCTCCTGGACTTGGTGACACCTCCCTCCTTTATTATGATTATTCACCGTCACATTCAAAGAATAATTATCTTCTTCACAAGTGCTACATTTTAACTCTTAATCAGTCCTGACTCTCCTTAGGCAGTCATTCCAAACATTAAAATATAATTTCTACATATAAGTCAAAGATTTGCAAATTTACCTTCAGCTGAGATTTTTTCCTTGAGCTTCAAATTTATATCTACTGTATTGATCTCACCATTTGACTGTTTCAAAATCCCTCCAAACTAACATGTCAAAAACTAAAATAATGATGTTTCCTATTTCTTCCCCAGAGTCAATTTTCTCCCTTTTTTTTTTTTTTTTTGTTATAATGAAGGGCACATACCCTCAAATGATCCAGAAACCAAGGAACCATCCACAACAATAACTGTTCCTTATCTTTCTCATATCTGATCTCTAACATTGTTCTGTTAATATTACCTTCTAATTATATATTAAATCAATTTTTATCTCTAATATTAAATCCAAACCTCAGGTAATTGTGTTCATGCACAATTGCTCATGCACTACCTTGTTAATGCGCTCCCTTGTCATCTCTCGGTTTTTATTCTATCCTTTGCTAATGCACTCTTGTCACTTAATTATAATGCTGTTTTTAAAAATTTTCTCCAGTCATTCAGAACTACTGGTTATAGTTGTGCAAGCTATGTTTTAAACAATCTTCGGGGCTAGTCTTCACTCAATAGTCGTATATACTTATAACCTTATAGGTACTTGGTAAATTTTAACAGATGGCAATAAACTATCTTGATGAAAGGCCCTTTTTTTGTAGTCCACAAAAAGCCAGTCTTTGGGCTAGTAGTTGAATGTTCATCTGTTACTCTCTTGCTCAGAGCCATACAATTCTCTTTATTTATTTGAGGACTGGGTATAACTTACTAAACCTGCACTAGAAGGTCTCACATATGGGCTAACCCTGACTTTGTTTCCTTCCTAATTTTATACTTTACTCTCATCCCTTTTGCCTCAGTCATCCACATTTACTTCAGTTCCATAATTCAGGGGCGTCCAATCTGAGGCCAGTTGGCCTCATGAGGTTCAGGATGGCTATGAATGTAGCCCAACACACAATTGGAAATTAAAACATTATGAGATTTTTTTGTGATTACATGTCACCATGTATTTAATGTGTGGTCAAGACAACTCTTCTTCTTCCAGTGTGGCCCAAAGATGCCAAAAGTTTAGACACCCCCACACATGCTTTTCTGCCACTTCTAATTTTTTCATCCTTTATTGCTCTTTAAAGAGTACTTTTTCCTCTTCACCTGTGGGTGAACTCCATCCTGCAGAGCTCTCCCAGCTGCCACGGATGAGGACAAATAATCCTGGACACAATCTTGCTGTTCCAGCAGGATAGGAGGTGATGACTCCCTCGAGTAGAGAATGCCTTGAGTTCTTTTTCCAAACGGCTTTTATTGGGAATGGTATGTGTAGGTGTATACATGCATAGCTCATCAATCAATGTCAAAAGGCTATAGTCATACAAAAACAGGTATTATCTATAAACAACAATTGAAGGAACACAGATATATGTCATGGGCCAGGGTCTGTTAGTCATGCAGACACCAGATGATCTTTTCATGAGAGATGGAGTTTACTCCATATGCCTTGAACTTAAACATCCAGTTTATATTGACAGGGCTTATCACTGGGCAGAGTAGGCTTCAAAGGATACAATGTACATCTCAGGCCCTATTCCCATGGAAATGCTTGGTGTAAGAGTCGAGTCATACCTGCCACCTGTGTTACCTAGTTTTCCAGGGAGACTTACTAGTGCCTTTCAGGGTTTGTTCTCATAGGGCTACAGTCTCCGAAACCACGCAGAGCAGTCCCCAACATTCACCCAGTTAGCTCCTGATCTTTCTTCATATCTCAGCTCTATTTTCAGTTCCCTAGAAAAATATTCTCAAATCTTCTAAGTCAAATACCTTTATCATATCCTATGAATGATCCATGAACCTGTCAACTCATAATATTTAGCATAGTTATAATTTCAAACTTTTGTATTACTTTATGATTTATATAGATAGATATATAGATAAAGATATGGAACATTTCTAAGATATAGCAACTATGCTAGTTTTATATAATATTGTATTCCTAATTTTATTCCATATCCTTGACCCAAGTATAATGATCCTTAATACATATCAAAGGAAAGAAAGAAGAAAGGAGAGAAGAAAGGAAGGAAGGAAGGAAGGAACAGAGAGAAGAAAGGAAGGAAACAAAGAACAAAAAGAACAAATGAAAGGAAAAAAGGAAGGGAGCGTTTATGCCAACAAATTATTGGTAGAATAGCCAATGGAGATGGAAACTAAATTGTGTGATAGGCTTTATTCGAAGTTTTCTGATTATAATGGCATTGTTTGGAGGACTCACATTTCTGTTATAATTTAGAATATAGACAACATAAGAAAAGGTTTCAATTTAATGGAGTGTATAAAGTGATATTAAGTTAAAAGTATAATAGGCCTTGGCTGGGTGGCTCAGTTGGTTTGAGCATTGTCCTGTGTACCAAAATGTTGTGGGTTCCATCCTGGGTCAGGGTACATACCTAGTTTGCAAGTTCAATCCCAGGTGGTGCCCAATTGATGTTTCCCTCTCACATCAATTTCTCTCTCTCTCTCTCTCTTTCCATCTCTTCATCTGTAAAAACTCAGTGAACATATCCCTCGAATGAGGATTTTTTTTTAAATGCAGGATATATAATTTAGAGAGAATCTTTCAAACAGTAGGAAATTAAAATTTTTCAATTGTAAGTAATGTATTTTGAACTTTTTTAAATTAAAAATATTGACAATAAACTGGATTTAACTACTGAACAATTACATATGTTCCACACATTTTCCATTAAGTATAAACATTTTTTAATATAAAGTTTCCTAAGAAGGCTTTCATTAAGATGTTATACTTTGGTAACTGGAATATTAATAACAGGTGCATATATCTTTTTATTATCTATTTCATTTCAGAAAATTAGTAATACTGTTATATTTGAATAGTACTCAATTTTGGTGGATACTAATAAAATAAGAATTTTACCTGTGACTTCATTTTTCTTTATTGTGACTATGTAATGTGTTAAAATTAAATGTTATTCAAATTCATTATATAAAATAAGTTTCTTTTAGATTTAAAACTTGCAAAATCAGAAAATAGTATGAATTCATTAAAGAGATTAATACAATTTCTGTTGGTGAACAAAATGGATGGTACAGTCATATAATCTTACATTTCCTCAATAAATATATACAAAATATATCTGTGCATGCATATATGTATGTATGTATGTGTAGCTGTATTCGATATATACTATAATATATACTAGGATATTCAACACTAGAGTAATAATCCTTGATCTTACAGAGTTTACACTTTCTTGAAACATATAAAAATTCAAAATAGCTAGTAGTGAGTATGAAGATAAAGTGCTACTAATGTATGTATATGGAATAGACCCCGATCTTTGGATTTTTTTTTTTTTTTTTAGAGTTTTATTATGTAAGTCTGATTGATTAAAGCATTGGCCATTGAGTTTTAAAGTTCTAAGGTTCTAATCATACGTTGGTTTTCCAGGCATCTATCCCCCATCCTATGGATATGTAGAAGCTTTTCAAAAATCACTCTATTAACATAAATTCAGGTTTGGTAGGGTCAAAAAAGGCTTGATATGAATAACAAAACACCTTCATTGGTTTTATCACTTAGAAAATTCCAAGGGTTTTACGAGTTCAGTGACGGGAAGGGGATAGAAACCAAATATAAACCACTTTTCATAATATCACAATATCAAAAATACAGTCAGAGATTATGATTGGGGACTCAAATGCTGGGAAAATTTTAGTTTCAGGTAATAGCTAATAAGCTAGCAATCAATGTATGTGAAAAAGCTATTGTTTCAGGAACTGAAAGTATGATTCATCCCGACTCCAGGAGACCTTAAGCAGTTCCACCTTTGTGCCTCACAAGGACTGCAAGCAATCAAGATGGTATCTGAGCCATTGCATTGCAGGGTGAGTTGCCCACAGCTCAGAACACAGATAAAGACCACCGCCTTCCACACAGATGAAAGAATGAGGTGGCTTTTATCTGATTAACTTCTTCCGGGAATTCCAATCCCCTTATCTACACTTTTCTTCTCCTTATAAAAAGGGTCAGTTTTACATGGAATTTAAGACAGTCTGTTAAACAAGGATTTATTTTAAAAAGATACTAAGAGGAAAAAGAACTAATAGAAATAGATTACAGTGAATGTGAATGTAATCAAATTAACCAAATCCAATTTGGGGGAAGACTAAGGAAAATATTTTGTTTTTTTAAATTTTATTTATTTATTTTTAGAGAGGAGAAGGGAGGGAGAGGAGAGAAACATCAATGTCTGGTTGCCTCTTACACACCCCCTACTGGGGACCTGACCTGCAACCCAGCATATGTCCTGACTGGGAATCAAACTAGTGACCCTTTGCTTTGCAGTCCAATGCTCAAGCCACTGAGCCACATTAACCAGGGCTGAGGAAAGTATTTTTAAATAAATGGAAAGTATAATAAATGGATAGTAGTTCTTTTGGTGCTAATTTATAGTTTAAGGAGAAAATTAGTGAGAAATGAAGCTGGAAATTTAAGATTAGAACCAGATATTGGCCTTGATTCACAAATTAGAAATTTTGTATGTAATGTGTAAGTGGTTCATAAATTGAGATTTTGGAAAAGAATTAGAATAAAATGTACTTTTTTCAATGTTTTTTGAGAAAAGGAAGAGAGAGAGAGAGAGGGAGAGAGAGAGAGAGAGAGAAATGTGAGAAAAAAATATTTTGGTCTCCAGGGCATGCCCAGATCAGGTATGGAACCCTCAATCTGGGGTGTGCCTTAGGAATCAACCCACAGCCTTTCATTGTACAGAAAGATGCTCCTACCAAATGAGCCACACCGGCCAGGGCAAATTTTGTTTTAAGAAGATGATGATGACTCTAAAAATACGATTAAAAATAGAAATAAAATAAAATAAAGGATTATCAAAATTAATCAGAAACATACTGACCAATGCTAGAATTATAAGAAGGAATCCTATATTACTTCTGGACATCATGACCTGAGAATTAATAGGTCCATTTTGGAAATAGACTGAGCTCATGCTAATCTAAAAAATTTTAGCCAAAGTGATAGGATAAATTCTTTTTTGCTAATTTTTATTCAACAAATATTTATAATGTATATAAAATATGCCAAGCAATCTTGTAGATCCTGGGAAAACTATAGTGAACAAAACATACAAAAAGCCCCATCCTCACAAAACTTACATTCTAGTCAGGGAGATTAAAATACCAGTGAAGTATATGGAATGTTGGTTGACAACATTCCATAAACACAGAAAAAATTGATAGGACTGGAAAATAGAGTAGGAAGGGAAAATGGCAAAATATTTAATATAGTGGCCAAGAAAAGTCTCATCAGTGAGTAAAATTTGAAAAAGGGCTAGAGAGAGAGTAGATCAGAAAGGATTACTCAAGTGCAAAGTGGAGAAGTTTGCCTTAGCTAGGAGCATGGACACTTTATCCATATAAATGGGTGAGAAGGTAGAGTATATGGAAACAAACACATGGAAATAAATGGAAAATTGTGAAAGCTTTCTTCTGATTACTTCAATTTTGTCAATTAAAAAGATACTATATGTTTTAGTTGTGTAAGATGAATAGATTCTGGGATCTGTGTATGGTGATTATAGTTGATAATATTGTGTTATATACTTGAAATTTGTTAGGATATTTGAATTATGACATACACAAAAGAATTATAACTATTTGAGGTGATAGATTTGTTAATTAGTTTAGAGTAATTATTTTATAATGTATATGAACTTTTGTCAACTTTATTTTATTAAAACAAAAAAGTATCATGTTATCAGCAAAAAATTAATAAAAATGGTGTAATGTGGTATGATTGTATGAAGTAGTCACATAGGAGAGTAAATGGTAAACATATGCATGTGTACACACTTACAAATATACAAATGCATTAAATATGTGTTTATGTGCACACACATAAACATATGTAAAGATCAATTAAGATAATCTTTATTTAATTACATATGCCTACGTATTCATGTATATGTATACACATTTCTATGCAGACACAGAAATATATATTCATATGTTCATGTGTATACATGTATTTTATGCAGGTAACTTAATAATTTTGTTGTGTTGGTACCACCTTTATTCTCTTCTAAGGATATTAGCAAAGGCCTTCAAATGGATAGTTACCAAATACAGGACGAGGTGCCCATAGAGACCAATATTGGTTATTTTCCTTTGTCCTTAAGTGTTGGAAAACCAATATCACTTAAATTAAGGTACCAGAGGGTGACCCCAAAGAGTAGTGTGCTCATACAACAGCTCTGAATATGATTGCTCAAAACTAATAGTGACAATCCCCTTTTTTCTTTGCCAGTAATCAGATTGGGGTGTTCATATGATCCAATTTTGGCAAACAAAAATTTAGAAATATGTTCAGGAAAGGGGTTTCTTTCCTTATTAAATACTTTTTCAGGAAAAAAAAATTCTCCTCCTTTCCACTTATAACATGATATTTAGAAGTTTGCATATATCTTGCATCCTGATAAAAAGAGAAAAATTAATTGCAAATTATCAGTTCAGAGTTCTAATATTGTCAAGCAACTAGATAAATCCTAGGGTTATCTCTCTTCAAGTTTTGTAAGGCAAAGGTGATGACTTATTGTGACTTAAATTATTCTAATTCATGTTTTCTTTTACTTGAAGACAAAATATCCTGATATCTTTATAGAAAGGCAAAGGGCCAAAGAAATGGAATAATCCCCTCATCAGATCGCTGGAAATCTGAGTTATTCACTATAGTTTAGAAGAACTTCACTATTCTGGAATGATTTGTTTATTTGTTTAAAAGAAGCATGCACTGTTGAGTGAAAGAACGTTCATAGAAAAGGAGATAGATAGAAAAAGAAGATAAACAGACCTTAGTACACGGTATATGTTACAGAAAATTAAACATGTAAACACTATATTTACATTTAAATACAGAAAACAAGACTAATATTTCTAAGATAAATTTTAAGCTAAATGGAAATCTTAAATGAAGTAAAAATCAAGAAGTAGAAACCAGGGGCCAAGATTCTCAGTAATCCAGAATATTTGTAACATTTTATTTACAAATAAATGTGTCATTCCCTGGCCAATTCTTTATAATTGTCAAAATTTTTACTAGCAGGATATAGGGGTAGATTAGTAATAGCTTATCTTTAAAGCCAACAATGAAAATTGAGACAGTCTTGAAAAAGAATCCTCAAAGAGTATAGATACTAATTATTTCTTTAAAGGGGGAAAAAGGCAGTTTGGCAAAGAAATAAGAGAGTATGTGTAGTCACCTGGGGTTGGGATGTAGCCCTGGATTTACTGGTACATAAATCCACAAGATTAGGGAATGCAAAGACAAATAGCTCCCTGAAGGCTATAAAAGTTATGGAGAGTTGAAGGCTACAACTGAGCTAAGAACTATTTGTGAATGAGCTGCAATGCTCTTGAAAAAGGTACAGTAATTGGCAGAGAAATAAGGAAATTGCTAAGGCTCTTTTTTTTTTTTTTTTTTTTTTTTTGACAGTAAGGCATCAGATGAGTAAGTGAGAACAAAAACAAGACAAAGGTCAATAAAATTGCAGTGCAATCCACCAATTGTACAAATGTCAGATTTGGAAGACCAATGCTGTAACTTTAAATTAAGTGTCAAGAAAAGCTCTGAAATCAAAGTACTTCAGTTTGATCTGTAAACAGGCATATATATAATGTGTGGATCTCATATTAGTATAAGAATCAGTATATTTTGAAATTGTGCTATGTATATTATAGGTAATCTAAATAATCTTGATACTTTGGTAGGTTTTATTTTTAAAAAGCCTAATCAAATGGAAGTCTTAAAAATCCCATAGAGGACCACATTTATAACAAACTAATATAACAACTATATAAATGGAGATATATTTTAATTTGTTAATACCCTTGAGAGTCTATCAAATTAAATAAGGTTGAAAAGAGGAGGTGAGTTTTATGGGGAATCCTGAAGGATTATGGCTAGAATAGTATTTGGAGATAGATAGATGTATGGACCTTAGTTTTGCAGTATTACATTGACATGACTGTTAGCTAAAACAAGATACTAAAACAAACAAACAAAAAACCCCAAAAATATATTACTTCAACTTGAATGTAGTCATAAAAAGTAGCCCAAGTCAAATGCCAGGCTCTAGTTGTCAGAAAATGTAAAAACAGATTTAATATTGTTTCTTAAAAACAAAACAAAACTCAGTCTTACATTTGTTCTCTTTGTAAGATCTCTGGCAAATGATTCTTTCATACTATTAACCTATTGAAAAATGAAATAGTATATTATCTTTTTGTTCTTTGCATCATTCATTAGTTCTCATTTATTTGGGACATTTTCTAGATACACAATAGCATAGGGCATTATTTGAGGAGTCACATTTCTTAGAAATGTTTATTGATGCTTTTGGCTTTGTATTGATAACATCTGAATTGGCAACTATAGTTTTCATTGTGAAGCAAACCTCAGCCCCAGCCTTTGCCACAGACCTAATGTCTGATGTCCCTGAATGGGCCTAGCAACCTCAGTCTGTCACGTTCAGCACACTCTATGTACTCATTCTCCACTGCAGAGGGATTTTTTTTAACCTCTAATTTGTACTCTATAATCCATTTGTGTGGGGTATTTCCACATGGCTTTGCCTTTTCAAGCACTGTCACTTGACAAAAATTTTCAAAGATCCTCAATAATTGGATAGGTACTTCCACCTAAACATAATTTACCAAACGTAACAAAAAATGACTGGTTTTACTACACTTAAGACTCATACTTTTACATATTTCTCAGCAAATAACAACTTTAGGCACTGTAATCTGGAAAAAGGACTATTCCCAAAGAGGCCAGTCACATTCACAACCAGGTTGGTTTATCTCAGATGCAGCCTCACTCACTCTCAGATTATGTAGTAGTAGAAGTAGTAGGAGCAGTGGTAGTAGTGTGGGATACCCTGTCCTGAGGAGCTCTCTCATCCACCATAGATGACAATAAGTCATCTCAGACACAATTTGTTGTTCCAGCAAGAAAGGGGGTGGCAATTCCCTCAAGTGGAGAATGCCCTTCTTCAAAACAGCTTTTATTGGGGTTG
This sequence comes from Glossophaga mutica, assembly GCA_039655065.1. Taxonomy (NCBI): domain Eukaryota; kingdom Metazoa; phylum Chordata; class Mammalia; order Chiroptera; family Phyllostomidae; genus Glossophaga; species Glossophaga mutica. Next base: position 93,295,505 of record CM077310.1, read on the forward strand.
GTACACACAGGGGTATACAGTATGCATGCAAAGCTCATCAATCAATGTCTAAAGGCCATAGTTACAGAAAACATATCATTTATAGATAACAATTGAGGTAACACAGAGATCTGCCTCAGGTCAGGATATGTTAGATATGCTGAAGCCAGAAGGTTGTTAAGGCATGGTTCAAGAGATTAGGAGTTCATTCCCTTATGCTTTGAACTTAAACATCTGGTTTATATCAACAGGACTATACAAAGCAAATAAAGCTTCAGAGGATACAATGTAGTCCTCAGGCCTGATTTCCCATGGGAACCCTTGGTATTAGTATGGGATTGTGCCTGCCACCTGCTTCCTGGCGTTCCTGTACAGACTTACAGGCAAGGCCTTCCTTGCTCTTGCAGGGTTACAGTTTCTTATACCACACAAAGTGGTCCCCAACATAGTGGTGGTGGTGGTAGTAGTAGTAGTAGTAGTAGTAATTATTTTTTCCTTTATTGGTTCCAGAGAGAGGGGAAGAAAGGGAGAAAGAGAGGTGCAGAAACATTGCTAGGAGAGTGACACATTATTCATTGCCTCGTGTATGGGCTCTGACTGGTGACCGAACCTGAAACACAGTCATGCTCCCTGACTGGGAATTGAACCCACAATCTTTCAGTTTGCAACTGAGCCACACTAGTCAGGACAATTATTATTACTTTTTAAATATGGAACGTTTCACCATTTTGTGTCATGTTGGCACAGGGTCACACTATTTTTCTCTGCATCTTTCCAGTTTTAGTATATGTGCTGACACAGTGAGCACCATTCTGAACTTATAGTCATTCCTTAGTATTTCCATGGAATCAATTCTAAGAACCTCATGAATACCAAAGTCAATGTGTGTTCAAGTACCCTTATAAAAATGGCGTTTTATTTGCGTATAATTTATGCCCATCTCCCAACATCTCTAGATTATTTGTGATGCCTAATACAAGGTAAATGTTAGGTCAGTAGCTGTTACAGTGCATTGTTTGGGAACAACTTCCTGGAAAAAAATTTTCAAATATTTTCCGTCTGTAGTTGGATTATTGATGTGTAAAAGTGCAGATGCAGAGGGCCATTGTCTTCTATTTCCATACTATTTTGCTTCACAACTAAAAACACATATGATATAAAAATATGTCTCCAGAATTCAGAATCACTTGGACCATGATTTTCTGTTGAGTCTTTGTCTTATAGTATTGTGAAATTTATCTATTTAGTAACCATAGATTTTCAATTTTTTTAAAAAATTTTCAAATTTTTTGTATTACATGTAATACTTGACTATGTAGTCAGGGACACTGACTGCTTTTTCCTTAGACTGTAAATAAGGAAATGATAATGACCAACAGAACAATAGCTATCCAATGTGAATGAATCAAAATTATACTTATACCTAAAAAAATTTTTGTGTGCCACAGAACTTTAGTAATTAGTTTATATGTGCTATGCAATGAAAAAGGTCAAAAATTGTTGTACTAATATATTATATTTCTACCATGAATTTCTTTACAGCAGACATAACTTTTTCTTTTAGTATCCTCATTTCATTATAGACAATGTGATATTTAATAAAATACTGGTGTACAGTAATGATAATAATTTTGGAAAAATAAAGTCAAGTTCTTGTTATAAAAGTATTTAGATACCATAACTATTTATATGTGAAATTATTACTAATTTTGACAAGAGATGTATATCAAAGAGCTGTATTTTTATTGAATAACTGTCTTTTTAAATTAAATCATTAATACATGTTCACTTAGTTTCATAACTAAGAGAAAACAACTATCTGAATTTTACTTCTATGGCTAGTTCCAGCTAAGATGAAGGCATAGGCAGAAACCCTTCACTTCCTTGCACAACCAAAAGGAGGATAACAACCAACCCAAAATCAATAAACATCCAAAAGCACCAGAAAAATCAGACTTCATGGAACTCTGACAACCAAGGAATTAAAGAAAAAATCAACCAGAACAACCATACCAGTAAGGCAGCAGACCAAGCGAGCCAACTCAGAAAAACTGTGGTGACTCCACAGACTGTGGGGCTGGGGCTGGCTGAAGATGAAACTGGGACTCAGAGCTGACTGTGGACTATGGTGGTTGCTGTGGCAGGAGAAACTCCTAGTGTCACATGAGAGTCCTCTGGAAAGTGCACTAGAGATGAGCAGGCGAGCTGCACTGTTCACTCTTTGGCCCCTCCCCCACAGGCAGGACCGCAGTGCAACAAAGGTTTCCCTGCCCAGGGGTAAAACCTAAGATCCTATCCCCTTACAACTTAGCAGGTGCACCAAGGAAAAGAAATATATAGCCCAAATGAAAGAACAGAGCAAAACCTCAAAAGAGAATTAAGTGTTGAGGCGATAGCCAAACTCTCTGATAGAGAATTTAAAGCCCTGGTAATCAAGGCTTACAGAACTGATTATGGTTGGTCAAAATATGAAAAAAAAAAAAAAAAAAAAAACAAATTCATAATACACGAAGTGAAATAAAGCAAAATATTCAGGGAACCAACAGTGACTGGCAGGGAACCAAAAGTCAAAGCAATGATTTGGAACAAAAGGAAAAAATAAACATCCAACCTGAACAGAATGAAAAAAAAAAAGAATTCAAAAAAGTGAAGAGAGTCTTACAAACCTCTGGGACAACCTGAAATGTTCCAATATCCAAATTATAGGGGTGCCAGAAGAAGAATAGCAGCAAGAAATTAAAAATTTATTTGAACAAATAATGAAAGAAAACTTCCCCAATCTGGTGAAGGAAACAGACTTCCAGGAAGTCCAGGAAACCCAGAGAATCCCAAAGAAGCTGGACCCAAAGAGGAACACACCAAGGCACATCATCATTAAGTTACCCAAGATTAAAGATGAAGAGAGAATCCTAAAAGCAGCAAGGGAAAAGGAGACAGTTACCTACAAAGGAGTTCCCATAAGACTATCAAGTGATTTCTCAAAAGAAACTCTACAGGCAAGAAGGGGCTGGAAAGAAGTATTCAAAGTCTTGAAAGTCAAGGACCTACATCCAAGGTTGTTCTATCCAGCAAAGCTTTCATTTAGAATGGATGGGCAGATAAATTGCTTCCAGATAAGGTCAAGTTAGAGGAATTCATCATCACCAAGCCATTATTATATGAAATGTTAAAGGGACTTATTTAGAAAAAGAAGATAAAAGATATGAACAATAAAATGACAACAAACTCAACAATTATCAACAAACAAACCTAAAAGTAACAAAGAACAATGGAAACAAAAGCTAAGCATACAACTAGAACAGGAACAGAATCAGAGAAATGGACATCACGCAGAGTGATTTCAGCGGGGAGCGGGAAGAGAGGAATGGGAGGAAAAGGTACAGGGAAGAAGAAGCATAATTAATAGGCATAAAATAAACAGGGAGAGATAAAAATGGTATAGGAAACAGAGAATTCAAAGAATTTATATGTACAACCCATGGACATGAACTAAGTGGGGCGGTTGCTGGAGGCTTGGGGGCAGGGCAGAGGGGGGATAAAGGTGGAATAATTGAGAAAACTGTAATAGTATAATCAATAAAAATACTTTAAAAATGAATTTTTCTTCTATGTATTCAGTTTTCCCTATGCATGTTACCTATAAGTGTATATATTCTGTATATTTTACTTCATAATCTGTTTTTTAACATTAAGATAAAATTCATTTTTTTCTGTCAACATCTCCACAACACAGTTTGTAACATTTGCTTTCAATATGCCTTTTATATTTTGTGTAACCATTCCTATAACTAACTAATCCCATATTAGTGTATGCTTAGGTTCCTTAATCTTTTTAGTTTAGAAGTAATGTGTTGATGAATGTCATATAATGTAAGCTCTGCCTCCAGTCTTAGTCTCCTATGACAAATAGCTCTAAGTCTATTGTTGGGTAAATGGCATGCATTAAAATAATTTAAATATATATTCCTAAATATAGAAATATGTTAATAATTTAAAAGTTCCTAATAGTAGTTTATTTCTCTTGCCTTCCTCTTTCCCTGTCTATTTGTGTTCAGGTATAGATGTTTAAATGGACCAGTTCTTCAGATTATTGCACACTGGTCAGTCATCAAATATAATTTGTTTTATTTTAATTTGTCTTATCTTCCCTTCATCCACACTCCCCAGTCCTACCTTTTTTAATGTGTTTGGTCTATGTCCTTATATATATACACCATTCTAAAATGTATCATGTTCTTTTGTCTTTCATGCATTTTTGATTTACAGAAATAATGCCCTGTTCTGGAGCTCATTATGTTTCTTATCTATTAGTCTCAACAGTATGTTTTATAAGATTTATTGGAGCTTCTGAGAGTACATTGATCACATGCTTTTAATATTGCATCCTTCACATTTGCTTCTCTGGTTTCTTTAGTGATAGAAACTTGAATTGTCTCCAGCTACCTCTACCAGAAAAACTGATGCATTAAATATGCAAGTACATTTTTTAGCAGACTAATGCAAACATTTTTTCAGATAGGTGGCCATAATAGGTTAGTATATAGATGTGATAGTAATTTGATTAAAAAAATTTAATCCTCACTTGAGGATATATTTATTGATTCTTGAGGGAGGGAGGGAAGGACAGATTTTATATATATATATATATATATATATATATATATATATATATATATATATATAGAGAGAGAGAGAGAGAGAGAGAGAGAGAGAGAGAGAGAGAGGTAGAGAGAGATAGAGAGACATCAATATGAGAAACATCAATTGTTTCCCTCCTGTACGCTCCATGATCCTTGATAAGGGACTGAACCCACAATGTAGGCACATACACTGACTGGGAATCAAACCCACAATCTTTTTGGTGTATGGGACAATATTCCAACTAATAAAGCTACACGGTCAAGGCAGTAATTTCATTTTTTTTCTATAGTATAAGCTTTAACATATAAATTAGATATCATTTCATCAGCTGTGTGTTAGTAACATTAGTTTAAATTTACATTATATATTAAAAACTAAAAAGCTAAAAAAAATCTTTGCAATATAGATTGAATATGGGAAATGCATATTTGTTGCTTTATACACAATCTAAATTAATCCATTCTATTCAATAGTTTTCCAAAATATGAACAGTACTTTACATACAATAGAACATACCAGTTTAGATGTCCTAATGTGTTTTAATATACATGAAAGTAAAGAGAAAACATCCTTTTAACAAAACAGTAATATAGTAGTAATTTCATTTTTAATGTCTACTGGATCTTATAACAAAAGGATCTTAAAGGCAGAGCATCTTGCCTGGATCCTGGAATTGTTACACAGCTTTCTCTTGTTCCAGGCTCCAGTCAAAACTAGCAGTCTTTCGGGTCACTTGGTCAATGGCCCTGAATAGCACACCCAAGTGAGAAATATGTTTCCTCCAAAATCTAAAGGGGCCCACAAGACATTGTGTCTCTTTTTGTATTATTGTAGAAGGGACAGATGCAACAATTTATCCTTCACCTTAGAAGAGATATCTTGAGATGTCTTTCACCACAGGACCCCTGGAAACTACTGATGTGAAAATGCAAATGTCTTAATAATAAGTGTAGAGTAGTTGCTACTTCTTGCTTATTAGATCTAATTAGCATAATATCAGTATAATAAACTGGTGTTATGTTTTAGGAATGGGAAAAGTAATTAAGGTCCCTGCAGACTAAATTAAAGCATAGGTCTATACATACCCCTGAGGTAGGACAATGGAGGTATATTGCTGGCTTTGCCAGGGGAGAGCAAAGTTTTCTTATGATCTTTATGAGCATGCATCATGAAGAACACATTTGCAAGATGCATACCAGGGGATATGTTAATTTGCTAAAGCCATGAAACCACATCTGGAACAGCAGCTGCTATTGGAGTCACCAGTTGGTTAATTTACAAAAATCCACTGTCATTCTCTAAGATCCATTTGTTTTCTTCACAGGACAAATAAAGCAAGTTGAATAGAGATGTTGTGGAAATCAGAACCCCTGAATATTTCAACTCCCTGAAGGTGCCACTAATCTCTGAAATACTTCCATAACTGAAATATATCTTTTGGTTTACTCTTTATGCTATATAGAGCCAATCCTAGTGGTTTCCACCTGGGATTTTATAGCATAGTAGCCCTCATTCCAGAGGTAACATAATCAATGTGTGGATTCTTCCAGTTGCTAAATAAGTCTATTTCAATTATACATTATAGACCTGGAGAAATATCCACAAGATGGGTCCAAGAACCCATTGAACCCAATGTAAGATGGACCTGAGCTAAAAGTCCATTGATTACTTGACCTATGTAAGCTCCTCCTCTGAGTAATAGCCCATGGTGATGTATGGACCTCCTGAAATTAGAATCACGTCAGAGCCAATGTCTAGTAACCCTCATAAAAATTGAATATTTTCTTTTCTTTATCCTATAGTAAACCTAGTAAAAGGCCATAAGCCCCATTCAAAAAAGCTGGGAGAAACATCAACAGTATAAACTTTTGGAAGTATAGATGAATTCTTTCTCAAGGGAAGCAGTTCTCCCATTCATTCAAAGAGTTCTGATTCTATAAACAGGTGCACATATGGAAATTGAAAGAGCATTAATCCCTGTTTTGGTGATTTGAATTAGACTTCTATGAACTCAAAGTAGGAAAAGAAAAGTGTTTGCATTTCAGCTTCATGTAGTGTAGGCTACATTTTGAACCATGTTTCAGCTAACCTCATAAACAGAACATTTTCTAACACTTCAAACTGAAAAAAAAAATCCATAACTTCTGCTTAATTGACCCATATCAATAAATTAAATTTTATGTTCTCTCCACCATTATTCTTTACTTTTTATATTTTTCCATTCATGTTTCCCAGAATTCTGTCCACATAAACTGGTGTTTAGAATAGCTCCTCATAGGACACACATTTTACCTCACCCTTTATGGCCAAGGGTACTTGAGAGTAGTTAATAGATCTAGGAGCAAAGAGAGATGATAGGGGTTGTCCTGAGAAAAACTAGACATGCCTTGAAAGACCATTCCATCTCAAGGAAGGCCATTCAAGTTTCTTCGGGCAAATCAGGGTGAACCTTTTCAGTCAGAGGTCGTAGAGGGCTGTTTCTACTGGCAAAGAAGGCTCAGCAGAGTTTAGGGGTTCAGAGTTCACAGCTTCACCAGGATCTTCCCACACATCCTCATTCTATGTGTCAGTATCCCATTCCTTCCCAATCAATGGCCTCACTTTAACAGAAGATATCCTCTTGAAACGGTAAAGAATTTAATTTGTGCTGTGATTCAGGCACTCACAAGGTAAAACTCTGTTTGTTTAAGAGTCTTTTAGGAGATAGGGTTTATTTCAGGGAAGACAGAACTTTCGGGTAATATATTCACAGCTTGAGCTAGGAATTTGATATATTCATTCTTTGTTACCCCATTTTCTCCAGTGCACTTAGGAACAACCAGCCACTCTAATTAATCTCACTAAAATGTTCTAAAGTATGGACTGCATAGTTACCTAGAATTTTACCCTTCCATATACATGTATACATTTTAATCATGAGAACTCAGTGGTGATATGGGGCATATCTCTAGTGTTGCATCTCATCATGGCATACCGATGTCCTCTTTATCAGTGGAAATAGTCATTTGTACTTCTAAACATAATCAGATTAAATAACCAGTTTTAGGATACCTAGAACCACTTCAGAAAACTCACCCTTAAGATTGCATTTCTCTAGAATTACTATTGGTATTGCTATATTATTTTCTTGTGTCTTCCGTGACAAATTAACAAAAAATAGTTTAACATAAGAGAAATTTATTCCTCTCACAGTTTCAGAAACCAGAAATTTGCAATCAAAGTGTTAGTAGGGTCACTCTGCTTCTGGACACTCTAGCAGGGGTGTCCAACCTGCTACCCATGGATAACATGCAGCCTAGGATGCTTGTGAATGAGGCCCAACACAAAACTATAAATTTACTTAAAACATTACAAGATTTTTTTGTGATTACATGTTGCAATGTGTTTAATGTGTAGTTCAAGACAACTCCTCTTCTTCCAGTGTGGCACAAAGACACCAAAAGTATGGACACATCTCCCTCTAAGGATTTGTCCATTGTTTCCTCTTTACAGCTTATTGTTGACTGCTGGTGCCATATCTGAGACTCCATCAACCTGGCCTCCATCAACACTGTTTGCCTTATCCTGGAGAACCCTGAAGCTCCCTCCCACTCAGCTTACAGCTATTAACAGTGGCTTTTCCATATGGATGGCTAGTCTTAGCTCATACTTCACAACTTCCTAAATCCTCTCAAACAAGCAAAAACAGCCCCTAGGGAGTTCCTGGCACCCAGTATCTTTTGGTAAGTGATACCATATCCAGCACTAGCAGCAGTCAGCTTAGATTCACAGCTTGATTTTACCTGGGAATCTCCAAACCTAGTACAAGTAGCAGCCATCTCACACTGCTTTATAGCTCAAGTAGGGCAGCCCAGGGTAAAACACAAGTGGTGGCTGACCTTGGTTTTTACCACCCAGGAAACCCCAGTGCTTTTGTACACATTGAACAGCTACAGACCACACAGGAGCACCACCAACCTGCTCCCACAAAGCTGACCCTTCACAGAAAGTAGAAGTTTGTAGTCAGTGGTCACAACCAGTCCTTATGGCTGACTGGCTTAGGTCAGTCCTTCCATTGATCTTCCAACAACAACCAAGGCTTAACTACAAAAGGAGGGTATACTCAGCCCACATGAAGGGCATACCTCCAGTACCCACCTTGGGTGTAGATTATGCCACTGGATCCTATAGGACACCTACTACATTAGACCACATTATAAAGACAGAGAGTCATAACAGCTCTACCTAATACATAAATACAAACACAGGGAGGCCACAAAATTGAGGAGACAAAGAAAATGAAAGAATAAACTCCAGAAAAAGGAACTAAAGAAAATGGAGATAAGCAATCTATATGATGCATAGTTCAAAGCACTGATTATAAGGATGCTCAAGGAACTTAGTAAGGAATCACAACAGCATAAAAAAGATACAGTCAGAAATGAAGAATACACAAATTGAAATAAAGAACAATTTGCAGGGAAACAACAATAACAATAGAGTGGATGAAGCCAAGAACAAACCAATGATTAAAAACATAAAGAAGAGAAAAAAACAAGCAACCAGAGCAACAAGAAGAGAAAATAATTAAAAAATGAGGATAGTGTAAGCAGCCACAAGGATAATGTCAAGCATTCTGACATTTGCATCATAGGGGTTCCAGAAGGAGTACAGAAAGAGCAAGAAATTGGAAATCTACTTGGAAAAATAAATGAAAGAAAATTTCCGTAATTTGGTGAAATAAATAGACATGCAAGTGTAGGAAGAACAGAGAGTACCAAACAAGATGGACCCAAAGAGGGCAACATCAAGACACATCATAATTAAAATGTCAAAGGTTAAACATAAAGAGACAATCCTAAAAGCAGTAAGAGAAAAGCAGTTATTTACCTACAGTGGAATTTCCATAAGACTGTCAGCCAATTTCCTAAAAGAAACTTTGCAAGCTATAAGGGATTAGCAAGAATATTCAAAGTCATGAAAAGCAAGGAACTATAGCCAAAATTGCTCTACCCAGCAAAGATATAATTTAGAATCCAAGGGCAGATAAAGAGCTTCCCAGACAAAGAAAAGGTAAAGGAGTTCATCATACCAAGCCATTAGTATAGGAGATGTTAAAGGGACTTATTTAAGAAAAAGATCAAAACCATGAACATTAAAATGGCAATAAATTCACAACTATCAAACACTGACTCTAAAAACAAACTAAGCAAACAAGCAGAACAGAAACAAAATCATAGATATGGAGATGATTTGGAGGGTTATTAATTGGGAGGGAAAGGGGGAAAGGTGCAGTGATTAAGAAGTACAAATTGGAAAAAAAACAAGTGCAAATTGGTAGGTACAGAATAGTCAGGGAAATATTAAGAATGGTATAGGAAATGGAGTAGCCGAAGAACTTATATGCATGACATATAAGACAGGGGATTGACAAAGGGAATGTGGGGTACTAGACAGAGGAGGGCAAAGAGGGAATAGTTGGGAAAATTGTAATAGCAAAACCAATAAAACATTTAAAAATAACTAACTAAATAGAAGACATGTTTGAATAATAAGGATATGTTTAATCCAACTCCAACGTTTAAAAGAATGAAATAATGTAAAAGATATAGAAATAGGCTTTGAAAAAGTATGTTGAGCTCTAAGTGTTCCAAGGTCAATGATATTTGTTCTTGAAGTTTCAGCGTAGTCTAGAAAGCTACTCAGAGAAAAACAACTCATGGACATGGACAACAGTGTGGTGATTTCAGGGAGCAGTGGGGTAAGTGGAGCTCGAAGAGGATATAAGTGGGATAAATAGTGATGGGAAAATTAAAATAAATAAATAAATAGTTAAAAAATAAAAAGGGGAAGATCAAAACTATGAACAATAAATTGGCAATAAGTATATATCTATCAACAATTGAAGCTCAAAAACAAGCCAACATGAAGAACAAAGACAGAATCATGGATACAGAGACTGTTTGATGTTTGTCAGTAGGAAGTGGATGTGGGAAGGAGAATGATAAGGTAAGGGGATTAAGAATATAAATATGTATTTACAGAAGAGCCATAGGAATGAAAAATATGGTATAGGAAATGGAGTAGCCAAAGAACGTATATGCATGACCCATGGATATGAAAAACGGTATAGGCATTGTCTGAGGGAATGTGGGGGTGCTGGATGAGGGGGACAAAGAAGAAAATTGAGACATCTGTAATAGCATAATCAATAAAGTATAATTTAAAAATATACAAGTTTTAGAGAGCTGCTGATATACATAGGCTCTATGATTAATAATAGTTTATTGTATAAAATTTTGTTAAGGGGGTTGATCTTTTTATACAAATATTTATTTATTATTTTTAGAGAGGAGAAAGGAGGGAGAAAGAGAAGGAGAGAAACATTAATGTGTAGTTGGAAGTCTAACTGGTGATCCTTTGGTTCGAAGGCCAGCACTCAATCCACTGAGCCACACCAGCCAGGGCTAAGGGGGTAAATCTTACAAGAACTGTTACAACAAAAGGTTAAAAAAATAAACAAAGAAAATCATGTTTGTAATTAATTTATAATGTATACACTAGTTCAAGTCAAGAAAGTTATTATTTCTTATCTTATGGTTTCAAGCATATTAATTTCTGTATTGAATAGATATAGTTGATATTATAAAATAATACCACAATATTAGGAACCTAATTAACAAAATGAACAAGCAAGCAAAGTATAGCCACAGACGTTGAAATTGAGAACAGGCTGACAGTGATCAGAAGGGAGATGGGAGGGGATAAAGCAGGGAAAGGGGAAGGGTTTGCAGAAACAATTATAAAGGACACATGGACAATAACAAGGGGGGCTGGAAACGGGGGAAGAAGGTAGGGAGGGCTGGGGTAGGGGAAGGGGTGGGGGAAAAGGCAGAAAACTGTACTTGAACAACAACAACAAAACATACCAAAATGAATATATTGAATAAAATTCCTATATCGAGTTATTTTAAGACATATCTGCTTGCTGTATGTAGCTCTAACAATTTAGTTTCAGAATTTTACATCTTTTTTGATTCAGTGACTTTTTTACAGATGACATAATGTTGAAATTTTTCCCTTTATGTAATATGTCTTCTCATTGATAAGATTTTGTACCTTATGTAGTGGGCTAAATAGTGGCCCTCAGAAAGGTGTGTCTACATCCCAGTACACAGGACCTGTGAATATGACTAAACACAATAGATTAAGGCTCTTGAAAAGAAAAGTTCATCATGGATTATTCATGTGGGCCCTGAAAGCAATCATATTTGTCCTCCTTGGAGAAAGCTTGAGGAAATTTTGGGACAGACACATGGAAAAGAAGAAATACAGAAGAGGAGGAGCAATGTGATCATAGATGGAGAGATTAGAGGGATGTGACTACAATTCAAGGAACGCCTGGATCCACCAGAAGCTACGAAAGGAAAAGACCAGATTCTTCCCTAGAGCCTTTGGAGGGAGCACCGCCTTGCTGACACCTTCATACCAGACTTCAGGCCTACGAACCTGTGAGAGAATAAATGTTCTTGTCTTCAAACAAGGTTGTGGTAATTTGTTATGACAGCCATAGGAAACTAATACACCCCATTTACATTTATTGTAAACCTACTTCAATTATTTATGGTATTCCACTGGGAAAAAAAGGTTTTGTGGTAAACAAAAATTAGTCATGGATCTCAGCAACTGACACTGAATGGCTGCTTTATAAAAGCTGATTAACCTTATACTTTATATATAACCACCAATATTAGAAATGCCTTGTAGTATTTACAGATCACAGTAAGAACATTATTAGGACATTTTATTTCTAAATAAAATGATTATATGACATTTCAATGAAGAGTGAGGAAAAACTAATGCCTACATGTTTTAATGGTGAGGACATGAAAGATTATTTTATTCCCCATTATACTGAACAATATAATTTAAAAAATAAAAATTATAAAATGCATTTTATGGTGCTATAAAATTTATGTGTTTCTTGGAAATTAAAATTAAACATACATAGTACATGTTTTAACTCTAGATGAAAGCTTTATGAAAATATTAAGAGCTAAATGAATTGAAAATTTAAATTTAAATTAAAAATGCTTAATATGTAATAAAGAAATGATAACATATAGCCACATTTATACTAGTATGTGGAGTTCAGATGCCTAATGATATCTTAAAATGACATACATGTAAACACAACTTGGTAAGTATTCATTGATATTTTATGTATTTAGAACAGGAGTGTCAAACTCATTTTCACCAGGGGCCACATCAGCCTAGGGGTGCCTTCAAAGGGCCGAATGTAATTTTAGGACTGTGTAAATGTAACTACTCCTTAACTAGGGGCAAGGAGCTTGGCACTGCCGCCAGGTAGAAACAAGGTGCTGGGCTGGATGAAACAAGGTGGAGGGCCAGATTCAGGCTTGCGGGCCTTGTGTTTGTCACCTTTGATTTAGAAGTTTCAAATTCATATATACATGTAACCTCCATCCTGCCACCATCATCATTTTGTTCTTGACCTTCCTGGGCAATGACAGGGTGGTTGTGGAAAGAGGTTAGCTGGTAGCTGCAAAATGGGTCCTCATATCTACTTGACGATTACAGTCCTCCTCTGTTAAGGTCACCCTTTGATGAGTAGTCATATGAGACACAAATATCTTCATGTTATTTTTCCCACTCAGAAAAGTTTCTCTGTACTTGTTCCTCAAAAATTTTGTCATCAATTTTTTAATCATGTCATTTTTAAGTCCCTGACCATCTAGCCAAACTATTGGCCATAACCCATACAGAGGTACAGAATCCTTCATCAGGCCATGTCTCCTTCTAATTAAAGTAAACAGTAAGATGTACTGTCTGAAGCTCTGCCGCTGGGAGGATTTCTCATCGTCAAGGTCCTTTAGGGAGTCCCAGAAAGGGGTGCAGTTCTGTGGCTGTCCACTTTAGAATGGTGCCCCGCATGTCTTGCAGAACATTCTGTAAACCAGGCATTAGTCTTCTCTTCCTCCATCAGAAGATCATAGGGAACTACCCATGAGGCCATAGGTGAAGGCTGGGAGAGTAGGTGGCACAGCAGGGGTGGGGACCATAGACATTTGGGCCACTTTTTCATGTAACTTACTTGTTCCTTCAGTATCTGCTCTGACCTGATCTTGTATATACCACTTCCACCTGATGAGGGAAAGCTTTGATGCACACCTACTTAGTCAGTCAGATAACTCCCAGTTCATGATGAACAACTTAGGTCCCATGGTAATTTGGTGATTCGTGGTTAAGCATTTAGTCTCAGGTGGGGCTAAGTAGCAGGCTAGCAGTTAATTCTTTAATTTTAAAAAAATTGATTTTAGAGTAAAGGGATGAGAGAGAGAGAGAGAGAGAGAGTGAGAGAGAGAATTGATATGCTGTTCTATCCATTTATGTATTCATTGGTTGCTTCTTGTATGTGCCCTGACTGGAAATTGAACTTACAACTTTAGTGTATAATGATGATACACTATGATTCAGTTATTTGCTGAAGAGGGCTGGGCTTTGTTCCAAAATCCTAAGGTCTACTCTGTGTTATAACTAAAGAGGCCTGCCAGGGGCCCTAGACAGGATCCCTATCTGCCACTGACACTTTAAGCACCTTTGCAACTGAGGTATTATATGGTGCAAGCTGCAGAAAAGCTTACATAGGAAACTTCTCCTGGTTAAGAGCCTTCTCTTTTTCTGGTTAAACACACACACACACACACACACACACACACACACACATTAAAACACTTTCCTATCATTTGGTAAATGGACCAGAGTAATACGTGCAAATGAAGAATATGTTGCCTCCAAAATGCTCAGAGGCCTGCTAGATATCTCTTTTTTGGTTGTAGGAGGGACTTTGTGCAACACCTTATCCTTCATTTTAGAAAAAAATATGACTTACACCACAAGACCCCTGGAAATTTCACTGAGACAGGAGTCTCAGAATTTTTATCACATTTATTTCTCACTTTTGAATATGCAAATGGAGTAGTAATCTGGAGTAGTTGATAGTTTTTGCTCAATAGGCCTGGTCAGTATCACGTCATCAATGTAATGAACCAATGTGATACCTTTTTGAAGGAAAAGGTGATCATGGTCCTTGTAAACTAAATTATGATAGATCCAGTGATTTTATATAACCCTGAGGTAGGACAGTGACAGTATATTGCTGGTCTTGCCAATAAAATCAAACTGCTCTAGTGGACATTATGGGTAGGGATGTACCAATAGGCATTTGCTAGATCAACAGCAGCACATCAATAGGCACCAGGGTATGGGTTCATTTGTTCAAGTAATAAAACTACACCTATTATGTTTTGTTTATGATAATCCAATGTCAGTCTTCATAATCCAATGTCAATGTGCAAGATCCATCTATCTACTACACAGGACACTTAGGACAGTTGAATGAGAATGTGGTAGGAATCACCATCTCTGCATCACTCAAATCCTCCATGGTGCCACTGGTCTCTGTAATGCTCCCAGGACAGTGGTATTGTTTTTGTGGAGACCGAGAATTCCTAAGGTCTACTGTCTGTAAATTATCTCCAAAACAGGCAGTGGTGTAATTCCAATCAAAGTGCAAAAGCTTGAGAACAATGGAGGCTGATGGTGTCAATTCAAGTCCAAGGACAGAAGAATGATGTCTCAACTCAGCAGGCAAGCAGGAGGTGGGTAAATCCTCTTTCCTTCACTCTGCTCTATTCATCTCCTCAATGAATTAGAAGCTGTCCACCACACTGGAGGAGGCATTTGCTTTACTGAGTCCACCAGTTCAGATGCTAATCTCACCTGGAAATACCTTCATAGACACACCCAGAAATAATGTTTAATTTGAGTATTTTGTGGCCCACTCGTATTGACACATAAAATAAACTATCATAATATTTTAATAGCCATTTAAATGAATAATTTAATTAATATCTCTGGCATTTTGGGAAAAAATAAATTGTATTTAACCAATATCAAAATATAACAACTTTGAAGTAAAACTGTACTGAGATGTTACTTAAAATGACCAAATAGTATTTCGCAATTGTCCATAAAGTGTTTCTTAAGATTCTTTTTTAAATTCAGCATTTGAATGTGTGACCCTCAGCCTTGAAATATATGTTGTGCTCTGACCAAATGAGACACAGCAGCCATCACAAAGCGAGGATTTTCAAATGAAGCTCATGTTCCCTGAAAGCCAAAAGAGCTCCAGCGTGAAAAACCAAAGGCTTGCGACCTTTGCCACTGCTATTGACTCTTCGGCTCATTATTTCACATATGAAACTAGTGGAATTAAAGTTTCCTAGAACAGAAATGCTATCAAGTTTTGAAAACAAAATGATTTTTTTACTTGCAAAAATCTGTTATTTTTCTTTCTCTGAGAACCATTTTACCTCTGTATAATAAAATTCCACAATGTGCCTGCAGGAATAGGAATGGAAGAGCCTGCTTATCAAATTATACTTTTCTATATCTTCGACATTAGGCAGTAATGAGGAAAATTAGCACCCTTATAAAAATATTTTATTTCATTTATTCAAAAATCTTTATAAAATACTTTGAATCTTTTTCTCTTCAAATGTATAAGTGTATATGTATGTTCTCTAAGTACATTTTATCTAATTTTCTGTTAATTCTCATTGCTTTTAAAATTAATATTTGACTCTTTAGAAATATATTTTTATTGTTACTCCTTTGTTTACAAATACATATTCAAATTGCTCCCCAAATGAAAATTATAAATTAGTTCATGTGTGAGTGTTAAGGCTTCTTCTTTCCCTATAGATCCCAAATATCTTTTTGAAACATTTGTGGGGAGATGTTTCATCCTGGATCGTACTCAAGTATAACAGAGCCCTTTCAAGTCACATTTAAGATAAAAAGTCAAATAGTTTGATTGTAGAGATTCCCATAATTTCCTTCTGCATTCAGATTAAAACAAAACGAGAATAGTAATTTATGGGAAAAAATCCTAGTGTGAGGCATTATTTTCAACATTATAGCAGCTTGGGCAGAGATATTCAGCTCTCTTGTTCCAATGTCTGTGTTGAAATATCAAAAACAAATGTCCCAGAAAACAATACAATCCCATTTTATCTCTAGAAACAGAAGGAAATTTCACTTCCCACCCCAAAGTGTATAAGCTAGAAATGGAAAGGATAGCAGATTTAAAAAGTAAGAATACAGAATGATAACTCACTCTAGTATTTCCCTTTCACAAAATGCAATGAATGATCATGAAAAATGAGGAAAGAAAAAAATTGTACAACTTTACTATCACCATATTTCTTAGTAGAAATCTGCACACACTCTTGATTTGGAAGGAACAGCCTAGGGAAAATGTTCTAGGGAAACAGATGTCTTAAGAGTCTGACTATTAAGAACAGCTGTTTTGGAGGTCTATGTTTTGTATAGTGGCTATATTGTTCATGGAGCTGGAAGAATTTGTCCAGAGCTATTCCTGGATACTGTCACCTTGCCATATTGGCAAAGTCAAGAAGGAGCCTGAAGAGGCTAAGACAAAGGATGGCAGAATATCTATATCCTGACCTTACTTCACAAACTAAAAATGATGATTTTTTTACTGTTTGGAAAACTCATGGCCCTAAGCTGTTTCACTAAATGGTTAATTCACAACAAATAAACCATTCAGCTTAAAGTCTATATCTGCATTTCTGAGAACAACCAGGTAGAATGAGTGGAACAAAAATAAAATACACTCACTATATTCATGAGTTAGTATCAGATGTAAAACTGTATTCTTTGATTAAATAGAGTGAGGATAAGTAAAGGAAAAGTAGAATGAATTAATCCATGAGTATAGTCAAAAAAGCTAAAAGAGAGTGAAGAATAAAATGCTTTCCTGAAAATAAGTTGTCAACTGATTCACATGGTGGGAAAACTATGAGAACTGAAGACATTTTCTGTATTTAAGAGATTCAGATCCTTAGTAAACTGAATTCAAGCTGGTTTTAATGGAGTGATGGCATCAGAAGCTAGATTAGAGAAGGTTGTAGACTTAGTAGGAGAAATTATGTGGTTTGGCTGAATAATACTTCCCACCAAAGACATACTAAGATTAGGGATTTCTACAAGACAGAAATATACTGTTCTTCTAAAAAAGGGGAATATCCATCTATTTATCTCTCTCTATCATCAAATCATTGTATTATACACTTTAAATATCTTGTAATTTTGTCAATTATACCTCAGTAAAGCTGAAAAAAGCACTATTTTTGAAGGTGAGCAGTAATATATGTGTATATGAATATATGAGTGCATATATGCACATAGTTGTATATGAAAATGTATACATATATGTCTAAATTCTTTTTAAAGTAGAAGAGTTATTTCCTTGAATCTTCTTTAACAAAACATTTTTTCATGTTTGCTTTAGAATAAACACAAATGAGGAATATAAGTAATCTGTTTAGTTATGTATAGTGGTAAAAATGAAAGTAAAGTTACCAAACTCCTCTTCCACACACTTCATAGTGCAAGGTTCTCAATTAGTGGAAAATCTACCATATGCTTATACCCTTCAGTTGAGTTTAATTCTTATTGTGTCAAATTTATAAAATAAATTTAATTTTAAATTTACAGACCATATGTTGAATTAAACTTGAAATCTCCCAGGATGCCTGAAATAAAATTAATATTCAAATTGGTGAACTAAATTTCCACTGAATAACCCCTACTTCTCCTTATTGTATATCCAATCATTTTTATTCAAGCTGCAATGCATAAAATAGACATTACATTATCCTAGGCCTGTCAATTATATTGATCTAATTAATATAGAAAACCTAATATAAAAGGTACTTCTGCTATAATTGTTACTCCACAAAGATTTTCTCAAAGTACTTTATCAAGATTCTGTATTTCAGAACTTCACAACAGACTTCCGGCCAAGATGGAGGCGTAGGCGGACACACTGTGCCTCCTCTCACAACCAAAATTAAGGACAACAAATATTTAGAAACAAGAAAACAACCAGAACTCATAGAAATTTGAACTGTACAGAAGTCCAACAACCATTCATCCAGACCGGTAAGAAGGGCTGAGTCACAGTAGGAAAAAGTGGAGGGGCGGACCCAGGAACGCAAGTAGCAGCGTCTCACAGTTCCCAGGTGCACGGGCGGTGGCTGGCGGTCCTGGGGCGCACAGGCGGCAGCTGGCAGACCCCAGGCACAGGGGGGCAACTGTGCAGACCCAGTGAGGATGCACAAGGTGGCTGGCTGACCAGGTGTTCCACATTTGCGCGTGCAGACGGTCCAGGCAGAGGGGAAGTGGCGGAAGGGATTGAATCCAGGAGAGAGCGGAGCAGGCGCCATTCTTCCCTCTCGGACCCCGCCCCCACCTAAAGCGTCACAACCCAGCGATGGGGCTGCCCCGCCCTGAGGAAAACCTAAGACTCCACCCCCATACGTAATAGCTGCGACCAGACTAAAACCAAAACAAAACAAAACAAAAAACCCCACCAAAAATGGCTCAAACCGGAGAAAAAATGAAAACCCCGGAGTCAATTCCTCTAAGCAACGAAGAGATAGCCAACCTATCAGATGCACAGTTCAAAGCACTGGTCATCAAAATGCTCACAGAATTGGTTGATTTTGCTCATAAATTAGATGAGAAAATGCAGGCTACAATACGTGAAATGAAGGAAGACGCATGGGGAACCGATAGAGATGGAAGGAAAACTGGAACTCAAATCAATGTAGTGGACCAGAAGGAAGAAATTAACAACCAAACAGAAAACGAGGAAGAAACGAGAATTCAAAAAAATGAGGAGAGGCTTAGGAACCTCCGGGACATCGTTAAACGTCCCAACATCCGAATTATAGGGGTCCCAGAAGGGGAAGAAGAGCAACAAGTAGAAAACTTATTTGAACACATAATAAAGGAGAACTTCTTCAATATGGCAGAGGAAATAGACTACCAGGACGTCCAGGAAGCTCAGAGAGTCCCAAAGAAGTTGGGCCCAAGGAGGAACACATCAAGGCACATCGTAATTACATTAGCCAAGACTCAAATGAAGCAGAGAATTCTAGAAGCAGCAAGGGATAAGGGGACAGTCACCTACAAAGGAGTTCCCATCAGACTGTCAGCTGATTTCTCCAAAGAGACCTTACAGGCAAGAAGGGGCTGTAAAGAAGTATTTGAAATCTTGAAAAGCAGGGACCTACATCCAAAATTGCTCTTTCCAGCAAAGCTGTCATTTAGAATGGAAGGACAGATAAAGTGCTTCTCAGATAAGGTCAAGTTCAAGGAGTTCATCATCACCAAGCTCTTATTATATGAAATGTTAAAGGGACTTATCTAAGGAAAAGAAGATCAAAAATATGACAGTGAAAAGACAGCAAACTCACAGCTATTAAGAACCACACCTAAAACAAAAGCAAACTAAGCAAGCAGCTAGAACAGGAACAGAACCACAGAAATGGAGATCATATGGAGAGTTAGCAACAGGGGCGTGGGAGTGGGGGCGGGGAAGGTACAGAGAATGAGTAGCATAGATAGTGGGTAGAAAATAGACAGGGGCAGGGTAAGAATAGTATGGGAAATGTAGAAGCTAAAGAACTTATGACACAAGGACATGAACTAAAGGGGGGAATGTGGGTGGGAGAGGGTGTGCAGGGTGGGGGGAATGATGGGGGAGAAACGGGACAACTGTAATAGCATAATCAATAAAATATATTAAAAAAATAATAACATAAAATAAAATTAGAAAAAAAAAGAACTTCACAACAGAAGATGAAATACTTAAAATGTTACTTCCTGAAGAAGTAGAGCTTTCACCTCATTTGAGTTTTTATCACTCTTTGAGAGAGGAAAACAGAAGTAATTATCTTGCATAAATGAGCAGACTTCTATTTCAGAAACTTGTATTGCTGACCTAAGTTTGCCTATGTTTTGCACAAAAATGAGCCAAATTCTTCCTTGTGGGAAGAAGTAGGGGGAATAATAAGAAAAAACAAGCAAGGGGTAGGGTAGAGAGAAACAGGGGTTGGAGCAAAGAAAAAAAGCCCTCTTCAGGGTTCATTCAAGAAAATGTTAAAATTACCTGAAATCTTTTTTTGATGAAAATAATGTGTTTTCTTAAATATAGAAGCTAAATTTAAATTGTAGTTGCTAAAAACAAACAAAAAAATAACAAAACACTGATTATCCTGTTTTTGAAAGAGTTAGAATATATTTGTATAAGGTCTTTCTACAGCAAATCTATGTTCAGGCAAACTGGCCTGCTCCTTGAGATTTATGGTACTGGAAATTTCTATGAGATGTAGATATTGCAGGAGGCTCTGAGGACCCTCAATATGGTAATCACAGTGCAGACTTCTAGGACTTTGGAATAAGGCCATGTTTGAAAAGCAGCCCTGTGCTTGCTTTTGGGCAACGGCAAAGACTGAATGTTTGATCATGGACCACTAGGTAATGATAAGATCCAAATGGCCCATTATGATCCTGCCATTAATTGATCTTTCAGATTTGAAAACAAATAAGCTAAAACAAAGATGAAAGTAGAAACTTTTTTTTTTGCTAAAAGGGTATTTCATATTTTCTTTTTTTTTTAAAGAATGTGATTTTATCTTTTTCAGAAAAAATAAAATGACAAGAACACATATACAGAACCTGGAATTTTTAATTGAACTATTAACTCTGAGCAGAGGAAGGGACTTCTGAAGTATCTAAGTCTCTCTCCTTCTGGAATCACTTCTAATGTCCCTCACGTGACCAACCTCCTCAAATATTTCCCAAATTTGATGTACTTCATCTCATAAAAGCAACAAATAATCTTTAATGATGTAAAACAAAAGAAGGGACAAAATAAGGGAGAGAGTCCTCTTCTATTACATGTTTTTAGAGAAAGTTCACATCATTGAAGCAGCTTTGTAATATGCAGAGCACAGCACCAGCTTAAAAAACAAAAAAAGATTCTGTGCACTTGCATTGTTTAAATGTGAACAGCCTCTGTCATCTTGCTCTATTAAAAAGTGGCAAGCTACATTTACTCAAGTAAATTAATTTAATTGTAGTTCATATAGTTTTACACTTGGGATAAAGCTGAAACAAACCAACCAGCTAACCACAGAGCTGTTAATAAGAAAAAACTTTAAAATATTATTATGAGAAGTGATCAAATAAAAATCAATTTTATTAACAAAAATTTCCAAATACATAAATAAATTTTATTATTTACTGAAAATTTCCACTGCCAGACAATCCTGATTACAATAAAGAAATACATAAAATGGAAACAGTTCAAGTAAATGTGACTATTTGGTTCCTTTCAGAAGGTCTATGGGCCCAGCTGCTGGCCACATGAATCTCTGCATCCTCAAGCAGTGTGAATTATTCTTCCTAAGAGGTAAGGTGAATGTCAACTTTGTTGTCAAAGTTGGCTTTTGTGGCTCCCATATTTCCGGCCAGAGCAAAACCCTGCAGCATTTCATCACATCGATTCCTTTAATATGGATCCCAATCACCTTCTCCTCTGTGTTAGTCCAAACCATTTTCATCACATATTTGGTTTCCCTTTTTATAACTGGGTGATGCATTGGGGTAAAGGTGGTTGAATAGGTCTTCACATTTTCTTTTCCATATTTAGAAATAACCTCATCTTCTGTGAGTCCCACTGTGCTCTTTAGCTACATGGCGGCTGAAGACTACTGTGGAGATGTGGTCACAGTCTAATTTGGAATCTTCTTTGCATTCCAGTCTGTGGGCAAGTTTTCAGCCAGCAGCTATGGCAACTGTAATAAGAAGATCTTCTCCAAACATCCCCAACTGCATAGCTGCCTTTTACATTAGTATTCTTGACTTCATCTATGATGATCTGACATTTGAATCCCAAGTTTGTTTAAATTTAGGACCCCTGGAATTTGGGTCCTATCCAATGGCTCACAGTGGGTAGTCAACATCTAGAATCACGGTCAAGGTGAGTTCCTAACCAGGAACTGAAGTAGCCATGCAGAATATCAGATGCAAGGAAGTGTTTTTAACTTCCTTGACCTGTGAGCCCTTCAGAACCCCTATGCCAGCATTCTCCAGATCGTCAATGCAGTTGGAACTGACTATTGAATCAAAATGTTTAAGCACCTTATCAGGTGGTATCATGAGTGATGTCTTAGAGGCCAGAGTAAAAAGGATCCCAGCTATCTCCACAGCAATGCATCCTGCACCAACAATGACAATTGTTCCAGCTGAAAAAAATCCATCACTGGTTATTCCTAGTCTGGCACCAGGGATCTGGCTTTCCTGTGGATGCGAGGGCATTCCATCTTTTTGGTACACATCCCACATTCACACAAGTGCCAGCCAGCTTGTGGCACTCCACCCCCACAACCCTGGCATCCAGCTATCTCACTTCTATGTTAGCTATTAATTATTTTATTTTTTCCTTACCTTGTCTCTTTTAGGAATATCATGCTTCTATCATGTAAAAGAATATGCATAGTTATGGTGGCTGGTATTTCAGTTTAGGTTTTGGGTGGTACTGTAGTCACTGTCAGACAGAATAAGGAGAGTGTGTCTTGAGGCGGCAAAAGGGAGGACTGAGCTAGATATTTTTATTTTCCATCCCAGATGCATTTCCCACTACTCTCCACACTGCTTACTTTGCCCTTAGAAGTTATTCTCTACCTATGGATTCAAATTAATTCTCTTTCCTTTTAACTGGATGGGTTCAGAACTAAGTTATAGCCACACTCTGGGTTCAGCACAGTAGTGGTCACAGCTTTGCCCAGTTTTGACATCTTAAATTCCCAGAAGCCCATGACATTTCCCCTAACCCTGCCTATATGCCAGGTCTATCCGGAAAAACTCCAGCCATTCTTAATATAACAGAAATGGTTTGCACAACATTGATGTAACCTGGCAGCTAGGGAGAGTGGACTGGCATGCACATGTGAACGTGATGACTGTACTAGTACTAGTCCGTGGGGGCAGTAGACACCGTTGAGTGAGGATCTTTACCGTGTGGCCATTGCATTCAAAATGACTGCATGAGTAAAGCAATGAATCTGCATCGGATTTTACATTGTTTGAACATTCCTTTGTGGAAACTATTTGGATGGTTCAGAAGGATTTAGGGGGTGATGCACTGAGTGCAGTGCAAATAAAAGTGTAGCACAAACATTTTAAAGATAGTGTAGAATCTGTTGAAAGTGATCTATGTTCTGGGAGGCCTGAAATAAACAGTACCCCTGAGACTGTTGAACATGTACAGGCTGCAATCAACAAAGATAAGCACTGGCAGTGCAAGAACTAGAAGCTGATCTGGAGATTCCAAAAACTACTGTGTCCAAGATCTTGATGCAGGATTTTGGCATGAAATATGTCCTGGCAAAATTTGTTTGATGGCTTCTGCTACCAGAATAGAAGGAATATCGTGCTTCTGTAATTGCTAATGACTTGATTCAAATTGCTACCAATGAACCATATTTCCTCAGAAAGATCATAACCAGAGATGAATGGTGGGTCTACAGCTATGATATGGACATGAAGGCCCAGCTGACCCAATGAAAGTTTCCTGGTTCTCCATGCCAAAGGAAGGTGCAGCAAAGTCAGAGAAAGATCAAGACCATATTAATTATGTTTTTTGATTGGGAAGGCATTGTCTACCATGAGTATGCTTCTCTGGACCAAATAATTAATAAGGAGTACTACCTCGAAGTTCTTCATTGAGAGATACAATACAACAAAAACGGTTACAGTTATGGGCAACTGGTGATTGACAACTTCACCACTACAACACACCCATTCATGTATCACATCTCCTGAGGAATTTTTTGGTTAAACATCAAATCATCCATGTGACTCAGGCCCCCTACAGCCCAGATTTGGCACCCTGTGACTTCTGGCTTTTCCCTAAACTAAAATCACTCTTGAAAGAGAAGACATCTCAGACCATTGATGACTCAGGAAAATACGATGTGGGAATGGACTCCAACAAAGCATTTCACAGAGTGTTTTGAACAGTGGAAGAAACATCGGGAGAATTGTGTGAGGTCTCAAGTTGCCCACTCTGAAGGGGACTGAAGCGTTATTGTCATTTATACAATGTTTCTTGTTTTTTGTATCTTCTTCAATATATGTTTCTATTTTTCATGTTATGAAAAATAGATACCTTGGCTAGATACCTTCTGGAGAGATCTTGTATGTGTGAAAGCCACTTCCTTAAACTCTTTAAGTTTGAGTGTATCATCTGTTTTCTGATGGTCTCTAACCAGAAACTGCTGTTTGGGTGCAGTTGTAACAAATTGTTGGTAAAATAGAAAAAAAAAATAGAGAAGCTTTTTATGAATTATACCAGATACAAACTGCACACTCCTAAACTTTATATTATCTCTAAGCCTTGCCCTGTTTCCTACGCCATGTCTCCTCTCTAACCTTTGAGCAGCATTTCTCCACACTATGTGCAGTAAAAACTCTCATCACATTCTTGATTCCAGTGGTGCTGGGTGTCAGAGATGTGATAAACTTACAGTTGGGAGCTTGGGAATGGAGTGAGGATGTCTGTCTTGTACATGGCATGGCAACTTAAAAGAATAAATGAATAAAAGTAAAAAAAATCCTTAATTTTTCAGTCTGAGAAGAATAATTCCAAAGCTAATGGTGCTTATGCAAAAGCAGCAACATCCAAATGCCATTTACTATACTTAGAGGTGTCGCAGTATATTAATATTTAGAAGCATAAATAGATAGACTAACATCAATTACACATACTACAAAATCAACAAAAGGAAGGTCCCAGCCTTCAGCTATTGAATGCAAGTTTCTCAAGGAGTGCCAGATTGTGACAGTCACATTTGATGAGAATATGTTTTCCTCATGGATTCTCTGTGGGAGTGCAAATCCACTATATTACCTTTACTGTATTAGACACATCTTTCCTCACTTAGCAATGTTTACTTGATCCTGATTGCCTGAAAATTCATAAGCATTCTGTCAAGTATATGCAAGGGAAAAACAACTTTAGAATAACTGAG
This sequence comes from Glossophaga mutica, assembly GCA_039655065.1. NCBI lineage: Eukaryota > Metazoa > Chordata > Mammalia > Chiroptera > Phyllostomidae > Glossophaga > Glossophaga mutica. Next base: position 93,321,097 of record CM077310.1, read on the forward strand.
TAAAAACTGGGCATGTGAACTTTTCTGAAGATACATGTTGAATTTAGATTAACTCATTTATAAATATTATATAAATGTTTATAACTATTTACCAAATCCTTTCAAAACAAATACAAGCAAACATCAATTTTCTGTATATATTATTAAACTTCTCCACCTGTATCTTCCAGGTGAATTTTACTATTCTTTTTCTGAGAGGTGTGACCTATAGAAACATAGTATAGAAACATGTGTACTTTTTAAACTGACAACTGACTGACTGAATGTCAGGGTTGGATGATATACAGGGATTTTTGATCCAGAGCTCTGTGTATCAAACTGACTTTTCTTTTTTTCAAATACTTTCTCTATTACTACATAATTCCTGTTTTGAGGCATAGGGAGATGCAACCATTGCAGGCATAACTACTTTCTTAAAATGTTTTTGTTAGAGTTTTTGAGGAAATTTTTTCCATAGGAGCCATTAAAATCAATTCATGTTTTTGAGCATGGTTAAAATTGCAGCTTGAATTGACTTTAAATAACAGTGAAGTAGAAAGTTGATCTCCAGCTACCACATTAATCTCCTTAATGTTATCTTTGATCTCCTTTTGATCATATTTTCTTAGAGTTTTGTGTTTGTAAACTATTTTCCTCAGTGTTTTATTAGCATTTTTATAAACCTGAAAAAATGAATGCTACAATAGAGAAATAATTGGCAGTAACTAACTTTTTCTCCTCGTTGTTGCCATGTTGTTTCTCTTTCAATCAAAAAAAAAAAAAATCCTCTTAGTTTCTTTCTCTCTCTCTAGCTCTCTCTTTGACTCATTCAATCTTCTTCTCATGGCCTCGGTGGCTTCACTAACACTTTACTTGCATGGGGATCAAAGTAAAATTTGTTCTAGTGATTGAGTGCAATGGAAAAAATGAGAAATATATTTCACATACCTAGATTACACTCAACCTCCTCAAACTGTTCTGGTTGAGGAAAATTCAGAGCAAATTGCTAAACCAATATTCTCATATGATTTAATACATGCATAAAGTAAGTAGAACAAGAACTATTCACAAACAGTTCTTTTCCCTTTATCACAAAGGTTTGAATATGTAGTCTAGTCCTGCAGCATTGTTCCTAGGACCCACGTCCTCATTCTGAGGAATTTTCACTTGTGAGTCATGTTTTTGTAAATGTTCACAGATCAGATAGAAGTATTTCAATGCAATTATACTTATATATAATTATAGCCATAGTTTAATTAATTATAATGTATTGCATGCATTGTAATTTATACATTTAATATAGATAATTAATTGAATTATAAATTAAGCATAACGTTTTATCTCTGGTGATTTCACAAATAAAATGTATTCTTTTATTTTTAAATTAGTTTAGGCATATACAAGTTAATTCGCATTGTGGTTTTGAAAAATTGATAATTCTCTTAACTCATCAAAGCCTTGGTTTCCTTATTTGTTAAATGGAAATGATGATTTATTGATAAATTTAAATACAAAATACATGCAGCCAATTTTTGCAAAATGCCTTGTATAGGTAACCATAAACTAAGTGGTAGTGGTAGCGATGATGTAGGCAGTGACATTTGTTGTAATTTCTTTTCTTTGTCTTTCCAGAAGTTCCTGAAGGTCATTTGAATTGAAGAGATAGTTGTTTCCTATTGCTACTATATCAAAAATACCACAAACTTAGTGGTGTGAAAGCATTCAACTTTGTTATGTCAGAGCTCTAACATTAGAAGAACAAAGTGGGTCTCACTGAACCAATGTCAGGTGCTGTCGGGATTGTGCTCCTTTTGGAGTCGTTGGGAACATTCTGTCTCCAACTTCTTTGACTTTTCCAGCTTCTTGAGGCTACTTATATTCCTTGACCCCTTTCTCTTTCATCCCAATCAGCAGACTTGTACCTTTCTGGACCTTTCTTCTATACTCATATGTTACCCTGACTTTTTTGCCTCTTTTTTTCTGCTTGTAACAACCCTATGACTACATTGAGTGCACTTGAGTAATTAACCCCAAATAATTGTATGATCTCCAGATACTTAACTCACATCTGAAAGTCACTTTGCCATATGAGGTAACATTTTCATAGGTTTTGGGAACTGTGACATGTTGTTTGTGAGAGATTGTTCTGTTTACATCAAGAGACGTCTATCACTTTTCAAAAACCTCAGTTGGACATTATACTCTCTTCTAGTTAATAAGAAATGTTTCTTCTCTTTTTTGACCTGTAAACTTTGTAAATTAAAAAAGTGCAAATAGCTGATATATGCAATTTAAACATTTTTTTAAAGATTTTATTTATTTATCTTTAGAGGGGAAGGGAAGGAGAGATGGAGAGAAACATCAATGTGTGGTTGCCTCTCATGCGTCCCCTGCTGGGAACTGTCCTGCAACCCAGGCATGTGCCCTAACTGGGAATCAAACCATGATCCTTTGGTTCACAGGCCCGAGCTCAATCCACTGAACTACACCAGCCAGGGCTGATATATGCAATTTAAATAATTATAATAAAGTGAAAACATACACAATTCAGCTTATGAAACACAATAGAAGCAGTATATTTGAAGTTCAGTACATTGTCCTAACAAATTTGATTTTCTTCTGTCAGACAGCCTTATTACTAGCTACAATGCTAAATTTAGTATATTTATATAAACATCCTTTTGATTTCCTTTTTGGTATACACTTATACACATAAAGACACCCAAAACTTTACTTTTTCCCATTTAGGAGCCTGTTGCATAACTTTGTATTGAGTAAAATGATTTTCAAGGTTCATCCATATTGATACACAGAGTTATATTTCATTTACTTTTAGGTTTGTGTAATATTATTCGTACATTGAAATTTATCTCTTATAATATTGTTGAACATTTAGGATTTTCTTGTTCCCTTATTATTAACAATACCACTTCAAACACTCTCACACATTTCCTGATGTTCATAAGTGAAGGTTTCTCTAGAGAAGATGCCAAATAATGAAATTGGTCCCACTGCTTAACATTGTGGACAACATCTGGTGTTGTCCGGCATCTTAACATCTAAAAATATATTAGATATTAATTTACATTTCACTGGGATTTTAACTTGCATTTTATTTTTTATAATGGTATTTAATAACTTTTGCATGTTGAGGCAATTTAGATTTTCTTTTGTGTGAGATGCTAATGTCTCTATTTTTCCTGTTACATTTATAGTGCTTATTGAAAAAGTTTATTTATATATTATGGATACTAATCTTTTTTTCAGGTGCAAGTGTGATAAATATATCTTTCTAGATCGAAACTCATCTTTTTATTCTCATCCCTAACAAAAAATTATAAAGTTATTCTCCTATATTTTCTTGTATTTTAAAGATTTTATTTATTTATTTACTTACTTACTTACTTACTTATTTATTTTAGAGAAAGGGGAAGGGGAGGAAAAAGAGAGGGAGAGAAGCATCAATGTGTGGTTGCCTCTCATGTGCCCCCAACTGGGGACCTGGCCTGCAACCCAGGCATGTGCCCTGAGTGGGAATCGAACCAGTGACACTTTGATTCTCAGGCCTGTGTTCAATCCACTAAGTTACACCAGCCAGGTCTATTTTCTTGTATTTTAAATTTTTCCTTTAATATTTAAGTATTGGCTTATCTCTCAAACCTTACAAAGACAGAATAGACTCTATAAAATACCTCCCTGTCCATTTTGCCAGAGGACACATAAGGGTCTAAGACATTCGTGCAGATTTGTTTGGTGCTAGATTATAAAAAGAAAGCCCCTTATTAGAAGTGAATCTAGAGATTTTACCTTCATCATTTCATGGATTAGTGTAAAGAATGCCATGTTACAAGTATGTTGAGTGAGTCAGGTCACTTGAATAAGTGACAGGTGCTGCAGAGAATCTGTCAAAGGAGTCATCAACAGACAGGTTAGAATGACCTGTGAATGAATGAGTTCAAGGCATATACAGGTAAGGAGGCTGAAAAGGAGCAATCAAGGAGTGGGGTAGGAGAAACCAAAAGAGCTTAACATTGAAAAACCTGTAGAACTTTTTGTTTCAAGGGGGGGTATTATGTTTTACAATATTAAATAGTCCCTGAAAAATAGATAAATGAGAACTAAGTGATCATTGGGTATAGGAACAAAAATTCAGGAATAGTCTTCTTGAGAGCTTGTTCAGTGGATGAGTAAAGGATGAAATTCAGATAGCCATGCCTGAATAATAAATGGGAAAAGAAAAGAGGTACAGGGATTTTAGATGTCTTTTGCAAGGTATTTGGCAATGCTAGGTAATAGAGAAGGAAATAAAACTGGACAAGAGATGAAGTGTAAGAACAAATGGGAAAAAATATGAAGACTTTTCAAAAATGCAAGTAGAAAAAAGAGAAAGAATAAGGGACAACGGGATAAACTTTAATAGTTGGAATGCAATTCCTGAGGTAGCATTCATAGGATCCAGAGAACAAGCAGAGGAGTTAGCCTCAGCCAAAATGAGACATTTGCTGTTAAAATATGATAAAGAAGTTAGTTATAATACACCATGACTTGGTAGATAGGGTTTAGGAATTTGAAGAAGTTTTTATCTGAGTGTGTCTACATTTCTGTGAAGAACAGGTTTTCTGATGAGAATGAGTGGGAAGGAAATAGAATAGGACAACTGAGGAGATAAGAAATGGTTTGGTTAGACATTATGGAAAACAGAGAAAAATCTTAACAAAATAGAGAATTGGTGAGCAGGGTACATAGCCCTGTGGAGCTCAGGAAACATTAATTTATAGAGGAAATTTTCTGAGAATTTTGTGATTTTCTTTGATTGTAATCAACTGTCCAGGTATAAGAACAAAGAAATCAGCCTTTTGGATTGTTTACTAAGTAGATTCAAAAATGAAAATTGAAAACAGAATTCAAAATATTAACAAAGGTGTGGTTAAAGAAACTGATCAAAGTTTGGAAGCTTAAAAGGACAAGAGTAAAACTGAGGTAGAAATAAGACCTTACATAGAATTGATTGTATTTCACAAGAGTGAATGCAAAGCCTGATAAAATAAAAATATTAAATTTTTCATGCACTCACCCACCTTGGTCTATTTCTAAGAATCACTAGAAGATTAGAAAACACTAAAACACAGATGTAACTTTTTGTCAATTTTTTCATTTGCCTAATCATGCTTTTTAAAATATCCTTCTGATGGGAGAACATTTTGTCCACATTTAGAAAAAGCATCATGAATTATTTTTTTAATTATTATTTCCTTTCTGTGGTATCGCTAGTCAATGCTATATTTTCCTTAGGTCTTCCTACTGCAATTCCTTATATGACACTTTTAATCTGTGTTTTCAAACTCATGTAACCAAGGATACATATTAAAGGATAATATAATTTTAGGAAATCATTTACCCCTTCAATCTACAAAATTTTATAGCTTTAAATCAGATTAATGTCACTTTTGACATTTCTTTATGGGATCAAATATATTTTGGTTATTGATTCTCATTCAGTATATATTCTCATTTTTCTATAAACCCCTTCCCTTGCTGAATTTTAGTTAATGTAGTACTAATTCAGAGCTCACTGGAAGGCACAGTTCAGTGTTGAAGGTGTCATATAAGGTCATTAAGTTGGCTTGCAGGACACTGGGAACCTTCCTAGAAGAGGACTCGGCTCATGTACTGCTGAAAAAACTTAGATGCAAAAGCATTGGATTTTACCAACACTGTACTTCAAAGTCCTTATCTAGGTATTCATTACTGTTTCCTAGGACTCTATCCTTGCTATTTTACATCAAACATCTTTAGGTTCTGATCCATCCTTCTAATTAGTGTGATTTTATTGTATATGCACTTAAACAATTCTGATTTTCTTTCACACTCTTGCACAGACTCTATTCCTCCAATAAAGACAGAGAAGCCCAATAAAAACTACATAATTACTATGAGATTGAAAATATCCTCTAATTTACCTTTTGCATTTCACTGTTCTTACAAATTATGAAATATTATTTTTATCCTGAGACACATTGCTTTTAACATTTTTGACACAGAGGGTTATCTTTAAAATGCCCTCAAAATCTCCCAAATTAATGTTCTGTATAGTGAGCACCTGCCAGCTTTGATATAGTCATTGGATTAGGCATTTCGGAATGATTTTTGGTTCTGGAGGTTGTTTGCATGCTGTTACCAAAGCTGGCTGTTTTTCAGCTCCAGCATCTTCCATTCCATGAAAGAATTGCTGTGAAACTAACACATGTTTCATTTAATTTTATAATTATCATACCTAGGAAATGCCTTTATTACAGCCTGACACTTTCCTGCATATAAAACCACTGCCCCTGTAATTAACTTTAACCAAGTTAGTACTAATCCTCAATATTTCCTTGGAGGTAGGTTTGGTGGGGTGGGGGAGGTTCTTTATTATACTTCTTTTCCTCTGATAAAATAAATAAGTTTATATAACTTCTACAAATCAAATTAGATTTTATAATAATTCAAAGTTAATTCAACATCCATATGGTGTTACAGGTTATAATCATATTATTGAGTGGGGAACTAGACCTGATCAGAGAGAAAATGTTAGAAAATAAATACTAAGCCTAAAGACAATAATACATTTTATAGAACTTGCATTTCATCCTTCAGAGACACACAAGATGATACATTCATGTAGCTCTTCAACTTCCTTTATTAAATGAAAGAAATTCATTACTAAATAAAAAAATATATTTTATTTTTGAGACAAATTTTATCTTAAATTTATATATTTTTGTTTCACAGAATTTCTGAAAAAGAAGGCCTGGACCCTCTTATAATATATAAGAATCATTCATGTGAAAACAAGTGCTCTCAGGATCAATCTGAGATTGATTTTCACAATAAAAAATGAATTTAAATGAATGTATATGTTTTCTTTTTATTTATTTATTTATTTATTTAAATTGTTGATCTTGTACAGTTTTCTGTCTTTTACTCCCACCCCAGCCCACTACCCCAGCCCTCCCAACCTCCCTCCCATTTCCACCCCCCCATAGTTTTTGTCCATGAATCCTTTATACTTGTTCGTGTAAACCCTTATCCTTTTCCCCTGAAATTCCCTCCCCTCTCCCCTCTGGTCACTGTCAGCCTGTTCTCAATTTCAGTGTCTTTGGTTATATTTTGCTTGTTTGTTTGTTTTGTCGATTAGGTTTCTGTTAAAGGTGAGATCATATGGTATTTGTCTTTCACTGCCTGGCTTATTTCGCTTGGCACAATGCTCTCCAGTTCCATCCATGCTGTTGCAAAGGGTAGGAGCTCCTTTTTTCTTTCTGCTGCGTAGAATTCCATTGTGTAAATGTACCACAGTTTTTTGATCCATTCATTTACTGATGGGCATCTAGGTTGCTCCCAACACTTGGCTATTGTAAATTGTGCTGCTATGAACATTGGGGTGCATGGGTTCTTTTGGATTGGTGTTTCAGGGTTCTTAGGATATAATCCAAGCAGTGGAATTGCTGGGTCAAAAGGTATGTTCTATACATGGTTATCCATTTGTTTTTTTCTGGTACAAGGATCCACGAGGGAAGGTTCTCTGCATAATCCACATTTGAGACTAACTGTTCTTAGCACAATAGGAAATGAATGACTACATCAACAGTCAGTTTAGTCTTACTATGATAATATCTATTACAATTGCATGAATCGTTCATTTCCATAATTCAGTTGTAAACTCTTTTTAAAAAGAATCTAAATCTGTCCCTTTACTATGTGTCCCATGTACTCCACGAGGATGTCTGTAACTTTCCCTCAAGTCTTCAAAAGTTTATCGATGGAATACTCGATTAATCCTCCAGGATAGAGAAATTTGCCAGTGGGTTAAGAGATTTAAGTCATCCCTGGAGCTCTATTTTTGAAAGAGAGATTTCTAAGTTTCAAAATGTTTGTGAAATGCCCTGTGCACTGACGTGAGAGCCAGCCACACAGTGAGAGTAGGTTCAAGGCCACTCTCCAGTGGCTCTCTATAAAAGCTGAGATACCTCAGATGGGGTCAGAAACCTTAATCTTTGCGATCTTGTTTTTTTATTGCTCTAGCATGTTTTGATACATCCAGAGGGAACTGTCATCTCATCTAGCTTATTCCACAGCTCCGGAAACTGGCTTGTAGGGTGTATGTTAAAGTAAGAAAAAGTGAAATAAAAACTTCATTTTATTCAGTCTTAGAATATGTATAAAGGTATAATATCCTGATTATTCCATTATAAAAATATAGGTGAATTGTAGAAAAAAACAAATTATGGTAAATTTATTTTTTAGCTTTGACATTTTACAATGCTACTTCACTTATATCAATTACTACTATGAACCAAATAAGTTAGATATAAATCTGAACACAAAGTAATACATTTTCATGGAACTTTACATCAAATAATGTTTTAAAACCTTATATTCCAGTAATGAAGCTTTTGTGAAATTGCAAATAAACATAGGTGTATATATAGAAAATATCAATTCATGGTTTATGTAGACCAATCTCCAGATCATTTCATGCTTAAAATATTGTCTTATTACTTAAATCATACATTACTATAATCTTACTATTTGCCCATCTATTACCATATACCTTAAGACTTGTGTGAGCTTCAGCCAAATCACCTTAAATAATTCACTCTCAGGCTTCCTGTGTCCTGGAGGGAGTCAAAAGGTAGATAGAGAGACAAACAGAAAATTAAGAAAGAATGAGAGATTCAAAATTTTAATCTGTGGCACAGATATAAGAGCATGATTAGACAGGAAAATTTATTCAAAAGCTCCAAATTGATGCAATGTTTTCATCCATGTGACAATATTATAATAGTAAGTCTTAGTAATTTTGGTCTGCCAAAATATTATAAATAGTGTTATTTTTCCCCTTAGAATTATTGAGTTTACAATTCCAATAAGAGAGAAAATGAGTGTGGCAAAAATTTGAACAACATAATTTACTATAATTTAAAATCTAATGGAGATGTCTTAATGACTCTTTGAAGTAGGAAGAAAGGATAGAGGGTATTTAATTTGATGGAAGTAAGATTTGCAAGAATTTTATTAGTTATACAATAGAAGTGATTAGCTAGGAGTTGGTCAAGAAAATAACTGGAATATTGTAATAATATATTTAAAGGAAGAAGGAACTACTGTAAATCTCTGTGAATACTTACTTTTGGGTTTCTTATCTGATCTACGATGAGGCTTCATTTTGAACTTCTTCATTCTGATCTGATGAAGTCTTTTTTATTTGTTTGTCAGTATCTTGTTACCTATAATTTATTAAACTACTACTTTATACATTTGAACTAACTTTTTTGGAAGGTATCAATAACAGAAATAATTCTTTCTTATAATAAAATTTATTGGATGCTGTTTTATTTTTATTTTTACTGCTGTTTTCCAGTTCTGGAGAAAACGGAAATGATAATGATAACAAGTGCCAGCATATCTCACTGTAAAGTGGAAAGAATGAAAGACAACTGAACACCCTGCTTTTGTTGCCTCTTGTATGACATAAAAATTTGTCACATTTATCTTTTTAATTTTAGATTAAGTGTTACATTGGTATGTCCAATAGAACTTTTATAAAGCAGCTCTTATTTTAATATTATGAGTTAGAGATTTGGATCTGGTTCTAGAAAGACAGCATGATATTCAACTTGCATGACTCTCTTTAAGGCTCATAGTTCTCCTAATTTAAAAAGGGACTGCATTAATAGAAAAAAAATTGGTTATTGCTCTAAATTTGTGATTATTCAATAAGTTATTCCCTTATCTTTAATTTTGAAACTGAATATTAAAAGAAAACCAATTAAAGTTATATGTTTTAATGGAAATTTTTTGTCAGAAATGTCAACTTATTCTTTACCCTAAGTTAGAAGGTATTTGTCAGGTTGGATGATGATCATTTTATTCACAGCCATAACAGTTAAAAGGTCCCTGAAATAAACTTATGGTAGCTACAGAGCATTACAGTCTAGATGAGCAAGTACCCCCAGTGTTGGAGGTAAGTTCTCGGCTATGCTGGAGAGTCATACATTAGAAATATTAGAAGCATGAGAGTGTGGAGTAGAAATATGGAAGTGCCCGTACATTATGCTAGTTTAACATGAAGACTTTTTTGTCTTCTGCTTATAAAACAGAGTATTAAGAACTGAAATTTAATGAAACATAAAGGAGCTAGTTCAGTTATGAGACTTCGATCTTATAAAAGGTCAAATATATGTAGTAGATAAATCCAAGCAAGCAAAGCCAATAGTACATATTTAACAACTGAGCTTCTTAGTATGTAAAGCACCACGCAAGGGGCTGGTACAATCACAGATGCATAGGTTATTCTGCCTGTCCTTAGAAAGATTTAAGATAGTTAAGGAAGACAATTTCTGTACTTATAATGGATCAAACCTAAAACAATATACTTCACAATATCTTATTAAAAGGAATATACAAAGGTTTCTGCATATAAGCAATCTTAAAAATGATAACATATAACAGCATCTTCTTAAATAAAAGTGTTATTATATGTAATTCTAAACATTATTTTCACTCTAAATTCTACTGTTTTGTAGAATAACACAAAAGCTATCCTCTAGATTTTTAATATTCTGCATCATTTCTTAGTTCTGTTTGTCATTATCATCAATTTGTTTTCCTTTCAATTTACTAAGGCTTGTCTGGTTTTGAAGTTCCTAAAGGAATAATGAGTAAACAAATATGCTATTTGAAATACTTCAACAGTGACAGGATAACTAATGTCATGAAAGAGTTAATTAATAGTGTTCTCTGATGTGCTTTACTATTCCTAAAATGTTGTTTTTGATTTAGTTATTTTCCACTATGTGATTTTATTCATTTAGTATATAATTTGATTGCTGCTAGGCCTTTTGACTAAGATCAAGTATATGTAAATAATTTGAGAGGACTCATGCTTAAAATCTATTTAAGCAGACATGTAGGAATGGAAAAATACCAATGCAAGAAATGCTATAATTAAGCACAGGAGAAATAATGAACACAATCAAGAGAAGAGACTTTTCAAAATTTATCATATCATGGAATCTTTTCAAAATCCTATCATACTCTCAAAAATTGTATCCAAAACTCTTTCAATTATATCCAGAACTATGAAAAATTAGGATGTGAATCCTGTAATATAATAAAATGACTGAGAATTGTATAGATCAGTTTAATGTTGCTCTTTCATCCTTTATGTGATAAAAGACAAATGATCTTTTGTCTCTTGACATACAAGGTCACTTAAATGATCTTCTAAGAAATTATTTTAATCTCTTTCTCTCTCTTTCTCTTTCTCTCTCTTTCTCTGTATTCAGCACTATTCCATTTGGTATTTTTTGTTGTTCAGTGTCAAATAGCCCTACCCCCAATGTAGGGAAAAGGATAAAATAATAACATTTTATTGGAGAAGCACAGATAGTTTTAATGTTTTCCTTGCTGGCTTTCAGTGAACATTAAATTCATTTGCAAAATATTTACCAAGAAGGCTGTTATTTGGAGAAACAAGTTTTTTTAAGGTACATTGAAAAGTTTTTAAAAATCTTGTTTCACTCATAAAAATAGATATAAATCAAGTGTTAAGCAAAAAATAGATATCTTCTCTGTTTTTTCCTTGCAGTTGACTCTTTAACACTGTATTTTCTATATCTAAAATCAGCAATACAACACTGTGCAAGAATATCAATTATCTTTTGCATTTAGCCTGAATTCAAAAGAGAGTGACAATTTCTTTAGAGTTATATGTAATTTTAGACTAAAATAATTTTACCCACTTTAATCATCAATCTTGTTAAATGTGTTGGGACACAATTAACTTTAAAATTGTTCAACATTTTAAATGTTTATTCAGAAAGTAAAAATAGTGTTCTTTTATTCGTAAGGATTTGTTTTACTTTGAAATAAGACTGCTTGGCTTTATATCCCAACTATGCCATGTTCTGTGATCTTGGGCAACCTTTCTAAGTATCTCTGACTCAACTCTGTGATTGAAAAATGAATATAGTACTAATAACAATATCCATTTATTTTTTAATTTTAATGTACATCATGTTTTTTCCTGTTGCTGGATAACAAATCACCACACATTTAGCAGTTTAAACAGTACAAGCGTACTATCACATGTTTCCATAGGTCAGGAGTTTGGGCATGGCTTAGCTAGGCCATCTGATCTTGAGCTTTTCAACTCTGAGCTTCAACTCTTGAGCTTTTCAAACCCTGATGTGTACTAGGGTTTCATCTGAGGCTCAAGATACTCCTCTAAGCCCATGTGCTTATTAGCAGAATTCAGTTCTTACAGCTATATATGCCTTGGTGGCTTGTTTCTTCACAAGCAGCCACAGAGTTGAATTTCTGTCACTCATTTCTAGGCCACCTTTTAAAGGTTTTAACTGGTTAACTTCAGCCTGGGAAAGACAATCCCCCTTAAAATCACCTAGTCAGGTGACTACACCTGCAAAATCCCATCATCTTTGACAGTCAATATAACATAATCATGGAAATGAGTCTATTACTCCTACTATACTATATTGATTAAAAATAATGGACTCAACTAGTAATGGCAATCTTAAGAAAGAAGAACAAATTTGGAGGAGTCATGCTATTTGATATCAAACTATACTACAAAGCCATAGTAATTAAAACAGCAAGGCACTGTAATGAAAACAGACACATGGATCAATGTAACAAAATAGAAATCCCAGAAATAAAAACACACCTTCATAGTCAATTAATATTTGACAAGGAAGGCAAAAACATACAATGGGGTAAAGATAGTCTATTCAATAAACAGAGTGAGGAAAACTGAAGATACAAGCAAAACAAAACAAAACAAAACTAGACCACCTTTTTACACCGTGCACAAAAATAAATTGTAAATGAATTAAAGACTTAAATATTAGACTTAAAACAATATAAGTCCTAGAAGAAAACATAGGCAGCAAAATCTCAGACATTGCTCACAGCAATATTTTTTTCTGATATATCTTCTCAGACAAGGGAAACAAAGAAAAGAAATAAACAAATGAGACAATATAAAACAGAAAAGCTTTTTCACAGCAAAGGAAACCATCCACATAATTAGAATACAATCCAGAGAATGGGATAACATATTCACCTATATATCTGATAGGGATTTAATATTCAAAATTTATAAAGAATGTATAAAACTAAACACCAAAAAAACAAATAGCCCAATTAAAAAATGAGCAAAGAACCTGAATATACACTTCTCTAAAGAGGATATACAAATAGGCAATAGACATATGAAAAGATGCTCGATGTCACTAATCATCAGAGAATGCAAATTAAAATCACAATGAGATAATCACCTCACACCTATCAGAATGGTTGTCATCAGTAAGTCAACAAGTAAGTATTGGCAAAGATGTGGGAAAAAGGGAACCCTCATGCACTGTTGGTGGGAATGCATACTGGTGCTGCCACTATGAAAAACAATATGGAGTTACCTTGAAAAATTGCAAATAGAACTGCCCTTTAAGTCAGTGATTCTGCTTTTGGGAATTTATCTGAGGAAACCTGAAACACTAATTTGAAAGAATTTAGGCACCACTATGTTCATTGCAGCATTATTTAAAATAGCCAAGATTTGGGAGCAGCCAAACTGTCCATTAGTAGATGAGTAGACAGAAAAACAGCGGTACATTTTCATAATGGAATACTACTTGGCCATAAAAAAAAGAAGGAAATCTAACCTTTTGTGATAGCATGGATGTACCTGTAGAATATTTCTGTTAGAGATTGATAAGTACCATCTTATGTCACTCATATGTAAAATCTAATGAATATAATGACCTAACAGGCTAAATAGAGACAGACTCATAGAGAGCCGGCTGACAGCTGATGGATGCCTGAAGACTGGGTAGAGGGTAGAAGGATTTAGCAAAAAAGGAAAACATGTTGGAAGTGCTCATAGACATGGACAACATTGTGGTGATTGCCAGGAGGAGGGGTTTGGGGGAAGGTGAATGGGAGTATAGAGGTGATAAATGGCAAAGTACAGAGACTTGACTTAGTGTGGTGAACAATACAGTACACAGGTGCTGTGTAGCAAAATCGTCTGCCTGAAACGTGTAATTTTGTGAACCAGTGTCACCACAATAAATTCAATGAACAGGGAGGGGAAGTAATTCAAAGTTTCTACTTATAATCAGAGAGGAGAGGTTAATAGAGAGGAGAGGTCAAGACTGACATACCAGTAACAGTAGTCCACAAATCCTATATGACCCTATGTGGCCATTATTTTTTAGTTACATTATTCTTATTCATTACAAAGATTACAATGTATCTTTATGAACTAAATATATGGTCATAAAGGTTTGCTTTTATCAATGGCATGGGTAGTGATTGAGGTGAATATATTGAGTGAGATTTTGCTTCATTGAAGTCTCCATTGTTTTTAAAAGTTTGAGAGGCACACAAGAGTTTGAACAGTGATAGAATTAAGAGACAGGATCTATACCTAATAAATAAATCTAAGAAAATCATGGGCCTCATCACATAATAATTAACTTTAATGTTTTCTTTGGTGGGACATATGGAGGTGTTTCGTAATTGACCATATTCATCCAGTCTGATCCTGAGATCATGGACATTGCCTCTTCCAGTGAAGGTCCATTGTCCCCAACTAAGACCCTGTTCATGTTTTCCTACAATGATGTATAACTTCTTTTGTGTAGCAGAGTAAGCCTATTTATGAATAAATAACGCTCCTAACACCAAGATCATACCATGTGCATTTTATCAGACAAGATCAGATCTTTTCACAGTGCTACAGCAAACTGTAGGTTGCATAAGGTTCATGATATAATTTTCCAAAGAGTAGAGTCCTTGGTGTAAGCTTCCTAAGCAAGAAAACTTCCTGTCCTGGAATAAAGTCTAGAAAGGACCTTAACACAAATACCCTAAAATATTAGGTTTCTCAGGATGTTTTTGTTTTTGAATCCCACTGAGGTATAATTGAAGTAAACAAAAATCACACAGATTTAAAGAGTACAGTGTAATCAGTCTTTGCTTGTATGTGTGTGTATGTACGTGTACATGTGTGTATACCACAATCAAGAAAATGAACATTTCCATCAGTCTCAACAGTTTCCTTGTGCCAATTTTTAACCCTTCTCTTTACCCACTTTCCCACAGAACTACTGATCTACTTTCTTTATTATAGATAAACATTTCTGGACATTTATATAGAAGAATCATATTATATGTGCTTTTTTTCTACTTGGCTTCTTTCACTCAGCCACTTATTGTAAGGTTTGTCTATATTGTAATAAATATCAATAGTTGATTTATTTTTATTGCTAATAGCATTCCAATGAATGGCTAGAAACAGAGACCTGACTTGGGGTGGTGAACACACAGCACAGCGCACAGATGGTGATGTGCTGTAGAACTGTGCACCTGAAGCCTGTGTAATTTTGTTAACCCGTGTCACCTCAATAAATTCAGTAAAAAGGAAAATATATAAATAAAATATATATCAAATATTTTTGCCAAGTTAGAGATATTTAACATAATGCAAATATCCATTAATTTACCTAATTATTTTGTAATGTCTACATAGTATTAAATAGCATGGGGACATCATTAAAATCACTTGGTTCTGCAACAAACTTACTAATGTATGCATATTTTGTATACATATTTCTGTAGGATAATCATCAAGTAGTGGAAGAGTTATCTTAAATGACAGACAGGCCCTATTATTTAGATACATTTTTATAATATGACCTGAAGAATTGTTAAAATATACACAGTAACCAATCTATATGACATCCCCATTTCCATACCCTTTCTAAAACTAGTTGAAGCAACAATTTTAACATTTCTATCTAATCTGTTAATTATGATATTTTATTTAGAAATGCCAGTTTTCTATTTACTAGTGAATTTGTACATTTTCAATAAAAATGTCTTGAATTTATGAATTATTTTAAAATTGATTCTTCACATTTTTTCCTAAGTTTTGTCTTATAAGATTACTGATTTTTGATGAACAGTAAAAACTGTTTTCTATTCTTGATATACATATTATATTATTAGAATTCTTCACTTTATACTAGTATTTCAAAATTGTTTAAAATGCTATTTTTTTCACACAGGAATCTGATCTTATTGCACAACCTAGAAGGCTAAGAATTATCTTGATACAAAAAGCACTTTCAATTCTATTTCCAACAAAATATTCTGCTTTCTTTTATCAGAATTTTTATAAATATGGCTTGATTTAGTTACATTATAGTAAGGGGAAAATTCAAGTTCATCTTCTCTATATGAACAGCAAAGGTTTTTAATACTTTTTACTGTCTGGTCTTTCCTCAGTCAATTGGAAAAACAAATTACCTCTTTCAGACACCTTCAGTCATTCTGCTTTGGACTTCAGAATCAGATTCCTTGAAGCTACAAAGTAACCTATGAAATTGGAAAGAAAGAAATTAATTTATTTTCAGATCATACAGTTTACATTTCTAAAATACATCAAAAGCTCAAAATATAAATTTAATTAATAACAGAGAGTAGTAAGGTCACTAAATTTTTAGTAATTAATATGCCAAAGTCAATTGAATTGCATTTGTAGACGTCTGCAACATTTAGAAAATAAAAAACTATACATATATATGTGTGTGTGTACATAAAAAATAACAATGTTACAAGTATAAAACCCTTTATGAAGACTTAAGTTGGTTACAAAATCAAAATTTGGAACAATAGAAGAAAGCTAGAGAAAATTGAAGTAAACTCCTATTTATGTGTAGCTCAAAAAGAAAAAGTTAAATATTGTTCATAAATATATTTGTATGAGGTGAAAAGAAAAATAATGATTAATAGAAAATGATGATTACATCTGTGGAAAAAGAGTGACACAATCAAGGAAAGACACAAGGGATTCTTATGTACTCGGAATATTCTATTTGTTTAGTTGAATTATAGATACTATTGTCTGTGCTTGTCTTGTTTTTTTTTTTTTTTAAGTTTTACATCTTTGTTGAAATGGTCTATCATTGGCAGCATTAGAGGAGACACTGACCAAAAGTATTCAAAGATTCTAATGGAAATTAACCTATGTGGTGTCAGTGTCATCTAAAAATTATATGTCATGTAAGTTGCTAGTTTTATATGTGTTTAAAAAGTAATTCTAAAAAACCCTAAATGATTGCATGTAATATTAGATCAACCACTGACACTTCAATATTGCATGTGCAATTGTAATAGCTACTTATTAATTGTTGTCTAATTTACTTAAGCCATCAATGTTACATTGATCTTTAAGTTCTGTGAAATTTTTACTGAAATCACAATCATAATTATGGTCATCAGCATCACTATTATTGAGTTTTATCCAAGTCCCATATTTGTTCTCTGCTTCTGGAGTAGACCAAACATGGAGACATACCCTTGCCTTAAACAGATAACCAGAGTTCTAAAAGTACTGCGAATGCATTCATGACGTTGCAGAGCACTCAGACAAACCAAATGCAGTCTGAAGGCTGAGGCAGAAGAGTGTTTTTTTTTTTTCATTTTATAAAAAAATGAAATGGAAACTAATCAAATACAATGGAACTTTAGCACTATGATGATCCAAAGATAACTGTTTTTATAAAAATGGCTGTAATGTTTCAAGTATCTTCTGAATAGTAAAAGGCACTTAAAATAATTTAACTTAGTATTAATATTCAGTGCATTATTTTTTCAATTCCTTTGAAATATGTTGTCCAAAATATTTGACTCAAGAGACCTTCTATTTATTCTCTGACCATGGTCAACAACCAAGTTTTGCAGGGGGAAAAAAGGAAAAAGGAGAGAGAGAGTGAGAAAGAGAGAGAGAATATCAGAAGCTTTTTAATTTGGCTATATTTTCCTAAGTTGACTCTATTATTTTGGATGATTTGTTGTATCTTTTTCTTCCGGCTTAATGAACAATATTCATGATACAACCACTTATGATCCAATTCATTTAAATTACTTGGATTAGTCAATTGTTTTCTTTACTTTTTTGTTCACTCATAAATCATTGTTTTTGATAAATTTTTAACATTTCTATCTGTTTTTTATTATGTCTTCTTTCTCTCTCTTTCCCTCTCCCTCTCCCTCTTTCTCCCTCTCTCTCTCTCACACACACACACTCAACTTTGGGATGATGAGGAAGTACTCTGCTCCGTGGATAAATTTTCTAAGGCTTACATTTTATTTAGAGTAATTCAACAAGGTTGACAGTGTTCCATTCCCTTTTCGATAAGAAAGTGACAGACTAATTAAAAGTACAGAATAAAAAAGGCATTCATTCCTTTTATTGCTCTTTTCCATTGATAGGAAAGATGTGGTTTTCCCAGTGCATTATCCCCAGTAGCATATAGGTGGTTAAGCAATCAGTGGTCTGTTTTGTGCTTTTTGACAGCGATGCATTATATAGAGCAATATACACAGTTCTAATTCCTTACACTTTCTCCAAGTTTTATAACTAAATAACCTTTTTAAATAAAATATTGCATCAGTCCTGCATTTTGAGGATGAAAGTGCTATTTTCTGAAAGGTCAATTCAATTCAGGAAATGTTTTCCGTTTAGACAATACATTACAAACTATGGAAACCTGTGGCAATTTTCAGCACCACTAACGACGGGAAGTAAATTTCAGTTATTCACAATAAGATGGCAATGTGGTGACATTTGAAGCCTGGACGTGGGCTCTTACACTCATTGCAGATGACTGACTGCTGTGCAGCAGAGGCCTTTTTCCAGCTGCCAGATGAATTGTTGATATAAATAAATAAGTAAAGATGATCAGAACGATTTACAAAATGAGTGAGACCCCACAATCTGAGTGACAATGTTCTGCCTTTACAATAGGCATGGATTAAAATACATCAAATTAATAAATCCCTGGGAAACCAAAATTCTCACATTTGCTCAACAGTTGTATCTTCTGGTAGTTATTATCTTTGAATTACAGTGAGCCACTATCTGTGTTTCATTTTCCAGATGCATGTTCTTGTCCATCAAAAACTCTGGCAGTTGTAGCACACAGCCAAGCAATAAATTTATGAAACACTTCTCTGAAGTGCATGCTTGTTTCATAATCCTGATTCCATATCTTTATTCACTTCAAAATATATGAAACTGTCAGCACAAGGGTCACAAGATTACTTTGTTTCTTTGCTACTGTTTTTATTTAACTTGAAAAATAAGCTGCAGCACCAAGGGAGTGATGAAATAAAGGAAATATAGAGTCACAATGACATAAAAATGGTAAATACACAACTGTGGTTACACTGTAAGAAAGACTTATATCAGATCATAAAAAAGTTTACTTCAGTAATTCACATACCATCTCTATTAAAACTTCTAGAAAATGTGAAAATGATATGCAAGAACTTTAATGTTACAGAAAAGCTCCTGTTCTTTCTGAAATTTCTCATTGTATCATCTGGATTTTGACCTTTTGTAACACAGGAGCTCCAAACCAGGGAGGTGCTTAAGTGTTCGTGGTATTCCAACAGATATACCCAGAGGACTAGCACGTGTGAACATGTTGTTTATTACGCACATTACAGCGGAAAGCACTGGCGGCAGCGGGTTGGTGCCAGAGGGACTGCGCCTCCCACAGTCTAAGATTTGTTATAAGTGGTCCCAGACAAAGGAGGCACGTGTCCTACTTGTGACTCTAAACTACCTCACCTCAGTGTGTATGTACAAAAAGAAAGGTCAAGAAGCAGTCACAGGACCAGAAGTCACTGCTCCCAAAAGGAGATAAGATGGGAGTTAGAGTCCATTCCCAAAACAATACACATCCCCTCTGGCCTGGGGCCCCCTGGCAGCCCTCATCGTGGGCAGTGGAAGATGTCGTGTCCTGAGCTACCCCACACCTTGAGACATCAGGTACTGTGAGTGTGACTCTCTTTTAGACACACTTAGCATTTTAATATACCTGCTCTTAAAAACAGCACACCTCATAAGGATATCAAATCTTGTAAAAGGCTGGAATTCACTTGGAAATGTTATAAATAATTTGGCAATTTTAAATTGAGGAAAAGCACATCATGAAAAGTTCATAAGTGGGGCCATTTTAAAGTGGAATCAGGGTGGCCACTCCAGAGGAACTCCCCTGTAGGTCTTACTCCTTGGACCTCTGGAATGTTTGAACTGGGCAAAATGACCTTTGGACTGGGCCAGGGCAGCATGGTCTTCCTAGGAATCATTGCAAAGCTAACAGGAGAATAGACCTCTTGAATATTAGGACTGATAATTAAAGTTGTTCTTTAGAATCGGAGAGCAACCATGTATAGCTAAAGAACAGCTTATTAGCACCAAAATAAATCCCTTTCTTATATTCTTGTGATTATTTTCTTTTTTTACCTTATATTAAAAACCCCTTTCCTTCACCCAATAATAGAGATACTATTTGGGTTTCTGCCTAAATCAGTTCCAATAAACGTGTTGCCTCACTCTAGTTTTTCAATTTCAAATTAACAATCTCATGAAAACCAACAAAAGAAATATACAAACGGGCATCAACAATATATTCTTACTACAGAGGGCTCTGATTTGAAACTACTTATTTTAGAGATAAAATATTCATTAGCTTAATTCCGTCAATCAAGAAATCATATTTTTAAAAAATTGCTTGTTAGTGTGGAGGAGGAACAAACTTTTCTCCACCCTCAAGTTTCTTCTGACAGGGCTAATTAATAATCAAATATATATGAGACAGATTAGCAAGGTACAAAAAAACAAATTGAATATGGACCTAGGCATGAGTGTTAGCACAGCAGCTAGGAGTTAACAAAAGAGAAGGGAGCCAGACTGGCTGAGCCTGGCTGAATCCAGAAGTTACACTGAATAAGGCTTAAGTCTGAAAGTCACAGCTTCAGAAACCCCAGGGGAAAGCCCCATGCTCCACCAAAGGGGACTTAATCCCCAGAAGATCAGTTTTCCAATCTCCCCAGGGGACAACGAAGTGATGAGCCAGGAATGCCAGATGAGGGCTAGGGGAAATTCCTAGGTTAGGCACAGCACAGTAGAAACCAAGATGGCACAGCAAAGCTTTGGGGCATGCACAGTAGGAGCCAAAGTGATGACATAAAGGGGGAGAATCTAGCCAGAGAAAATCTGGGAAAAGTATCAGATTGTATAAGGGTGCAGAACCTGGAAAAGTCCAAGAAAGGTATCAGTTAGGGGATGGGTCCAGGAGAAACCCAGAACAACCCAGGAAGTAGGTTTGGTAGATTAAGAGAGAGCCTGCTCATTCTCTTAAACAAAGAAAAACATAGGATTATCCAGGGTCTTGGAGCATTTGCTGCTAGATGCTGGCCACCCTCTAAATGCCTGAAGGTATATTACTTTCCTTCACCCCAAATGAATCTTTTCATCACACTGACACTTCTCCCACGTGTCCCCTTTGAAATGTCTTTCTTGCAACACTGCAGGAACCCATTTTCACCAGCAACATAGAAACCCACACATATGAGAGTCAGAGACACCACATATAGAAGAGGCTCAGAGATAGAAAGTGTGACTGGGGCATTTAAGACATCCTGAGCCAGCAAGATAACACACCGTGGGGGTATCAAAGGATCATTGCAGGATAATAAGAACTGTCATTTAGCAAACAGAAGTTTGCCACACACACTATGCATGTATCAAAGGAAGTTATCTCTGATAATATCTTATTATGGGCAAGGCCTCTATTTCAAGTTTTTTC
Organism: Glossophaga mutica; assembly: GCA_039655065.1. Lineage (NCBI taxonomy): Eukaryota > Metazoa > Chordata > Mammalia > Chiroptera > Phyllostomidae > Glossophaga > Glossophaga mutica. Next base: position 93,342,801 of record CM077310.1, read on the forward strand.
TAAGTAGTTAAAGGGAGAAGCAAATGTTTCTTTTGAGCCTGTGAATAACATTGCCTTTAGCTCTCACTAATCTGCATACCACGGAGGCACTTATTGGAGTAGCTTGTTCTGAACCTCCACCTAAGCTATGACTTAGGTTATATGGCAAATAACCAGGGATGATGGAAATATATCAACTCTACATTTCTATCATTAATTCTTATAAATAATTTTTGGAATGTTTAGAGGTACAGGGAAGAAAAAATAATTGCCAGTTAGCCTTCCAGGTTCTTGGCTGCCCCTCCCCCACAAAAGAAAAAATAAAGACAGACTGATAGGATAAAAACAAACAAGTTTAATAGAATGCATACCTACAGTATACTTGGAAGAGACCCAGAAAAACAGAAATTCCCTAAATGACCCTAGCAATTACCTTAAATACCATATCCAGCTAAAGACAAAATAAAACATTGAGAATGGAGGGGTGCCCAGTTATGGGAGGCTATGAGGAAAAGCACAGTAAACAAAAATAAGGTTGTTATGTAGATTTAAGTTATTGCCTTTCCCATTAAGTTTCTAAAGATTTAGAGTCATCCTCTTTCTGGTACATACAGGGAAACACCTTTACAACTGGAGCTTTCCCTTTTAAATGTTCATTTTATTCATAAAAGGGTAACTTCCACTTAGTTTTCAGAGCTCTCCTGTTTCTGCTACTTTTTAAAAATAACTAGCTCAAAATAATCTGTTTGTCAAAGAGACGTGTTTTAGGGTGGTATATTCTGCTCTCCTTCAGGGTGCATTTGTTGTTGTTGATATTTGATTTTTAAAATGTTGCTGCCATTATCACATTTTACAAATGTTGAATTATGTCTTCTTATTTTTCATTCCAAATATAAATCTGCATTACATTTTGCCAATTTTTTATTCATCTCTGCAATTTTTAAATAATGTTGGCTTTGAAAAGCCACCAAGGATTTCATAACAAGAATAAATACACCAAATATCTGTTTACACTCTTCTAATAATTTACCAGCATCTTCCTAGGACCAAAGAGAGTTATTTAATTTCTTCCACCCTTGTTTTGTATAGATGATGGTTCACAACCAAATTATCTGGTTTCAGTACTTACATTATTATGTTCCCTACCTTTGGGAAGCTATGTTAGGCATTCACTGACTTAGAGGTGAGTATAATTTTTGCTCACAAGCAGAGTACAAGTATGAAATACCTTGAGTCTCTTAGTTCTCCATTCTTAGAACTAGGTAAAGTATTCAGAGAATTTTACTGGACTTTGAAGTCAAAGCTTCATTGACAGCATTTCCTCAGCAAAACACAATAGGTTTAAGTGCAGCTATCACTGCTACTAAATAATCATTACCTCTTGCTCAATATCTTACTAATCAACAATGTTATTTTCCATATCTTTTTCCTACCATTCTATTATTTTTAATTCACTATGGTCTGAATATGTGTCCTCCCACACCACAAATTCATATGTTAAAACCTAATTCCCAAGGTGATATATTAATAGGTGGAACTTTTAGGCTGTAATTATGTCATGAAGGTGGGGTGCTCCTCCTGAATGGTATTAGTGCTCTTGTAAAAAAGAGTCCCTTATGAAGACATAAGGAAAAGTCCGCATCCCACAAAAGGGGCTTCACTCAGCCATGTTGACACCTGATTCTGGACTTCCAGCCTCCAGAACTGTGAGAAATAAATCCCTGCTTTGCCCCGCCTCCGCTGGCAAACCTCCCTAGAGCCTTTTCTGGATGTTACTTTATTTTAGATACAATGTTTTGATAGTTCCCACATAAGATGAAGCAGAAACATATACATTAATTTCCCTTTAAAATATACACTTGTGCTTGGCAAAATGCAGCACTGGATTTGATGAATGTAAGGCAGTCAAACAATTGTATGGGATCCAAGATGGGGAGATCTCAGAAGCTGGGGCATCTTGCAGTCTGGACCTGGAAGCTGTGAAAGGGGACTTTGGATTCATCTGGAGTCTGGAGGTAAGAAACACCAAATCTTGACCTTGACAAACCCCTCTGTGTACACAGATCAGTAAGTGTAGACAGCACTTCTCAATACGAGATGTGAGGACCACTTGAAAGCAGTGGGTAGGTTTCAATGGAATCAACGTTAATAATCAAGTTCAGAGGAGCAGAGTTTCACTGACTTTTCCAAGGAATTCCTGTTTTTGATAAGCTACACAGTCTGTGATATTTTGTTAGAGTCATCCTAACTGGCTAAACAGTTGGAATTGACTAGGCATTTAATACTTAATAAGATTCAGAGAACACTAATGCCTGTTATTTCCCCTCCATCATATCCTGCCTTCTATGACATAATTTTCACAGTATCAGAATGTAGTATCACCTTTGCCCATCAGATAACCTTTATTCTGCCATTCTTTTCATATCTAATTCCCAGTGCAACACTAAATTGTTTAGAATTTACTTCCAATATGTACAATATCTTAAATTCTTACCAGTGCCTGCTTCAATTAACTACAATCTGCCTTCAAATGTCTACAGTAGTCTCCTGACTGGTGTCTATTCTTGATGCTTCTAGTCAACCTACTCTTTCTGTAAATTAGATTATATCATGCCTCATTCCAGTTTAAAACTCAGATTTTCATTATATTGAAAATATAATCCAATGTCTTTATAATGTCAAACATCTCTCTTCCTTTTCTCCCCTCTTTTTCACTTACTGTACTTGGCCCACCCTGATTTTCTCTGCTTGAACACAGGGAATGGTTTACACTTTCATGACACTTATAATTGTGCTTTCTGGAGCAGTTATTCAGCTCACACATTTTTACATTATATTTTATCTTCTTATTAACACATATTTGTATTTATTATTACTAACATTGTTTTATTAGATTATTTAAAAAAATATGTAAACACCTTGAAAGAATCAGCAACTTAGTCTGTTGTATCTATGCGGGAGATCCCACCAAAAAACAGAATTTATTTATAAAAAAAGTATGTATTCACACTAACATGTTCAAACTTCAGTCATAATCAAAGTACTCTCAATTCAATGCAATACACTTATTAAGACTTTGCAGGCACACTATAAAGGACCCATTATGACACGTGCAGATACATTGAAAGTGTCTTCAGAAAAATTCACTGAAGCTGAATGCAGCCTCTCATAACAACACTGTCTGCTACTCTGACACAGATGGGTTCCTAGAATACTCACCTAGTGGGGGAATCCTGTACTAAAAGTTGCCTGTCCTGTAGAAGATAATTCGGTTTTTGAGGCATCACCCCTCATGTATTGCTTATCCAATACTTAAAAGATGTTGAATAAACCGTAGTTTATTAAATTATTAACTCAAAACATTCATCTTTGGGCCATTTGTAAAAAAAAAAAAAAAACACAAAACAAACAAAAACATTGTCTTTCAAAGCATTCTACATTTTCCACTTCGAAAACTAATAGATTCAAGGGAATTCTATTGAATTGATAAATGTACTATGGTAACACAGTTGCAATTATATCACTGCAGTAAAGCTAATTTTTTTTTAGATCTTATTTATATTTTTTAAACAGAGGGGAAGGGAGAAAAAGGAGAGAGACATCAATGTGTGATTGCCCTTTGAGCACCCCCTGCTTGGGACATGTACCCAAACCTGTACCCTGACTGGGAATAGAACTAGAGACCCTTTGGTTCACAGGCCAGCACTCAGTCTACTGAGCCACACCATCCAGGGCATAAAACTATTTTATAGTGAGAGGAACTGAACATGTGAAAATGAAAATTCCATTTTCAAAATGTTATTAGTGCTTGCCAGAACACACTTAATTTTTAAAAATAACAAAGTAAAATATTTTGCTCAATAAAAAATAAATGTTTTCTTAGGTAATAAGTTAAATCGAGCAGACATCGGAAAGACATCTTTATGTCTTCCATCTAAGCTGAAGAATATACCAACATTCATAACTTCTATAACTTTTTTTAAATTGCTGATATTTTAGTAATGTTATCAACTATAGAATCTTCTGTTTATATTATATAAACTCCTGTATATTTAAAACTTGCTAATTAAAAAAATTACTACTAAAAGACATTTTCCAAAGGAAAAATACAATAATTATACAAATATATATGTTAAATAAAATATTGTTAATTTGTTGTGACTAAAATCATGTAGCCCATCTTTCTAATAACTTCATTATGAATATCTCTTTTGAAACATTGCTATTTTATTATCATAGTCTGTCTCCATAAAATTGTTGCTGTGGATCTAAAGCAATCATGTTATTCTGAAGCTTTTATTTTATACCATGTATAATACTCTCAGAATATCTAGTTCATATTTATAACATTATACATATAGTACTTTATATGTGTTGCATATAGAGAGTATGTCTGTTATATATTAAATTATGTCACATTATATATTATATTAAATAATGTTTATAGGAATCTGGCTACATAGAAGAATTACTACACTTAAAATACTTTAATCTGTATACTAAAATGAAGCAAATGTTTTTTAAAAGATTTTATTTACTTATTTTTTAGAGAGTATGAAGGGAAAGAGAAAGAGGGAGAGAAACATCATTGTGTAGTTGCCTCTCCACACCCCTCACTGGGGACCTGGCCCACAACCCAGGCATGTGGCCTGACTGGGAATTGAACCAGCAATCCTTTTGTTTGAAGGCCTGTGCTCAATCCACTGAGCTACACCAGCCAGGTTGAAGCAAATATTTCTAAATTTAAATATAATGAAACAGGAAATTGCAGCTAGATAAATTTAACATGCTAAACACTTTGATTCATACATATTTAAAAATAAACCTAAAGCATTTTCAGTGGATCCCAAATTCATCAAAATTTTATAATTTTTATGTCAGTACTTCTTGGTATTTTGTTCATTTAAGAAGTGACATTTGTTGGTAGTAGCTATAAAATTGCCCCCCATTAACTACCTCTAAATTCAAAGTTTCTTCTGTTGTTAAAGATAGTTTCTGCTAAATAATACATTATTTAGTAACCATGCAGAAGTAGTAATTATAGCTACATTGTTTTCCATATGATTTACCTTGGTTTCTAACTTACTAAACCCAAATCTTTCTCTATAATGTATAAAACAGAAAAATCCTTAAAGTAGCTCAAATGCTGACACAAACTCTGACAATGAGTTTGAGGCAATGATGGGCCAGTAGACATGACTGTAACAAGCATGTGGGTCTTAACACTCTGTTTTTCACCAGCATGCAAAATGTTGCCATCTGTCTCTCTTCTGAAGTATACTGAAATTTAATTTTAGTGCATACTGGGAAATCATTTGATACCTTTTAACTTCTTTTGATGTAGTGTCAAAAGGTAGAGCTGAAGGGCAGGAGAACAGGTGGAGAGATAGGTCCCGTATATTCTCAGGAAATAAAATTGGTCTGCTTGTAATTACTAGAATTTTTTTCTCAAATTGCTGCTGTCGTGAAGTTATTAACACATATTTTATCATGTCTGACATTTGTTCTTTGAAATTCAATATTTTTCAACATTTTACAGTATATACGTATTTAAAATTTCCACATTCATCTCAAAAGTATGTATCTAAATAATATTGATCATATTCCCTTAATGTCAGCTTTCCTCCCAAACATGCCAATTTAAATCTAAAACTGCTAAAACTAATGTCTAATACATAGCTGATTCACTGAAGTGAATGTATCAGTATTCAAATCCCTATAATTTCAAGATTTTTGGAACTTTCTTAAAACTATCTTCTCATTTAATAATATATTAAAATAGCTTATAATGGGAGGATCATTGTTTCTAATACATAATTTTTATCTGATTACTTTGCTCTCTAAGAAGCATTGGTTGCTCCTGTTTCTTTTTTATAAAATCTACACATTTTTGTTTGGATTTTAAGATATTAAATCTGATCTCAAGCTATCTGGACAATGTGGTTTTTCATTACTGTTCAATATGAAATATAAAACCTAGTCTTTAATATTTTTTACTCTGTTCGCATATGCTATATCAATTCTATATCCAACATTGCCCATGGCTTTACTAATTAAGGTGTAAGTGTCACTGCAGTGACTGAGACCCAACTATATAGAATATAGAATTGGACTTCTTTCTCTTGCATGACTGGTTTGGTGGCTGCATGGATTAAGGTGTTTCACCACCACATCCGTTTTCCTGCAAATGTGAATGGGGAATGGGGAGTGCACATTATGCACCTTCTTTTTAGTGAAATAACCCAACCACCACTCACTGTTGGTTGGCTTGTATGTCATGGGCCAAAGCATAGTAAGATTAGAAACGTATATGTGACTGCTTTTCATAAACTCTCAAATATTAGTTTCTAGCTTTTAGTGCCACAACCTTTCATCCCACCTCTCCATCATTCTGTGGTGCAGAGCAGCCTGATTAATACTGAATTTCTATCCCACCTCATACCCCAAGTTTAGAGCTCAAACTTTCCCTCTGTTAGTTATTGCTTACCCATCTACTTTACCTAGCTGCCGATACTTTGTAAATATCTTTCTTTTTCTTTCTCATTCTTATAATTCTGGAATATTTAAAATCTTTTCAATTATTATTGGTTTTGTGGTATTTTATGAGGGAATAATGATGATTCATAATAACTCAATTATTAGTTGTAAAAGAAACCAAGGATTCAAATATTTATTCAACCACTGAGCATCACTAAAGCAAAACTACAATGATAGATGCTTACAGTGCTCACAGTAAACATAATTGCTGCCCACCACAAACCCACTGTTTCAAACACTAGTATTTTACAGTGCTATATTTTCCTGAAGGAAATGCTACACATTTCTAATAGGTAGCTTGGGACAATGTCAGAAGTCAAGTGATTTATATATAAGCAATTTACATCCAGTACATTTTTCTTGCAAGTTTTAACAGTTTAAACTACAGGGAAAAAATCTGTAATTTAGGGAAATCAATCTTCTACTTACTTTGAAGAGGCATCTTAGGCAACAGAGTGAAAGAACAATCAAAATGCTCACAGAAAAACTGACATTAACAGGAAAACAATTAATTGAATATATATATTTCCATGTGTTTCTAGAGTCATTGCTATAAGTGAATCTGAGTGATTACTTATATATTTATTTAGTCTTTACTTAAAAATATTAAATAGAAAAGAATTGAGAAATATGAAGACGGAAGCTAAATGTGCATTGATTTCTTATACCCCGCTATTTCTCCAAAGCCATGTGAGACAAATGTGTTCTTCATTCATTTCTTTCTAGATGTTGCCTTTAAAGAAAAAGAAATATTGCAGAAATTTAAGGTCATCTTTCAAATTGAATGATTTTGTAGTCCCAGTGGAAAATAATTTTTACAGAGAGCCATTTTAAACAAGTGAATGGGAAGGACATACTTTCAATTACATTTTGGAATGACATTGTTTTTGACCTCTAGTGATTTTATTATTTTTCTCCTTTTTTATTGAATTTATTGGGGTAACACTGGTTAACAAAATTTTACAGGTTTAAGGTGCACAATTCCACAACACATCATCTGTAAGACCTCTGAGTGATTTTTTGAAATATTTAACATTTATGGAAAGACATCAAATTGGTAGCTGATTGACAATGTAAAAGGGATTAACTGTACTTTAGCCCCTTGGAGTCTGACTCATAGGAAGCTAATCAACCAAAAAAAAAAAAAAAAAAAAAAATGACTGAGAGGTCATAAATGCATTGAATGTACTCAGACTGATAAATATGGAAGAGAATCTTTGTAAAGTTTTGTGTTGTCCTCCTGGAAACTAGGATAAATGGTAACTATGTGTTTCACTGAGGTGATCCTAACATTTTGTAACAATTGTGGAAGTTCCTAACCTTAAAAATTTACATAGGAAACTTCATCAGTATCACTTGGATTTATTTGTCTATAATCTATAATGGCTCTATGCCTTATTTGGAACAACATATACTTGATGTTTGTGCTTTTCCCTAAATTCTGAAACTATAGGTTATAATTTATTTAAATATAAATTATAGGTTGCACTGTATTAAACTGGACAGTTTTTACGTGAGTGTGTGTTAACCTTCAGAAACCTAATAGGTTTCTGAATACACAAAATACACAAAATAGTTATGGCTTTATAATTTGTATGTGGTACTAAGGTTATCTGTATTTTATATGTAATACTAAAATCTCGAAGTGGTAAAGCACAAATTATAGTTGCATATTTGCATGAAATGAAAACAGACATATATCAAGGAAAGCTGTGAAAGACAAATTTCATTGTTTTTTGAACTCTTAGCTAGATTTCCTGGAGAAAGCATTTTTGTTCCAATATTCCACAACTGTGTTTAATCTATTCTATGGTATGATTACAACTGTTCAATGAGAGTCTGACTAAGTCCAAAACATTGTGGGAACCTAGTTTATCTCACCAAAATAAACAGCATTCCCAGAAGTAAGTTTCTGTAAACATGGATCTGAACAATTCACTTCTGAATTTTCGGGTGCTGTTTTCCCTGTGTTTTCCATGTCATGCCAAATGTCTGCCACTTCAAATTTCAGTTTTCCACCTCTTTTGCCTTGACTAGGAGCACTCACTGGAAGTGACCCGGTTATCTCCGAACTTCACCCTCTGTCTTTATTTTCAGTCTTTCTTTTGTGAAATGGATACATTAGCAGTCCAGAACAATCTCATTACAGAACTCTTTGATGGATTCAAGATTAGCAAACTGTTTTAGAAGAAATTTAATAAACAGATTTGTTTTGGTAGTAAATGCATCACTAAAATTATAGTAATGCAAATAAAATAATGCATCTGTGAGTGGCAATAGTATCTGTTTGTATTATCTATTCACATTATGTTTAAGAATTTTAAATCCTGTGTTTTAATTGAGAAAAAAAATTATTTCTTTTCATTCAACAATTAAGATCACTTCGTTCCTAGACAGGTGGAAAATATCATGCTAAGTGAAATAAGCCAGGCGGTGAAAGACAAATACCACATGATCTCACCTTTAACAGGAACCTAATGAACAAAACAAACAAACAAACAAACAAGCATAATATAACCAAAGACACTGAAATTGAGAACAGGCTGACAGTCACCAGAAGGGGGAGGGGAGGGAATTTCAGGGGAAAAGGGTAAGGGTTTAGAGCAATAAGTATAAAGGACACATGGACGAAAACTAAGGGGGTAGAAATGGGAGGGAGGTGGGGAGGCCTGGGGGGGTAGGCTGGGATGGGAGTAAAAGACAGAAAACTGTACAGGAACAACAATTAAAATAAAAAATTTTAAAAAAGGGAAAAAAGTCAATGAAGAGTTGTGTCAGTAAATCCTCCACTAAAAAATCAAGAATAAAACTGGGCAAAATTGTCTAAAACAACCATTTTGTGGATCTAGAAATTTACATAAAATAAATGTCAAATTGCAAAATATTTATTCATTAAAAAATAGGTAAGAGTAACTGGGGTCTGGCTTTTCTTGCCTGAGGCTTTTCAACACCCTAACACCATCACTATCACCACCACCACCACCACCACCACCACCACCACCACCACCAATTCCTCTTAATATATTGGTAAGAAGGGAAATTTATTTTACATTGTAAGTTTGATTGGGAAAACTAGCAACTAGACACAAGCTTTATTTTGGGTGAATGGAGAGCTAAAACTTCTGCAAACATTTAACTTGGTAGCACATGAATAAGCATAACACCACTTTGAAAGCCTGTGATTCTGGTCACAGTTAGGACAAATGGTGGACCAGGTATAAAATATAAGGAGATCGTGAAAATACAACAGAAGGGACGGATAAGCCCTGTACACATTCCTGTCAAGCTGGAAAATAGTATACATAGGAAGGGAAGACCTGAGAAATCTCTAAGAAACATGAAACCTGAGGTAGACATGAGAAGTAACTGAACTTTGAATATGTTCCCCAAACTACACACTAAATATCAGCAGAGTTGAAACCTTGAGGTATTTTAATATATTCCCTGCCCAAATCATTGGCTAATCACTAAACTATGCAGAAACTGTAACAACTTATAGAAAACTGGCCTTGAAAATAATTTTTTAAATGAAAAATAATTTAAAAAGTGCTAAAGAGATCAGCATAAGCTGTACCCCATAAGGGAGTCCAGTTCCACGATTGTACTTTTTACATAAAGTTTCCATTTTGATCATGCATGTGTTCATTTTAATTTAGCTCACACCTCTATAAAAGCATTTGCATAGCTTTCATTTGCACAGAAGACTGAAATTGATTATAGGAGATTGCTAAAAACCTGCTAATAGAAAAAGTAATGATGGGAGAGAAATTCAAGAATTGTTTATAATTATCTATTTTCTGAGTTTTTTCTACTGCTTTAATTTAATTTATAATTCCTGCCCTGCAATCCGATTTTCAGTACTTATCCACCATTGCCTTTCTTGTGTTTATTTAAAACAATTTTTTTGTTAATCCCATTATATTTCCTTCCTTGGTTATTATAAACCTTTACTATTCTCCTTATGTTTTCTCTCCTTACTTTCAGCACCCAATGTTTTATTCATAGAGATATTAAATGTTATTAAAAAGAAATTTTCTGCCCTGGCTGGTGTAGCTCAGTTGATTGAGCTCAGGCTGCAAACCAAAGAATTGCCGGCTTGATTCCCAGTCATGGCACATGCCTGGGTTGTAGGCCAGATTCCTGCAAGAGGCACATTAGAGGCAACCTCACATTGATATTTCCCTCCCTCTCTTTCTCCTTTCCTTCCCCTCTCTCTAAAAATAATAAATAAAATATTAAAAAAATAAATTTTCTTATTTCCAAGCAACCAATGGAGAATTATTAATTTTTCTCAAGTTTCATGAAGAAAGATCTTCCTTCTTTGGTTTCTTACAAAGGAGTTTTTTTAATCTGTGCACTGTAGTTTCCATCCCTTCCTACCATAATCATGATTTTCTCTATGAATTAAATTATCTTCTTGTGTTTAACTTATCACTCTATGCTTGATATTCACCATTAAATTAAATGTTTCTCAATTTTTACAGAAAAAACTAAACAAATGCCACTTTTTTATATTTTTTTACACAGTTTGGTAGCTACTGCCCCAACTCTTTTCCTCTTTTCAACAGATGAACTTGATAAATACCTACTTCTTTATCTACTAAGAACTCCACATTGCTATTGTATTGAACTACACAGTTTCCACTCTTAATCATGTACCTGTTGTGATTTACTCAGTTATGTTTGCCTGAACTGCACTTATTTCCCTTCTCAGCCTAGCTGACTCCATGGTAATCTACAAATACTTATTTGGCATGTCTTATGGGTAAGGTACTCTTCTTGTTTTAGTGACCTCTCCTCATTTGATTGCTGTCCTTATGACAGTCTTTAAAAAAAAAAAAAAAAGAGCACTTCGAACACAGATGGCAGTTGACAAATATTTTGAAGTTAGTGCCTAAATATGCAATTGTTATGTTCACTATGGGCACCAGTGAAGAACTTCTTGGGGCGGCCAAGATGGAGGCGTAGGCGGACACACTGTACCTCCTCTCACAACCAAAATTAAGGACAACAAATATTTAGAAACAAGAAAACAATCAGAACTTATAGAAAACTGAACTGTACGGAAGTCCAACAACCTTCATCCAGACCGGTAAGAGGGGCGGAGTCGCGGCAGGAGAAAGTGGAGGTGCGGGCCCAGGAACACAAGCAGCAGCAGCTGGCGGTTCCAGGTGCACGGGCGGCGGGTGGCGGTCCCCGGGCCCACAGGCAGCAGCTGGTGGACCCCGGGCACAGGGGGGCAACTGTGCAGACCCAGTGAGGCCGCACAGGGCGGCTGGCTGACTGACCAGGTGGTCTCACATTCGAGCGCGCACACGGACAGTCCAGGTGGAGGGGAAGTGGCGGAGGGGACTGAATCCAGGAGAGAGCAGAGCAGGCGCCATTGCTCCCTCTCAGGCCCCACCCCCACATACAGCGTCACAACCCAGCGACTGGGCTGCCCCGCACTGGGGAGCGCCAGAGGCTCCACTCTTCACTAGTAACAGCACAAGCGCGTGTGCAGATAATCCAGGTGAAGGGGAAGCAGCGGAAGGGGCCGGAGTCCGGGAGAGAGCGGAGCGGGCGCCATTGCTCCTTCTCAGACCCCGCCCCCACCTATAGCGTCACAACCCAGCGACTGGGCTGCCCCGCCCTGAGGAACACCTAAGGCTCCACCCCTCATACGTAATAGCCGCAACCAGACTAAAACCAAAACAACAACAACAACAACAACAAAAAAAACCCCACCAAAAATGGCTCAAACCGGGAAACAAATAAAAGCCCCAGAGCCAATTCCTCTAAGCAGTGAAGAGATAGCCAACCTGTCAGATGCACAGTTCAAAGCACTGGTCATCAAAATGATCACAGAATTGGTTGATTTTGCTCACAAACTAGATGAAAAAATGCAGGCTACAATACGTGAAATGAAGGAAGATGCATGGGGAACTGATAGAGATGGAAGGAAAACTGGGACTCAAATCAATGGAGTGGACCAGAAGGAAGAAACTAACAACCAAACAGAAGACGGGGAAGAAACAAGAATTCAAAAAAATGAGGAGAGGCTTAGGAACCTCCGGGACATCTTTAAACGTCCCAACATCCGAATTATAGGGGTCCCAGAAGGGGAAGAAGAACAGCAACGAGTGGAAAACTTATTTGAACAAGTAATAAAGGAGAACTTCCCCAATCTGGCAAAGGAAATAGACTACCAGGACGTCCAGGAAGCTCAGAGAGTCCCAAAGAAGTTGGACCCAAGGAGGAACACACCAAGGCACATTGTAATTACATTAACCAAGATTAAAATGAAGCAGAGAATTCTAAAAGCAGCAAGGGAGAAGGGGACAGTCACCTACAAGGGAGTTCCCATCAGACTGTCAGCTGATTTCTCCAAAGAGACCTTACAGGCAAGAAGGGGCTGGAAAGAAATATTTGAAATCTTGAAAAGCAGGGACCTACATCCAAAATGGCTCTATCCAGCAAAGCTGTCATTTAGAATGAAAGGGAAGATAAAGCGCTTCTCAGATAAGGTCAAGTTCAAGGAGTTCATCATCACCAAGCCCTTATTATATGAAATGTTAAAGGGACTTACCTAAGAAAAAGAAGATAAATCTATGACAGTGAAAAGACAACAAACTCATAGCTATCAAGAACCACACCTAAAACAAAAGCTAACTAAGCAAACAGCTAGAACAGGAACAGAACCACAGAAATGGAGATCAGATGGAGGGTTAGCAACAGGGGTGTGGGAGGAGGAGAGAGGGGGAAAAGGTACAGAGAATGAGTAGCATAGATAATGGGGAAAAAATAGACAGGGGGAGGGCAAGAATAGTATGGGAAATGTAGAAGCTAGAAAACTTATGACCCATGGACATGAACTAAAGGGGGGAATGTGGGTGGGAGAGGGTGGGTAGGGTGGAGGGGAATGATGGGGGAAAAATGGGACAACTGTAATAGCATAATCAATAAAATATATTTAAAAAAAGGAAAAAAAATTTAAAAAAAATTCTTAATTTGGTGAAGGAAATAAAAATGCAAGTCCAGGGAGCCAGAGAGTCCCAAACAAGATGGACACAAATAGGCCCACATGAATATACATCATGATTAAAATGCCGAAGTTTAAAGATAAAGAGAATCTTCAAAGCAGCAAGAGAAAAGAAGTTATTTACCTGGAGGGGAGTTCCCATAAGACTGTCAGCTGATTTCTCAAAAGAAATTTTGCAGGCTAGCAGGGACTGGCAAGAAGTATTCAAAGTCATGAAAAGCAAGGACCTACAGCAAAGATTGCTTGACCCAGCAAAGCTATCATTTAGAATTCAAGGGCAAATAAAGAGCTTCCCAGACAAGAAAAAAAAAAAAAATAAAGGAGTTCATCACCGCCAAACCATTATTATATGAAATGTTAAAGAGACTTATTAAAGAAAAAGATCAAAACTATGAAAAATAAAATGGCAGCAAACACACACCTATCAACAATTGAATCTAAAAAACAAACTAAGCAAACAAGAGGAACAGAGACAGAATCGTGGATACTGAAAGCATTTTAATGGTTGCCAGGTGGGAGGGGGGTTTAGGGGAATGGGTGAAGAGGTGAGGGGATTAAGAAGTACAGATAGGTAGTTGCGGAATAGCCCTGGGGATGTGAAGTACAGTATAGGAAATGGAGCAGCTAAAGGGCTTATACGCATGACCCGTGGACGTAAACAAAGGGATAGGGATTGCCTGAGGGAGTGAGGGGTGCTGAGTGGAGGGACAAAGGGCGAAAATTGGGGACAACTGTAACATCATAATCATTAAATGTGTATTGTTAAAGAAAAAAAAAGAACTTCTTGGGAAGTGAATCTAAATTGAGATGAGAGGATTGAATATAAATTCATAGGTGAAAAAGGTGGAATGAACTGAAAAAGGGTCTTAAAGAGAAAGCATGTTTCAGTGGCCTAAAATATAAAATAATAAAAGGTATATATTTAAGAGATTGAAGATCAGGGAAGCCAGAGCAATAAAAACACAGTAGATAGAAGATAAAGCCAAAGGTGTAGAAATGCACCAGTTCACACAAAACTTGTGAGGCACTATGTGTCTTTACTTTAAACTAAAAACAGTAAACGTCACCAAAGCTGTTTAAGCAGAAAATTTTACTTGATAAAATATACTTTGTCAAATATGAAACCTATTAGCAAACTGTACAACCTCAGTTTGCCCTTTCCAGAGGGGATACGTTCCACAACCCCTGGCGAATGCCTGAAACTCCAGACACTACTCAACCATACAAATCCTACCTTTTCTCCCCTACACATACATACCGATGAGAAAGTTTAATTTATAAATTAGGCACAGTAAGAGATTAAAAATAACTAATAATAAAGATATAAATTATAATAATATACTACAGTAAAAGTTATGTGCATATAGTCTCTCTCTGTTTCTGTCTAAATATCTTACTGTACTTTTCTCACCTGTTCACTTAAAGGAAGCACTTTATAGCTTCCCTTTATGTATTAAAGTTTCCAGCATCATGATTCTTGCTTTTGGGGTCATTGTGAAATAAAATAAAGTTTACTTGGACATGAACACTGAGATACCCAGAAGCTGATTTGATAAGCAAAATGACTACTAAGTGCCTAATGGGCAAGGGACCGTACACAGTGTGGATATGCTGAGCAAATAGATGATTCACATCCTTGGCGTAACAGAGTAGTGGCTCACAAGATTTCCTCTTGCTACTCAAAATAGTGCATAATTTAAAACATAGTATTTTGGTTTCTTTCTGGAATTTTTCACTTAATATTTACACACCACAGTTGATTGTAGGTAACTGAAACTTCAAAGAGAAAAACCTGAGAAAAGAGGGGAATGCAGTAGATAGGACTAGTAATCTAGACAAGGATGTTGGCTATGAAGGAGTAAGATAGACAAACTCAGTAACAGTTTAAAAGGAACGAATAATACCTGTCTTTGATGGGTGGGTTGGGATTGAAAAAAAAGAATGAGTAAAATAGATTTGAGGACAGAGAAAATATTAATTCAGTTTTGAACATTCTCAGTTTGTGGGAGACCTGCAATAGAAATGTAGAAGAGACAATTAAAACTACAGACCTATAGCTCTGAAAAAAGAAATGCCTGAACTACTGATAGAAATTTGGAAGACACAGGCTTATCCTTAAGGGGAAAGCAGTTTCCAGTAATAATGAGATCAAGGGTGGGGCAGTAAGTGTCGTGCATAATATGCAAGAGAGAGGAAAGAGACATTTTTTCAGTTTGTCAGAACCTCTATTACTGATGAAAGGATAAGCAGCCTTGAAGATAGCCTGAGATCTTTTAGTTTTATTCAGACAGAAGATTTCTTGCTCAAACTTTTGCATATCATAATCAATAGTTTTTTTTTTTTAAAGCAGCTTTTTTTTTTCTTTTTTAGATTTTATTTATTTATCTTTAGAGGGGAAGGGAAGGAGAGAGGGAGAGAAACATCAATGTGCGGTTGTCTCCTGTATGTCCCCTGCCGGGAACTGGCCTGACAACCCAGGCATGTGCCCTGACTGGGAATCGAACCGCGATCCTTCGCTTCGCAGGCCCGCGCTCAATCCACTGAGCTACACCAGCCAGGGCAGTTTTTTAAGCTTTATATTTTTATCATCAGTCATGAAATCCAATCACTAAAAGAATGGCATGCTAAGAGATTGGTCACATGGATATTGAAGTTGTTCACCTAAAGTTTCAACTGAAACATCATTTATCAAAGGAATTCTCTTTGTAATTCCTGGGATTAAATATATATCCCTTCTATAGACACCATTAGTATTCTCTGCTTGCCAGCACTGTAATATTTATTACACTTTATTCCAATTACTCCTCATAGATGTTGGATCCTCTTAGACTCAGTGAGGGCAGGGGCTTTCGTTTTCTCCTTAGCATTCGGCCAAATGGCTGGCACATTGTAAGCACATAAACTATTAAGTTTAACTTGTGATATCTTGCGTGTCCTCAGTGCAAATAGAGTCATGTAGCCCTCACCATCTATGTGTCTTAAGCTATTTGTTTATTTGTCCTCTGTACCTTTTTCTCTAGCTCTTATATTTTTTACCTAGGGTCATACATTCTCAAAACTTCAAGAACTTGTTGTTCCCTGTAATTATTGTATTTTTATTCTTTTTAGGCCTATAGTTTTTCTCAGTTAATGTAAATCATTTCAGGATGAAGGATAAAATATCTGGTTGCATTATTATAGTCAGGTGAGGTACATCAGGATGTTAGGCAGAATAGATAACCAGGGTAGGAGTGGGGAGGGAGACATGTCATATCCATTAAATCAGCAGTCTTAAGCCTGGTCAGATAATACTGCCAGGTGTTCCAAAGATCACAAGAGAAATCCTGATAAGCGCAGGAGTAGGGGAGCCTTTGAAATTCTGTGTGTATCATTTCCACTTTCTGGGAAAGGATACTTTTGAAACTGTTAATCCCAAGGTCCAGAGAAGGGAGTAGGAAGAGAGGGAACCTAGTAGCTGAATACAAGCATAAAACCCCTAAAACCCTAAGAGTCGGTGCACTCAGACTAGCCGGGTGCTCACTGGCCGTGTCATACTCAAGTGTGTTTCATAAATAAACTTTCTACCTGACTTTCACTATACTTTCTGTCTCTTGCCTGAATTCATTCTTGTGAGCTACACAAAAACCAAGGAGGGAGAGCCTTGGTTACCCCTAACTGGGGTTTCCCTGGTAACAAAGATGGAGGACAACAACTAAGCAGAGAAAACCTAAAGACAAAAGAAACAGCTTTACTCTTCAATCCTGTGGGATTACGAAAACACTCAGTGAAAGGGGGTAGGCAAAGCACTCGTCCCATTTTAGGCAGGGGAGCCCCACCGGAGGCAGAATGTACTTGGAGGGAGAACAGGATTGGCAGGTGAAAGGAACAAGGTAGGGGTCAATTGAGAACATTAGCAAGCTTCAAGGTCTTTCTCAATATCAAAAACATCTCAAATGTAGGAATTCAGATAACTCAATCCTTCTCCAACAGAAAGAATGGGTTTGAGAAGCTTCCAGAAAAGCCAGTGACAGAAGATGATTTAAGTGTAAGCTCTATAGCCCAAAGTCCCTGTGTTGAATTCTAACTCCAACACCTACCACGTTGTGATGTTAGTAAATTACTTAGTCACTTAAACCTCAGTGTCCTCTTCCATAAAATGATACAGACAAAATAAAGTACCCTTGTGGGACATAAAAGACATAATGAGTCAGGATATAGTAAGCACACAATGAGTGTTTAGATACTGTTAGCATTATTAACAGTGTTACAATACTATCATTTATATGATGGGAATAGAGAGCTTTCTCTTTCCTCCCTTTATTTCAGCCACCATTAGAATCATGGAAGAATTATTTCAAATTCCATTCGCTAATATAGACAGAAGTTACGATATTCTGGAGAACTGATTTCCAGTGGAAGTTTGCATAATGAAGAATTCTGTGTTGGTGCCAGGACAAGCATGACCAGAGGCTGGGAAGAGGTTAGCACTGACAAAGTAACAGATTGCAAGGACACCGCCTTCCCTCCCCCTACCAAGTGCTCTTGTTAATAATGCAAAAGGCCTGCACACACACTCGAAGCAGCCACATTGCATTAGTGGCAACTTGAGGGCATTTTTTTTTTGCTATAAAAACAAAAATAATTATATAGAATTTTCAGTTAATTTTTGTTTTTCTTTTTTGCCAGCAAACAACATTTCATCCTGTTTGTTTATGGTTACTCTTCAAAAATTTTGAAGATATTTTGATTTATAATATGGTGCTATCTTCCAAGGTGTTACTCAGTTAACCCAGTTTGATCTCATCAACACTTTGTAAGCATATGCTTTTTATGAAATCTTGTCATACCAAAGAAGAAAGTGAGAAAACTGAAAAAAGTTCCTGAATATCAGACAAATCTATAATCATAAAATGTACTAAAATTCCAAAACACTGTTTCAAAAAAATCTATTTCTTTTAGACTAGTGAGGTATTATGCATTCTTGCAGCATTGTGAGATAACTAGTAGTCCACATAAAACATTGTATAGTCAATTCAACATCCGAACTTAATTGTAAATATTTTAATGCTTGATTCAAAGTATTATCAGCATTTAAAAATCCAACATTTAATAATTATATATGCACACATATACATAAACATACACATGCACATACATAGAAATATATGCATATATTTTAATACAACATTTAAAGGATATGAACATGTGTGTTTTACTCTAGCTTCTAAGTATCCCCAAAACAAAATACTTATCTCCTTCATATCTCGTTTCTATCTCTCTTTGCATCAAATTCACCAGATAGAGGCAGAAAAAATATAGTGGGAGAACACACCAGCTCTGGATTCACACATGTCTGCCTTCAAATATTGACTTTGGCACTTATTAACCGAATAACATTTATCAAGTTAGTTAACCTGTCTTACCTTCAGTTTTCTTATGCACCTGTGGGGTTGGTAATATCTTTTTCATGGGTTGTCTGAAAAATTAATTTGATAGTCTATCCACAATGCCTGGAACATAATAGGTACTTAAGACATTGAAATTATACTTATCATTAGAAAAAAAAAAAAAGGCTTCTGGAGAATTTCCAAGCATCCACTTGGCAACAATACAATTTCATGGTCTTATAAAAGTAATCACATTTATCAGTTAAGACAAAGCAAAGTGAAACCTAGTCAATCAATTTTCTGATGTAACACTTTATTTAAAATGAAGAAAATAGAAAATAAATATATAATTGGAATATAATTTTCTGCTTTACTTTATTCCCATAACGATCATTATTTTTATTACATTTACTTCTGGTAGGTGATTGTTATAATGGTGTGATTTCAGGTAATAAATCCTTTCTGCCCAAGATTTTCTTCTTCCTAAAATTTTCATCATGGTGTCATTGTCTGGCATTACCTCACATGAAATTTATTATGTAAAATACATGAAACAGCTACTGGCTAGGATCCACATAATGTTAACAAACATTTGCTTAACAGAGTAGTTGTAATGTTTCCTAGAGCAGAAAACTCATGGTGAGTGTGTACAGATGTTTGTTGATGTTGGGGAAGGGGTTAGTGGAGGAGGCGGCAGCACTGATATTCATACTCAGTAACTGCGCTGGGGGAGGATGGTTAATTATGCGTTCCAAGATGATGGACCAAGATGACCAAGTGACCTGAAGAAAAGCACTAGCGATGCAAACTGTACCCTTCTTCTCCATGCACAGAAAACCTCCAGATGACCCTGCTAATTATATGAGACACTGATAAGACATATGTAAATTTCCAATTAAAGCAACTAACTAGCTTTATGCATCATAATGGAAGAACCATCGATTAGATAATTTTGGCCATGTAAAACTTAAAAACAAACATTTTGATGTAAAACACCAGATTTAAAAATATGAAAATAAACTTTATATAAAAACCATCAAGTTCTATGTAAGAAGTAAAACTAATGATCAAGGAACTCAGCCAGAGTAGTTTATGAAATAAAGAGTTCAAATATTTTATGTCTCAGTAAATAATAAATTAGTAGATAACCTTGACTGATAGTCATGGCTATATTTTTAATTGCATCCCTAGGATCTAGATAAATTAGTAAACTTATTGTTATATCATTAAGACAAATCTGTAAAGACAAGAATTAACACTAGAATGAATATTAAAATTAGAATAAGTATGAAATGCTAAAATGTCTAATTTAAATCTAGGATGTCAACTCCTTTCAAAACTAATTTCAAAATAAAGGCAAAAGTCAGTTTTAAATAGATTATAATTGTATTTCTATTTATAATACAATTGATTTTTAAGCCATCTAAAATGCTTATTATTTAGCATTGTTAGCATATGTAGCTAGATATTAACAAATAAAAGAGAAGGAAGCAAAGGGATTCAGACATTATTAAGCCTAATAAACTAAGGAGCTGAAACGGACAATAAGTCTGCTTCACTAGGAATCTGAAGCATTCGTAGGCTCCAGAGGGGACCCCTGCACCCTCCATCCTCGGGACCTAACCCTTGAAGCAGGCAGGAAGACTAGTCATTATCCAGGGTTACTGAGGGAGTGGTAACACAATAAATAGGAAATTACTTTTCTGGGTACATGTGCAGTAGAAGCCATAGAGTACACTACTAGAAGTACACTGTAGGCTTAAGCCACTATTACATGCGCAGTAGATGGCAGAGAGGGAAGTTCTGCGATGAAGCACGCTGCCGAAAGAGCTAAATGGTGACTGTAAGGTGCAGAGCCTAGCCTTGCGAGGAGGATCGGATTGGATAAGGAACACAGAACCCCCGAAGATTTAGTAAATGGATTGGTTAGGGGGAAGGCCCAGCACCAGCCTGTGAAGAATTGGGAAGGTGATTGGTTAGTATGAAAGAGTGCATAGCCCCGTCCAAACCCAAAATAGTATAATCCAAAGTGAGCAAAGGCGATCTCTCTGCCTCTGTCTCTGTCTGTAAGGTGCACTCCTCCCAGTCTCTTTCCATAGCATCCCTGCAGGCCTGGCAGCTGCACGAGGGAACCGAAGCAGAAGCCTGGATACAACAGCACAGCACCAACATAAGCACAGCCTGAAATACAGACTATGCTAGCAGGACAAGGGCAGACTGAACTGGACTAAACCGATGGCAGAAAATTGCTGGACCTCAGCTGTTCTTCTGGGCTTGATGAAGACCAGGCTGGACTTCTTCGCAGTAAATAGAGTTGAACATGGGACAGTCCTTTGTCTTTGTTTCAGGTTCAATAAGTCTTTGTACTTTACCTCATCCTTCCATGTGTGGTCCCCAAAACACTTTTCTCGCAACACCACAAGGACCCTATTTCCACCAGCAACAGTATTACTTAATATTAATAAATTGTAAATTAACAAAAAACAAAAAAAATTAGTATTTCACCCCTTATCAAAAAGACATTTGGAAATTAAAGAATAGATGTTCAACTATTATAAATAACAATGTAACACAATTATTTGCATAAAATATCTTTTAAATTATTTTCTTAGGATAAATTATTAAATAGAGTGTTAGTAAAAGATGTGATCAATATTGAAGTTTTTGTGTTATATTAATAAAGAATTCTCCAAAAATAATGTATTAATGTGTAATCTCCCAGCCATGTATGGATTCACCCACAGTTTACTTACAACCCATTCTTGATCCTTTACTTTTAAATTTAAAAAAAATTGCACACTAAAAATTGTGGGTTTTTTTGTCTTTTACATCTTTATTCCTCTCCCAGTCCCTCTCTCTGTTAGCAGACATCCTTCATTCTTTATGTCTTAAAAAAGAGATCCTTCTTGGGCTATCCAGTTTTTCCCATTCATACCTAATAAACATATCATTTTCCCTCATTTGTGTCTGCTCCTCACTTCCTTAAAATCTCAATTGAAATCATCACTATTCCACTGAAATAGCTTAAATATTCTAAAACATACTTATTATTGTTTTATTTGAGGTCTTAGTGACAGTTGGCTTTCTTAATCCCTTCTCTCTGCTCGATATGTGACCTCACTTGTGGTCTATGATATCTTTCATCTCCTAATTCAAGAAATTGCTCTGGGTGGTGTGGCTCAGTGTATTAAGGGCCAGCCTGAGAACCAAAGGGTTCTCCCTCCCTTCCCCTCTCTCAATTCCATTTGTTTATTTTTAAGAGAGAGGGGAAGGCAAAGAGAAAGAGAGGGAGAGAAACATCAATGTGTGGTTGGCTCTCGTGTGCCTCCAACTGGGGACCTGGCTCACAACCTAGGCATGTGCCCTGACTGGGAATTGAATAGGCGACCCTTTGGTTAGCAGGCCCACCCTCAATCCACTGAGCTACACCAGCCAGGGCTAAATAAATAAAATCTTGTTAAAAAATAATATGATTGGGGCATGATTGTCAAAAGTTTGAAAACCTGAAGTTAAAATTAGTATTTGAGCTTCACCTATAGATAATTAATACCATTTGTCTTGTCAATTGGAAGTATCCAACCATTTATATATTGGTGATTTGCAAATAGCATATGCTGAAACATTGCAGCATCAATGTTCCTCCAATTATGTGCTGCAGAAAACTACTATGCCAAGTTGCATTACATGATGCCTTATAAAGGACTCTTATGAAATAAGCTTATGGAATGCTGAGTTAAACAAGTATAAGCAGATTGCTTTATCTTTGGGAGTGAATTGAGCCTTTATTATGTAAACACCCATTTTAATACTCAGCTTTTTCCCCAAAATTAATTTGAAAGTCCAACCCTTATTAGATGAAACTTACTGTAATTATCTATTTAGTAGTGACACAGGAAGCCGGGTTTTGCAAACATTGGTCTAGAAGAAATAAATTATGTACATGCAGATTTGGATCCTAACCTAGACTATTGTCCTGGCATTGTGATCTTTGGAAAATACTTTTAACTGCTTAAAGTTTCAAGTTAGTCATGTCTAAAGGAAGGCTAATAAGTGTTACATTTGTTAAAATATTGACACATGGACATAGTTACAGTGTAAAAAAATTGTCTCTCTCCTCTATGTTCTGTGAAATAGAAAACATTTAAAAATGGGTTAACATTTGACAGATTTAGTAAGTAAATAAGTCAATTTTATAATTTTGTTTATACCCTTTGTAAGGTATTTTATTTACCCCTCACTCTACATATCTCAACTCAACTCTAAGCACTTTTATCCTAAAGAAAGGGTAAGATATAATACTTTATGTCAGGATGAATTTATGATGTAGTCTCTTTTCTACAATAAAGAGTAATTTAATTTTGTTCAATTTATTAAACTATCTCTTTTGTGCAAGACTTGCATAGACACTGGTAGATAGCAAGGTAACAGAAAAAAATCTGTAATAAGTGAAAACTCACAAATCTTATACGTAATAATTAAATTGATAAATTAAAAGATCAATGTCTTTTAACAGACTAATAAAGAGAATTTGGGGGGCCCAGGGAACACAGGATTCATTTTTTCTGACTTTCTTAGTGAAGGATAATGGACCAAGCAGAAGAAGGAACAGAGGACTGAACAAACTACCACTGTTCTCACATTCATGCAATGCTGGCTGTGCTTTCCCCCACTGACAAAAACTGCTTTTTTAACTGCAGGATTTTTACTGAAAACAATTGTATTGCTATATGTAAAAGCAGCGTCAACCTAGTAAAAACTATAATGGACTGCCTATGGCCATGCTCACTTGCTTTACTAGTTTGAAATACATAGCTTCCAAAACAAAGTTAAAACTCCAGAGTATTCAAGGCTCTTTCACAATCTTTCCACAGTTTACACGCTTAGGGTTTTTTTCCATCCCCCTTCTTCATTATGGCTTTTAAAGGCAGTTATTTTGAGGCACAGATGACATATAATAAACTATACACAGGTTATGTATACCATTCAAAATGTTCGATTTATGTGTACACCCCTGAAACCATTGTCACAATCAAACTAATAAACACGTCCACCAGCTTCAAAAGATTGGCTCTCCCCCATTCTGTTCTGCACCTTTCCACCCCAGAAAACCACTGACCTGATTTCAGTCACTATTGATCAATTCACCTTTTCTAAAATTTTATATTAACTCCATGCAATATACACTTCAATGTCACCTGATTTCTTTTGCCAAACAATTTTAATATTCACCCATGTTGTTGTCAACATTTATTCATGTCAGTACATGGCACTTGTTGTGTCAAGTATTTATTCTTTTGCTGCTGAGTAATATTTCGTTGTATGGGTATATCTTCTTTTTCTTTTACGATCATCTGTTGATGGACATTTGAGTTATCTAAAGGTTTTAGTTATCAAAATAAAAGTTTGTGTGGCTTCATGTTTAAAACAGACTTTTTAAAGAATAGTATATAGTGGAATTGAACTTAAAATTTCTTATATCTGTTTTTTGTTCACTTGTTTCCTCTCCACTTTCATTTGGCTTATTGTTTAATACCATTTTACTGCCTTTGTTGATCTATTAAGTATAATTCTTTGTTGTATTATTTTAGTAGTTGCTTTAAAGTTTATAGTGCACACCTATACTTTATTACAGTTTACCTTCAAGAAATATTATGTTGCTTCATTTGTGAGAGAAGAACCCCATATCAGTATACTTTGATTTTTCCCCTCCTGGCCTTTGTGCTCTTCTTATACATTTTATTTCAGTATATATTATAAATTATTCAATACATTTTAATCATTTTTACTTTAAACAAAACTGTATCTTTTCTTTTAAGTCGATTTTAGTAAGAAGAAAATAAGTCCTGTTTGGAGGACTTCCTTTTACATTTCTTTTTTTTTTTTTTTTTAATTTTTTAGTATTTTATTGATGATGTTAGTGCAGATGTTCTCTATTTCACATTTCTTATTCTGCAGCCATGCTGGTGATGAGTTCTTTCAGCATTAGTATGTCTGAAAAAGTCCATATTTTTCCCTCTGGGGAAAAATCCTTAGATTGACAGTTTTTAGAATTTTTGTTTGTTATTTTTTTTAACTTTTCAATAGTTTGAACTTGTTACTCCACTGTCTTCTAGTTCACAGTTTTGGGTGAAAAATATAAAGCACATTCTCTTCCTGATCTTTGTTTTTCATATGTAATGTTTTTAAAAATATTTTTCTCTGCTTGTTTTTAAGACTTTTTTTAACATTTTCGATTTTAAAGTAATTTGATTATGATGTTATTTTGTGAAGTTTTCTTCATGATATTGTGCTTAGAATTCATGGAGTTTCTTGAATCAGTGATTTTACAGTTTTTATTAAATTTGGAAAAATTTGAACCATTATTCTTCCAATATATTTCTTGTTTTCCTTCTATTCTTTGAAGTTGTGCCATTTATCAATGAAAGTTTTGTTCATTTATTGGCCCTTTTATTTTGGAAAGGCTTTATTGATACTTCTTCAAGTTTACTAATCTTTCCATCTGCCACATCTGCTCAGTTATAAAATCCATTTAACATACATTTTCATCCTAGAAAAGGTAGCTTTAAGATCTAGAATTTTAAATGGAACTCTATATTTTCCAGGTAAAAGTTAACACGTTCAATCTTTCTCTAGCTTCTAGAACAAGTTAATAGTTATAACAACAGATAATACTCTTGTCTCCTAATCCTATAATCTAATGTCAATTCTGGGCCAGTATCAGTTGACTGACTTTTCTTTTCGTTGTAAATAATAGTTTTCTTCTTCCTTGCATGCCTTCTACTTTTTGGCTGCATGCTATTAATTTTTATTTCACCTTATTGTGCACTGGACACTTTTGTATTATTATGTCTGTAATACACGAGAGTGGGCAAAGTAGGTTTACAGTTGTTCATTAAATTACCAGCCATCATTACCTAAAAATTAAATTATAAGTAAGGATATGAAATAACAATAATAAAAAGACAAATAATATAAATAAATAATATTATAATTAATAAATAATAATACAAGAATAAACTGTCCTGTGCACTTCTGCTTATCCCTATATATATTTTACCCCACAAATTTATTATTGTTTGGGAATATAATATTTATTTATTTATTTATTTATTTATTTATTTATTTATTTATTGTTGTCCTTTGTTCTGGGTTGCAGTCAAGTTATCTGGAAACAACAGTTTGATCTCTTTGAATCTTTCTTTTAAGCTTTGTTAGTTAGGAAAACAGGCTTTGGTCTAGGACTATTTCCCCCTGCTACTTAAACAATATAATTTTGGCAACCGTTGTCCTAAGAATTGAGTTTTTCACTCGGGTTAGAGAGAGCATGCACTATTCCCCAGTCCTGTGTGAGTGTCAGGCATTTTGACTGTTAATCTTTTGCAGGTATTTTCATTTCCAGACCCAGACAATCTCCTAACATGCCCTTTGTGATCAGTGCCGTGCTGGACCCTAAAAAGGGGAATCTGTATGTATGCATGAAGCTCTCTCTTCTGCGGTGCTCTGCTCTGGGTACACCAGCCTCTTTGGTATCACCAGACACTCAGCTCCATCCCCCTATTCTTGGAGCCAGCATGGTTCTACTTGGGTTGCTCCTTTCTGCACCAGAGCCTGTAATTATGTATTGCACACCGGGGCAGTCGTGGGTTCTCATTGCACTTGCTTTATATCTAACAGGCATCAACAAACTTTGTTGCTGTGTGTTTAGTGCCTTAAGAACTTTTTCTTCATATATGTTGTATCTTTTTTTTTAAATCTTTTTTCAGGCTAGAGGAAAATTTCTGTCTTTGTAAATCCCTCTTGTCCAGAAATGTAGGTCTCCCTTAGAATTGAGTACCGAGTGTAAACAAACTTCCATTCTATTTTTAAAGTACTTCATGTTCTTGTATATGTTCATATATGTTCGTGTTCCTCTCCATTCTCTTTATATATCCTTGCTCCCTTCTCCACTTGATCAACACCAACTTAATTGCCAAACCACACTCCAATTATCTAATTAGTTTTTCTAAATGCCTTCTGGCATAGTTAGTCCTTTTTTCTTGCTCACATAGCACCTTATTTGGTCCTTCATTGTAGCCCCAACACAGTTTCATACTTACTTATTTTTTTTCTTTTTACTCAGTGAAACCATGTACTACTATTTTGCATATTCAGAATATAGCACAATGCCTAGCTCATTAAAGGAATCCAGTAAAATGTGACAACTAAACAATACATGCACAACATCCCACCTGTGCTCCGTGATCAGAAGCAAAAAGACCCAGCATAAAAATAAGAAACTAAAGTGAGATGGGAACATTAAAAAAAAACCTTTATAAAGTCTCAACATGTTAAAAAATTCATTTGTTGGTAGATAGTAGTTAAATATATGTGTTTATTATCCTGGAAAAACAATAATTTCTTGCTTAGATTTTCTTTTTAAAATTATGTTTTAGATGAGGGACACAAAAACACTGGGATTTATTTATAAAAATTGTTTATTTATTCCTACATGTTTAAACTTCAGTCACCTTCAAAGTACTCTCCAATTGATGCAATATATCTATTGAGATGTTTTTTCACTTCTCAAAACAGTTTTGAACTCATCAATTTTGATGCCTTTTAGTGCTTCTGCTGTTTTTTGTTTCTTCTCTTCCACATCAGCAAAATGTTTTCTTTTGAGGACTTTTTTATTCCAGAAAACAACAAAAAATGTTGCTTGGGGTGAGATTGGGTGAATAGGGAGGGTGGGGTATGGGGGATCATGCCATTTTTGGTCAAAATCCACTGAACACTCACAGCGGTGTGGACACATGCACTTATAAATCACCCATCATGAAATGGGGAAACTTGTTAAAAAGGTCTTCAAAAAAAACTCACTGAAACCAAATGCAGCCTCTCACAACAATGCCATCAGGTGCACTGACACAGATGTGTTCCTAGAACACTTACCTAATGGGGAATCCTGTACTACAAGTGTCTCACCCTCCAAAAGATAATTCTGGTTCTTTTTGGTACCTCCCTCATATTTCTATATATCTTTTGATTTTTGGTATACAGAAAATTTGCATAATTTATACAACTAGCAACATAAAATATCTTTATGATTTATTAAAGCTCTCTTAGGCTTAAATATAAATGCACTACCATGCTGTATCATACTATACTATATACAAAATTTGATTAACCATCCAGGAATAATTGGAGGAATATGTTGGTTGACAGATAAATACAAACAGTGTTTACGCGCATGCTATACCAGCACCCTGACAAATTAAAGTGGGAGGGGCTATTTGATGAAGTAATTAATGTGTCCTGGTCTATCACTTCAGTGTCTGTGTTCAGTATGCAACACTGAGCTAATCATGTCAAATAACTCAGATTACTATTCATTTTTAAATTTATTTTGAACTATAATCTACCTATAGCTATTTACTATTTATCATTCTTTTATTCTACATTTTTCCCTATAATTGCAGATAAAACCCAAAATCCGCTGGATTTCTATCTCCCTATCACCCATTGGTACTTATTAAGCCTGTTTGGCATCTAAGAATCTGTTTTTACAAAGCATCAGAAGCAATTCTGATGCAGCCAGTGTTTGGAAACGTTGCCTAAGATTGACACTTTAGTGAGTAGGCAGTACAGAAGGCTTTCCAGCAATATTCTTGGAGTTTACTCTCCAAGAAAAATAAGAAGGAGTTTGGGTTTTCTACTAAATCAAAATTAAGCTGGTGCTCATTTGTCATGCTTTTTGATTGATGTCTGTAGTAACGGAGTACTTCATTTCCACACTGAGGGAGACAAAGTGGGCATGTGAGAACAAAGCATTTCCTATTAGAGATGGTACCTTCTATGGGCTTTGAGTCTCAATGATGGGTACACATCCAAGATTGGAAAAGGACAATTCATGAAAATAAAGCTTACACAATGTAACAGTGTAGTAATTTTACATTGGTATAATTATAAAATTTAATCAATCCATGCCTACATAATTCAAGGGCAAAATTCTTCAGTAAAGTGATAGGCTGGCAGTTTTCATGTTAACAGATATGTAGTATGAGTATAGATTGTTTTCACCTCAGACAAGAGTTTATACTTTGTATTGCTAAAATCTCCATGTCCTGGCCTTGTGTTGCTTCCTGTCTTTATCTGTAATTAGCAAAGTTTTAGATGTTAGGGCAAATTTTGCTACTTTTATCTCATTTAAACCATAAAATGTTAACCAAATGTATGGAGGCTTGGATTCCCAGAAATTTTGGGCACAGAATTAATTTCTAGAAAATCAGAAATATATGTAAAATTCTCTGTCCTCTATTCTTCCTTCTAGCTGGAATACAGATCTAATGGCTGGAGCTTCAGTAACTATTTTGTACTTTGTAGAAAATGACCATGGTAGAAATGGTAAAACTAAAATTTATAATCAACTGGTTTTCCCACAACATTGTGAAACACATATAAGCCCTGGATTGCTGATCTTTAATCATATTATGTGAGATGATAAAATCTTATATGTTTAGGCACTGCTAACTTGAGTTTACTCTTGCATATAACTGAACTTAATCTTTTTTTAAAAATATTTTATTTATTTCTTGAGAGAGAAGAGGGGAAGAGAAGGAGAAAGAGGGAGAGAAACATCAATGTGTCATTGCCTGGTATACATCCCCTACTGGGGACCTGACCCACAACCCAGGCACGTGCCCTGACTGGGAATCGAACCAGCAACCCTTTGGTTTCCAGGCCAGTGCTCAATCCACTGAGCCACAGCAGCCAGGGCTAGCTGAACCTAATCTTAACTGACACCATGGGATACTATATCAATTTGCCTTTTGTCAATCCTTAGTTCTGTATAAGAAATATGATAGTTTAACATGCAGACTCTCTGACTATCAAAAAATTGGTGATCGTTGTGCTGATTTTTACTATTATAGTATTGTTAACAATAACAATACTATTATTGTTATTATTACCATTACCTGGATTGACTTCAGGTACTTTCACTAATGTATACTAGTATTTTCATACAGAAATTACTCTGTACTGCATTTCTAGGCAGAGATGTGCTGGGGTAAAAGTGAGTCTCAGATAAACAAACAGAAGAGGGACATTAGCTCAAAAGTATTCTCAGGACATAAGGGCTGGAGTAGGGGGTGAAGAATCATTCTCATTTGCTTAGAGAAAATGAGGCCCCCCAAAAGAAATGAATTAGTTATAGGTCTTAGAACTTATCTGTGGCCTCACTGGGGTCCAGATATTCCATGTGACCTCCCAGGTTCAGAACTGGGTTGATTCTAGGCATGGGTGTTAATTTGTGTGCATCCATGCCCTTAGTTGACAAAAAATCTAAAGGAAGAGATAATAGCTATGATGGTAGGTAATTGAGAAGTTGTTCCCCCGCCCCCCCCCCCCCCCCCGCCAGAATCCCAAGGACTTCAATGCAGCAAACTTGTCTAGGCAGTCTTTCATTTACATCAGGAACATTGATTGTTGCTACAAATATGGTCAAGAAAAACAGCATTCAACACTGCAGCAAGTATTAGACATATCATGTGGCCCGGAGTTCAAGTGTTGTAGGTCAGTGCAAAGAGGCAAGACCCTTATAGGCCCAGATAGTATATATGCACAGACTGAACATTTGGTGACTTGTGACCACATAGAGATACGTTGACCATGTGGTCTATAACATAATGCATGATCAATAAAAAGAACTTTGTGTTAGAGAGTAGGAGACCATGTTCTGGTACTTTCTCTTTTATTACCTTATGGTAGAATTTTAGAATTACTTTACATCACTAGAGAATAGGACAGATCCTACTTTTTTATTGAGAGTGACAAAGAATGAAGAAAGAAACGTAACCAAGAGACCAAGAAGGCATTGTACAAATCACTACACCAGCATCATGCATGAATATCTACCTAAGTCATATGGTATAGGCCCTGAGATGATCACTAAAGAGAACTCAAGCTTAACAAGCCCACCGAAATATCTAATTACATTTCCAGGATTCCAGAACTCCTGCAGGTCAGTAAGGTTAAAACACTAATTTCCTCAAGAATCGCATCTTTGCCAGATTAGTGTACATTGATTTGATTCAAATACATAAATGTACTCGTTTTTGCCTTTCAAGACATTCTATCTAGGGGAAGGACAACCAGTACTTTTCCCTCTCTCCCTGGCTTAAGCCAACTCCCTTTGTAAGTAAGTGTTTATTAGATCCTTTTGTAGCTATGCAGTGCTCTTTGTGTAATAGTGCTTACCACAGTGCACTGTGTTTGTCAACTAATATTTTGTTTCTCCAATAAATTGCAATCTCTTTGAAACTAACATAATGTTTGTCACCACAGAGCATACCTAGCACATAGTTAAATGTTAATATTTGTGGGAAAATGATGTCAATTTCCTCATCTTTTAAGGTGGGATTACATTACTGTGTGGATACTAAGAACTTTTATTTTTAAAATTCTAATAAAATACTCATCATAGTCATAATAATATCTTGAATTAATGTAGACATTCTTTTGGTTTTACTTTTCAAAGATGCAACTACAGCTAAAATCTGTGTCCTTGCACATGACTTATTATAAAAAAAAGTATGAAAATAGTCACTAGAAGATTTATGTAGATTTGGGCTCAATTAAAAGCATTTACAGGAACAAGTATAAAGGACACATGGACAAAAACTATGGGGGGGTGGAAATGGGAGGGAGGTGGGGAGGGTTAGGGTGGCGGGTTCGGGTGAGAATAAAAGACAGAAAACTGTACAAGATCAACAATGAAAATAAAAATTAAAAAAAATAAAAAAATAAGTATAAAAATGCAAAATTGAAAACAAGAATTACAATAAAAATATTTAATGCAAAAAAAAAAAAAAAACCTTAAAACAGCTTTCTGTCTCAGATTCTAAGAATATGTGTTTTATTACTTTAACGCTCCTGATATTTGAAGCTAATACCATAGATATGAATGATATATATTTTCTGTATTGTCAACTGAAAATACAAATGCCCCATAGTATCCAGAAGCGGACTAAGGGAAGTTACATTAATTACCCTGAAGGGTAAGGACTTACTTCTTATTTACTGCGTTTGTTTTTTTATTACGTATCTTACATTTGGCATACAGGCATGAGAATTAAGTTGGAGACATATCTGTGACTAGTACAAAAACAGAAGTTTATGTTAGCCTTCAGAAATTGTTTAAACCTTGCTGTGTACAGAAAATTCTTCCCAGATAAAATAGGAAATACTTTTACTTAAATATATCATATCAAATATTTAAAAATGGTATCAAGGTATTTTTAACAATGCGTTTTTAAAAATATTTAAATATATTACATTATGTACATATCCCCAATATATATATTAAGTGCAACCTAATATTTTGGAAATAGGGTGCACTCAATAAATTTTAAAATGTATGTTGATACTCTAGAGCAACACTGTCCAATAAAAATTCAATGGGGGCACAAATAATTTTAAATTGTCTAGCAACTACTTTTTAAAAAGTAAAAAATCAATTTAGTAAGAGATTAAATAAAAAGGAAATATTATTAATCCAATGTGTAATCAATAAAAATTATTAATGAGGTATCATGAATTTCTTTCTGAATATTAACTCATTGGAACCCAGTGTGTACTTAATCCTTACAAGACACTTCAGTTCAGACAAGCTGTCTTTCATACGTTTGCTAGGACTTGTTGCTAGTGGCCACCATGCTGGCCCATGCAGACCTACAACACTCTGCTCGCTGTGCAAATCTCCATAGTGGAGATTCTGTGGTATATACAGTGGAAGCATTAAACGTGACATTAAAAAACAATATTTTCTAAAGGAGGTATTAGCAGTAATATTGGAATTTTGTAGGTTTCTAATGTATTTTCTTTCCAGACTCATCCAAGTTAAATGTCAACACACAAATCTATTAAACGTTAACATAATAAAACATATTCAAGCTTGTAAGATATTGAGATTTATAGGGTTGGCCTCTTACTATGCCACATTTTTACAAAACCATCAAACACTTTTAGAGTTTATGAAATCCACATGGGATTAGCATGTCAAAATATGATATCCAGAACAAATTGTCATCTGTTAACCCATTGACTGGTTTGGTTGATTTAATTATTTCTCTGGAACAATCTTGCTTTTTCCTTAGTTCAAGGAAGATTGCACTTGCTTAACAAGGAAATACTTTCCAGATAAAATGGGAAATATTTTTACTCAAAATACATTTTTTGAATGTTTATAAAAGTAACAATGTGGTTTGTATTTTTACAATGCATATTTAAAGTACTTAAATGTTACAAAATTCAGAAGAGTTACTTAATGCCAATGACAGTTTTTCATGCAAATGACATTAAGCATATTTGTTATAAATCTATAAACACTAAAATGATAACTTTAAAGTTGCAGTATTGAAATGCATAGCCATTAGCCACATGTGGCTAATTTATATGTAGCTAATGTGACAGAAATTATTCTTTTATTTTAAGTAAACCTCATGTAATTTTTCTGCCTTTACTGAGACTTAATTGATATATAAGATTGCATAAGTTTAAGATATACAATGTGATGATTTAATATGTTGTGAAATGATTACCAAGATAAAGTTACTTTATACCTCCATCACCTGACATTACCCATTTTGTATGTGTGTGTGTGTGGTGAGAATTTTGAAGACTTACTCTTTTAGAAACTTGAAATTTATAATACAGTTAACTGTAGTCACCATGCTGTACATTAGATCCCCAGAACTTACTCATCTTATAACTAGAAGTTTATATCCTTTCACCAATATCTGTCCACTCTCCCCCAACCCCCAGCTCCTAGCAAACACTGTTCTACTCTGTTTCTATGAGCTCGGCCTATTTTTAATGCCATGTAAAAATGATAACATGCAGTATTTATGTTGTTCTATTTTAAAGTTGCATTTGTATTTTTGTTATTAGTTATAAGAATACCTTATATACTTTGGATATTAACACTTTATCAAATAGAATGCTTCCAAATATTTCTGTTTAATTTTTAAAACAGATTCTACACTCAGTTTGATTACTGAAAAACCTTTTTTTAATCCTCCCTTGAGGATATGTTTATTGATTTTAGAGAGGAAGAGAGAGAGAGAGAGAAACATCAATGTGAGAGAGAAACATTAATTGGTTGCCTCCTGTATGCATCCTACCAGTGATCAAATCTGCAACTTAGGCATCTGCCCTGACTGAGAATTGAACCCACAGCCTTTTGGTGTACAGGACAATGCTCCAACCAACTGAGCCACCTGACCAGAGTGATTACTGGAAAACTTTCGAATACCCAAGGAACAACTTCGGCATATGAATCCACCTATTAAATTATAAATTTCATGAAATCAAAGTACAAATCAAGTTTCCCAATGAAAATTTCATAACCAAATTAAGTTGTTACAAGTGTAAAATAAACAGTTCAATAAAAATAGTATAATAGTGCATTAATAATTTTAAACAATTATATATTGAAATGACAATATTTTGGATCTATTGGTTTAAATACAATCTTATTACAATTAATTTTATGTATTTTTTAATTTAATGTGGCTATTAAGAAGATTAAAATTATATATATGGCCCACATTATAGTTCTATTGAGCAGCACTGGTCTAGGGCATTGTCATTGTTTTCATATATATTCAGTAGCTCAACAAGCAATGATAGACTTTTTGGAGAAAAGGGCGGTTTCCTCAGAATTATCTTCAAAGAGTACTAATTGAGGGCACTATTATGTGTTAAATAATTCAGTAAAAAGATAGTGATAAAAAACAATATAATGCTGTGCATATAAAATAGTGTCATATAATTAACATAAAGAAAAATCAGGTTACTATTAGTGATTTATAGTCACAACACACATAAGCAAAAGAGCCAGAAGTCACTGCTTACCATTGAAGCCTTATGTGAAAAGAAAATAAGGCATAATGTGTCATTGATCAAAGCACCTTTTCTCCACAGGGTTGTTAATATGCTTCATGCCAACTTATTTTTTATTTCCAAGAGAAACAAAAAATACTACAACAGTATACTATTTTAAAGATAACATATATCTCGCAATATAAAACCAAAAAGTCTGATAATGTTACTCTGATGCCAAATATAATATAAGAGATATCAACATTCAATGTTTATTAACAAATACCAATAGCATATCGTTGTGTTGTGTGCAAGGTACTTTGGAAAATAAAAACAAAAAAGGTAGAACTTCTGTAGAGATTAAAAGGTAAAACTCATGTAGAGATTATAAAAGCCAAAATAATTTTACATATTGTGCTAAGGATGTTTTAATATTGGAAAATACTTTTAGTTAGAGGAATTAAAGAATACATGTTGGCAGTTATTTTTTAATTGGGTCTTATTCTTAGCAAAAACATATTCTCTATCTGCAAGATAATTTTCATAAATTAAACATATTATCATACTTAATGTGTGAAATGTATTTAATGCTTTAATCAATGTTTCTCAATGTGTGCATGGAGGTCCCCTGGAGACACTTTCATGTGGTCCCTGAAGTGCTCCTTTTTCTTAATTTTTACTTTACAAATCTTGTGAGCCCTGATTTTCTTCAATTACAAAACCTAAATGGCATTTCACAACAGATTGTATGCAGAAGTTGATATGAGGATCCAGCTGTGTATAATCAAGGGAGACATTAGAAACATCTTTTTAAAAATAAAGCAGTGTCATTCTTCAGATTCTATGTTTGGTTTGAAAAAAGATTTTTCATAAAAATGTATTATTTCTGATAATTAAACAAATTAATTTTATTTTAAAGCTAATAAATAAATTTATTTTTTGTTTTATTTTCTAATAGTATATACTGATGTATATATATAATCCACATCAACATATACTCCTTGAGGTTCTTAATCCTTTAAGTGTGTGGGGGTCCTGGGACCAAAGGATTTCAGAACTGTTGCTTTAAACAGTTCTGCTTTAATTATCTAATTACCAGGGTGAGGAGGCCATGAAGGTGCTCTGCTCAGATCTCCCTTCAAGACAACTTGCTGTGAGAGGATCGGTGACCGTCAGCCTCTGGCTGCTGCACACGTTTGCTTTGTCACAGCATTCATGCCAAAATGAAACCTTTCTTGACCCAGACAATGGATGTCTAGTGTGGGATTTTATTAACTGACATTCTTTGTTCTGGGCTCTTGCTGAGACCCTCTCAAAGTTCATTCACAATGTGAACTCCTAAGCCTTCTTCCTTCCTCCTCTTCTTTCTTGAGTTTCAGACTTGCATCATGACCTGAAGTTTCTGTCACCTGTTCCTTCCTTCCGAGCCCTCTGGTCTTCATAGACGTTTCTCCCAGGAAGTCTGTTGCACGTGGAGTCCCACACTGATGTCTGCCTCTTGAAGAATCCAAACTGATATATAAGGGTAGGAAGAGAAACTATGTCATAATTAATGACTGACTGTATGATATTTCTACATCCTTGGAGTGTAATCTCATTCGTGTAATATAACTGTGCTCTCAAATTTGCCTGTTTAGGATTTCTTGGATATTTATATGGGCCATGTATTTGACAATAGGAAATATTTCATTTCTTGTATAAAATACTTTAGTCACTTTCTCTCCAACCTTTATACAGATACTATCTAATTATCTGTGCCTCAAAACAGTTGTTTTCATATTGCCTTATTTTTAGTTATTTGTCTTTTGGTTTTGTTTTATGGGGTTTTGAGATGCATCTCCAGGATGGGGCCATTTTAGAAAGAATAGATGATAGAAGAACAAGAGGACCTTAGGGAGGAAGTTTCCACACTGCCTTTCCCAAGTCAACCAAAACCACTGTCCTTTATGGAATTCATAAAATTAAATTTGATAAAATATTTCATCTGAAGTTGTGCTAGTGCTAAAAAATAAATGAATAAAATCATTTCCAACATGATCTGCATTTTATATATTGAAGAAATACATAATGTTGTTATTTGCTTCCTTAGACAACAAGATGTCAATCCCTCAGTAATACTCCATTTCATTCTATTATGATTTGACACATGGAAAAGTATATATTGTATCTATTGTCTTGTGGCTTGAAGATAAAATGTTCTCATTATTAGGATGTGTGTGATCTGAAGTGTTACATAATGTATGACCAGAAAAAACTTTGTCAATGTTTTAAAAAAGTGAAAGAAATTATATCAGTGTTTTTTATAAGATTTTCAAAGTCATTTTGTATTTTTTTCTTAGATGTCAGTGTGTCCATTGAACAATACCAGATATGAAAGGGTAGATACGGAGAAAGAGGCATGATCAACTGATGATTTTTATTTTCTATTGTCTTTGATAAATACACCTATAATTTACTTCTGAACTAAATGTTTATGGAAATTTTGATCCATTTAGGAACCTATGTAATTTACACAAATATAACGAGAAGAGGGCCTCTTGATGATAGCTTTCTCCATAAACAAAATACATGTACAACTTCTAGTTATGTTATTATGGAAATATCAGAAGCATACAATAGCTTTTTGGTATTAAAGAGACATGAGTCATCACTGATTTATACTCAGTAGATGATCAAAAACAACAAAAAGCAAGAAAAAAATTAAAGATTACAATGTGCACGAAAATAAGACAAAACACTTTTACTGGTGATTTACTGTTTATTGTTCAAAATCACTGACTGATTTTGGCAGTAACGACAGTTTATTTCTAGTTACCTGCAACGACAACAAAAATGTGTACCATTAAAAAGAAGGAAGAGAGAGAGAGAAAGAAAAGCAGAGAGTTCATAGAATGCAGGTGCCTGTGGCTGGAGAATCTGACCATGGGACGTCAAGTGAATATGTGTGGGACCTGGTTATTATCAGGTTAGGGTTAGTGGGAGATTTCCAGATCACCGAGTTATAATATGGTCAACAACAATCATCCTTAACAGGAATGAGAAAATATGGCACATGAATACAGAAAAACACCTTCAGCCACAGTACTAGTAACATTGCAATAACATTACATATTTTTAGATTAGCAAAATTCATAAGAACAATAGTAAGTATTAGCATGGGCGTAAAGACAGTAATCTGGATAAGTTATTGTTGATCATCTAATATTGGATATCTTTTCCAAAGAACATTTTAAAATTGGTATTATAATTTTTAAAAAGTATTATTTCTTGGAATGTGTCTGAAGAAAACTAAGTAAAAATCATTCAAATACCTAAGTACAAAAATATTCATGTGGCATATACTAGACAGGAAAATGTTCCAACCAAACTTCAGAGCATTTAATTTTGTTTTCTTTTTCACATACGCATTCTTCCTGAATGTCCTATGGTTGACATACATTACTTCTGCAATTGTTTTCTTCTCTTTACGTTCCATTCACCATTCGGCTCATTGCAACGTGACTTACGGTTACATAGCTTCCCCAAAAAGTCCTACTAATGTCTCCACTGATAACTGTATATTTGTCACCAAAATGTTATACCAGCATAGAAAACATTTACTGACATCTACTTTTCTCTCCAGCCTCGTCTCAAACATCTCAAATGGCCTTATTGCCATTTGATTCTCCTTCCCACTGTTCACTCCAGTTGATGTCTTTAAAAAGTTTGTTTCATATGCATGCATGTTTGACTCTAAGTTTGACTTATGTAGCTCTAACACTGTAATATTTCCCACACCTTTTCATGGTACTTCAGTTGAAGAACAAGATCCTTAAAGTGATCGGCAAGGACCTGTACAGTATGGTTTCTTTCAGCTTCTCCAGTATTCTCTGGTCACTATCTTTTTCTCTCCCACACTGGTTTTCCTTCAGTTTCTGGAACATACCCTTTTCCTCCAACATGACATTTCTGGACGTATTCATTCCTTCACTGAGAAGGTTTGTCTTTGTACATACACTTGATTAATTACTTCCTTCTTTTGCTTCAGAAAGCAGCTCAATTCTGATTTATTTTGATGCTTTTCTTAATCCTCCAAACGAGGTCAATTTTCTTGGTTACACTCTCTAGACAAATCATGCTTTCATCACTGCTTTGCCACAACTTTTGTAGGAAGTAGGCCATTTCATAATTTTACAAAAGTCATACAATCATTTGATTAATATCTATTTAAATTGTGTATTTAAATGTTCATCTACATTACTTAATTTCCTATGACTATTTGATAAATATCTAACAAAACTCTAATTCTGGTAACAATTGATATTTTGTTTTGTCAGCTTTTAATTCCTAGTGCCAAACACATAGTAGGAGCACATGAATATTTTCGAGCATCTCTTCTTTAAGTTATAAAATATGAACTTTGTCCCACAAATTAATGAAATTAACCACTCAAAATACTCCATTTTAGTAATAGAAATATGCTCAATTATGTATATAAGGATTATTGTAATTGATTTTCATGATTATAGCTGGGAGCATTAAAAGAAATAACAGAGAAATTGATATAAGGATTGATAACTGTGTGGCTTTCCCCCAATTTGCTATGTCCTAATTAAATCCAGTTTAGTTATTTTGAAGCATAATTTAACATAAAGTCATTCCTTGGATGAGGTGATAAAATCTTTACGAAACCCTTATAGTGTTATGCCATAACAATGGCATCAAGATTACCTAAAGGAACAAAAATCTTACTTGAAATGCATACCCCAAATGCTTATTAGTGTTTGTATGTAAAATAATATGTATGTGCATGAATATTTACATGCAATTTCTCTTTGACTCAATATTGGTTTCTGGAATACTATTTTTGTAAAGGTCATACCTCCCCTCTTATTGTTGTTGTTGTTGTTTATCTTTTACATCCAGCTTTATAGGGAAAAAACTTTAGGGCTATAGAGAGATCCTCAAAAGAGACAGAGACATATAGAAAACTTATTTGTTCTTAAATTTTAAATGGTTGAGAAATATAATAAAAGTGCAGATTTGATAGAATATACATTTTCAGGTAACATAAATATGTTCACATTAACATTAGCTTTATTAGAATTTTAGCACTTAAGATTTTCTTTGAATTTCTGAATTTCAACAAGTATAAATTATATTTCCATTGGATCACTATCGTACATTTTAAACAAATTTTTCAGGGCATCATTCTGTTCAGAAATTTTGAATCACTTCTTGGGTAAAATTGATTATCCAGATGATAAGTCCTACATGTAAGTCTTCATCATTGCTCAACTTGTCCAAAATATTTAATGATGCCTATTAGAAACAGCTAACCATGTATGTAAGAATCTGAAAATGCTTAGAACTAGTAACATCTGAACGTTTATGGATGCAACAAAAGACCTCATAGAAAATACATTATCTGCATAGAGAGGTTTTAACTGAAGCAGTAAGACTTTTTAAACAGATGGGATCACAGTCGCTTCTGTTTCAGGACACCATGTCATTTTGAATGTGCCACCGTGCTACAGCACTTTTTCCCACCAGCCCACTCATGTCAGTCATTCACCTTCTGGTACAGCAGTTTCATTAGCTCAAAACTGCCTCACCTTGTGTCGGTGCAAGTCGACAGGTAGTTCATAACCTTTTGCTGTCAAAATTAGCATTCATGATGCTACTTAAACTGTGGGGCAAATTTAGAGTTCATTATTAAATGAGGCATATGTTACTACACTTATAACTGATTCAGTTTAGTTATTTTTAGCTTGACCTTTTCTGTATTCATCAAATCAGTTTTGAAATAGACATTGAGGTACCCTTTACAGTTAGTTATAAAAATTTCTATGGCTGATATTTTATATGGAGTTTTTCACATTCTCAGTAGTTCCATAATAAATGTTAGACTTCAGTGCTCATTTAAATAAAAGTGAAGTGAGCATGGATCCCCAAGATATTAATGATCTTTTATTCAACCCTGCATTAGTTTCACTCTCAAAGTATAACAAGATTTGAAAGAACATGCCTTCCTTTAGGTATTAAAAGTGACAAAAGTAGAATTAAGAAGAACAATTAATATTCTGGATTATTTTAAATTATTAATTCATTTCTGACTCTCTCTACCCTTTTCTCATTTATCTAACATTAAAAAACATGTCATACCCAAAGAGACAGATAATATTCAGCACAAGAAACTACAAATTTTTCTTCTTAACTATGGCTAAAGCACATCTTAATATTTTAATTAAGAATTTCAAAGGCATGATTCTTAGAAAGTACTACTGGAGCAAGCAAACAGCACTTTTCCATCGAGGGCAAAGTCTAAGAACCATAGCAATAAAAACCAATGAAAAAGGAGAAGGGGCCCACAAGTACACAGTGGAGGAGGGAGGCACTTTGTTTCAATAAAGATCAAAGCAGAAGATAAAATTCTTAATGGGTGATTTTGGTCTTGCTTTTTCTTTTTGCTTATGCTATGAGAAAAGTATGGAATTTTGTAAATTTCTTACTTTACGAGTTGTATGAATTTAGATATCCTTAGCGGTAAGTCCTATATAATAGAATTGTATATACCTAATTATTACATTTTTCTTCATTTACTACTATTCTACAATGATTTTAATATAACTATGTGGCTTTTATGCCTATTATCAAATGAACCCAAGGGTGATTTGTAGCCTAAGGAAATTCATATAGCTCTGGGAAGTTATTTAGATACTGTAGGTAAATTCCTTAACAAATAAGCAGATGGAGAGAACATTTTAAAATGCAGCATTTCTGTTACATCATGATGACTGGATAGCATTGCTGGCTTAGGATGATGAGGAATCTTACCAACAGATCCATATCATGCCTTTGCTGTTTCTTAGTTTGCGAAGTCACCAGTAGTGACATCTTATCGGATTTTAAACTTGTAAGATTTTCATATAATGCATTATCCATTAAGTTGTACATATACACATAAAAATGACTTACTAATTATTTACCAATTCAGATACTTAAGAGACACTGGGTTTGGAAAAACAGTAGCAGCAGAACAATAAAACATTAAGAACTGAGCTCCTGTGAACTTGATTTGAGGAGGTTAAAGGGTTATCACAGAGGTGATTTAAATCCTTCCAATTTTAAGAGCATGCATTTCTTTACTACTCAGTTCTCCATTCTTATTTCTTTTTGCAGTGTTCACTGTCCAATATTTCTTTTTGTATTATCCTTCCATGCAAATTTCCATACATTCAGAAATACTTAAATATAACAGTCACAGGAATACTCTTCAGAATGCTTCCATTAGCAATTGTATTTACTTACTCTCTTGGGAAACTTATGTTCACTTCAATGTCTTAGTTCTTGTAACACATCTCTGAACAAGAAATTATGTGCTGGGATAAGTCAAAAATTTACAAAGTACAGCAAGAATTGGCTTAGGTTTATCACACATTTTTACTTTAACTTTGTCAAAGTTTCAAAGGCAACTTCTTAAGTCTCAGTTAGGAGCAGTGTTCACAATCTAGAGTAATTCAAGTACCAAAAGAACAAGGCATATAATGTAATTAACATTAAAAAAAAACAAGAATTTCTGATATTATATTTAAGAAACCATTTCAATAATTTCGTTAGAGTTAGAAATATTTCTAAACTGATGTTAAACTTGTTTATACCTCATCTCCAATTCCAGCCCATGATGACATTTTATGCTTCTTGAATATATAAATGAAATAAAAACATTTCCTCCAAAGATTAAGAATAATAAATAATCTGTTTTATACATCCACCTATCTACCCCCCCTCCTCTCTCTT
This sequence comes from Glossophaga mutica, assembly GCA_039655065.1. Lineage (NCBI taxonomy): Eukaryota > Metazoa > Chordata > Mammalia > Chiroptera > Phyllostomidae > Glossophaga > Glossophaga mutica. Next base: position 93,385,341 of record CM077310.1, read on the forward strand.
TCTAAAATCAATTAATAAGAAATTTAAAAACATCAACACCTTCACCTTTCCTGATACTTTAAACATAATAATTAAGGGGAGTTTGGCAGAATTTCTAGCAATTTCCACCCCCCCTTTTTTGCTACTGATGTGGTACGTAACAAAGATTTTGCATTATTAAAATGCACTCTTCCTTGAGCACTATATTTATTGCAGCATTATTCACAATAGCCAAGTTGTGAAAGCAACCTAAGTATACAACCATGAATGAAAAGATAAAGAAAACAAGCACATACATACAATGGAATGTTATTTAGTCCTGGACATGGGTGAACCTTGAGGTCATTACACTAAGTGAAGTACGTGAATCACAAAAATAAATAAATAAATAAAAGCTTAACCAAAAAAACTCCTTAAAGAAGTATTTTGTTTTCTAATTAAAATACTCTTTTTTACTAAATATAAAACATTTAAACAGTACATAAATGTGTTGACATGTATACATATACATATATAGTAGAATTCAATAGAAATAATCACACTTTGCTCTGTATCTTGTTTACATATATTTTATATTAAGTATATAAGTAAATAAAATGACATCACTCTTTCGTTTCCGTAATACATTATGAAAACCTGTACCTGTCATTCCAGCTTATTCTTTTTAAGGTATTTCATCCTTCGTGTGCTGAAATTTATTTAATCACTTTCTTGTTCATGGGTAAGAGGTTCTTGCCCGTCTTTCCCCCCTTTCGTATAATAACCATACCTGTAACAACTACCCTCGTATGAGTCTTTGTCTACTTTGGTATTTTTGTGGATATGTTACAAAAACTGGAATTTAACCCTTAATCAAAGTGTGCACAGTTAAAGAAACTCTACCGGAATGTAGCTATTACCGGAATGTCTAGGCAGATGGGTTTTGTTTCACTTTTTTAAATGTGCTAGGAGCCTGTGAAGAGGAAGATCACTAAGCCCTGGATGGCCACAGGAGAACTTGGGACTAGAGTGCAGTTTCATTTATTATTATGTACATGATGACCTGTTTCTCCACAACACTGCCATACTAGGTGTTATCAATATTTAAAATATTGCCAGTCTTCCAGTTTTTAAAAAATCTCATTTTAATCTATGCTTCTTTGTTTTTGAGATCAAACATGATTACATATGCACCATATTTTGCCATGTATGATGCTCACTTTTTTGCCCAAATTTTTGAGGGGAAAATAAGGGTGCACATTATACATGGGTAGCATTAATTGCCATGTATAATTCATATTGTACAATGTAGGTGTGTATTATACATGGGGAGGGCATTATACACAGCAAAATATGGTATGTTGATCATTTTTCTTTCTTTTTTTTTAATTACTTTTTCTTGATTATGCTATTACAGTTGTCTTGATTTTTTCCTCTTTGTCCCCTCCACCCAGTGCCTCCTACTCCCTTGGACAATCCCCCCACCATTGTTCATGTCCATGGATCATGCATATAAATTCTTTGGCTTCTCTATTTCCTATACTGTACTTTACATCCCCAAAGCACTTCAGTAACTACCTATTTGTACTTCTTAATCCTCTTACATCTTCACCCATTCCTCACACTCCCTTCCATCTGGCAATCTTCCAGTAACTAACTTCTTTTCTTTTGCTGCTTTTAAGAATATCTCTTTATCTTTAAACTTCATCATTTTAATTATGATGTGCCTTGGAGTGGGCTTCTTTGCATCCATCATAATTGAGACTCTCAATTATGTCTCAGATGTAGCACTCACTTACTGGCATTGTGGGGAGAGGGTTTAGCAAAGGGTTTAGCAAGGGGTTTAGCTAGCCTTGATGACAGATACATCAGTTTCTCCCTATATACCACTAGTGCTTTTTAAGCTGTTGCCCCAGTGCTTGAGCTCAGAGGAACTGAGCTGAGTAGGTGAGTCTGAGTAAGTTCCTTTATTAGGAACTGCTTGGAGCTCTAGTTTCTTCCACTGACTCAATCCCCACTGGTTTTTGCAGCCAGAATTTGTGGAGACTTATCTTCCTGGCACCAGAACCCTGGGCTAGCCGGCCTGGTGTGGATCTGGGACTCTCTATTCCTGAGATATCCCTCCCAAATTTTTATCCATGTGAGTGTGGGACCAGTCCATTCTGCATCTGCACCCCTCCTACTAGTCTGGATGGATGTGTTTTCTTTATTTTGGTCAGTTTGATTTTGTAATTGTCAGACTTCCTTTCAGCTTCATTTCTGAAATTATTGAGTGATGATTGTTCTATATTTTAGTTGTAATTTTGATGTGGTTGTTTGAAGAGGCAAGCCATATCTGCCTACACCACACCATCTTGAGTTGAGCCCTGTTTTTACTTCTTTTCTAAAATTTCAGTCTTATTAATTGCTTATTTTGTAAAAATAAAATTGATTTACCATTTTATTATTATTGGATATCTCTTTATATATTATGGTTATTGAACTTTTAACCAACATACGGTTGAAAATCTATTTCTTGTGTTTTGTTGTTTCCCAAGATTTTAATTTACTTTTAATATGCTCACCCCTTTTTACTTTCTGGCTTTGGTGTCATGCTTTTTATTTATTTATTTTTAATTTTAGAATTTTTTTGTTTCTTTTTTATTTCTTTAAATATATTTTATTGATTATGCTTTATAGTTGTCCCATTCCCCCTTTATTCCCTTCTGCCCTGCACACCCCCTCCCACCCACATCCCCCCCTTTAGTTCACATTCATAGGTCATACATATAAGTTCTTTGGCTTCCACATTTCCTATACTATTCTTAACCTCCCCCTGTCTATTTTCTACCTACCATTTATGCTACTTATTTTCTGTACCTTCCCCCCTTTCTCCCCCTCAAACTCCCCTGTTGATAATCCTCCATGTGATCTCTATTTCTGTGGTTCTGTTCCTGTTCTAGTTGTTTGCTTAGTTTGCTTTTGTTTTTGTTTTAGGTGTGGTTGTTAATATCTGTGAGTTTGCTGTCATTTTACTGTTCATATTTTTTATCTTCTTTTTCTTAGATAAATTTCTTTAACATTCATATAATAAGGACTTGGTGATGATGAACTCCTTTAACTTGACCTTATATGAGAAGTACTTTATCTGCCCTTCTATTATAAATGAAAGCTTTGCTGGGTAGAATAATCTTGGATGTAGGTCCTTGCCTTTCATGAGTTGGAATACTTCTTTTTGGCCCCTTCTTGCCTGTAAGGTTTCTTTTGAGAAATCAATAGTCTTATGGGAACTCCTTTGTAGGTAACTGTCTTCTTTTTTCTTGCTGCTTCTAAGATTCTCTCCTTATTTTTAATCTTGGGCAATGTAATTATGATGTGCTTGGTTGTGTTTTTCCTAGGGTCCAACTTCTTTAGGACTATCTGAGCTCCCTGGACTTACTGGAAGTCTTTTTCTTTTGCCAGATTGGGGAAGTTCTCCTTCATTATTTGTTCAAATAAGTTTTCAATTTTTTGTTCTTCCTTTTCTCCTTCTGGCACCCTTATAATTTGGATGTTGGAATGTTTAAAGGTGTCCTGGAAGTTCCTAAGCCTCTCCTCATTTTTTTTGAATTCCTGTTTCTTCATTCTGTTCTGGTTGAGGATTTCTTTCTTCCTTCTGATCCACACCATTGATTAGAGTCCCAGTTTCCTTTCCATCACTATTGGTTTCCTACACATTTTCTTTTATTTCACTTAGCATCACCTTCATTTTTTCATCTAATTTGAGACCAAATTCAACCAATCCTGGGAGCATCCTGATTATCAGTGTTTTGAATTGTGCATCTGATAGGTTGGCTACCTCTTTGTCCCTTAGTTGTATATTTTCTGGAGCTTTGATCTGTTCTTTCATTTGGGCTTTTTTTTTTTTTGGTCTCCCTGCACCTGCTACATATAAGGGGTGGGGCCTTAGGTGTTCACCAGGGTGGGGCACCCCATGTGGCTGCTTTGTGACGCTTATGTGGGGAGGGATCCGAGAGGGAACAATGCCATTTGCTCCACTCTCTGCTGGATTTCAGTCACTTCCCCTGCTTCCCACAAGCAAATTGGGCCCCTTGGTGCTGTTCCCAGGTGGGTTGGCTTCTAGGACCCTGTGGGTCTCTCCAATGAACTCTCCTGTGAGGCTGAGAGTTTCTCCTGCTGCAGCCCCAACCCCCCACAGGTGTTTTCAATCTGTAATTTGAGGCTCCCTGCACTAGGACCCCGGGGTTGTGAGGTCTGCTTCACCTCCCAGTTGTTCCTTCGGATTTATCCGCACCTGAGTGTGGGACCACCCATTCCACCAGCTGCTGCCTTGCCCGCCTTCGTCCTCCACCATCACTTTGCTGTGAGTCCTCTCCGCCTGGCTGCCCATCTCTGCCCCTCCTACCAGTCTGGATGGATGTTTCTTCTTTTTAACTCCTTGGTTGTTGGAGTTCCATAGAGTTAGATTTTCTGTAATTTTTGGTTGTCCTTTTTTTTTTTTAATTGTTGTTGTCCTTCTTTTGGTTGTGCAAAGAGGCAGAGTGTATCTACTAACGCCTGCATCTTGGCCGGAAGTCTTTATTTAGCATTTTTAAATTAAATTTAAATTGATTAATAAAATTGTATCAGTTTCAGACCTACAGTTCTATGATACATCATCTGCACATTTTAGGAGTCATGCCTTTTAAAAATCTTTCTTCACTATTCCTAGAGCTAAAAACCATTTGCCTGTATTTCCTTCTATATTTTTGTTTTTGTTTTGTATTGAAATCACGTTTATCTGGAGATCTTGTTTTGTGAGGTAGATTTGCAAATTTTTTCATTTCATGCAAATAGTGTATCTGAGAGCAGTACAACAGCAGCATTTTTGACTAATTCAACCTTTCCACTCTCATTTGAAATGCCACCTCAATTATATATTTTATTCCCATAAATGTTCATGAATTTACTTTGGAGTCTTTGCTCTATCAAAATTTATTTTTTTTAATTGGAAGATATCTTTCCGAGCTCTCAGTGATAAATATTATGGGTCCCCAAGAGCTGCATAGACTGTGCAGTGTTTCCCATCACCTCTATTTGCCTTCCTAATGCTCTGCTGTGGGTGGCTGTTATTGTGTCCCAGATGAACAGTTCAAGGGGCACAGGTGTGACGAACTTTGCCCCTGGCTCTTGCACTGAATTATTTCCCCTGCCTCTGAGTCTCACCTTCCCCCAACGTATTCCTAGCTTTACTGCAAACACTGTCTTCTTCATGTCCCAGTTGAAGGGGATTTCTTCTGACTGAAGCACCCATTGCTCCTCATTCCTGGAGGATGGATTTCACATTCCTTTAAGGCTTGCTAACACCTGACCCCATTCAGTACTCCTGGTCATCTCTGGTTGATGTTTATCTGGTCCTAGCAACCTGAACCCCTTTTTCTTATTTGCTTTCTTTCCTTTAAGGTGCCAGTGATGCTTGTTGAAATCCTTTTAACTAATTTTAAGTTAAATTGACTCCTCTTCATCCATTAAAATAAATAAGAAAATGAATTATGTAAGAGTAATTTTTAGATTATAAAATAATATAGATTTAGATAAATAATAAACAGGAGAATGATAATTTTACACATGTGCAAATGATTATTTGAACTTGCATGAGTGAAGTGATAATAAAAATAATATTAATAAAGCTGCTTATATTTATTTTAATACCTTTCTAGTTTATTTTTAGTCTAGAGCAAGTTGATGACTTTGCAAAAATCCTAGCATAATTAGCATATATAGTTGATGTAGAAAAGGAAATATTTTACATGAAAATATATAATTCAGAAGCCAATTTTAAAAAATGTGCATTTTTTATTGGATGTATAACCATAGATAAGTTTTAAGTGTTACAATCTTCCCCATCCCTCAAGTGAAAAAATGGAATAATGCTAAACTTAAGGAGCTTTCATAAGGTTTAAATGAGATAATAATTACATGTCTAGCATAAAATTTGAATTTCTTTTTTTTTCTTTCCAAAAGTGAATATTTGATTTGATGATTTAGAACTTAAAAAACAGGTGCTCATATAAAAAGAAGAATAAGTATTGCTGTTTTTATTTCAGATTTTCATATAGTAATAAATGATAAACTGATTAGTATTATAATGATACAAACCACTATATAAAAATTTCTGTCTAAAATTATTTCCAATCAATCCATGACACTGGATATGTCTTTTGTTATATATTGTTTATTTATGGGACTCTCTGTGGATCACTGTTTATATGATGTGTTAGGAGATACATATTTATGAATATTATTAATACATCATTAAGTCTACACATTTGCCAAATGAAAGACTTTCTAATCAAATTCTTAACATTCAAATTTAATAATTTTTAACTAAAATAATAATAAAAGCAGAGCTTCTAAACTCTGATTCTTAAAATATCTCTTTCTTCACACAGATCGTTGCTAAGTGAAGGGTTTTGTGAGTCATGAGCAGGCTGCACATGAAATTATGTCCATGAATGAATTTATTAGGACATTAAATTTAATAATCACAGCTTCACTTTTTATTATTATCATATAATTATTAATATGATCCTTGAATAATGTTAAGTATTGTCATTAATGCTAAGTAACAATGTAGTATAGTGTAAGCTATGATGTAGCCCTTTGCCAATTTGAAACAATCTGGAAAATGCTAAAGACTGCAGCATTAAAAGAGCTTGGGATAGTTAAACATTGAATTCCAGTCATGATGGAGTGTAGGTAAACATGGCTTGCCTCGTTGCACAACCATATCAAAATTAGAACTAAAATAGAGAACAATCATCACTCAGAACCATCAGAAACCAGTTGAATGGAAGTCTGACAACTATGGAATTAAAGAAACCACAATAGTCCAGAGTAGTAGGAGAGGTGGTGATGTGGAACAGGCTGGCCCCACATGCATGTTTGGTGGATAAAAATTCAGGAGTAATATCTTGGGAACAAGGAGTCCCAGCCTCACACCACATCCCCTAGACCAGGGTTCCATTGCCAGGAAGATAAGTCCCCATAACTTCTGGGTGAAAAAAAAAAAGTGGGAATTGAGTCAGTGGAAGAAACTTCTAGAGTCCCAAACAGTTCCTCTTAAAAAACCTACACAGACTTACTCAAACTCACTCCCTCTGAGCTCCAGCAAAGGGATAGCAGCTTGAAAAGCACCAGTGGCATACAGGAAGGAATTGAAATGTCTGGTATCAAGGCAAGAGCTGGGTGACAGCTTCTCCTAGACAAAAAGGGGGCAGAGGCCATTGTTCCTTTTCTAAATCTTGTTCCACAGAACCATAGAGCTGGCAGACAGATGCCATACTGGAACCTCCATCAACTTGGCTAACGCTGTGTGCCCCACCCTAGAGATCACCAGAGACTCCCTTACATCAAACTTTAGGGCCCTCTCAAGCTAATGAATAGCTGGTCTTGGCTCATGCTTCACATCTTCCTAAATCCTCTCAAACAAGCAATAGTCAGCCTCAGTGAGCTCCCAGCCTCTGTACTCCTTGCTAAGTGATCCCAAACTAGGCAGTAGCAGCAATCAGCCTAGATTTACATATTGGCTTTACCTGGGAATCTCCAAGTCCAGCACAAGTAACGGTTATCACAAATCACTTCATAGCTCATGTAGAATGGCCCCAGGCAGAATAGAAATGAGAGCTGACCTTGGCCAGTACCATCTGGAAAACCCCAGAGCCTGTGAACCCACTGGACAGCTACAGACCAGGTTGGAGCACCACCACCCTGTTCCTGCACAGCTGATCCTCCACAAGGGGTGGTGGTTGGTGGTCAGTGGTCACAGCACCTGACTGGCCTGGGACAGTCCCTCCCATTGACCTGACAACAGCAATCAAGGCTCAACTACAAGAGGAGGGTGTACTCAGCCCAAACGAGGGTGCATCTTGAGTACCCAGCTAAGGTAATAGGGGAGGTTGTGCTATTAGACCCTACAGGACATCTACTCTATTAAGCCACACTACTAAGACAGAGTCATAGCACCTCTACCTAATATATAGAAACAAACACAAGGAGGCTGTCAAAATGAGAACACAAAGAAACATGGCCCAAATGAAAGAATTGATTAAACTCCAGGAAAAAAAAAAAAAACTAAACAAAATGGAGATAAGCAATCTATCAGATACAGAGTTCAAAACACTGGTACAAGGATGTTCAAGGAACTTAGTGAGGACGTCAACAGTATAAAAAAGATCCAGTCAGAAATGAAGGATACACTTATTGAAATAAAGAAGAATTTATAGGGAAACAATAGTAGAATCGATGAAGCCAAGAATCAAATCAATGATTTAGAACAAAAGAAAGCAAGAAAACAACCAATCCAACAAACAAGAAAAAAAAGAATCTAAAAAATGAGTATAGTATAAGCAGCCTCTGTGACAACAACAAACATTCCAACATTTGCATCACAGACTTGCAGAAGGAGAAGAGAAAGATCAAGTAATTGGACGTCTATTTGGAAAAATAGTGAAAGAAAACTTCCTTCATTTGGTGAAGGAAGTAGACATGTAAGTCCAGGAAGCACAGAGTCCCAACCAAGGAGGATGCAAAGAAGACCACTCCAAGACATAACATAATTAAAATGCCAAAAGTGAAACACAGAGAGAGAATCTTAAAAGCAGCTAGAGAAAAGCTGGTAGTTACCTACAAGGGATTTCCCATATGATTGTTGGCTGATTTTTCAAAGACATTTTGCTGGCTAGAAAAGATTGGCAAGAAATATTCAGAGTCAAGAGAAACAGCGACCTACAACCAAGATTGCTCTACCCAACAAAGATATCATTTAGAATCAAAGGCCAGATAAAGAGCTTCCCAGACAAGAAAAACTTAAGAAGTTCATCATCACCAAACCATTATTACATGAAATGTTAAAGGGACTTAAGGAAAATAAGATAAAAACTATGAACAATAAAATGGCAATAAACACACATCTATTAATAATTGATGAACAAATTAATAAACACAAACAACATAATAATAACATCATATACATAATAATTAATAAAATTGATAAACTGAAAAACAAATTAAGTGAACAAGAAAAACAAAGATACAATCATGGATATGGAAAGCATTTTTATGGTTTCCATATGGGAGTGGGTATGGGAACTGGGAGAAGAGATGTGGGGATTAAAAAGCACAAATAGGTAGTTACACAATAGTCATATGGATGTAAAGTACAGTACAGGAAATGGAATAGCCAAAGAGCCTATGCATGGCCCATGGACATGAACGATGTGTAGAATTGCCTGAGGGACTGGGTGGTGCTGGGTGGAGAAGGCAAAGGAGGAAAAACTGATAGAACTGTAATGTCACAATCAATAAAATGTAATTTAAAAGATAGTTATACAATAAATAGTCGTTTATTATCATAAAAAATAATAAAAAAGAAAGAACCTGGAACACTTAATGTATACTTACCACTAGACCCTTCCTAGAATGCCGATTCCCAGACTGCAAGTCCCTTGTGAAAACACAAGTATACTCCTGTCATCCAAATGGCAAGCTACACTTCCCTTTGGTGTTTTATATGCTAAAAATATCTACCTCTACTTCTACAGTCAAAAATTCCTTTTCTATACTTAAGCAATATGTATATATACTATTGCCAAAAAAAACCCTAAATTCAAGGGCTTAAGAAAAAGTCATTTGTTCTCACTTCTCTGCAGTTTTGCAGACAGTTGCTTTGCCTAGCCTACCTAACCTTGTTGGCTTTGCTGATCTCAGCTAAACCCGCATTTGTCTTTTGGGGGTTAGCTTATCCAGGCTCTCCTCAGCTGACTTGCCAATGTTCTTCCCATGGAAATGGTAGAGACTATAAAAAAGCAAAATCAGTTGTGCAAGCATGTCTCAAATGTCTCCTTTTTTTTAGGCCTACTAACATCCCATTTGTGTGTTACTGAACATCATAAGGCCTAACCCATCATCAAAGGAACGAGGTAGTTTCATTCCCCATATTTTTTAGGAAAAGAAAGTGAATATTTCTGAGCAATAATCTAATCATTTTCAGTCTTTTTATTAATCTGAGAAGTGGATAAATTTGTACCTTGTATAGAATGAAGAGCGGATCAGAGCTACAGGCATTTCCACTGAGACTTTTGTTCTGACTTCTATATATGTAGGAGGAAAGAGGGGACCCCAAACTGTTATTTTAGCCATAACACTTTACCACTCCCTGTACCTCTATAATAGCCTTCTGCCTTAATATCATAATCTGATTGAGACCACACGGATGAATTTCATGTTGCCCTTTATTGAAAGACTCTCCATGGGTGTCTTGGATTTCTAAACATCTTGTGAGTAGAGGCTCTGATGGCATTTGTTATAAACTATCTTTTCAAGGACACTTATATGAAAACATCCTTGGAAGATAGATATTATGTTACTTTCTGGAGCACATAGCAAGCCCATTTATTGTCTAATATAGATTCCAGCATAATGTCTCTTCTGGAGCAATAACCAGGCAGGTTAACCTGTAGCCAAATATAAAACATGTGGTATCCATAAACTCGGTGCTCCTTACCTGTGGTACAAACACGCTACACGCAAGGCTTCCACCTGGATTGCTCTATATCATTCTCATGGGACTTGTGAAACAAGAGAAATCAGCATGAACATAAAGTGCGTGCTGCTTGCTGGACTGAAAGTAATGAAACCCTTTGTTTCTGACAGAGGAATCTAATGCCTTCTGCCAGCATCTATGAAGCAGTGGCAGGATAACTCGTTAGCGTGCCAGCAGGGTAAAATCTCAGAGCCTTCATACTTCATGATACCCTTTTTATTGATTTATATTATTTGCCAAGGTAAAGCAGATCGCTCAGGTTATTGCTGATTCTCACCTCCTTAATGCTGTGGACATACCCTTTTCTAATCGATTTCTCATTCTTTTGAGCTCTTAAAACCCTTCTCTTGTGCCCTTAGAGCACTCCTAATCAATTGGAATGGTCATTATATTCTGACCCTCTTCTCTGAATGTGCTCTTTGCTTTTTTGCTCTGACTCTTATCTCTTCCTTGAGGACAGGATTCCCTCAAGTGGAAACTGGCTTTGTTTCTCTCACAGCATGGAGAGAGGGGCAAAGCAAAGATGTCCCTCTCTCACTACTGCTTCCACGCAAATCTTTTCTTCTCCCTCTTCTCAGCCGGGACACAAACAAAAAAGTCAGGCTTGAACCCCATGTCACCAAATAAAACCAACTACCACATGTTCTTTTTAAAAACCTCTTTACTTATCTTTATAAAGCAAATTAATTAAGTATAATTTTCATACTATAAAATTCCTCCATTTAATGTGCACTTCAATGGTTTTTACTAATCACATCATAAATTTTCTGTCGTAAGGTCATTACCGTCATCCAGTTTCAGAACATTTTTATGGCTTGAATAAGATTCGTCACGTTCATTGGTGGTTAATCTCCTTCCCTCTCCTGGCCTCAGCCACCACTAATCTATTTTCTGTCTGTATAGATTTGCCTTTTATAGACATTTTTTCAAGATAGAATATTATAATACATGATCTTTTCTGTCTGCGTTCTTGCAATTATCAAAAGTTGTACAGGTTTATACATGTTGCATGTCAGTATTCTTTTTTATTCATGAATAGTATTCCATTCACCAGTTGTGGGACATTTGTATGGTTTTTATATATTGGTTATTATGAACAATTCTACTACCTAGGTTTGCTTTTAAGTGTTTTTTAACACTTAAAATGACATATTGTCATTTGTCATTTCTTGTGGATAGAAAGCTAGTTATAGAATTGCTTGATAATATGGTAAATTTGTTTAATATTTTAAGAAACTGCCAAACTATTTTCAGAGCGGCTGTATCATTCTCCATCCCTATAACAATACATAGAAGTTCCATTCCCTCACATTAACAAGTACTGTTGTCTTTCTTTTAAATTATAGCTATTTAGATGGTTATAAAATGGTATCTCAATATGGATTTAGTCACTTCTTTTGCAGTCATTTTCTAATCCAGCCTACTTTCCTTCAATTTCTGTAGATTTTAGATTATTACCTATTACAGTTTTACTGAATACTTTCTGACATAATTCTTGGTGTTTTAAAAGCACATAGATCATTTTTAAAAATAATGTGATTTCTTAGTAACTAGATCTCTTTTTCCCTAACAATTCTGTAAATTCAGTTTTATGACTGAGTTTTTACACTTGTGTCCACCCCAGTTTACCCTACAGGGTTCCAAATTTACTATTGGGTTGGTCACACAGTTGTTTTTGTTTGTTTGTTTGTTTTTTTCCCATAAGATGGTTTTAGTAGTGCTTAGTTGTCTTTAACTTCATTAGAAAAAAATTTGTTAGTTTGTAATGGTTATCATATCAACATGCATTTAAAAAAGTATCAAAATTGGTTAATTTTGTGCAGCAATTTTAATATTGAAGATGGAAGAAAGTATGCAACCTTTTCAGTGTATTATGCTTTATTATTTCAAGAAAGGTGAAAATGCAACTGGAATGCAAAAAAAAAAAAAAAAAAAAGATTTGCGCAGTCTAGAGAGAAGGTGATGTGACTGATCAAACATGTCAAAAGTGGTTAGTGAAGTTTCTTGGTACTATTGACATTTTGACCAAATATTTTTTGGCTGTAGGGCTGTCTTATGCACTGGAAGATGTTTAGCAGCACCCCTGGCCTCTATCTACTAGAATTCAATAGTAGGAGATAGCTGGCATACTCAAAATATCCAAATCAATGAAGTTATTGGTGAAAATGAAAAATGTGTATTTTATTTTATGTTAAAAATCCATACAGACTTTTTGCCAATCAATATTTTTGACCTCATCAAAACCTTTCCTTTTTTGGTCCCCTTCATCTCCCTCATGTACCATTTCCCTTCTTAACTAGCTTCAATTCCACAGCTGAAAATTTTAATCTGTGTTTTGCAGTATCAATTCCCTTGTCACAGCCATGCTTTATCAATTGTTACAGCCAATTCTCTGCCTATTTCTGAAGTCAACTATGGAAGAAAATCTCAGTTCTGTGTACTGGCTTAATTTTAATTTGTTGACTATTAGCATCAAGTGAGCCCTTAGTGCTTCCAGAGAGGCCTTCAAATTTCCCTAGGCCTGCTGGTTTTCATTTCATCCTCACTCCTCACTCCAACTGCTTTTGCCCCATCATCACGTCAGCTGATGATTTCCCTTCCGGGAAATGAAGCAATCACAAATGGCACTTCCTCACCCCAGGCATAAACCATGCATCCCCCATTCCTGTCTATTGTCATGGATGAAAAGTCTGTACTCTTTTTTTAAAAGCAACGCCCTTTACTTGAGCATAAAATTCCCAGCTCTCATGCAAGATTATAATTCCATCTATTTTTCCCTCCCCTACTTTCAACCATTTCCCTCAGTATATAATAATGCTATAATACTCTGGTTTCTCTCAGATCATATAAATCTTTCACCTTTTAAATAATGCTATACATTTCCTCTTTATTTTGTATTTATTGATTTTAGAGAGAAATAGGGAGAAAAAGAAACAGAGACAGAGAGATAGAGAGGGCAGGGGAGAAACATTGATTTGTTTTTCCATTGAATGCATTCATTGCGTGATTCTTGTATATGCCCTGATTGGGCATAGAACCCTCAATCATGGCATATGGGGATGATGGTTCAACTGAACTACCTGGCCAGGGCACATTTCCTCTTTAGAAAACAAACAAAACAAAACCTTTTCTTGAACTACTCATCTTGTTATAACTACTGCCTTTTACATAAACTTTCCTTGAAAGAGTTTTGCATACTCGTCAGTTGCAATTTATTTTATTTCTCTTTTCTTGAACCTGTTTCACTGAGGCTTTGCCCCTCACTACTCTGCTGAAAATGCCGTTCTTTTGTGGAATATGTTCATAGCCTTGACTTGTCGATGTTGGAAATCCCAATTGCTGCACCCTGATACCTCTTTTTTATTGTTTTTCACTCTGATATCTCTTTTCTTCTCCATCTGTATTCTAACTTGAATATCCTATCCAGACTCTTGAAATTAAATACTCTCCATATATCTAAATATCTCATCCTGACTTCCTTCAAAATATATAAATCCATGTATCCAGTTATAAACTTAATACCTCCACCTAGATATAAAACAAGAAATGTCCAATACTGAACTTCAGGCATTACTTTCTCAAACCTGTTCTAACCACAATAGTTCCCATTCTTCCAGTTGCTCAGTTCATTTACTGGTGTCAGTCGTGACTCCTCTTTTCTCACATGTACGTTTTGTTAGTCTCATGCCCACATCAGGAATCCTGGCATCTTTGTCTTCAAACTATCTTCAGAATCTACTGCATCTTACCATCTCCACTGCAACTACCCTGCTCTAAGTCATCATCATAGTTCACATACATTATTTCAATTAGTCTTCTAATCTCACTGCTTTCCCTCTTTCCTCCAGAAACTATTCTAAAAACAAAAAATCAATCCAAACTGTTTTCTTTTAATTACATGCTATCATGTCACTGTTCTGATTAAATCTTTACAATGGCTTTGCAGCTCATCAAAGTGAAGTCTCTACATTGTCCTACAAATTTCTATGTGGACTAATCTTAGTTTTGACAGCCTCTTTGCCATCACTTTCTCCTTCACAGATCCAGCCCGAAACTCTGGTGCTTTGTTGTTCAAAACATGCTCTCATTTCAGGGCCTAAACTATTTTCCCTAGATAGCCACATGGTTCTTTGCTGCAATGTCAATTTTCCAATGATAAATTTTCTTATTAAAATTTAAAATTGCAAGACATCCTTGCTGTAACACTGCTCACCTACTATACACACACGTACACACAAACTTACACACGCATCTATCTGTCTATCCATCTATCTGTTTAAATATTTTTTATCTCTTTGATCTTACAACAATATAAGTTCTAAGACATCATGTTTGTTGTTTTTTACTAATGTAGCCTGAGCATCTGGAAAAATACCTGGGTGTAATAACACGATATAGGAACTTATAAAAACTTTGTTTAAAAAAACTAAAAATTAGCCCAAGACTAGAGTCACATCCTGGCAGCTGTTGTCCTGGTGTGCTACAGTTCTCAGGAGAATTTGCTGGTCTTAATTCACTGATGAGGTCAGTCAATGCCCCTGGCTAGTGCTCAGATCAGAATCATGCCCTCCCCAGCTACCTGATGGAGTGGGCTACCATTAGGGAGTTGGTAACTGCCATGATGTGCTGTAAACTTTTTCTCTCTTCTTCTTAAGAAAATAAAACTAAAAATAAATAAAAATGATAATTTACTACTTATTGATCTTTAACTATTTTCAAACACTGTGGTAAATGCTATAGTTGTGTTATCTTACACGGCTCTTACAAGTAAAGAACCTAGAACAGAGTGTTGGAATTTAATCTTAGTTCTATCTACTCATTTTTGACATTCCATAACTCTTATATTAGCTACTTACCACTCCTTTATAATTGTTTCTGCAATTTCAACTAAATATATATAAATAAAACAATTTATATATATTTATATTATATATATTTATAAATATATTACATATATTTATAAAATTATTTATATATATATTACATATATTTATAAAATTATTTATATATATATATATATAAATAAAATTCTGGGCCTAACAGGCTGACCTATTAGAATTAAATAATCATGTGGTCTGGTTTATTTTCATAAAATTTCATATGGTGTCCTGACCCTATAACCTGCAAAATACCCCTTTGCATTCTAGAATAAGTTTATTTTGTAATTCATATCACAGTAATATAGTATTTTAACACCAAAGCATTGATTGGGAGTCACTGATCCATATGTCATAGAAAGGATGATATTTGCTTAAACTTCTTCTGAATCCTATCCTAGATATTCTTCAACATAAATATCAACAAGCCTGTAATTACTCTACTTCACCATGATTCCTTTCTGAAAGGATTATACATGAAGGACAATTTTATTTTTTTTATTT
This sequence comes from Glossophaga mutica, assembly GCA_039655065.1. Lineage (NCBI taxonomy): Eukaryota > Metazoa > Chordata > Mammalia > Chiroptera > Phyllostomidae > Glossophaga > Glossophaga mutica. The sequence continues at coordinate 93,401,241 of CM077310.1, forward strand.
TTTTATTGGTGATATCTGTGAACTTGATCTTGTTTTCATTATTTTCTCTGTATTGTATGTAGGGGAGAAGCATGTCAAGCAGACATAGTGTTCAAGCTTCCAAACCCTACAGCCATGTGCAAATAGCAGACCTTGTGATCTACCATTGTTTCAAAGCTATAGTTCCTTGAATCCAAGGTAAATCTACATTTAATGGGAAATATAGATAACTTTTATTTTCACAGCTTGGAAGTTATGGTTTTTAATCATGTCATTTGGAGAAAAATATGATTTAATAAAAAAACAAAGTTTTTGTTTTGTTATTTGTTTTTAATCAAACATCTTCCAGGAGACTATGGTACTTCTTAGGAGCAAAATAGGTCCTTAGAGAAATGAATTGATTCTTTCAGGCTAATAAGATACAAGTTTGTAGCATGAGTGAGCATCCTATTAACAGGCCAGAAGGGAAAACTCTTCTATAAATACAGGGAAGGTAAATTAATATAAAAGAGAATATAGGGACAGAGGAAGAAAGTCTTAATGTAAGAAGAAAAAAATGTGAATGAAACATAGGAACAAAGGGATTTCATCTTTGTAACATATTTTTCTCTAATTCCCTTTAATCTATGTTTTTCTCTTTTTCTTATGCACAGTTTTGGGCCATAATAATGTAATACAAAATATATTTTCAGAGAAATTGGCATTGATTAATCATACTCTGCAAAACTGAAGCTAAAGATAAGGACAACAGCATACTTTTAGAATGAATGAACTCCCCTGCTACCTCAGGGTGGAGGGGAAAGACAGACAACTGTACTTGAACAACAATAAAAATAAATAAATAAAATGAATAAACTTACATGACTATTGTTTTATATTCTGTAACTATAAATGGTCAAAAATAAGGACAAATTCATGGGCAATGGTAGTATAAACAGAGGTAATGCAAAACAAAATAGGTAATAAAGTATATGGCTGGGAGAAAATATAGTAAATTGAACATGGGTCCAGAGACTGTGGCATGGAAGGGGAAAGGAAGTCTGACTTATTGGCATGTTGTGATTTGGCAAATGTTATTAAGCCACAGGTCAACATTTTGTATGAAATTATGTTAAAAGTTAAACTAGCTATTATCTCTTAATGTACTATAATCTCAGTTTGCTCTAATTATGTTTCATAGGTTAATTCAGTGACTATTTCTTTATTCATCCATTCATCTGTTCATTATTAATTATGTTCATTATTTAAATACGTTCATTAAAAATTATTTGAAGCCAGGTACTTTGCTAGATATGAGGGAATAAGTGGAAAATCAGAAGGGGTTCTGGCCTTCAAGTAAAAAAAGAAATAAATAAGTTGATTTCAGATAACCATAAAATTTATGAGGAAATGAATTATGTGTTGACATTGAAAGAAATAAGAGAAGGATGCCACTTTAACTGGAATAGTCTGGGAAGTCACAAGTGCTTAATTTCTCTATATCAACGTACCTAAGCCTGGATTTATGACAAATGGTAACTGTAGATGTGACAAAAGTAGATAAAATTTAAAAAAAACTGGCATGGGTCAATATGAATTTGAATGTAATATTTTGTATCACCTACTGCTGAAGTTGAATAGAGGGACATGGCCACCTGTATTCAAACTACCTGTGAACTATAAAAATTTTTCAGAACAATGTACCAAAAATATAAAATTAGCTTGTTTTTAATATGTTTTTATACAGTAAAATCTTGTTTTTATATTGTATCATTTCTATTAATTTTGCTTAAAGCTCTCATTTTAAAAATATTAATTTTGTTACTTGGATTCTAATGCATTTAATACTATATGTTTAAATCCTAAAATTCTCCTAAAGAGGAATTCTTTAAGAACAAGCACAATCTTTAAAGTGTGAAGAAATTTAAAAGTGACATTGGAAAATTGTGCTGAATAATAGAAAAAGAAAGAAAGCATCTTTAAATTTACATATTTTAAGTTAATAAGAAAAATTAATTACATAGAAGGGGGAGAATTTTGAGTCAAGCTTTAATGTATCTTTATAATAAAACCCAAGCCTTGCCTTGGTTGGAGTTAAAAAAAATGGCTCTACCTATCATAATGCACAGGTTCTAAGACTTCCCAGCTTAAAATATACTCATTATTATGAATTACTTCAACTTTCCCTTTCTTTTAATATGTAAGCCAAAAATCACTTTGACTAAATACGTTCTTTCAATTCAGCCTACTAGGCTGGTGTGTGCCATTGTTTTCATAGCTATATTTTCCATTTTAATTCACATAAATGATATCTCTTTACTCTCTTACTATTCAGTTATTAAGTCTTAAGATTACTTACTACATATCTGTGGGAAATTCCCAAGCTTTCACTATTGCGTGGCAAAAATTCTGTTAATGATGCTGATGATTTGGGAACTGAATATGAAAGTACACAGATGTGTATTAAACCTTGACAAACAGAGGAAATAGAAGGGATAGTACCTAGTGATTCTAGGGTGTCTATTGCATAGATAGACAATGAGTATTCCTGTTACTCATTTATGCACTCATTTATTAGGGCTTATTTATTATAGTATGAGGGCTTCCTTTATAGACTTCCATAGATGTTGATGAATGAGAGAAGAAACTGGACATTGGAAGTTACAAGTTTCAATTGCTACAGATGGTTATTAACTGCATGGGACAAGTTTTGGTAAAGAGAATACAGGCAGGCATTCAGGAATATGTTTTTTCTTCTTTTAACATTTTTTTAAATTTAAAGAAGATTGGAATACACATTTGGAACATTTGGGTGCATTTTGAGTAATGGCTACTGCTGTGGTTTAGGCAACAGATGGTTGGAATAGGATGAGGCATCTCTATATGTATAGGGAGCTGGTGTGTGGTGAGATCAAATTTCTTCTTAAAAAGGAAAAAATGAATAAAGCTTCAAAGTTAAACTGGGAGAAGGTTAGTATTCTGAATCTAATAGACTAATGACAAATTCTCAAATAAATTTTTTTACATAATTCAGACCTGTCTACTTCTTTAGATTTTCCAAAAATACCTACATATACAAATCTGGTTGCTCGGTAATTTTATGTGTTTTTCCCTCTCTATCTCTTCTGCCCTATCCCTTTATTACTGGTGCTGGTAATTCAGAACCAAATATATTAAACAAATTCCCTGATATTGTTCAAGTTGCAATGTTAATACTAGTTTTTCTAGACTTGATTTTCTTTTTCTGTAGAAGGAAGAAAGAAAGGACAAACAAGACACAGATGTTATGTTTCATAGAAGAAACACAATTTAAACCAATATTGGTAGTTTGTGTAGTGGCACTGGGTGCTTTAAATTCTACACCCTGAATCCTGTATTTGCAAACCTACTTTTATTTTTAAGAAATCATTAGATCTAAGGCAGTCCAGTATCCATTTGGTGATACATGTACACAGAATGAGACAAAAGTAGGTTTACAATTATTTGTATGAAAAACAGTACAATAATTAATAAAGAATAATAAAAGAATAGACTGTTTTGCACACTTACAACTTTAAACCTATTTTTGCCTCACCTTGTATGTATCCCTGAGGGCTGAACTGAGGACTGTAGAAATCACACCTTCAACTCAAGGTATGAGGCCTTGTATGACAGTTTCTTTGAAGTCTTCCTTCCATCTTTCTTTAAAGAGAAAAAAAGTTTAAATGCACATATTTTCTTTTCTATTCAGAGTTGAGATCAAAAGTTTACTTGATCATAAGATGGGAAAAAAGAAAAATATATATTTTTCCTAATGACATTGGTTTCTCTTTGAAGTTCAGCTTCTAGACAAGTCACATTAATATCAAAGAATCCATAAGTAGATTCAGAAAAACTCAGATTGGAAATACCAGGACAAGTCAGTGTTCTGTCTCTGTGCTTATAAAACTTTACAAAATCCTGAAGGTGCTTTGTGTTTTAATTAACAATGGGTGAACACTATGTTTTGGTATTAATATCATTAAATAAATATTTATACATGAAAATATTTGGCTGAAAGAAACCAGATTATCAATAAATTAAAGCCTATGATCCTTAGCTTCTTCAATTGCTACTACAGTTTGCTGATAAAAGTCGAACTTTTCTACTTCTGGGCACCATACAATCTAGATGTAGAAACCAGCTTTTTTAAAAAACAATTCTAATGAAAGCTTGTTCTATTATCTCTTAGTATTAATTAAATTACTTGTATTTGGAAATTCTAATACAGAAGTTAAACTTATCATTCCAGTATATATATAATTTAAGGTTTACAACAAACTTTTGGAAGATGTTATTAACCCTTTTACACATGTTAACCATTTTACACATGAGATGTTATTAACTCTTTACACATGAGATAGCTTATGTGCAGCAATGATAAAGAGAATTTCTAAGTATTGGAGTTAACTGGAATTTGAATCAAAGACATTTTGACTCAGATGTTCATCATTTCCATAGAACAATTACTTCTCAAGCACATTTAATTTTGTCTCCATGTGTATTCTTCCAGTTTTCCTAATCTGTCTCACTGGCATTGTTCCTATGTGAAATAGAAAAAAAAAAAAAACCTTAAGGTTGAGTTTAAAAATTAAAGTTAAAGTATGGCATGAAACACTTCAAGAATGGTGTTATAAAAAACTGTGAATGTCTGTATTTCCATAAATGCAATAACAGCATTGGCAAAAACTGTCAAAATTAACTTTTTCAAAACCTGATCATATAACCAAAAGATTGCAACAGTTCCTGAACAGTCTGTTCTAAAAAAGCAGGTAAATCTGAAAAAAGAAATAAGCTCAGTGACATTTTTGTTTGACCTATTTATATCCCCCACTCCCCCTAGGTTCTTTGGCAGCCTCTAAAACCAGCGTCTAGAAAGTATGGTATTTACTCTGGTTATTAAAACCAACAGCCTAGCGTACCATACCCTAGATGGGTCAGAATGTTTTTGCCTTCCCCCACATCTGAATTCCTTAAAATTTATCACTCTTCGATCTATATGACAGCGCCTGAGAAAATCCCCAGTCTTTTTTTGACCTGACTCAAAGGTCACTGTGTGAGGAAAACCCTATTCCCAGGGCATCTGCCACAGTATAATCAGTGGAAGGTGTTTAACATTGCAGTGTCTCAGATAACATTACCAGTTGGAACAAACATAAACTGGTCAAAATCATAACAAAGGTACATTGGGAATGAAATATTCATTCAAGGCTTCGAAGATCTTCTACACAAGCCCTGGCTGGTGTGGCTTAGTTGATTGGGCATCATCCTGCAGACCAAAAGTTCACAATTTTGATTCCTGGTCAGAACGCATGTCTGAGTTGCAGGTTCAGTCCCTGGTCTGGGCATGTGTAGGGTGCAGCTTCCTCTATCTCTGAAATCAATGAAAGGAAAAAAATAAAAAAGAAAATCTCCAACACAATCCAAGGAAGTACCAGATGAGGCAAAAGTAGGTTTGTATTTGTTCATATAGAAAATAATACAATAATTAAATATTTAAAAGAATAAACTATGTGCTTCATGTGCTTATAACTGTGAAAATGCCTTTTCCCAGCCCTGTATAAGGCCATGCACATGTGCATGAGAGACCCGAGAATGCTCACTTCTGACTGGTCTTAAGGATGTGTACAAGCAGAAAGTTATAGCTGAGGCGGAGTTGTACATTGTTTCCCTGAATATGGAAGACATGACCCAACACACACAAAGTACCCCTCAGCCAACACTGGGAGACTTACTGGCACCAGGAATTTAATAGAAGCACTGTCCAATTATTAGTGGACAAATATGCTAATTGAACAGGGACTTCAGTGTCTATCCACAAATACTGTTTACAAAATTAGTCAGGCAAAGATAATAAACAAACAAATAATAAAACATATAGGAAAAACAGCCAAGGAATAGGTTCAAATATGACTTCCAGAATTGTTCATTTATATTGTTTAAAATGTCCAGTTTTCAACAAAAAATGTTATGAGCACTTCAAAGAAATAGAAAAGCATGGCCCAAATACAGGAAAAGCAACACATTTAACAAAAATTAAAACTGAAAAAAAACCCTCAAATGTTGAATTTGCTAGACAGAGGTTTTAAATCCAATACTATAAATGTATTAAAAAATTGAAGTAAGCTTTGTATAAACAACTAAGGAGAAAACAGTGTGATACCACATACAGAATACTTACACAGACAAAAAATATATGAAAATAGATATTTTGAAGTTGAAAACCAGATTTGAACTGACATAATAAATCAATTCTTAGTGTCCCTTTCTAATATTTCATTGCAGGTTTAAAAAATGCTATTGATTTCTGAATGTTGACTTTGTATCTCACTATCATGCCATATTTACTTATTAGGTCAAGTAGTTTTTTGGGGGAGACTGTAAGGTTTTCTATGGACACTATCATGTGAATAAGAACAGTTTTCTTCCTTTTTTTGAATTTGGATGTGTTATTTCTTTTTCTCGTCTGATCACTGTAGCTAGAACTTCCAGTACTATATTGAATAAGAGTGGTGAAAGCAGATACCCTTGTCTTATTCTTGATCTTAAGGGGAAAGCTTTTAGTTTTTTACCATTGAGTATAATGTTGGTGTAGGTTTCACATATATGACCCAGTAATTCTGCTACTGAAAATTTACTGAAGAACCCTGAATCACCAATCTAAAAGAACTAATGCACCCCTTTGTTCACAGCACTGCTAGTTACAGTAGTCAAGTGCTAGAAACATCCTAAGTGCCTGCTAGTAAATGAGTGGGTCAAGAAAACTGTTGTACATTTGCACAATGAAATATTATACAGCAGAAAGAAAGAACTACTACCTTTTGCAGCAGTATGATGGCACTAGAGAATATTATGCTAAGTGGAATACGCAAGCTGATAAAAAGCAAATACCATAGGATCTCACTTATAAGAGGAATCTAATGAACAAAATAAACTAAAGAGCAAAATAGAACCATAGGTATAGAAACATGGAATATACTGAAAATGACCAGAGGGGTGGGGGGAGAGTGATAATGGTCGAAAGAAGGGAAAGGGACCAGACAAAAAGCATGTATGAATGGACCACGGACAGGGACAACAGTGTGGGAATTGACTGTGGGAGCCAGGGATGGGATGGGCAGAGGAGGGCAAAGGGAGAAAAATTGAGAAAACTGTAATGGAATAACATCAAAAAGTGATTTAAGAATAAAAATAATATAAAAGAAAAAATGTAACTATTTATGTCTTCCATCCGATTTATAAGAGATGTACATAAAAGAATAATTATAAAATTGTTTTGGTGGGTTTATCATGAATGAAGATGTTATTTGTATGTCAGTCACAGAACAAAGGCACACAGGGGAATGAGGCTACATTGGAACACAGATTTTATATTCTATTATAATTAACACACCAAGGCACACCATAATTACATTTCCCAAAATTAAAGATAAGGACAGAATCTTAAAAGCAGCAGGAGAAAAGGAGACAGTTACCTACAAAGCAGTTCCCATAAGACTATCAGCTGATTTCTCAAAAGAAACCTTGCAGGCAAGAAGGAGTTGGAAAGCAGTATTCTTAGTTGTGAAAGGCAAGGGCATGTATCCACAATTACTCTATCCAGCAAAGTTATTATTTAGAATGGAAGTGCAAATAAAGTGTTTCCCAGATAAGGTCAAGTTAAAGGAATTCATCATCATGAAACCCTTAGTATATGAAATGTTAAAGGGACTTATCTAAGAAAAAGAAGATGATCAAAAATATGAACAGTAAAATGGCAACAAACTCACAACTGTCAACAACTGAACCTAGAAAAAACATAAACAAGAACAAACTAAGCAAACACTAGAATGGGAACAGAATCACAGAAATGGAGATGGCACAGAGGATTATCAGGGAGCAGAATGGGGGAAAAGTAACAGGGAATAAAAAGCATTAATAGTAGCTACAAAATAGACAGGGCGAGGTTAAGAATAGTATGGGAAATGGAAAAGCCAAAGAAATTATATATATGACCGTTGACGTGAACTAAGGGGGGGAAATGCTGGTGGGAGGGGGTGTGCAGAGCAGAGGGAAATAAAGGGGGGGGATAGGACAGCTATAATACCATAATCAATAAAATATACTTAAGAAAATGCAAGAATAAATAAATTAATTAAATCTGAAATTAAACAAAAAATGAAAGAAATTAATAGTATTAATCAGGCTAGATTATTTTAAGGTATGATGTTTTTAATCTTAAGGATAATTACTAAATTGTATTTAGTAATAAATTACTAAATTGAATTACTAAAAGTAATTCAAAAGTATATATTAAAAGAAACAACAGCATGGATGGAACTTGAGAGCATCATGCTAAGCGAAGTAAGCCAGGCAGTGAAAGACAAATACCATATGATCTCACCTTTAACAGGAACCTAATCAACAAAACAAACAAACAAGCATACTATAACCAAAGACATGGAAATTGGGAACATGCTGAAAGTCACCAGAGGGGAGAGGGGAGGGAATTTCAGGGGAAAAGGGGAAGGATTTACAGGAACAAGTATAAAGGACACATGGACAAAAACTATGGGGGGGTGGAAATGGGAGGGAGGTGGGGAGGGTTGGGGTGGCGGGTTCGGGTGAGAATAAAAGACAGAAAACTGTACAAGATCAACAATGAAAATAAAAATTAAAAAAAAAAAGAAGAAACAACAAAGATCTTCAAATGGAATGCTGGAAACTTTCTATTTAACACAAACAGGGCAGTGATAGAGAAATAGGTGAATAAAAACTCAAAACAACAAAAAAAAAACATATAAAAGACAAATAGCAAGATGGCAGAGTTTAACCATACTTTATTAATAAATATATTAAAAATAAAAGAATTAAAAATTCCAGTAGAAAATCAGACATTGGTAGAATAATAAAAAAATGAATCCTCCAAGCATATGAAATCTATGAGATATATATTTTATTCAAAGACATCAATAATTTGAAAGTGAAAGGATGGAGAAAAGATCAAGCAGACAAACAGTAGTAAAAAGAGAGCATGGGCCAATACAGACAAATCAGAATTTAATACAAAATATTTTTACTAGAGATAAAGAAGTACATTTTGTGATAATGAAGATGTAATAATTATAAATACATATTTACCCTTCAACATAAGCTCTAAATTTATGAATCAAAACCTGACATAATTGAAAAGAGAAATAGAAAATTCAACAATAGTAGCTGGAGAAGAGAATTCAATGCAACTTTTCCAATAATGGGTAAGATAATTAGAGAAAGATAAACAATGAAATAGAAGATTTGAACAACAATACCAGCTAACTTGACATAACAGATATCTTTAACCAACAATAAAATACACATTCATCTCAAGAATACGTAAAGTATTCTCCACAATAGGCCATATATTAGGCTATATAACACACACAAATAATTGTACAAAGTATGTTCTCTGACAAATACATAATTAAATAAGAAATCTGTAACAAAAATAATTTTAGGAAACTCATAAATATGTAGAAATTAAACAACATGCTCCTTAACAAATTAATCTTTTCCAGGGGCTAATGGCATTGGGAATATGGAGTCACCGCTAATGGGTATAAGATTTCTTTTTTGGTTGATAAAAGTATTCTAAAATTAGATAGTAATAATGATTGCACAATTCTGTTAAAATTCTAAAAAAAAATACTAACTTGTAGAAATCTATGGGCTAAGTTTTATGACATATACACTATACCTCAATCAGATAGACACTAAGATAAATTGATAGTCAGATCACATTTATTGATAGGCTGACATTTAGGGACTATGTAATTCTGAAATTTAACCTGCCTGAAATTGTTTCCTTAGCTGTAAAATACAACCATTAATGCCTCCTATTAATGCAGGTGTTTAAGTGCCTTACTAGTTAAAAATCTGTACAAATATGCACTTCAAATTGTGACACCTACTTACAAAATGTTTAATCTATTATTTTGTTTGATTACTCTACTAAATAGAGACAATGATGTTCGTACTTGCATGCTTAAATTTCTTGTGGGAAGAGTTATATTAAAGTATCTTTATCTTGGGAAAATTTAAATATGTTTTCTTTGGATTTTTCTTTAAATTAGAAGTAATATTCATGGAAGGCCTTTTCAAGTTGATATCTTAATTAATAGATATTTATTTATTGAATAACTGGACTCCTTGAGGGATATAAATAAGCAAAAAATATTCTTTCTGTGTTCAATATACAATGTTTCATGAATACATATATCTGTGTAAGTGTGTGTGTGTGTGTGTGTAGAGCACAAAATTAGTACCATGACATTCAAAAGCTTTCTATAGTGAGCATAGCTACGTAAAAATTTCTTACAAATATTTACAAGGTCATCTTTTGGGAAAACAAAATGCAGAGCCACTTAACAACTTAAAATTCCTAATTTTCCATCCATTGGATTGGCAAATCAATAAAAAGTGTGGCAATACTAAGTACCAATAATTATATGGATCATTGAGGAATCATAAGCTCTTTTGGTGAGCATATGGATTTGCACAGCTGATTTGAAAAAACAATTTTCCTTTATATATTAAACTTCCTGATACATGACCTATTGGCACTTACCCTAAAGAAACTCTTTGTATTGTCATAAAATTACATGTACAAGAATTTTATAGTAATATTATTTATATAACAAAATATTAATAAACTACGTAAATGAGTATAAAATACTGGGCTCGTATTAGTGGTATGGGAAATGGACAAAATTAAACACTCATAACTTAAAAGAACAAGCATTTTTGGGGTGGCAGAAGTGCAGTTTTAGAGTATAAGTGGCAGCACCTTGGCCTTAATATTTTACAACATAGGAGCCTCTCAAGAAGTAAGTGGCTGGATGTATGACGCTGATAATAATTGTACGTTCTATATTCAAGCTCTGCTGTGTCAACTACCTTCAAGTCTCTTTATCCCTTTCAGGAAATACTGCAGGGCTTGGATGGTGATGGGCAGGTAGAATATTGCATGTGTGGAAGTGGGTCTCAGGAGGTTACTTCCATGGAAGCTAGGCTTCTGCATTGTTGTACTCCTGATTTTTCTTCACTAATCTTCAGAGGATCCCAATTACTTATTGCTTCTTCATCTCAAAAGTGGAAAAGGTGAATTCAGTAAGGTTTATTTATTCCTAAATTCCACTTATCGGAAGAATGGGGTCTTTATTTATTTCTTCAACTAATTGACTGTGATAACAAAAGCACATAATTCTTGAAAATGTGGAAGTGAGTAGTGAAAGTTTCTCTAATATATTTTCAAAACTATTCTTTTTTAATATATTTTGCTTAATCTTGATAATAATCTTTCAAAAGAATCTCTCCCATACTCTGTTGCAGACTAATTCTCACATACATTACTTATGATAATTATTCTGTAACTCTTGGTTAATTGCTTGTTTGAATTATATTTAATGCAGAGGTTCTGAGCAGTGCTCCTGCTTTTGAGATATACACCATCTTGATACATACGATGCCACTCGGAGTTTTTTATTCTATATTGTAGAGTTTTCTCTACATGTAAGAATAAAAAGATAAATTTTTCTTACCAAATTGTGAATATTAAAAAATATATATGGAGAAAAAGTCTGTCCAGAAGGTACCCAGCCATGTAATATGAAAAATAGAGACATTTATTAAAGAAGATGCAAGTTACAAGAAACATTATACATGGGACAATAAACGCTTCAGTCCCCTTCAAAGTAGGCACCTTGAGACCCCACACACTTCCAGTCTCCATCAGCTGCCCCGTTGTATTTTCCTGAATCTCATTGATGGTCTGAAATCTCTCCCCTTTCAATGGTGATTTTAGTTTTGGGAAAAGCCAGAAGTCACAGGGCACCAAATCTGGGTTATAGTGGGGCTGGGTCACCTGGGTGATCTGATATTTCACCAAAAATCTCTGCATGAGATGTGATGCCTGAGGAGGTACGTTGTCAGGATGAAGCTACAAATCTCCAGTTACCAATAGCTGTGGCCTTCTGAATCATTCAAATAGTTTCTGTGGAGTAATGTTCAAGCTTAATGCAAAATTTGATGCAGGTTCTGTGCTCCACTCACTCAGTCATTTTGAATGCAACAGACACACAGTATACTGTTCACTCAACAGCATCTACCACCCTCACTCACTAGTACGGTGAAGCATATTGTTCATACATGCGCATTCCAGTCCACTCTCCATGACTGCCAGGTTACACTGATGTCATGCAAACCTTTCTTGTTAATATTAACAATGGCTGGACTTTTTCTTTATATAACTATATTATATAATATATAATTAAGTTTATATATAAAACCTCATATATATCATATATAAGTTTTTTTAAAAATTCACATAAAGAAACAGATTTTGAAGAACAAATTTTTGTTCTTTGTGTTGTCTGGCTTAATATCTTTTATAAGAGTTTATTTTAAAATAATCAAATTTTTAACTTCACTTTCTTTATTTACCTTTTCTCATAAATATGCCTAACTATATGACTTGACTTGCCCTATAACATGTCTGAATAGATGTGACACTTCTTAATCTCTTTGTCCCACAGTGAATTTTGGAGATTAAAGAAATAAATGGGATGCAGTTTAGAGGTTACTCTATTTCGATTGTATGCACACCCTAGCACACTCTATGAAAGCAGAAGAGTGTATTTTTAAACATTCTTTGAACTACCTGTCAGACTTAATTTATGTCAATTATACTGTTGTGGATATATACTTTCAAGGTTGAGAATCATACGGCACATTTTAGATTTTCAGTACTTTGCTTCAAGGAAAAGTATTTGTCTAACTTACTTGCTTTCTAACTGCTAGAAGTTGCCTTGCGTTGATCAATACACAACATGAATACAAATGTAGCTTTTTAACATATAATTGTCTTCCAGAACCTCATCTTTCTATCCTCTTTCTGTCCTGAAATACTTTTAGAACATTCTGTCCTAAATCTTCAAAAGGGTTTTTTTCTCAACACAACATCACTAATTCTAAAAAGAAGCAGGATCTTTGAGAAGGTTGAGATACCCTTCTTTATAAAGAACACTTGATTAAGAAGTCTTCACATTTCAGATTGGGGGAAATAAGTGTTATTTTTGGTCTGAAGTAGCACCCATTCACAATGTGTCAAAAGAGACCACTGCTGTCCTCATTAGTCAAATTTTTGGAGCCATCTGCCCACACTGCGGGATATATTACAGCCAGGATGGGAACTGCAGGTACTTGAGAAAATGCCAGAAGTGGTCCTACTCAAGATAATTCATTGGCTGGTCGGTAGAAAGAGAATTCTCTGACTTAAACCAGATAGAGATTGAAAACTAAGAAAACTTATCTTTTAAAAGATTGTAGTGTATCCCAGAGTTCTTGTAGTCGCCTTTGGATGCATAGTATTTGCATTTCTCTCTTCAAAGTGTCAATAACAAAAGCATTCCATTTTTTGGAAATAACTATCCTGCTGCAAATGAAATCCTATGTATCTCTGAGTAAAGTGACTATTGAGCAAGAGCAAAGCAAGTGTTGGGGAAAAGCACATTATATCTTTTAGGCTTATCACCTGATTTTACTAAGTGCAATATGTTTTCTTTTAGTTTTTCAAGATTGTATTTATTTTTAGAATTGCTTAAAGAATCATCTATGTCAATTAATTAAAATATCACTAGCAGAAAACTTTTTTCAGAAAAACCTCTGTACATTGGCTATGTTAAAGGGTTCAATTTAGTCCTAAGTTTCAGCGAGACAATATTCTTGAAAGAACATATGTCAACATGCTTAAGTGGTTTTCCCCTGTTATTAATGATGATTCTGGAATTGTCATTTTTAGTAGCTTAAATTTTTATCTTTGTTTTATTAATTTACATTAAATTAGTTCAACAAATGGGATATCAACCTAAACCATAAGTATCAATATTATCTTAGAATTAGAGAAGTAGGTAAACTATTTCTGAGCAGGGTGAAATATATTCTATTATATGACATTTGTTAAGTGATTTACTCCCTTCCTTAATCTTTTAGAATAAGAGTTTCATTACTGTTTGTTTTGTTTTTGTTTTCTTTTAGTGTTTTCTATATCTCTGTAGTGTTTTGGAAGCTAAAATTGATGTATAAAATATAGAACATTATTTTCTAGATCTTACTACTTAGTGTAGTTAAGTAGTATAGAATATTAAAATATTATAGAAGTTTGCAAGAAATAAACATAAATTCATACGTTATATTATATTTTTATACTGTAGTTTATTGTTTATATTTAAGAGGAGGGTGATGACTCTTAGTAAAGAATATGTCAGATGTTTTTCTTGGGTTAATGGGCAATTGCTCTGAAACTTTATTCCAATAAAAGAGCATATATTTAATGTTAAATATATGATTTGCCATAGTTTTTGTGAGAATTTAATAAAGGTGTTTGGTGCTATTTAAAACTAGCAGATAGTTGCTTTTTAAAAATATTTGCACGAATAGATTTAATTTACATATAAATATATATTTTATATTATACATGACACATTGGATAAATTAATGTGTTCTTTTGTTTGTGTGTGTGTCTGTATCAACTACTATTTAGAAACATAATTTTCAAAGGATCCTGATCATTTTATTTATCCTAGATGATAGATAGTGGCTAGAAAACAATGTGTCATTGAAAGATGGTATTTCAATGTGCCTCACTACTGAAAATATTTTACTAGATCCTGAACAAAAAATAAGCAAGGGTTGAATGATCTATTGAATTCCATCAGGCTCAACTGTTTCAGAAAACACTGTGTTACCATCTAGACATGTGGAGTTCTGTTGCTTGTCGCCCATAAATTCTGGGGGAAAAGTATAGAGAAAAAAGAAAGGGGTTGTATATTTAAAAACTACACAATATTAGAAGAATAATGGGCTTCAGCCTCAAAGCCGACTTCCTTAAAACACCTAAAGGCAATTAACTCCTCCACCTTCTGCCAGATCAGTTCAAGGCTGCACCTGGAATCCCTTCTCCATTTAAAAAATCATCCTATGAGCTCACCTATAAGGGGAACCTAATTATCAAAACAAACAAGCAAGCAAAATACAACCAGAGACACTGAAATAAAGAACAAACTGACAGTTACCAGAGAGGAGTGGGATATTAAGTCGAGGGCCATCAAGGACCATGTATAAAGGACACATGGATAAAGCCAAAGGGCACAGGTTTGAGGGTGGGAGGCAGGAATGGGTGGGGTGGGAGGCAGGGATGGGTGGGATGGGGAGGGCATGGTGTGGTAAAATGGAGACAACTATACTTGAACGACAATAAAAAAATAAAACAGCATAATTGAGAAATTATTAAAAAGTATGTCATCCTTTGGGAAATACAGATAGTTTAGCTGGTTCCCAGTCCGGGTTCGGCCCCAGGCCTCCTTGGGAGTGTGTGCATGCCAGCGGCCTACCGGTCCTGCTGGTGAGAGGCCCCATCCTCCAGCCTCTGCCCTCTGGCCCAGCCCTTGCATGGCTTCCCTGTGGCTGTCAACTCACCCAGTGCATCCATGTGCCTGAGCAGGGTCGAAGTGCTGCACCAGTCACCAAGGCTGCCACTGCTTCTCCTGGCGGGAAGGGGCACAGGCCTGTTGCCTGGTCACATGTCTACTATGCCCACCCGTCCAGGAACACTTAGTCCACCCAACCCCTAACCAAGTAGCAAGGGGAAACAAAAAGTGAGAGTTTCCCTCTACACTCCATTTTTAAAGTCCCCGCCCATAATCCCACACAAGCTGGAAGCTTGCAGTTGGGTCTTTTTTGCCTGTGGGAACATTTTGCTAGCTGGACTCAAGTGCACAGTGTGTCTGGCTGGGACAGGGTGTCATTTGTTATTCGTGTGTTCTGACCTTTTCAGCCTGCACAGGCCCCATACAAGCTGCGTCCTGAGCTGCGTTACCTTCCCAGGGGTATGGAAGCCTGCTATGCAGTTTTGGCTGCTGTTTCAATCCAATGTATCTGGATTGAAGAGGTACTCCCTTACCCCTCTCAGGAGCCCCTCCCCTCTACCCCTCTGCGGAAGGATCTGGCCAGACCTCTCTGTTACAATTGTTCCATTTCTGTTGTTGGCAATTGCTGCTTCTAAACTTGCAGAAACTAAAGAGATGAACTCTTTTACACAATTGTTCTAATTGATAAAACTAGCAATATATTGGATTCAAGAAAATAATTTTACTTCCTTATATGCATCCTATCTGAGCCCCAGCAGTGGGTATGATACCACAATTTAGATAATGTGAAAGGAATGCCTAGAATGCTTTCAATATGTTTGTCCATTTGGTATGGGAAAAACATTTTTTTGTCAAAACAATGGTAGACATGATAGTAGAATATAAGTGCCTATAGTGGATTGGACATTTCTGTAAAATCCATGTCTACCTAGAACCTCAGAATAGTGACCTTATTTGGAAATAGAGTCTTTGCTGATATAATTAGGGGTAGAATTTATGTGGTCAGTAAATCTAATGTAAGTGCTCTTGTAACAGAGAGAAAAGGACACAGACACACAGGAAAACTATGAAGATGGAAGCAGAGATTAAAGTGATGCAGCTATAAACCTAAGTACACAAAGGATTATTGAGAACCACCAGAAGCTAGGAAGAGGCAAGGATGTATTCTTCAGGAAGGATTCTTCCCCAGAGACTTCATAGGAAGACTTCATAGAAGACTTCATAGGAAGCATAGTCCTGCCAAAACCTTGATTTCAGCATCTTAGCCTTCAGAACTTTGAGATAATAAAGTTCTCTTGTAAGCCATAAAATTACGATAATTTGATACAGCAGCCCTAGGAAACTAAGACAATGACATAGCACAATTTTAGACCTATTTGACACTGTACAGGTTTTAATGCCCTGGTGTCTGAATGTAATTATATTTTACTGATGAACTACACCATGGATTTCCATGGTATTTCCTTTCTTTCCCTGAGTTTTCCTGTTTATTCGACCTATTCCCTTAACTATGATATAACCTAAGAAGAAGAAAACCCTAAATCTATCTTTTGACTAAAGGTTGACTTCCAGCTAATATTTCTTCTCCCTGCTCTGTTTATATAAAATTGTGTCTGTATACACTATCTACAATTAGCTCATTCCCATTCTCTTGATTCATGCCAGTGTTTTGTTCACACTATACAACCAAAACATTTTTTTTTGGTCAGGATAACTACCACATTATCAAATTAACTGATAGATTCTCAGTAATTATCTTTTGCACTCTCAACACCATTTAACAAATTTCAATGTCACTTTAAATACATTTCTCCCTTTTTTATGGAAGTACACTCTCCATTTCCTTTTACTTAACTATCCTCTTCTCGTTACCTTTAACTGTCATTTTCCTGACCTCTATATGGTGGTGTCATATAGAGGTGGTGCTGCAGTAGCCATGCCTCTTTTTCTTTTAAATTATCTATCCTCTTTTTTCATGGTAGTCCTATTTAGCTCAAGACTTTCAAATATTTTCTATGTGCTAAGATCTCTGAAATTAAAATACCTAGCTTAATCTAGGATGGACTACAAATCTATAACTAAATAAGTGAGTAACAAGTGAGTTCTTGTGGGCATAACCTATTTAAAACATTATAATTCCTAACACAGAAACTACAAATTTAATTTCCTCACTAATAAGTACATAAACAAATGTCTGGCTATAACTTGTTAAATTATGGCATTTATTCATGGAGATCATTATAAAGTAAAGAAATCAAAGCTAATTCTGGAACTTCATATGTCTTACAGAATTTATTTAATTGTGGCAGACTGCTGAATTCTTTTGTTTCTACTCAGAGAGCAAACCTTAACTTTTTTCAGGTTTACAATGAAAACTTATAGCAACACATTTCCTAGTCAGTACGCATGACAGGTGACTAAGAGGGCCAAGGAAACATAGCTAAATTCTGTGTATAAAGGAAAAAATAAATCCTTTCTCTTTTCTTCTTCATTCATGCTCTCTGGAATATGGATATAATGCTTCAAGGATCAGCATCCATCTTAGCCCAGGAGGTAACTCGCTAAAAAGAAAGACAGAAACTGTGTCTCTCATAACATCATAAAGTCACCATACTAGACCTAAACTAATTTCTTTCCTGGTATGTTTATGTTACCTTCTTTCAGTTTCCATTGCTGTAATCCAAACTTAACCTTACCTGATACTTTCCTTTGTATATTTGAAAGTAATGTGCTTAAAGTAAAAGAACCAAAAAGTTGAATTTGAGCAAATAAATAATTTGAAACAGTCAGGATAGTGATGACATATTTTGCAGGTTAAAAAAGATAAGAAACTTTACCAATCTTCAATAAAACACTTTATAGGTCACTAGCTGAGCCTTGGAAGTCTTCCTATATACTTATCACCAAGAGTGATAATTGAAGAAATAATGAAATTTGGTGTATGTTTGCACTTCTTTTTTGGTAAAGACTTATGAGACAGATAAAAGCAGTTTGGAGCCGGAAGCTCTTCAAACAGAGATGGATATGTTAAGAAAATCCTACTCAGCATGCAAACTACGTTGACTGAAAATTTTGTAATTTGGAATTCTGAAGGCTATAAAAGTCATCAATTTCTTTTGTTCCTTAAATTAAAAAGGTTATAACTAGTGGAAGTTAAATCATAGTCTTAGCAGGATGAGAGTGACACCCAATAATATGAAGGTCATAAGTCTTTGGGGAAAGAAAGTGGGAAGTGTGCAGGCTCCTCATTCAAACAATTGCTTTAAAGGTTTTTAATGTAGCTATACCTTGTTTTGAAGACTAGATTGATAAATAGAATATACAGTCAAGTAATACAGAATGATGAAGTTCAAACTTAAAACCCATGAAACTGTATATAAAATGTATTTCTAGGATTCTCCAGACTGAGGGCTTGCAAAGCAAAATTCTCTGAACTTAGGGTCTAGATTCCCTGGAATTTAATTTAGGACTTATTAACAAATGCAGACTCCAGAAAGATTTATTTCCTTAGAGGAGTATTTCAAGAGAGGACAAGACTTGGGATTATGAGACACTATGGATTACAAAACTAAAGACACTAGTATTATTTTTCCATAGGAGAAATGTGCTTACAATAAAAGGATGCAGTAACAACTCAGTATTGTTCCCATATGTTTTTAATCAGACTCTTTCAGGGAGGGAGGACAACTACTCTTTTTCCTAAATAAACATGTAGATCCATTTTATTAGTGTTCCTTGCCTACAATAAAGAACTGTACATGGAATTTAACCGCTGTCTTTCATTGTGTCAGGCTTAGAATTTGGGCACAGAAGAATCACATAGTTTTCATTTGTATTAAGTAAATAATAATTTACTCTCTACCAGAAACCTTGTGTGCATATTGAAGATGTTATCAAAAAGTAAAAATACTAAAAACTTAAAACCAATACCTTACTAAAGGTTTGACTGTCAAAACTGCCTATGGAACTTATAAAAAGCAAACATACTAGAAACTGGTTGGGTGTAAGAGGGGATTATAATGTCAAAGAAACTCCATCCTAGCCTTAAAAAAAGATCCTAACTATTAAATGTTTAATAAAACACAAAATCTCCTACTTTCAGTTTAAAAGGGAACAGTAAGTTTTCTAGTAAAACCACTATGTGGCATGTACTCTCCCATGTTTGACCCACACGTGGACACAGAAACTAAAGGACAAGGTCTTTCAGTAGCTAGAATGAGATACTGCAAAATGGACTACCAAATCATCTAATTTTGTTTCTGTTTTGTGTCGTCCTTCTACTCAGTAATTCTACTTCTCCTATTTAGTAACATAATTTGTCATGAATGAAGTGTTTTCAGTTTTTCCCTACATGGTTTTTTTTTTTTTTTTTACTGTGGCTATTATTATCCTGCTTCTCCATTGCGTGAGGTACAAAATTTACAAAGTGTTTTTTACCACAGATAGCAACGTAGGGCCCTGATGAATACATCCTTATTTCACTTAGTGATTCTAGAATTTTATCTAGATACAATAATTGGTTACTTTTTTTCCTCTTAGGGAAGAGGATTATCTGCTATTATATGGATCAGAGCATACTTATCAGCTTTTATGTAGCCAAAGGAGTAAATTATGAAAATAGTGCTAGGTATTTTTACTTTATTATTTAGGTTTCTTCTCATTAAAAGAAAATAGATTTTTTTACAACAGGACTAAGGATTATGCCTATGTTTTCCAGCCTTTTAAAAAGATATCTATGTAATTAAGTACCAATCAATAAGATACAGACAGAAGTGTTTTGTGAAGACTACTTAATAAGAAGTGGGGGAAAAAATCTTTTTTTTTCTCCCTTATGTGTTAATGAGATAAAGAAAAAGTGATCAACATCACTAAGGGCTTTAAAAAATAAAACATTTCAGTTACTTTAAGGTAGCTAGAACATTTGAGAAAAGACAGAGTAGTACTTACAATGATAAGTGGTCAGAAATGAAAATATGCTAAACAAACTGCATATATTCTTTATCCTAAATAAATAAACACAAACTTAGAAATTTAAAGCACTGAGAAGGAACATGATCAAAATTCTATTTTGAAAAGGTCAGTCCAGTGTCAATGTAATGTTGACAGTCAGACCTGCTGAAAGGCTATGAGAAAACAAATAAAAATTAATTGTAGAAGAAATAAGAGCTTGCAAAAATGTTAAAACGGTTAATGCAGGCAATAATGAGTGCATAATGTTAAGACAATGAAAAAGTTTTGAATTTATGAGATATTTTAAAGAAAATCAACAGAATTTATGGGTAAATTTGATTTTTAAGGTGAAACATTTGGAAAATTTTTTAAATATATGTTTGTAGCTTATATCCTTCTCTGAAAAAAAAATGAATCAATGATGGGCATAAAATTTGAAGATAAAATAATGTTTAGAAGAAAAAGATTGGCATTTATAATTACTCTGGGACCACAGAGAACAAAGAAATAGTTTTCATATTGGCACATAAGCACCATCAGCAGCTATTCTCCCTGGTTCAAGGCATAGTGAATAAATAAAACCAAACAATTCCACCCTGGGTGGGTAGCTTCTTTGGTTAGAACACTGTTCCTAAGTGCCAAGGTTGCAGGTTCATTCCCAGTCAGGATACATACAGTTATCAACTACTGAATGCATGGATGGGTAGAGCAGTAGATCAATGGATCTCTCTCTCTCTCTTAAATCAATAATTAATAACAAAGTTTTTTCCTGATAGAGGTTACAATCCCTATCTAAATTCTGACTTTCTCAGCTGTTACCTGAAAGTTGGTCTTCCAATTAGCTTGCTTCTGGGCTAAAAGGAGAGATGACTAGTAATCCTCCAGGAGCCTGAACCATATGGGGCATTTCTCCTATATTTTGGCATTGATGAGACATGGCATACCCTGTTCTCCTGGGGACACTTAGAACAACGATGGCAGGTTGGACAAGCACAAATGTCTGAGGGACCCAGAAATGTGGGCAGTAGCTAACTACCCAGAATCGTTTCTTACATGAGGACAGTCAAGAATGAAGAGGTGATTGTTTCATGCAATGAGAGAATCAAGAAAAAAAGAACCAAGAAAACATATTCTAAACAAAATAATAAGAAAAATCTCAAGAAACTGACAAAAATGAAATGGAGATAAGGGATTCTTATGAAAAATTCAATGTAATGGTTATAAATTTGCTTACTGAGCTCAGAATAGCAAAGCATATACAAGGTGAGAATTTCAACAGAGATTTAAAAAAGTGAAAATTACTAAACAAATCATAGAGCTGAAGAATACAGTTATTGAACTGAAAAGATCAATAGAGGGATTCAACAGTAGACCAGATCAAGTGAGAGAAAAAGGATCAGTGTATTTGAAAACAGGTCAGAAAAAATCACCCTATCAAAGGAAAAACAACTAAAGAATAAAAAACAAGTATAGATAGCTTAAGAGACTTAGGGAACACCATCAAGCACATTAAGGGTATTGCAGAAAAAGAGAAGGAAAAGAGATAGAAATATTATTCAAAGAAATAGAGACTGAAAACTTCCAAAACCTGTAGAAGAAACATACTTTTAGATTTAGGAAGCCAAAAAGTACCAAATAAAATGCAGGTCAACTTTTAGAATATGATTTTCAAAAAATTTTTTTTTAATTTTTTTTTTATTTTTGTTGATATTGTACAGTTTTCTGTCTTTTACCCCACCCCAGCCCACCACCCCAGCCCTCCCCACCTTCCTCCCATTTCCACCCCCCATAGTTTTTGTCCATGAATCCTTTATACTTGTTGCTCTAAACTGTTCCCCTTTTCCCCTGAAATTCCCTCCCCTCCCACTCTGGACACTGTCAGACTGTTCTCAAATTCAGTGTCTTTGTTTATATTATGCTTGTTTGTTTGTTTTGTTGATTAGCTTCCTGGTAAAGGTGAGATCATATGGTATTTGTCTTTCACTGCCTGGCTTATTTCACTTAGCATGATACCCTCCAATTCCTTCCATGCTGTCGCAAAGGGTAGGAGCTCCTTCTTTCTTTCTGCTGCATAGAATTCCATTGTGTAAATGTACCATAGTTTTTTGATCCATTCATTAACTGATGGGCACCTAGGTTGCTTCCAGAACTTGGCTATTGTAAATTGTGCTGCTATGAACATAGGGGTGCATAGATTCTTTTGGATTGGTGTTTCAGGATTCTTAGGATATAATCCAAGCAGTGGAATTGCTGGGTCAAAAGGTATGTCCATTTTTAGTTTTCCTAGAAAATTCCATACTGTTTTCCATAGTGGTTGTAACAATCTGCAATCCCACCAACAATGCACTAGAGTCCCCTTTTCTCCACAACCTCTCCAACACTTGCTGTTTGTTGCTTTGTTTATGATGGCCATTCTGACTGGTGTCAAGTGGTATCTCATTGTAGTTTTTTTTTTTTTTTTAATTTTTATTTTAATTGTTGATCTTATACAGTTTTCTGTCTTTTATTCTCACCCCAACCCACCACCCCAGCCCTTCCCTCCCATTTCCACCCCCCCATAGTTTTTATCCATGTGTCCTTTTTACTTGTTTCTGTAAATCCTTCCCCTTTTCCCCTGAAATTCCCTCCCCTCTCCCCTCTGGTGACTTTCAGCCTGTTCCCAATTTCTATGCCTTTGGTTATATTATGCTTGTTTCTTTGTTTTGTTGATTAGGTTCCTGTTAAAGGTGAGATCATATGGTATTTGTCTTTCACTGCCTGGCTTACTTCGCTTAGCATGATGCTCTCAAGTTCCATCCATGCTGTTGCATAGGGTATGAGCTCCTTCTTTCTTTCTGCTGCATAGAATTCCATTGTATAAATGTACCACAGTTTTTTGATCCATTCATTTACTGATGGGCATCTAGGTTGCTTCCAACACTTGGCTATTGTAAATTGTGCTGCTATAAACATAGGGATGCATAGTTTCTTTTGGATTGGTGTTTCAGGGTTCTTAGGATATAGTCCTAGCAATGGAATTGCTGGGTCCAAAGGTATATCCATTTTTAGTTTTTTAAGAAAAATCCATACTGTTTTCCATAGTGGTTGTACCAGTCTGCACTCCCACCAGCAGTGCACTAGTGTCCCCTTTTCTCCACAACCTCTCCAACACTTGCTGTTTGTTGCTTTGTTTATGAGGGCCATTCTGACTGGTGTCAAGTGGTATCTCATTGTTGTTTTAATTTGCATCTCTCTGATAGCTAGCGATATCGAGCATCTTTTCATGTGTCTCTGGATCCTCTGTATGTCCTCCTTGGAGAGGTGTCTGCCCAAGTCCTTTGCCCATTTTTTAATTGGGTTGCTTGTCTTCTTAGAGTGGAGTCGTGTAAGTTCTTTGTATATTTTGGAGATTAAACCCTTATCTGAGATATCATTGGCAAATATGTTTTCCCACACAGTCGGTTCTCTTTTTATTTTAATACTGTTTTCCTTGGCCATGCAGAAGCTTTTTATTTTGATGAGATCCCATTTGTTTATTCTTTCCTTTATGTCCCTTGCTTTAGGGGACATATCAGTAAAAATGTTGCTGCGTGTAATATCTGAGATTTTCCTGCCTATGTTCTCTTCTAGGACTTTAATGGTGTTACGGCTTATGCTTAAGTCTTTTATCCACCTTGAATTTATTTCTGTGTATGGTGTAAGTTGGTGCTCGAGTTTCATTTTCTTGCACGAAGCTGTCCAGTTCTCCCAACACCACTTGTTGAAGAGGCTATTTTTACTCCATTTTATGTTGCTGCCCCCTTTGTCGAATATTAATTGACTATAGACACTAGGGTTTATTTCTGGGCTCTCTATTCTATTCCACTGGTCCACGTGCCTGTTTTTATGCCAGTACCAGGCTGTTTTGATTACAGTGGCCTTGTAATACATTTTGATATCAGGTATTGTGATCCCTCCTGCTTTGCTCTTCTTTCTCAAGATTGCTGCCGCTATTCTGGGTCGTTTATGGTTCCATATAAATTTTTGAAGAGTTTGTTCTATATCTGTGAAATATGCCATTGGTACTTTAATAGGTATTGCATTGAATCTGTAGATTGCTTTGGGAAGTATGGACATTTTGATGATGTTAATTCTTCCGATCCATGAACACGGTATGTGTTTCCATTTATTTGTGTCTTCCTTGATTTCCTTCTTCAGTGTTGTGTAGTTTTCTGCATACAGGTCTTTTACCTCCTTGGTTAGGTTTATTCCTAGGTACTTTATTTTTCTTTTTGCTATATCAAATGGTATTTTTTCCTTGATTTCTACTTCTGTTGTTTCATTGTTGGTATACAAAAATGCCTTTGATTTCTGGATATTGACTTTGTATCCGGCTGTTTGGCTAAATTCATTTATTAGGTCGAGCAGTTTTTTGGCCGAGACTATAGGATTTTCTATGTATACTAACATGTCATCTGCAAACAATGATAGTTTTGTTTCCTCCTTTCCAAGTTGGATGCCTTTTATTTCCTTTTCTTGTCTAATCGCTGTGGCTAATACTTCCAATACTATGTTGAATAGAAGTGGAGAGAGTGGGCAGCCTTGTCTTGTTCCTGATTTTAGTGGAAAAGAATTTAGTCTTTGCCCGTTGAGTATGATGCTGGCTGTAGGTTTCTCATATATAGCCTTTATTATGTTGAGGAATGCTCCCTCTATTCCCACTTTGCTGAGTGTTTTTATCATAAATGGGTGCTGTACCTTATCGAATGCTTTTTCCGCATCTACTGATATGATCATGTGATTTTTGTCTTTGCTTTTGTTTATGTGATGAATTACATTTACTGATTTGCGAATGTTGAACCATCCTTGCATCCCTGGGATGAATCCCACTTGGTCGTGGTGTATGATCTTTTTAATGTGTTGTTGGATGCGGTTTGCCAATATTTTGTTGAGGATTTTAGCATCTATGTTCATCAGCGATATTGGCCTGAAGTTCTCCTTCTTTGTTGTGTCTTTATCTGGTTTTGGAATTAGGATGATGCTGGCTTCATAAAAAGAGTTTGGGAGTCTTCCATCATTTTGGATTTTTTGGAATAGTCTGTGGAGAATAGGGGTTAGCTCTTCCTTAAATGTTTTGTAGAATTCTCCTGTGAAGCCATCTGGTCCAGGGCTTTTGTGCGTTGGGAGTGTTTTGATTACTGATTCAATTTCACCAGCCATTATTGGTCTGTTCAGACTTTCTGTTCCTTTTTCATTGAATTTTGGAAGGTTATATTTTTCCAGAAACCTGTCCATTTCACCTAGGTTTTCAAATTTCTTGGCATACAGTTCTTCATAGTAATTTCTTACAATCCTTTGTATTTCTGCAGTGTCGGTTGTAATATCTCCTCTTTCATTTCTGATTGTGTTTATTTGAGTCCTCTCTCTTTTTTTCTTGATGAGCCTGCTTAAAGGCTTGTCGATTTTGTTGATCTTTTCAAAGAACCAACTCCTGGATTCATTGATCTTTAGGATTGTGCTTTTAGTCTCTATATCATTTAATTCTGCTCTTATCTTGGTTATTTCTTTCCTTCTACTTGCTCTGGGCTGTCTTTGTTGTTGTTCCTCGAGTTCTTGTAGGCGAAGGGTTAGGTTGTTTGTTTGAGATGTTTCTGTCTTTTTTAGATAGGCCTGTATCGCTATAAACTTCCCTCTGAGGACTGCCTTTGCTGTGTCCCATAAGTTTTGGATCGATGTGAGTTCATTATTGTTTGTTTCCAGAAACTTTTTGATTTCCTCCCTAATTTCATTCTTGACCCATTCATTGTTTAATAGCATGCTATTCAATCTCCATGATTTTGAGGGTTTTGGGTTTTTCTCCTTGGGGCTGGTTTCTAGTTTCAGTCCCTTGTGGTCAGAGAAAATGCTTGGTATGATTTCAATTTTCTTGAATTTGTTGAGGCTTGATTTGTGTCCTATCATGTGGTCTATCTTTGAAAATGTTCCATGTGCATTTGAAAAGAAAGTGTATTTAGCTTCTTTGGGATGAAGGGCTCTATATATATCAGTTAAGTCCATTTCCTCTAGAGTGTTTTTCAGTGCCACAATATCTTTGTTGATATTTTGTTTGGAAGATCTGTCCATTTTTGACAGTGGGGTGTTAAAATCCCCTACTAAAATTGTGTTGCTGTCAATATCTTTCTTGAAGTCCTCTAAAATTTTCTTGATGTATTTAGGTGCTCCTCCGTTGGGTGCATATATATTTACAATATTTATGTCTTCTTGGTGGATTCTTCCCTTGAGTATTATGAAGTGGCCTTCTGGGTCTCTCTTTATGGCCCTTCTTTTGAAGTCTATTATGTCTGATATGAGTATTGCTACCCCAGCTTTTTTTTCCTGACCATTTGCTTGGAAAATTTGTTTCCAGCCCTTCACTTTGAGCCTGTGTATGTCTTTTGTCCTGAGGTGGGTTTCTTGTAGGCAGCATATGTGTGGGTCATGCTTTCTTATCCATTCAGCTATTCTATGTCTTTTGATTGGAGCATTTAATCCATTTACATTTAAGGTTATTATTGATAGGTATTTATTCATTGCCATTTTCGTACCTGTGTTCCTCTCTCTCTTTCTCTCTCTGTCTTTTCCTTTCTTCCCTTAAAGCAGTCCCTTTAGTATCTCTTGCAGCATTGGTTTGGTAGAGGTGTATTCTTTTAGACTTCTTTTGTTTGGGAAGCTCCTTATTTGTCCTTCTATCTTGATTGAAAGCCTTGCTGGGTAAAGTAGTCTGGGTTGCAGGCCTTTGGTTCTCATTGCTTGGAATATTTCTTGCCATTCTCTTCTGGCTTGGAGCGTTTCCATTGAGAAGTCAGATGCTAACCTGATTGGGGCCCCCTTGTATGTTACTTCCTTTTTCTCCCTTGCTGCCTTTAAGATTCTCTCTTTGTCTTGGAATTTTGCCATTTTAATTATGATGTGTCTTGAAGTGGGCCTGTTTGGGTTCCTTTTGATTGGGACTCTCTGTGTTTCCTGGATTTGTGTGGCTTTTTCTTTCACCAAATGAGGGAAGTTTTCCATCATTACTTTTTCAAACAGGTTTTCTATCCCTTGTTCTTGTTCTTCTCCTTCTGGTATTCCTATTATACGGATATTATTCCGTTTCATGTTGTCTTGCATTTCTCTTAAACCCTCTTCATTCTTTCTAAGCCTCTTTTCCTTATCTTGCTCATTCTGAGTATTTTTTTCTATTTTGTCCGCCAACTCGCTGATCCGATCTTCTGCTTCGTCGATTCTGCTTTTCATTCCTTCTACTGTGTTCTTCAGTTCAGAGATTGTGTTCTTCATTTCCTCTTGGCCCTTGTTGATAGTTTCTATTTCCTTTTTCATGTTGATATAGTTTGCCGTGAGTTCATCATAACTTCCCTGTAGTTTATGGTAGCTCATTGAGAGCTCATTGAGCTTCCTGACCACCATTGCTTTGAACTCGATATCTGATAGTTGAGTTGCCTCTGTTTCATTTAGCATTCTTTCTTGAGCTTCCTCCTTTCCTTTCATTTGGGGATTGTTCTTTTGTCTTCCCATTGTTTGTAAGACTCTTGTTGTTAGCCTCAACTTCTTAAATTGATCTGTTCTGGCTCCCTGGGTTTGTGGTATGACCTTCTGTGGTAGAATATCTGTGAGATTCAATGGTGGATTCTCCTTCGGATATCCTGTTGTTCACTGCTTCCACTGACTCATCAGCTGGAATACCCTCTTTTGGGGGCCAACTCTGGATCTCCCCCCGCCACAGTTCCAGGCTTGCTTGTTTGTTTGTTTTGTCTCACTCGTGTGTATTTACAAAAAGAAGAGGGGGGAGAATGAAAAAAAGAAGAAAGGGGAAACAAGAGGAAGGTAGAAAAGATAAAATTGAAGAGAAAGGAAGAGGGGAAAAGAGAAGAAGGAATTCAAGGAAGGCAAAAGGAGTTGGGGAGTAAAGAAGAAGATATAAACAATGAAGAAGGAGTAGTTAAAAACTCATATAGATATACAGGCTTACAAACAAAAAGACACTAACAAACAGGCAAAACAAAAAAGAGACACGCACACAGACACCCCCACACAAATATAAGCAGCCAAAGGGGGGAAAAAGAAAAAGAAAAAGAAAAAGAAAGGAAAAAAAAAAAAAAAACAAGCAAAGCACAACAAAATATTTAAAAAATAAAAATATATTAAAGAAATAAAAAATTTAAAAAATTATTAATTTAAAAAAAAAAAGAAAGAAAAGAAAAGAAAAAAAAAAAAAACCCTCTTGTTGTTTTCAAACTTGCCAGCCGGTTTTTCAGGTCTTGCTGGCTGCAATGGCCGAGGGGTGATCTTATTGCTTTTCTCTGTGTTCAGAACTCAGTCCTCACTGTGCTATGTATCCCAGCGTTAGTGGGCACCTCTCCCCACAGGGTTTCCAGTGTGTGATCTGAACTTCCTGGTGTGTGCGCACTTCTCCGAGGTTATGGGTGTGAGCTAGGTTCTCTAGACGTGCACAGCCGCCTGCCTTTGTCCCTGGGAGGCTTTCAGTGTTCGGGCACAGCTGCCTGCATTCGGATCTGAGAGAGGCCTGCGTTCCAGCTGCTATCTGGCACCTGCACCTTGGGCCTGAGCTGTCCGCGTTGCGAACCCGCCGGTGAAATGGCGCCTCTGGCTCCACAGCTGTCTCCAGTGGCCTGCGCCTATGTTTTCGCGAGTGTGCACTAGCCCGAGACCGTGTGCGGTCCCCTGAGGGTGTCTATTTTCATTCAGCTGTCTCACTTCGCCCGCGCCTCTGTCTCTCTTGGGGCGCCTATGCTTTCGTAGTCGCGCGGCGACCACGAAAACTCGGTTCAAAGTCGCGCAGTGACCTGGTGGGGTGCACCCACTTTCGCTCCCTCGCAAGGCACCCACTTTTGCTCGGGCGCAGTCGCGCGGTGGCCCCTGAGATCTCCCAGCCGGTTCAGCGGCTGACCCAGCTCCCTCCCCAGGGCCCTGGGGCAGGCTTGGCGGAGTGCCGGGCCGGGGCCTCGGCCGCCCGTTCTCCGCGCTGGAACCCTGGGCTCTTATTGTTCCGAAGAGCTCTCCTTACCGCTTGCTTTTCAGTGTCCGCTACAATTTCCGACCTCTTATTCTCCAATATGCTGTATTACTGTTCCTTGTCTGTTCTGATCTTTACGTAGATTGGTCTGGTTTTTCTCCCATGTGTAGAGGGGGAGTAGGTTCTGCTCCCTCCTACCACGCCGCCATCTTCCCCCTCCCTCCTCATTGTAGTTTTAATAAAAGCCATCTATGAGAGACCTACAGCCAACGTCATACTCAATGGGCAAAAATGGAAATCTTTCCCACTAAGATCAGGAACAAGACAAGGCTGTCCACTTTCACCACTTCTATTCAATATAGTATTGGAAGTCTTAGCCACAGCAATTAGACAAGAAAAGGAAATAAAAGGCATCCAAATTGGAAAGGAGGAAACAAAACTATCATTGTTTGCAGATGACATGATAGTGTACATAGAAAATCCTATAGACTCGGCCAAAAAGCTGCTCGACGTAATAAATGAATTTGGCCAAACAGCTGGATACAAAGTCAATATCCAGAAATCAAAGGCATTTTTGTATACCAACGTGAAACAGCAGAAGCAGAAATCAAGAAAAAAATCCCATTTGATATAGCAAAAAGAAAAATAAAATACCTAGGAATAAACCTAACCAAGGAGGTAAAAGACCTGTATGCAGAAAACTTTTCAAAATTTTATGCTTTATAAAATTCAAGTCAGCATATAGTTTGATCTTGTCTATTCATCCAATGAGATAATATTTTATTTTAATCGGAGTGTTAAAACCATTAACATTTCATGTAACTATTGATAGTTTAGTTCTTTAGTTGATACATCCATTACCTTTTTTCTTTTTCCTCATTTTCAATCTTGTATTAACTAGTATTTTTGCTCTTCTGCTCAATCTTCTGTATTAGGTTTTAGCAATAATCTTAGTTTTCCTTGTGGGTTTATCTTTACAGCTTGGATTATTTTTATATGATGACAGAATGATTACACTTCTAGGTAGTTACTTAGAAAAAGGAAAACTGTTTTTTTACAAAAATGATTTGTAAAGAAATGGCTAGATCATCAATAGCTTCCAATTGAAACAAAACAGATAGCTTCGCAAGGTGAGTAGATAATTAAATTGTGGTAAAGTCAAAACCATGAAAGATTACTCAACAAGACAAAAGTAGCAACATTAATGATTATAAAAAAATGTGTTGAGCAAAAAAAAAAAACCAGTGACAAAAAAGAATATAATATGATTCTAATTATCAGAAATTTTAGAACAGGCCAATATTTTAGAAGTTAATACAACAGTTTCATCTAGAAGTCATTGTTATTGACTTGAAAGAGAACAATTAAACTTACAGGTTTGATAGAAGTGTTCTATATCTTAATTGACATATAAGTGTCAATTATACACATAAATGTATTTGTTTTATTTCACCTAACTTTCCAGTTAAAAAATACTGCTTTTTGTTGCAGATAATTAATTCTCAATTAAAAAAGTATATAAGCATTACTAAAGATTTATTAAAAACATGTTTTTTCATTACATTAACATATATTTTGATATTTAACCATTAGATTTTAAATTTAAATCAACTTTTATTTTAAGTTATTTATAACATATTCATTGTAATTTCAATTTTAATATCAGTATAGTATTTCATTTAGTTCAAATTTCCACATCTACTTAGCTTATTCTCCTATGTATGGCATTATGCTGCCTCTCAGACGATATATTCTAGTTGATTCTTAGTAGAAGTTAACTTTTTAAGCTAAAGTGTACTTGTCCAGTCTTTATAACTTAGCTACAGGGCCTGGCACAAATAATGCCCCTTATTTATTACAAATCTTTTATTACAAAACCATAAGCATGTAATTCTGTAACATAACAATATCACACTCAAGCACACCATATGACATTTTGGGTGAAATGTTCAAATTAAAACTATAAATTATTACACCTATATTATCACTCTATCAACCAAACCCATGCCAGCGTTACTTCTGCTACATGCTGTATATTTATATCAATTGAGGCATGCAGAAAATGCCTGGCAGTGCTGCTCCAAAATGCAGTGGTCATATGTAGATACATATAGTAGAATGGGAGTTGGATTAAGAAGTACAATAAAAACAAATGTAAAAGAGAATCATGGGTAAATAAAATGTGTAGGTAGTTATAGGAAGGCATAAAGGAAACTATAGGAAGTGCATTATGTAGTAGATGACTTTTATTTTAGCTACCTCTACCAAAGTTGTGTAAAGCTATAGAACATTAACCTCTTAGGGACCAAGTCTTCCCCTATACACTTCCATAAATTAAGTAAATATGATAAAGCACAATGTCACTTTATCCTGTTCAGAGCGAGCATTTAAAAAGATTGTTGAAAAAGAGCAGCCAGAACCACTGTAGGTATCACCCTAAGCAGAGAAATTATTGAGTGGCATAGACCAGTTTTTAGTACATGTGACCAACATCCCATTAGTAGTTAAAAGTGTTCCCTGAAGACAAATAAAGGTATATCCAATAGTCAAAGAGCAGCAAGTGGAAATGGTAGAGGAACACCTAACTCAGACTAACACACTGCTGTATAATAGGTAGTAAATTAAGCTTCATTAATTGGCAAATATAAAGTGACAGCATTGACATCCACAGATTTGAAATCAATAACAAAAATGTAAAACAGCACATGTAGGAGGATGGCAGGCAGGGTATAGTGGTACTGTTACTTTTTTCTTTAGAATTACTGAATTAGATAAAGCTGATATGAGCCTTGTACAATGAAGAAATGGATCCTAAGTGTTTTATTGTTTTATTAATTAAAAAAGATTTTCATGCAAAAAAGAGACTAATGATGTTTGTGTATTTAATTTAGTAATTAGAATGACATAAACACATTTATATGTTAGAGAAAAACAAAGGCATATGCTGGTAAGTTTCCTTTTATGAGTACATACATATATTTCATTTTTTTGCTCAAAGTTGGAATTTCAGCATGGAGATTATCTCTTTGTGTTTGGAGAAATAATAAGTTTGCATTTAAATTTAAATTTATACTTAAAAGTACTGTCAAGAAGAAAGAATATTTTTCTCTAGTCTCCTAGATTCTTCTGGCTAGTCTAAGAATTATGTTGATATGCAACAGACTAACAGGAGAAAATAGGAAAATTTGATTATGTGTATATTAAGGTTCCGTTAAAATATTGGAGCCAAGGACAAACTGGGCAGTTGAAGCTTATCTGTCAACTAGAGTTAAAGAAAAGAAGGTGATATTTAGGGACCTCAAGGGGAGAAAGGCAATTTCACATAGACATGGAAAAGCAAATATTTGGTGAACACATGTTTGCTGGGCCATCTAAAAACAATGGGACACAGAGAGGGCTCTGAACAAATGGGCCTTGCAAGGTCCCTCCCTGTCTACCATACTACTTCATATTATGCTATAGTGATCTTTGCTGATAGCTCCTTCCTTGAATATGCCTTCTATCTAAAATTCTTTTAGGAAGTTAAAGGGAAGACCACAGGTTTTTCCTGAGCCTTGTTTCTTAAAATAATTAGCTGGTTAACAGTTTGAGTAGGTCCATAAGGTGGGTGGGACATAGTCTCAGGGGACCTCCAGGGCAAGAAAAACAGTGTTAGCCAGGTTGAAGGAGTCTTGGATATAGTACCACATGCTGGCTCTGTGGCTTTGTGGGGAGAGGGTTCCAGAAAGGGACAATAGCCTTTTCCTGCCTTTCTGTCTGGGAGAAAGCTGTCCTTGAGTTCCTACCTTGAGGCCAGATACTTCATTTCCTCCCTGTATGCTACTGGTGCCTTTCACTGCTACCCTGGTGCTACAGCTCAAAAGTGAGTTGGAGTAAGTCTGTGTGTGGGTTCTTTAAGGTGGACTGCTTGGGACTCCAGACGTTTCTTATACTGACTCATCCCTGCTTGTTTTTTGAAGCCAGATTATGGGAATTTATCTTCCTGGCAGTGGAATCTTGGGCTGGGGGCCTGGTTTGGGGATGAGACTCCTCACTCCCCAAACATCCCTTCTGAATTTTTATTTATCACATGTGAAAGTAGGAGCAGCCTGCTTTGCATCTCTGTCCCTCCCAGAAGTCTGGATGGATGGGGTTTCTTTTATTCTGCAGTTGTCATACTTCCATTCTGCTCAATTACTGATGGTTTTGATGATGATTGTTCTATATTTTAGTTGTAATTTTGATGTGATCAGGCTAGGAAGTGAGCCATGTTTATCTATGCCACTATCTTGACCAGAACTATTAATTGTGACTTTTCCATATGAATGGTTTCTCTTGGCTCATGCTTCACCACTTCCTAAATCCTTTCAAAAAGGAACAACTGCCTCAGTAAGTCCCCAACCCCCATACATCTTTCTAAGTGGCCCCAGGCCTGGCATTAGAAGCATCCAGGCTGGATTCACAGTTTGGCTTCACTGTGAAACCTATAAGCCAAGGACAAGTAACAGCCATCTCCAATTGTTTTATGGTTCATGCAGAATCACCCCAAGCAGAACACAGGTTGGGGGTGGCCTTGGTGTGCATAACTTGGGAACTCTAGAGCTTGCACATTCATGGACAGCTATAGACCATGTTGGAGTATCACCACCCTGCCCTTGCACAATGGATCCTCCACAGAGGGCAGAGGTTGGTAATCAGCCAGTTCTTGCAGATGACTGTCCTGCCATTGATGTGCCAACACCATTCAAGACTCAACTACAAGAGGAGGGTGTACTCAACCCATATGAAGGGCACATCTTAAGCACCCACCTTGGGTGATAGGAGAGTCTGTGCCACTGTACCCCATGAGATGCCTACTACATTAAGTCATGGTACAAGACATGGACCAATAGAGGCTCTACCTACTACATAGAAACAAATGCAGGGAGGCTGCCAAAATGAGGAAGCAAAGAGACATGTCCCAAATAAAAGAACAGATCAAAACTCCAGAAAAAGAACTAAACAAAATGGAGATAATCATTCTATCAGAGGTAGAGTTCAAAACACTAGCTATAACTGCTCAAGGAACTTAGAGAGGACCTCAACAGCATAAAAAAAGATCCAGTCAGAAATGAAGGATACACTAATTGAAATAAAGAACAATTAATATGTGGGGGCCCCTGTCCTAGGCGCCAGATGTGGGGGGGCTCCGACCGCAGAGCCCCATCCTTCCATCATGGATGAAAATAAAAACTACCAAGACATTTTCTGCTTGGGGAGGAAAGGTGGTCAAACTCTCAGAGGAGAATGACCCAGAGCCACTTCCTCACTAGGCTTTTATCGGGCTCAAGCACACAGGAATACAGGTATGTCAGGTGACAAGGATCAAACAATGGTTAACATTTCAAAGAAATCTGAGGGCTTAATCTGAGTCAGTGTCTGTCAGGAAAGAGGGTTGCCAAACTTTGGGAGACATACTCATTTCCTCCTCGGACCCTTATCATATAAATGAGAGCACTCTTAGCAAAGCAGGTTTCACAGGACTTTAGGAATTCTTTCTTATGCCCAATCACCCAGGGAGCCGTCCTGGCTGGTACAGGGCTGCACCACTTGCCCTCACAGTTTCAGGCTTTAAGCCGATTAGGAAGCAGGAGACATCTCCCCGATGGAAATGAGGACTCGGGCTATGTCAGAATAGTCCTCTTTGCTGCAGCCCCCTGAGTCCTTCCATGAGGGCCTCCCAAGTGGTTCTGCCCGGCTTAGGTTGCCCCTCCCATGAGGAGTCTTACCCATCTTTGACTGCCAACCAAGCATTGGGGCCAGAGATGGATGAGGCAGAAGCAGTACTCCTGCCAGGGAGATAAGCTTTGTCTCCTTAGTGGGTCATGTCCTCTTGACAGAACAGACCCAGATGAAGTGGGTCCCTTGGGCTCTTACACAGCCCACCATGGGGTGAGGGTTACAATTCCTGAAACCAGGCTGAAAGGTCCGCAACATTTATAGAGATACAACAGTAGAGTAGATGAAGCCACAAATCAATTCAATCATTTGGAACATAAGGAAGAAGAAACAACCAATCAGAATAAGAATAAAAATGAATCCCACCCCCGCAAAATGAGGATAGTGTCAGCAGCCTCTGGGACACCATCAAGAGATACATCATGGGGTTTCCAGAAAGAGAAAAGAAAGAGCAAGACATTAGAAATCTACTTGAAAAAAATAATGAAAGAAAATGTAACTAATATGGTGAAGGAAATGGACAGGCAAATTCAGGAAATACAGAGAGTCCCAAATAAGATGGATGCAAAGAAGCCCACTCTAAGACACATCATAATTAAATGCCAAATGTTAAAGGTAAAGAGAGAATCTTAAAAGCAATAAGACAAAAGCAGATAGTTACCTACAAAAGAGTTTTCAACAAGACTGTCAACTGATTTACCAAAAGAAAATTTGCAAGCCAGAAGGGATTGACAAGACATATTCAGAGTCATGCAAAGCAGGGACCTACAACCATGATTGCTCTACCCAGCAAAGATATCATTTAGAATCTAAGGGCAGATAAAGAGCTTCCCCAACAAGAAAAAAACTAAAGGAGATTATCACAAAACCATTATTTGTTTTTTTTTCAAAGATTTTATTTATTTATCTTTAGAGGCAAAGGGAAGGATAGAGGGAGAGAAATATCAATGCATGGTTGCGTCTCATGCGTTCCGTGGTGGGAACTGTCCTGCAACCCAGGCATGTGCCCTAACTGGGAATCGAACCATGATCTCTTGGTTTGCAGGCCCACACTCAACCCACTGAGCTACACCAGCCAGGGCAAAACGATTATTATATGAAATATTAAAATGACTTATTTAAGAAAAAGAAAATCAAAATTATGAACAATAAAATGACAATGAATACATAACTATCAACAATCAAATCTAAGTAAACAAGAAGAACAGAGACAGAATCATGGATAAGGAGAGTGTTTTGATGTTTGCCAGAAGGGAGGATGTTGTGGGGGAATGGGTGAAGAGGTGAGGGGGTTAATAAGTACAAATAGGTATTTACAGAATAGCCATGGGAATGTAAAGCACAGTATAGGAAATGGAGTGTTCAAAAAATTATACACATGACTCATGGCCATAAGCAATGGTGTGGGGATTGACTGAGGGAGAAGGGGGTGCTTGCTGGGGGACAAATTTAGACAACTCTAATAACATAGTCAATAAAATATAATTTAAAAAAGCATGTGATTAGATAATTAGATAATGGTGATGATTTTTGTGAATACATTAAACTTTGTAAATACAGTAATACCACTAAATTTCTACACTATAAAAATAAAATAAAAATAAGTAGCTAAAAATAATATCTCAAAGAATCATGTCTTTGAGTGATAAACTCTGTTCGCCTTCAATATTTATATGATATATAGTCACAAATATAGCTCTACACTTGCATATTTCTGAAAATGTGTGCATATGCTTATGAAAGTGTTGGCTAACAGCGCTGAGAATGGGTGGCTTATTTTGCTTGAAATCTTATCTCCAGAGGGACTCCCATTTTACTTGTCACCTCTTGTAGCTTGTAGTTAGTGAGAAGATATAGAATCACTGATTAACTTCTAGTCTTTGTCACTTAGGAGCAAACTGTAAACCCAAAGAATGTTTTTGAGTTTTTTAAATGAAGGTTTTTTTATAGTTTATAAAGATCTGTGCCACTTTTTTATTTCCTGCTATATTTTTAGAGCAGGAAACATATGTTTTTTTTTTTTTTAATTTTAATGACAACTGAAATTAATGTGAGTAAAATTTAATTATACTTCTGGCCAACATGGAGGTGTAGGTAGATATACTTTGTCTCCTAGCACAAACAAAAGAAGGGCAACAACAAATTTAAAAACAAAAGAAAACCAGAACTTACAGAAAACTCAAACTGTATGGAAGTCTTGACGAAGGAGTTAAAGAAGAAACATTCATCCAGACAGGTAGGAGGGGGAGAGAGATTTCGTGGTAAGGCAGCAACTGGCAAAGTGGGCAGTCCCACATTTGTGTGCTGATAAACCAGGAGAACAACTGGGGAGAGAGACAGACCAAGACACTCAGGGTTCCAGTGCAGGGAAATAAAGGCTTAAAAATTTTGACTGAAAAAACCTGTAGGGGTTAAGGCAGTTGGAGAAACTCCCAGCCTCATAAGAGAGTTCATTGGAGAGCCCCACAAGGTGCTAGAACATTAAAAAAAAAAAGAAAAAAGAAAAAAGAAAACACCCACCTTCTGGAATAAGTACCAGAAGGGCCCAGTTTGCTTGTGGGTAGCAGAGGAGTGACTGAAAGCCTGCAGAGAACTGAGCAAGTGACATTGTACCCTCTCAGACCCCTCCCCCACATCCAGAGCCACAATGCTGATATGTGGGTTGCCCTGCCCTGGTGAATATCTAAGGTTCCACCCCTTACTACATAAAAGCCATGCAGAGACCCCCCCCCCAAAAAAAAAAAAAAAGGTCCAAATGAAACAACAGATCAAAGGTCCAGAAAAAATACAGCTAAGCAATAAAAAGATAGACAACCTATCAGATGCACAGTTCAAAACATTGGTAATCAGACACTTGTTTGAATATGGTTACAAAATAAAAGAAAAAGTGAAGGCTATGAAAAGTGAAATAAAGGAAAATGTACAGGGAACCACAGTGATGGAAAGAAAACTGGGACTCAGATCAACAATTTGGAGCAGAAGGAAGAAATAAACATTCAACCAGAACAGAGTGAAGAAACAAGAATTCCAAAAAATGAGGAGAGGCTTAGGAACCTCCAGGACATCTTTCAAAATCCCAACATCCAAATTATAGGGGTGCCTGAAGGAGAAGAGGAAGAGCAAGAAATTGACAACTTATTTGAAAACATAATGAAGAAGAACTTCCTCAACCTGGCAAAGGAAATAGACTTCCAGGAAGTCCAGGAAGCTCAGAAAGTCCCAAAGAAGTTGGACCCAAGAAAGTACACACCAAGGCACATCATATTGACATTACCCAAGATTAAGGATAAGGAGAGAATCTTAAAAGCAGCAAGAGAAAAGGAGACAGTTACCTACAAAGGAGTTACCATCAAACTATCAAGTGATTTCTCAAAAGAAGCCCTACAGGCAAGAAGGGGCTGGAAAGAAGTATTCCAAGCCATGAAAGGCAAGGACCTACATCCAAGATCACTCTAGCCAGTAAAGCTATCATTTAGAATGGAAGGGCAGATAAAGTGTTTGTCAGATAAGTTAAAAGAATTAATCATTGTTAATCCCTTATTATATGAAATGTTAAACGGTCTCATCTAAGGAAAAAAAGATAAAAAATACAAACAGTAAAATGATGACAAACTCACAACTATCAACAACTGAACCTAAACAGCAACTACAACAACAACGACAACAAACTAAGCAATCAACTAGAACATGAACAGAATCACAGAAATGGAGATCACAAGGAGGGTTATCAGTGGGGAAGGGGAGGAGAGTAATGAGGGAAAAAGTACAGGAAATAAGTAGTATAAATGATAAGTAGAAAATAGACAAGGGGAGGTTAAGAATAGCATGGGAAATGTAGAAGCCAAAGAACTTGTACGTACGGCCCATGGACATGAGGTAATGGGAGAGGGAACGCAGGTGGGAGGGGTTGTGCAGGGTGGAGGGGAATGAAAGGGGGAAAATGGGACAACTGTGATAGCATAATCAGGAAAATATATTTTTAAAAATTAATTAAACTTTCACAATGGAGACCCAGTTTTAGTAAGCCAGAAGATAATGCATCTTCACATTTGAAATTGTCAATAAAATTCATTGTCATCATTAATAATAGTTTATCTAAAGTATTATTTTAGGGCCCAACATGTGAAATGAGTATAACGTATTTATTAATATCTAAGTCAAATGACAGTAACACATCTTTTTTATTACCTGAGATAAATGTCTTCTAGAAAACCTGAGTCAGAGATTCAAAACAGGGATTTAGTCAACTTTCAAAAAACCCTGTTATGCTAGTATAATGGAACAATAGCACTCAATTGTTGGGCTCTATTTTAAATGGTACATCTATTATTATACTAATGATTATAAACCATATGGTGTAACCAATAAGGCTGTGGTTAAGTACACTAATTACATCAAGTGCAGGCAACAAAACAGGTGCTTAAACAAGGTACTCACACACTGTTTTTCATTTACAGCTCCACAGAAGACCTTTAGTACAAAGATTAGAATTCCAATCTATTTCCATAGACTCAAATTAGAAATTTAAAGATCCTGCATAATTATCCAGTCAACACCAATTTAAACAACAAATATGCTATTAGTTAGTAAACATAGAAACAGTTCTTCTAAACTGATGAATGAGAAATAGCAATCTAAAACAAATTATGCTTATTTTTATTTGGAGTTTTAAAGTCAATTTTATCTACTATATGTTGTACCATTCATCATTTGTAAAGTACCCAATTTCTTACAGAATAGGGTAATATGTAAATAATCAAATAAAAGACGATAATATTGTACAAGTAAGGGCATACAGCTAAGTTACTGTCTCATCTGTTCCATCAACCAAGTGACTTTGGACAAATGAATGCACATAAATGTGAAACATTTTTATCCATAAGAAGGTTGGGTTGATTCAGGTCATTTCTAAGGTCCTCTTCATCTACAAAGTTTCTGTTATTTTTACGGTGAATTGACAACATGCTCTTCTTGACCAAGCTTAGTCGGGCTCCTCTAAGCCCTCTTCTTTACTCAGTCTTGACTTTGGCCCTCCCTTGGCAGGTCTACACAGCCCAGTTTTAGTAAGAATCCTGCCCAGTCTGTTTAGATGGAATCCCTTCACCCTGGACATGAGATAACTCGATATCTGATCCAATTCCTCATCCTTCCTCATTGATATTTTATTACTTTGGACTGCTCTCAGCAAGAATCCTGTTAGGTCAGTTAAGCACAAATTCCCCTACCCTTGATGTCTCTTTAGTAATTTTCCATCCACTGCTCTGCCCTCTGCCCTCTTCTGCTTCTTAGGTATAAATCCCACTTATTGTTTTAATATTTGGAGTTGAGTTTGATCTCTCTCCTATTGTCCTTCTCCATACCTATCTCAATAGTCCTTAATAAAGTCTTCTTACTATTTTAATAGCTGTCAGAATAATTTATTTTTCCTTAACAGAGTTAGTAATAATATTTATTAAGCACAAATGCCAAATTTTCCCAAATCAATGAGTGAAACTTAAATTAGAACCAATGGGGTCAAATTCTAGTCTTGATGTAATATTTCTTATTTATGAATCTTTGAGAATGTTAGTTAATATCTCTCTGCCTTAGTTTTCTCAAATTTGTAATGCTTTCATTGAAAATAACTAATTTCATAGAGTTGTGCTGAGGATTAAGTGAGGCAAACCTTGTAACCTGTGCTGAACCCTTGCAAGACATGCAATATATACGAAATAAGTGTTAGCTATTATGATAACAACATAATTACATTATAAGCACAAACACACTAAAATATGTATGTCTATAAACATATTCCAAACAGAATAAAAGATGCATAAAAAGATCCAGAAGATCCTAGATTGTCGGTAGCTCTACTTTCAATTATTTGAGAAATCTCATACTATTTTTCCTAGTGATTACCAATTTATATTCCCACCAGCAGTATATGAGGGTTACCTTTTCTCCACATCCTTCCCAACACTTGCTTTTCTTATAGATATATGCACCCCTATGATCATTGCAGCATTATTTACAATTATAAAGACATTAAAACAATGTAAGTGTCTTTTGATGAATGATTGTATAAAGATGATTTGGTACATACATACAATGGAATACTACTTAGCTATATAAAAGATGAAATATAGCCATTTGCAACAACATGAATGGATCTTGAATATTATGCTAAGAGAAATAAGTCAGACTAATAAGGACAAAAACCGTATGATTTCACTCATATGTAGGATATTTGAAAATGGAAACAGACAAACATGGTGGACTTAGAGTATTATGGCAAGTGAATAAGTCAGTCAGAGAAAGATGGGTATCATATGATTTTACTTATATGTGGAATCTAATGTATAAAATAAACTAACAAGCAGAAGAGAAACAAACTCCTAGATACAGAGAAGCTGTCAGAGGGGGAATGGGTTGGAGGGCTCGGTGAAAAAGGTGAAGGGATTAAGAAAGAACTCATAGACACTGACAGCAGTATGCTGATTATCAGAGGGAAGGGGTGGTGGGGGGAGGTAGAAGAGGGAAAATGAGGGATGAATGGTAGTGGAAATGTACCTGACAGAGTGGTGAACACACAATAAAATATATAGATGTTACATTATAGAATAGTGGATCTGAAACCTGATTTTAAGCAATGTCACCTGATAAATTCAAAAAATAAAAATAAATTAAAAAATATACAAACTCATAGATACAGATAACAGAGGGTAAGAGGGTTGGGCGAGAATAAAGAGGGTAATAGGGGTTCAATACAAGTTAATTGAAGGAAACTGGACCTTGAATTGGAGCACACAGTAGAGCAGTGAGGTCAAACCCATTTTCACTGGGGGCCACATCAGCTTCGTGGTGCCCTCAAAGGGTGGAATGAAATTTTAGGACTGTATAAATGTAACTGTTCCTTAATAATTAAACAAGAGCTTGGCACTGCCGTCTGGTAGAAACAAGGTGCCGGGCCAGATGAAACAAGGTGGAGGGCCCGATTCGGCCCACGGGCCTTGTGTTTGCCACCTGTGCACTAGAGTATACAAATGTTATGTTATAAAGTCGTACAGCTGAAATTTATATAATATTGCTAACTAATGTTAGTTCAATAAATTTAATTAAAAACCCTAACAATAAAAGATGTGCTACAGTAAATTACAGATGTTATCTTTTTAAAAATATTCGA
Source organism: Glossophaga mutica (assembly GCA_039655065.1). Classification (NCBI taxonomy): domain Eukaryota; kingdom Metazoa; phylum Chordata; class Mammalia; order Chiroptera; family Phyllostomidae; genus Glossophaga; species Glossophaga mutica. The sequence continues at coordinate 93,443,440 of CM077310.1, forward strand.
TATTTATCCAAGTGTTTGCCTAAATCCAAATTAAAACAGGAATCTATTCAAAATCTTCTTGTGTTCACGAGTAAAGCATTCAACATGGAGCTTGTATAGTCCAGATTGCAAAATACAGTGAACTTTGAAGGATTAGCGAACAAATTGTCTATTTGCAAATTACTGACTTGTATGTTAGTGGACTAAAATGAAAATTGGTTCTCAAATTACTAGTCTTTAATGAGATAACAACTTTAATGAGGGATTAAGTAGTAACCAACATGCTGTAGAATAGGAAAACATAGTTGAAAATCTCTATTAAAGGATATTTCTGTTTATTCAGGCTGAAATGAGGTGATGGGGAGGAGATAGTGGGGTTTCTGGCAAAGAGGTGAACTTTCTGAGTCCACCTAGTGTGTGGTGTCAGTGGGTTACAGGCATTCCCGCAGGCTTTGCTTCTGGACGTGATGGTGCCTCCCACCACGACCTCACTCGCAAGCAGAGTCTCAACATCCCTCCTTTTAGATCTATCTGATATTGACCTCTTCCCAATGAGAGATGAGGAGGTAACCATCATGTGAAAAGAATATTTACGGAGAATTCATTTAGCTGAAGCTTTAAGTTACTAAATTGAAGTGCCCGAATCATATGAGGGTATTAGAAGTGACTGCCAGGGTTTAGAGAGCTCCAGTTGGTCAGATGTCAGTTAACATGAAGTAGCAGGTTCAATGAACTTACAGAATGCCACAAAATCATTGTATGTGAAGCAGCAGCAGGAGACCCTTATTATCTTTTAGCCATATTCTCAATCAGCGGGTAGTATCATTGGTACTGCCAATATTTTCCTCCCTCCCTCCTTCCTTTTTTTCCTTCCCTCCATCCCATCTTCCTTACTTACTTTCTTCCTTCCAATTGGTGCAACTCTCTGATTATAACTCTTTAATAATTTCTATGTGCACTGTCCTCTGCCTAATTCCACAACACTATTTATAAACTGCTATTCACAGCATCATAATTTCTAGTCATATGACCTTCTTTTTTTCTCTTAAACATGTGTAACTTAGAGTCTTTATATTTTGCATTGTCTGCCTCGAACATTCTTTCCTTGGACTTTTGTTGGGTTGATTGTCTTTTCATAATTTAGGATTAAATTTACATTTCAACTTCTCATAGATGACATATTTTTCCAGCCTTACTGAGGTATAGTTGACATAGGCCTTATTTGATTATACTTTGTAGAGAAGTTCACAAAATCAGAACACAAAATTAATCAGAAACTAGATAATATTTTATATCCTGTTATATAACCAGCACCTCTAACTGTCCCTGGCACATAGTAGATATTCAATGATTACTTATTAAATAAATGCCTCTTTTCTGCCAGGTCTTGTGGTACCAATGAAAATGCATTGATGAACAAGTTAGAAGTAAATTTCATAGTTGAATATATGTATATACAGATGTATATATATTTAAGTTCATAGTTCAAGTTCAATATATATGCAAGTTCATAGTTGAATATACATATATTCAACTACCACACATACATATATGCACACATATTTGCATACATGTAGATTTAGATCACAATAAGTATATCAAAGTAAATAAATAGAAGAATAAAGTGCTAAAATAGAGAATGAAAGGGAAGTCATTTTAAATAGAGAAGAAATCTCTGAACAATTTAAGTTAATACCTGAAGAATGAGAAGAGGCCAGCCACCCCTCAATTTTACAAGGGCAGGAAACAGCATGACCTAATTCTCAGAGCAGTTAAGAACTTTGCATATAATAGGGGAAATTACTTCATGCTGAGGATGGGGAAATTTATTTTAGCAAAATAATGCAAACAGTCAGGGACTTGTAAGCAATGGAATTGTTTGCATTTTATCCCAAATGCAATGTGAAAATATAAAATAATTGAAACTGGAGAGAAACTGATTTAATTTTTCAATGCTTTACATTTTAAAAGATCTTCTAACTAATGTACAATAAGAAATAATTTGGAAACAATGATTGAAAGACAGAAACATGTTAAGAGATCACTGCAGTAATACATCAGAGATGTAAGGCATGTACGTTGAGAATAGGGACTGGTGGCAGAAACAGAAATTAATGATAGGTTTGATATCAAGTTTTCAATACAAGAGAGGAATCAGTGATTCTCAGATTTTAAGTTTGAAGAAATAATAGTATTGAATGAAAGTACCTTTTCTAAAAGAGAAAAAAATTGGGTGGACTAGATGAGATAGTTGTGAGATAACTGGAAAGCTTAAATTTGAAAGAGGATGAGCTCCTCAAGTAAAAAATGTCAAACAGACAATTGGTTACATATGACTGAAGCAAAGAGAAAATGTCTTCACTTAAGATATAAATTTATGACTCATTAGTGTATTGATATTTTTATAACCAAGAGAAGTATGATATCTCTTAGGGAATGACTATGAGGAACAATAACATTAAAATTTCAGTTTTAGCACAGGGGCAATCAAAAAAAGGTAACAAAAAGCAGCAACAAAAACAGCAACTTTGAGGAACAACATTAAGATTTCAGTTTTAGCGCAGGAACAATCAAAAAAAGATAACAAAGCACAGCACCATAGAGTGTTATGTATTGTAAAAGAGAAAACTATATAAAATGAGTATATAATCATAATTTGATACTTCAGTGGGGTGAGAAAAGATGGGGATAAATATATTCCATTGGACTTTGTAAATTTTTAGAGGATATATAGAGATGGAAGGCAGATTGGAGTGAGTAGGAGTGGAGAGTACATCAGTCAGCCTTTCCCAAGGTGTGGCTTGAAGGAAGATAGAAAATGGGGAGCGTTGAGGAGAGGGTAAACTGGGATCAGGAGGCTTTTTACAAAAAGACATATTTACCTTTTTAATATCATGTGTCCCATTTGTTTACTTTTTCCTTCATTTCTCTATGCCTAGGAGACATATTGGCAACAATATTGCTACTCAAGATAGCTGAAATTTTACTGTTATGTTTTTCTTCTAGGATTTTTAAGGTTTCATGACTTAACATTTGTCTTTTATCCATTTTGAGTTTATTTTTGTATCTGGTGTAAAGTGGTGGCCTGGCTTCATTTTTTTTTTTTTTTTGGCTTCTACTAGTCTGGTTTTCCCAACACCATTTTTTGAAGACTGTCTTTGCTCCATTGTATGCTTTTACTTCAGCACAGTTAAAGAAACCACCAACAAAGTGAAAAGGATACTCAGTATATAGGAAAATATATTTGCTAATGATACATCTGATGATAAGGTTTTAATTTCCAAAATATACAAAGAATATATACAACTCAACACCTGCAAGACAAACAATTCAATTAAAAAATGGGCAAAGACCTGAATAGGCACTTCTTCAAAGAGGACATACAGATGGTCCAAAAGCATATGAAAAAATTCTCAACATCACTAATCATCAGAGAGATGCAAATTAAAACCACGGTGAGATATCACACCTGTCAGAATGGCTACAGCCAATAAATCAACAAACAACAAGTGCTGTTGAGGATGAGAGAAAAGGGGACCCTAGTGCATTATTGGTGAGAATGCAGACGGTTATAGCCACTATGGAAAACAGCATGGAATTTCCTAAAAATTATTCCTTTAAAAATATTCCATTTATTTGCTTTTAAAGAGGGGGAAGGGAAGGAGAAAGGGAGGGAGAGAAACACCAATGTGTGAGGGAACCATCCATGGGCTGCCTCCTGAACACCCTCAAGCAGGAACCCGGCCCACAACCCAGGCATGTGCCCTGACCAAGAATCACCCGGCAACCTCTTGTTGTCTTGTGGGATGATGACCAACCCACTGAGCCACACCAGTCAGGGCTGGGAATATATCTTAAGAATACCAAAACACTAATCAAAAGGATATAATAGTATGTACTCCTATGTTCATAGCAGCACTATTTACAATAGCCAAGGTATGAAAACAGCCTAAGTGCCCATCAGTAGATGAATGGATAAAAAAGCTGTGCTATATTTACACAATGGAGTACTATGCAGCAATAAAAAAGAAAGAACTCTTACCTTTTGTGACAGCATGGATATATATGGAGACTGTTATGTTAAGTGAAATAATCCAGTTAGAGAAAGACAAATACCATATGTTCTCACTTATATGTGGAATCTAATGAGCAAAATAAACTAATGAGCAAAATAGAATCAGAGGCATAGAAACATGGAACAGACTGACAGCTGTCAGAGGGAATGGGAGAGGTGGGTGTTGATGAGAAAAGTGAAAGGATTAGCCAAAGAGCACATGTGCATGATCCATGGATACAGACAATAGTGTGGGGATTGCCTGAGAGAGTGGGGGAGCTGGGGGAGGGAGGCAAATCGGGAAAAATTAAGATAACTGTAAGAGCATAAACATAAAATATAATTAAAATTAAAAATGCATATCTACCAACTCTTATTTTTTTAATTATGACAATCTATAATTAGTGTTCTGTTAGAAAGGTATAGTTGGAAGAACAAAAACACATATAATAATGTCTTATGCCACAGAGTTACTTAAGAAGGATTCTTGATGAAGGCAATCTGGGGCCTGTTCAACAGCTCATTATCATCATCAAGGACCTAGGTTATCTTTTTGTCCTCTACTTTCCTAAGTACATTGGCCTTTTGTCCTTAAATGTTTAGCTAATGGTCATTATATAGCTCACAGGTCTAAGAATACATTCACTTTTGGAAAAAGACAAAGGGTAAAAATCAGTATTTCTCCCATTTATAAAGAAGCATATATCTTCTCATGTCTCAAAATGGACTTACATTGGGATCTTACTGGCTAGAATTTTGTCACACAGCAATCATTAACTGCAAGAAAACCTAGAAAATGAATGACATTTCTAGCTTCTTGATTATTCTGAAAGTAAGGGAAAGAAATGCTGTATGCTCATTAAAATAATCTGCATAATTCGAAAATATCACCTTTAAAAATAGAAAATTAATATTGTAATTGTAACAGAACTTCTGGAACACCTTGTTCTACAGAAAAAAAATATATCACTTCTCAAAAAGGCTTGTCTGTGCAGTTCTGGTCAGTATGTTCAGACACGTGACCTGCTACCCAGACAATTTGTGTTAGTTATTCTGGAAATTTCTAATAATCTTCAAGGGAGATGCTATATTACAGTAGTCAAGTAACTAAAAGTTCAAAATGATTGTTTTTCAATAGTGATGGCTGGTTGGGTTAATCAATATTTATATAACTGAATATCACTTTGTATTCTTAGGTTTCATATGGGCTTTTTAATACTTTTGGATATTATGTTTTGTGTTTTATATTCTGCTAGAATTATTTTATGTGTTTTACCATCAGCAATATTGCATTCTTGAGAAAGTTCTTTATTTGCCTAAGATATTTTTATGTTGTAGGATGCTTTATTAAATTCTGTCAGAAACTGAAAAAATGATTGATTTAACTAATGAATAATTAGGTTTATATGTGAGCAATGAAGTTTGAAAACATGTTTCCATTATCCAAAGAAATACTTAGAATAATGACATGAAAAGACTTCAAGAAATAAACAGATATCATATTAACTTATTAAATTACATGCTAAATGGAATGTGATACATATTTTTGGACTCGCCACCAGAACTCCAGCGTATAATTTTTTATTTATAGGTTAGCTAACCAAAGAAACCAACTTCAAGGACCTCTGCCTCTTCCATGTTTTTTCTTCATATAAGAGCCACATGCATTTTCCACCATCTCCTGTAAATTTTATCGTGATTTTCATCTCATTAATGTGGTCTGATTAGATTTACTGTGGTTAGAATTAGATAAACTGCTTAGGTATATTATTGCATATTTGTTAGTACATTGGTAAATCAGCTTTCTTGAATAGAAAAAAAAAGCCACAAATTTTGATGTGTGTTATTTGCCAATTTCTGTGGTATATAACTTCAGACATGATCAATTTTAAATTATGAAAAATTTAACAGCAGGCATACCAGATTCCTATTTGACAAGAGACTCGCAAGAGCCCATGCCAATCAGAGCCAATTCAGAGGCAATTCAAGTTCATTAACCTATACGGGTGTCAGACTCCACAATTTCTACATGATTCGGGCTGACAAAATTACTAATTTGTAAACATGTGCTATCTTTTAAGGAAAAGAAACCATGGGTGCAGATGGTGGAGCCTGAACCACAGAAGATTATTTCTAGAACTTGAAACTTGACAGACTTGACTGTGCTGGATTTTATAATTTCTTGGGAATGGTGATCACTTAGTTTCTTCCCTTTTCTCCCTTCTGAAATTGGAAATCTATGATTATTACCGTATGCTTGCCTCATCATTGTATTTTGTAAGGAACCAACTTGGTTTTAGATTCACACGTCTACAGATGGAAAGAAATTTTGCCACATGTTGGATCTTAAGCAGTCTCACTCACAGATGATTTAGATGGTAAGATTTAGAGTTTTTAAGCTGCTGATATTTAGATAATATTTTGGATTTTAGTTGATGCTGTATTACCACACATTTAGGTAACTAATTACCTGGTCTTGTGGATTATTTTATATTGGTAATAATAGAGACAATGTTACATTAGTGTCAGACAAACAAACAGATCATTGGCACAAAGTGGAGGATTCAGAAATATTTGTAAGAACAACTCCCTTTTATTGTTTTATTATTATTATTTTTGGCAAAAGTACAAAGGCAGTGCAGGGGATATGGATACAATTTGCCACAAATTATTCTGGAATGATTAGATATCCTTTATTCAAAAATTAAACTTTAATCCATACTGTAGCTTGTATTAAAAAAAACACTCAAAATGAAGCACAAATCCAAATGTGAATATAAACTTTAAATCTTCTAAAATATAATATAGGAAAAAATCTCTTTGTCTTGGGATATATCTTTATATGTAGATACAATACCAAAAGCATGATTCTGAAAAGAACAAATTGATAACCTGGGCTTCAGTTATATTAAAAATTTCTGCTCTCTGAAAGACGGTATTAAGAGAATGATAAAACAAACCACAGACTGGCAGGAAATATTTGCAGCTCTTAATGTTTGGTAAAGACTTGCATCCAGAGTATATAAATTCTCTCAAAATTCTGAAAGAAAATAAATAGCTCAATTAAAAATGGGCAAAAATTTGAATAGATATTTTATCAAGGAAAATTTAAGAATGGCAAATGAACACATAAAACAATACTCAATATCACTAATGATTATGACTATACTAATTGAACCACAATGAAATTCTAGCACACAACTAGTAGAATGCTAAAATTAAAAATGCCAACTGTGTAATGTGTGGGAAAGGTGTGGAGAACTCGAGCTCTCCTAAACTGTTGAAAGGAGGACATGATGCAGCTGCTTAAAACACAATATGGCAATTGCCTGAAAATTTTACAACTACTCCATGATCCAATAATTCTACTTCCTGTGTGCATATATCTTCATAAAAACTGTATTGTAGTAGCCCTAAACTAAAAACAACTAAAATGGCCAGTAACAGTTAAAGGTGTAAACACACTGTTATATCTGTATAATGGAATACTAGTTTGCGATAAAAAATGTGTATACACACCACAGCTAAGTGAATATCAATTAACTATGCTGAGGAAAATAAGCAAAAAAATAGTTCATATTTTATAATTCCATATACACAAAATTATACAAAATTACAATTTTTCTGCAGTGGTGGAAAACATGAGTTTAGTATGGGATAGGAAGCATTCTGGGGAGTGGAAAAGGGCATTAAAAAAGAAGTAAAAGTTAACTTTTGAGTGGTGGAAATATTCACTTCTTAATTGTGATGGTGAGTTTGTAGAAATATATATGTGTGTATATATATTAAACTATATACACTTGAAATATGTGCAGTTCAATGTCAATAAAATTTATTTCTTTTCAGAATAATCTCATCAACAGTGCCAAAAAATCCAAGTCAAAAAACAAAAGCTTCTATAGTAGTTAAAAAAGTCATTTCTGTCTCTCAAGGCTGAAATATGTGCAAAGTTGAGGAATCAGAAATGAAGATCAGGAAAGTCAATAAAGGATCTCAAGCTAGAGATGAACAGTGCTTCAAAACACATCTTTAATTATGCTCAATCTAGTTTTGTGTGTGTGTGTGTGCATACTTTCAAATGTGACTTTATGAATTTGGCTTTGTTTTGTTTGTTTCACCATTCCTATGCCTTAATTAAAGTACCCCGCTGGCTTCAGTTTGTCCTTTGCCATTCAGTGACACTTTCATACCTAGAATTCAAGGAGGGTCTGTTGGGGAATTGGTGGAGCTGGGTCAGAACAGCTCTGCCAAAATGCTACTACACACAATATTATGAGACAAACCCCAGAGCCTCCCAGGACCTCACCTGGACAAAGTAGGCTGGTTTTTCTCCTTCTATCACAACATTTTATAACTCATTTTCCTTTCAATTTCTCCTTAGTATTAACTATGAAACTCTCTATGAGTATGAAACATATGTGTACTTTTAGAATCTTTATTTTATTATGTCTTTTATTATCTGAATTTTGTTGTCATCCTCAGTAAATATTCTATCAAAACTTATTTACTCATATGTCTATATCTACATATCTATATCTATATATCCCACATATTCTTTTCAAACATTATTTTACAAGTACCAGGTTCTATACTACAGTTCAGTATTACATTTGATAGAAGCTATGTTTTTTCAGGTATTGATAAATAAACATGAGGCACTTACTTTGAGGGGAAATTTATCAAGTATGATAGATTGAAAAGATATGGTGGAGACCCAAAAAAATTGGATTTGGATTTGCTATTGAAAAATAAGGAAAAGTATGCATGAGTTAACAGCTAATTAATTTTAATTATATTTATGTTGCTGTATACTAACATGAGCATGAAATTAATGAGAACAAATAGCTGTGGTCATTGATGTTGTAGAGCAATTAAAATGGAGGGACTGCATTTAAGTAAGGTATATTATTTATTTTTGCTTTTCTTGCAAAGAGACACAACTGAACACAGAGATAAGATCTTAACAGAATCTAAAGTATCAGAGCTACTGGTGTTACCAGTGGAACTGGCGATCCTGTGGTATCTAAAAAAAAGAATTTCCTGAGACCCACATGAGAGGATGTGGTTCTGTGGTATGGTTTACTGATGATGTTAAATTAAGGTGGAGTTCCACTCCTGACATCCCTATGTCCCAGCTCCATCTGTTTCATCATAGAGAAAGTCCAGTCTTGTCTTTAGTAGGGCCAGGATGCAGGCCACTGCCCAGAGTTTATGCTCCATTTTAAAGTACGGTCCATCCAGCATCTGTACAGCTTAGCATGTTTCTAGTTATAGTACATTTCAGGATCCCTCATGGAGCTTGCATGTGGAGTCATAAGGCCAGGGACCATGAAGCTGTTAGAGCCACATGGCCTTAGAGAGAGGATGTACAAATGCATGGGGTGAGTGCAGGTCATCTGGGCAAGAGAGCTTCTTTGTTAACCTGGGGTTTTATTAGCTTGAGTGTGGGACAGACCAGGTGCTTTCTCAAAATGACCAATCAACTACCCACACTTTTAGGTGCTGTAGGTGGGTATACCTCCTAACAAATCCAAATCCCTTCTTTCCTCAGGCTCTACTGACAGGCTTCTCTTGTCCAACACCTCCCCCTGAACCATTTTCACTTCTTTTGTGCATGTGACTGCCTGCCCCTGCTCCCACATGGTCATTTGGTACCAGAAGGAGGGAAGGGAAGAGTGTTGATCTTCTTGACATTGAAATGCTGTAACCCCCTGGAATGTGAAACTATAGCTTCCTGGCTAGAAAGCAGGCTCATGCTTCCAAGTTTATGAAACTCAATGTCCAATTTCCTTTACTCTCATTTTCTAGCTAAATACCACCAGTAACAATGGGAAAGATATCTTGTACTTTCAATGTCTTTGGAATAGCTAAAATACACATTTTAATCATGTTCGAACACATGATAAAACAATATCCATACACATAACATCATTGTTACTTAATATTGCTAAATGGTATAGGTTTGTAGTCTAACAAATTATAACATAAAGTTAACCACATACTATGTAAAATTTTGTTTTTGTACTATTTACATTACATGTATCCATATTTTTACCAATAACATAAATAGCTACCTAATTTATTTTTGCTTTCTAAACAATAGGTGTAAATTGACCCATTTAAAAGAGTAACAATTGAAGTAACAATTGTTCAATTGTTCAATTGAACAATTCAACAATTCAACAATTATTTAAAAAGTAGATAATTTTTATAAATAGTATAATTTGTTTATAAAAGCACAGATAACACTAGCAAGACATAAAAGGAAAAAGGTTGCACCTCAACAATCAAAAAATGCAAATTAGATCACTGAGATATTTTTATTATCTTATATTTTCAAAACATTATTTGAATAGCAAAAAATAAATAAATAAAATGCAGATAAACAACCCAACTCAGTATTGCTAGTAAGAGTAAAATCTGGTTCTCATTTAGAAAGTCAACTTGGGAATAAGTACATGGCTCATTTATAATACCAACTTACTTTTCTAAAAAAAATTCCTACTACCAAAAACTCTAATATAAGACAGCAAATGGGTAAGAAAAAGTGAAGAAATAAAATTTTTTAGAATTTTTAGATCCTAACCACTTTCTCTCCAGTGAAACTATTTTTTATAATGCAATATGAGAAACAGTTATTTTTCTTCCAATAATTTCAAAAGTAAACCTACTTTTTACATTTATACATTTTTTTTGCTATAGTCTGAACACCAGTGAGCAAATCCAGAGTTTTAAAGCATTTTCCTTTTTATTGAAACTTGTTTTTTTCTATCATCAGCAGTATTATAATTGGCAAGATATTTATTAACCATTTCACGATCTCAACAGCCTTTATTCCACATGGTTATAATGCCCAATGTATATCACGGGGCAAATAGTTTTTTGACAATGTTAGTTTCTAATGGTTACTATGGGTAAGCTATGTTTGTGCTGTTAGAAATGTCTAAAATATATAGTATATAACAATCAATTTATGTTCACTTTATTATTAAAATTTATCATTCCCATAATGAAAATTTTTATGCTATTTATATATTTTGATTCAATGGTTCCATTTTTAAGTATTTATTATAAACATATATGAGATATGTACACAGGAAGTTTATTACAAATTTAATTGATATAGAATTTAAAAATATTTGTTGAGCACATTTTTCTTATGTTGGACACAGAAAAAATAGAAGTAAGCAAATCTTTAAGGTGAAACTCATTGAAGTAATGTTATATAATAAGATAATCAGGTTTAAAGTTTTATTTCATATGAACACATTATTCACATTAAAAATGTTTATAATAGATTGAAAAAATAAAATTGTATTTAAATATATAAATAATTAATATAATTTTGTAACATTTTTAGTTGTGTATTTAATGCTCTGTATAATTATATTAATAGATATTAGATATAAGTGTATAAAAGGTGTAAAATAATACATAATATTAAAATGTAGACTCAACAGTGATTAAAAATTGACTATGAATTATTTTAAAAATTAATGCTTTTTTAACATTTTTAAATGTTTTACAGTGGGTATATATTACTTTGATGATTAGAAAAGAAACATTTTATATCTATATATCTATATCTATCAATCTATCCATCCCTATCAATGCATTCCCTCAGAAAAATTAAAACTCCGTTAGTTATTAAGTCACATGTAATTTTAGTTTATCAGTTAATTCATCAGCAAATCTGTATGTGGAATTGATTATATGTTCATAGAATGTAATACTTAAGCTTTTTTGTTATTTTAATGTATTTTTGTTTAATTTTATTATTGTTAACAAATTTATCTTCCCTCAAATAATTAGCCCATCAATTATAAATTTCCCTGCAAGCCTTTCACCAGATTCAGAGTTTCTATACCTTTCTGTCATATTCTTCTTTCCATTCTTTTTGAATCATTCACACTTATTTTTCAGGTTATTGTTTAAATATCTCTTCAGCCTACTTTATAATAAATCTTCCCTTATCAATGTAAAACCACATTTCTTTAAATTTCTTGCCTAGAATAGGTAATTTTTAGTGTTTAAAAATTTATTCATATTATCATTTATTTAATATCTATTCATTACTATTAGATATTTTATTTTGTATTTTCATTCATTTACTCATTCAACGACAACAAAAAACAACTCATTCTAAGTTCTAGGAAGAGTTGTAGGAATTATAGATTTTTCAGTAAACAAAGCTGATGATATTCCTACCTTTGTGGAGTGTAAATTTTGTAGAACAGATATTTTGTAGAAATATATATTATATATTTTTTCTTTATATATACATATATTTGTATATACATATGTGTGTGTGTGTGTGTGTGTGTATGTATGGCTTCAGTTAGTGATAAGTGCTTTGTGGAAAAATGAAGCAGGTCATGTGGATGAGGACTGAGTAGGAGAAGAGGTTCTGTTATTTGAGAAAATGGCCAGGGAAAGATCTCACAACTAATGTCAACAGATCAAAAATCAGAAGGAAATGATGGAATAAACTAGGTAAGGATAAGTGTGAAGAGAGTTCTAGACAAAGACATCTGCATTGCTAAGGCCTTGACAATAGATTGTATTTGGAAAAATTTTAAAAACTGTGAGAAAGTCAATGTCGATAGAGCAGAATGAGTCAGTAAAAGTGGTGTGAAATGAAGGCAGGGAAGTAGAAAAGAATCAGAACATGTAAGGTCTCTGCTGGCTATAGCTAGGAATTTGGGTTTAGCCTTAATAGGAAGAGGAATCTTTGAAACATTCTTTAGTTGGAAATAACATAATATGGTTTCTTTTAAAAAGATTATTCTAGCTTTCATATGGCAAACAAACATCTAAAGGGTAGAAATAGAGGCCAACTACATGGCCATTTTCGTTGCTAAGTAAGAAATTATTCTGCCTGATACATTCCAGGTACTATCACAGTGCATAAACATTGTTAGGACTTAAGATAACAATATTTTTGCTGTGTGAAAAAATGTAAGAGGAAAATGAATTTTTTATATATATATATGCACATGTATATAAATACATATATAAATCTATAAAATATATATTCTATTCCTGTTTCTTTCTCTCATGTTAATGTGCAAGGACTTTACAAGCCAAGTTCTAATGGCTCATTACACAGAGTTTTGCCACAGTTGTCAGTCATTGACCACTTTTACTCTCCATATTACCTAGTGGATGATTTATTAAGAATAGTGTAAGGCCATTGACAATTCTTACTGACCTTTTGATGTCCTGTAACTTGATGTACAAGAATTATTAATAGGCTAAATTCTAAGAATTTATCATAGACACTCACAATCTTACTGAACTGCACTTAAAGTCTTCCAGGAGAACTGGCATCAGGATAGAGTCTCAGGATAAATCAAGTAAATAATTTCCAAAGTGAAAATCAGAATTCATTTCCATCCATCTCCAAGGCTTCACACTCTTCTTCTACCTTGTGGCTTGTCACAGTTATGCTTATTGTCTCACTTCCCTGCTTAATGTCATAAATATGTGTTCCTCATTTTATATAACAATTACATGGTTTTTCTGTCACCATCTATCAATGACTTAACAGACAATTCATTCTGCCATGTAATTAAAGATAGAGAATAAATGGTCAATTACATAATTTTGAAATATGTTCTTCAATATTTATTTAACAAAATGAAAAGCACCTTGGAGAAAAATAACTCCTTAACTTATACAAGACTATATTTTTCAAACATTCTTTAAATGTTTCATCAATGTCAACAGGTGATTTTATTTAGACTGTGAAGAAGCTAATGGCTCAATACATGGATATTTCAAAACTCTTGCTCTTTCTAAATATCTTACATTTCCATTAATCAATGCACTGGAAAAATCAATGGATTAAAACTGTAAGAATTTAGTATCAATAATACTGTTCTGTAGGTTCTTGATAATACATTGAGATTTTTTTTCAACTTAATCATTTTATAGCCAGGATCCCTGGAGCCTTTATTTATCTATTCTTCTGTGACAGAGTGAACAGTAGCAAATTTTAGAAAGTATTCCCTTTAACAATGGCATTTTGGAGGCTCGACTTCACTCGGAATTGGAAAGACTTTTTATTCAAATAACATTTGCTTTAGAATCTCCAACCTCCAAAAGAAAATGGTACTCCTATCTCTTTGCAACTGCCCTTTAAACCATGTGTATCTCATTTTAAGAGTAGATAGGCTATCTGTAATTCGGTTCTTTCTTAGCGCGATCACCTCATATTTATTGCCACTGGTAACATTCTATTGAGAAACTAAAATGGATGAAGGACTCCTGAAAGGACTACATTCGGGTTTTAGGTGGTTAAATATTTTCCATTGCACAAAGCCAGTGCATCAGCAGGCAACATTTCTAGTACTGTGTTTTTCAATGTTTTTTATTAATGCTTTTTTATAGCAGGCCCATACTGAAAAACACTATAAAAATACAATGAAACTCCTATTTATTGCTGAAGCATTCTAGATGAAGTCTTATGATAAAATTTCAACCTGAACTCACATTTAGAAAGGGTTGTATTTCTAAGAAATTGTTGTTTTTATCTTATATACTGTGTGACTCATTATTGCTCTATTTCCCTTGTTTTATGACATAGAAAGCATTAAAACAGCTGATCTTGACATTTGTTAGGCCCACAGAATAAGACCACACAACATGAACTTTGAGCATTTAGCCTACCCTTAGTTTTATTTTTTGCTGATAAAAATTATAAGGCTATCTTTTTCTGATATCAATAACTTCTGACTGTATGAGAGAAGCAGAGATGTGGCAAAATATATCTGTCTGTAGTACAAAGATGTGTGTTCACGTACTGTACAGTAGAGTGGAGTCATTCCATGAGTATCTTCCGTGGTTTTGCGAACGTATATAGATTGTGGGCAGAAATGAGGTCTGCTACTTTCAAGCATGAACCCAAGTGTGATTTATTATCCTCTCTCTTCTTAGTGCTGCGTATTGAAACTAAGATGATGTTGATAACAACACATTGACGGTGGAAGATTTCTCTGCCATATATTGTGTTACTAAATGATTTCACTGAACATAGAACTTCTTTGTTACTCTCACCACCACAACGATTTGACCTTTGCCCAAGCAAATATAAGCTATTGTGGCAAACCACTAAAATTTTAGGACATGTTTTTTTATTAGCTATACTTATTTTAACTGTATGAAACTGGCACCTGATTGCTAACGTTATTTCCAAAAACGGTGCTAAGTTATCTAGTGGTAAAATATTTGTTGAAGGTCATTGAGATTACTTGAAAAGTAGACCATGCATTTACTGAGGCTATAGCTCTGTTGTAATAAGTTGGAAAAAAAAAGCCAATGTTCGTTGCTTGTTACTGGTAGTATTTAGCAAAATGTTTGAAAAAGAGATACACTTAAGAAAAAATCAGCAGGTCTGCAAGTCAAAAAGAATAAAAATAGAGAATTATCCAGAAATTTGGAGCCTTACAAAATGGGAAATTCTAGTATTAAACAATTCTAATCTTCAAAGAGTAAATTATCAGTATAAAATATCTGATCTATGAGGCTCAAAAGTAAGACTCAATCCTGTAGCAAAAATTAAAAATTGTGATTCTTGATTGCTAGTTTCATAGAAGTTTAGAAGTCACCACTTCTAACAAGAAGTCAAAAGCTCAGTGGTCTAAAAACAAACAAATCTTTTTTTTCTTTTTTTAGATTTATTTTATTGATTATGCTATTACAGTTGTCCCATTTCTCCCCCATCATTCCCCTCCACCCTACACACCCTTTCCCACCCACGTTCCCCCCTTTAGTTCATGTCCATGTGTCATAAGTTCTTTAGCTTCTACATTTCCCATACTATTCTTGCCCTCCCCCTGTCTATTTTCTACCCACCGTCTATGATATTTATTCTCTGTACCTTTTCCCTCTCTCTACTCCTCCCATGCCCCTGTTGCTAACCCTTCATATGATCTCCATTTCTGTGGTTCTGTTCCTGTTCTAGCTATTTGCTTAGTTTGCTTTTGTTTTAGGTATGGTTCTTAATAGCTGTGAGTTTGCTGTCTTTTCACTGTCATATTTTTATCTTCTTTTTCTTAGATAAGTCTCTTTAACATTTCATATAATAAGGGCTTGGTGATGATGAACTCCTTGAACTTGACCTTATCTGAGAAGCGCTTTATCTGTCCATCCATTCTAAATGACAGCTTTGCTGGATAGAGCAATTTTGGATGTAGGTCCCTGCTTTTCAAGATTTCAAATATTTCTTTCCAGCCCCTTCTTGCCTGCAAGGTCTCTTTTGAGAAATCAGCTGACAGTCTGATGGGAACTCCTTTGTAGGTGACTATCCCCTTCTCCCTTGCTGCTTCTAGAATTCTCTGCTTCATTTGAATCTTGGCTAATGTAATTACGATGTGCCTTGGTGTGTTCCTCCTTGGGTCCAACTTTTTTGGGACTCTCTGAGCTTCCTGGACGTCCTGGTAGTCTATTTCCTTTGCCAGATTGGGGAAGTTCTCCTTTATTATTTGTTGAAATAAGTTTCCCACTTCTTGCTCTTCTTCTTCCCCTTCTGGGACCCCTATAATTCGGATGTCGGGACGTTTAACGATGTCCCGGAGGTTCCTAAGCCTCTCCTCATTTTTTTGAATTCTTGTTTCTTCCTCATTTTCTGTTTGGTTGTTAGTTTCTTCCTTCTGGTCAACTCCATTGATTTGAGTCTCAGTTTTCCTTCCATCTCTATCAGTTCCCCATGCATCTTCCTTCATTTCACGTATTGTAGCCTGCATTTTTTCATCTAATTTGTGAGCAAAATCAACCAATTCTGTGAGCATCTTGATGACCAGTGCTTTGAACTGTGCATCTGATAGGTTGGCTATCTCTTCACTGCTTAGAGGAATTGGCTCTGGGGCTTTTATTGGTTCTCCGGTTTGAGCCATTTTTGGTGGGTTTTTTGTTTTGGTTTGGTTTTGGTCTGGTTGCTGCTATTAAGTATGAGGGGTGGAGCCTTAGGTGTTCCTCAGGGCGGGGCAGCCCAGTTGCTGGGTTGTGACGCTGTATGTGGGGGCGGGGCCTGAGAGGGAACAATGGCGCCTGCTCCACTCTCTCCTGGATTCAGTCCCTTCAGCCACTTCCCCTCTGCCTGGACCGTCTGCGCGCGCGCGAGAATGTGGGACCACCTGGTCAGCCAGCCGCCTTGTGCGGCCTCACTGGGTCTGCACAGTTGCCCCCCTGTGCCCGGAGTCCGCCAGCTGCTGCCTGTGGGCCCAGGGACCGCCAGCCACCGCCTGTGCACCTGGGAACTGCCAGCCGCTGCTGCTTGTGCTCCTGCACCTCCACCTTCTCCCACTGCGACTCCACCCCTCCTACCGGTCTGGATGAATGGTTGTTGGACTTCCGTACAGTTCAATTTTCTATAAGTTCTGGTTGTTTTCTTGTTTCTAAATATTTGTTGTCCTTAATTTTGGTTGTGAGAGGAGGCACAGTGTGTCTGCCTACGCCTCCATCTTGGCCGGAAGTCCAAAACAAACAACTCTTGTATCAGTAAGGGAAGGGAGGACACAGGGCAAACCACTGCCCTAAACACTGGGGAGGCAGATGAGTAAGTATAGGAGCCACAACTCACAGGAGCAGAAAGTCATGAAGGGAAATAATTAGGGGACCCAGTGCTATAATCGACCAGTTGCTGAAAAACCTAAGCTATAATCGACCAATTGCTGGAGGCTCTGTGGGGATAACTTTGAGCTTTAAAAACTAACTCCACAAGAACCCACTCATCATGAGCTTGCACAATATTGTGAGTTTTACCTGTAGATGAGTGACTAGATTCCCACAGTAAATAGGAAAATCTCTGCTCCATCGTAGAGCACAGCAAAGTAAAGAGGAACCATTTTCCTTTTCTGAATATGAAAACGCTCTGCTGTTCTGACATTGTCTGCCCATAGGAAAAAATAGTTAACCAGAACCTAACATACTGGGGTGTTATCAGAACTTAACTGACCTGAGGGAAGGGAAATATCCAACTCCACCTATTCTAACCATCTAATTTCATATAAGGGGAAGGGAAAAAAACAAAACAAAACAGAAAAAGACTTGTGAAGATCAGTTTAGAGGCATAGGCTCACTAAAAGACTGAAACCGCAATACAGGTCTATAGAATACTGCCCCTTCCCTCACACTTGGTTACTACATTACTACCTGACTGTTTATAACAGTTCCTTTTGTCTGGTACATAATGTTCTGTTATCAATAAATATTACAAGGCATAATCCCCCATAATCTGAAATGGCTATGATTAATACACTAACAGTGTTCCTGGTAAAAGTAGACAGTAAGTATGCAAGGATAGATGGGAAATATGAGTGGAGAAAGCAAAGAACCAAAAAGAAACTACAGTTGAGGCCCTCCTCTTTGATATTAGTATTCATAACAACCTTTGTAGACAGACATTGGAGATGATAGAAAATCAATTTCTTTTAGGTACAAATAAAGTTCTGGTGTGTTTACCCACTGAAATTTGGAGGTATACCAAGTAACAGCAGCTATCATTACCTTCTATGTCTGTACCCCATAAACTCATTACCAGGTGATGTTACAATGAAGGTCAATCATAGGCTGAATTCTGCCAAATGTAAAAAAAAAAAAAAAAAAAAAAAAAAAGTAAGAAAGTACATAAGGAGCCACCTGTTCTCTTAAGCTGTCCTCAGTCATTTTGACTAATACCTTGGACAAAAGGTTGCCTAGAAGCAGGCAAGATAATATTCTCAGGCTAGAATCAGCCAATACTTTAGCTGAGGCTTTTCAAGTCTTCAAATTTGTCACTCAAATTTTGCTGCTTTTATCCCCAAGTATGTTGTCTGAATGCTTGGCCTTTTGCTAGGCATGGAATCCACACATATATTCCACAAAATTGATTGTACATTATCTTGTCACCTCTTCTTCTGTAATGGACATTTTAACTCCTGAGTCTTTGCTGCTTCCTCTTTTTATTTTGGGTGGAAAAATTCTTCAGTAAGTTGCTCCATCCATACCTCAAGCCTTCACACTTGGTCAGATATTTCCAATGAGACCCAGCATCTAGCACTGGCAATAAGACTTCACTGAAGTCATATACATGGAAAAATATGAAACCAGTCTACTTATTCTCTATCCTGAACTTCTTCACATGTGTAATTATCTAACTATATGTTTTGTCATATTTTATGGATCACATTGAGGAAAGATACCTCAGATACAAAACTACATACAGTGTGAGGCAGAAGTAGGTTTATAGCTGTGAGTACATGAAACAGAATTTCTGCTTGTATTATTATTATATTAATTATTGTATTATTTTCCATACTAACAACTGTAAATCTACTTTTGCCCCACCCAGTATATATAAAGTATGATTTCTAAATGTGTTGCAAATCCCCTACCTTAGAAAGTAGATATTTAAAAATTCACCTTTGTAATGATTCATAAATATGTAGCATTTGATGCCTCCTACTCTTTACCATCAAACAGGTGGACAGTATTATATTTTAGCTGTTGGTCATTATTTACACTGTACAACTAAGAACAACTTTAACTGGATTCTTGACCTATGTGTGTGTTTGTTTTGTTTTGTTTTTGTTGTTTTTTAAATGCTCAGTAATATTAGGGAAATCCCTCAGCTCATGAGGTGTCAGTTTTCCTATTGCTAAAATGAGGTAAGTGAAGTATTTGAAATTAAGTGGTAAGTCCTCGTCAGCTACAAAATTTACTATCTGGTTTTAAAGTTAATCTGTGTTGAACTCACCATATATCTGTTAAAGAAAACCAGAGCCAGGCAGAAGTTAAAGCAGTGAGCATATATTTTATTCAAAAATGTATTGCAGTAGATAGGAAAGACTCTGGAATGAAATTAGGCTAAACCCAAATGCTGGGCTTTTCCCAAATAGAACAAGTAGCGATTTATACTCAAGCAGTAAGTATGGGAGAGGGGGAAATTTGTACATAGAAAACTACTAAGTGAACATATCAAGTGTGGGGGTATTTCGACTTAATGAGTTAACAGAATTCTTGCTAAAGGCAGGCTAGGGTGATGGGGCATCATCTGGGTGTTAGTAGGTATATTAGGAGTTTGATCAGATATCATGGGTGAGAAATTCTCATTGTAATGACTATGGATTCTTGCTAATACTGGATAGTACAAGGTAAATCTTGTTGGGGACATGACTCAGGGATCCTGACTAAAGTTTGGCCAAATGAAGAACCTTTGTCACACCCTGGAATTAACTTTCGTTTGTTTTAACAGGTTTCTGTGACCTGGATGTTACCTTTTTATTTTTTGTACACTTCTCATGGAATATCAGAAAAGAAAATTTTCTCATTATTGAAGTTTTTTACTATTAATAACTGTAGTAACTATGCTTATGATGCACCAGCAATATGCTGAAAGCTTACATCTTTCAGGATAGCTGTCTTGTGGCACAATAACAAATCTAAATGCTCATGTTTTACATAAGCAAAGGCTTACTCCTTCTTTATGCTATATGTCCACCCTAAGTTGGCTCTAACTGTGCTCTATGTCACCTTCACTCTGGTACCAAGCTGATGGACCACCGTGGTATGAAATATTATCAATCTTGTGGAAGTTAATAAAGAAATATAGTGGAAAACCACATAATTTCTCAAAACTTTTGTGCACATATAATACACATCACTTCTACTCAAATATGAAAGGCAAAACCAAATTTATGTCATTGGCCTGGTGTCACTGGGGAGGGGAAATAAATCTTCCTTACCATAGAAGCATTCAATACTGTAAAAAATAATACAGCCTATCAAAATATGCTTAAATATATTATTTATATAAACTTTAAATCAGGACTGATAGCAGGCATTTTTCCTATTATAAATATGCAAAAACAAAGCTTGTAGTGGTTTTCAAAGCCCATGATCTTAACTTGTAATCATTTGGTCAAATTTTGATAAATTGATTATATTCTTTTATGAAAACCTCCTAAAATCCAAAAATGAGTAACAATGATATAGTAATGTAACAGTGGCCTATTGTAACCCACCACACCTTTCTTTCCACATTATTTCTGTAAGTGCTGATACTGATTAATATGCAACTTATAGGTAGGTGGCACCACGTTTGTATGAGAATTATAGGAGTTTGATAGGGGACTTAAGAGTTGGAAAATTTTAGTTTAAGGTAAATAGTTATAAGCCTAGCAAGTAATGTATATGTTAAAGCTTTTGTTTCAGATTCTACAGATAAGGCCCATGCTGGCTCCTGGGAAAACAGCAGACCTCCTGGGCCACACTGCTAAAGATTACCACCTGGGGATAAATGGAAACATCCAGGCCATTGTGTTCCAGGGAGAGACAGACGACCACCTGCCCTTGGGAACAGCTAACTCCCCAGGACAAAATTGCTGCAGTCCTTGCACCTAATTTTCCATGAATTTCAAAACTCCTCACTACACCTTTATTCCTTGTTGTAAAAAGTCTGGCCTAGAAAGAAAATAAGACGGTTATTTGAGGGTGTGAACCTGCCATCTTCTTGGGTTGCCAGCCATCTGAATAAAGTGCCCATAAGATTCGATCACTGTCACTGCTTATTGGGTTTGGTAGTGACAGGTAGCCCTAATGCCAGTATCTTTTCCAGTTTCATGTTGACTTTGCGGGGTACAGACTCCAACCTTTGGGCATCCTAGCTCCTGGACATTTGTCGATCTTCAACAGTGGATCCAGGATGATGCACACCAGACCCTCAGTTGTCTTATCAGAATGGACTGTGCTCATCTGCATGTTAAGAAATTTTCACCCCCCTCCATTATTTTTTTATCCTGTTCCATTCTCTCTTTTTATAAAAACCTCTGCTTTCACTGAGATGGGCTTTGAGATAACAGTCCCCCATCTTCCATGTTAGCAGCACCTGAAAATAAACTACTTTCCTGTATATCAGCACCTGTCTCTCAAGTTTTGGCTTTTGTAGAGGCAGGCAGCAAGACTCTTGTTCATTCAAAGTGATATTAATAAAGATGATGAAAACAAAATTAACAATAAATTTTTTTTCAAAGACTAGGGATGGCTTTGTCTCATTAAAACCTATGCTCTATATGGCTTCTATTCATTTAAAATGTCACGTGTGTTTTAATGGAAAACTTTTTAATAGTAAATCAATTTTAAATTTCTGATTTTTCTGTTTTTGTTTTTAACTTACCCAGAGAGGGGGAGGAATAGTGAATCAAAGTCAAAGAAGTAGAGCAAGGAGAAAGGGAGGGGCAAGCATAGCATTTTCATCACACAGAAATTGGGAATTTAACAGTTGATTAGTTGTTTGAGTGTCTTGGTGGTTCCCTTGTGTTTTACATTCCTTTCAGCTTAATTAATGATTCACTCTGCCTTTTAATCTGCTTTCCTTAGATTATTAATACAGTAGCATTGTTTATTTAAGGAAAATTGCAAGGAGGTGGATATAAAATAGTATTGGTCAGTTCTCATCCATATTTAAATGCCTAATATCTTACTAATTTATATTTAGACCTAACTTCATATTTAACTTGATTCTATGGTTTGTATACAATATGGATTCTAAACTTAATTACTCTGGAATTTCTTTGGAGATTTTGAGATAGTTTTTTTTAAATTCTATAAATAAATCATAAAAAATCGAATGCCTTGGCTTCCAAATAGGGATGTATAATTATTGATTTATAACAAGTAAGATTCATATTTATATTAATCTCAATATCCAGGTAAAATGGTCCAGTGTTAAGAAAATAAAGTATAGTTAAAATTGGTTGCCACTGATCTATGACTGAATTATATTTACTATTTTCTCAAACCTCTTCTATTCCTACACTTTCACTGTTATTAGTCTAGAAAAACAGGAATTTAAGACTCTATTTATCTCCTTGGTTTTCTTTCTGTGTGTCTGTCTCTTTCTCTCTCTTTGTCTGGCTGAAAGCTACATAAATTCTGTAGAATTTATTTCTTTTACTTTTTGTATTTCTAGAAGACACTTCAATATCTTACTCAGAGGTTTCACATTAGATTTAATTTGTCCTTCAAAATTGGCTTGGGCAGTCATGCCAACACATATGGTAACTCCTGGAGCAGTTTACAGTTTGAACAATCTACAGGAAACCATGAAAGCCACGTTTTCTGTCAGTATTGCTGAAGCCAAAATTTGTGGCTGTAAATGAACCTGAACTTGTACATAATATCTGTGTAAAAACCCATTTAGTGATCTTATAGACTTTTAGAGGTGACATACCCTGAGTGACATTCTAATAAAAGCTACCCACATCTTGATTCTATCCTAACAAAAATAATTTTTGAGTTTTGCTTTGTGCAGTTTTAAATACATAAAAGTTTTATGATTAGTTACACTCCAAATCAAAGTTTAGTTCAATATATTGTCTCTGATAGTCTTGTTTATATGTTTCATTTATATTTCATTTTTCTTCACAGAACAAGAGTACTTGGAACTCCTCTCCTTAACATAGTTTCCAGTTTTTCATATGTACTCTGTATATATGTAAATAATTTTTCATCCTTTCTTGTTATTAGATATTAGTTGTGAAATAAGCCAGTAACAAGATAAATAATTTGTTAACACCTAAAATATATGAGATCTTTATGTGAATAGGTCCTTTGATCTTTCAGAGGGAACACAGTTGTTAAGAAACACTATAGCAAATTCCCAAAGCCTGAAAGCTTCTGGCTGTTAACAACTGCCACTTCAAAGAATCTTTGACAACAAAGATGATGACAGCTGAGTGTATCATGAGGAGAGTTTATAGTAAACAAATGCCTCCTTTGATGCAAATTTGGTTTTATAAGGACATTTGTTATTACTAGATGGATTTTCAAAGGTTGTTCTGCAAAGCCTGTTTGAGAAATTGCTGTGTGGCATTACTCCAAAGTCTATGTTTACATGTCAAAAATAATTCTTTTTTTACTCTCAAATGGACACAAATAGCTATATGCATCATCCTTCTCTATAATTTGTAATGATGGAGAATGTGTCAATTAAGCTTAGAGAACAGTCTGTTATGCCATAACTGATGTTTTTGATCATTGGGATATTATGCTTAAGAGAAGATTCATCACACCTTGGAAAGCTACTCACTTTATAGCCTTTTACCTTCTCAGGGCTCAACTACTCAGTAGAAACATTGTCCTGCTCACTCTATAGCTCCTACTCTTCAGTCTACATCAGCTTCACTTGAGCAACCTGGGTAGTGCACATCCTAGTGTTCTCTCCTGCCATTATTGGTTTTCTCCAATATGAGTTGGTGACCTCAATTTTTTTCTTCCTTTTATTCAGTAAAGTTTGAGGTTTATTAGAATTCTCTGTTCACACTTGGTCTACTTTAGTACTCACATCAAGCTATGATGGACAATACTAGAAATGAAATTCAAATTTACGGATATCTCCCTGCCATGAAGCTAAATTGAATAGAAGTTGAGAAAGAATTTCAATCTAAAATGGAGCAGAAGTATATGAAAAAGAAAATATCACGTATGCACCCTCAGAAGAATGAAACTTAAGATGAATGATTTTCATTCAATGTCTCATTTACAGAAGAACAAAACTTATATCCTGACTAATGCGCATGTGCCAAGAAACTGTCCCCATTGTCGAGCCAATGAACTCAGTGATTGGATTTTGGCTAGACTTCCTCCTCTTCACACTCCTTGCCTATAAATATAGACCACCCGAAACACTAACAAATTCATTATAGCTTGCACCAGCATGCATTTCCAAAATTGCAATTTCTCTGCTATTCCTGAATAAACTAAATTTTTGGCAATTTGAACTTGCCTCAGTTTATCTCCTTTTTTAGGCTGACAAAGCTGATGGATCTAAGCAATAATTTAGGAATAAAATGTGGAGACATTTTTCTTAAATTTCTTTAAGGTACTGGCATCGAGAGGAAAGCAGGGGTAGATGTTGCCATGGAGTTGAACAGTCAACTGAGTCTTAAAGGAGACTTGCAAATCTATTGTGAAAGACATAGAGCAAAAGTATAGAGCAGGTAACTGAGAGAAAGAGAACATAAGTTCTTGTAGACAATGCAGCAACAGATGCAGACAGGTGAGATGCACACGCTCAAAGATGAAAGGTAGAGAACTACACTTTATCAAAACCAACCAGAATGAACTATAGGGGAGCAACATTTGCCTCCCCCAAATACTCTCCTTTGGCATATTGGTTATTTTGAATTAAAGTTACATAAGAAACAGCCAGTACAAGAAGGATCTTCTAACCCTCTTTTATCCTTCTGGAAGAAGAAAATTAATCTCCTATGTGAAAGGTACCTTCTCTGCATCAAGAGGTAGAGACAATTCTTATCACCATGATAAGGGACTCAAGACCTGGAAAATTTTAGCTTAAGAAAAAAGTTATTAAGCCTAGCAAGTAATGTGTATGTTAAAGCTTTTGTTTCAGAAACTGCAGATAAGGCCCATCCAGGCCTTTTACCGCCTGGGAACTAGTTGGAGATGTCCTGGCCTTTGTATCAACAAGGAGACAGACCTTCCCCCTCCCCTTGGGGACAGCACTGCCCAGAAAACAAATGCAAAACAAATGCCGCAGCTTCACTCACCTAATCCTCCCTGAATTTCAAAAGCCCTCACCGCACCTTGTTTGTCTTCCCCCACCTCCCTTATAAAAATTCTGGCCAGGAAAGAGAAGGGAAGATGGTCTGTTAGGGTATGAACCCACCATCTTCTCAGATCGCAGGCCATCGGAATAAAGCACCCATAAAGATTCACTCCCTGTCATTGCTTATTGGATTTGGTAGTGACAGGCAGCCCGAATGCCCGTGTCTTTTCCCGTTACAACCAGAGATAGAAAACTCAGGGTCAAGAAGGCTGTGTAACCAAACTCTGCTGAGTTTCTTGACTAATTAGTACCCTTATCTTGTCAGGTCTTCACAAATTTGTTTCTTTGTTTAACAAATATAAAAGCTGCCTACTTCAACCATATCTTTAGGTGATGTATCTATGAGACCTCCATACACACAAATTAATTTTTTCCTATTAATCTGTGTTGCGTCAACTTAACTATTAGATCAACCCTAAAGAACAAAGAGGGTAAAAGGAAATCCTTCCCTTCCAGACAAAACCAACCCTATCCTGGGAACTGAAATCAGCCAAAGGACGAAGACAGAATGAGGAAAAAAAGTGAAGTGACTATTTACCCTTTAAAGACTGAATTATGTATCCTGATTTACCTGCAACAATACTCAACTGGAGTGAGAAAGTGCATTAAGTTGACAAGAACATCTTGCCCATCACTTGAAGAGCTAAGGCTGAGTGAGAGATAAGATTTGAGCCATAAAACAGTAGTTCTTTAATCACACTGCTGGGTCTAATGGACTCCTGTAAATTTTACATCTTCTGAATGTACATATTTTTACATTTTTTTGTTGAAAGAACAAATGGCTTGTACACTGTAATGGTGCATTGAGCAACCAAGACTTGTATATATAATCAGAAAAAATTTTTAGTTTTCTCTCCTGTTGTCTTTTAAAAATGTACTCAATGATAAAGTTTTTCCTTCACCCTAGAATGAAAACTCAGTCAGCAACATACCTTCATAATAAATGGTCTCATCATTACATTAAGAATCAACACATTTTTCAATTCAATTATTTCATAACTTTAGTTCTTATAGTAATCAAAATTCACACTTGATTGAGAACTAGATTTATCCTGTCTTTCTGGAGACATGCCACCTGCTGGCCTCTTGTAGGAGGAAAGAATGGTATTGTACTTCCTTTTCTGCTTTCCCATCTCCTCATCCATTTAGCAAAATTTGTCATCAGAGTAGTTGAAATAGTTGGGCATAGGAGAGCTAAGGGGGATAAAAAGTTGTTACCTTATACTGTCATAAACAAGCTTTGTACTTTAAGGGACTATCAGATGTCTAAATCATACCCCTATTCATAACAGCTATCCACTTCAGTTTTACATACTCTATGAGTGCATATCATTTGCAATAGCAACAATTTTCATCCACTCATCTGCCAAATCAACGAGCCATTCTATTTCCCTCATTCACTATCTCTCTAGTTTTCCCAAGTGGAAGTCTATTGTGTTCATGATACAGGGTGCAGCCAAGAGTAGGGGGGCCCCAAATAAGGATTTGGAACGGGGCCCAGAACTCAGGGTGTCCAGGAAATATTAGAAAGACATATAAGATGTCCTCACCTCTTCCCCCTCAGGTGTGAATTGGGGGAAGGGACAAATGGAGCAGGAACATGCAGGGCTATTTTGTGCAGCCACAGCTTTGCAGTTAATCCATGGCAGGGTCGTTTAATATATCTATAACTTTTGGCTGGTTGCATAGATATGTTAAATAGCTGTGGCCATGCTCTGAGCAGGGGGATGGAAAGGGACTCCCTGCCAAGATGTAACTGGGGAGCAGGTCTTCTGAGTAACAGCACCTGTGTGAGAGCTTGGAGAAGATTGGCTCCATGACATGGGGCCACACCTGCCCAGACTCACTATGTCAGCCCAGGAAACTTGGAATAAAACAGAAATGCTGGCAGATGTAACTGATTGTAGGAGGAGTCAGAAATGGGGTGCAGAGGAAGATTGGCATGGGGATTTAAACCCAGACATGGCAGCCATTAGGAAGAGATTCCATGCGGTTTGGCCAGAGTACAGACCTCTGCACCTTTGGTAGAAGAAGACCATGCGGCTTTGGGGGGCTCCCTTTGGGTGCATGGCCTGGGAAGCAGAAGATACTTTGCCTGGAAGAAGGGTGAAAGAAGGCCATGAGAAGGTGCCACATGGCTTTGGATTAATTAGTGATCCTGCCTGGACGGTGACACAGCTGATGGTGTCAGGAGCCTGGATCCCAGATGTTTGCTTCTTTAACTTAGTTACGTAGTGCCCTAAATTAGGGCAGGGACAGAAGGAAGCACTGTGGGTGTCTGTGGGTATCCTAAAGGACTTTGATATTTTAATGAAGATGTTAGGTCACTGCCTTAAGTCTGTATAGCATTAAATAAACATTTCCTTTCCTTTTCACAAATCTCTGGCATTGAGAGAGGTCTTTCCAATCTGGTGACAGACAATTGAGCCCAGTAGGGGGTTCTTTTGGTAGTAGTAGTATATCATGACCCCCTGGGCCCCTTGGCTCTGTGTGTGTGAGTGACATATGCCTGTGTGGGGGGCATCACCCGCAGAACCCCCTGTTCATCACGGATGAAAATAAAACTACCAAGACATTATCTGCTTGGGGAGGAGAGGTGGACAAACTCAGAGGAGAATGACCCAGGGCCACTTCCTCACTAGGCTTTTATTGGGTTCCAATACACAGGAATACTGGTATGTCAGGCCGCAAGGATCAAACAATGGTTAACATTTCAAAGAAATCTGAGGGCTTAATCTGAGTCAGTGTCTGTCAGGAAAGGAGGTTGCCAAACTTTGGGAGGCATACTCATTTCCTCCTCCCACCCTTATCATTTAAATGAGAGCACTCTTAGCAAAGCAGTTTTCACAGGACTTTAGGAATTCTTTCTTATGCCCGATCACCCAGGGAACAGTCCTGGCCAGCACAGGGCTGCACCACTTGCCCTCATAGTTTCAGGCTTTAAGCCGATTAGGAAGCAGAAGACATCTCCCAGACAGAAATGGGGACTCGGGCTATATCAGAATAGCCGGGGGGGGGGGAGGGGCGAGAACGAGGGTCCATCACATCCTCTTTGCTGCAGCTCCCCAAGTCCTTCCATGAGGGCCTCCCAAGTGGTCGTGTCTGGCTTAGGTTGCCCCTCCCATGAGGAGTCTTACCTGTCATTGACTACTGACCAAGCATTGGGGCCAGGTATGAATGAGGCAGAAGCATCACTCCTGCCAGGGAGATAAGCTTTGTCTCCTTAGTGGCTCACATCCTCTCGACAGAACAGACCCAGATGAAGCCGGTCCCTTGGCTCTTACACAGCCCACCAGGGGGTGAGGGTTACAGCTCCTGAAATCAGGCTGAACAGTCCGCAACATGCCTGCTCTGTAACATTCATATTAATGTAGTAAAAATGACTCAAGCTCTTATTCTCTTGACTGACTGAAGCTCTACTTACCCTGAATTGTACCACTAAGAGCATGTCTTCACAATGCAGCCTTCTTAAAAGAACGACTCAAAGAACAACCTCCCTTCTATTTAGTCTTCTTTGTAGTCACTATGTGGATGATAGGGCCAAGAGTCAATAATCATTTCTTGGTTTATCTTTTACTTTAGAAACCCCAGCCTAGGCTATACTGATTCTTATATATTCAATATTGATTGCATCTGTGCCTCATCTAAAACTGAAATGGACAAGTTTGATCTTTATATGTTAGATATCTATCAATCATTGTATCTATCATCTATCTACCTATCTATTATCTAACTTATTTTATTATAGCTGGTATACCATTTGGAATAAATTTGCTTGCATTCTAAAGGGATATTCTCATTTACAATGTCCACACTTAAGAATTCAGTAAATGACCTATTCCTTCATCTATAATATGAGCAAAATTTGATTCATCATCTTTAGATTTTCTCCCAACTCTGACATTTCATGTCATTTACCCCTTGTTTCTACCATGGAACCTCATTGGAAGAAGTGGGTAAGTATATAAGTTGTGTTCTAGGAATAACATTCTGTCTTTTACAAAATGACAAGACATATGAATAAATCATAGTAATGATTGTGAATAAGCTACACTGGATTTCCTTTAATTTTCATGTGGCATACACTAGCTCACTGTAGGTGCCAAGTTGAAGGCCCCCTAGTACAGCAAAATGTATGTGTAAATAAGAGCAGTTGAGAATTAAAATGAAGAGTAGTGGCTTACGGTGCAAAACGATAATTAGAAAACATAAAATTACACCACTGCAGAAAGTTACACTCTCTAGATTTGTGATAAAAATTTCAAAATTATAGATTGTAACAAGGAATTACACGTATATAAAATTTGTTTTGTAATATATCTGATTAAAAGAAGTACATAATAAAAAATGGAAGGAAAGAGAAAAAATGTCTCACAAAACTGAGTAACATTAAGATGAACAAACTTGCTTGTTTTTTAATAAAAGTAGTTCATATGCTTGAATAATAATAGTTCCTGGGAATGAAGCAGGGGATCATTGTGTTTTTTGCTCCCCTTATTGAATTGTATGTCTGTATGTCTGGTAGGATATTGTAAATGAGCTGCTTTTCAATATATTTATTTCAAACTATAATCATCCAAATAGAAAGTTCAAGAACACTAACCTAACCTTTAAAAAAATACACATTTTTGTTTCCTCATGTGTGTTTTAAGCATGAATATTTTAAGAGCATAATTTTACAATAAAAAATAAATTTCTCTTTTGAGTTTTCACTTGGAATCTTCAATTATGAAAATAATTTGATCCGTTTTGCTTTTATATCTCAACTTTCTTTTGACTATTAATGTTACCAAGTCTATTTCATACATTTTTGTTATTTGGACCTACATAACTTCATCCTGTTTAGTGTTTTGTACTTTACATTTATTAAAGGTATATTACTTTATATACCTTTATTTTATATACCTTATTTTTATTTTCTGTTTTTAGTTAGTCACTGGCATCATTTCCTTACATGCTCTGAATATCACAATCAACTACAGTCATTAGTTAATTATCCTTTGTTTTTTAAAAGCAAGATTAACAATAAAGGTGCTTATGCTGAGCAAATGAGAAATGTGTACCTAACACTTTATGAAAATGAAATAAAGGGAAAAAATCCAATTAGATACTCTTAGTGGGGGTCAAAAGAAGTAAGGGCTTTCATTGGTTCTAACATATTCACAGTGTTGAGGTACCATAGAAGAAAAGTATAATGCATTGTAGAGGAACAGATATTTATGAAGCGAGTCACTGAAAAATTACTGCAACTTTCTTCCAAACAAAATGAATTGCTTAATTGAAAGTCAGCTTTTACCCTTTAGTCAAACTCTCTCTGTATTGCTCAACATACTAATTTCAGTATCAAAAATGCTCAATAACAACAACACTCTTTGCATTTTCTAGACTCTTCTATTGGCAGAGATTCACAGATCCTCGTACTTAGTGTTAGGTTTCTAGAATTAATTCAATGAAATAAGAAGTTAAAAGCACAATAGAATCTTTTAATTGCTGCACAAACTGAATAGTTGATACTGAATATTTTTTGTATTACTGAATAGCTGTACTTTTTTCTCATATGCATTTATAATCTTATTCAAAACCTTACCTGAGATTATGCTGTAATTATTCTTCACAACTTTATTTTTACTGGATCTAACACTGTATAATGTTGGCATGGGTTATTTAATTTTAGGTCTGTCTTATGCATACAGCTTCCAGAGTTGATAATACAACCCCTCCCCCACACACATATCACCACTACCAATTATTTTGGTAGATGTGTTCATTTAAAACAGAAGTAGGATAATATTTAGTGACAACTTTTTATTACTATGTGGTATTTCTCACACTGTTTTTAAAGTTTGACTCACCTTACATAATCTTCTAGTAGATTTTTATTACCATTTAAGCGTTTTAAATTTCTTCTCACTTTTTTCTATTAATCTCACTATTTGCAACACAAATATAATTAAATTCTGATGTATTTTTCTTGCATATACTTTCCAGAGTATTATCAATCATACCATATGGCTTATCACAGTTTTGTAACTCTAAAAATCATGTTCCATGTGGGTTTATGTGTTACAAGAAGTGTTTCTATATAGAATGACTTGATACTCAGCAAGATGTATTTAATTTCTAATTTTAGATAGCTTAAAACATTTAAAAAGTTGAAAAAAATCAACTGTGAAAAAGAAGAGTGACCAGAGAAGAAGGCAGAAAACCAGAGGGAAGATTGTCACAGAAGAAAGGACAGATTTAGATGATAATATTAAGATAGAGAAGAAAAAAAACAACACAGTATATTTGTAACCATAAAAGACACCAGTGTTCGGGCTGCCTGTCACTACCTAATCCAATAAGGAATGACAGCTATTGACTCTTTACGAGAGTTTTATTCAGATGGCTGGCGATCCAAGAAGATGGTGGGTTCATACCCTAACAAACCATCTTCCCTTTTCTTCCCGAGCCAGACCTTTTATAAGGAGCGGGCATGGATAAACAAGATGCGGTGAGGGCTTTGAGATTCAGAAGCTGAAACATTCCTGTCCTGGGCAGTTAGCTGTTCCCAGGGGAGGATGGGCATCTCCTCCCTGGAACACAAAGGCCCAGATGCCTCCAACTTGTTGCCAGGTGGTAATCTCTAGCAGTGCCCCAGGAGGACGGCTGCTTTGCCAGGAGCCAGGATGGGCCTTATCTGTAGTTTCTGAAACAAAAGCTTTAATATACACATTACTTGCTAGACTTATAACTTTTTACATTAAATTAAAATTTTCCAAGTCTTGAGTCCTCCATCACATTCTGGGTCCCAGAGGAGGAAAGACAGATGTATCCACAGACACTAGTTTAAGAGAAAATGCTTGAAAAAAGAAAGAACACTGGGATGGTTAATCCAATGTGTCAAATGGACTGCACCAGTGTAATGGCCATGATTTTGGTCAAACATTATTCTGAGCATTGCTGTGAGAATATTTCTGAATGAAATGAACATCTGAATTGGTAGATTGAGTAAAGCAGCTTGTTCTCCACAATACAGGTAGGTCTTTTCCAAACCTATGGAAGATTGAATAAAATAAAAGATAGAGTAAGGGAGAATTTTTTCTCTCTGCCTGACTATTTAGAGCTGGAACAGCAGTATTTTCCTGTACTTGGATTGGAACTTATACCACCAGTTGTCCTGGATGTCAGGCCTTTGAACTTAGATTGGAAATACACCAGCAGCTCTGGCACTCCTTTTTTTTTTCTTTTTTAAATATATTTTATTGATTATGCTATTACAGTTGTCCCATCCCCCCATCATTTCCCTCCACTCTGCAC
The DNA here is from genome assembly GCA_039655065.1 of Glossophaga mutica. Classification (NCBI taxonomy): domain Eukaryota; kingdom Metazoa; phylum Chordata; class Mammalia; order Chiroptera; family Phyllostomidae; genus Glossophaga; species Glossophaga mutica. Next base: position 93,476,379 of record CM077310.1, read on the forward strand.
ACCCCCTCCCACCCACATTCCTTCCCTTTAGTTCATGTCCATGTGTTATAAGTTCTTTAGCTTCTACATTTCCCGTACTATTCTTGCCCTCCCCCTGTTTATTTTCTACCCTATTTTCTATCTATGCTACTTATTCTCTGTACTTTTCCCCCTCTCTCCTCCTCCCATGCCCCTGTTGCTAACCCTCCATGTGATCTCCATTTCTGTGGTTCTGTTCCTGTTCTAGTTGTTTGCTTTTGTTTTAGGTGTGGTTGTTAATATCTGTGCGGTTGCTGTCTTTTTACTGTTCATATTTTTATCTTCTTTTTCTTAGATAAGTCCCTTTAACATTTCATATAATAAGGGCTTGGTGATGATGAACTCCTTGTACTTGACCTTATCTGAGAAGAACCTTATCTTCCCTTTTATTCTAAATGATGGCTTTGCTGGGTAGGGCAATTTTGGATGTAGGTCCTTGCCTTTCAAGACTTCAAATACTTCTTTTTAGCCCCTTCTTGCCTGTAAGGTCTCTTTTGAGAAATCAGCTGACCGTCCAATGGGAACTCCTTTGTAGATGACTATGCCCTTATCCCTTGCTGCTTCTAGAATTCTCTCCTTCATTTTAATCTTGGCTAATGTAATTATGATGTACTTTGGCATGTTCCTCCTTCGGTCCAACTTCTTTGGGACTCTCTGAGCTTCCTGGACTTCCTGGTAGTCTATTTCCTTTGCCAGACTGGAGAAGTTCTCCTTTATTAGTTGTTCAAATAAGCTTTCCACTTTTTACTCTTCCTCTTCCCCTTCTGGTATCCCTAAAATTTGGATGTTGTGATGTTTCAAGATGTCCTGGAGATTCTTAAGCCTCTCCTCATTTTTTTGAAGTCTTGTTTCTTCATTCTTTTCTGTCTGGTTGTTTGTTTCTTCCTTCTGGTCCACTCCATTAATTTGAGTCCCAGTTTTCCTCCCATTTTGGTCAGTTCCCCATGCGTTTTCCTTCATTTCATGTATTGTAGCCTGCATTTTTTCATCTAATTTGTGAGCAAAATCAACCAATTCTGTGAGCATCCTGATCAGCAGGTCTTTGAACTGTGCATCTGATAGGTTGGCTATCTCTTCGTCGCTTAGAGGAGTTGGCTCTGCAGCTTTGATTTGTTCTCCGGTTTGAGCCTTTTTTTTTTTTTTTTTTTTTTTAAATTTGGTCCTGGCTGTTACATAATGAGTGGTGGAGCCTTAGGTGTTCTCCAGGGTGGGGCAGCCCAGTCACTAGGTAGTGACACAGTATGTGGTGGTGGGGTCCAAGAGGGAATAATGTTGCTTGCTGTGCTCTCTCTTGGATTCCAGTCCCTTCTACCACTTCCCCTTTGCCTGGATTATATGTGTGCAAATGTGGGACCACCTGGTCAGCCAGCTGCCCTGCATGGTCTCACTGGGTCTGCACACTTGCCACCCCGTGCCTGGGGTCCGCTAGCTGCCGCCTGTGTGCTTGGGGTCTGTCAGCCGCTGCCTGCATGCCTGGGAACTACCAGCCACTGCTGCCTGTGTGCCCAGTCTGCACCTCCACTTTTTCCTGCCTCAACTCTGCCTCTCCTACCAGTCTGGATGAGTGGTTTTTGGCCTTCCATACAGTTCAATTTTGTATCGGTTCTGGTTGTTTTCTTGTTTCTAAATATTTATTGTCCTTAATTTTGGTTCTGAGAGGAGGCACAGTGTGTCCACCAACGCCTTCATCTTGGCCAGAAGTCCTCTGGTACTCCTGAATCATGTGTTCAAATTCTTTAATATGAACCTTAATACAGAGTTTGGTACAGAGAGTGTTCTATAGTAAAATATTTTTAAGGATGTATTTTCTGAATTGTTTCTTGGATTCTAAAAAGTAATTCTCCCATCTTATTAGCCTTATAGACGTTACTATCTCCATTTCCTGTATTAAAAAGCGCACTGATGGCCCATGGCATTAACTACTTATAGAGATAAACAAAATATCTCCATTGGATGCTCCTAAGAATCAAGGAGCTATATGATTATGTATCTGATTCTTATCAAGGTTTTTAGGAAACTAATAAATATAATAAGTTTAACTTGATATTCCTAATGTCCCTGGAAAAAGTGGTAAAAGAAAAGTATGAGCTCAGTGATTTGAATTACCAGCTCAAACATGTGTATGTGACCAGAAAGCTGTATTTGTGCCAGGAAGAATCTTATTTCTTGCAGCCTCAGGGATGACATGATTAAAAATTAAACTCTAACTGATTGAATTACAATGTAAGTTAAATTCCCAGACTTAGAGGGTGCCTAGAGTTAAAGTGAGGGCATTTAGTAAGAAATAATGGTATTCTGTAGGTTTGGGTATATGTGGGAACACTGTGATGAAACTAAGTACATTGAGCTTTTAAATTCTGGTGAGTCTTCTTTTCCAATAAAGAGGCTCCCCTGCCCCAGTGAAGGCAATCTCCCCAAACCCACCTGGGGTGGTTAACTCTGAATCATCTAAGAAAACTCTGATGGCTTCCCCTGAAACTGTTGCCACTTAGGGCAATGTTACTTTCCCTCAGGACTCACCCCAACTTTCCCTCTTTGCTTCTAGACGTATATCTGGATTCAGTCCCAGCAGAACTCTAAAACTGAGAATAATGGTATCCATGAGGAGATACACTATACTATAAAAGAACTACTTGAGTTTCCTAATTTATATATGCCTAAGTCCAAAAAGCATGTGTAGGAATAGATAGGGTTTGTGATGATGGTGGAAGAAACAAGAGTTGAATCAGATTGAATTTGTTGCTATCAGTTCACTAAGAAAATATTCAACATTTAATGTTGTAACTCAGGAGTTAGGAAGGGTTCTAATAAAATGTTTAAACGATTGGCTGAAACATGGACTGAAAGGTGGTTCACAGTGAGCCTATAGGTAATGCCAGACCTGCCCTTGTTTAATGTAAAGTGCTTAGACAGATTTGTCATTTAAGACCTACTCACCCATACTGGAAGAATCAAGAAGACATATGTTTCACTAATACTATAAAAGATAAATTAGTGAGGGAAGCACCAACATCCTAGAAGAGCTCTGTGATTATTCTTTTCTCTAGGTAGAGCAGACCTGACAGTGGAAACCGAGGTCACTGAAGTGGAAATCCTTAATGCAGTGGAATAATTGCATCCCAGCATGGCAGGGGTTCATGTGGTAGCACTCAACAACAAAAGGCAAGGTGAGTTTGGACAGAAAAGTAAAAGTACCAATCAGAATAGTCTGACTTGCACAGCCTTATGGTGTTGACTACTTGATCATGGCATTCTTAGAAGAGAGAGATGGAAGTCCGTTCAAGTTTTACCTGATCTTTGTAGTCTACTAAGTTTTAAATTAATGTGTATAAACAGAAAAATTATAGGTCAAGTGAACATAAGTATAATCTGAATCATAAAAACAAAGAGCAGAAAACAAAGACAAATAGCATTGTTGTTAATGATGAAACTAATCCAAAGCAAAAAGGACATGCACAAAGGGAAAAGGAAAGTAAGATGCTGTGCAACATATACAATTAGATTATCAAATATTAAAAAACAATGAACCAAGGTGAACTGGAATTTAAATCAATAAATGAATGTATAAACATTGCAGTGCTTGCTATTAGTGAACTAAAATGCATTGGGTGAGACATTTTCAGTCAAATAACTATGAAATGTTATATTCCAGAAATAACAAACTCAGAAGAAATTAAGTGGCTTTAGTACTGAGGTAAAATGTGGCTCATGTAGTTAATAACTACAATGCAAGGTCTGACTGAGTAAAATAGATTTGACTTCTAGGAAAACCTATTAATATAACCATCATTCAGGTCTATGCTTTAACTATAGAGGCTGAAAAGAAAATGAAATTAAAAATTTTGCACTAATATTCAAAATGAAATTGATCACACACCAAAACAAAACATGCTTATAATTATAGGTGACTGGAACACAAAAGGTGGACATGAAGCAAAATTAAACATTGTTGGAAAATTTGATCTATGGGTTTGAATGAAGCAGGAAATGAACTAATGGATTTACGTGAAGCAAACAACTGGTCTATTGCAAACACATGCTTCAAACAACCAAACAGACTATGGTGCACATGGACATCACCAGATGCCTAATATAAAATCAAATAGTCTATATAATTGGAAACTGGAGATGGAAAAGCTGTATTCTCTCTGCCAAAACAAGACCAGGAGCAGATTGTGCTACTGATCACAAACTATTAATATCAAACAGAGTATAGCTAAAGGAGAGCACTAAAAGAATTACAGTGCCAAAATATAATGAAATAACACTTCCAATGGATTTAAATTGCACATAAAAACAGATTTGAAATGTTAAACTTAATTGACTAAGAACCAGAAGAACTGTAGACTGAAACTAGAAATACTGTGGAGGAAGAAAAGAACATGAAAAGACAATGCCATAACTAAGAAAAAGAATAAGGATAAGAAGAATAAGAATAAGAAGGAAGAGGAAGAGGAGAATAATTGAGATGGTGAAAGACACTAAAAATTGTTATAGACAAAAAAGAGACAAAAACAAAAGTTGATAAAGACATGATTAGAACGCCGAACCCAGTTTTTCAATGACTATTATATAGTGAAAAGGAGAGCTATAGTCAATGTAAGGAGATAAAAGATAATAACAAAAAACAAACAAACAAACAAACAAAAAACAAGAGTTCTCTACCAGAAGATTCAAGAAATAAAAGGAAATTAAAACCAGTACTAAGAATGCTGAACACCCAACAGTGAAGCACATTTGATCAGGAGAATATAAAGAGGAGGTGGAAACATTATCCTGAAAATCTATACAGAATAGACAACAGTATGACAAATACCTTTAAAAAAGATTCCTATGAGGCAAAATCTGTAATTCTAGAAAGAAAAATGAAAATTGTCCTGAAAGTATTGAGAATAAATTATTTAGGGTAGATGAGATACTGATAGAATTATTTCAAGCAGCAGAAACTGCATCTGTCAAAATCCTAACAAGAATATGTCAATTAATATGGAAAACAAAACACTGACCTACAGACTGGAAATGCTCAATATACATTCCAATATTCAGGAAAGGAGGTGGAAAAGAATGCAGTAACTATAGGAACACCACATCTCCCATACAAATAAAGTGATGCTCAAGGTGATGCTACAAGGGCTTCTACATTATATGGATCATTTGCCAGATGTCCATTATGGATTCAGAAAGGAAAGAGGCATTTAAGTTCTAATTGTGAACATTTACCGGATACTAGAGTGCTCCAAAGTATTTCAGAAGACAGTTAGTCTATGTTTTATAGATTATAGTAAAGCCTTTGTGTCAATCATGAAAAGCTATGGATTGCTCTCAAAGAAATGTTTATCTTGGTGCATAAGCTGTAGTGTTGACTAGAAGCCAATACTACTTCTGGCAGGAGAGAATATAGAAAGACAGAATGGTTTCCTATAGACAAAGGTGTCAGAGAAGGATGAATTAGATCTTACTATTTGTTTACTCTACATGAAAAACATATCACATGGAAAACTGGGCCAGATAGAAGAAAGATGAATGAAAATTGGTGGAAGAAATACCAATAAGTTAAGATATGCAGATGACACACTCTTAACAATGATTCAAAAGAACTTCTGATGAAAGTAAAAGAAGAAATTGCTAAAGCAGGATTTCATTTGAATATTATGGAGACAAAAATCATGACTACAAAAGAAATACACAACTTTAACATATTCAAAAAACATTGAAATTGTTAAAAAATTAGCTTACTTTGGTTCAGTTATCAATTCAAATGAAAAAATGGACACTGCAGCCAAGAAAAACAAGAGAAGGCTGAGACTTGGAAGGGTAGCAATGAAAGAACAAGGAAAATCACCAAGAACAAAGGTGTATCATTAGAGATGAAAGTTGTGATCATCCACACCTCCATATTTCCAATGACTATGTGCAGATGCAAAAGTTACACAGTGAAGAAGGTTGGTAGGAAAAAAAATAATTCATCTGAAATACAGTGTTGGAGGAGAGCTCCACAGATATTCTGGACAACAAAAAAGATGAACAAGTGGTTTATAGAACAATTAAGCCTAAAACATTACTACAGACAAAGATGACAAATCTGAAGCTGTCCTACTTCAAGCACATCATAAGAAGGCAGGCTTCTTTAGCAAAGACAGTAAGACTGGGAAAAATAGAAGATGGCAGGAAAAGAGGGAGACCACACTTTCACTCATCTTTCTTCTATCTAGCCCAGTTTTCCATGTGATATGTTTTGCATGCAGAGTAAACAAATAAGGAGATCAAATTTATCCTTCTCTGACACCTTTGTCTACATATAAGATGGATTGACTCCATAAAAGAAACCATATTCAGATGTAAGGTTTGTCATGAGACCAAAGTTACAGTGATGTAAAAGGAGACGCAGTGAACAAATGACAGATGAGAAGAAAAACAAACAAACAAAAAACTCAGGTCTCCTTAAAAATCTTTTTATGTATTTTACTGTTTTAATTGTTTAAGTCATGGGTCATATCATATTCTCTGAGTAATTGTGAATATGTTTATTTTCTTCAATGTTATTGCATTGTATTTAATACATCTGTTAATGAAGTTAGCGCAATGTTGAAACACTACAAGACTAGCACTGACAAAAAACCCTCATCAAATAAATGTTGACCCACTGCTGAGAGTCATGAGTGTTCTCATTCCGTTCAATTGGAATGACTGTATTTCACTGTTAAGGCCAGTGACTTGCACTTTTGTTTTATTACTTTTAATCTAGGCAAAACGATTTGTATGCCCATATTTATGTTCATTGTTCTATTTTAATTATTTTTCCTCCTTAATTAGTAAAGTTACAAAATAACTCTTTCAATTTAGATTGGTCCTACTGCATATTACTTACCAAAGATATAAAGTATCACTGAGAGATTAGACTTTAAACACATGAGCTGTGACTGAATCATGTTACTTCCACACTACACAAATAAACACTGTCTTACTGCCTGGAATAGCAGATTACCACCTTTGTGTCTTTTGCCTAAAATAGACAGTAAAATTTTTATGTTTGATTGTATTTGCTTTTTTTTGTTGTTTTTTATTTTTTTCTATTTAGTGGTGGTGGCGATGGGCGTGTTGTGTGTTTTTCCCTTTATAAAACTTATTAGAGGGACATGGCATAGGTTTTGATTAAATTTATAATGTAATTGTGAAGATTATGATGTTGATTTGGAGTGGCACAAATTATCATTTGGGTATCTTGCGTTCATTCTAAATTATTGCTACAGTAGTTTTTCAGATGGGCTTAGATGTTCAGAAAATATAACACCATTTGCTCAAAGCAGTCAAATTTGCAAGAATAAAACAACATTGTCAAACCTTAAGTCTCAAACTATTAGAGAGAAATGTCCATGTAAATTTTTAAAACAATAACTATTAAACTGATACTATTAGTTAAAACTATAACTAGTTAACTACAGTATATAATTATACTATTAACTAAAACTATAAGTATCAACTAAAACTATAACTAATACTATAAATATTGTATTAAACATTAATTAATACTGAATTAAATTATTAATTTTATCGAAGTGAAAGTGATATATAATGTATTTGTTTCAGGTGTACAATATACTAATTTGATCTTTGCATTTACACTTGGAGTTCACCATGGGATCAAGCCAAGTCTAGACTTCAACGGAAACCACATTTTGTTTAACTTCCCCCACCTATCCTGTTTCTTTCATTTCTTTACAGGACTATACTGTTAGCACACCCTAAATAAATCTCTTTTACATAAATAAATATGATTCAAAGGATCTACTTCCTGGAAATCAAAAGTTACATCCACTGCTTTACTTATCTCCCTGTGATATATTATAAGTCAGCAGTTATTAGGAATTGATTAGTTAATCTTTGTACTCTTTTTTGGAATGTTTCAGCTCTTTTTTAAAACATTTGTAAAATATTTCTGTCAATGGCATTTTTATATGATTACTGTTTTAAAACCACAAATGTGAAGATGTATAAAGTCAGTCTAGAAAAAGTCCAGCCATTGTTAATATAACAAGAATGGTTTGCTCACATCAATTTATCTGGGCATGTAAGGGATGTGGACTGGAATGCATATACATGAACAATGATGACTTTGCTGTACTAGTCAGTAGAGGTGGTAGGTGCCATTGACTGTGTGTATGTACCATGTGACTCACTGTGGAGGAGCTTTGTCCAGCAGAGCTCCACGCCTGTTGAGGATGAGAATAAGTCTACCAAGACATGATCTGCTTGGGAAGAATAGGTGGTCAGTCTCTCAAAGGAAAAAGACCGTGAGCCTGTTCCTCAACTGACTTTTATTGGGTTTAATTTGCATAGGAATCCAGAGCATGTATGTAAAGCTCATCAATCATTGTCAGGTGGTAATGATCAACAATAGATAACATTCAAAGAACTATGAGGGTTTATTCTGAGTCAGGGTCAGATAGATAGAGTGGCCATAAAACTTTGGGAAACTCACATTACGATTGGACCCTTATCGTTTAAATTGAGTATATTCTTAACAAAGCAGGTTTCACATGGTTTTATACATTCTTTCTTAGGCCTGATCACCCCAGCAAACTGCCCTTTCCAGCACAGGGCCACATCCACCTCCGACATTGTTTACGCTTACATCAGGTAGGGGATTCTGGCAGCCAAGGGATTAGGAGACTTTTTACAGATAGAATGAGGACTCAGGCTGTAACAAAGCTGAGGTGTGAGGGTCCAACACCCCTTTTCTATAGTCCCGTAAGTCTTTCCCTGATGTCCCCTTTAAGACCGTGCCTGTCTTAAGTCAACCCCCTTGAGGAATCTTATCCATCATTAGCTAACCAGTCAACTGCCCCGGGGATAAGCAACTTGAAGTAAAGGAGGCAGAGGCTTCACTTCTCCCAAGAGGATAAGCTTTTTCTCCTCAGTGGCTTATGGTCTCAAAATCTTTTTATTCAGCCTTAGCTATGGGGGGTTACAGCTTCTGAAAGCAGGCAGGGTGGTCCCCAACATGTCACATTCAAAATGACTGAGTAGAGCAATGAATCTGCATCATATTTTATGCTAAGCTTGAACATTCCTTTATGGAAACAATTTAGATGATTCAGAAGGTTGCAGCTATGGGCAACTGGTGATTGGCAGCTTCATCACAAAAATACACCCCCTCATGCATCACATCTTATTTAAATTTTTGGTGAAACATCAAATCACCCAGGTGACTCAGTCCCCCTACAGCCCAGATTTGGCATCCTATAACTGCTGGCTTTTCCCAAAACTAAAGTCACCTTTGAAAGGGAAGACATTCAAGAAAATACAATGGAGTAACTGATGGCGACAGGAGAACCATGTGAGGTCTCAAAGTGCCTACTTTAAGTGGGACTGAGGTGTCATTGCCCTGTGTACATTATTTATTGTACTTTGTATCTTCTTCAATTAATGTCTCTATTTTTCTTATTACATGGCTGGATACCTTATGGATGAACTTCATATACATTATTTTTTTACAACTTTAATTTTCTTGCCTAGATTGTTTTCTCCTTTAAAATATAATTGTCTTTTTTCCTCTTTTTTGATGGTACTTGCCCATTTTTTCTCTCTGACAGCACTTGAAATGTTTTTAAATTTTGTTAATTAGAAAGATCTTTTTTAAAAAATAAAGTTTAAAATTTAAACTTATTTTATTTATTTATTGCTTTAAGTTTTTCTTTCCTTTAATGAAAGAAATAATAAAGTTTTTCCTTTATTATGCATATTTTGTGTTCAATTTTTATATTTGGATTTGATTTCTGATGTATTTTGGCTAAAGCTTACTTTTTTCTTTTTTGTCTATTATTGAAAACATTTAGGTTATGATATCACTTTTCAATACAGTTGTGCTTTCTTTTATTCATTTAACAAATACCATTTTCCATTATTTTAAGTGTTAGAATGTCTAAAATTTTACACCTTTTTAACTTGAAAGACAATTAGGAAAGTTTGTTTTAATATTATAATTTTAGAGAGTACTGTACAGTTTCTTTTTTCTTTATATTTAATTTTTTAATACTTGAGCACCTTATAGCTGGTCTAAGGGCATTTGAAAAGGATATATATATATATATATATATATATATAAATTATAAGCTGTGAATTTTAACTTAATTTTTCCCCTTTATATGGTCTTTCAGAAATCAAGAGTGTAGTAGCGAGGTCTACAAAAATATTAGTATGATAATTATTTTTATATTTATTAAAATAAATTACTTTTCATGTATTATGTAACTATAATAACTAGCAAGCAGTATAAGGTGGTTTATAGACTTCTATATCCTCTTATATAGTTTGGGAAATTCTATCATTATGGACATATGTGATATTTGGGGGAGGGTATGTATAACTCTCACATACATTTTCAAGGAATCCATGACCTAAAATAGTTTCAGGACAACTTTTCTATATTGTCTTGTATTTCTGGCTATTTCAGCCCCCCCAAATTGAGGGATTTCATAATTCATCTCTCTAATACTCTTTCTGAAAACTCTTTCTTTAGTATTAGTATTTTTAGTTTAAATATTTCAGTGTCATTTGATCATTAAATATTTTATATTGTATATATTATTAATATTGAAAGTCCATTTTGTTTTCCTGACTGAGTTACCAAAACTGCGTTATGCTAAGGAGTTATATAGGCAGAATAGGCTATTCGAGACTATTACAATGGGCGAAAGTGACTAAATTCAAGTATCTTGAAATAAAACCAGGAGCATTTTAAGTGCTGGGGTTAGCTAGTGGGGGAGTGCTATAGGATGCTAGGGGAGCAGGATTGTTCAATGTGATTAGGTCATTTGCATTTGCCTATTCAAGTTCAATTCCTACCTTCCCACAGAGACAGGAAGATAGGGAGGCCATCTCCTCTATGATTACATTTCAAAAGGATGGCTCCCATGTCCTTGAGAAAGATATTCCTGGGTTGTAAACCTGGCCAGAGGCTGGCAGAAGATTTCCAGCTCAAAGAGGTAGAGAAAGAATTTATAATTGAAAATGTTCTAAAGTAAATGCTCTAAGAAAAGGGAGGTCAAGGGCCTAGCATCAAAAAGAAGTTTTCCTATGCTTAATCAAGCTGAGAATTTAAAGCCCTTTTAGTCAAAGTGTCTTCTTATTCCTCAATCAGTTTCTTTTATGAGCCATGTATTAGTTTTCATTCTGGTAGCAACTGCCCTGCCCCAGGCAGAAAGCCCAATTTATGGTGGGCACTCTGCTTTCAGTTTCCAGAGTGTTTGCAGGCTTTTCCTTAGTTTCATGTTCAGCTGCTCCATCAAGGGAGGGTGTATGGGAACATGAGGTTAACTGATCGTGCTGTCATCTGGTTGAATTCCATTTGACATGATGAATGTATATCAACCAGGATGACCTCTTGTTTTATAAATAAGGAAACTGAAACCTCGAGAATATCATAGCTTGCCTCAGATTCCAAAGCCAGTTAGGAAAAGAGCTCAAATGTTAATTTTCATCTTCTGATGACTTTAGATGCAACAGCCTACTTTTATTGCTGCTTTTAGCTAAACTCAATAATAGGACTTCAACTGATCGCCCCCTCATTTTCTCTTTTCTTCCTAAACTGTATGGTGATATCTGATTATTTTCTGCAAATTGAAATAAACTGCTACAAAAAAATCATCCCTATCGAATTTTACCTCTTTTACATCAGTGCACAATTGAACTACTTGTTTTAATATGAAAATATACTTGTTCTTTTACCTGACAATCAATAGTTATGAGAAATTTTAAATGATTTGGAAAATGGGAGGCTTAACAAGTAATTTTGAATTTTTACGCATAATAATTTTAACACATTGTCATTAGTGTTACCAGAAGGAACATGTTGGGGACCCAGATACCGTTGCTAAAACAAGCCCTCTCCCCCAGCCCTGTGGGGGGGGTTGTTGCCTGCCACCAGGTGTTAGGAATTATGGCCCTCGATGCCAGAGTTGGTGAAAAGGAAAGGAACTATTTATTCAAAAGTTACACAGGTTTAGATTAATGTGTGGAATGTCACCATTAAGATCCCAAAGTCCCTTTAAAACAATCTTACACACACACAGTCCTGCCTTCCCCACTTTGCCCAATCAGGGGTACCATATCTCAGGAAAAGAAATGCTCAGATAGACTCCCAGTTCCTCCCACGAATCTGTGCTCAGCTGGGCAGGTCTCCTTCAGTCCCCAGCACCCTCAGCTATGTCTCCGCCATGGTCTCCAGTTCTTAATCCAAAACCATGTGGCACCTCCTCATGGCCCATCAGTGAGATTCCTTTCACCCCTTTCCTTCCCGCTTGGTCTCACATTGTCCTCTCATCCCTGTGGCAGCCTGCCTTTAGTTTAAATCTCAACCTGGAGCCTCCTCCATAACCTCATTTCCTGCTTCTGCCACAACTGGCTACACCTGCCAGCACTCCCGCATATATTTTTTTTTTCCCCTGCCTTTCTTGTCTGCCACAGTTAGTCTGGGCAGGTGTGGCCCTGTGGCATGGAGCTAACCAGCCCCAAGCTCTCACACAGGTGCTGTAACCAGAGGAGCTGCCTGCCAGTTATATCATGGGCCAACGTATGCATACCTTTCTGGCTCCACTCAGGCTGGAAGCTAGCCTGCTGTTATTGATATGCAAAATAACTCTCAATGTCTCTGCTCCAGGTCTCCCTCTCCTGAGCTAGGCCTGTGGGGGCTACCCTATATTCCCAGACATTCCAAGGTCTGGGCCTCATTACAAAACCCCCTTTCAGGGGCCCTGGGGCCACCCAGCCTACATCCTGTTACATTATTAGTAAAACCCTTGAATTTTTGAAACTATATTTCAGAGGAGCTGTTTAATAAAGTACCATTTTTAAATGACTTTATACATGTATATTGCGCCTCCTACTTACACAAGATTTAGTGAATTATGCTATTATAATAGACACATTTAACAGTATAAATTTATGCATAAATCAAAGATATTAGATATCATACAAAATACAGAGAATAGAGTTCTAGAAGAGGAATAACATTTCAAGATAGGTCTAGATTTTAAAAATGTCATCAATTATAAAAATTTATACTTGAAATTTCTTTTAAAATAAAGCAATCTGGCCCTGGCAGGTGCGGTCAGTCGTTTGGAGTGTTGTGATGTTGCAGGTTCACTGTACAAGTAACCGTATATGGTAAGGTTTCAGGGCGAGTGAGTGCTCAGCCAGAGCACATGCCCACATTGTGGGTTCAATCCCCCATCCAGGTGCATGTGGGAGACAACAGACTGATGCTTCTTTCTCACATCAATGTTTCTCTCTCTTTCTTTCTCTCTAAAAGTAATGAAAAAGTGTACTCCAGGAAGGCTAAACAATAAATAAGTAAATAAATATAAATAATCTGTGTAAATGTTTCATAGTATATACTTATTTAAAGAAAAAATGTAAAGTACTTATTGATTCTTTACTAAATTGTGGAAAAACAAGCAGGTTGAAAGGAATTGCAAGTTTTTTATTGCTGAGGATGTAAACATTTTTTTTTCTGGTTCTCTAGTCTTGCCTTCAATTTGTGAAATGTCATGAAATGGTAGTTGGTATTATTGATTAGTGATATTTCATAAGAATTTTGATCTCTGGACATATCTCAGATTTCAAAAAATGGTTAAATGGACTATTCATTTTCATTCAAGAAAACCTACCCTAATTAACTCTTAGTGTCGATCTGCTCTTAAAGTTTAGACATTGTTTTGTAAAAGAATGGATATTAAATGGGGGTTCATATCACCTAGAAACTATGGAAAAGATTGAGACAGGATGGACAAAAGTCAAGGAAAACTCCTGACAAGTGGAGTGAGGAAGTAGGAGTGAATGTCTCTGGCCCATAAGCTGCTAGATCCTCTGATCAGCATGATCAAGGGGGAACGGTTTATGGTCAGCAACTCCTGAGGTGGTTGCAGAAGTCAACAAGGACTGGCTAAAACCAGATCAATCCAAGATGGATAAAAAACTGACCAGAGACTGACCCCAAAGCTCATTATACCATCTTAATGAAAATTGACATCACAAGTAGAAGGGGCAGTCCAGGGGAGATAAACACCATGACACTTCTGGAAGGGACCATATTAGGAATAATACCTTTCCCAAAAAGAAGGCAGAGTCAGAATGGTGCCACATAGTTCAGGAACAACTCACCCTTGGAAATACATGAAACCCCAGGAACTGACTGACCATGGATGCAATTCACTCCTGAGTTCACCTGTATCCACTCGGACATGGACTTCCACTGTTACAGCGATATGACCTAGCTAGCCTCTTTGATTATATCTGAATAAAACTTACTTTCACACTTACGTCAACTCGTATTCATTCTTGAATTATTTCCTGCATTATTCAAGAGCCTGGAGGTCCCCAATTAAGCCAGAGCAGGGTCAGCCCAGCACTGAACCAGTCTGGTGAGGGATCAAAGGCAAAGGAATGAGATACATTGTATCAAACAAAAATATAAATTGATTTTCAAAGTTTTTGTGGACTAGGAGAACAACAAGAAACATTTCAATGGGATAAGCCAAACTAGAAAAATTAAGTAAATTAAAGTAATTTATATAATAAAGGCTTGGTGACGATGGACTCCTTTAACTTTGCCTCATCTGGGAAGCACTTCTAAAAGATAGCTTTGCTGGATAGAGCAATCTGGATATAGGTCCTTGCCTTTTATAACTTCAAATCCTTCTTTCTATGCCTTTCTTGCTTGTAAGGTCTCTTTTGAGAAATCAACTGATAGTCAAGCTTTTATTATATGTGATATTAAAGGGACTCATCTAAGAAAAAGATCAACAACAAAGAACAGTAACATGACAACAAACTCATGACTTTCGACACCTGAACCTAGAGAACAAAGACAAAAACTAGGAAAACATCTGGAAAAGGAAGAGAATCATAGAAATGGAGATCACATGGAAGGGTATCATTTGGAAAGCAGGAGAAGGAGAATGGGGGAAAAGGGAATAAGAAGCATAATTGAGAAGCATAAAATAGACAGGGGGAGGATAAGAATAGTATGGGAAATGGAAAAGCCAAAGAACTTGTATGTACAACCCATGGACATGAACTAAGTGGGGGTGGGGAATACTGGAGTGGGGGCTGCAAGGTGGAGGGATATGAAAGGGAGGAAAAATGGGAAAACTTCAATAGCATAATCAATAAAATATACTTAAAATAATTTAGATATTCAAAACAAAACAATGTAATGTATCACATTAATAAAATAATTTTAAATGTCTTATAAACAGATGTCCTACAAAGATACATATATCTTTTTGGAAGTATGCATGTATATCTTTAAGTATGATTGTGTATTTACATATTTTCTTGACTGTTTACATGCTATAACATATTACTACGGATTTCTGGTGACTTTCTTTATTACAGTTAGCAACGGTTAAATGTCCTTTTACTACCAACTCAAAATCAGGAATGAATTGAAAGTTAATCTTTATTTAGGTCATTGATTACTTAGGCTTCTATCCTGACCAAAGAATTTAGAACAAATTTCTCATCTTTTCTTAGAATCTTGTTTCCATCCTACAACTTTAGATAGAAAATAGCGAGCTTATATTATACATAAAAATTCTTAAAATTATAGCAAAGAATGACTAAAACATGCATAACTAACATTACTTATTAAAAATACTGTGTATTGAATAGCCACAATTTCTGTTTATTTTCTAATTGAACCATAGTTCCAAATTTAAATAAAGTTAACCTACTTTATATGCACAACCTACTGCTATTTGAAAATTTTAGATTGATAATAAATTTGTCTATAATGAATAAATTGAGAAATATTTCTGGGGAAATTAAAGAGATACAAGCATAAATTTACATTAAAATGATAAAACGTATTTAATGCATTCTACCTTTTAAATATATGAGTTTTAACACATACTTAATTTGCCCCAAAGAATAAAACATTGTAAGTTTTTTAATTGGTTCCCCACATTAATACATAATATATGTTCTAAGTTTCATTTTTTTATTTATAAAGCATAATTCACCCGTATTAATACTTTACCAAATCCCCCACCCCTTATAATTGCAATCAGATATTTCTGACATGCTTATATTAAATTGTAGTTATTTTACTTGGTAATACAACATAGAATATATCTAACCAAGTTTTTTTTTTAATAATAAACTGCATATATCATGCTTCTTTGTGTACTAAAAACTTTATATAGTTGCAATAATCTTGCAATGAAAAGTGACAATTTGATGATTTCTACAAAATCACTTTAAGAAAATTGCATTAAATGCTAAATCTATTGTATATTTATATTTTTGTAAATAAATGTCCAAGCAAAAATAAGGATTGATAAAATAAATTGCATTGTTTATTTTAGCATTTGTTATGTTTAGAGCATAATACTATTTTATTATCATGTTAATTGTCTAACTCATTTTCTCTATTAGAGAAATTAATCTAATCCAAATTTAGCACGTTAAACTACAAGAACTTATGTTCATTTTTTCACTTTACCTAGTCATCAGTCATCATGTAGCTTAATTCGAAATCATTTATTATACATTTAGTTTATATTATTATAATAGTCTGAAATATATCTATTATATCTAAATATATCTTTATGTCTTTAAACATATTTCTTAACAACAAAACTTTTAGTTTAGACAATATGAAAAATTACATAATTTAATAATAACCTCTTTTACTAACATTCATTATTATTAAAATTGTTTAGATGAATAATATTAAATATTTCATTACAAGAAAAATAAGAAAGAACTAAATAATCTTTTAATTTTTTATTGAGATATAAATGACATGACATTATTAGTTTCAGGTATATAATGTAATAATTCAATATATGTATATATTTCAAAATGATTACCACAATAATTCTTATAAACATGCACTATCATACATAGTTACATATTTTATTTTGTGATGAGAACAGTTAATCTACTATTTTTAGCTACTCTCTTATAATAACGGTATCTACATAGTATTATTAACTATAGTTAAATGCTGTACTTATCTATTTTATAACTGAGAGTTGGTACATTTTGATCCCTTTCACCCACTTTGCCTCTCACTCTGCCAGTCTAGAAACAACCAACATGTATCCAAGTTCTTTTATTAAGTATCATCATTATTATTATTTAATTTAACATTTAAGTGAGATGATACAATATTTGTCCAACTTATTTCAGTTAGCATAATGAACTCAGGGTCCATCCATATTTTCACAAACAGCAGGATTTTTTATATGGCTTAATAGAATTTCATTATTTTTTGAATATGTGTATATATATACATATCATACATACATATATAATATATCACACACACACGCACGCACACACACACACATATATCCATTCAGCATTTATGGACACTTAGGTTGTTTCTATGTCTTCGTTATTGTAAATAATGCTAAAATGGACATGCAATGCAGATATCTTTTCAAGTTAGTGTTTTGGACATTTCTTTCTTCTTAGATGGCTAGATAATGTAACAAATTAAATAGTAAGAAATGTTCTGAAATGAAGGAAATTGATGTTAGGTAAACCTAATCTACTTACTTGCTTATTAATGTGTCATGTTATTTAATATTAAAGTCTATCAAGTTACTATCAAGCTTAACCATTTGCATATTCTCATTCTTGCACAGACATAACTCTGCTGATTTTTAAAAATTTTAGATTTCCCTTGAAATCACTATTTCCCTAAATAAAGGCTGTTCTTTCCTATTACTGGAACAAAAATGAACATAGCTATGCTCCAAATAAATAATTTCAAAACTATTATTGACTGCTTTTTAAAACTAATTCCCCATTCTCTCTTTATTTTTCCAAAATTTATTATGTTCATTTAAAAAAATCTATTAATTTCTTTCTTACAAGCATCTCCAAATACCAAAACTTTGCTTTTTGCCAAATTCCCTGCATATTTTTGCAATATATTTTTCACATTCTATTTTTTAAACATTTTATTTGAAAAAAGTATAGATTCACATGAGGTTCCAATAGTAACTTCTTATACAATTGTAATACAATATGAAAACCAAAGATTATGTAATTGACAGAGCTTATTTAGATTTTGCCAGTGATATATGCATTGTACGTGTGTGTAACTGTATGTTTTTTTTTTTTTGCTCATGTCTAGCCTTGCATTACCACTATCACAATCAAGATAATTGTGAAATCACCACAAAACTATTTTGTGTTACTTTTTTATAATCACACCCATCCCTTTCACCTCCCCATCAAACTATGACACTCATTAACCTGTTATCCATCTCTATAATTATGTTATTTTACCTATGGTATATAAGTGGATTATTCCATATGCTATTTTTTTGAGATTGGCTTCGCCACTCAAGATTCATTCAAGTTGTTACATGTATCATTATTTCATCCCTTTTTTTACTTTTTATTTTTCATTTACAATTTATATTTAACATTATTTTGTATTAGTTTCAAGTACATAGTGTGGTGGTACACAATAACATAGTTTACAAAGTTATCCACTGATATTTCAAGCAGCCATTTGACACCAAAACACCAGACTACATGAAATAGTTGATTCTTTTTTGTTGTTGATAATGGTCCATGGCATAGATGTATAGCAGTGTGCTTATTCATTTATATATCGGAACTGCTATGAACTAAACTGTTAGACTAGCAGCTAAAGTGATATTTTACATTCCACCAGCAATGTGTGAATGATAGAGTTTCTTCACATCATTGCTTGAATTCAGTATTATTATTTTTCATTTAGCTTTTCTAGTAGTTCAGTGATATTTTATGATGGTTTTAATTTGGATTTCTCTAATGGCTAATAATATTGAACATTTTTATGTGCTTAGTCATCATCTATAGTTTTCCTTCAGTGAAATGTCTGTGCATGTTTTTTAAACCTATTTCTAATACATTTTTCTAGTTTTGAGAATTACTTATATATTCCATATACAAGCCTTTGTTGGATATATGCTTTATACATATTTTCTCTCCATCATTTGTCTTTTCACCTCTTTAAGAGGATTTTTCATAGATCAAAAGTGTTTTATTTTAATGAGGTCCAACTTACTAATTTTTGCTTTTAAGAACTGCGCCATGTGGCTGGTGTGGCTCAGTGGATTGAGTACTGGACTGTGAACCAAAGAATCACAGGTTTGATTCCCAGTCAGGGCACATGCCTGAATTATGGGCCAGGTCCCCAATTGGGGGCATGTAAGAGGCAACCACACATCAGTGTTTCCCTCTCTTTCTCCCTCCCTTTTCCTCTCTCTACAAATAAATAAAATCTCTTTAAAAATCATGTTTTAAGTATCAAATCTGAACACTCTTTGTTTGGTCCTAGTTCCTAAAGATTTTCTCTTATGTTCTTTTTAAATAATGTTATACTTTCACATTTTATATTTAAGTCCACAATCCATTTTGAGTTAATTTTTGTATGAAGTATGAAGTTAGGACAGGCTACATGTACTTGTTTATGGAGCCTCAGTGTTCCAACACTATTTGTTGAAGATATTTTTCTCCTCTGTTGAATTATATATGTTGCTTTTTCAAAAAAATTTTGGACATATTTTTTTCAGATCTATTTTCTGGTTCCTTTATTCCATTCATTTATTCATGTGTGTATCCCTCTGCAAATAACCCACTGTCTTGGTTACTATAGTTACATACTGGGCCTCAAAGTGAGACAACTGATTCTTCTAAATTTATTATTATTTTTCAAAATTGTTTGGGGTATTGTGGATCTTTGCCATTACTCTCTCCTTTTAAAATCATTATTCTTTCAAATGTTTCACAAGCCACATTGTTGATATTTCTAACTCACTTCTAACAGTCATCATTTTCTTCTATTTTTTAGGACTTTTGAAATCCCTATTAATTGTACTTGAACTAACAACTCTTGTAGAGTTATTACCCTTTTAAAATCATGTTTACCTTCCTAAAACTAAATGAAACTTTTTTTCTCTGCTGCCATATAGCTCCTTGATTTTTAAGTGATTCCTGTTGCAATTTACACTTGCCTCCATGCCAAATTTCAACTCATGGTTAGCCACTTCAACAGTTAACTCACAGGCACTCTAGAAAGTATCACCAAAACAGAATTTTTATTTTCTTGTCTGATAAATTCCTGATATTTAGTAATATCTGCTTTGCACTTTATCTTCTTTTATTACAGCTACTGAGAAGCATAGAGAAGAATCACACAATGTTTACACTCTGATCTTCTACCATTGTTTATTCGTCATTAACTGATTATTTTAACTTATTCATTCCAGAACTTTCAAACTGTTTCTTCTACTTTTCTTAATATCCCTAACTCTACTCCTCATTTTCCTATGATCGAAGTTGTCAATACGATTTACCTCAACACCCTTCTCTCCACCTCAAAATACTTTTATTTGTTTTTACTCCCCATGTTTCTGTTTTCCCCTTGCTTGTATTTAAAGAGAAGTACTCGCTTTATTCCTTCCCCAATCAAACTCTTCTACTCTGGATTTTAGGTTTGAATCCAAAGCATATCAAATATAAGTGGTGAGTTATTTTTCCTATTAAAATGTGCATTTAGAAATACCTTTATGTTTAATGTTTTAATTTTAAAAATTAAATTGCAATGTACTCCAAATTCAAAAAATAATTTACACATTTTCATTTTATGTATTTATGTTCTACATGCATGTATTTGATGACCATATTTCTACTAAATGTCTCTGAATAACTCATTAGAACATCGAAGTAATGTGATTTTATCTCCTTAAGCTCTAATTTCACATAGTACTTAATTGTCTTTTTTGACATTCTTTCTTTGTCTTTCATGAATTTAATGTTTTTTTAAACTTTCTCCTTATGTTCCTTATGTGCAAGATTTTTTTTCTCTGTAACTTTCGTAAGTCTTCTCATTTTTTTCCATCTACTTCTTATAAATGATTTCTCTCAAAGTTCTCAGGGGTACTTTTTTATTTGTTTCATTTATGGATTTCTAGATAGAGAGCAGGAGCTAGAGAGAGGAATATCATTTTGTTGTTCCACTTATTTATGCATTCTTCTTTTGCTTCTTACATGTTCCATGAACTGGGATTGAAACTGCAACCTGAGTGTATCAGGTCAATGCTCTAACCATCTGACCTACCCTACTAGAGTGCAAAACTCTGTTGTTAAGTTTACTCTTTTTACTAAAAAACAAATGTTTAATTTGTTTAATCTACTTCCATAACCTCACATTACGTTTTTTTTTAAGATAAAATCTGTATTTTACTAATCTCTCCCCCACCATTGTTACACATTTTCATGAGCCTTTTTGAAGATTTCCCATTTGGATCACACCTTGTATCAATGACTAACCCTTCTAAAATCTACTCACATAACTCTTGTTCAATTTCTGCCCATAACTTTTCCATTATGAGCATCTATATTTAATTTTATTATATATAAGATTATTAAAATAGCTTTCTTTTTATCATCTATCTTTTAACCTAAACTTTCTTTTATATACCCTAACTGATAAATCATGTCATATGTCTGTTCACATCACTTACTTATCCAAAAATCATCCCCAATTTCTCATTACCTACTAAGACAATTAAAAACTTCTCATTTTTTGACTAAAATCATTGAAGTTTGTTTTTTTAGATATTCCCCTAAAAACTTAAAGATTCAGAGAAAAGTAAATAAGAAAAAGGAAAAAAAGGATGAATCTCATTGATCTCTGGAATCAGATTGCTTAAGTTTTCAGTATCTGCTCTACTGCTGGTTCTAAGCAAATTACTTGTGATTGTATACCCAGGTTTTCTTATTTGGAAAATGAGGGAAATAATAGTATTTGCTCTTCATAGTTACTGAAGGGTTTAAATAGGAAAAGGTCTTAGTGCAGTCTCTGGCACATAGTAGACAATGAATAATGTGAGCCCTTATTTCTCATTTCAAGGCCACTATACTGGATGGGCTCAAGGATATTTATTCTTGCATGTGTCCAGACATTTTCAGAATATCACAAGGTGTGTACAAAGAAAAAGCACTATTACATTTTATGTTACTATAATTCTAAAGACAAATTGTAAACATAAGGTAGGAAATGTGATATGGTAGTGTTTGTTATTGCTACTAATTTTTTATTTTATTTTAAGAAACCAAGGTTAATGAAATTTGTGGTTTCTTTGTTTCCCTTTAACTTTTATTACTATAGTATAAAGTATTATAGGTGAGCAAAATTTGCCACCCCCAAATATGCCACCTTGGCATATTGAATTTTTTGAATTAAAGTTACTTGAGAAACAGCTAGCGCAAGAAGGACACTCTGACCCTTCTCTGTCTTCCTGCAAGAAATTTTCCATATGAACGGTAACCACCAGTGCACTAGAGGTAGAAAATTCTAAGCTGAAAAGACTGGGTAAACACTAATCAGTACCCAAACCTAAGTTTCTTTATCCTGTCAGTTCTTCACAAATGTTTCTTTCTCTAAAAAGTAAAAAAACAAAAAACAAAAACTCCCTGATTAGGTCATTTATTTAGGTTCCATGCCTATAAAACCTCTGAATGTACAAAATTAAATTTGATTTTCTCTTGCTAATGGTCTCATGTCAATTTAATTTTTAAATTAGTCAAAAGAACCTAAAAGAATACAATAAAATCTATTTCCTCCTTGACAGTATATGTAGGTGAAAGTATACGTAGATGAGACTTTTGTTTTTTTAACCTATTTTTGTCTTATATATTCAGAATATATGACCAGTTATTGATATCAGGCCGTTGATTTATGAATCTTTCCTTTAGTTTTTATTTCAATCCAAAATATCAACAAAGGTCAACTATTATTTATGTTTATTATTTATCATTGAATTATTATAAACAATACACACATAATTGGTGATTTAGTCATCTGCCCTGCAAATACATAGGCCTTTCTGTCCTGGATTATCTTCTATTTTTAAAAATAATAACACCAAATTAAAGGAGTTTAATATTTTCTGGTGAATTTGGTCATTTAAGCTGAACATATTCTGAGGGTGTTTCCATAGTTTTGAAGACTACCTTTCACATTTCTCCATTAAACTAGAGGAACAAATACTACTGGATTTTTTAACTGACTTACTCTTTTTAACTAATTCTCTCTCTCTCTCTGTCTCTCCTCTCTAACACACACCCACAGCACACACAGGAGTATATTATTCTCTCTCACACACATGAATATAGAATATATATATATATACACATAATTTCTCATTACATAGTTCTAAGGATTAAATGAGAACAGTATTTAACACAGACAATGGTACACAATAAACATAAGATGTTACTGTTAAAGAAGAATAACTTGATCACTAATGTATTGTTCAGTAATGGGGTCTGTATGGTATGTTTATGAGTGCTCTTGAGCAAAATATTAAGAAAAAGCCTAACTCCTCTACTTTAGGCAAATATTTCACAAAATAATTATTAATATTACCTTTAAAGGGGTCACAGAATTATAAACTTAAATTGATAAAATTAGCATCAATTTTCTTTTTTTTAATTTTTATTTCAATTGTTGATCTTGTACAGTTTTCTGTCTTTTTTTCTCACCCGAACCCACCACCCCAGCCCTCCCCTCCTCCCTCCCATTTCCACCCCCCCCCCATAGTTTTTGTCCATGTGTCCTTTATACTTGTTCCTGTAAATCCTTCCCCTTTTCCCCTGAAATTCCCTCCCTTCTCCCCTCTGGTGACTTTCAGCCTGTTCTCAATTTCCGTGTCTTTGGTTATATTATGCTTGTTTGTTTGTTTTGTTGATTAGCTTCCTGTTAAAGGTGAGATCATATGGTATTTATCTTTCACTGCCTGGCTTACTTCGCTTAGCATGATGCTCTCAAGTTCCATCCATGCAGTTGCAAAGGGTATGAGCTCCTTCTTTCTTTCTGCTGCATAGAACTGTGGTAAATGTACCACAGTTTTTTGATCCATTCATTTACTGATGGGCATCTAGGTTGCTTCCAACACTTGGCTATTGTAAATTGTGCTGCTATAAACATAGGGGTGCATAGGTTCTTTTGGATTGGTGTTTCAGGGTTCTTAGGATATAGTCCTAGCAATGGAATTGCTGGGTCAAAAGGTATATCCATTTTTAGTTTTTTTTTTAGAAAATTCCATACTGTTTTCATAGTGGTTGTACCAGTCTGCACTCCCACCAGCAGTGCACTAGTGTCCCCTTTTCTCCACAACCTCTCCAACACTTGCTGTCTGTTGCTTTGTTTATGAGGGCCATTCTGACTGGTGTCAAGTGGTATCTCATTGTGGTTTTAATTTGCATCTGTCTGATAGCTAGCAATATCGAGCATTTTTTCATGTGTCTCTGGATCCTCTATATGTCCTCCTTGGAGAAGTGTCTGCCCAAGTCCTTTGTCCATGTTTTAATTGGGTTGCTTTTCTTCTTAGAGTGGAGTCATGTAAGTTCTTTGTATATTTTGGAGATTAAACCCTTATCTGAGGTATCATTGGCAAATATGTTTTCCCACACCATCAGTTCTCTTTTTATTTTAATACTGTTTTCCTTGGCCATGCAGAAGCTTTTTATTTTGATGAGATCCCATTTGTTTATTTTTTCCTTTATGCCCCTCGCTTTAGGGGACATATCAGTAAAAATGTTGCTGCGTGTAATATCTGAGATTTTCCTGCCTATGTTCTAATCTAGGACTTTCATGGTGCTACGGCTTATGTTTAAATCTTTTATCCACCTTGAATTTATTTTTGTGTATGGTGTAAGTTGGTGCTCGAGTTTCATTTTCTTGCATGAAGCTGTCCAGTTCTCCCAACACCACTTGTTGAAGAGACTATTTTTACTCCATTTTATGTTGCTGCCCCCTTTGTCGAATATTAATTGACTATAGAGACTAGGGTTTATTTCTGGGCTCTCTGTTCCATTCCACTTGTCCACGTGCCTGTTTTTATGCCAGTACCAGGCTGTTTTGATTACAGTGGCCTTGTAATACATTTTGGTATCAGGTATTGTGATCCCTCCTGCTTTGCTCTTCTTTCTCAAGATTGCTGCCGCTATTCTGGGTCGTTTATTGTTCCATATAAATTTTTGAAGAGTTGGTTCTATATCTGTGAAATATGCCATTGGTATATATATACTTTAATAGGTATTGCATTGAATCTGTAAATTGCTTTGGGAAGTATGGACATTTTGATGATGTTAATTCTTCCGATCCATGAACACGGTATGTGTTTCCATTTATTTGTGTCTTCTTTGATTTCTTTCTTCAGTGTTGTGTAATTTTCTGCACACAGGTCTTTCACCTCCTTGGTTAGGTTTATTCCTAGGTACTTTATTTTTCTTTTTGCTATATCAAATGGGATTTTTTTCTTGATTTCTGCTTCTGTTGTTTCATTGTTGGTATACAAAAATGCCTTTGATTTCTGGATATTGACTTTGTATCCGGCTGTTTGGCCAAATTCATTTATTAGGTTGAGCAGTTTTTTGGCCGAGACTATAGGATTTTCTATGTATACTAACATGTCACCTGCAAACAATGATAGTTTTGTTTCCTTCTTTCCAAGTTGGATGTCTTTTATTTCCTTTTCTTGTCTAATCACTGTGGCTAATACTTTCAATACTATATTGAATAGAAGTGGTGAAAGTGGACAGCCTTGTCTTGTTCCTGATTTCAGTGGAAAAGATTTTAGTCTTTGCCCATTGAGTATGATGCTGGCTGTAGGTTTCTCATATATAGCCTTTATTATGTTGAGGAATGCTCCCTGTATTCCCACTTTACTGAGTGTTTTTATCATAAATGGGTGCTGTACCTTATCAAATGCTTTTTCCGCATCTATTGATACGATCATGTGATTTTTGTCTTTGGTTTTGTTTATGTGATGTATTACATTTACTGATTTGTGAATGTTGAACCATCCTTGCATCCCTGGGATGAATCCCACTTGGTCATGGTGTATGATCTTTTTAATGTGTTGTTGGATGCGGTTTGCCAATATTTTGTTGAGGATTTTAGCATCTATGTTCATCGGCAATATTGGCCTGAAGTTCTCCTTCTTTGTTGTGTTTTTATCTGGTTTTGGGATTAGGATGATGCTGGCTTCATAAAAAGAGTTTGGGAGTCTTCCATCTTTTTGAATTTTTTGGAATAGTCTGTAGAGAATAGGGGTTAGCTCTTCCTTAAATGTTTTGTAGAATTCTCCTGTGAAGCCATCTGGTCCAGGGCTTTTGTGTGTCGGGAGTGTTTTGATTACTGATTCAATTTCACCGGCTGTTATTGGTCTGTTCAGGCTTTCTGTTTCTTTTTCATTGAGTTTTGGAAGGTTATATTTTTCTAGAAACATGTCCATTTCACCTAGGTTTTCAAATTTCTCGGCATACAGTTCTTCATAGTAATTTCTTACAATCCTTTGTATTTCTGTGGTGTCAGTCGTAATCTCTCCTCTTTCATTTCTGATTGTGTTTATTTGAGTCCTCTCTCTTTTTTTCTTGATGAGCCTGCTTAAAGGCTTGTCGATTTTGTTGATCTTTTCAAAGAACCAACTCCTGGATTCATTGATCTTTAGGATTGTGCTTTTAGTCTCTATGTCATTTAATTCTGCTCTGATCTTGGTTATTTCTTTCCTTCTACTTGCTCTGGGCTTTCTTTGTTGTTCCTCGAGTTCTTGTAGGCGTAGGGTTAGGTTGTTTGTTTGAGATGTTTCCGTCT
The DNA here is from genome assembly GCA_039655065.1 of Glossophaga mutica. Taxonomy (NCBI): domain Eukaryota; kingdom Metazoa; phylum Chordata; class Mammalia; order Chiroptera; family Phyllostomidae; genus Glossophaga; species Glossophaga mutica. The sequence goes on from CM077310.1 coordinate 93,503,071, forward strand.
TTTTAGATAGGCCCGTATCACTATAAGCTTCCCTCTGAGGACTGCCTTTGCTGTGTCCCATAAGTTTTGGGTCGATATGAGTTCATTATCATTTGTTTCCAGAAATTTTTTTATTTCCTCCCTAATTTCACTCTTTACCCATTCATTGTTTAATAGCATGCTATTCAATCTCCATGATTTTGAGGGTTTTGGGTTTTTCTCCTTGGGGTTGGTTTCTAGTTTCAGACCCTTGTGGTCAGAGAAAATGCTTGGTATGATTTCAATTTTCTTGAATTTGTTGAGGCTTGATTTGTGTCCTATCATGGGGTCTATCTTTGACAATGTTCCATGTGCATTTGAAAAGAAAGTGTATTTAGCTTCTTTGGGAGGAAGGGCTCTATCTATATCAATTAAGTCCATTTCCTCTAGAGTGTTGTTCAGTGCCACAATATCTTTGTTGATATTTTGTTGGGAAGATCTGTCCATTTTTGACAGTGGGGTGTTAAAATCACCTACTATAATTGTGTTGCTGTCAATATCTTTCTTGAAGTCCTCTAAGATTTTCTTGATGTATTTAGGTGCTCCTCCGTTGGGTGCATATATATTTACAATATTTATGTCTTCTTGGTGGATTCTTCCCTTGAGTATTATGAAGTGACCTTCTGGGTCTCTCTTTATGGCCCTTCTTTTGAAGTCTATTTTGTCTGATATGAGTATTGCTACCCCAGCTTTTTTTTCCTGACCATTTGGTTGGAAAATTTTTTTCCAGCCCTTCACTTTGAGTCTGTGTATGTCTTTTGTCCTGAGGTGGGTTTCTTGTAGACAGCATATGTGTGGGTCGTGCTTTCTTATCCATTCAGCTATTCTACGACTTTTGATTGGAGCATTTAATCCATTTATATTTAAGGTTATTATTGATAGGTATTTATTCATTGCCATTTTGGTACCTGTGATCCTCTCTGTCTTTCTCTCTCTTTTGTTTCCTTTCTTCCCTTAAAGCAGTCCCTTTAGTATCTCTTGCAGAATTGGTTTGGTAGAGGTGTATTCTTTTAGACTTCTTTTGTCTGGGAAGCTCCTTATTTGGCCTTCTATCTTGATTGAAAGCCTTGCTGGGTAAAGTAGTCTGGGTTGCAGGCCTTTGGTTCTCATTGCTTGGAATATTTCTTGCCATTCTCTTCTGGCTTGGAGCGTTTCCATTGAGAAGTAAGCTGCCAACCTTATCCGGGTTCCCTTGTATGTTATTTCCTTTTTTTCCCTTGCTGCCTTTAAGATTCTCTCTTTGTCTTGGAATTTTGCCATTTTAATGATGATGTGTCTTGAAGTGGGCCTGTTTGGGTTCCTTCTGATTGGGACTCTCTGTGTTTCCTGGATTTGTGTGGCTTTTTCTCTCACCAAATGAGGGAAGTTTTCCATCATTACTTTTTCAAACAGGTTTTCTTTTCCTTGTTCTTGTTCTTCTCCTTCTGGTATTCCTATTATACGGATATTATTCCGTTTCATGTTGTCTTGCATTTCTCTTAAACCCTCTTCATTCTTTCTAAGCCTCTTTTCCTTATCTTGCTCATTCTGAGTGTTTTTTTTTTTTCTATTTTGTCCGCCAACTCGCTGATCCGATCTTCTGCTTCATCGATTCTGCTTTTCATTCCTTCTACTGTGTTCTTCAGTTCAGAGATTGTGTTCTTCATTTCCTCTTGGCCCTTGTTCATAGTTTCTATTTCCTTTTTTATGTTGATATAGTTTGCAGTGAGTTCATCATAGCTTCCCTGTAGTTTCTGGTAGCTCATTGAGAGCTCATTGAGCTTCCTGACAACCATTGCTTTGAACTCAATATCTGATAGTTGAGTTGCCTCCATTTCATTTAGCATTCTTTCTGGAGCTTCCTCCTTTCCTTTCATTTGGGGGTTGTTTCTTTGTCTTCCCATTGTTTGTAAGACTCTTGGTGTTAGCCTCAACTTCTTAAATTGATCTGTTCTGGCTCCCTGGGTTTGTGGTATGACCTTCTGTTGGAGCCCAGGAGGCCTGTGAGGGGTCGAGGATAGGGTCCTGCACCGCAGGCGTGGTGACTGGGCCTGGTTTCCGGCCTTGGGGCTCTCTTGGGTTGTGACTGTTCTCTGACCCCTTGAGAAACCAGCCGCCTTTCCTTACCCATTAACTCTTATCCTTGGCCTGTGCGTCATGTACCCGGTAGGTATGTTAGCCTGAGAACATCCCAACCTTAAGGGAGTAGATAAACTTTATAGGTTAAGGAAATGAGCTACGTGCCAGAAGGCTTCTCCTTTGTTCTCTATGCACTCAAGATTGCATTTAAGCCTGAAGACCGCGCAATAAACTTGCCTTATGCCAGCAGAGCACTTGGTCCTCTCCTTTATTCAGTCCCTCGCTCAGCCTACCGACCACCCTTGCCACAGCGGGCTGCGGCAACCTTCTGTGGTAGAATATCTGGAGATTCAGTGGTGGATTCTCCTTCGGATATCCTGTTGTTCACAGCTTCCACTGTCTCATCAGCTGGAATACCCTCTTTTGGGGGCCAACTGTGGTTTTTTTCACAGTTCCAGGCTTGTTTGTTTGTTTGTTTTGTCTCACTCATGGGTATTTAAGAAAAAGAAGAGGGTGGAAAATGAAAAAAAAAGAAGAAAGAAGAAAAAAGAGGAAGGTATAAGAGATAAAATTGGAAAGAAAGGAAGAGGGAATAAGACAAGAAGGAATTCAAGGGAGGCAAAAGGAGTTGGGGAATAAAGAAGAAGATTAAAAATAATGAAGAAGGAATAGTTAAAAACTCATATAAATAGACAGGCATACAAACAAAAAGACACAAACAAACTGGCAAAACAAAAAACAGACACACCCATACACACACCCACACAAATATAAACAGCCAAAAAAAAAAAAAAAAAAAAACAAGCAAAGCAAAACAAAATATTAAATATATATATATTTAAAAAAAAAAACCCTCTTGTTGTTTTCAAACTTGCTGAGCCAGTTTTTCTGGTCTTGCTGGCTGCAATGGCCGAGGGGTGATCTTATTGTTTTTCTCTGTGTTCAGAACTCAGTCCTCATTGTGCTGTGTATCCCAGCGTTAGTGGGCGCCTCTCCCCACAGGGTTTCCAGCATGTGTTCTGCGCCTCCTGGTGTGTGCGCACTTCTCCGAGTTTATGGGTGTGTGCTAGGGTCTCCAGTCGTGTGCAGCTGCCTGCCTCTGTCCCTGGGAGGCTTTCTGTGTTCGGGCGCAGCCGCCTGTCTTTGCCCCTGAGCGGGGCCTACACTCCAGCGGCTTTCTCGCGCCTGCACCTTGGACCTGAGCTGTCCACGTTCGAGCACGGGCCCGTGCACTGGCACGGGCGCTCCACAGCTGTCTCCAGTGGCCAGCGCCTATGTTTTCACAAGTGTCCACTGTCCTGCGACCCTGTGCGGTCCCCTGAGGGTGCCTATTTTCATGCAGCTGTCTCACTTCCCACGCGCCTCTGTCAGCGGTTCGGGCGACTGTGCTTTCGTAGTTGTCTGGCGACCACAGAAACTCGGTTCAAAGTCTCGCAGTGACCTGGCACCCACTTTCGCGGGGGCACCCACTTTCGCGGGGGCACCCACTTTCGCTCTGCCGCAGTTGTGCGGTGGCCCCTGAGATCTCCCAGCCAGTTCAGCGGCTGACCCAGCTCCCTCCCCAGAGCCCTGGGGCAGGCTTGGCGGAGCGCCGGGCCGGGGCCTCAGCCACCCCGCTCTCCGAGCGCTGGACCCTGGGCTCCTATTGATCCGAAGAGCTCTCCTTACCACTGGTTTTTCAGTGTCCGCTACAATTTCTGACCTCTTGTTCTCAAATATGCTGTGTTACTGTTCCTTGTCTGCTCTGATCTTCCGTAGATTGGCCTGGTTTTTCTCCCGTGTGTAGAGGGGAAATGGGGTCTGCTCCCTCCTACCACGCCGCCATTTTCTCCTCTCAATTTTCTTCTAGAGTTATTTATGACTAATGATTGAAATTACCTATGTAGTAATGAAATTGAAAGAAATTATACTATGAACACAGTTCTAAATATTTACTAAGATAATTCTCATTCTGAATTACCTGGTTATATAATAAAGGTAAAAATAAATAAGTAAAATTACCTTAAGATTTACTAAAAACCTGAAAAGTAGAAAAATGACTGTACAATATTATTATCTTGTTGGTTAATGTCTTATCAGATAAAATGATCCAATGAGTTTTTCAATTTGGTGAATTCTGTAGGTGTTCAGAATTAGTCGCTCACATATGTGCCTCTGAAATATGTGGTTTATTTTGAGCTAAAGGCAAACAAGACCTTTCAGGCTTAAGAGAATCTTTTGCACTGACCACCCATCATTTAACTACCTGAAGAATTTATTTGGGGCCTTGCCTATAACAAGAGATTATCAAAGATAACCTTTTTTGACCTATCTATATAGCAGGACAAGCTACTAATTTCTCAACATGTGCACTTCTCATTGTCCTACAATGACACATAGAAGCCTGAAGGCACCTTACCTCATCTTAATTTAGGATGCCATTTGTAGCTCATTTAAATTTCTGTCCCTGAGCCTGTCATATATATGGGGTCTCTGAGTCTCTCATGTATGTGGGATTCCCACACATACGCAGGTAAATTACATTTACTTATTTTTTATTTGTGTTAATCTATCTTATGCAGATTTAATTATTAGACCAGCCAAAAACACATGAGAGGAAAGTTTTGTCCTACTCCACAATACTGAGATGGACTATAAACTAAATACACACACACACACACACACACACACACACACTTACTAAATTATAAAGACATAAGAGCACAGGCCAGTGTCATAAAACATATTTACTTAATAAATACTGGCCAGGTAACTGAATTATTTAACAGATTAAAATAATCTATAACTTCAAAAGTGAATTGCAGGGGGCCCCTGTCCTGCATGCCAGATGTGGGGGAGGGGTCTCTGCCTGCAGAGCCCCCTCCCTCAGTCACAGATGAAAATAAAACTACCAAGACATGATCTGCTTGGGGAGGAAAGGTGGTCAAACTCTCAGAAGAGAATGACCCAGAGCCCCTTCCTCACTCGGCTTTTATTGGGTTCCAATGCACAGGAATACAGGTTTAACATGTCAAAGAAATCTGAGGGCTTAATCTGAGTCAGTGTCTGTCAGGAAAGGGGGTTGCAAAACTTTGGGAGACATACTCATTTCCTCCTCCCACCCTTATCATTTAAATGAGAGTACTCTTAGCAAAGCAGGTTTCACAGGACTTCACAAGTTCTTTCTTTTGCCCGATCACCCAGGGAACTGCTCTGGCAGGCACAGGGCTGCACTGCTCGCCATCATAGTTTCAGGCTTTAAGTTGATTAGGCTCAGGAAGCAGAAAACATCTCCCAGATGGAAATGGGGACTCAGGCTGTGTCAGAATAGCCGGGGTGCAAGGGTCCATCACTTACTCTTTGCTGCAGCCCCCCCACTAAGTCCTTCCATGAGGGCCTCCCAAGTGGTCGTGTCTGGCTTAGATTGCCCCTCCCATGAGGAGTCCTACCCATCATTGACTAACCAACTAAGCACTAGTGCCAGAGATGGATGAGGCAGAAGCAGCGCTCCTGCCAGGGAGATAAGCTTTGTCTCCCTAGTAGCTCACATCCTCTTGACAGAACAGACCCAGATGAAGCAGGTCCCTAGGCTCTTACACAGCCCACCATGGGGTGAGGGTTACAACTCCTGAAACCAGGTTGAATGGTCCACAACAGTGAATATATCACATATGCATTCAGACACTACATTTCTATGTGCATATATACACACAAACACATTTTGTTTTTCTACTCATTTGTAGGATACAATCTAGTTAAATATTGTAGAATTTCACATAAAGTATTTTTGCATGTATGTCTATTTAGAAAATAAGTATATGTATCATAAAAATTTAACTTCAACAGGAGCCCCCAATTTGGGGTGTAGTTAAGACTAAAATTTTATTCAGTGCAAACAGCTCAACTAATACCCAAGGCTGTAATAATAGCATGGCTATGGAGCAGATGAATAATGTGACAGCAGAATTGTGAAATAGCATGGCCGTGGGACAACACAGCTATGAGGAGGCCCTGGGGTTGGGCAGCCCTGCGTTGAGGTGGCTCTTGGGTGAGGCACATCTCCCATTAAACACCTTCTCTGCTCTTCCTGCCCTGCTCTGTTCCACTCTTGTATAGTGAGACATCATTGCTTTTTTTTAAATTTATTTAAATTATTTTATTGTTGTTCAATTACAGTTGTCCATGTTGGTGTTTTAGTTTTGGAATTTCAGCTCCAGCCTGAAGAAATGCAGTCTCCAGGCTTTAGTTAGAAAGGAAAGTGCACAAAGCCTGAGGAGAAATGACTTATATATAGAGAGAGAAGTTTCTGCTGCTTGTCCTTGATTGGCCCATCTTTATGTAAATGAAGTCTCCAAATACTAGCACTTTAATTGGTGCGAAAAGCATTTCTCTGAGAGGTCAGATTGAAGCTGCTCTGATATTTCAGTGAAGATGCTAATTGAGTTGTATCTGTGCAGCTCCTATTGGAGGGATAAGACTCAGTCCATCCAATCGAAATAGGATTCCAGGAACTCCTTTATAAAGGTTGGTGCACATGTCAGGAACACAGTGTAGGCTGGCAATTCAGTGCAAAAAGTTCAGTGCGATCTTCTCCCTGCACCATGGCTTAACCAACATGCCCTGTTTAGAAATGACTGCAAGGCTCTTTTTTTTTTTTTTTTTTTTTTTTTTAATTTGAACCCAGTTAACCACCAGGAGCCCTTCTTGGTAAGTATCTTCTTTCTCAGGGTCTACAAACCATGATAATAGTTTAACTTTGATAATCCTTTTTTATAATGTAAGAGAAAGTAGTAACTTTTGTGTTAGTTAAATAATTTTTGTCATCAACTTTCACTAAAATAAATGGTTGTGACACTGAAAAAATATAATACACAAGTAATGTTGCTGGTATTTTTAATTGCAAAAGAATAGAAGTTACCTAAATTACCAAACATAGGAGACTGGTTGATACCAAAGCTAAAGTAAACATATGCAATATTGTGCTAGGCAAATATTAAAAATAATTAGGAAGATATATAAACTTCTCTGGAATGTGTTTCAGCATACAGTGTTAATAAAAAATACTAAGTTCAAAGGAGTATATTTAATATGACTTCTTTCTGTGTAAAAGTGGAGGGAGTAAACAAATTTGTGTGCATCTGCACGTATTTGCAAAAAAATAAAGGGGGAACCCTGGCTGGTGTGGTTCAGTGGATTGAGCATCAGCCTGTGATCAAAAGGTTACCAGTTTGAGTCCTGGTCAGAGCACATGCCGGGGTTGAGGGCAACATCCCCAGCTGGCGGCACGTGAGAGGCAGCCACACATTGATGTTTCTTTCTCTCTATTTCTCCCCCTCCTTCCCTTCTTTCTAAAATAAAATAAATAAAATCTTTAAAAGTAAATAAATTTTCTTAGTTAAAAAAGAGGGTGAGAATAAATCAAAATTAATGAAACTGATTTATCATGTGGAAGACAAGAATGGCATGGAAGAAATGGGGTAAAATAACATTTCTCTACATATTACTTTGCTTATGCTTTTTATTTTAAGAAACGTGTTACTGTTCTACATATATTAAATAAATCAACATAGATAAAGGGAAAGAAAAAAACCTTAAAACTTAATGTAAACAGAAACAATTGAGCCCCAATCTGTTTCAGATTAATTATATAACCATACTGCAAGTGGAACAAATATGATCTAAGCCAAGTAATTTTGACATAGTATTGTAACAGCATACACTCAGAAAACAAACAAAAAAAGCTTTTGCACTTCTTTACTAGGGTTATTTGTTGTACTATACAGATACAGTAATTCTGAACTGATTAAAGATTTTTTAAAAGATTTATTTATTCATTTTTAGAGAGAGGAGAAGAGAAGCAGAAAGAGAAGGAGAGAAACATCAGTATGCGGTTGCCTCTGGCTCATCACCACTGGGACCTGGACTGCAACCCAGGCCTGTACCCTAACTGGGAACCGACAATCCCTTGGTTCGCAGGCAGACACTGAATCCACTGCACCACACCTGCCAGGGTGTGATTAATAATTTTATGTATACTGTCATGTTGAACAAATGAGAAAATATATGGTGTTTTGGGAGCCAGGGTAATCCCTATTAAAAATGGAAATGAGGAAAGTTTGAAAGGCAATTATCAACTTTGTCAGCTGAAGGGGCTTAGAAGCAATGACAAGCAGTAACAAGAATACCTAGTATTTCTAAATGCCATTGCTGAGGTAAAATCAGTATAAAATGAACCTTAAACGTGTATTTAAACAAAAAAAATAAGAAAGGAATTAAAATACAGTGTCCAGCAGAAGTAATGCCTGCTTGAGTGTGGTTTGTAGGGTAATATTATGGGTGCAATAATTTATAGTTTTAATTTGAACATTTTGCCTAACATGTCATATGGTATGCTTGAGTGTGATATTGCTGTTACAGAATTACATGCTTATGCTTTTATAATAAAAGATTTTGTGATAAAAAAGGGGTGTTGTTTGTGCCAGACCTGATATAATGGGGGCATAAAAGAAGATACAAACCAGCTTTAAGAGTCTCCAACTAGCCACATCTGAGAATACTGAAATATCATAAAAAATGAGGGTAGTCTATATTGTAAAAAATTGAATAAAATAAGCATATATATGCCCGTACTAATGATAGGTAGGTAGATATTGTTACTGGTGTTGGGGTTCTTGGGATCCCCAAGATACAGATAGAGAGGGAAGCCCAGAGAAATTTTCAGAGAGATTTTATTAAGCTTGTGCTTGAGCACAAGGAAGGCAGTGCAGAGGAAAGGAAGGTCCTTCAAACTGACACAGGACTGCTCTGCTCAGCTGCACAGATAAGCTGGGGACAAACTGACTTGTGAAGGGCTCAGAAAATTTAATTTACTGAACCATGTTAGTATTATGTTTTATTTACTGAATCCATGTTAGGATTGTGTTACTGCCTCCTGCTGGGGTGCTTGGCAACAATCTCCATGCTTGAGCTGTGGGGGCAAGATGGTGATGTTGCTCATCACCAGCACCCTAGGAAGGACATAAACAGCCAAAGCTTGATCAGCTGTGCATGCAGAACAGTGGTTTCCATATCTTCTGGCCTCTTGGTCTTAATCTGGCTTCCTTGCTATCCAGTATTTTCTCATTCTTAGACCCAAGTCCCCATACTGTCTTAACATGCTCTATCAAGCAATGAAAAAACATGGCATAACCTGAAATGTATATTATAAGTAAAATGAGTCAATCTAAAATGGCTACATATTATAGGATTCCAAGTATATGACATTCTGTAAAAGGCAAAACAGGAAGCAGATATACAATCAGTGGTTTTCAGTAGTTTGATGAGAGGAAGGAATGAATAGTCAAAGAACAGAGAATTTTGAGAGCAGTGAAGCTATTTTGTGAAAGTATGATGGTGAATCCACGTAATTATTGTTAAAGAGACAACTACAGGGCCAAATGGCATCACTCATGCTAAAACCCCCTGATACCTAATGGATATCTAACCTAGATTTAATATCTGACCTAATTGCAATTTCAACCTCTTCCAGAAACATAATCTTAACCAACCAGTCTGGAATGTGGGGGTCAAGTACCATTAAGGTAATGTGTTACATGGATCCTCTGGATCCCCCATAATGAGAAGAGACAATGTGCATGATAAAACACATTTCCCCTTCTCGTCCCCCAAAGAACAGATGTCAAGGCCACAAATAATCCTTTTTTTTGTTTGTTTATTTGTTAATAGCTCTGTGACACTCCATGTTTCTTTTAAAAAACCTTCAGTTTTGTACAACCCCTTGGACTGCTCCTCTAGTTGCTAACGGGAATGCTGCTCAATTCATGAATCACTTAATAGAGCCCATAGATCCTCAAATTTACTCAGTTAATTTTTTAACATTATGCATGTGTCCAAACCCATAGAATGTGCAATACCAAGAGTAAACCCTAATGTAAACTGTGAACATTGGATGATTATGATGTGTCACTGCAGGTTTATCAATTCTGACAAATGTCTAATTCCGGTGAGGAAAGTTGAAAGTAATGGAGACTATGAGTGTTTGGAGAAATAAAACACGTGAGGTATCTCTGTATCTTCCTCTCAATATCGTTGTGGACTTTACAAGGGCTTAAAAAAAAGTGTATTAACAAAAAAAAGGTAAGAAAAAAATATAAGACAAGTAATCAATGTCTGTAAAATCTAGAGAGGAAATTTGATGAGCCTCATCAAGAAAGCTTTACTGTTTCTCTGGGCTAAAGCAAATTTAAGAAGTTACTTCCTGCCTCTCAGTCCCTGATCTCCCCTTCCACTGTGCCTTGACTTGAGAAAACGTGTAACCGCAAGTTTGTTCTTTGTCCCTTTTAATATGTAAATCCTCTTAAAAGCTTTCTGATAGTTTTAAAACCCAGAATCTTCTTTTTGAATGACCTGACAGCCATTCTTTGAAATTTAATCATTAAGGAAGTCAGCTATATCCCCAATTTCTGTGGGAGGGTCAAAGTTTTACTTCAGCAGACTCTGTTTTCCAAGTTGTAAAACTGTCTCTTGTCATGAAGATACAAGAAAGTTTACTTTATTTTTGGTAAGACCAATTAAGAAAGACATATGGCCTATGATTCCCCCAAGCACACTCTAGCTCTTAAACATTCCCTGGACATTTTAGTCCAGTCCCAGTTTTGGCCTCTCTACCTTTTCCAATAGCCTGAAATAAAGTCATCCTACTGTTGCCAGTGGAAGTGAGCTTTATCATGGGATCAAGAGAAAAGCATTTCACTGACTCACACATGGGAAATTAGTGTGGCAAGATTTATTTTGGTAGAAGCTGCCCTTGTGTCCCATCTCTCTTTGTTCTGCCATAGAAATAGTCCAACTATGTCTTCAGTGAGGCCAAAGCGAAGACCAGTATCCAGAGTTTCTCTTTCATATTAAAGCTTAGTCCTTTGTAGCACACAGGTTCCTGTTAAGTAGTCTCCATTCCCATCCAGGTAGCTTAAACTTGTGTTTCAGCTCTATTCCATTGCTGTGACACAGTATTAAAGCTTCTGCCTGGAGCCTGTGGCCACATGGTTATGGAGAGAGACCATACACACTCATGGGGCAAGTGTAGGTGAAACAGAGAAAGAGAGGGAGGAGAGAGAGAGAGACAGAAAAACAGAGAGAGAGAAAGAGAGATAGGACTTTCTGTTTCCTGGGATTATATTATCTTGGGAAGTACCAGGAACATTTTCAAGATAACCAGTCAACTTCAGGTTTCAGACTGGTTCACCCTCTAGTTAGACTGACAGGTCTCTGTGGTTAAAGACACCTGCCATGTGCCATTTTGACTTCTATTGTGCATGTGCTTTCCTCACCCTGTTACCACCAATAATCTGGTACAGGATGGGTGAAGGGAGGCTTGTCAGTCCTTGGCAGGGCAGTGTTGTAATCCTCAAAGTGTGAGAAGCTATAGTTTCCTAGCTAAGAAAACAGGCTTATGAGCCCTGGTTGATTATGTTCTACAATGTCCAGTTTTCTTTGCTGCTTTTTATTAATAATTAGCTAACTATCTAAGGTAACAATACCTGTTTAAATTTGTCCAGTGAAAATTTTGCTTTCAGATAGAAAATATTTACACCGGCTTCACACATATTTCCCCAAATTACTCTTAATTGCAAATGAAAAATATTAACTATACAAAGGACAAACTGAAACTAAAGAAGTACAGTGTGTGTATGCCATACATTTTACTCTATGGATACATGCACACAGAGTAAGAGAAGGAGAGAGAGAGAATAATAAAGAAAATATAGCAAATGTATGCCCTGGCTGGTGTAGCTCAGTGGATTGAGAGCGGGCCTGCGAACCAAACGATCCAGGTTCGATTCCCAGCCAGGGCACATGCCTGGGTTGCAGGCCAGTTCCCAGCAGGGGACACATGAGAGGCAACCATACATTGATATTTCTCTCCCTCTCTCTTTCCTACCCTTCTCCTCTAAAAATAAATAAATAAATAAAATATTAAAAAAAAAGAAAGAAAATATAGCAAATGTGGAACTTTAGTGAAATGGTTGAATGAATCTGAGTTTATTTTATTAATAAAATTCTAAAAATTTAAATTTAGTTTGAAATAAAAAATGTTTAGTTAATTTAATTAAAATACCAACAAAGGTAATGTACCTTAAGTACTTCTTTTCTTTGCCTTTTTAATCAGATCATTACCAATACCTAGGACTAAAGGCAGGAGTATCTCAGATTTAGTTCAACTATGACTTTTATTACTAATAAAGATAATATTGGCACATGTGACTAATGTCATTATTCCAATGGGATTTTTTAACACATTGGGTTTAAATGTTTATGTTGTAGTAAATCAAACTGTAAGGGAGAAAACTCTTTTACCCTCAAAGTTCTTTTTTCTGGCCTAATAATCAGAGAGATTATCAAAAGAAAAATCACTAAATTTAATTACACACATATGTATGGGAACCCCCTATCATTGAGAATGTCACAGATCACACACACAGGAGACATTCAGAGTGAAAAAGGGAAAATGAGGTATAGATGGCATTCTGAGTGAAGGATGATGTAAGGCACTTTGGAGATTTGGAAGGTAATTGCAGAGAGAGCCCATGTGCAGATATCAGTAGTTTGTCCTTGCCTTGTACATGGGTTATATCTGATAATCTCTCATTATAGGCAAGGCCCCTAATTAAAATTTTACCAGGTAGTTAAGGGATGAGAGCAGAGGTTTTTCCTGAGCCAACAGGGTCTTTCTTGTCTTTAGCTCAAAACAACCCATATACCACACAGGCATACATTTGGATGACTTATTCAGAACCCCTATAAGAGCTAATGCTCTTCTTTATTTAAAGGTCAAAATACCATCAGGACAAACTTGATTTCACCTTTAAGAAACCAATTCACAATATCAACCCTTAACCATTTAGTTGTTCCTGGAACCAGTAGGCATTAGTAGATAATTTGATCCCAGAAGATGCTTCAATGTATCAAAGCAATGTATTAATTAATTCCCGGGTCGCTTCTGTAAACAGAGATTGCCAAAATGTAGTCATTTATGTCAGGGTAACTAAAGTGGAGCCAGTATGCCACAAAGAAGATTCTCTTGTGCACATTCTACCCAGCAGATTTCTTCATGAACTTTTGAAATTTTGAGTTATTTCTGGACCTTGTTTCTTTCTCACCATGACAACCTGGTCATCTACATTTTTTACTTTAAAGGAGCCCACTCATTTTGCCAACCAGCATACTTCAATTTGCTTATTAAACTCAACCAATCTCAATTAATCTAACCTAACCAGAATCCTGCATTTACATAAAGAGGGCCAGACTGGGAATCCCACAGGTAACCTAAGCCCTTATGAGCCCAGCCTTTCTTTGTTCTCTTCAGAGCCGACTTCTGCCTGCCACTGAATCTGTGGTCCCTGGCTGCATCTCTGACATGCAAATAAAAGCTTTTCATTTTTCTTTTAGTTTAAGCCTCTTTTTTGGTTAATAGTTTGTATTCAAAGTTTAAATTCATTTCCTGTTATATTCTCCATCCTAAATTTTGGGTACCTCATTGTTGAATAAAGCCTTTGAATTAAAAAAGTAAGATTAAATGCCTACATGAAGAGAAAACACATAATATTCCAAAAATTTAATATAATTTTATCCCATTGTTAAAAAAAACAGGCCCCAAAATTGCATGCCACTCATGTTAAAAGTCCATAACAAATCTAAATTTAACACCTGATTTAATTACAGTTCCCATCTCTCCCAGAATATAATCATAATCAAACTGTCTGAATTATCTGGCCGAGCACCAATAAGGCAATTTGTCACAGGGGTCCTCTTCATCCTCCAAAGGAAGAAGAGGAAACCATCATGATAAAACAGTACCGTTCCATTCTCCCCAAAAGAAGATGTCCTTGTCTAAACATAACCCTTTCTTTTCTTTTGTTGGACGAGGAATAATCTCCCTCGTCCAACCTTGTTCTTATGAAAACCTTCCATTTTGTTCGGCCCCTCAGAATGCCCTTCTAACTGCTAAATGGGATGCTGCCTCATTCATGAATCACTTCCTAAAGCCAGTTAGAACTTCAGCTGTACTTGATTAAATTTTATTTTTCACACTACTAACTTCTCACAGGTAACTAAAGTTTAAGTAAAACATTTGATTGAACTTAATATTTGAAATCAATGATTCATTAAAGTTCAAAATCCATCGTTCTCAATATGTAACATGTCTACTAAAACTCCCTAAAGATTGGAAAGAGATTTCTCAGGAAGACGCTAATTTTGGTATTTGCATTTACCATATCCGAAGAGCCATACATTTGAACAGGCCACTCTGAAATAGTGGCATTTCAGACAGTGACAACTGCAACACCCTGTTTCGGACCGTTCAGCCTGGTTTCAGGAGTTGTAACCCTCACCCCATGGTGGGCTATGTCAGAGCCCAAGGGACCCACTTCATCTGGGTCTGTTCTGTCACAAGGACGTGACCTACTAAGGAGACAAAGCTTATCTCCCTGGCAGGAGTGCTGCTTCTGCCTCTCTGGCCCAATTGCTTGGTTGGCAGTCAATGACGGGTAAGACTCCTCATGGGAGGGGCAACCTAAGCCAGACGCAACCACTTGGGAGGCCTCATGGAAGGACTCAGGGGGTTGCAGCAAAGAGGATGTGATGGACCCTCGCCCCCCAGCTATTCTGACATAGTTCGAGTCCTTATTTCCATCTGGGAAATATCTCCTGCTTCCTAATTGCCTTAAAGCCTGAAACTGTGGGGGTGAGTGGCGCAGCCCTGTCCTGGCCAGGATGGCTCCCTGGGTGATCGGGCATAAGAAAGAATTCCTAAAGTCCTGTGAAACCTGCTTTGCTAAGAGTGCTCTTCCTTAGGTGATAAGTGTCCCAGGAGGAAATGAGTATGTCTCCCAAAGTTTGGCAACCCCCTTTCCTGATAAACACTGGCTCAGATTAAGCCCTCAGATTTCTTTGACATGTTAAACTTGTATTCCGGTGTATTGGAGCCCTATAAAAGCCTAGTGAGGATGGGGCTCTAGGTCATTCTCCTCTGAGAGTTTGACCCCTTTCCTCCCCAAGCAGTCATGTCTTGGTAGTTTTTATTTTCATCCGTGATGGAGGGATGGGGCTCTGCGGGTGGACCCCCCCACATCTGGCACCCAGGACAGGGGCCCCCGCAACACCCCTCTTAAAACAAATTTATTTGAGGTGACCTTTTTTTCTTATTTACTATTTCCATCTTAGTTTGAGCTACTATAAAAAAAGTGCCATTGACTGGGTGGTTTATAAACAACAGGATTTTATTTTCACAGTCTGGAGGCTGCAAATTTTGAGATTAGGGCTCCAGCATGGCTGGTTCTGGTGAGTGCTCTCTTCTGAGTGGCTGGATTTATATCTTCATGTAAGGGAAAAAGAAGATGAGAGAGTAGCTCTCTGGGGTTCCTTACATAAGGTCACTGATCAGAGTCATAAGAGCTCCACTTTTGTGACCTAATTACCTCTGGGAAGTCCACCTCCTAATACCATCACCTTAGAGGTTAGGCTTTGGGCATCATACAAACATTCAATTCATTGCAACATTCTAAACCTCTTTTTTTCCTCTTGGTTTCGGAACTTCGTCAAGGACTTGAATATGCACTTTACCTACTAATATAACATTAATACACTCTTACATGTAGGCATTTATGGTTTCATGCCAAATGAAGGAGGTTTTCAGACCTACCCTAATATTCATGGAGCTTAGGAGAATAGTATAAGAACAATCTTACACACCATTTCCCTAAGGTTTCTCCTCATCCTACAAGTCAGAATTTGAAAACTTTCCCTGACAAAGTGCCCCTCTATGCCCCACCTCACAGTTGTGTCCTAACAGCATCACATTTTAAATTTTTCAAAAGAAAATGAGGCTGAAAGTCAAGGCATAAATTGTTTTCCCAGAATTCAAAAATATAAACCAAACTATGGGCTGTTCTCAAAGCCAGCTCTTGACCCTGGGATCTTTCCTCTGTCCTTCCATTCACCTGTATTATTCTAGTAACAGTAAAAAAGTCACCAGTTGGCTAGGATTTAGATTTAGGAATATGCACACCTGTTACCTCTCACCCTCAGGAAGAGGGATCTAAGAAAGGCTCTGTGAAATCCTTAAAAGTGGGTACACAGCCATTTGGGCAGGATATTCTAAGGTTCTGAATATGCCTTCGGTATAGCTCATGGAAAACCTTGGGTTAAAAGTAGCTCTGATTGTAACCACTACATTTTTCTATGTCTTGTTTTATAGCTAGGAACACTACCTTCTAAGAAAATTCTTTCTCTCTGTAATTGAATGCAGGGCTAACTTAAGCTCATCTCTAGCAACTGGAACACCTGTGCCCAAATATTTAAAGAAGTGTTATTACACATTATAATGTCCAAAAAACATGTGTAATGAAAAATATTTTCCCTGGCCTCAGCTGCCACTATATACTAAGGTCTTTTCAATCTTTTATTTGCTAAAATACTTACTGTCTTCATTCATATTGAGGTTTGTGTATGGTTTTACAAGGTCAACCTTGTAAAGTTGCAAGTTTCATCTTATATCTCCAACAGTGTGGCTAAGACCATCTGTGTGCAAGTCTAGGGTTTGCTTGCCAGAGCTAAGTAAACTAGCATTTGCACATTACTTATCCAGAATCTGTTGTAGGATGCCCTGGTCATGCACCTTGCCAAGGTAGAAAGCAGCTGCACCTTAGCCTGAGGCAAGAATGCCCTCATGCCTTCGCTGAACCCTGAAACTTTGCACTAGGACCTGCATGTATGCATATCCCTGTCTTCTATAAATTCAGTTACTTTCCAATAAACAAGGCTGATGCAAGTTATAGTGAACTGACCCAGTCAGATCACATGTAATCTAAGGCTCACAGGCATTCACCTAGACAACATCAGTAAGTGAGCCACCCACACAAGGGGAACTCAGTCCCATGGCCTGGCCCAACTTAGGCTTTGTAGACTATCAAGATCAAAATTCCCTTATTACATATCCAAGTCCAAAGCTTCAACCACTATACTTATTTTTTCCATACATTTTACTTTCTATATTTTCTAAGACAAATTGATCAGTACAGTGAATGTGTTTTAAGAGCCCAATTAATATTATCTTGTGTTTTTTAACATGAGTGTTCATCCAATTGAGTAATATCATAAGTAATTGAAGCTGCTCAAGACAGAGATATTATTTTGTTATCATTGATAAACTTAGTATTGAGATTTTTTTCCGGTAGAAGAGAGGACTTCATAATACTGAGCTCAGGAATGAAATCGCATGCTCTCTGTGGTCAGCAAACTCATAAGGAAAAGATAAAGAGCAATGGACAAGGCTGATAATGTCCTGTTTGTCTTTCCAATGTCACTATTCAGACAGATTGCAATCCAACCCCTAACCTTCACCTACAGGAAGAGAGCATGTAAAACAGAAGGCAGAAATGTTTGATTATAAAAGTCTCTCTATGTTACACCAGATATAAACACATCAGGATGAGGATGCAAAAAATAAAAGATGTTATATTTTATAGGAAAAAGACAAAGGGAAAGTGTTTGAAACTTGAACATTTAGGGCGTCAGCAAAAGACACTTGTCATTTAGCACAATCTTATAAACCTCCAGCTTGCCAAAACTTTCTAGTTCGAATTCTCAGTAGGTCAATTTGAAAGAAAATACTAATTGGTGCTTTTAAACTAATGGAAACAGTATCATGACCTTGTACATGAAAGGTGCTCCTGCTAGCAGTCATATTTACCAGAGATTTTGTAAACAAATTATTGTTTGGTTTCCTGTATCTATGGAACTCTCTTAGATGAGCCTATTAGTCAATTGTAAGTCTTCTTAACAAAGTGAGATTTTAGAGTATTATTTAGAATTTTGTCAAATTCTAACCTATTTAACCAAGTACATTCAAACATTTGACATAAAACATTTTGCCCTTTTGAGGTCAACTTTAACACATCAGGGAGATCTGTCTATCTCTGTCTGACTTATTTCACTTAACATAATACCCTCTAGGCCCATTTGTGTTGTCACAAACAACAGGATTTGAAAAGAAAAATACTCTATAGTTTCACTTATATGTGTAATTAAAAAAGTCAAAAGTGAATCAACAAACAAATCAAAACAAAAACAAATGCATAGATACAGAGAACAAACTGGTAGTTGTCAGAGAGGAAGGGGTGGGGTTGACAGAAAAGAATAAGGGGGTTAAGAAGTACAAACTTTTCCCCTTGGCCAGTGTGGTTCAGTTAGTTGGAGTATTGTCAGGTAAGTAAAAGGTTGCAGATTTGATTCCAGGTCAGGTCACATAATGAGGTCCCAGGTTCCATCCTTGGTCTTGTGTGTGTACAGGAGGCAACTAAATGATGTTTCTTGCTCACGTTGATGTTTCTGTTTCTCCTTTCCTCCTCTAAAAACAATGAAAAAAAAAATGTTCTTGGGTAAGGACAAAAAGAAAGAAGTACGAACTTTCTGTTATAAGTACAGCGTAGAGAACAGGGTCAATAATATTGTAATAACTATAAAGTGATGGATGACTACTAGACTTTTTGTGGTGCCCACTTTCTAAGCTATGTGAATGTTAAATCAGTATGTTGTACAACTGACAGTAACATACTATTTCAACTATAATTAAAATAAATTAAAATAAATTATTATTGAAACATCAGGTCAACTAAGATACTTCTTGTATTCTTCATCATTCTTACTGGCTTGATCATTAATAAACTGGATAGATAGATAGATAGATATAATAGGTGATAGCTAGATCTAGATACCTATATCTTTTTAGTTAAATGAGTTCTAAATTTGTTACTAATTTATCAAGAAACATTTTATTTCATTTCTCATAAAGCTACTTTGGAAGTTGAATTTGGTTTGGTTAAATCCTAATCTGAGGTCTGACAATAACATGATATATAAATTTGAACAAATTGTTTAATTTCCCTGAGCTCCTTTTTTTTTTTTTCCCAACTGTAATGAATTCTCAGCCCATTCCAATTCCAACTCCATGTGGATATATTGCTAATAGGCAGGTCATTTCAGTAAGGGAGCTCTGGGATTTAAAGCAATGGATCATGTATGAGAGTCATATACCCAGGACAAATTTAATAACACTCTCTGATATTCAATTTCATTATTTCAAAAATAATATTGTACATGATATCATTTGCTTTCAAGAATAAGAGGAAGGATGTATTTCAGGGGCACTTCTGAAATTACATTATTATATGACTTGGTGACTGAGTTAAAATTTATTTTAGCCATAATTTCTACTTAATCTCATCAGAAGGATTTATAATACTTATTTAGTGACTTAAATTGGTATTATATATTTACAAGTCATTATTTTCTCACCTTTGTTTCTGACAGAACAGTCTTTATGCTACGAAGGCAGTTTCCCTGTCCTCCCCATCATCTCAGAGCTATGGTTTTAGGATTTAATAAAGAGTGCCATGGCTTGCTTTGTGTGATAAAACAGAATGATAGAGCATGTATAGATACAGTTTTGACATGAAATTAAACAAATTTTCTTCTATTTCTAACATTCATCTAATGGTGAAAAGTTTACTCTTGACAGTTTACCAATCTCATGCCTAATGAGAAGTAGAGCAACATCTCAGTAACCCTTTCTAATCATATGATCCAGATGTCCATCTATCACTAGTAAATCAGAAGTAAAATAGAGATATTACAGGCATATTTCTATGCCTAAATTGTTTACTTGTGTCAAAATCAAGTTTTCCTGAATTATTACCAACATTTAGTGGTATGTTCCCCCAAAATGCATCTTAATTGTTTATTTTTCTGAATCAAAATATGTTTGCTATGGAACATAACTTATATATACTGGACACTTTAACATTTTTTATCTATTTCTATAATAAGAATATAATTCTGAAATAAAAAACAAAAGAATGATTAGATAAATAAATTTCTCAAAGACACTTATTGTTACACACTAGTATTATGTCATCAATATATATGTAAATGTAATTTTTAATGTAAAAGCTAATATTAAATTAGGATATCAGAATTAACACTTTATACATTAAGAAAATATAATTGTAGTAAAGGAAATATACATTTCCCCTTTATTGTTATTATGGACTAAAAGTGTACATTTACCCATACACATATGGTCAACTAATTTATGACACAGAATCCAAGAATATTCAATGGGGAAAGTACAGTTTCATCAATTAAATAATTTCCATAAATTTAGACAGTCACATGTAAAAGAATAAAACTAGACCACTATACTTACAATGCACAGAAATTAACCAAATGTGTTAAAGACTTAGTGTAAGACCTGAAACCAAAAAAACCCTAGGAAAAAAATGCAATGGCAAGCTCCTTGACATAGGTCTTAACAGATATGTTTTGAATGTTATAGCAAAAGCAAAAAAAAAAAAATAAATAAACAAGTGGACTACATCAAACCAAAAAATCCCTGCATAGCAAGGGAAATCATCAACAAAACAAAAAGACAACCTACTTAATGGGAGAAAATATTTGCAAATCATATATCTGATAAGAGTTTAATATCCAAACCATATGAAGAACTTACACAACTCGATAGTACAAAACCCCAAACCATCAGATTAAAAAATAAGCAATAGATGTAATACATGTTTTTCCAGAGAAGACATACAAGGAGCAACCAGGTACATGAAAAGATGATCAATATTATTAATCATCTGGGAAATGCAAATCAAAACAATAATGAATTATCACCTCATGCCTTTTAGAATGTGATTATATAAGATACAAGAAATAACAAGTGTTGGTGAAGACGTAGAGAAAAGGAAATCTTGGTGTACTATAGTTAGGAATGTAAATTCAGTCATAGAACAGGATGAAATCTTGTCATTTGTGACAAAATGGATTCACATTGTGGGCATTACACTAAGCAAAATAAGTTAAAAAAAACAAATATCATATAATCGCTTATATGGTTAATTGTTTTAGAAGGGTTCATAGAGAACAGATTGGTGGTTGCCAGAGGTGAGATGTGGAAGGTGGGAGAAGTGAGTAAACTGTTGTTTTCTTTTAAAATTTAAATACATTGAATAATTTATTAAAAATGAATATCCACCCTTCGTTAAATGGTTGTTTTTTGACAGTTTTATTAAGCTATAATGGATAAATTAAATTTTACATATATTAAAGATTATAACATGATGATTTGATGCCAGTATACTTTGTAAAATGATTACTATAATCTGGTTAATTAATGCATTCATCACTCAGTTACGTGTGTGTGTGTGTGTGTGTGTGTGGTGAGATGCTTAAGTTTTACTCTCTTAGTAAATTTCAAGTACACAATAGAGTATTAATAACTATATTCATACATATTTAATCCCCAAAGTTTATTCATTCTTACAACAAGATTCGTACCCTTAAGTTGGCATCCTCTCATCTCTCCTACCCCAGAGACACTGGCAACCACCATTTTACTCTCCATTTCTATGAGTTCATTTTTTTTAATATTCCACATATAAGTGAGATAATGCAGTATTTGTTCTTTTCTGTCTTGCATTTTTCACATAACAATGTTCTCTGGGTTCATCAATGCCACAAGTGACAAGATTTCATTCTTTTTTATGGTTTATATTACTCGTTATTTACCCATTTTTATCTATTCATCCACCAATAGACAGTTTTTTCTTCATACCTTGGCTACTGTAAAAAATGCTGCAATGAACAGTGTAGGCATATATTTTTTCATGTTAGTGTTTTCATTTTCTTTGAATAAACACCAGAAGTGGAATTGCTAGGTCATATGGTACCTCTATTTTTAGTGTTTTTAGAAATATTCATAGTATTTTCTGTAATGACTATACCAATTTACCTTCTCAGCAACTGTATGCAAGGGTTTTATTTTTTTCCCCACATATCCTTACCAACACTTGTTATTTGTTATTTTTTGATAAAGCCTTCCTAACAGGTGTGAAGCGGTATATATTGTGGTATTGATTTGCATTTCCCTGATGATCAGTGATGTTCATTTCTTTTTCATGTACCTATTTATTTTTAATCAAGTTAATTTTAATTTTTTTCTTGAATTGTACATATTTTATATATTTTGTATATTAATTTTTATCAGAGAGATAGTTTGCAAATTTTTTCCCATTTCATAGGTTGCCTTCTCATTTTGCTGTTTCCTTGTTTTGTAGAGCTTTTTAGTTTGATGTAGACTCATTTGTTTATTTTTGCTTTTCTTCACTGTGCTTTTAGTGTCACACTCAAAATACTGTTGCCAAGACCACTGTCAAGTAGCTTTTCCCCAATATTTGTTCCCCTTAGGAGTTTTACAGTTTCAGATCTTACATTTGAGTACTTAATCCACTCCTGTTAATTTTTGCATTTTGAGATAGATGCCCAATTTTATCCTCCTGCATTTGGATATCTAGTTTTCCTAACACCTTTTATTGAACATACTTTTACCCATTTTGTGTTCTTGGCACCCTTGTCAAAAATTAGTTGACAAAATAAACTGGGTTTGTATTTGGGTTCTGTATTTTGGTCCATTTGTCACATGTTATGTTCATTGGTCACATGGCATGTCAAAACCAACGAAACTGTTATGTTTTGATTCCTATACCTCTATAATATAGTTTGAAATCAGAAAGTACAATGCCTCACCTTTATTCTTAGTTCATCTTTTTTTCATGATTTCTTTGCCTATTTAGGATCTTTTCTGTTTTCATACAAAGTTTAGGATTGCTTGTCCTATTTTTATGAAAAGTACTATTAGAATTTTGATAAGGATTGTGTTGAATCTATGGATTGCTACGGGTAGTATGGACATTTTAGTACTATTCATTCTTTTAATCTATGAGCATGGAATATCATTCCAAGGGGTAAAGTGGTATGTTGGTAAGATACATGGAGAATTGGGGTCTCCCCTGAGCCAGCTGAGAGAATCCACAGAAAAGACATTCCCAGTAGTTAGTAGGTTATTCATCTCTTTGATGACCTCTGAGAACCTTAGCTGCTGTTCTCCCAGCCTCTTTCTGTACCCCTCTCATGTAGTCAGTGTAGCACATTTTAATATTCTAGATGGGGTGATAAAAAAGTAAACCTCTTTAATAACATCCCCCACAGCTGGGGAAGCCTGATGCTCACCTACATGTTTTCTTTTCCCCTATTTAGAGAAATTGCAGATTGTGATCTCTCTTAGCATTGAGCTGTGCTGTCCTGGGGGAGGGATGACTCAAATAAAGTGAAATTATTCTTCGATATTCAAACCTCAATTTTTTTTTCACCAATGTTGTGTTTGAACTTCATTGTTGACTTCCACAAATGGGCTCTTACCTGTGGGTAATTGTCTAAATCAGTGTTCTTTGGGAGAAAGGTGGCAGAAAACTTCTATTCAATCATTTTTGAGCCAATTCAATTTTTGATGGTTCTACATCTTCTCTAAGTAAACCAGCATGCAAAGCATTATTCATCTGCAAAAGACAAAGAGGAATTAGAGATGGGTCCTGACTTCTCCATGTCTCCATATCTTTGTAATTGGCACTGAAGTTACAAAGGAGAAAATAACAACAAAGCATTAAAAGGCAAATAGACAAATAGTTAAAGCATTGCAAAGTTCAAAGGAAGGAGGTTATTTGAAAGCTGTCTTTACTTGACACAGTAGTATAGCACACCACAATTCTTACATTTTATTCTTTGATATTGCAAAAACCTACTAAGTCCAAAATAATATTCTGTGGTGCAAAACAGACCTTTGTTGTTGCCCCTGAGTTCTTTCTTTCTTTCATTTTCTTTTGAAATTTCTAATCATGAATTCTGTTCCTTTACTCTAGATCCAGCATTACACTAATCAATCTGTGGGTCTCTGAAGGACTAATGAAACTGTATTGTCTTTACCAGATACCATTTTTAACTTTCAAAGAACTCTGTGATATCTGCTAGGATTCAGATCATGCAGGAAGTTATGTATTTTTTTTCTTTATTGCACTGTATCTATTTAGCCAAATTAGAATTGTATAGTCAATGCAGTATAAGTGTATTAGTTATACAGCTATTCAATTAATTCATGCAAAAACACTCCAAGACATGTCAGTTAGGCAGTCTCGATCTGTCTTAAATATTAGAAAATTAAGACTGAGAGTTTCTAACTTGATAAACTGATGCAGCTAATATGCCACACACAGGTCTAGTGCTACATTGAGGTCTAAGCTCCCTGCTAATTTTCCAATAAAATAATTCTGAAATATAAATTCCTCAAACAGTTTTTCCTCTTTTTTAATATTGAAGACTAGATAAGCATCTTTTCCCAACTACACTTAAAAACCAGTCTCTGGCCTTGGCTGATGTGGTTCAGTGGATTGAACACTGCCAAAGTGTTGCCAGTTCAATTCCCAGTCAGGGCACATGCCTGGGGCGCGGGCCAGGTCCCCAATTGGGGACACATGAGAGCTAACCACACATTGATGTTTCTCTTCCTCTCTTTCTCCCTACCTCCCTCTCTCTCTAACATGAATAAATAAAATCTTTAAAAAATAGTCTCTGAAATCACACAATTGTTTTAATAACCTCTTTGCCAACATCTCCTATGCCTCCACACTGCCAGATTAAAAAATAATAATAATAAAACCATCATGTCACTTCTCCATTCAGAAGATCAAATCACTTATACGAATCTTCGTTGTCAGAACAGAAATACTTTGTCCCCCTCTCTGCTCATCTGTATTCAAGCCACATCTGACTTGTTATTCTTCCTCAAAATTGCCATTCCCTTCTTCTTAGGAATTGTTAAACATTAGCTTCATGCCAGTAAAATAAAGGTCTGGGAAAATGTTTGAAAAATATTTGGTCTATTCTGGTTTATATATTTAATGTTTTTATTCAAACTCTAAAATAATCTATAAAGGAAGAAAAAGGAAATTTGGTAGTTTTAATTGCCTGGAAATATATTTTTGGCTTGATATCAACTTGTTCTTGGTGATAGTTTATTCTTTTTTTGTTCTCTATTATTAAGAGTATTATGACATGTTGTGTCAAGGAAGTAATGTTGGAGCTGCAAAGATCAAAATTGAATGATGGCACTTACAAGAAACCTTATAAATTTTAATATGTGACCTTTCCAAGAAGCTATCAATAGCAAAAGCTTTAGGTAATAAATCTAGCAATTTATTTTATATCTATGTAACTACATATATTTGTATAATTTAATTTACAATTATACATCTATAAATAAAAATGAATTAATGTTTCTAAACACTACCATTTAAGGATATTTACTAAAACATTGCTTTTATCTAAATTTAAAATAATTTGTGAACATTTTTTGTAAGTATAACATATTCACCAAATGTACAGTATGCACATAATGTGTGAATGTATACAGGGAGGAAAATGTTTCCTAAATAGGATCCTTGTTTGAATACTCAAAACTTATTTTTCTTTTCTTTTCAGCTTTTCAAATTACATGGAACATCACAAGGCAAGGGAGAAACACTGTCATTTTAGCTGTGAAGTTCATACTTACTAATGAGTACATATTCTGGCATAAATGTGGTTAGAAATGTGCTGTGTCAAAGAGATTGATCTCCATAACAGTTAATGAATCTGAAATGAAGAATAGAAGATACAATGTTATGGATCCAATTTTATTGTATGGAATTATATTTGCCCTTGGCAATGCAGCTTGTTTATTGGAGCTCATTATAGCTGATACAGTAATGTAAACTACTTTCATCTAGAAATAAAGGTTATCAAAGATCAAACATAATAGAGGCATGAGGAGTTTTCATAACACTTCAACATGCTTTTATTGCTGACTATAATACAGCAATACATGTAGTGTAAGTATTAGCATTACAATTATATTACCGACACTTTACCTGTAGCTTTAGTGTCAAAAGAAATTATATTTAGTCAAGCTTGGATAATAGTGCAGCTAAAAGCAGTATTAAAAAATCAAAGCTGAATGCATAGCAAATATTTGAAAATGCATAGGACAGATTTATTATTCACATTGAATACAATTATCCATAGTACTAATGGAAGGAAAACACAAAACAACATGACGTACCAGAGACTACTTCTGCCTTCATCCCAAATTACTGGGAATCATTTTGGCTTAAAGAATGGGCAGGAGATGTAGACTGCCATAATAAGCTATCGTGGTCTACACATTTTTTAGTTTTAACTTTTTTCTTTCACAGAGAGACATTTAAAAGGCAATAACTTTGTTACTCAAGTTATGCTGAATCTATACTTCAACAAAGTTTGGGAGTTTTAAGTAATATTAAGATAAATTGTCTGTTCATTAGGCATATTTAATAGAATTTTTTTTTTTTTAATTAAGCAGACATCTTAAGTTTTACTGAGAAGGGTGGTGTTTTGAGCTTATCTTCAAAGAACTTTTCTCTTTTTGCTCCAACAGTATCACGTATAAATAAGGTATATCAAGCAGAGCATTAATATCTTGTCAAAAATGTAAAATGTATGAATATCTGCTTTTGCGTTTAATGTCAAGCTAATGAAATGTTCTAAAATTTAAAAACTGTTTCATGTATTGCATTGAGACTATTTTATTTATTTTTTTAAGATTTCATTTATTTATTTTTAGAAGAGGAGAAGGGAAGGAGAAAGAGAGGGAGCAAAACATCAATGTGTGGTTGTCTCTCATGTGCCCCCTAGTAGGGACCTGGCCCACAACCCAGGCATGTGCCCTACACTGGGAATCCAACCAGCAACCCTTTGGTTCACAAGGCCTACTGAGCTACACCAGCCAGGGCTCTTTTATTTGTTTTATTCTCAAATACTTATGAAGAAATAATATCTTTGACTAGAATTTTAGATACAATATTTTCTAGCTTTCTACTAAAATACCTACGAAGCAAAGAAAAAGATGCACCTAAAAGTAACCATGTAGCCTACAAAGGACACTTAACTTACTAAAAAAAAACATTTTTTAACTATTACTTACTAAATTACTGAGTTACGTAAGTAGAAGAAAAATGTGTAATTATGCCAAAATGATTAACCATAAGTGATGCTAATGTTTAATAAACATGTAATTTATTATTCTCTTTAGACATCCATATCAAGACACTCAAATAAGATAAAGATATAGACATTATTACTAAAGAGCCAGTTTATAATAATATCAAACTTCCAAGAATGAATTATTAGCTTGTTTTTTGATTATGTATGTCAAAGGATAGTTAGGAAAAGTTTATATTCACTATATTATTGTTGATTTAATTCCTACTAGCAGTGCTAAATGGGGTAGGTGGAGGCAATTTGATCACTCTTCACTGAAGAAGTGAAGTTAATGATATTAATTAAAAAATACAGACTGTTTAGGTGAAGGCCAAATAAATGAAATTTTCATCATCTAAAAATAATTAAAAAGAGAAAAAATAAAATGACACTGAAGAAAAATACTCCAAGAATAAATTTTTACCATGCTTACAATTTAGGAGATATATTTGCAAAAATAATTTATTTCAAATTGCAAAACAAAATTTGATAAATATGCTTGATATATGCCATAGAAAGTAAGAAGTCACTCATAGTATTCCACAATATCTTTATGAAAGAGTTCCTATAAAGACAAGAGTGATTACAGTGATCCCTCATCTATCGCAGGAGTTATGTTCCAGAGATCCCCATGATAGGTGAAAATCCGCAAAGTAGCAGTGTTATATTTATTTTATTCTTTATATATATTTTAAGGCTTTATAAACCCTTCCCAAACTCCTATGAACCTTTCCCACACTCTTATAAACACTTCATATGTTCTTAACCATTTCTACACTTAAACCTAGTGTTACACTTAAACGTAATTTTAACAACATATAAAATTCTATATGGGTGCTCACCAGTGAAATATACAGTTGTCCTTTGCCATGTCACAGCTCACTTACTGCAGCTTCATAAGTAAACCACGATATAACGAGGGATAACTGTACTGAGTTATAAAACAAAAGAAAAACAAACAGAGAAGGGAATGCCTATTAAAGGTAGAATGTTAGGCCAAAAATTAGCTTGTTGAACTAAGTAAAGGACTGCAAATTAACATCACATTGGGAGCAGTAGGGAGAAAAAGTGAAAAAGAGGAGGAAATTGAATACTGATGTAAAGAACAAATCAGGACAAACCTACAGAAAAATTTATACTTCAGAATATATTGTACATATATACATACCTATACATACATACATATCCTTAAAATGATAAAGTATTTTAATCAAGCAGATGTCATGATAATACTTACATTAAGAAATATGCTGGCAGCAATGTGAAAATGTAATTAATGGTAGCATTATTCATGAGTATTAGTAAATAATAGTCTTAATGTGACTTGGTGTAAAATGATGAGGCTTCAGTGTATAGGGGGGAAATCAGTGCTAGTGGTGGTAAAGAGAGGATGTAAATATTTTTTTTAAATATATTTTATTGATTATGCTATTACAGTTGTCCCATTTTTCCCCCATCATTCCCCTCCACCTTGAACACCCCCTCCCACCCACATTCCCCCCTTTAGTTCATATCCATGTGTCATAAGTTCTTTAGCTTCTACATTTCCCATACTATTCTTGTACTCCCCCTGTCTATTTTCTTCCCACTATCTATGCTACTCATTCTCTGTACCTTTTCCCCCTCTCTCCTCCTCCCACGCCCCTGTTGCTAACCCTCCATGTGATCTCCATTTTTGTGGTTCTGTTAAGGATGTAAATATTAAAGAGAGAAAATCTAGATTTGCTGAATAATTTGAAAACTGGCATTTAGAAAGAAGAGGGGAGAACTTAAAATTATTTCTACATTTATTACTTGAAGAAATAAGTAGATTCTGATATTTTTCTTAGAGAGAGAAGGGAAGGAAAGGTGGGACTATTATGTTTTATTCACATATTGATTTTGAGATGTAGAGATGCAGAGTAGACAATTCAACATTACATAGGGAACCTGGAAGAGGAGACAAATTACTGGTGTCACAGTTAAAGACTGTCATTTAAGCAATAAAAATAATGGGGTTCAGCAGGGATAGTAAAATATATACACATGGGTTCATAAATGGCTGGTTCTGGCTTATTGTTTTTCCGGGAAAGATTTCCAAGTCATCCTGAAATATGTCTAGCATTATGCTCCTTGGATGCCAGGCAAACTTAGTGTTTAGAGAGTTAGGACACCATCTACCCCAACACTTTTATCCTTGCACCCCTCAATAAAAAACTAGTATTTAGATGTGGGACCCTTCAGCAGAAAGAAACAATTGAAATGGAACAATCAAAGAAGTGATATCAAATGGACCAAAAATACAGATTGATCAGTTGCATGACCTAAAACATCTAATTAATTTTCATACTACCAAGTGATTACTAAGTGTGGTAGAAGCTCTATCATTTATGAACCCAGAAGTCAGACTATAGCATTTCAAAAAGTTGGAAAAATATGATCATTAAGAATTACTTTTTCTTTTGAGAAGCCCATTATAAATAAATGAGAGAACTGAGATAAGAGATATATTTCTAGTGAAAAGAGAAAGCGGAATGGAAGTGGAAGGAAAAGGAGAAAATAAAGAGAAATTGGTTTACAATATATAAAGAAGAGAATTTAATTGGTGAAACAAAATTCCTGGAAAGAATGCAGATGTGAGATTACCCACTGGAGGGAAAAATGGGGTCTTAGGTTGACATGCAGATTAAAGCAGAACTTGAGAAAATTCCCATGTAGAAGCTCTGATTTCCTTTATAGACACAGGCATATGTGCTTAGAATGAGTAGAAAATGATGACTCTAAGGCAGAATAGTGGAGGCTTGAAATAGTGATTTCAAGAAAAGAAAGAGACTACTTATTATGGACTCATTACCTTCTCAAGAAGCTAACTTTGAAATCATGAATTTATAATGGTGTAAAATATAGTGTGCATACTAGGAATGCCACCAGCATTTATCTGTTTCATATGAAATTAACTGTTGCTATGAAAATCCATCGCACAATCCTTTCCTTACTTGAGATTTACTTTAATTTTTAATGTAAGAATGGATGAGGAATTGTGGCTGTTATATTTTAAAATCTATTGAATTAATCATGATAATTTCCTTTAACTTAGATTTGTTCATTTTATTAACTAACATGTTTCCTAAATCTAAGCCATTTTGTTTTCTGAAAATAAGCTTCACTTAAATCAAAATTAGAAAAAAGGAGGAGGAGCAGGGGGGAAAAGAATTAAAGAGGAACATAAGGGTAAGAGTTGTGTGTGTGTAGTTTCATTTGATCTTCATTGTATATGATTTTTTCCTATTATTTTCAAATTCAAGAGGCCCCTGATGGCCATCAAGTGGTAGGAAGATTGTCTAGAGTTTTTCAGTATGTGTGTGAGTTATTTAATCTCTGTCTTACATATTATGCCATAAATTATGTCATAAAATCCTTCTCTTACATATTACACAATTATGCCATATAGCTCATATTGATTTTTTTGGCACTAGGTGAAAAAATTCCCTCCTTAGCATTTCTGGGTTAAAGAGCAGCCAGATCCATTCAAGTCACAGCACTTAGAGCTTGGCCTTGGACAAAGATGCGAAAGGTTCAGTTCTTTAATGAGACTGATAGATACCAACAGCCCCTCGGATAATTCAGCCCCCAAACCTAACTATTTTTCTCATTAAAACAACTTTCTGAGTCACATTTATCTGAGTAAGTTACCGATTTTTTTACTGTAGTCTACAGGGTGGCATATAGAGTGACACTATTTCTAGCATACCCTGGTTTTAATCTCAATGACAGGAAAATGTTTGGGAAATGATTAAATCTGGCATATGCCACTGTGCTAAAACATAAAATATTTCTCTTGTTTGAAATATGTGTATAAACTACAATACCAAAATATTATCTTATTGTGTTTTATGTTTTAATTTTTTTACATTGGCTTTTTTCTTAATAGTATATGTTCTGGAAGTAATCTTCTATAGTTCATATGTACAAAAAATAATTACAAGTTTTCTGAGTTGAAGATAGATTAGAAGGAATCTAATACTACAGTTAAGTAGCCAGATTTTTGACAAACCCTGTGGCTTATTTCAGATCATGATGTTTGAGTATAGATTACTCAGAAAAAAATGATTTCTTATAAAAAATCGACTTTTATTTTATTTTCCTTATATTTCAGTCTAATGTTTGATTTGATGTTTTAAAAGATTTTATTTACTTTAGGTTTTTTTTTAATATTGTATTTTTTCCATCACCATTTAGTCCCCTTATACCATCCCTCGTCTCCAATCACCACACTATTGTCCATGTCCATGGGTCCCTTCTCCTTTTTGCTCAAACTCTCTACCCCATCCACTGCCCCCCTCATCACTTCCATCCTGTTATCTATGGGTCCATTTCTATTTTGTTTGTTAGTTCAGTTCGTTCATTAGATTTCACATGAGTGAAATCACATGGTATTTGTCTTTCTCTGACTGGTTTATTTCACTTGGCATAATGTTCTCCAGGTCCAACCATGTTGTCACTAAGGCTAAAATTTTCTTCTTTTTTACAGCTGAGTAGTATTCTATCATGTAAATGTGCCATAGTTGTTTCATCCACTAATCTACTGATGGACACTTGGGATGATTTCATATCTTGGTGATTGTAAGTAATGCTGCAGTGAAAATAGGGATGCTTGTGTTCTTTCAAATTGGTGTTTTAGGTTCCTTCAGATACATTCCCAGAAGTGGGACTACTGGGTCAAAAGGCAGATTCACTTTTAATGTTTTGAGATAACTCCATACTGCTTTCCACAGCAGTTGCACTTAAAAACTCCTTTCTTTTTGAAAATTCTTATCAGAAATAAGGAAGAGAGGGGCCAAAGACAAATGTTTCTGCTTTCAAAGAAATCTTGAATTTTCAAGAATTATAAAAAATTGTTTTGAAATGTCCCTTTTATTATATTTCTAACTGTGAAATTTTTTCACTTTTTAAAATAATTGACTCTAGTTATGCACATGGAGTCTACACTATAACTGCAGCTACTTTGATAAAAATCTATGCTTATGTTTTTATTTTCCTAAAATTAATCTAGCACATTTCAAATACATCAATAGAAAGTACTTTCTTGTTCTAGAGCTTCATGTATGCATTTTTGTTTAGAGATCAATGTCTGAATGTCCTGGCTTATTTCACTTGAAATACAGTGTAGCTCTTATGGACATGAACTGCCTCTGAATAAACTATAAGTGAATCTCACTGGCTGTAGGTCATAGCAGTAGAAGATAGAAGTTATTGTATATATATTTACATGTAAACTTTTGTCTTCTTTAATCTTGGCCGTTAATAAATGTTAGAAAATGACAACCACATCAACTATTTGGTCACTATATTTCAAACAACATGATAGATACTAGTAAAATAAAAAAAATGATTAAAATGACAATTTTGACTTTTTGTTCTTTTTTTTATTCTGATATTACTATAGCTACCACCATCTTCAGTCTGCATACAATCTTGCTTTCAATCTCTGTCTTTGTAGTTAAAAGTTTTTAATAGTACCCAGCACATTGAAGGCTTGCGGTTCTTTTAATTAATTCTGGCAATCTACATTTTTTAAATTTCATTATAGTAAAGACACAAAATAAGATCTACATGCTAAATAAAATGTTAAATGTACTTGAATATAGATACAATGTTGTACAGATATCTAGAACTTATTCATTATGCTTAAATGACACTTGATTAGTAACATCCAATTTCTTCATCCCCTCAGCTCTTGGCAACCACCATTGCACTCTTTGATACTATGAATTTGACAACTTTAGAAACTACACAGAAGTGGAATCATGAAATATTTATCTTTCCGTGACTGAATTATGTTACTAACATAGTATCCTTGTGGCTCATATATGTTGTTGCATATTGGAGAATTTCCTTCTTTTCAAAGCAGAATAGTATTCCATTGTATGTACATACCACACTTTATTTGTCAATCCATCTGTAAATGGACATTTTTATTCTTTCCATATTTTGGCTATTGTGAATAGTGTTGAAATAAACATGTGAGTGCTAAGATTCTGATTTTGATTCTTTTGGATAAATACCCAGAAGTGGATGGTTGGGTCATATAGTAGCTACATATTTAACTTTTTAAAGAACTCTCTTACTGCTTATCACAATGGCTACACTATTTCGTCTTCCTATGAACTATGTGTGAGTTTCCAATTCATCCACATTCTTGCCTAGTCTTCTTTTTTAAAATAATAATAGTCTTGACAAATGTGTGATAACAATCTCATCCTTGCATCCCAGGGATAAATTTAATTTAATCATGGTTAATGATCCTAGTAAAATTCTGTTAAATTCAGTTTGCTAATAATTTGTTGAGAATTTTTGCATCTATAGTCATCGAGGATGTCAATCTGTAGTTTTTTTTTTTTTTTTGTAGTGTTCTTACCTGGTTTTGATATTAGAATAATGCTGGTCTCATAAAATAGTTTTGAACTATTTCCTCCTCTTGCCCATTTATGAGAAGAGCTTAAGAAGAATAGTTTTCTTTAAATGTTTGGTAGAATTCATCAGTAAAACCATCTGGTCCCAGGGTAATCTTTGTTGAGAGGTTTTTAATTACTGGCTTAGTCTAGTAGTTATTAAATTTCTATACACTAACAACAAACAATAAAAAGCATTTAAGAAAGCAATCCCATTTATAGGTACATGAAGAATAATAAAATATTTAGGAATAAACTTAACCAAGAAAATAAAAGTTTCATGCAGTGAAAACCATGAGATTTTGATGAAAGAAAATGAAGAAGTCACAAATAGAAAAATATCTTATGTTCATAGATCAGAAAAATTGAGATTGTTAAAATGTCTATACTGTCTAAATGAATCTACAGATTCAATGCAATTCTATCAAAATACTAATGTCATTTTTAACAAAAGACCCTGAATAGCCTATACAATTTTGAGAAAGAATAACATAAGCCAGTAGAAGAAAGACAATTCGTATGATTTCACTCATGTGTGGAATCTAATGAACAAAATGAACTAACAAGAAAAATAGCAACAGACTCATAGATAGAAAGTAGGCTGGTAGCTATGGGGTGCATGGGTCGAGGGACATGGATGAATTGTGCAAAAAATAAAAAAAGGAGAAAATACTCATGGACAGGGACAACAATGTGTTATTAGTCATGGGAAGAGAGGATACTGGGGAGAAAGAGGAGGGTATGAGGGTGATAAGTTGTGATAAATGGGGGCATCATTAGAGGCAGTGAACACAAAATAAAGAACAAATAAATAAAATAAAAATAAAATTGATAAAGGCAAAAGAAAATAAAAAGACAAAGATGAAAGCATCACACTTCTGATTTCAAACTATACTACAATACTACAGTAATCAAAGTAGTATGACATTGGTAGAAAATAAACGCATACAACCATGTGACACAATAGAGGGTCCAGAAATAAACATTTGCATGTAAGTTCAGCTAATATTTGATAAGGGAGCTAAGAATGACAATGAAGAAAAGATAAACTCTTCAATAAATGTTGCTGGGAAAACTAGATAACCACATACAGAAAAAATAAAATCGAACCCACATATCTTACCCCTCTTACAAAAATTAACTCAAATGAATTAAGTACTTTAAACATAAAGATCTGAAACTGTAAAACTCCTAGAAAAAATATAGGAAAAAAGCTCCATGACATTGTTCTTGATAACAATTTATTTTTGTATTTGACACTAAAAACACAAGCAACAAAATAAAAAATAAACAAGTAGCAATGAATCATTTTTTAAAAAAAAAATACTTTTGCACAGACAAAAAAATAAACCAAAATGTAAAGTAAAGAGGAGAAAATATTTGTGAATCATATATATAAGTGGCTAACATCCAAAATATATAAAGAACACATACAACTCAATAACTCCCCTCCCAAAATCCAATTAAAAATGGGCAGAGAAATTAGGCTTTTTCCAAAGCAAACCTACAGATGACCCACAAGTACATGAAGCAATATTCAACATCATTAATTATCAGAGAAGTACAGATCAAAATAACATTCCAGCTTGTTAGAATGGTTATCATCAAAATGACAAAAGATAACAAATGTTGGAGAAAATGTGGAGAAAAGGGAACCATTGTGCACCATTAGTGGGAACATAAATTGGTTCAACCATGATGGAAAACAGTATAGATGTTCCTCGAAAATTAAAAAAAAAATACCATATAATCCATAATTACATTTCTGGATATATATTCAAAGAAAATAAAAACAGAATATCAAAAAATATTTGTCAGCTCATGTTTATTATGGCATTGTTCACAACAGCCAACACATGAAAACAACCTGTTTCTGTCAATGGTCAATGATAAATGTATAAAATGGGAGTGGTAGATGATACACACACACGCACATAAAAGGATATTATTCATCTGGGAGAAAGGGAAATACTGCCATTTGTGACAACACAGAAAGACCTTGAAGGCATTATGTTAAGTGAAGTAAGTCAGACAGACTTATTTTTATGTGAAATTGAAAAAAAAAACTGAATCCATGAAAACAGAGAGTAGAGTAATGTGTAGTGCAGGATGGAGGAATTGTGGAGCTGCTGTTCAAAGGGTACACATTTGTAGTTAGACAATAAGTTCTGAGGATCCAAAGTGCATGATTGTAATTATAGTTAAAAATACTATATAATATACTTGAAAGTTGCTCAGAGACTAGATCTTAAATTTTATCACCACAAAATGAAGTAATGAATATATAATATGACGGAGGTGGTATCTAACACTAAGGTGATAATCATATTATAATATGTAAGTGAATCAAATCAACACAGCATACATCTTAATTTTATACAATGTTATATACCAATTATAAATAATAAAAAGTGAAAAAAATAGGATATATTCTTTAGCTTAACTTGAAGGATCTTTTATGTTAGGCAACCTGTCAAGTAAAGTAATAATAGCAGCACTTAATTTATAGATACATTGTGAAGATTACATCATATAAAATACATTCAGAACACAGAACAGCTTGGCATTAACTAAAGACCAAAGGCCATTGTCTGTTACTATTATTATTGGGTGTGGTGTGGTGCATGCTGTGATCTATACTTTAGAATGCTAAGAACTGGGTAAAGGATAAATTAGAAAGTGTTACAAATTGGAGGCAACTAATATTGAAATAGTGTGATAATTTAGTCAAGTGATGAAGTGAGTATGGCTAAGGAAATGCCATTGAAAATGGAAAAAAAGAAGGTGTATAAAAATCTCGGTGACTATTAAATATAGTGCACCAGGAAAGTAAAGATGGCTCCAAGGTAGTTAAGTTTTGTATCTGAATATAGAATGATTCAGTGAAAAGACAGGTAATGAAGAATTGACAAAAGCAGGTAAGGTATTCCAATTTTGATATTTAGGTTAAGTACATTTTGAACAGTTATTAGTGCCTATAAGTAACTAGCAAGTAATTGGGGAAAATGACATTGGAAGAAACATAATGGTTATCTATCCATTGCAAATGATTAAATATCGTACTAAATTATTCCACTTGTCTTCAAATTCCAGGGTATTAAATATTGTCAGTGTATCTACAGACTTTCCATTAAGCATATATGTCATTCCATGAAACTCAGAAACTAGCATTCAGGGAGAATGAGCAAGGGAAAGATATAGGTAATTTTTGGAAATAACCAAGAAATAGTCACCAAGGCATACAGAATTAAAAATAAATATCTAGGTTTAAAGGAGAGAGTTATACAGAGAAGAAACATGAGGGAAACTTCCAGACCTATATAGGTTAGAAATACTATGCTGAAGAATGTAATACAAGCAATAGCTTGTATTTAATTACTTTAAAGTTATAAAATCAATGATAAAATTATTTCATTGCAATAATGGTTGAATAAATAATGCAGAGTATTGAACTGATCCTTGCTCATAATTTCTCTACACCATTGTTGTAGTTAATATGATTAAGATTATGTTTATACATATGAAATTATTTTGATTCGCTTCTACCAACATAACAATGTAAGAATAATAATCTGGCTACATTGAATTAAAACCATAGTAAGAAATAATTCTAGTTATGGGCCATACCATCTCATAAATAAATAAATAAATAAATAATCAGTTTGATATGAAACTATATAATATTGAAACATACACATATACAAAAACACATACACATGTTCATTCACAATGATAGAAAGTTCAGCCAAAATATTTCACTAATAATTGAATTATTTTGATGATAATTTTGCCAGTTCATGTTATCTATTTGGAGCAGAATATATATTTTTCTAAATAGTAACTAATTAATGGAAACAAATTTGTCCTCAATTCTAAACAGATAATGCAAATATATTTTTCAGTAATAATAGAATACTGTTATGATGTAATTAATATTTTTGAAGACAGAATTCAGATACTCTCCTGTCTTTATTAACATTATTTTCATTTTCTAAAGCCTATTATACATTGTTCATATGGGAAATTAAAGTGAATTGCACAAATGGACATTTTATCAACAGCCAAGAATTAGGATTTATAATTTACAATGTGATAGCTGTTCTCAGTCCATAATTCATTTACCTTAAGGAGTCAAAGAAGAGACTTTATTTAAACTTCCTTTTTTATAGTTTTACAAATATTTAAGAAGATAACCATTTTTCAAAAAAAAGAGATAACAATTTTTCCATCTAAAAATCACAAAAAGAACATCAATAATTAATGAGTCTAGTTCACCTTGAGAGGTTGGTGAGTATTATTGGGATAGAATGAATTAAATATTTAGCAGGACTTTTTTTTTTATTACTGTTAAAGTACAGTTGTTTCCACAACTACCCTTACTGTCCCCCCACCCCAGTCATCCCCACCTCCCACCCTCCATTATATCCCCCTTTGGTTTTGTCCATATGTCCTTTACAGATGTTCCGGAAAACCTTTCCCTTTTTTCCCATTATCCCCTCCCATCTCCCCTCTGGTTTCTGTCAGTTTGTGCTTAATTTCACTGTCTCTGGTTATATTTTGCTGGCTGTTTTGTTTTGTTGATTAGATTCCACTTACAGGTGAGATCATATGGTATTTGTCCCTCACTGCCTGGCTTATTTCACCACCTGGCTTATTTCACTTAGCATAATGCTCTCCAGGTCCACCCATGCTATCACAAGGATAGGAGCTCTTTCTTTCTTTCCACTGCATAGTATTCCACCATGTAAATGTACCATCGTTTTTTGATCCACTCATTTACTGATGGGCATTTAGGTTGCTTCCAGCACTTGGCTATTGTCAATTGTGCTGCTATGAACATTAGGGTGCATAGGTTCTCCTGGATTGGTGTTTCGGGGTTCTTAGGGTATAATCCAAGCAGTGGAATTGCCAGGTCAAAAGGCAGTTCCATTTTTAGTTTTCTGAGGAAATTCCATACTGTTTTCCACAGTGGCTGCACCAGCCTGTATTCCCACCAATGGTGCACTAGGGTTCCCTTTTTTCCACATCCTATTCAACACTTGTTGTCGATTTGTTTATGATGGCCATTCTGACTGGTATGAGATGGTATCTCATTGTGGTTTTAATTTGTGGCTAGTGATGCTGAGCATCTTTTCATATGTTTCTGGGCCCTCTGCATGTCCTCTTTGGAGAAATATCTGTTCAAGTCCTTTGCCTATTTTGTAATTGAGTTGTTTGTCTTCCTGGAGTGGAATCATGAGAGTTCTTTATATATTTTGGGCAACATTTTTATGTTCACATGAACAATGGTATTTTATACTTTTTTTGTGCTCTACTTTGGTTTACAACTGAGTACATTGAACCACCTCAAAATTTTTATTATGTAAAGTAAGGTATTAATAAATACATAAAATAAACCAACTATTAATTATTGCAGAAATATATTTTGTTGGAGTTTTCAAAGGAAGTTAATATTAGGAATTATGAAACAAACCAATTGTTACTTCAGCAGAGACTTCCAATTATTAAATACATCCTGGTTTTCAGTATACTCTCAGTAAGTATCTTTTTTTGTTTCTTTTTTTGTCACTGTCTAGGAACAAAAACATTAAAAATATCAGTTTAGTGTGTGTGTGTGTGTGTGTATGTGTATATGTGTGTATATGTGTGTGTGTACATGTTGTTAAACAAATACAAAAGAAATAAAAATAATAAAGAAAAAAATACTTTTAGAGGAAGCTGGCAGTGGCCAACGCAAATATATTAGAAAATGAAGAGGTTATGAGTAGCCAACATTTAAATGCTAACACCGAATTAAAGCTATATGCTCCCTGTCTTCTAGTTTGGTTTCAAAATTATTTTCTCAATCTTACAATTGCAAATTTTCCAATTAAAACCTCCAAAATACCCATTAGTTCAGCTTCAGTTTTCAAAGCATTCCTTTAGTAACTGTGAAGATATCAAAAAATTTATACTAACACTTAAACTATTACAGTATCACCTAAAATAAATCTATGCTGTTTATATACAGGATAGTTTAGCCAAAGATTGCCTAAATACCAAGACTGTCAAATCTTCAAATAAAGTTATGGCACTTCCAAGTTCCTGAATTTCCTGAAAGCGTACTCTTTATCATAAATTGATCAGTACAAATACATTCCAGATGTCCACTGTTCTGCTCTATTTTTGCATATAAATCAATAAATAGTATCATGTGAATATAAGATTATTGAATAATAAATATTGAAGTGTGGACTAAGGATCTAGCATATAGGATAGCATTATAGTATGAAGAATAAAGCGATAGAATTATGTCTGAAATAATTTGGTTTCTAATCCTAGGCCCTAAATTATCTTGTTGGTACTAGTTACTGAGTTAATTTATCGGTAATAATCTACAATTGCATATGATGAGAACATATGTAAATAGTAAGTGATAAATAGCATTAATGATATGATTAAGTTATGCTTGACATAATTTTATGTTTACACATTCTGTGTCTATGGCCTTGCCACATAGACAGTTAAGTTCATGCTAGTTCTAGGGGAAGAGTGCCATGGTATTTGTATGTGGCACTCACTCAGGAGAAAGTTGATGTCATGGCTGCTGTTTTGTTTGCCAATATGTTGTTAAAAGCATGCTCTTTTTATGAAAAAAAATTGGATCCTAAAATACTTTATTTTTTATAGTCAAATATTTTGGGTCAAATAGACAATCAGAAAATCACTAAAATTTACTTTAAACTAAAAAATCAGATTGCAGCACTTGAGATGTGATTTATATATACCTAAAATTAGACACTGTTAAGCTTATTTTATTTGTCTAGTTTGTCACTCTATAACAAACCTAGCTCACTAAAGACATTCATCTTTCTGTCCTTAATGTATGGGTCTCCTGACAGATTTTGGCAGTACCATGCAACTCTGATTTGTTTTCTTACAACACAATATAAATTCATTAGCTGCATTGAATTCTACCAAGAAATTAAAACCTGGCAAGGCCAATGGAATGCTGACTCTCATTCTTGATCTGTTGAACTATTAGGACTTTCTCAGTCCAACTGTTTCACATAAACAATATAAATATTTACTTCCATGGAAAGAAGTGTTTATTTCAGAACATCATTGCTAATATAACAGTAGAGCAATCATAATTTTGAGTATAAGATAAATAATATTTTAGATGAATAAGTTTTGACCAAGAATAAAATAAATACTTTTGATATTATTTATTTTCTGTTATCTTTTCTATATAGAAGAATAAATGCTTAATGTAGAGTAATAAACATAACATGATCTTGTATCCCCTTCAATAAATGGCTATTTTTCATA
Organism: Glossophaga mutica; assembly: GCA_039655065.1. Classification (NCBI taxonomy): domain Eukaryota; kingdom Metazoa; phylum Chordata; class Mammalia; order Chiroptera; family Phyllostomidae; genus Glossophaga; species Glossophaga mutica. The sequence continues at coordinate 93,543,873 of CM077310.1, forward strand.
TTACACAGCTGGATACTTTCTGGACTATGTGTGTATACACACACATATGCACATATATATGTATATATACATATATATGTATATATACAATATATGCATATATACATATATATTGTGTATATACACATATACATGTGCATGTATACATGTACATGTATATATACTTATATATGTGTATATATCACATTACATTTGACTATATTTTAACTTTATATTTTGATTATAGACTATAGTACTTTATTAAAGGTTTTTAAGGCTTTAGACAATTCCTAGAATAAGTTTAAAAGAGTAAGTGAGACTATAGATTGAATAAATTAGATGCAAAAGGTTTAATTTATTTTGGAAATTTTGCTTTGTTAATACCTGAGACCTGAGTATCTAACCGATCTTGGCTTTGGATCTGTACTCTTGACTGGAGTAAGAGTGAACTTTGAATCTTTAATTAATGACTAATAGAACAAGGGAAGAGGTACTTTTAAGAAGAATTCAAGAGACAGTTTTCTGTGAATGTAGTGGTGTTCAAATCGTAAGAAATAAACAATTGAGTAATATATTCAACAATAATAAAAAAGGGTGAAGTAGGGACTACTTTCTAATGTTAAAAATACCCATCAGATATAGTGCAAAAAGTGGTGAATTGGTTACCTAAACACAGTAGAAGCTCCAGGCCATAATAACAATTTCAAAAGGCAATAAATGTTTTAGAGATTAGTTTGTAAATAGTAATTTTTGCAATTAAAAATAAAACATTAAAAAATCTCACAGTAATGAATATTAAAATATGCTCAATATTTTTACTAAATATTAGATTTAGGGTTTGGGTTAGGGTTAGGGTTAGAGAATGAATGAGAAGTTGGGAATAAGAAAAACAGGATTTGATAAGATTGTCTATGAAGAGAAGCAGACAAAATGAGTTGTATTTAAAGAACAATTTGGAGTAAAGTGTGTTTTTCGGTGTTTTATATCTTGCTTCATTTGAAGGGAGTCAGACACAAAGCTGTTTGTAAGTTGTGAGTAACGATACATTAGAAATAGAGTCTGGTAATACAGTACAATAATGTTTTAACTGAAGAGAAAAAGTCCTTACAAAAATAAAAAGAGGCCTTGGCTGGCCTGGCTCAGTTTGTTGCAGTATCATCCCATAAACTGAAAGGCTGCTGGTTGGATTCCTGGTTAGGGCACATACCTAGGGTATGAGTTCCAGCCCCAGTCAGGGTGCATGCGGAAGGCAACCAATGAATGTTTCCCTCTCACATCCATGTTTCGCTTTCTTTCTCTCCCTTCCTCTCCCTCTCCCTCTCCCCCTCCCTCTCTCTCTCTCTTTCTCTCTCTCTCTCTCTCTCTCTCTCTCTCTCTCTCTCTCTCTCTCTCTCCCCACTCCCACCCTCCAGCTTCCTTTCTCTATAACAGCAATTTAAAAATATACATATATACTCTGGTGATAATAAAAAAATAAAAGTAAAAAGAGGATGACATCCTTGATACCTATATTGAGACTAACTTTTGATGGAAGGGGGGCGAATTTTCCTTCCTGAAACAGGAGAGAAGAATAAGAGCAGAGATTATCAGTCTACTGGATTTGCAGAGGGAGAATCTAGATGGCTTCTATTTGTTCAACATAGTGTGGGGAAAAAACTTGAAAGTGAAATGGTGAAAAAAAAATTTTTTAAATGATGAGAGAAAGTGACATGAAGTAGTCCCTTAAAAAATGTGAGAGTGAGTTTATAGTTTATCAAAGAAGTAAATTACTGAGCCAGCTAAAGGTTTATCTGATCTTGTAGATCATAAATTGAAATGAATTTGATCTGCCCAGTAGCTCATTTTTTTTCAGCAATGTTTACTTAGTTCCTATTTCCACATCCACTGCAGGAAATGGAAGGAGAGAGGAAAAAGAAATGTGAGAGAGCTTCCTTTTTATTTGTTTTTTCAAAAGGGAGTTTATGTCAGACCATGGATATGTTAATTTCCTAGGGTTGTCATAGAAAGTTTCTCAAAACTCAGTGGATTAAAATAAGAGAAATCTCTCACAGATTTGGAAGCCAGATGTATAAGGTTAAGGTTTCAGCAGAACCGTATTCTCTCTGAAGTGCTTAGTGAAGTATCTTTCCAGCTTCTGGTGGCCTCCAATGTTCCTGGTTTGTGGTAGCATAACTCCGGTACCTGTCTCCTTTAAATAGCATTCTTCTTTCTGTGTGTGTCTCTGAATCTTCCTCTCCCTTCTCTCTTTTTTTTTTTTTTTTTTAAAGATTTTATTTATTTATTTTTAGAGAGGAGAAGGGAGGGAGAAAGAGAGGGAGAGAAACATCAATGTGTGGTTGCCTCTCACGTGGCCCCCACTAGGGGCCTGGCCTGCAACCCAGGCATGTGCCCTGACTGGGAATCGAACCTGCGACCCTTTGGTTCGCAGCCCGCGCTCAATCCACTGAGCTACGCCAGCCAGGGCTCCCTTCTCTTATTAAGACACTGATCATTGGATTTAGGTCCCACCTAACTCCAGGATGGTTTCTTCTAGAGATCCTTAACAAATTGTATCTGCAAATACCCTGCTTATAAATGAAGTCATATTCTCACCTGGTGGATGAATTTTGGGGGAACACTGCTTAACACACTCTATGGACTCTTAGTACAGACCAGAAAACCAGGGACCTGAGTGTATATGTGGTATTTCATTTTCCAGAATGATTATACTATGTATAAACCTTTAACTTATACCCATATGTTATACCTTATTAATTTTTCTCCCCTCCCTCCAGTATCTGCTAAATTTGAGTTCAAGTTTTTTTCACATTACTTTTCACAAGCCGTATGAGTTGAGCCATTCCACAGTTTAATACACTGACCTCATATTATTCACTTTCAGTCTCCCAAGTTCCATAAATTTATTAAAGTCTCTTTTTTTAGTCTCATGCCATCCTTCTTCCATTATCTTTTTATTCTCTTATTTAATTCTTTCTGTACTTCTATAATTTAATTGTAGCATGGTTTCCAAGTAGATACCAATGAAGCATGTATACTTAATATTTAATGTGGATGTAAAATTTCTTCCTGTTTTTAATGATGACTTTTGATTAATGTTTAGCTATAGGAATTGCTTTTTTATTGTGTTGTTTTGCATTTATTAGAGTGTTTCCTTGTGATATTTTTCTAAGACCTATATTCTAATTTTCTTCCCTTTGATTCATTCGTAACTTAATATCTTAATGCTCTTTGTTTCCTATTATGTAAGGTAAGAAAATTGATTTATTTAACCTTTCTGGAATACAAACTCCCCTTTCCCAATATTTATTAATTATTGTTACTATTTTTAGTGCTTTTCATGGTTATTTTGAAAATTATTATAAGACCAATTTTTGTTTATTAAGTTTATTAATAAACTTAACCAAAACCTCAGGAAGAAAAATGTGAAAATATACAGTTACATGTTTTCTTATCTTTGTTATCTAATTTGTGTGTATTATATTATTATACTGAATTGTCAATGTCATAATATTTACCTTTTGGTACCATACTGTGATTAATCTTGTTTCTATATTTTATAGTTTTAATGGCTACAATGGTCATTTATAATGGCTTACAGAGAATTACTTTCAAAATTAGCTGAATTTGCAAATTTTTAAATGCAAGTATAAAGAGGTCATTAGAGAGAAGAAATGAGAGGAAGTTATAACTTAAGGAGTATACTGGTTTTGAGTAATAAAAGAAGCAGCTCTTTCAGCATAACAGGATTATAGTAGAAAAGAAATGGGAATGCTGTTGGTTTTGGAGGCTGATAGTGAAAGACTGAGGGAGAGACCATTTGCAACCATTTAAAAATAATTGTCATAATGGTACCATTATATGATGAACTGAGGTGTGTGTTCCTTTGCTTAGACATTGCAAGTGAATAGACAGTATGCAAAATTGAGAATGAACATTAAGAAATGTTGTGGGAAGCTGAAGAGCAAATTGACAAGAGAAACACTATTATAGAGGTAAGATTTAGGCACTTAATGGAATCCGTGACCAGGCTCTTAAATGTGATTCTCTACTGCCTCTTAAAACCAGCATCTGTATTTTTTTTATGCCAGATTCTTTGTACATATTATTACTGGATCTCACAAAGATTCTATCACCTTGTATAATTAGTACCATTTTGCACATGGGAAAAAAAACAATGTTGAAATTGCACTGAGCTCACAATTTGAAAACCAGCATCACATATTTTGTTATGCAACAAGAAATAATAAGATTCAAATAAGTTTCTTTAAAAAACCTATTAAATTGGGAAAAAAGAGTAGTGCTTGCTTCATTACAAATAGAGGGAAAATATTAACAAAAATAGAAACTAACCTGGGTAAAAATCCTCAAAAATAATATTCTTATATTGATTTTCTTGCCATCATAAGACAATGTAATTAACGTACATTTGTTTCTGTCCATACACAATTACTATCATCACTAGACCTACTTCTACCACTTGAATATATGCTACCAAGTTTTGTTTAATATGATAATCTAATTGAGTCTTTTTTAATTACCTACAAAAGAAAGGTGAGCCAGAACAATTTTATGCTTCGTATGGTGTTCATAATTTGGCATTCTACAATTACGAACAAACCAAAAGCATGGAGTTTGAACAGATGTCTTACTTGTATAGGCCCATAATACATTGGCGGTTTTTCATCATGAATTCTGAGGGATTCTGCTTTTCAGTTAGGTGAAATAAAAGACAGGCCTGATAAATGTCTAGGAGAAAAAATAAATCAGTGCAGCTGTGACCCAGGTCAGAATTATTCTTAATATTCACAATTAATTTTTGGAGAGCAGCTTGTATACAGCATTACCAGCTGCTCCTTTAACAAATATGTGAATATTTTGGCAACTACAAATTTAGTAATTTGCTCTATGCACAGGAAAACTGAAAGGTGACATCTTGTATGTCTTTCTTTTTATCCTTTCCTAGTTTCCTTTACAGTGTTAATGCTTTTTATCACAAGAACTGCAAGTAATTGTAAATTAAGAGTGATGCAAATAACACCTGAGCTATGAATGAACATCGTTTAATTAGGATGCATATCTTAACTAAAATTTGGCTGCATGGTAAGCCAAAAATTTCTCAATTTCTCAATGACTTTTCTTTGGTTCTAAATTGCTGTAGAGATATTTTATCTTTCATTTTAGCTAATCCACATATATATTTAGATTAAATGTAGATACAGATTAAATTTTATTACTTCAGATTCAGACTGAGTTGACTTGAATATATAAAGAAAAGACACAATTTGTATGCATTTTTTAAAAATAGAGATGAATAATTGGGAGTAGTGCATGTTATCTTTACATAAGGTGATACTACTCTCTCATACTAAATCTCTTTACAAGTGTTTTTTATAGATTCCTGTCCAGAGGCTGAAGATAAACTAGATGGCCTTCTTACATCAATTCCATCTACATATGGACTTCTAATACTACAGATATATCAATTAAGAAAATTCAGTCATTTACTATTATTTAAAAGCATTCAGAAAAAGGGCAGCATCACAAGTCAATAAAAACAAAAGAGCTTTAGAAAAATACAGACTGTGTTTTTATTTACAAATAACTATTATAAGCAATAAGATGATTTATTAAAATATCTATTAATTTAGCTTAATTAAATCAAAGTTTAATTTGTAAAAATGAGAGTACATGAATATATTTATAGGGTTACTAAAAATATAGGTTCAAATAGTTAGCATCAAATCTGTGCTAAAATAGTTATGTTTCTCTAGTTTTTGATGTATTTTTATTTTTTATGGACTTTGTTGGGGTGACAGTGGTTAAAAAATTATACTAGTTTTAGGTGCATGATTCTACAGCACATTCTATGTACACTTACTGTATGTTCACCATACCAAGTCAATCTCCGTTCATCTCCATCTACCCCTCTTATACTCTCCTTCACCTCCCTCCACCCCTCACCCCCAGGTCGTCACCATACTGTTGTCCCTGTACAAGATGTTTCATTTTTTTTTCTTTTTTGCTCAATCCCTCCACTCCTAACCCAGCTCCCCAGTCCCCAACAGCTGTCAGCCTGTTATCTATCTATTAATCTATCTCTATTTTTTTCTTAGTTCGTTTGTTCATTAGATTCCACACGTGTATGAAATCATATGGTGCTTGCCTTTCTCCGCCTCTTTTCATTTTCATCTTTTTAAATATACTTTTTAATATAATTTATTGGAGTGATGTTGATTAATAACATTATATAGGTCTTAGGGGTACAATTCTATATTACATCATCTGGATATTGTATTGTTTGTTTACTACCCCAGGTCAAGTTTCCTTCGGTGAATCACCATTCATTCCCCCTTTACTCTCTTCTACCTCCCCCACATCCTTTTACCTCTGGTAATCACCACCTAGGGAGTAGCATTAAGCTAAGTGAAATGAGTCAAACAGAAAAGGACAAATACCATGATTTCACTTATATGTGGAATCTAATGAAAAACATATGTTCCTTTTTATGAAAGGAAAACAAACTTGAGAAACTTTAAGAGCTAAGCCAGCCCTGGCTGGTGTGGCTCAGTGGATTGAGCGCGGGCCTGCGAATCAGACGATCGCGGTTCGATTCCCAGTCAGGGCACATGCCTGGGTTGCAGGCCAGTTCCCAGCAGGGGACACACGAAAGGCAACCGTACATTGATATTTCTCTCCCTCTCCTTCTCTCCTACCCCTCTAAAGGCAAATAAAATAAAAAAAAATTAAAAAAAAAAAAAAGAGCTAAGCCAGACAGTGGGAATAGGGGAGCACTCAAAGGGGGAGCACACCAAGAACCCAGAGTAAGCAGTCGTAATTGAATAATAACCAACCTTTTCTTCTGAGAAAGAATGGAAAGGGCAAACTCAAAATTCATATTTTATTTAAAATTAATTATTTCTACTGTTAATATTGCAAAAGATTTACAAAGATTTTTTATCATTAGTGACTTTTGAGAGGGCACATATTGTTGGAAAACTTCCATTTTTTAAATTTTATTGTATTGATTATGCTATTATAGTTATCCCATTTCCCCCCTTCATTCCCCTCCACCATGCACACCCCCTCCCACCCACATTCCCCCACTTTAGTTCATGTCCATGTATCATAAGTTCTTTAGCTTCTACATTTCCTATACTATTCTTGCCCTCCCCCTGTCTATTTTCTACCTACCATGTATGCTACTTATTCTCTGTACCCTTTCCCCCCTTTCTCCTCCTCCCACTCCCCTGTTGCTAAGCCTCCATGTGATCTCCCTTTTTGTGGTTCTGTTCCTGTTCTAGTTGTTTGCTTAGTTTGCTTTTGTTTTAGGTATGGTTTTTAATAACTGTGAGTTTGCTGTCTTTTTACTGTTGATATTTTTTATCTTCTTTTTCTTAGATAAGTCCCTTTAACATTTCACACAATAAGGGCTTGGTGATGATGAACTTTAGCATCATACCTGAGAAGTGCTTTATCTGCCCTTCCATTCTAAATGATAGCTTTGCTGGATAGAGCAGTCTTGGATGTAGGTCCTTGCCTTTCAAGACTTCAAATTCTTCTTTCCAGCCCCTTCTTGCCTGGAAGGTCTCTTTTGAGAAATCAGCTGACAGTCTGATGGGAACTCCTTTGTAGGTGACTGTCCCCTTATCCCTTGCTGCTTCTAGAATTCTCTGCTTCATTTTAATCTTGGCTAATGTAATTACGATGTGCCTTGGTGTGTTCCTCCTTGGGTCCAACTTCTTTGGGACTCTCTGAGCTTCCTGGACTTCCTGGAAGTCTATTTCCCTTGCCAGATTGGGGAAGTTCTCCTTTATTACTTGTTCAAATAACTTTTCCACTTGTTCCTATTCCTCTTCTCCTTCTGGTACCCCTATAATTCAGATGTTGGAATGTTTAAAGATGTCCTGGAGGTTCCTAAGTCTCTCCTCATTTTTTTGAATTTTTGTTTCTTCAATCTTTTCTGTTTGGTTGCTTCTTTCTTCCTTCTGGTCCACACCATTGATTTGAGTCCCAGATTTCTTCCCATCACTATTGGTTCCCTGTGCATTTTTCTTCATTTCACTTAGTGTAGCCTTCATTTTTTCATCTAATTTGCAACCAAAATCAACCAATTCTGTGAGCATCCTAATCACCAGGGCTTTGAACTGTGCATCTGATAGGTTGGCTATCTCTTGGTCACTTAAAAGTATTGCTCTGGAGCTTCAATGTATTCTTCTGTTTGAGCCATTTTATTTATTTATTTATTTATTTATTTATTTATTTATTTATTTATTTGGTCTGGTTGCACCTGTTACATAGTGAGGGGCAGAGCCTTATGTGTTCACCAGGGCGGAGCAACCCTGGTTGCTGGGTTGTGATGCTGTATGTGGGGGTGGGGTCAGAGAGGGAATAATGGTGTTTGCTCCATTCTATCTCAAATTTGCCCACAGGCAAATTGGGCCCTTCTGGTGTTGGTTCCTGGGTGGGTGGGCTTGTGTACATACTAGGACCCTGTGGGTCCCTCCAACGAACTCTTCTGTGAGGCTGGGAGTCTCTCCCAGCACCTCAGCCCCCACAGGTGTTTTCAATTGGTGCTTTTAGGCTTTATTTTCCCGTGCTGGGGCCCTGGGCTGCAAGGTCTGTCTTGCTTCCCCTTTTAGCCTGGTTTATCTGCGTGCGAATGTGTGACCTCAGTCAGCCAGTCTCCCTGCTCGCCTCACTGGATCTGCTTGTTGCCTCCCCAAGCCCTGGGCTGCCAGTTGCTACCTGTGCTCCTGAGGGAAAACTTCTAATTTTTTATAAAAATGTATGTATAATATAAAGCCTCTATAAGTGTGGGAGATAATTAGGGTTATATAGGACCTGATTTTTGTTAAAATTCAAATGTGTTTAAGCTCTGTATTAGTTTGATAAGGCTTTTATAACAAAGTACTTCAGACCAAGTGGCTTAAACAAAATAAATTTATTTTCTCATAATTCTGGAGAGTAGAAGTCCAAGATTAAGGGGATAGCAGGCTTGATTTCTTTAAAGCCTCTCTCCTTGGCTTGCAGGTGGCCATCTGTTCCTACTGGCTTCACATGTTCCGTCCTCTGAATGTCTTTGTGTCCTAATCTCCTCTTCTTATGAGGACACCCGTTAGGTTGGATAAGGGCCCATGCATGGGACTTCAAGTAACCTTAATTATTTATTTAAAGACTAAATCTCCAAATAATCACATTTTGAGGTACTAGAGGATTGGACTTCAACATATGAATTTGTAGGGAACACAGATCCTCCCATAGCAAGAACCTTACCATGGTTGTGTGTTGATTTTTATATTCCAAAGAGTTTTCTTTGCAATAATCACCAATACTTTATATGGAACATTTAAGGATGAACTTGATGGTTTTCAAATTGTATATTAATTATTACAAAATATTTTTATTGTTTTCTATTTTTCTATTGTCTTAGATTTTGTTTATGTTAATAAGATTGCTACCAGTGCCTTCTTCATAGTTTTTTTTTTTTTTTTTAAATTTACCTAGTACCTTATTCATTACATAATATTCAGTGGTGCTATATCATTATTTTTAAATTTCTTAATAGAATATTAAACAATTTCAAACTCATTTTGAAAGTTTACTTGTTATTTGTTTGATAACTTGTTTGTTCTCCTTCCATCACTTAAAACTTGTAAAGGTTCTGCATGGCACTTAGAATTAAATCCAGATCCTTTACCCTGGCCCACCTGGCCCACCTGACCCACCTGAGCTAGCTTTTCCCTGTCTGTTTGACCTCATTTTTCAACACCATCCCTCAGTCACCATGTCCTGTGTGAAGGGCCTCATTTCTTCAAGTTCTATGTTTATAGTTTGTGCCCAGTGTTACTTCTTGCCAGAATGAACTTTGACAGGCTTGTGACTTTGTTTTTCTCATCAAATTATTAAGATTTCAGGTCCTGTATTTTCATACTAAGAAACAGCAAGTATATAAATCCGTTGTGAAGTTAATGAACAGATGAATAAATAAGAACATGTAATCTATATTTATTGTAGTTATTAATACATTCTGTTTGAAATCTTTCTTATCATATAATATTAGTATGATCATCTTTGTTTCCTTTCCTTGACTTTACTCAAATTGATCAAATCGCATTTTGTTTTCTATTATGCATTTGTATATTTTAATAATAATTATGAACAAACGAGGGGTAATCTCCCCAAAAGCAGAATTATCTTCTGGAAGACAGGACCCTTGTATTACAGGCTTCCCCTGCTGGTTGAGTATTCTAGGAACCCATCTGTATCAGTGTACCAACTGGTGTTATTGTGAGAAGCAGTGTTTGACCTCAGTGATTGTTTTTAAAGAAATGTTTGGTGTATTTGTCCATTTCATGATGGATGATTTATGTACCTGCCCACACAGTGCTGAGTGTTCAGCAGTTCTTGGCCCAAAATGGCATGACCCCCATGCCCCACCCTCCCTATTCAAACAATGATCTTGCCCTGAGCAACTTTTTTTTTCTGGCTTAAAAAAAACTACCCTCAAAGTGAAATGTTTTGTCAATGTGGAAGAGGTGAAAGAAAAAACATCAGAAGCACTAAAAGGCGTTAAATAGACACATTCAAAACCTGCTTTGAGCAGTGTAAAAAACATCTTGATAGTTGCATTGCATTAAATGGAGAGTACTTTGAAGGTGACTGAAGTTTAGACATGTAAAAATAAGTACACAATTTTTATAAACAAATTTCATTGTTGGGGAACCCTTCTTATATTTAATTATTATTAGTGAATGTTAGACACATCTCTGAGATCTTTACGTATATTAACTCATTTAATGTTCACAGTACACCTGTGAAGTGAGTTTCATCATTACCCCCATTAGACAGATGGGGAACTTAAGATACAAGATGTTGGAGTAATGTGTCCAAGTTATTTTAGCTCAAAAATAAATGAAAGGAGACACCCTATAGCACACTCTTAATCATTATTCTATATTACCTCTCAACTTAAAACCTTCTTTGTTATGGTAGTGGCTACTGTTCAATTAGCAGAGAAGCCAAACAAAATCATGTTTGAAATTACATTCACTATCATATTGAAATATAAATATTGAGAATTAAGAGTATGAAAAGATACTCAGCACCACTAGCCATCAGAGAGATGCAAATTAAAACCACAATGAAATACCACCTCACACCAGTCAGAATGCCTATCATAAACAAATCAAGAATCAACAAGTGTTGGAGAGGATGTGGAGAAACTGGAACCCTAGTGCACTGTTGGTGGGAATGCAGACTGGTGCAGCCACTGTGGAAAACAGTTTGGAATTTCCTCAGAAAACTAAAAATGGAACTGCCTTTTAACCCGGCAATTCTACTGCTAGGATTGTACCCTAAGAACCCTGAAACACCAATTCAAAAGAACCTATGTACCCCAATGTTCATAGCAACACAATTTACAATGGCCAAGTAGTGGAAGCAGCCTAGGTGCCCATCAGTGAATGAGTGGATCAAAAAACTGTGGTACATTTACACAATGGAATGCTACCCAGCAGAAAGAAAGAAGGAGCTCCTACCCTTCCTGACAGCATGGATGTATCTGGAGAGCATTATGCTAAGTGAAATAAGCCAAGTGGTAAAAGATAAATACCATATAATCTCACCTATAAGTGGAATTAAAAAAAAAAAAAAAACAGCAAGCAAAATATTACCAGAGGCATTGAAATTAAGAACAAACTGACAGTAACCAGAGGGGAGCTGGGAAGGGATAATGGCGGGGGAAAGGGGAAAGGGGAAAGGATTTTCAGGAACATCTATAAAGGACACATGGACAAAACCAGAAGGGGATAGGATAGAGGGTGGGAGGTGGCAATGGTCGGGGTGGGAGAGCCGTTGGGGGGAATTGGAGACAACTGTGTCTGAACAACAATTAAAAAAAAGTTAAAAAATAAAATAATAGCACGCACACACACACAGAGTATGTGAAAAAAAAAAAAAGAAAAGATCAGATCTTTAAAGCACTTTCTTGTCTCACACTTGCTGCTTTTTATCCTTATCCTACCTCCAGTCTGATGTGCTAAAATAATTTGAATTTGGAGAAGTTGGAGAAAGAGACTCAAAGAGAGAAAACTGCTTCTTTGCAATAATTTTCACCTGGGAAAGGCATGCACCTAAGGGGGTGCAGGAGAACAATTTAAGCCACTTGCTTCCATGGTGATCTCTTTCTCTCTTATACAGGTTAGCTATCTTGAATACTATGACAGTGTTCTGCTTTTTCTCCATCATATTTTCCTTCATGCATTCATACTGGCTAATTGGTGAATAAGTGAAGCAAATTTGATACACAATTACACAATTTATTAATGTCACTGATCTTTCTAGAGTCAACGGAAAAACTGACTGTTTTATGAATCCCTTTAAAATAAAAAACACACATGCTTTGAAATACATATTTATACAAAATTCAAATCCATCTTTTGGTGCCATTTGCATTTTTAAGCTGTCTTTGTGGGACTATCTGTGTTTTTTTACAAAATAAACCTGTCTACAGTCATTCCCAAATTACTCTTGTCCCTTCACCATTTATTTATATGTAAATAGGAGTTTTATAACTCAAGTTTGGAGTATGCACAGCCCATACTCAAACACTGTGATATTTTTTGGCAATCACTCTAAAGTTGATTTTATTTCAAATGTGCAGAAAATATATTTCTGTGTTCAAAATCATACAAAGAAACAAATATTTACTTTGTGTTATGTCTTTTTTTAATCGCAGCATTATTTATTTATTTATTTATTTTTCTTTTTCACTACGTTTTCTTTTTTTTTATTTTTTATCAGCATTTTTTTAATTGTTGATATTGTACAGTTTTCTGTCTTTTACCCCACCCCCAGCCCACCACCCCAACCCTTCCCACCTTCCTCCCATTTCCACCCCCATAGTTTTTTGTCCATGTGTCCTTCATACTTGTTGCTCTAACCCGTTCCCCTTTTCCCCTGAAATTCCCTCCCCTCCCCCTCTGGTCACTGTCAGACCGTTCTCAAATTCAGTGTCTTTGTTTATATTATGCTTGTTTGTTTCTTTTGTTGATTTACACACCCGTTAATATTAATCTGACCTTCACTATTCTTATTTTGGAAGTTTTATTGTGCAAGCCTCTTTTACCTCATATAAAGTTTATTTGTTTCTAAAATGTCACTTGAATTAAATACTAATACATTATATTAATTTTTTCTTCATTACTCTACTTCAAGGATGTATAGATACATAAATAAAGATATGGAAATATATAAAATTAAATCCAGATGGACTCAAATTTGTTTGGAGTCAATAATACTTTAAGCTTCATAGAAAATGAAGATAAATGAATTTTGGACATGATATAAAACAGGATTTCATTAGCAAGATATTAAAGACAAGTTTCATAAATTGAACATATTAAAATTAAAAACACAGTAAAATGTATTATAGCATGGTAAAAATATTTAAACAGATATGACCAACACATTTGCACAAATCAATAAAAACAGAATAAAAAGCTGGAAAGAAAAATGAATAATAAAAACCTGTATTTCAAAGACTAGGAGATACCACCATGAACAGATAAAAAATATCCAACCTGGACTCACAACAACCAGTTGTGTCTTTTTATTTTTGGCTTATTTTACCCTTCTGCAGTAATGGATAATGCAGTGCAACCATTGTGTTTAACAAAGTTGTCTCACAAACGTTTTATATCACAAGCACTAGGTGACTCATGCATGATAGGAAATGAAAAGGCATAGTCCTTGTTCTCCTTGTCTTGCAAGTGTTTATGATCTAGTGAAAGAAGACAGGGGCATAAGAGATAACTTTTAGCATTAACTTTCTCACCCAATGATTCTACCATAGTAAGGTGATATATGACCTCCTCTGTGAAACCTTCCCAAAGCTTGTTTGTCAGCTGTCATAGACAATCCAGGTGCTACAGGCACCAGTATTACTTTGTATTTGCTTTTTGTGCAGAGGAATCACATTTTCTTTTTTTTTTTTTTTTTTGATTTTTTTTAAGTACCTTTTTTTTTTCCTTTTAGATTTTATTTATTTATCTTTAGAGAGGAAGGGAAGGAGAGAGGGAGAGAAACATCGATGTGCGGTTGCTTCTTGTATGTCCCCTGCTGGGAACTGGCCTGGCAACCCAGGCATGTGCCCTGACTGGGAATCGAACCGCGATCCTTCGGTTCGCAGGCTCGCGCTCAATCCACTGAGCTACACCAGCCAGGGCGGGATCACATTTTCATATGGTCTGGGAGGAGAGCAAGCAATGGAACATATCATAAAAATCACATCCAACATTTTACAATGAATGTAATAAAATATATGACATTTTAATGCAAGTAAAATCAATGAAAGAAACCTCAAAAAAGGAAATGGCAGTGAAACGAGGGGATGGGCAAATTAGGTATATTGGTAAAAGATACTTGAAAGAAATGAGAGAAATCTTTATCTTGACTTGTGTAGAGAAATTAAGATTCCAAAAGAGGCGTATGGCCTTTGAAATTTATAAACCTTGTTTTAAAACAAATAGAAATCATGAGAATAAAAGTGAACACAATTTACAATTATGAGCAAATTTAGGATATAGAATGCTAAAGTAGGTGGTTGTACATATCCATCCCATCTCCTGCTTGCAATTATTGTCAGTAACAAGATGAATACTTACATAACATAATTTCAAAGGTGCGTTAAGTAGAGAAAGAGGTGAGTCAGACAGCATACCAATAGTTTACAAAATTCATCTGGGGGTTATTATACTATGTGAAATAAGCCAACCAGAGCAAGACAAATGCCATATGATCTCACTTATATTTGAAATCTAATGAACAAAATAAACTGATGAACAAAACGGAGATAGAGTCATGGATACTTGGAACAGCCTGACAGTTGTCAGAGGGGAGTGGGGAGGAGGGACTGGATGAAAGAAAGTGAAGAGATTAGTGAAAGAACATACATGTATAACCCAAAAACCCAAACAACAGTGTGGTGATGGACTGAGAGAAGAGAGAGCAGGATCTAGGAGTAGAGGGTATAGGGAAGAATAGGGACATCTACAATAGTGTCAACATAGAAGACATTTTTTAAAGAAATCCATATTTTAATTGAAAGAACATTTATTTGCGGTCTTGCTTTAGTTCCTCTTCAGAAAAAAAGGCATTTTCTCCCATAATTTATAATGTGGCTCTAATATGTGCATAGCCAAAAGATGTCTCAGAAATTGTCTATTTCTTGTATTTGTTCACATTTTTTGGTAGCAGGTGAACACCATAAATTCACCGCATAAATAAAGGACATTAATTTCACTGTTTGCAAGTTTTGGTCAGCAAGTAATATCCTGAGGGATGCAGGCATAGTATGTTTTAGAAAATATTCAAAGAAAAGTCTTCTAAAAACTAATAATTATGTCAGTTAACAAAATTTTAAAGTAAGTAACCTGAAATGTGACCTTACTTTCTGATTAAATTTTTCAAAGATATCATCGGTTTTAATGTAGTTAACAAATATCTATATTACTAAGGTTTACTCTTCCCTAGATACCATGTGACCATCTCTGTGCGTTTGTGGTTGTTCAATGGTTAAGCAGACTACTCCAATCTTGAAACATGCAGATCCTAGCATAAGAAAAGATATATGAACAAATGACACAAAGGGAAAAAACAGTAATGCTAGACAAATACAGAGGGGGGAGCAGTTAAATAAGGCTCTAAGAAAGAAGCAAATGCTTCATAGTTGTGGTGATATTTGAGCTGGCTTTTAAAGTTGATTATGACACTGAGTAGACATTGCAAAAAGATAAAAACATTTCAGACTAATTGCTTCCAACCCATTTCCATTTCCTACAAAAACTGGATTCCATGTTCTTGCCACATTCTCTGTTCTTATATTCTTTCTTTGGCGCTGAGTCTTATTACCAAGCCAAGTTTCAACAAACAGCTTCGTGGAATTCACCCTCTCTTAAGACCAACACCCAAATCTTTCCAGGACTTAAATCATCCTTTTTAGTTAACTCACTCTTCAACATCAATTATTTCTGTATTTTTTGCTGAGGGTTTATTACCTGTGAAAATCAGGAGCTTGGATTTCCATTATGGGCGCAGTTGTCTAAAGATCCTTCTGACAGACAAAACAATTTGCAAGTCACGGATTTCACAGCGCCCCCTAAATATATAGTTCTCTGCATAAATTTTGAGCCACCTTAATTTTGTGCAAGTTTCCCTGAGATACTCTGAGTATTAAATTTTATGTCCTTTCTTGTCCTAACTCCTATGGCTCATGCTACTCTTTCTCACTCCCTCTCCTTCAGTTGTTTAATTGCCTTACCATGCTACACACATATATTTTTCTTTCTTTTTTGTTTTCTTTTTATTTAATTTTATTATATTATTTTCCATTACCCTTTAGTTCTTTTATAATTTTCTTCTCTCAGCAATCACCACCCTGTTGTCCATGTCCATGAGTCCTTTTTCCTTTTTGCTTAGTTATCCCCCCCCTAATATTCCTCCCTTTAGATGTCATCCTGCTCTCCATCTGTCCCCATTTTCCTTGTTAGTTCAGTTTGTTTATTTAGATTCCATTTAGATTCCATTTAGTGAAATCATATGATAGTTGTCTTTCTCTGACTGGCTTATTTCACCTAGCACAGTGTTCTCCAGGTCCATCCACGCTGTCCCAAAGGGAACATTTTTTCTTCTTCTTATGGCTGAGCAGTATTCCATTGTATTTTATCCACTCATCTACTGATGAAGCTGCTTCCATATATTGGTGATTATAAATAACACTGAAATGAACCTAGGAGTGCTTATGTTCTTTCAAATCAGTGTTTTGGGTTTTATCAGATATATTCCCTGAGATGGAATCATTGTGTCAAAAGGGAGATTCATTATAATTTTTCAAGATTTTTCCATACTGCTTTTCACAGTGGCTGCACCAGTCTGCATTCCCACCAACAGAGTGAAGGGTCCCCTTTCTCCACATCCTCAACAGCCCTTCTTGTTTGTTGATTTATTGATTATAGCCATTCTGACAGGTGTAAAATACCTCATATCTAAAAGTTTGTGGTTTTAATTTGTATTTCTCTGATGATTAGTGATGTTGAGAACCTTTTCATATATCTACTGGCCATCTGTATGTATTCTTTAGAGAAGTGTCTAATCAGAGCCTTTTACCATTCTTTAATTGGGTTGTTTAATTTTTTGGTGTTGAGTTTTAGAAGTTCTTTATACATTTTGGTAATTAACCCCTTATCAGATGTATTGGTGAATATTTTCTCCAATTCTGTGTTTTTTTTTTTTTTATTCTCTTGATGATATCCTCTGCTGTGCAAAAAACTTTTAGTATGATGTAGTCTCATTTGTTTATTTTTTTCTTTTGTTTCCCTTACCTGGAGATATATATTTGATAAAGTATCACTACAAGCAATGTCTGAGATTTTGCTGGCTGTGTTTTCTTATATGATTTTTATGGTTTAGGATCTACATTTAAGTTTTTGACCCATTTTAAATATATTCTTATGTGTGGTGTAAGAAGGTGGTCTGGTTTCATTTTTCTTCACTTGTCTGTCCATTTTTTTTCCAACACCATTTATTGAATAAACTGTCTTTAGCTATTTGTATATAGTTGCTTCTTCTGTCAAATATTAATTAACTATAAAGCTGTGGACTTATGCCTGGATGCTCTATTCTGTTTCATTGATCTATGTGTCTGTTTTTATTCCAGTACCAGGCTGTTTTGATTAATATGGCCTTATAGAATATTTTCATTCTATGTAGTGTGATTCTTCTAACTTTGTTCTTTTTTCTCAGGATACATGTTGCTATGTAGATCCTTTTGTGGTTCCGTATACATTTTTGAAATATTTGTCCTAGTTCTGTAAATATGTCATTGGAATCTTGATAGGAATGGCATTAAATCTATAGATTATTTTGGGTAGTATGCACATTTTAATGATGTTAATTCTTACTATCCATGAATAGGGTATGTGCTTCCCCTTATTTGTATCCTCTTCAACTTCTGACTTCAGTGTCTTTGTCTTTGATTTTCTGAATACAGGTATTTTACATCCTTGGTTTGGTTTATTCCTAGGTATTTTATTCTTTTTGTAGTGATCATGAATAAGATTGCTTTTTTAAAATTTTCCTTTCTGTAAGTTTGTTATGGGCATATAAAATGCAACTTATTTCTGGAAATTAATTTTGTATCCTGCTACTTTGTTGAATTCATTGATCAGTTCTAGTAGTTTCTTGGTAGAGTCTTTGGAGTTCTCTATGTACAGTATCATGTCATCTACAAATGATGATAGTTTTATTTTTTGCTTTTCAATTTGGATGACTTTTATTTCATTTTTATAATTTATTTATTTTTTCCAGTATTTTTTAATTGTTGATATTGTACAGTTTTCTGTCTTTTACCCCGCCCCAGCCCACCACCCCAGCCCTCCCCACCTTCCTCCCATTTCCACCCCCCCATAGTTTTTGTCCATGAGTCCTTTATACTTGTTGCTCTAAACCGTTCCCCTTTTCCCCTGAAATTCCCTCCCCTCCCACTCTGGACACTGTCAGACTGTTCTCAAATTCAGTGTCTTTGTTTATATTATGCTTGTTTGTTTGTTTTGTTGATTAGCTTCCTGTTAAAGGTGAGATCATATGGTATTTGTCTTTTATTTCTTATTGTTGTCTGATTGCTGTTGCTAGGACTTCCAGCACTACTGTTTATTTTTCTTTAAACTAAAAAAAAAAAAAAAAAGAATTTTGAAAAACTGTTAGTGTAGAAAGCTAGATATTAATAAAGAAAAAGGGCAGGAAAAAAAAAAAGAGAGGTGAAAGTGGACCTACTTGTCTTGTTCCTGAACTTAAGGAGAACACTTGTAGTTTTTCCATTTAAGTATAACTCTGGGAGTTGCTTTGTCATATATGGCCTTTTTGATGTTTAGGTATGTTCTCTCTATTCCCACTTTACTGAGAGTTTTTATCATAAATCGGTGCTGGATTTTATTAAATGCTTTTTTTTTTTTTTTGCATTTATTGATAGGATCATGTGTTTTTTATCCTTCATTTTTTTTTATGTGGTGAATAATCTTTATAGATTTGTGAGTGTGTACCAAATTTGTGTTCCTGGAATAAATTCCACTTGAGCATGGTGTATGATCTTTTTGATTCATTGCTGTAAGTGGTTTCATACTATTTTCTTGAGGATTTTAGCATCTGTGTTCATCAGGGATATTGGCTTATAATTTTCTTTGTTTGTAGTGTCTTTCTCTGGTTTTGGAATTAGGATAATGCTGGCCTTGTAAATTGAGTTTGGGAGCATTCACTCCTCTTGAATTTTATGAAATAATTTGAGATTAAGAGGTGTTAGTACTTGGAATGTTTGCTAAAATTCATCTGTGACTCCATCCCGCCCAAGACATGTGTTTGTTGGAAGTATTTTTATCACTGTTCAAGTTCACTAGGTGTAATCTGTCTGTTCAGATTCTCTGATTCTTCCTGATTTTGTTTTACATGATTGTATGTTTCTAGGAATTTAGCCATTTTTGTCCAGGTTGTTGGCATATGGTTGTTCATAATATTCTCTTATAATCCTATGCATTTCCTTGGTGACAGTTGTTATTTCTCTCCTTTAATTTCTGATTTTATGTATTTGGGTAATTTTCTTTTTTTTCCTTGATGAGTCTGATAAAAAGTTTGTCAACCTTGTGTTTTTGTTCAAGGAGCATGTTCTTGGATTCACTGTTATTTTGTGTCATTTTTCAAAGTCTATTCCATTAATTTCTTCTCTGATTTTTATTTCCTTCCTTCTATTCTGGATTTGCTTGTTGTCCTTTTCCAAATTCCTTCAAGTGTGAAGTTAAATGGTTTATCTGAGCTTTTTTCTTGTTTTGTTTGTTTTGAAATAGGCCTGTAGTGTTATGCATTTCCCTCTTAGTATTGCTTGACCTGTGTCCCACCTATATTCCATTGTTGTGTCTTCATGTTCATTTGTTTCAAGGTAATTTTTCACTTCTTCCTTGACCTCATCATTGACCTATTCATTGTTTAATAACATGTTATTTAGCTTCCATGTCTTTGCATATTTTTCAGTGTTCTTATTGTGATTGATTTCTAGTTTCACAGCACTATGTTCAGAGAAGATGCTTGATATTACTTCAGTTTTCTTAAGTTTATTGAGACTTGTTTTGTGTCCTAGTATGTGTTCTATTCCAGAAAATGTTCCATGTGCTCTTGAAAAGTATGTATATTCTGCTGCTTTGGGGTGAAATGTTCTGAAGATAATAATTAAATCCATTTGACCTACTGTGTCTTTTAAGGTCACTCTGTTCTTATTGATTGTCTGTCTAGAAGATCTTTCCATTTAAGTCTATGGGGTGTTAAAATCCCCTACTATGACTGTATCTCTGTCAATATCTCCCTTTATGTACATCAAGATTTGCTTCACATCAATAGGTGCTGCTATGTTGGATGAGTAAATGTTTACTAGGGCTATATCCTCTTGTTGGATTGTTCCCTTTATCATTGCATAGTGTCCTTGTTTGTCTTTTACTATAGCTTTGGTTTTAAAGTCTAATATGTTGGATATAAGTATTGCTACCCTAGCTTTATATTTGCATGAAATATCTTTTTCCATCCCTTTACTTTTAGTCTGTGTATCTTTTGATTTAAGATGGGGCTCTTGGAAGGAGCATATGTATGGGTCTTGTTTTCTTACCACTGAGCTACCCTATGTATTTTGCTTAGAGCATTTAAGCCATTTACATTTAAATTGATTATGGATAGACACATATTTAGTACCATTTTATTGTTATACTATTTTCTTCTCTTCTTTTCTCTTTCTCTTTTTTTTCCCCTTCTTCTTAAAGAAAGCCCTTTAACATTTGTTGCAGTACTGGTTTGGTGTTTACAAATTCTTTTAGCTTTTTCTTGTCTGGGAAGTTCCTTATTTCTCTTTTGATGTTAAATGATAGTTTGGCTAGTTAAAGTAGCCTTGGTTGTAGGTCCTTGCTCCTCAGCACCTTGAGTATTTCATACCACCTTCCTCTGGCCTGAGGTGTTTCTGTTGAGAAATAAGACGACAGTCTAATTGGTGCTCCCTTGTAGGTAACTCCCTGCTTTTAGGTTTTTAGGATTCTCTTCTCATCTTTAAGCATTGTCATTTTAATTATGATGTGTCATGGTGTAGGACTCTTTGAGTCCAACTTTTTTGGTACTTTCTGAGTTTCCTGGACAAGTGTATCTTTTTCTTTCACCAAATTAAGACTGTTTTCTTCAGATAAGTTCTCAATCCCTTGCTCACTCTCTTCTTCTGGTGTTTGCTATGATGCCAATATTGTTGTGCTTCATGTTGTCTAAAATGGTTCTTAAGCTCTTCTCATTTTTAATTTCTTTTTCTTTTTTAGCTCTACTTGGTGTTTTTTTCCTACCTTGTCTTCCGAATCACTGATTTGATCTACTGCTTCATCTAAGCTACTGTTTATTCCTTCCAGTGTATTATTTATTTCAGATATTACATTGTTTATTTCTTACTGATTTTTTATGGTTTCTATGTCTTTTTTTCATGCTGTTGAGGATACTTATAATCATTACTCTAAACTCTCTATTTGATAAATCGCTTGCCTCCATTTCATGTACTTCTTCTTTTGGAAAATTCTTTTGTTTTTTCATTTGAGGTCTGATTCTTTGTCTTCCCATTTTGGCTGCTTCTTTGTATTTTTTTCACCTCAGTTGTTAAACAAATCAATGATATAACCTTAAGCTATAAGTACTTAATCAGCAGACTCGCCTATGTACTGAAGGATAGGGCATTGTAATTCCTGCAGGAAGGTCTATTTCCTTCCTCAGGCTGGTTCCACTTGTAGACAAGTACTCTGCCTGAGAAAGATGGCTTCTAAGTGTAGGGAATTATTCAACACAAGAATCCTGGCAGCTGTTCCTTCAGTTATCTCTCCAGAGCCTCCAACCCCAGACTTTCCTCAAGCATCTCTGGTCTATTCTGCCCTCTCTCTGACAGAGTCCAAGGTAAGTGGCTGTGTGAGTCTCCAGCAATATCTCCATAGCAGATAGAAACCTTGCTGCTATTCATAGCTTGATGCTATCTGGGTTCACTTGGGCTCTGGTGCTGTAGCCTGGGGAGAGCAGTTTGGGTTTTAGACTCCACACTTCTCAAGGGGAATGCTCTGACCACTGAAATATCTCTTTGGAACTTCACTTGCTGTCTGAGGGAGCCCTCTTGTGCATCCTCCTCACTCCCTACCAGTCTTGTTGTGATGAAGTGGTTTCTTCTGTCTGTCCTTGCTTATAATGATTCTTTCCAGCTAGTGTTCAGTTGGTTATTCAAGATGCCTTCTCTGCAATTTAGTTGTAATTCCATAATGCTCATTGGAGGAGGTTAGTGTAGTTTCCACTTACATCTCTGCCATCTTGGATCTTTGATATGAGTTTTCTGTACCATAGAGGAAATGATTAATACATGAAGCTGTGCAGCTATAGGGCACAGACAGACTTGAGATTTATCAGGTTCCTCCTCATGCTCTATAATCTTCTTTCTACATTTTTAATGAAAAAAATACTATTTAGATTTATACATTCTTCACAGTGTGCCAAGTGATACAGGAATTGTTTTATTAACTGTACTTATGGCCACAAAATTAAACTTGATAAAGTAAACAAAATGCATTTCAAAATGCCATTATTTTTACTTTCTATTGTAACTTGTATACAAAATATAATTTTCAGGGTCATTTTTGTTAAGAAGGATAGATAACAAACCAAAGCAGGGAGGGAGAGGGGAAATATCTCACCCATTAATTCAGCCATCCAGAATCTGGTCAGATAATATTTTTTGATATTATGAAAATTATAAGAGAAACCATGATACTGCAGGAGTAGTGGAGGCTTTAAAATTCTATGGGTATCCTGTTTACTATCTTGGAAAGAAAGCTTTTGAAACTGTACATTAATTCCAAGTTCTGGAGAAGGGAGGAGAAGAGGAAACCTGGAGACTGGCTACCATCAGAAAACCCCTAAAAATCCCCATAGTTGGGGCACTCAGACTAGCTGGGTACCCTCTTGCAGCTTTGTGCTTAAGTGTATTTCATAAATAAACTTACTCTGTCATTTTCACTGTATATGTTTTCTTATGCCTGAATTCATCTCTTGTGAGTGGGACAAAAATTGAGGATGGGGCCATCTAATCGGGTCTCCCTGGAAACATCTTTTGATGCCAGATGGAAACTTCATTCTTTTAATTGAGGGAAATATTTATTTCTAAAGATTCAAGTATGGAACCATTGAAAAAATCAAGAAGAGAAAGTATGTACATAAAGTTATTTTTAAGAAATTAAATCTACCATTTTTTAAAATCTCTTACTTAGGTGCTCTTTGCATTTTTCTATTTGAACATGCCTATATATTCTAAGTGAATGATCTACATATGTAGTCATAACTTGTCTACAGTGCTAAAGAGACAGACTTTCCAAATCAATAGGACTATTTGGGTAACTTAAGTCAATTTAATTTGTGTAAAGTAGATCTCAATACCATGGTTTTTCTACTGCAGGTCTTTTAATTTCCCTATAGGTTTTTAACTCCATGATGATTTTTTGTAATTAAGAATTATGTACCTAATGACGTGAGGCTCACCAGGCAAAGAGCTGCTGCCCACATTGCTAACAGCAAACTAAGAGCTATCCCTGAAAGGCTGGCTACATTTCTCATAATTGAAAGCAGAGGAAACTAAGCTTTTCTTTACAGTAAATGTGATATGCTCTCAGATCTGTAATTCACCGGATTCATGAACAAAAGTTTGCACTCAGAAGACTCAATAAACAATCTTATATTGTTGAAAGATTCAGATAAAGTAGAAAAAATATACAAATATAACACTATAGTGTGGGGCACTTTTCCTTTGTTCCTGGTACAGGGGAAATGCCTTTCACAGGTAAAGATGTCAAAAGTAAAAAAATGAACCAACAAACAAAACAACCTAATAAGTAATGCAGTGCTGCAAAGTAACCAGACCACACTTTGCCAGTTTGTTCCCACTACTTTGTTCTGTCTCAAAAAAGGGATGGTTATCACTATCGTATATTAGAGAAAGAGGCATGTAATGGCAGATCTCTTAAAGGAGAAACTTCATGGAGGCAAGGGATGATATTTAGTTTCATTTATCTGTTTGTGCATCATAGTTAAAAAAAAGCATATTTATGCTCAGTATTTTGTATCACGTATCTTTAGAAACACCTGAATAATAATAATGTGTTTCATATATCCTAGCCAATACTGAGTGTATTAACACACTTATTTTAACTTCTGTTTATCTTCATTGTAGACCATTCATTGTTACACTAAATAAAGAGAACTCAGATTTAGATTCAATAAATATGTATATGTATATTCAGTTTTTGATATTAATGCATGATATACATACCAGCAGTAGTTTATATGATGGTTTAGTTTATATATAATAAGTGAACATATTTTCTATGGGGTATTTTTAACTCTTGATATGTAATTACTGACAGTATTTGTATTCTTTTGAAACTAGCACCTTTGGAAATATTTTAAAGTCCCTGTTTACTTAGAACATTTTAAAATGTATAAAAATAGATAAAATGAACTAAAAAGATGAAACAGACATAAAAATCAATCCAAACTAAAAAACACGAAAATGGATGGACCATATAAAAATAGCAGGTAAATTTAATCCCACCATATAATTAATATACTTAATTATAAATGAATTAAACACTCAGATTAAAAGATCATATTATCATTTTTTAATTAGATTGTTCATCTTCCTGGTGTGGAGTCCTGTGAGTTCTTTATATACTTTGGAGATCAAACCCTTGTCCAAGGTATGATTTGCAAGTATACTTTCCCATAGGCTGGTTCCACTTTCACTTTGCTGATGTCTTCTTTAGCTGTGCAGAAGCTTTTTAATTTGATGTAGTCACATTTGTTTATCTTTTCCTTCATATCTCTTGCTTTAGGGGACATATCAGTGAAAATATTTACACATGGAATATCTGAGATTTTCCTGCTTATGCTCTCTGCTAGGATTTTTATGGAGTGGTAACTTATATTTAGGTCTTTTATCCATCTTGAGTTTATTTTGATGTAAGGTGTAAACTGCTGGTTGAGTTTCATTTTTTTTGCATATAGCTGTCCAGATCTCCCAACACTATTTCTTGAAGAGGCTATTTTTATTCCATTATTCTTTGTATCTTTTGTCTAATATTAATTGACCACATAGACATGAGTTTATTTCTGAGCTCTCTATTCTGTTCCATTGGTCTGTTCTTATGTCAGTACCATTCTGTTTTCATTACAGTGGCCTTGCAATATACTGTGATATCACAACAGACAATTCTCCAAAGAGGATATACAGAGGGCCCAGAGATATATGAAAGGATGCTCAGCATCACCTGCCATCAGGGAGATACAAATTAAAACCACAATGAGATACCACTTGACACCAGTTAGAATGGCCATCATAAACAAATCAACAAATAACAAGTACTAGAGAGGCTGTGGAGAAAAGGGAACCCTAGTGCATTTTTGGTAAGAATGCAGACTGGTGGAGTCACTATAAAAAACACCATGGAATTTCCTCAGAAAACTAAAAATGAAATTGCCTTTTGACCGAGAAATTCCACTGCTGGGATTATACCTTAAGAATCCTGAAACACCAGTTCAAAAGAACCTATGCACCCCAATGTTCATAGCAGCATTATTTACAAAAGCCAAGTGCTGGAAACAGCTTAAGTGTCCATCATTAAAATAGTAGATCAAAAAACTATGGTACATTTACACAATGAAATACTACATGGCAGAAAGAATAAGCTCTTATTCTTTGCGAGAGCATGGATGGTACTAAAGAGCATTATGCTTAGTGAAATAAGCCAGGTGGTGAAACACAAATACTACATGTTTTTACCTATAAATGAAACCTAATAAACAAAACAAATAAGTGAGCAAAATAGAACCAGAGACACGGTAATAAGGAATAAGCTGACAGTGACCAGAGTAGAAGGAGGAAGGGGATAGTGGGGGAAAGAAGAGGAAAGGTCATGTCAAGCAGCATGTATGAAGGACCCATGGACAAAGACCATGGGGGCAGCGAGGAGGATTGAAAGTGGAAGGTGGGGGTAGGTAGGACAGGGGAGAGTAATGAGGGGGAAATGGGAAAACTGTAACTGAACAACAATAAAAACAATTTTAAAAAGATGATATTATCAATTTTATAAAAAAGCAAAACCAACTATATGCTGCCTACAAGAAATAAAGTGTAAAGATACTGATACCAGATGAAAAAAATTAAAGAATGCTAGTATTAATGTAATGAAAAATGGAATTGCTACACTAAAATAATAAAAAGTTTATTTCAGGGCAAGAAATATTATCGGGAATGAAGATTCCCGACCTCATGATGATAAAGGATGATTCAATAGGTACAATGTAAAATTCTTAACATGCATGAGCTCTATAATAGAATTTCACAGTAAGGCACAGATAGATAAAAATATAGGAAAAGTAGGTAATTTTTATTATATATTAAAAGTTCAACCTTCCACTTGATAGAATAAGTAAATAAAATCAGAAGCAATATAGTTGCTGCAAACAAAAATATCAATAAACTTGCCATTTACCAAGCATTCTGCTTCAAAAGATGCAATTTGTTTTAAATATAACCATTTTCTTATATATATCATATTCTGAGAAATAAAGTGTGACAATACATCCAAATGGACAAAGAAGAACTTAAATTAAAAATTAATAAAAATAAAGATATCTTGATAATATTAAAGACTTGGAAAATAAGCAAAACTTCTAAACTGCACATGGATAAAAGAAGAATCACAAGAGAGACTGGATAACATTTTCTACTGAGTTAAAATAAAAATACATTGTATAAAAATTTGTGCAAAGCAGTGAAAGCAGTACTTAAGAGAAAAATGTATTAGAAAAGAAGAAAAGCCTCGAATAATTGATATCAGTTTCATAACAATAAACTTGAAAAGAGAGTGCAAGTTAAATCCAAAACAAGGAGAAAAACTGAACAAAATAGCAGAAATAAGTAAAATAACAAACAGAAAAATTAGAGAGAAATCAATAAATTCAGAAGCTAGTTTTTAAAATTGACAATAAAATTAGAAAGATTAAACAACAAGGAAGGAAGGAAGGAAGGAAGGAAGGAAGGAAGGAAGGAAGGAAGGAAGGAAGGAAGGAAAGGAGACAAAACATAATTACCATGTTAGGAATAATATCTTACAGGTACCAAAACTGTAATAATGGGATATTATGAAGAACTTATGCCAATAAATTCAACAAATAAGAAAAACAATGAATTGTTTAAAATACACAGACCAGCAAAACTTACTTAATAAGTGAATGCCTTCCATTACTGAAATTATTTCCCAAGGTATAGATAGCATCACTTGTGAATTCAATAAAATTTTGAAAGAAATCCTACCAGTTCTACACAAAATCTTTCAAAAAAGGCAATAGAATAATACCCATTTTAATCCAGGACACTAGCATCACCCTGCTACCCAGAGGTCTATCCAAACAAACGAACAAAAGCAATCATTCCAGTAGATGCATAAAAATCATATGAAAAATTTTCACCAACTTATAATAAAAAATAGCTATCTAAAAATAGATTAAAAGTTCTCAACTAGAAAAAGATTATCTATAAAAAACTCACAATTAGTATCATTCTTCAGAGTGAAAGACTGAATGCTTTCTCCTAACAGTTGGGAAAAGGGCAAAGACAGCCATACACAGCACTTCTAATCTTGGCCACTGCAATTAGTTGATAAATAAATAAGTGATGGAAATTCACCAGAAGCAAGAACTGTTTTCTCTTTAAAAGACAATGTTTTGAGGACCAAAGGCCAGCCATATTCTAGAAGAATGTATTCAAAGAACACATATCTAAGGATTTTTTCAGAATATATAAATTATAAAAATAAGAAAAACAATTCAATAAATAAAAATGAGTGAAAATTTGGCCAGAATTTTACCAAGGAAGATATATAAAAAGGAATAATCACTAAACATCTGCTCAACATCATTAGTCATTAGGAAAATAAAATTAAAGCCACAATGAAATGCCATAACACAATCATTAGAATGGCTTAAATTAGAACCACTAACACTAACATGCTTTATTGAAGTTAATGTTGTGAAGCAACTGAAACATTTATACATTGCTGACCTGAATGCAAAATAGTATAATCACAATGTACAATTGTTTTGGCATTTCTGTGTGAAGTTTAATATACATTTACGATGTGACCTGATAATTTTACTCCTAAATATTTATCCAAGAGAAGTAAAAACACATGTTCCTACAATAATTTGTACTCAATTGTACATAGCCCATTTAAAAAAAAAATTAAAAAGCACCCTGGTCTGTCAAATGGTGAACCTGTACCCAATTTGTGGACTGTCCATATGATGAAATACTCTTCAGAAATATAAGGGCATAAACCATTGATTCAAACAAAAACACGGGTAAGTCTCAAAGCATTATACAAAATGAAAGTAACCAGTTATAAAAACTGTCTGCTGTAGGATACTGTTTATTAGATGTTATAAGGAAGAGAAAATTATGATAAAAGATAGCAGATCACAGGCCCAGTGATGTGGCAAGAAGACTAAATTCCAAAGGAACAATAAGGAATATTTTTGGGTGTTGAAAATATTCTATCTTAAGATGTTGGTAATTGTTATAAAATGTTATCTGTTCAAATTCATCTGTTTTAGAATTATACTTAATAGATTTAATAAATATATAGCATTGACCAAGAAACAGAAAGTGCCATGTTAATTAAATTGTTAAGTCATACATGAAGTTACTAAAGATTCCTGCAGACAATGGCATAGAAATGTTTTTTACAAACTGTTACATTAAGGAAACAAGACATATATAACTTATAATTTAATTTGTATTTAAAAAATAGGAATTCTCTTTGTGAATATGCAAATATATAATCATACATATGTAGGTAATATGTCAAAATTTTTCTCCAAAATCTATCCCATGATGAAAGGAAGATAGGACATTTTACTTTTAATTTTACCCAATTCATTACAGTGTAATTTTGGTTAATACAATGGATATATTTAAAAATAGTTCCAATAACTTTTTCTACACGATGAATTATTATTACAAAACAAAAACTATATTATTGTTAATTCTAACCTTGAGGCACTGTGGTGTTACAAGAAGACTACAGATAAATTGTGCATAGGTGGATTTCTGCCTTGGAAATTTTCCTAAACATCCAAATCCATAAATTTTTCCTTGGGAAATAATTAGTATTATGATACCTTAAATACATATAATTGTGATTTTAAATTGACTATATAAATTACATATTAAAATTCTCACCCAAAAATGTTTACTTATTTTTTATTTCTATTCATTTTACTGAAATTGTTTCTTCATCAGGACATTTTGCTTGGAAATAAAATAAAGTGAGTGTGTGTAAAATGTGATAATTGAAAAACATAAAAATACTTTTAACTTTTTCACTCACAGATATGCTCGTTGTAAGAATTTTCCATAAATGTCAAGTTTAATTGTAATAGTTTTTATGAAGATTTTTACCCTAATATTAAAAAGCTTCCTCAGCTATTCTCAAAATACACTAATGAGATGACACTGGTTGCTCAAAATGAAAGCTTTTGCATCATTTTTGCATTTAATAAAGTTTTACTTTGTTTTAGGTTCTCAACAATATCTTAAACACAAAGTATTTTCATCAAGGTATATCTCGTATTTTCAAATGAGATACCCCAAGTAATCCTCAGTGGCCCTGTAATGTCTCAGTTTAAACTGGCAGATCTTTAGATTGTACTGAGTCAGAATCCAGTAAATACTTCAATTTGAGTGATAAGAACACCAGGCACTGAATCAGTTGATTTTAGAAATAATTATTCATTCAAAGGTAACCCAAATGATTAAAATCAATTTGCATGCTTAGAATGTAACTATTACACTTAAATAAGGGCACTTATTAGTGTTGTCCTCTCCTTTCCATTTGCTCATGCTTAAAATCTCTTGGATTTCATTAAGAACATTAGTATCCTTTTAATTAAATTTTGATTTCAATTAAAAGCTACTTGTATTGATGCATATTTTGTTTCACTTTTATGACCAGATATTTTAGTATGCTTTCTCCTCCAGAAAGCGTCAAATATTTAATATAGTTGCAGAATCATGCTATCAGTAGAATCATACTATCAGTCAATTGTTTGAATTGTGTCATTTTATCGTATAAATACTTTTTAATTCTGAAAATAATCTCTAATGAACATGCCATGGCATAAATATACAAGGTCTGTCTAGGAACTATCCTGACATGTATTATCAAAAATAGAGACATTTTTTGAAGACAATACAAGATACTATAAACATTGTATGTAGGAAAATGACACCTTGGTCCCCTTCAAAGTAGGCACCTTGGGACCTTACGCAGTTCTCCCAGTCGCCATCAGCTACCCCATCTTGTTTTCCTGAATCTCATTGATAATCTTATCTCTCCAAATCTGGGCTATAGAGGCACTAAGTCACTGGGGTGATTTAATGTTTTTTCCCCAAAAAACTCTGCATGAGACTTGATGCCTGAGCAAGTGTGTTGTCATGATGAACCTGCCAATCAGCAGTGGCCCGCAGCTGCAGACTTCTGAATCACCCTAGTAGTTTCTATGGAGGAATGTTTAAGCTTAATTCAAAATTGGATGCAGATTCATTGCTCTACTCAATCAGTTATTTTGAATGTGATGGCCACTCAGTATATATACTCAGTCAACTGCATCTACTGTCCCCACTGACTTACAGTGAAGCCATCATTTATCATGCTTGTGCATTCTAGTCCTCTCCTTGGCTGCCAGGTTACATTGATATCACACAAATTATTATTATGTTAACAATGGTTGGACTTTTTCCAGACAGACCTTGTTTAACTACTTCATTTATCCTCTCCTCTATTCAAAAATTTGAATGGTACTCAATAAGAAATAATATAATGTCATACACATGTGCACACATATACATATGTAACTATGAAAATAATGTTATAGAAATGAATGAAGATTTTACCTTTTTATTTGGATCATCAGTTATTACAAAATTGCAATTAAATGCAGATCTTTAGCATATCCAGGTTATTCAGGCTTTCCAATTTTGCTTAACATTCTATGATTTATTTATGTAGATTTTTATTGTATTTATTGATATGAGAGAGAGATACTGATTTGTTGTTCCACCCATTTATGCATTCATTGGTTGATTCTCTTTATATATGATTCCTCTTATATGTGAAATCTGATGAACATTCATTGATTCTTGTATGTGTCCTTACCACAGATTTAACCTGCAACATTGGCATGTCTTGATGACACACTAACAAACTGAGCTACCAGGCCAGGGCAAAATTCCATGATTCATGATACAAATATACTTTCAGGCTCAATAAATTATTTCACTGCAATATGTGTAAATTTTGTTTTACATCTGTTCACACAACATTAAATAATGAGTCATACAAGAGAATGTTTGTTGATTTAAGGGATCCATCTTTGTTTCTTAAGACTAAAGCCCTGAGACTTCTAGCCAAGATGGAGGCATAGGTAGATATACTCTGCCTCCTCACACAACCAAAAGAAGGACAACAGCAAATTTAAAATCAAAATATAACCAGAACTTCCAGAAAATCAAACTGTATGGGAGTCCAATAACAAAGGAGTTAAAGAAGAAACATTCATCCAGACTGGTAGGAGGCATGGAGATGGGCAGCCAAGGGAACAGAAGACTTGTGGCAAGGTGGTGGCTGTCAGATCAGGTAGTCCCACATTAGCATGCAGATAAACTGGGAGGAACAAGTGGGGAGCAAGACAGACTGCACAATCCAGGGTTGTAGCAAAGGGAAATAAAGCCTCAAAATCTTTGACTGAAAAATCCTGTAGGGGTTGCAACAGCAGGAGAAACTCCTGGCCTCAGAGGAGAGTTGATTGGCAAGACCTACAAGGTCTTAGGATATACACAAAACCACCCACTCAGGAATAAGTACCAGAGGGCCCAATTTGCTTGTGGGTAGCGGGGTAAGTGACTAAAAGTCAGCTGAGAGCTGCATTGTTCCCTCTTGGACCCCTCTCCCACATACAGTGCCACAATGTAGCTGTGTGGGTTGCCCTGACCTGAACAATACCTAAGGCTCCACCCCTTACTACATAACAGGCACACCAAGATAAAAAAAAATATGATCCAAATGAAAGAACAGATCAAAGCTCCAGAAAAAATACAACTAAGCCATGAAGAGATGGCCAACTTACCAGGTGCTAAGTTCAGAACACTGGTAATCAGGATGTTCACAGAAATGGTTGAGTATGGTCACAAAATAGAAGGAAAAGTGAAGTCTATGAAAAGCGAAACAAAGGAAAATGTATTATGATGAAAATTCCACACATAAGGTACCACTGAATTACAATGTGCTTGGACAGAATAATGTCCAAGCAAATATGTTCTCCACAGTTCCTCTGGCATATAATTTATAATTCACCTGGGGCTATTGTCTGGCATGTGTAGGGCATTGCTTATTTTTTATTTCAGCTATTCAATGACTATAAAAATTGGGTTAGTAAGTTTCTGAATTACAAATCACTTCCTTTACAAATCACTTTCAAGTGAAAGTTTTTCTCTCAGCTTTTCCAGAAGGTTAACTTTGTTAGCCATTTAGCTTTGTGCATAATCACAGTTAAGTGGAGGAAAAAACAGTTGATACAATAAATTAATAAATGGGATTATTTTCATATTAATCAGTAATATTTTATTATTTGCTTACTAACATTCATGACTGTTACAATCACATGTACACAAAAAAGAGTTGACATAATTTTCGAGAAGATTAAATAACAGTAAACTGTATAAATAAACTCCATGAAAAGGGAAAACATCAAATTTAATAATTTTTCTCTTTCCATGTTGAAAAAAGGCTCTTATTGTCAAATGTGAGCTAGTCACATATTCAAATAGAGAATCCAAGATTTGTTGATAGAAGAAAAGCACTGTCCAATTTTCATGGAGTATACACTGGGGTGCTGTCATATAACATGTTTGCTTACCTAAAATGTCTACCTATAATAGATCACTTGTCCTACCCTGACCCTGTAATTCAACTCTAAAGCAAATTTTGTTATGCAGGACTCTCACAAAACTGCTTACACATCTATCATTGTCCTTTACAAGGCAAGCTTTAAGTCTGTACTATGTTTATTATGCAAATTCCTTTGAAATCTGTGATACAGGTGCCTCATGCCTTTCAAAATTAGTTTGCATATTAAATGTAGCATAGAAAATGTCCCACAAACTTTAGTTGCTCTGGTTTTAATGAGAGATGGTGGGATAAATTATTGGATGTTCAAGGTAATTCATACACCTTGGAAACAATTAATGAGAAATACTCTAGCACATCCTTTGTTTCATACTATACAAGTTGCAGAGAACAGCTGTTACCCAAATGTGTTTTTCTCAATTGTTTCATTTCATTTGAATAATGTTTTCCTCAATAGTTTCATTTTATTTGAAAAATATTGGAACAAGAAAACACTGTGCAATCCTTATTTGAAACATGTTTGTGTGACTGAGTTGTTTTTTTTTTTCCTTCAAATTTACTATTTTTAAGTGACAAAATTGCCTCAGGATATCAACTATACTTTTCTTATGACTGTATAATAATGAGATAGGACAAATGTTTTGAAATGTTTTTCAGAAAAATAAATGATTAGATCTTTATTTTTAAACAGAATGAGTTTATATATAAATACAGTGTAAATCAGCAAATAATTTCATGCATAATTCCAAGCATTGCAAAAAAGGGAAATAATTACTCTAGTGCTTGTTTCTATGATGGAACCTGACTTACATGACCATGAGTATAAAAAATTATTTTAAAAAATACTTGCACATTGTGGCAGGGTGAAAGGAGGGATAAATAGGCAAAGCAGAGAAGACTTTTAGGGTAGTGAAAATACTATGTATGATTCTGTAATGATGGATACATATAACTTATACATTTGTCAAAATTCATAAAATATACAGCATCAAGAATGAAACCTAATGTAAACTATGGATTTTGATGATTATGATGTATCAATGAAAGTTCCTCAAATTTTAGAGTGACAGTTTTACTTGAAGCCTCACTTTTATTGATCCAAAAAGAGTTATTGATTTGCAGTTTATTCATTTTTTTTTTCTTTTTGAAAGATTGAAGTTACATCTTACAAGCTCTTTAAGTATTAGAGCTGGTATGGGGAATTTTGACCTTTTAAAGAGAAATTAAATACCTTTTTAAGTGAAATTTAAACATTACCTGGAAGTATTTATATATATATATATATATATATATATATATATATATATATATATATAACATGTTATATACATACACACACACATATATATATGTATGTATGTATATATGTATATATGGAAGTGGGAAGTGAGAGAGAGAGAGACATCAATGTGAGAGAGAAATACTGATCAGTTGACTCTCATTTGTGCCCTGACCAGGGACCATATCCAAAATTTAGGCAAATTCATGTTTCAGGATTTCCTAAAGCAGGACCTGCTAGAGCCATGAACTGATAGGAGCACTTAACCAATACTATTCACACATTGCTGGAGGTTGATTACAAACTAGCATAAGAGGGAGAATTACAGGGGGGTGGGAGTCACAGTTAGGGGAGCAGCACACTTTTAAGGATTCAGTCTACAGGAACTCGACCAGGTTCTACGTTAAAAACCAAAGAAAGATTCCTTCATGGCTCTGATAAGGGAATGGAAAAAGTTACGAAACATGTCCAGAGTGCTTTTCAAAACAAAAACCTAACTCTCTAGGAAGATAGACTTTACCAGTACTTTATCTAACTTGGGAGAAAGATATTGTTTTGTTTGTTTCTTTGTATCCCTCTTTAGCCTTTCTGTCTCTCCTGAAGGTGTTATGAAGGAAGAGAAACTGTAAAAAAATTGTACAAGTCACAGTCATGGGATATAGGTCTACTGAACAACTAACATTAAATGATAAGATTATATAAAGCATAACTTTGCTAATACTTAAACAATACACCAGTAGGGCACCAGTATAAAAATAATGGATTATATCTGAAAGAATAGAAAGAAACAGGTTGGATCAAAGTAAAAGTTCTTAGGGAAAACAAAAGACATCAATGAAGGTAAAAACATGGGTGCTTCTTTTCTTAATTTGATGCCTCTGGCTCCTGCAGCTATAGCAAATAGTAATAACAGCAGAACTCCTAGTCAAAATAATCTAAGAGCCAACCCAAAAAGCCCATTTATATAATTTTTATTACCTAATGCCTCATGCTTGGATTTCAACAAAATATTATGAAGCATGCTAAAAGGCAAGATAAGAGAACAGAGAGTGAAGAGACAAGGCAAACACCACAACCAGACTCAAATATGACACACATTTTGGACTTATCCAACACAAAAATTAAAACAACTGATTAAAATGTTAAAAACCATAATGGAAAAAGTAGACAACATGCAAGAACAATATCATTTGATTCAGAAAAAAATTTGAACAAAACCCAACACCATTTATTATAAAATTACAAAAGCTGTGATGAAGAGGAACTTTCTAAACTTGATTTAAAAATATACAAAAAGAGTTACATTTAACAGCATACTTTTTATTAATAAATTACATGTTTTTTTGCTTAGGTCAGGAAAAAGATGAGAATATTCTCTCATACTGCTGTGTATCATAGTACTGAAAATCCTATGGTTTTCAATAAGAAAAAAAAGGAAATAAAAAGTAGACTTTAAAAAGGAAGAAATAAACTGTCTTTGTAGACTACATAATTGTCTATATAGAAACTAATTTAGAATCAAAAAACAAAAATAACTGAAATAATAAACGAGTATTGCAAAATCATAAGACAAAAAAATAATGTACAAAACTCAATTGATCTCCTATATAACAGACATAAGAGATCGGAATTAAAATTTAAAGTTACCTTATTTTTCAAACTATAAGATGCACTCCCCCCCAGCAAATTTGGGAGGAATAATGGTTGTTAATGCTATTGTTGAGTTCTGTTTACATGTACATTGGTGAAATATTATGTTATTTATGTTATTAAATATTTTACATGTTTTTTGCTTCATTTTTTTTCTTCTTTCTTCCTCTAAAACCCAGGTGCGTCTTATGGTCCATAAATTCTGGTAGTCTCAAAATTATTTTTTAAAAAGCTCCCCAAAATTAAATACTATAGTATAAATCCAACAAAATATGTACCATATATGTAGATATAGATAGATATCAAAAACTGTAAAACACTAGTGAAAAAATCAGGGAAAATGTAACTAAATTCAGTGATATTTAGGTTTATGAATTGGAAATCTCATTATTAAGATATCAGTTCTTCTCAACGTGCTATTCAAATTAAATACAGACCAAAACAAAGTCCTAGCAAGTTATTTTGTAGATATTAAGAAACCAGTTCTAAAGTTTAAATAGAGAGACAAAAACCCAGAAAAGGCAACCAAAAATAGCAGAAAGATGTTGGAAGACTCAGAGCTTTTGATAGTTACTATGTATTACAGTAATTCAAATAGTATGGTATTAATAAAGAAATAGTAACATATTTTATAATTAAACATGCATGTCACAATAGTTTATTTTCAAGTAATGTCTTTTCTCACAAAATTTATAATAGATTTTATTATTTTTTACCTATGAATAAAATATTTAATATTATTTGTATAAGATAATCTGAAGACTATATAAATATAATTTCCAGAAAATGCTAAAATATATACTCAGATTTTATATTTTATATGAATCATGAGTGATTTATATCAATCAGACTCTGTTAACTCTTGATATTTTAGTTTTACATATTTTACTTCACATAAGTATTGATATATTTGTTATGATCTCTCATGTTAGTAAATACTCAGATACATTTGTGGTTTATTAATTTTCTCCATCTGTTTATTCTTTATAAACTAAAACATAATAATATATCAATATACAATTATTATTGAGCAATAAGTGAGTTTTTTTATGTTCCACTATTATTTATTTTTAATTGAATTTATTGGAGTAACATTGGTTAACAAAATTATACAGAATTCAGGTGTACAATTCTATAATACGTCATCTCTAAACTGTATTGTGGGTCCACCTCCCCAAGTCAATCTTCTTTCATCACTATTTATACCCTTGATACCTTCTTCTACTTTCCCCCAACTCTTTTCATCCTTGTAATTACTATACTTCTGTCTATATCTATGAGTTTTTTTCTTAATTTCGTCATCTTTTTTACCCAGCCCTCAACTCCCTTCCCCTCTGACTGCTGTCAATCTATTATCTATTTATGAGTCTGTTTCCATTATCTTTGTTAATTTATTTTGTTCATTTTATTTCACATATGAATGAATTCATATGGTATTTGTCTTTCTCTGACTGGTTTATTTCACTTAGCATAATACTCTGCAGGTCCATCCATGCTCTTGCAAAGGGTAGGAGCTCCTTCTTTTTTATGGCTGCATAGTATTTCATTGTGTAAATGTACCACAGCTTTTTTATTCATTCATCTACTGATGAACACTTGGACCATTTCCAAATCTTGGCCATTGTAAATAACACTGCAATGAACAGAGGAGTGCATGTTTTAATAGAGTTTTGTTTTTCAGAATAAAATATTCTACTTACCATTCATAACATAAGGTTTTCTTTTTAAGTCTTAGAGACAATAGGTTTTAATAGGCAATTAAAATATAATGGCAACTAAGAATTATTATTTTTAAAATTAAATTTTATTTTTTGTTATGTGAGTGTTTTATAAAGAACTTTTTAGATATAAAATAAGGTAACATAATGAATTTGTATAAATATAATCCTAATTCCTCTTGAAACAAGGTATGGAAATTAATATTAATAAATATTTTCCTTTGAAGGAAAATAAATATCAACCTTTAGAGAATTTAAAAGTTCAAGAAAATATAAGTCATATTTTATCTAAGGGTTTACCCCTTATGAAGGGTCCACTGTGCTTTAAATGTTGCAGGTTAGTGTTTTAAACAAAACATTACATAGAATGACTGAGGAAGTAGCAGAACATGATTTTATAAAGGACTTCAATATATAAATGTAATGTCTTGCCTACCATTAATTAATAGTTCTCAGCACAGATTCTTGGAAGACTTTAGATCTTTATCCACAGTCACAATACTGGTATTGCAAAGAAGGGACTAGAAGACATTCCATTTCCAGATCCTGGTCTCTTGACTAATATATTTGATGACTCACCTTGATGTACATCCCTTCTGTATAGAAATAAAATATTTTCTTAAGGGGAATAATGAACTACGAAACTCTAGAAGTTATAACATCTTCATAAATAGAGAAGGGGAGCTAATCATAAAAATGTTCAGTGAAGAAAGAGATAAGTAAGTAAGAAAATAAATAAATAAATAAATAAATAAATAAATAGGAACTGGATATTTTCCTTGTCCCAGGTCAGTTGCGCCCTGATACTACCCAGTAGTTTAGACAAGGGTTAACAATTTTACCTGAGGAAAGGCCTTGTTTGGAAGAATAGAGTCCTCTGATATATTTCAAATTGTTTTCTTTGTCCTTTCCCCTAGTAGTAGGACAAGGGTATCATATATAAATATAAATATTTGCATATATGCTGTGGGAACATGTTTAAGGTGTTAGTAATAAATCTCACAATATTGTGGGAGAGGCTCCTAAAACTGGGTCCACCTGGAGTTTTTAACTCTTAGTATGCCTGCACCAAGCTTTCAGCAATTTGTACAACACTATTCAGGTTATTCTTCTCTGCCCTGGGTTTTGTTTCCCACTTAAGTGTCTGTTCTGGTAAGCCATTATTTCTGTATCTGCCTGTCTGTCTCTTCAGTCTTAGCTAAAACTTTGCCCCACTTTTATGAATCCAAGAAATGTTGTTGACTTTTCAATCTATTCAGCTTTTTACTTGTTAGGCAGAGTGCCTTCCGTCTTATATGCAGAAATGAAAGCCTTCCCAGCATTATTAACTCTCAAAGTAGCCTTCAGCGATTCTTCAAAGTAATCATTTAAATATTCCTATTGGCTCTGGTGGCTTCCACTTCTGTTAAGCTAGTCTTGGCTGCAATTTTCTGTATTTATCTATCTTTCAAGGTTTTGGGATATCAGTGTGCCCTATTCCCTCCATTTCTTGACAGATGTGAGAAAAGATCTAAGAAATAAAATGTGTGCCTGGGTATCTAACATAAACTGCTTAAGCTATAGTTAAGTTGGCTATAAAATATAAAGTTACTTGGGGATTTCTTAAAAACTGAAACACCCACAATGGATGCCAGACCAATTAAACCAATATCTCGGAGGGTGAGATCCAAACATGCATACTGTGGATTCACTGGTGATTGCTGGGCACAGCCAGGATTGAGTCCCAGGCCCCAAATTAGAGCGGAGTGTCTGGACCAAGGTGCCTAGGTTTGAACCACTGCTCTGAGGCTTACGATTGTGAGGCTGAACAAGCCAGTGAACTACTCTGTCGCAGTATCTTGTTCAGTATCTTCATCTAAAATAGAAGATAATAAGTGCCTCATTGTTTTGTTTTTGGCATGTACTACTAACTGTACTATGGATATATGTTACATTTTTGTGTGTAACTGTTACTGCAGATTTGGACAATAAATTGAACATTAGTGATGCCTCAGTAAATTGTTTTTATGTTTCACTCTAAGGGCACACTGTTGTTTCCACCCCCAGAGGTGATTATTAACAAATATTTTGTTCATTATTATCTTGTTTTTTTCAATATTAAAATTCCCCTATTTTTCTTTATTGTTGTATTAATTTTGTACACCTAATCAATAAATTTCATTGTTTCTATATTTAAAATTTTAATAAAAATAAAATCATACTGTAGGTAATGTGCCATGCCCCTTTAATTTACATTGTATTTTTTGACATTTACTTATGTTAACACAATTACCTGCAGTTCATTCCTTAAGAGGGCTCCACAGTGATCCATCTAATAACTGTACCAAAATTAGTTTATCCATTCTACTGTTGACCAATGTTTGTTTTATTTTGAATTACTGCGCTGTTGTTGTTATGGAGAACAATAGTGATAAAAATATTCTTAAACATGAATCATGATGCATGTTCACAATAATTTTCTTGGAAGATATACCTAAGACTGAAGTTTAGGAGTCATAATTATTGTACATAATTGATTTTATTAGGCAATACCAAACTGTATGATAAACTAGCTTTAATTTGCACTTTAGTGGATGAATGTAAGCATCACATTTCTTTTATTCTTCACATTAAATAATTTTAAAATTTGTGTCATGTCAGTGGGTGTAGATCATTTATTTTATCCTCTTTTTAAAGTGCCTATTTGAGGTTTTTTGGCCATTTTTCTATTGAGGCACTCCTTTTTTTCTTTACCTTAGCATATTTAAAAAATTGAATATCACCTCATTTTAGTTTTATCTGCAGCACGTTACTATGTGGCACATACTCCAGTTTATTGATTGCTGTTTCACTTTTCTACAGGGTCTACTTATTTAATTGAATAAAACTTGTCAAACATTGCCTTTTGGTTTATTATTTTTACATATTATTCAAAACTAAGACTAAAGTTTCAGACTACGTCTAAAGTTATTCTCTAAGAATAAGTAATAGTGTTATTCCTTTGTAATGTTTTCTAAATATTTGATAGTTTTATTCTCATTTTGATCTTTGGTTTACCTTAAATTGCTTATTTTTATGGTAAATCAAATGATTTAAACTTTTTATTCTATTTATTTTCTCAATAACTAAATATTTTATTATTTTTAATAGCCCAGTCAATTTCTTTACCAATATGCAAATGATATCTCAGATTAGTCAATTTCCATCACAGGTATTTCCCTTCTGCCCCCAAAACTCTCTTCTCTTTCATTGGTAAACCAATACCAACTGCCTTACTTACTAAAATTTTATAAGTCTGGTAGGAAAATATTTATCTAGTAAGGAAATAACCATCATTTACTGCAGGTTTTTTTCCTTTTCTTTAAATGTACTTGGTTAAAAGTTAATGTTTCTTTTTTTATTTTATTTTAATTGTTGATCTTGTAGAGTTTTCTGTCTTTTACTCCCACCCCAGCCCTCCCCACCTCCCTCCCATTTCCACCGCCCATAGTTTTTGTCCATGTGTCCTTTGTACTTGTTCCTGTAAACCCTTGCCCTTTTCCCCTGAAATTCCCTCCCCTCTCCACTCTCGTGACTGTCAACCTGTTCTCAATTTCAATGTCTTTGGTTATGTTATGCTTGTTTGTTTGTTTTGTTAATTAGGTTCCTGTTAAAGGTGAGATCATACGGTATATGTCTTTCACTACTGGGCTTATTTCGCTTAGCATGATGCTCTCCACTCCCATCCATGCTGTTGCAAAGGGTAGGAGCTCCTTCTTTCTTTCTGCTGCATAGAATTCCATTGTGTAAATGTACCACAGTTTTTTGATCCACTCATTTACTGATGGGCATCTAGGTTGCTTCCAACATTTGGCTATTGTAAATTGTGCTGCTACAAATATAGGGGTGCATAGGTTCTTTTGGATTGGTGTTTCAGGGCTCTTAGGTTATAATCCAAGCAGTAGAATTGCTGGGTAAAAAAGGTAGATCCATTTTTAGTTTTCTGAGAAAATTCCATACTGTTTTACATAGTGGTTGTACCAGTCTGCAATACCACCAAGAGTGCACTAGAGTTTCCTTTTCTTCACAGCCTCTCCAACACTTGCTGTGGGTTGCTTTGTTTATGAGGGCCATTCTGACTGGTGTCAAGTGGTATCTCATTGTGGTTTTAATTTGCATCTCTTTGATAGCTAGTGATATTGAGCATCTTTTCATGTGTCTCTGGATCCTCTATATGTCCTCCTTGGAGAATTGTCTGCCCAAGTCCTTTGCCCATTTTTTTAATTGGGATGCTTGTCTTCTTAGAGTGGAGTCGTGTAAGTTCTTTGTATATTTTGGAGATTAAACCCTTGTCTGAGGTATCATTGGTAAATATGTTTTCCCACACAGTCGGTTCTCTTTTTATTTTAATACTGTTTTCTTTGGCCATGCAGAAGCTTTTTATTTTGATGAAATCCTATTTGCTTATTCTTTCCTTTATGTCCCTTGCTTTAGGGGACATATCAGTAAAAAGGTTGCTGCGTGGAATATCTGAGATTTTCCTGTGTATGTTATCCTCTAGGACTTTAATGGTGTCATGGCTTATATTTAAATCTTTTATCCACCTTGAATTTATTTTTGTGTATGGTGTAAGTTGGTGCTCGAGTTTCATTTTCTTGCAGGTAACTGTCCAGTTCTCCCAACACCACTTGTTGAATAGGCTATTTTTACTCCATTTTGTGTTGCTGCCCCCTTTGTCAAATATTAATTGACTGTAGAGAGTTGGGTTTGTTTCTGGGATCTCTGTTCTATTCCACTGGTCCACGTGCCTGTTTTTATGCCAGTACCAGGCTGTTTTGATTACAGTGGCCTTGTAATACAGTTTGGTATCAGGTATTGTGATCCCACCTACTTTGCTCTTCTTTCTCAAGATTGCTGCAGCTATTCTAGGTCGTTTATTGTTCCATATAAATTTTTGAAGTGTTTGTTCTATGTCTGTGAAATATGCCATTGGTACTTTAATAGGTATTGCATTGAATCTGTAAATTGGTTTGGGAAGTAGGAACATTTTGATGATGTTAATTGTTCCTATCCATGAACATGGTATGTGTTTCCATTTATTTGTGTCTTCCTTGATTTCTTTCTTCAGTGTTGTGCAGTTTTCTGCATACGGGTCTTTTACCTCCTTGGTTAGGTTTCTTCCTAGGTATTTTATTTTTCTTTTTGCTATATGGAATGGTATTTTTTTCTTGATTTCTGTTTCTGTTGTTTCATTGTTGGTATACAAAAATGCCTTTGATTTTTGGATATTGATTTTATATCTGACTGTTTAGCTAAATTCATTTATTTGGTCGAGCAGTTTTTTGGCCAAGTCTATTGGATTTTCTATGTATACTAACATGTCATCTGCAAACAATGATAGTTTTGTTTTCTCCTTTCTGAGTTGGATGCCTTTTATTTCCTTTTCTTGTCTAATCACTGTGGCTAAGACTTCCAGTACTATATTGAATAGAAGTGGTGAAAGTGGATAACCTTGTCTTATTCCTGATTTTAGTGGAAAAGATTTTAGTTTTTGCCAGTTGAGTATGATATTGGCTGTAGGTTTCTCATATATGGCCTTTATTATGTTGAGGAATGCTCCCTCTATTCCCACTTTGCTGAGTGTTTTTATCATAAATGGGTGTTGTACCTCATCAAATGCTTTTTCCGCATCTATTGATATGATCGTGTGATTTTTGTCTTTGCTTTTGTTTATGTGATGAATTACATTTACTGATTTGGGAATGTTGAACCATCCTTGCGTCCCTTGGATGAATCCAGCTTGGTCATGCTATATGATCTTTTTAATGTATTGTTGGATGCGGTTTGCCAATATTTTCTTGAGGATTTTAGCGTCGATGTTCATCAGTGATATTGGCCTGAAGTTCTCCTTCTTTGTTGTGTCTTTATCTGGTTTTGGGATTAGGCTGATGCTGGCTTCATAAAAAAAGTTTGGAAGTATTCCATCATTTGGGATTTTTTGAAATAGTCTGTGAAGGATAGGGGTTAGCTCTTCCTTAAACATTTTGTAGAATTCTCCTGTGAAACCATGTGGTCCAGGGCTTTTGTGTGTCAGGAGTTTTTTGATTACTGCTTCAATTCCATTAGCTGTTATTGGTCTATTCAGGCTTTCTGTATCTTCTTTATTGTGTTGGAAGATTATATTTTTCTAGAAACTTGTCCATTTCACCTAGGTTTTCAAATTTCTTGGCATACAGTTCTTCCTAGTAATTTCTTACAATCCTTTGTATTTCGGCAGTGTCGGTTGTAATCTCTCTTCTTTCATTTCTGATTGTGTTTATCGTGTCTGATTGTGTTTATGCTCTCTCTTTTTTTCTTGATGAGCCTGCTTAAAGGCTTGTCGATTTTGTTGATCTTTTCAAAAAAAAACAGCTCCTGGACTCATTGATCTTTAGAATTGTGCTTTTAGTCTCTATGTCATTTAATTTTGCTCTGATCTTGGTTATTTCTTTCCTTCTACTTTCTCTGGGCTGTCTTTGTTGTTGATCATTGAGTTCTTGTAGGCGTAGGGTTAGGTTGTTTGTTTGAGATGTTTCTATCTTTTTTAGATAGGCCTGTATCGATATGAATTTCCCTCTGAAGACTGCCTTTGCTGTGTCCCATAAGTTTTGGGTTAATATGAGTTCATTGTCTTTTGTTTTCAGAAACTTTTTTATTTCATCCATGATTTCATTCTTGAGCCATTGAATGTTTAATAGCATACTATTCAATCTCCATGATTTGCAGGGTTCTGGGTTTTTCTCCTTGGGGTTGGTTTCTAATTCCTGTCCATTGTGGTTGGAGAAAATGCTTGGTATGATTTCAATTTTCTGGAACTTGTTGAGGCTTGTTTTGTGTCCTATCATGTGGTCTATCTTTGAAAATGTTCCATGTGCATTTGAAAAGAAAGTGTATTTAGTCTATTTGGGATGAAGGGCTCTCTATATATCAGTTATGTCCACTTCCTCTAGAGTGTTGTTCAGTGCCACAGTATCTTTGTTGATATTTCGTTTGGAAGATCTGTCCACTTTTGACAGTGGGGTGTTAAAATCGCCTACTATAATTGTGTTGCTGTCAATATCTTTCTTGAAGTCCTCTAAGATTTTCTTGATGTATTTAGGTGCTCCTATGTTGGGTGTATATATATTTACAATGTTTATGTCTTCTTGGTGGATTCTTCCCTTGAATATTATTAAGTGACCTTCTG
The DNA here is from genome assembly GCA_039655065.1 of Glossophaga mutica. Classification (NCBI taxonomy): domain Eukaryota; kingdom Metazoa; phylum Chordata; class Mammalia; order Chiroptera; family Phyllostomidae; genus Glossophaga; species Glossophaga mutica. Next base: position 93,588,792 of record CM077310.1, read on the forward strand.
GGTCTCTCCTTATAGCTCTTCTTTTGAAGTCTATTTTGTCTGATATGAGTATTGCTACCCCAGCTTTTTTTCCTGTCTATTTGCTTGGAAAATTTTTCCCAGCCCTTCACTTTGAGTCTGTGTATGTCTTTGTCCTAAGGTGGGATTCTTGTAGGCAGCATAGGTGTGGGTCATGCTTTCTTATCCATTCAGCTACTCTATGTCTTTTGATTGGAGCATTTAATCCATTTACATTTAAGGTTATTATTGATAGGTATTTATTCATACATGTGTTCCTCTCTCTCTTCTCTCTGTCTTTTCCTTCTTCCCTTAAAGCAGTCCCTTTAGTATCTCTTGCACAATTGGTTTGGTAGATATGTATTCTTTTAGACTTCTTTTGTCTGGAAAATTCATTATTTGGCCTTCTATCTTGATTGAAAGCCTTGCTGGATAAACTAGTCTTGGCTGCAGGCCTTTGGTTCTCATTGCTTGGAATATCTCTCGCCATTTTCTTCTGGCTTGGAGCGTTTCCATTGGGAAGTCAGCTGCTAACCTTATCGTGGTTTCCTTGTATGTCACTTCCTTTTTCTCCCTTGCTGCCTTTAATATTCACTCTTTGTCTTGGAATTTTGCCATTTTAATTATGATGTGTCTTGAAATGGGCCTCTTTGGATTCCTCTTGATTGGGACTCTCTGTGTTTCCTGGATTTGTGTGGCTTTTTCTCTCACCAAATTAGGGAAGTTTTCCATCATTACATTTTTCAAATATGTTTTCTATCCCTTGCTCTTCTTCTTCTCCTTCTCGTATCCCTATTATATGGATATTATTTTGATTCATCTTGTCTTGCATTTCTCTTAATCTTTTTTCATTCTTTCTGAGCCTCTTTTCCTTATCTTGCTCATTTTGGGTGTTTTTGTTTTTTTTTTCTATTTTGTCCTCCAACTCGCTGATCCGATCTTCTGCTTCATTGATCCTGCTTTTGATTCCTTCTACTGTGTTCTTCAGTTCAGAAATTTTATTCTTCACTTCCTCTTGGCCCTTATTAATAGTTTCTATTTCCTTTTTCATGTTGATATAGTTCGCAGTGAGTTCATCATAATTTCCCTGTAGTTTGTGGTAGCTCATTGAGAGCTCATGGAGCTTCCTGACAACGATTGCTTTCAACTCAGTATCTGAGAGTTGAATTGCCTCAGTTTTATTTAGCATTCTTTCTGGAGCTTCCTCCTTTCCTTTCATTTGAGGATTGTTTCCTTGTCTTCCCATTGTTTGTAAGACTCTTCTTGTTAGCCTCAACTTCTTAAATTGATCTGTTCTGGCTCTCTGAGTTTGTGGTGTGACCTTCTGTGGTAGAATACCTGTGAGATTCAATGGTGGATTTCCTTCAGATATCCTGCTGTTCACAGCTTCCACTCTGAACAGCATCAGCTAGGAAACCCTCTTTTGGAACCAACTCTGTTTTTTTTCACAGTTCCAGGTTTGTTTGTTTGTTTGTTTGTTTGTCTCACTCGTGGGTATTTAAGAAGAGAAGAGAGGGGGGAAAATGAAAGAAGAAGAAGGAATAAAAAACGAGGAAGGTAGAAGAGATAAAATTAGAAATAAAGGAAGCGGGAATAAAACAAGAAAGAAGTAAAGAGAGGCAAAAGGAGTTGGGAGTAAAAAAAGAAGATAAACATAATAAAGAAATAATAATTAAAAACAATTATATAAACAGACAGGCACACAAACAAAAAAAAAAAAAGAAAAAGAAAAGAAAGAAAGAAAAAAGAAACAAAAAAAGGACCAAAAAAAGGGAAAAAAAACCCCACCAAAACAAAACAAAAAACTCCAAACAAAAGACTCTTCTTGTTTTCAAACTTGCCGAGCCGGTTTTTCTGGTCTTGCGGGCTGCAATGGCTGAGGGGTTATGGTATTGCTTTTCTCTGTGTTCAGCACTCAGTCATAATTGTTCTACAGTCCCCGGAGTTAGTATGGTGCCTCTCCCCACAGGGCTTCCAGCGTGTGTTCTGAGGCTCATGGTGTGCGAGCACTTCCCCAAGTTTATGGGTATGAACTGGGTTCTCTGGTCGTGCGCAACTGCCTGCGTTGAGCACTGTGCAGCTTTCTGTGGTGGGTCGGGGCCTGTGATCCTGCAGCCATCTCGCATCTGTGCCTATGGCCCTGAGCTGTCAGCATTCGCATGTGTGCGACTATGGTCCCACAGCTGTCTCCAGTGGCCAGTGCCTATGCTCTCACACATGCCTATGATCCCGAGACCGTGTGCGTTCCCGTGTGGGTGCCTATTTTCATTCAGCCATCTCACTTCACATGTGCATACATGTACAGTCCGGGTGACTGATAGCTCAGCTTGCAGTCGCCCGGCGACCATGAAAACTCAGTTCACAGTCTCACAGTGACCTGGCGGGGGGGGGGGGGCAACCTAATTGCTTGGCCCACAGTGGCACCGTGGCCCCAAGGAACTCTCAGCTGGTTTCATTGGCTGGCCCAGCTCCCTCTCTAGAGCCCTGCTGCAGGCCTGGCAAACGCCAGGCGGGACCTCAGCAGCCCTGCTCTCCGCGCTGATCCCTGGGTTCCTATTGTTCTGAAGTACTCTCTTTATTGACTGGTTTTTCAATGTCCACTACAATTTTCAATCTCTTATTTTCAAATATGCTGTGTTACTGTTCCTTGTCTGTTCTGTTCTTCCATAGATCGGCCAGGTTTTTCTCCCGTGTGTAGGGGGAAGTGGAATCTGCTCCCTCCTACCACACCACCATCTTTCCTTTTCCTGTTGAAAGTTAATGTTTCTTTTCAGAGAGGAGTTTCCATTAATAAAGACCCTTACACACTTTTCACATAGAAAGAAGAAGCAGACTTCCAGAATATTTATAACAATCTTAAAGTAATAGAAAAATTGTTCCATATTAAATTCTGTCTTAAATTTTGCTTCTAGGCTTCTCTTCCTCAAGGTAAATTGAAATTAGTTCTTAACTTGCTCACCCTTGTCTGATGTTTAGTTGTCAATATAGCTTACCTGTGCTTTTCACAACATTTTTGCTATTTTAGAAATAATATACATATATCCTCAAGGTGCTTCCTGTCATTTTTCTTAAAAAGTTTAAATCAGCTAAGTAATACATATTTAGCTACACTTCCTCCAGACACTTATGGCTGCAACTTTTCCTGTACATTAATAGGTATATTTTTTAATTCTTCAAATGTATGCAAATATATACGTGTGTGTGTGTGTGTGTGTGTATGATACTCTTAAATATGTTTGTGCATGCATTCATATATACATATTTATGATAGTCTTAAATTTTATTTGTGTTATGCATAGTTAGAACATATTCCTTCAAAAGGCTGCAGAGCTCTGGAGATACTTTGAAAACATCAAAATAAAAAATAAATTTTAAAAACTAATAAAGTATTTACTGATAGTAGAAACTGTGGTGGATATAAAGATCAATGCAAAGATAACTTGTTTTGTTTGCTAAGACTAGGGGAATATCTTCATGTTAATAATTTGTGTTAGTATATAAAAAGAATGTGGTATGGGGGAGGAAGGCATAAGGGAACTAAATGGTAATGGAAAAAATACAATAAAATTTTTTAAAATAAAAATACAGTGGAAGATGGTGGTGAGGTAGGTGGGAGCTGAACCCACTTGCTCATGTACCAACTGGGACACCTAGCTGATCTTCCAAAGAACATAATGAGCAACCAACAGAATTCCAGTGGATATGAAGCTTGGAAGCCAAAGGTTGCAGGAGACTTTTAAAAACTGATGGTAAGGAGATTTTGCGGGCCCAGGGGAAGGGCCTGGGGCCCTGCACCACAGACCATGGCTGCCAAATGAGCTTTGTAGAAGAGCCAGATCAGTGAATATAACTTAGAGGCTCCTTCCTCTCACAGAGCATGAATTCACAGACCCATGCCAGGAGAGACCTGGACACTTAAAGTTGCTGGGGGGATAAAGACACTTTAAGAGACACATAGCTGGTTGTCTACCATAGTTGGGACTGTGGTCACCAACTGGGATAGGACTAGAGAAATTTGGGAGCCAGGCAATACCTGGAAATGGGAGAAGAGATGGGTCACAACTGACCATGACCCAGATAGTCTCTGGACTGGTCAGAGAATTGGTCTGTGTGGAAAGTCGGGCACTTACTAAGAACAGCTAGCCACAAACAAGTGGAATTTGCTCAAAAAGGATCTCAGCTGCTGTGGAAGGACCTCTCATGTGCAGAGACCAGGTCAGTGAAGAGGGAGGCAGGGCTTCATTTGCTGCCACTGAGGGCATGTAAAGTATTGATTGAAGGAGAGCAGCAGTGCCCAGAGAGACTTAATTCAATAGGAGAACTAAACTGCCCTGAAGGGGCTTTGCATGCAGACAGGGTCCAGGCCAAGAAAGAAGGAGGAGGAGGGGGATAATTTGCTCCCACTCAGTGCACCTCACAGACTAATCAAAGGGTTTCACAAGGAAGTGGATTACAGGCACCAAGGGAAAAAAGCAGAGCACAGTTCCCCTCTTCCTGCAACATCCAGGAAGAGGAAGAAAAACAGTTTGGCGGGTTAAAGTCAGGAGGAGGCATTTTTTTTTTTTTTTTTAAGTATAAGACAATAAGATCTGGAGCTGTGAGAACACTGAAGACAAATGCAGAAAGAAGTTAGAAGGCTAATACCAACAGCTGAAACAAATTTCACTTTGCTAGCCTTTGGAACTTACTTTCTTTCTTTTCTTTCTTTCTTTCTTTCTTTCTTTCTTTCTTTCTTTCTTTCTTTCTTCCTTCCTTCCTTCCTTCCTTCCTTCCTTCCTTCCTTTCATTTTTAATTTCTTTTCTTTGTGTTTAGTTTTTTTTATTTTGTTTGTTTAATTTTATTGTTTTATTTTCTCTTTCATACTGCATTTTAATTTTTCTTTTTTCACTTCACTTGAATTTCAATAATACATCACTCTTGGTCTTTTACTTTTTATTCTTCTTATTCAGATTATATATTCATTACCATATTATTGTTATTCCAAATCCCACACAGCACCCTTCCCTGGTCCTAATCCATTTCTCCATCTTCCTGAGCTCTATTACTGTTGTGGTTAACTTTATTCTGTCACACACTATGCCAAGTTCCTATCCCTTACTCTTGCTATACCTCAACATCTAAACTTGCATAAATGCTCTGCTTTCTAAAGTCATCTCATTCTCCTCCCCTTCTAATAAGAGTCTTATCTCTTTTTTCATCTTTTATTAAAAGTGGCTAGTTGGCTGAAGTATCACAGTTAATGCTACACTTGTCCAGAGGATCTCCTATCTCTTCTCTATGAGTGGTGCTTTAGATCCTATAGAATACTCCCCCACTTTCTTTATACATTTTGCCTTCCCCCTACAATTGATCATATACAGGAGTAGGTTGGAGCTGTGAACACAAATATACCTTCTAGAAGAGAGAATCCACCAAATAAAGGAACCACCAACAGGTTAAAACCCAAGTATAATAAGAGAGCACATGCAGACAAAGGAAAGGGAAACCCTAGAGCATCCAGACGAGGAGATCAAAGAGACTATACCACTCAGTCCCATAGCATTCCTACCATAGAAATTCACCCTACAAACACAGCTGACAAAGCAGAGAATCAGGGATCACCAAAACAAACAAAAAGAGTCACTTAAAATAGGGACACACAGAAAGAACTAGCAAAGGAAAGGAAGGGAAGATTACCCATAAAAGAGCTAAATGAAATGGAGGCAAGAAAACTATTAGATATAGAATTCAAAACCATTCTTATAAGGATGCTCAAGGAACTCACAGACAACTATAAAAAACTACGTGGAAACTACAACAGTGTGAAAAAGGAAATAGAAGCTATGAACAAGAACCAGGAAGAAATGAAGAATACAATTTCTAAATAAAAAAAAAAAAATACATTAGAAGGAATTAGAAACAGGCTAGATGAAGCAGAGGACCAAATTAGTGAGCTGGAAGACCAGGTAGAAAGAAATACCCAAGTAGATCAACTGCACAAAAGAAAGGCTAAAAAAAGTATGAAGATGATTGAAGGGAACTGCAAGACAATGTGAAACACAACAACATTCGAATCATAGAAATACTGGGAGGAGAAGAAAAGGAACAAGGAATAGAAACCCTGTTTGAAAAAACAATGACAGAAAACTTCCCAAACCTGGAGAGGGGGAAAGCCATACAAGTTCAGGAAGCACAGATGGTCCCAATAGAGATGAACCCAAAGAGGCCTACTTCAAGACACCTCATAACTAAAATGCCAAGTTTTAAAAACAGAGAATCTTAAAGGCAGCAAGGGAGAAACATGAAGAAACATACAAGGGAGCCCTGATTAGGCTAGCAACTGACTTCTCAATGGAAACGCTCCAAGCCAGAAGAGAATGGCAAGAAATATTCCAAGTAATGAAAAGCAAAGGCCTGCAATCAAGACTACTCTACCCAGTGAGATTCTCAATTAAAATGGAAGGCCAAATAAGGAGCTTCCTAGAAAAAATAAGCCTCAAAGAATATACCTCCACCAAACCAGCTCTGCAAAAAATGCTAAGGGGACTGCTTTAAGAAGAGGAAGAAAAAGAGTGAGGAAGAGATGAACACAGGTAAAAAGAAGAAAAATAAGTAAGTACCTATCAATAATAACCTTAAATATTAACAGTTTAAATGCTACAATCAAAGACATAGAGTAGCTGAATGGATAAGAAAACATGACCCATACATATGCGGCCTACAAGAGACCCACCTCAGAACAAAAGACCTACACAGACTGAAAGTGAAGGCTTGGAAAAAATATTCCAAGCAAATGGGCAGGAAAAAAAGCTGGGTTAGCAGTACTTATATCAGACAAAACAGACTTCAAAACAAAGGCCATAAAAGGAGACACAGAAGGACACTTCATAATACTGAAGGGAAGAATTTATCAATAAGACATAAACATTATAAACATATGTGTACCCAACACAGGAACATCCACATATATAAGGAAAATATTGACAGACTTCAAGAAAGATATAGACAGCAACACACCTATGCTAGGGGATTTTAACATCCCACTGACAAAAATGGATAAATATTCCAAACAAAATATCAACAAGGATGTTGCAGCATTGAACAATGTCCTATATCAAATGGACTTAACTGATATATGTGCAACTATGTTGTGACACTTCAAAGCTGGGCAGGTGTTTCTGCAGCTCTGGCAACTGCTGTCTCTATAGATCCAGGTGCCACTGTCATCTTCTGTGGCCTCTCTGACAGGTGCCACACTCACCTGCCATTGCCACCACTGCCACCACCACGTCTTCCTGGCCCCCTCCTTATCAGTGAGCTTTCTGGATGCCAGCATCTGCTTCCTTGTCTCATGCCAGCTCCAGCCTGCTTTTTCTCAGACTTCTGGGTTGTGCAACCAGCTCTAACTGCTCCCTTGGCTGCCCCACCTCCTGGAACACTGCTACAAAGTGGAGATAAGTGGACTCCTTACCAAATCAACAAATAGCAAGTGCTGGAGAGGTTGTGGAGAACAGGCAACTCTAATACACTATTGGTGGGAATGCAGACTGCTGCAGCCAATGTGAAAAACTGTGTGGAATTTCCTCAGAAAACTAAAAATGGTACTACCTTTTAACCCAGCAATTCCACTGCTGGGATTATACCCCAAGAACCCTGAAACACCAATTAAAAAGAACTTATGCATCCCAATGTTCATAACAGCACAATTTACAATAGCCAAGTGTTGGAAGCAACCTAAGCACCCATCAGTGAATAAATGAATGAAAAATCTATGGTACATTTACACAATGGAACACTACCCAGGAGAAAGAAAGAAGGAGCTCCAACCCTTTATGACAGCATGGATGAAACTGGAGAGCATTATGCTAAATGAGATAAGCCAGGACGTGAAAGACAAATACCATATTATCTCACCTGTAAGTGGAACTTAATCAACAAAGTAAACAAGCAAGCAAAGTATAACCAGAGACATTGAAACAAAGAATAATCAGACAGTAACTAGTGTGGGGGAGGGGACCATGGGGTTGGAAAAGAAAGATCATCAAGGAACATGTACAAAGAACACATTGTCAAAGTCAAAGGGTAATAGCTTCAAAGATATGAAGTGGGAATGGTTTTGGCAGGGGGATGTAGTAGGGGGAAAATGGAGACAATTGTACTTGAACAACAAAATACATACATACATACATACATAATAAAATTATGCTACTGAAAAAAAGAAATTTACAACAAAATTTTAAAATTTGTATGGAAAGGTAAAGGACTTACAAAAGCCCATACAGTCTTGAGGAAGAATAGGATCAGATGATTTACACACTCTGATTTCAAGACTTTTTATAAAGCTATATCAATCAAAAACTGTAATTTTGGTGTAAGGATAAATCTATAGATCTATGAAAAAGAAGAGTCAAGAAGTAGACCCAAACGTATGATCAATTGATTCTTTACCAGGTTACCAAAGTAATTTAATGGGGGAAACTATTGCCTTTTAAACATATTGTGCTTGAACAGTTAAGTATGTTTATGGAATAAAAGAAACTCCAATATTATTTTGTGCCATATTAAAATATTTTTTAAATTTATAGATCTAAATGTAGGAGGTAAAACTTTTTGAAGTCCAGAATTAAACAGACAAAAATGTTTGTGACACTGGGTTAGGCAAAGATTACTTAAATAGAATGCAAAAGGCACAATATATGAAAGAAAAAATGTAAAAATAAAAAATAAAAAATAATTAAAAATAAAATTTATGAAGAACTCATACAATTCAACAGCAAAAATAATTCAATTTAGAAATGGGCAAATGAGTTGAATGAATATTTCTCCAAAAATGACATGGGAAAAGATGTTTAATGTCACTAATCATCAGAGAAATATACATTAAAACCACAATAAAATAGCACTTCATACCTGTCAGAATGGCTATTATCAATAAATCAACAAATGATAAGTGCTGGCAAGGATGTCAAGAAAAGGAAACCTTCATGCACTGTTGGTGAGAAGGAAGTTTGGTGCAGCCACTATGGGAAACAGTATGGTGGTTCCTCAAGAAATTGAAAATGAAACTGCCTTATAACACATCAATTCCACTTAGGGGTATATATTCAAAGAAACTCAAAACACTAAATCAAAAGAAGGGGAAGGGGCAAACAAATGGAGATGAATAGAGGACTCATGGACACAAACAAGGAGGGATTGACTGTGGGATTGAGGAGTAGGGTAGGCGTGAGCAATGGGGAAAAATGTGGGACAACAGTAACTGAACAACAATAACTAAAAAATTTTAAAAAAGAAATAATAGTAAAAATGTATATGAACCCTATGTTCATTGCAATGTTATTTATAATAGCTAAACTATGGAAGCAACCCAAGTGCCCATGAATAGACTAGTAGATAAACAAGCAGTGGTACAATGCAAAGGGATATTATTTGGCCATAAAAATGAAATCTTCCCATTTATAACAACATGACTGGTCCTAGAGGGTATTATACTAAATGAAATAAGTCAGACAGATAAATCAAATACCATATGATTTCACTTTTATGTCAAATCTAAAAATAAATTAACAAACAAAACAGAAATAGACTCATTGTAGGAGACCCTGTCCTGCAGTGTCCCCCAGAGTCACAGATGAGAAAAAGACTACCAAGACATGATCTGCTTGGGGAGAAAGGGCTGGCTAATCTCTCTGAGGAGAAGAACCTCAAGCACCTTTTTCTTTGGGCTTTTATTAAGTTTAGCTTGCATAGGGATGCATATCAAAGAAAGGAGATATGGTTTACAGATAACATTACTGGGATCACAAGGGTCCATTTGAGTCAGGGTCTGGTAGACAAAGTGACGCCAATTAGCTGTAAAACTGGGGGAAGAAACTCATTTTGTGGTTGGACCCTAAACATTCAGTATGCATAACTTGAGGGCATTCTTAGCAAAGCAGTTTTCACAGGACTTAATGCATTCTTTCTCAGGCCCAATTGCCCCCAGAAACACCCTTGTTGCGGATTGTTCAGCCTGGTTTCAGGAGCTGTAACCTGTACCCCATGGTGGGCTGAGTAAGAGCTCAAGGGACCCACTTCATCTGGGTCTGTTCTGTCAAGAGGACATGAGCCGCTAAGGAGACAAAGCTTATCTCCCTGGTAGGAGCACCGCTTCTGCCTCATCCATCTCTGGCCCCAGTACTTGGTTGGTTAGTCGATGACAGGTAAGACTCCTCATGGGAGGGGCAACCTAAGCCAGACATGACCACTTGGGAGGCCCTTATGGAAGCATTCGGGGGGCTGCAGCAAAGAGGGGGTGATAGACCTTCGCCCTCCAGCTATTCTGACATAGCCCAAGTCCCCATTTCCATCTGGGAGACGTCTTCCTTATCTCTTGCTTCCTGGGCCTATTTGGCTTAAAGCCTGAAACTATGAGGGCAAGCAGTGCAGCCCTCTGCCAGCCAGAACAGTTTCTTGGGTGATCAGGCATAAGAAAGAATTTGTAAAGTCCTGTGAAACCTGCTTTTCTAAGAGTGCTCTCATTTAAATGATAAGGGTCCCAGGAGGAAATGAGTATGTCTCCCAAAGTTTTGTAGCCCCCTTTCCTGATAGACACTGACTCAGATTAAGCCCTCAGATTTCTTTGAAATGTTAACCATTGTTTGATCCTTGCTGCTTGACATACCTGTATTCCCATGTATTTGAGCCCAATAAAAGCCTAGTGAGGATGGGCTCTGGGTCATTCTCCTCTGAGAGTTTGACCCCATTCCTCCCCAAGCAGATAATGTCTTGGTAGTTTTATTTTCATCTGTGATGGAGGGATGGGGCTCTGTGGGTGGAGCCCCCCCACACACACTGTTCCAGCACAGGGTTGCACCCACCGCTGGCATTGTTTCAGGCCTGAGTCAGGTGGAGGAAGCAAGGCAGCCAAGAGATTAGGAGACTTTTTACAGATAGAATGAGGACTCAGGCTATGACAAAGCCGGGGGTCAAGGGTCTTTTGTCCCTTCTCTATATAGTCCCCTAAATGCTTCCCTGATGGCACCTTTGAGACTGTGCCTGTCTTAGGTTGTTCCTTCCTTGAGGAATCTTACCCACCATTGGCTATCCAGCCATCCTGCAGGGACCAAATAGGGTGAAGTAAAGGGGGCAGAAGTTGCACCTCTTCCAGGAGGATAAGTTTTATCTCCTTAGTGGCTAATGGTCCCAAGGTCTCTTTACTTAGCCCTGACCGTGGGACCTTCTCAACTGTTGGTGAGATTACAGTTCCTGAAACCAGGCAGGACTGTTCCCAGCAATTCATAGATACAGAGAATGAACAAATGGTCACCAATTGAGAGAGGGGTTGGGAAAGGTAGGTGACAAAAGTGAAAGGATTTAGAAATAAAGATTAGTAGCTACAGAATAGTCATAGGGATGGAAAATACAACATAGGAAATATAGTCAATAATATTGTAATAACTATGCATGTTACCAGGTAGGTAATAGACTTATCCAGGGGATCAATTTATAAATTATATAAATATCTAACCATTACTCTGTATACTTGAAACTAATATGGTATTGAATATCAAGTATAATTGAAAAATATAAAGAGTAAAAAACTAAAAAATAAAAAAGTGGCAAATGTTTTAAGAACAATACAGAGCTCCATGAAACTGAGACTGGGAATAAGAGAAAATTACATTGCAGAAGTCCTTTAAGAGGAAGATAGGACTTTGTCACAGGTTGGCTGCTAATGTGAGTAGATTTAGATAGATAGTCATGTGGAGGAGAATTATTAGGGAGTGCTGTTGGGATTGTAACTGTGGATGTAAGAAAGCAAAATTACATAGAAAAGTAGGCTGACACATCTCAAGAAATTCTCAGTGAAAGCCATGGGGATCTGTGGAGCTGGGATAGCCCTTCATTGTTATACTGCAATGGGGCAAAAAGACTGCACACATTTACCCCTTTTTGTTGGTCATTCACTACATGTGGGCTATCCCAAGGAGGAGTCATAATTTTGGACAAAGAAACTCAGATATTTATTTGAAGGCTTTGCGATCTTACTTTCAGCCTTTGGAGGAATAAATATGTCAGTCCTAAAAGAGAGTGTGGTTGCACATTCAGAGCATGCATTATAGACTCCAACAGTCAGAAATAGTAGGAACTAATTTCAGTATGTGAAAGAACATTAATATTCACAAATGTACATGTAGGGACATGCAGATGATTTTCTGCTTTGGCTTGAACTTAAACAGGAGCAAAGAGAACAAATGGTTAGCAGATGACATTTTTTAACATATCACTGAGACACTTAAATAATATTTTTTGAAATTTATTTTAATATACTTTTCAGCATGGCACTTACATGATTTTTTACAGGGAAATCAATAAAAGAACTATAATGAAACTGTAAATTAACACATAGCAAATAAAATATTGGAATATGTCAGGTGAGAGGTAGCGAGGATTCTTTGTGTATTATTAGTGGACATGAAAGAAAGTAATTGATTCCAGCGAAAGTGTATAAATAATATCAGCAAACTTTTTATAAGAGGTTATAGGATAGTAATAATTTACATGTTATTTAATCTGATTTATAATAACTCCAAGAAATAAATGCCATTGTTATCATTCACATTTTATAGAAAAGAATTCTGAAAAACAGGCTGTTTAAGTAGCATTTAAGTAGCAAGCCTAAACTAAGGTTATACAGTTAGTAAGTGGGTGAGGTTGAATTCAATGCAATTTGGCTCCAGAGTTAGTGTATTTTGTGTGACAAATAGTAAATATTTAAAAAAAATTAAATTGCAAGAGTGGAAACAAATTTTGGGGACAAAAGCATGAGTTGGGAGATTATATATATATAATTATGTGTGACACATATCTGTGAAACACATGTATGATATATCATACAGGTGACATATATATTATATACCCATACAAATACACACATATACAATATGGCATTTCATCTAGGTAAAATTAGAACTACAATACAAAAGGTAAGTTGAAGTTAGAGCGAGGATTTTGTAGTTTTGTTTAGCAGAGATAATTTTGAAGGCTTTAAGACACCACATAACACACTTTTGCATGCAGTTCTGGAAAGTTGACTAAAGTAACAGTATTCCAAATTGAGTAAATACTGGCTGGCTTCTTTAGATACTAAAATATCACTCACTATTACTTCATGACACATTGATAAGTGATGATTATTAACTTCCATTTTATTTAGAGTTCTCTTATTTAGGTTTGTCCTACTTTGTACATGATATATGCAATTAGACAATGAATAATCTACTGCTGCTTTACTTTGTTTATCTACCCATTCCATCTTAGACAGTGTATATCACTCACTTGCAGCTTTCAGCAGTTAAGAAATCAACATGGCCACATTTTCCCCTGCATTCTTATGTTGTCTACTAATAAGGGTATTTAACACCATGGAAGTCATGGAACAACAGAGATAAATGGTTTTGATATTTACCCATCACTGTGACCAAATGTTCATACTTAACCCACATTTTTGCACCCATTTTATATATAGCCTTGAACTGCTTCTGAGTCTAAAATATTAAGCCTATTAGAAGTCAGTACTTGGGTGTTAATATTTTTTTTCTTTACCACATTTTTCTTTTCTTTTCTCTCTTTTCTTTTCTTTTCTTTTCTTTTCTTTTCTTTTCTTTTCTTTTCTTTTCTTTTCTTTTCTTTTCTTTTCTTTTCTTTTCTTTTCTTTTCTTTTCTTTTCTCTTTCCTCTCCTCTCCTCTCCTCTCCTCTCCTCTCCTCTCCTCTCCTCTCCTCTCCTCTCCTCTCCTCTCCTCTCCTCTCCTCTCCTCTCCTCTCCTTTCCTTTTCTTTTCTTTTCTTTTCTTCTTTTTCTAGAGTTCTCTACTTCTCCAAAACTTGGCAGGGTCCATTACAGGAAAGATCAAGAAAAGAATAGGGTAGGGGAGTTTCAGGAGCTGACCACTCATATTTGTTCTGCCTATAGCTATGTGGGATTAAAGAGATTGAGTAGTGTTTGCAGCATTTTTAAATACAGGTGTTTTTTTTTTTTTCTTGATGTCCCATGGAAAGAATAATTTGAAAGCAAACACTTTTAATTTGCAAAAGTATAACTTTATTAAAAGTAAAGTGAATTGTCTCTAAATGCTCAAAGTTTTACAACAACAGTATAAAACAGTCTGAATTACTATAGATTATAGTCTACACAATGAAGGCATCAAGTTCATATTAATTATGTCAATTTTATCCATATAGTATGAGGGAGAAAACTGTTTCTTCAGTATTAACAGTTTAGCTATATTACTCTATGGTCTTGCTGCTTAGGCAGTGATTTTGCAGCATCTCTAAACTGACTCTAGACCTTTCACGCAAGTGAATGTCCAGATAGCAGTTCACGGATTTGTAAGCAAATGTAAGTTACTTATGTGATTTCCCCAACAGTCCTGTGATCAACAGTTTCCCCCGCTTCTCAGCACCTGAATCCATTATGCACCTGTTAGATAAGACCCCAGTGGGGCTTACCAACATCTCATCTTTTGGTTTGAATTTACCAATTTGGCCTGAGTCTGGGAACTACAAAACATTTCACTCTTGGAACCTAATAAAAACATTTGCCCCAGGTCCTGTTTTTGTCTGCAATCTGCCTTCACCCTTCCGTGTGACCCCTCAAGTTTTGTTGGGTTCTCCTTCCAGGATCTGTGAGTAATAAACTCCTCTGTGTTACTTCCTCTTGTGGTCTGTTTTCAACGCAAGGAATACCATAAGGAAACTTGGGCTCCACTTAATAAGTGTTAATTTGACAAATTTGTAACATTGAATCACAGGGGTAAGCCAGTAAAAGAAGAGGATTACAGATTAGAACTGATTGTCCCTTGCTGCTTTGTTCCTGATGAAAGTACAGTGAGATGAAGGCAGAGATGCTCATCTTGGCTAGGAGGAATCTGACCACATCAAGTCTGGTGATCATTTCCTCCAACAAGCACTGTAGATGCTATCAACCTCTGATTTCAATGCATTGGTCAGGGTGCCAGCATTACATAGCAACAGTAGAGTAGCATAGCAGGTGTCTCAACATATTGAATGAGGGATGAGTGAGAAGAGATAAATTGAGAGTTTCTTGCACAAATTTTAAATTTTATTTTAAAGGAATGATCAGCACTTGAAGTGTATACAGAGAGTAAGTTTTTATCTGTTTTGCTTTTTATAAAACCCCTCCAGTTTCTATAAAAATTCACTGTGGAGATGGGAATGGAGACTAAGAGTGGTAAATAAGAGACTAGTTCCCAGTCGATAGTAATGGTTCACTTTAAAATGGCTTTGACTAAGGTTGAATAATGAAATTGTGATAGGTAATCAGAGACATAACTCATATTAGAGATATATTTGAAATGACATAATAATGAATTGTTAACAGCTATAAAGAGAAATAGAAAGATAAGCACTCATGCCAAAGTTTTAAGTAAGAGCATGAGAGTGGGTGGTGTTGAAATGTGTTGTTGAGATGAACTCTTAATGCTACTAGATTTCATGCAACTAAATACCTGAATCCAATTATGAAATCATTTTCCTTATTTTTATGCCCATTCAGGTACCTCCTAGTGACAATGTTTTTCTTCCATATAGTTCATCTATAGGGAAAACAATAGTGGTTAAGCAAATACAAATCTGACCTACCTCCTGTAATAGCTGTCACTGTAAATTAATTAACTGTCTTTTTGGATTACAAACTTTGTATTTTGTGTAGTTTAATCACTGAATCATCCTTTAAAATTCCAGGCAATGGTGTTAACTAACAGATTTTATATTTTGTTCTTACATAATATAACAAATTCAACAAAGTAAAAGATGCCTTACAGAACTAACCACTTAGAGTAAAATCCCTATATCACAGTTCTTGTTTCATTTAAACTTCTATATCTAGCTACTCGAGGTACACTATGAAAGAAACAAAATTTGTATTTCTGGTCAACAAGAACCATTAGCAGTCTGCCGGAGAGATGAATTCTCTCTCTCTCTCTCTCTCTCTCTCTCTCTCTCTCTCTCTCTCTCACTCTTCTTCCTGGTCTTGTTCCTAGAACAATTTTGGAATAAGCCACTTTGCTAGCAAGTTCTCTTCTTAATCCCTGAAGGCACTGAAGTTCTTCCAGAGATGATTGTTAGCATAAGCATAGAAAAAAGTTTGCTCTTGAGGAGATTCCCATTATTTATCACTTTGAAAACCAACTAAAGTTCCATTGCTTCAGTAAAGCAGAAACCATTTGTTAACCAACCATGGCAATCCCTTATCTTCAGTTTCAAAGAAATAATCACTGTTTATAAATAATCTAGTGAAACTGCTCTTTAAGTAACCTTACTAAACCCATCTCAATTTTCTCCTGAAAACTTGGTATAAAGAAAGTGCTAGCCTGCAAACCAAAGGGTCATTGGTTCTATTCCCTGTCAGGGCACGTGCCTGGGTTGCAGGTCAGGTCCCCAGTGTGGGGTGTTCAAGAGGCAACCGCACATTGATGTTTCTCTCACTCTGTTTCCTTCTTCCATTCCCCTCTGTCTAAAAATAAATAAGTAAAATCTTTAAAAAAAAATAAAGGAAGACATATTTTCATTTAAGTATACTTTCCTCAGAGAAATTCATGACAGATAGAAAATAATATTACACCTTATTTAAAATTGAATTTTCCTACAGTATGTGATATATATGTTTTGCCTTAGTTTTGATACACTGAGTCTCTACCCAGGTTACACTTTGAGGTGCTCTAATTAAAATACACACTCCAGGGCTGTTTACATTAACATTTTGGGAAGCTAGGAAGAAGTTTTTGGTACCAAACATTAATATTGCTACAAACACAACTGATGGTAATAGTAGTTGCTTATACACATAAAATGATTAGAAATATTGTATAGATATCTTTACAATGTTATAAATGTTATATAATAATAGGACACTCCCAGCAATTTAACACATCGCATTGACCCCTGGCACCAAGGACCACATTCAATCCAGCACTGAGATGAAAGATGATTCATGTATTTAATCAACAGAAATGTAGTTTTAAAATTTACACAGAAATAGAACATAATAATATAATATATGAAATTTGTTTTTATAAATACTTATATAGAAAAATATTGCCCTGGCTGGTGTAGCTCAGTGGATTGAGCGCGGGCCTGCGAAGCAAAGGATCGCGGTTCGATTCCCAGTCAGGGCACATGCCTGGGTTGCAGGCCAGTTCCCAGCATGGGACACACAAGAGGCAACCATACATTGATATTTCTCTCCCTCTCCCCCTCTCCTACCCTTCCCCTCTAAAGATAAATAAATAAAAATCTTTAAAAAAAAAAAAAGAAAAATATTGAAGAATAGAATTGTGCTTTAAATATTGATATGTATTTTAAACAAAAATCAAATGTTTTAAAAGAATGATTTTGCTTTAAGTATTGGGAATATAATATAGTAAATACCACTGACATTATCCTAAATTTGGATAACCATATATATGTTTATACTTAATTATTTAGTTTTTATACATTATAATTGATGTATGTTACTCATGTCCAGATTTGTTGCCGAAAGTCAGTTTTCATTAACTTATTATAAAATATGTTGAAAATCAAGAGAATGAGAAAAATAACAGGGGAAAAGGCATAATAAGCCTAAAATTATTAAATAATAATTTTGTGTACACTAAAATTGGTTCACAGATCATTTAAAAAACATCATGAAGGGAAACTATATCAGTCAAATGATTCAAAATGATGTAAAATTAAAGCATTGATAACAACAAAAAAGACATTTCTCAGGAGAAATATGAATGTATTTTACTGGTAATAAGATATGACTGAAATTTTCCTCAGCTTTTGCCGTAAAGAAAATATTTAATATTCCACTTACATTGACTTACAACATAAACAACTTGAATTTTATAAAAGGAATTCTGTTGGTGGTCAATAAACTGACCTAAATATCCAGTTGTCTCCTGAACTAGCTTGATGTAGCTACAGGCATTGTCTAGGAAGTGGGAATTAGCCGAGAGTATTTTATTATAATTTTCATTGCAAACCTTTCCATACTATTTGATATTTTTAATAAAGTTCATATATTTGTTAAAAATATATAATTGGAAAAAAATTGGTTGCAAATATTCCCCATAAACACCATCAGTATACCATGACTAACACACATAAAATATTTAAACAACAGATAGTTTATCCATCTATAAATTTTTTCATACAATAAAAATTTGAGAAATTTCCATGTTCTATTATCATAATGCATTGAAATTAGAAATAAAATGTTAAATATAGAATAATAATAAATATCCTAGCTCAATCCCTCCACATCCCCACCCAGCCATTACATTTTCAAGAGCTGTCAGCCTGCCCTCTCTATATGAGTCTTTCTCTATTTAGTTTTTTTCCATTTTGTGCATTATATTCCACATATGTGTGAAAGCATATGGTTATTGTCTTTGACTGGCTGATTTCATTTATCGTAATATTCTCCAGGTGATATTTGTACTGCTGCAAAAGGTAAAATTTATTTCTTTTTATGGCTGAGTAATATTCCATTGCATCAATATACCACAGCTTTGTTTATATGCTCATCTACTCATGGACCCTCGGGCTACTTCCAAATCTTGGCTATTGTAAATAATGCTTCAAGGAACATAGGGGTGGAAAAATTCTTCCAAATTACTGTTTTGGGTTTCTTTGAATAAATCCCCAGAAGTGGAATCACTTAGTCATAAGGCAGTTGTATTTTTATTTTTTTGAATTAACACCGTATTTCTTTCCATAGTGGCTGCATCAATCTTCATTCCCACCAACAGTGCCAAAAGGATGCCTTTTCTCCACATCCTCACCATCACTTGTTTGTTGATTTATTGATGATATGATACTGACAGGTGTGAAGTGATATCTCATTTTGGTTTTATTTGCATTTCCCTGATAATTAGTGTGATATCGAGCATCTCTTCATATGTCTACTAGCCATCTGTATGTCCTTTTTGGACAAGTGTCTGTTCATATCTTTTGATCATTTTAATTGGATTGTTTATTTGGTGTTGAGTTTTGTATGTTCTTCATAAATTTTGGATATTAACTCCTTATCAGATATATCAGAGAATGTTAATTCATTCAATGTATTGTCTTTTCATCTCATTAGTGCTTTCTTTTGCTATGCAATAGCTTTTTAGTTTGATGTAGTCACATTTGTTTTTTCTTTTGTTTCCCTTGTCCAAGGACTTATATCAGCAAAAAATATTACAAGAAATGTTCAAGATTTTACAGCATGTATTTTCTTCCAAGATTTTTATGGTTTTGAGTCTAACATTTAAGTCTTTAATCCATTTTGATATATTCTTGTATATGTTGTAAGAGGGTGGTCTGGTTTCTTTTTCTTTTTCATGTTTCTGTCCAATATTCCCAACACTATTTATTAAATGGACTCTCTTTACCCTATTTTATGTTTCCATCCTTTGTCAAATATTAGTTGACTGTAAGGGTGTGGGTTTATCTCTGGGGTTTCCGATCTGTTTCATTGACCTGCATGTCTGTTTTTATGCCACTAACATGTAGAGTTTGATATCAGGTAGTGTGATTTCTCCAAATTTTCTTCTTTCTCTTTCCCAGATTGCTATTGCTTGTAGGGGTCTTCAATGGTTTCACATAAATTTTTAGAATATTTGTTTTAGTTCTGTGAAATAGGCCACCATTGGTGTCTTTATAGGAAATGTGTTGAATCTATCAATTGCCTTGGTTAGTATGGACTACTTAATGGTGTCTATTCTTCCTCTTCATAAACACGGTATGTGCTTCCACTTATTTGTACCTTCTTCAATTTCTTTCTTCAGTGTCTTATAATTTTCCAAGTATAGGTCTTTTACATTCTTGGTTAAATTTTATTCTTGTTGAAAGAATTATAAATGAAATCTTTTCTTAGTTCCTCCTTCTGGTAATTTATAAAAATGCTAGTGTATAAAAATGCAAATGATATCTGGATATTTATTTTGTATGCTGCTACTTTACTAAATTTATTTATCAGTTTAAGTTTTAAATGTAATAATTAGGGTTTTCTATACACATCATTATGCCTCCTGCAAATTACGAGTTTTACTTCCTCCTTTCCAATTTAGGTGACTTTTATTTCTTCTTGTCTTGTCTGATTGCTGTGGATAGAATTTCCAGTACTGTGTGGAATACGAATGGTGGAAGTGGACATCCCTGTATTGTTCCTGATCTCAAGATAAACACAATTAGTGTTTACCCATTAGTATGATGTTCATTGTCAGTTTGACATATATTACCATTATTATTTTGAGGTATGTTCCCTCTATTCCTCCCGAGAGTATTTTTTATAAATAGGTACTGGATTTTATTAAAAGATTTTTCTGCATCATTGATATGATTTCTATTTTTTATTATTGTTTAAGTACAATTATCTCCATTTTTCCTTCACCATTCCACCCCTCACAACCCATCCCCACATTCGACCCTTATTTGTACCTCATTTGGCTTTGTCCATGTGTCCTTTATACATGTTTCTTGACAACCACTCCCCTACTTTCCTATGTTATACCCTTTTCCCCTCCCATCTAGTTACTATCAGATTGTTCTTTATTTCAATGTCTCTGGTTATATTTTGCTTGCTTGTTTGTTTTATTAATTAGGACCCACTTATAAGTGAGATCATATGGTATTTGTTTTTCATCACCTCGCTTATTTCACTTAGCATAATGCTCTCCAGTTTCATCCATGCTGTCAAAAAGAGTAGGAGCTCTTTATTTCTTTCTCTTGTGTTGTATTCTGTTGTGCAAATGTACCACAGATTTTTCATCCACTCATTCACTGATTGGCACTTAGGTTGCTTATAGCACTTGGCTATTGAAAATTGTGCCATTAGGAACATTGGGGTGCATAGGTTCTTTTGAAATGGTGTTTCAGGGTTCTTAGGATGTAATACTAGCAGTGTAATTGCTGGGTCAAAAGGCAGATTTATTTTTAGTTTTCTTAGAAAATTCCATACTGTTTTCCATAATGGTTGTACCAGTCTGCAATCCCACCAACAGTGCCCTAGGGTTCCCTTTTCTCCACAGCCTCTCCAACACTTGCTGTTTGTTGCTTTGTTTATGAGGGCCATTCTGACTGGTGTCAAGTGGTATTTCATTGTGGTTTTAATTTGCATCTCCCTGAAGGCTAGTGATGTTGAGCATCTTTTCATGTGTCTCTGGATCCTCTGTATGTCCTCCTTGGAGAAGTGTCTGTTCCAGTCCTTTGCCCATTTTTTAATTGGGTTGCTTGTCTTCTTAGAGTGGAGTCGTGTAAGTTCTTTATATATTTTGGAGATTAAACCCTTGTCTGAGGTATCATTGGCAAATATGTTTTCCCATACATACGGTTGGTTCTCTTTTTATTTTAATACTGTTTTCTTTAGCCATGCAGAAGCTTTTTATTTTGATGAGATCCTATTTGTTTATTCTTTCCTTTATGTCCCTTGCTCTAGGGGACATATCAGTAAAAATGATAATTGATTTTTATTTTAATTGAGTTGTTTGCCTTCCTGGACTGGAATCATGTGAGTTCTTTATGTATTTTGGAGTTCAAACCCTTTGCTGAGGTTTCATTGGCAAATATATTTTCCCATTTGGTGGGTTCACTTTTCATTTCATTGATGTTTTCCTTAGCCATGCAGGTTTTTTATTTTAATTAAGTCTTATTTGTTTATTCTTTTCTTTATGTTCCTTGCTTTAAGGGACATGCTAATGAAAACATTGTTGTGTGGAATACCTGTGAATTTTCTGCTTATGTTCTCCTCTAGGACTTTAATGGTGTCACAACTTATATTTAAAATTTTATGCATCTTGAGTTTATTTTGGTGTATGGTGCAAGTTGGTGGTCAAGTTTCTTTTTTTTTTCTTTCTTTCTTTCTTTTTTTTTTTTTTTTTTTTTTTTTGCATATAGCTGTCTAGATCTTCCAACACCATCTGTTGAAGAGGCTATTTTTACTCCATTTTATGCTTCTGCCCTCTTTGTCAAATATTAATTGAGCATAGAGAGATGAGTTTATTGTTTATTTTTGGGCTTTCTATTCTGTTCCATTGATCTATGTGTCTGTTCTTATGCCAGTACCATACTGTTTTGATTACCATGGCCTTGTAATATAGTTTGACATCAAGTATTGTGATTTCTCCTACTTTGGTCTTCTTTCTCAAAATTGCTGCAGCTATTTGGAATCATTTGTGGTTCCTTATGAATATTTGAAATGTTTGTACTGTATCTGTGGAATATATCACTGGTATTTTACTAGGGATTGTGTTCAATCTATAAATTGCTTTGTGTAGTATGGACATTTCAATGATATTAATTCTTCCATCCAGGAACACAGTATAGGCTTCCACTTCTTTGCGTCTTCCTTAATTTCTTGTGTTGTGTAGTTTTCTGATTACAGGTCTTTTACCTCCTTGGTTAGGTTTATTCATAGGTACTTCATTTTTCTAGTCGATATAGTAAATGGGATTTTTTGTCCCTATTTATGTTTCTGATATTGCATTGGCAATGCACAAAAATGCCTTTGATTTCTGAATATTGACTTTGTATCCTGCTGTTTTGCCAAATTCACTATTAGATTGAGTAGTTTGTTTTTTTTTTTTTTTTTTTTTGTGGAGTCTATAAGGGTTTTCTATGTACATTATGTCATTGGCAAACAATGACAGTTTTAGTTCCTCCTTTCCAAGTTGGATTCCTTTTATTTATTTTTCTTGTCTGATTGTTGTGGCTAGGACTTCCAATACTATGTTAAATAGAAGTGGTGAAAGCATATGCACCTTTGTCTTGCTCCTGATCTTAGTGAGAAAGAATTTAGTGTTTGCCCATTGAGAAAGATGTTGGCTGTAGGATTCTTGTATATGGACTTTGTCATGTTGTGGTATACTCCCTCTACTCCCACTTTGCTGAGTGTTTTTATCATAAATGGGTGTTGTATCTTATAAAATGCTTTCTCCACATCTATTGATATGATTGTGTGACTTTTGTCTTTCCTTTTTTATGTGATGAATTATGTTTATTGATTTGTGAATATCGTAGCATCCTTGTCTCTTTTGTATGAATCCCACTTGATCATGCATGGTGTATGATCTTTCAAATGCATGCTGGATGCAGATTGCCACTGTTTCGAGGACTTGAGCATCTATGTTCATCAGCAATGTTGGTCTTTAGTTTGCTTTCTTTGTTATGCCTTTATCTGTTTTTGGGAATAAGATGATGCTGGCTTAATAAAAATAATTTGGTGATCTTCCCTCTTCTTGGATTTTTTGGAATAGTCTTTGAAGGAAAAGAGTTAGCTCTTCCTTAGATGCTTTGCAAAATTCTCCTTTGAAACCATCTGGCCCAGAGCTTTTGTGTGCCAGGAGTTTTTTGATTACTGTTCAATTTCATCAGCTATTATTGGTCTATTTATGCTTTCTGCATCTTCTTCATTAAGTTTTGGAAGATTATATCTTTCTAGAAATTTGTCCATTTCACCCAGGTTTTCAAATTCCTTGGCATGTATTTTTTGTAGTAATTTCTTACAATTCTTTGTATTTCTGTGCTATTAGTTGTTATCTCTCCTCTTTCATTTCTGGTTTATTTTTTGGTCCTTTCTCTCTCTCTCTCTCTCTCTCTCTCTCTCTCTCTCTCTCTCTCTCTCTGTGAATCTGGTTAAAGGCTACCTTATATCTTTTGATTGGAGCGTTGAAACAATTTACACTTAAATTATTACGTGTGGGTATGTATTTACTGCCCTTGTAGTCTTTTAACTGTTTTTTTTTTTTTTGTCTTATTCCTTTTCCTCTTCCTCATACCTTTCTCCTTCTCTTTCTCTTTCTTAAAGCAAGACATTTTACATTTCTTCTAATAGTAGTTTGGTGGTAGCAAACTTTTTTAGTTTTTTCTTGTCTTGGAAGGTATTTATTACTTCTTCAGTTTACAAAAAATTATTTACTTATTTCTAGAGAGATGAGAAAGGAGGGAGGAAGAGAGGGAGAGAAATATTAAGGTGTGGTTGCCTCTCACATGACCCAAATTGGAAACCAGGCCTGCAATACAGGCATGACCCTGATAGGGAATTGAACCAGTGCCCTTTTAGTTGACAGGTCAGCACTCAATCCACTGAATCACACCAGCCAGGACTACTCCTTCAATTTCAAATAACCTTTCTGGGTGAAATAATTTTGTTTGTAGATCCTTGCTTTTCATCACTTTCAGTATTTCATGCTAATCTAACCTGTCCTGGAATATTTCTGTTGAGAAATCAGCTGACAGTCTTATGGGAGCTCCCTTATAGATAACTAACTCCCTTTCTTTCACAGCTTTTAAGATTTTCTTCACCTTGAATCTTTGCCATTTTAATTATATGTTTGGTGTGGGCCTCTTTGTGTCCATGTTTTTTGGGATTGTCTAATCTTTCTGGACTTGTGTGTCTTTTTTGTTTACCAGGCTAGGAAAGTTTTTGATTATTTATTTCTTCAAATAGGTCATTGATTTCTTGTTCTCTCTCTTCTGTTTCTGGTACCTCTATCATGTGGATACTGTTACACTTCACATTGTTCCAAAAGTCCCTTAAACTATTTTCATTTTTATAAATGGTTTATTTCTGTCCCCATTTTGGCTACCTTCTTGTGTTCATTTTTATGTATTAGGTAGATTTTTTATGACTCCCAGTCTTAGTAGAGTAATTTTATGTAGTAAGTGTTTTGTGAGGTCCGGTGGTACATTTTCCTTAACCACCTGAGCTAGATCTCCAGGAATGTCTCTTGTGTGGTTTGTGTGCTCCCCATGTTGTAATTGGGACTTAATTTTTATTGGCCTGTTTGTATGTAAAACTGACCCTCAGGCTAGCTTACTCAGAGGCTCAATCTCAACAACTGCAATGTAACCAGCTGTGCAGGTGCTGAACACATGATGCAGAATTCTCCTTGGCAGAATTGAATGACTGCAAAGGTGCTTCTTTGGATTTGCTGCTTGTGAAACTTATTGGATAACAACCTGCTCTGTTGTTATCTGAAGCTGGTCACTTAATGTATTGGTTCTGTGCTTCTTGGAAGGGACTCTGGTGCAGACCAATATCAGATGCTGCTATAAGTATCCCTGGACAACATATTTGGAGCTATAAGCAATTCATAGTTTGTAGCTGTCTCTGCTGGACCTGGGTGTGCATGGAAAGGATCAAGCTGTGCACAAATGCCAGCTTTTATGAGCATCAGGCATGGGAACAAGTCAGCAAAGGTCTAAGGCACCCTGAGATCCACCTCTGCTTGCCTTTGCCTTTGGGCTACCTGTCACTTTCAGTCACTGAAAATTTCTCTGGCTGTACTCCTCATCAAAGTGTATCTCCACAGTGTGGGGCAATAGGGAATCCAGAGGGTGGAACTATTGCTTTTTCTCACACCGATGTCATGCAGAGAAGAGTTCTCCACCTAAGAAAGATGGTGTCTGTGGTGTGGAAAAATGACTCAGTAACAGGATCCTGGCAGCTGACCTATTAGTTCTCTTCCAAAAACTACAAATCCCAGACTCTCCTTACATGACTTTAGTTTACTGTGCCACCCCCACCCTTTGCCAGAAGGCAGGGTGAGTGACTTAGAACAAAATTTTGTACATTGGCCTTTTAAGAGAATGCCTGTTTCTCTAGCTATCTCTCTCTGGTGGACAGAAACCCAGCTGTTTTTCATTGCCAGATATTATGTGTTCTGGTGCTCTGAGCTAAGGATCCCAGCTTAGAGTTTAGACCTTACATTTCTTAAGGGGAACCTCCAGCAACTAATGTATCTCTTCAGATCCTTCACCATCACATATGTGACTGGACCAACCCTTTTTGACTTTCCTACCAGTGACAATGTGGCTTCTTCTATAAACTCTTGGTTATAAGGCTTCCCTCAGCTCATCTCTCAATGACTATTCAAGATGATTACTCTATAATTTAGTTTTAATTTTAGTTTGGTTCTGAGAGGTGAGTGTAGCTTCCATCTAGACTCACTTGGATCTCTAAAAATCTTTCTTAAACATGCATTCCCCAATTATCCTACTTGATCATTCATTCAGCTTTATGCATCATCATAGTACTGATTTTAACAAGTGTTATAATTTATTAGTTGTCTATTTTCTCCACTAAGACATAAGCTGTATGAGAGTGTTATTCATGTTATCTAAACTTCTGTTTTTCCCAGTATCTAGATCAACATCCACAGAATGAATGTGTTACATGAATAAATTAATAATTCATCATTAGGGTCCTAGCTGGTGTGGCTCAGTTGATTGAGCACTGGCCTGCAAACCAAAGGGTTGCCAGTTTGATTTTCGATCAGGGCACATGCCTGAGTAGGTAGGGGGACACACCAGAGGCAACCACACGTTGATGGTTCTCTTCCTTTCTTTCTTCTTCCCTTCTTTCTTCTTCCCTTACCCTCTCTGTAAATATAAATAAATAAAGTCTTTAAAAATAATTCATCATTGATGTATGATGGATATTCAACCAATGCTGAATTCCCCAGGTATTTATATAGATAAATATTTAATATGAAATAGACAATATAATAATTAAAATCATAATAGCCAGACTATGTAGATAATTAAGATATCCAAATAAATTTTCAATACCTCCCAATGGCCTGATACAAATTATCATAAAGTTCTCCTAAGTAAAGCGCAGTTCTTCTACTTGTGGAATTTCCAGTATAAGGAAAGAAATAAGATTATTTGCATGTATATTCTAAACTGCGTAAAAGCTCATATCAGATAGCAATATATTTGATGTCTGAGATTGAGTTTTTTTTATATCAGTTTTTCTTACCAAGTCTAGTATCAAAACCACAATACCAAAACATCCATATTGTTGAATTTTATTTATTCTTTATTTGTTGGCATCCTTCCTATTTTTCACTCTGGTGAAATACACCTAACTTCAATCTACTAAGGGCAATTTTCCCTATCCAAGTAATCTGCCTATAGAAGACTATATATATATTTTTTTATTTTATGCTTACCATACTAGCGATTTCTACCTTCCTGTATCTGGATGTCTTTAAACATAAAATAAATAATTCGTTGTTCAGCATTCTGAATCTGAATATTTTTTCTCTCAGTCCTTGTTATTAGGCCAATCTTTTCAAAGCACATTTTGGAAATAAGACAGAATTTAGGCAACATTTTATTGAAAATCTATCTGAGTTATTTGGTTACTTTAAAATAAGTACAATTATATAGTTTCTCTCCATCTCACCCACCTTTAAGTGCAACATTTATTATAATGCAAATTGCCACTGTTGAGGTACATCTTTTCATCTCTATAAAATGAAAATCATTAAGTATTCATTTTGTAAAACTCAGTGTCTCTGTGCCAGTTGTTCAGGAAACCAGTTCGAGGCCACTAACACTGCTATATTTACTGTAATTTAATTTCTCTAGAATAGCAAGCTGTTAGGACTATTAAGTGCCCAATCAGAAACTTCCCATATGTCTCAATTAAAATGTGGCAGCTACACAGGATAGATAAACATGCTTGCCTTTAAGCCATATTAAACTCTAAGATTATGCTGTCAAATGAATACGTTAAGAAAATGTATGCCTGACAC
Organism: Glossophaga mutica; assembly: GCA_039655065.1. Classification (NCBI taxonomy): domain Eukaryota; kingdom Metazoa; phylum Chordata; class Mammalia; order Chiroptera; family Phyllostomidae; genus Glossophaga; species Glossophaga mutica. The sequence continues at coordinate 93,616,344 of CM077310.1, forward strand.
TATAAAATGCACATATCTATATATTTTATTTTTCCAAAATTGTCATGATTATCTCAATTATCCTCTTGAAGTCAGGCCAATTCAAGACTAGCAGGGGCAGATACCTATCTTTCATCAATTGTTCTTAGTAACTTTTAAACAATCTATATGTTGGAATAAGATTAATATAGAACTTGTTACAGTACTACCAAATCTGTGTTGAACTGAAAATGTGACATTTATCTTATAATGCTTAGAGTTTATTTGGTTGCTTTGAGAAACAGTGAGTTACCATGTATAGCAAATGTACTTTTCATTGTATGACATTTAAAATCATTTATCTTTCCACTGGTTTTATATCTTTATTCTCATTTATTTTCTAATGAAACTCAATTTTCTGCTGAGTAAAGGATGACTATACAGATGTAGTATAAGTGTGTGTGTGTTTGTGTGTGTACACACATCTTTTAGGTACTTTAGTGTATCTGATTTACAAGTAGTCCTATTGTTTTCAGCATGTTTATGTGAAAGCATGTGTACTTTTAAATTCTAGAAATCTGAAAGTCACAAGAATACCAAAATGTTTGTGAGAGAGTTTCTCAGTTCTGTATCTAAGCACTTCCGCATTTAGAAGTTTTATCTTTATTTATTGCCTTTATTATAATTTAATTTTTACTGAATTTTATTGAAGGGACATTCATTCACAAACCATGTAGGTTTCAAGCACTAAAACCTATATGAATAGGTACCACTGAATAAAGCACCATCTGCACAGTCATGCTTTCATCAACCCAAGATAACTCTCCTTCCATCCACATTTTAACTGCTTTTGCCCACCTCCACCTACCCCCACCCCCATTCCCTCTGGCAATTATCACACTATTGTCTGTGTTTGTGTGATAATCCCTTCACCTTCACCTGCCCAGTCACCCAACCCAGATCTCCTCTAGCACCTGTCTGTCTGTTTCATTCAGTCATGCCTACATTTTCACTTTGCCAGTTTATTTCATTCATTAGATTCCACAAATAAGTGAGATCATAGAGCATTTGTTTTTCTCTAACTCACTTAGCATAATAATTTCCAGGTTCATCTATGCTGTTACAAAAGGTAAGGTTTCCTTTATTTTTTTAATGACTGAGTAGTTTTTGCTGGGTCAAAAGGCAGTTTCATTTTCAATTTTTTGAGGAAATTCCACCCTGTTTTCCACAGTGGCTACATCAGGCTGCATTTCTACCAGTATTGAACCAGGGTTCCCTTTGCTCCACAATCTCTCCAGCACTTGTTCGTTTCTTTGTTAACGATGGCCATTCTGACCTGTATGAGGTGACATCTCATTGTGGTTTTAATTTGCATCTCTCTGCTGGTTAATGATATTGAGCATTTTTTCAAATGTGTATTGGCCATCTCTATGTCCTCTTTGGAGAAGCGTCTATTCATGCATGCCCTTTGCCCATTTTTTAATTGGGTGGTTTGTCTTCCTTTTGTTTAGTTGTATATTTTTTATATTTTGAAAATTAATTTCTTATCAGATGTACCATTGACCAATATGTTCTCCCATTCATTGGGCTTCCTTTTAATTTTGTTGATGATTTCCTTTGCTGTAAAAAAGCTTTTATGCTTGATGTAGTCCCATTTGTTTATTTTTTCCTGTTTTCATTACCAGAAGATATATATAGGAAAAAAATATTGCTATAAGAGATGCCCTACATTTCCATCTGAGTATTTTTAATTTAACCAATCAGAAGTGCATTTTTGTCTATTTTCTCATCTGATGAGAAAAAAACGTCTCATATCAATTATGGCACTTATTACAATTTTTTCCTCCTGTGCCTTTTAACCTTTGAACTCAGAAAATGTATATTTGGTCAGGAATTATCTGGTATTGACAATAAATGTATGCCTCCCAAACAGTTCCTTGACACTGTACTATTTTCTCTACCATTGTTCAAAAGCACAGTATAATATTTTTCATTATGAATAGTTTATTAGTATTTAATTAATATCTCATTTAAAAACTAATACCTAAGTAATTTAATGTTAGATATATTTCGTGTTTACTCAAAAAATCTATTATTTGCATGCTGTATGCCAATATGTAATTCCCTTGCAGAGTTTGAAATAAAGTACAAAGGACAAAAAGGCAAGAAGACAAATAAATTGCAGTGCTGGAGAGAAAGAGCAAAGAGAAGCAGCAAGTGGAGGGTATGTTACTTAAACTAGGTCATCAGTGACCTTCTTTTTGAGAAGACGTTGCTTAGGTCAAACCAGAAAGACTGCAGTTATCAGTCTATGCAAAACACAAATGACAGAATTGCAGGAGTGAGAAGGTCGTGAAACAGGATAGAACATGGTTAGTACCTGCTTTTTTGCGCTCAAATAAAATTTCAATATGAGTAGGAAACATAGTGATTTCTTGCACTGTGATCCCAGCATGTTGCCTATTACAGAAGAGATATCTAATAAATATTTGTTGAGTGAATTTTACTTGGAATAGAAAATTCTTCAAAGCTCATCACCATGACAATGTCAACATTTAGAGATAACAGACATTTTTAGGGAAAATGTATTGTGTTAAGTGTTATTGTTACTGGTGTAATGTTGTACCTTGAGTTGAATAAAAAATATTCTTATTTTATCATAATTGGCACATTGATCTGTGAAATCTTTCCTACATAAATGCATGTATATTTATTGATATATATTTACTAATCTAAACTTCTTTTATCATTTTCTTCCTATAAGCAATTATTTTGTGTTCTAAGTGCATCAGTATTATGTTATTGTAAATTGTGTATAATTATTTTGACATCAATTTGAATTTATAGGAATAGTGCACTATTATAGGACTCATTCTGCTTCTTTTACAAGCTCATTCCATATTTTGAGGTATTATTGATGTATTGATAAACTGTATGTATTTAAAGTATACAACTGAATGAGTTTCAGAATATGTATATACCTGTGAAACTATTACTAAACCAAAAAAAAAAAAATGAGCATATCCATACCTCCAAAAGTGCCCTTAGGTTCCATTGTAACACATTGCTTGCTTTCCCATTTCCACAGTCCTATGCACTAATTTGCTTTCTGCCCCAGTGGGTGCATTTGCATATTTAGAATTTTATTTAAATGGAATCACACAGTATGGCCTCCTTTTTTCCTGACTACTTCAGCTCATCATAATTATTTTGAAATGCACAGATCTTGTTGAGTGCATCTGTAGTTAATTTCTTTCATTGCTGGTAATATTCTGTTATGTGAACATACAATAATAATTTGCCTATCCAACCATTGGTAATCATATGAGCTATTTTAAGTGTTTGTTAATACAAGTAAGTTTATATATGTACAATTAAAAAAAAACCTTTCTTGACTAAATACTTTGAAATAAAATGCCTAGGTAGTATGTAGATAAATGCTTAAATTTTTAAGAATATTCAAACTCTTACCCCAATTGATTGTACCTTATTTTAATCCCTGTATGTCATGTTATCATCAATCTTTTAAATTTTAACTGTTTTGTATGTTTGTGTAGTGAGATTGCATTGGCATTTTAATTTCATTTCTCTACTGTCTGACAATATGAACATCTTGACCTTTGTTTAATCCAAGTGTTTTCATTATTAAAGTTTCTGTTCAAATCAACTGCCCTTTTATTTTTTACTTATTTTGAAAAATTTCATTTTTTATTTTCTTGTAACTGGGTGAAAGATATTTACATATGCTAGCATGGGTTTTGTTGAGTATGTTCGGGGAATATTAATTTTACTGTTCATTATCATTTAATAGTGTTCATTGTTGCACTTTCTCTTATCTTATCAGTGGATTTTAAGAAACAAAAGTTAAATTTTATAATGTAAAATTTATTTATTTATTTATTTAATATTTTTTATTTTAATTGTTGTTCTTGTACAGTTTTCTGTCCTTTACTCCCATCCCAGCCCACCGCCTCAGCCCTCCACCCCTCCCATTTCCACCCCCTAGTTTTTGTCCATGTGTCCTTTATACTTGTTGCTCTAAACCCTTTCCCTTTTCCCCTGAAATTCCCTCCCCTCTTCCCTCTGGTGACTTTATTTTTAATGTCTTGTGTTTTATGTAATATTTAAGAAATCTTTGACAGATCCAGGATCTTAAGGATATTCTCTTATGTTTACTTAAAGAGTTTTAGTGTTTTATTTCTGCATTTATTTCTGTGTTCCATTTAAACATAATATTTAATTTTCCATAAGGAAAAGATGTGAACATTTATTCTGCTCTGGCTATCTAATTTTCCCAGGACAATGTGTTTTAAAATTTATTCTTACTCCACTGAGTTGTCTTGGTAACATTGCTAATAATTACCTGATCATATAATTATGTGTTGGCTTTTAGATTTCTTGATTTTATTGTTAAAATATATGTCAATGTTTATAAAAAAACATTGTTTTCAGTGTCTGTTAATATAAGTAAGTTTATATGTGTACAATTTTTTAAAAATCTTCCTTAACTAAATACTTTGAAATAAAATGGCTGGGTAGTATGTAGATAAATGCTTAAATTTTTTTAAGCATTTTTAAGCACCAATGAAACACTGTCTTGGTGAGTGAAGATTTATAATAGGTTTTGAAACTGGGTAATATAAGACCTTAATTTATTCCCTTTTAAAGCTGTTCTGGCTATTATAGTTTTTCTTTTTCAATCCATATAATTTTAGAATTAACTCCTCAATTTTAGCAAAAACAAACAAACAAACAAACAAAAAACATTGTTTGTCTTATAACGTTCAATGTATCTCTACTATACGAGGCCAGCCATACCCAGCCCAGGTGTACAGGTAAGGTAGGAGACCTCTGTCACTCTCTGCTTACCTATGTTTGGCTTGTTTTGCTCCATTTTGGAATTTGGTTCTTCCAGATTTCCTTGGATTCAATATTCTCTGTTACTTCCACAGAAACTATACTTTTCTGTTTGATGTATTTTTGATTACCAGATAAAAGCAGGTATTTAAGATGATTACAGAAGCATATGAATCTTAGAGTTTTTAATACAGTTTTGATTCCTTTAATATCTGTTTGTTGAGAAAAATGTTTCATTATTTCTTGTGCCAATTTAGTGCTTTTTTTTTTCAAAAATGTTACTGTTCCCCACAGAGAGTCCCTATCAAGAGGAACCCAAACAGGCCCACTTCAAGACACATCATCATTAAAATGGCAAACTTCCAAGACAAAGAGAGAATCTTAAAGGCAGCAAGGGAGAAAAAGGAAGTAACATACAAGGGAGCCCTGATAAGGTTAGCAACTGACTTCTCAATGGAAACGCTCCAAGCCAGAAGACAATGGCAAGAAATATTCCAAGTAATAAGAACCAAAGGCCTACAACCAAGACAACTTTACCCAGCAAGGCTTTCGTTCAAGATAGAAGGACAAATAAGGAGATTCCCAGACAAAAGAAGTCTAAAAGAATACACCTCTACCAAACCAGTACTACAAGAGATACTAAAGGGACTGCTTTAAGGAAAGAAAGGAAAAGAGAGAATGAAGACCACAGATACGAAAATGGCAATGAATCAGTACCTATCAATAGTAACCTTCAATGTAAGTGGATTAAATGCTCCAATCAAAAGACATAGAGTAGCTGACTGGATAAGAAAGCATGACCCACACATATGCTGCCTACAAGAGACCCACCTCAGGACAAAAGACCTACACAGACTCAAAGTGAAAGGCTGGAAACAAATTTTCCAAGCAAATGGACAGGAAAAAAAGGCCGGGGTAGCAATACTCATATCAGACAAAATAGACTTCAAAAGAAGAGCTATAAGGAGAGACCCAGAAGATCACTTCATAATACTCAAGGGAAGAATCCACCAAGAAGACATAAACATTGTAAATATATATGCACCCAACATAGGAGCACCTAAATACATCAAGAAAATCTTAGCGGACTTCAAGAAAGATATTGACAGCAACACAATTATAGTAGGCGATTTTAACACCCCACTGTCAAAAGTGGACAGATCTTCCAAACGAAATATCAACAAAGATATTGTGGCACTGAACAACACTCTAGAGGAAGTGGACATAACTGATATATAGAGAGCCCTTCATCCCAAATAGACTAAATACACTTTCTTTTCAAATGCACATGGAACATTTTCAAAGATAGACCACATGATAGGACACAAAACAAGCCTCAACAAATTCAAGAAAATTGATATCATACCAAGCATTTTCTCCAACCACACGGGACTAAACCTAGAAACCAACTTGATGGGGAAAATCCCAAAATCATCAAAATCATGGAGATTGAATAGCATGCTATTAAACAATGAATGGGTAAAGAATGAAATTAAGGAGGAAATCAAAAAGTTTCTGGAAACAAATGAAAATGAACTCACAATAATCCAAAACTTATGGGACACAATGAAGGCAGTGCTCAGAGGGAAGTTCATAGCAATACAGGCCTACCTAAAGAAGACAGAAACATTTCTAACAAACGACTTAACCCTACGCCTACAAGAACTCAAGGAACAACAACAAAGACAGCCCAGGGCAAGTAGAAGGAAGGAAATAACCAAGATCAGAGCAGAATTAAATGACATAGAGACTAAAAGCACACTCCTAAGGATCAATGAATCCAGGAGCTGGTTCTTTGAAAAGATAAACAAAATCGACAAGCCTTTAAGCAGGCTCATCAAGAACAAAAGAGAGAGGACTCAAATAAACACAATCAGAAATGAAAGAGGAGAGATTATGACTGACACCACAGAAATACAAAGGATTGTAAGAAATTACTATGAAGAACTGTATGCCAAGAAATTTGAAAACCTAGGTGAAATGGACAAGTTTCTAGAAAAATACAACCTTCCAAAACTCAATGAAAAAGAAACAGAAAGCCTGAACAGACCAATAACAGCTGGTGAAATTGAATCAGTAATCAAAACACTCCCAGCACACAAAAGTCCTGGACCAGATGGTTTCACAGGAGAATTCTACAAAACATATAAGGAAGAGCTAACCCCTATCCTTCACAGACTATTCCAAAAAATCCAAAATGATGGAAGACTCCCAAACTCTTTTTATGAAGCCAGCATCATCCTAATCCCAAAACCAGATAAAGACATAACAAAGAAAGAAAACTTCAGGCCAATATCACTGATGAACATAGACGCTAAAATCCTCAACAAAATATTGGCAAACCGCATCCAACAATACATTAAAAAGATCATACACCATGACCAATTGGGATTCATCCCAGGGATGCAAGGGTGGTTCAACATTCGCAAATCAATAAATGTAATACATCACATAAACAAAAGCAAAGACAAAAATTACATGATCATATCGACAGATGCAGAAAAAGCTTTTGATAAAGTACAACACCCATTTATGATAAAAACACTCAGCAAAGTGGGAGTAGAGGGAGCATTCCTCAACATGATAAAGGCCATATATGACAAACCTACAGCCAACATCATACTCAATGGGCAAAAACTGAAATCTTTCCCACTAAGATCAGGAACAAGACAAGGCTGTCCACTTTCACCACTTCTATTCAATATAGTATTGGAAGTCTTAGCCACAGCAATTAGACAAGAAAAGGAAATAAAAAGCATCCAAATTGGAAAGGAGGAAACAAAACTATCATTGTTTGCAGATGACATGATAGTGTACATAGAAAATCCTATAGACTCGGCCAAAAAGCTGCTCGACATAATAAATGAATTTAGCTGAACAGTCAGATACAAAGTCAATATCCAAAAATCAAAGGCATTTTTGTATACCAACAGTGAAACAACAGAAGCAGAAATAAAGAAAAAAATCCCATTCGATATAGCAAAAAAAAAAATAAATAAAATACCTAGGAATAAACCTAACCAAGGAGGTAAAAGACCTGTATGCAGAAAACTACACAACACTGAAGAAAGAAATCAAGGAAGACACTAACAAATGGAAGCATATACCATGTTCATGGATCAGAAGAATTAATATCATCAAAATGTCCATATTACCCAAAGCAATTTACAGATTCAGTGCAATACCTATTAAAGTTCCAATGGCATATTTCGCAGACATAGAACAAACACTTCAAAAATTTATATGGAATCATAAACGACCCCGGATAGCGGCAGCAATTTTGAGAAAGAAGAGCAAAGTAGGAGGGATCACAATACCTGATACCAAACTGTATTACAAAGCCACTGTAATCAAAACAGCCTGGTACTGGCACAGGAACAGACATGTGGACCAGTGGAATAGAACAGAGAGCCCAGAAATAAACCCAAGTCTCTACAGTCAATTAATATTGGACAAAGGGGGCAGCAACATAAAATGGAACAAAAATAGCCTCTTCAACAAGTGGTGCTGGGAGAACTGGACAGCTACATGCAAAAAAATGAAACTCGAGCACCAACTTACACCATACACAAAAATAAATTCAAGGTGGATAAAAGATTTAAATATAAGCCATGACACCATTAAAATTCTAGAGGATAATATAGGCAGGAAAATGTCAGATATTTCACGCAGCAATATTTTCACTGATACGTCCCCTAGAGCAAGGGACATAAAGGAAAGAATAAACAAATGGGATCTCATCAAAATAAAAAGCTTCTGCACAGCTAAAGAAAACAGTATTAAAATAAAAAGAGAGCCAACTGTATGGGAAAACATATTTGGCAATGATACCTCAGACAAGGGATTAATCTCCAAAATATATAAAGAACTTACAAGACTCTACTCTATGAAGACAAGCAACCCAATTAAAAAATGGGCAAAGGATTTGAACAGACACTTCTCCAAGGAGGACATACAGAGGATCCAGAGACACATGAAAAGATGTTCGATATCTCTAGCTATCAGAGAGATGCAAATTAAAACTACAATGAGATACCACTTGACAGCAGTCAGAATGGCCTTCATAAACAAAGCAACAAACAGCAAGTGTTGGAGAGGTTGTGGAGAAAAGGGGACCCTAGTGCACTGTTGGTGGGATTGCAGATTGGTACAACTACTATGGAAAACAGTATGGAATTTTCTAAGAAAACTAAAAATGGACATACCTTTTGACCCAGCAATTCCACTGCTTGGATTATATCCTAAGAACCCTGAAACACCAATCCAAAAGAATCTATGCACCCCTATGTTCATAGCAGCACAATTTACAATAGCCAAGTGCTGGAAGCAACCTAGGTGCCCATCAGTTAATGAATGGATCAAAAAACTGTGGTACATTTACACAATGGAATTCTATGCAGCAGAAAGAAAGAAGGAGCCCCTATCCTTTGCGACAGCATGGAAGGAATTGGAGAGTATCATGCTGAGCGAAATAAGCAAGGCAGTGAAAGACAAATACCATATGATCTCACCCTTAACAGGAAGCTAATCAACAAAACAAACAAACAAGCATAATATAAACAAAGACACTGAATTTGAGAACAGTCTGACAGTGTCCAGAGGGGGAGGGGAGGGAATTTCAGGGGAAAAGGGGAACGGTTTAGAGCAACAAGTATAAGGGACTCATGGACAAAAACTATGGGGGGTGGAAGTGGGAGGAAGGTGGGGAGGGCTGGAGTGGTGGGCTGGGGCGGGGTAAAAGACAGAAAACTGTACAATATCAACAATTAAAAAATACTGATTTAAAAAAGAAAGAACACATAGACAAAACTAAAGAAGGGTGGAAGCAAGGGACGGATGTGGGTTTACCAGGGGTAGCGGGGAGTGGCAGGGTGTAAATGCGGACAACTGTAATTGAACAACACTAAAAATATTTTTAAATAGTAAAAAAAAAAAAAAAAAAGATTAAAAAAAATGTTACTGTTTCCCCCAAATTTTCAAATTGATTAAGATATACAGGAAATCCCCACTTTGCATGCTTCTGGTATGTACAAATTTTAATTTTCAGGGCTTAGCTATATAATAGAATTCTTCTAAGCACATGGTTCTGATTTAGTTACCGTGGTATATTGACTATGAGTAATCACATAAAGTATGAACTTTGTTGTTAGCTCTTTAATTCACATATTATTACATATCTAACAGATGTGTATCATGATTAGTGATCAATTATTACTTCTTTCAAAGTCCGTTAGTTATTGGTAATGTACATCTGTTATTTGTTTACGTCATAGGCAGTAATACACAAGGTTCTGTGGCCTCCTTTGCTCCCTCAGATAATCTCAAATAAAATTTTTATAAATTAGATAATTGAAAGAGTAAGTTGGTCAAAATAATTTAAAAGTGCAGAGAAGACATAGAAAATAATAATGGTAAAATTAAAATTTAATTATTCATTTTATTGAATTTATTGAGGTAGAATCAAATGAATAAAGTGAACTAACAAGCAAAATACAAAGAGGCCCATAGACAAGAGCAGGCTGACAGCAGTGGGGGTCGCGGAGGGCTTGATGTCGACACTGCTGGGGCAGGGGTTGTGGAGGGAGGTGGAAGAGGCTAGAGGGGGTATAAATGGTTGTGGAAGGAGACCTGACTTGGCGTGGTGAACACACAATACAGTGTAGAAATGATGTGTTATGGAATTGTGCACCTGAAACCTGTATAATTATGTTAACAATCATCACCATTAAAAAGTTTTTGCACAGCAAAGGAAATCATCAACAAAGTGAAAAGACAACCCAGTGAATGGGAGATATATTTGCAGTTGGAGATGTATCAGATGATACAACTGACAAGGAATTAATATCCAGAATTTATAAAGAATTTAAGTGAAATATATATTGAATGTAATTGAAGTTGACCACGGCAATACTGACACTACCACTATTTCCTAAATGTTGATATGTACACACAGGAACTTAGTGAAAGTTAAATTTATATTTATAAATGAGAAAAGTGATTGTGACGTAAAAGACAAAAATGTCTCAGAAGAAGTGACACCATGAAAAACTTCATATTAAAGGAACTATCAAGAGATACCCCACAATATTGAAAGGGCTTAAGATGTAATGTTGAAAGCTAATCCATATTTATAAAAAGCATGACAATTTGCTAAAGTATAGGAAAAAATATTTCCCTATATCAAGTTGTATAAATGAGAATTAGGAAGTGATCATTGTTCAGCTCTGGTTGGTGTAGCTCAGCGGACTGAGTGCCTGCTTGAGAACCAAAGGGTTGCTTGCTTGATTCCCAGTCAGAGTGCATTCCTGGATTGTGGGCTAGATCCTCAGTAGGAAGCACATAAGAGGCAACCACACACTGAGGTTTCTCTCCCTCTGTCCCTCCCTTTTCCTCTCTCTAAAAATAAAATAAATAAAATCGTTTAAAAAACAGGGGTGATCAATATTCAAACTCTCTTTATATTTTTTTACAAAGAAATACAACACCTTAATTCTCAATGTTTCTCATATTTTAAATTGCAGTGTACTAAATTTTATTATCTTTAAATTTCCCTATACAATTATAATTGGCCAATAGAGAATTTTAAATGTTTTAACAAACACTTTGAAAGGTCTTAGGACAGTTGTAGTTTTCCCCATAGTTTCCTGAGACTGGTTTACATGGTGTCTGCTTGCAGTCATTTTTATAACTCCACCTTGTTATGTAAAGTGAGTATTACCTGTACTTGCTCATCACAAACTTTTGTGCTTTTAAATTGTGTTGTCTTTTGATATTTTTATTTTCTACATTCCATTTTTTGCATCTTTTCTCCTAGTAATTATTTGCAGATTTTTAGCTTTTTCTTTGTAAAGAATCAGGGCTATTTTTTGTTTACATTACCTATTTTTCTTCTTTGTTTCCAATTTCCCTAACATTTGCATTATTTTATTATTTAATTCTTTTTTACCATAGATTTTAACTATTACTCACTTTTAGAATTTTTTAAAATAATTTGTATAACACATTGACTTTTCCTTATTGCATAACAAAACTCTTATAAAAAACTTATCAATGAATCTTTCACTTAGTAGAAAATTAATGTATTTATGCATGTCAACTAAATTAATAAATATCCCCATGTCTTTGTCTATTTCTCTTCTTTTTTAACTACGATGAGTTGAAACTCTCAAAGTTGGAGATCTTTATATATCACAGTGTGGGTTAAGAAAAGTTAGGACATAATAATAGTTAATGACATCACTATTTGGGACTTACTTTCTTGCAAAGCTAATCTAAATGATATGATAGTACAGTATCCCTCTGAAATGACATGATCATAAGTTTTGGGTCAAGAACCATGCTACATCACTTAGCCACAAATAAAGTTTTCATTGTTATATGGCAGTATTCATGTCTCTGAAACATGTAACTGATTCCCAAACTTTTTACTCTTTCATTTTTTTATTTAAATGCACATAACACATTACCAGACAAGATGGAGGTGTAGGTGGACACACTGTGCCTCCTCACACAACAAAAATTAAGGACAACGAGGATTGAGAACCAAGAAAACAATCGAAACTGAGAGAAAATTGAACTGAATGGAGGTCCGACAACTATTCATCCATTTATCTAGACCAGTAAGAGAGGCGGAGTCACAGCGGGAGGAAGCCGAGGTTGGCGGAGGAGGTGTGCAGGCAGCTGCTGGCAGACTGAGCCTGCAGACTGAGCCTTCAGGCGGTGGCTGGCCGGCCCCAGCCACAAGGCAGCTGAGTGACCAGGTGGTACCACATTCGAACGCAGATAATCCAGGCGAAAACTGGAGAACAAGACAAAACTCACAACCCATGGCCCCAGTGCAGGGAAATAAAACCTAAAAACACTAAGACCCCAGCCCCACATACAGCATCACAACGCAGCTACTGGGCTGCCCCACCCAGTGAACACCTAAGGCTTCCCCCCTCACTATGTAACAGGCGTGACCAGAGCCCCCTCCCAAAAAAAAAGGAAAAAAATGGCCCGAACAAAGAACATATCAAACCACCAGAGCCAATACTTTTAAGTGTGAAGTGGTATCTCATTGTGGTTTTAATTTGCATTTCTCTGAGGGCTAGTAATATTGAGCATTTTTTTCATGTGTTTATGAGTCCTCTGTATGTCCTTCTTGGAAAACTGTCTGTCCAGGTGCCTTGCTGATTTTCAGTTTGATTGTTTGTCTTCCTGATGTGGAGTATATGAGTTCTTTATATATTTTGAAGAACAAACCCTTGTCTGAGCTATCATTAACAAATATATTTTCCCCTATGGTTGGTTCCTTTTTCATTTTTTGACGTTTTCTTTAGCTGTGCAGAAACTTTTTAATTTGATGTAGTCACATTTGTTTATTTTGTTCCTTTATATCCCTTACCCTAGGAAATATATTGAAAATATTGCTATGTGGGATATCTGAAATTTTTCTGCGTATGTTCTCCTCCAGGACTTTTATGGTGTCATAACTTATATTTAAGTCTTTTTTTTTTAATTTTTATTTTAATTGTCGATCTTGTACAGTTTTCTGGTTTTTACTCCAACCCCAGCCCTCCCGACCTCCCTCCCATTTCCACCTCCCATAGTTTTTGTCCATGAGTCCTTTATAATTGTTCCAGTAAACCCTTCCCCTTTTCCCCTGAAATTCCCTCCTCTCTCCCCTGTGGTGACTGTCAGCCTATTCTCAATTTCAGTGTGTTTGATTATATTATGCTTGTTTGTTTGTTTTATTGATTAGTTGGCTGTTAAAGGTGAGATCATATGATATTTGTCTTTCACTGCCTGGCTTATTTCACTTAGCATAATGCTCTCCAGTTCCATCCATGCTGTTGCAAAGGGTAGGAGCTCATTCTTTCTTTCTGCTACATAGAATTCCATTGTGTAAATGTACCACAGTTTTTTGATCTATTCATTTGCTGATGGGCACTTAGGTTGCTTCCAACACTTGGCTATTGTAAATTGTGCTGCTATGGAACAAAAACAGGCACATGGACCAGTGGAATAGAACAGAGAGCCCAGAAATAAACCCAAGTCTCTATGATCAATTAATGTTTGACAAAGGGGGCAACAACATAAAATGGAGCAAAAATAGCCTTTTCCACAAGTGGTGTTGGGAGAACTGGACAGGTACGTGCAAAAAAATGAAACTCGAACACCAACTTACACCATACACAAAAATAAATTCAAGGTGGATAAAAGATTTAAATATAAGCCCTTATACCATTAAAATCCTAGAAGATAACATAGGCAGGAAAATCTCAGATATTTCACGCAGCAACATTTTTACTGATATGTCCCCTAAAGCAAGGGACATAAAGGAAAGAATAAACAAATAGGATCTCATCAAAATAAAAAGCTTCTGCATGGCTAAAGAAAACAGTATTAAAATAAAAAGAGAACCAACCGAATGTATGGGAAAACATATTTGCCAATGATACCTCAGACAAGGGTTTAATCTCCAAAATATACAAAGAACTTACATGACTCCACTCTAAGAAGACAAGCAACCTAATTAAAAAATGGGCAAAGGACTTGAACAGACACTTCTCCAAGGAGGACATACAGAGGATCCAGAGACACATGAAAAAATGCTTGTTATCGCTAGCTATCAGAAAGATGCAAATTAAAACCACAATGAGATACCACTTGACACCAGTCAGAATGGCCTTCATAAACAAAGCAACAAACAGCAGTGTTGGAGAGGTTGTGGAGAAAAGGGGACCCTAGTGCACTGTTGGTGGGATTGCAGACTTGTATATTTAAGTCTTTTATCCATCTCAATTTATTTTGGAGTATGGTGCAAGTTGGTGGTTGAGTTTCATTTTTTGGCATGTAGCTGTCCAGGTTTTCCAACATCCTCTGTTGAAGAGGCTATTTTCACTACATTGTATGCTTCTGCCCCCTTTGTCAAACATTAATTGACCATAGAGACTTGGGTTTATTTCTGGGCTCTCTGTTCTGTTCCATTGATCTATGTGTCTGTACTGAAACCAGAACCAGATTGTTTTGATTGCAGTGGCTGCGATCTTTAATTTTCCTTTATGCTTAGATATGCTAGAAAACACTTAAAAATGTAAATATACTCACCATTAAATTTACCAGTCAGATTGAATTAAAAATTACAAGCCCCTTTATGCAGTTGCCATGAAAGGAATTCAGTACAGGGGGCTGAAAAGTGCTGGAGAAGTAGACATGAAAGTCAGAGTCGCCACAGCTGTGCCAGTCTTCAGAGGAGAGGATGTTTGCTCTGCTGCCACCTTCTCTACAGTAGCTCTGCCCCCAAATGGCCTTTAAATGCCTCTCTGTCCTTATTACCAGTTGAAACAGCAGGAAGGTAGTCCTTGCTACACTTTTGCTTTAGATCAGTCAAACAAGTGACTCATTCATTTCCAAAACCTTAGCTGTAATAGAGAACAACAAATAAAATGTTTATACTTCCCAACTTCTCTAAATAACAACAATGAAAGTAATGGTAAAACCTAGTAATATATGTACTACACAAGCTATATCTAAAAAGATCCTCAAAAAAACAGATGTTTTAGATGGACTTCTATTCCATTGTATATTGCAAATTTGTTTGAAAACCCCAGTGGGCATTTCTTTAAAAAATAAAAATAAAAAGCCAGCCCTGGCTGGTGTAGCTCAGTGGATTGAGCGCGGGCCTGCGAACCACAGGATCGCGGTTCGATTCCCAGTCAGGGCACATGCCTGGGTTGCGGGCCAGTTCCCGGCAGGGGACACACGAGAGGCAACCGTACATTGATATTTCTCTCCCTCTCCTTCTCTCCTACCCTTCCCCTCTAAAAAGATAAATAAATAATAAATTAAAAAAAAAAAAAGCCAAATATTCCTGAAGTAGACTAAAAATGGGAAACAACTGCCTCAGAGAATACATTAACCTATCAAGCATTAATATATAATATATATAATATATATATTAAATATAAAGATTGGTGTGCTTTTTAAATGATTGAAAGGCAGAGGTTTGAAGCTCAAGTGTAATATATTATAGTTATCCAGAAAATTCCAAGGGCTCAGAGTTTGGTGCTTTGAGCTTGTATCAATAGAAATGTGGTTGAAAGGATATTTTCTGGATCTTTAACTTATCTAATATGATTAGAATTTGAAAGAGAATATTTGTAATTTTCTCCACTAGATTAGGTTTTTATAGTGATGTTCTTTAAAAATGCACACAAAAAGCCTTAAACATAATCTGAATATATGTTGTGTTTTGGAACTAGGACCATAGTCAATCGGGACAGAATTTTAATAACTGCTTTGGTACTTTTACTGTTTACTTTAAGCAATTTTTTCATAAGAAGAGCTGGACTGACATTCTCATAAATCAAAGTCCTTTTTATCAATTGAGCAGATACAGCACAGGGAGTAAAATTCTCCCATCTGCCCAAACCACTGCTCTGGAGATTTTACCGATAAAAGATGAGAGGATTTTTCAAGCTCTTTGCCTTTGTCTTTCTCTTGAGATGATTCCTCATGCAGTGACATTTACACAGGCAAAAGTGTTTTTAAATTAACAATGATACATAGATTACATTTGCTTTAGGCATTCTTTTCACTACCACTCAATGTATTGTATTTGGAAATTATTTTCTAATGTACTATATTTTAAACTTAATAATATGTTTGTAAGCCTGCATTTACATTTTGCCAATTAATAAATGACTCAAGAATATTTAGTTAGTTCTCTAAAACTGCAAAACAAATTAATGGTAGTGCTTAAGTAAGTATTCACAAATTCTGATCTTATAATGCAACGTTAATCAAGAGAATTGGCCATAGATTTGTAGAATCTCATCATGCTTATAAACCACATTTAAGCTGATCATCCAAACTGCTACATTAAGAGGCTGATTGAAGGTGAATCAGGAAAGAAACATGCAAAAAAGAAGAAAATAAAAGCTTTAAGGATCCATGTTATATATTTTACATACATTATGTAGTATTATTTAACAGATAAGTGGAATGTCTTATTTTGTAAATTTTAAGAAGTATATTTCTGAAATTAGATTGTATTTTGTTATTAATAGTTTGTCACAATTAACTGATAGAATTTCTTTTTTGTGTTAAGTAGAATGTCACTTAAAATAGTGTTTTAGATTATATTAAATATAATAATTACTATTATGTTTACTTTATAGATATGGAAAGTGAGGTTTGGAGGAGTTTATCTCAATTAATTTTTAAAAATAAATCCTATGTTAATCTAATTCTGAGGATCACCATAATACAAACAGGATATTTCAGCACAGAATGTTATATGTGACAAAAAAGCAAAATAGAATGGGAGAAATTCAAAAGATATGTAGATGGAAAAATATGTAGATAATGCTGCTTGAGATAAGATAAAAAGACTGAATTTATAAAGTCTGAGACAATGTCAAAGTCTCCATAATTATTAAAGGTATATACATTTTGAAAAGATTTGCTTCTTTAATGAAGAAGATATACTAGAATCAGGGGTTCAACATTTAAAACTTGATAATGATAATTTTGGGACAAATGACTAGACTATGGTATTTCAGCACTTACATGTGATTTCTATTACTAACCTGAAAAATAATTTCAGGATAATAGCTGCATCCTTAGCTAGGTCTTCTGTACCTGTCAAGTGTTTCTGTGCAATTTCCAAGTTACAATACTGAGCAAGGTCTGGGTATACAGTAAGAGAGGATGAATGGTAGTGAGCACAGGAGATGTGAGGCATCCTAAATTCTCTACAATGGAAGTCAAATTTTGAGTATTATTTCCACTGTAAGGCATACTATTAGAAGAGGTATTGCATTGAGTACAATAATCCAGAGAAAGAAGACCGAAAGCATCCATATTTGGTTATTGTGAGACTGATTCATTCTGTCTTCATCATCATCTGCATGAAGACAAGGACAGTGCCCTGCGTTTTAATTCCCACTGAGATTCAAATCCCCACTATAACTCTAGCTCCTAGCAAAAAGCCTGGCAGTTGTTTCTCTGTTTCATTATTGAATAGATTAACTAATCCAGAAGAATAATTTTGAAACTCTAGTATCATGCATAAAAAGAGAAGTTAGTCCCAGGTTATAAAGTAACAGGTAGCAAACATTTTGTGGCATACATTGGAACAATAAATCTCTGAGCAATTCTGTTAGATGGCAGAGACTTCAGTGTGTAGGTCTCAGTGGCAATGAAGGTACCCATGGATTATAGCTACAGTTTAAATGTGGAGTTAATCTGTTGATATAAGTGCATATCTTGAGTACATTTCTATTTAATATTCATTGAGCTACTAATGTGTGGCAGATATTACACAAGGTTTTGGTGATATACAGTAAAGCACAATCATACACAAGAAAACACACACACCTAGGGGCTATACTACTTTCAGCTTGTTAGAGCTGTATGTTTTTATTTCTTCACACATTTGAAAAGTGTTCAGCCATTATTTTGAGTAATTTTTCATCCATGACTAATTTTCCCTCTCCTGGTAACCTAATGACGTGAATATTAGATCTTCATTTATATTCCTACAGGTCCCTAAAGCTTTGCTCATTTTGTCTTTAAGTCTATTAAGTCTCTGTTGTTCACATTAGGTAATAACTCCTGTTTAGTTCTCCAGTCACTGCTTCTCCCCTCTGTCTCCTCTAGTCTTGTGCCACACCTATCCCTTCAGCTTTTTATTTATCATATTTTCCAGTTCGGAAGTTTCCATTTGGTTCTTTCCATCTTCAACTTTGCTAAGACTGGCTATGTCATGAAGAGACTTTTTCCCATTTGTTCCCTTGGGTTCCTAATTACTAGTTGAAACATTTTTAGCATGGCTACTAAAAAATCTAATTTTAAATTAGACTTACTTATCATCCGTGTCATCTTGGTGTTGTCATCTGTCGAGTACTTTTCTCATTAACATTGAGATTTTCCTCATTCTTGGTATGATGAGATTTTTTTCAATTGAAACCTGGACATTTTGTATTATGTCTGAGATTCTGAATGTTACTTAAATCTTCCATTTTAGTTGGCTCTCTTTGACAACCTTCTGGAAGGGGAAACTGGGATACCACCTCATTATTGCAGGTGAATGTAGAAGTCCAGGTTTCCAACTCAGTCTCTGTTGACATTGGAAAGGGGGAAAGAGGACCCATAATTAATGCTGCAGGTTGGGGGGGTCCAGGAAAGTGACATGAATTCATATGTAGTAAAGAGATTTCTTCCAGCACACCTTCTGTTTTCATCAGGTGCAGTAAATCATTTTGAAATTCCATTTGTCAGAGCCCCCTACTTAGGCCTTAGCTATGGCCAAATGTTTTTATTCTGATTTTCTTTTTCTTCTCTAATGTGTGCATGTGTGTATGTGTGTGCATAGATATAAATATTACATATAATATATAGTATATATATATATATCATATGTACTATATGCATCATGTATATATATTAGTCATTTTCTTATCCTGTCATATTTACTTTATATTTACTTTGTTGTCCAGAATAATCATATGTTTTTGAGGAGAATACATCTTACTGTTTATCACAAATATTTAAAAATTAGCTTTAGGAAAAGCAAATTTCTATTGAAGATATAAGAAAGAATTTGGATGTAAGTACAAAACAATTCCTTAGAAAGTATGCTGTAGGTTTAACTTGAAGAAATGAAATGTTATCAAATATAAAGGAGAGGTTTCAGACAAATATAAGTGCTATAGAACATGTTAGTATATGAATATATAGTGAACAGAAAGGAAGCCGTTATTTTGAGGAAGCAAGAATAACTTTAAGTAGTTATATGCAACACAACTAAAGTTTCCTTGCTCCACAGCTGAATTTAGGCCCACGATATATAGGAGTACTTGGAGGGCTAAAGTTTTAAGTTTGGATCAAACACTATATATTCTGAGGTGTGATACTTTTATGTACTTGCCATATCGATCTCATAAATTGATAACATAAGGAATAATTGTTATTCATTTTTATTATTACTGTCTAGGTTTTCTTGGTATTTCTCGAAAAATTGATGACAGTTGAATCCACCCAAACTCACACTCCCTAACTCCAACCATAGTTTTCTTTACAAATGTTCCTATTATTTCTACTGATTTTACTTTCAGCTCACTCACAATTCCTTTTTCTCAGTCAAAAAATTTACTTTTTTATATATCCCAAATGTATTTATTATTATTATTATTATTATTATTATTATTATTATTATTACCTAGCTCTTCTCTGTGTTCTCCAACCTTTAAAGAAAGCATAGAAATTCTTCTTCTTCCATTAGATTTAGCTTCTCTACTATGTCATGATATATAGATATTGCTCATCTCCAATTAGCTTTGCTAACTTTCTTGAAATATATGTTCTGTAGCAAATCTGTACACATTAATGAGTAGCTTGTCACCTTTGAACATAGATGTGGAATCATATATTTTATGATTTGATTCTATCTTGACTTACAAATTCTCTTTTCCAACATATTTTTTTGGGCAAGTCCACATCAACGTCTTGCTAAAAAAAAAAAAAAAGTATAATACTAAAAACATTATTCCCCAAATATTTCAGGTTAATGAAATCAGTATCTTGCAATCAAACAGTTCAGAAAATTTAAGATTATCCACAATTCATATATTTCCATTAATTCCTTGATTTCCAAGTTGGAGTGAACAGATTTCCACATCTGAGCTGTGTGAGTGGTAGGCTGTACCTTTAAAACAGTGTTGGTGGAGTGGTGAACACAAGTACAATCAGTATACAGATGATGTGTTATAGAATTGTGCACCTAAGACCTATATAATTTTATTAACTAATGTCACCACAAGAAATTTAATAAAAAAGGAAAAAACAGAGTGTTGGGTAACATATTCAGACTTCTGATTCAGTTTTTATAACAAGAATATATCCAAGAACTAGGCATTCCTAAAAAGTCCCTAGGTGATTCTGATGCCCCTGGTTCAGGAACTACACTTTGAGAGTCACTGCTTTAGCTTCTTTCTTTTTCTTTTTCTTTTTTATTGTTGTTCAAGTACAGTTGTCCCCATTTTCCCCTCACCACTCCTCCCCACCCCAGCCATCCCCATTTCCTACCTTTCATCCTGCCCCTCTTTGGTTTTGTCCATGTATCCTTTATAAATCTTCCTGAAAACCCTTATATAAGTGTTACCAATGGGGAGAGAGAGACCCAAGTCAGAGATCTTTCTCTCCCACCTCAGTTCTTGTCTTGCCACAAGATAATAATTCAAGCAAGAGACAAACACATATAGTGGAAATGGGATAACAAATTTACTTATGAAGTACATACAAGCATGAAGCTGGAAGCTGGTACCTGACAAGTCTAAATTCCCCACCTATAGAGGGAAAAGTTGTTAATAAGTTTGTTAGTAAATTGTTCTATACCTTTGAACCAAGGCTACAAGTGGTTACTTAGCAAATCTAAGTATACCAACTATTGGGTTCCAGGGGTTATACTTTAGCTAATTTCTAGGTATCCCTCCTTTTTCCCCTTGGGAATAATGTACAGCTGCAAAGTCTTTCTTTCTCAGTTAGTAACGGCTCTTTGTCTTAGTGAAATTGTTACAGACGCTCCCTGTCCCAGCATAGGTCCCCCTCCTCCTCTGGTGTAATTCTCATTTGTGCTGTTCAGACAATCTTAATAAGACTGTCATAGAAGACTCTTCTCAGCATAGTCTCAAGGCCTCTCCCCTTCTTCTGTGCTATTTTTGCTTGCAATGCTTGGGACACCTGGCAGTTTTACCAAACCAAGCTCAGGACTGCTGCGTTATTGGTGAGACATGTTTCCTTTTGCTTCTAGCCTCCTGTATGAAGTTCTTCTCTGTTAGACTGCAATGGTGAGGGCCTGGCCTTTACTTCCCCCATGGCCTCTCATTCTTAGCTGCTATCTAACATAAGTAGTAATCTAAGTTTTGTTAATTCTGCTAATGATATTTTTGTGTCCATTGACTACAAAATCAAGTTAAAAGTACATAGAATGGATGTTAAAACCTTTAATGATCAGGTTCTAGTTATATTACTGTCAAATACTGTATCAAGCTACCATCATCACAATAGGATTCCATCCTTCAAGAGGTAACTAATTTTTTCAAATATTTGTCTTTTTCATTTATTTACACTCTCATTTTCAAGAAACACTCTAAATCTAATTTACAGCAAAGAAATAGAAAATAAAATCCACAAATAGCAATGCTTCAATTACCCTAAATTTGAATTCTCAATTTTTATTTGTGTTTGTGGACATTTCTATGTGGATTGGATGTCATGTCAAGAGCTCACACTTAGCAAAATTGCCAATGTGAAGACTATGAGCCATAATTTATTCATCTGTTTTCTCTCACAGACCTACTTATTGCTTTAATAAATACTTATTATTAATTTTAGGAACTTAATAAACATCTGTTGAATTGAAAAAGAAACACATGCTTCTTCCATACAGCCACTAGTATACATTACTGCCCCACCTCCATGTGTCCCAAGGTTTAAAATTAGGGAAGCAGTGTGGAGAACCCACTGAAGCTTCTGTCTGCAGTGCTGTGCATCTCAAGGTATCCCTGGACGAATGAAGCTATTGGCCTCTTGCTTGGCCAGAGTTCTGTGTGTAGGCCTACTGATCATCATTTAAAACC
Organism: Glossophaga mutica; assembly: GCA_039655065.1. Lineage (NCBI taxonomy): Eukaryota > Metazoa > Chordata > Mammalia > Chiroptera > Phyllostomidae > Glossophaga > Glossophaga mutica. Next base: position 93,638,786 of record CM077310.1, read on the forward strand.
CTCTAACAGAGAAGTGAATGAGCCATCATTTTTTATAGATCTTTTAAAAATAAACTAATTACTATAAACAGTAATATTTTATTAATATTCATATTAGTATATTAATATTTTATGTTCATATTTAAGTAGGAAGGTTTTTTCACACAAATGAGGTAAAATGAACTGGCATATATATTAGGCTCATCTCACAAGTATAAACTCCTCAAGAGCATGGGGCCTTTGGGGGCATAATTTTCAGAGCACATGGCTACACACCCAGAATTCTAAACAATGAATACAAGTTGCTCTGATGAAGAGTCATTGATTTTCTACTACTTAGTGGTCTGCTCTCCAGGAAGGAAACCACTTGAGAGGTTTGGGATTGGTAATCACAGAGGAGCTACCCACAGGCTTGTTCCAAAGAATGGTCCACTTCTAGAATATGAAGGTACTTGCTTCCCCCCGCCTCAACAGATTCTTCTCAAGATACTGATATTAAAAATGGTTTCATTTTCATTTTCCTCTCTCTCTCAATTGGCTTTTATTAGAGAGAGAGAGAGAGAGAGAAAAGAACATTTTTACATGCTCTTTTTCTGCAAGAATGGTTCTTCTGAGAGCTATTCCTAACTCTTGGTTTTCGATTCCGACTTCTGTTAGCTTCTCTGTAGCTGCCTTTAAGTCAACTGCCTCACTTACAGGATCTTATAAATGTCAAGGATATCAACTACATGAATGCCATTGAACTCCTTCAAAATCTCCTTTGCTTAGTTGCTCCCTGATTCTTAAGCTAACTTTCCATTGATCTGTTTTTCTCTCTCTTTTAAATTCCCTCCTCTGCTGGTCACTACCTCCCCTCCCATTTGTTTTAAACTGCTTTTTATTAGGAATCATGCTGCCTCTGCCATGCTCTCATGCTGTCTCTCAGTAGCTGGCCGCTCAGAGCTTTAGATTATTGATCATTCTGCAAATGAGAAATTAAGCTGAAATTCCTCAGCTTCACTTCTGTTGTTATTCATTTTTGGTTTGAATTCAGCATTTCTAAACTTGTTTTGCTTTACTCAAAGTATTATCTACATCAGATGATGGATAATTTGTTAGTGAATAATATATTTAAAAATCTATAGAATTTAAGAGCTCAAATGACCTTGAATATGTCAGTGTATAAATTAAAGATTAGGAAACTGAGACTTACAAATGTTAAGTGATTTGAATTAAATTTAAGTGGTCAGTTAGTAAAAAAGCTGAGGGGAAATCAGGTTTTATAACTCCTGATTTAAAGTTTTCCTGTTTACTATAAATAACATCAATATATGTATTCATTAATAGCCACTATTATTTTATAATATAGACATTTCAAACTTTTATATTTATACTATTAAATATTCATTGTTTAATAGAAAAACAATTCACTCAGGTTTTGCTAGTATATCTCCCCAAACTCCTGTGAAATAATAAGAACCATACTTTCACTCTAAGCAGGTACCTCAAAACAAGACACTGTTAAATATTATGTTACCAAATGTTTGTATATGGTGATGTAAACTATTTTTAAAATTGTATCTTTTTATTCTTTTCCTTTTTAGTCAACTAAAAAGTAACTGATAATGTCCCTGAAGTAGCATAAATGTTTCAACTTACATTTTTATAATTTTCCTGAAGTACTTAAAAATATATACTTGATCTCAAACTCCTTTGAAAGTCATCTACATCCTTTTTTGCTAGTTTACAAATGAAATAGCTGAGGCTCTGAGAAGTTAGGTAACATAGTCAGACTGATTGTACAGCAAAACATTAAATCACTGTAAATCATGATGATACTCTATTTTCTCTTTTAAGAGACTGTTCACCAAATAGCAAAACTGGGATGTGCAAATATTTGATATTTAAGGTCATGTATGTATGGTATAAAGAGGAATTTTTACCTGGGATTCAAGGAAAAATAAAGAGAGCACCATTGTTCATTTCTTGACTAATCTCTTTCCTGAAGCTGACTCTAGACAGCCAAGTCTATGTGGAGTGCTCAGAGTGCTTATGTATATCACTGTGGTAGGCAGTATGCGTTAGCCTTTGGATATCAAGGGAAAAACAAAAAAAAGCAATTTGGATTCTGCAATAACTGAATGTAGAATAAATTAAATGAGTCAGAGGGAAAAAAGAAACATTCATTCTAGAAATTGCCTAGTAGTAAAAAACTAAATAATTTTAAAAATATATGCTATATGTGTTCTAGGACCTATGTGCTTCGACCCTGAAGTTCCCATCATGTGAATGTTGGATTCATTCAGTTTTAAATTTGAAGACCTAACCCAAGCTGAATTTCTAAAGCCAATACTGATTTTAGAGAGAAACAAAAATGTGACTCACTAATAGGCGTGTTTTCTACTATAAAACTTTTTATTTCAAGTCCATTTTTACTGAAGAAAATTTACTCTGATACTAAATTCAATTCCCTAATGGTTTTCCAGGACTAATAAATTCCTCCTTGTAGCTATGTTTTTTTCTTCATTATTTACCTTTCTATATCTTCAGGACCTATTCTCTGAATCATTGTAGCTAATTTGTTAAAAATTCAAAGTACATTCTTTTGCTTCAGTTGACCCTAAGGTTCCAACTTTCTGGTTTGTACTTAGAATATTTCTGTGTGAAGAATTCCATAATCTATACATTTAGTGCACACACACACATATGTATGTATAGACACACACACATATGTATAGACACACACACATATATATGTATAGACACACACACACATACACACACACACACACGACACTATTCCATGATCTGAAAGAGTGTTATATACAGGAAAGAGACTTCCTACTAGTATATTTCTTTGGAACAACTCCTACCAAGGGTTTCCAGAATCAATTCCAATGTGTACGCAGAGGCTTCCCCAAACCAACAAATAATTCTCAGATGCTAGCTGGATGTGTGAAAATTCAACTCAGTTCTGGCACTATCTACCCAGAGAGAAAAGCAGATGCCACAAGTAAAAGGATCAATCTCACAAGACCACTCTTCACTTCAGATGCCAGTCAAAAGCCCAGAATGTTACCTGAGCTTCTGATTGGTTATAAATCAGAGGTTCCTATTAATTTCTACTGTTTTGATTAATTTGCTAGAGCAACTCACAGAACTCAAAAACAAAGCAAAACAAAACATTTACTCACTAGAATATGGAGTTTTTGCAAAATATATTAAAGGATACAAATCAATAGCCATATGAAGAGATGGATACACAGGGTTGGACAAAAGTAGTTTAATAATAATAATTAATAATATAGTAATAAATGAATATAAAGAATAAACTGTTTCATATACTCACAACTATAAACCTACTTTTGCCCACCATTGTATAGAATTGGGTCTCAAAAATGGAGTTTCTGCCCTCATGGATCTTGGTGCAGAACACAGTGACACATGAAAGCATTTGATTCACTAGTGTGGAGGCTCTGCCAAAAAGGACAATAAACTGTCCTTTAGTGTTCTTATGGAGGCTTATTACATACTCATGACTGACTAATTCATTGGTCAATGACAACTGATTCGACCCCTGGAAATCATGAGGTGGGACTAAGAGTTCCAATCCTTAAACTACTAGTTGGTTGCTACTGGCGACCAGTCCCTCTCTTTAGATGGAGTCCCAAAATCATCGTGTAAACATAACAAGAGACACTACCATTGCTCTCAACACTGAAGAAATAGCAAATGGTTTGGAAGCTGTGAGCCAGAAACTGTGTGTGAAGACCAAATATATTTGAGAAATATACAAAATCTGTTTGGAAAGTATCTAGCCACATAATATGAAAAATAGAGACATTTATTGAAGAGGATACGAGATACAGGAAACGTTGCACATAGGACAATGACATCTTGACCCCTTCAAAGTTATGGCCTTCTTGCGTCAATCTGGTTCATTGGTAGTGGTTTGAATCAAGTCATTAGCAACTGTAGCAGATGCACCTTCTTCACTGATAGCAGAAGCTGTGGAATTAATTTTGCCACATGACATTTCACTCCAAGATCCTGCATCAAAATCTCGGACACGGTACTTTTTGGAATCCTGAAACCAGCTTCTAGTTCTCACACTGACTATCACTGATCTTGGTTGATTGTAGCCTGTACACATCCAACATTCTCAGGTGTTCTGCTTGTTTCAGGCTTTCCAGAATGTGGATCATTTTCAACAAATTTTCATCCATCTTTGTAGTATTCTTGCCATACTTTTATTTGCACTGAATTTATTGCATCATCCCTGAAAGTCTTCTGAATCATTTGAATAGTTTCCACGGAGGAATGCTCAAGCTTAATGCAAAATTTGATGCAGATTCATTTCTCTACACACTCAGTCATTTAGAATGTGATGGCCACATGGTACACGTGCTCAGTCAAAGACATCTACCACCCCTACTGACTAGTAGAGTGAAGTCTTCATTGTTCACACATGTACCTTCTAGTCCACTCTCCTTAGCTGCCAGGTTCCATCCATGTCATGTAAACCATTCTTCTTATATTATGGCTGGACTTTTTCTGGATTTGGAACTTGTATTTCTAGTATTTAGAAGACCAAATATATATCCAGGGTCTGGCAGAAGTAACACCTGCTTCAGTGTGGTTGGTAGGGTAATAATATAGCTGTAATAATTTATGGTTTTAATTTGAACATTTCACCTAAAACGTCATATGGCGTGCTTGAGTGTGATAGTGTTATGCTACAGAATTACATGTTTATGATTTTGTAATAAAAAATTTTGTAATGAAAAAGGAGTGCTATTTGTGTCAGACTATGTGTATTAATTTATAAGATATATACACATATATCTTACATATTTATTAGTTATAAGATATATAAGGTATGTATGTATGTAGATTGCCCTAGCACTTTTCATTTATCCCATCTCTTTGAACTTAATGAAATTGAAAATAACAGATTTGTCATAAAAATGTTTATGTAATTTTGAATTATGTATTTTATTAAAGGGTTATTTTTCAAGTGTATTCCTTTTTTATGGATGATCTGACATTGGATAAACTAAAATCATAATTTTTAAAAAATTGAGGCTGGACTGGGTAAAAGTAGAGAGATTGAGCAGAAAAGGAAAAAACGAAGGAACAAACTCATGGACATGTACAACAGTGTGGTAATTGCCTTGGCAAGGGGTGGTGGGAAGAGGTGAAGGAGGTGTAGGGGTGATAAATGGTGACAGATGAAGACTGGACTTGGGGCGGTGAACACAAATACAATGTACAGATGATGTGCTATAGAATTGTGTGCCTGGAAGTATATAATTTTGTTAAACAGTGCCATCCCAGTAAATTTTCTTTTAAATGTTAAATGAGCCACTTAGTCAAATCTTTTAAAAGTAACCTTTGTTTATCTAATTACACTTTTTTTTTGAAAAAGATAATCTAAGAGGTTCTTTTTTTTAAATTAATGTATTTTATTTTTAAAATTAAATGTTTTGAGGTGACATTGGTTAACAATATATAGGTTTCAAGTGTACAATTCTAGGATACATCATCTGTGTATTGCATTGTGCATGTTTGCACTTATTAATATCATTATTAGAATACAATGTTATTTTTGTAGGTGTATGCTTTCCCTTTCTTCCTAGGATAAACACTATGGAGTCACAACTAATGACTTTGAATCTCATAATTGTAATTTTGATTAAATTTGTGGTTTTGCTCAATTACGAATTTATAAATAATTGGAATGGATTAACATATTTTCTTCTCTGTTTTGTTCTTACAAAATTGATTGATTTGTACAAGAAGAGAAATAAACTGCCCTAATTCATATTTAACCAGTGAATGCTTCTCAAAATCCCTGTACCAGCATCCGAGAAACATCAGGCAACTGGTTAAAAATGTAAAATTTCTGGCCCCACCCCAAACCTACTGAGTTAGAGTCTTGCACTGGGACCTAACACTGTATTTAACAAGTCCTCCTGGTGATTCTGGTGCAGTGCAGTCAGTCGGAGGACCACAGCCTGACATAATAAACCAGCTCCTAATGAGAAAGTAAAATATTCTCAGAGGAAGTAAGGATCAATGAATACCTCATTTAGAATGTAAACTTGGGTTAAAAACAATAATAAAGAATAGAGTGAATTTTTTTTAACTTTTTGTGATGAATTCTCTAGAAATTCCAAAATGTGTTCAATTATTTTCTATGGTACTTAGAATGTACTAATAATAGTAATGAAATGCAAGTGATGGGAATTTAAATTTTGGATCTTGTATGATACTCTGTGCTTGTTGAATACCATGATTTCAATCATTGGGTCAGTTTAAGCATGCATAATTACTGATGGCCAGCTTCACTATTCACATATAAATGTACACATTTTTAAAATGGTGGACATGAATATTTACCAAATGGCTTCTCATTGAAGAATTTGAAATGCAATTTATTTTCTTGGCTTTGTTAGCAATGCATATATTAGCACTGCTCTAATAAAACTTGAATTTCCTCTTTCTGCTTACTGAATGAGCAGTTCAAAAGGCAAAGATCAAGAGCTCTGCTTAGTAAACAAGAATCAGCAAACTTAGAGTAGGTGTTGCCTGCCTGATATTCAAGTTTTATAGGGAAACAATTTAGAAACAGATTAGAGAAAGCAAGAGTGTCAAAACTAGAATTTTAATTTTATTATCTTCTGTGACTATTTTAAAAGAAATTCAGTCTTTTAGGACTTTTTTAATAATTTTGTTAGTAAATCTACTTATCTAATTGAGGTCTATTATTGTTTTAATAGGTATTGTGAAACTCACAAAAATGACAGATATATTTACTTCAATGCCTTTTCAAATTAAACTCTTTAGAGTTGTTATTAGTGGTGACAATCAAACTGATTAAAACCGCCATTAGCAATAGAAAAAATTGCATTGTGGGCACACTAGTATAGAAATCAAAATTTTGATTTATTGATCATTTTCTATATGCTAGGGCATTGTTCTCAAAGTGCAGTCTCCATAAAGCAGCATTAGCTTCACCAGCAAATGTAGTAGAAATGATGACCTACAGGTATGAAACTCTAGATATATTGAATTAGAAACTCTGAGGATGGGACCAGCAATCTGTGCTTGTAAAACACTTAAGTTTTAGAACTATCCCAGAGCTGTGTTATGTTAGTTACTGAGTATACACACATAAACAGGAAGGATGGGAGGAAGAGAAGAAGGGAGGGATAGTAGAAAAACAATGAAATATCTGGTAGATGGATGGATAATGTACAATTCCAACTTCAATTATTCATAGTCTAGGAAAGGAGATCGCTAGATGGGCAAAATATTTAATTTAACAGTCTTGAAAAACAATACCTACCAAGTTCTTTGAGAATAGCACAGGGCTGGGTGACAACTTAGAGTCTGCAAGGAAAGCTGAATCTGAAAAAAAGTTAAGAAGGAGATTGATAAATAGGCTTCACGTAAGGCTGTGCCTCTCACTTTATACACTTCACCTCTCCTTCTATGTTTCAGTTTTAGATTACTTTTCCATATTTGGATTTCTAAATAAAGTATGATTACTGATTATTTAAGACTAAAAACTGTCAAATTAGAAGAGTAATAAATGTAATCAAAGATAAATGGGTGGATATTTTTATGTTTCAAAACATTTATTTATGAATCACTTCAACTCAATGTAAAGTAATATTTTTATATTAAATAAATTAATTAGAATTCTGTTTTGTCCAACAAAAAAAGAGAGGTGTAAAATATTGACTGGCATATGCCAAGTGTCAGGGCTACTAACAGAAAGGCTTAATGCAAATTCTCTCACCAAGATCCCTGGAATTGACCCTTTATCAACATTCCTTCTTGTTTTCTACACCACTACAAAACTCAAATTCACTCAAATTTTGACCACTACTGGAGAGTTTTGTCTATGTCATATAAGAATGCAGTAAAAATAAAATAAATATTGCACAGAAACATATTTTTCTCTTCTTTTCTAATATATTTATTGATTATGCTATTACAGTTGTCCCATTTCTTCCCCATCATTCCCCTCCATCCAACACACCCCCTCCCACCGACATTTCCCCCTTTAGTTCATGTCCATGTGTCATAAGTTCTTTAGTTTCTACATTTCCCACACTATTCTTGCTCTCTCTCTGTCTATTTTCTACCCACTGTCCATGCTACTTACTCTCTGTACCTTTTCCCCCCAGCTCCTCCTCCCACTCCTCTGTTGCTAACTCTCCATATGATCTCCATTTCTGTGTTTCTGTTCCTGTTCTAGCTGTTTGCTTTGTTTGCTTTTGTTTTAGATGTGGTTTTTAATATCTGTGAGTTTTCTGTCTTTTTACTGTCATATTTATTATCTTCTTTTTCTTATATAAGTCCCTTTAACATTTCATATAATAACGGCTTGGTGATGATGAACTCCTTGAACTTGACCTTATCTGAGAAGCACTTTATCTTCCCTTCCATTCTAAATGAAAGCTTTGCTGGATAGAGCAATTTTAGATGTAGGTCCATAACTTTCAAGACTTCAAATACTTCTTTCCAGCCCCTTCTTGCCTGGAAGGTCTCTTTGGAGAAATCAGCTGACAGTCTGATGGGAACTCCTTTGGAGGTGACTGTCCCCTTATCCCTTGCTGCTTCTAGAATTCTCTCCCTTCATTTCAATCTTGGCTAATGGAATTATGATGTGTCTTAGTGTGTTCCTCCTTGGGTCCAACTTCTTTGGGACTCTCTGAGCTTCCTGGACTTCCTGGAAGTCTATTTCCCTTGCCAGATTGGGGAAGTTCTCCTTTATTATTTGTTCAAATAAGTGTTCCACTTGTTGCTCTTCTTCTTCCCCTTCTAGTATTCCTATAATTTGGATGTTGGGACATTTAAATATGTCCTGGATGTTCCTAAGCCTCTCCTCATTTTTTTGAATTCTTATTTCTTCCTCTTCTGTTTGGTTGTGTGTTTCTTCCTTCTGGTCCACTCCATTGATTTGAGTCCCAGTTTTCCTCCCTTCTCTATTGGTTCCCCATGCATTTTCCTTCATTTCACGTATTGGAGCCTACATTTTTTCATCTAATTTGTGAGCAAAATCAACCAATTCTGTGAGCATCCTGATTACCAGGGCTTTGAACTGTGCATCTGATAGGTTGGCTATCTCTTTGTCACTTAGAGGAATTGGCTCTGAGGCTTTGATTTGTTCTCCAGTTTGAGCCATTTTTGGTGTGTGTGTGTGTGTGTGTGTGTTTGGTCTGGTCATGGCTGTTAGTAGTGAGGTGTGGAGACTTATGTGTTTCCCAGAGCAGGCAGCCCAGTTGCTGAGTTGTGATGCTGTATGTGGGGTGGGGTCCAAGAGGAAACAATGGTGCTTGCTCTGCTCTCTCTTTGATTCCAGTCCCTTCTGCTGCTTCCCCTTCACCTGGATTATCTGTGCACAAATGTGGAACCACCTGGTCAGCCAGCCACCTTGTGCAGCCTTACTGGGTCTGCACAGTTGCCACCCCATGCCCGGATCTGCTAGCTGCCTCCCGTGCACCTGGGGTCTACTAGCTGCCACCTGCACACCTGGGAACTGCCAGCGCTGCTGCCTGCCTGCCTGCCCGGGTCCGCACCTCCACTTTTTCCTGCCACGACTCCACCCCTCTTACCAGTCTGGATGAATAGTTGTTGGACTTCCGTACAGTTCAATTTTCTATCAGTTCCAGTTGTTTTGTCGTTTCTAAATATTTTTTTGTCCTTAATTTTTGTTGTGAGAGGAGGCACAGTGTGTCCATCTATGCCTCCATCTTGGCTGGAAGTCTGCACAAAAACACATTTTAAAATAAAGATGAAACAGGAATAAAATAATGTATTATTCAATATACATGGAGATATGTAATAACATAATATTCTTATTTAGCAGTCAAACCAACATAAAAATATACTGACTTTGCAGTCTAATTCTTAAATATTTCATTATTAGGAAGATTATTTATGTGTCTTGTAGTACTAAATATTTGATACCATTAGGTAAATCCTTAGTTTTACTATTGTTTTTAGCTTATTTTTTGAAATGAAACCCAGCCAACTTAAATAAAAAAATCTAAAAACAAACAAACAAATGTATTTCCCCATTGGTCAAATTTCAGAAACTCAAATAGTTTTCTCTTAAAGTACAAAGAAAGTTTATTTTTATATTTTTACTTTGTAGTATAAAACAGTTATATTAACCATATGTTACAAACATTTCTAAATACTCTCTAATATAATTTATCATAATAATGACCAAAGAATTGATTGCCCTCCTTTTTTCCCAATATAAGTTAAATTGACTGCTTATTATTTTAGTTTATTTAAATGAAATCTATAAAATTTGAGGTTTTAAATGTGCTATTTCACATTAAAATAAATGATAATACAATTTTGCTAAAAATAAAGGTTGTTTTCCAGTGAATTCAAACAAATTTTGAAAGTGAATGGTTTCTTTTGGTTTTGTGAATGACAACATCATGGATGCCTAGTTAGCATATATTGTATGTTTCATTATGTCCAGTGCTGGTGTTGTATGTACTGAATAACTACATGGGTTCTATTTAAATATTCAGTTTAGAACTTTAGGGCTATATAGTAGTAGTAGCCAGTACTACTAGTAATAGTAATATTGAATAACTACTAACTCTAAGATGTTAAAACAATCATTTCCAAGTTCTCAAAACCCCATTTATTTTTCATTCTCTAAATATCCTTTTTGGCTGTAACTTGAAATCACTGAAAGATTTTATTAAAATGAATACTTGTTAAATGACATTTTCACATTTAGAATGAAACTAGAAGTTGAAAGTCAGTCAGGGTTTTGAAACAAAATACTACTTTATCATTGTGCATGAACATGTCACAGATGAGTATGTATTTGAGTGTATGTGTATATGTGGACAGGGGGAGGTTGTTACCATCTTTATTTCTATTTCAAAATTAGTAAAATTTGAGTATTTTTCAAAAGTTACTGAAAATCAGCAAAACATCGTTATCTCAGACTTGTAATACAGATGTCCGAAGATGAACATTGAAAAGATTACTGGCTTTCTACCATGAATTACGCCTTGATAATTTTGCAGATTCTTTTTTTTAATCAATTACATATCATGCTTTTCTTTTTTAAAGAACTAGCTCTATTATAGCCTGAGATTGTTCTTGTCTAAATGCATTCTGCTTAAGTCTTCCTTTCAAAAGGTCCATTTCAATGTATTAATTTTACACCATTTCTATTGCAAAGTAATCAGAAAAATAACAAAATTTAGTCTTATCTATAAGCTCGATTTCATTAATTTTAATGTAGTCAGTTGAATAGTATCTTGTTAAAAGAATGTCAAACCATAAACTTGAAATGTAATCTGGTATTCCATAATAGTCTTTGCAGGTGTTATTATGGCAAACATCTTGAGAAGTCATCTTGAATTTGGGTGGGCACTAAATAAAATAATGAGTGATCTTATTAGAGATAGAAAAAAAAATTCCTGCCTCATGTGGCTCAGTTGGACAAAACGTTGTCCTGTAGATCGAACGGTCGGGGTTGGATCCTGGTCTGGCCGCTATGAGAGGCAATCAATCCATGTTTCTCACCTTGATGTTTCTCTCTTCCTCAGTCTCCGTGTCTGCCTCTCTTCCTCTGTCTTTGTCAGCAATGGGAAAGTGTCTTCAAGGTGAGGATAAAGACAAAGAGGAAAAGAAGGACAAAAAAAGACACAGACACACAGGAGAGAACTCCATGTGAAAATGGAGGCACAGGCTGGAGTAATGAATTTGCAAATCAAGGGATGTAAAAGTTTGCCCGCAGCCTGAGACACTACAATAGAGGCATGGGACAGATCCTCCCTGAGAGCCTCCTGAAGAAAGCAACTCTGTTGACTCTTTGATTTCAGGCTTCTGCCCTCCAGAACTGTGAAAGAACACATTTCTGTTGTTTTAAGTAACCAAGTTTGTGGTAGTTTGTTACAGCAGCCCTAAGAAACTAATACATCTGTTATAAATTATAGATCAATACACTGCTTTTTGAAATATGCCTGTTCATTTTTCATTGGCCACAAAGTACATTTCAATTGATGTGAACTAATGTCATGCCACTTACACTGTGGAAAGATTAACAAAATTTCTGTTACAAAATTATTGCTGGAATCTTAACCTTCACCTTTTTAAAAATAATCTTTTTATTGTATTTTTAATTAACATGTAGTCCCCTTATACACCCCTCCCCCCACAATCACCACACTGTTGTCAGTGTCCTTTTTGCTCAATTATTCTATCTTCTACTCTCCTCAACTTAGCTGTCATCCTATCTATGAATCTGTCTCTATTTTGCTTGTTAGTTTAGTTTGTCCACCTTTAGAACCAACTAAATTCCATGAAAGTAGACAGGTTTCAATAGAAAACAGAAATAATGTTAGATATTTTAAACCAAAAGAAATCTATCTATACAGGGAATTAGATGCTCACAAAATTGTTAGGGGATTTGAAGTAGCAGGTTCTAATCTGAAGCTCCTTGAATAGTGCAAAATACAATTCCAAGATAATCTGCTAGGGGAGCAAATTCTCTGAGGCAGCCTCTTGAACTATGATTGCAGCAAAAGCATTATAATGATAACTCTTGAAGTCAGGTCAAGTACCTTGCTAGTAGATGTTGAAAAAAGCCTTGGCCAGATTTCTACCTTTTTAATCAATTATGAATACATCTAATTGGCAAAAGCAAAATCATATCCAGAGATCTAGCTCTAAGGAATTGTATGAAATGTGTTTAGCAGCTTCCCAACTTCCCTTTATTTTGAAGGGCCTCATTGTTTGTTTAATGCTCTGCTGTTGCCAAATTAAAATTCTTAATAAAGTTTGAATAAAGAGTCCACTATTTTCATGGACAAGGAGCACATAATCATGCAGTTGATTCTAGCAACCTTGTATAGATCTCTAAGCTGTTTCTTGGTCCTGAGATTGCAAGGATTTGTTAGGATATTGTTGCTGTTGTTGTTTGTTGTTGTTGTTGTCCCTTGCCTCTCTAAATCCTATCTCCAACAATGGGATTTGTTAGGATATTGTTGCTGTTGTTGTTTGTTGTTGTTGTTGTCCCTTGCCTCTCTAAATCCTATCTCCAACAATGGGATGCTGAATGAACCCTGTATTGCATCTTCCCAGATTTCTAGATTTGAAGATATGCCAGCATTCACTTGTCTCTGTTCTCTGGTGTTCCATCAGTACTTAATACCCCAAAACTTCTGCCCTTCAGTCATAGACATACACTCCCAATGCTCCTGCCTGTTCAGAGTTTCTTTTCTCTCCTATACTCAATTTCACTTGACATTAATCTTGCTTTGTTATATAAACAGATATCTGATGCATTGGCTCATTAACATGGGCTTTCTACCACCAGCCAAACAAGACTATCATGCACTTAAGTTAGCCTTGCCACACAGCTTTCTTTAAATTTATTTTATCTTAAAAAAGGACATTGTTTGTGTTAGAAGTATGTAACAGGATGCAGATTGGAGATTGGTGTAAAGTACTTTGATTAGGGAATGTGGAAACCTTGGCTTATTGCATTCCAGTGCTGTGGTTAGCTACTCATGAGGCCTCTGATATTTCCTTCTCTCTGTCTCTCACCCTATAAATTAGAGGGGCTGAACTAAGTAGCCCATAAGTTTCTTTTCATCTCATAAGTTTTTTTTTTACAAATATGCTAACAAGCCTCGCTAGTCCCATAGATTTTGTTGTAAGAAAAAATATTATTCTTCACCTAATAGTACACTGCAGATGCAGGGCAAGGGTTACTGGCACTCGACCTCGGCATGCTGTTCCTACTCTGTATGCTACCTCACTAAATGAAAAAGTTAATTTTAACTCAAATAAATATTGTTTGCTTTGCCTGACAGAAAACTAGTGCTAGCTTCTCAATATTTATGAAAGCAAACTGACATTAAAACTTGCTGCTGTGCTGAGGTTTGTTTGACTACTCAATCCTGCAAAAAGGGAGAGATCCAAATTGAGAGGAAAAAATAGTTAAAATTAAAAGGACAAAAGAGAAAGCAGCATGAGTGTGGTTGAGGATGAAAAGGAAAAAGTATTTTTAGATTGTTTCCTCTATGCTACTTCATTCTTTGGATGTCAAGCAATATCATGGTGCTGCTATAACAGTGCTAATTAATTATAGTGGGATTCCATGCACTATACCTTCGAGCCAATTAATGATGCTCTTCTTATATGTCACACAAAATGTGGCAAAAATGCTTATGCTGAAGTGTATGGAGATATGAGGTGATATGCAAGGCAGCTCTTAGTGCCTATGGTGTCTATAATCTCATGTTTTTGTAAATGTATGGCACAGCCATCAGAGTTAGTGAAGCCTAGAGTGGGTGTGTTCCCTGGACAGTAACTGCTCCCTTGGAACCACTGTACTAACACACAGCTTATTTTAGGTGGGATAATATTATTATGGCACATCCCAAGCTATTCCAAATGTTGAAGAAAAATTAAAATGAACTGTTGATTAACAAATATTAGAAGTCTTTAGCTCATTCATTTCTGAGAGATGTCTACTTGTCCCTAAGGTGGAGATAGCTGGTGAAATGAGATAACAGATCATTAAGTTTTGCATTAAACGAGGAGAAATTTGATCTCTCAGCTGTGATTAAACTGACGACAAAAACAGCAACAACAAAACAACACAACAACCTGGTCTGTAGTGCAGATTAAAGAAAAGCAGACATTCAGAAGGCAAGGTGGATGCTTTGCTTTTAGTAATGTCAAACCTGATTCTCTTGTCCCTGAGTCTGGCTGCCAGCTGTGTAAGGGACTGCCAGTGACTGTGATTCCCCTGCAGCCACAACAGCAGCTGCAACGCCACCTGTGTAAGGATAACAGTCGGGAGATCAGAGCATTACATTGACCTCAGGCTACTTTTGTTTTTCTCTAATTTCTACACCACTCTCAGATATGAAAAAGAAAATCACCCCCTTCTGATGTCTCATCAGACCCGTTGGTGCTCTGGGTAGGGCACTGGGTAACAATTATAAGCATCCGAATACTGAGCATGTCAGTGAGGAAGACATGAGCTCTTTGGTCCTTTTAGCCAAGTCTAAATTAGATGAAGGACAAAGGACAGAATCAAGAAGGATATGTGATAACAAGGAATAAAAACCAAGTATCTAATGGTGGAGTTCATCATCATTTAACCTCAAGGAAACTATGGCTATTAGTATAGATCCCCAGAGATTCTGTTTTAAGTAAAACAGTGTTTTCTTGATGTGAAATGAAAGGTTCCTGAAGCACCATGAGGAATTAGAAAAGAATTGTCAGAACAAAAATAAAAAGAGAGTGTGATGATGAAGAAATAGGTGGAAGAAATTTTGTTAGACATCTTTGCAAGTTTAGCTACTAGATAGAGGAATAGGGCAAAGAAAAACAAAATAAAAATAAAAGTGTTGTCTTTTATCTCATTATGAGGATAATTGTGCAGTCATTGTTAAAGCCAGTTTCTCACAGATTTCTGTTGGAGCTTTGGCCAGAACAAGAAGACCTGTGCTTTAGAAGGCCTATGTTTTAAAGCCACACACCTTATTTTAGTAAAATATATAGAAAAAATCCAGGAGAAGATAATAACCGATCATTTTTTAAAAAGATATGGCATGCCTATATTTAAAAAATATATAGCTCCCTTTAAATAATCTACATAAGGATTGTGTTTCAGGGATGACGTGTTTAAACTTACTACATTAGTGTGTATATCAGTGACTTTTATCAATTAACTAGCAGTTTGAGTCTATCAGCAGAATTCATCCATCCATCTTTGCTGTGAAACTGGAAATAGATTTGTTTAAATTATTGGTCTTTGAATTTGCCTCATTTTGTCTCCTGTCTAAGAAGCCTGTTCATTTTCAGGCAGCTGCATATGTTGGCATGATTGATGAGATCTGCTACAGTCAAGCAAGCAGTCCTGGGTGACCAGTTTACCCTTCCCCACCAGCGTTCCAGCTGCCAGTTGCCCCCATTCTGTGACAGCCTCTCCTTCTCCTCACCTTGTCATCAAGCCAAGAATGTACACTGTAGGAGTCCAGGTAAGCATCTGCCTCCATAATCATTGCCAACAGCTTTCCATTATCAACCGCCAGGGGTGCTTCAAAGCAATGTGGAGTTCATTCTCTTGACACAGAGACCAAATGTTTCTATACCTGAAACAAGCTCTTTTTTTACTAACTGGAGAAGCTCACATGTAAAGTTTCTCTCTCTCTCTCTCTCTCTCTCTCTCTCTCTCTCTCTCTCTCTTTCAGTACACATCACTATATTATTATAAAACAAGTCAGATTACCCCACTTCACCTCCTGCAGGTATTATAAATTAGACTACTACAAAAATATCTGTCATTGAAAGACAGTTTTTTTTCCCCCTGATTAATATATTCCTATATAGGAGAAAAATTAAAGAGCTCTGTCAAACGTTTTCACTCCAGCATTGTGTAAATTAAATCTTCTTACAAAGGTGAATTATTTTACAGCATCTGTCCTTCTGTTTGCAGAGCAACATATTTAGATTAAAATCAAATGAGAGAGAAGAGAGAGAATTTGTTTGCATATTGCAACATTTGAGTAAATTCTGCAGTTTTCATTTTTGACATGACACAGTGTTTTTATTGCTAAATGATCTATTGTTTGATTTAATATTTGTTGAGAGTCCATGATATTTTAGGAACTGCATGGCCTATATATACAGAACAACACTTATTTTTAAAAGAAACTAAATTTGTATGTATCTGTTATTATTAAAATATTTGTGCATGCAATTTTATATAGAGAATATGGTATGTAATTGTGACAGTAATATGTGTTTTTCAGAATAACAGGGAATTTGTTTCAGAAAAGTTAAAGTAGAAATGTTATACAGAGTTTACTAATATCAAAACATTTTCAGAAAAAAAAATGTTTAGTTCAATTCTTGGGTTGGTACATACTAAGCTGAAAGATCTTACATAATTAATTTATCCTTACAGAATATATTTTTTTATCTAAATGCTGACAATGAAACTTATTTTTCATGGTTGTTCTGAGAACTGAATATGAAAATATATATAAACATGTATAAAGAAGTGCAATGTTGGCACATAGCACATATTATTATTGATAAAGCAATGAATGAAGTACATAAGGATTGTTTATTGGTAGCTTCTGAGACAGCTATGATCCACATTCTAAGAACCTTGTTATCAGGTGAATTTTATTAATACACCTATACATAAAAATAGATATAGCATATAAATATAGTGATGGAGGAGAATAACATTTTCTGTGAATTATTTTAAATTAAAAAAGTAAATATTAATTTTAAAGAGACAGATGAGAGAGAGAGAGAGAGAGAAATTTGTTTGATTTTCTACCCATCCATGCATTGACTGGTTACCTCTATTATGTGCCCTGACCAGGGATCAGACCTACAACCTTGGGACAATGCTCTAACCGACTTACTCAATCAGGGCTTTCTATGAATTCTTGACTTAATAGAGAGATTCTTAATATGGTTTAGCTATCAGAGAAACTAGTCTGATTCATTTGTCTTTAAAGATTCACTTTGTTGAATTAGATACATAGTTAGCCTCTTTAACTTCTTCTTGTCTGTTTTCCTCATGTATAAAATGTAATTAGTAATTACATGCATAGATTACGCTTGCCCTTCCCAACTTTCAACTTTCCTGTCCTGAGAAAAGAGCAGAATGCCCTGTGCTTGTGGAATTATTTATTGATTTAACCAATGAAAATACTTTTCCTGGCAACTGATTACTTTGAACAAATTATTGAATACATCCTATTCTCAGTTTCTTGATTAATAACATGCTTATTAGTATCAGTGAAATAATTCATGAAAAACTCTTGGCATAGATCTT
Source organism: Glossophaga mutica (assembly GCA_039655065.1). Lineage (NCBI taxonomy): Eukaryota > Metazoa > Chordata > Mammalia > Chiroptera > Phyllostomidae > Glossophaga > Glossophaga mutica. Next base: position 93,656,616 of record CM077310.1, read on the forward strand.
GGTTCATCACCTGTTTATAATGTATACTACTATTGCCATTGTCAGTATTATTTTTCTTATGGTTAACTTTAACTGAAATTAGAAAATTGACCTTCTAATGATAAGGTAATTATGGACAATTATATTCTAATTCAATTTAGATTAACAATGTTACTGGTCCCTAGATCATAAATAGAAGCCTAAGGTAAAATAAATAAATAAATAAATAAATAAATAAATAAATAAATACTATATATATTCTGGCTCATGTTCTTTACTCCAAATCCCAAAATACAGGTGAAAAAAAAACAACTGTACTTGTACAAGTGGTTGAAATCCTCACCAGGGGCTACAGTTTCCTCCTTGTTTATCTGCATACAGCTCTTAGTGAAATACCTGCTGGGAAGAGCATATGATCTTAGCTAATAACAAAAGAGTAAAGGATTCTTTAAGTATCAAGAAACAATTTTCTCTATCCACAAATTATTGTCATGACTGTGACTACTCCTTATGTTGGTATAGCAGTAGCCCATCAACAATGTAAAGAAAAGTAGCACTCAAGTCACAAATGATATTAATGTTAATATTTTAACTCATTCATGTTCTCAGGTTGGCAGAATACTTACAGAGTGAAGGAGATAGAAAGAACATGGATGGATACCTTGCACCATAATCTCAAGGTTGACAGGTCACTGAGTAGTCACAGCAGGGAATGGGTCAGAATCTAGCAGGATAACAAATGGGTGTCACACATGAATGGGAAGGCAGAAGGACAGTATCTGGAAAAAAATTGCTTGAAATTTTTGTCTTAGCAAGGTAAGCACTGAAGCAGTGCACATGCCAGGGGTTCTTAGGTTAATATAGAAAAATACAGGTAATTTTTTGTAAGTAAAAAAAAAAAAAAGAGTGCAACTTTTGATGCAATAAAGCATGAAAATGGCAGATGGAAGAAAAGAATGAATTGGAAATATTTTACCTTTTATTTTCAATTGGTTTAAGAAGAAAGTATTTATTATTTACCGATTTTGTGTATAGAATTGGTAAGCTTATTACATGGAAAATATATTTCTTATTCGTCTTGCACATACTGTAATATATCTATTTTATCATATAGATAAAAGAGAGTAACATCATGTAGTATATAACACAATTATATGATTATTAGTAGAATCTATTGTCCTGCATGAGAAAAAAGCCATTCATGAAAATAGCTATTATCATAAAAAATTAATATATGTTGGTTTACAATGAGTCAACAGATGAGAATTTAATTCTTAAATAATTTAGTGGTTTTGAGTCAGTCACTTAATTTCTTGTGTTCTTCAGTTTCCACAAAAAATTGTGTTAGGAATTCCATCCATCTGTATACCTTATTATGGTCATTAATTTTAATGAGTGCTCTTATTAAATGCAAGCAAATGCCATCAATCTATATAAAACATATTTTAATATAATGAATAATTACAAAATACATTTTTTATTTTAGGCATTAGGTGACAATTGTGCCTATAATGTTTTGTTGAGAAAGATTATGTGTGTCCTGATAGGGATCAAGTACAGAGAATGTATTTTTTTTTTAATTTTTTTTTTTTAATTTGCCTTTAGAGGGGTAGGAGAGAAGGAGAGGGAGAGAAATATCAATGTACGGTTGCCTTTCGTGTGTCCCCTGCTGGGAACTGGCCTGCAACCCAGGCATGTGCCCTGACTGGGAATCGAACCGCGATCGTCTGATTCGCAGGCCCGCGCTCAATCCACTGAGCCACACCAGCCAGGGCTGTATTTTTTTATATACTTTTAGAGGGAGAGGAAAAGGATAAAGAGAGGGAGGGAAACATCAATGTGTGGTTACCTCTCAAGTTCCCCCAACTGGGGACTGGCCTGCAACCTAGTCATGTGCCCTGACTGGGAATTGAACCAGTGACCCTTTGATTTTCAGACTGGCACTGAACCCTCTGAGCCACACCAGCCAGGGCTAGAATGTATTGATTAATTGTGTTTCACAAGCAGTAGGGATACAGTGAAATATTGGTTATTTTTGAGCCAAAAAACCAACTTATTTTTCTGACACAGTCTTACTCAAAACTTTACATCTACAGCAATTCTATTTCCAACTGCTTTGTTTTCAAAAATCAGTACTATTGTGTGCCAGTTAACAATTTATTGCTTCTAAATTTCTTTCCTGCTTTATTAAACTAGATTTTAACCTTATGAATAGGTTGGACTTAGGAGAAACTGACAACCAAATCTCTTAATAACTCTAAGTCTACATGTTCTATTTAAATAGTCTGACCTTTGCTTGAAAACACAGTGATAATCTCCCCTGGGGCAGATACAGTACTTGCATGGGAATACAGATTCTTCTCAAGACTCCTAAAATCACCTTCGTTGCTACTTGACCCATGAATAGAGAGATCTCAATATGAATGTAAGTAAATGGCTCAAGGAAGATAATTTGCAAACCTCCTTAGAGTGATACATTATCTCTTGCTACTAAGGCTTTTGTTATTCAAACATGCTCATTACTCAGAAAGTCTGGCTTTTACAAAAACATGAAAATATTCATGGAGAATATCTTCCAACAATTTATTGTGAAGAATACCAGTACATATTAGTGACTGATTAAAACTTTGGCCCATGGGAATCTTACAGTACCCAATTAATCACAACCTCTCAATAAATCAAATAGAAGGACAGTATAGTAGAATATTGCATGAGATATAATGGGGGAAAAGCCATCTAGATGTGGTGGCCAAAAATATGACTTGATTTATTACAATAAAACGTCATGGCTTTTACTCCCTGATTCTAGGTTGAAGTCAAGTCACCAACATAAAGCACTTTGATTGACAGTGAGGCCAGCCCTGACTGGGTAGTGCAGTTGGTTAGAGCATTGTCCCAATATACCAAGTTTGCAGGGTTCAATTCCCTGGTCAAGGCACATGCAAGAATCAACCAATGTATACATACATAAGTGGAACAACAAATTGATGTTTCTCTCTGTTCTCTCTCTTCCCTCCTTATTTCCTATCTCTATCTAAAATTAATAAATAAAAATTTAAAATAAAAAAGTTAATAGGGGACTCAAAAGTTGGAAAATTTTAGTTTAAGGTAAAAAGTTATAAGCCTAGTAAGTAATGTCTATGTTAAAGCTTTTTTTTTTTTTTCCCCCCAGAAGCTACAGATAGATAAGGCCCATCCTGGCTCCTGGGAAAACAGCTGACCTCCGGGGGCACTGCTAAAGATTACCTCCTGGGGACCAGTGGAGGCATCGGGTCATTACTGTTCCAGGGAGAGACAGACGACCACCCACCCCTGGGAACAACTAACTGCCCAGGACAAGAATGTTGCAGTTTCTTTCACCTCATCTTCCCTGGACTTCAAAACCCTTCACCATACCTTGTTTATTTATCCCTGCTATAAAAACTTTGGCCAGGAAAGAAAAGACAAGATGGTCTGTTAGGGTATGAACCCACCATCTTCTCAGATCACCAGCCATCTGAATAAAGCACCCATAAAGATTCAATCACTGTCATTGCTTATTGGGTTTTGTAGAGACAGGCAGCCTGAACCCTGGGGTCTTTTCTGGTTTCAAAATGAAGTTGTACCCTCTTAGAAAACAAGCCTGCAGTGTTGTATATGTTGTAAATATTCTTTCAAGACATTTTTAAAGGAACTATAAACATTTACAAGTGTGCCAGTGCACTGGATTAAGGATATGGCTGGAATTTATAGGAATTACACCATTGGCTGCAAACTGACAATAATTTCTGGGTATCAACACATCCCTGCAGCCTAGGAGTAAAACTGAAAAGGTGGAATTTTGGGAGAACTAGAGAATTTAATGCCACTATCAATGATTTGAAAGATGATAAGTACACATTTACTTGCGTGTTTGGCCTTTGCAGATAGTAGATCGTGGAGAATCACTATAAATCATGAAGAACTTAATCAGATGGTGATCCTATTGTAACTGTTTCCCCAACTGTAGTGTCTTTGCTAAAACAAATCAATGCATCATTGAACACTTTGTATACCTCTATTGACATGGCTAGGACTTTTTTTCTCCATTATCTAAGGACTCCTAAAAATTTGTTTCTTTGACCCGTCAAGGCTAACAGTAAAACTTCACAGTCTTGCTTCAGGGCTATATGAATTTCCTTGTTATATGTATAATTTTGTCTGCAAATAACTTCATTATCACGGCGTACAATGAAATACCATACTGTTCCACTACATCAATGACATTAACTTAATTGAATCTGGTGAGTAAGATGTAGCAATTACTACATGATATCATAGTAAGACAAATGCTAACTAGAATCTGGAGAAAAAAAAAACACCAAAATGTGTTATAAATCTGCTACTTCATTGAAGTCTCTGTGGGTTCCATAGTTTGGAACATATCTGAAATTCCTTTAGAAGTAAAAGATAAGGTACTGTATGCACCTGGACACAAAGAGAAGGTAAAGTCTCAATGCTTGGCATGACGTCTTAAGTTCTTAGAGACAACATGTACAACGTTTGAGTGTGCTTCTTCAACCTGTTTATTAAATCATATAATAAGGCTACTTGTTTTTATTAAGGGCTATAAAAATAGTTTTATAGTCAATCCAGACTGTAGTACAAGCTGTTCTTTCACACAGGTTTAATGACTCAGAATACCCATTGATGCTCAAAGTGTTGTATGGAGCACCCGGTAAGTACAAATGGAAGAATTACAGGGATTACTTCTAGAGTTCTGAAGTAAACCTATGTCCTTTTATGAAGGTAAATTTCCTCATTCTGAGAAATGACCTCTGGCTTACTATTAGGCCTTGGAAGAGAACAAACAGAAGGTGACATCACATGATCATGCGACCTGAGTTTTCCATATCTGAACCACTTATTTATAAAGGTGGACACATGCAGCACTATCATCAAATGGGAAAAATATATAAAATAATGGATCTGGGAAGGTTAGAATATACAAGTAAGTTGCATAAGTAAATATCTGTCTTTTGAAAATCTTTCTACATTATCTCATCTCTGTTGGTTCACATCAATGTCTTCATCAAAGTTGCATACACCCAGCTGACTGATACAAAACTCTTGAGCATGGTTTACAATGGCAATGCATGATATGCTGGTATTACCTGAAAGTGGACAGTTGCAGCATTACCATGACACTCAGGATGACTACTACTATTGAGTACCTAATCTTCCAATACAGAGACTGATGCTAAGTTCTCAGAATGGTGTCAGTCCACTTAAAGGCCAGCTAAATTTCCAGTGGCAGGTTGATTACATTGGACAATTTTCAGTATGAAGGGAAGAGATATTTTTCCTTATTGAAAGAGACACATATTTTGGGTATACATTTATTTTTCCTTACTAAAATTCATTATACACCATCACCTGTGGACCCATGGAATGTCCTATCCAGTTTCATGATATTCCACATAGTTTTGCTTCTAATCAAAAAAGTTATTTTACAAAAAAAAGTGTAGTATTAGGTTAAGGCCACACAATTGTGGTTTTACCATATGGTTTTACCACATACCCCAACCCAGATGTATTTTTCCTGGTAGAAAATTAGAATGGCTTGATGAAGACTCCATTATGGGACAATTTAGGAGATAACATCATGAAAGGATGGTATTCTGTCTTACAGGTTGCCATATACAATAGGCCTCTTAGCAGACACCAGTATCTGGTGCTTTTCCTCCATAACTAGAATATGTGGAATCAAGGGTAGAAAGTAGGTGTGGTTTCTCTCATTATTGCAGGTAATTACTCACAGAATTTTTAATTCCTTAGTTGGCGACTTTGTGCTCTGTTGGTTTGAAGCTTTTGGTTCCCAAAGGAGAGTGCTCCCACCAGCTGATACAATTATTTCACTGAATTTGCAGACAAAACTGCCACCTGGCCTTTGTGGGTTACTTACATCAGTCACTGAGACAACAGGAAGGAAAGAGGGTTATTTCACTAACTGAAATGAGTGATTTCCTTTACTGAAAGTACATTAGATTATTGCGGAAAAAAGTGGAGTCAAGAAAGATTATGTCTGTTACCCAGGAAATCCTCTAGGATATTTGTTAATATTCCCATGCCTAATATTACTAAAGAGCAAAAAACACAAAAAAAGGCAGGATGATTGAGGATCCAGACCCATCAGATGGGAACTGTGTGGTCACCTTAGCAGGTGAAGCACCATGCCGGCTTAAATTATTGCTGAGGAAAATATAAAAGTAAAATGGCAGCAAAAGAAGAAAGTCATGATATAAACCCTGAAAGAACAAAACTGAGAAGATATCTTAATTTTCTCCTTTTTTTCCATATGCTTATGTAGCTAGAATTTTCAAGAATCCTATTATATTGATAAATTTACTATTTAAACGGAATATGATGGACCATAACACAGTCTTTGGGAGAATATATAAGAAAATTTAACCCAAAAGCTAACCCCATGACTAATATTGCATTTTAGTCTATAAAAACATCTTAAAATTAATAAGAAAGGTACAGAAAAGCAAGAGGTTTAAAATGAGAAGACATCTGTCCTGAAAAAATACATATATGGAATATAAAAATATGAAGCTTTGTTTAGAACCACTTGTAATTGAATAAATGTAAATTTAAAAACAAGATATTTTATACTTTGCCTGAAAAAGCTATTTTTTATATTCCATAGTTTGTTGGATTGTATGAAATAAGATTTTTCATACAACTAGATGATATAAATTAGAGGACAACTTGGCAACTCTTATTAATTGTAAATGTGCATACTTTTGTGGTAACAAATAGTCACTTAGGAACTTAGCCTACAATTGTATATTTAAATATAAAGATACAGTACATGAATAAGGATGCTCTTCAAGCATTATTGATAAAAGCAGAGGAGTCAGGGTGTTTTTTTTTTTTTTTTTCCTTAATCCCTCATGTTTTTCACCCAACTCTCAGCTCCTAGATGCCAAACCCTCATCCCCTCTGACAACCATCAGTCTGTTCTCTGTATCTATCAGTCTGTTTCTGACTTGGGGTGGTGCAAACACAAAACAATATATAGATGATGTATTATAGAATTACATATCTGTAACTCATAATTTTATTAATCAATGTCACCCTATTAAATTAAATGAAAAATAAAAAATAATAAAAATAAAATTTTCCACCAAAAGAAAAGCAGAGGGGTACTAGAAAACCCTTATATATCCACATTTAACTCAAACACAATATAGACTTGTATATAATTCATCTCATTATGTTATTTTTAATATTTTGTTTTTCCCATATGCTTCTCCCAGCAAGCACACAAGTAGCCCATATAAAATATTTAGGATTCACTCTACAAATGTGCTGTCAATGTCTATGCTTTCCAATATGATAGCCAGTAGTCACATATGGCTACTGAACACCTGAATTGTGGCTAGTGCTACTTGAGGAACTGAACTGTTAATTTACTTAATATTAACTAATATAAATTAAAATGCATATGGCCACCTATGGTTAGGGGACATCTTGTTGGACAATGTAGTTGGAGAAAAATTTTGTTCTCTTTTCCAGACATGTAAATTGGTTACCAATTTCTGTTAAAAATCATCTCTTAAATATCTTCCAAATCAGGCTTCTCTTTCTTATAGTGATGGTTACCTCTTTTATTTCATTTTTTCCCACCTATGTTGCATCACCATCTTTCAACATTATCCCTTATCACTGTACTCCATCTTAAAGACCCTAAGGTGTTTTTAAAATATAAAACTTAGTTTGCCACTTTTAAGTTTTCAAATATTTAGCTTCCTAAAGCTTAATATTTTGGTCCCAGCTTCCTTCTCTGGCCTGTCATGCCTGCTATATAATCAAAAACTCATCTTATTTCCAGATATATCACTTTTCCTAAATTGTCCTTTAAAAATTATGTATTTTTATGTTTGTGTGACTTTAAACATTTTAATCGTTCTCATTGGAATGCTTTATTCAATGTCTTTTCTTATATTCCTCTAATTTTCCTTTAAGATTGAGTTCATTTGGAACCTAGTGATCTTTAACTGTCCGTAAGGAAATCTAAGTTAGGAATCATTCACTCTTACTATTTGAGTTATAATTAATAAATTGAGAACTAATTATAGGCATAAATAAAAGCTTGGTATTCCATGAACAACAAAATAGTGATAAGTTTTCTTCAGTGTTGAGAAGTGACTAAGAGAGAATCCTAGAAAAAGATCAAGAATTGCCAGAAATTAAATAAGGTATCAAATTTGATTATTTGAGTCATTTATTATTTGTATTTCATTTTCACTGCCTGTTTAAAAATCTCTTCTTGAACAAGAATGATGTTGACATGAAAGGTTTCAAACAGTGTCTGGAGGACAGGTGCTAAATCCTGGACACCGTGGATGTGTCCCAAAGTCATACCCAATACTGCCTACTGTCTTTCTGAAACTCCATTCTTTAGTCATTTTGACTATATTTTGTCTACCTCTCAAGTCTCTGCTAATTACTTAAATAAACTAGCAAGGTTTTGAGGCTCTATAGAATACAAGGTATGAAAATATGTTCTCCTACACCAATAGTGTTTCTAGTCCAATAGGAAGTTCAGACTTTGTCCTGTCTTTGGTTGCTAATTTTCTCTCACACAATCCTATTAACTTGTCCTGTCATAGAAGGTCTATTCCAGCTCTCATCAAAACTCCAGTATGATTTATCATACATATTTTTCAAAACCCAATTTATGTATCAATAATAAAACAAGTGATTATGATATTAATAAATTATTTTATTACATGTTCATTATGTGCCAATCATTGTTCTCAGTGCTCATTTTATCCTATAAAGTTTGGAGATTCATAGTGCTTACTTGTAATATTCAAAATATCCTTGAAGACTCATATTAAGTGAAGCCATGGCATGTTCTATGATATCTAACAAAATTTAGTGTTATAATAATTTAAATACAAAGATATATGAGTCAAATTAAACTGTGAATGGACTCACCCTATGGTAACTCCCAGTGAATCACATTCTTCATAGTCCCATCCCCTTGAGTGTGGGTGGAATTTGTGACTTGTTTCCAACTAGTGGGGTATGACAAAGGTGATTGATGCCACTCCAATGATTAGATTACACAACATAAAAGATTTTGTCTTGCCCAATTGCTTTAGAGCTGTTCTCCAGCTGGCCTGGAAGAACTAAACAGAGATGTGAACATGCATAGGGAAAGGGCCTTTCTGGCAGGGAAGTGCAGGGAGCTTCTTGGACATGAGGGTGGTGGACAGCCAAACACCAGTGAGAAACAGGGCCCCAGTATGATAACCACAAAGAAATAAATTCTGCTAACTACTTGAATGTGCTTGGAATCACATTTTCCAGAGTCTATCCTCCACACGGGAAAGAAATGAACACCACTTTGCAACCTTTTGAATTTCTGAACAGAAGGCTCAGCAAAGCTGCACTTAGACTCTTAACCCACAAAACTGTGAAATAATAAATAGGTGTTTCAAACTACTAAGTTTCTGACAATTTACTGCACAGAAAACTAATATAAAAGCCATCTCAGGAGTAAAATATTAAACTTTGGCCTTTTAATGCTCAGCCTCTTCAGTAAGCATTGACTGTTTTTTTACTCTTATAAATACCCAGATTATCATAATTTTAAAATTTATTGATGATTTTGAAATATCTATTTGTCAGTAAACTTTGCTCAAATAAACTGAACATTTTTCCTCACTGCCCCTCAATATTAAATAATGTTAAATTGGAAAATCTCCCCAACCCAGCTTTCACTTTATATAATGTTCAAAAGTATATAATTGAAGGGTAAAGAAATTCTTAACTTTTATGCATCTGCATACAACCTATTTAATAGAATGCAGTGCTGATATTTAACTTTTTTGCATTTAAAGAGTATGTGAGAGATAGTTTAATAGAGGATGATCCAGAAACTGTTATGAGAATTTACTTTAGTGGAACTTTGGTAACTTTTTTTTCCCTTAGATGATAGACATTTATTTTTAATATTAAATTTTTGATTTTTTGAAATATTCTGAATATGACTTACATACCAGATATAAAAGAGAAATGGCCCACTAAAAATAAATACTCACAAGAACCCCTCGTTAAAGTGATCAATTAATAAAATATTTATGTATATAAATAAAATATATATCATGAAATTATTAATTTTTTAAAGTTTATAAATGTGTTTTCTATTCACATTTATTTATCTAATAGACTCACTTAGAATCTCATCCTTGATGAGTTTCTAATTTCCATACATGCCTATTTTACATTTATTTCCTGTTATCTCAGTATCTTGAGTCATATGATCCCATTTAGATGTGGAATCTAACAAACAAAATGAACTAAGAAGCAAAATAGAATCAGAGGCAGAATAGAATACATGGGACAGACTGACAGCTGTCAGAGGGGAAGGAGGAGGTGGGGACTGGTTCAAAGAATGTGAAGGGATTAGACAAAGAACAGAAATGAATGACCCATTGACGTAGACAGCGGTGTGGGGATTGTCTGAGGAACTGGAGGGGCATTGGCTGGAGGGGTCAAATATGGTAAATTTGGGACAACTGTAATAGTATAAACAATGACATGTAAATATATTTTTCAAAAAGAATGAAAAAATAGTGTTTATACCTGCTAAATTTTTTTAAAAAATCTTGAGTCACAGAAATATGCATAAGGGGAACAATTACTCCTGAATTCATGTGCCATTCATTGTTCATTTCACAGTGCATTTAAAAGACTGAGTCTATAAAAGAGTGACTTCCTTTTCCCCTGAAATAACTACCATCAACAAGATGTTTATTGGCTCCAGCATGGCCCATTAACACAATCCCCAAGGATTTGCACTGTTATGATGAACAGCTTCTGCTAGGGAGAAACATCCCAGGCAATAAAAATGTAATCTCTTTCAGAGCCATTACTCTAAGCAATTAAAGCTTTTAAAATAGAAAATATATTTTCAATTTTTTCACTAGGTGATCAGACTTTTAAAAAACAGTGTTTAAGTAAGGAAGTGACAATTGAATATTTTACTTCCTTAAATAAATTTCTAAACTGGCATGCACTTTGGAAGTAGTTTGAGCTACCAAACTAATCTTACTCTTTTAAGAATAATTCTAATATAAGAGTTTCCAGTTTTCAAATTCTTGCTTTATATAATTTGTAAAACTCATTTGTGACTTCTTTGCTCTTACTAATTAAAATTAGATATGTTGGAATGACTGCCATTTAAAAAAAGTGAATTTCTTTATATTAATTGCTGAGAAGTAACAAAAGTAAAGATCAGATAGAGTCCACAAGGAAATTAAAGAAGGACTTCTCAGAGATCTTGAACCTCTGGCATAATGGCTGTCAGGATCCAAGGTATAAAATTATGTCTAGGTTCAGTCTGAGATGGACTCTAACAGATGATGCCCTGGTCCCACAATACACATTGGCACACATGTTCAGCATTGTGGTCAGTGTGGTCTACCAATCAATGTAAATGTGAAAAAGCAAAAAATTCTTTTGAAAAAAAAAAGAGCCTATAATAAAACCTATCTATTTTGATGCTTTAATACCTAGGAGATAGAGGAAGTAAGTTTCCCTTGAGTATGTATAACACATAGTAAACTTCATACCATTGTTAGTACAGAATTACCCTACTTTGTAGCAAAATTATACAAACATAAAAAATCTAAACAAATCAGAAGTAATATAAACAATAAAATTAAATTTAAAAAAAACCACTAACTCTTCAAGGTGATATTTAATTAGTTTTCCAAGTTAAAACTACCCTTGATTAAGAAATCCTCTTGGAGAAGATGTAACTTAACCTCTCTGTCTCAGTAATCCCAAAAAGTTCCAAGAAAATGTCATTAAAATATTTGTAAAATTGTAAATAATGTAGACTATAATGCATGAAAAATGAAGGTCAGAAAAATAAAGGCAATAGGATGAGACATACGAAGTCTTTAGAGATTAAAATAATCATATATACATTCATGAACATAAACACATATTTTAATATATGTAATGCTAATAGAAAAGAAATGATATTTAAATAAGAATTAGAAAACTACATGTAACATGGTCAACTAATTAACAAAAATAGAAACTTAAATATGAGAATTGAATAAATATGCAATTGGATCATAAAATCATGCAGTTAAATATTACATAGTTAAGTTAAAAGCATGCAAGATATTATATTATATTTAACAGATTGAAAAAAGATGAATAGAAAATCGATTTACCAAAGGCAGAGGTGGTGGTTGGGAGACCTGAAGATATTACTCAATATGCTACTTAGAGTGAGAAGGGGAGAGAGAGAGAGAGAGAGAGAGAGAGAGAGAGAGAGAGAGAAGCAGAGAAAAGGAGAGAGAGAAGAGATGTCAACATGAATATCAAAAAGATTGCAAATTGGAAGATAGAATGGGAAGATTCTACAGAAAACTTACTGAAGTTCCATAAAAAATAAAATTGATAATGGAGAAACATAAATGTATAACAGATAAAAATTTTAAAGGATGATGTAAAAAAATTTTCATATCCAAGAACTCTATAAAATCCTAAAAGGATAAATGCAACTTAACAATAGATACAATGGGTTGGTCTAAAAGTTCACTAGATTTTTTCCCTTAAGATGGCTGGAGTAACACTTAGTTGTCTTTAACTTCATTTGGAACAATTTAGTTAGATCATATTGTGACAGCTTTCACATGAGTTGAAGTTGATTGTGATCAAATTGAGGCATTAATTGAGAAAAATTAAAATTATACCATTCAGGAGATAGCCAACATACTCAAAATAACCAAATCAGTAAAGTCATTGTTGAAAATGAAAAAAAAATTGTTTTTTATTTTATAGAAAAATCCATAAGGATTTTTTGGCCAACCAATTATTTTTGAAAACTAAACACTATGAAGAAAATGAGAAGGCATTAAAATTAGTCAAAGAGGAGAAAAATATCAATAATTAGCTTACAGTTGGAACAAATTTTTAAAAGCAAAATGGAGGCCAGAGACAAAAATATGTTTAAGTTTCTGAGAGAAAATAGCTTCAGATTTTATTTATTTTTAAGTAACTTTATTGATTATGCTATTACCGTTTTTTGCAATTCCCCCCCTTATCCCCTTCCACCCTGCCCCCAACCCTTCAGCATTCTTTTAGTTCATGCCCACGGGTTGTACATATTAAGTTCTTTGAGTCCTCTGTTTTCTATACCATATTTTATGTCTTCCCATCTATTTTATGCCTACTAATTATGCTTCTTCTCTGTACCTTTCCCCCCATTCCTCCCTTCCCCCTCCCCACTGAACTCCCTCTGTGTGATGTCCATTTCTCTGATTCTATTCCTGTTCTGGTTGTTTGCTTAGTTTTTGTTTTCATTGTTTTTCTTTTCTTTTAGGTTCATTTATTGATAGTTGTGAGTTTGTTGTCATTTTATTGTTCATATTTTTATCTTCTTTTTCTTAGATAAGTCCCTTTAACATGTCATATAATAAGGGCTTGTTGATGATGAACTCCTTGAACTTGACCTTATCTGGGAAGCACTTTATCTTCCCTTCCATTCTAAATGATAACTTTGCTGGATAGAGTAATCTTGGATGTAGGTCCTTGCGTTTCATGACTTGGAATACTTCTTTCCAGCCCCTTCTTGCCTGTAAGGTTTCTTTTGAGAAATCAGCTGATATTCTTATGGGATCTCCTTTGTAGGTAACTATCCTCTTATCTCTTGCTGCTTCTAGAATTCTCTCCTTCATTTTAATGTTGGGTAACTTAATGATGATGTGCCTTGGTGTGTTCCTCTTTGGGTCCAACTTCTTTGGGACTCTCTGGGCTTCCTGGACTTTCTGGAAGTCTATTTCCTTCACCAGATTGGGGAAGTTTCCTTCATTATTTGTTCAAATAAGTTTTCAATTCCTTTCTCTTGTTCTTCTCCTTCTGGCACACCTATAATTCGGATATTGGAATGTTTCAGGTTGTCCCAGAGAATCCTCAGCCTCTCTTCATTTTTTTTTTTTTTGGGGGGGGGATTCTTGTTTCTTCGTTCTGATCTGGTTGGATGTTTATTTCTTCCTTTTGTTCCAAATTGTTGCTCTGAATCCTGGTTTCCGTTTTGTCACTGTTGGTTCCCTGAATATTTTGCTTTATTTCATTTTGGGTATCTTTCATTTGTTCTTTTATTTTTCAACCAAGCTCAATCAGTTCTGTGAGCATTTTGATTACCAGGGCTTTAAATTCTGCATCAGATAGGTTGGCAATCTCCTTATTGCTTAGTTCTCTTTCTGAGGTTTTGCTGTGTTCTTTTATTTGGGCCATATTTCTTTGTTTTGAAGCAGCTGATAGGTTGTAAGGGGGCGGGGCCTTAGGGATTCACCCAAGCAGGACAACCCTCTTTGACGAGCTGCCTGTTTGGGTGGGGTCAGAACGGAACAGTGCAGCTCGCCTTCTCATCTCTAGCGCACTTTCCAATAGACTCTTTTTTTAATTTTTTTAATTTTTATTTTAATTGTTGATTTTGTACAGCTTTCTGTCTTTTACTCCCACCCCAGCCCACCACCCTATCCCTCTCCACCTCCCTTCCATTTCCACCCCCCATAGTTTTCTTTTTTTTAATATTTATTTCAATTGTTGATCTTGTACAGTTTTCTGTCTTTTACTCTCACTCCAGCCCACCACCCAGCCCTCCCCACCTCCCTCCCATTTCCACCCCATTAGACTCTTGTGTCAGAGAAATGAAGTATCTCTCACTGCCACCTCTGCAACCCCAGCCGCAGTCAGCTCCGAGTCTCAGTTTCCTCATTAAGTCAGTCCATCCCGCAAAGCTCTACTGAGAGGCAGTCACCCCAGCCCCTCAGCCACTTTACTGTGGTTTTTCTGAGTCTGCCCTTGGGGTCCGCATTACTGGCCTGGTTGTTCCGGTTGAGTTTTTCCTTAATTCCTTGGTTGCCAGAGTTCTATGCAGTTTGATTTTCTGGAAATTTTGGTTGTTTATTGATTTCAGATTGGTTGTTATCCTCTTTTTGGTTGTGTCAGGAAGTGAAGGGTTTCTACCTATGCCTCCACCTTAGCTGGGACTCTGAATTTTAAATATTAAAGGTAATTAAACTATCTTATCTTGAATTGGGAAAATTTAAATAAATGTATTTACAGATGAAGTAAAAACTTAGAGCTGATTTCCAGTATATTCTCAATAAAGTAGCTTTTAAAAGATGTACTTCAGACAAAATGAGTGGGAATCTAAAATTAAAAGTTTACTATTATTGAGGACATTATGAAATAGGTAGATAAATGAAAATAATCTTGACTCAATAAATGCATGTAAGTTATATTTTTGTAGAAATACAAGATAGAATTAAAATGCTGAAATACAGGGGTATATAAACTGGAAAATATGTTATCAGAGCTTACACATTTTAAGACCCCTGTATGTTTTAGGATGTGGTAAAGATACTGAATACCTTTAGATATGATCAAATATGCAAGTTAAGTAGCTATGCTAACCACTAAAAAGAGTAGTTATAGTTAATATAATTTTTAATGAAGTTGAAGAATGGAAATAAAAAAATGAAGAAAGGGAAAAAAAGTGAATCAAATCACACCCAGAACAAAAGAAATATATAAACATTTTTAAAAGAATGTCAAGTAGACGCCCTGGCTGGTGTAGCTCAGTGGATTGAGCGCGGGCCTGTGAACCAAAGGATCGCGGTTCGATTCCCAGTCAGGGCACATGCCTGGGTTGCAGGCCAGTTCCGAGCATGGGACACATAAGAGGCAACCATACATTGATATTTCTCTCCTTCTCCCTCTCTCCTACCCTTCCCATCTAAAGATAAATAAATAAATAAATAAATATTTAAAAAAAAAAGAATGTCAAGTAGAACATGCATAATATTAAAGAACAAATCCAATTAAACTATCCTTTTAAATCACAGAAATGTTTAGTTTAAGCAAAGTTAAAAAACAGTTATATTCTACTTTCAACACATCCCAATTTAAAAGAATGATTTATGTTGAAATTATAAAATATAAATTAGAATTATCCTGCAATTACGAGCACATGAAACTAATATAATTGTATAATCTCAGACAGGTAGATTTTAAGCTAAAAATATTTTGAGATTAAAGGATGTTGGTTATTATATGAAAACTTGCTAAAGGAAGGAAGTTATAATAGTATAAACACAAGGAAGCTATAACAGTTCTAAGTGTAATTGTAAAAATAACAGCTTCAAAGATATAAAGTAACTTTTATAGCTTTTTATATGAGGAATTGATAAATATTTCAGCATAATAGATTTAAAACTACCTCCATAAGGTATTGGTAGTCACTCAAAACAAAAACAATGAAGAAATCTTACTTACATAACACATCTAAGAAGTATCATTAATGAATTTGATGTCTGGACACATGTTCACTGGAGCAATCATTTTCAAGCACACAGAACATTTATATATTGACCTACATGCAGAACCATAATACTAAGTTTAACAGATTAAAAGTAATGTGTTACTGAGTCTTTGCTAAAAAAAGACAAGAATTTGCACATATAATAATTAAGAAATAATCCACCAACCAACACTCTTTGGGTATGAAACATTTGTAGCATTTATCCAAAAATTACAAGGTACATAGAATGACAAGAAGAACACAAAAGACCATTCTGAAGAGACAAAGAAAATTTCAGAATCGGACTCAGCTATGAAACAAGATGTTGGAAAAATCAGAAAAAAAAATTGAAGTAACTGTGATTGATATGTTTGAGATTCTGTTACCAAACCAAAGTGGGGGGTTGGCTACCAGCCATCACAAATAGGCAAATTCTGGAGGCAGAGGTTAGTGAGAAAGGAAAGGGGTCTTTATTCAAACACTGTACAATATGAGAGAATAGTAGAAGACCCTTATCTCAAAAGTACACCCCACCCAGAAACCCAGAGGAAAACCCAGCCATCCTCAGCCAGCCCAAAACGAAAAGCAGCATCCAGAGTGCCTTTCCCATTCCAAGCACTGTCCCTTTAAAACTGCGTGGTCATGCAGGCATGCTTCAGGTGCTTTACTCAGAACCACAGTATGTGGCTGGTGCCACCATTGGCCATGTGGCTTCCAGGGCCATAAGATCTTACAAACACACCATCCAGTACATTTGTGAGGTGACTGTGCCTTCTTTTCCCAGGCTTATAATAATTTCCCATGTGGGACAGCTTTCCCAGCCCAAGCTTCCATGTGCTCTAGGACAGTCTGTCTACCAACTTATCCCTTCTTTCCCCCAGGCTAGATCTACAGATTTCTTTGATACACCTTACCTTGCTGCCTTTTGTGCAGGGACAGGAGATCTGTTGCCAAGCTATTGGTATCAGTTCTAAAGGAGAGAAGTAGACAAAGATGCAAAATCAGATAGTTTTAACAAAGAGATGGAATTAAAAGAACAAATTTAAAAATAACAGAAATTAGAAGAACAATATGATAAATAAAGAATGCCCTGAAGTGCTCATGTGTACCCTGGAGAAACCTGAGAAACTCCTTGAATTTTAAGATAGGTTAACAGAAAATAAAAATAAGTTTTATAATGAAAAATTTGAGATAAGTTGAAATAAATCTTTGGCATTTTCAGGTTTTTTTGATATGTTCAGTCATAATGTCAATGGTGATTTTAATAAAAAATCACAGACATATCTTCTTGGTATATTTTATTATTTTAAATAAAATGAAGTACTACTTTCTTCAAGAGATGAGCTAGAAACTCCTTTGAAAGAAGTATTTGTTTGGCCAGAAAGTCTGTATTTTTTTTTGTTTTTTTTCCATAAAATAAGACACTTCTTCATTTCTTTTTTAAAAAAGATTTTATTTATTTATTGTTAGAGAGAGGGGAAGGGAAGAAGAAAAAGAGGAGAGAAATATCAATGTGTGGTTGCCTCTTGCATGTCCCTTGGTGCACATACTTGGGTTGGGGACCCAGCCCACAACCCAGGCATGTAACCTAGGCAGGGAACTGAGGCCCTTTGGTTTGAAGGCCAGCACTCAATCCACCAAGCCATACCAGCCAGGATTTAAAAGACATTTTTTTTCATATTCACCAATAACTTCATTGATTTTGATATTTTGAGTATGTCAACTATCTCCCATGTGGTATATACACTGATCGTTCTCAATTAATGTTTTGATTTGATCTCGATCAGCTTCAACTGGTTTACCTGACCATGGAGCATTGTCCAGTGAGAAAACTCCATCATGAGACTTTGCAAATCACTTTTGAATTATTCAGTTAGACACAGCACCTTCTCTATACACTGCACAAGTATTTTTTTGCAAATGTGTTCTTATCTTTCTTGAAATAGTAAAGCATGATATGCTGAAAATTTTGCATATTTTCCTCCATCTTCAATACCAAAATGGCTACACAAAAATTCACCAATTTTGATTTTTTAAAATGTACTCTGATATGACAGCTGTCCAATGTAATCTAACAAAATTGTTTTGAATGAAGTTAAAGACAACTAAGTGCTACCAGAGCCATTTTTTGGAAAAAAAAACAAATGAACTTTTTGACCAACCGGATGGTTCCCCAGAAGCTCAATCAGTTCAGTAGTGTTTTGAGTACAGCCTGGCAATTTCAGAGGAGTATCTAGTTTAATTTTATGGGAGAGGGTTTCATGGCAATAAATAATCATTATGATGCAGCCTCATCAAGACTTCAATTGGGTCTTTTTGTTATTATAGCTACACTATATTACCATTTATTCCAACTGTGTGCCTTGTAGAGAAATATGTATTTTTTCTATAGTACCTCATTTTACCTCTCAACAGATATGAAAAGTAGATTTTATATCTTTATTTTTCAGAAAAGCCAATTGCAGCCTGGCCAGGATTTGATTGTTGTCTGAGGGTTTGAAAAATATTTTTCTAACAGTCCTGTTAAGACAGTAACAAAATGAAAGTAGTCTGAGTGTCAGTTAATTCCGTCATTATTTCTGTTAAAATTCTAGTCAAGACAATTGTAATAAATAGATTGGCTGTATCAGTTATGTTTAATCAACACACATAGATTTGATTAAAATTAAAATATGAGCTAATTTTATTCCATTTCATTAGAGGTGGATATATAAATTTGGGAAGGGAAGATTTAAAAAGTGAACAACAAACATTTGATGGGTACGATGTTAGAAAATAAGTAACACATCCTTAAAAAAAGGACTCAAATGTTAGAAGCAATCATTGAAAGGTGCAATAAACTATACATTGTGTCACTTAAAATAATTTTTTATTTTCTAAAATATCTCAGAATTCAAGCTAATTAGAGTAGGTATTTGTTTATAGTTTTGGCAATTCACTGATAAAAATGATAGTGTAGCATTTTGAAAAGGTCATGGGTTTGAAACTGAATGCCTGTTCAGATCCCAACATTTACCATTTTCATTTTCTCTTAATCTGTCTTAAAGCTCATTTTTAAAATGGGCATAATATCAACCCCATCGTGACCCTTGTAGGTTTGTTCTGAGATTAAATGGGACATTAAATGAATGTAAATAACCTGATTCCCAACCAGTCTAAGTACTCAATGTTATAGCCCTTACAGTTCCAGAGAAATCATACAGTGGCCTCTTAAAAGTTTTATGATGACAGACTTTATATTTTAAAGTAAATTAAATTTATTATCTTCAAAATAAGTTGTTGTCAAACCTGTACATGCATTTTAATGCCTCTGACAAAGCACATGTACTAATCACTAGTAATTTATAGGAATTATTCACATGATTTAGGAAAAATATTTTTTCATTGACACCAATATCAAACATGTTATTTCTCTTTTAAACATGTGGGATAGGCTAAGAACTAAACTCTTTATAAGAAATATGTATAAATATATAGTTCCAATTTCCTGAAACTCTAACCTAGGTATAAAGATACTGAATAGAATACATCAAAGTTTGAGATGGTGCTGGCACTTTAAATATCCATTAAGCCCTGGCTGGTGTAGCTTAGTGGATTGAGCGCGGGCCTGCGAACCAGAGGATCGCGGTTCGATTCCCAGTCAGGGCACATGCCTGGGTTGCCAGGCCAGTTCCCGGCAGGGGACATACAAGAGGCAACCGCACATTGATGTTTCTCTCCCTCTCTCCTTCCCTTCCCCTCTAAAGATAAATAATAAAAATAATTAAATAAATATCCATTAAAAAATGTACTTTAGACTAAGTTATTTATAATTACTAATTATTACTATAATTAATCTATAGTTATAATAACTATTTTACTCATAGTTAGATCACCAAATACCCAGTTAAGGTACCAATTGAAGGCTAAGTCTGGATAGTTCCCAATTCTTGAATTGGGACTAAAGAAAGAGGTTGAGAGGAGACACCTTAAAATGGCTGCTAAGACCTTCAGGACTTCCTTCTGTGAACAAGTATGATCATTCAAGAGGAGTGATGGCATTATATTTACCCTTTTTTGTATTATTGCATAGATATTTAAAAAATAATGATGTCCTCTTTCCATTTGTCTTGTTTTATTACTTGAAAAATACTTAACAAAGTCATACTTACTGATTTGGATTTCTAATAGTGACATTTTCAGATCTACTTATTGGCCTCATCTTTTAAACTCTTTATTTGTTAGTCATACTTTCAGTGGCTTGTTTTATTATTATTGCTATTGTCATTGTTATTATTTCTTCTATCAAATGGGGTTCACTTCAAAAAGAATTGCAAATGACAGAATTTATCTATCTCAATGTTGATGTTTTCTGTAAAATTGCTCAAAGCATGATAGATGCTTTCTATCATGCACCAGCTCACAAGAGGCACTGAGTTTTAAAACATTGAGCTAAATGAAATTTCTTTCTTTGTTACTTTTTAGCAGTCCTACACAACAAAATTAAAATGAAAAAATGAATGTAAAATAAGTGTTTAATAAACCATACTTTTTTGCTGGAATTTGTTCCCAGTGGTCTTACTTTCAGAGACAGGTGAAATGGAGCATCATCAAACTCTAGAAGACACATTGCTAGCTCAGGTTGTGATGAAGGAGACAGATTCTTCTACTAACTTATTAGAAGCTGTATAAAAACTCGGTTTGTGAGTAAAGAAGGTCATATAACTGAGCAGACATAGGCTACCGATCCACTCTTTTGTAGAAATGGAGAACCATACCTGTATCTTTTTAAAAATTTGAATGTAGTGTGTTGAATCAAACTGGATTTTATTTTATCACTGTAAGTGAAAATCCCATGGGAGCTCCTTGGGCAGATTTTACTTGGATCACACCAAGCTGTTCATCCAGAATGATTGATCTAAGTCACTGTCATCTTTGTGCCTTTGCTGATAGTCATGCTTCAGTCTTATAAGCTAGGAAAATTTGTGTGTCTATGTATATTCCATGACTTATTCAAGAGTTAATAAATGCAATATTCAAAGCCATTATTTGACCAAGAATAAGATAAGCCAAAATAATGCCATCATTCTTTGAAATTACAAAATATTTTTCACTGTATATTCATTACATTTAGATGAGTAACTCAGAAATACCTTCAAAATTTATGTGGCCAAAAAGTTCTTAAAGGCATTTGAGAACTTACAGCTAATGCATAATTTTAAGATAAAAGTTAATTGAAGTACAGAGACATATCCTGTTTTATAAAAACATAATGTCATGCAATTTTACTTGGATTCCAAGTTAATTGCCCCAGGAGAACTAGCATTTTAAAGATAGAGTGTGAAGTTACATCATATAAGTTTGGAAGTGAGTTTTTAATACACAGTCACCTTGAACTTAAATATTAAAAATATAAGATCAGTGCGTATCGTTATGTTTTAGCTTAAGGATATAAAATGGATTGATTTAAACATAGATCATTAAGTTCTATAATTCATTCTAATTTAATGTTACTCATTTTATGAAAAAGATAATTTTGAGTGGTAGTAGAATATATTGTTTCAGTCCTGGCTACTAGACTCAAACTCCCTGGAACTTAAATATAATGAGAAATTAGGGAAGCCACTTTATCACTTTGAAAATAATATCCGATTTCTATTAGTTTTGTGCATTAAATAGTCTCTCTATATAAAGCAATTAAAACTGCTTGCTATGTGGTATAATTTATATATAACTATTATGGTGACTCTTATTTTTCTATTATAATTAATACTGACATTGCTGGTCCACCCCTTATAGGGACATGAATTTCTACTGCCAAGAATATGGTGGATAGCAGAATAGTTGAAGTAATAATAAGTGGTAAAGCACATGAACATAACAAACTCTGTGTCCAATACTACAAAACTTACTCTAATGTTAAGAGTAGGAGATGATTTTTGTCATCAAATAACTTTAAGGAAGACATGAGTGAAGCATGCAAGTGAAATATTATGAGCATAACTATTATGAAGTTGTAAGTAAAACCCCACTGACTTCTAGGCAAGAAGGACAGCAACATGTGCAAAAATGTTAAAAGCATGAGACACAAAATAATTCAAAGGACTCATATCAGAGAATTTAAACATATAACATTTTTCATCTTTGTAAGGATCTTACGTCAATAATGTTAACATATGTATGTGTGTGTATATATATTTATATTAAAGAAAAGGTTTATTGATCAAGGAGGCCTATATAGAGTAGATGGGAGAACTAAATTCTCAAAAACATCTTGAAAGAGTGTGGAATACAGGCATCTTTTATTGCTAAGGGAAGGTAGGAAGGGTGAGGCAAGGAGTGGGTGCGAGCCATAGACAAATGATGACAGTCATTAATTTGCACATATTTTCCCACCTCTACAGAATTATATCATGTTTAAATATGTAGATAATATTTTATATGAATTCCAAGTTATACATGTTACAATGACATTTAATTTGTAGTAAAATATATAGCAACACAGATTTTTAAAAAATAATAATAATTTTTGTCAAGTGCATATTTGTTGTTAGACACAGTAATAAGCATGTAACAGAAATGATCTTAGTCACACAATCCTGTAGAGTAAGTATGTTACCAGAATTATTCTTGAACCAACTTTATTAACATAATTTGCATATAATAAAATTTACTATTTTAAGTATACAGTTTAATGAGTTATGAAAACATTCATATGTGTCACCAACACCACTATTAAGATATATTACTTCTATAACTAGCAATAAAATATTAAATTAAAAGTTTGAAGTACTGTATATAGTAGTAAACAAACCAAAAATATTTGGTGATAAATATAATTAAATATGTAAGAGACCTCTACACTGGAAATTATAAAACATAGCTAAAAGAAACAAAAGTAAGCCTAAATAAATTAAGATACACACACACAAGGCCTGTCCAGAAAGTATCTAACCACGTAATATGTAAAATATAGATTTTATTGAAAAAGATGCAAGATACAACAACCATTGTCCACAGGATAATGACTACCAGTCCCCTTCAAAGTAGACACTTTGGGACTTCATGTGGTTCTCTGATCTTTGTTGTTTGCAGCCCGCACACATTTGACATTCTCAGGTATACTGCTTGTTTAGGGTCTTCCACAATGTGGATCACTTTCAACAGATTCTGGACCACCTTTGAAGCATTTGTGCCACAGTCTTATTTGTGTTACACTCATTCATCATCCCTGAAAGCCTTCTGAGTTATCCAAATAGTTTCTGGAGAGGAATGTTCAACCTTAACTCAAAATATGATTCACTGCTCCACTTGCTCAGTCATTTTGAATGTGATGACCACACAGTACGTGTGCTCATCCAGTGGCATCTATCACTCCCACTGACTAGGACAGAGAAGTCAGCATTGTTCATGCATGTCCACTCTCTTTGGCTGCCAGGTTATATCAAAGTCACACAAACCCTTCTTGTTATAACAACAATGGCTGGACTTTTTCCAGACAGACCTTCGTGTACACATATATCTATGTATCTGTATATTGGTATATAGATATATAGCTGTATCATGTTCATGGATCACTGAAATTTGTATTGTTTTACTCTTTTCCCTTTATCTGACAAAGCAGTATCATTTGGTCATAGCAGAAATGAATGTTTGAAAAGAAATTATTACTCTGTAGGTAGAATTGGTTCTTGTGCCGACATCACCCCATTGACTGATCAAAACTTTTATATGATTTCAAACAGTTTTAGTATAATTCTCCCAGCACTGTGTGGTCCAATATTTTAGCCTCGTTATGCCACTGGTTTTTTTCCCCCTGCAGTGCCCTAGATACTCCATAAAAAGTCACTTTGAAGAGCTCACTTAACTCTCCAGGCCACTAGTGCAAGTCATTTGGATTTCTGCTTAGTTCTGTGTGTGATAATCACACTCCTTTAAGTGAGCCCGGAAGAGAACATACCTCACTCAGTGCCTTTTTAACAATAAGGGCAGATGGCTGCTTTACTATGGGTTTCTGATGAAATATTAAAATTGAGCAATGCATTTCTATACCACCAATATTGCAGTGGTATAGAAATCTTATTTCTATTAAAGATGGAGTCTTACTCCAACAACAAAATTGATTTTGGATATGGACCTAGAACAGAACTGACATTTCCTTTTATGTGTAGCAAAAATGTCTAAATGTTACATTCAGAGACTTTTTTATATATTAGGAAATGCATGAAAAATCCTCATTGATAGGGGAAAAGCCTCTGGGACCTTAGATGTCAGTTATAAAAGACAGATTGTTATACCTATAAATTTGTCTCCCCTGGAACTGACATCCAAGGTCCCAGAGTCTTTTTCCCATTCACTGAAGATTTTTTATGCAATTCATACAGCATACTGCATTCCATTCTTTATAAGAAATGTCTAACCATTCATATTACCGAGACAACAAGACACCTTGCCTACTGCCAAATAATGAAAAGGAGAAGATAGAAGTGTGGGCAGAATGTAACACACCTATCAATATTAAAAATATATATATATTTACAGAGAAGGTTACTTATATGTTAATACATTCAAGCACAAATACATGCTGTATATCTAACTTACAAAAAGGACAAATAATGCAATGATATGTGATAATATTTTTGTAAAAATAATTTTAACTGATCAGTTTTTAATAATTTCAAAGAAAACTAAACTTATTTTTCTTCAATGCCTTTGTGACTTTATGCTGATAATCAATGAATGAATCTTGGAAGTTCAAAATATAGTTAATATAATTATAGATCTCCACACCAATGTAACATAGAACTGAATTTTTGTTTTTAGTATAATTGTGACATTGAAAATTGGTCAGCCACTTTAACACTGGAAGTGCCCATTTTAAAGTGCTCAAATCCATATCCTTTTGTTTTAAACAAATACAGCATTTACTTCTCCACTGAAGTAGTTCTGCATTTGAATGGTGGGTCTATAGGAAGGACTTGGCTGACTCACTAAAGAAGTTTTTGATTTGGAGGATAACATAGGGGAAAAACAAAGTTTCTTCTACCCTCAATGTTCTGGAAGGTCTAATCAAATAGACATGAAACAGATTAGCAACAGAAAATAACCAAATTTAATACATACATATGTATGGAAACTCTGCATACATGAGAGAGTCAAACACCTCCACAAGTAGGAGAAGTTCAGAGAGAGAAAAGGAAATTGATGTATATAAGATATTCTGACCTGAAGATGAAATAATGCACCTTAGTGGCTCGAAAATGTCATTGCAGGTTGATAAGAAGAGATGTTTAGTAATATAAGTTTTCCCTGCCATATTGGTGGGTCAAAAGTGTTGTCTCCAATAATCTCATAATGGGCAAGGCCCCTAATTCAATTTCCTCTAGGTAGTTAAATGAAAGGACACAAGTTTCCCTTGAGCCTGAAGGGAATAGCCTTTAAAGCCTTTAATAACCTTTAGCTCAAAACAGTTTACCACCAAGTCACATCTTGGAGTGGCTCATTCGGAACTTCCACAATACACATGAACTCAAATATCATATTCATTCATAATAGTAAAATGTGCTGAATTGTTTCTTTGACCATCTATCAGTGATTTTATATAGTGTCAGGATATTTTAGAATTTTGTTTTTTGATTACTGAAGTATATTATAATAAGTTATTGCCAATAGTTAGAAGTTATATTCCCTAAGGAAAGTTTAATTTTTAATTATTTTTTAAAATGCAACAGGTTAGAAATTTTAAGACACCAACAAATATTATGAGAGTCTAGCCTTACATTTTTATATAAATGTATCAACTATATTTAAATATTATTCTGGTGGTTTTAGTCATTTATTATGTTACTTTAGTGTTATGCTTGTAAAGAAAAAAAAAGTTTCCCTGTGTGTTCAAACAAAACAGTTTACCTGAAATTTCAATGGGTGAATTCAAAGAATTTGCTATTCCAAAGTTATAAGGTTTCATTATTCTGCTTTTGACCAATTTCAAATAAAATTGAAATCTGATGAGTTCCAATCATACCTATTGTTTCATATAAAAGGGATTTATTTACTAGGAAAGTATACTGTTTTCCAATAACAACACTAAATTTGGAGATTTAAGACAAGAACTATTAACAATTATATTTTCAGTGTTACAAGGAGTAAAATAAACAATAAGCTCATACAAACAAAGAACAGATTGGCGGTTGCCTTGGAGGTGGAGGCGCAGTGGAACACGTGGGTGAAGGTGGTTAAATGGCACAAATTTTTAGTTACAAAATAAATAAGTCATGGGAATATAATGTATAGCATAGTAACTATACATAATAATACTGAGTATTTGAAACTTGCTAAGAGAGTAAATCTTAAATATTTTAATTATAAGAAAAAATGTAACTATATATGCTATGGATGTTAACTAGACTTAATATGGTGATCACAATATAAACAAATATTAAGTCATGTTGTTCACCTAAAACTAATATAATTCTGTATGTCAATTATACATCAATAAAAAAACTGAATAATAAGGAAATAAACCAATTAAAAATAGGAAAAAATAAATAGATACTTGGCTAAAGCAGCTATATGAAAGACAACATATAAAATGATCTGCAAAATCATTAGCTATTTGGAAAATAAATATTCAAATGATGATGAAATATCATTATGCATTTATTATATTACTAAAATAAAAAAGATCAATAAATATAAATGCTGGAGACGATATGGAGTAACTATAAATCTCATACACTATTAGTTGGAAGAAAATATTACTACAAATTTGTTGTTTGGCAGTTTCTTATAAATATAAAGTTGCAGCTACCAAATAATACAGTCATTTTACTTTTAATTATTTACCAAAAGGCAATCATATACACATATTTATGTGTGTATATCTATAAACAGGTGCATGGATAGAAAAATTACATTACATCCATACAAGTAATATTACCTGGAAGCAGTAAGAACATTTTCTGGTGCCTGTGGATCAGCATCAGTGTGCTTTTGATAGTCCTGATAGACACTTTCTAAAACTTTGGAATGATTTTTGGGGGTGTCTGTTGCACACCACATAACATATTCAGGTTGTTTTATTTAGGCACCCCTTTTTTAAGCCCTTCCAACATACACATTTTGTAATGTTCTAGGAAGGTTTGGTCCCTGCTACATGAGTCTAAGTTGGGATCTGTCAAGGGAATGGCCCCCGCTAGCTTGGAGTTCCTATTTGGATTCTCTGGATAGAAGCAATGAGCATCATCATTATCCTTATTTATGGCTAGCCACCTTTCATCTGCTATTAGTGGGAAGTTACAGAGAGCCTGTACTTCTGCCCAGTTTTGATGGTGAGTGGCAAAAATGGAGGTGATGATATCTGCCATTTTCTGAGGATCCTCTCTATATAAGGAGTTGAAATTTTTCTAATTTAGTACCTTTGAAGTGGAAAATGGAGTATGGCCCAATAGTACCCAGTGGGCTGGCCTTCCTTGTTTATTGTGCCTACAGGGTATTTCCTCAAAGGGAATTGTCTTGCTTCAGATAGGCATGCTCCCTGGCCAAATGGGGTGCCCTGCTGGGCCTTCAAAGGAGAGACCATTCCTTCCTCATACAAGGGTGGGGCTGTCATCTCTCTGGGCCCTATTTCAAAGGTATCTAGCAGTGGGGCTTGCTGCAAGGAAAATCTTCCTGCTGCTAGTCTTGCATCCTCTGCGTTCAGGACATTAAAAACACTCATTTCCTCATTTTTTTCTTTTTTCTTTTCCTGTATCTTGCTGTCAGGGAGGGGTTTTAAAGCCAACTCCATTCTCTGAGTCATTATGTTGTTCCCTTTATTTGCCAAATGCTTACTGTATGAAGACATAAATGCTTGGACATAAAGAATTTTGTTCCATTTCTTTGACTGTAGGCAAAACAAGTCCAATTGTACAATGGTGTTGTAATTTAGACAACAATTTAGAGGCCATTTCCCCCTATAGTCTAAAGTATACACAAGACAAGCAGTGTTACAATAGAAAACCAGTTATTTCTCAGTCATTGAATCATAGCTGTACATGGACCAGTCTGCTAAAATTCAGCCCAGTGGGCTCCCTCCAGGAGTTGAAACAGAACAACTCCTGATGGCATGAAAGTACAAACCCAAAGCCATAACTATAACAAGACAC
Source organism: Glossophaga mutica (assembly GCA_039655065.1). NCBI lineage: Eukaryota > Metazoa > Chordata > Mammalia > Chiroptera > Phyllostomidae > Glossophaga > Glossophaga mutica. The sequence goes on from CM077310.1 coordinate 93,685,086, forward strand.
CAGACAGAGTGGGAACATACAAACAAAACTTGGATCCATAATTCCATTATTCTGAACAAGTGCTCATAAACAAATCTTAGCACCTTCCTCCTGCCAACTGATATGCAAATGATCTAACTAGGCCCAAAGGTATGAAGCCAAAGAGACAGGGATAGTCTGGAAACTTGTAATGCAAATTGTCATAGTTGGATCCAAGTGGCACAAAGCCCAAATGGCACAAAGTCCAAGTGGCAGGGATCGCCTGCCAGCTGATATTGCAAATGGTCCCAACTGGACACAAGTGGCACAACGCCGACAGCAGCCGTGAGAGAAGACCCTTGGTGTGCATACTGATTCAACTTATCCAGTCTTGGAATTCCTCTGCTCCCCAAATCCATTTGTGTTTACCAGCCTGACATTTCAGGCTGCTGACACCTTGATAAGGAGTGCAAGGATATACCTTGAGAAAAGATCTTGACAGATGTTGGAAAGTCCCTATAGTCCCACTCCAGGGGTCTGTCTGCCACAGGTAGCTGGAACCACAGCTCGAGCCCTCCAGAACTTACCAAGGTCCAAGAGGTCCATGAGATCTATGCTGTCCCAGCAGAGTTGTCAAAATCTGTAACCAAACAAAACGAAGTTTTGGCTGCCTGCCACCAAAAATGCCAAACGTGTGAGAAGGGGGCTGGTGTAAAAGGAAGGAGGTTTATCCAGGTGCCTCTCAGTCAGGGAGAATGGTGGTCTCCTGTCTCAAAGACCATCTCAATCTTCCTGCTCAGGCCCAAGGTTCTTATAGAGATAAGGATGGGAGGGGTTTTTCTTATCCAAATATGTTTCTAGTTTTTAGTGAGCTCGAGGTCCCATGCATTCACCTTTCTAGCTTTCAGCATGCTCAGTGTAAGAACCTCCCCTTTCCATCATCTTGGTTAATGGGGGAGACTTGCTGGTACTCTGACTGTCTATTGGAACCATACCACTGTGTGTGCAGTTTATGTGTCATTACATGGGTCTTGTGCAGCAAGGAGAACTGATGTGAACTTGAAGCCCATGCTGCCTGCTGTGCCATGAGCAATAAAGTCCTTTATCTCTTACCAAGTAGTCTTGTTGCTTCTGTTAACATCTATAAAATCCTGGCAGGGAAATTTTTCACTTGTGGATAGGGTAAAATCTTGAAAACTTGTTAATTACTGACAATCATAGATAAATTCTTAGGATCTCCTCTACATATGAAAAATACATTTTCTCATGACTTCATTCTGTAGGAACAAAACCAAGTTGTGAAAAGAAATTTGTTAGAATATATATACACACACAAATATATATGCACGGATATGTCTGTACAAATACACACACACACACACACACATATATACAAATAGATGTAATAAAACAAAATAAAAAGAAGTAAAAAATAAGAAAGAAAGGAAGGAAGGGAGAGAGGAAGGAAGGGAAAGAAGAAAAAACAAGGAACAAAAAATGACTTTGTTATTTAAACATTAAGGAAAGCTAAGAAGTATTTATTCCTTCGTAGGCTCTCTTCCAAATAATATAGTAGAGAACAAAGTAACATGGTGCCATATTTATGGAGTACACTTCCTAGTTATTCATAAAGAAAACATCAATAGAGTTAATAATATATATAAAATAAATCATGATGATTGGAGCATATGTGATTAAGAGAGTGATATATTAGACTGAGTGATACAAATTCCTTCTTAATTCAGAGACTTAATTTGGGAGCAGGCTTTAGTGAGAGGAGACCCTGGATTCCAGTGAAAAATCTGATATTTTTCATTTGTGAGGTCTCTGCAAGGAGATGATCACTGCCTTCTTCTCTGTGGATATATTCTCTGTTGTAACAATGACGTACTATAAACATATTTTAATGTAGAGCACGTAATAAAAGTTTAATAACATACTTATCTGTAATACTTAACTACCAGAATTCTTATACACAGATTTCTTTTTAGGTAAACTAAAAGTGGACATTGACTATTCTTTGTCTTTTGGTTTTATGACTGTATATTTTTTAAAATAGTACACTTTATTAATTACAGAAAGTATTGTGGTCCAAGGTAAGCTGTCTTTGATAAATACATTTGTGAACTGTCTCTGGATCATTGTTTTATATTCATGTTCAGAGTCATCCTGCAGATATAAGTGTAGAAGCTGGCCTTGAGTAAACACTATCCTAGGGCAAATCAAGGGAACTCCGTATCTTTACTTCTTTCAGCTTAGATATTGTTTTCTTTCCCTTTGGTTAAAAAAAAAAAGGGGGGTATATAATTGCATTGTATATTTTTGTGGCTAAGTGAATCAGAAATTGTTTTCTGTAGCATATAATTTTAGAACTTTTGAAATAAGTATTTTTATTCAATAATTCAATAATAAAGTTCTGTCATTATTTTTAATCTTCTCAGATCACGAAACCAATAATGCATAGATCTCATAGTCTCATGTTCAAATCCAGGGACCCATTTCTTGTAAATTTAATGCAATTTGAACTCACATTCTTTATAGTAAAGAAGATTACTAGACAGGGAAAGGGTACATATTAATTCTGGAGGTAATAAACAATGTGATATAAATTAAAATTTGTGATGTAATACCTCAAAAATTCAAAGTTCAAATAGAATTTATTCCTTGTTGAAAATAATTTAATTTACTATCATATTACTGACAAGGTGAATACAGTAAGTTTTTTTCTAATAGTCAGGTAAATAGTTAAGTTAAAGTAAGATCTATAATGCTTTGCTTTTTTTTTTCCTTGTCAAAGACCCTCTGACTGTTCTGTGTTCACAGATGTGATATATACATTTCATTTATCAGAATTGTCTCTGGTGCTTGTTGAAAATTAAGGTTTCTAGACCCCCAAATAGAAATACTGACTCTGAATTTGGATAATGAGGCTTGAAAAGATACATTTTCACAAATGTTTTTCATGACTTTATGTGTACTTAAAATATTTATAACCATTGAATTAATTAATACAATAAAAATGGACTGTTGACTGGGCTACTACAGTTAACTGCAATTGTAATTTGGAAAGAGAAGAAAATACATAAGCAATTGATATATCTTTAGAATTCTTTTGTAAAATTATTTTTATTTTGCAAAGAGATTAGTTTTTTATCAGACATGAGGCTGCCAAACTCTAGGAATACTGTGAGTGAAGTGCACATGCACACATGCGTGTGGCCGTGGGTGCGTGCCCGACACACACACACATTCTTGAATGACGGGCTTCTACAGAATAGGAAATAAAAGGCTGTGATGGTGAATGAGTATGTAAGTAAAACCAATTTAAGATTATTTATTTTAAAAGTTCCACTACTCATCATTTATTATACATATTTTTTAGCTTCCTTTAATCAGATTCTAAGAACTTTTCTTTGAAACTTAGCTTAAAATGTGTGTCGTGGTTCTCTCTGGTTTCTTTTTATACTATCTTCTCTAAGGCAACAACCCTTAACCAATTGTTTTTCAATCGACTTATAATTTCTATGCACTAAATTGCAAAAATGTATGTTTGCAGTTGGATAAATTAGCTTTATTTAGTGGTGAAAATGCAGCTAAATTATTGAGAAGGAAAATGTATCAGGTAATATTTTAAAATAATATCCTAGTCTGCAATAAACAAAGCACAGCTCAGTAAAGGTAAATAATTACATTCCTGATAATTAGAACTGTAAAATCATGAAAGGAAGGAAAGAAATTATCATGATGTGAGCAACACAAGGAAAAAAACCCAAAGAATAGCCCAAGGGTGGCTGTCAAAGAAAGCTGGGGTAACAACTGCAGCAGCAAACATTGGTTTTGAAAAGGAAGCTAAGAGTTAGATTTCTGCCTCTGGGTCAGGTGGTTCAGTGTTTCTAAGTCAATTTTATAACTTGAAGTAATGTAACAAAACCATTCAACAAATATCTGTTGGACTTATGTGTTAGGTAGATGATATCCTATATTCTGGGCATATATTAAAGAAAAATAGTAGAAATAATGAAAATGAAGTCTTTAGAAATTACTGGCATATAGAAAACACTCAGTAAATCATGTTGAATAAGAATATGCAAAATGATGATGCAAATTAAGTAGGTAAGGCCTCCCTGGAGGTGGTATGTAGCTGCACGAGGATTTACAGTGCATGCATGGAAAGAGATCAGGGACACATGAGCTCAAATGGTGTTTTAAGAAATAAGTTATTTCACATAAGGATCCCCAACACTACATGCAGGGTAGCAGGGAGAGAAAGAGGAGAGACCTAGTTCTTCCTAAAGGTTCTAATCAGAGCTGTTATAGCCTAGAATATGTGTTTGTATTTATGTGTGTGTGTGAGAGGATAGGAAAAGAATGTGAGATGGAACAAGATTTGGAAAGAGGCTGCAGTTGTGAAATAAGAAGGGAATAAGGCAAGATAACTAGTCCGCAGAGTAGAGATCAGGGCAGATAGCAAAATCTAAAGGAGAAAATCACACTGACAGTTTGGGTATTCTGTGACTCAAGGGACACACAAGGGCCCAAGGATTACCCCTGAGGTATTTGATCTTGACCTTAGTTTTGGTTAGCATGTATTGGAGGAGGTCATTGAAAGGACATGACTGATGGTTGTCCTGAGAGTTATGTGCACCTGGGTAATTGGAGGCTCCTTACCTCCTTTCCTGTCCTGGAAATGTATGTTCACCTTCCATTCCCATACTAAGACTCTTTTTAGGACACAGCCTTCAGAGAGTAATGTGTCATTGAGACCATCTGGACTGAATACATGACTGTTTTTTGCAGCTCCCAAAACTAGCCTTATATATAACTTTTCTTGCTTACTCAACCTGACACCTACCAAATTGGACTGGCTTGCCTCTTTCTTTGGTCTCTCTTTGACCTACATGCACAGGGGCGAGTTTCAGATATAACCCCCAAGGAACCCCTTAGTTTATAAATTGACAATTGGAGAGCCAGACAGGACTGAAAATGTGGGTTTTGGACAACAAGACATTTGTGGGAGAAATCCCGAGTTGGTCATCAACCTCTATGTGGAAGGGTGCACATATTTTAGCTGATTTTGGGCTGATGGATGAGTAGATGGAGGCCTTGAAAACAGCAGCTTTTTTTATTGAGTTTGTTTGAGGAACTGCATATAGTACACTGAGGCAAAGAAGAGAAAGGAATGGCTGCTGCAGTGGATGGTCTTTTCTGGTGGGCAGGCAAGGCAGCTAGCCACCAAACCCAACTAGTATCTGAAGCTCTGTTAGAAAGTTGAAAGAACTGAGGTTAGAGAAGGACATGCAATTGTCCACTATTCTACTATCTTAGGGGTTAGCAGACAGGGCAGGAGAGCAGGATAATAGACTGATGACTGTAGCATGCCCTTTTGAAAAACCTGGAGAGTGTGAACCGTCATGGATTAAGGTCTGAAAGCCATGACACAGCTTGCCACCGAAGGCAAGCCTTGCATATAACTTCCCATATTGATTAAACCCACCAGCTTCCAATCTGGAGCAGTCTGTCTCTTTCTTCAGGACCTCTCTGCCTTACTGGTATATGTAGACCAGTTTCAGCTTTTTGCCAGAGAACTCTCCAGTTTTCAAACCAGTAGCAGGACAACATCTTAATCCAAACTCTGCAGAATAGAAGACTGGGCCTGCGCCTGAATTTCCATTGTGAGTGATCATTCAAGGACTGTGGTAAATTTGGATTATGGTGATTCCTTCAGTAGACTAAACTTTTAAGGCTTCAGGAAGAATAAAAGACATTCTATTGTTAACATTGGTATTTAGATCAAAAAGAAAAGTGGAACAAAAGGTATTAGACATGGAGCTTAAAAAACTGGGAAGCAGAGCATTTTTGCTTCATCAGGAAGGTACAGCTTTTCACACTCCAGAGGACCGCGGCAGTGTGCTCTGCTAAGAGAATTTACACTCATCATCTCCCCCTCCAGTACCAGATTGTTAAGGGGCACAGAATGAGTTTTGGATCAAAGAGGCTGCCACTCTAACTAGGGGGTGTAAACCCATCCAAAGTCCGCAAATACTTGGGAAGTTGATTCTTTTGAAAAGGTACCTGGTTTGTCCCAAGCTCAAACTAATATAATGCCATAGGAACAAAGAAGTTCTCTCTTTTGCCCAGCTAGTGAGGCACTTGCCCCATTTGTATGTGCGTTCTGTTGCCTGGGAGCATGCCACCATGTGGGTCTAGCTTCTATCGGAGCCTGCAGCAGATGACATGATTCCCAAAGAACTAAGCTTGCTCTGTCTCTTGCCCAATGACCTGCACTTACACAGTGTCTGTTCTCTCCACAGCCATGTGGCACTAGCAGTCACATGGCCCATGGCCATGGGAACTCCATACGCAGGCTCCAAGAGGGAGGCTAAATACTGCAGCACAGCAATAGACTGCAGCTGGAAACATGCACTATGATGATGACCTAAGCTGTACTTTGAAAGTTAGCAGCAACTCTGGATGCTGACTTTTATCTTGGCCTTGCTGAAGAGAAGATTGAAGCATTTCCATGGAGGGATGGACAGAGATGGGATATTGGGAAGTCATGAAGGAAATCCCCCTAATTCTACATCATTAAGAAGTTCACCACAGAGTCCCACCTTCTCGTGCGGGTCTCAGGAAATTCTTTTCCTCTAGACACCATAAGATCTCGTTTTCCAATGATAACACTATGGATTTGCTAATTTCTTTTAAAAGTATCTCATTATTACATATTTATTGACATTTTATGATCTTTCTTTATAATGAAGGATTTTTAGCTTATTCCATATATAAAAGGAATTGAGATAATGGGTACAGGGATCATAGTTGTTTCTACATTAATTTAGAAAACTTTATTTCCTGATAGATGAAGTTTCCTGGGTGAGATGGAGTAGTTACGAAGACCTAAATGTTGCTTCTACTGTTCCTTCTCCACATCCATTAGTGATTAATGTGGCTTCCCACTTTATAGCAAAATACACGACTTAAGAATCAAAAACATTCTGCTAACATTGAAAAGGAAATTTAATTAATTGACAAAAAGAAAAAAGATACATTTTTAGTCTTTTAAGGAAATTCCATATTGTTTCCCACAGCGGCTGTATCAGTCTGCATTCCTACCTGCCTTTTGACCTAGTGATTCCGCTGCTGGGAAGATACCCTAAGAATCCCAAATCACCAGTTCAAAAGAACTTATTCACCTCTATGTTCTTAGCAGTGCTACTTACAATAGCCAAATGTTAGAAACAGCCTAAGTGCCCATAAGTAAATCAGTGAATCAAAAACTGTGGTATATTTACATAATGGGATACTACACAGCGGAAAGTAAAAAGGAAATTCTACCTTTTGCAACAACATAGATGGAACTAGAGAATATTATGCTAAGTAGAATAAGCCAGTCAGTGAAAGACAGACTCCATGTGATCTCACCTGTAAGAGGAATCTAATGAACGAAATAAGCTAACAGGCAAAATAGAACCAGGGGAATGGAAACAAGGAACAGGCTGATAGTAACCAGAGGGGAGGGAGGACAGGGATAATGGTGGAAAGAAAGGGAAGGGACTAGGCAAAGGACATGTATGAATGACCCATGGACATGGACAACAGTGTGGGGATTGACTGTGGGAGTGGGCTGGCCAGAAGAAGGCAAAGGTAGAAAAATCGGGACAACTGTAATAGAGTAACAATAAAACATTAAAAATAACAAAAAAGAGACAAGAGATTATTGTACAGAAACATGCACAATTTGATAGAAGGAAGCAAATAGGCTTATGCATTATTTTGAACAAGGTTTAAACAGAGGAAAAAATCTGACATAATTTAAGAGGCTAATTTGTATTAATTCTTTGTTTTTCCAGGCTTCCCTCCAACTTTACCTTCTTCCAAAATACAAGTGAGACTAGCTGCTCTTATAGTACCCTGAAATTCACATGTAGCATTTATGTGTCTGCCTTCTGGAATTAAAAATCATTGCAGGAACTCTTTCTGTCATTTTCAAGGCGCTGCCTAGACAAGTCCCTTGAAACCAAAAGGGGGCTCAGTGAATGTTCATTCATTGTTGAAAAAATACCGTCTCAACTTAGTTAAAAATAGACAATATTTATTCTTCAGATTGCCATTTGCTTATTTAATCTGTGCTGCTTTTCCCTTGAGAGGGAGGTTAGAAAGAAATGAGATGAGATATGAAAGAGGTATGTAACCATTTCTCTCTCTCTCTCTCTCTCTCTCTCTCTGTCAAGTCTAGAGGTTTTGAATCAGATTTGACTCTCATAGTCCTTTGTTAGGAATACTACTTGCCCTGTCCTCCACATGAGCACAAAATTCCACTAATAACTACAGGGAGGTGTTGCTTGTTTGGATGTAGCCTCCAGATTAAACAATGTATTATCAATGTGGTACGTTTTCATGCGAGGGTTTCCTTTTTTCCTGAGATTTCTATTATCTATTCATATACATGTTTGCCAAACACAAACTAGGTGAAATATTTTATAGATATTTGCCTAGTTTTAAAGTTTTTATTAGGGACAATAACCTTTTCAAAGCTAAATTTAAAAAAAGAACACTTCACTTGATGGAGAGGAATTTTTCACATGCCCTTGCACATTCTAAAAATACAAACTTAAGCTATGGTGTAATAATTATGCATACTATATCCCTTTGCGTTTTACTATTCTGGGATATATACTCATTTGCCTGAGGGTGTATAAAAGATGGCTAGTATAAAAACAAACAGAGTGGGTGGGCGATACCAAAGCATAAATGAAGAAACATGTAATGGAATATTTTGCACTTGGTATTCTACCTCGAACACTCTATTTAGGTGACAATCATAATACTTAAGTTCGAGATAGAAATATATTTTACTGGCAGCAAATTCCAGAAGTAATTGTGTGGGCTGCTTAGAACTGCCACTGGGTCTACTACCTGATCAGACTGCTGATGAGGAAGGAGTCTCAGTACACCTCGTTCTCTCCTGCAGTCTGTTTCCTTTTAATCCTCTGGCAGTTCAGAGAAATTCATGTGATTTGATCCACTTTTGAATATGAATAAAGCATCTTATAATCTTTATTTCGATTCTTATTGTAAGATCTCTACATAAGAAGAAAAGGGGAATTTTTTTCTTTTTGCCTATCAAGAGGTAATCTTTAAAGACCACTTTCTCACTGAATTCTTGACTCCCTGGTTGATATAATCATCACAAATATTAGTTGATCATTTGAAAAGTATAAACAAAATTCAGAATAATTTATTTGTAATTTGCTTAAGATGTCACTGGGAAAGCTCTAATTATGAAAGCAAATAATTTTCTCTATTAAGATACAAAAATATATGTGTGGAAGGTGGGGAGGGCTGGGGTGGTGGGCTGGGGCGGGGTAAAAGACAGAAAACTGTACAATATCAACAATTAAAAAATACTGATAAAAATAAAAAATAAATAAATAAATTAAAAAAAAAGATGTTTGTAGAAATGACAAACTAAAAGTACTGTATTAAAATACATTGTTGTATGACAAAAAAAAATAAAGTGTTATTTTTAATTGAAAAAAGGTTCATTTGTAGCTGTATGAGGCCTATATTTAGTCCCATTTAAGCAAAACCCTATAACTCTTAAAACTTTTTGAACATGAAAATCACATTGGAAAATAGCTAAATAATTGTGCTAAGATGCCAAGAAAGAAGTAGTTAATTTTGATAATTTTGGAGTTTGAAAGTGATTTTTTATGATTTGTTGTCAAGAATGTAATGGTTGGTTTTCACCAGGTGGTACTGCAATTATCAGAACATTATTTAAAAGAACAGTGATTGGGCCTGAAACTGAGTGCCGACACATACATGTGAGGCCCAGCTGGTTGGCAATGAGGAACTTATTCACTCTTAGATGAGAACACAAAGTTAAATAAAACCATATGATGCTTCCAGTCCTTTTCTCCCCAGTTCAATACTTAAGAACTGAGAATTCTAAAATGTTTATTGGGCTCAGGACACAACTGGTTAAAGATATTATGTAGAATCTCAGTAAGAAGTTAGAATATTTCATCTTAAAATTTATTTTAAGGGGTACATGATAACAAAATTAAGAGAAATCTGTTAAATGCTAGAAGTATTGAAGCAATATTTCAAATGTGGTTTTCCTTTATGTTATCTAGCCAAAGATGATTCATGTAGACATTGAATAAGGTCATATAATCTTAAATGTATCAAAACATCAGTGGTTCATTAAGCACCTCATTCACATTTTCTCATTTAATTATTTGAATAGTAAAAACTGTAACAGTTATACAGTTTCACATGACATTTTCACTGTACTATTCAATTCAATGAAAAAGATATTAAGTTCTAGGGAAAAAGATTAGTAAAATACATTTCCAAATTTCAAAGAGTTAACAATGTAACCTGAGAGATATATATGTAAATATACAAATATAATACAATTTAATAAATGTCATGATAGTGCTATGAAAGCATAGGTAGAAAGAGAACTTAATTATTTCTGGGGAACATTACATATTTTATGTGATCCTCATACCAACATGACAGATATTCTCTAAAGTTTATTCAGGGTTTTTTCTCCATAATATTTTCTTTTTCTCTCATGACTTTTACTTTGACTAGAAACTGATTTCTTCATATCAGCACTAACATGTGGTTAAATTTCTCCCTTACTAAAATCCACACACGTAACATACAAAAGTAGCTGAGACACGTGTTATTGCTTAACCACTTTGTCATCTCTCTCCTTTCAAGCCCACTTACTCATCATTTTATTACTAACCACTGTTTCACTTATGGGAAAGTAAATTTATCACAAAGAAAATAGATTTACTTTTTTCTTTTTTTTTCCTTTTTTAAAATATATTTTATTGATTATGCTATTACAGTTGTCCCATTTCTCCCCCATCATTCCCCTTCACCCTACACACCCTCTCCCACCCACATTCCCCCCTTTAGTTCATGTCCATGTGTCATAAGTTTTCTAGCTTCTACATTTCCCATACTATTCTTGTACTCCCCCTGTCTATTTTCTTCCCATTATCTATGCTACTCATTCTCTGTACCTTTTCCCCCTCTCTCCTCCTCCCATGCCCCTGTTGCTAACCCTCCATTTACATTTTTTATAAAAAAAGCATGAACAGGATGAGCAATTTGTCCAAAGTCCAAAAAAAAAAAAAATGTGAGAAAGAGAGGTCACTGGATTAAATTAAAAAGGTCCATATTATAAAGTCAATCTGTAGAAATTAAATAAATGACAATCATTTCCTTTTTTTCAGTATATAATTTTCTGTTCCGGTTAACTAACATATAGATATATACGTGTGGAACACTTAAAATTGTAATGATACTGATAATTTAAAACATGTCAATAAGAATCATCTCTGTAATCTTGTGTAAAGCTGTCAATGACTTTATTTTATTCTTAAATTCAGGCACTTCAGGTTCAAAATGCTTACAATGACCTAGAGGACTATGCTTGTTCTGGCCTTAAAATGCTCCTCTGACCTCATCTCAGGCCACAGAAGGAAAGAGGAAATAGAGCACACATTCCATGGAAGTTCTGTGGAGCTAGAACTGACTCCATGAGGCAGCCATGTCTAACCCTCTGTGATGTGCACAGTCACTTTGAAAATAAGCTTAGACAACAATAGCAGAAAGAGAAGTTCACTCTAAGCTACTAGGATTTCAAGGAACTCTAAGTATTTCTCAATATAATTTGCTATGAACTTGTAGTTGAAATTTTTCTGATTCATTGTATGTGGTTCAAGAATAGTGACTCATCAAGATGGAGGCATAGGTAGATACACAGTGCCTCCTCGCACATCCAAAAGAAGAACAACAACAAACTTAAAAACAAACAAACAAACAAAAAAAAAAACAATCGGAACTTACAGAAAATTGAACTGTATGAAAGTCTGACAACCAAGGAATTAAAGAAGAAACATTCAACCAGACTGGTACAAGGGGTGGAGATGGGCAGCTGGGGCGAAGAAGACTGGTGGCAAGGCAGATGTTGGAGAACTGGGGCTAGCGGTAGCTGCCAGACCATATGAGGTGGCAGCTGGCAGAGCAGGTGGTCCCACATTTGCATGCAGATAAGTCAGGAGGAACAACTAAGGAGTGAGACAGACCAAGCATCCCAGGGTTCCAGCATGGGGAAATAAAGCCTCCAAACCTCTGACTGAAAACACCTGTGGGTGTTGTGGCAGCAGTAGAAACTCCCAGCCTTACAGGAGAGTTCCTTGGAGAGACCCACAGGATTCTAAAATGTACACAAACCTGCTGATTTAGGAATCAGCACCAGAAGTGCATAATTTTCTTGTGGGTAGCAGAGGAAGTGAATGAAAGCTGGTCAAAAGTTGAGCAAGCAGCACTGTTCCCTCTCAGACTCCTCCCCGACATACAGCACTACCATGGCCCAAAGAGCGTAGCCCCTCCCTGGCAAATAACCTAAGGCTCTGCCTCTTGCTATGTAACAGGCACCCTGAGAAAAAACATGGCCCAAATGAAAGAACAGATCAAAGCTCCAGAGAAAATACAGTTAAACAATGAAGAGTAGCCAACCTATTAGATACGCAGCTCAAAACATTGGTAATCAGGATGCTCACAGAAATGGTTGAGTATAGTTACAAAATAAAGGAAAAAGTGAAGGCTATGGAAAGTAAAATAAAGGAAAATGCACAGGGAACCCAACGTGATGAGAAGGAAACCAGGACTCAAATCAATGGTTTGGATCAGAAGGAAAAAATAACCAATCAACCAGAACAGAGTGAAGAAACAAGGATTCAAAAAATTGAAGACAGACCTCTGGGACAACTTTAAATGTTCCAACACCTGAATTGCAGGAGTGCCAGAAGGAGAAGAGGAAGAGCAAGAAATTAAAAACTTATTTGAGAAAATAATGAAGGGGAACTTCCCCAATTTGGCAAAGAAAATAGACTTTCTGGAAGTCCAAGAAGCTCAGAATCCTAAAGAAGTTGTACACAAAGAAGCAAACACCATGGCATATCATAATTACATTACCCAAGATGAAAGAGGAGGGAATCTTAAAAGCAGCAAAAGAAAAGGAGACAGTTACCTATAAAGGAATTCCCATAAGACCATCATCTGATTTCTCAAAAGAAACCTTACAGGCAAGAAGGGGCTGGCAAGAAGTGTTCCAAGTCATGAAAGTCAAGGACCTACATCCAAGATTACTCTATCCAGCAGACCCAGCATTTAGAATGGAAGTGCAGATAAAATGCTTCCCAGATAGTGTCAAGTTAAAGAAGTTCATCATCACCATGCCCTTATTAAATGAAATGTTAAAGGGATTTATCTAAGAAAAGAAGATGATCAAAAATATGACCAGTAAAATGACAACAAACTCACAACTATCAACAACCAAACCTAAAACAAAAACAAAAACAAAAACAAAAACAAACTAAGCAAACAAGTGGAACAGGAACAGAACCAGAGAAACGGAGATGGAGATTATCTCTGTGGAGTTAGGGTTATGGAGGGTTATCAGTGAGGAGGTGGATGGAGGACATTAGGGAAAAAGGTACAGGGAATAAGAAGCATAAATGGTAGGTTTCAAAAGAGACAGCGGGTGGGGGGAGGTTAAGAACAGTATAGGAAAAGTAGAAGCCAACAAACTCATATGCATGACCCATGGACATGAACTAAATGGGAGTAATGCTGGTGGGTTTTCAGGGTGTTCAGGGTGGATGGGAATAATGGGGGGATGGGACAACTGTAATAGCATAATCAACAAAATATATTTAAAAATAATGACTCGCATTAAGGAGAAATCAATTTTTGACATATTAAAAAATATTTTTTGAAATGAATAAACCAATAAACTAATAAAAATCATTGTACTGGTGCCGTTTGAAAGAAGTTTAGCTAATTTGAGTTAACATGGGTAATTTAGTATTTAAACGCATTTCAATAGGAAAGACTCAGTTTTGGATTTTGTTTGTCAGTTTTACTAGCTTAGAAATAATAATTATTATTTTTTAATCAGTGTTTTTTAATTGTTGATATTGTACAGTTTTCTGTCTTTTACCCCGCCCCAGCCCACCACCCCAGCCCTCCTCACCTTCCTCCCATTTCCTCCCCCCATAGTTTTTGTCCATGAGTCCTTTATACTTGTTGCTTTAAACCGTTCCCCTTTTCCCCTGAAATTCCCTCCCCTCCCCCTCTGGACACTGTCAGGCTGTTCTCAAATTCAGTGTCTTTGTTTATATTATGCTTGTTTGTTTGTTTTGTTGATTAGCTTCCTGTTAAAGGTGAGATCATATGGTATTTGTCTTTCACTGCCTGGCTTATTTCGCTTAGCATGATACTCTCCAATTCCTTCCATGCTGTCGCAAAGGGTAGGAGCTCCTTCTTTCTTTCTGCTGCATAGAATTCCATTGTGTAAATGTACCACAGTTTTTTGATCCATTCATTAACTGATGGGCACCTAGGTTGCTTCCAGCACTTGGCTATTGTAAATTGTGCTGCTATGAACATAGGGGTGCATAGATTCTCTTGGATTGGTGTTTCAGGATTCTTAGGATATAATCCAAGCAGTGGAATTGCTGGGTCAAAAGGTATGTCCATTTTTAGTTTTCTTAGAAAGTTCCATACTGTTTTCCATAGTGGTTGTACCAATCTGCAATCCCACCAACAATGCACTAGGGTCCCCTTTTCTCCAAAACCTCTCCAACACTTGCTGTTTGTTGCTTTGTTTACGAAGGCCATTCTGACTGGTGTCAAGTGGTATCTCATTGTAGTTTTAATTTGCATCTCTCTGATAGCTAGAGATATCGAGCATCTTTTCATGGGTCTCTGGATCCTCTGTATATCCTCCTTGGAGAAGTGTCTGTTCAAATCCTTTGCCCATTTTTTAATTGGGTTGCTTGTCTTCTTAGAGTAGAGTCTTGAAAGTTCTTTATATATTTTGGAGATTAATCCCTTGTCTGAGGTATCATTGTCAAATATGTTTTCCCATACAGTTGGCTCTCTTTTTATTTTAATACTGTTTTCTTTAGCTGTGCAGAAGCTTTTTATTTTGATGAGATCCCATTTGTTTATTCTTTCCTTTATGTCCCTTGCTCTAGGGGACGTATCAGTGAAAATATTGCTGAGTGAAATATCTGAGATTTTCCTGTCTATGTTATCCTCTAGAATTTTAATGGTGTCATGGCTTATATTTAAATATTTTATCCACCTTGAATTTATTTTTGTGTATGGTGTAAGTTGGTGCTCGAGTTTCATGTTTTTGCTTTAGCTGTCCAGTTCTCCCAGCACCACTTGTTGAAAAGGCTATTTTTTCTCCATTTTATGTTGCTACCCCTTTGTCGAATATTAATTGACTGTAGAGACTTGGGTTTATTTCTGGGCTTTATTTCTGTTCTATTCCACTGGTCCATGTGTCTGTCCTTGTGCCAGTACCAGGCTGTTTTGATTACAGTGGCTTTGTAATACAGTTTGGTATCAGGTATTGTGATCCCTCTTACTTTGCTCTTCTTTCTCAAAATTGCTGCTGCTATCCGGGGTCGTTTATGATTCCATATAAATTTTTGAAGTGTTTGTTCTATGTCTGTGAAATATGCCATTGGAACTTTAATAGGTATTGCATTGAATCTGTAAATTGCTTTGGGTAATGTGGACATTTTGATGATATTAATTCTTCCGATCCATGAACATGGTATATGCTTCCATTTGTTTATGTCTTCCTTGATTTCTTTCTTCAGTGTTGTGTAGTTTTCTGCATACAGGTCTTTTACCTCCTTGGTTAGGTTTATTCTAGGTACTTTATTTTTCTTTTTGCTATATCGAATGGGATTTTTTTTTCTTGATTTCTGCTTCTGCTGTTTCACTGTTGGTATACAAAAATGCCTTTGATTTTTGGATATTGACTTTGTATCCGGCTGTTTGGCCAAATTCATTTATTACGTCGAGCAGCTTTTTGGCCGAGTCTATAGGATTTTCTCTGTACCCTATCATGTCATCTGCAAACAATGATAGTTTTGTTTCCTCCTTTCCAATTTGGATGCCTTTTATTTCCTTTTCTTGTCTAATTGCTGTGGCTAAGACTTCCAATACTATATTGAATAGAAGTGGTGAATGTGGACAGCCTTGTCTTGTTCCTGATCTTAGTGGGAAAGATTTCAGTTTTTGCCCATTGAGTATGATGTTGGCTGTAGGTTTCTCATATATGGCCTTTATTATGTTGAGGAATGCTCCCTCTATTCCCACTTTGCTGAGTGTTTTTATCATAAATGGGTGCTGTACCTTATCAAATGCTTTTTCTGCATCTATTGATATGATCATGTGATTTTTGTCTTTGCTTCTGTTTATGTGATGTATTACATTTACTGATTTGCGAATGTTGAACCATCCTTGCAACCCTGGGATGAATCCCACTTGGTCATGGTGTATGATCTTTTTAATGTATTGTTGGATGCGGTTTGCCAATATTTTGTTGAGGATTTTAGCGTCTATGTTCATCAGTGATATTGGCCTGAAATTTTCCTTCTTTCTTATGACTTTATCTGCTTTTGGGAGTAGGATGATGCTGGCTTCATAAAAAGAGTTTGGGAGTCTTCCATCATTTTGGATTTTTTGGAATAGTCTGTGAAGGATAGGGGTTAGCTCTTCCTTAAATGTTTTGTAGAATTCTCCTGTGAAACCATCTGGTCCAGGGCTTTTGTGTGCCAGGAGTGTTTTGATTACTGATTCAATTTCACCAGCTGTTATTGGTCTGTTCAGGCTTTCTGTTTCTTTTTCATTGAGTTTTGGAAGGTTGTATTTTTCTAGAAACTTGTCCATTTCATCTAGGTTTTCAAATTTCTTGGCATACAGTTCTTCGTAGTAATTTCTTACAATCCTTTGTATTTCTGTGGTGTCAGTCATAATCTCTCCTCTTTCATTTCTGATTGTGTTTATTTGAGTCCTCTCTCTTTTTTTCTTGATGAGCCTGCTTAAAGGCTTGTCGATTTTGTTCATCTTTTCAAAGAACCAGCTCCTGGATTCATTGATCCTTAGGATTGTGCTTTTAGTCTCTATGTCATTTAATTCTGCTCTGATCTTGGTTATTTCCTTCCTCCTACTTGCCCTGGGCTGTCTTTGTTGTTGTTCCTCGAGTTCTTGTAGGCGTAGGGTTAAGTCGTTTGTTAGAAATGTTTCTGTCTTCTTTAGGTAGGCCTGTATTGCTATGAACTTCCCTCTGAGCACTGCCTTCATTGTGTCCCATAAGTTTTGGATTGTTGTGAGTTCATTTTCATTTGTTTCCAGAAACTTTTTGATTTCCTCCTTAATTTCATTCTTTACCCATTCATTGTTTAATAGTATGCTATTCAATTTCCATGATTTTGATGATTTGGGGATTTTCCCCATCAAGTCGGTTTCTAGTTTTAGTCCCTTGTGGTTGGAGAAAATGCTTGGTATGATTTCAATTTTCTTGAATTTATTGAGGCTTGTTTTGTGTCCTATCATGTGGTCTATCTTTGAAAATGTTCCATGTGCGTTTGAAAAAAATGTGTATTTAGTTTCTTTGGGATGAAGGGCTCTATATTTATCAGCTAAGTCCAATTTGTCTAGAGTACTGTTCAATGCCACAATACTTTTGTTGATATTTTGTTTGGAAGGTCTGTCCAATTTTGACAGTGGGGTGTTAAAATCCCCTACTATAATTGTGTTGCTGTCAATATCTTTCTTGAAGTCCTCTAAGATTTTCTTGATGTATTTAGGTGCTCCTATGTTGGGTGCATATATATTTACAATGTTTATGTCTTCTTGGTGGATTTTTCCCTTGAGTATTATGAAGTGACCTTCTGGGTCTCTCCTTATAGCTCTTCTTTTGAAGTCTATTTTGTCTGATATGAGTATTGCTACCCCGGCCTTTTTTTCCTGTCAGTTTGTTGGAAAATTTGTTTCCAGCCTTTCATTTTGAGTCTGTGTAGGTCTTTTGTCCTGAGGTGGGTCTCTTGTAGGCAGCATATGTGTGGGTCATGCTTTCTTATCCAGTCAGCTACTCTATGTCTTTTGATTGGAACATTTAATCCATTTACATTGAAGGTTACTATTGATAGGTACTGATTCATTGCCATTTTCGTATCTGTGTTCCTCACTCTCTCTTTTCCTTTCTTTCCTTAAAGCAGTCCCTTTAGTATCTCTTGTAGTACTGGTTTGGTAGAGGTGTATTCTTTTAGACTTCTTTTGTCTGGGAAGCTCCTTATTTGGCCTTCTATATTGATTGAAAGCCTTGCTGGGTAAAGTAGTCTTGGTTGTAGGCCTTTGGTTCTCATTACTTGGAATACTTCTTGCCATTGTCTTCTGGCTTGGAGCGTTTCCATTGAGAAGTCAGTTGCTAACCTTATCGGGGCTCCCTTGTATGTTACTTCCTTTTTCTCCCTTGCTACCTTTAAGATTCTCTCTTTGTCTTGGAAGTTTGCCATTTTAATGATGATGTGTCTTGAAGTGGGCCTGTTTGGGTTCCTCTTGATAGGGACTCTCTGTGTTTCCTGGATTTGTGTGACTTTTTGTCTCATCAAATTAGGGAAGTTTTCTATCATTACCTTTTCAAATAGGTTTTCTATCCCTTGCTCTTCTTCTTCTCCTTCTGGTATTCCTATTATACAAATATTATTACGTTTCATGTTGTCTTGCATTTCTCTTAATCCCTCTTCATTCTTTCTGAGCCTCTTTTCCTTTTTTTGCTCTATCTGGCTGCTTTTTTCTACTTTGTCCTCCAACTCACTGATCTGATCTTCTGCTTCATCGATTCTGCTTTTCATTCCTTCTACTGTGTTCTTCAGCTCAGAAATTGTATTCTTCATTTCCTCTTGGCCCTTGTTGATAGTTTCTATTTCCTTTTTCATGTTGATATAGTTTGCACTGAGTTCATCGTAGCTTCCCTGTAGTTTCTGGTAGCTCATTGAGAGCTCATGAAGCTTCCTGACAACCATTTCTTTGAACTCCTTATCTGATAGTTGAGTTGCCTCTTTTTCATTTAGCATTCTTTCTGGGGCTTCCACCTTTTCTTTCATTTGGGGATTGTTTCTTTGTCTTCTCATTGTTGGTGAGACTCTTCTTGTAAACCTCAGCTTCTTAAATTGATCTGTTCTGGCTACCTGGGTTTATGGTGTGAACTTCTGTGGTGGAATACCTGTGAAATTCAGTGTTATAGTCTTCTACAGGTATCCTGGTGTTCACAGCTTCCACTGTCTCAGCTGTGGGAATACCCCCTCTTTTGGTCCAACTCTGTTTTTTTCACGGTTCCAGAATTTTTTTTTGCCTCACTCGTGGGTATTTAAAAAGAGAAAAGAATAAAGTGAAAAAAGAAGAGAGAAAAAAAAGAGGAAGGAAGGAGAGATAGAATTGGAAAGAAAGGAAGAAGGAATAAAGCCAGAAAGAAGTAAAGAGAAGCAAAAGGAATTGAGGGATAAAAAAGGTAGAAGTAATAAAAAAAATAAAAACTATATAATCAAAACAAAACAAAAAGAACCCCACAAAAACAAAAAAAAACCAAAACAAACAAACAAAAAAAAACAACTAAACAGACAGAAAACAACTATCAAAAAAAAACAGGAAACAAAACGAAACAAAACACCCAAAAACCAAAAAAAAACAAAAAAACAAAACCAAAAACAAAACAAAACACACACACACACACACACACAAAAACCCAAAACAAAACAAAAAAATCTCTTGCTATTTTGAAACAGGCCAAACTGGATTTTCTGGACTTGCTGGCTGTAGCAGGCTTCGAGGCAACTCGTGCTGCTTTTCTCCCTGTTTCTCACTCACTCAGCTTTGGGCTACTCTCCTCAGTGCCAGCCGAGACCTGACCCCAGGGCTTATGGCGCACTCTCCATGCAGGGCCTTGGGTGTGATTTCTGAGCCTCCGCATTCCCAAGTTTATGGGTTTCAGCTGGGATCTCTTACAGATCCAACTCTCCCTGAGTCTATTGCTGTGAGCTCCGGGTCTCCTACAGGGTTCGAGTGCCCACCCGAGACTACAGGCGTGGGCTCCTCGAGTTTCCCAAGTTGCGAGAACTCACCCCAGGATCACAGATGTGAGCTCCGGGTCTTCCACAGAGTCCTCTTCTCCAGTTGCAGGGTCACCTCTGGCCGCAGGGCCGCTTCCAACCCGGTCACAGAGCCGCCTTAGGTCGCGGAGCTGCCTCCGGTTGGTTGCAGAGCTCTCTCAGGACCCAGGGCCACCTGAGGTGGGTCGCAGAGCCCGCTCCGGTCACAGAGCCGCTTCCGTCCCGGTCGCAGAGCCACCTCAGGTCACAGGGCCGCCTCCAGTCGGTTGCAGAGCCGCCTCCGGTCGGTTGCAGAACCGCCTCCGGTAGCCGGGTCGCCTCTGTCCTGGTCTCAGGGCCACCTCTGGTCACTCGGCTGCCACAGCTAGTTTTCCAATGTCTGCTACAGATTTTGATCTCCTATTTTCATATATACTGTGGTATTGTTGGCTATCTGCTCTGTTCCTCTGTAGATCAGTTAGGTTTTTCTCCCATGTGCAGGAGGAAGGACAATCTGCGTCCTCCTACCATGCCGCCATCTTGAACCCCCTAGAAATAATTATTATGGGTTGTTTTGGGAATTACCATTAATTAAAGAAATCTAATGAGACTACTTTAAATAGCACACAAAAAATCAATATTAGAGGAGATATATTGAAAAATATACTCAAAAAGCTTAGTAATTTGCTTCTTATATTACATTGACCAAAAAAGTTCATTTGGTTTTTAAGTAAAAATAAAAGACACATTTTTTTTTATTTTTGCCAATAACTTTATTGAGCAATGTATTCACTGTTTTATTCTACTACCTTCTTCCATCTTTCAGACAACTTCATAATTTCATCTTCTCAAAACCTTTTTTTAATCAGTATTTTTAATTGTTGATATTGTACAGTTTTCTGTCTTTTACCCCACCCCCAGCCCACCACCCCAGCCCTCCCCACCTTCCTCCCATTTCCACCCCCCCATAGTTTTTGTCCATGTGTCCTTTATACTTGTTGCTCTAAACCTTTCCCCTTTTCCCCTGAAATTCCCTCCCCTCCCTCCCCCTCTGGTCACTGTCAGACTGTTCTCAAATTCAGTGAACTTGTTTATATTATGCTTGTTTGCTTGTTTTGTTGATTAGGTTCCTGTTAAAGGTGAGATCATATGGTATTTGTCTTTCACTGCCTGGCTTATTTCGCTTAGCATAATGCTCTCCAATTCCATCCATGCTGTTGCAAAGGGTAGGAGCGCCTTCTTTCTTTCTGCTGCATAGAATTACACTGTGTAAATGTACCACAGTTTTTTGATCCATTCATTAACTGATGGGCACCTAGGTTGCTTCCAGCACTTGGCTATTGTAAATTGTGCTGCTATGAACATAGGGGTGCATAGGTTCTTTTGGATTGGTGTTTCAGGGTTCTTAGGATATAATCCAAGCAGTGGAATTGCTGGGTCAAAAGGTATGTCCATTTTTAGTTTTCTTAGAAAATTCCATACTGTTTTCCATAGTGGTTGTACCAATCTGCAATCCCACCAACAATGCACTAGGGTCCCCTTTTCTCCACAACCTCTCCAACACTTGCTGGTCATCTTCTCAAAACCTTTTATCTTTCTGGACAGAGAACTGTCCCAGGTACATTTTGTGGTTTTCCAGGGAATTGAATTTTTTCCATTAAGAGAATTTTGTAAAGACTGAAATAAATGGAAAGCTGAAGGTTTGATGTCTGATTAATATGGCAGATGAATCAGAACTTCCCAGCCAAACTGTAACAGTTTTTGGCTGTTCATCAAAGAAACATAGGCTCTTGTATTGTCCTGTTGGAAGATTATGATTTTTCTGTTGACTAATTCCTATGCTTTTTGAGTGCTGCTTTGAGTTGGTCTAAGTAGGAGAAGTACTTGTTGGATTTAATTCTTTGGTTTTCCAGAAGAAATTTGTACTACCCGTCCTTGGAACATCATGTCCCAGTGAGAAATCACCAGCATGAAACTTTGCAAACCACTTTTGACTTGAGGGATCAGTCACAACATCTTCTCCATACACTGCACAAATCTTTTCTGTGTTTCAGTTGTGTTTTTACCATTCTTGAAATAATAAAGCATGTTGTAGAAAATGTTGCATATTTTCTTCCATCTTCAATATTAAAATGACTACAAAAAATTCAATAATTTGGATAAGTTTATTTTTAAATGCATGCTGATATGACCGCTGTCACAATACAATCTAACAAAATAGTTTTGAATGAAGTTAAAGATAACTAAGTGCTACTAAAGCCACCTTATGAGAAGAAAAGAAAACAAACTCTTTGGTCAAACCAATGTATATTTTGTGTATATAATCAATGTAAGACCATTTCAAAAGCACTTATTTAAAGTTAATCCTATTACCTGGGGTTTATTTTGCAAGCTTTCCTAGATGTCATATTATTTTTGGAGTGAGATTTTTAATGAAAGTTGGAATAGGGATATCATTATATATGCAGAGATACCATCAGAATAGTCACACAAATAAAAATGACAACTGCAAAGAAAAGTGAATAGATGGTAATTTTTAGTTGAATCTGTCTATTTTTCTCACACTGTTTCTTGAGAGTAAGGTAAACATTTTTTAAGTTGTTATGTCTATTTAAGGAGAAATGTTTTCTGTGAATTGTGTTAATTACTAAAATTATTATAAAATACAGTTAAAAAATAGAAGGTACTGCTGCATGAATGTGTATGAAGCCATTGTGGAAAGCAGTATGGAATTTTCTCAGAAAACTGAAAATGGAACTGTCTTTTGATCCAGCAATACCATTGTTGGGATTATACCCTAAGGTTCCTGAAACACCAATTCAAAAGAACCTACGCAGACCAATGTTCAAAGCAGTACAATTCACAATAGTCAAGTGCTGGAAGCAACCCAAGTGCCCATTAGTAAACCAGTGAATCAAAAAACTGTGGTACATTTACACAATGGAATATTACAAGGCAGAAAGGAAAGAAAGAGCTCTTAACCTTGGTGACAGCATGGATGGAACTGGACAGCGTTATGCTAAGTGAAACAAACCAAGCAGTGAAAGAGAAATATCACATGATCTTACCTATATAAGTGAAACCTAATCAACAAAACAAATAAGCAAGCAAAATACAACCACAAACACAAATGAAGAACAATCTGACAGTAATCAGAGAGGAAGAAGGAGAGGGATAATGATGGATATTGGGTGGGGGGCATCAAGGAACATGTATGAAGATACATAGGCAAAGCAAAAGGGGACGGGTTTAAGGGTGGAAGGTGGGGATGTGTGGGGAGGGGCAGCATGGAAGGGTGAAAATGGAGACAATTGCACTTGAACAACAATAAAAAAATTAAAAATATTAATTTAATTTTGGAAGGTAAGAAAAGGAGTAGAACAGATTAAATATGGTATCAAAGAAAGATAAATTCAGACGTTAGAGCAGTTGGTTTGGTAATGGCAATGTGAATGAGATCTTTTTGTTTATTTGCTTAGCTCAATTATATGAGATAGTAGAATACCTGTAGTTACATCTTATACAAAAATTATAATTTCTAAATTATTTTAAAAGTATATACTAACTTTATATGATTTAAATAAATATATTTTAAACTTTATGGAGTAAAAATCAACTGTCCAGTTATACTTTATCATATCACATTACTGAGTACTGCCAATATTTATTAATTGCTTTATTAATTAACTTATTTTTATTCATTTTAGAAAAAAATAGTTATATTGAGATAATGTAGGAATGGTAGATTCACTCCACAGTAACGTTCATAGGGTATCCTTTACATACCTATGCCTTCTTATTCCAGAACAACTTGTGAACTGGAGCTTCATTTTGCAGAAAAGAAACTGAATAGCATAATAAATAATACAAAAAAGAATTAAGTATAGAATTTAGGTCTTCTGGATTTGTAGGTCATGGATACTTAAACACAGAGAGTTTAAAGGACTCCTTTATATACATGACTCTGATGGCTGATAAATTAGAGTTAATTTATAGTTTTGCCACAATTAACTGTAAGCCCTTACATAGGCTAATTAACCTCTTTAGACAGTGGATTCCACACTCACACTTGCAAAATAATCAGATTGGTTTAAACATGAGTCGTCATTCCTACCATGTCTAAACTTATTCTGTTTGGCTGGGACACTACTGTCCACATAAAGATCTCTTGGGTATGAGGAAATTTACACAAGCAGCACATTTCCCTACTTAAATTTGGAACTGGCTCAATCAAGCAGGATAAATGAGGAATTAAATATCATCTTTATTACCCATGAACTTACACTGGTTTATGTTTGTGGGAAAACAGACTCAAGTGAACATCCTAAAATAAGATAGATTTATCCACCAGCAACCGCATCAAATCAAGCCATTCCCCATTTTAAACAGTAAAATCTATTCCTATACTATTTGTGCCATGGAAGACCAGTGTGAAATCTTTCTTTTCAAGGGCCAGTTTGTAATAAAAAAGGGTAAGTGATTAAATCTTAGATAATTGGAAGTTGACTATTTTATATTGAGCAATGGATAACTCCTACCTCTAAGGGGAAGAAATTACATGTAAGAGGAAAGCCAAGAATCCAGTTAATTTATCTTTCTCCACTTGAAATATCTAAAGTGAAGATGTGTTCTCTTCTTAATATTTCCCTTATATTGGATATAAATTATATATAACTAAAACTAAATAATCCTATGCACAATTTTCAAGCATAGGTAGTAAAAACCCCTGAGTTTTTAAAAAATCTGACTACCTGCCCTTGCTTATCAAATTTACTTCTTAAGGTTTGGCTTTTTTCAATAACAGTCAATGCCCTTTTTGTTTGGTTTTAAATGTATTTTTTTTGTTGTTCCTCATAATTTCTAATCTAGCAACATCACTGAAAAGAGTCAATTTTATCACCTTTAGTAGGTTCAAATGTCTTTTTGTTCATTTATGAGATTTAAAGTTTTAATAGATTTACTAGAATATATTTATTTTTTAAAATTTCCTATTGTGCAATTACAGTTCTCATTTTCTCCCATTACTCTCTCCTATTTATAGATTATAAAAATACATTTTACATATTTTATATATTTTTCTTCACATGTATGTTAAATCTTCTATTTTGCATAAAGATTTATGTTATAGGTTTAAAGGGGAAAATATAAATTCTATATAGCTGATCAATTCTGATTTTTCTCTAAGTTGTGGAAGATATATCTTATTTATACCTTATCGTTAAGTTGGTTTTCTCATAATCAAAATCTAACGACTAGGTAATTTCCTTTTTACTCAGCACTTTAGAGTGTGATTCACAATACAAAGCTAGGAAATTAAATAGTATCCTGCACATTTGTTGCTCTCTAATATTTACTGTTAAAATTGCACAGTCTTCATGTTAAATGAGACAATAAAAGTTGTTTCCTCCAGAAATTTCTAATTACTAAATATATATATGAATTTTAAAGTAAATAAAACAAACAAACAAACAAACAAAAATATTAGAAGAACCAAGAAAAAGCCAAGGGATTTTTAGGAAAAGAAATACAAAATCCACACAGAAAGTGTCCAGCCATGTAATATGAAAAATAGAGATTTATTGAAGAAGATAGAGGATAGTAGAAATGCTGTACATAGAACAATGATGCCTCAGTACCCTTTCAAGTAGGCAGCTTGGGACCTCACACAGTTCTCCCAGCAATTATTTCACTGTTAAAAACATGCATAATCCCTTGTTAGAATTTCCATCAGCTACCTCATCGTATTTTCCTGAAGCTCATCCACGATTTGAAATCCCTTCCCTTTCAAAGAATATTTTAGTTTTGGGAAAAGCCAGAAGTCACAGGGAAACAAATATGGGTGTTAAGGGGGCTGAGTCACTGGGTGATTTGATATTTCACCACAAAACTCAGTAAGACTCGAGATGCCTGAGCGGGTGCATTGTCATGATGAAGCTGTCAGTCATGAGTTGCCTGTAGCTGTAGCCATTTCTGTTGCATTGCATCTGTGAAATGATGAAGATCATTGAGGTATTACTTCTTTTTTGTAAAGATTATATTTGTTTATTTTATTTTTAGGCAGACAGGAAAGGAGGGAGAAAGAGAAAGAGAGAAACATCGGCGTGTGGTTGCCTCTGGTACGCTTCTTACTGGGGACTTGGCCCCCAACCCAGACATGTGCCCTGGCTGGGAATAGAACCAGTGATCCTTTGTTTCACAGACTGGTGCTCAATCCACTGAGCCACACCAGCCAGGGTAAGGTATTACTTATTAATTGTTTGGCCTGGAGTGGTGGACTAATGATGGACAACACCTTCCTAGTCAAAAAACAGTTAACATAGTCTTGATCTTGCCCCAACTTTGCTGTGCCTTCTTCTGGCGAGGAGAGCCAGGTGACTTTCATCAGGATGACTGGGCCTTAGTTTCTAGATAATAGCTGTAGATCAATGATTCATCTCCAATTATGAATTTCTTGAGGAAATCTGCTTCATTGGTAGCAGATTGAATCAAGTCATTAGCAACTGCAGCATGTTGTTCCTTCTGTTCTGGTGGCAGAAGCTGCAGAATGGATTTTGCCAATACAGGTTTCATGGCAAAATTCTGCATCAAAATCTCAGACACAGTAGTTTTTGAAATTCTCAGATCAGTTTCCAGTTCCCACACTGTCAGTTGCTGAACTTTGTTGATTGCGGCCCGTACATGTTCAACATTCTCAGGTGTTCTGATAGTTGCAGGCTTTCCAGAATGTGGATCATTTTCTAGAGATTCTTGACCATCTTTGAAGCATTTGTACTATAACTTTATGTGTGCTGCACTCATTGGATCATCTCTAGAAGCCTTATAAATCATCCTTATAGTTTCCAAGGAGAAATGCTCAAGCTTAATGCAAAATCTGATCCAGATTCATTGTTCTACTCCCACATTTTGAATACAATGTCCACACAGTATACATGCTCACTCAATGGCATCTATTGCCCTTACTGATTAGTACAGTGAAGTTGTCATTGTTCATGCATGTGGATGCCAGTCCATTCTCTTTGACTGCCAGGTATGTCAACATTATGCAAACTGTTCTTGTTATATTAACAATGGCTGGACGGTTTCTGGACAGACTTCTCATGTGCTCACACTTTCATAAACATATTTTCAATCTGAGGGTAGAAAATAAAAGTATTATAAATCACAAAGAAATAAACAATTTTCTAAAGAAGATAAATATTTTCTAATAAAATATTTTATTAGAAATAAAATATATTTAGTGCATATACCTTAGCTTTTAATCACTGTGCCAGGAACTGGTTTTGATAATTTATAAAGGTTGCTTACTTTAAGGTAGGGAAAATAAACACTTAAGATAATAATTTAAAAAGTGAACTCAAATGTCTAACAAAAAAAGACTGAGGTAAGAAAGAGAAGGAGAATTTCAATGAAGACTTTCCAGAATACATAACTTAAAATGAGACTCAAAGAAACCTAAAGAATGTTTCTGGACTAGCTGACTAGAAAGAGATTAGTTTATGCATATTTGACAATGCAAAACAAATGGTACAATGCAACTAAATAGAGTTGTTTTAATGTCAGGCATTAAAAGAAAAGATATATTTATTGAGCACTGAGTTTAACAAAAGGAACACTGAACTTAACATCAATAGTCATTTGTCCTCCTTTCCCCCCATGCTGTGGAACTATTCCATTTCATTATAGGATTTCTAGTAATGAATTTGATATTAATGACCATTCTTAATCTATCATTTAGAAGCACTGACTTTTATTTTCAATAGCTTGATTGTTGTTAAGAAAAAGGAAGTCTGAGATGAGTTGTGCTTACTCCAGAGTCACAGAGATTTTCTCCTGTGGTGGGAGGGAAGTAATTTTAGCTTTTAAATTTAAGTCTTTGATGCATTAGGAGATTTAGAGTTAATTTTTGTGTAAGGATGTGAGTATGGGTTCATGTTCCTTCCCTCCTCTGAAAACATTTGGATGGTTCAGTATAATTTCTTGAAAAAGACTTCTCTTTTTCAATTGAATTTCTTCAACACTTTTATTGAAAAGTATCTGAAAAAAATAACTGAGTCTTTTTCTATTTTCTATCAGGTTTCTTTGTCAATGTTTGCCCTTTGTCGATATCATGCTGTCCTGGATCAGTTTGGCTTTGTGACACCTCTCATAATCAAATTCTAAACATCCATTCGACTTTGTTTTTCTTCATAATTTTTGTTGATTCTGAGTCCTTTATATTTTATTATACATTACAACTTTGTCAATTTCTACATTGAAAAAAATGTCTGCCAGTATTTTTATTTTGATTCAGTTGATAGATAAATTTGCGGCAAATCAATGTCTTAACCACATTGAGTCAGTATTCCTTCCACATTCAGATTTTCAATAGTTCTTCCTCAGCAATATTTGTAGTTTTAGTGCAGGTGACTCAACTTATTTTTCTTTCATTAACTCCAATAAATTTTTCTGGGAATTCCATACTTTAAATATATCATTAGAGATTTACACCACTTTGTATTACAGATTCATATTACTATAACAACCATGCAACAATACAAACTCTAATTAAAAATCCTGAAACTGTATTAAAATATCCACATAGGAATGCAATACAGTAGACTTTCTAACTAAACTTTTTTTCTAATGAAATATATAAATAAAGCTAGGTAGAAACATCTAAATGTATTTAAGAATCCACAAATTGACTGCAAATAAATCATGACAGGATATTTTTGAAGAACAATGATATCAAGTAATATGTTCTTATAATCTTGTAGTTCTTAACAAGATGTATCTGTGAAAATCAATTATTTTCTCAACTAAAAAAATCACTGGAATAAATACAACTCAATAGTAAAATAAATATTTTCTCTCTATTTTTAAAAGTATTAAACTGGCTTCCGGCCAAGATGGAGGCATAAGCAGACACACTGTGCCTCCTCTCACAACCAAAATTAAGGACAACAAATATTTAGAAACAAGAAAACAACCAGAATTGATAGAAAATTGAACTGTACGGAAGTCCAACAACCATTCATCCAGACCGGTAAGAGGGGTGGAGTCTCGGTAAAAAAAAGTGAAGGTGCGGACCCAGGAATGCAAGTAGCAGTGGCTCGCAGTTCCCAGGTGCACAGGCTGTGGCTGGCGGTCCTCGGGCGCCCAGGCAGCAGCTGGCGGACCCTGGGCACAGGGGGGCAACTGTGCAGACCCAGTGAGGACGCACAAGGTGGCTGGCTGACCAGGGGGTCCCGCATTTGTGCACGCAGATGGTCCAGGCAGAGGGGAAGTGGCGGAAGGGACTGAATCCAGGAGAGAGCGGAGCAGGCGCCATTGTTCCCTCTCAGACCCCGCCCCCACATAAGCGTCACAACCCAGCAACTGGGCTGCCCCGCCCTGAGGGACACCTAAGGCTCCACCCCTCATACGTAATAGCAGTGACCAGACTAAAACCAAAACAAAACAAAACAAAAAATCCCACCAAAGATGGCTCAAACTGGAGAAAAAATGAAAACCCCGGAGTCAATTCCTCTAAGCAATGAAGAGATAGCCAATCTATCAGATGCACAGTTCGAAGCACTGGTCATCAAAATGCTCACAGAATTGGTTGATTTTGCTCATAAATTAGATGAGAAAATGCAGGCTACAATACGTGAAATGAAGGAAGATGCATGGGGAACCGATAGAGATGGAAGGAAAACTGGAACTCAAATCAATGGAGTGGTCCAGAAGGAAGAAATTAACAACCAAACAGAAAACGAGGAAGAAACGAGAATTCAAAAAAATGAGGAGAGGCTTAGGAACCTCCGGGACATCGTTAAATGTCCCAACATCCGAATTATAGGGGTCCCAGAAGGGGAAGAAGAGCAACAAGTAGAAAACTTATTTGAACAAATAATAAAGGAGAACTTCCCCGATCTGGCAAAGGAAATAGACTACCAGGACATCCAGGAAGCTCAGAGAGCCCCAAAGAAGTTGGACCCAAGGAGGAACACATCAAAGCACATCATAATTACATTAGCCAAGATTCAAATGAAGGAGAGAATTCTAGAAGCAGCAAGGGATAAGGGGACAGTCACCTACAAAGGAGTTCCCATCAGACTGTCAGCTGATTTCTCAAAAGAGACCTTACAGGTAAGAAGGGGCTGGAAAGAAATATTTGAAATCTTGAAAAGCAGGGACCTACATCCAAAATTGCTCTTTCCAGCAAAGCTGTCATTTAGAATGGAAGGACAGATAAAGCGCTTCTCAGATAAGGTCAAGTTCAAGGAGTTCATCATCACCAAGCTCTTATTATATGAAATGTTAAAGGGACTTATCTAAGAAAAAGGAGATAAAAAATATGACAATGAAAAGACAGCAAACTCACAGCTATTAAGAACCACACCTAAAACAAAAGCAAACTAAGCAAACAGCTAGAACAGGAACAGAACCACGGAAATGGAGATCATATGGAGGGTTAGCAACAGGGAGTGGGAGGAGGAGGGGGTGGAAGGTACAGAGACTGAGTAGCATAGATAGTGGGTAGAAAATAGACAGGGGCAGGGTAAGAATAGTATGGGAAATGTAGAAGCTAAAGAACTTATGACATATGGATATGAACTAAAGGGGGGAATGTGGGTGGGAGAGGGTGTGCAGGGTTGGGGGGAATGATCAGGGAGAAACGGGACAACTGTAATAGCATAATCAATAAAATATATTTTAAAAAAGTATTAAACTGTTTGATGATATTCCATTTGGTTCTTTTGGTTTCCATTTAGAATATTTAAGGAGTTTTAAACCAAAATATTTTATTTTCTAAGCTTCTAAACTTCACATAAAGCAGTTGTTATTTTAAAATCAATTATTATGCTTTCTATGGCTTATGTATACTTATTTGTTACTTTCTCACTCAGTTAAATTCAAAAGTGCCCACTCTCAAGACCATTTGAATCAAAAGCACAAAACTTTTCTTTGGTTTCCTTTATTTTTTCCCTCTTCTTTCATACAGGCAATTGAAAAGCATTATCCTTTGAAGAGTGAAAACTTGTTCTCATATGATTCACTAAATAGCTAACATCTTAGTTTTATGTTTGAAACAGAATGTTTTTGAAATAGTTTAATTACATGAACTAGATAAAATTTATACAGCATAATAACCATAAAACCAGATTTTACAAACAGAAATTACCTCACATACACAAACATACATACGCACGCATCACCACGATAAACGTCACCACCACCACTGTTGTAAATCTAAACGCAACTCAGTATTCTACATTTTAAATCATTTCCGAAAATAAGGTTACCTGAATATTGGATTTAATTCTGCTTATCTTCGAATGCAGGTTCAGAAGAAAAGGAATAGTTAAAGTTAGCAGTCTGCTATTGTTTCATCTCTGTGAACTTTGCTGTACCTGTCTGACATCTGGTCTCATACATTACATTTACAATTAATGTGGTTCAGTGCCCCTTTTGCCTGCAGCTGCTAAGGAGATTTAGAGCCATCTTCAAAAACAGCTTAAAAATTATTAGTGGTATTTGATGGTATTTTTTGCTTTAGTATTACATATGTTACAGGAACACAAATTTGATGTTTGGCACAAACGTCAATCAGGCATCTGATATATGGCGATTTTTAAATTTTAATGTATTCTTTGATTTGTGAACTTTTTTTAGACTAGGCTATTCTGTTTAACTTCTACTTCTGTTTGTTTGTTTGTTTGTTCCTTGGTGTTTCCCTCAATGTAATTTGTGAAAGTTAAGAGAGAGGTTGCCTCATATAGAGTTTCAAAATCATTTTGGGCCATCCCTAAACTACATGCAGTAGTTAAGCCAAACCTAGACACTATTTGGCAAATACTTTGAATTTCCTTTAATATATTATATTTATAATTTACAAATTCAATAAAATGTATTATAATTTTAAATATGTGCATGTGAAATTAGTAGAAAATACAAATGACCTTTGATAATATGAAAAAATACCCCGAGGAAAGAAAAATTATTTATTTAATATATATTTCTTGGACATTAAGTAAATACAAAAATGACATACAATTTTTTCTTATCAGATTGGTGTAAAGTAAAAGGAAAACAATTTTCTCATCAATTGTAATGGACACTTAATTTCATATAAATATTTAGTATTGCAATTTTAATATGTATGAGAAACCTAGGTTTTATTCCTTTATCAAACATGTACTGCTCTTTTATGAATATATATCAAATAAATAATCAAGTTGAAGCAGAAGACTTATGTACATTAGTGTATTGTGGTGTTATTGTCAATAACAAAATATTATAAATTACCTAATTAAAAATTAAGAAAATTTTTATAAAAGGCTGTACAGATCTATCAGGTAATATTTCATAATAAAAATATTGATCTTTTAAAATTTTTCCCTCTACCATTTCATTCCCTTATACCTCCTCATCCCCTGCAATCATGCAATCACCACATTATTATCCATTTCCATGAATCGTTTCTCCTCTTTGCTTGATCCCTCCAGCCCCTAACCTCTCCCCCGCTTTAACTGTTTTCCTACTCTCTATGAGTCTGTCTCTATTTTGCTTGTTAGTTCAGTGTGTTCATTAGATTCCACATATGAGTGAATGTGGTATTTGACTTTGACTAGCTTATTTCACTTAGCACATTGTTCTCCAGTTTCACTGATACTGTTGCAAAAGATAAAAATATCATGAAAAAAAGATAAAAGCTCCTTTGTTTCTACTGCTGTGTAATGTTCCATGGTGTAATGTACCACAGCTTTTTTATCCACTCATCTACTAATAGGTACTTAGGCTGTTTCCAAATCTTGGCTATTGTAAATAATGTTACTGTGAACATAGGGATACATATAGTCTTTTAATTGCTGTTTTGGGATTCTTAAGATATATTCCCAGTCCATCTCCTGGGACAATGGGGCACTTGTGTCACAAAGCCCTTCTCCACCTCTCGGTGGAGGCAGAGGTTTTTATAAGGAGGAAGAAGGGAAGAAAACAAAGAGATCAATGGAGTGGGTTGAAACATCCTCTGCATGCAGATAAGCACAGTCCATTCTGATTAAGCAAGTGATGATCTGGTGTGTGTCATCCTAGTTTAGTCATCCTGGCTCCATGGGTGAAGGTCAGCAAATCTCTTGGAGTTGGGATGTCTGAAAGCTGGGGTTTGTATCTTTTGAAGTTAGTTCCTAGGAATCTTATACAACATGCTGGTCATCTAAAGCCATATATTAGAGTCAGCATTTACAGAAAGAATGTCAAAAGAATGGTGGGGTGCTTTACAATTTCCCACCATTGCAGTTTTCCACTGTTACATTAGTTTTTACATTTTTAAATGCTTGAAAAATAAATGAAACAGGATATCATCTTGTGACATGTGAGAATTATGTTAAATTCAAATGCCAGTGTCCATAATAAAATTTTATTAGAATACAGCTGTTTTCAACATGTGCGTGTTATTTATGACTGCTTTCTCCCTGCAAATACAGAGCTGAATAGTTAAAAGAGAGACCTCACATCCTGAAGAGCTGAAAAAAATTCACTATCCGGTCTCTTACAAGAATCGTTTGTTGATTCCTGCACTAAACTGTATTGCTTATGTAAGAGTCTAATTCTTCAAGAATTGCATAATTTTATCATTAGAGAGTATTCTTGATGTCTCACCTTATCTTTACACGTGGCATCTAAATTGGTGACTTGCCTTTGTTATTAATTTTTTTTATCTTTTTGTGCACTTTTTATGGACATTATTTTAAGGAAATAAACATTATACTTATCTTTTTTTTTCTTCTGAGAGTTGCATACCCCTGTCTTAGCCTATGTGGTATTGAAGTCTACCATTGTTTTAACTGAAACCTCTATTCAAAATAGTGCTATTTTCAAATCTATGATTTTTTAAATCTGGTTACAACAGCTTTGACTGCTCCATGTAAGTAGGAGACTAAATTCTTAATTATCTTGGATAAAATGAATATTTTTGTTCAGCACATTAATTTCAAAGTGTTTGCTGTCCCTTGACATCTCAGTGTAGCATGGGAAGTCTCTTGGGAAGTATGCCCAAAAGGCAATATTGCTTGATATTGCTTGTAAGCACTGCAATATTGTTTTTGTATGTCTATTGTGGACACTAAATTTTATTTTTTTACCAACATTGGTTTAGAAAACTAGTTACAACTAGACATGTTCAAAGATTTATTGCACTCTGCCAGAAGCCTTAGAAGCAAAACTCAACTACAAGCAGTGTAACATAAGAACAAATATTGATAGAAATATCTGGATATGCAAGTGCACATGAAAGATTAGTGTTCATTTATTATCTGCACTGAGTATTTATGGCCATTTTCTTTTCTAGCAGCCATGTGTGTACATCTTTGTCCTGTACATGATCTATATCTAAATCTTCATACAAGTCAAAATCATTATACTGTTATTTTCTGACTGACTGTTGAATCTATAAGCAAGGAATGTCATTGTGACAGAAAAGTCACTCTTCTCTGAAGAGAAAGAAATTTAATGCTTTACAGATATCCACCCTAACCTATTTGCAGCTTATTTTACATTTCAGGAAATATTACCCCATTAGTTTTTCTATTGTAAACTTTCCATAATATGAAAAATACATCTTGTTTCTGATCTTTAATGCTATTTTTCCTAAAAAATAATTACATAATTGTATTAAAACATTTAAAAATATTAATTTATTTGTGAGAAAACAAATATCCAGGATATAACTGAATTCATTCAGCATTCCTAATTCTTGTATGTTTTAATTCCAGAAATGTATGCAATTCCAACTCTTGGATTCTGAAAAAAAAAAAATCAATGTTTTCTCAAGTGATTAAGAAATTAAATATTTTATTAGCATTTTATATTTGAATATACTTACAGAAATAAAGTTTTTCTCTATATTTTCATTATGTACCAAATACTTAAAAATTGCTATATAATTCTTACTCTGTTCAACAAATTGTCTTCATTTTGACACCTGATTATTTTCTTTCATTTATTGTTATCACCTCATAAATATTGTAGGGACTGTCTTGTAAAAGTAATGTTTTCATAATACTAATTTTTATTTGTTTTTTTTTTAATTTTCTCAGAATTTTGTTACCACCAGTTCTTTTATTCAGTGAATTCCGTAGCTCAAGATCTAGTTAAATATGGTTTGTGACAGATCCCTGTCCTCTATCCAAGACTTTTTATATCATTACTAATATTTATGAGTGTTCTTACTCAGAAAGGGTAGGTATGATACCCATGCTACTCAGATTATTGTAATATAAACTACTTAATATAAGACAGATGTTTTATAGGCTTCTGGGAGCTTCATTTCGGTAATTAGGCATCTTAAACTTATTATACCTTTGGGAATGATATCACCCCAATTAGCAGTAATCTTCAATGACATGATGTTTTATTGGCAGTAAAGAATCCTAAGGAAATGAGTTTTGATACACTGGTAATTCAGAAAATAATGGTAGGACTTATGTTTCTGAAAAGACAGAGTGGCCATAATTTTCCCTTCTCCTGCCAAGTATAGCAAATCTCCTGGAAATATAAAGTGAATACAGAAAAAATTCTGAAATATGAAGAGAAGAAGACAGACTGTCTAGGGATCTTGCAGCATGAGAAAAGACACAGTGACAAATACCCAGGGTTTTCTTTCTGCCTCACATATCCCAGAGTGGGTGTGACAGAAGTCAGCAGTACAGAAACACCAATGGGCACATTAAAAAAAAGTCCCATGAGAAGTGTTTTCTCTTTAGCCAAAGGATCATGAATGGGTAACTTGACAATGAGAAAACTCCTTTGACAATAATTGCTATACACCAGAAACAACAGAACAACAGAGAAAAAATTGCAGCACAAGCTCAGTTTGCAAAGGCTGAGGGGGATAGTAGACTTCTACTGTAGCCAGGCTCAAATTAGGCACAGCTATCTACCCTCCAGAATGATGTCAAAGAAATCAGATGTAGGATCTAAGATTTTCTCCACTCGTCAGTAAGGTGCCCACCCTGTTATGATGTCAGTGTAGACCATGTGGGGAGACTGGGATTTCCTCTGCCAGTGGTAACCAGGTACCTACCTGTCTCCATTCCTGGTGGGGTAATGTCAGAGGATGCCTAGGGAGAACTTTCAATATTACCCAAAATAACGAAGGCACCCCCTACTGCACTGTATTTGAAATTAAAACTAAGAAAATTGTACTAAGCATTTTTTAAATATTCACTTAAATATAAAAATATAATCATTACATATTACATGAACACATTTTAAAATAAACATATTTTCAATAATTAAAATAAATATGCTGAGAAGAGTGATATTCTGTTACAGTTTTGAAAACCTCCTTGATGTCTCATAACTCTCTCTTCTTTCAATCACTTCTGATATATTTCTTTGAATAAAATACATAAAAATCAGACCATAGATATAGCTACAAATATAAATATACAGATATATATATATAAAATGAAGTTGGAAAAGAGAAGACGACTTTAATAAACTTTCTAGATAACTGGGCATGGTATGCTAAACACAAGCTTGACAAGTGATAGCAAAGTGTTAGTTGCACTCTGGAATCAAAACACATTTAACTGAACTTTGTATTCTCTGTTGCACTGAATTCATTAGTTTGCCTTGACTTTTGAATGCAGAGTTGGAATCATGGTCAATCTGTGTAATTTGTGTGGTTCCCAATGCTCCCTGTGTTCCAGCATCTAATTTCCAAGGCCTGGAGAAAATACCTCATTTCCTTAGTACCTAAGAATGCAAAATGCCTCATGCATCTATCATATTCTGATAAAATAACTGTGAAAAGCAATTCTTTACCGCATGGCTTGCCCCAGAGTCAAGGTATCTTATAAAACCGCATTTGTATAAAAAGGCTGGGCAGTTTGTGAGATTCATTTATGAATTCCTCAAAAAGTGGGCACACTGGTGGCTGCAGAGTGCGGTCATGTGTCTGCACCAACCATGCTGTGAGTCTGTAATCTTTAACTGCTTTCTTTCCTACCATTTCCTGGTGGTAATGTCAGAATACCTACTGGTCATCTACCATCTAGTCAGGTATCTCCATGCACTCCATTCCATTAAAAAGAAGGAAGGAAGGAAGGAAGGAAGGAAGGAAGGAAGGAAGGAAGGAAGGAGTAGACTTGAGAGACAATGATCTTATGTGATAGAGTAAAATGTGGAGATCTTTCAACTGAAAATACGGAAAGATAGTACAATTAATCAATGAAATAAATTTTAATGTGGTGGAAACCAGAGTTCATTAAAAGGAGACTAAATGGTTTGCCAAAGCCAAAATTTTAGGGGCAGACACTGAAAACTAAATTAAAGACAGATGCTTGTGTGCCTCCTGGGGTGTGAAAGACATAAGGCCTGGGAGAAGCCTGGGATGAAACCTGTACAAGAAAAGGCATTCCTAGGCCTAGTGCTCTATGTGTGATAGCAGTGGTGATACTCTGTTATTTAGATGACACTTATATTCACTCACACTGACATTGCATTAACATTTTCAACAACAGTATGGAACACTAATCCTCCTAATGCATGTCATCTCTGCTTCCCCAAATATCATCAGGTACTTTTCAAAAAAATATTTTTGACCTAGTTCATTTACTTATAAAATTGTTTGTTTTAATTTACATGATGTATTTGTGAATTAAATGAAAGAATGGAGTCTCTCTTTTATTCCTTATTTCATCTTTGTTTTCTGGTCACTTCCTCTATTAGTTAGATTCCTGTGACTTATTGCAGGGATAACAGATGAGACATTAGGATTGTAAACGTGGAGCCACATTTTCTTACCTTTAATCAAATAATATATTTAGGAGAATATTTCAGATACTGCAGGAAGTTTTCCTCCAGCTTTTCTTGTCATTAGTTTGGCAATTCAGCTCCTCAATAGGAAAGGACATTATCTTTGATCATGGAATTTCTTTCAGTATTTGACAAAAAAAGTAAAGAAATAAATTACATATATAATTTTCCAGTTCGGGTCCATCTCCATCTAGGTAACCTTTAATGAACTGAAATAATATTGCTACTCTGGGTCCACAGTTCTTTTCCTGTTTTGTGTTCTGCACTGGCAACTAGCGGATCTAAGCCTCAGCTACCTATGTACGGTGTCAGCATGCTTGATAAAGCATCCTTTATTGATAGATGTTCTTTTCCTGTTTTACTCTCCCACTCTTCAATCTCTTCCAA
Source organism: Glossophaga mutica (assembly GCA_039655065.1). Taxonomy (NCBI): domain Eukaryota; kingdom Metazoa; phylum Chordata; class Mammalia; order Chiroptera; family Phyllostomidae; genus Glossophaga; species Glossophaga mutica. The sequence goes on from CM077310.1 coordinate 93,723,206, forward strand.
AATATACTAATTGCATTCATATACCCTTGTTTTAAAGATTGCATCTGGAGATTAAACACTAAAATTGCTGTCTTTTTCAAAATTTTATATGATACTCATCTAAATGCATTAGATACTTTATTCTCACAGTCCTTGTTATGGAACAGTCTCCAGTTAGAGTACTGTAAAGTCATTAAAATTCCAATGCTGGTCAGTGGAAACAGCAAATAGTCAGGGATACTTGTAAGAACATACTGGAAATGCTAAGAGACAAGTAATATACATCAGTCAGATGCATAAATTGCACACACACATAGTATACCTACGTCATCAAGCTAGCCTTGACCATGGGTAGAAAACTCTGCTACTGTATTACTTACCTTAACAGTGCAAATTAGGGTAGTTAATACAGTACCAGAGAAAACTCATAGCATTGTATTTTTTTCATTTTTTTAATCAGTATTTTTTAATTGTTGATATTGTACAGTTTTCTGTCTTTTACCCCGCCCCCAGCCCACCACCCCAGACCTCCCCACCTTCCTCCCATTTCCACCCCTCATAGTTTTTGTCCATGAGTCCTTTATACTTGTTGCTCTAGACCATTCCCCTTTTCCCCTGAAATTTCCTCCCCTCCCCCTCTGGTCACTGTCAGACTGTTCTCAAATTCAGTGTCACTGTTTATATTACGCTTGTTTGTTTGGTTTGTTGATTAGGTTCCTGTTAAAGGTGAGATCATATGGTATTTGTCTTTCACTGCCTGGCTTATTTCACTTAGCATAACGCTCTCCAATTCCATCCATGCTGTTGCAAAGGATAGGAGCTCCTTTCTTTCTGCTGCATAGAATTCCATTGTGTAAATGTACCACAGTTGATAAACAACTCTTAAATACAGTTTCACTATGACCCGGTAATGACTGCCCTGGTTAGTGTGGCTCAGTAGATTGATTTACAGCCTGCAAATTAAGGGGTGGCCTGTTTGATTCCCAGTCAGGACACATCCCTGGGTTGCAAGCCAGGTCCCCAGTTGGGGGTGTGCAAGAGGCAACAGCATATCAGTGTTTTTCTCCCTCTCTTTCTTCTTCCCTTCCCCTCTCTCTAAAAATAAATAAATAAAATCTTATAAAATAAAGACTTATTGGAATGCATCAGTAACCTTTGAAAGTTCCAAAATAGATTAAATTTATCACCAAGTGGATCTGGTATAACTTCAGCCCTGTATAACATCTTCTTGAGGGTGCCTTGGTATGGATGGAGTTTGTACTGATACCTGATCTGGCTCTGAATCATGGCTAAATACAAGCGCACATAGGCTCAGTTTCTGCTAGAAATAAGGCAGCGGGCATTATAAGAATAAACTTCATAAATAAATACCTCTCTAACTTTCATCACAGTGCAAAGTTTACACACATGTACGTAAGTACATACACACATAAATAAATTTTGTGTACATATAATTGTCAAAACTGATTCTGACACTGTGAAAGCAGTCTTTCTTATTGAATGCTGATATAACTGGCTTGTTTTTAAACAATTTAAAAAAATTTTTAATTTACTTTTTATAGAGAGGAAGGAAGGGGAAAAGAGAGGAAGGAAGGGGAAAAGAGAGGATGAGAAACATCAGTATGAGAGAGAAACGTCAATTGCTTGCCTCTTATACACACCCCAACCAGGGAGTGAACCCACAACTTAGGTATGTACCCTGACCAGAAATAGAACCAGGGACGTTTTGCTTTGCAGGGGAATGCTCAACCAACTGAGCCACACTCGTCAGGGCAGAAATGATGTTTTTTTGCACATGTTCTACAGTACGTATTAGTTCCAAATCACAGTCTCACATATCAAAGCTCAAAGATATAAGAAGTAAAAATGTAACCTAAAGTCTAACCTACAGCCCTCATTGTGTTTCACAGCCTTTCAGAATTTTTATATGTATTTCTAAATTTCATTCACATAAATTTCCTAAATTTGAGCCATTCATGAAGGAGGTTGGAAGATTTCTAACTTAACTCCAGCATCCCTTAAAGCAAAACAAAAATCTATGATAATTTAAACATTATAATAAAAAAAGTGTGCTGAGATGTACTAATTAATGAGAGTACACTCAAATAACCATATGAATTTTTCTTTGTGATCAGTGTTATTCTACTTAAGATACACACATGAAAGGGATCTTGGAACTTTAGCAATTAGAAAGACAAAACAGCTAAAGAAATATTGTCTTTTTATTTTTAACCTTTTTTGGATCTATGTAGAACCAGTCACCTGTTTACTTTTTTCTTTCTTATTTTGAATAAAATATATATTTTTTCTGGTCCAATTCCACACTACTTCCACCCAGAGTTTCATAAACACTTTAATCAGAAAGTGGCCTTTGAAGAAACCACATATCTAGTGAAATGTTATAGCCTTTTTTGGAAATATTCTCAGTCTTTCTAAATGTCAAAGGAGAGCCACAAATCTCAAATGGTTGCCAAAGCCAGAATATCTGTGAATGCCACAGTGATGCCTGGTACAAGCCTACCACATACAGCTTTTGTGTGAGTGTCAAATTCTGTCAAGTTCATCTTAAAGAAACATAAGATTTTAGGAGAGGATTCAAGAGGTTTGGGATAAAATGATATTCATGTTTGCATATGCCAGCAGTTATTGCCATTGGTTGTTATCAGGTTGTTGAATAGAGGCATGTTGCTGCATTTCAATGACAGGGAAGTTCTTAAATAATTTTATTTTTTCCACAAATCTGTCATCAAGCACGTTTTCATGCTCTATACTTCAGAACAAGCAACTTCCTTTTATTCGAAGTTGCTGGTGATTTTTTTGACATTTTATTTTGTGATATGGGCCAATTTCAAACTAATTAAGAGATTTTCACAACTAGGACATATGCATTAGTTTACTACAGTAGCAAGTTAGTATTTCTAATAAAAATTAAATACTTTGTTGTTACTCCCTAGCATAATATGACAAATTTAACCCATGCCACTCTTTTACCAGTAAAGTATATAGAATTTCAGAGGGAAATATAGGTATCTGCATTCATAGCTTATTATTTGAATTAAAGACCAGAAAATACAAGTTTGGGGGAATTTTTCATGACTTACTTTTAATTAAGGTATCACTTAAAGTCATCAACATTTTCTTTCTTAGCAGGTCTTATTTCATTGGGGTTGCTTGTTTGTTTGTGCTTTAAATATTTATTAAAATATACCTGTTTTTGGGAAAGGCAATATTTTATATTGGTGATTATTTCTTTTGATTATTTATTAGTAGTGAGTATTACAGAATCATTCATTTATATTCTGGCTCTCCATACTTTCTATTATCTATTTCTTTATGTATTTTACTTTATAAATTTTTAGCTGAATACTTTCTGAAATAAACCTATGTTACATACAGTTTTAAAATAAAAACTTGTATTTTCTTACATCCAGCTCATTGTTGATTGTATTTTTTTAATTTTTCTTAAGTTTTCAGAATAGAAATTTCAGTTCTCCCAACACTTATTCTTTCATTTTATTTTATTTTTTTTGAGAGGGCAGTGAGCTTCTATACACTTAAAAAAAAAACTTTAAATTTTTTTCAACTACTATTGACATACAATATGATATTGGTTTGATATTAGGTGTACAACCCAGTGATTCAACATTGTATAACTTACTAAGTGATCACCCTGATAATATAGCACCCATCTGACAGATGTTATTACAATATTATTGATTGTTTTCTCTATGCTGTAGTTTATATCCTCATGAGTATTCTGTAAATGCCAATTTGTACTCGTTAGCCCCTTTACTCTTTTTTACCCATTCCTCAACATCCTTCCCATGTTAAAGAAGACTCTTTAACATTTTCGTAATACCGGTTTGATTATGGTGAACTCCTTTAGCTTTTTCTCATCCAGGAAACTATCTGTCCTTCTATTAAAAATGATAGCTTTACTGGCTATGGTTGTAAATCATTGCTTTTCATCACTTTGAAAAATGCTTGCCAAATCCTTTCAGCTTGTGAAGTTTTGTTGATAAATCAGAGGACGGTCTTATGGGAGTTCTCTTGTAGTTAACTAACTGCTCTTGTTTTGCTGCTTTTAAGATTCTCTCTGTCTTTAACCTTCTGCATATCAATTATGATGTGTCTTGATATGGGGGTCATTGGGTTCATATTGCTTGGGACTGTCTGAATTTCCTGGACTTGTATGTTAATTTTCTTTACCAAGTTAGGGAAATTTTTCATCATTATTGTTTCACATAGTTTTTAATTTCTTGTTCTCTATCTTCTTCTTCTGGTACCCCCATGAAACCAAATGTCGGTACACTTGAAGTTGTCCCAGAGGCTCCTTATACTATCTTCATTTTTTAGGTCCTATTTTTTTTTCTTTTTTGCTGTTCTGATAAGGTGTTTTCTGCTTCCTTATCTTCCAAATTTCTGATTTGATCATCTGCTTCATTTATTTTTTTCGTTTTTCCCTGTAATTCTTTATTTCAGTTAATGTATTCTTTTTATTTCTGACTTTTTTATGTTTTCTAGTTCTGTTTTTATGTCTGCTATATGTTTGATAAAGTTCTCACTAAGTTCTTCCAGTCTACCTCTAACTTCATTGAGCATCTTTATGGTCAGTTAGCAATCCACTATGTGCAGTGATTTGGACTCTGTAGCTAGTAAATTGCTTATCTCTATTTTTTATTTTTATTTTTTTTTCCTGGAGTTTTGTTCTGGTGATTCTTTTTTGGATATTTTAATCAACCTGCCTTATGATTATACGTTATAAAGCACAGTATAAGTCAATCAGGATTCTCTCTTTTCTTTTTTCTTTTCATTTTGGCTGCCCTCCTCTGTTTCCATGTATTAGGTAGGATAGGACTGCTACATCTCCTAGGCTTGGCAGAGTGGCTTTATGTAGTAGATGTCTTTTAGGGTCCAGTGACATAGCTTCCTTGATTATCCAAATTTGGCACTCTAGGTTTGCCTCCTCCCCATGTAGGCTGTGTATACCCTTCTGTTGTATATGCCAATAGCAATGGTAATGGGAGGAAATTACCTCCAGGCTGACTGTCTGAAAGGACTGGCTATGACCACCATGGAGGATTAACTGTGCAGAGACTAACCTCACAGAACAGCACTTACTTCAATGGGACTCTGATGCCTGAGTCTTTCTTTTGAGTGTGTCACTTGTGGAGGTGGTTGGGTGATGTTTTGATGTGTTCTTAAGTGGTCCACTGGATGCACTGGTTCCTGTGCCATCCAAGAGATGCAGGCCAAGGTCAGCCACCAACTTTGTCTTGCCTGAAGCCACCTGGCATGAGCTACAAAGCTATCTACAAATGGCTTCCATATGTGCTAGGCTTGGAGGTGCTCTGAAGAGGTTAAGCTGTGAACCACGGCCTGCTGCCATTAGTGCCCGGCTTGGGGCCACCTAGCAAAAGGTACATAGCAAGCTGAGGCCATATGATGCTTATTTGAGGGACTTTAGGAAAGTCCAAAATACGAGCCAAGATAGGCCATACATGAAAAAGCCCCTGAAAATGGCTTGGATTGGACACACAAGTTTGTTGGGGCTGGATCTCAGGGAATCACCAAGGTAGGCAAATAGTATTAACTAAGTTGATGGAGACTCAGATATGGTACCCACCTACCAGCTCTACTGGGGGAGTGCCCAGAAAGAGAACAATGGTCTTGGCCAGCACTTCTGTTTGGGAGAAAATTATTCCTCCAGCTTTTGCCCTGATGTCAGACAACTATTTTCCTCCCCATATGTCCCTGGTGCTCCAGTGCTAGAACTTTGTGGGAAAGAATAAAGTAAGTCCATGCATGCATGGGCCATTTAAGAGACATGCCCGGGACTTCAGAAACACTCTGTCTCACTCAGCCATGATCAGAGCTTGTGATTAGAACTATAAGTTATGGGGACTTATCTTCCTGGAACTGGAAACCTGGGCTGGGGACATGGTTTGGGGCTGGGACCACTAGCTCCTCAAGAGGGACCTTTGCAGCCAAGATATCCCATTTGATTTTAATCCACCACACATATATGTGGGGCCAACAAATTCTGAGTTCCCACCCCTTCTCCCAGCCATATATATATGGCTACTTTTTTTTATAACCTTAGTGATAGAACTTCAGTTCAGCTGGATTTCAGGTGGTCCTAAATGATGATTTTTCTGTAGTTTAGTTGTAATTTCGATAAAGTTACGGGAAGGTTCAAATAAAGTGATTACCTATGCTGCCATCTTGACCACTAACCTCACTGTTGATGTCATTCTGACAAGGATGTCTTTCAACCCCTCTCCCACATCCCTATTTTCATTTATATGAATGTTTGTCTTTCTTTAAGATTTATCACAAAGGCTCTACTGCCAAAATGTACTTGATGCTTCAGGTGTCATGTAATCTTTCTTCGAAATAAATTTCTAAATGTGGCCCCTATCATCCATCACATAGAATAAAATATGACCCCCTCTTTTTTGTGGGATGAAAGCTAATTCTTGTGTGTCTCTATATTCAATCATAATGCAGTACCTGATATAATATCCAGCACTTAAGTTATCATATAATAAATGAACAGGGTGATTTTGAAAGAATGACCAATTGCCCTTTTTTTGTAGGCATATAACTGCCCTTCAGAAGACTACATTTCCCCTATTTTTTTTTTTTTTTTTTTTTTGCTGTTGCCTCTGGCTATGTTACTGGCTTCCTGCCAATGGAGTTCAAGCAAAATGTCTATGGGGAACTTTATATTTTCTTTCTTAAAAGTAAATCCCTTCCCTGGACAACTTCATCCCCCAGCACAGAGAGCTAGAATCTCCTGGGGCATAAAAGGACCAATTATTTATTAGAAGCAACTTTGATCCCTGAATGACTGAGAAATGAAGCTGCTTTGGATACTTACAATGCATAATTCAGGAGTATTGTTTGAAAGAGAACAACAGTGCCTTTTTATTATTCAAATCAGTATTTTATTGGGATCTCCCTCTCTCTTTTTTTGTTTTTCTTTTTTTATAGTATCTTAGTTCTTAGTCTAACTACTTTACTTAATGAAGCAAATGAATCAATTTGAAGTAATTGAGAAAAGTTTTTATATTCATTTAGTATGTATATACAATGACTTCATATATTATTGTTCACAATCACTCAAACTTACATTGTGTTTATAGCATATTGAGTTAGCCAAAAAAGTTTGTTTAGTTTTTTCCATAAAATAAAAGACACATTTTTCATCAATAACTTTATTAATCTGTATATTTTGAATATGTCACCTATTTAGATTGATTGTTCTCAATTAATGTCTCAATTTGCTCGCTATCAACTTCAACTGGTCTACTCGACCATGGAGCATTGTGTCTAGTGAGAAATCTCCAGCAAGAAATTTAGCAAACTACTTTTGAAATGTTTCAGTCACAGCACCTTCTCCATACACTGCATAAATCTTGTTTTTTACTTTCAGTTGCATTTTTGCCTTTCTTGAAATAATAGAACATAATATTCTGAAAATACATATTTTCTTCCACCTTCAATATTAAAATGGCTACACACAAATTCACCAAGTTTGATGTTATTTTTTAATGCACACTGATATGACAGTTGTCACAATGCAATCTAACAAAATTGTTTCAAATGAAGTTAAAGACAACTAAGCACTACTAGAGCCATCTTACAGAAAGACCAAACGTTTTTGGCAAACCCAATATATATGTAAAGCAGTTTGATTAAAATATCTGTAAAGAAGCCAGCCTATTGAATATTAGAAAACTACAGATGTACACTATTTATTTTATATCACCTTGGTTGGATATTTGGGAATATTATTTAAAATTATGTTTACAAAAATCTCTGGGAAACCTGAAAATTATAATTATTCATGAACTGTTAATATCATCAATTTCATGCAAGATAAAGGTCAAAAGGCTATTTCTTAAAATAGAATTTTTGTTTGAAACCAGATAGTGATTGGAGAATTTGCTCAAAAGTTGAATTTATTTGGCTCTAATACTGCATTTTTAAAAAGTTTCAATTACATAATTATCTTAGAGATAGTCATTTTTAAATGCTTTATAAATATTTTTAAAAATTGTCTCCACAAAAAACATAAAATCATAAGAATATAAAACTGAACCAGTGATTAATATAGTATTTTACAAAAATAATATATTTTAAATTACTTTTAGTAGTATTAATCAGGCAATGCTCACTTTTTAATCAAACATGAGATAAGGCATATATATACATATATAATGAAGGATTCTTTTTTGTTTCATATCACCAAAGCCTGAAATCTTATCAGTTACATTTTAATACACCTTTCAGCTACTTTTAGCCTAATGAAATTGGTAAAACAAAGTGAAAACATGAGTTATAAACTTATCTAACTATTATACTACAATCAATAATTTTACCAGATTATTTATTTTCATATTTTCTCCAGTAAGTGTGCTTTAGTTAGATCAGAAACACTGTGGTACATTTAACAATGGAAAGCTACACAGCAGAAGGAAAGAAGGAGCTTCTACCCTTCACTAGAGCATGGATGGAACTAGGGAATATTACACTAAGTGAAATAATCCAGGCAGTAAAAGACAAATGCCATATAATTTCACCTGTAAGCGGAATCTAATCAACAAAACAAAGGAGAGAACAAAATAGAACCAGAGACATGAAAATAAACAACTGACAGTGACCAGAAGAGTGGGAGAGAGGGAGATAACATGTGAAAGAAGGGGAAAGGTCTAGTCAGGGAACATTTATGAGGGACCCATGGAAAAGGACAATGGAGGGGAAGATTGAATGTAAGGGGGCAGGCAGGAAAGAGGAGAGCAATGAGGGGAAAATGGGTGCCACTGTAATTGAACAATACATTTTTTAAATAATTAAATAAAAAGGGAATTAAATGGATATTTGTAACAAGCACTTGTATGTTACCTGAATAATATATTATGTTTGCACCATTATTCCTTTTATAAATTATTTGTTTGGTGGTCATGTCTATGAGGACTGTCTATAAAAGCTCAGGCCATTGATAATATAACGGAATGGTTTGCACAACATCAGTATAACCTGGCAGCCAAGGATAGTGGACTGGAATGAGCATGTATGAATAAATACAACTTCACTATACTAGCCAGTGGGGGTGTTAGATGCCTTTGAGTGAGCATGTGTACTGTATGGCTGTTGCATTCACAATAACTGAGTGAGTAGAGCCATGAATCTGCATCAGATTTTGTGTTAAGCTTGACCATTCCTCCATGGAAACTATTCAGATGATCCAGAAGGCCTCAGCTACGGGAAACTGGTGATTGGCAGCTTCATCATAACAATGTGCACATTCATGCATTACATTTCATGCTGTGTTTTTTAGTGAAACATTAAATCACCCAGGTGAGCCCAGCTGGTATAGTTCAGTGAATTGAGCACTGGCCTATGAACCAAAGGATCACTGGTTTGATTCCCAGTCAGGGCACATGCCTGGGTTGCAGGCCAGGTCAGGTCCTCAGTAGGAGACACACCGGAGGCAATCACACATTGACATTTCTCTCCCTCTCTTTCTCCTTCCCTTCCCCTCTGTCTAAAATAAATAAATAAATAAATAAATAAATTTATAAATAAATAAATAAATAAATAAATAAATAAATAAATAACTCCAGTGACTCAACCCACCTACAGTCCAGATTTGGTACTCTGCAACTTCTGACTTTCCCCAAAACTAAATCACCTTTGAGAAGGAAAAGATTTCAAACCATTGATGAGATTCAGGAAAATATGACAAGGTAGCTGATGGTGATTAGGAGAACTATGTGAGGTCCCAAGGTGCCTACTTTGAAGGGACCTGAGTCATCATTGTCCTATGTACAATATTTCTTGTATCTTCTTCAATAAATGTCTCTATTTTTTATATAACATGGCTGGATACCTTCTGGACAGACCTCATATATGAAATTGACATAACAATTAAGCTATATTATAGAAATATGTAGAATTTAATTTTTGTTATTTCCACATACTCTGACACTTTTTATACCTTAAACATGAGTGTGGAGGTTAGGAGGAGATTGATTAATTTTAAATATATTTTTTTTAAATTTTGGTTTTTGCTTCTTGGTAGTTTGATCACAACTTTTAATTTAAACTTGCATTTTATTACAGAGATGATGGCCTACTAAAAAGAATGAAATAAAGAGCTCATACAGTTCTAATTATATTTATCTAATAAGCATTTTGGTAAATTTACCCAAAGGAACAGCAAAAGTAAAACAAGATGAAGTAAAAAGAATAACAAAGTAGCAGGAGAAATGATAGCTGAATTATTATAGTCTGCCCCCCTTTCCCAGTACTGATTCAACACTTTATTTCTCTACTCTTAGATGATAATAACAGAATGAATCAGCATTTATCTCCATGATAGGTAATTGTCTTACCTGAAAGATAGTAGGAATAGAAGTAAGGTCAAAAGGGGGAGAAACAGGACAACTGTAATAGCATAATCAATAAAATATATTAAAAAAAGAGATCATTCTCTTTTTCATTTATAGTAAGAGTCAAATTTACTCTTATATTTTCAGATTAAAAAAAAATTTAATTATCCAGATAAGTATAATAACTCTGACTCAGGTGCATACACACACACACAACACACACATACACATAACATGCACATGCCCCAACAGATTTACTTAAGAAATCGACAAAATAGAGGAGTAGTCCCTCTATTTGATAATTTGGGGAAAAAATGTGGTTCTGCATAAATTCCTGCTTAAAAGAAAGATTTATATAGTTTTCATTCCAGAAACTAAATACTTAAACAAAATTGGCTCAGAAAAACAGTACTTTTTATATAAATTGTGATCTCTTATATTCAATATGGTTAACTAGCACATTTGTTTTATCGAGAGTCCTTGGATCATGTTGGAGGATTTCCAGAACCCTGGGGAGGAAAATTACCTTTTCTCCTTAATTGGAAGCTGAAAAAAACCTAACTCAAGCTTTCTAACTATTTTCCATTTGAATTTGAATCTTTCTGACTCCTATATATAACCTACAAAGACTAGGTAAAATCACTAAAAGAAGAGGAAGTACAGAAATTGTGAAATCTTCTAAGACATAAAGCTAGCAATCTAAAACTTGACATAATTTTAATACAAGAATAGGATAAGTGACTGTTTATATAGTCTTGGTAACTTCTGACTCAAAAGTGATTCTGTAATTGGAACAAGTTAATGAAGGGTCTTACTGAATGAACATAGTATGGAGAATGTGATGGTCTTTTGATTTGTTAGCTTACTAGGCTACAGTTCTCAGTTATACAATCAAACACTAGGTGTAATCTAGGTGTTGTTATGAAGGATTTTCAAGGTGTGATTAAAGTCCATAATCAGCAAATAGCTGATTTTAGATAAAGTGTTTATCCTATACAATGTGGGTTGACTAATTTGATCAGTTTAATTGCCTTAAAAATGGAATTGAGACTTCTCCAGTAAAAGAAACTCTGCTGATGGACAGAAGTTTTAGTCCAAGTCTGAGAGTTACAGTCTGCCCTTCCTTTTAGCTTGCCCTATGGATTTTTCCTACAATCACATAATCTACTTTCTTTTTTTTAAAAAAAAGCATTTTAATATATCTCCTCTACTCTCTGGTGGTGCCCTGACTGATACAGATTTTGGCTAACACGTTGGCTCTAGAGGAAAAAAATCTTAAGGATGAATTGTCTTCATTGATTCTGGGTTTGCTGGCATTGGTTTTCTAATTCAATTTAGTGTAAGTCATTACTATTTTATTTCTAGTGGGAAAGAGGGCAATGGTAGTTCATGGAATGAGGCAATAGACACACAAAATAACCCTTGGATACTCCTAACTAAATACCTACAGAACACGAGGTTCTCGGTGACAGTTAGAACATTTTAATCAAACTAAAGAGCGTAATAGGATTGGCTAGTTGCTTTAAACTGTATTGGAGAAAGTGGGAAAAGAAAAGCATGAGCTCAGGGCTTCAAATTTCCTGCTCAAAATCTGCATAAATAATATGCATACTCTTATAGTTGTCCTGAAATAATCCTTTAACTCCTAAAGCTTCAGAGAAGAAATTTCTGAAAACTAAAGCCAAATTCTTATCTTGCAAATGGTTGAACTATAACACCAATTGAATTTTAAACTGCTCAGGATTTTTGCTCTTCAAGTGATGGCATCGTTTGGGAAAGATAGAATGCTAAAAATCGGAATGGTGTTATATAGGAAGATCCAAATGAAGATAAGAATATCAAACATCTAAGAGTCTTCTTAGCCAGTAGCCCTCCATCCCTGTGTGAGGTTAGCCTTTATTTTCCTAAAGAAACATTAATAGCATCCCCTGAAAAGTTTCTTGTCAAGACACTGTTGGTTATCTTCAGGATATACCCTACTATCCTTCTTCACTTCTAGTCATATAAGCAGTCGCAAGTCTCAGCAAACCTCAAATTATGAGGTACGAATTGTTCCACTAAGGAAATGCACCAAACGCCAAAGAGCTGCATGACCTTTCCAACTTACATTTAAAAAATGACAAACATATGTAGAAATGGATATGAAGAGTTCTGGCTCCTGTTGGAAAAAATACAAAGTTTTATCTGGCCAAATTAATGACACAGGCCCACAAAGCAGAGATTCTGCATTAAATGTGTTAGCCTGAAGGGTTAGAAAGGACTATAACAGTTCGTTTTTTTTGGCAGAAGCATGGACCTAAATGAAGTTGAAATGACATAATTATCTTACATTATAGAAGAAGATATCCAAAAACTTAGGGAAATAAGAATATTAAACTTAGGGAAATTAGAATATTAAAGGATTTATTTTGTAACTACAGTTTATTCAACTGTGTTTCAGAGGCCACACTTTTTAACATGGCTTTGAGAAATAAATCTGTGAGGAGGAGGCACTAAAATCCTTGAAATGTCCTGTGGTTGCTTGTCTCTGTAGGTCAGAAATTAGAGTGGACACTGCTCCCATCAAACCTGCATCCCTAATGTAAAGGGGATTATGAGATCCCAGGTTAGCTGGATCCAAATGGCATCACTTAATCAGCAAGGACAAGGTGGTATTTAGTGTGATGGACTGCAGAGGTAAGGCAGTTGTCAGAATTGTGTGACATGCAGAGACCTATGGAATTGACTCCATAATCATGATGTCTATAGAGTATCAATACATAGGAAGTCTATGAAATTTTTACTTAACCTGTACAAGTGGGGGAGTTCTAGAACTATTGAACGTAAGTTTAAGTTGAGTAACCAAAGCAGAAGGAAGCAGCCCTGAATCAGTTTCTCAGACCAGAGCCAGTTTAGAAACTCAGATGATCCTGAATACAGGGGCCTTCTTAAAAAAGAAAACTATTACGTTGCTCAAAATTTTTGCTGTTATTTTCTTTCCCAGTCTTCCCCAAAAGGATGATGTATCAGGGTGATTATGAACTGTGTAGAGGAAAATAATCAGACTCTGGGGGAGTTGCTGGACACTGGCTCTGAACTGACACTAATTCCTGAAGCCTCAAGATGTCACTGTAGTTGTCCAGTCAGAGTAGGGTAAAGGCTCAAAAATCAAGTGATCCATGCAGTTGTAGGTCAGGTACATTTTATAGTGGTGCTGTTGGTTCTCAAAAAAAAAAAAAAAAAAAAATCTAGTGATTATTTCCACATTTCTGGAATTTATAATTGGAATAAAAGTATTTAGTAACTTGCAGACTCCTCACATTGGCCTCCTGATTTATGTAATTAGATCAAATTGGAGAGGAAAGCATAAGTGGAAAGAAACCACTAGAACTGCCTTCATCTACACAATATTAACCAAAGCAAGGCCACGTAGGAATGAGGGATTGCAGAGATTAGTGTCAAATTCAAGAACTTGAAAGATACAGGGCTCACACCAAAAACAGATGGATCTTATAGAGTGACAGAGGGTATAATAAACTTTATCCTGCAGTAACTAAAAATTCCCATTGCTATTATGGATGGTTACCTTTCTTAAACAAATTAACGCAACCTTGCACCTGGTATGCAAGTATTGATCTGAGATTTTATATAAATATATAAATATAAATATAAATATAATCTATCTGTAAGCCTCCAGAAATTGTGTGATTTTATTAGCCAGCAATACATTTTTTTCTGTACTATCTCAAGAATATATAAACTATCCAGTCCTCTGTCATAATTTACTCCATAGAGATCTGGTCACTTTTTCATAAGATATCATGGTGGTCCTCTGCATCACTACTATTATACTAACTGAATCTTGTGAATATGAAGTAGCAATTAGTATAGATGCATTGGGAAGACATTCATGTGTCAGAAGGAGGGGAATAAAACATCACCCCCAAATTCAAGGGCCTTTCATCTCACCAAAATTTCTAAGGTCTGAGGCTGGTTGGGTGTTATTTAAGAGGTGAAGAATAAGTTGTTGCCTTTGGCTCCTTCTAAAAACAACACCAAAAAAAGAGGAACAACACATAGTGGGCCTCTTTGGATTTTGGAGGAAACACACCACTCATTTGCGTGTGTTGCTCCAATTTATTAAGTGAGTGATCCCCAAAGCTGTTAGTTTTCCAGGGTTCCAGAAAAAGAGAAAACTCTGTAAGCTGTATGTGATTAATATACCTCAGTTTCTGAAATAAGTTTGTATTTTGGGGAGATCATAAAAACATAATTTTTCTAAATCTTAATATTTAATCAAATATAAACATTTTCTTGGTATAATTGTATTTATATCTAACGTTTCTCTATTTATAGAGATTATTAAAATGCAAATTGATACTTTATGTGTTGCTATTATTCTTGTATGTAGTTCTTCATAATGGACAAGTAAACTAATACTTTTTAGGACTATACCCACATAAATGGCATGTTCTTTCTGTCTTGCCATTTAAAACAAAAAAATAGTTTATTGAAATATCCCTTATTTATTTATTTATTTTTGCAATGGGTCCTAATAAGAAAATGTTCACGTTGTGTGATTTTTAAAAATCTCTTTTCTGGCAGTCAGTTTATTTCATACCACTACTGTTTGGTGGCAACAACATGGCCAGTGGACAATTTAAAGTACATGTGTGCTAAAGAATGTCCTTACAACAATAACGTAGTGAGTCAAAGTTTAGTCACCTAGAAGCTGAATATAAATGCAGAATTTCAGAGATCCCCACCCCAGACCAACTAAAGCAGAATATGCATTTGAACACAATGCTCAGTTAACTCCTTTGTATATTATCTTTTGAAAAGAAATGAAATGGTCGTGCTTTGCATTACATCCTATACTTATGTTCAGTTGCTCTACTTTCTAACTAACCTCAACCAGGGTTGGAAAGGAAAAAATATTAACTTTCTCCATGAAATATCCTAGAACTAGAATAAAGAAATAGTCAATCCTGAAAAAAAAATAAAATCAAGGAATTAATGTTTTTGAGAGGATCTTATCCCTATATGGAGATTACTGTCTTGATAGGTATATAATCTTTATTATTTCATAAATCCTGCTTAACTTAAAACATAGATTTAATTCTGCATATTAAATCATTGTAGATAACACTTCCTGTAGAATTTTCCAGAAAAAACTCTGATGTATATCATAATTTTTAGTAATTTCATGCATTAGTATTGCAAGTCACTCTTACATACCGCATTGGAGTGTGATAGGGAAAGGGAACCAAAAGGAAAACTCCACACAAATTACCCTTTAGACATCTCATATAGAGAATTTCAACAGGTAGAGATGAAACTTAATTTAACAAGGAGATGTATAAAAATTGGTAACTACTACATTTGCTGTTCCAGTAAGTTCAGTATTGAAACTTTTTTCCTAGTTAACATTGCTCTAGGACTTTGGGACAGACTTCGACATTTCAACTCTTTAATTATGATGGTGCATTAATTACATTAGCATTACAGCATGCATTCTTAGTGATTAAAAGTTTTTATTTTAGAAGTTATTCTTATCATCTATGCATTTCTCCATCTTTTGCCATGAACTTGTATGTTAAATACAAAATATGAAGAGAAATGAGAGCTTGAAACCTACACTTATATACTTATATGTACTAGAAAATTATTGATGGCTCAATAATTTTAAAAAGATTTTATTTACTTATTTTTAGAGAGAGGAGAATAGAGGGAGACAAGGAGGGAGAGACCCATTGATGTGAGAGAGTCTGCCTCTTGTACACACCCCATCGGGGACCGAACCACAACCCAGGCATGTGCCCTGATCTGGAATAGAACTGGCAGCCTTTTGCTGTGTGGAACGATGTCCAACCAACTGAGCCACACCAGTCAGGGTCAATGGCTCAATCTTTAAATATGTGTTTCATTGCTATAGTTAAATCCTTATTATTATCTTAAGCTTATCTACCAAATCTAATTTCCTAATCGCTTCACAAGAAAATGAAGAAATTGGTCCTAGTAAGTGTAGTAGGAGGAAAAAGAATACTGCAAATAGTTAAAGAGGTGCCATGCGATGTTTAGGATCCCTTTCATTCCACCTCATATCTATCTTTGTAATATTTTCACTAAATTCAATTATGCAGTATAAAGAAACTAGAGAAAATCATAAGCACTCAGATAAAAATAAAGAAACTTGTAGATGGAGAGCAGGATGACAGTTAAGTGGGGATAGGTTAGCGGGTGGAGAGATTGAGCAAAAAGGGAAAAGGACTCATGGACAGGGACAGCAGTATGGTGATTGTTGCAGGGAGGGGGTATAAGAGGATTAAGTGCTGATGAAAAATACAATAAAGATTAAATAAAATAATGAAGTTTTTTTAATGATGGCGGTTAGAAAAATAAATTGGATGAGACAAAGTGCACGAGTTAATTCGCCTTTCTTTCTTTCTTCCTTTCTTCCTTTCTTCCTTTCTTCCTTTCTTCCTTTCTTCCTTTCTTCTTTCTTCTTTCTGTATAACAAATCACTCCAAATTTACTGGCTTAAAACAAAAGTGTATTTTAACTCATCATTTTGTGGTTAAGAAATCGAAATAGGCATGGAATGGGTGGTTCTCTCACTTTAGGAGATGTTGAATAAGGTCTCTTAGTGATAATTAGCTTGCATATAGGCTATATATGGAGGACTAAATGGCTTTTTTTCTCATGTTTGCTGCCTTGGAAGGGACGGCTAGATGACTAGGTTCAGTTGGGACATTGACTAAAAAGCTTTCATGTAGGTTATCCAACTTGGCTGTCTCATAGTAGTCAAAGATCTTACGTGTGGCTCAGTTAGTTCAAAGAAATAGAGCTAAGAGACTCTAGGCAGAAGCTTCAAAGCATCTTATGATCTAGCTCCAAATGCAAGGAACTTTACTCTGCTACTATCTATTAGTCAAGGAAGTCCTTACATTCACCTAGATTCAAAGGAAAGGAAATTAATGTTCATTTATTAATGGGAGGCAGAGCAAAGTATCTGCAGTTCTTTTTAATCCATTGGAACATTATATAGAGGAAGACAGTTCACCCATTTACTATTGAGGATAAGTAAAGTATGTAAATACGAATACCAATAAATTAATTGGTAGCTTGGTGTTTGGAGAATGAGGCAATATTTTCCTGAAAATTCCCATTTTTCCGTGAAAAAGAAGCAGTGTAATCCCCAGATTTTTAGTAGGTATTAAACAGTTAGAAGTTTTAATCTATCCAAATATTTACTTAAAATGTTCTACTTTATTTAGACATGTTTAAATATGTATTTGCTTATATTTTCTATGGGCATATGCCTTTAGACATTGTTAACAAAATCAAAAAGTCACTTTTTTTTTCCTTTGATCTAAAGTCACTTTACTGATATTTCCTTTTCAACTAAATATATTTTGTTATTTATGTAAATATTACACTAATTGGTAAATCATATTTGATATATATATTAGGTTTTAGCTTATTATAACTTTTAGCAAGTGCATTTTTAATTAGCATGTATTTCTGAAGTAATCCAAATTTAAACAAAGATACTAAGATTGAACTCAAATTGCACATAAATTATCAACCACACAACTCATTGTTTTTAATAAAGTTTTATTTAAGATTTTATTTGTTTATTTTAGAAAGGGGAAGGGAGGGAGAAAGAGAGAGAGAGAAACATCAATGTGCGGTTGCCTCTCATGTGCCCCTTGTTGGGTACCTGGCCTGCAGTGCAGGTATATGCCCTGACTGGGAATTGAACCGGTGACTCTTGGTTCACAGGCCAGCTATCAATCCATTCAGCCACACCAACCAGGACTAATAAAGTTTTTTAATTTCCACAATCATATGTGTGTGCATGTGTGTTTTAAGTTGGTAACATAAAAATAATTGCAGAACAAAAGAAGCATGGTCAAAGAAACCTGAAATGTTTAAAAGAGCAGCGCTGAAATTTCTTGTACACCTGGCCAATGCAATCAAGAAAAAAAAGAGAAAGGAAAAAAAACCTCATGGACACAGACAAGAGTGTGGGGATTGCCAATGGGAGGGGGCAGGGGAGGTTAAAGGGGGTCAAGGGGGATAATTGATGACTGATGATAGTCCCAGACCTGACTTGGGGAAGTGAACACACAATATGAGGTACAGATGGTGTGTTGTGGAATTATGCACCTGAAACCTGTATAATTTTGATAGCCAGTGTCACCCGATAAATTCAATATTTTTTTTAATTGAAAAAGAAAAGAGCTAACCTGAAGGGGAGGGAAGTAAATGGGAAAACCCAAGTTATAATAACTATGGTGGTCACAGTTTGTCAAATATTTTCCATTACAAAAAAGATTCTCCTCATTCTTCTGAAATAATTAATATTCTAGATGGAAATTGGCATGTGGGAAGGAATAGGGAAGCTGGCTAACAGAACCTCAACCAAGTTAGCTGATCTAATGAAATATATTTTCTTATGAAAGGTAATACAAATAGTCTAGTATTACCATTTTGGCACCTTGAAATTAGTAAAATAGTTTAATGAAAGGTAAATAAACCCAATGTTTATGTCCAATATATAAAATCAGGAAGCACTATTTTCTTTAAAATTAAAGATATTGAAATTATACAAAATGTCCATTCAGATTGGTAATTCTAAATTAAAAATAAAATAATTAAACTTGGGTATTTGAAAATCAAGATGATTGTGCAGTCATAAATATTCAAAGAGATGTTCTGATGCCAATCTAAAAGAACATTGAGAGAATTTCAAAAAGTATATAACTTTTTCACCAAACTACAGATTATCGTTCTTGTTGCTGTTTGCATCTCATCGGGGAACAATATGAGAAAATACAGCTATTACAACATTAAATACTATTGTTTCTGAATCGCATCTTTATTCCACTAGAGAGATGATAAAAAATAAAAGAAAAAAATAACTAAAGCAGATGCCATTGGGAACAACCAACTTCTACAACCGAAGTAGTAGTTTATACATGCGTATTGTCTTCTAAAGTAGAACTATCAGTGTATGAGAGATCCAGACTGTGGTCACTAAACAAATAATAAATAAGGCAGAGTTATAAAATAAAGCTAATGATTCATTTTTTTTCATTTTCTTGCTTCTGTTATTTCACCTATAAACCCTTCGTCAAGTGAGAGTTCTAATTAAAAGAGATCTGCTCATCTTCCTTTCTCAAAGAGCATCTTATTGCTTAAAATTAATTGAGAATTCTATGTTAAAATATACTCTGTAGGTCAACTCTTCACCATGACTGAAAAGCTTATTGACATGAGGTGCCAGTATTTTGTCTCACTTCCCACATCTTACTATCTTATTAACCCATGATACACCCTCACTTTTTACTCATGCCATTCTTTGCCTTCCAATGCTTTTCTCTTGCTGTTTTCTTTCCAACATTCAAAGGCCAACTCCAATGTCACATCTGTGTATACCCCTCTAATTTCTTATACCCTGTCAAAACTCACATTGTCTGATTATCACAACTTTTTAATTTATTTCTTATAACAGATAATTTATCTAATTGTTAATGCTGTTAATCTATTAAAATAATTATAAATCCTTTAAAATATTTGTTCCCCTGTATTGTATACAATTGCTCATAAAGAAGCTCTCAATACATATTTAACATATAAAATGCATTTTATTCTTAAGAAATAACTGTCATCTGTACAAAAATGATTTATTTAACAACAGAAGCCAATAAATTGAAAAGAAGAAAATATTAAATTTATTTGGACTAAATTTAGAAAGTATAATGTTTACAACCAATCCTTGCATACATGAGTATTTTTGTTAATATGCATTTTATCTCAATAATTTGTCTTAGTTTTTTCATTTCTTGATTTCAGACTATTAAAATTTTATTATCAATTAGATTTATCTAATAAGACAAATAAACAATAAAAATTTTAAAACCTCTTGCTATTTTTGTCACATTTTTCAACTTAGTGTTTTTAATTCTCTTATTAAATGACTGATCTTGATTATAAATTTTCTAAAAGCTCTAATAATTTTGATTTTTAGAATGGGTCAAACATACAATAAAAATGTATTATCACCATTAAGGAAGATGATTTTAATTCTAAATATTTATTTAATTATGCTGTCATTTCTGAAACAACAAATTTGAAATGTTTTCTTTGAAAATGAAAGTAAAGACTATAATATTTTCTTCTTAAAGCTTTAATACAGAAGGTTTTTCTCCATACAAGGTCTATCTACTAAAATATATACAATGGAAATTATATAAGCTAACCCTAGAGACTAAGCTACCTGCTTTAAGTAGCATGGACATTCATCTAAAATGAGATGTTTTCAAAAAGTATTCGCAGAGATTTTTATGGGACTTTTTTACATTAGCTTGGAGTACAATTTTAAAGCAAATTTTCAAAATGTTTGAAATAATGGTATCATTGTTGAGATAAATGCATAGAAATTTTAAAAAGAATGGAATAACATCCATGTTTTTCTTATAATACAGTTCCATAATGTTTTCTTGGCATGTGCCAGTTTTTGTATTTGTTTCTATAGCTCATTAGTGCACTCAGTACTGTAAGAAGTTTGGTTTGAAAAATGACTTTTAGGAAACCACTTTAGAAAATTAAGAAAAATAGGAATGTTTCTTTGAGTTACTTTCAATGATAATGGTACTTCTGGAATTGGTTTTATGTAACTGGTAAGACAGTTCAGTAAAACAC
This sequence comes from Glossophaga mutica, assembly GCA_039655065.1. Classification (NCBI taxonomy): domain Eukaryota; kingdom Metazoa; phylum Chordata; class Mammalia; order Chiroptera; family Phyllostomidae; genus Glossophaga; species Glossophaga mutica. Next base: position 93,744,274 of record CM077310.1, read on the forward strand.
CAATTATTAAGACTTCAAGTTTATATTGCATTTCTGATTTTGAGATAGCTATCTGAAAGCAGTAAGACTGAGGTCTCCAATGGCTAAATATATTAATGATCAAAAAAATAACTTCATGTTAGGGTTTTCTTTATGTGTTAAAATGTTAATTACATGCATTTATGATCTTATTAACATATACTGTAATTGTTATAAGAAAGCAAATGTTAAACATAGCACAATCATAAATTTCTTATTTTGTTTCAGAAAAATAGTCCTTGGATTTTAAAAAATAATATATAATTTCAACCTTTTTTAAATAAATGATTTTTTATTTTAATGAAAGTAAATTAAATATCCAAGTAACCTAAATGGCCAGGTGCTTGGCAAACACTACATTTGCCATCCATTGCTCCCTGCTTTGTCACTCTTTAAAAGATCTAGTCTGTTATTAGATTCCAAGTATTTGAAACTGAGTGATTTACTTATCATTGTTGTAGCTGTTTTAGTTACTTCAATAATTTTGGGAGGACAATGATGGCATATTACAATTATTTTTCTTGGCAGCCTTTTAAAAACTGTTATTTTTCTAATAAAACATTTTAAAATATGAATTTTCATAAAAGAAAATTTTACATGAAATAAGCTTTTGTATAAAATGTTTTATATGAAATAAATTTTATATAAAATAAATTTATATAGAGATGATTTGAGACCTTATTTTTGAAAATTACTGGCCTATAAGAACTTTGCATTGTTTTAGATATAATATTTTCAATTCCAATTTATTGTTTCTTAAGTGAATTGAAATGATATTACAAATCTTGACTGTGAAAAATATTTAAAAAGAAATTTACTTCCTTCATGTTCTCTATTAATTATATATAATAAAATTCCCTATTTTCAAGGATTATCCATGGTTTAAAATATTAATGAACATCTAACTATTTAATAAAATATAGTCATGAGTGAAAGATGTGCAAGATCTTATACCAAGCACAGCATAAGATATAAAATTAAAAACCACATGATTGCATAATACTTTCTAGGTCCATCCATGCTCTTGAAAAAGGTAAGATTCCCTTCTTTTTTACTGCCAAGTAGTATTCTATTGTATAAATGTGCCACAGCTTTTTTATCCACTCATCTACTGATTGGCAGGCTGTTTCCAGGTCTTGGCTATTGTAAATAATGCTACTGTGAACATAAGGGTGCATATTCTTTCTGATTAGCATTTTGGAGTTCTTAAGATATGTTCCTAGAAGTGGTTTACTGGGTCAAAAAGCAGTTTTATTTATTTATTTTTTTTTAGGTAACTCCATACTGTTCTCTATAGTAACTGCACCAGTAGTACTAGAATTCCTAGCCAGAACAACCAGATAAGAAGAAGAAATAAAGGGCACCTAAAAAAGGAAAAGGCTAAACTATCATTATTTGCAGGAAAGGAAGAAGCTAAACTGTCATTATTTACAAATGACATGATATTGTGACAGAGAACCCTAGTTTCAGATTTCTTTAGATATATTTCCAGAAATGGAATTACTGGGTCACAAGGTAGTTCTATTTTTAGTTTATTGAGGTAACTCCATACTATTGAAAACAGTGGCTGTGCCAATCTGCATCATCACCAACAATACTTGAGGGTTCCCTTTTCTTCACCTTTTCCCCAACACTCGTTTGTTCATTTATTTTTGATAACCATAATGACAGGTGTGAAGTGATACATTTTTTTGTGGTTTTAAGTTGCATCTCTCTGATGATTAGTGATGATGGGCATCCTTTCATATGTCTATTGGCCATCTATATGTTCTCTTTTGAGAAGTGTCTATTCAGGTCCTTTGCCCATTTCTTAATTAGATTTTTCTGTTTAATTTTGGTGTTGAGTTTTGTAAGTTCCTTATAAATTTTACATATTAACCCCTTATCAGATATAGTGACAAGTACGTGCTGCTATTCAGTGGGCTGTCTTTTTATTTTGTTGATGGTATGAAATAAGCCAGTCAGAAACAGACAAGTACTGTAGATTTCACTTATACATGAAACCTAATAAAAAAAATACATTGACAAATCAAATGGAGACAGACTTATGTACAGAGAACCGACTGGCAGCTGTCAGAGGGGAAGTGGTCAGGCCTGGGTGAGAAGGGTAAATGGATTAAGCAAAGAAAAAAAAATTAATGGACATAGACAACAGTATGGTGATTGCCAGAGGGAAAGGGGGCTGGGGGGAGGTATAAAAAGGTAAAGGGGGGATAAATGGTGATGAAGGAGATTTGACTTGGGATGGTAAACATGCAATATAATATATAGTTGATGCATTGTACAGTTGTATACCTGTATACAGGTATATTTCATAACTGTATACAGGTATGTTTCACCTACATAATTTTATTAGCCAATGCCATTGCAATACATTCATTAAAATTAAAAAAATAAATAAATGCACTTTAAAAAAACAACAGCATGTGGTTGTTACTCTCAAAGAGCTTAAGGTCTAGTAAATGGTATCAGTCACTGAAGCACTGAAATAATTGGTAACTTTGGTAACAGCTTCTAAGTGTTACAGGATACAGGAGGTGGAAAATAACTGGTATGAGAATCAGAAAATGTCTCAAAAGAAAAAAGGATGGCATTAAAGAGAGGATCATATTTTCATAGGTAGAAAAAGATATAATGGAATTTTTAACTGATTGTTTAAAAAAAGTAGACACTTATCTCTGTATATAGCTAAAATGTTAATGGTTTGAAATGTCATACCCAGTTGTTTGAAAGATATGATTAGACTTGTAAATTATAGAAAATTTGATTTTACAACTACAAATAAGGTAAGAAGAACTAAAGAATGTAGTAAAATTATCACAAAATTATAATTATCTTTCTAGAGCTTATGCCTGAGACCTAGGATGAAGGGGATGAATGAGAGTATAATAAAATATAAAATAATTGTTTCACTAAACATCTCTATATAGAGTGCAAGAAAACAATATGCCAGCACTTTCAGTAGAAGTTGGACGTGAAAGGCTAGACAGAATTCAGCACTGCAGGTGAAAAATTTAACAATCTTTTCATAAAATAAAAAAGCAGATCAGGTATTTATGGATCCACATAATTTATTTATTTGACATTTTTTACAGTGAGAACTATGCATCAGGAATTGTGTGCTAAGCATGGGAAATACTGGAGTCAGGAAGACAGACCCTTGTTGCTGTCATGAATACTGAGAGATTAGTAGCAGGGATGGCATTTTACATTAAAGATGATGAGGGTTAAGATGGTGGAGGTAAGCAGAAGAGGCTGAAACTTGAGAGCCAAGAGTGCTTACTTTGCCTTGAAAGCTTTCTATAGCAGTGAAGCATAAGCCAGCACTTTCAGGAAGAGTTGCATTTTGTAAGCAATGAATAGGTGATGTGTATCAGGAATAACACACCCAGGGAGAAAATTCCCTCATGTACAAAACCCCAAAAGAATGATTTTAGAGGATGGGGGAAGAATGTCCCAGGGATCAGTGAGGCCTTCCAAGATGAGATCTTGTATTATTCCCTTATAAATAAAGCAAAAGAATCACCAGTGGGTTTTAAGTATTGGAAGTAAATAATCTGTTCTGCATTTTTAAAACATTGAAGAGTCTTTATAATGAAACTTAAGGACTTGGGAAGAGCCTGGCTTCTTGGGCTAGAATCCTCAAGCTGAGGTTATGAGTCCTGAGCTCTGATTAAAGTGTATGGCAATGCACACAATGCTAAGAATTTAACCCCTGCTTTAAAATTTCTTCTTCTTTGTTGAAGATGAAGACAACTTTTCAAACACACTGATGTGTGAGGCAGGTAAGGAAACACTGAAGTAGAGAAAAAAGGGAAGGACTAGGTCCATGCTATCTTTTAATGCTTTAAAAAGTCCCAGTAAAGCTCAGAAACAAGCCATTTCTTCACAGTAATCATACAAATAACTTCAAGTCAACTCAACCTTAATCTGCAGAAGCTTTCTGTGAAAGTTTAGCTTGCCCTCATTCTTAATATTAGGGAACTGAACTGTTGTCAAGCATAAGTCACGTACGCAAAGGCTTAAAGGCTGTGCCAGAGTCAACCTGGCCCTTTGTGGCCCTGAGCCGGTGGGGCAGGGCAGGTAGTAATCTGTTCCCTAAAGGTCCTGTCTCTCTGAAACCCAGAAAATGGGGTCTGGAGAAGTACCAAGAAACTCGGTAGTGGAATAGGCCGAGAAAACAATGCCTGACCCCTTCTACTCTCCTCCTAATTTGGTGCACAATGCCTGCTGTAATCATTTATCAAACACTCATAGGAGATTAATCCGGGTCTGTGGAGGCAATCTTTGCAGGGCATGAGAGTGAGGCTAGGTTTCATCATTCAAAGTCAGAGAGGCATCTGAGAAGTCTACAGTCCTGAGGAATCTTGTAGTTATGTTCAAAGCATTCTCTCAATCTTTGGGAGGGAGATATCTTGTTCCCCTCTTAGGAATCCTAAGGTAGGCAATTAGAGCATTTGGGTTGAGAAAGAGGAACCTACAGAAGTGATTGTGGCTAATATATGTCTCAGAAAGAAAGTGGTAAATGAATTTGTTAAGAAAATAATCACTGTGTGTATTATTGGAAATAGATTAAGAGGAAGAAAAACTCAGTCCAAGAAATTGATTTAGGAAACAATTTTAATAGTCAATGCAGAGCATGATGGTCATTACCTGGGCTAATGTAATGTGAAAGGAACAGAATAGAATTCTTTGTGATTTCAAGTTTTATGGTGATGATCCATTGAAAGCTAATGCTCAGTTCTTTGACCATTTCTCTACAAACAATGTCCTTTGGTCATAACCACAATCCTCCCATGACCAATCACTGTAATCGCTCCATATTCTCAATTTCAAGGATCTCCCTGTGCTAACACCACCAGCCATGTTTCCAGCTCAAACTTTATATTTTCCCTGACTTTGATGATCTTCTAACCTCACCAAGACTTGCAGTACTTGAGAAAAAAATCAGGACTGATGAGAACATTAGCCTCAAACCAGCTTTCAGACTACATTTCCCTAATTCAGTCATTTACTTCTGTATAGACATGAGTCTTTATACTTTTTCCTCTCTCAGACTTTCAACTTCTCCCACCTCTTCTCAATCTTAGCCTACAATGTTATTTTTTATCTGATGGACAAAAAAGAAGCAAAAAATGAAAACCCCAAAATTTCCATGATTGCCTTTCACAAAATCTACCCACCTGTTGCATCAGTGACCATTTACTCTGTTTTCTTCTTTGTTACTATGAAAAAACTCCCTAGCACCCACCTAGACCAGCCTTCTATTTATGCATGAGATTCCATCTTCCCCCACCTACATAGAGTCATTACTTCAGTAACCTGTCTGTTCCTCTTCTGTATTCTTTTTTCTTTTCTTAAAAACATATCAGCCTCAAAAAATATGTAACTATGCTCTTATATTCCCATTTTAAGAAAATCATCTTTTGATTTCACATCCTTCTCTGGTTATCAATTTTGTTTTTATTTACTGTGATTTTTTTATGAAATGTTGACTATAGTCATTGTTTCCATTTCCTTTTTCCTTATTCTCTAATGGAACTAATCCAACAAAGCTTTTATCTACATTATTTTATCAAAAGTACCCTTCTGAAATCATTAATAATCATTTCTTTGCAAAATCTAATTATTATTTCCCATTTTTGAAAAGTATTCTTCATGGTATTTTAAAGACATCATGCTCTCCTGGTTTACTCCTACTTTACTGTCTCATTCTCAGCTTTCTAACATCTTCCTGCCCTCACCTTTCTGCTGCTATGGTATTATGCTTGCATATCCTCTATTCTTCCAAGTACTCACTTCACTAACGGGAGGAACAAAAAAAGTCTGACTATCACCACATTTTTTTGTTTGCTGCATAATTGTTGCATACTTATATTTTGGGGTACAGATATATTTCTAATGGGAGGAACAAAAAAAGTCTGACTATCACCACATTTTTTTGTTTGCTGCATAATTGTTGCATACTTATATTTTGGGGTACAGATATATTTTGTGTCTTACTTTCTTATATTTTGGCCCAATGATAGCTTGTTCATGGACTATCAAAAGTTCATGAATATACCCCGGTGTCAGGTCACTAAATGTTACTGCAGTCAACATGTCTTTTGTGTCAGCAGTAGCAAAACCATTGGAGAACTTCAATAGGATTGTCTAGGTTTCAAAATCATCAACCTGAGGATACAATTAATAGAGAACTTAACAGCAAAAAGGCAAATATGAAAGCAAGTGGCATTTAGAGCAATCATTGATACCAAAAAGGGAGATATCTCTGGTATCACAGCTGCTAGGGACACTTTTGATATGAAGACAGAGATTCTTCCCAACATCACATAGCTTCTTTATTATTATGTAAAAAATTATATAGGAGTCCAGAATTACATTCTCTAGAATCCCATAGTCTAAATTTTTAATGTCTAAACTTTAGGATAACAAATAAAAATGAAATTCTGATTATCGATGTGATCTCTTGATTAGCACACTTGGTTTTATACTGAAGATTGCTCCTTGTGAGGTTCTGCAATGTGGATTTCTTTTTCTAAAGTCTTTCAAATGCTAACAAAAATAGAGTGTGCATGGAGAACGTTTGCAGATTAACTAGGACTGGTTGTGGATGCCTACCATCTGGTGCTACAAAACAAGGATGGATTAGCTATAACAGCAGAGAGAATGAAATGCTTTATACAGTCAGATGGTAAAATGGCAATAATGATCTGTGCACATAATCAAAGTACAGTGTGGAATAGACAGAATTCTGGCAGCCAGAAACCAAAGAAAGAGCTAGAGTAATTCTAGTAATTCTACCACTGGAAAGTGTCCAAATTAATGTTGGGACATTACAATGCCCAGCTGGGAACAGCATGCACTATATTCCATCAGAAAGTTAGAATTTAGTGATGTGGCTGTTGTTTTATTTTCAACTGACAGGGATTTTTTAGCAAGTCAAACATTATACTAGAATTTGTAAAAAGTAAAATAAATTCATGGATAGGTTTTATATGTCTGCAAGCCTAAGAAAAATATAAATGGAAGAATAATGAATGAATTTAAGGCACCTAACAATACAACATACTCAAAAGAAACAAAACTGTTAATGGAGGAAAGAAAGACATTTTTATTTCTAAGGTAAGTGTACAAAGAAAAATGCACCAGTCACCAAGCACTGGGGAGATTTCTAAGAAAATGAAGATAAAATTTATGTAAACACATACATACGCACATGGAAAAAAGATCATTTTAAAGATGAAGGTAATCTAGAATTAAATTTCATTTAGCCTCTACATACATCTGTCAGTGAATTATTCACAGAATTACTTTATAAGTCAGACAAAGTCATAAGTCAATAAGAACTGCAAATATATTAAAATATTAAACCTAAAGAATGCAACATTATTAAGGATGTGCATCAGACACAACAATAAAAGAGAAAAAAAGACCGAGAATATTAGCATATAAATTAGTTACAACCTTAGGAAACAGAAACGAGTGAATGATTGCTGTGAATACCTGGTTATGAGAGGTGGCCCGCGAACGGTGTGGTGATCACAGGCACACACGACAGCCCCTCTTCTTTCTGACAGCAGCTTCAAATTGCCAAGTTGCTTCAAATAACATGATTTGTAATGAATAAAGAAAAAAGAGAAAAATGACTATATTTTTCACTATTAACAGAATGTGTTATTTGGCTAAAACATCAATTTGTTAAGCATCATCTTAAGGGAATTATCTTAAGGGAAATAAACAATTACAAATAAATGCATGTGGTTGAGACATTTGAACTTGTGTGTAAAAGCTCTGTATGTTCTCTTAACAAATGGAAATATGTTCAGAATTTAAAATGGTTTTTAAGCTTTTAAAGAACTAAGATGTTTAAAGTGTCAGGAGACTGGTTTAGACTATTGATTCTGAATGGCTGGAACAAAGAGCCTTACAGCATTTCACATTGAAAACTTATAAAAGGGAATGGGGTGTAGAAGCCAAAGTCACAGAGGAGTAAATATGCGCAAGTGTTCATTACAAAAAAAAAGTGGCTTTGGTAAATTTTGAGGGTGAATGTAGAAGCAAGTTTGTTTTCACAGCCAAGTGTGGAAACTCACCCATCCCCAATGCATACAATGTTTTTTATTTGAAACCCAGGAGCTAATATACCCTAGTTGAAGGATGGAAAGTAATCTTTACTTATAGTTAACTCATTGTAAATGCTACAAAACACTTTTACAGCAACACCTATACTTGTGTTTGGCTAAATAACTGGGCACAGTAATAATCTAGCTAAGTGTGACTTCCCACTATAGAGGGGTTCTTTATCTTTGGTTTTAGGGCCGTGGTATTTATACCCTTTATTGAGAAGAGCCGGCAAATTGCCAAGCATTGTTAATGTAACTTGTGTAGAACATCTGAGGCAAACATAGAAATGCATAACATGTGCCGGGAAATTGAGAATTGGCACTTACTTATCTGCTATGTGCAGAACAATTAATCACATACAAATTCTCTGCTGCAAGAAAATAGCTCCTTAAAGGGGCAACAGAGATTGACCCCCACCTAAGAAATTATTTGAGGAAGATGATTTCAGCCAACTAGTCACAAGTAGAGGTAGAGACAGGCCACATATCATGAACTACATGGAGTTATCTAACATGTCAGCACTGGGCAATTTTAGAGACATATTTTAGGAAGGGAAGAGTGGTCACAGCTCGAGGAGTGGGTAGAAGGACCTTCTATTCTGGGGTTAATATCTTTAGATCTTGGTCAGATAAGCACACACCCAAGTGCTGTGATCTCAGCATAATGCCTTGTATCAATTTCAGATTCCAATTAATGCTGATCTAGCATGATAACTTTCTAGAACTAAAGCATGCATTATATAAATAAAGCATTGCACCTCCTGTCTTGACCAATGACCAATGACCAATGCCTTCCTTGTTCATCAAAGGTATCTTCTTGTTGTGGATATCACTGGCTATTTGAATTTATTATGCAGATCACATACCAAGATGTTATTACATTTCTTGATGCTTTGAAATGTCTATTCTGTTGTCTTTATAAGAAGAACGCTTGAGTTAATTAATATTCTAGATACTGCCTAACAATTTAGGGGCATTAAATGGTATCCAGTTAAACCAGCCTGACTTTTCCCTTTGTGTTTAGACATTTCTCTTGATTTTTTGTTCAGCTGTTTCAGTTACCACAGTTTTGATGAACGTGGGTACAGGCAAACCGCAGGTATTGCAGATTGCACGGCAATAAAGAGAATGTCACAATAAAGAGGATCATGCAACTATTTGGTTTCACACTATATAGAGAAGTTGTGTTTATACTATGCCGCAGTTTATTAAGTGTGAAATAGCATTTTTGTCTAATAAAACAATGTACATACCTGAATTAAAAATACTTTATTGCTGGAAAATGCCAACCATCATCTGAGCATTTTGAAAAAAAAATGGCACTGATGAACTTGCTCACTGCAAAGTTTTCACATGCCTTCGGTTTGTAAAAGACAGTATCTATGAAGTGCGACAAAGAAAAACACAATAAAAAGTATATCTCTGTAGTGTTATGAAAATTTGTTTCTAATTGTAACAGCCATTGTAAAATTATTGCTACATTATAAAGAATGCCAAGTTAAAGGATAGGCAGTCTATAATTTTGAATCAATTTTGTGCTTTTTAAACACTCTCAAAAAATCTGTGAGATTGCCCTGGAATATTTTCTTTTTTGCCCGGTTTCTTAGCACTTAGGAGATTGCAAGGCTCAAATAAATCCCGTTATATAAAAGGCTGCTAGTACTATTATCTGGTGTTTACTGCTTTTTGTTCTTACTTCATTTTTGTCACTTTTACTCTGTCAAAAGCATGCACTGTAGATACTGAAAATAAATTAGAGTCAGTTTTGCTACCTTTTCCATTTGATGTGATCAAAGAAGGTATCTATAGAGGAGCACTCTATTACCACAGCTCACCCATGCTGCTAGATTTAGTTACTTTAATCACAGGACCACTGTATAGCTCATTCAGCTACTGTGTCGCTTACTTTCAGGGAAATACCAATTCTTCCTGATGTTTGAAAAGGTGTATATTAGCTCTCAAGATAAGTTCTGTCTTTGGCCCCAAATTCAAAACAGTTGTCAAGTAAATTTCTTTGCATCTCCTTTAAGACTGTGAGTAGAACTCTATTCCAAAAGATAAATTTACCTGCTTATTTTAAATTCTTTGGGTGACTTTTGATAAATTTGATGGAAAACATTGTTAAATTCCACTACATTTTTTCAGAACATGTACCTCACACATTATTTACTTACTTATACATTGTCTATCTCTCTCTCATTTTTTAAGATTGTATTTATTTATTTTTAGAACGAGGGGAAGGAGAGCAGAAAGAGGGAGAGAAACATCAATGTATGGTTGCCTCTCACCACCCCAACTGAGGACCTGGCCCTCAACCCAGGCATGTGCCCTGACTGGAAATCAAACCTGTGACCCTTTGAATTGTAGGACCATGCTCAATCCACTGAGCTACACTAGCCAGGGCCACACTGTCTATCTCTTATTGTGTAGATGACAAGTCCTGGAGGATGTAACTTTATTTTACGACTTTCTCTGCACCTGGCGACCAACAATGTCTTTTCTGTATTTGAGGTATCCAACTGTTGGGAATTGCCCTGCCTGGTTTCAGAAGCTGTAACCCCACCATGGCTAAGGCTGAGTGACTGACCATAAGCCACTAAGGAAACAAAGCTTATCTCCCTGGCAGGAGCGCCACTTCTGATACTTTTACTTCATCCATAACTGGCCCCCAATGCTCAATCAATTAGCCAATAATGGGTAAGATTCCCCAAGGGAGGGAATGACCTAAGACAGGCACAACCATGTGGAGGCCCCAGGGAAGGACTTGGGGGGCTACAACAAAAGGGGGTGATGGACCCTCACCCCTCGGCTATCCTGACATAGCCTGAGTCCTCATTCTGTCTGCAAGAAGTCTCCTAATCTCTTGGCTGCCTTACTTCCCCTGCCTGACTTAAGCCTGACACAATGCCTTAAGCCTGAAACAATGCTGGTGGTGGGTGCAGCCTTGTGCTGGAAAGGGAGGGTTCCCTAGGGCAACCAGGCCTAAGAATATGTAAAATCCTGTGAAACATGCTCTCAATTAAATAAGGATCTAAGCAAGAAGTGAGTTTGTTCCTCAAAGTTTTATAGCTTTTTAGCTCTCTAACCCTGACTCAAAATAAGCACTCAGAGTTCTTTGTATGTTATCTGTTGTTTGATCCTTACTGCCTGATAATGATCAATGAGCTTTACCTGTATTCCTGTGCAAATTAAACCCAATAAAAGCCTGTCAGGGCAAGAGCAAGGGGCGCTCTCCTCTTGAGAGAGTGGCCAGGCCACTCCAAGGTGCTCTCCGCTTGAGAGAGTAGCTGTGCCACCCCTTTTCCTCCAAAGGACTTGGTAGTCCATGTGAATTTGTCTAGTATCTCATCCATAACACCGTGGACACTGCAGGCTGATGTCTGCATCATCCAACAAATAGTTATTGAAAGGTTAAAGTAGAGGTCGAATTGGTACTATGTCACTTAAAGTACTTTATTGTATTTTTGCTCAATTGATGTAAAAACACAAACACAAACACATCCTTATGGATTATAGCAAAAATATCTATTGTTTTCATAAGTCTAATACATATTTCTATGAAACTGATCAAATAGAATTTAACTATAATAAAAACATGTAGATAAGTAATAGAAACTTTGAAATAAGTCAAAAACTTTATAAAACAGGAATATGTACAAAGTTTTATTATATTGTATGGATCTAACATTCTCCTTAATTGTCATTCTCAAAGTGATTGGTTTGTGTCCAGCATTGTTTTAATCATTGCTGAAAATACCTTTTAAGATGTATTTTAAAGATTTTTTGAGGGCACATCAGCAAAATGGCAGGATAGGAGTTTTTAGCCTCCCACCATGAAACCAAATATGACAAATACCCATGGAAGAGCATTCCTGTGTGGAAGCCTGAAAATCCAGCAGAAAGGCCCCAATACCTCATTAAAGCAAAATAATCTAAGGACAAACTCATTGAAGAAGGTAAGAAGGAGTGTCATTATCTGCATTACTCCTCTCCCAAGGCAGCAGCACTCAGTGACAAGAGAAATTCCTGATTTCTCTCATGAGAAGGTGAGAGCTGTGAGTTCCCAGTTTCACCATCTATTTAAGATGCATAAACACACTAAAGAACAACCATGGTTCAAAGGAAGAATAAAAGGCAAAATAAAATTATATATATATAGATATAGGTAGATAGATATAGATGATAGAGATGATATAGATATAGATATATAGATACAAACAAAAATGGAAACACAACACACCAAAACTTATTGGATGGAGCAAAAGCAGTTCTAAGAGGGAAGTTCATAGTGATAAGTACATTAAGCAAAAAATGTCTCAAATAAACAACCTAACTTTATAATTCACAGGACTAGAAAAAATAACAATCTAAGCTAAAAGTTTGCAACATAAAGGAGATAATAAAGATTATGGCAGATATAGATAAAATAGAGACTAGAAAAATAATATAAAAGACCTACAAAACCCAGAGCCATTTAATTGAGACAAAACAAAATTAACAAAACTTTAGCTAGAATAACTAAGAAAAAGATAAAAATACAATTATAAATTAAAGAGGAGACATTGTAACGGATAGCACAATAATACAAAGGGTAATGAGAGTGCTGTGAATAATTGTATGCCAACACCTGGATAACCTAGTACAAATGGACACATTCCTGAAAATATACAACCTACCAAGACTAAATCATGAAGAGAGAAAAATGTAAACAGACCAATAATGGATAAGAAGTTTAAAATAATAATAATAAATGACCCAACAAAGTATACCCCAGGACCAGATAGCTTCAAGTGTTAATTCTACCAAATAGTTACAGTTGTATTAATGCCAGTCCTTGAACTCTTTCAAAAAATGGAAAAGTTGGGAAAAATTTTATAACAATTTTGCGAGGCCAACATTAGTCTAATACTAAGGCCAAAGAAAGACACTATAAGAAATTACAGGCCAATATTTCTAATGAACTTATATGCAAAAATCCTCAACAAAATATTAGCAAACAAAATTTAACAGCATTATGAAAGAATCATGCTCCACAATCAAGTAGCATTTAACCCTGGGATGCAAGGATGGTTAAAAAAAAAAAAAGACAAATCAATAAATGTGATATACCACATTAATAGAATGAAGTATATGACTCATATGACAATTTCAAAAGATGCAGAAAAACAATTAAAAAATCTCAACATCCTTTTTACGATCAAGATTCTCAAATAATTAGGTATAGAAGTAATGAAACTCAACATAATAATGGGCATATATAACAAACCCACAGGTAATATCATATTTGATGGTGAAAAGATGAAAGTTTTCTTCTAGTAGCATTAGAATGCCTACCCTTACCACTTCTATTCATTATAGTACTGGAAGTGCCAGCCTGAGAAATCAGTCAATAAAAAGAAATAAAAGGCATCTAAATCAAAAAGAAAGATACAAAATTATTTCTGCATATACATCTCTGATATATATATCATCATTATATGATCATATATCTGTTTGGAGATGATATGATCATATATATGGTTTATTATATATTTTTTCTCTAAAGACCTTGCCCCAAAACTATTATAAATAATAAAAAAATACAGTAAATTTACAGAACATAAAATAAACATGTAGAGCTCAGTGATTTTTTTATGGGCTAAAAGAACCTATATTAAAGAGAAATTAAGAAAATGATTTCATTTACAATAGTATGAAAATTCTTAGGAATAAATTTAAATAAAGAAGTGACATATTCATACATTGGAAATTATTATAAAAATTGATAAAAGAGTTTTAATGGATGCAAATAAAGAACAAGATACCCTGTGTTCATGTATTGGAAGAATTAATATTGTTAAAATGTTTATACTTCTCAAAGTAATCTGTGGATTCAATGCAATCTCTATCAAAATTTCAATTACCTTTGTCATAGAAATAGAAAAATCCTAAAGTTTACATAATACTACAAAAAAAAAACAGATAATTAAAACAATCTTGAGCAAGAACAGCGTTGTATTTCAAAATATATCATAAAGCTGTAGTAACCCAAACGATTTAGTAACAGCATAAAAACAGACACATAGACTAGTGGAACACAGAACTTCAACATAAATACACAAATTTATTATCAGATATTCTAATAGAATGACAAACACACGCTATGGAAAGAAGGATAGTCTCTTCAAGAAATGGTGCTGGAAAAAATTAATATCCACATGTAGAAGAATGAAAATGGACCATTATTGCAAACCATGTAAAAAATAAACCTCAAAAGGAATTAAGACATTCATAAGACTTAAAACTGTAAAACCACTAGAAGAAATGTGGGAAAACCATCTTGATAATTGTCTGGGCAATGGTTTTTTGGATATAACCCACAAAACACAGACAACGAAATCAAATAAAGATAAATAGGATTGCTTCAAACCAAAGCTTTTGCACCACAAAAGAAAAAAAATCAACAGAGTGAAGAGACAATTTATGGGATGGGAGGAAATATTTGCAACCATGTATTTGATAAGGGGTTAATATCCAAAATATATAAAAAACTAATGCAAGAGCCAAAAATCCAATTAAAAATGAACAAAGAGCACGGTTAGACATTTCTCAGAAGACATACAAATGACCCACAGGTATATGATAAAGTGCTCAACATCACTAATTATCAGAGAAATGAAAATCAAAACCACAATGAAATAACATCTGACATATATTAGAATGGGTATTATTCAAAGGTAAAAAAAATAATAAATATTCATGCTGGCATGAAGAAAAAGGAAGGAACCCTAGTACACTCTTAGCAGCAAAATAAATTATTATAGCCACTGTGGAAAACATGGAGGTTTTATAAAAAATTAAAAATAAAACTACCATATGACCTAGCAATCCCACTTCTAAGTATGAATTAAAGGGCATAAAATTATTTTTTCAAATAAATATCTGCACTCCCATGTTCATTGCAGCATTATTCATAATAGATGGATATGGAATCAATGCAAGTATCTATAGACAGTTGAGTGCATAAAGAAAATATATACACACATAATAAAATATGTAGTATATAATAACAGAATAAAATATTGTTCAACCTAAGAAAAGAATAAAATTCTTCTCATTGAGATACAATGGATGATCCCACAAGGCCGGCTAAGTACATAAAATGAGACAAACCCACAAAGACATATTCTGCCTGATTTTGCTCATATGTGCAACCTAAAAATCGAACTCCTAGAGGCAGGGACTAGAATGGTGGTAACCAGGGCTAAGGGAATTGGAGGGTGGCGGAAAGGGGGGATTGTTATTCAAATGATATAAAAATTTCAGTTATGCAGGATGAATAATTTCTGGAGATTTAAAGTGTATCACAGTGATTGTGTTAATAACACTACTGTATTATATAATTGAAATAAGATAAGAGATTTTTTTAAATAAATTTAATGGGATAATATTGGTTAATAAGTATATAGGTTTCAAGTGTACATTTCTATGATAAGAGAATATCTCTAATTGTTATCATCAAAAAGGTACCTATGTGATGTGATGGATATGTTATTATCTTTATTGTAGTAATTATTTCACCATATAAATGTACATCATAGCATCATATTGTACACCTGAAATATATGCAATTTTTATTTGTCAATTTTACTTCAATAAAGCTGAAAATAATAGCTTACTTGAATAACTGGCTTGACAATGCTTAAAACAAGTGGTTCTTTTGTCATAATGACTTTAGAGAACAATAATTAAACATTTTTGAAAGGAAGAAATTTTTATTCATAGACCTACACTTTATGAGTTATGATCAGTTTTAATAGCAAAGCATTTTAGTAGCACAATACCATGTATAAATTGCTCTTCAAATAAAGTGAAACAAATATAATATTCTGCGTTTAACTTTCACATTTTCCTTCTTACAATACTACATCTTAGGCAAATTCTTAAATAAGTGAAGTTGTTTTAATTTATTAGATTCACTTTTTGTAACTCATACCTGACAAAATTCTCCATGGCATGTTGGGAAATGATAGTGCAGATAATTCCCCAATGTCCTACCTGGGAACATTTACTTCTTCTGGCCTTTGTCAGTCCTTCTATTCAGAGCAAAGACAGTTGACTTGGAGTCAATTCCCCAGGAGTTGATGGGCTTCTAGACTTATCAGACTAAATCTCTTCTACAGTATTTTCACCATTAATCTTCTTAATTGATTTAACTGTAGTTTTCCACATTGTGTGAAGAAAGCAGGTTACATGGTCTGAATTCTATCCCCTCAAAATTCTTACATTGAAAACTTAATTTTACCCCTACTACCTTAGAATGTGATTGATTCAGAGTTACAAACTTAAAGATGTAAATAAGTTAAAATGAAACCATTAAGGTGGTGCTAATTAAATCTGATGGAGTCCTTTTAAGAAGAAAAACATTGTACATACAAGGAGACACCGGGGATATGGCATGGCCTCCACCCACAGGGCCCCCCAGGCCACCACAGATGAGAATAAGTCTCCCAAGACATAATCTGCCTGGGGAGGAAAGGCGGTCAATCTCTCAAAGGAGAAGGGCCTTGAGCCTATTCTTCAATGGGCTTTTATTGGGTTGATTTTGCACAGGAATACAAGTAAAGCTCATTAATTATTGTCAGGCAGTAAGGATCAAACAACAGAGAACATACAAAACTCTGAGTGCTTATTTTGAGTCAGGGTTAGAGAGCTAAAAAGCTATAAAACTTTAAGGAACAAACTCACTTCTTGCTTAGATCCTTATTTAATTGAGAGCATTCTAAAGAAAGCAGGTTTCACAGGATTTTACATATTCTTTCTTAGGCCTGGTTGCCCTAGGGAACCCTCCCTTTCCAGCACAAAGCTGCACCCACCACCAGCATTGTTTCAGGCTTAAGGCATTGTGTCAGGCTTAAATCAGGCAGGGGAAGTAAGGCAGCCGAGAGATTAGGAGGCTTCTTGCAGACAGAATGAGGATTCAGGCTATGTCAGGATAGCCGAGGGGTGAGCGTCCATCACCCCCTTTTGCTTCCCTGGGGCCTCCACATGGTTGTGCCTATTTTAGGTCATTCCCTCCCTTGGGGAATCTTACCCATCATTGGCTAACTGATCGAGCATTGGGGGCCAGTTATGGATGAAGTAAAAGGATCAGAAGCGGTGCTCCTGCCAGGGAACTTTGTCTCCTTAGTGGCTTATGGTCGGAAGGTCGCTCACTCAACCTTAGCCATGGAGGGGGTTACAGCTCCTGAAAAAAGTCAGGGCAGTTGCCAACAGGGATGCATGAGTACAGAAGAAAGACCAGGTGAAAATAAAGAATAAGTGGGAGGAGGCCATCTACAAACCAAGGAGAGAAACCTCAGAATACAACTCTACCAAAACCTTGATCTCACACTTCTAGTCTCCAGAACTGTGAGAAAATTAATTACTGTTGTTTAAGCCATCCCCGCTGTGGTGTTGGTGGTGGCAGCCCTAGTATACTAACAAACACAGTTATATTTACATGCCACAAATATTGAAATGAGTATACAAATGCAGGCAATATTCTTTCAAAGGAAAATGTGGTTATTCCTCCACAAAACAGAATTAACTTATAAACCTGAATATATAATTATTTTACATCTCCATCTGCAACTTACAGAAATGTAAAACAGCTCCCATATAACCGATGTATAATTTTCCATTGGGACACTTATTTTTTCATATAAAATCAAAGCCATAAAATTTTCAGATTTGCTGAATTTCTCCCTCTTCAGAAGAAAGATATTAGTAAATTTTAGCTGAAAGAAAATTAATTGCTTTTTTTTTTTTGATGGACAACTTTTTGGTGCATAAGGCATTGTAATTATTAGTTGATGAAAATTGTATGAGGGGATTTTACTGGTAATGCAGCAAGTTCAGTGTCAGTTTAGATTCACTATGGCTCAGTATCTGTCAGCCAAATTAGTGCTGTCTAGGAGGGAAGGTTAATCTGAGCACTTGACTTGTCAGGAAGGTTTTCCTTCATGAATCAGCAGTTTTCTCCACATCCTCTTTTTTTTTTTCCTCTGCAAGGTCAAAAGGGTTTTACTATCCTTATAGGCCTACACTACTGGCCAAATGGTTTATACAGTTTTGTAGCTGATAAGTAACTTGTTACCCACTATGTTTGACAGACTACTGATGAATTGCAGTTCAAAAGAATTTCCAAGGAAGCATCACTTATGATGTGTGTGTGTATCGTGACTATTAAATAAAATTGCAGCATACATAGCACACAGGTCCTTTTTGAATACACCATTTTTATACAATGATATGTGGAATATTTTATTAAAGGGAATTTAGAATGGATGTCAACTGAATTGTAACCTGAACACAGAACCCATACTTGAAGGATGTCATGCAATTGAAGGAGAAACCTAAGTGAATGTGTGTTTGCACAGTTCTCACAGTTTCTCCTTAGATGTTGAGCAAAAAATTAATATTTAAGGACATTTAAAAAGTCTGCCATGTATTAAAAGTGTTCTATGAAACTAAAAGGTTTAGAATATGTCTGTCAGTGATAGTATGGGAAGACTTATTGCACAATTACAGTATGAATTGTTGTTGTAATTTTTTTCTATAGATGAGTGGTAACTATGGAGGTGTGTACCACTTCCACAGAGAACTTCCTTCAAGGAATAGAGGCAGCTGAGAGGTTCTAGTTGAAATAGCCTCATGACACAACAAAATGTTTTAGCTGAAGCCTTGATAGTTTAGGTCAAGATCAGGCAAAGATGAGCATGATGTTCTACTGTTGCCAGATTACTTCTTTCTAATGCAGGACACTTCTGTGGGGGAGTTTGCATTGGAGCTTCCCTTTCTAAGACATGATCAGAACCAAACTGCAGGCTGAGGCCCTTCCTATCCTGTCCACCTTCCTTCTGCCTCTCTTTCACATGTGTTAGCCTTGAATAGTGGTCCTAAGCCTTTCCATGCCTAATACCTGCTCCCACTCCTCTACCTTTTTTCAATTAAAGTTTACATTTAATATTATGTTGTATTAGCTTCAGGTATAAGTTTAGTGGTTAGAAAATCATATACTTTACCAAGTCTTCCTTGTAGGAAAAATGGAGTCAGTCAAGCTCCTTCCCCTGGATATCTGGGTGACTGTGTCCTGGCCGTGTTCACATGTCCTTGAGTAGGGCCTACATGCCTAAAATGAAGCTCTATTATATAACTAGAAGCTCAATATTGGCACCTTGCTGGCTTTGTGTGCACTCAGTATCTAAGGGAGTCGGGACTTTCCATGGCGCAACTTGCAGCTTGTGGCACTTGTGGGTTGCCCCACCCTGGAATAAAGGCATGTCAGACATCCCTATGGCTCCACAAATTTTCTTCTGTCTTCCAGGATCCCATGTAAACCTGCCTGGCCTTGAACAGCTGCAGGACATTCCCCCATATATTTCCAGAACCCACCTGGCACAATACATAATTATCACAATATTATTGACTATATTCCCTATTTGGTACTCTGTTATCCTTCCATGAATAAATATTTCCACTTCCAATTTATCCTTGGCATCTGCTTCCTAGAGGACTAAAACATATAGAGCATATTATGTGCAAATAGAAGATAACATCCATATTACTGTACATATAAACATATATGTGTTAACATATAAACATATCTACATTTTGTGCACATTCTCATCTAGGCCTTTATAACGCTACATAATGTAGACATGGCTATCTCTACTATATGGATGAAAATATTTCAGGATAAGAGCTGTATAAGCAATTGACTGTGTTTGGAATGTAGAGAATAGAGAATATGTGGCCACATATTTCATACCCTTAGACATTGCATGTTATTATATATTTTGGTTAACTTTAATTCATTCCATTCCACAAAAAGTTTCCTGCTTTAAAAATGAAAAAGGAAAAAAATAATAATTTTCGATCCTCCTCCCAATAACAACATGTGATTACTGACACAAGAGTAGTTCACCTTGACAGGTCACCATTACAACGTGATTCTCTTCCACATTTGCATCCTTCCAATGAACATGGAAATATGGAAAGAGGAAAAAGAAGCTGAAGCATTCTTATTAATATGTGTTTAGAAAGATACTATAACACAAGAATTACTTTGTAATTTCTCTACTTCAGAGTATTCAATAGCTTAGAAACTATGGAAACACATTGTTTTACCATTGTTTTTGGTCCGAAGTTGCACATTTTAAATATCCGTTGCATAAGATGTGTTCAAATAAAAGTCTGCTCATCAGGGAAGATCGTTGATTCATAAGTAAAGTAGTAGATGATTACCATTTGAATCTCAAAAATGTTAGAGCGGATTGGGTTATATGAAACTAAACTTTTAACCAAAATTGTGAAGGAGGACATTGCCTTCCATCATTTCTAATTCTGCTTGTCTACATTAACATTTTTCAGGATTTTACTAATTTTTCACCACTTAATTTGCCTGGAATTATTTTTGGTACCCTTGCAGAAGAGCTTTTTTTTTTGCCCAGAATGTCCTTTCATGTTTCCTCTACCTAGTGAATTTCTGTTCATCCTCATGCACTAAACTGCAGGCCTCTCACTAACACCTTCTTCCTCTATGGCAGTTTACACTTACTTTTTCATATAATTTTCTTTTTCAGTAGAATTAAAATATTCAAGGGCATGTCTTTTTCATCTGGCTTCTCCAATAGCTGACCTGAAATAGTCAGCCAGTTCTCACATTGGCATTTAATTACTTCATAGACTATCAGTATTCTACATTTCCGACCTAACCATTCAATTATCTGCCATGCAGACTCTGATTCCTTCCTATTAGCCCAGTTACTATGCAAAAAGTATCTGAACACTTGAACACAGTTCAAAATAATCAAGTAATCAAACTGCTTATACTCTTTTCTCCAAGACTACGTTTTCACTCCTTTCCCACTGTTTCATATGCTACTGGTTTTTTTTTGTTTGTTTTTTTGGGTGTTTTTTTGTTTGTTTCCAATGTAAAGGGAAGTTTTACCTTCTCCATGAACTTCTGCTTTGTGCTCCAGATCATAATAATTATTTTATTTTGACCTCACAGTCCTTTTTATTTATTGTTCATATTACTTATTGTCAGTAGGTCTTATTTTTAAAAATAGTTTATATTGTTTTATGGTAGTGTTGTCCTTGATAGTGAATGTTTTTGATATTTGTGTATATTTATGTGTATCTGTTATAATTAAGTTACCTTCTGTAAAAACATGAGAGAGATATACAAAATTTTGTTCAAGCCTGCTGACTTAACTCACAAGCAGATGGCTAGTGGGAAATCAATAAGAGAAGGGCATTTGTTTCTTGTGAGGAAGCCCAATAGGCAACCCAACAATAGAGTAAAAGGATAAATAGAAAATTTGGGTTTTGTGTGGAGGGAGCCAGAAGTATGCAGAGAAAACCTTGGCATTAGAAGAATCACCAAAATGTCCTACACAGTTTAACTCCATGTGAACAGTTTAAAGTGTGAAAGGGAAAGAAGAGGAATGGTTAGCCAAGGTGGCATGAGGGAGTGAAAACCAAGCCAGTAACATAAATTCTCTTGCCAATGAAAATGCTTCTCATTTGTAAAAAGTCAACATTGATAGCCAAGAACAGCACTGATGGTAAGAATGAAATGTTCCACCTCATCACTTCATGTCTATAGCCAGCATAAGGCCAGCATAAGATTGCATGAATGAAGTGGACAAAAAATAAAATAAAAACACAGATGCAATTTAGAGCAGCTTGGGCAACTCTGCAATAATGGAGTGCTAAGTGACAGATGAGGACATGAGGTAGATGGCATTGTTGGTGTATATGAGCATCACCTAAGAAAATATTTGAAAGTATTTCAAAGTATTTGAAAAACTCATTAAGTAATGTTAACTATTTTTTTTCTGTAAGGACATTAGTTCTCCAACTATTTTGTATGCTATTTTGTTGTTTGTTATTTCAGTGAACATACAGCGGAAAAATAAAGACCAGAGATTTTTGGCTGTGCTGGTTTTGTTTTGTGTTTCCCACAGCTCAATTACTAACTAATTATGTTATTTTGGAAAATTTACAGTGAAAAGGGATTATAAATATTCTCTGCATTTTATGGGATTATTTTTAGTAAAATGAGACAATGTATATAGAAATACTTTGAAACACACCAAATTGTAATGATCCTAGAACTTTCTATTTTTCACAAAAACAAGTGTAGTCTCATATAATATGTTATAAAGCAAAGACATAGAATATTTGATAAGAATGAGGAAAGCAAATGTTATAGGTAAAAGATAGAGCAGTGGGACATGAACAGGCTACTTGAAGTAACTAGGAGTGGTCATCATTAATACAGGTTCTACATTCTGGATATAGCTTTTGAAATATTAAAATGTTATATTATTTCCTTAAGTAGTTAACTCTTAGATCTGAATCACTATAACCGAGCTCAAATAAAATACCCAAGCCAAAAGAGACTGATATATTAACTAAACGCAAATATATTTGACTAAAGCACTATCCTAGTAAAAAGTATATCTTAGTAAATAACTAAATAAGGGTACTTGAGGACTACCTTATTTCTTTGTAAGTGCAATTTTCTATTCTATAGCTTACTTTATATTTACCAATACATTATATATTACATACAACATACAAAATATATGTTAATCAAATGTTTGTTATCAGAGGGCTTTCAGTCAACAGTAGGCTATTAGTGAAGTTTTGGAGTTATGTGGATTATTGATTGTGTGTGTGGCAGGAGGTCAGTGCTACTAACCTCCTCAGCGTTCATGGGACAACCTTAGATTTATTGTGTGAATTTCTCCTGTCCACAAATAGAAAAAATTCAGATTGTATGCTTGTTACCAAATATTTAATATATGCAAAAATTCTTTTTGCATATATTGGAACTGGATTGGTTAAAGTCTTACATCTAAGATGCTTACAAATGAGTTACCAGAAAGCATCAGTTAATACTTAATGTAATAGTACAGCTAAATAGGATGTGATTTTTTTTTGTTATGTTCCATTGTTTATACAGCCAATCAAGCTCATGTCAGACCTCAAGTGCAGTCTGGCCTCTTCAGCAGCATATGCAATAAGATGTATCCTTCTAGGACAGGCTAAGTTATGCATGGCCAATAAGTCGTATTTTATGATAAAGTATATCAATTTAAATCACAATGGGTACCATTTTCTGATCTCATTGCCAAATTCTGAAGTATCTTGAAGATATAAGATCTATGGTTTCTCAGGCTATAAGAACTACATGAGTTTTCTGCATAAAACCTACTGTATTTTCAAATAAAGTTTACTATTTATCACACAGATGTTTGACTTTTGAACTGATTTGTTTTACTAAAACTATATTTTCTTTGGCTGCTGCCAAGTGTGTAAACTCAGTATGCAACATTATTAAACACCTATATCTTATTTTACTACCAGCTTTCATCCTAAGTTTCTGACAAGTCTTGATAATGAATAAACATATGTAGTCATTCACTGAGTACATAATAGAGCATGAGCTAGATGAGATGTGTCAGGTTACTTTCCGCCCTTACAATTATATGACTTTACTAATTATATTTACCACCATCTAGACAAATTAGAATTCCCAAGGAAGGGGAAAAAAAGGAGAAAGAAAGAAATCGTTTTGACATCGCAAGATAAGGTTACTTGTGGTAACAGAATTAGACACGTCTGGCATAAGAAACCTAATTTCCCCTTCCTGATTTTTTTTTAATTTAAAGACATTACCACATCCATTTAAACGATCAATGAAGGATTGTCAACCAGGAATCACAAAACATTATTGAAATAAATGCATTTATGTAGGTTTTATTTTTTTCCTTTTCTTTTGCCAACATGAGTTTTAAACACTAATAATTCACTTGGTGTTTTAGGCAAGAAGTGGTTAGATATATAACTTTCTATTCAGTTCTATCAGTAAAACATTGCTTAACTAAGGATTTTCCTTAACAATGTCAAGAATGGCAGTTTGAATAGATATGTATTCTCCATTACACACAGCAAACAAATTTCATTGGATGAAGATGACAACTCTTCCCATGAAATGGATTAGATAGGCAAAATAAACAAACAAACATATGCTTAAGAATAACCATTTGATACCAAATTAAAAACCATTAAAGTCCTTAAATTGGGTTATTTCATGATACTATTATAAAATGCAGTTGCTTGGATATTAAAAGAATATTAGACGTGGGTTAAATGTTTTATTATGTCCCCTGGCATTCCTCCAGAATTTTCATCAGTCACAAGTTCATGAGAAAGAAAAAGTTCTAACCTACTAGAGTTTTAGTATTTGTAAAGATTTGTCTGTTTTGATTTTGTAAGTATCTCAAGACATCTTCATATAATTTCAGTTTTCAAAAATAAAATTAAGTGTTTATTATTTAATAAATTCCAGAAAATTTGATTTGTGATATCTTTTTACATTAAATTTATTTTTATTAAAGTATAGTTGGTAAACAATCTTATATTGTTTATATTAGTATCAGGTGTACAATATAAATACAGTGATTTGACATTTTTATACTTTACAATCTAGATTTTGCATACAAGCGAAACCACCACAGCTAGCATCATACTCAGTGGTAAAAACAGGGGAATGCTTTTCCTCTAAGATGAAAAAAAAGACAAAGATACTCACTTTCTTCACTATTATTTGACCTAGTACTGCAAGTTCTAGTCCCAACAATGTGACCAAAAAAAAAAAAAAAAAAAAAAGGAAATAAAAGAAGCCCAAATAAGAAAGGAAAAGGCAAAAGTATTAACCAACTTCAGATAACATGATATTGTACAGAGAAAACTTTATAGAATCCACCAGAAAATAAATAGAATTAATAAAAAAATTCAGTAAAGTAACAGGGTGCAAAATTAATATACAGAAATCTCTCATGTCCCTACACACTGATAATGAACACTCAGAAGGAGAAATGCATGCTTTCTTAACAGTCACCAAATTAAGGTCAGTATACTTGTAATTTTCAATATATGAAAGTAATAATCATCACTAAAAAATCATGGAACTCAAAAAAGAATAGATACCTTGTTCAAAGTCACACAACTTGTGGTTTGCAGAGAAATACATAGAAATATGTATTTCAATTATTTTTAAATACTGTTTTTCATTGTTTTACAAATTAGCTACCTTACACATCCTTGTTCCATCTTCTCGTTCTTATCCCCCCATCACCTACCTACATTGACCAAGGCTCTTACCTCTGACCAGGTCTGATTTATTCCTCAAACACATCTTTAGATACTATGCTTTTTCCACTTCAGTTATAAATATCTTATTTATATAGGCATTTTGGATCTTCAGAAGCAATGTTTAAAACATTTGCTTCTTACCTGATGCTATTTACTTTGGGGATTTTACCTGGACCAAAGCTTTGAATGAGAGTGTTATGTTGTAGCTATTTAATGTCCTGTCCACATATGTAATCATTTGGCTTTCAGTATCCTCTACCAATACTACATTCAGAAAAAATATACCTATTTTGTTTCAAATGACAATGTATCCTGCTAAATATTCAAGCCATCAAACTCCTATATAATTAATGGTGGCCTAATTGTGTTCTAAATGAAATTTACAAAAATTTACTAGATGAAGATTAAAGATACTATTTGTCTAATTAAAAAGTTACTTTTTAATAGGCATTGACTGATGTTTTGATCTTCATTCATTATCCTTTCTCTTTGTGACATGCATGTGATCTATACAGTACAACAGCCATATTGTGTGAACAGGGTAAAAACCACCATTTGAAGAGGGCAGAGTGAAATAGAAACAAGAAATTTCATTTCTTCTGTTATCACGGAACCATTATATCAATCCTGGACTGCCTATTTGGGGTTCATGGTTTATGGGAAAATAAATATCTACTTGACTAAGCAACTGCAGTGGTGGCTTTACAATGTGCATCCTAATGTTTATAGTTACAAAGTTTAATTCCATTGAAAATTTCAGTAAAGCACTGGTTCTGTTAATATCTAAAAAAGTGACTAACCTCTTCCCAATTGTATTCTGGACAATCATCATCAACATGTAAAAATGAAACTGAGCACCGACTTTGGTGAGGAGGGTGCTGAGACTAGGGGGAGAAAGAGTAATGGAGTTATTAATTAAATACTAATGATAGATCCTGACTTCAGGATTCTAGAGCCTTTTTTAGCAACATCTGTGAAAAACAAGGGAGTTTGTTTGTTTGTTTGTTTTCCTATTTTCCCTTGGAGGACATCAAACATAGCACATGAAAGCATTCTTGAAAAAATGGAGTTATAACAGCTTTATATTTATGTCCTCTTATATTCTTTTGGATCTTAAAAGATAAATCTAATCTAAGACCCTAAGAATTTTTCTAGTATATAAATCCTCTTCATGCATACAGAATAGCTTTCCTAATGTGGAAAACTTTCATTTATGCCATAAATGCTATTAAATGGATAATAACTGTCCAGTGCCCTAGGGATATAAGGAAAGTCAAGAATTATTATTTTTATTTAGAAAGTTTACAGAGTAACAGAGGCAGAAAGTGCAGAAAAATAAATGTTTTTTATTACCTCCTGAATTAATTTCCTCCTATTATAAAGCAAGCAAAATAGTACCCTTTTGTAAGGAGCAATAATAATTCTCAGCATTATATGGAGAAATATGTATTGATGTTTATGTTTTTATAAGTAGAATAGTTTAAAACTTGTTCAATTAAATCAGCCCCGATAATAAAAACTGAAATGTTCCTATGTCTACATATAACTTTGTGACAGACAATATGAAATAAACTGGGGACCAAAATATAATTCCAGCATTCACATGAAAAATCATCACTAGTAAAATGTAGAATCATTTTGGATATTATCAAGAAAAAACTTGAGGACCTTAATTATATACAAACATTGCTTTTTTAAAAGTATAAAATCCTCTTAGAAAAGTACTTAAAGTATAATTAAATATATATTATTAAAAACAACAATAATTATTATTATCTAGACATGCTTTCTCATGATCTGGAAACACAATTAATACACTCTATGCATCCAATAGCAGAGACAGAGCTTCACTCAAAGCACATGGTAATTTCATCCGAAGTTAGACATTACAAATGCCAGATATGCTCATTTAAAAAAAAAATACAGGCGCACACACACACACACACACACATCTTCTGAAGAAAACTATTTTCACATATGTACACATCAACTGCTATTTTGAACCCTAAAGAATCCCATAAAATTTTCAAAGAAAACATAAAGACAGTACCTTCCTGAACAATAGGAACATCATTTTTCATAGCCTTTATAAAATGTTCGAATCACCTCTGCTCTCTATAGTTTCATGTCTCTATTCCTTTATGATATAATTCTGAACTAGGCAAACCCAAGAGAAAATCAACTTTCAGACTCAGGCCACCAACGGTAGGGACACTGATAGAAATACTTATTAGAGCTAAGCATTTAATTATCTCTTTGTTCCTCTCATTTCTAATATTATCACATTCTCAAATGATTTGAATTTTTGAAATAACTAAAAATAGCTGTAAGATAAAAGATTTGGCCCCAAATCTCCAAATTCAAGTTCTGGACAGGGAAGATGTAATGGTTCATGCAAATGGTTACAGAAGAGAGACCCCTTTTTATAAATAAGTGATATCCTGTGCTCTTCATTGTAGTTGCATTGAAAATGTACTCATCTAAAGAAAAAATCTCATTGGCTTGAAAACTGGTTTATACCGATTTTTCAGATTACTGAATTCAGTACAACTGCCTCTAGAAACCACTATGAACTTTTGGCATTCTAGCCATAGAAAATATACAGTAATAATCCACTTAAAAAATCTTCTTTAGATTTCTATGGTACTTACATTTTGCAATTTTGTATTATTTCCTAATGCAGCATTTTTTAATTGTATGTTCTCTCAATTTCTAGCATCATCATATATTTAAAAAAATCAATATACATTCCTTTGTTACCATATTGGTTAACTTGGACTAGCTACATATTTTATTTAGCACAGACTACTTACAACTTCATTAAAAATATTTTATTTACTTATTTTTATGGAGGAAAAGAGGCAGAGACACATCAATGTGTGGTTGCCTCTTCAGTGCCCCCTACTGGGGACCTGGCCCACACCCTAGGCACGTGCCCTGACTGGGAATGGAACAGGCAACCCTTTGGTTCACAGTCCAGCACTCAATCCACTGAACCACACCAGTCAGGGTTACTTACAATTTTGAGGTGAATGTATGTTAATTGGCTTTAAGTTTCTAAGAAATGGAGAAACAATGAGGTTTCTTCAGGTGATAGGACATTAAGTTTTCTCCCCTTCTCCACAGTTTCATTTTCCTCACTTTTAGTTACCTGTGGTCAACTTCAGTCCAAATATTAAATTAAAAAAATTCCAGAAATAAATAATTCATAAGTTTTACATCATCTGTTATTCTGAGTAGTATGATGAAATTTTTTGAGGTCCTGCTCCAACCCACGCAGGGCACGACTTATTCCTTGGTCCAGCTTCTTCATTCTGCAGACACTCCTGCCTGTTAGTCACTTATTACTCATCTCAGTTATCAAACATACCCTAGCAGCATCACTGTGCAATATCCGTGTAAGTAACACATGCTGCACTTAATAAGGGCACCGGAGTGCAAGTGTAGTGATGCTGGCAATTAAGACATGCCAAAGAGAATCCATAAAGTGTTTTCTTTATGTGAAAAGGTAAATATGATACAATAAGATATTTTGAGAGACATGCCCCATTCACATAACTTTGATTACAGTATAATTAAACATTGTTCTAATTTATTAGTTTTGTTAATATCTTACTGTGTCTAATTTACAAATTATACTTTATTATAGCTGTATATATAGGAAAAATTGTGTGTGTATATGTGTGTGAAATATGTGTATATATTTCAGTATTATCTACGGTTTCAGACATTCACTGGAGATATTACAACATTTCCCCTGGGGAGAACGGGGACTACTGTGTTGCAAATGTGTTCAGAAAGTAAGATAAAAAGGGAAATTAGCTTGGTCAGTTGCAAAATCAGGAGAGAGTAAAATTGCTTTTATTGAAGCTACAGTAAAAATCCTAAATTACTATATTTTACTATTTATAATATGCACTCAGGTTTTCAGCCCAAACTTTTAGGGAAAAAAAATCTTTCATTTTAATTTTAATTCAATTTTTATTTATGTATATTTAGAAGCAAAACTGATTATCATATTCCAGAGTATTATTTTGTATATGAATATTATTACTGCTTTCTAGAGTTACATTTTTAACACATGAGCATAAATAAAATAATTAAAAATATTCATATAGATACAGAATTAGTACTACCCATGCATAATGCATATCTTTATTTTTCTCTTAAAAATTAGGGCAAAATGTATACAGTATGCATGGCAAAATATGGTAAATATCAAACAAGAGCTGTAATTGTCAGTCATTTGATTCTGCTTCTCTTTTCTCTGCCTCTTTGTGTATTTCTTGTCTTTTCAGAGTTAGCTAGCATGCTCTGCTCCTTGCAGTTTCTATGGTTTGTATCTTTTTTTTTAATCAGTATTTTTTAATTGTTGATATTGTACAGTTTTCTGTCTTTTACCCCGCCCCAGCCCACCACCCCAGCCCTCCCCACCTTCCTCCCATTTCCACCCCCCCATAGTTTTTGTCCATGAGTCCTTTATACTTGTTGCTCTAAACCGTTCCCCTTTTCCCCTGAAATTCCCTCCCCTCCCACTCTGGACACTGTCAGACTGTTCTCAAATACAGTGTCTTTGTTTATATTATGCTTGTTTGTTTGTTTTGTTGATTAGCTTCCTGTTAAAGGTGAGATCATATGGTATTTGTATCTTTAAGCTCTTTGTACTGGTTTTGTTGTTGTTAGTGTGTCTCACATTGAAATGTCCCTAATGTGAAAAATCAGGTATTTTTATTATTTTTGAGAACCTTTATTACTCAGTCCAATTCAAGGACTGCTAACCAACCACCTCGTAAATCTGCTCCAGCCAACAGTTTTTCCCTGGGATCAAATGACTGTCTTTTCTCTGTGGTGGGTGAAATAGTGATTAGTTGAACACAATTTTCACAATGTATGTATATATTAGAAATGTCATATAGCAGATTTAGTTACCAAGGGCAGGGTTGCTGATATATGTTTTAGGGCTTCCTGATATCTATTTTATAAGGAGTGTTTCTTAAATTTTAGGTGAAGGGATTATGCAAATAACACAAATGCATGACACATAGACACAGACACAGTGTGGTGATGTCCAGAGGGAAGCGGAAGCAGTGGTTGAGTGGAAGGTGGGCATATGGGGACATCTGTAATAGTGTTATCAATAAAAATAAAGTAAAAAATATCGTTCATTTTCATAGATGTTGTTATGGGATGAATAACCTAACACACTATTGGTGAGATTCCAGGTATTTCTGTAGAAATGCCAACATACTCTAAAAACTATTAATAATAACATGGTTGACTTATATGGCATCTGAAATTCCCTGAGGGCTTTGTGTAGGGGCAGTTAAAACAAAATATATGCAAACTGTAAAACTCAAAGATATAAAAGAAAAAATGTTAAAAGATTGAAATATGCAACTTGCTATTATAAAATGTCTAAAACCCCATTCTGTTAACCCAATCTTTAACAGTTGTGTGTAATTTTTTTTTTGAATTTCTAGACTGTATCATATTTACAGAGTCTGATAATTATACGAGTGTTAAAGTAACTTAATTTGTTAATAGGAATATATTATATATTAGCCAATTCCACAGAAATATACATTGATTTAATTACATCAAATCAAAATGATCTGAATTTTTTAATGAAAAGCAATTATGTATTTCAAAAATTTTTAAACATTAAAATGGTATTATTTTACATAATCTGTATTTTTAATAGAAAGACAAAATCAATGTCAGAAGTTTTATTTCAACCCAAACAACTCTAATACTATTATTTTTTTAAATGTCTTTTGAACCCTGACAACCAGAAAGTGCAATTTTAAGAGTTAAACCTTACTGATATTTACTTTAGAAACTTTTCCACATTGCAATTCTAGCTAGATTTTCAAAAAAAATAATGTTTAGGGAAAATATAATTTTTAAAAAATATTAAATCTAAAAGCAAAGTACACTGTGATATAACAATCCAGAGAGGAACTAGCATTCAGTGGCTGTAGATGAATATGTTAACAGCACAGAAAAAACTGGGTTCATTTTGTTAATACCTCTTTTAATAATAAAAAATATCATTTTTAAGACTCCTTCTGGATATTTTGTACCTCCTCTCATAAAAATTGTATTAGTGAATCTTTCTACCAGCCTAAAATATTAAATACAATTTATTTATGCTATAAGAAACTATTAAGCATTTTATGAAAAATAAAATCAGGCATAGTTATATGCCCATTTATTTTATTTACATAAAATATCAAAAATGTATGCTTTTAATAAATTAATAAGCATATTTTTTCTCTTCCTACTTTGTGTGCACTTCTCTGGAGGCTCTGACATTTATTATATACAGTTCACCATGAACAGTGCACATAAGTAAGGGAATGAATAAACATTTAAACAAACTAATAATTAACAAAAGTAAAGTCATATTGATAATTATTTTTCATTCATGTCCATGAGCCACGTCAGATCAGTAAGTCTAATTTATGTTCATGTCCCCAAAGGCAAGCATAGATTTAGCAAAGTGCAGGCACTTAATATTTATTTAAAATGATGAAAGAATAGTTAGCAGATCTTAATATCTATGATATTCATATTTGTTTTCCTTCAATAAAATTAATATTCGAAATAAAGTGAGTCAGGGAAGAGAACATAATCATCTTATGTGTTTATTGAATTCATTTACCATTGCAATAGTATTAGATTTTAAAATGTAATAAGGTTTACAATGGAATTAAATAGAAAATGTTGGGTTTAATTTACTGAAAGGTAACTATCTTTCACATTGGAATTGGGAGTAACTCTCTTTCCACTTAACTGAATATGACTGATTATTCTTTATCTAGTCAAATCACTTCTTTCAGAATGATGTGATTATTTTTTGTATGACAAGATGGATAATAATCTGCCCTGTTTGCAGTCAACAAATGATGGCTAGGCTGGCAAAAATCCATTTACCCAAATGCTTAAAGGAGACAAGTGGGATTTTTCTTGCTACCAGGATGATAAAAGAAAAACTTGGTATATCGTCCATCTTAAGTGAATTAATACTACCATTTCAACTTTATCGACTAAAATATACCATGAAAACTGAAACTATAGATGTCTATAAAATTATTTGTTTTTCTTGTTCTGAGTCATTGGAGGAAATTTTTAAATATCTATCCTTCATAAACACAAATTTGCCTTCATTAATCTATTCAAAAACCTAATAAATATATTTTAATAAAGGTGAAATAACTGCTTTTGTCTTTCCACTTTTAAAAATCTTTTGAAATTATGTCACTTATTATATTAATATTTTGACACATTTGCTTTCTCCCTCAATGACAGACACATGAACATACACATCACATTATATTAGTAGTAGTAGTAATAATATACTCAATGATATGCTCAATAACTGCTCAACAATTTCAAGTAAACTGTAGATACCACAGTCCTGCACTTCTACATCTCATAGGATTCATGAAGAGTTTCAACATTGGGACAATATTATTATTTAATCTCAATTATATTCAAATGTTACCAATTGTCACAGTCAAGTATTTATTCTGTATGGTACACAATGAATAATTTTAACTAATGAAACATTGTGCCTAAAGAAAGAGTTAAAATTATCTGATTTCAAAAAGTTGTTTACAAACTTTGGAATACAGCAACATATATAGCCCATTTAAAGTTGCTGTGTTACAGAAAACCACACGTAGTCTCATTGTTCCTGAGTGTGTGTGCCCTGCCTCCTCTGCTTACAGCTGGAAGTACTTGACATGGGAAGAGCTAAAAGTAGACTCTGGATCTAATGTGGATTGATTATTCTTGATCCTTTTAGGGTAGTTTCTCCCTTACTGATGAAAAATGATTCATTTCAGTGTCCACATGTTTATAACTAACAAAAAATTGTTATTTTAAACTCCTTTGAGGGTAGTTTTGTGCCTTCAGAAAATTGTATTAGTAAATAGAATTAGTGAATTCTAACCATATTAAAATAAGCAAGTATATCATTACATTCATTTTGAGTTTCTCATAATTTCCATGTTCATTAGTAATTGAGAATAAGAATAATATCACATACTGTATATACTGTCTAAGGTACATCTTCACAGAAAAAAATGGAGGCATTATGAAACTCTTAAAATCTCATAAAATTCAGGACCATTCCAAAAATTTCAACACTATCTTAAATATTTTATAGTATTTTTATTCTTAATTTTTCATTCATTTGTCTTATCTCCTGCTTTTCTAATAATCACTCAAATATTCAATTTGGTTATGAAAACAAAACTATTCTAATATATAGTAAGTACACTGACTTGAAACTCTGTACAGTGGATTAACCAATGTACAAAATGTTTTAGTTTTCTATAATATTTAGTTTATGTTTTAATGATTAATGATATTAGAGAATTTACTTTTTAATTGGAAGTATATTTCCTTTTCAAAATGTAGCATGATTGAATATAAAATCAGATTCACTTGTTAGATTAATAATGTGTATTTCTATTATTTAGTTGTATTGGCTTTTGTAAAACTAAGTGAAAAAATACTATTTTATACAAGCTTAAGTAAAAAATGTTTTCTTTTCTAAAGCTAAACAACATAGGTAGAAAAATAGAAATGACATTTTAGCAGGTGCTAGCTACATCTAATATGATTTTCTGTCAAAACAGAAACTATGAGTTGTATGTTTTAAAAATTGCAGTCAAATTGTTTTCTTCAGTAAATAGAGGCTGGATTCCTGGTGTGTCAAAATGATGCTCTCTGAGAAGCAATGAAATTTTGCATCAAAACAGCATACAAACTGCCAACCAATAGACACATTCCTATAGCTTACTTCAAATTTCAATAAGCAACATTGAAATACAGGGTATAAACCTATGCTCTGTAAATATATATGGAAATGGTATATGGCTCTTGTAAGAATAGATTCTTAAATCAGGACAGTACTCTTTTTTTTTTCCCTGAGAAATAGTAAGTATTATCTTACATCATATGGCATAATAAAAATATATTAAAATAATTAAACTCATAAAATAATATTGTAGTAACACATATAAAATTCAGGCTGTCAGATACAGAGAACAGATTGGTGACTGCTGAGAGCTCGAAGATGGTGGGTGTGAAAAATGTGCAAAGGTGGAAAACAGTACAAGCTTCCAGCTATAAAATAAGTCAAGTGGATGTACTTTACAGCATGGTGACTGTAGTCAATAATAGTGCATATTATGTATTTGGAGATTGCTAAGAGAGTAGATTTTAAAATTTCTCATCACACAAAAAATGTGACTACATGTGGTAATGGATATTAACTAGACTCATTGTGGTGACATTTTACAATATATACATTTTCTAACTCATCATGTTATAAAATTGAAACTAATTGCTATATGTCAAAAAGAAACTAAAGTGCAGGCTCTTAAAGATCCTGTAAAATTTATTAATTTTTTATAATTATAACTATGATACAATTTAAATTACTCTTATTGATCTAATTAATATAAGAATCATAGATCTGACAACCTCTTCTGAATTTGATCAACTAATTTGATCAACTGTTTTTAATAAAATAAATGCAGAAATTATTTTTAATTATACTTCCAGCAAGGTCAGTCATTTGAACTTCTTCTGACAATCTATTTCTGACCTTGTTAGGCATTTGTGCTTATTATGCATGCCCTTTAAAGATCTGTTTCAATGAATAAATTCACACATTCCTCTGAGAAATGCTATTGATTTTCCCAAAAACAAAACAAACAGCAAAGAAAAGAATTATCAGAGGGGAGAGGGGAGGGGATTTCAGGGGAAAAGGGGAAGGGTTTACAGGAACAAGTATAAAGGACACATGAACAAAAACTATGGGGGGCAGCAATGGGAGGGAGGTGGGGAGGGCTGGGGTGGTGGGCTGGGATGGGAGTAAAAGACAGAAAACTGTACAAGATAAACAATTAAAATAAAAATTGAAGAAAAAAAGAATTATCATTAACTAGTAATTAGATTGAGAGTGTGTGGTTTTATATATTTGTATCTCTTCTGAATAAAAATTCACCTAAAAATTTGGAATTGTCCTCATAGATAGTCTTCTTAAGGACATGAGCAAAATTTAATCACATTTCTGTTTAAAATACTTCAGAACTGCATATTACATTTAGTCTCAATTTCTTAGCCGCTTTCCCAGTTACTCTTTAAACATTTATAGGAATACAACCATTACAGAAGATATTACATATAAAACATGATACATGCAATAGCATTTAATGAAGCAATGCAAACATACATATATAAATGTATATGAGCTTCATTTGGTTGTTTGCTTTGGATTTTAACTTGATTTATTAGAAAGCATTTTTCTCTGAGTGATCCTTCTCCTCAAGTATCTTTATATCTTTGTCAACATTAATTGTATTTACTCTTCACCACCCCTAATTTTAGATAATCAATATAATAACCACAACATTTTGGTGTATTTCATTCTCCAAGTGCCTATTTTATAAGGTAGGCAGACCAGAAAGATAATGTAAATTATCCGAAGCCCATAGTTTCCTTTGACATACAAAAACTTTTTAGTTTGATGTAGTCCAGGTGGAAGAATGGAGCAGAAAGGAAAAAGAACTCATGGACATGGACAATAGTGTGTGGTGATTGCAGTGGGAAGGAGGGTATGAGGGGGATAAATGGGAATGGATAAAATACAATAAAAATCAAATACGAGTAAAGTCCCATCATTATGTAGTGGTAGAGATTGGACTAAGGCACATATTTCTAACTCTAAATTCATGTAACCTATTTCCCTTTGCGAGATGACTCTGATAATGACATATTTCATTGCATATATTTCTCATTTCAGTGGTCATTATATTTTTTCCATTCCCTTCATTTTTTTTTTTTTTTTATTCTCTAGAATGGGTCCTTTAATTTCCTTTGACTAGACTGGCACTTACATTTTCCATTACATCTATATTTTCAATCGTGATATTTTATTTTTTGTGCTATTAAATTTACTTGGTTTGAACTTAAGTTTTTAGAGAAGGCTATGGTTAAAGCAGTACACTGGTACAGTTGAAAAATTGAACTCACTTCTCTACTTGAAAATTACTGCTCAGTAGTGCATTTGAGATTCGTGCCGAACTTTTTATTCTGATAAAAGATTGTTTTTACCAAGTGATATTTATCTTTTTAAATTGATTTTTTAAATTTTTAATTATTTTAATTATATTTTTCTATTACCATTTATCTCCCCTTTTTCCCCTTCCTCTGCCCCACAATTACTACCCTGTTGTCCATATCCATGAGTCCTTTTTCATTTTTGCTCCATCCCTCCATCCCTTACCTTCCCCTGACTTAGCTGTTAACCTACTCTCCATCCATGAGTCTGTCTCTATTTGTTTAACCAAATAGTATTTATTCGCGTTTATTCAGAATAATTCTGAGAGACTGGAGACTGCGTAAACATTGTCACACTTTTAGGTTTTATCTTATTTGTATGTGGTGTAAAGATCTCAGTATCTTAAATAAAATATTTGAGTACCTATGTTTAAGTAATGTGAAATATTTATAGTAAATTATAATAGGATAAATTAACTCTCCTAACTCCCAAAATATTTTGTACCATTTTGTAATGCAATCTATCAGTGTCTGTCTCTTACACTAAAGGAGAAACTTAGGAGTTATTTCTTATTCATTCTTATATTTAAAATAGTATCAAACACAGTAGTAAGCATATTGTTGATTCTCAATTGACAGTTGTTCAGTTGTACTTGACTAATTAGTAGATGTGGTTTTTATGCCTTTGAAAATTCTTCCTTTCAAACAATAATATCATTGCTTTGGTTTCACTTAGCTCGGGAATGAATCTATGTCTCCATAAGTCAAAGTGTTTTATTTCTCTGACCTCGGTGATTTGTTGAGAAGTAATGCAACCCAATTAGTTCTATAGAGGCACAATGAGAACTAGTCTGGGATGCTGAAAAAATGATATCATTTTTTTTTTCTTTTTCCTGAATGGGAAGTCTGAATAGTCTTAAGGGAGGGAGAAGTTCTAATGATATTGTCGAGTTCTGGTCCCACTATGCATGTGGAAAACTCTATTAATGGACTTCATATTTACATGATCTAAAGCACTGTGGATTTTTGTTTTGCTTTGTTTTATGTGTGAACCATTTTGTGTCATTTGTAACTGATCTATAATTTTATTTATCATATTTAACCTGTACAAATACTCACTCAAATCACTTCTATTGTATTTCTGCCTATCAAACTAAATAAAAAAATTGAAGAAACAAGGTTTCTGTGGAAGCCGTGAAGCACCTGGAAGATTGCATTGTGAACTGGAGCCTGACACTTCCCTTGGCTTGAGTTAGATGGATTTAAGGCATGCCATTTGCTCTGGAAGAATTTAGAAATATGGAAACAAAACAAATTCGTATGTACATCCCAATATTCTCCCAACATACACAAAGAAATAATAATGAAGACAACTTCGGCTAAATCTTTGTTTCTACATTCAGTATATATCACACTTAACATAACACTTCTAACTCCAGCATAACCTTTTTCTTTTACCCCCTGCCCTTAATAGAACTGGTGTTTAAGTGGAGATGTTGTGGTGTGTTATAGGCAAGGAAACCTTACCATAAGAAAATTTAAAACAATTATCCTATTTTATGATGTATAAGTTAGTATAATATCTGCTCATCTAACATGTAAAATCCTAATAAACAAACACAAAAACAAAACCAATTTGGTTTTGTTTCACCAATTAACAAAAACCCTAAGGTGTGTCATATAGATGTTTCTATTTTATAGAGTCATGATTTACAGGAAACATTTGAGAACAAAGAGGTAACATTCTAATCAGTCAGTGGATACTGTCTCTTTAAATAATAGCTGCCTTTAATGAGCTATGTAAAATTAGTAGAAATAAATATCAAGAAGACACAAATACTTTTTTTATGTACAGAAAACTCTCAAATTAAAATCTGAATTCAAACCACTGATAATCAAAGACCACAAATCAGATGTTTTTGATATAACACTTTACTGAGTTTAAATCTTTTAAATTAGTAGTTACATCTGGATATTACACATTACAGTGTGCTAGAAAAGAGTTCATTTTAGCAGCATAATATTAATTAAAGGAGGTTGCCTTAGAAATTAAAGATCAAAGCCACTTAAGCATAGATTATTTTTGGAACTGATTTCTGGTTCTCTGTATAAGATATACCTATATGTAGGTGACAAATCATAAATCAAATTCTCCATTCTTCCGAAGTATACAATAATGATATTTTATTTAACAACACATATTCTGGGCTATGCGTTGTTACTGACCCCAGAGTACAAGTCCAGTTAAATAAAATACTAAACTAAAATCAGCAGTGGGTTAACAGCTTGCTGGTTGACTTAGGCAACCCCCAATAAACAGCTGATGTGATGTCTGATGACATGCACTTTCCAATCCCTTCC
Organism: Glossophaga mutica; assembly: GCA_039655065.1. NCBI lineage: Eukaryota > Metazoa > Chordata > Mammalia > Chiroptera > Phyllostomidae > Glossophaga > Glossophaga mutica. Next base: position 93,783,051 of record CM077310.1, read on the forward strand.
ACACAATCTACTTTTTAAAAAGTCATGTTATATCATAAATAGTCTGGTCCAGTAACAAAAGTCTCAAAAACTCTGATAAACTGTAGATTTTAATTATGGGTAGATGATTCATAACAGATGGCAATAGCTGAAACAATTATTTCCTACTTCAACTTCTTGTCTAAGGACTTCTTGAGGAAGCTAGGTATTTCAGTGAGAAACTTTCCTTTGGAAACTGATTTTCACAATTTTTTTTTTTTATTGTCCTCTATCTGCTGATATGGAGGAATCAAACAGCATGCAGATATTTAATGTGCTCTTGTGTCGGGGGACATAAATCCACTACAGTCACTCAGGCATTGAAAACTAGTATCTGAGATCACTGTGATTTTTATTCTTTCTCCTTTTTATTGAATTTATTGGGGTGACATCCGATAATACAATTATATAGGTTTCAGGTTTACAATTTTATAATACATCATCTGTATATTGTATTTTGTGTTCATGACTCCAAGTCATGTCTCCTTCCATCACCATTCATCCTTCCTTTACCTTCTTCTACCTACCCACACCCCCATTTTTCTCTGGTAATCACCATGCTGTAGACTGTGAGATTTTCTTTTTTCTCACTTTTCTTTATTTCTTTCCTCTCCCTCCCTTCCTCTTTCCTTCCTCCCTCCCTCCCTCCCTCCCTCCCTCCCTTCCTTCCTTCCATCCTTCATTCCTTCCTTCCTTCCTTCTTTTCTTTTTCTTGTTACAGGCATGTAACTCAATCCCATGAGTTAACCATGCCCATATAAGATGTCTTACATGTGAGCCCTGAGTCTCGCTCCATGGGTTGAACACCAGCCTGCAAACCAGAGGTTTGCTGGTTCGATTCCCAATCAGGACACATGCCTGGGTTGCAGGCCAGGTCCCCAGTAGGGAGTGAGTGAGAGGCAACCACACATTGATGTTTCTCTCACTATGTTTCTCCCTCCCTTCCCTTCTGTCCAGAAAAATAAAATTTTAAAAAGGGCTCATTGTCATTCATGACTCAATAAATCTGTTATTGTCATTGTTGTTGTTGTTGTTGTTGTTGCTCATATGCACTGACACTTCTGAAAGGGCATACAACTATACTAAAATCTTAGTAATAAAACAAAATATACATAATCTAGAAAGTGGTACCAAGTAATGTGTGCACACGAACATGCACACACAGACAGATCTTTTTACATAAGCTCACTTATAGGTCCATATAGCCTTCCTCTGAATCCACTTGTGTTATAACATCCTAACAGCTGAGTATTACTTCTAGGATTTCTTCAGATTATCCATAGTAAAATGTCTATTAAAAAATCTTCCTCCCAATAATTTTTTTCTTCTTTCAATGTATAGTTTTAATGTAGTTATGATAATCTGAGTTATCAAAGGGAAAAAGGGAACAGAGAATTTACTCCTGTTACACTAAAGGTATTATTTCTAATATAACAATCACCAATATCATAATGGCATCATAATTATCTCATATTTTTCTCCAAATCAACTAGACCATTTTTTATCTGTCTAGTTTTTCCCATTCAATTATCTCATTCAGTCTTACAAATATAAATATTATCTATATGCCAGCAAATCCAAACTTCTAGCTTTTTCCTAGACATTTTAACTTTCAGAATAAAATATTATACCTATTATGAATCTTCATGCTTAGCAACAGAAACTCATTATTGGAAAAGCATATACACTTTCAATATTTTCTTTTGGTAGTTTATTAACTATCTCAAAATCTCAAACGAAATAGGTCTAAACAGAATTTGTACACCATCACTAAAAATTTGTACTCCTGGTTTTATACCTCCAAGTGTTAAAAAAAGGAAGAGTCATTCTCAATTCTACTCTTTACCTAACTTTACCATCCACATTACCATCATCATTTTAACATCATGCATTAATGTTGAATGATAGCTTATGATAGACTATGATAAACTATTTGTTACCACTTTTCTTTACAGTTACTGCTATTGTTGTAGTGCGAGTTACTTTCATGTTTCCTGCACTGATCCAAAGGCTTTCTAACTTATCTCCTTAGTTTTTGTCCTCTTTCCAACACCAACCAAAGTAATTATTTAAAATCAAGTCAGTTTATGTAACTCTTCAGCTTGTTTTTTTCTAATTTTGTTCCACTTCATTTAAAATAGAATTCAAACATTTATCAAGATCTACAAAATCTTGCATAATCTCTATTGTGAATATTTCTCAATGATTATTTCTTTCACTCACACCACCCCACTACCTCAAAGTTGTGTGTTCTACTGCTTCAAGGCCACTGTATTTTCTATTCCTTTGGCCTGAAAAAATCTTCCCCAGATATGCTTATTTTTTTTTTCTTTCCAGGAGAACACATCTCTGCTTAAATATTACCTTCATGCACAGGATTTTCTTGACTATCCTATTTTAAATAGAATTCCCTACCCATTTCCCTAGACCCTACTTCATTTTTCATCATAGGTCTATTATACAATATTACACAATATATTATATATATTATGTTGTATTAATTGTATATTATTATATATTATATTATATTATATTATATTATATTATATTATATATTAAAATTTATTATGTTATGTGTTTGTCCTCTCTGTTCTCCAGGTGGAATGAAAGCTTTGTGAGGGAAGAGGATTTCTTTTTTTTTAAATTATTTTATTGTTGTTCAATTACAATTGCCTGCATTTTCTCCCCACCGCTCCCCACCCAGACCCAACTCCCTCCCTTGCTTCCATCCTCCCCCTTGGTTTTGTCCATGTGTCCTTTAAAGTAGTTCCTGAAAACCCTTCTCCCCACCGACCCCTCCCTGCTCCCCTGTAGCTATTGTTAGATTGTTTTTAATTTCAATGTTTCTGGTTATGTTTTGTTTGTTTGTTTTGTTTTTGTTGATTTCTTATGTTGAGTTGTCCCATACAACTGGAATGTTATATGTTACAGTTAAAGGTAAGATCATATGGTATTTGTCCCTCACCACCTTGCTTAGCATAATGTTAAACTTTACTGCAGCTCTATGATCCTGAGAAATGTGAGAGTAAAGAAATCCCCTCACATTTTTGTGATCCATGAAACAGCTGACACAAAGAACCATTCTTTGCAGTAAGACTTGGATGCCTGTTTATTTATCTATAATAAGGCTGGACACAGTCCTTCCAAATTCCCACTCTTTCCCTCATAAATGCTTAGATGAATTTTTGTCTCACTAATCCTTTGAAATAAAATGTCATTAAACTGACTTGATCAAAGTTGTGTTAAGTACTTCTTTTTTCTCTCATATCCCTAAATTTTGACCCACTCATACCAGGTGTCTCAGTAACTGCTCAGGAAACAACTCCCCTTATTGTCCTCTTTAGAAAATATACTGCTATCAGCATAGACTGATACCAGGATAAAATATTATATGGTCCACTATCCCATCATGTCACGTCCATACTTCCATTCCACTTTCCAATCCGCAGTTTTCCCTTGCCTTGTTTACTTTCCTCTATAAAATGAAATGTTTTAGGTCTGACTTTTGAGGCATTTTTCAGAGTAATATGAGGCATCATAGAATATAATACTTTTGAATAAATTCTCTCCTTACCTAAATCCAATTTTTTTAAAGACTCCATTTTTTTTAAAGATTTTATTTATTTTTAGAGAGATGGGAAGGGAGGGAAAAAGAGAGAAAAACATCAATGTGTGGTTGCCTCTCACATGGTCCCCACTGGGGTCCTGGCCCGCAACCCAGACATGTGCCCTGACTGGGAGTTGAACTGACGACCCTTTGGTTCACAGCCCACACTCAATCTGAGCGCCCACCGAGCTACACTAGCCAGAGCTTTTTTTTTTAATTTAGCACTGTATGCCATCACATGGCTCGGCCACTTTACTCTTGCCTCTCTAGAATTCATTTCATACATAGCAACTTGAGTGATCTTTTAAAATAACATACACAAAATCATATAATCCTTCTGCTTAAAGCCTACTAATAATTTCCATTTATCTAAAATCCTCAGAATACTGTATAAAGTCCTAATCCACCTAATTCTCTCTACCTTTCTGACTTCATCTCCCAGAATTCTCTCCTTATTTTCCATGCTCCTGCTACACCGATTTCTTAATTTTTGTGGAACTGTTTGAATAAATAACCATATTATTTTCCAAGAACTTTTATGTCAGTTGATATTAGGATAAGAAGATGAGTTGATCATGAATTATTATTATTATATTCAAATTTTAAAGCAATATTAGATTAAAGGTTATTTTAATAAGGCAGAAAACATGCTTTAAAAAAACTCATTTTTAAAGGAAATACCAGTCTCCTCTTAAAAATTGGGTCACAGTTACATTCTGTAATTATCTCATCTATATTGTAATATTTTCTACAATGATTATAAATTACGTGAACCAATACACACTATGAAGTTAAGGGAAACATGTATTATGTTAGGCAACAAATCTTATCGCTAAAAGGGAAGTAGTTGTGGTGGTTTACCAAAGGGAAATTATTGTAATTTTATACTGATTGACTATGAGATATTATTTCTACATTTTTTTATTTAATTATCACAATAACTTATGAAATGGATACTGCTGCTTTCCCCTTATTATAAATGAAAAAAAAATAAAAGGTTTAAGGAGTTTAAGAAGACTAAACTTGGGCAAAAAGCCAGTGATAAGAAAGTTAAAATCTTAATAGCCACACTTAACATTTCAGAATACTTTGTTTTTCCCAATACATTATAAAGTCTTATGAATTAAACTTTATGTTTATTCACTTGAAGGTGCTATTAGAAACATAAATATTGCTTAAAACTCATGAGTCATCCTGTGAAAATGTATTAGTTTTTACTTACAAAATATCTGACAATCCTGAAATGTAATGAACTAAAAAAATAACACTCATTAAAACCATACTATCTGCACAAATCTCCAGGCCAATATGACATCTTTAATAAATATTAGAAAATTATATATAATTAAAATTAAATATCAACTACTTATAACAATATGTATTGAATCAGGGTTATATTTGTTTAGATGGGTAGGCTTTCTAAGAAAAGAACACTCAGTCCAAACAGTTTCAGACATTACATTATATTATTTTACTTCATTTCTTATAAGAATAAGAATGGATGCTTATTGCTCAGTGTCCTGAGAAAGAACTGTTGTTAAGTGTGTTCTCATTGTGGTTACTGCCCATCTCCATCAGCTTCCAGGGTGCTGGCAGGTCTTTAGAAAACTCTTTGAATAAATTTTTATTTCTCTTTTGATTTTTTATTATGAATTATTGACAGCAAACAAAAACAAATAAGACAGACACACAGTCACCACTAATGCTATCAAATCATGTGGTTAATTCCTTAACTTTTAAAAATGTAATACATAATTACCACAGTTATTGGTGTTTTCCATTTTTCTGCAATCCTACTGTCACTTACATAGGTCTAAGGAACTGTTCCTATCTTCTGATCCTTTCACTTTCATTTGTTTTCTTTTTCTCACACTCCCACTTTCTCCTTATTCACTCAATAGTTCTTGAAGTTGTTATTTCAGCTTTTTGAAAGATTCAGATTGTTGCATATTGACTCTATTAATAACTTTTTGCTTATTTTTATTTCATTCACATGTGGACTTTCTTTGTTATATTCTTTTTTTAAAAATATATTTTATTGATTATGCTATTACAGTTGTCCCATTTCTCCCCCATCATTTCCCTCCACCCTACACACCCTCTCCCACCCATATTCCCCAACTTTAGTTCATGTCCATGTGTCATAAGTTCTTTAGCTTCTACATTTCCCACACTATTCTTGCCCTCCCCCTATTTTCTTCCCATTATCTATGCTACTCATTATCTGTACCTTTTCCCCCCTCTCTCCTCCTCCCACGCCCCTGTTGCTAACCCTCCATATGATCTCCATTTCTGTGGTTCTGTTCTTGTTCTAGCTGTTTGCTTAGTTGAAGGGAGATGCATGGGGAACCGATAGAGATGGAAGGAAAACTGGGACTCAAATCAATGGAGTGGACCAGAAGGAAGAAACTAACAACCAAACAGAAAACAAGGAAGAAACAAGAATTCAAAAAAATGAGGAGAGGCTTAGGAACCTCCGGGACATCGTTAAATGTCCCAACATCCGAATTATAGGGGTCCCAGAAGGGGAAGAAGAAAAGCAACAAGTGGAAAACTTTGTTATATTCTTAATTTCACTTTAGTTAGTGTTTCTCGGATGTTCTTTTTTGACGTTACTCATTTGAGCTTATACACTTACATAAAGCAATATAATTTTAGTGATATATTTACATTCACTTTTTATTGATTCCATATGTTTTTAATCTCATTTATTTTCAAATATTTTGTCATTTTTATTGTGACATTCACATATTACTCAGAATTGGATTATTAATTTCAAAACTAAATGTTTTTAACTACCTTAAATTAATAATATTTAAAAATGTATTGTCAGTTTTGGACTTTTTTGAGGTATTTTATGGGATTTATATGTCGTGGATAAAATTAATGTCTCTTGTATATCTGAACAAATAAATAACCTAGTATTTTCTTTTTAACTAAATAAGGTCTGATTTAAAAAAAAATTTATGTGTTTTAAAATGTAAAATTATACAAAAGATAATGAAAAGAGAATCAACTATATGGGTAAATATATTTGCCAATGATATCTTGGACAAGGGTTTGATCTCCAAAATATATGAAGAACTCACATGAGTCCATACCAGCGAGACAAACAATCCAACTTAAAATTGGGTAAAGGACCTGAACAGACATTTCTCCAAGGACATACAGAGGTCCCAGAGACATATGAAAGGATGCTTAGCACCACTAGCCATCAGAGAGATGCAAATTAAAACCACAATGAGATACCACTTGACACCAGTCAGAATGGCCATCATAAACAAGTCAACAAACAATAAGTGTTGGAGAGGATGTGGAGAAAAGGGAACTTTAGTGCACTGTTGGTGGGAATGCAGACTGGTGCATCCACTGTGGAAAACAGTAGGGAATTTCCTCAAGAAACTGAAAATGGAACTGCCATTTGACCCAGCAATTCCACTGCTGGGACTATACCCTAAGAATCCTGAAACACTAACTCAAAAGAACCTATGCACCCCAATGTTCATTGCAGTACAATTTATAATTACCAGGTGCTTCAAGCAGCCTAGGTGTCTATCAGTAAATAAGTGGATGAATAAACTATGGTATATTTACATAATGGAATACTACACAGCAGAAAGAAAGAGCTCCTACCCTTTGCAACAACATGGATGGAACTGGAAAGCATTATGCTAAGTGAAGTAAGCCACATGGTGAAATACAAATACCATATTATCTCACCTATAAATGGAACCTAATTAACAAAACAAACCAGCAAGCAAAATACAACCAGAGACATTGAAATTAACAAACAACTAACAGTAACCAGAGGAGAGGGGAGAGGGAAATAATTGTAGGGAAGGAGGGAATGAAAGGGTGGTAAATGAAAATGTATAAAGGACACATGGACAATGCCAAAGGGGGATAGGATTGAGGGTGGGAGGTGGGGGTGGGTAGGGTGAGGGAAAGTGGTGGTGGGAAAATGGACACAACTGTATTGGAACATCAATTAAAAAAAAGATATGCACATAAATGTCTTGCTTCTACCTTTATGCACATCCACCCCATCCTTCTGTTCTCTCTGTTTTGTTATATTCTTTTGTTTATATTATATTATTTAAGTAATTACTTAAACAAGTTTTGAAAATATTGTCATTTGCCTCTTTCTTACACAGAAGCTAATATTATATATCTACCATTTTATACTATTTTTTTCAGTTACCAATATATACTAGAATATGTTCTTATCTACATACAAAAATATTTTTTACTTTTTCTTCTTTAGAACATCATGTTATCCTATTTTATTATATATCACAGTTTCTATCTTTTAATATAATCATAGTTTTGATTGTATTAAATGTATTAATGTATTTTAATACATTAAAGAATAATGGTTGTATATAATCACAGTTTACTGGATAGTGTTATAGATTGTTTTCAGTATTTTGCTACAATAAAATGTGAAAATTATCATTATTTTTACTTTTTAAAAAAATTATGGACAAAAGTATATGAAGTATTTTATATCATGAATGTGATTGCTGGCTCAAAGGGTAAAGACCTCTAGAATATGAATCAATGTTACCAAATCACTCTTCCTTGTGGGCTGTTTGTATTTCCTCTGTGATGAACGAGAGTGCCCCAGGTCTTTACTATCGTAGCATTTTGAGAGCTTTGTATTTTTTCTCTCTGGTGGACAGAGAAAATGTACCATACTGCAAAACTTGAGAGAAGTTGAGCATCTTCATCAAGAGTCACATTTATTTTACTACTCTGTGTATTCTGTGTCCATGTATTTTGCCTTTAAAAAATTGTTTAATGCGTTCTGCTTTGTTTGGGGATCTCCATACTTAAACTTTTTTTTTTAAAATGAAAGAAACTAGCTATATGATTGTGCCACATATTGTAAACATTTTGCCAGTTTTGTGTTTCTTTTTGTTTGCTTATGGTATATTTTGCAGACAGAATTATTTTTTTATTTTTACACAATTAAATTTATCAAATTTTCTTTTTATTGCTTCTCTGTTTTTATTTACAATTAGATTCTTTCCTCCCAGTTTAAAGAATTTCATTCATGATTTCTTCTAGTATCTGCTTGTTTAATTTTGTACATTTAGTTTGATAGTGTTTTGGAGTTTATTCAGGTGAATAGTATAAGGAATTATTCAATTTCGTTTTTCAAACAGTGAGTACATAGTATTTATTTCCTTATGTATTAAACAGGTCATAATTATGGTTTTGAAAAGCCAACATATGCAAAAGTTCTTAAAGTTATTCAATTTTATTTCTGTCCTTTTGTGATATTGGTCTATCTATATATTCATGCACAAATTCTACATTTTTAACGGACTTATTATAATTGCAGGATTAATTATCTCCTCATATTTTCCGCTTCAAAATTTTACTTTGTTATTACGTGTGTGTGTGTGCGCGCGCGTGCACACACATGTATTTCTGCTGGTTGCTTCTATGTAAACTGTAGAATCCGAATGACTGAAGAAAGTGATCCACATAGAGTCACAACCTTGACAGCATTTGGAAAATCAGTAAGGTGTATTCCCAAATATTGTCACTAGGATCATATCAGCAAAACCATGGCACAAGATAAAAAATGAGAACAAACTTTGGCTCTAGTAATAAACACTTTGTTTTTTCATCACTGATTAATGCAGCCCCCACCTGAACTCATAGTCTAGAACCACAGTGCCCTCATGACCCACGTTACCAAAACGGACACTTCTGTTGCCTCTCCAACTTGATTCAGTGCTAATTCAAGTCTGTGCAAATGCATCTGATTAACAGAAACTCCTCCAACCACAAAGGAACGTAGATCATAGTTGAAGTCTTTTTAATCTCTAAAATATAGGAAGGTACCTTTGCAGAAGATAGGACTAACATACTAATTCGACTCTATCTCACAACCTAATTTGTATATTTACCTCTTTAAGCATCTTAAACATTCTTATTTTAAAGACATTGTTAGATAGATTCATAAAACATAATTTCATTCAAATAGATACCTATTCTAATTGTTTAGTTGTTGGATATATTTTTTGACAGTAGCTTTATGTATTTTAATATATTTTCTCTCAGTTTTGTAAGCCAATTGTAAAGAACAATTGTAACTTTGTCTTGTGTGAGTTTTCCTTCCTCTCTCTCCCGCTATGTCTCATGTCTTGATTTCCAAACACTTACACAATGCTTCCAGATTCTCTGTGTTTTGATTGAGCCCTTACCCCAAGATGATATTGAGGATTTCACAGATGTTGTCCCTGATGGAAAAGGACAGTGCCTGGATGTCTCTCTATTTCCTTCTACCTGCTCACCCACAGTTGCCAAGAATAGAGAGCTCCCGAAGCAACTTGTCAGGGATGTACTTCAGTTTATTTCATGATTGCCCACTATTGGAATGCTATATAACTTAGAGAAAATTTAGTCACTATTAACATGCTACATTTGAACTCCTTCCTGTTCATCATTCTCTTTCTGAGCTGGGAGCTGAGTAAGCTCACAGCGAGCAAAGCTCACTGCTTTGTGCTTCTGTGAGCTTTCTGTTACTCAGAAATGATCCTTTTTAAAGACACTTATCTATCTTTTGTTATTTCTATTTATGTATTATCTATTATTTTGTTTGTTTAGAGCAGAGAATCTGTGTATGTGGGGATGTGAACTTAGTTTATCGTTATAAGATCAAAGAGCTAGATTTGAGATAAAAATAATTTCAATGTAAAGCAAACTCTTCATACTAGCTTTTTTCTATCCAATCCACTCAGTTGTGAAATTCTTTGAAATCTTCTATGGTGCCCTTCAGCTTTTCTGAAGGATGTGTTTTTTTGTCTAGAAAGGTTACTTTACAATAACCTACAAACTGATAACCAGGCCTGTGAATAATCTGTATAACAAGTAAACTTGATGCTATTTTTTCTTTTCTAAGATATTTTGTAGATCTGGTAATGTTGGTGGATATTGGTATTCAGAATAGTTACTTGTCTTGTTTATACACCCACTGAATTACAAGCTGAGATGTTGATCTGATAATAACAGAGAAAGGCTGCTGAGATTGAAGGACATTCTCAAAACAGATAAAACACTCAAAAAGCAAAAGTCATAACTATACCTCTTGGGGTGGAAAAAAAACAAAACAAGCCAGTGATTTCTGGCCAGTTTTAAATCTTAATTTCAGTCATGGTGAAGGAGGGCCTCTTTGCTTTTTAACAAAATTTAACTTGTTTGCATTCTGTTTTTTTTTTTTAATTTGTTTGTTTGTTTGTTTTTCATTTATAGGGCAGGTCTTGAAAGTTCAATTAATCATGAAAAACTCCCACTGAATAAATAAAGCAGCCCTTTTAACTCTAGAAGCAACCAGGGATTTGTCTTGTTTTAAGATTAAATGATAAAACAAATAATTACTAAATCAAATGAGAATCTTATGTTCTAATATACTTTCCACTAAGTACTTTATACTATTAACCTAAATAGTTTATATTTCATGGGATTTTCTCATTTATTTTCTCCCCTTACAACCCACAATATCACTATAGCTACCTGAACACATACAATATTTTAATTTGTCATATTGCAATACCATATTTCTTTACACAGAATTCTATCTATGGCATCAGGAGAAATGAAAATTAAACAAGAAAAATATGTCATTACTAGAATAAATAAAAAATATGTTATCTTGACTAAATTTTTGATCTATATAACATTATCTTGACAAGTACAAATCGTAGGAGCAGAGTTAGTACTGGATTAGAATTCTGGTTCCAACCCTAATTTAGAATTTGTATGAATCATTCTTCTCTGGTTCTTAGTATTCTCATTTAACTAATGGGGATAATAACATAGTCGTAGGTTTTACAAGAATGAATACAATGGATCTAACATGGCTTACAGGCAGATTGAACATACATCCCAGTTTCTGTGGAATAATCTGGTTTAACACCTAACTGTTAAAATGTCCTTTGGGCAATACACTCTGAAAAAGTCCTTTGCACAGTACATTATAACGCTAACATGTGTTAGTTTCTTGAATATAAATAAATTTTTAAAATAACTGATTCATTTCTGTTAGCAATTATTTATTGAGAGTACTTGGATTTAAAATAAATTTTTCATCTTTGGATGATATTCTTTATCTGGATCCAGGTCATCTTGTGAAATTAAAAGAGACAATGATATTTATACTATGGATCATCAATTTAAATAATTCAGACCAAAGAGAATATTTGTTTTTAGTATTTCTACTATATTATGTTTTTATGGAGAACAAGAAATTAAAGAGATTTTGAAAGCCAATTTCTCTCTATTGTAAGACAAAATGTTAAACCAAAATAGTTTACTATAGAAAGTTACTTTTACAATTCAATATGCTTTTCGTTGTGTAAAATGTATAGTCAAGTGTCTGAATACTCTTAAAATTAATTTGTACCAAATGAGATTTTTGCAAACTGTTTTTAGCAGAGGATATATTTTCTGAATGAAACTTCTACTGATTACGTAACAAATGTTTAATGAATTCAGATGTAGCAAAAGCCTGCTATTTTAAAAGGTTAAAACAAAGATAAGTAGGATCTTAGTGAAAAACAAAATTTCGGTATTATGCCTGTTACCATGGTATATTTTGACTTAAAATTTGAGTAACACATAGAGCTGATGATTTTAATGGCTGATGTATCAATAGAACCGGAAAAATTTTTTAAGTTGTTCCAGAAAGACTGAATGCTATAACATTGTTTTTACAATTTTGTAGATACCTTTGAATTTATATTCATGACTACAGAGTTTCAGTTACTACTTGTGTGCTGTGCTGCTGCAAATATCAGGTAGGTTTTGCCTTTGTAGAATTTTACCTGATTATCTCATATTCTTGAGACATCATTTAATTCATATACAAATATTGTGTTTGGACTCTGATGTTCTTGGAATAGCAATTAGTTACATTGCAAAAGCTTGGTCATATTTTTTTTCTGAAAACCCTGTTGATATTTTCTCCAGTTGTCCTATTGTAGAGAATATCACTGTGGAGAAGTCAGAACTAAGTCTCGTTTATCCTGCTTGTGGCTGACACGAAGATCCGCCTGGCTTCCTCAGGATTCTTTGGCTTTTCAGTCAGTTACCTTCCCTGGGGAATGTCAGTACTGCTTGAACTTAATCATCTCATTTTTAACTTTCATCCAAATATTTGTTTTTTCTCTAATTTAGATACATCATATTGAATTACATATTGGCTGCATTGTTTCACATGTTCTTGTTTTTGGGAGATGTGAGGTATGATTACTTTGGGTCATTTTTGTTCTTGTGTATCTATCAATTTCTTCACAATTTTTCATAACCTTCTGTCCTTGTAAAAAATGTTCTATCTGTTTTACATGTAACAATTTATGTTAAGTTTGTGTCTATTTTTTAAATATCCTTCTAATGTGACCTTAATTTTCTAAATTAAAATTCCGTTTTTATTTCATCTTATACTAGTCAGTTATTAACTTCTTTTCTTTAGTTACCATCCAATTCTTGAAATTTTAATTTATACAGAATTGTAACATAGATGTTTTTGTTTTAACAGATTTAATTTTCTATAATAACATTTGTTTACATTTTTACTGCCTCTCTGCCATAACCTTTCTGTTTGTATATGCTCTCACGCACATGTGTACATGTATGTGTGTGTTTTGTTTGTTTTGGGGTCATTTCATGGTTATTTATGTATTCACCTGCGGGGGGGGGGGCCCTGTCCTGGGTGCCAGATGTGGGGGGGCTCCGTCCACAGAACCCCATCCCTCCGTCATGGATGAAAATAAAACTACCAAGACATGATCTGCTTGGGGAGGAAAGGTGGTCAAACTCTCAGAGGAGAATGACCCAGAGCCCCATCCTCACTAGGCTTTTATTGGGTTCAAATAAACAGGAATACAGGTTTAACATGTGAAAGAAATCTGAGGGCTTAATCTGAGTCAGTGTCTGTCAGGAAAGGGGGTTGCAAAACTTTGGGAGACATACTCATTTCCTCCCCGGACCCTTATCATTTAAATGAGTGCACTCTTAGCAAACAAAGCAGGATTCACAGGACTTTAGGAATTCTTTCTTATGCCTGATCACCCAGGGAACCATTCTGGCTGGCACAGGGCTGCACCTCTGGCCATCATAGTTTCAGGCTTTAAGCCGATTAGGCTCAGGAAGCAGAAGACATCTCCCAGATGGAAATGGGGACTCGGGCTATGTCAGAATAGCCCGGGGGTGAGGGTCCATCACCCCCTCTTTGCTGCAGCCCCCTGAGGCTTTCCATGAGGGCTTCACAAGTGGTCGTGTCTGGCTTAGGTTGCCCCTCCTGTGAGGAGTCTTAACCGTCATTGACTACTGACCAAGCATTGGGGCCAGAGATAGATGAGGCAGAAGCAGTGCTCCTGCCAGGGAGATAAGCTTTGTCTCCTTAATAGCTCATGTCCTCTTGACAGAACAGACCCAGATGAAGCAGGTCCCTTGGCTCTTACACAGCCCACCATGGGGTGGGGGTTACAGCTCCTGAGACCAGGCTAAACGGTCTACAACATTCTCCCCTCATATTTTTTCAATATTTCTTGTGGTTATATTGCTTCCCCCCCCCCTTTGTTTACTTTAAGCAAAGGGAAATCTTCTTGAATCTTTTACACTTAGAGGAATAAATGAGGAATGACCTGAGTAAAGATAATGGGGATCTTAAATAGCTGTTAGATAGTGTTTTATACAATTTTCCATGGACAATTTACAGTGTCCAGCAGAAGCAATGCCTGCTTGAGTGTGGTTAGTAGAGTAATACTATGGGTGTAATAATTTACAGTTTTAATTTGTACATTTCACTTAAAATCTCATATGCTGTGCTTGAGTGTGACATTACTATGTTACAGAATTACATGCTTATGATTTTGTAATAAAAGATTTTGTAATAAAAGATTTTGTAATAAAAAGAGGGCATTATTTATGCTGGACCCTGTATTGTAGGACAAAAACTCTATCTTAGGTATATAGAACATTAAACACAAAATGATCTTATATCACAGAGGTTTATGTTTTCATGCATCTATGCCTGTGTGTGCATGTGTATATGTGCACGCGGATCACCTTTCGTACTTCTCTGAAACTGTCAGACATCAACATGTGACAACATTTAGTTTGTTAAGAAAGTGCCCTGAGGGCTTCTGGTCAGGATGGTTGCACAGGTAAATGCAGTAGTTGCATTTTCCCACAACCACATCAGATATATAGCTAAATTATAGAACAGCTGTCAATTAGCTTCCTGAAATGCAGCCAAAGTGAAGCCCTAATACTAAGAATACAAAGAAGCCACATAGAGTTTGGCAGAAGGAGCTGAGAGTAGGAATGGGCTAGTCCCACACTTACTGTGTTAGATAAAAACTGCAGAGGTACCCTCTGAGGAAGGTGGGGTCCTAGACCCGCACCATATCCCCCAGCCCAGATTTTCAATGCCACAAAGAGAAGTCAATGAGTTTTACAACTGCTGTTGTAAAAACCAGTAGGATTATGGCTGAGTGAGAGAAAGAGGTCCACTGAAGTCCCAGGAGTTTCTCTCAAAGGGCCTGTGTACAGACTTAACTCAAACTCACTCACTCTGAATTTTAGAGCTGGAGCAGCAGCTCAAATCACACCATACACTTATAGGGAGAAACTAAAGTGTGTCACATCAGGATAAGAGCTGGAGAGACAACTTTCTTCCAGAAAGAAATGCTGGCAGAAGCTACGGTTCATTTCCTGGGCCCTCCCCACACAGAGCTGGCAGGTGGTTGCCATATCTCAGTCTCCATCAATCTGGCTCACACTGCTTGCCCTACCCTGGTGATTCCCTGAGACCCTGCCACACAAACTTTCAGACTCACCCAAGCTATTTCCAGGGGCTTTCCCATATGAATGACGTGTCTTGGCTTATGCTTTGGACTTTTCTAAAATCTCTCAGGCAAACAGCATCTGGCCTTGGTAAACCCTGTATATCTTGCTAAGTAGTCTCAGGCCTGGAGCTAGTTACAGCCAGCCTTGGTTCACAGATTGGCCTCTCCTATTACCTCAAAGTCCAGCACAAGTAGCAGCCACCTGCAGATTGCTTTGTAGCTCCGGGTGGTCCCAGGCTGAATACAGGTGGTGGTTGACCTTGACCTCCTGAGAGGCCTCAGAGCAAGTTTACCCAGTGGACAGCTATGGACCACCTCAAAGCAACCCAACCACCTCCACAGCAACACACCGAAGGGGCAGACTCAGTGGACAAAAGCACCCCACTAAAATAAGTCCTGCCCCTTGGGATGAGTTCCTGCACAGCTGATCCTTCACAGTGGTTGAAAGTAGTCCTTGCAACCAAATGGCTTGGGGGTAAATTCCTCCCATTGATGTGCTAAGAGCAACCAAGATTCAATTACAACAGAAGGATATACATCACCCACAGGGGGGAAGAGGGGCACACCGGGAGTACCTAGATTTTATGAACAGGTTGGTTGTGCCACTGAATTCTACAGGATACCTACATGAGGTCTAGCTTGGGGGACATAGTAGCTCTAATATTTAATATGTGGAAACAAGCACAGGGAGGCTGCCAAAATGAAGAAACAAAGAAACATGTTCTAAATGAAAGAACACAACAAAACTCCAGAAAAAGAACAGAACAAAATGGAGACAAGCAGCCAGAGACTTTAAAACACTGGTTATAAGGATGGCCAGTGATGCGTAAAAATACCCATTCAGAAAAACATAAAGGAAAAAGGAAAACAAGCAAAGAATGAGGATAGTATAATGAGCCTGTGGGACAACTTCAGGCATATCAACATTTGCATCATGGGGATGATGGAAGAAGGAGCAAGAGCAAGAAATTGAAAACCTATTTCAAAAAATAATAATGTAAAGTTTCCCTAACTTGTTAAGGAAACAGACATCCAAGTCCGGGAAGGGTAAGGATTCCCAAACAAGATAAACCCAAAGAGGACTACACCAAGACACATAATTAAAATGCAAAAGGTTAAAAACAAAAGGAAAATTTGAAAAGCCACAAGGGAAAAGCAGTTAGTTACCTACAAGAAAGTTCCCTTTAGACTGTCAGCTGCTTTTTCAACAGAAACTTTTCAGGCAGAAAGAATTGGCAAGAAATATTCAAAGTGATGAAAGCAAGGAAATACTACCAAGAATACTCTACTCAGGAAAACTTTTATTCAGAATTCAAGGACATATAAAGAGCTTCACAGATAAAAACAAAACAAAACAAAACAACAACAACAAAAAAAAAAAAAAACGCTAAAGGAGTTCATCACCACCAAAACAATATTACATGAAATGTTGAAGGTATTCTTTATTATAAATTAAGAATCCTGAAATACCAATCTAAAAGAACCTATGCACCTCAATGTTCATAGCAGCACAATTTGCAATAACCAAGTGCTGGAAGCAACCTAAGTGCCTATCAGAACATGAGTGGATCAAAAAACTATGGTACATTTAGACAAGGGAATTCTATACAACAGAAAGAAAGAAGGAGCTCCTACCCTTTATGACAGCATGGATGGAACTGGAGAGCATTATGCTAAGTAAAGCGATCTAAGCAGTGAGGGACAAATACCATATGATCTCACCTTTAACTGGAACATAATCAACAAAATAAAAAGCAAACAAAGTGTAACCAGAGACATTGAAATTAAGAACAATCTGACAGTAACCAAAGGGGAGGTGGGAGGGGAGAATAGGGAAAGGGTTTTCAGGAACTACTGTAAAGGACACATGGACAAAACCAAGGTGGGGGTGGAAGCAAGGGAGGGGGTGGGTTTGGCTGGAATTCAGGGCAGTGGTGAGGGGGAAATGCAGACAACTGTAATTGAACAACAATAAAATAATTTTTATCCTTTCTTTTTTAATTTTTTTAAAAAAGAAGAACATAAAAAGGTCATAACTTTGAAAAATAAAATAGCAATAAATACATATTTATAACAACAACAGAAACAAAAATAGAAAATAGAAAAGAGTACCTTGAAATAATTATAAATCCTAGGTAATCTGTTGCCATTTGAGTTAACAGATTTGAAAAATGCATATAATACAGCTTGGCACACAAGATCTCTGTAATAGAAGCTGCCTTCTTTAATTTATCTCCCCTTGACAAACTGAAATCTGTTTTCTAATCTTGTGATCTGAAATCCACAATAAAAAGTAGACAACACACATGTGACTAAACTGAGGACACCCTAATTTCAACACAATCTTTACCATAGTTTTGTGTAAAATTCCCATTGACCTCTCCTCCTCTTACTCCAATTTAGCTTCTCAGCTAAAGTGACCTGGTCTGAGAAAGATCTGTGTTCTACATAGATCTGTATCCTGTCCTGGATTAGAACCAGCCTTTGACTGACTCTCCAAGCAGAAACTGTTTTGCCCTGGGAATTCTCAGTACCACATAGTCATCTCTCCCTCTCTCTCTCTCTCTCATTCTCTGCCATCAACTCCTGCCTCCTTACTGACTTTATTTAGCAGATTTCTCAAACAGGATTAGAATACAATATGACTCCTACAAGATTTCTTTTTAATAAAAAGGGTACCTGACAATTAAATTCATTCTTAGAGTTCAGGCCATTGGGCAATGGGTTTCCACTCAGGGCAAACTTGCCAGGTAAGCCCTGAGTCCCAGAGAAAGAGTTATATGGACAGTTAATTATAGAGATTTTGTGAGGGAAAACATCCATCTTTCCTTACAGATAATGTATAGAAATTATTTCAGGAGCCCATTACTTTACCACAAAGTTAAGGGAGGTAAAACCTGGAAATGTAACAAGCCACCTAAACTCATTTAATAATAACGAGAGTGACAGATGGTATTTGAAATAAAGAGAAAAACTATGTTTTTCCACTTCTTAGACAGAAATCCTAGAATGAAATTCTGTGCTTGGACAAAACAATATATTAAATATTTTTCATAAGCAGCTATTATTTGTAAGGAAGATCCTCGATTCATTCCAAGTAAAATAGTGGTGGGAAATTAATTCCTCTATTTTTGTCTGTTGAGTCATTTTATCCTGTGCCATCTTCCCCCCTCATACAGGGACTTCCATATCTTTACAGTGACCGTGGCAAATAAAGTGACTATCTAGCTTTAGAGTTACATTAGAAGTTCCAGAAATATTCAGACAGTAAAAAAAAAAGTACATAAGGGTATTCATAGCCACATCCTTGTAACCTCTTCAAGTACCTCTTTATACAGTATTTTCTCCATTAAGCCAACAAGCTGTGACTGATCACTGTAGGGTGTCTCCATTAACGTGTCTGTCACCCAGCACTTCTGTATATAACAGTCATGATTCCCAAACTTTGCAAGAAGCCCTGGTGTGTCACAACAAACTCACAGGGTGCTATGGAATATTTAAAATTGAAAAAAATTTTTTTTTCTGATATCCCATGACTGATATCTTGAGATGGTCCACTATTTCAACAGTGGATTGTACTTCATAATTTTAGATGACATCATAACTTCATAAAGCTGGAATTTTAGATGTTTCTTGATTATAAGCAAGCACTGCAGGAAAAAATTAATGTGAAACAGGAAATGAGGATAGCAGTGTGAAAATTTGATTACAAAATTGGAGAAGTTGTGCAGTATCCAACAGGTGCACACATCCCATTAGTAAATAAACATAGGTATTTAAGAATAAAATAAAAAATATAGTTTTCCTTTCAAACAAAACATTTGACAATTTTTCACACACATCTTTTCTATTTCAACATGTCTGAGGTCTGCCTTTTCTGTAACTATATTTGCTTTATTTGTCTTGATTTTGTTAAGCCTTCCACACCCTTTGTTATGACAAAAATAGGTATCAAAATGTTTCCTGTCATCTCCAAATAAGGTATTATTGTTTCAAAATGGAGATTATTGTTTTTTCCCACTGTGTAGTGAAATATTAACTCAGAAACCTGGAAATATTCAAAGCTAATGACAGGCCCTCTGCTCATGCCTCCCCCCCGACACATGTACTCTGTGCCATGTCAAGGAGGAATGCCCTTCCCCCCTCATCTGATGCTGAACTGTTCCCCGTGGTCTTTCTTCAGATAATGTTGTTTCAGAAGCGATCTGTTTCATTGTTAAAGATGATGTTGCTGTGGATATTTGTCATTTTCATGTTGTATTTGGCTAATTCTAGAGAGACAAGTTTCAAAGAGAAATCTCTACAGCTGAAAAGCAGAAACTTACTGCTTCATACGTGAAATCTATGCTATTTGGAAACCTGGTATTTATCATATAATTATGACAAATACTTCCCAGTCAAAAAGTAATGAATTAGATCCATAATCCCTTTTATAATTCTTTAAAATATGGTACAATTGTTCGAATTCACATACAAATCCACTTACCAGCAATGTACTATTCACAATACAATACATTCCAACATAATCAATAAAGTGTTCTCTCTGAAGTAAAATTATCCAAATCCTAGCTGACCTATCTGGTAGCTCTGTAACATCAGAGAACTTAACCTCTCTACACTTCAAATTCTTTGCATGTGAAATTGGGATAATAATAACATGGAAAATAATAGGACTCAGCCTACAGGTGCTTTGATTGTGTTTGTTTGATAGGACTACATGAAGTGTTATACTCATAAATAAAAGTATTTAAAAGAGACACTGGCATAAGGTAACTTTTTGAGTTATGTGAATTACAATGAAACTAATGACGGTTTTTATTAATGAGACTGAAGTCTGCAACAAAGCTATTTATGAAAGTAATTCAAAGATTTTCTGTTAAAAGGAGATATCTTTCTATAAATATAGACTATAAATATTTGGTGAAAATTATTTTACAATAGTAATATAAAGTGTATCAAAACAATTTCATTAACTCATTATTATGATATAATTTTTAAAATTAATTTTTGAAACATGTAATTTAATTAACCATTATGATAAACATTATGTTATTAGTAAAATAAAAGGGAGAGATAATTGTAAAAGCTTAGAGCAAAGCAAAAGAGGAAGTTATACTACAAATGGCCACCTTCTCTGAAAGCCCCAGCACCTCCCACAGCTGTTTTATTATGATCGTAATAACTATAATGTTATTGAGTTTTTAGGACCTAAAAAGGTTTAATTTAATAAATAAGATGACTTAAGCTACAATATGCCTGTGATTCCTAAGGACATGACAATTATTTCTAGTTAAACTCAAGCAGTAACATTATTTATATTATGAAATTAAGGCCAGTGTGTTAAAGAGCTAAATTTTTTAAAGCTTGTTTTATGCCTAATACAAATTATACATCTATAATCAATGTATATCACACTTAGCCTCTTTATTTTAAATGATCGATGAGGTGATGATTATGTTCCCAAAGCAAGCCAAAAAAAAAAAAAAAAAAAAAAGAAAAGAAAAGAAAAGAAAAGAAAACAGTTAAATCAGCAAAGATTAACTTAAATTCCATGAGATCCTTTAATGATACACAGGTGCTTAACAAATGTAATAGTATGAGTTGTTCATAGTGATGGCAATAATTCTCTCCTGGAATCACAGTCAGTGGGAATACATGATCACAGTGCACAAGTAGAGAGTTTTTTTCATTTTCCTGAATTCCTGAAAAACCAAAAATTGTATCATTTAATGTATAGTTGGAGTACTAAATAGAAAAAAGTAAGAAAATATAAAATAAAACATATATAAAAATTGTTTCAAGGGGATGGCTGGTGTGGCTCAGTGAATTGAGTACCAGCCTGCAAACCAAAGGCTCACCGGATCGATTCCCAGTTTAGGGCACAAGCCTGGGTTGTATGTTGGGCCTCCAGTTGGGAGCACAGAAGAAGCAATCACATACTGATGTTTCTCTTCTTGTCTTTCTCCCTCCCTTAATTTCTATAAAAATAAATAAATAAATAAAACATTTTTAAAAAAAGCTTCAAATGTCTTTGTATATCATTTGCTAACACTTCGCATAAAATTGTGAACATTTTCACCATTTTAATATACATTTGGTATCAGTCACAATAACTAAGGTACATAATTTTAAAGGTCATCTACCAGGAATAGTGTTTGTTTCTGGAGGCAGACTGACGACAAATTATGTGCCTTGTCCTCAAGTAGCTTAAGATCAGGTGGGGAAGAAAACCACATGATCTTCCAAATATAGCTAAATGTTATAGCTTTTAAAATAGAAATTTTATGTTATTTTAGACATACAAGGGAAAGAGTGGACAATTTTACTTTAAGAAAGTAATTAAAACTTTATAAATAAAGTGATGAGTAAAGTTCTTCCTGAAAGGTAAAACAAAATGATGAATAGTAAGTAAAAGAGACATTACCAGTGATATAGGGTACACAAGAAACAAGGATTCTGATAAAATTTTACCAATAAAATTCTACATTTCTTAGTAAAATATAATCACAATTATAATAATCAGCATTGTAATAATTCAAATTGGAAGTCAATTAAGGCTTTAACTTTTTAAAATAGTAAAAACAGAAATATCTATGAAGTATGGAAATCAAGAAATAAAACAGAATATAGATTTAGTAAGATATTCTGAGTTTAAAAATATTTGAGAAATAGCAGAAGGGTTAAAAACCTTATAGATTTAAACTTGCTATTGAATTTGTGTAGGTTTTCATATTAAAAAACATAAAAGGATCTTAATATTTTATGTGCTATTCTATTTTACAGTAATCTCAAAGGGAGAAAATATGATTTGTGCAGCCAAAAGTCTTTAAAATTAATATAGCCAAATAAATCCTCTTTGTATTTTATATTAAATATCTAATTATCAGCAAAAGACAAGTTCTTTGGGGTTTAATCTCAACTCTGAATTTAGGAGCTCAGAATAAAATCATTTGATGAGACATTACACAATGGAATTCAACTGAGCTATAAAAAGGAAATTTTACCCTTCACAACAGCATGGATGAACCTGGAAAACATTATGCTAAGTGAAATAAGACAGTCAGAAACAAATACCATATGATTTCACTCATATGTGGAATCTAATGAACAAACTGAACAAATGAGCAAAACAGAAACAAAATCATAGTCAGAGAGCAGATGACAGCTGAGATGGAGAGAAGTTAGTGGGTGGAGGGATTGAGCAAAAAGGAAAAAGGACTCATGGACAGGGACAACAGTGTGGTGGTTGCTTGGGGGAAGGGGTATAAGGGGTCTAATTGGTAATGGGGAAAATACAATAAAGATTAAATTTAAAAAGGAGAGAAGTCAAGTAACTTGTTTAGATAAAAATTCTGAGCATGAACTGAAAATTTAGTCATAAAACTCTAATACTTCCTACAAGATTCTAGATGATTCTTAATGACTTCCTATATAAAAACATAAAAATAATTTGAGCTGAATATTGTGTATCAAAAATATTTTACATTAACATGGATAATATAAAGACAAACAGAAGAGGATTTGTATTATATTTTAAAAATACCTTCTCTGACCTCTATTTAGTTGTGCAGAACTGATGAGCTGAATATACCCGCCAGCCTTCTGGCACCGATGAGAATTCTATCTCAAGGACATAACAGGCTGACACCTCACATGGTAGTCTGGCAAGGGATTAGAGTTCTACCGGAGATTATGTATTTGTCATTTTTGTGCAGTTAGTTCAAGTAATGCATAATAGGAGTAAAACATGAATGCTTATGTATTTTCAATACTTTGTACTGAAACTGTGATTTGAATATCAATATATATATATTTTTTCCTAAATATCATCTTCCCACAAAGCTGCTACATTCTTTCCTCTAGGTCTCAATGCAAATGTTACCTTCTCAGAGTCTCCTATCTGGTGACTGTTTCCCACCTTATCTGGCCACTCAGCACCTTTGGAATACATTTTCTGTTTGGAGGTTTTCCTACTTGTGGTTTCTGCTTCCCCAATATAGAAATCTGACTATATTTTTCTCAGTTCCCTCAATGATAGGTCACAGGCATGTGACTCAATCCCACAAGGAAACTATGCACACATGAGATGTCTTACACCTGAGATTGCTAATGCTTTTACCCCCAACTTTAGTCACCCCCTTTTCTATAGCAGCAGAAATTCCTGGGCACATGACACAGCATATCTGATGATTACATTGTCCAAATTTCCCTGTGGTAGATTGGAGCCACATGATTTGTGTTCTGGCAAAATGCATGTAACAAAAGTGTCCTTGAAAGGAAAGAATAATGCCTTCTTTCATTTTCTTTTTTTTGTCTCTTTAAACTAGTAGACATATGATGGAACCCTATATTGAGAAGAACAGAGTACAAGATTAAAGGAATGATTTGGTCTCCTATGAAGAAGCTATCATATCAGGCCAATGTTATTTGCACTCAGACCTCTGCTCTTGGGAGAAACTTCATTCTTTTTTTAGCCATTTTTATATGTATGTCTTTGGTGCAGCAGCTGCTATTTGTATCATAATTAATAGTCTACAATTTAGATCTGAGCAAAATAAGAATTCAAAAGCTGCTTCTTAGAATCATTTTACAGGTCACGGCACAAATAATGCCCCTCTTTATTATAAAATATTTTATTACAAAATCATAAGCATGTAATTATATAACACAATAATATCACACTCAAGCACACCATTTGACATTTTAGGTGAAATGTTAAATTGCTGTCCATCTTGTGAGACATTTATGTACCCTACTAACTACATTCAAGCAGGCGTTACTTCTGCCAGACCTTGTATTTTCATTTATTGGGGTTTTGTTTACTCATTTTGTCTTGTTCTTTGCTAGTTTATTTTGCAAAAGTTGTAGCTGAGGTATCCATTTCTCCAGACAGAAGTTGCTGCAGTTTTATTAATTGCACAAATGAGTTTTGGTGCTTATACTTGAAAGAGTCAAGTTTAGTTCCCAGCTTAGAATTGCCTGGCATTCTCAGTTTCCTCTTTAGAATCTTTTTGCCATGTTTTGTTGTAATATTTTGTTTTGGTTCTGGAAGCTTAGCCTCCATTTTTTTCTTCAACCTTCCAAGAATTCTTAGCTAGCCAATATCTTTTTTCTACTTTTTTTCCCGTCAAACTCAACTTCTATTGCTTACAACTAAGAATCCCCAGGCAATACCTAACACAGGCCTCTCCAGTTCTCTCCATTCCATTACTTCGTGTATTTCTTTGAAAGCAATTATCACAATTTTAAAACTTCTAGCTGAATATAAATTTCAAAACTATAATCTCAGCTGTTTCTGAAAGATAAATTTGTCCAGTGATTGCTGCTTAGTTACCCTCTCAAGTATCATTGGACCCATGACAATTTCAGTTTAGTCAAGGGGAAATCAAGTCATTTGGTAGCTTTTCTCAGTCTGTGTGCATGCTTCCCATGTTCTTTCTTCCCAATGGTGGATCTAAACCTTGAGGATTTGTAGAGAGGAACACTAAGTAACAGATAGCTCTTGGAGGGAGAGGGAGGGCCCTTGGTATGTAACACACTGGAGAATTTTAATGTTCATTTAATCTTTTGATCATTTAATCTAGAAAATTGATTTTTATCTCTTGTGCTCTTCTGGATTTTTTCTTCATACTCCCAATTTAATTAATTTTATTTTGTGTTTTGTAGCAAAACTGATTTACATCACCTTGTAGTTTGCCCCCTTTTAAGGTTTAATTTATAAATATTAGGCTCTGAAACCTTCAGAATTTGGCTTTCAAAAATTTAGTCTTTGGGAATGCAAATGTATTTTTCTTAAATATTATTTTGTCACAAGTTTCAAAACTCTCTTTTTGAAACTGAAATTTAGAAGTGAATCTGTATTTTCTCTTTGTACTTCTTTCGTGGCTGTTCTTCTCTGAGACTATACCTTCTCTGAGTGGTATATCCAGTAACCTGAGCTAGAAGAGCCGTGTAGAAAAGGATGTGGCAGGTACAAAATACTGGCTAGTGTTTCACAATACAGTCCATTGAAGATGATCTTGCTTGTCTTTATTGTATTTATTGTGTCTTACCCTACTGTTATGAATAGAAGGTAGTTTCTAGACTTATTCATTGAATTATCTTTATCACAGCACTTGTCACTTAGTATACACTCAATTATTTATAGAAGGAAATTCTATAGTTAAATTATTTGTCTCTAAGTAGATTAGTTTTGATTTTGCATGTATATAATTCTATAAAATAACTTGAAAGCAGTACTAAATATAGCAGAATAACTTGGCTGGTTTATTGCAGACGTAATCAGCTCATTAGATTGTTTCAACCTGTACGTTCTAAAGTATACAATGACTTGACTGAAGTAGATGATGAGCATATTGAGAGACGCCAGCTATGCTCCTCCATTCATTTTTCTAGTACTTACGGCATGTTGACTAGGCATGACGACTGTGTGTGGAGCAAATATCAGTAAATGCCACAGAAGTAGTTCAGTTTATTTATCTAAGTTTATTTCTCATTTTAAATGAGCAATGGAGTATTTTCAAACAGGAAACATGTACAAATACATGCTCTGGATCAAAACTGGTGTCTTGGCAATAGATACAAATTTTTGTCATTTTACTCAGAAAATCAGTTAATTGTACTTAGGATATACAGCAATCGGTTGAAAATTAGAATATATTTAGATTATTAAAATATCTCTATGACTTAATAGAATTATGTCTATTATATACAGAAACTTACAATGAACAGCTTATGCTATAAGGCTATCACTTTATTCTAAAATATAATTTTGACAGGGGAGTTTAAATGTTAAATAATCATCAAAATATTCATTTATATGCTTTTCAATAAGTACCTTACGCTATTCCAAACTTTGCTGTAGTTTTTGAGAAAACTCAAGAAACACAAGGAGTTATTCTCACCACTAACACTTTCTGCAAAGCCTCCTAAACGGCTCCTGCAGGCCAACACTTTCTTTTTTGGTGTCTAAAATATATATATATATTCATAAATATATGTGGGAGGTAAAAGGTCACATAGCAAATCTTTTGACATGTATAATCCATTCACAGACTGCCAACTAATCTACTCAGAGGTACTAGGAAGCATTAAAATCAGTCTCTGGTTTAATGTTAAGTGTGATTCAGTCTTCCAATTTTGTTTTTTTGTCAATAATATGTTGATTATTCTGTTTTTTCTCTCTATATAAACTTTAGAATCGGTTTTTCAATATCCATAAAGTAATTTGGAATTTTGATTGGGATTGCATTGAATCTATAGTTCAGTTTGGAAGAACTGACATGTGATAATATGGTCATCCTATCCATGAATGTGTAATACCTCTCTACTTACTCTTTTTTTCATTGTGCTCATCAGTGTTATAATTTCCCTAATAGAGGTCTTATACATATTTTGTTAGACTTATACACAAATATTTCCTTTTAGAGGTTCTATTGTAAATAGTATTAGATTTTAAATTAAAAATTCTTATTTATTGCTAATATATAAAACTGACATTTGTATATTAACCTCGTATCCTTCAACCTTGCTAAAAGGTTGTAGCACTTACAAGAGTTTTTTGTCAATATTTTTCAATTTTTTACACAGGCCATCCATCATGTCATTTACAAGCAATATATTAATCCTTTTTTTGTCTTGTTACATTAGCTAGGACTTCCTATATGATATTGAAAAGGGGTGGTAAGAGGCACATCCTTGTCTACTACTGATTGTAGTGGGAAAGCTCCTAGTTTTTCACCATTAAGTACACATATGATCTTAGCTGTAGGTTTTTTAGATAATTTTCATTAAAGTAAGGAAATTTTCCTTTGTCTCTGAGAGTTTGCTGAGAGCTTCTTCATAAATAGGATTTAGATTTTCATCAAATTATTTTCTGCATCAACTGATATGATAATGTAACTTTTCTTCTTTATTTTGCTGACATGATAGATTACACTAATTAATTCAAAATGTTGACCCAGGCTTCCATACCTGGGTCATGCTATATAATTATTTTTATACTTTTTAGATTTTATTTGTTAACATTTTGTAGATCATTTTATATATTTTTCCATGAGATATATTTCCTTTTTTTTTTTAAAGATTTTATTTATTTATTTTAGACTGAGGGGAAGCTGGGGACTGGGGAGAGGGAGAGAAACATCAATGTGTGGTTGCTTTCCACTCCCCCTACTGGGGACCTGGCCTGGTCTGCAACTCAGGCATGTGCCCTGACTGGGAATCAAACCCTTGACCCTTTGGTTGGCAGGCTGGAGCTCAACCCACTGAGCCACACCAGCCAGGGCTCTGGTTTTATTTCCTTTTCCTATAAAAGTTTTGTCTTGCATTGGGGTATAATATCTTTTATTTTTATTATTATTATTATTATTATTATTATTATTATTATTGGTATTAGGGTAATGCTGGCCTAGAATAAGTTAGTAATCCCTCTGCTTCTAACTTCTGAAAAATTATAGAGAAATGGTGTGAATTCTTTATTAAATGCTTGGTAGAAATAACCAACAAATCCTTTAGGCCTAGTGTTTTCTGTTTTGGAAGGTTATTAATTATTGATTCAGATTTTCTATTTTCTGTGTGTGTGTGAGTTTGATGTTGTATCTTTCAAAAACTTGATCCAATTCATCTAGGTCATCAAATTTGTCGGCATAGAGTTGTGTACAATACATTTTTTAATTTCCATGAAATCTGTAATAATGTCTTTTATTTCTGATGCTAGTAATCTGTATCTGCTCTCTATTTCTTAGCTAGCCTGGCTAGTGGCTTACCAATTTTATTTGTATTTTCAAAGAAACAGCTATTCCTTTTGCTGATTTTCAATTCTAATTTCTTATTTTCAATTTCATTGATTTTACTCAGATTTCTATACCATTCCTTCTGCTTAATTTGAATTTATTTTGTTCTTTTTTTCTAATTAAGTAAATTGGAAATTTAGATTATTGATTTTCAGATCTCTCTTCTAATATATATATATGTATATATAGATTTAATACTATAAAGCACTGTTTTTATTGCATCTCATTAATTTTGATAAATTGTCTTCATTTTTTATTATTTTTAAATTCCCTTTGATATTTCTTCCTTGATGCATGTGTTATGTAGAACTGTGTTGTTTAATCTCCAAGTATTTCAAGATTCTCTACCTACCTTACTATTATTGATTTTTAATCCAATTGCATTGTTGTCTTAGATATCTATCCTATTACATTTGCCAATGTATGCTTCATGACACAGAATGTCTAAGTGAATGTTCCTCGTAAGCTTGATAAGAATGTTTATGCTCCTTTATAGATAAGATGTTTTTCATACTGCTTATGTCACAAAAATTTTCTTTATATTTGATTTTCTGTAGTTTGAGAGAGGTTTTTGCCCAGGCATAATTTTTTGGTAATTTATTCTGCTTTGTTTCCTCTGATCTTTTTGGATGTATGGTTTGTTTTCTGATATTATTTGGAGGAAATCCTCAGCGTTATCCTTTTGTTTCTTTTCCTTTCTCTCTCTCTGACAATCCCATCATGCCTATGTTACTTCTTTTGTAGTTGCCCCACGGTTCTTATTCTGTTGTACTTTTCAGGTTTTATTTTCTCTTTGATTTCAGTTTTGGCAGTTCCAATTGATGTTTTCAAGCTGAGATATCATTTCCTAAGATATGCCTATTCTGCTACTAAGTCCATCACAGGCATTCTTTATAATTGTTACTACACACACACACACACACACACACACACACACACACACAGCATTTTCTTTTTGGTTCTGTCTCAGAATTACCATTCCTGTGCTTACGTTGCCCATCTGTTCTTGTGCACTGTCGAGTTTTGCATTAGAGCATTTAGCAAATGAATTATAGCTGTTTTACATGACCAATATAATTCCATCAACCCTGCCACTTCTGAGTCTGAATATAATGCTTGCTCTCTTTTTTCAAACTGTATTTTTTTTAATATTAAGTACTTTGTATTTTTCTTCATAATCTTACATATGTACTAGGTGAAAAACTTGTGACTATGACTTTAGTAATATAGTAGTAAATGTTGGGAACAGGGATGCATTCCACATTGTATGATGCGGTCTCATTATTATAGGGAGCCTGTTTCTTTGGACTGTGAGTCTCAAGAGTACTACTCAGTAGCCCCTCCCACTTAGGTCAAACAGGATGACCAGAGTGAGTTGAGATGGGTATTTTTTTTCTCCCACATGGAGGCTGGAGGGAGGTGGAATCGGGTATTTCCCTTGATCCACGTGGAATGCTAAAGCCAGCTGAATTAATTTGTCTTCCCTCAGGTCAGTTCTCTAATAAAGACCTCAGCTGGTTAGGATCTAGTCAAACAGTTTCTCCTGAGGGAAGAACTTGTTAAGAAAAACAGAATCCTCTGGTGTTACTAAAAGATGATACCTTCCCCTCATCTTGGCTCAAAACATGAAGAGATCTTTCTCTGATACCTGTTGAGAACCAGAGAAGGCTTCAGGAGGTAAAACTTACAAATATGTCTGGGCTCCATTCTCTATGACTGAGTCCCGAAGGAGTTTTTAATCACGCAGTTTTCCACACTGCTCATCTAGCGATTTCTCAATCACACTTCAGATCTTCTTACCCCAACAACGGATCTGGCAGATTTCTGCTCTGGTAAGTTGTGATTGTCCGTATTTATCTCCCTAATTTGGGGGGCAAGAGTATGCCTATGATCTCACTTCTCTTCTGGATCTAAGATGAGCTAGCTTGAGTTGCATGTATGTTAGGCCTTGTTTTTATCTCTTTAAATCCATTATAATGTTACATATCTTCCTTGATATTGTTTATCTGTGGTTGACTTCTATCTTTTCACTGTAGTCTATCCTCCACTCTACTACTTCTCTTTTCAAATCTAATATGTAATTACAAACACTTATTAATTTATTTTATTAGTTTATGTTATCATTTCATTTGACTTCCCATTTGATTTTTATAGATTATGGTTATAATATAAATTATTTTACCTTCTCAATATTTTAAACATTTTTCTAAAACAATATATTTTTTTCCCCTGGCTGGTGTGGCTCAGTGAATTGAGTGCCAGCCTAAAACAATATATTTTTTGCTAACTCTAAAATCTGGAGCTACTCAGGTGAGTCTGTTCATATTTTCTATGATTTCTGCAGCTTCTTATTCATATGGTCTTTTTTCTTTGTTTTCTCATTATTTTTTTATGATGTGGTGGATCTCATACTATAAAATTTCCATGTAAATAATTTGAGGTATATGATACTATCTTTCTCTAGATTAGTTCTACATTTATATCTACTAGGCATATAATCAATTTGTTTTAGTTGGGTTTGAGTTTTCATACAAGTGTTAGAATTAATGTTATTGTTGTATTTTTTTTTGTTGGACTCTAATCTTAGATATTGGTATGAATTGAAGCTGAGCTACAATTCTCCATCAATATCTGAAATAGCTCAAATTTTCTATTACTTCTATGCTGAAGTCCTTCAAAGCCTCTTCTTTGGTTTTTGACTTCTGTTCCTGTCCTCAAGTTCCACAAGACTGTCAAAAATTTATTTAGCCTTTAAGCATCTAGGATGCCCAAATTGAATTGGCAAAGCCCCAGAAGATGGCAGTAGTTATAAGTGATAGGTGTAAAAATATTAGCATTTGTCTTGCTGTTTTCTTGTTTTGGTAAGTCTTCAGCAGAGAAATAGTCATATTTATACAGTTTGTCAATCCTAAATGGAATTCCTTCTTAGTTAATTATTAATGCAAACTTCTATTTATTCAATCATTTATCCATTTCATCATCTCTTGTTAGTTGGAAACTATCTTTCCAGGTACTTCTGTTTACCTATTATGGAGACAGATGCTAGGAATTAAGAAATAAGATGCAAGATCTCTTTCTCAAGAATTTTAGAGTGCATTGTCATAGATAGCAATTAAACAGACAGCCACCATATATTTTGATAATTGTTATACAAATAAAGAAATAAGGAGAGATTATGAATGCATTTTAAGTTAGCCAGGGGCTACTAGAGAAGGCTTTCATGAGGAAGTAATTAAAATTGATAGATGAATTAGTAGGAGCTAGTCAGGTAAGAAAAGTGAAGGAGAATTTACTTGTGGGAGTTGGCCAGAGAGAGGAAACAGTATGGTTGGATACCATGTTGAATCAAATTATATAACTTTTGTTTGTTGCGAGGTAGACTGATGAGGCCAAGGATACAACTCAAGGGAATTTGAAAACATAACAAATAATTTATATTTTTATAATGAATACAATGAAACATCAAGCATTTTTGAGAAAGAAATGGCAAGGTCTGATTTTCATTTTAGAGGAAAATTTCAAAAGACTAATTGGTATGTATGAAATTACTCAGTTAGTGGTAATGGCACAGTTTATGATCATTGATATTTCATAATATTGAGGAGATAAAATGGACAGTAATTTGTGGTGGGTTGGGTAAAAGAAAAGTGATAACAACGTCAAGAAAGATTATAGGCTTTCTTCTTTGGTAAATGCTATGCTATATGTCCTTAAATAGGATAGAGGATTCAGGGGAGAAATAAGTTTGGAAGGTGTGGGAAAAAATTTACTTTTATTTCATTTTAAATTAACTATTGAGCATGTGTTTTCTGGAGCTAAGAAAATCCTTATTTTGAATCATTTGATTACATAATTTGAGAGAAAGCATAATTGGCTTCAAATGAATGTTAATGGAAGATTATAAGAAACACTCCATTTAGCAGCAGAAATAATCACTCCATTTCCAGACCAGCCTAGTTTACAAAATTATTATTTTGATGTACATATGCAGAAACTGATAAATATAGGTGTAGGGAGACATCAGGCTTTGCTTCCTTTTTATTTGCTTTCTTACTTTATCTTTTCCCTCCTTTTATCCACTTTCTCTTTTTTCTCCCCTTAATTCTGATATGTCATCAGAATTAAGAAAGCCAAAGAAAAATTCTGTCCTGGAAACCCATGATCCTGGACAGCTGTGGGTCCACAATGCTTTGAGCAGGCTTCATGAACAGCAGCAATAAATGGCGAAATGAGTGATTACCTCAGGGTATTTTTTGTTTTGGAAGTCTTTTGTAATTTGAACTGTTATATTTGATGTGTACAACATGCACTTTTATTGTAATGATTATAATCTTTCAATATTATTGTTTTTAATATTATATATTTCTTTCATGCTTCAGATTGATTTTATTTAATTACTATATGTGCATTGTCAAGTTAATGGTGTACTCTCAAATTCTATCTTGAGAGATCATTGTAGTTGTACCTTTCTTAGGTAAAACATTAATTTATATTTTCAAATATATTTTATCTAAACATTTCAATCATATTTCTCCTATTGAAAATTTAAGTGATGTAGTTGGGGGTACGTCATGGATACTGATGTAAAGACACTGAATGAACAACCCATCTTAAAACAAAAACAAAGGAATAATAGTTACAGATACAAAGACGATGACTCAAATATTCTGCTATGAAGCAAATGTTACTGGATTCGTGTCAGATATGGAGAACATTTACAAGTAAAGTATCATTTGCTATGAAACTACCTTATATAGAAATATAAATAGGCAATCATTATTCCTGATAAAAATGTTTTAATTCCTGGAAGCATTACTTTTGGTATTTTAATACAAAGCTTTTTAGGCTTCATGGTTATAGGAAGGTTTTTTTGAAGATACTATCAATAAAACACCTTGAGAAACTAAGGATAAATTAAATTTCATTATTATGGTGTATTGGGAACTGCCCTGCCTGGTTTCAGGAGCTGTAAACCCCCCATGGCGAAGGCTGAGTGATCAACCTTCAGATCATAAGCCACTAAGGAGACAAGGCTGATCTCCCTGGAAGGGGTGCTGCTTCTGCTCCTTTTACTTCACCCTGCCTGGGCCCCAATGCTTGATCAGTTAGCCAATGATGGGTAAGATTCCCAAAGGGGGAATGACCTAAGACAGGCATGATCATGTGGAGGTCTCAGGAAAGGACTTGGGGAGCTACAGCAAAAGGGGGTGATGGGTCCTCATCTTTGACCTAGCCTGAGTCCTCATTCTGTCTGCAAGAAGTCTCCTAATCTCTTGGCTGCCTTACTTCCCCTGCCTGACTTAAGCCTGACACAATGCCTTAAGCCTGAAACAATGCTGGTGGTGGGTACTGCCCTGTGCTGGAAAGGGTGGGTTCCCTAGGGCAATCAGGACTAAGAAAGAATATGTAAAATCTTGTGAAACCTGCTTTGCTTAGAATGTTCTCATTTAAATAAGGGTCCAAGCAAGAAGTGAGTTTGTTCCTTGAAGTTTTATAGCTCTTTAGTTCTCTAACCCTGACTCAAAATAGGCCCTCAGAGTTCTTTGAGTGTTATCTATTGTTTGATCCTTACTGCCTGATAATGATTAATGAGCTTTACCTGTATTCCTGTGCAAAAGGAGCTTAATAAAAGCCCATTGAGGAAAAGGCTCTTGGCCCTTCTCATTTGAGAGGTTGGCCACCTTTCCTCTCCAAGCAGATCATGTCTTGGTAGACTTATTCTCATCTGTGACAGCCTGGGGGACCCTGCGGGTGAGGCTCGCCCCACAATGATGTGTTTATTATTCCAATATCCCAGTGTTTATATGTTTCATGTATTTTTACATCACACATTTATAAAAAATTAAATATGAAATATTCCACAGCTTATGGTTAGTTCTTACAGTTATTATTTAATTCATCTAATATTGACCTATTGACCAAATTTATCAGTATGCATGCTGGTATCATTTTGTTCATTATAATTTTTAGATTGACATCTGAAAATTACTATAATATCAACTTTGTTATAAAGGAATTTTAATATGATACTGAATGCTAGAGATACTGTGTGGAGTACACTACTCTTTTTCTGAATCAATTTATTTATAACAACTTGGTAACTTCAAGTACAGAGAAATGTACATGATGTTGTAGGAGCCCAGAGCATGTGGAAAGATATTATAATAATCTTAAGTATTAAGTGGCTATTTCAATGACATGAGAAGAGGATTGTAGCTTTTAACCACTTATCTAAGACCAAGATTCTCTGAAAGAAATTTTTTGTGGCTCAGTGACAAGTTCTTTAGGTATAATTGCATAGTTTGAAATACATATATCTTAAGTGTATAACTTGATGAATTTCGTCAAATATAGCCTCTTATGTAACAAGCACATTTATCAAGACACATTTTCATCATACCAGAAAATTACCTCTTCGTCACTTTTAATTAATCTTTACCTTCCATAACAACCAGTTTTCTGATTTCTGTCATCATAGATGAGTTGCTATTTTTTTAACTTAAATTTTATGTTGAGTCATTTACCATGCACTGTTTTGTATTATAATATTTGCACACAAGTTTATTCATTGTCATTTCTGTGTAACATAGAATTACATTAAAATGTGATATTTTATCATTTTATTCTGGTAAACAATAATTACTAATTGTTCTGAAAACTGACTGGGCGCAGCTGGGCAGTAATCACTCAGGGTTTCACCTGCAATCACATTCAGATTAAAGCTAGTGCTGAATGTCCAAGATGACTCATTCTCATGGTGGCGGTTGATGCTGGATGCTGGCTGGTTTATAAGCTGGGACTGTCAATCAGAGTTCCAACAAATTGCTCCTCTGTGTGGCTTGGACTTCTCCTAGTGTCATGGTAGATTTTGTGAGACAACATATCAAGAAAAAATCTTCCAAAATACTGCAAGGAAGTTGCAAACTTCTTATGAAATAGCATGGGAAATCAGGAAGCTTTGCAACTGGTATATTCAATCAATCAAAAGCAAATTACAAGAGCAACCTAAATTCAAGGGTGAGGAGAAAGGACAAAATGAATAAGAGGATGTGTGGCTAATTGGTAGTAATGTCTGGAGACAAACTACCACATCATTGTACTGTTGATGAACATTGGGCAATTTCAGTTTTTGTCTATTATTACTAAAGCTGCTAGGAAAAATATCTCTTTTTGGAAATTTTTGTATTATATTTTTATTATTGTTCAAGTACAGTTGTCTTCATTTTCTCTCTATCACTGCTCCCCACCCTACCCATCCCTACCTCTCACCCTGGATCCTACCCCCTTTTACTTTGTCCATGTGTCCTTTATACATTTTCCTTGATGACCCATACTTAGAAGTAGAATGACAAAGAGTGGGTGTAGTTTAAATTTACAAGAAATATCAAGCCAGCTAATGAGGGAGAAGCAAGGCAATTGGAGGAAACAAGATGTATAGAGGAAGAAAACCAAGACTGCAGTTTAGGGTGGTTCTGACTTTGAGGAACTGGGACATGCCATGGAAAAATTCTCAGAAGAAGCTGTACACCACATTAACACTTTAGAATCTTATACAGACAATGAGGGGCCATTGAAAGATTTTTAGCATAGGCATAACACAGTCAGTTTTGAATTTTTAAAAAATTACCTTGGCTGAATTATGAAAAATGGAAGAAACTTAAAATAGATAAATGAAGATATTTTAGATTTCTGCAAGAGAGTGGCAGTGGTCAGAGACAAAGACATGCGGATAATTTGAAATATACTTGGGAAATCACATTGATAGGGCTTGTTTTGTGTTTGAACTGGAAATGAGTGAAGCAAAGTCACATCTATGGCTAAAGCAAGTGAGATGTTAGTGGTGTGTTCCCTCTAAGGTTAGGTACAGAAGACCTATTTTAGAAATAAATAAATAAATTTAGTATTAAAACTACTGAATTTTAGACATTTCATGAGTAGACACTTTTATAAGGAGTTAAATATATGTATATGGGGCTCAACTGAGTTGGAAATGTAGATATGGGAGACAGCTGCCTCAGAATATGTCCATACAGGGAGCATGTGGTGTGAGAAGCATATAGTGCTTAACAGCTTATCGTTAGAGTTAGGTATCCTGGACTGAAGCCAAGCCCACTTCATCCTAGGTGAATGTTCTTGGGAAAGTTATTTAGCATTGCTATGTCTCACCAATATGTAAAATGGCAGATAATAATAGTTTCCACCTTTTGTGAATGGTCAGTGAATCACTACTTATAAAGGGCACTGGAATTTTCCAAGTTCAAAGCAAGTGCTCCATGAGCATTAGTTCTTACTATTGCTATTAATTAGTGTTACTATTATGGATAACATCATAAAAATAACGCTTTGTTATGTAATACCATTTAAGAGCCAGCTTAGGAAAAAACACAAAGAAGACTAACAGCAAGGGAAAATTCCTGGAAAGAGAAAGTTAACAGAAAAAATATATATAAATGAATTTAATAAATTATATTATGAAAGAAAATGGAGAAGGTTATTCAAGAATGAGGGAATAACATATGAACAATCTGAAGTCATAACTGGGCTTGTAAAATGAAAGTATTGGTACCCAACATTTAGTCTCTAGAGGGATGGATGTGTTACTTTGTTAATATTTAAAAATAGAAAAATAAGAGGAAATTATACACACACACACAATGTTAGTGTAAGAGAGAATACAATGAAGCATAACATTTTATCTACATTGCAATTTTTTTCCTAAACTAACTTGAATTTTTTTTTTTTTTTCAGTGACTGGGCTCTAACTACACAAGTTATAGTATTTTAAAAATAGCAAGTGGAGATGACTTTTTCAAGTAAAAAAACTTGTTATATATTTCATCTTTAAGTCAATACACCACCTTATAAATGGGAATTGAATCCACCTAAGTGTGTCAGCATGAACATAGCTTTCTTATTTTAGGTATATAAAGAGAGTATTGTTATTCTTTTGAAAAAAAATCTTGCTGTGCAGTTTTTCTATATATGTTTTAGAAGCACATGGGACACGCTGCCAGCACTGTTCTATTTCAAAGCCCGAGTTACTTTGTCAATGCTGTAACTGACCATAGTAATGGTTTTGGGGTGGATGTGGCTATTGGGGGTGTTGCAGAGATAGTAAGGGGGCTTGATGAATTAAGTACATGTGCTCCTGTGGGGCGATGGAAATAGAACAGAATCATAATGAAATTTCAACCCTGCAGCTGTATTTCACCTAAAACAGTCTGTTCATATGATTTTTCTCTTCCTTAGGCTTCTAACTAGCTGAGAGAGATATAGTAGACATGCTTTTCTGAGACATAAACTCTAATTTCCACTTAATAAAAGTATTAATATAGATAGATGTGTACAGGTATATATAAATAATTTTGCTTTTAAAAAAGTTAGGCATCTTAAAAATACATGACAACATATTCCACATGTTTTAGTATATGTAGTGACCCTTTTTAATACAGAGAGAATTATGTGTAGTAGTCTCAGGCTTGATTTCCAGGAAAACATCAAAACATATGCTCTGCTGTTTTTTATGTGTTAGTTCAAATACATGCTATAATGCAATTCTTTCATCTGATAATTTAATGTTTATAATGCAAACTCTGAGAACTTGGTTTGATGGATTTGATTAAAAGTTATTGAAATGATCAAATGTCATAAATTCAACTATTTAAAATAATTGTTGATCATTGTCTAATTAGAAATACCTTTATAATATCAAAATCACACCCCTCATAAGAGCAAGCCCTTAAACTGATAGCCCTTAAACTAGTTACACCCAGTCCTTTCTCTTATGGAGGAATTGGTTCATCCTTCCTTAATGCATATTTCCTAATGGACCGCAGAGTTCATCCTCTCCCTATTGACAGGCTTTTCTATATGATTTTCTTTGGCCATAAAAATAGGAGAGGGAATGACATACACCGGTTCCAAGAAGAAGCTTCAAAGCCATATGTGTTTCTGCCAAGTCTGTTGCAATTTATCCTCTATCACATGAATGGCATTGCCTTGGAGGCTTCTCCTTCAATCTGAGTCCTGAAATGAGAACAGAGGAAGGAGTAGGAGCAGAGTCTCTAACTTCATTGTTTCCTAAGCCACTGACATTTCCTACAGCAAAGCCAACTTATGTATTGTTTTGTTAAAGACTCTATCACATGTTTCAAAAGTAAGTCAATAAAGACTTTCAGAGGAATAGCAATTGTTTTACAATAAGCTTTTCTAAGGCAATGTCTAAATTTAATTTATATTTGAATTTTCAAGGTCTAATATGAAGTGTGTCCAGAAAGTATCCAGCCACATGCTATGAAAGATAGAGACCTTTACTGAGGAAAATAGAAGATACAGGAGACATTGTGCACAAGACAAGGATCCCTCAGTCCCCTTCAAAGTGGACACCTAGGGACCTCACACAGTTCTCCCACCATCTCTTCCACTGTTCAAAGCACTCTGCAAAATCCTTTGTTTTAATCTCCCTCAGCTACATTGTCATATCTTCCTGAATCTCATTGAGCGTCTAAATTCTCTTCCTTTTCAAAGGTGATTTTCATTTTGTAAAAAGCCAGAAGTTGCAGGGCACCAAATCTTGGCTGTAAGGGCCTGAGCCACCCAGGTGATTTGAT
This sequence comes from Glossophaga mutica, assembly GCA_039655065.1. Taxonomy (NCBI): domain Eukaryota; kingdom Metazoa; phylum Chordata; class Mammalia; order Chiroptera; family Phyllostomidae; genus Glossophaga; species Glossophaga mutica. The sequence continues at coordinate 93,821,944 of CM077310.1, forward strand.
GTTTCACCAAAAACTCTGCACAGGACATGATACATGAGCAGGTATGTTGTCGTGATGAGGCTGCCAATCATCAGTTTCCCATAGCTATGGCTGTTTTCATCATATTGCATCTTTCAATGGAAAACACTGAAGTAGTAGTTTTTATTAATTTTTAGCCTGGAGGGGCGCACTTGTCATGGACAATACCTTCCAAATCAAAAAACACAGTTACTGTGATCTTGATCTTGCTGTGAGTTTGCTGCAACTTTGGGCATGGAGAAGCAGGTGAGTTCTTTTGGGACAACTGGGCCTTTGTTTCCAGATCGTAGGCATAGACCCATAATTCACCTCTAGTTATGACCTCCATGAAGAATTCTGGTTCAATGGAAGTGGTTTGAATCAAGTCATTAGCAACTGCAGCATGATTTTCCTTCTGCTCTGGTAGCAGAAGCAGAGAAACACATTTTGCCACTACGCGGTCACGCCAAGATCCTACATCTAAATCTCAGACACAGTAATTCTTTGAATCCCTAGTTCAGTGCCTAGTTCTCCAACAGTTGCTGATCTTTGTTGGTTGCAGACTGTACACATTCAACATTCTCAGGTGTTCTGATTGTTGCAGGCCTTCCAGAATGTGGATCAACAGATCCTCAACCATCTTTGAAGCATTTGTGCCACACTGTTAGTACTGCACTCACGGCATTGTCCCCGGAAGTCCTCTTAATTTTCCAAGTGAATAGTTTCCATGGAGGAATGTTCAAGCTTAGCACAAAATGTGATGCAGAATCATTGCTTTACTCACTCAGTCATTTTGAGTGAGATGACCACATGGTACACATGCTTACTCAATGGTGCCTACTGCCCCCACTGACTAGTACAATGAAGTCATCCTTGTTTACTCATGTGCAATCAGCCCATTCTCCTGGGCTGCCAGATTACATTGATGAATCACAAACCACTCTCATTATATTAACAACGATTGAACTTTTTCCAACAGACCTCGTATAAAGCATGAAACATAATTGGTAATAATTAATTACCCTCTGCCTGATGGATTGGTGAATGAATGAATGAACAAATTAATGATTAAATAAATGCCATATCCAGAAATAAGTACATTGTATTAGGTACAGGAGATTCAATAAGATATGAATACTCCATAAGTGGCTTAAGGAAAATTTTGTTAGTTGGGGAAATATGCTGAAAAATTACAAAGATGAAATTAAATCAATATTTTAACTCATGGCTTATGATGGGTCTGTTTCAAAAGAATAGAAAAAAGAATTTTCCAAACCAAACACCGTCTTGCAATTTCCCTCTGTCACAGAAATGTCATGTCCCTAATGAGGCTACTCTCAGGTTTCTGAACAATTAGGCCTTTAAACTTGTAGTGTAACACCCAATCAGACTTGCAAGCTTCTAGAAATCTGTTTCTTAACATCAGAAGAATACCATACTGATTTTCTTTTTTACACACTCCTAAACTGCCTACAATATTATCTGTGAAAAGATAAAAATAATAGAAATTCATAAAAATGTCCATGAATTACCTGTGATGTACAAACTATAATGTTTTCTGAATTTTGCATCCAAAATACACCTTGATTCTTTGGATATACTGTAACTTTATTATAAATGATATAATTTTAACCAATATTGTGTATTTTATGTCAAGATATTTTTACATCTTTCCTCTCTCAATCAAATGTGCAGAAAACCATATCATTACCCATGTTCAATGCATCAGATAGATATTGGAATTTTCACTCAGTTGGGTGACTAAAGGGATGCAAAACATTGTCTTGCATCCCAGAAAATAGTCTCTGCATTTTCTAGCTACATTATCTGCTTCAGTAAGTGCTGTCATTCCGCTTGGTTTTTCACTCCAAGTTGTCAGCTGCAAGGAAACACAGATTAAACTATCCAAACTACAAAGCAGGGAAAAATAATTAAAGCTGTCTGACACTAAACTTACCATGTAGTCTTTAATTTGTGAAATGGTAAATATTAGCCTCTTCTTTGATCTCTATCCTCTAGAGCTCCCAGTGGAGGGAAGCAATTGGCTTCCTTCGTAAAGCTGTAAAATGCACTAGTTTATCAGAATTCTTTAGAGATTTTTATGTGTACACAGTTTATCAATTATCAGTTTTCTGATGAGGCTTGCTGGAGTTTAGAATGCTCCCTAGAAAAGATTCTTGTTCTCTGGGAAATTAAACCATGCTCTACTAGCTTGGAAACAACAGAAGAAGGAAGGGGAAGTAATGGGAGAAATGGATTTTGTATGTGGGGGTTAGTACAAGCCTTAGCATCAGCTGATGGACCAACGAGATTTTCCTAGAAATAATTCAGCATTACATTTTTGTGGGAAATATTTCATTATATGTTCTTTTCCTGCACTTACATTATACTTAAAGGAAATTCATTTCACATGCTTTCACAAAATTTTTAACACGTATTTTCAGCATATGCAGGTGAATAATTATGGAATATTTGTGAATATAAGAATACTTTAAAATGTTGATAACTATAGAATGTAATAACTTAGAACTCAGGTATAAAAAGAATACACAATCAGCCCTGGCCAGCGTGGCTCAGTTGGTTGGAGTGTCAGCCCACAAACCAGAAGGCTGCAGGTTCCATTCCCAGTCAGGGCACATGCCTGGGTTGCAGGTTCAGTAGCAGGTCAGGGTCTGTAGGAGAGGCAACTGATCAAAGTTTCTCCCTCCCATCTGTTTCTCTCCCTCTCTTTTCTTCCCTTCCCATCTCTCTAAAATCAATAGCATGTCCTTGGGTGAGGATGAATACAAACAAACAATATACAAAATCATATAATCTATGGATAAAGAAAAATATTAATTTGTGGACTAGAGTATAACCAGATATCTATAAATCATAACACACACTTGAATGCACCCTTACTGAACCACAGATATATATCCTCAATGTAAGTATTTTGTATGGAACATGCAGTAGTAAAGTAAAAATAACATGAAATGCAGTAGTCTTTTCTCTGAGACTTACCCACTGTAACATTACTACCCAATGAAAATCCTCTGCTTTTCTTCTTCTTCCATTAAGTTGTAACCTATTGCATTACCATGCTATAATTTAGACAATCTGAGTGCTAAACTGAATACTTGTACCATACTGATTACCTGCTTGAGCTAAGCAAAATGGAGTAATATAAACATAAGTATCACCATGTGTAGAAATTGATCAATCCATTCTCTTTCCCTAAATCATCAATGTACTAAATAAATCCAAGTCTCTTGAAAACATAACAAATTTTTATAGAGGACATACAATGGAAAACGAAAATGTGTTTCCTGGAAATATGTAATTAAAACACACTCAGAAGGCTGTTTAAAGAAAACTGAGCCATAATATGAACTACATATTTTCAGATTTTTAAAAACATTTTAAAATAGAAATGACTAACTTTAGTTTTGAAATAAAAGTAATGGCCAAGAAAAATTTGGACACAATATCATAGTTTTATTTTAAAGTGTAGGAAAAATTATGTAAGCAAAGTTATCTCATTTTTATCTTAGACCCTTCATATAGCTTGATTAATTTTTCACTTACAATCTATGGATGCATAGTATTGACTACTCTGCTTAGCCAGCATCTTTGAAGATATGCCTGAGTTTTTACTTGATGTTTACAGAATCCATTTCAAATATACTTTTATAGGTTAATTAATCTACACTGAAAATATATTTTATATTCCAATATTCCTTGATCTGTGGCATGAGAATGTACAGAAAGCCAACATGTGCATGTACTAGTACCACATGTGTATTGCATGTGTGTGCTTCTCATGAAATAATAGTGTTTTCATTTAAATGTAAAGAAAGATAATTTGTTTCAAATTTGCCATGATGTTATTTTATTTTATTATTTTATTATTTTTATTGTTGTTCAAGTTCAATTGTCTCCATTTCACCCCCTCCACTCCCCCACCCTCCTTCCCTACCTCCCACCCTCAATCCTACCCACCTTTGAGTTTGTCCATGTATCCTTTATACATGTTTCTTTATTTTAATAAATTATTTTCTACACTGTTTTATTTATAATATACATTTTTATTTATTCCAGACAATGATCTAAATATTTTGTTTTAGCCCTTTAAATGAAATCATACACAGGGAATTAAAGTGTAACAAAGTGTTGATGGCTCTCTCTCTATGAATATTTTGCTGGTGAACAATATTGATCTCATTCAAATGTGATGTAAGATAAAAACAGATCTGGACTTTGTAAGGAGAGTCTATTCAAAATGAATTGCAAGGGACAGGAAAGAGACTACTGCAGTAGGGAGAGGACTGTGACCTTCAGACCCATAAACCTCTCTAGGATTAGACAAAAGTGTTTATCTTTTACAGTTAAGAGTAAACAAGGCTAGAAAAAAACAGGTGCAGGGAAGTGGGTTGGATGGAAGGGTGGCATAACCTGATAGTTGCAGAAAGAGTTTTAACCTGACGTAAGGCTATTTTTAGGAGTTGTTGTATGCTAAAGGTGAATCTAAATTCAGAGACCTAGAGAAAGTAGAGAAACTTAACCATAGTTTGCTGAACAAGCATTTTCTTCTAATTGATCAGTAGGGGCAAGCAATTCAGCTAATCCTATATGAAATAAAGAAAAGGAATTTTAAATGTCTTAAGTCTGTCCTTATCATAGGTCAACAAGAGGAGCATCCCTGAGTGTAAGTCATATAAGGAAGGATGATTCTTTGCTGTTTAAGTTCTTTTCCGGAACAAGAAAGGTGGACAGATTTCTTACCCTTTACTGTTTTTCAGGATCATAAGTCATAGATAAAATTCAACATTGTCAAGAAGTCAACAACTTTAGAGCCTTGTCCTTCACTGAAGCTTCATAATTATTTTACATCAATATATCACAATTGAGAGGATAATATAAAAATGCATGAAGATGCAAGTTATCCTTTTTGCTATAGTTCTTTATAAAAGATCCCATGGAAGATAGTTCCAAGACATCCAGGGAATCCTGAAACTTCAAATAGTACTAAATCTTATATATACTATGTTTTTTTTTTCCTCCTATGTATACATATCCAGGATAAAGTTTAATTTATAAATTTACCACATTAAGATATTAGCAACAATAACATCATAAAATAAAACAATTATAACAATATACTCTGAAATTATATGAATATAGTCTTTCTCTCAAAGTATTGCACTATACTCACCATTCTTCTTGTGATGATGTAAGATGATAAAATGCGTGATGAGATAAAGTGAGGTGAATGCCCCAGGCAATGTGATGTTGTTAGGCTTCTATTGACCTTCTGACAATACATCAGAGGATGATCATCTATTTTTGGTGATCTTGGATCAATGAACCATGATGATGCCCATGCTGGATGTCAGGAGCAGATGATGACAGTGTTTGGGGACATTTAATATTTTTTGACCATGGTTGAATGTGGGTAACTGAAACCACAGAAAACAGAACTGTGGATAAGGGTGACTACTTACTTTAGAGAGTAATAGTTTTGAATTATTTTTTTCTACCTGCATATAGTAAGAAAGAGCTCTAACTAGTTTAATATCTAAAAGTGTTGTCAATGACTTCACATTCAGCAGTAGAGAACTGGAGAAATTAAACATAGTATGTATGAGTAGAGACCCCCAAAATACAATTTATTGATAAAAATTGTGTATTTATTTGTACATGTTTAAACTTCAGTCACCTTCAAAGTATTCTCCATTTGATACAACTATTGAGATTTTTTTTTGACTGTTCAAAACAATTTTTGAGCTCATTGATTTTGGTGCCTTTTAGTGCTTCTGCCCTTTTTTGTTCACCTCTTCTACATCAGCAAAACGTTTCCATTTGAGGACTTTTTCATCTGGGAAACAAAAAAAAAGTTGCTCTGGGCAAGATCTGGTGAATAGGGAAGGTGGAGCAAGGGGGTCATTGCATTTTGGTCAAAAACTGCTGAATACTCAGAGAGATGTGGGCAGGAGTTTTGACAGTCTTACAAAAATTTCCTGAAGTCAAACACAGCCTCTCACAACAACACCAGCTGGTACACTGATACAGATGAGTTCCTGGAACACTTATCTAATGGGGAAAGCCAGTACTACAAGGGGCCCACCCTCCAAGAGATAATTCCATTTTTATGCTCATATAAAGGCATTAAAATCATGTGGAAGAAAGGTATATAAAATATATAGATGATATAATTGTCAAACTTTAAACTAAGAACCTAATTTTGTAAAGCATAGAATTATCCCAAACTGTGAAATATTAAAAGTAGTGAGATTTCTATTTTGTAACTGTGGAATTTTGGGTGACATTATTTTTTTCTATTTATTCTTATCTGCATTTCCTAATGACCTACAATGATCATCACTTTGTTATAGCATAATGAAAATGTATTATCTGAAATGGAGATTCTATGAGTAGCTGAATATGTATGGTTGAAACCAATAGTTGCCCCAAATTTTAGATGTGGAAGTAACCTATAAGGATATTTGAAGAAATGTTTTTAAAATGTTTGAAATAGTTTAGGTTGACAATGAAAATAAAAGTTACTTAGAATCATCCAGGTCTATTACTAAAATAACTTGTTAATAATGATTTTCCTCATTCCATATGCAATTTCTCTCAAATATTTTAATACTTTCCTCACTCCAATTAGAAATTTATCATATTCAGACTCACATTATGCATCTTTATGTATCAATATTTGTTTCTCATTAAATTGCAAATCCTTGAGAATGGCAAATGGAGAGAAACCTGACTTTGATTTTCAGGTAGGAACCTTTGTAACTACTCGTTTGTCTCATTAATACAATTGCTACATTCCTTTAGATAATAGGAACTGGAACTACATGGTGGTGGTATTACATTCAACATACATGGTGAAATTATTCATATTTGAGATATAAAATAATTTGGATTATTACATACACACTTTGCTTGTTTTGCTCTACATTCTTCATCCACACAAAAACAATTTGCATTTATGTCTAAACATCAAATGTTGTGACAGTGTCACGGAGAGTGGTATCAAAGACAGGCAAGCTACCATGGCTCACAGCATAGCTGTGTTTGTGATTTTCAAAATCCACCATGTTGATTGGCTCTAAGATACTACAATTATCTAAGAAAGGTGAGTAGAATTTGTGTATGTCTACATTATAAAACAAAACAAAAGGAGGTTAACTGGTTCATAATGTAAAAAAGTACATTGTACATTAAACAATTTTCCCAATAAAATATTGTTTTTATGTTTAGCCTTATAATGCAAACATCTTAATTTTATTTTATTTACTGTATCTCTATTAATAATTATTTTTATAGAGATACAGTGAATGATAATTTGGTTGATTATATTTACTGTGTAGTGCCTAAATATTAAACATTTAAGATACTATTATATTACTTTGAAACATTATAGATTGCATCTAGATATACATTTTAACATTTAACATAGGTATGGCACTTCTTGAGCAATAATGACACACTCAATTGCATGTATAGCACCTTATGTATTTTATTACATTTATCCTCACAGCAACATTATTTTTAGTTTTTAGGTTAAGCGACTGAAATAAGGGAATTTACAGTATATTTTTTGTTGAGCTGACTAATAAATGTCAAAGCTTACCTGGATGCAAATTCAGGTATGCCTAGTGTCCAAGTTGGTGAAAGATTTTATACACACACACACACACACACACACACACAATTTAACTCAATGTGAATATAATTACCATTACTGCTTTATCAGACTTAAAAAAATTGTATTCATTTTTTAAAATTTTGTATCATTGCTTTTAAGAGGCAGAGAATGGAGAATAAGGGAAAGAGAGAAACATCGATGTGAAAGAGAAATACCAATGGGTTGCCTCCCCTATGTGCCCAAACCAGGTATCTTAAATACCTGGACTGGGGATCAGGGATAAAACCATCAGCCTAGGTGCTCTGACTGGGAAGCAAACCCACAAACTTTCAGTTATGGGGTGATGCTCCAATCTACTGAGCCGCACTGGCCAGCACTATCTGCCTTTATATTATACTCACAAGAAGCACAAGTATTTATCTAATGTGGATTGTCATGTCTTTTATAGACAGTAGTCAGGGAGAAAAAATACACATTTTTATTCTTAAAATAAGTTCACATGTAATATGGACTAGTATAGAATTGTATGCTCATGATATATCAGTTATAAAATATGTCAATAATACAATATTACTTTTTGGTTTCAAGTTTCCCATTTAAAAGAATATCATTCATATACAGAAAAATATCAATTGGATGGATTATTCATTTTATTTGTGTATATATGTCAGGTATCTGACACAAGATAATGAAAACAAAACATAGAAATTGAATAAGAAAATATAGTAGGCTTTATTTCCTGATCTCTAAATGAAAAAATTTTATTGTTTGTTTAACAAACAAGCAAATTCTAATGTAATGAACTAACTGCATAAGAAAGTTGTGTTTTATTAGTTCTCTACTTTCCTTACAACACATTATATTTATAAACTGTATACCTTTTTAATGATTTGGTACTAATAGTGTATTTTATATTTACAAAATATTATTAATTGCTACTTAGGAAAATGACATATATATATAATATATTTGTATTCTTGTAAAATAAAATGCAAAACAATACATCAAAACAACTGCTAAAATCCTAAATTCATACAGTTAATTGACTTAGCTTTGAGGAATAAGCAGCAACTTATATTATTCATGCAAATATGATGCCACTTAGAAATGAATAAAGAGGTAGAAATGTGATTTGTTCTATAGATTTAAATTTTAGAGCATTATTTACATTCTAGGTGGCTTTGACTGAAAATAATTTTAGATCATTATACAATAAATAAATATAAAACTACAATTTTCATGAATGGTATCTCAAACATAATTAACATAAAACAAGTGTGAATATCTTTTCAAAATTAATGCAACAACTGAAGCATAGTTATCTGCAAATGCCATACTGCTATTTTCTTATTTATGTATTTAGTAAAAACCAACTTAAATTATGCTATACAAAATTGCATGGACATTTGGAAATTTCCATCGCCTAAAGGACATTTATGTACATTTACTAATTTGAAAATCATTTATTTCTTGCACAAAAATGTCATCAGTTTATTACATTTTGGTAAAAACAAATACATAGTTGAAACTGATTTTTATACAAGTAGTTTTACTTTTTATATATTTTTCATTTGTTTACAAATGTATCTTATGGATTTTAATACCACATTCATTTAAAGGATTTAAAACACATGAGGGTATACACAATCCTTAGTTATAATCTGTAAAAAGTAAATTTTTCAATATTTAAAGTTAATTTGATCATTTTTGGTATATATGTGTTTTATCAAATATTTTATGGGTATTTAAAACATGTTCAGTACAGTGGTAAATTTGATAAGTACAATAAAACGTTCCATGTTTAAAACATAGGATATTACCATTTCATATGTGTATATATATATTTATACCATAAACCAAATGTAACAACTTATTTAAATAATTAAGCTTTTCCTCTCAAGGGAATATATATTTAAATCTTTTAGCTAAAAATAGAATATATCATATCTATCTCTTTTCTTCATTATTAAATTTATTTCTACATTTAAAGGCTGTTTAAAGCCCATCTCTTTCAGAAATTCTATAAAGAAAGAGAAAAATAGGACTTCTAGTCAAGAGGAAGGCATAGGTAGACATGGTTTGTCTCCTTGCACAAGTGTAAGAAGTCTCACAACTAACAAAACAAAAAACATCTAGAACTTCCAGAAAATTGAACTGTATGGAAATCCAACAAACAAGGATTTTAAGCCATATTCATCCAGACAGGTAGGTGGAGCAGAGACGGAGAACCGGGGCAGGGAAGACGTGGTGTGGTGTCAGTGGAGCAGTGGTGGCAGCCAGCAGAACAGCAGTCCCACATTCATGAGTGTTGAATAAAAATTGGGAAGGATACCTGGGGAACCAGCAATCCAAGCCCAAAGACAGATCATGCAAACCAGTGTTCCAGTGCCAGGAAATAGAACCTCATAACTTTTGACTGTAAAAACCAGTGGGGGTTGGGGCAGTGGAAGTACCTTCCAGTGTCTCAGGAGAGTCGAGGTAAAGGGCCCCCATGGTCCTAGAATGTACACAAACCCACCCATTCTGGGAACCAATACCAGAGCAATATCTAGAAGGGTGTCAGTCACGTACCCGGAATGGCTGAAGTGACTGGAAGCAGAGTGAGTGCCAAGAAAGCCTCCAGCAGCCAGGCAGTGGCATTATCCCCTCTCTGACACCTCCCCCACATGTGGAGACACAAAACTGTGAAGCAGGTTGTCCCAGCCTGGCAAATACCTAAAGCTCTGAGCTGTACAATTTAATAGGTGTGCTAAGACAGGAATCAAAGCAGATCTGCCTAATACATAGAAACAAACACAGGGAGCCTGCCAAATTCAGGAGACAAAGAAATATGGCTCATATGAAAGAACTGAACGAAATCTCAGAAAAAGATGTACAGGAAACAGATAACCAACTTATCAGATACAAAGTTCAAAACACTGGTGATAAGGATGCTCAGAGAACTCACTGAGTATGGCAAAATCATAAGGGAAGAGATGAAGGCTACACTAAGTGAAATAAAGTGAAGTCCATAGGAAACCAACAGTGAAGGGGAGGAAGCTGGGGTTCAAATTAACAATTTGGAACATAAGGAAGAAATAAATAGCCAGCCAGAACATAATGAAAAAACAAGAATTAAAAACAAAACAAAACAATACAAAAAAACAAGGAGAGAATAAGAAGACTCTGGGACATCTCTAAACGTGCCAACATCCAAATGATAGGGATGCCAGAAGGAGAAGAGGAAGAGCAAGAAATTGAAAACATAGTTGAAAAAGTAATGAAAGAAAACTTCCCTAAATTTTGGTGAAGAAAATAGACATACAAGTCCAGGAAGCACAGGGAATCACAAACAGGTTGGACCCAAAGACATCACACCAAGACGTATCATGATTAAAATGAAAATGTTAAGGATAAAGAGAGAATCTTCAAAGCAGAAGGAGAGAAGGAGACAGTTACCTACAAAGAAGTTCCCATAAGACAGTCAGCTGATTTCTCAAAAGAAAATTTGCAGGCAAGAAGGGACTGACAACAAGTATTCAAAGTGATGAAAAGCAGGACCTGCAATGAAGATTACTGTACCCAGGAAAACTATTATTTAGAATGGAAGGGCAGATAAAGTGCTTCCTAGACAAGGGAAAGTTAAAGGAGTTTATCATCACTGAGCCCTTATTATATGAAATATTAAAGTGACTTATTTAAGAAAAAGAAAAAGATCAAAGCTATGAACATTAAAATGGTAACAAATATACAACTATCAACAGCTGAATCTTAAAAGCAAAAACTAAAAAACCAACTAGAACAGGATCAGAATTATAGATATGGAGATCAGTTGGAGGGTTATCTGTGGGGAGAGAGAAGGGAGAGAATGGGGAAAAAGGTGCAGGGATGAACAAATTAGGCCTGTGACTCAGTGGACTGAGTGCTGGCCTGTGTGTGAACCAAAGATTCACCAGTTAAATTCCCAGTCAGGGCATATGCCTGGGTTGCGGGTAGGCCCCCAGTAGGGGGAGCTCATGAGGCAACTATACATTGATGTTCTTTCCCTACCTTCCCCCATCTCAAAATAATAATAATAATAATAATAATAATAATAATAATAATAATAATAATATACACAATAGACAAGGATATGTTAAAAACAGTATAGGTAATGGAGAAGCCAATGAATTTATATGTACAACTCATGGACATGAACTAAAGTGGGGATTACTGGAGGGAAGGGCACTACCATGCAGAGGGTGTCCAAGGGGGAAAAATTGGGACAACTCTAATTGCATAATGAATAATACTTAAAAGAATATTAAAAGAATGAAAAACTGATGGGTGTGAACAACAATGCACTAATTGTTGAGGGGATGGGGTGAATGGAGGTGGAAGAGGATATAGGGGAATACATGGTAATGTATAAAATATGATAAAAATTAAAAAATAATTCACCTACTTTATGGGTTTATATATTTGCCTTTCACACAAATCATTTACAAGCATCAGCTGCTTACTATGACTGGTATTAACCACTCATTGCGACTGTGTAGCCCCACTCATTATACTGAGGCTCATTATTAAGAGTTAGCAAACCTTTGCTTTACTTTAAAAAAAAAAAAAAGTTAGCCTTGACTAGCATCACTCAGTAGGTTGGGCATAATCCTGCAACCCAAAAGGCTGCTAGTTCAATTCCCAGTCAAGGTACATATCTGGGTTGCAGGCCAGGTCCCTGGTTCAGTGCAACCAATGTTTCTCTCACAGATCAATGTTTTGCTTCTCTTATTTTCCTTTCTATCCACTCTCTAAAACTAAAATCTTTTTTTAAATTTTATTCATTTATTTTTTAGAGGGGAAGGGAGGAAGAAAGAGAGGGAAATAACATTAGCATGTGGTTGCCTCTCGTGCACCCCCTCATATGGACCTGGCTTACAGCCCAGGCATGGGCCCTGACTGGGAATCAAACCAGCAACTCTTTGATTCACAGGCTGGCGCTTAATCCACTAAGCCACACCAGACAGGGTTAAATAAATAAAATCTTTAAAAAGAAAAGTTTAAGCAGGTCAATAAAAATTTTTAAAAAATGAATTAAAAGCTGTGAACCTCTAATCTTGCTCTCTGTATTTGTAGTTACTAAAAGTAGAGTTTACTATTAATCTAAATAAAACATAGAATAAATGTATTGGCCAAATTAACCATAAAAATATTGAAAATGATAATTTGGGGGGACTTGCTACCTCTTATTTACAGTGTTAATTTCCTGAGATAGTTTCTCATTTAAATGGATCAAATTAAGGACAATTGTATTGTTGCAATATCATATATTTATTTATATTTACATATATAATGGAAGGCAAAATAAGATATCAATACTGCTACCAAAAACACACCTGCATTTGCATATATATTCTGTACATATAATAGTATTACTATATCTATTTAAGGGAATTTCAAGGCGCAAAGCTAGAAGACAAGCAATAGAAGTTGCCTGACTCTTAGGTTTGTGTTCATTTCCACTACAATTCAATCTTACCACTACAATATAATCATTCAAAAGATCTGTTAAGTACCAACTATACTTGAAAATGTCTAAATATATTGTAATACCTACTCAAAAATGATGAAATAAGTATATAATCATCAAAATCTTACCAGGTACATTTGAAAATATCACTACATACTAATTTTGGTGACTGCAATGATGACCCCTCAATGAAACAAAAGTAAAACTTATCCCTATTTACTAAACTCAGATGAGAGCCCCCTCTGTGAAGCCCACAATACTCTAAAAAATATCATATTGCTAATATGAAATAATTATATTAATTTTAATTATTTTACAATATTCAAAATACTGCAAGGTTTAGCACTTTAGTATACAAAGTGGGGAGCAAAAAATGGAATTTATTTATTAAAAAATTTTGTATTGATTCATACATATTTAAACATCAGTCACCTTCAAAGTACTCTCCATTGATGCAATACACCAATTGAGATTTGTTTTTTGACTGCTCACAACAGTTTTTGAACTTGCTGATTTTGATGTATTTTAGTGATTCTGCCATTTTTTTCAGCTCTTCCACATTTGCAAGTTCCTTTGAGGAATTTTTTAATCTGGAAAAAGCAAAAAATGTCACCTTTGTGGCAAGATTTGTTGGATAGGGAGGGTGGGGTTAGGAGGTCATGCCATTTTTGGTTAAAAACTGCTGAATACTCAGCACAGTATGGACAGGTATACTTGTAAACCACCCATGGTAAAATGGGCAAATGCACTGAGTCTTCAAAAAAATTCACTGAAGCTGAAAGTGGCTTTTCACAACAATACCAGCTGGTGCACTGATACAGATGGGTTTCTAGAACACTCACCTAGCTGGGGAATCCTGTACTACAAGGGGCCTACCCTCCAGAAGATACTTCCATCTATTTTTGTGGGGAGTCTCCTCTCTTTCTCTAGTTATATGTTCTTACTTTTATCTATATTCTGGAGAACAAAGGTATAACTTTTCTGCACATCTCCACATGTGTAGTATTAAGTGCAAAACCTGGCACTTAATATTACTGGAATCTTTATAAATAAGTGAGCATGTCACTAAGCATATATTTTGCATTCTGTAAAAATGGAAGAAGTGGTATAAAAGAAGGGGAGTTCAATTGATCTGATGTAATCAAATATAACTTTATAAAGTATCTGAAACAAAGATACATTTGGACAACAGTTGAAGTTTGAATAAACACAAAAAAGGAAAAAAAAGAAAAAAAAAGGGAAGGGAAAGGATGGAAAGAGCATCTAGAATAAGAAAGAAACCACATGAGAACATATTTTCAAAAAAGTATAAAGGATGGAAGTCTTTCTTAAGAAAACACATTGTACAGGAAACCTAAGTAAACAATAATAAAATTATAAGGGTCAGAAAATGGACAACCTCCAAAGTTAAAACAGTTTAATCATCAGGGATTAAATTCACTGGAGAAACTACTTGATCATAAGTGCTAAATACTTAAAGTAGTGGCTCAGGAAAACTATCTGAGACAGACACTACACATTTAAGTCAGTGAGACCAATCTGAAGGAGTTCAATTGTTTAAGCTTGAAATGGGGAGGATCTTCATTAGCAGAATAGTAATGATGATGAAGATCAAAGCAGATCATTTTAATGAAATTGTAAAACATATTTTAAAACCAAAAGTTAAATGATTTATAGCAGTTTGGATGAGCAAATGAGGAAAAGAGATGAATCAAATTGAAGACTACAAGGTAGATAACTGAGGGAATGGTCATACTAATGATCAAGTAAAACATATATTAATATTTCATATATGTGTTTATAATATGTCAATTCAAAATGTTTTACTATTTTAATTGAAGCACTATGGGCATATAGAAGAGTGACTGATGTGTAAATGCCATACATATTTATAAAATTGTTAGGTCATTTGAGTGCATGAATATTTAATAAATTTAATAAATGATGTCAAATAGTATTTCAAAGTCCTTGTAGCAGTTTATACTCACTATCTGTATTGTTTGAAAGTTCCCTTTTTCATCTGTCTGCTGCACTTGTCAGTAATTTTGAGACATTCAGAAACTGCATATTATTCTAAGTGAGGTATATATTACTGTAGGGGTAATAATAAAACCAGTCTATGAGATAATGAACTTAATCTACCTTTGTAGTCAAGATTAAACAATATGTAAAATAAAAGAATTTTGTATATAAAGAGACTCAATATACTTTTGAAACAAGACTTTACAGTTGAATAATATCTTAACAGTTGGCAAAAACTTTCTACCTCTGAGCCTTCTAAAGTATTAACAAGCAGCTGTCCAGGAGTTCAAAGTATTAAAGGAGATTGTAAAGAGCTTTGGATCGCCACTGAAGCCATTCATACGTGAAATCTGAGAAGGCTTTTGTGCACTGGATATAGTAGGTAATTAATTTGGGAAAATTCCAGAGGTTAAGACCAGATGAGCTGTTCCAGTTTTTCTGGTCCTGCTGCTGCTGATAAATGGTTGAGAAGTTTCTGTTTATCAGCATTCTATGAAACTTCCCTGAGAGTTCTGCTTCTTGAATGGAAAAACCAAAAACCATTGTGCAACTTGAGTTAAATTTCACACCACAAATATCATGGTTGCCATTACAATTGGAAGCCTTTTAAATGACTAATTTCCCATATAAAATGGGGAGATTTTTAGCTCAGAGAATCAGAAATTGGTTGTCACAGAACTTTAATGAGACTGAAGGGGGTAAGTATACAGTGTATGAAATACCACCTTGTTCTCTGAAGTAGTAATTGGTCTAAACACTATGTAAATGTAGTGAAACTCATAACACTTTAAAGTCAACAACCATTGTTACTTAAGGGGAAAAGGCACTGGCTTCAAAGTGACAATGATTTAATGTCTGCACTAGTGAGATACTAAAGAAAATATTGTTAAACTTCTGTAGAAGACAATGCTGATTAGTAAAATATATAACCAGTCAATCTCTATACAGGTAAAATAAAATTAATGTAAAATTTAGCTAAATAGTTAGTGATGCACCTTTGATTGTTATAATAATTTAAAAATATCCTACAAGTTCTAATGTCACATATTCTAGGAAATTTGTTTAGAAACTGCAATTAAATAATTCAGAAATAATTAATTCAGAAGACAATTCATTAAATTATAACCCTCCCTACAGGTTAACTTGGTGCCAAATGTATTGTTTAATTTATCATTCTTAGTATTTTTAGGTGGCCTCAAGGCAGAGAATGAAGTAATAATAAATAGGGAATAGTGGGTAATTAGAGAAGGAAATGTGGAACAAAATTACTAAGGGCTTTAGGTGAAGTTCATCATTACTATTTAATAGTGCCCAAGAGCATTCGATCAAATTATGGATCAAGTTTAAAAGTGGGCTGAATGAAATCCTTGTGGAGGAGAGTTTTCTTACTTTTTTTTCCCTCAGATTCAGCTAACTGTTATAAAATATATTCAAAGCCTCTCTCACAAACAATACTTGACCAAGCCTTATGGAGAATCATATGGAGAAGTAGTGTGTGTATTTGGTCAGGGGGCAGGGGGCGTTACTCCTATTAGAATGGGAGAGTATGAAAAAAATGAAAACAACGAGAGGGAGAAAGTAAAAGTAAAGAACCTGAATTTGTTTTTGCTATAGGCTGTATCCCACACTGACTGAGGCCACTGCAAGATTAAGCAGGAAGGCACTTCAGGGGTGATTGGTTAAGTGACATGTCATAAGTACAGCCCTCAGGCCATTTAATGCATGGGGAAATCTTATGTTTCTAACTATACAGATTTTCTCTTTTCTTTTGACTCACATGAGAGCATCAGATTGCCATTATTAAACTTTTAAAGGGTGTAAATACATAATTTATTTGTTTTTCTTATTTTGTTTCATTTCATTTCCATATTCATGACTGTGCAACTCATGAATGCTAACCACCCAATGTGTCACAGAGGCATGCCTTCCAGTTTCTTAAGTAGAACCAGTATATTTAGGTAGTGAATTAGAGGTGTGCAGCTTCTGAATATGCTGTACAGAATGAAAACTTGTGGTCAGCTGAAGGAAAACATGTTAGGCCTTTTTATTCAAAAATATGCTTCAGACTAAGTGACGTGCTTGGAAATTCTATTGGTATAATAATAATATTAATATCAACAATAGCATGTGCTTACTTCATGAATTCTGAGTAATCTATGCCTTATTCATGTACAGCTTGACTTCATTGGTAATGTTTATTATGGTTCTAAGTAGCAGAGACTGATTCCCAAATTTCGGCATGTTTGACATACAAAGGAAATAAATAGCACTGTTTCAAATGTCCTCTATACTAATGATAGCTACACTATTGAATACATTCAAAAATTATTGTGAAAATGATTTCATAGTTGTTGTCTAACCTGTATTAGAAAATGTATTTTTGTTATTTATTTACCATAGTAGCATTTGGGGTACATAGCAGTCAAAATTAAAAAAGAAAAGAGTTGACAATAGGTTTGAATGAGTATAAAATCTCAAGAATAAATTACCCAACTTTATCAATCTCCTATTAGTTGGTAATCAGTATCATCTCAATGTGACCAAATCAACAGTTCTAAAATATACACCTTTGACCAGGCACTTTTCTGGGACCTGAGTATATGTAAAATGTTAAGTATTATAAAGTGAGGGAGCCAAAATAAATAGAAACATACAAATGGTAGATGCAAACTCATCTGTTTATAAATTATATGAGCTATGAAAGGGTAGCAACAAAAAAGAGATTACAGAAGAGAAAGGTTTTTGTTTTTTTTTTCCCAGTAAACATGGTGCCGAAAGTGAAGAAGGAAGGCTCTCATCCCCTCAAAGCAAAGGATTTGAAGGCAAAGAAAGTAGTGCTGAAAGGCATCCAGAGCTATTGAACAATACATCACTCACCTTCCCATGCCAAAGACACTGAGACTCAGAAGGCAGCCTAAATATCCTCAGAAAAGTGCCCCCAGGAGAAACAAGCTTGACCACTGCACCATCATCAAGTTCTCCCTGACTATCTAGTCAGCCATAAAGAAGATACAAGACAACAATACACTTGTGTTCATTGTGAGTGTCAAGGCCAACAAGTACCAGATCAGACAGGCTGTGAAGAAGCTCTATGACATTGATGTGGCCAAGGTTAACACCCTGCTCAGGCCTGATGAACAGAAGGCATAGGTTAGACTGGCTCTCAACAATGATGCTTTGAATGTTGCCAACAAGACTGGGATCATCTAAGTGTTGCCAGTTGTCTAATTCTAAATATACAATTTTACACTGAAAAAATAAAAGAAAGAAGAATAAGGTCTATTGAAGAGTTATCTTTTGAGTTAGGTCTTGAGGTCCTTGGTTTATATTTTTTTCTCATTGAGATAAAAGGACAGAGATTCTAAGAATTACAAAATCTTTTGTAATCAATATTACAAAAGATTCAACTTATTGGTAGCAATTGTAAAAAGTTGCTGGCACACAGGTTTGAGACTGAATATTGATAAATTGAGGATGAAAGGAAGTTGGGTCATGTTTTGGAGAACTGTAAATTTAATGCTAAGTTATCATAAAGTACCCATTAATAATAATAAGTTTGGGGATGATTTTTGAGAAGAGAAAAGAAGCTTTACTTCCCTCTTTATAAAAAGATCACTCTAATTTTTGGAAAATGGATTATAAGATAAAAAAAGTAGACCTTATAGAGTTATCATATGAATTGAAATATAATTCTATTAGATCAGAACATTTTTAGCTTAATGAATAGGATTGTCTGGAGGGAAATAATCATTGGAAATAAATCTAATAAATGTTTATTATACTTCTCAAAACCAAGTTGATGGCAGTTTGTAATAAATTTATAGAGTCTCTGTACATGGATTGAATGTGGGTGATAGTGGTGAGTCACCAGGGCAGGAAACAAAGAAAAAATGACTCAGGAGTCTGGAATGGAAGATCTGAATGGACTGGGGTACTATGTAATATGAAGGAGAAAACTGAAATGTGAACAGCTTTGGGGGAGGATAAAGATAGTGAACTTTGAAAATCATAAACCCGACGTTTTGTCTAGAAAACTTGTGCAGACAAAAGTGTCAAGGAGATGCTTAATGGATTTTAAGTCTGATGAAACTTCTGAAACAAAGGCTGGGTAAAAAAAAAATAAGGAATGTATGTGTGTAAACTGCCTTTAAGATTAAGATCATAGGACTAGATGACTCTCTGGGAGTAAAGATAAAACAGAGACTGAGAACCAAACCTTGGGCCCTCAAATTTTAGAGTTTAGAGTCTGGGTAAAGGAGAAAACATCAATAAAATAAACTGAGATATGTTGATGAAGTTTTTAGAAGCTAAGAAGATAAAACATATCATAAAGAAAACAATGGCCAAAGTTTTCAAATGCCAACAGTTTGAGTAAGAAAGCTTAGCAACATGGAGATACTCAAAACTTTTAAAAAAAAAAAGTTCAGTAGAGCTTTGATAATAAAAGCTAAATTGGAATATATGTTAGACATGAGAAAGTAGAAGTGGCACATGCAGGTAACCTTTTCCAGATATTTGTATAAAGAACAGAAAAATTAGATAGTGGCTAGAGCATACTGTCAGGGCTTATAGTATCAATCTGTAAAATGCTTCCCACACAAACACATTAATTTAAACATAGATACAGGAGCCAAATAAATGGAATAATAATTATGAAATAAAGCATTATTGTTTTTAGGTTGGAGTCCATGTCTATAGCATGCTTCTAAATTGACTTGATAACATGCTCTGCCCCACTGGAAAAAAAATTTAATTTTGAAAAAGAACTTCTGAGGGAGTTTTTTGTTTCCTCTACAGACATGCTTACCCAAACCGTTGCTTCATTCCAGTAGGGGGTGGGTGGGGTGGTCCCAATACTCAGTCAGTAACAGATTAGTCCACCCAATCAGAAAACCAGGTAAAACTAGTATTACGAAAGACCAGCCACCAGAAGTGTGAGTCAGTTTAATGATTTCTGCCTACATCCACACTCAGCACTAAATTCTTTTACCTGGTGGTTACAAATTTTGGTCATCCAGGGTTTATTTATCTCTTTTAGGGAAAAAAAGGACAGAAGTCTATCTTGGTAATACTACTCTTACCTCCATCAAATGTCTTCATATCACAAATACTCCTTCATAAGTGTAGAATCTTCCTTAAGAAAGCAAATAACACATTGAATTCATCTCAATCCCACCTTGCATCCAAGGCACAAAACCTACTTCTTGTCTGTTATCCATCTAAAATATCCCCAACCATGTTCTGTTACTTTGACCAGTTGTCTCCAATGAGATTAAGTGATGTTAGCTATGTAATGCCAGCAATGTACAAGTATACCTCATTTGATTAACTCTTTTATTACTCCAAGAGAGATAAAAAGTATATCACTGTCTTACTTTATTGCTGTCTCCCATTCATTTATTGGATATGCCTTACTTTTCCAGCCCAATCAATGTAAATCCAGTAAGAACAAGCCTGTAGACCCACAAACCCAGGTTTATGGACCTATCTCAGTGAGAAAGACTGCACACTGAAGGAACTATGAGAAATCTCCACACACAAAAAGAAAGAGGTATTATAGGATTTGGGACACGTGGCATTGGGTGAAACCCAATGAAGCGGGGTGGCAGGCTGAAAACAAAGCTGGGCTTTGTGTAAAGGGGTTGTTACTATGAGGTCCGAATCGAAAAGTGGATCCAGGATCCTGTTTTCATGGAAACTACAAAGTTAATTTAAATGTGGAATATTGTATGCAGAAAACCATTATCTGCATCTTTGCACCTGGATTGAAAATTGACATTGCCACTCTGTATAGTAATGACTTACATGCCCATGTAATTGTGGCATGTTTTATTCTTAGTGATGTGCTTGCAAATCACGGTGTTTCTGACAGTATGACTTTCAGGTGACAAAGTTTTTCAGTGATTAAGAAGAGGGTTGTTTTGACGCTTTAAAACCCCAGCATATCCTCAGTGACATAATGTTTCATGTCAGCTTTGAACTGGCCTTGTCTGATATCCCAGCTTAATGAATAAGAGAGCCAATTTCAATTTGCTCACTATGTACTAATTTTTATTTTCATTTTTGGTACTGATTTGATACATATCAGGATTTCTTTATTTGTTATTTTCTCCATCTGGAATGGTCTCGCCTCACATATTCACATTTGTCACTTTCCCTTTAATTCTCCCAAGTGTCATTGTCAGTGCAGCTTTCTCATCTTAAAATTTAAACCTTTTCTCCTGAAACTTATCTCTTCTGACTTACTTTTGTTCTTTGCCCTTATGACTATTTATTTACTTACTGCAAGAACCAGCCTCTAAAATGCCCCCCAGTGATCCTCTCCTCATGATCTTAAGCAATGCCCTGTACTTTAAATGTGAGCAGTACTCACTGATTCACCTCTAATAACTGCAGTGTGGTACAAGTTATGGGGTACCACTTCTGAGATTAGATTTCAAAAAGATGGTGGCTTCCACCCCTCATTTTGGCGGAAGCAAATTACTGTTTTGTGAGTAACCATATGACAAGGAAAGACGTCTCCAACCAATTGTCAATGGTCATGTGAGGTAGTTTGTTAGTGGAACTTCTGGATCTCGGACTGCACCTGTGAATGAAAGATTGCTAGCAACCATATGAGAGAGAGAGTTAGAAACACCTTGAATAGCTGCACCTGGATTTGTAAACCACACAAATTGATATAGTAAATGTTTTAAGTTACTTTTGGCATAATTGGTTATGATACTAGATCACTGTTACATATTTATCTTGATTATCATTTCACCAACTACAATGTTAACCCATAGAGGCAGTGATTTGTTTTGTTTCTCACTCTTTTACCATAGTCCTTAGAATTCAGGATGGCACTATAGTTGTATATTAGTATGTAATTACAAGGTGTCCATAATTTGGTATCTTGATAAGGTAATAGAATTTGTAATCTTAATATTTTGTACATATCTAGCATGGGGGTCACTTGCCTGATCGCATAAGAGAATAGGCACAGAGAAAAGAATAGGCTGGAAATTTGTAAGCCTTTTTGACATTCATGACTTACATTCAAAATAGCAGGTAATACTTCATTTTATATCTGAATGAAAAACAAAACAGTGCAAGAGTTCATCTGCTCTCCCTTGACCTTCTCCTCAAATTATCGAGGCTATTTAAAAGACTGTGCCTTATATAGGTTTCGTAATACCAGTTTGCTGAGATATAAGAATGATTTAATAATTATACAGTAATGATGAACCACAAATTGCATTTGTTTCTGAATTTTTGCTTAGCTATATCTACCAGTTATCAAACCAAATGGTTTTATAAGTTGATGTATACCATAAAAATAGCATATATTTTTAAAATTATAGTACGTTTTTAAGTATTTAAGTTCTAATCCCTTCAGTTCTCATTAATCACATTTCTGTGTGTATATTGAATAAGTTCTAGGAACTCCACCATATTAAATTAGTCAATTTTATACCTCTATCTCAATATATGCTACCTTAATAATTTTAGTTTTATTATAATTCTTAATAATTATTAGGACAAGTCCCTCTTCTTTATTTTTCTTCTTAAAGAATTCTTGGGTACAAGTTCTTCAGAAAGGGCTTTTTGACCCCTCCTTACAAAGTTGTGAATGATTACAATAACTTAGTGATCAGATGAAAAGGAAAAATCTTTAAAATACTGGATCTGTCCTTACATAAACTCCTTTACATATTTAATTTCTTTCCAGACACTGTATGTTTTTGTTTTTATAAGTGGTATCACATTTTAAATATATATTTTCCATTCTATATCAGTAGTGAATAAAATTGTAAATGACAAAATCTCCTGTATAAAGACAAATCTTTTGTTTTAATGGAAGTAATTTTATGAATTCTTACCTTGTCATTTACTCTGTGAAAGTTTTATCCAAGAAGTTTATTTTTTGCCCCTAGCACACAATAAAGTGTTTCATAATTTTCCTTTAATAACTTTATAGTTTAACCTTCAAAATTACATATTTGACCCATCTAGGTTGTTTGTGTATATCATGTTTGATCAAGTTTTTTATTCTCTATAAGAAGAGTGACCAGCCAAGATGGAGGCGTAGGCGGACACACTGTGCCTCCTCTCACAACCAAAATTAAGGACAACAAATATTTAGAAACAAGAAAACAACCAGAATTTATAGAAAATTGAACTGTACGGAAGTCCAACAACCATTCATCCAGACCGGTAAGAGGGGCAGAGTCTCGGCAGGAAAAAGTGGAGATGCGGACCCGGGAACGCAGGCAGGAGTGGCGGGCAGTTCCCAGGTGCACAGGATGGCAACTGTGCAGAACCAGTGAGGCCGCACAAGGCGGCTGGCTGACCAAGCGGTCCCACATTCCTGCGTGCAGACAATCCAGGTGAAGGGGAAGCAGCGGAAGGGACTGGAATCTAGGAGAGAGTGGAGCAGGCGTCATTGTTCCCTCTCAGACCCTGCCCCCACAAACAGCGCCACAATTCAGCAACTGGGCTGCACCACACAGGGGAATACCTAAGGCTCCACCCTTCACTACGTAACAGCTGTGACAAGACCAAAACCAAAACAAAACAGAAAAAAAAAAAAAAACACCAAAAATGGCTCAAACCAGAGAACAAATCGAATATCCAGAGCCAATTCCTCTAAGCCACGAAGAGATAGCCAACCTATCAGATGCACAGTTCAAAGCCCTGGTGATCAGGATGCTCACAGAATTGGTTGATTTTTGCTCATAAATTACATGAAAAAATACAGGCTACAATATGTGAAATCAAGGAAGACACATGGGGAACCATAGAGATGGGAGGAAAACTGGGACTCAAATCAATGGAGTGGACTAGAAGGAAGAAACAAACAACCAAACAGAAAACAAGGAAGGAACAAGAATTCAAAAAAATGAGGAGAGGCTTAAGAACCTCTGGGACATCGTTAAACTTCCCAACATCCAAATTATAGGGGTACCAGAAGGGGAAGAAGAAGAGCAACAAGGGGACAGCTTATTTGAACAAATAATAAAGGAGAACTTCCCCAATCTGGCAAGGAAATAGACTTCCAGGAAGTCCAGGAAGCTCAGAGAGTCCCAAAGAAGTTGGACCCAAGGAGGAACACACCAAGGCACATCGTAATTCCATTAGCCAAGATTCAAATGAAGCAGAGAATTCTAGAAGCAGCAAGGGATAAGGGGACAGTCACCTACAAAGGAGTTCCCATCAGACTGTCAGCTGATTTCTCCAAAGAGACCTTTCAGGCAAGAAGGGGCTGGAAAGAAGTATTTGAAGTCTTGAAAGGCAGGGACCTACATCCAAAATTGCTCTATCCAGCAAAGCTGTCATTTAGAATGGAAGGGCAGATAAAGTGCTTCTCAGATAAGATCAAGCGCAAGGAGTTCATCATCACCAAGCCCTTATTATATGAAATATTAAAGGGATTCATCTAAGAAAAAGAAGAGAAAAATATGACAGTAAAAAGACAGCAAACTCACAGCTTTTAACAATCACACCTAAAACAAAAGCAAATAAGCCAACAGCTAGAACAGGAACAGAACCACAGAAATAGAGATCATATGGAGGGTTAGCAACAGGGGAGTGGGAGGAGGAGAGAGGGGGAAAAGGTACAGAGAATAAGTAGCATAGACGGTGGGTAGAAAATAGGGGGAGGGCAAGAATAGTGTGGGAAATGTAGAAGCTAAAGAACTTGTGACACATGGACATGAACTAAAGGGGGGAATGTGGGTGGGAGAGGGTGTGAAGGGTGGAGGGGAATGATGGGGGAGAAATGGGACAACTGTAATAGCATAATCAATAAAATATATTAAAACAATAAAAATAAATAAAATGTAAATTCAATGCAAAAAAAAAAAAAAAAGAGTGAGGTTTCCTGATGCAATCTACTTAAAGTCTCCATCTTTCCTCAATGATTATGGTAACACTTCATTGTATAAGAAATGGATATATATGTGTGTGTGTGTGTGTGTGTGTGTGTGTGTGTGTGTGTATATGGTCATATATATTTATATAAATAATATATTTATATATTTACAAATATAAATATATTTATATTTAATATATGTGTCTATATAAAATAGATATATAATATGTGTTTATATAAGCTTTATATATAAACATATATTTTAATTATATATGTTTATAATTATATAATCATACATATTCATAATAGAAATGCATATTTATATTCAATGTTAATATATGTAAATATATTTGTATTTGTGTTATATATACTTATATATTTATATCAATATCTATATATTTATACATTATATATTGTATTATGTATACTATAATATATTTATATGTCTAATATAAATAGTAAGTATAAATATATTTATAACATAATTAGTATATATTACATATTACATATGTATTATATAACACATTAAATACATAATATATGTTATATTATATATAAATAATAAATAGTATATAATATAATTCTAATATAATATAACACAATTAAATACATATATTTGTAAATTATATATTGTATATGATATAAATTAAATATATATTATAAATATATGTATATAGTCTGTTTCTAGCTTTCTATTCTGTCACTTGGTGTATCT
Source organism: Glossophaga mutica (assembly GCA_039655065.1). Classification (NCBI taxonomy): domain Eukaryota; kingdom Metazoa; phylum Chordata; class Mammalia; order Chiroptera; family Phyllostomidae; genus Glossophaga; species Glossophaga mutica. The sequence continues at coordinate 93,847,658 of CM077310.1, forward strand.
GTGTGTTCTTAACCATGACAAGTTTATAAACACTTGACTTATACTCTAGTTTGTCTTTCTGTTATCTTTGTTTTTTTAAAATATTCTTTATGTGTGCATGTTTATACTTCTTTATACATATTAATTTTTCAAGTTTATAAGAAAAAGAAAAAACACTGAAGTTGGGATTTTATGGAATTTACATATACAGTTAAAAATAATAGGAAGATTTGTCTATTTTAATAGCAAAAATAGATTATCTAGAATATACAAATCATGTCTTCAAATTAACCACATAGTTTCCAAAACTTAAGAGTATTTAAGTAAAAAATATTTATACAGGCCATTTACAGAATAGGAAACTAAGAGTCAAAAAGCAATGCTCAAAATCAATGGTATTTAAAATGTAGAATAAAACAATGCTGGGATATCATTTTATACCATAATTGCTGTCAAATTAGAATCAAGACCCCCCCCCAAAAAAAATGGAAGTATCTTCGGGAGTTTGGGCCCCTTGTAGTATAGGCGTCCCCAGCTAGATGAGTGTTCTAGGAACCCATCTATATCAGTGTGCCAGCTGGTGGTGGTGTGAGAGGTTGTGTTTAGCCTCAGTGAATTTTTTTGATGACTCAGCACATTCTCCCATTTCGTTATGTGTGATTTTTTAGCACACCTGCCCACACTGTGCTGAGTGTTCAGCAGTTTTTTATCCCAACAGTATAATCTGTATGCTCCAACTGCCCTATTCACCTGATATCACCCTGAGCAACTTTTTTTTGTTTGTTTGTTTCCCTGGATTGGAAAAGTTCTCAAAGGGAAACATTTTGCCAGTGTGGAGGAGGTGAAACAAAAATGTCAGAAGCTAACGGACATCAAAATTGACCAGTTCAAAACTGTTCTGAGCAGTGGATAAATGTTTCAATATGTGTACTGCATCAAATGGAGAGTGCTTTGAAGTTGACTGAAGTTTCAACATGTAAGTATAAATAGACATTTGAAAAAAATTAGTTCTGTTTTTTTTTTTTTTTTGGTCCCTTCTTGTACTTTACCATTCCAAGTGTTCATGGGGATATGTGAAAGTATAAAATACCCTGTGCCATAAAAATATATTTAAAACTTTCCCAGATTATGCTTAGCAGAAAATAAGTGTTCATTATACTGTGTTTACAAACTAACTTAGATAATCAAGCTCACGAAAAATCACATCATAAGAAAACACGTTCACTTGAACAGACACAATTTTACCTTATCTTACTCAATAAAAATAATAAGACACACAAATATCATTGAATTCCTGAAACCCATACGTACATCAAACACATAAAAGGTTATCAAACACATACATTAATTTTTATAAACAATTCGGGCCAACTTTACAATGCAAAAAAATAGTAAGTAAGCAATATTTTCTATAAACACTGAGGGAAAGTGAACACCAAGTAAAAGACAGACTTATATTTATTAGTGATGGTACTCTTCTATTTTCTGGGCTCTCATTTAAATTTTCTACTTAATAAAAACTAATTTTATACTTTACCATATATTATCTCTGTATATGCAACATTGAAAACACATATTCACTTACATTAAAGCAACAAAGAATATTCTTTCTTCAACATGATAGACTTTCATATCATTATGTAATAGGTAAGAGCAGCAAAGTAATGAATATGGAATCAGAGTACAGATCGGAGTGACCTAGACTACAGGAAAAAGTGGGCATGATGAGAGGATGACAGTGCAAATAGAGTGCAATGGAACTATGTAAAAAACAAAGTCATAAGGAATTTCACCAGACACAAGTAGCCCCTATCATCAGTAGATGAATTGAAATATATATATTTTTTTTCTTTGAGGGGCAAGAGTAAAGAATGAAAATGACAAATGGCAAGTAAAACTTAGGTATAGATTAGCATACTTCTTTGCAGACAGTTTTTGTTATGAATTCTATTTTATCTCAATGAATATTTCATGTTTTCTCAGATGTTTCATTTCCCAATATTCTGTCTACTTACTATAACTACTAAATTCCAAAAATAATATTTACAATAATTATTTTTGCTAGTTTATATAATGATTTTAAAGGTTTGTTATTTCCCAAGCTAACTAAAGTAGTTAGGTCAGGTATATGGTATTATTAGTAAACCTACACTGTACTTTAAAAAGTTAAATTTTCACACATATGTGGAATCTAATGAACAAAATGAATTATCAAGCTAAATAGAGACAGACCCATAGACAGCACACAGACCGCTGTTGTGGGGGTGATGGAGGTCTGGGAGGAAGAGAGGGGTGAAGAAAAAACTCATAAGATACAGGCAATAGAGTGGGGATTGTTGAGGTGGGGTGTGAGGTGGAGAAAGGCATGGGGGGGGGATAGACGGTGATGGATGGAGACTTGACTTGGGGTGGTGAGCACACAATATAGTGTACAGATGATGTGTTGTAGACTTGTGCACTTGGAAACTGTATAGTTTTGTTAACCAGTGTCACCTCAATAAATCCAATAAAAAAAGAAGATTAAATTCGAAAGATCTAAATACAGGAAAGCATGAACAAAAGCTTAATTCTTCAAATGCTGTGTTTCTGCAATGACTACAAGTGCTATGGGATTGTCATAGAATTGGTAGCAATTCAGCTAACTCAGCAGACATAAAATGAACTTTATTTAGGTTTGCATTTTTAGGTCACAGAGCAGTAAGCAATTATTTTGCTAAATCTGGAATCTCCCGGTGGTTTTGACAATGTTCTGTAAAGCAGTTCAAAAATACAATCATGTATGTTTAAGAAACATATATTTATGTTTATATTCTTTAGACAGAACAGTTCTAGAATTATTTGAGAAAAAAATTAAGAGATGGTAACATGTGAAACTTCATTTTTGCAATACTGAGTGAAGTAAAAGATATTTAGGCTCTTTAGTAGAATGAATAACAAAAAGGAAAATGGTGAGGGGACAGTTTTAGCAAAATGGCAAGAGACTTATAAAGAAATTTTTAAATATACGAGCAGATGAAACTGTAAAATAGTTTGTGTATAAACAAAAAATTTATTTTGGGTGAAGGAAGGGGAGAGAAAATCACATTGGAAGGAAGGAAGGAAGGAAGGAAGGAAGGAAGGAAGGGGGGAGGGAAATAAAAAGAAAGGAAGGAAGGAAGAAAAGAAAGAAGGAAAGAGAGAGATATGCTAAATAACAAAAGAGGGAAACAGTATAGGAAGAGTAAAAGTTCTGATAAGGGAACTAATCAGATTCTTCCTTCACTGAAGCAAAGTGACAAGCATCTGTGATGAGCGGTGGCAAGGTGTTGAGGATGTTCAGAATCTAATTACTGGCAGGATCAAATTCACCAAAGGAACTTATTTCTTCCTCTTATTTTTCCTCCAGAACCACGCATTTATATACACAGGCTAAGACCTTTCTTTTGTATTAATATGCTCATGTCTTACCATGGCTCTCATTATATATGAATTATTTATGTTTTAATGTATTGCATGTGCAAAACTGTTATATTTGTTGTTCAGCCTTAAAATGGGAAAGAAATAATAATTACAATTCTATATTCTTTCTCTTATAATTAATTTCCAATTTTCCCTTCTAAGATTAAAGAGAATCAGTAAAATGAACCCTGTAAAATTAACTATACTTTGTTTTATAAGCTTATTTGCATGGTAATTTATTTTATTTTGTTATTATTTTTAAAATCTTCACCTGAGTATATTTTTATTGATTTTTGAGAGGAAGGGAAAGAATGAGAGAAACATTGATGTGAAAGAGAAACATTGATCGCTTGCCTCCCATATGTACAACCTAAGTATGTGCCCTGACCAGGGATGAAACCTGTAACCTGTTGGTGTATGACATGATGTTCCAACCAACTGAGTCCCCAGGCCAGGGTTATTTGCATGGCATTTTAAAAATATTTATTATATATGGTATAAAACTTGCTACTTTAACAATTTTAAGTGTGAATTCTATAGCATTAATTACCTTCACAATGTTGTGCAACAATCAGCACTATTAAAAAATTATTACCTTAACCAAAACTTTTGACCAAATAAAAAACAATTACAAATATGGAAAATTAAAATTCCATGTTTTTCTTAACAGGGACCATGTTAAGCTTTTCTGTATTGTTCTAGTTTTAGTATTTGCACTGCTACAACAAGAATGAGTGGCTTTTCTCAAAATAATTTCCATGTAAAGCTTTAGAAAATCTGCCAGTGAAGTGATGACATTCTAGTGATACCATATTTTTCCATGTATAATGCACAATGTTTTGCCCAAGTTTTTGAGAGGAAAAATAAGGGTGCATATTATACATGGGTAATACTAATTCTATATCTTTATAAATAATTTTAATTCTTTTTAAAAGTTTTTGTAACTTGTATATGTTTTTGTATTTTGCAATTATTTGTTACATAAAATTTATTGTACCATAATATGTGCAAAAATAAATTGTAAAATTCCTTTATAATACCAAAAAACAAGGATCTAAATATAAATAATAAAAAATTGAATAACAAAATGAAATATTTTTTTCCTGAAAGTTTGAGCCAAAAATGTGGGTGCACGTTATACATGGCAAAAAACAGGATTAATAATAAGAAAAATATAGGTAGTGTTTGAGCTCCTGACCCTTTTCATCTGTTTCTCACTGAATTTTGAATTGCTAAAATTCTTCACCTGTCTTTATATTTCTTGGATTGGGTAGCACAAGCCTGAGATCTGAGAGTGATGGAAGACACCAATATAGAGAATTACAGTTTCTCTCCATCACGTGGGGTTTGGTGCTTTGGGTGATACCATCGTTGCTGTGAATATGTGTTTGTGTATTTTTTAAAGAATTGTTATTCACTATAATTCAAGAGAAAATAGAATGTATTGACTTAAAAAAGGTCTCATTTTACTTCAACTAATATGTGAAATTACTGATAAAGTAGGGATTTGAGAATGTCTGTGTGGGAACTTCAGAAATACAATACATTTTTTTTGTTTTAAAATGTAGAAATGATATAATGATAATAACAAATATAAACATATAGATAATAAAAATGACTATTCAAATTAATCTGTATATTTCTAATAAAAATGCATTACTCAGCCACTCCTATGGTTGATTCTTTGAATCTAATATGCAATAGCTCCATATTAAATAAGCAAAAATAAATTTGAAACACATAAACTGAATTGTATGAAATGACTTAAAATACAAAAAACTGAATTGGTAGAAAAATAATCATAGGTAAACTAAACTATGCTTTTAGAACTTCCAAGTAAAATGAACCAAAATGATCACAATTACTTAAAATTTCTCTGAGAAATTTCTTAGCAATTCTGATAGTGTTAATTTCAATCCAATAGTGACAAATTTACTAAATACAAGTTAATATGTTAGTAAAGTTCATTTTGTTATTTGGACCACAGAGAGAGAGAGAGACAGTTGCATAATTGGAACATGGAAGGACTTTTTAAATTTACTGAAATTTTCCATTTATTCATATAAACCATTGCATTCTTTCACTTTCAGCAACATGATTATTTTGTTTATATATGTTCTAGATAATGAATGATTTGAATATTTGATCTCATTTTGCTTTATTCTTCACTAACCATTAGTTTCTTAAACTTGATATATGTTGATATATGTATAGGGAATATGTGTAATATAATTTATCTATACATTTTTCATGTGATAGGTACCTAAGCTGACTTTCACCTTTGAAAATTGCATTACACGTATGTGTACATATACCTATATAATATATGTGTGCACATAAACACATACGGACAACAAACATATACACAAATATGCATAGATACATACATATAGTAAACACATATACACACTCATATATATAAATATATATGTACTCATATATATATATACTCATATATATATATATATATATATATACACACACATACACACACACTCTTTATATATATATAAAGCAGTGGATTTAAATCAGACTTTCTCTTGAGAAAAACCGTATCCATAGACATGTGGTTTTTCAGTCCCCACTTGGCTGCATAACACTGGGCCTGGGCTTGAGAAATTTCCTTTCCAAGAGAAAAAGGACCCACACAGTCTGTGCCCAGTTTTTCACCTTCTGTGCGAATATTATTTTCCTGTTTCAGTCTAAGTGAATGTTGTTTTATCTTTGTTTGAAGCATATGTATTATATGGCACCTGGCCTACCCTACTGCTATATCTGTCCTCAGTGGGGAGGGCAAAGTGTTTTTCAAGGTGTATGTAGGAAAATTGTCCTATATTTGACTCCAAAAGAAACCTGATGAACTTGGGGTGCTAATGCCCATTATTGAACTGATCTTGCTTGTTCTCTTCTTTATGTGAGGTAGCCGTGTTCTATCAGTTCTTGACTGCACTTTGTTCTTATCGGTGACACTGATATCAAGATGCAATGGGCAGAAGTGTTTAGAATTTTCACCTAGGACTGGTAATCAGTGCATGCTAATCTGTTTGACAATTTTCAGTGATAACATTGGATAACAGTAGAAAATGGAACAATGATTTCAAATTTCAGAATTTTAAGACTTCCAATCAAGATGACAGTGTAGGCAGACATGGCTTCCCTCCTCACACAGCCACACCAAGATTACAACTAAAATAAAGAACAACCATCACTTACAACTATCAGAAAGAGAATTGAATGGAAGTCTGACAACTACAGAATGAAAGAAACCACATTCGTTCACACTGGTAGGAGGGGCACAGATGCTGAATGGGCTGGTCCCATAGCCATGTGTGGTGGTTAAAAATTTGGGAGTGATATCTCAGGAGCAAGGAGCCCCAGCCCCACACCGGGCCTACCAGCCCAGGATTCCAGAGCCATGAAGCTAAGTCCTCACAACTTCTGTCTGCAAAAAACAGATAATATTGAGTTAATGGAAGAAACTGCAGAAGCCCCAAGGAGTTCCTTTTAGAGAACCCCCACATAGACACACCTACTCAGACTCACTCCCTCTGAACTCCAGCACTGGGGTAGCAGCTTGCTTGAAAGGCTGGTGGCATTCAGGGAGGAAATGAAGTATTTGGCATCAAGGCCAGTAGAGGCCATTGCCCCTTTCCCAAACCCTCCCCCCACAGAGCCACAGAGCCAGTAAGCTGGCCTTGAGACTCTGCCAACCAGGCTAACATGGTATGACCCACCCTGGAGATTCCCAGAGACTCTGCCCTACCCAATTTACAGGCCCACCCAAGCTGCTTTTTCATATGAATTGCTGGTGTTGGCTCATGCTTCACAACTTCCTAAATAATCTCAAAAAAGCAACAGCTGGCTTCACTGAGCCCCTAGGGCAGGCATTAGCAGCAGCCAGCAGAGATTCACAGCTTACCTTTGCCTGGTAGCAGCCACCTCAGATTGCTTTGTAGTTCAGGCAGGGTGGCCCCAGGAACAGCACAGGTGGGGGCTGACCTTGCCCTGCACTGCCTGGGAGATCCCAGAGCCTACACACACATTGGGCAGCTATAGAACACATCAGAGAGCCATAACCTTGCCCCTGCACAGCTGATCTGCCACAGAGGGCAGAGGTTGGTGGTCCGTGGACACAAACAATCCTTGCAGCTGACTGGCCTGGGCCAATGCCTCCTTTGACCTTCCAAAAGCAACCAAGGCTTAACTACAGGAGGTAGGTGTATCCAGCTTACACCAAGGCCACACTTCAAGTACCCAGCTTGTCATAGGGTAGGGTGTACCACAGGACCCTACAGAACACCTACTACATTAGGCCACTCTACCAACACACAGATCAAAGCAGATCTACGTAATACATAGAAACAAACACAGGAAGGCTGCCAAAATGAGAGGACAAGGAAGCATAGCCCAAATGAAAAAGCAGATCAAAACTCCAGAAAAAGAGCTAAACGAACTGGAGATAAGCAATCTATCAGATGCAGAGTTCAAAACACTGGTTATAAGCATGCTCAAAGAACTTAGTGATGATCTCAACAAAATAGAAAAATTGAGTCAAAAATGAAGGATACACTAATTGAAATAAGGAACAATATACAGGAAAACAACAGTAAAGTAGATGAAACTGAGAATCAAATCAATGATTTGGAACATAAGGAAGCAAAAAACATTCAATCGAAACAACAAGAAAAAAAAAGAATCCAAAAAAAATACGGACAGTATAAGCAGCCTCTGGGACAACTCATGAGCTCCAACGTTTGCATCATAGGGGTGGCAGAAGGAGAAGAGAAATAGCAAGAAACTGGAAATCTATTTGAAAAAATAATGAAAGAAAACATCCCTAATTTGGTGAAGGAAACAGACATGTAATCCAGGAAGTGTAGTTAATTCCAAACAAGATGGATGCAAAGAAGACACAACATAATCAAAATGCCAAAGCTTAAAGATAAAGTGAGATTCTTAAAAGCAGCAAGAAAAAAGAAGTTACTTAACTACAAGAGAGTTCCCACGAGACTGTCAGCTGATTTCTCAAAAGAAACTTTGCAGGCTAGATCAGATTGACAAAAAGTATTCAAAGTCATGAAAAGCAGGGACCTACAGCCAAGATTGCTTTATCCAGCAGAGATACCATTTAGAATCAAAGGGCAGATAAAGAGCATCCCAGACAAGCAAAAGCTAAAGGAGTTCTTCACCACCAAACCACTATTATATGAAGTGTTAAAGGGACTTATTTTATTTTTTCATTTTCATAAATGCTTTATTAAATCTATTCATAAATGCTGAATAGTATACAGAACCATACATGATAAAGAATATAAGGCAAAATCCTTGTCTACATGTTAGCTTACTTAATAAAGGGTCAAGAAGAAATGTATTATTTACGTTGTGATTATCTCCTGGTGTGTGTAGAAAGTTTAAATTAGCTACAAGAAATTTTATCTAGACACGCATCTGCCTGGTGCTATGATCTGTTATTTACTGGGCAGATTAGTTACAAACATTTCTTCTGTTCCTTTAAATATGATCAGGCAGATAGTGAGTGCATTTCTTCTGAATGCCTCAATTTAAAATGGCTTTAAGGAATTCATCGCTGTCAAGATGATGTGACCCTTTGTTAAGGTTCTGAGCTCTTCTTCTCAAACAGTTTTTGTTTTGTTATTTTCATCATTAGTTCTTTTGTTTTCTGCATTTCTATTTTTAAGGGACTTATTTTAGGAAAAGAAAATCAAAATTCGAACCATAAATGACAATAATTACATATCTATCAGAAATTGGATCTAAAAAACAAACTAAGCAAACAAGACAAACAGAGACAAAATCATGGATATAGAGAATGTTTTGATAGTTGCAAGGGAGGGGACTGTGGGGGAATAGGTGAAGAGGTGAGGGGATTAAGAAGTACAAATGGGTAATTGCAGAATAGACATGGGGATGTAAAGTACAGTATAGGAAATGAAGTAGCCAAAGAACTTATAAGCATGACTGGTGGACATGAACAATGGTGGGGAGATTGCCTGAGGGAGTGGGGGTGGGAGGGGTGAAGGGATGCAAAGGAGGATAATCAAGACAACTATAATGGAATAATCAATAAAATACAATTTTAAAAAGCAAAGTTTAGAATTTTATTTAACGATAATTTTTAGGAAAATATATACATATTAGTGGCCTAAATGTAAAATTATTATTGACCTAAAAATGTAAAATGTAAAAAACATGTAAATATGTCAGCCAACTTTATTAGAGAAGAAAATATAGAATAATAAAGGGAGACATATATTTATCTTAATATTCTGAGGGGTGTGAGATATGTTGAATATGTATTTCTAAAGAAATATATGTTTAGTGTAATATTTAAATTTATAACATTCATCTCCTACCAAAAGTAAAACTGAGACAGTGATAATTTTTTTTAATTTTATTTATTTGTTTTTAGAGAGAGGGAAGGGGAGGTAGAGAGAAAGGGAGAGAAACATCAACATGCAGTTGCCTCTCACACACCTCCTACTGGGGACCTGGCCCACAACCCAGGCATGTGCCCTGACTGGGAATCAAACCGCTGACCTCTTCATTCGCAGGCCAGCACTTAATCTACTGAGCCACACCAACCAGGGCAGAAGCAATAAATTATTTATCAAACATTATATTGATGGAGTAGTGTAAAATATCTAAATTCTCAATATTTATATGATATCCACTAGGTATTGTTTAAAGTTGTTAAGATTCTGCACTCTGCTCTGACCAGATAGCTCAATTGGTTAGTGCATCCTCCTGATATACCAAAAAATTGTGGGTTAAATTTCCAGGCAAGCCCATATAAGAGTCAACCAGTGAATGCATAAATACATGGAACAACAAATCAATCTCTCTTTCTCAACTCTCTCTAAAATCAATTTTAAAAAAAGATTCTGCACCCAATTTGAATCTGTATTTAACTTCAATGTGTATATTGACAGTTGGGAGGGGGGGTGCAGGAGTGTTTTTCCATGCCACCATCTGAGTCTCAGACACTAGCTGGGTGTTGTACAATTCAATTCAATTCTGACACTACCTGGAGATAGCATTAGGTCTGTAGGCTAATGGCTCAGTCTTTAGGATACTGCCTACCTCCACCTCAGCAAAAAATATACATATCAGTTGTATATTCTTTATATTCAGATGTCAATTTCCAATACAGATTGTCACCTGTGCTTCTGACCAACTGGCTAAATATTGGACATTCTAATGACCTCCTCTTTGGATTTCATTAATTTTCATGGCACTCAGGGAAACATTTTACTTACTAGTTTACTGGTTTATTATAAAATGATATAACTGAAGAAGAGTCAAATGAAAGAGATGTGTAGGGCAAGGCATTGGTGGGACAAGGTGTTTCTGTACCTTGTAAGTACATTGCACTCTCTCTTCCAATCTCCATGTATTCATCAACTTGGATTCTCTCCAAATTCTGTTTATTTTGGTTTTTGTGGAGGCTTTGACCACTAGGTATTGATTTCACTTGTAGCCCCTATTCCCTCTCATGGGAGCCAGAGGGTGAAACTGAATGTCTCAACTCTTTAATCTTATGGTTGAATCCCTGGCAATCAAGCCCAAACCTTAGGTGTTGGCCAAAAATCACCTTATTAAAATAAATAAATAAATAAATAAAACACTGATAGCTGTCATCATTTAGGAAACTCCAAGGGTTTTAAGAGTTCTGTATCAGGAACAGAGATGAACATCAAATATGTATATATTTTTTTATGAATTGCAATGTCACAGATGTTAAATCAAAAAATAGGTGTGACTATTTTATATAGTTATTGAGAGAAGCACCAGAAGAAATAAAACTGAGAAGAATTAAATTAAGAAGTAGAATCTAAAGAGTCAGAAAGATTAGCTTTCTGACTCTTCAGATTCTAGCTTTTCTAGATTTTCATTGTAATATCTTGTTGTTTTTATTTCTTACCATAAGCATATATTTAGAGAAAAATGTGATTAAAATAACACTAAAGCAGAAAAAAATGTATGTCTTGTTGACCTGAAATCCAAGCAATTAAGTAAAGTAGCATAAAAAAACTCATTGGAAAGGTGGGTAGGTCTATGTACTAGAATACTACTAAATCTCTTTGAAACTAACTATTTAAATTCCATCATATTTAATTTCTTAATATCTCTGTATTTAAATTTTATTTGTCCAATTTTTATAACAACATAAAACAAAATCATAACTAAAGCAGTGCTACTTGAATTACATGGACATTTGAAAATATAAAAATCAAATTTTTAGTATCTTTTTTTGAGATGAAAAGAATGCTTTTATAACATTAACACATGAATCTTCATATAAATGCAGTTGCAAAATGTAATTTTTTGATAAGCTTTTTTAAAATATATTTTATTGATTATGCTATTACGGTTGTCCCATTTCTCCCCCATCATTCTCCTCCACCCTTCACACCTCCTCCCACTCACATCCCCCCCCTTTAGTTCATGTCCATGTGTCATAAGTTCTTTAGCTTCTACATTTCCCACACTATTCTTGCCCTCCCCCTGTCTATTTTCTACCTACTGTCTATGCTACTCATTCTCTGTACCTTTTCCCTCTCTCTCCTCCTCCCACTCCCCTGTTGCTAACCCTCTGTATGATCTCTATTTCTGTGGTTCTGTTCCTGTTCTAGCTGTTGACTTAGTTTGCTTTTGTTTTAGGTGTGATTGTTAATAGCTGTGAGTTTGCTGTCTTTTTACTGTAATATTTTTCTCTTCTTTTTCTTAGATAAATCCCTTTAATATTTCTCATAATAAGGGCTTGGTGATGATGAACTCCTTGAACTTGACCTTATCTGAGAAGCACTTTATCTGTCCATCCATTCTAAATGACAGCTTTGCTGGATAGAGCAATCTTGGATGTAGGTCTGTAAGTTTCAAGACTTCAAATATTTCTTTCCAGCCCCTTCTTGCCTGTAAGGTCCCTTTTGAGAAATCTGCTGACAGTCTGATGGGGACTTCTTTGTAGGTGACTGTCCCCTTATCCCTTGCTGCTTCTAGAATTCTCTGCTTCATTTGAATCTTGGCTAATGGAATTATGATGTGTCTTAGTGTGTTCCTCCTTGGGTCCAACTTCTTTGGGACTCTCTGAGCTTCCTGGACTTCCTGGAAGTCTATTTCCTTGCCAGATTGGGGAAGTTCTCCTTTATTATTTGTTCAAATAAGTCGTCCCCTTGTTGCTCTTCTTCTTCCCCTTCTGGTACCCCTATAATTCAGATGTTGGGACGTTTAACGATGTCCCCGATATTCCTAAGCCTCTCCTCATTTTTTTTGAATTCTTGTTCCTTCCTTGTTTTCTGTTTGGTTGTTTGTTTCTTCCTTCTGGTCCACTCTATTGATTTGAGTCCCAGTTTTCCTCCCATCTCTATTGGTTCCCCATGCATCTTCCTTCATTTCACGTATTGTAGCCTGCATTTTTTCATGTAATTTGTGAGCAAAAATCAACCAATTCTGTGAGCATCCCGATCACCAGGGCTTTGAACTGTGCATCTGATAGTTTGGCTATCTTTTTTTAGTTTATAACATATTTAAATATTTTTATTTGCTTTCCTGATAAAATATTTTTATTTCTTAAGTGTATACATATCTGGTGATAAGCTCAAAGATTATTAAATTATTTTTTTAAAGTCGTGATATATTTTTATTCTAATACTTTCTTATCAGTTAGCATCTTTTTTGTCATTTTTATTTTTGTTTGAATACAATTGTCTCCATTTTCCCACAACCACTTTCCTCTGCCCCACCCACTCCCACCTCCCATCCTCAATCCTACCCCCTTTGGCTTTGTATCTTTTCAAAGTACTTTTTATGAAAGAATATACTTTTCTTAATAATAAATTTAAAATCATTATATGTCTAGCTAGTGAAGTGTTACTTCATATCAAGGAAATTTTTTGATTTTTTGATATTGTACATAACATTCCTTCCTGGATAACATTCATTCATGCCTGAAAGTAGAATATACGTTGAACACAGTAAAACAACTATCACTGAGTTTCTTTTTTTGATAAACACAGTCCAAATTTTTATGACTGTTATTGTAACTTTCCAAAATGTTTAGTATACTTTTATTAGTTTACTTTCTGGTAAACTAATTTAAGTAATTAATTCTGGCAAACTAAGTTTTGTTCTTTATTCTTTACAGCTTTCTTTAGGGTTGAAGCTTCTCAAACTCCCACATTTACCCTGTCTCAAGATCATGTGGAATGTGGATACACTTTTTCTTTTTTTACCAGCATTGTTTTCCAGTCTTATCATCTGCTCATGCTCATCTCCCAGAACACTTTTTCATAAAATCAATCATATTTATTAAACCATAATCAAGTAACCAGTTATAACCCAACACACAACACCAACTTGGAGGCTTTCTTTTTTTAACTTTGCTTTTATTTTTGACACTATCACAGATGTCCCCATTTTCCCCACTTTGCCCCCCTCTATGCAGCACCTCCCCCCCTTCCCTCTGGTCATCTCCACACTGTTGTCTGTGTCTATGGGTTGTGCAAATATGTTCTTTGGCCAATCCTTTCACCTTCTTTTATCCAGTAACATCCTCTCTTCTCCCCTCGGACAGTTGTCAGTCTGTTTCATGTACCCAAGTCTCTGTTGCTATTTTGTTCATTAGAGTCCACATATAAGTGAGATACAGTGTCTGTCTTTTTCTCACTCAATTATTTCACTTAGCACAATAATCTCCAGGTTCATCCATGTTGTCACAAAAGGTAAAACAGTTCTTTCTTTTTTTTACAGCCACTTAGTATTCTATTATACCACAAATTCTTAATTCACTCATACACTGATGGGCACTTAGAGTGCTTCCAGATCTTGGCTATTGTAAGTAACACTGCTATGAACATGGTATGTATATATTCTTTTAAATGGGTGTTTTGAGATTCGTAGCACATATTCCCAGAAGTAGAATCCTGGGTCAAAAGGCAGTTCTATTTTTAATTTTTTGAGGAAATTCCATACCGATTTCCACAACAACAACACTAGTCTGCATTCCCATCAACACCCTAGGGTTCCCTTTTCTCCATATCCTCACTTTTTTTTTTTTTTTTAATACAGTTTAGCTTGCCTCACTAGTATCCTGGACAACAGTGAATTAATTTTAAGGTAAATCTATGTTTATTTTTATTAGTCCTATATTTTTAAAATAACTGTTATTTCAATGATCTAAGTCTACTCTTCCCCACTATATTTTCACAATATCATCACCAAGAAACTGCTGGGATCTTAACCTGCTTTATTTGTAAAATTTTAAATGTGGAATTTTATTCTATGACTGAACTCTCATTGCTGGAACATCGTACTCTACAATATACTGGAAATCAAATAGGCTTTGAAGTTTATAAGTTTTACTTTTATTAACTATGTGAGTTTTGGAATAATATTTAGGCTCTGAGCCTCATTTTTTCTCACATAAAAATGTTTTAAATGATACTCATTCCAGGGTTGGTTTTAAATATATGTGTAAATATATCTTTAACTGTGTATATATCCATTTTTATTATTTCAGAAAGCAGTTGACTGTATATATTTTGATACTTTGATAAAACAACCAACAAAGTGGAAATACTGCTGTTGGCCCTTATGCGCCAGATGTAATATTTATTAACCTATATTTATTTCCTTAATTACTATTAGAGAAAGAAGGAAATTTCCGTATTTTTTGGCTCTCTTATTGAGGGTTGGTTTTGTTTTTGTTTTTACCTGTAAGATACTAGTTTCAAGACTATCATCTCAAAAGGTATATCCATTTTTAGTTTTTTTAGAAAATTCCATACTGTTTTCCATAGTGGTTGTACCAGTCTGCACTCCCACCAACAGTGCACTAGGGTCCCCTTTTATCCACAACCTCTCCAACATTTGCTGTTTGTTGCTTTGTTTATGAAGGCCATTCTGACTGGTGTCAAGTGGTATCTCATTGTTGTTTTAATTTGCATCTCTCTGATAGCTAGCGATATCGAGCATCTTTTCATGTGTCTCTGGATCCTCTGTATGTCCTCCTTGGAGAAGTGTCTGCCCAAGTCCTTCGCCCATTTTTTAATTGGGTTGCTTGTCTTCTTAGAGTGGAGTCGTGTAAGTTCTTTGTATATTTTGGAGATTAAACCCTTATCTGAGGTATCATTGGCAAATATGTTTTCCCACACAGTCGGTTCTCTTTTTATTTTAATACTCTTTTCCATGGCCATGCAGAAGCTTTTTATTTTGATGAGATCCCATTTGTTTATTCTTTCCTTTATGTCCCTTGCTTTAGGGGACATATCAGTAAAAATGTTGCTGCGTGGAATATCTGAGATTTTGCTGCCTATGTTCTCCTCTAGGACTTTAATGGTGTTACGGCTTATGTTTAAATCTTTTTTTTTTTTTTAATTTTAAATTTTTATTTATTTATTTATTTTTCTTTTTTTAATCAGTATTTTTTAATTGTTGATATTGTACAGTTTTCTGTCTTTTACCCCGCACCCAGCCCACTACCCCAGCCCTCCCCACCTTCCTCCCATTTCCACCCCCCATAGTTTTTGTCCATGAGTCCTTTATACTTGTTGCTCTAAACCGTTCCCTTTTTCCCTTGAAATTCCCTCCCCTCCCCCTCTGGACACTGTCAGACTGTTCTCAAATTCAGTGTCTTTGTTTATATTATGCTTGTTTGTTTGTTTTGTTGATTAGCTTCCTGTTAAAGGTGAGATCATATGGTATTTGTCTTTCACTACCGGGCTTATTTCGCTTAGCATGATTCTCTCCACTTCCATCCATGCTGTTGCAAAGGGTATGAGCTCCTTCTTTCTTTCTGCTGCATAGAATCCCATTGTGTAAATGTACCACAGTTTTTTGATCCATTCATTTACTGATGGGCATCTAGGTTGTTTCCAACACTTGGCTATTGTAAATTGTGCTGCTATAAACATAGGGGTGCATAGGTTCTTTTGGACTGGTGTTTCAGGGTTCTTAGGATATAGTCCTAGCAGTGGAATGGCATATTTCACAGATATAGAACACTTCAAAAATTTATATGGAACAATAAACGACCCAGAATAGCAGCAGCAATCTTGGGAAAGAAGAGCAAATTTGGAGGGATCACAATACCTGATACCAAACTGTATTACAAGGCCACTGTAATCAAAACAGCCTGGTACTGGCATAAAAACAGGCAGGTGGACCAGTGGAATAGAACAGAGAGCCCAGAAATAAACCCTAGTCTCTATAGTCAATTAATATTCGACAAAGGGGGCAGCAACATAAAATGGAGCAAAAATATCCTCTTCAACAAGTGGTGTTGGGAGAACTGGACAGCTTCATGCAAGAAAATGAAACTCGAACACCAACTTACACCATACACAAAAGTAAATTCCAGGTGGATAAAAGATTTATGCAGCAGAAAGAAAGAAGGAGCTCCTACCCTTTGCAACAGCATGGAAGGAATTGGAGAGTATCATGCTAAGCGAAATAAGCCAGGCAGTGAAAGACAAATACCATATGATCTCACCTTTAACAGGAAGCTAATCAACAAAACAAACAAACAAGCATAATATAATCAAAGACATGGAAATTGAGAACAGGCTGAAAGTCACCAGAGGGGAGAGGGGAGGGAATTTCAGGGGAAAAGGGGAAGGGTTTACAGGAACAAGTATAAAGGACACATGGACAAAAACTATGAGGGGGGGTGGAAATGGGAGGGAGGTGGGGAGGGATGGGGTGGAGGGAGGTGGGGAGGGATGGGGTGGTGGGTTCGAGTGAGAATAAAAGACAGAAAACTGTACAAGATCAACAATTAAAATAATTTTTTTTAAAAGACTATCATCTCTTTCTCTTAAATGTTATTCCCTCACAAGTTTGTGAGATAAGGAGAATAGGATTGATAACCAGTTAGAACCAAACAGAGTCTGGCTGAAAGATATCTAACCCTGTGGAATAAGGAAACACATGATTGATAATTATGGCTGGCATTGTGATGTTTACACAGGTAAGTAGATTGGCAACACACACACATACAGCCATCAGAAATTATTTCTGGGTCTGATTTCATAATTATTGAAATAATTATTTAGAGAAAAGTTGAAAGAAGAATTAAAATAAAATTTAAAAAATAAAGAAAAGTTGATATAATTGTTCATTCAACAGTAGAAGGATTTATCACAAAAATGAGAGTAAATTTTCTGCTGCTTTTACATAATTATCAGAAGAGAAGTAGGACATGGAAAATAATTTAATGACTTTATATTTTAGAAGAAATTCAAGTACCATATTTTTCAGACCATAAGAGGAATCTACATTTTAGACGAGGAAAATAGGTAAAAAAATTTTGAAGCAAAAAATGTGGTAAAATATTTAATAACATAATATTTCACCAATACAAATGTAAACAGAACTCAACAGCAACATTAACAACCATTATTCCTTCCAAATTTGGAGTTGGGGAAGGTGTGTCTTATAGTCTGAAAAATACAGTAGCTTCATTATAAGATGTTCGAAAGCAATCTTTATATGATCAATATTTAAAGTTGAATAGGGAATTTGGTAACAAATTTTTATTGTTTGAATCTTTATAATGTTTAGTAATGTAATTAGTGCCAATAAAGCTCCATAGATTAATCTAACATATTTATTTTGTAAATATTAGCAATTAATTTTACTCTAGAAAATGTTTTCATTCTGTAGGGCTGTCAGTCTTTGAAATACAGCTTTAAACAAAGCAACAGGTAGTTTCTGCTGCTTTAGCTGGAAATTTGTCTCTAAATGTGTCCTCAGTTCTACAACACACAATTTTGCAATATATTCTTTAACTACTGAAGCTGCATATATCAAGACAACAGATTTTCATTTTACATTGTCACAGTCGATTACTGCTATTTCAAGTCTTGATTGAACTCTGACACACATCAATGATTATTGTTTGTCTTATTTAAAAGTAAGCAAACAACAAAAAGGTTTTTTTTTTTTTATTAAAAGGTTTTAGTGCATTTGTAGGCAGTGTTTGTGTGCACATTTTTTTTTAATTGCCAAGAGACTAAAAACAATGCTCAGGATAGGCAGCAGAAAGGCTTGCTAAAATAACCTCATGAGAAAGTTTACACAATATTTGCAGAAACATCTACTGGGATTTAGAATCTTTGCTTTGCATTAGTAATCCAGAAAAACAAAGGCCAAATCAGAAACAATCAAATGGACATGTTAGAGAAACCTAAGAATTCGGTGGTACATCTACAAATATGTGTAAAATACAGATTTTTAGATTTATAAGCCTTTATGAGCCTTAATTAGAATTATTTTAAAACAATTACAATTGTTATGTTACATAAAATTTAAAATTACTGAAAATTTATAATATGTGGAATATTACATGAGGTTCTTTATAAACATTATTATCTTCATTTGTGTGAAGTTAAGCATAATTTCTAAAGTAACATGCATATATTTAAATAGCAATTGAGTAATTATTATGCTATTATCATTTGCAAATTAAGATTTACTTTACTCTAATTATAAAGGAAATAATAAGTAAAGGTGAATCAACCATTGATGAAATAAACTTTATCTAAATCATATAAACCTGAGCTGACCTACTGCTCCCCACAATACGTAAGTCAATGTGTTTGTGAAATAGTAAGCAGAAGAGACTCTCATTTTAGTAAAGATGCCTTTCTTCCCAGAACACAAGCATCTGCAAATAAGACTGTCACGGCAACCTACATTAGAGAGCTATAGTTCCATTATTTAAATAGAATCAAGACAAAAAAATTAGAGTCTTCTTATATAGCACTTTTTGCATAACTTAACTGGTTGATTAAATATTTTCAGCTTAATCCAGCATTTTCTTATTTTATTTTTTAATTTAGAGAAAAAAAACACAGTTGGAGAATTTTTACTGATTCCAAATTAACAGAGATGCTTGTAATACTGACTTCTAATTTTACTCTGGATTAATAAATATGTCAACATTAATTATATCTTATTGTTCACATTCTAATTCATTATTATATGTATGTCCTCATATAAGCATCAATATAACTTACCCATAAACACTAAGGTTGGAAAAATTATATTTACTGCTTAAAAATTCTAGAAGTATTAATAATTTTAACTGTGCTACAATAGAAAAATTTGAAAAGTTGCTTTATTATGTAATATATACAAGGTTTGCTTAACTTATAGTCACTTCATTTTAAATAAGGATGGCTTAAATTCTCAGTCTTTGTTGTGAATGTTAGGCTATGAATCCCTGAATGTTAGCTTGGCTCAGTGTCCATGGAGACAAATCTCAGATTCCACAATAGCAATAGAATTTATATGGTACCATTTCTACAGTGTATCACTGTGGACTTCATCATATTCTGTAACATAACAGACAAAAATCTAAACTACCAGACCATTCAGATCTATGCTTAAAAGAATAGAATTCAATGTATCCTAAAAGTATAACATAACTCATTTCCAAATGACATAAAGAAAGTAGCAGGAATCAGATAAGTTTATTGCTATTTGTGTGAACTGTCAGGAAAAAAAGAGAATTACCCAGTTGAGCATCCTGAGAGACTTATTATCACATACAAATCATGAAACTTGGTACAGGAAAGCATTCAGAATCATATGTCAAAAAAAGAAGGGAATCAAGATGTTTGCCTTCTATTTTTACCAGTTGAAATTTGAGGTACTCTTTTAATCATTTGTATTCTTATACTCACCTAAATGCACACACGTACACATGCAGTCCCTTGTCAATCTAGCTAGATTGGTTATGTTAAAACAAAATTGCCATATTTTAATTCCTGGATCACAATCTTTGGAAGATCTATGTTTAATAATCGAAAAACTTAGTATGTTACTAGAGTCCTTCATAGCTTAGACTCGTTTTTATTTTATCTTTCAAAATTATTGATCACTCGGTGTGAATGGATCAATCAATTTCTTGAAAGCCTATGTTAAAGCACACCTAAAATTCAAATGGAGTTAACATTGATTGAGTAGCAACCATGTGCCAGGCTCGGTATTTTAATGTATCTTATTAATACTCGGTATTTAACGTATCTTATTAATACTACACCAAAGTAGACTGGTGATGAAACCATGGTCACAATAGAACAGAGGAAAGGTAACTAGTCCTTAAATTTTATAGGATAGATTTTTTTTGCCATTTAAGTCTTTTTGCTTTTTGATTTTTACCGAAATCAAACATTAGATTATCTCATTATTAAAAATAAATTTAACCAAATTTATTCTTAGAAAATTATAAGAAAATGCAATTTAAAACAGGAATGTGCTTTATTCCTTAGAGGCAAATACTTCATGTGAAATAGTATTAAGACTAGTATACTAATTATAAATGGGCAAAAGTTCTTTAGACATGAGTCCAAAGAGGACAGAGGATGGCCAAAAAGACATATGAAAAGATGTTGAATGTCACTAATCATCAGATAAATGTAAACTGCATCCATGTTAAGATTTCATTTCATACCTGTCAAAATGGTTATCATAAAAAAATCATCAACAAGTACTGGAAAAAATGTGGAGAAAGAGGAATACTTTTGCACCATTGGTGGGAATGCAGACTGGTGCAGCCACTATGAAAAACAGTATGGAGATACCTCAAATAATTAAAAATGGATCTGCCTTTTGACCAGTGATCCCACATCTGGGACTATATCCGAATGAAGGAACACAAAACACTAATTTGAAAGAACATGGGCACCCCTATGTTTATTGCAATGTTATTTACAATTGCCAAAATATGGAAGAAGCCCGAGTGTCCATCAGTAGATGAGTGTATAAAACAACTATGGGGCATATATACAATGGGATACTACTCTTCCATTAAAAAAAAAAAAGGAAAGTTTTACCCTTTGCAACAGTATGGATGCACCTGGAGAACATTATGCTAATTGAAATAAGCCAGGCAGAGAAAGACAAATACCATATAATTTCACTCATATGTGGAATCTAATAAACAAACTGAACTAAGAAGAAAAATATAGACAGATTCAAAGAGAGCAAAATGACCACTAAGCATGGGAAGGGGGTGGAGGGATTGAGCAAAAAGGAAAAAGGACTCATGGACATGGACAACTGTGTGGTGATTGCAGTGGGGATGAGTGTATAAGGGGGCTAAATGGCAATGGAAAAAATACAATAAAAACAAAATCAAACAGAATATTATGTTATATTTGATATTTTTTGATTGACCAGTCTGTGGTTTGGTCCATATCTTCTGTAACCTACTTGACTCAGTTTCATCACTTTCTACAATTAACAGAAAAAAACATGTCATCTGTATCTAAGACAAAATTCATATGCTTTCCCTATCTTTTCATGTAAAATACAATTTTAGCCATAGATCGTAACTACTTTAACCTTGCAGAGGTCACAGCTGATCTGAGGACATAAACTCTTTTCTCACACATTGTTACATGTATTGAGTATACAGGTTCAAGATTGTGACTAGCTGCACATTTGTACATGACTAATGCTAAGCCATAACGATTAAGCCTTCAGTTTGGTTATGATATGTGTTTCATAAGGGTGTGTGACAGTCAGTAGTAAATTGCATTTGAGAGATACTGCAAACTCCAAAGTCAGTGTTGGTGTAGGTTTTTATTTTTTTTTAAATTTTAGAGTCAGTTTTATGTGTGTATGCTTAATTTACCATTGAAAATGACTGGAAAAATATACCTTTTGATAATTCAAGAGATGTTGAAGAAGTTTAGCAAATGTTACTTGAATTTGATGATGAGAATTATAGAGTTTAACATAAAAATAAAATTGATTTAGAAGATGAAGATTATGTGGATGTTTGTTCAGAAGAGTCAGATACTAAGCAAGGTATTTCCAGTGAAGAAAGTGAAGATGGATTACATATGAATAAAAAATATTTTTTTGGAAAGGGTAAAGAATCAAAATGGATTTCTGAGTACAGGTTTTTTACATCCTTGGTTAGGTTTATTACTAGGTACTTTATTTTTCTTATTGCTGAAAAGACACTTCTCTAAGGGGGACGTACAGAGGACCCAGAGACATATGACAAAATGCTCAGCATCACTAGCCATCATAGAAGTGCAAATTAAAACTGCAATAAGATACCACTTCACACCAGTCAGAATGGCCATCATTAACAAATCAACAAACCATAAGTGCTGGCAAGGATGTGAAGAAAAGAGAACCCTAGTACATTGTTGGTGGGAACGCAGACTGATGCAGTCACTATGCAAAACAGTAGGGATTATCCTAAAAAAAAAAAAAAAAAAAAAAAAACCCTAAAAATAGAAAGAAAGAAGGAGCTCTTACCCTTCATGGCAGTATGGATGGAACTGGAGGGCATTACACTAAGTAAAATAACTCAGGCAGTGATAGACAAATACCATATGATCTCACCTGTAAGTGGAACCTAATCAATAAAACAAACAAGCCAGCAAAATATTACCAGAGACATTGAAATAAAGAACAAACTCACAGTAAAAAGAGGGCAGGGGGAGTGGAGAAGGGGGTAACAGGGAAAAGAAGGGGAAGGGTCATCAAGGAACATGTATAAAGGTCCCATGGACAATGACAGAAGGAGGAAGGATTGTGGGTGGAATGGGGGAAATGGTGGTGGAAAAATGGAGACAACTGTACTTGAACAACAATTAAAAAATCAAAATAATAAAAAATAATCAAAATGAAGGGAAAATACAATAAGGAGACGAATTAGAAAACAGCTATGAAATATCTTGTGTCTACATCTGTTAGTTCAGCCAAACACGTACACACACACACACACAGCCAACATAGAACTCAAAACTTGGAACTGCTTTATTACAAGTGATATATTAGATCTAATTTTATTATATACAAATAAATACGTTGATGCTGTCTCAAGCTGGTTTTCACAAGAACGATATGCTAAATAAATAGAAAAAATGAATTGAAAGCATTTCTAGGCCTCATATGTAGCTGGTTTACATCGCAGAAATCAGCTAAATTTGCGGGATTTATGACCTACAGATGGTAGTGGGATTGTTCTTTTTAGACTTACAGTATCTTCATGGAGATTTAAATTTATTCATAATTATATCAGGTTTCATAATAAACTTATTCTATTAAAATGCCTGAAAGTGGACACATTTGTGGCAATGAGACATTTTCTCAGTATTTATAGAACATTGTAAATTATGTTACTCAATGGGACAGGCTAACAATAAATGACATGCTACCTAGATTAAGGAGTAAATGTGGGCTTAGACAATATATTCCATCCAACCCAATAAATATGGTATATAATTTTTTTGATATGGTCAATTTAAAGTATTTTACACAGGAAATCTTGAAATATATGCCAGTAAGCAACCCAAAGTTCCTTATTTGATGACTAATGAGCCAGCAGATGTAATCAAGTGACTTGTAGAACCCATTTTCTCATCAGGATATAATATTACAACAGATAACTGGTTCACTGATATAAATCTTATCTCCCACTTGAAAAAGAAGTGACTTTCATGAATAGGTACCATTTGTAAGGATAAACACCAACTACCCTCTGAATTTTTGTCTTCTAAAAACAGGCCCAAAATATCCAACTTATTTGCGTTTGGTACAGACTGCACATTTACATCTCATATATCCAAAAAGGGGGAAAAATGCATTATTTTAGTTTCCAGTATACATTTTGATGACACAGCAAATTTAGATTCACAAAAACCTGATATAATAGAATATTACAACCAAATGAAGTCAGGAGTTGACAGTGTGGACTAAATGGTACATATGATGTGGCCAGGAACACCAGAAGTTGGCCTATGGTTACATTCTACACAGTTTTAAATATTACAGAAAAAATGCTCAGACTGAGCATTTGCTGAACATTTGCATGAAATATGCTGAACAGTAATGTGAAATTAAGGTATAGAATATTACTCTCATAATGAAGTTAGTGTCAGAACAAATGAAAAGGCATGCAGAAATCCCTACAGATGTGCAAAAGCCTTTACACCTGAAATTTCACCAATTTTGAACATAAATTGAAGTAAATTCTAACCATGACACAGGTACAGTTTCCTCAACCAGCAGAAAATGAAAAAGAGGTGTTAGGTGGTATGCATCCAAAATGAATCACTTGCTTAAATATTTCTGCAAGTGTTTTGAAAAGTATTTTTGCCTTGAGCAAAGCAATGTGGTTGTTTGTAATGACTGTTATAAATCATTGCAAAGCCAACAATTGAAGATTCTATTTAATTAATGTTAAAGAGTTTTTTTGGTTATAATTTTTAGCAATATTCATGTTTATGTTATTTGAAAAGACAAATGTTTATTCTTTATATTTTTATATTTTTGTTTAGATATTTCTAGATTGTAACTGAAAATAAAAATTGTATCTTTATTATATAAATATAATAAATGCAAATTTCCAGTGTTTTTATTTTATTTTATTTTTAGCACATACTAGTAATGAATCTCTTAGATACATGCAACATCCTCTGTAAATTTTTGGCCATGACATTTGCAGTTTTAAATAATACTTAATGTGTAAATATAAGTACCCTAAAATGATTTTAAATAAATACTTAAAGAAGAAATATTAGTAAATATGCAGGTAGCAAATAAATATATGAAAAGATGCTCCAAATCATATATCATTAGAAAAAATATAAATTAAAACAAGATATACAACTACAAGAAGAGCCACATTACATAACACAGACAACAAATGCTAGAGAGAATGTGGAACAAGAGAAACACTCACTCATTGTTGGCTGAAATCCAAAATTGTACAGCCCCTTTGGAAGACAATTGGGTAGTTTCTTACAAAAGTAGACATAGTCTTACCACCTACTCCAACAATTGTGATTGTCTTGCAGCCTTTCAAGGCCAGGAAGTTTCACACAGGATTCAGGCAAATGTAAGAAAATCGGTGGAGCCATGGGAAATCCTGACTTGCCTTTATTCAAGTGTGGGGCGATTCACACATGCAGGCAGGGAGTCCTAACTCCCTTATATACTCAGTGCACACAAAGCCAGCGGGGTGCCAAGGTATTATATAACAAAGTGTGATTCTACATATGTGGTCCCAGTCTCAAGGTTATGGAAATACTTCTTATTGGGCTGATGAGGGAGCCTGATTGACTCCATTTACTCTACAGTGCTCCTTGGTATTTACCCAAAGTTACTGAAAACTTTATATTCACACAAAAATGTGCACACAGATTTTGACAGCAGCTTTATTTGTAATTGCCGAACTTGGAAGCAATCAACATGTTCTTCAGTACTGGATAAATAAACTATTGTACATTCAAATAATGGGATATTATGTTACACTGGAAAGAAATTAACTCTTGAGACATGAAAAGATATGGAGCATACTTAAATGCTTATTATTAAGTGAAATAAGCCAACCTGAGAAGGCTATAAATTATTATGATTCCAACTACATGCATTCTGGAAAAGGCAAAACTATGGAAAACATAAATAGATCAGTTGTTGCAGGAGGGGGCACATTTAAGTAAGCAGAGTGCAGAGTTTTTATTACAATAAAAATATCTTGTATGATATTATAATGATGATTTGTCCAAACCCACAGAATGTACAACATCAAGAGGAAGCCCTGATATAAAGAGTGGATTTTGGCTGATTATGATGTGTTGGTGTAGGTTTATCCTTGGTTAAAAGAAAGTACCATTCTGGTGACAGATATTAATAATGGGAGAGACTATGCATGTCTGAGATCAGTGGGTATATGAGAAACCTCTTATATTTCATAGTAAATATACATTTTATAGTAAATCTTAATCTCTTTTATAGTAAGTGTAAAACTACTCTAAAATGGTCTTAATTTTTAAAAAATGCTTTTTTTGTATCTTTCAATAAAACAAAAGTCTTTTCCTGACTTTACCAGCCAATTAAATTAACAACTGGAATGCTCACTTTGTCAGGAAGATCTAATCAGTATGAATTTACTGCCTAAAATGCAACAACATTGAGCATAAAATTAACATTTATGTGTTCTGAAGTAAATCTACTAGAGTTCAAATTGTTCTTAAAAAATAAATAAGGTAAAAATAAAAGATAAAGGTGGAGACAGTATTGCATGTTTTCATGCTTTTACTCCACAAATGAATTGTATTTAAGCTGTCAGCTACTCACCACTCAGTATTTGAACAGACACATTATAGAAAACAGGGGACCCTGTGGAAAATGGAGGAGTAAAAACAATGTTATTTTCCAAAGCCAAAAATGCAACATAGTTTGCCTTCACTAAACGTTTGTCAACTGCCAGTCAAGATGGCAGCGTACATAAAAATGTCTCACCTCCTCTCACAACTACATCAAAATTATAAGTAAACTGTACAACAATCATCATTTAGAATCATAAGAAACTGAGGTGAATGAAAGTCTTACAACTACAGAATTAAGGAATAAACTACATCAAGGCTGGTAGGATGGGTGGTGACATGGTATGGGCTGGTCCCACATCCACATGTGGTGGATAAAAATCAGGAGGGATATCTCAGGAGCGAAGGGTCCCATACCCAAAACAGACACCCGGCTTAGGGTTGCACTGTTAGGAAAAGAAGTCTGCATAACTCCTGCCTGCAAAAACCAGCAGGGATTGAGGCTCTTCAAGACAGAAACTGCTGGAATCCCTGGAAGTTCCTCTTAAAGAGCCCACACATAGACTTGCTTGGACTCACTTGCCCTGAGCTCCAATGCAGGGGAAGCAGATTGAAAGGCACCAGGGGCATACAGAGAGGAACTGAATTCTCTCCTAGAGAGAGCTAGGATGAAGCTTTGTCCCAGACAGAAGTGGTGGCAAAGCCTCTATTCCTTTTCTGAGCCCTCCCTCTACAGAGGCACAGAGCCGAAAGCAGGTACAGAATCTGAGACTATCAACCTGGATCACACTGTTTGCCCTTCCCTGGTGATTCTCTGAGGCACTGTCCCACGCAACTTTCAGGCCCACCCAACTGTTTCCATTGGCTTTTCCACATGATAGGCTTGTCTAGGCTTATGCTTCAGATTTTCCTAAATTATCTTGAACAATCAGCATCTGCCTTCAGTGAGCCCCATACCTCTCTTTCAGATGCCCCAGGCTCAGCACTACAGCAGCTGTTCTTGGTTCACAGCTTGGCCTCATCTGGGCACTCTCAAGGCCAGGAGAAGTAGCAGCCATCTGTGGATTTCTTTATAGCTTATGCTGTGTGACCCTAGACAGAACACAGGCAGAAGCTGACCTTGTATATGCCAATAGCAATCAAGGCTCAACTACAACAATAGGGTGTACACAGTCCACATAGTGAGCATACCTCAAGTGACCAGCTTGGTAATAGGAAAGACTGGTGCCACTAGACCCTACAGGAAACCTATTACATTAGGCCACTCTACAAAACCTGGGAGATCTAGCAGCTGTATCTAGTGTTTGCATAGAAACAAACACAGGGAGGCTGCCAAAATGAGGAGACAAAGAAACATGGCCCAAATGAAAGAAGAGAACAAATTCTAGAAAAATGAACTAAATAAAAGGGAGATAAGCAACCCATCAGATGCAGAGTTCAAAATACTTGTTATAAGATGTTTAATGAACTTAGTGACAACCACAACAGCATAAAAAATCCAGTCAAAAATAAAGGATACACAAACTGAAATAAAGAACTGTTTACAGGGAATCCACGTTAGAGTGGATGAAGCTGAGAATCAAATTAATGATATGGAATATAAGGAAGCAAAAAATAATCAATCATAACAGCATAAAGAAAAAATAATAAAAAATGAGGGTAATGTAAGGAGACTCTGGGATAACTTCAAGAGTACCAACATTCACATCATAGCACTGCTGGAAGAAGAGAGAGAGCAAGAAATTGGAAACCTATTTGAAAAAAATAATGAACAATAAAATGGCAAGAAATACATATATATCAACAATTAAATATTAAAAAAACAAGCAGAACAGAAGCAGAGTCATAGAAACAGAGAACATTTTGATGATTTCCAGATGGAAGGGTGTGGGGAATGGGCAAAATGGTGAAGGGCTTAAGTACAAATTGGTAGTTACAAAATAGTCATGGGGATGTAAAGTACAGCATAGGGAACATATATGCATGACTCCTGGGCATGTACAATGGGGTGGATATTGCCTGAAGGAGTAGAGATAGGGAAAAATTGGGACAACTGTCATGGAATAATCAATAAAATATAACTTTAAAAAATGTTAAAAAATAAATTAATGAAAGCAGAAGGTATGTGAAAAAACACACAAATATAACACACAAATATCACATACAACAATGTTAACTATAGTCATCATATTGTCTAATATATCCCTAGTACTTATTTATCTTGTAAGTGGAAGTTTGTACCTTTTGTATTTTTTACTACCTTCATCCAATCCCCCTTCACCATCACTTCCCAATACATACTTTCTTTTCTTAACAAAATTGTCATCTTTTCTAGAAACACAAATAGAAAACTGATTTTCAATATTTTACATACTCTCACATTGTCATTTAACATCATTTTGATTACTTGAAATGTTTATAAATGATCTCTAAATAAAATTTAATATTTGGCCATTATTCCTTTCAACAATCTCATTGGAATTTATTTAAATATCCTACCATTAATATAATATGTCCAAAACTGACATCTTGCATTCTATTTTTAAATTTTCTTCCACTCCCAGCCCCTAAGATATTACCCAACAATTGGTGCTTGTGCTTTCAGGTATTTTATAGTATAATTTATTGAATAATTTATAGTACCTAGATTTTGTTTAATAAATATTTTAAATCTAAGCTATTATTAAAATGTGAGTCACTTTGATTGACATTGACAAGTCACTTAATGTATGATGGCCTCTTCTTTTAAGGATTGTATTTCTTTTGGAATCAACACATTTTATTTTTCAGGTACCTTTTTCCATATTACAAATTATCGACTTTTTTTAAAATTTTTATTTTAATTGTTGATCTTGTACAGTTTTCTGTCTTTTATTCTCACCTGAACCCACCACCCCAGCCCTCCCCTCCTCCCTCCCATTTCCACCCCCCATAGTTTTTGTCCATGTGTCCTTTATACTTGTTCCTGTAAACCCTTCCCCTTTTCCCCTGAAATTCCCTCCCCTCTCCCCTCTGGTGACTTTCAGCCTGTTCTCAATTTCCCTGTCTTTGGTTATATTATGCTTGTTTGTTTGTTTTGTTGATTAGCTTCCTGTTAAAGGTGAGATCATAGGGTATTTGTCTTTCACTGCCTGGCTTACTTCGCTTAGCATGATGCTCTCAAGTTCCATCCATGCAGTTTCAAAGGGTATGAGCTCCTTCTTTCTTTCTGCTGCATAGAATTCCATTGTATAAATGTACCACAGTTTTTTGATCCATTCATTTACTGATGGGCATCTAGGTTGTTTCCAACACTTGGCTATTGTAAATTGTGCTGCTATAAACATAGGGGTGCATAGGTTCTTTTGGACTGGTGTTTCAGGGTTCTTAGGATATAATCCAAGCAGTGGAATTGCTGGGTCAAAAGGTAGATCCATTTTTAGTTTTTTTTTTAGAAAATTCCATAGTGTTTTCCTTAGTGGTTGTACCAGTCTGCACTCCCACCAACAGTGCACTAGTTTCCCCTTTTCTCCACAACCTCTCCAACACTTGCTGTTTGTTGCTTTGTTTATGAGGGCCATTCTGACTGGTGTCAAGTGGTATCTCATTGTGGTTTTAATTTGCATCTCTCTGATAGCTAGCGATATCGAGCATCTTTTCATGTGTCTCTGGATCCTCTGTATGTCCTCCTTGGAGAAGTGTCTGCCCAAGTCCTTTGCCCATTTTGTAATTGGGTTGCTTGTCTTCTTAGAGTGGAGTAGTGTAAGTTCTTTGTATATTTTGGAGATTAAACCCTTATCTGAGGTATCATTGGCAAATATGTTTTCCCACACAGTTAGTTCTCTTTTTATTTAAATACTCTTTTCCTTGGCCATGCAGAAGCTTTTTATTTTGATGAGATCCCATTTGTTTATTCTTTCCTTTATGTCCCTTGCTTTAGGGGACGTATCAGTGAAAATGTTGCTGCGTGTAATATCTGAGATTTTCCTGCCTATGTTCTCCTCTAGGACTTTAATGGTGTTACAGCTTATGTTTAAATCTTTTATCCACCTTGAATTTATTTTTGTGTATGGTGTAAGTTGGTGCTCAAGTTTCATTTTCTTGCACGAAGCTGTCCAGTTCTCTTAACACCACTTGTTGAAGAGGCTATTTTTACTCCATTTTATGTTGCTGCCCCCTTTGTCGAATATTAATTGACTGTAGAGACTAGGGTTTATTTCTGGGCTCTCTGTTCTATTCCACTGGTCTGCGTGCCTGTTTTTATGCTAGTACCAGGCTGTTTTGATTACAGTGGCCTTGTAATACATTTTGGTATCAGGTATTGTGATCCCTCCTGCTTTGCTCTTCTTTCTCAAGATTGCTGCCGCTATTCTGGGTCGTTTATTGTTCCATATAAATTTTTGAAGAGTTCGTTCAATATCTATGAAATATTCCATTGGTACTTTAATAGGTATTGCATTGAATCTGTAGATTGCTTTGGGAAGTATGGACATTTTGATGATGTTAATTCTTCCGATCCATGAACACGGTATGTGTTTCCATTTATTTGTGTCTTCCTTGATTTTTTTCTTCAGTGTTGTGTAGTTTTCTGCATACAGGTCTTTTACCTCCTTGGTTAGGTTTATTCCTAGGTACTTTATTTTTCTTTTTGCTATATTGAAGGGGATTTTTTTCTTGATTTCTGCTTCTGTTGTTTCATTGTTGGTATACAAAAATGCCTTTGATTTCTGGGTATTGACTTTGTATCTGGCTGTTTGGCCAAATTCATTTATTAGGTCGAGCAGTTTTTTGGCCTAGACGATAGGTTTTTCTATGTATACTAACATGTCATCTGCAAACAATGATAGTTTTGTTTCCTCCTTTCCCAGTTGGATGTCTTGTATTTCCTTTTCTTGTCTAATCACTGTGGCTAATACTTCCAATACTATATTGAATAGACGTAGTGAAAGTGGACAGCCTTTTCTTGTTCCTGATTTTAGTGGAAAAGATTTTAGTCTTTGCCTGTTGAGTATGATGCTGGCTATAGGTTTCTCATATATAGCCTTTATTATGTTGAGGAATGCTCCCTCTATTCCCCCTTTGCTGAGTGTTTTTATCATAAATGGGTGCTGTACCTTTTCAAATGCTTTTTCCACATCTATTGATATGATCATGTGATTTTTGTCTTTGCTTTTGTTTATGTGATGAATTACACTTACTGATTTGGGAATGTTGAACCATCCTTGCATCCCTGGGATGAATCCCACTTGGTCATGGTGTATGATCTTTTTAATGTGTTGTTGGATGCGGTTTGCCAATATTTTGTTGAGGATTTTAGCATCTATGTTCATCAGCGATATTGGCTTGAAGTTCTCCTTCTTTGTTGTGTCTTTTTTTTTCTTTTTTTTAATATATTTTATTGATTATGCTATTACAGTTGTCCCATTTTCCCCCATCATTCCCCTCCACCCTGCACACCCTCTCCCACCCACATTCCCTCCTTTAGTTCATGTCCATGTGTCGTAAGTTCTTTAGCTTCTACATTTCCCATACTATTCTTGCCCTCCCCCGTCTATTTTCTACCCACTATCTATGCTACTCATTCTCTGTACCTTTTCCCCCTCGCTCCTCCTCCCACATCCCTGTTGCTAACCCTGCATGTGATCTCCATTTCTGTGGTTATGTTCCTGTTCTAGCTATTTGTTTAGCTTGCTTTTGTTTTAGGTGTGGTTCTTAATAGCTGTGAGTTTGCTGTCTTTTCACTGTCATATTTTTATCTTCTGGTTTTGGGATTAGGATGATGCTGGCTTCATAAAAAGAGTTTGGGAGTTTTCCATCATTTTGGATTTTTTTGAATAGTCTGTGGAGAATAGGGGTTAGCTCTTCCTTAAATGTTTTGTAGAATTCTCCTGTGAAGCCCTCTGGTCCAGGATTTTGTGTGTCAGGAGTGTTTTGATTACTGATTCAATTTCACCGGCTGTTATTGGTCTGTTCAGGCTTTCTGTTTCTTTTTCATTGAGTTTTGGAAGGTTATATTTTTCTAGAAACCTGTCCATTTCACCTAGGTTTTCAAATTTCTTGGCATATAGTTCTGCATAGTAATTTCTTACAATTCTTTGTATTTCTGCGGTGTCAGTTGTAATATCTCCTCTTTCATTTCTGATTGTGTTTATTTGAGTCCTCTCTCTTTTTTTCTTGATGAGCCTGCTTAAAGGATTGTCGATTTTTTTGATCTTTTCAAAGAACCAACTCCTGGATTCATTGATCTTTAGGATTGTGCTTTTAGTCTCTATGTCATTTAATTCTGCTCTGATCTTGGTTATTTCTTACTTTGTACTTGCTCTGGGCTTTCTTTGTTGTTCCTCGAGTTCTTGTAGGCGTAGGGTTAGGTTGTTTGTTTGAGATGTTTCTGTCTTTTTTAGGTTGACCTGTATCGCTATAAGCTTCCCTCTGAGGACTGCCTTTGCTGTGTCCCATAAGTTTTGGGTTGATGTGAGTTTATTATCGTTTGTTTCCAGAAACTTTTTGATTTCCTCCCTAATGTCATTCTTGACCCATTCATTGTTTAATAGCATGCTATTCAATCTCCATGATTTTGAGGGTTTTGGGTTTTTCCCCTTGGGGTTGGTTTGTAGTTTCAGTCCCTTGTGGTCAGAGAAAATGCTTGGTATGATTTCAATTTTCTTGAATTTGTTGAGGCTTGATTTGTGTCCTATCATGTGGTCTATCTTTGAAAATGTTCCATGTGCTTTTGAAAAGAAAGTGTATTTAGCTTCTTTGGGATGAAGGGCTCTATCTATATCAATTAAGTCTATTTCCTCTAGAGTGTTGTTCAGTGCCACAATATCTTTGTTGATATTTTGTCGGTAAGATCTGTCCATTTTTGACAGTGGGGTGTTAAAATCACCTACTATAATTGTGTTGCTGTCAATATCTTTCTTGAAGTCCTCTAAGATTTTCTTGATGTATTTAGGTGCTCCTCCATTGGGTGCATTTACAATATTTATGTGTTCTTGGTGGATTCTTCCCTTGAGTATTATGAAGTGACATTCTGGGTCTCTCTTTATGGCCGTTCTTTTGAAGTCTATTTTGTCTGATATGAGTATTGCTACCCCAGCTTTTTTTTTCCTGACCATTTGCTTGGAAAATTTGTTTCCAGCCCTTCACTTTGAGCCTGTGTATGTCTTTTGTCCTGAGGTGGGTTTCTTGTAGGCAGCATATGTGTGGGTCATGCTTTCTTATCCATTCAGCTATTCTATGTCTTTTGATTGGAGCATTTAATCCATTTACATTTAAGGTTATTATTGATAGGTATTTATTCATTGCCATTTTTGTACATGTGTTTCTCTCCCCCCTCCCTTTTCCTTTCTTCCCTTAAATCAGTCCCTTTAGTACCTCTTGCAGAATTGGTTTGGTAGCGGTGTATTCTTTTAGACTTCTTTTGTCTGGGAAGCTCCTTATTTGGCGTTCTATCTTGATTGAAAGTCTTGCTGGGTAAAGTAGTCTGGGTTGCAGGCCTTTGATTCTCGTTGCTTGGAATATTTCTTGCCATTCTCCTCTGGCTTGGAGCGTTTCTATTGACAAGTCAGCTGCTAACCTTATTGGAGTTCCCTTGTATGTTATTTTCTTATTTTCCCTTGCTGCCTTTAAGATTCTCTCTTTGTCTTGGAATTTTGTCATTTTAATTATGATGTGTCTTGAAGTGGGCCTGTTTGGGTTCCTTTTGATTGGGACTCTCTGTGTTTCCTGGATTTGTGTGGCTTTTTCTCTCACCAAATTAGGGAATTTTTCCATCATTACTTTTTCAAACAGGTTTTCTATCCCTTGTTCTTGTTTTTCTCCTTCTCATATCCTTATTATATGGATATTATTCCGTTTCACGTTGTCTTGCATTTCTCTTAACCCCTCTTCATTCTTTCTAAGACTCTTTTTCTTATCTTGCTCATTCTGAGTGTTTTTTTCTATTTTGTCCTCCAATTTGCTCATCTGATCTTCTGTTTCATCGATTCTGCTTTTCATTCCTTCTACTGTGTTCTTCAGTTCAGAGATTGTGTTCTTCATTTCCTCTTGGCCCTTGTTCATAGTTTCTATTTCCTTTTTCATGTTGATATATTTTTCGGTGAGTTCATCATAACTTCCCTGTACTTTGTGGTAGCTCATTGAGAGCTCCTTGAGCTTCCTGACAACCATTGCTTTGAACTCTGTATCTGATAGTTGAGTTGCCTCCGTTTCATTTAACATTCTTTCTGGAGCTTCCTCCTTTCCTTTCATTTGGGGGTTGTTTCTTTGTCTTCCCATTGTTTGTAAGACTCTTGGTGTTAGCCTCAACTTCTTAAATTGATCTGTTCTGGCTCCCTGGGTTTGTGGTATGACCTTCTGTGGTAGAATATCTGGAGATTCAGTGGTGGATTCTCCTTTGGATATCCTGTTGTTCACAGCTTCCACTGTCTCATCAGCTGGAATACCCTCTTTTGGGGGACAACTCTGTTTTTTTTCACAGTTCCTGGTTTGTTTGTTTGTTTTGTCTCACTCATGTGTATTTAAGAAAAAGAAGAGGGGGAAAATAAAAAAAGAAGAAAGAAGAAAAAAGAGGAAGGTATAAGAGATAAAATTGGAAAGAAAGGAAGAGGGAATAAGACAAGAAGGAATTCAAGGGAGGCAAAAGGAGTTGGGGAGTAAAGAAGAAGATAAAAATAATGAAGAAGGAATAGTTAGAAACTCATATAAATAGACAGGCATACAAACAAAAAGACACAAACAAACTGGCAAAACAAAAAACAGACACACCCATACACACACCCACACAAATATAAACAGCCAAAAAAAGAACAAGCAAAGCAAAACAAAATATTAAAAAAAATAAATAAATAATAAAAATATATATTAAAACAAACAAACAACAACAAAAAAAAACCTCTTGTTGTTTTCAAACTTGCAGAGCCGGTTTTCCTGGTCTTGGTGGCTGCAATGGCCGAGGGGTGATCTTATTGCTTTTCTCTGTGTTCAGAATCAGTCCTCATTGTGCTATGTATCCCAGCGTTAGTGGGCACCTCTCCCCACAGGGTTTCCAGCATGTGGTCTGAGCCTCCTGATGTGTGCGCACTTCTCTGAGTTTATGGGTGTGTGCTAGGTTCTCCAGTCATGCGCAGCTGCCTGCCTCTGCCCCTGGGAGGCTTTCTGTGTTCGGGAGCAGCCGCCTGTCTTTGTCCCTGAGTGGGGCCTACACTCCAGCGGCTTTCTCGTGCCTGTGCCTTGGACCTGAGCTGTCCGAGTTCGAGCACGGGCCGTGCACTAGCACAGGTGCTCCACAGCTGTCTCCAGTGGCCAGCGCCTATGTTTTCACGAGTGTCCACTGTCCCGCGACGGTGTGCGGTCCCCTGAGGGTGCCTATTTTCATGCAGCTGTCTCACTTCACACGCGCCTCTGTCAGTGTTTGGGGCGACTGTGCTTTCGTAGTCACCCGGCAACCACGAAAACTCGGTTCAAAGTTGAGCAGTGACCTGGTGCAGGGGCACCCACTTTCACTCTGCAGCAGTCGTGCGGTGGCCCCTAAGATCTCCCAGCCGGTTCAGCGGCTGACCCAGCTCCCTCCCCAGAGCCCTGGGGCAGGCTTGGCTGAGCGCCGGGCTGGACCCTGGGCTCCTATTGTTCTGAAGAGCTCTCCTTACCGCTGGTTTTTCAGTGTCCGCTACAATTTCGGACCTCTTGTTCTCAAATATGCTGTGTTACTGTTCCTTGTCTGCTCTGATCTTCCGTAGATTGACCCGGTTTTTCTCCCGTGTGTAGAGGGGAAATGGGGTCTGCTTCCTCCTACCACGCTGCCATCTTCTCCAAATTATCGACTTTTTAGGATTATAACATTACTCTAACATAATCAATAGTATAGCTTAATTACTACTTGCTATGAAGCATCCAATTGGCTACCCTACATGTTTCTCAAGTTTCTCATTACCTGTAATGTTCCAGTATTGTGTTAAAATGCCATGCTTGTAGACCAAGTTACCTAAAGGAGTTTTCAAGTTCATTTTCTTTAGATTGTTGGATCAACTCAATTGACACAGATCTCTCATTTCTTTAGGTTTGAAAGGTGTCATTTTGAGTGATTGTTCTATTTGCTGTTATGCACCTGCTTTGTGCAACTCATCACTGCTTATTGACACCATTTCCTTTGGGTAAATTTTAAAATTAGAGCAGATCTCCTGTCACTGACTAGGTTAGTGATTTCACTTCAGTGTTTTCTTTTTCTTTTGAAGAATATGACATTTTAAAAGCCTTAATTCTCAAAGTTAAAATAAATGTTTAGGTCATTTAAGGTATAAATAAATCTGAGCCCTGGCTGGACTGCTCAGTTGGTTAGAATGTCATCCCATGCACCAAGAAGTTTCAGGTTCAATTCCTTTTTAGGGTGCATACCTAGGTTCTAGGTTTGATGCCCGGTCAGAGCATATGGGAGGTAACTGATCTATGTTTCTCTCTCATGCTGATCTCTCTCTCTCTCTCTCTCTCTCTCTCTCTCTCTCTCTCTCTCTCTCTCTCTCTCTCTCTCCCTGTGTCTCTCTCTGTCTCTAAAGAAAAACCAATAAACATATTCTCTGGTGAGGATTGAAAAAAAGATATAGCCCTGGCTGGTGTGGCTCAGTGAATTGAGTGCTGGCCTGCCAACCAAAGGGTTCCCAGTTTGATTCCCAGTCAGGGCACATGCCTCGGTTGCATGCCAGGTCCCCAGTGTGGGGGAGCAGGCAGGATAGGCAACCACACATTGATATTTCTCTCCCTCCATCCCCCACTCTCTAAAAAATTAAATAAATAAAATAAAAAAATAAAAAGATATAAATCTGAGAAATGATGTTAACATAAGCATCGTAAAAATGTCTCTCTTATTCAAACTTCATACTATATTTTACAGTAAATTTTATCTTAATGTTGTTGGACCCAAAATAATAAGCAGGGATAAATCCTAGACTGAATAATAAGATGAATAAAATATTAGACTATATTCATATATGAATGTATCACCAGGAGATTTTAAAAGGATTTAGCGGTGAAGAGCCCATTGTGTAGTTGCTATAGGCTTCACTTCTTCGTTTGTATAATAGTTCATTCAGAAATGAAACCAGGCCAGGAACAGTGAAATGAAAACTTATGATCCTTATGTACCTTGGTTAGAGTGGCCTCTGAACCTATGTGTGTGTGTGTGTGTGTGTGTGTGCATGTGACCCTGAAGCAATTTTAATAAATAGAAAAGAGACCTAGACAAACAGTAAGATCTTGCCTGAGATTTTGTACAAATCATGAGCAATTTTTTATATTGTTATACTACTTGCATATGAACTAAAAGAATAAAGTTTAGTGCTGTTTCAATAAAGACTGTAGAAGAACATGCTCAACATCATATGCTTAGAGTTTGCAATAAAAACTAGCAAAACTCACCATCTTTGTATTCATTGTGACACTAAACTAGATTTCCAGAAAAACAATAAATAAAATATTGTCTGGCAGTATAAGATTGGAGATCAGAAAACAGTGAAGGAAAACAAAGAATTTAGTGAGGAGAAATGTTCTGTCTATGAGACAAGAGATACATAATAAAATTCTTGCTTCATTAATTTCACTGAGAAAAAAATACCCTAAACAAATTGGAGTAAAATATGTGTAAAATCATGCCACATTGCCTAGAGTTTCTATTACAGTAAAGGCCTATTTTTCAACAGTTTCTGTAATATGAATGTTACCCTTTTACCTTGCAAAATAAACCCTGGGCTTAATTAATATATATCTCTGAGACAAGTTTATTAATATAAATTTATTATTAATAGAAATATTTAAAAATATTATATGCCAACTTCAAATTATATTCATAAATATATATGTATGCTCTCTCTGTGTATATACGTATACATATACATATGTATATATATTGTACATATATATGCACATGTATATATGTATATGTATATATACATATATGTATACACACACAGAGAGAAAGAGAGAGAGAGGAAAGGGAGATTCTCTTGGTATCAAGAAATTCTATTGAGTTTCCAAGAAGTTTATATCTACAAGTAATGTTAGGATCATAATAAATGATATTATCATGGAAGACTTTAAAGAGAACAACATATATACCAGGACTATAAAAACTAAAATGTATATAGCAGTATCAATGACATCTACAGATTTTTAAGAGTATGGTTTTGACACAAAGTCATTTTGAGATTCCATAATTTATGGAATATATTTA
The DNA here is from genome assembly GCA_039655065.1 of Glossophaga mutica. Taxonomy (NCBI): domain Eukaryota; kingdom Metazoa; phylum Chordata; class Mammalia; order Chiroptera; family Phyllostomidae; genus Glossophaga; species Glossophaga mutica. The sequence goes on from CM077310.1 coordinate 93,886,370, forward strand.
ACAATACCCTGCCTCCTACCTATAAGAAAAAAAAGGAAAAATCAGTAAACATGCATACATTTTGTACTCATAATTAGGAATTTATTATATAAATAATTTTTAGATATTTTAATATCTTCCTAGGTTTGATTTATAAGTAATTTTTCAAGAATTTGTTAAATATATCTATATCTAATCTATATCTATATCTATATCTATCTACATACATACATATTTCAATAGTGGAATCAGAGCCAGAACATTAGAGCATAAGCAAATAATTTGAAGGAGACTTGAAGATTTAATGAAATGATCTAGTATTTAGAGGAAAAGTGGAAAAGATATTGGGGTGGCCAAAAAGTCCATTTAGTTTTTTCGTAAGAGACACATTTTTTTTTCATTTTCACCCATAACTCTTTAATTTGGATATTTCTTTTTTTTTTTTTTTTTTTTTTTTGTTCTTTTTTTTTTTTTTTAACTTTTTTTTTTAATTATTATTTTTTTAATCAGTATTTTTTAATTGTTGATATTGTACAGTTTTCTGTCTTTTACCCCGTCCCAGCCCACCACCCCAGCCCTCCCCACCTTCCTCCCATTTCCACCCCCCATAGTTTTTGTCCATGAGTCCTTTATACTTGTTGCTCTAAACCGTTCCCCTTTCCCCCCGAAATTCCCTCCCCTCCCACTCTGGACACTGTCAGACTGTTCTCAAATTCAGTGTCTTTGTTTATATTATGCTTGTTTCTTTGTTTTGTTGATTAGCTTCCTGTTAAAGGTGAGATCATATGGTATTTGTCTTTCACTGCCTGGCTTATTTCGCTTAGCATGATACTCTCCAATTCCTTCCATGCTGTCGCAAAGGATAGGAGCTCCTTCTTTCTTTCTGCTGCATAGAATTCCATTGTGTAAATGTACCACAGTTTTTTGATCCATTCATTAACTGATGGGCACCTAGGTTGCTTCCAGCACTCAGATATTTCACGCAGCAATATTTTCACTGATACGTCCCCTAGAGCAAGGGACATAAAGGAAAGAATAAACAAATGGGATCTCATCAAAATAAAAAGCTTCTGCACAGCTAAAGAAAACAGTATTAAAATAAAAAGAGAACCAACTGTATGGGAAAACATATTTGGAAATGATAACTCAGACAAGGGATTAATCTCCAAAATATATAAAGAACTTACAAGACTCTACTCTAAGAAGACAAGCAACCCAATTAAAAAATGGGCAAAGGATTTAATTTGGATATTTCGACTATGTTGGCTATCTCCCGCACTGTAGAATGTTGATTGTTCTTAATTAATGTCTCAGTTTGATCTCTATTGACTTCAAATGATCTACTGACTGTGGAGAATCATCCAGAGAGAAATCTCCAGCACAAAACTTGGCGAACCACTTTTGACACATTCAATCAGTTAGAGCACCTTCTCCATGCACTTCACAAATCTTTGTGTGTGTGTGTGTTTCATTGTGTTTTACTTTTCTTGAAATAATAAAGCACAATATGCTGAAAATGATGCATATATTCTCCTGTCTTCAGTATTAAAATGACTACACAAAAATTCACCAATTTTGATGTTTTTTAAATGCACAGTGATATGACAACTGCTACAATATAATCTAAAAAAAAACTGTTTTGAATGAAATTAAACTCAACTAAGAACTACTAGAGCCATCTTACAGAAAAAAAAAAAAAAACAATGTTTTTAGTCAATCCTCAGACAGAAAGGCCTTCATGAAGGATTTTGCAGTGTAGGCAAAAAGGCTTAGGTTCTATACTATATAAGGGAATGTTCACTGCAGGTCCTGGAAGAGACATATACCCACTGGAACTCTAATATTTGTCCTAAATATGTAAGTTAGATGTATGTGTAATTATTATTTTATTTTACTACATGTCTCAAAGTAGTGAAAAAACTGTGTGGAAAAATATTACAGAACTTTGTTTTAAAACAGTCATAACTAAGAAAACATCTTTGAGATCACTTGAGTTCACATTTAATTAGAAAGAGAATCAAGAGTAAGAAAACATCAGAAGGAATAAGGGCATGAGGCTAAATAAATACATGATAATTCCAGAGCACTAATGTGTGGTCTAGGTTTAGGAACAGATTTGAGAAGAAAAATGTCAAAATGACACATGGATATAATGACATAGGAAATTTGACTTGCCTATATTAAGGTAAAGTAAAAATTCTATTTTTTTTTTCAATGGGTAAATTTTTTTCCTTTATTTTAATTTTAATTGTTGTTCTTGTATAGTTTTCTTTCTTTTTTTAATATATTTTATTGATTATGCTATTACAGTTATCCCATTTCTCCCCCATCATTCCCCTCCACCCTACACACCCTCTCCCACCCACATTCCCCCCTTTAGTTCATGTCCATGTGTCATAAGTTCTTTAGCTTCTACATTTCCCGTACTATTCTTACCCTCCCCCATCTATATTCTACCCACTATCTATGCTACTCATTCTCTGTACCTTTTCCCCCTCTCTCCTCCTCCCACGCCCCTGTTGCTAACCCTCCATATGATCTCCATTTCTGTGGTTTTGTTCCTGTTCTAGCTGTTTGCTTAGTTTGCTTTTGTTTTAGGTGCGGTTCTTAATAGCTGTGAGTTTGCTGTCTTTTTACTGTCATATTTTTTATCTTCTTTTTCTTAGATAAGTCCCTTTAACATTTCATATAATAAGGGCTTGGTGATGATGAACTTGAGTTTTCTGTCTTTTACTCCCATCCCGGCCCACCACCCCAGCCCTCCCCACCTCCCTCCCATTTCCACCCTCCCTAGTTTTTGTCCATGTGTCTTTTATACTTGTTGCTCTAAACCCTTCCCCCTTTCCCCTGAATTTCCCTCCCCTCTCCCCTCTGATCTATTGATTTAATAAGATCTGTGTTTGAATTATAACATGAACTTGACAATACCTCTCACTAGAGCTTGCTTTCACATACAAATCATGATTCAAAAAAAAAAAAATGAGCAAGGAAACTAATAGAAGAGAAAAAGTAAATGTTCCAACATTTAATGTATTGGCATGTGGCCATCTCTTAAAAGTATTATAAAGGAATTCTCAATATCATATAAGGAATAAAGAGTTGTTAACATTTACCAAGATTTTAGAGAAAGATAATTTTCAAGAAAAATATAAATTTCTATAACAACTATTATATTTCAATAAGAGACAAAATAGTACCTGCGATTTCTGGCAGCAAATTAAGTGGACACTTAATCCACTTAATCAATTTTTTCATTTGCAAATATAATTTTACTATAGAGAATATAGGTTCTTTTTTAAATTTTATTTTAGGTTCTTAAAGATTCTTGCAATATTTCATTGAACATTCCTATTTAATACAAATATCTGCAGAGGAAATGTGTTAATGAGCTTCCTTAAGTTGCTATAAATAAATGAATCAAAGAGGTTTCTTCATCTGTTGTACTCATTCTATGAAGAAATATTTTAGAGCTAAATCCAATTAAAATTTTAGTGGCTTATCATAGAAATTATATGAAGCAGCATGCCAGTCTGTAATGACTGCAGTAAGGGAGTGCTGAGAATATTTCCAACGCAGTTATATTACCTGGATCACTATCACTATGTTAAACTGTGTATTAGGACATTTTTATTTTTATTTTGGGTAAAATTTTCATTAACTCAATTATATTAACACTTTAAATTTCATTCTATTTATTTAAGACTACCAATTATAAGAAAATATTTTGTTCAGAAAATCATGAGTGTTAAAGCAGAGATATATAATGATTTCTCCTTTTTTAAGGCAAAAAATTAAAGATCAACTTTTTCTAAACAGATGTCACTTGCTCTAATATATTTCTCAGCTGTGATTATGTTTACTGTTAACAATCAAGTTATTGCTTTTATTTATTTATAGCAATAGTTAGCATAAGACAAACTGATATGTATTCCTTTATAAATCAAACTGTCAGAAAACATATGTGTCCTATGTAATCATTTGCCAAGCTGATGAAGAGCAGTCCTCTATCTGGGATGTGGTGTTCTTTGGGAAATAGCTAGTTCTTCTTAGGTATGGCTGTGAACTTGAGTGAATAAAAAGGAATGTTGAAGGGAAAAATTGAACCATTCTAGAAAAGTGTTACATACACATATCTAGATGCTAGGCTATAGTCTCTTGAAGTGAAGAAAGAGTACAAGGGAAAATCACTGGCTAGCATGACTTATTTTCCCACACAATAGTTCACGGACATGAACAGTAACTTTTATTTGTTTTCCTGGTATTGTTATCGAATTCTTCATATTCTTACCATTATGCACACAGTTCTAGAAAAAAACTGTTAATTTTATACTTATAGAACAACTCCCTATTTTTCCTCTCCTTCAGCCTCTGGAAACCATTCTACTCTCTGCTTCTCCGAGTTTGACTATTTTAGATTCCTCATGTAATAGGGATCATGCAATATTTGTTCTTCCCTGACTGACTTGTTTTACTAAACATAATGTCCCCCAGTAACATTCATGTTGTTGCATTAGCAAAATTTCATCCTTTCTTAAAGGCTGAAGAATATTGCATTATATGTGTACTATAGAACATTGTCTTTACTTATCTGTCAATACGCATTTAGGTTTTTTCCATATTTGGGCTATAGCCAATAGATCTATGAAAAATTGTTCAACATCAGTGATGATAAGAGAAGTGTAAAATGAAATCACAATGACAGATCACCTCACACTTGTTTGTATGACTATTATCAAATGGCAGAAGATAATTGTTGGTGAGGATGTGGAGAAATTGGATCCTTGACCACTGTTGAGGGGAATTTAACATGGTGCAGCACCTGTTAAAACAGTATGGAGGCTCCTCAAAAAATTAAAAATAGAACTACCACATCATCCTGTAATCCCATATCTGAGCATATATCCATTTTAAATATAAAATATTTAAAATCAGGATGTTAAAGAGATACATACACTCCTAGTCTCATTGCAAAGTTTTATGTTTTTAATGAAATAAAGGAATGAGATGTTTACCATTATGGTAGGAATCAATGTTAGTGAATATAATTACTCAAAGTCCATAACTATTTGCTTGTAATTTAATACTGAACACTTAAAATAATCTAAAAGAAAATAATCTAAAATAAAAGAATCTGGGTCTGAATGAAGTACTGCCTCAAATGCTTTAATTTGTTTTTACAGTTTCAGAGGTGTGTGTGTACAGTGTTACTAGATTAAGTTAACAGGGTCAGGGATTTGTCTTAGGATTTGTTGGGCTGAATAGATATGTAGACCTTAGTAAAATTATATTTTATGAATACAGTTTATAATATATAATATATACATAAAATTCTGTTAGAATTTATGTGTGTACTAAAATATGTTCATATTTGTGAAAACTTAAGTATATATATCATAAAATTTCTACATAAAAATACAAATTTAATTTATTTGTTAACTAAACATACTGAATTAAATAATACATTAATATTTTTGTTAATACAGAATAATATGCTCAAGGCCTAATTAAGGGAATTTTGTGATTTTTCAAAAAAATAGTTTAAAATATTATTTGCTTAGTTACTCTGTATTTTTGAGAGTGTAGATTTGACCAAGAAAAAGATTTTAATGTGAAATAGTTAAAATGCGTATCCTTTAAGGCTACAAATTCCCTTTGTGTAAATGGGAGTGTTTATGTTTCCTTACTATGTATGGAAATCAAAGATCTGTATATTAAATTACTTCATTACAATAAGATAGGTATACTTCTTAAAGGTTGTTTATCAAGTAAACACCTCCCAAACTACTAGGTATATTTTAATTTGTTATATAAACAAAAACTACATTATTTAGAAAAAATAGTTCTAAATATTCCTGATGCTTGTACAGTAGCATAAAGAGGCTCAAGTCCCAGTTGTGCTGGAATTTATACTCTTGCATGGAAGGAAAATAAGCACGGGAAGCAAAGATAAACAATTTTCATAAAGAAATGTCAAGGCAATCCCTTTTTAGTATTGACTCTAAAAGACTGTGAAGTGTTTCAATTTTATCTCTTTTAGAAGTATAGAAAAATGAAAGGAGGTATCATTCATTGAAAGAGTTGGTATCAGAGATGGGAGACAAAATCTTGTATGAACAATTCTCAAGAAGTTGACATAATATTAAATCCCTGTGACTCGAAGCATACATTCAAAATAAATGACAGACACAGATTTTCATTATTCCTATTAAAGTTTTCATGTATAACTTCTTGTTGATGGAAGGCCACCCAGTATCTTTCAGTCCCATGCCTAAACTGAGATGAATCGCAAATGATTTACTCACCTCTATTCTGCTACAGTCATATAATTTCTCTCACTATGTTATTTATAAATAGGGCAAAGAATTGGTTTTTGCTTTTTAAGTACTTTTTTAGCTAATTGTGATGATAAATATGTCAGAACCAGTAATATTTATAAAGTGTCCTGAATACCAGCATAAGGTTGCATATACCAAAATATGTCTAAGTTGAAACAAAAACTCATGATAATGTCCACCAATCCACATTGACTGTGGCAATCCTAAACTACCCGAGGTCTGTGTTCTTGAAAATCAACAAGAGTTCATATACCCCTGACCTTTTTTGTTCTGAGAAACACTCACTTCAAAAATTCTTAGATAAACTCCTATTTACTTTTGACAAGGTCAGACAAAGATCATCCAGATGTTTTGCCTTTAAGGTATTTGTTGAAGTGTTGATACTCACTGACCAACCTTGACAAAATAACTGCAAGTTTCACTTGACCAAAGTTTAGTTAAGCACTTTTCCTTTCCCCTGAGGTTCTTGAACTTTGGTCAACCCTACCACTGGGTTAGCAGTGAAAAATAGAACAAACCTTTGTTAACAGCCACTGTTGGGAATAGGCTAACCTCAAAGAAAGAAATTTCCTCCTCAAATTTCCAGTCATACCACTGGCTTATTCCTCTCCTTCATACCCTGTTCTTTTAGCCTCATTTTTACCTCCCTGTAAATGAAAATTCCTTTCTGCCTGACCCTTGGAATTCTTGCCTGTCGAATGGTCAGAATACTCACTCGATTACAAGTCTCCCTCCCTGACTTTGATAATTCTTTTGAGTAAAAATAAGCACACACTTAGGTTTTTACCATCTGTTTCTCTCAGAATATCTTAATTAAGATTATTTTGAATTGGTAGCTACCCACATTTTCAAGGTGAAATTCTTAAAATCACATTAAGTTTATTGATTGAGTTTTACACAAACATTTAACAAGATTTTTTGGCTATATTGATTTAAAAGTATTAAATAATTTGGATATTAGTGAATAAGCATTAAACATAACCTCTGTGAGACACACAAAAAGAAAAATATTTATTTATGTGATCAGTCTATAAAGTCTCTTGGGATTATTTAGTGAGAACAATCACTAACTAATTCTATATGAATGGAACATATAATTTAAAAAAAGCAAGAGTAAAACATCTAAAATAATAATGAATACTTATTTATAATGTTCATTAGCACACATAAACACACACATACCATATATGTACATACACCATGTATTCATACAATATATGCATTATATATATATATATATATATTTAATGTTTATATATCAATTGTTATGGTCGTGCCTCTCCAAAAGTAGCATGTTGAAGCCTTGACACTCAATGTGATCTTTTTTGGAGACAGGAATTTTAAAGAGATAGTTGAGGTTAAATGAGATTGTATGTGTAAGTCCTAACTCAATGTGACCCTTTTTCTTATGACAAAAGAGACACCTGGGATGGATGCATAGAGAAAAGTCCATTTGAGGACAACAAGATGGTAGCCACCTGCAAGCCAAGTAGAGAGGCCTCAAGAGATATCATATCTGCCAACATCTTAAACCTAGGACTTCCACTCTCCAAAACTGTGAAAAATAAATTTCTGCTGTTTAAGCCAACTAAAATGGAAGTATTTTGTTTTGACAGTCCCTGCAAACTAATGCAAAGATTATAGCTATTCTTCCATAAATCACAGTTCATAGCCACAATTTCTTACTGGCTTTCAAATAATAATTTTTTTTAATTTTTTTTATTTTTAATCAGTATTTTTAATTGTTGATATTGTACAGTTTTCTGTCTTTTACCCCGCCCCCAGCCCACCACCCCAGCCCTCCCCACCTTCCTCCCATTTCCACCCCCCATACTTTTTGTCCATTAGTCCTTTATGCTTATTGCTCTAAACTGTTCCCCTTTTCCCCTGAAATTCTCTCCCCTCCCCCTCTGGTCACTGTCAGATTGTTCTCAAATTCAGTGTCTTTGTTTATATTATGCTTGTTTGTTTGTTTTGTTGATTAGGTTCCTGTTAAAGGTGAGATCATATGGTATTTGTCTTTCACTGCCTGGCTTATTTCGCTTAGCATGATACTCTCCAATTCCTTCCATGCTGTTGCAAAGGGTAGGAGCTCCTTCTTTCTTTCTGCTGCATAGAATTCCATTGTATAAATGTACCACAGTTTTTTGATCCATTCATTAACTGGTGGGCACCTAGGTTGCTTCCAGCACTTGGCTATTGTAAATTGTGCTGCTATGAACATAGGGGTGCATAGGTTCTTTTGGATTGGTGTTTCAGGGTTCTTAGGATATAATCCAAGCAGTGGAATTGCTGGGTCAAAAGGTATGTCCATTTTTAGTTTTCTTAGAAAAATTCCATACTGTTTTCCATAGTGGTTGTACCAATCTGCAATTTAACTTTCCAAAACTCAATGAAGAAGAAACAGAAAGCCTGAACAGACCAATAACAGCTGGTGAAATCGAATCAGTAATCAAAACACTCATGGCACACAAAAGCCCTGGACCAGATGGTTTCACAGGAGAATTCTACAAAACATTTAAGGAAGAGCTAACCCCTATCCTTCACAGACTATTCCAAAAAATCCAAAATGATGGAAGACTCCCAAACTCTTTTTATGAAGCCAGCATCATCCTAATCCCAAAACCAGATAAAGACATAACAAAGAAAGAAAACTTCAGGCCAATATCACTGATGAACATAGACGCTAAAATCCTCAACAAAATATTGGCAAACCGCATCCAACAATACATTAAAAAGATCATACACCATGACCAAGTGGGATTTATCCCAGGGATGCAAGGATGGTTCAATATTCGCAAATCAAATAATAATTATATTAAAAAATCTCTTGAATATTAAACTGTTAGCTAACATCATTAAAGAATTTATTTATATTTATAAGAAACTGTACTGCAGTACTTCTACTCTGACAGGAATCAGAGAAGCAGCAGCATTTGACTATACTTTAGAACATATTGCCTACATTCAAGTACACGTTTTATCTTTTATTACCTGGATGGTCTTTGACAGGTTACTTAATCATGCTATGCCTTAGTTTCTACATATGGAAAATGATGATAACAGTAGTACCTAACTCAAGGTTGTTATAACTATTTATAACGTAGTTCATATAATAAAGTTTAGAATACACTGTACGTGGCTCTTAAAAATTCCTCACTTGATCTTAACTCTCCTTCCCTCTTTCCTGCCCTCTGCCCATTCTTTGTTTGTGCCCTATCCTTGACCCCTGCATTTTCTATTATTTTTAAATATTTTATTTATTTTTTATTTTTGGAGAAAATGAGGAAGAAAGAGGAGAGAAACATCAATGCGTGGTTGCCTCCCACGCACCAGCTACTGGGGACGTGGTCTGCAACCCAGGCACGTGCCCTGACTGGGAATTGAACCAGAGATCCTTTCTTTAACAGGCTGGCCCTCAATCCACTGAGCCACAACAACCAGGGCTATTTTCCATGATTAAATCCTCAGTTTAAGCAGATGGTCATTATGCTTGGAAACAGAAGAGTTCTCTCCATTTTACTTTTCTCATAAAATTCCAATAATGTGCTTCCATAGAAATCAAAGCAGATGGAAAAAGCATTGATAGTGTTCTTCCTAATACTGTATACTTTAAACATAGACAATATTGAATTTTAATTATATCTAAGTAAAACTGGAAAAATAATAAAGTTCAGTAAACTGTGAATCGTTAAAGACATCATTTTTGGTGGGGATTTCAAAAACATAATGATGATAATGATGATGATGATGTTCTTCCTGGCCAAATGATAACTGAGCTGGAAAAGAATAAATGTGCCTGTATTTTTTCTATAATATAACATAAAACAAAAACAAGCAAAGGCCTAATAATTGGGATTTGACATGCTTCTTATCTCCAGACAATACTTCCTCCTCAACAGCTTCAAGGTAAGACTTTAGCACAATCTTTATAAAAATTGTCATAAGATACAGATTTTCTCCCTGGTATCATACCCGGAAAGGTATATCTAGCATTATGAGTCAGTTTTTACTGCTATGGATTAACAGACAAAGAAGAAGGCAAAGAAGACAAAGATTGTGTACTAAATTGCACCAGATGCAAACTGCATGCACGCAAAAAAAATCTTTGTTGGCAACACCTCTCTGAAAGTTGTCACTGAATTTTGCTACTCAGCAGGATGCTGTCAAAAAATTTATTAATAGACAAGAATCAGAGAAGTGAATCAAAAATCCCAGCATGTCCTTTGGAAGGCCAACAATCTGACATTCATGTTATATTAAACTCCAGACAAAATTAAAGGTTTACAGAAGGATGATGATATTTGCCCCTGTTTGCATGAACCTCAAATTTACCTTATCTTCTAATAGTTTTGCCAGTGTGCTATAGATAATATCGTATTAAATAGTAAGAAAGCATCAATTGTAAAGACTTCACCAGTTGGAGTGTGGCATTAGTGTTCCTGAGTTTTCTGGACTGTAAAATATTTAAAAGAATATAAGAAATTAGAAGGAAAGATAAATTCTGTGGTAAACTTTTAAAAGCAAAAGGAATGTGTGTAAGTTCAGTGGGCACTGAAATGGCTTGGGAAGTAATGAATCTTTGTGGTCATCTGAAAACTTGGACAGAAACTATTATTGTGGAGCATGTGAAAATGGCATGGTTTCTTTTCAGTAATGAAACAAACACAAAAAGAAAAGGAAGAATACCAACTCAACATGTTTATGAAGTACAACGGGAAGCAAAGATGAGATCAATGATTGGTGTTGGTGTCTGTTTTTAAACACAATATAGTTTTCCATCATATATACAGTAGCTTCTGTTCAGTTAAAAATTATAAGATAGCCCTGGCTGGTGTAGCTCAGTGGATTGAGCGCGGGCCTGCGAACTGAAGGATCGCGGTTCGATTCCCAGTCAGGGCATATGCCTGGGTTGCCAGGCCAGTTCTCGTCAGGGGACATACAAGAGGCAACCGCACATTGATGTTTCTCCCTCTCTCCTTCCCTTCCCCTCTAAAGATAAGTAAATAAAATCTAAAAGAAAAAAAATAAATAAAAAAAAAGATAAGCATTAAATTTATTAAAAAAAAAAAAAAAAAAGCCCTGGCTGGTGTAGCTCAGTGGATTGAGCGTGAGCCTACGAACTAAAGGATTGCGGTTCGATTCCCAGTCAGGGCACATGCCTGGGTTGCAGGACAGTTCTCCGCGACAATTCTTAGCAGGGGACACACGAAAAGCAATCATATATTGATGTTTCTCTCCATCTCTCCTTCCCCTCTAAAGATAAATAAAATCTTTAAAAAAAAAATTATAAGATAATTATTTTGGTAGAAAAAGCAAGTTTAAATACCAATATAAAAATAGACAGATATATAGAAATAGGAATTAAATAATAAAGCTGGTAAACGTCTATTTTTATATAACTAAAATAAGTGTTAATTTGTTTTATATAGATATGCTTTTGCTTTTGACTACTGTTATGTAGCCACAATTGGAATTTGGATAAATCATATAGAAATCCCATGCACTTTATAAAGCAAAAGATATAATCAAACAAAACCTGAGAAAAAATGAAAACCCACCAATTCATAAAATGGAGCTAATGAAACAGTACACAATATTTAAAGTGTCTTTTCTCTGTTCTCAGTCAGAAATACAGTGATGGTACTGAGTGCTTCATATATTTTATATTTTAGATACTCTCATTTATATTCTGATTTAGTCATAAATTCATATTAAAATGGTCAAATTTGGATAAACACACTTTCCAATCAAAAGTTGCGGTGTAAATTAGAAATTATAATATGCAAGTTGCCACCTGGTTTTTGTTCTTCATTATTTTGTACTCCAGGAGAAAAAATTGACTTCCCCAAGTCTTAGTTTCTGTGCATTTAAGAACACACTAAGGCACATCATAATTACATTAGCCAAGATTAAAATGAAGGAGAGAATTCTAGAAGCAGCAAGGGATAAGGGGACAGTCACCTACAAAGGAATTCCCATCAGACTGTCAGCTGATTTCTCCAAAGAGACCTTCCAGGCAAGAAGGAGCTGGAAAGAAGTATTTGAAGTCTTGAAAGTTACAGACCTATATCCAAGATTGCTCTATACAGCGAAGCTGTCATTTAGAATGGAAGGGAAGATAAAGTGCTTCCCAGATAAGGCCAAGTTCAAGGAGTTCATCATCACCAAGCCCTTATTATATGAAATGTTAAAGGGTCTTATCTATAAAAAAGAAGATAAAAAATATGACAGTAAAAAGACAGCAAACTCACAGCTATTAACAACCACACCTAAAACAAAAGCAAACTAAGCAAACAACTAGAACATGAATAGAGATCACATGGAGGGTGAGCAACAGGGGAGTGGGAGGAGGAGAGAGGGGGAAAAGGTATAGAGAATAAGTAGCATAGATGGTGGGTAGAAAATAGACAAGGGGAGGACAAGAATAGTGTGGGAAATGTAGAAGCTAAAGAACTTATAACACATGGACATGAACTAAATGAGGGGAATGTGGGTGGGAGGGGGTGTGCAGGGTTGAGGGGAATGATGGGGAAGAAATGGGACAACTGTAATAGCATAATCAATAAAATATATTTAAAAAGAAGAGACCCACTGTGAGATCCTGAAAATAAAGATATGAAACGGGATGAGGGAAACACAATGTTCAGAGATGGCTGGTAGAATTTAGTGACTGACTGAATAGAAGTGAAGGGTAAAAGAAGAGACTAAAAAACAAAAAGGAAAGGATATAATCAAAATCGACAGGTTTGTTGTAATAAGAAAAGCCAAAGCAAAACTGGTATGCAAGAGATGTAAATTTCCTTCTTGCTGTATATATTGCTTAGAAATATTACTTTATAGGAAATAAAAATTAAAATAATGGCAGGAATTGAAAAACTGAAGAAGCAAGCTATTTATAGTTCCATTTTATAATCAATTAAGTGTTTACTTTTCACTCATATTTAGTTTTTATATATTTGTTGTAGTATAAAATGTTGTAGTAACATTTTATATTCCACATTATTAGCTAGCATAATAGGATGCATAATTCTTTTGTTCATTTTTAGTCAGGCCCTTGATATGTCTAAGTCTGGATTTATTTTTACTAATATTACAACGATTCACTGTGCTTTGTAAAAATATAAATTATTTCATCGCTTCTGGAAGACTTTTGACATACATGTTCCAGCGATATCCATGACAATAACTTTTTCATTTTTATAAAATTTCCATTTCTCTGATTATTCTCCATGTCTCTTAAGCTTATTCATTTTTTAAATATTTTTTAATCTCTCTGATAGATCCTAGATAATTTCTGAACATTTATCTTCTGGTTTACTATTTTGTCCTAAAATTTCAATGGGTGATTAAACTAATACATTGGATATTATGTTTCAATTATTTTATTTAATGTGTATTTTGTAAGCTGTGTTTGTATGTTCTAGTATTTGTGCACGTGTGTGTGTGAGAGAGAAATAGAGATAGAAAGACAGAGATTGAAAGAGAAAATGAGAGACAAAAAGAGAGAGACAGAGGAAAGATATTTATTTTCTCTAGAGCTGTATCTACAGGTAATTTGCAAGGCCTAATGTTCATTAGGTTTTGTTCTAAGAAACTCTGTACTTGTACCTGTCAGACTCATCAAGACATTAAAGGTCTTGGATGATTTTTAACAAAATCATCAGCTCGATGTTTGTTGAAACATTGTTTATTTCTAGTTCTCACACTGCACTGATGATATATCCATCTGTAAGAATCTGCTTAATGTTCTCTTATTAAATTAAATTACTTTGGTAGTTTGGAGGCTCTATGAGATTACGAATCCGAAGTTACTATTCACCTGGCTAGGGAGACGCCTTCAAGGGGAATAGACTTACAAAAGAATAAAGTGAGACTAAGAGTCACTTTAGAAAGTGAGCACTTAGAGTCAGAATAAAATAAACCGTGTGCTGTTAATGTTGAAAAGCAAAGTAGTAAACTATGAGAATAGCTGATGCTAAAACTTATTTATAAGGACATTACAGTACATATTTATAAAGAAGTGCTATTGTCTTAATATTTATATTAATGATTATTTTCTCAGTTTATATTAAATGTGCAAATTATTATTTTTTATGGCAAATGCAGAGTCATAAAGCAGCTTCCTCATAGGCAGAACACAAAGTCAGTAGGCTTAAGCACAGAATACTTAAATTACTAGGCATTGGGAAATAATAGCATCTCTCTATATAAAGAAGAAAGAAAGTTATCTCCTCAGAGTAGGGGATTACTGAAAGCCATTTTCTGATTAGAGAGAACAAAAAAAAAATAATCAAAGTAGCTTATAGGGTATTTTTGTTACTGTTGTTAAATAAATGTGTAAAAACAAATGACTATTTGTAAAACAGTGTTAATACCTGAAAATCAGAAATCATTCCAAATCAGTTATGAATAATATAACCCCCCCAAAATTATTATCAGAACCTGGGAAGCACATGAAAAAGTTCAAGGCTGACAAAAGTATGATAAATGTAATATCTGGCCATACTCAACTAAAAGTTTTTACATAGTCCACTAAAGGGAAGAATTATGTTAATAATGCTTTTATATTTAATATTATACATAAACTATTGAATACACTTGATTTAATTATTCTCATATTCTTGAATTCATAAAATCTTAGGTTAAAGATTCTTCTATTTCAGTGATAGCTAAATTTGGAGAAGCTATAAATTTATTTGATAATCTGTTAAAAGGTAAATATACTCTTCAATAAATGTATGCATGTGTATTCATATACACTATTTTAAGAATCCCTACTCTGTGCTTTAGAGCAACATGACTTGCATCTGACAGTTGTAGTCAAGGTGAAATTTGAAGTACTACCTGGCCCTCATAGAATGTGGACTTAATGATGATAGATTCAATTTGGGTGTTATATCTACAAAGCTTCATCTAGTGAATGAATTATAGCCTTCATTAGGATTTATGTATTCTGTGGCTCTGTCCAGTACTGATTATACTGTATCACACTGTTTGTAAGATTTAAAGATTTGTTTGATGGTAGGACATACCCAATATTATTTGGGTAGCTGAAAGGCAGACATTTTTTGTTATTTATATCTCCAAAACGGATAAGGCTGCCAGGCAAAGTCACATAGGGGACTGTATCCAGAAATAGGTGAATAGCAAGCTGGAGCTGTAGGGAGCAGCTAATATATCACAATCAGGGTGGCATTGGCTCTTTCAAATAATTTCCTGGGCTCTGGGATATAGGTTTTATCCCTAAATGCCTGCTACTTGTCCTTAGTTTTGATGAAGGTGCTTGTATGCTGGCCCTGAAGTGTGAGAGCCTGATCAGAGAAGAGGCTGAGTTGTGGACTTATCCGGCTGCTCAAGAAGAGGAACTAACCTGCCACTAGCCAGGGTGTCAAAATGGGTTAGGGCAGAATTTTAAAAAACTATAGTACATGCAATGCATGTTTATATATAAACACAATTTAATATACAATGGTTTTTATTGTATTTTATTCCTTTTCCTCAATTTTAACATTTTAGCTCTCATATTGTTCTTTATGTTTCTAACTGGAAAATATTTTTCCTTGTTCTATCAAACTCTAGTATACCTTTAATAACTTACACAGTAAATGATGCTAAGGTTTCCGTGAAAAAAATTTTCAACTTTGACATAACACTACAAAGTTATATAACAGATTTTAACCTCTTGATGGATGCTGAGAATTATGCATGACGTGCCATGTACCTTGTCCCTTGTTGGTTGATATATCAGCTTGTCTCAGAGTTTGACTTTGGTGTTTCCTTTCTGAAATGTCTTTATTATATCAATGTAGGGGAACAGTGTTGAATATTTTAAAGGCTATACAAGTTCATCGTGATAAATACTGACATCACTTTTACAATACTATCTAAAAACTCTATAAAATATTCTCATAAATATTGTTTTGTACTATCTATGAATGGAAGTAACTAGAACTTGTGATTTGCCTACACCTCTACCTCCCTATTTACATAAGAAAGAGACCAATCCAGTGGGAGAAACTGGATCAAATAGAGAATTAGCTAAAAGAAATTTCACTTATTATGAAATTGATATTTCTGCAATTCTAATGTAAAATTTAACAAAAATACAAATGTTAACTGTATTTGTTCTAAGCAGAATAATGCATGGCAGAAGAACACTCTTTTTTCAAAAGATACCACACTTTTATACTGTCTGCAGAGATGATTTTTCTTTTACTTTTTAGAACATGTTTGTTCTACATTATAACCAAAGTCTGCACAACGTGTTTTAGGTCAATTAAAGAGATGAACAGGAGGACTATTCATAGGTGAGCAATTTGACCCATAGACATTTCTTGAAGACATTCTGTTCTCACAAGTGAATTTATTAAAAAAATGGACCTTTTAAACATATGATTACCTAAATTCTGAAAAATGCCTAAGAAGATCATTCTCTTATTTCCTTTTTGCCCTAAGAAAATAGTATGAGAATTTTGACAAAGCTAACCAGAAAGCATAAAAATCTTGATGGATATGAGTAACGGGCCATAAACCAGGGGTTCACCTGAAGTAATGTGAATATGCTGATCTTAAATGGCAGCAAAAGATAGTAAAGATAGAAGTGAAGTTCTGATTTCAGGGTCATTATGGACTTCAACTACTTGAATGATTTGAACTTCAGTTCTCACCTAGAAATAAAAGTCATAACAAATTTCCTATGTATTAAGAAAGGTTCTTTGACTTTTGAATGAGATACTGTTGTCAAATGACTTCTGAATATGTTTTGAAAATTTATAAAATGTAATAGTGATTGATATGTATTAAGTAACTTCAGATTATTATTTATATCTGATTTGGATATTCTAAGATGAAAATATACTTTTTTTTTAAAGATTTATTTATTTATTTATTTATCTATCTTTAGAGAGGAAGGGTAGGAGAGAGGGAGAGGGAGAGAAATATCAATGTACGGTTGCCTCTCATGCGTCCCCTGCTGGGAACTGGCCTGCAACCCAGGCATGTGCCCTGACTGGGAATCGAACCGCAATCCTCTGGTTCACAGGCCCGCGCTCAATCCACTGAGCTACACCAGCCAGGGCGAAAATATACTTTTATTTAATGCTCAAATCACTTTAAAAATAAATATATAATTAGTACAAAATGAAATATATAATAGCATTCTATTCTATTATTTGCTCATATTATTGGAATTTTTAAAACATTCTCAAATGTTATTGTCTTTCACTGTTTAAAAGTCTGAATGCATTTTAACTTGCTGAATCCTCATTACAGCCTAGGAAGTAGGTATTCTGGAATGAACGTGAAAGTAATTTTTATACTGGCATTGTAATTGGTAAGAGGCTCTTCATCTTACTATCTTCAATATTTCTTTTTACATGTTGCAAATGTACAATAATTTTAATAGTAGAACATAGGTATTCATGCTCAATAAATAATAAAAACTTTTAGATTATTAGTGGGTAAAATTTAAGGTTATTGACATATAATCATAGTTATGTGTTTAGTAACTGATACACTAGGTCTTGCAAATTTTACCCAGGTTACCAAATAGGTTTCTGACCATAAATTTAATTACCACATTTTTTCGTACTTTATTTGGAAACTCTATTTTTTCCATTTATATTTACTGGGAGAAGTTAATGGAAGTATTCTCTGCTTTTTCAGATATTCTTATTCCTATGAAAACCAAACAAAAATTGTATATTATAGAGAATACTGAAATGTAACTAAATCTTCAGCTTTTTTGCCTGGAAACTAAAGGATTTAAACTCAATCAGTTCTATCCTGCCATAGCAATTTGTGGGGTTGTATGCATACAGTTTCTTCACTGGTACCAGATGAATTTGTGGAGTCATCACTAGCTCACAACTCAAGAGTTGAAACCTTGCTTTACAGAGATTTCTCCAAGAAGAGAAATATTTTAACCATCATCTTCTGTGAACATACTGTTACAAACTGAAACTGCACACAAATTTATTTGTTTTGTCCCTTATGATTTGTTAAAAATATATTTGGACATATTTTCATAGTCATTGGTAGGCAATTTGTCTGGTCATTGCTTATTACATCACATTGAACATACTCTTTTTGACCTAATTTGCTTCATCTATGTAGCCCTCTAAATTTAAACCCTTATTTAAAATGAAGGAAATAAAAAAATGAAAAAAAAAAAAAACTTTTTACTCTCCACTTAAAAAATGTCACCAAATATGATCAATGTACAGGATTCTAGTGAGGGATGGTACTATTTTATCATGATTAACATATATAATCCCCTTCCTAGATCTAAACTGCAATCTAATCTGAGAACATGTGCTGCCAAAACTGGACCTACAATAACCAGTGTACCTAGTCATTGTATGGCAACTAATTATTTGAACAACTTACTATTTTAGGTAGAAGTTAATTATACAATTGATGTCATTTACAAAGCTTATCTGAATTAAAAGGCAGTCTAGAAAATAATTTATGAGACAATCTGGGCCATTCTTTACACAGCAGTTTTATAATGTTTTTAAACATTAAACTTATCTTGTTCTTTTTCTCTGTTACACAGTCTTTTTCCTTTTTGTTTAACAATGATAAAAATAGAACATTTACCATGTCCTAAGAGGTCCTAACTGAGCTGGACCAATATCCTCTGATCTTGTTGGGCCACTCTTTGCCATGACCATTATGCTTCAGTGATAGAGGTTTTGCTCTTCTTTACATATGGAAAATTCGTTCCCACCGCCGGTGTTACTTGCTTGTTATTCATTCACTGTCTCAATAAATGATTCTTTCAAATTATGAGGAAGATAGAGTCTGTGTTTTGTATCCTTCTCACTAAGATCCTTTCCAGAAGGTGTATTGGTAGTGAGAAAGTAGTGGTGAGCCCCTCAGAGCATTTGAGGAGGTGATATTTACCAACACTGCTATGGAAATATTGAAATATTTTATCAACTGGCCATATTATATGCAATCACTTGAACCCAAAATATGCATACAAAGAGTTGGTGCTTTAAATTACTCTTGCTTATTGCCTGTTGAACAATGAAGAGTGAAACTTCATTAAGCATTGTTATCATCTACTGTAAACAAAACACAAAGAAATAGAGAAAGTTCATGAATTGATTTTTTAATCCTTTGCTGTTCTCTATTTCCATTAATATCAGTCAATATAGATTAATATAGTGATATAAAGTAAAAACAGCCAGAGATACCTCAATTGTATATACTCTTATGATTGTTATCAATATGATATCAGTTTTCCTTAATTTTTAAAAAGGTTTTATTTACTTTTAGAGAGAGGGGAAGGGAGGGAGAAGGAGATGGAGAGAAACATCAATGTGTGGCTGCCTCTCATGCATCCTTAACTGGTGATCTGGCCCTCAACCCAGACATGTACCCTGACTAGGAACCAAACCAGCGACCCTTTGATTCTCAACCTGTGCTCAATCCACTGAGCTACACCAGCCAGGGCAGTTTTCCTTAATTTTAAGTAAAAATATATCATTTTTGAAATTCTGTACAAAATACACATATATGATTATATTTATCCAGTTATTCATTTACTTCCTATTACATTTTTTGCAAATATCCCTATTTTAGATTTTCACCTTCTTCATTTTTCTAATAAGCCTAATTACACCTCTTAAAAAGAAAAAAATGATAAAATATATAACACAAATTGTACGTGGTGTCTTTATGTGTATACATAGAGGAGGGTCACCCCCCCAAACTGGATTATCTTCTGGAGGGTGGGCCCCTTGTAGTACTGGCTTCCCCTATCAGGTGAGTGTTCTAGAAATCCTTCTTTATCAATGTACCAGCTGTCATTGTTCAGAGAAGCTGTGTTTGGCTTCACTGAATTTTTTTTTTGAAGGCTTTTAATGCATCTGACCATTTTATGATGGGTGACTAATTAATGCACCTGCCCACACCACACTGAGAGTATTCAGCAGTTTTTGACCAAAAACATCATGATGCCCATGCCCCACCCTTCCTATTCACCAGATCTCATCTGGGGTAATATTTTTTTCCCAGATGAAGAAAGTCCTCAAAGGGAAACATTTTGCTGATGTGGAAGAGGTGAAACAAAAAATGTCAGAAGCACTAAAAGGCATCAAAATTAATGAGTTCAAAAATTGTTTTGAGCTATGGAAGGAACATCTCTATAAGTTTATTGCATCAAATGGAGAGTACTTTGAAGGTGACTAAAATTTAAACATGTAAGGATAAATACACAATTTTGTATAAATAAGTCATTTTGGGGTCTCCCTTATGTATGGATATATATATGTATCCACGCAGACACAGATACAGACACACACACACACACAGAGATAAATATGTTAATGGGAAAATGTTTTATTTCCTAATTAAGTAAACTAGACCAGTAAAATATAAATAGAATGTTTTTAAAAAATTAGACTTCTTTTCTCTTAAATTTCTGCAGATTTCGTACTCTATTCATAGTGTTAGTGTGTATAGTGATATTATATACATATATACAGACATGATGCATGTATGTCTCTATATATTTACATATAATGTATAAAACAGTGTGTATATATAAAGTTTAAACAAAACATTATTTTAGGAAATTTTTATTGGTTCCTTTTCCACCCTAATGCTAAGAGGAATATTTAAGAAACCACAAAAATGTAATGAAAATTTTTAAGCACATCTTTTAGACTGCATATTATGATAAATAATTGATTTTGGTGATTTGAACTTTTCACACACTTAGCTCTTTATATCACATTCTGTAACATCTGACCATTTGTCTCTAGGATCTGTAATATTTCTTCAAATAGCAGAAACCTTTCATCCTATTTCTGAACCAATGCAGTGTTCACTCTTCCACTATGCTGTCATAATGCTCTTTTAGGACTCAGGCTCACTCTTTCATTCATTGTTATGCTTAAAACCTCCATTATTTTCTTTCTAATGCCAACAGAATAAACACCAAAATTCTCAGCTTGTTTTTCCATACCTTTCACAGACTAGCCCACTACCAATTCAGCACACCATGGATCTACATTTACTAGAATCACACACTGCTTCTGAGAACAATCCAGGCACTTGACGGGCTCCAGAGCTCATTCTTGCCATTATTGCTGTTCCATTGCCTCCCTTAAAATCTTTCCTAACTCTGAAAGGACTTTAAGAATAACATTGCCACTCAGTAGCCAATTTGTTTTAAACAGACTATTTGTTTCAGCAGATATATTGTAGAATATTAAAAAACAAAGGCATGCAAAATATAGTGCACTTTCACACTGAATTAATCTTAACAAACTTGCCAATGCCTATGTTTTATCATTTAGACTTTATATTTTCATGTAGCTTTCAAATGTATTTGGAGTTTTATTTTATTCAAAGCAGCACCAATTAAAAAGAAATGAAAGGGGCTGCAGAAAATCTGTATTTCCAAATATCCCCTGAGCTAAGACTTGAGGAGGAGGAAAAGTTAGGGTGGGGGTTAGTTCAAATATTTAATTTAATTTTTAATTCTAAAGAGATATTCCCCTTTCTTTTCCCATTAGTTTGGCTGAGCCTCTACAACATGGGTGTCAAACTCATTTTCAACGGGGGCCACATCAGCCTCGCAGTTGCCTTCAAAGGGCCGAAATAATTTTAGGACTGTGTAAATGTAACTACTCCTTAGTTAGGGGCAAAAAGCTTGGCACTAGTCCCAGGGAGAAACAACGTGCCCGGCCGGATTGGGCCTGCAGGTCTTGTGTTTGCCACCTGTGCTCTACAATAGCAGTAGTAATGACATTACGTGCTTTCAATAGTTTCTGTGGCCACAGAGTCAAGGGGCCAACATGAATGACTAATTTTCTGGTCAGAGATTGTATCATATTGTCTTACCCACATAATAAAGTTTCTACCTTAAAAAAGAAAGAAGTGGAATAATGACATTAAGATCTTTCTGATAGCAAAATCTTGTACTTGTTGATGGTAAAGCCATATTTCATAGACCTATATGTTTTGTAATTGGTTTATTTGTAAGACTGCATTAGAGTCCTTAACAACTAGAACATGCATCTTATCCATTTTGATAAGAGATCTATAGACATGATTGTAAATCCTATTCATATTGTCTTCTGTTTTGTTAATAATACTAACTTTTAAAAGTTTTTATAATCACCTAGATGATCTCTTTTTCTATTTTAGCAATTGTAATAGCTTGGGTATTCAAACCTTTATTTTAAACATATGTAGACATATATTTATAAATGCCTACAAAGGTTACTTTTTCCTATATACTAGTATGTAGGGCATATATGCATGTTAAATCAATAAATCATGATGATTTGTGAATAATACGTTGAGTTGCATTAAAAATAACATTGTTATATGTGCATATTTAGAGAATGCAACTTATTTTCATATTACACCCTTATGCCAAGTTAAAAACATATAAAGTTACTCTTACTGAAGTTTTTATTGTAAGCCTGAAAGCATACAGTTTTTGCTTTATACACAGAAGTTATAGATAAAATCTTTAAACAGTTGAAATGTGGCAGTTTAAAGGGGAAAATGCAAATATGTTTTGACAAATTCATGAAGCTTATCAGTTTGAGTCACTGAAACTCAAAACAAAGATTTGTATTTCAGAGAAATACCTTGAATGCATGATGGTAACATTCCACAGGGAATGGTTTGTTACATCTTACTGAACATATGACTTCAGTCATATCTTTTTGTACTTACATTTTCGACATGTTTGAGCCTAGAGGAAATGAAAAAAAGAAATTCAAATCTCTTACCTTCTTGTTAACTGAATTAATGTGGAAAATTTGATTTGTAATGAAATGATTATTTTCATCAAAGATATAATAAAAATATTAACATATAAACAGTTGAAAATTATTTTAAACTATTAATTACATCTCCAAAAATAAATTAGAAGAAATAATTTACCTTACTAACTCAAAAATGAATCGACATATTGATTGTTGCTTCCTCTTAGTCTTAAATAAATTAGAGAAAAAGTAAATAACCACACAAATTATATAAAAATATGATAAATTTATCATTGATCTACTTATCTATGTCTTTTCATAATTCCATCCGACCATCTATGTAGTTATCATATATTTAATGCATCTATCACACCATGGAAAAGAAAATAAGTCCTATTCAGAACAGATAAGACTCAAAATTAAACCTTCAAAATGCATCATTAGTGGTTATATTTCATGAAAAGTGACTTACAATTTCTACTCTGGAAAGAATACACTTCTTTTATATTCTCTTAGCTTTATTGTAAATAAGGGTCATATGTTATAGGCTAAAATTTATATGAAAAAAGAAATACAGTCCTGAATATTCAGCAAGGTATAATCATAACATTTTAAAATGCTAAGTGCTTTTTATGTCATATACAATGAGTGTTTCTTTTCATTTTGTAAAGTACAAACAGAAAGGGAGAAACAACAGAAAAAATACCTCTAAAGATAAGTGGAGCCCTGGCTGGCTTAGCTCAGTAGATTGAGCTCGGGCTGCGAACCAAAGGGATGCAGGTTCGATTCCCAGTCAGGGCACATGCCTGGGTTGCAGGCCAGGCCCCTAGTGGGGGCCACGTGAGAGGCAACCACACATTGATGTTTCTCTCCCTCTCTTTCTCCCTCCCTTTCCCTCTCTAAAAATAAATAAATAAATAAATAAAAATTTAAAAAAATCTTCTGTAAAAAGATAAGTGGAGATATGGCTATTAAAATACTTCATCATTTTGTACTAAGTTATTCAATGGTGAAAGAATATTTTTGGGAGGAGATGGAGTGTTAAGCAATTTTCTCTGTAATTATTCAAATATTTGGTCAGTAGTCTCTCAACAACAACAAAAAATAATGCCTACTTGCTGGGTCAACTTTTCCACATGACAAATATAATTTGTTAATTCGCTGAATTGGTATCCTTATTATCTTTAATAATTTCACTGCCCCAATAGTAGTGAATAAAAATGGAGTGTTAGGAATTCAACATTTGCTGCCTAAGCACACACTCATTGGTCACAGAAAGACTGGTTCTAAGGTTCTCAGAATTTTAGATGTAGAGTTCAGATGGATCATCATGTCAAAAGATGATGATGTTGGGTAAATTCTGAAACGAATTCTGAGATGCATGTTGATTCCATAAATAAGAATGATTTATTTCACCATAAGATTAGTTTCCAATAGTATTAATGGATTAGTTAAACATATTTATACTAACAATTCATTTGGCAGAATATAGCAGAATATAACATCATCATTGACTAAATACACAAAGGAATAAAAGAACCAACAATTGGAAATAACTAAATATATACATATTATCACTTTTCCACAAATATTGTTTTTCATAACAATTTATGACATAAAAATGATTTGTCATTAGATTTATAATTTTTCAAATTTACATAATGATAATCAATACAAGTTCTCATTTTATTTATTTATTTATTTATTTATTTATTTATTTTTATTTGAGTGACCTTGAAGTCTTTACCAGATAGGACTATTTTGCCTATATTGAATTACTGAGTAAAACAAGGTCAAAACAAAGTCATTGGAGATCTCACACCCTAGTATGCTACTCTTTGGGATTGATGAATAGCTTCAATTTTCTCAGTTCCATGACAAAGAGAATTGGAACAGTTCTGTGGAGATCCATAAGAAGCTGGCTGTAGCCAGATGAAAAATGACATTTGTTGTACTGTTATTGGAAAGGTTAAAGCTCTTTACAAATAAAAAGCTTAAATTTTTCTCAAAATTCAGTTTAGTTTCTAAGTCATATTGTCTTGTTGAATTGGACATTTGGGGAAACTCTATGAAGTGTTAACTACATTTGGAGATTTCTTGAAATAAACTCCAAATTTCTTTAGTGTGACAAATACATAGAAACTTTTTGGGATTTATTTCCTGCATTGACTTAATAGAGGTACAAAAAACTATTTGCTTCATATAACAGGTTGTTATAACTATCATATTGGATGTAATGATTGTACATAGATGCTCGAATGTGAAGAAATTAATGCAAATGCAAAGTGATCTAATTATAAAGAAAGAAATAAGCAACGGAATTTGGAATTTGTCTTGACTTAAAGAATAACAGCTCCCTTTACATAAGGAACTCACATATCAGGGCCTAAGTTCCTGCTCTACGAAGTTACATTTTTTGAATAAATTATTTTTCAGTTTCTTCTCAGAAAATTTCTCTAAAGATGTTTGCAAAAACAACAGTTTTACTGTGGCAGTTGTAGGACCTTGCCAAAAGGAGGGTTGTGTTCTTCTCTAGCTTGTGTAATATATAGCTAATTAAAGTCTTAGGATATCAAATCACAGAAACTGATCCAAAAATGCTCTATTCTTCACACTTTTCACTCTCCATAACTTTTTAAACAATATTCAGCTCTTATACACTCCTCTCCTGATAAGCTAAATTTATTTTCAAAGGAATGAATAGTTACAAAACTTCTCTTTCTCAACACTAGCCAAGCTCTATTGCTAAAAATGTTGATTTTTTTCCTGCTTTTTGCTCGATTGAAAGACAGAAATTTTGGATTATGATGATAATACATCCAATCACAATTTCTTTCATTTACAAAGCTTTGATGAAAAGGCAACTTTATTCTATAATTGAAAAAATGAAGTGCAACAGTCTCCCCTTATCTGTGGGGAGTACATGATCCAAGACCCCACATGGATGCCTGAAAACATGGATAGAGTACTGAACCCTACCCATACTATATTCTTTCTTATACATACATACCTATGATAATGCTTAATTTATAAATTAGGAATAGTAAGAGATTAGCAACCATAAATAAGAAAATAGAACAATTATAGCAATATACTGTAATAAAAATTATGTGAATGTGGTTTATCTCTCTGAACACATCTTATTATACTCACCTTCCTACTTGAAAGGAACATTGTACTGCTTCTTTTTATAATATCTGAATTGCCAGTATCATTATCTTTTGCTTTGGGCTCATCATTAGGGAGAATAAGGGTTTCTTGAACACAATTTGCTAATTTTTTCAGAATTTTTTTAAATCACTGATATTGCTAATTTTAGAAATGACTCTAATCCAAGGAAAGTTTCTTAAGATGATCTGGTAGAAGAGTTTTAAAAAAAGTCATTTGTGTTTAAGTGTGTTTTGTACATTAATTGTCAAGATTTCTAGGCATATTTGATTTTGGGTTTTGGGTTTCTATTTCTAAGATAGTTTTTACTTCTTTGAGAATAATTTGAACTTCTTTTAAAACTTCAAAATAATGTTCTGTGTATTAGATTTATTTTGAACATTTATAAATCACTGAAAAATTAAAGTTAGATTTCAGAGAGAAATGTTTTTGACTTACTATTTAATATTCATAGCAAATCCAGCCTTTTAAATTTACTTCTTATTTTAGCAGTTTTTTAATGTACAATTTTGGATTTGGTTAATCATGCTGGCTACCTAGTATTATTCATATAATAAATACCTGCTACATTTTAGCCATCAATCATAGCTATCATATACTAACATTTTTTGTTTTGAAGGATCAATAATTAAACTCGAGATGCTTAAGTGCATATAGACTGGTTTTCAAAATTGTGTGACCTTTGATATCATTTCTTATAAAGAAAATTTCAGATCAGACAGACATTTCAATAAGGTAATGCTTACGGATCATCTATACTGAATTAGGACTAGTGCTCAGTACATGTTAATGAATATTCAGAGAGGTTAACCTGCAGATTGATAAAACCAGGCCTTCTCCATGCTAACTCTGATTATATTCACTGTCTTTAATTAGATACACAGTACCACACCAACAAGTGCTCCCTCTCACTGAAACTGCAAGGAAAACCTGGAGATTGGAGTCAAAGATTACTTCTTGATATTAGATACCAAACAATAGATGACCAAATACAGGATATTAGAGTGAGTGATTACTTAATAATAGATACTGAGCAATTGAAGAGAGGATCAGGCATAGGAAAATGGATAATTTGATTAAAAGGGAAATTATTTATATTATATTTGATTATAAATATTATTATAATGCTAGTTATTTACTTGATTCTAGCATATGTTGAATACTACATTTTTATTTAATCTTTAATGGGTGTTTAGATTACATTAGACTCTAGCTTTTATACCTGTGCTCCCCTTAGCATGAAGTATATCTGTAGCAAAATGTTATTTATTGCTTTAGATAATTGATTTACCTAAATGTCATTTTATCCTTGAAATAAAGCAGTTAGTTTTTCATTTTTAACTTATAATTCTCTAACTTGAAATTTGCAGTCATATGTTTCTTCTATAATTTAAAAACTGTAAGAAAACAATTTTGAGTAGAATTCAAAGATGATTATTTCTTTCACTGTTGTTTTTCTTTAATAATCTCACAGTACCCAATTTTTATTATATTATACTTCAGATACTGCCAAAAATTACTGTTTTTCTTATTAGTGAGATTTTATTTTCCTCTCTTAATTACATTATAATTATGCTGTTGCCCCAGATATCTCTCCAGTGACCAGGAAAAATACTTAACGACTATTCACTAGTGACCAAGAATAAACAGTGTTTTGTGAAGAAACAAAATGAAGATCTTTCTTTTTTTGTTCATCTTTCATTGTTTTTTTTCCTAACAGAAACTGAGATTTCTTACTGATTATTATCCCCACTAATATGAGCACACTTTCTTAAATTTCTTCTGCAAAACAAATTCACTAAGTTTTCTGATATATTTTAAAGGAAAAGATATTACCAAGAGGACAAAGTTGCATTTTTAAATGTTAAATCAAAGGTGTTAGTTCTTTTTCTGGATAAGAAACACATTTTCTCAAAGGTAGGTTACTTCAGCATAATTTTCCTGTGGAATATGGTAAATAGAGTTTGTGGGTACTAATAACCACATCACATTTCAAAAATTGCATTAATATCTAACATTTCAATCTTGTTTCTCATTCAAAAATAAAATTGCTATATTCATAATGTAATGCAAAATGTAAAATCTAAATTAAAACTGTTAGCAAGACATTGTTATCCTGATTTTACCACTGATAGCACAGACATTTCAAACGGGTTTACTGAAAATTTTAATTAACTAAAGAAGGTCAGATCTTATCAACACAAAAGGAACTAATCAAAGCTCCAGGTTCATTTGCCATAGCCAAGCAACTAGACCACTGAGGAGTTCTGTGTAGTAATCATTCTACACTTACTGCCACTGCCCATAGGCTTTTATAAACTGTGTTATTGGCCTCATTGACTGAAAGACGGCAAAGCTGGGTCTGCAAAGCAGTATATGTTTCAACAGGAGACTCTTTTCCATAAGTATAAGTGATCAAGAAACCACTTTCTTTTATAATCAGTGTCTAGACTGTGCCAGGAAACTCACTTCACCCCCTCTCCCACACTCAATAAAGGTTAACATGTCTTTTCTTATTGCCATAAGCTAAAGCTTTTTTAAAAAATAATAAATGGGCATGAGGGCATTTGTCATCTTTCTAAAGACCCTTGTGAATAACAAACACTAGTGTGCTTGGTAGAGCAGATCCCATAAAACCACAACTGTCTCTCCATCTGTAGAACACCTGTCCTGTGTGTCAAAAAGGAAAATTACAGAGATGCAATACAATTTTGTAATGAATAAATTCAAAGCTATTAAACCAGAGATCTGTGTCCAAGTCATTTAGACAATAAAAAATTCTCTTCTGTTTTAGGATATCACATCTTAGTCATCGTAATACTAGTATTTCCTCTATTTAATTCCAGGTAAATTGATTCATAGATCATCAAATTGATAGCACAACACATTAAAATTACAAAATTTTGTTTTCAGAATACTTTTATGCCTATATTCCGATCTTTGAAGATAAGTCACCAGAGGGGAGAGAGGAGGGAATTTCAGGGGAAAAGGGGAAGGATTTACAGGAACAAGTATAAAGGACACATGGACAAAAACTATGGGGGGTGGAAATGGGAGGGAGGTGGGGAGGGCTGAGGTGGTGGGTTGGGGTGAGAATAAAAGACAGAAAACTGTACAAGATCAACAATTAAAATAAAAATTGAAAAAAAAAGAAAATTTGAACATCATGATACAATGAAGAAAACAATGGAATCATTTTCAGATATACTGACCTATAAAAATAAAAATTTAGGAATTTCATGAAGAATGTTTCAATATTTAAAAGAAATGGTTTGCATGTCATCCATTAATTGTTAACTTCAACATTAAATTAAAATATTGAAAACTAGTATGTTTTATATAACTCAAATATCTAAAATGAATGCAGGTTTGAACATTTCTAACATTCTGTGTTAGATAAAGCAAGAAAAGGCATAGATAGTTTTGAAGTAAATTTATGATAACCAAGTCTTAAGTTTTACTTTAGAATTAATGGTCCCAGAGTATAAAAAGGTTACGTAACTTGTTTTAATATACATTATTACTGATTATCTGAGTCACCAACACTAGAACCAGTATTCTGAAGTATTTCCAACATAAATTTTAATCAAATCTGTACTATATACTGACTTTAAACCCTTAGGTAAATTGAAAAATGGAGAATTATATCTAAAAATAACAAGTGGTGTTAAATCAGTATAATTGATGTGCAGTCCAGATATATCTCTCTATTTCATGTTGCTTTAGGATTTTAAGAGAACATTCTGCATCAGGAAGTGACCCAGATGGGGAAAAAGGCTGTTCAGCAGATACTCATGCCTTACAAACACATCACTGCAGGAGTATTTATTTCATAAAATCAAATAGGGTGAGAAGTCAAACCACCCCACTTCATTCACTACAATCTTCTTTCAAACTAAATTATTTAATATATTTTTTCCTTTCTTTGGGTAAATATCTTTATAGAAGATGTTTTATAATATGTTAGTAGAAAAGGAGGCCCTCTATTTTTAAAAGGTGATTCAGAAAAGATTGAGTCTAACAAAAATTTCATCAAAATTTAGTGGGTGGTGAGTGTAGTAGTGACGTGAGGAATGCACACACACTCACAAACCTGGGATCAGAGTAAGCAGAGGCAACCAGAACCCATTTCTTCTACTTTTGTAAATTCCTACCTCTGTTCCATCTCATGTTCCTTCTCTGTGTCAAAATAAAACTCTGCTGTGAACACACTTTCCTCCTCCCCCTCCCCTTCCTCCCCCCCCCTCCTTCTTCTTCTTCCTTTTTCCTCCTCCTCCTTTTTCTTCTGTCTTCTGGTTTGGTAAGTGTCTGGTTTGTGTTGTCCAAAAGGGGTTGTAAAGTAAAATGGAGAAAAAGATTAAACAAACTGCTGTTATTCCCGGTCCTTGTTTTTTTTTTTTTTTTTTTTTCTTTAGCTTTCACTGTCTCCACACTCTGAACCTCAATAAAATGAACCAACACATAGGAAAAAAGAAAGAGGAAAGAGGAAAAAGGAAATATAGTTGATAGGAATTTACTATGTAGGGAAGAATATTGAAGTAGAGAGAGAAAACTCAATTGCAGTGTTTCTTCTAACCCTTCCTGCATACCACAGACTTAAAATGTGAGTAATAACTTGTCATTGTTCTTAGACTGGATGATGATCATTAGCTAGTGGTGGAGGGAAACATAATATTGAAACTCCACCTTACTAAAAGAAGCATATAAATGACTAACCATCCTTAGAGAGTCAGTGGATGTCCAGATTTGAATGGAAGATAAACATTTGATTGAAGAGTATGACCTTTAGTGCCTTTTCTTGTTTAGAGAGATGTACAGGTACGTGAGGAAAAAGGAATAGTCACTTCTAATTATAGCTTCTTGCTTTGGACTAGTCTCCTAAAAAATTTGTGTAAAAGAGCTGCAAAGATTTTTGAAAAAAGGGGTGGTGTGTTCCAACAGATTTAGATAAATCCTTATTTAATCTTCCTGTGGTTAAAAATCGATAACAGAAAAACTGAGCTACTCCAGAATGTTTCACTATTATTTATTCCTTCTAATTTGATGGCTGGTTATATTATTTTCACTTTTTTCTAAAGAAGGGAAGCTAAAATAAATATATTCTGTTTTTTTTTTTTTTATGGGCTTAAATAGTAAAAAATTCTCTGGAATCTGCACTTAAAAGGGAATTTCTAGATTATTGGAGGTTGGGAACTGCCCTGCCTGGTTTCAGAAGCTGTAATTCCCTGTGGCTAAGGCTGAGTAAAGGACCTGGAGACCATGAGCCACTTAGGAGACAAAGCTTATCTTCCTTGTAGGGGCACCACCTCTGCCTGCTTTCTCTTCAACTTGCTTGACCCCAGTCAGATGACTGGTTAGCCAATGACAGGTATGATTCCTCAAAAGAGGGAAGATCTAAGACAGGCATGGTCATGAAGGGACCCTCAGGGAAGGACTTAAGGGGCTATAGTAAAGGGGGGTGATGCACCCTCACCTCTAGGCTTTGACATAGCCTGAGTCCTCATTGTCTGCAAGGAGTCTCCTAATCTCTTGGCTGCCTTACTTCTCCTACCTGACTTAAGCCTGAAATAATGCCTTATAGCCCGAGACAATACTGGAGGTAGGTGCAGCCCTGTGCTGGAAAGGGCGGGTTCCCAAGGGTTATCAGGCCTAAGAAAGAATGCATAAAACCTATGAAACCTACTTTCCTAATACTCTCAATTTAAACGATAAGGATCCAAGCAAGGAGTTTGCTTTCCAAAATTTTATGGCCCTTTAACTATCTGACCCTGACTCAGAATGAGCCCTCAGTGTTCTTTGAATATTATCTATTGTTTAATCAGTTCTTCCTGACAATGATTGATGAGCTTTACATGTATACACACTGTATTCCTGTGAAAATTGAACCCAATAAAAGCTTGTCAAGACAAGGGTTGAGGGGCTCTCCTCTTGAAAGAGAAGCCTCTCTGTCCCTTTTCCTCCACAGAACTCGGTAGTCTGTACGAATTTGTCTCATCTCGTCTATAACACTGAGGACCCCAGGAGCCAGGATCCATGTCAGTTGGGTACACACATCCATAAATTTTTCTCTAAAATATCTAATTATTTTGAAATCTATTATAGCAGTTCATGTATGTACTGCCATAATACATGAACCATGACCGGTGTAAGAAAATTCTTTGTCCAAAATTTACCAATACATTTAATACTTATCTTTTACCAGAACAACTGAAAAAAAAAAAATTCTGTTGAAAGGGAATAGTGGTCCATAGTTTTAATTTAATTTTCTGCAAGGACTAATAAGCATTATCATTTATTACATGTTTATTCTATTGTGGCTTGCATATACAGTCTCTTTAAACATTTATCTACAATTTACTTTTCTTCTTTGCACACTTAATTTGATATTAATTTTATGAGAAAACTCATTTACTTGGCTTTGGCTTGCCTTTTCATCTTGTTAATAGTGGCTTTATACATATGTAATATCTTTAAACTTAATGTGCAATTTAAGGTTGTCAATAAATGTATGTTGTTTTAAAAAATCACAAAGAATGACTAAAAGACTTATAAAATAGTGATTTTTTGGTAGAAAATACATTTAAAAATTACAGAACTAAGTAATGCATGAACTCAAATTTACAACTCAAAAATTGGGTTTGGAGAACATTGTCTCAGCAAATATGGGTTGACTGTGAATTGGCTATAGGCAAAAAATAATATATTCAGTCTAAAACAGAGAAAAATAAAAAGACTGGAAAATAATACATATTTTTCATACATATATTTTATAGCTTTAGAATGAAAGAGAAAAGGAGGTACAGAGAGATAGAAGAAATTAGAGCTTATAATTTATAAGAGTTTTCAAAAATATAACCTGCATAAATATTGGGTTGGCCAAAATGTAATGGCCAAAAGTCCATTACATTTTTTCTGTTAAAAAAGATACATTTTTCATTTTCACTAATAACTTTATTGATTTGGATATTTCGAGTTTGTCTTCTATCTCCCACTATTGGATTTTAGTAGGTAGAGGCCAGCGGTTCTGCTAAACATCTTCCAATGTGTAAGACAGCCCCACAGAAAATAATTATTTAGCAAAAATGTCAATATACAAAGAAACTTTGCAAAACACTTTTGACATGTTTGATCAGTAACAGCACCTTCTCCCTACACTGCACAAATCTTTTGTTGTGTTTCAGTTGCATTTTTACCTTTTTTGAAAAAATAAAGCATAATACACTGAAAATGTCACGTTATCTTCCATCTTCAAAATTAAAATATCTGTGCAAAAATTCACAA
Organism: Glossophaga mutica; assembly: GCA_039655065.1. Taxonomy (NCBI): domain Eukaryota; kingdom Metazoa; phylum Chordata; class Mammalia; order Chiroptera; family Phyllostomidae; genus Glossophaga; species Glossophaga mutica. Next base: position 93,919,872 of record CM077310.1, read on the forward strand.
ATTTTGATAAGTTTTTCTAAATGCATGCTGAGCCTGTGGCTAAGTGAACTGAGAGCTAGCCTGTGAACCAAAGGGTCACCCACTGGATTCCCAGCCAGGGCACATGTCTGGGGTTGCAGGCCAGGTCCCCCGTTGGGGACATACAAGAGGCAACCACCCATTGAGCTTTCTCTCTCTTTATCCCTCTCTTCTCCTATCTCTAAAAATAAATAAATAAAATTAAAACAATAAAATAAATGCATGCTGATATGACAGTTGTCACAATACAATCTAATAAAATTGTTTCAGATGAAATTAAAGACATTTAAGTACCACTAGCTAGAGCCAACATATGGAAAAAAATGTAATGAACCTTTTGGCCAAACCAATGCAAAGAAAATCAATGCTGGACATGTCTCAGAACAACTGAAAAAAAAATTTTTAATAAGATCCAAAGAGAAGACAAATTATCTTCAACTGTCTCATCATGAGTAATGAAAACCAGAAAATAAAAGGATCATAGTTTGAAAGAGCTTTCAACTTAGAATTCTATGCCATAAGTCTATTAAAATGTCAGAAATAAATTAGCACATTCTTAAGAAATAAACAACTAAACAAAAAATAAAAACACTTTAAAGTATTTTTCCACAGCAACAAAGATTTTTAAAAAATCATAAATTGCTGTCTCTAGACAAAAAAAATGATCCCAAATAAAAATACAAATATGCAGGAAAAAGTGAAGAGCAATAGAAAATCTAAATGTCTGATTTAAATAAATAGTAAATAACATTAATGCATTTTGGGAATCTAAACTATATATCAAATTAAAATATACAAAAACAATAGAATATAGATTAGTAGACAATAAAAGATTTTAAGTTATTTGCATTTCTAAGAAATGGTAAAACTGTTAATTTATATTAATTCTGATATGTCAACATAATGTTGTAATCTCCAGTAGGAAAAATAAATAATTCAATTTAAGAAATATAATAATACTTATTCAATTCATAAAACTGAACCTATGTAGAAATAAAAAGAAAAGGAAGAATATATATAACAAGGGGTAACTTGACAGATTAAGCATAAGTATATAAATAATTACAGTAACTGTTAATTAACTACATATCCCAATTATAGAAAAATTTTATATTGGATAAAAGCAGAATCGTATGTGTGCATGTGTGTGTGTGTATCACTAAAGAGTGTGCATATATATAACACTATAGAGATACTATAATTATACAAATAATGAAAGGTTGAAATATAAGGATGTAAAATCATAAGAGGCAAAAAACAACTAAAAATATTGCATAAGTACACTAATATCAGATAAAATAAACTTAAAAGTATGAAAAATTACTGATGATTATAAGGAGAATCGTATTATGTTAAATACTCAGTTCTCTATAAATAACTTAGAGTTCTAAATTTATATATAATTAGTAAAATTACCTTATATAAAGCAATAGGTAATTAACAGAATTAAGAGAAGAAATATGCAAATTTACCACCAGAGTAGGAAATATTAACTCAGATTTTGTGTATCTGAATTATAAATGTCAAAGAAAATAAAATACATATTTATAATGATAAGAAAATGACAAAATAGAAAACATTATACTTAAAATGAATAAATATAAGCTTTTAATTAATAAATTAGGAGAATGCTATCTCTATTTGACAAATGTTTTTTTCAAAGATTAATTGAAAATATAAATAAACTGGACAAAAATCTAAGAAAAAGGCAATTTGTCCAAATACAAAATCTGAACACTCATTTAAATTAAAATATTAAATTCACAATTACATATATCCTCCCTCCCCCAAAAAGTAATAAGAAAAATAATTTTGGTGATGTTCACTTTTCCAGAGAAGATAAAGGGATCATATCCCAGTTCATACTGAGTCCACTTTAAATGTGATACCATTAAATATATATGGCTCAGGACATCTAGTCAAGATGGAGGCATAGGGAAATATGGCCTACCTTCTCACACAGCCACAGCAAAAATTACAACTGAACTATAAAACAACTATCACCCAGGATTGTCAGAAAATTGAGCTATAGCAAGAAGGAAAAAAATCCTGAAAAAAACAAGGATAGGCTAAGGAACTTGTAGGACAACTTCAAACATACCAGCATTCAAATCATGGGGGGTTCCAGAAGGAGAAGAGAAAAAGCAAGAAATTGAAAAGTTATTTGACAAAATAATGAAAGAAAAGTCCCCTAATTTGGTGAGGGAAATAGATGTATAAGCCAGGAAGCACAGACAGTCCCAAAACAAGATAAACTCAAAGAAGACCACACCAAGACACATTATAATTAAAATGCCAAAGTTTAATGATTAAGAGAGAATCCTAAAAGCAACAATAGAAAAGCTGATAGTAACCTACAAAGGATTTCCCAGAAGATTGTCTGCTTTCAAAAGAAACTTTGCAAGCTAGAAGGGACTGCCAGGAAGTAGTCAAAATGATGAAAAGCAAGGACCTACCACCTAGATTACTCTACCCAGCAAAGCTATCATTTAGAATAGTAGGGCAGATAAAGCGTTTCCCAGATAAGGTAAAGCTAAAGGAGTTGATCATCACCAAGCTATTAGTATATGAAATGTAAAAGATCAGCAAGATGGCAGCACGGTAGGAGGACGCAGATTGTCCTTCCTCCTGCACATGGGAGAAAAACCTAACTGATCTACAGAGGAACAGAGCAGATAGCCAACAATACCACAGTATATATGAAAATAGGAGATCAAAATCCGTAGCAGACATTGGAAAACTAGACGTGGCAGCCGAGCGACCGGAGGTGGCCCTGAGACGGGACAGAGGCGACCCGGCGACCGGAGGCAGCTCTGCAACCGACCGGAGGCAGCCGCGCGACCTGAGGCGGCTCTGCAAACGACCGGAGGCGGTCGCGCGACCGGAGGCGGTTCTGCAACCGACCGGAGGCGACCGCGCGACCGGAGGCGGCTATGCGACCAGGTTGGAAGCAGCCCTGCGGCCAGAGGCGACCCTGCAACTAGAGAAGGGGACTCTGGAAGACCTGGAGCTCACATCTGTGATCCTGGGGTGAGTGTGCGCAACTCGGGAAACTCTCGGAGCCCATGCCCGTAGTCTCAGGCGGGCGCTCGCGCCCTATAGGAGACCCAGAGCTCACAGCAATAGGCTCGGGGAGGGATGGATCTGTAAGAGATTCCAGCTGAAACCCATAAACTCTGGAAAGCTCGCCCCCTGCAGGAGGCTCAGAAATCACACCCAAGGCCCTGCATGGAGAGTACACCATTAGCCCTGGGGACAGTGCTGGGCTGGCACTGAGGACAGTAGCCCAAAGCTGACTGAGTGAGGAACAGGGAGAAAAGCTGTACGAGTCGCCTCGCAGCCTGCTACAGCCAGCAAGTCCAGAAAATCCAGTTTGGCCTGTGTGAAAATAGCAAGAGATTTTTTTTTTCTTTTTTTTCCTTCTTATTCTTTTTTTTTTTTTTTTTGGGGGGGGGTGTTTTGTTTTGTGGGGTTTTTTTGATAGTTGTTTTTTGTCTGCTTAGTTGGGTTTTTTGTTTGTTTGTTTGTTTTGGTTCGTTTTTCGTTTTTGTGGGGTTCTTTTTGTTTTGTTTTGATTATATATTTTTTTATTTCTTTATTACTTCTACCTTTTTTATCCCTCAATTCCTTTTCCTTCTCTTTACTTCTTTCTGGCTTTATTCCTTCTTCCTTTCTTTCCAATTCTATCTCTCCTTCCCTCCTCTTTTTTTCCCCCTTTTTCTCTCTCTTCTTTTTTCACTCTATTCTTTTCTCTCTTTGAATATCCACGAGTGAGGCAAAGAAATCCTAGAACTGTGGAAAAACCAGAGTTGGACCAAAAGAGGGGGTATTCCAACAGCTGAGACAGTGGAAGCTCTGAACACCAGGATACCTGAAGAAGACTATAACACTGAATCTCACAGGTATTCCACCACAGAAGTTCACACCATAAACGCAGGTAGACAGAACAGATCAACTTAAGAAGCAGAGGTTTACAAGAAGAGTCTCACCAACAATGAGAAGACAAAGAAACAATCCCCAAATGAAAGAAAAGGTGGAAGCCCCAGAAAGAATGCTAAATGAAACAGAGGCAACTCAACTATCAGATAAGGAGTTCAAAGAAATGGTTGTCAGGAAGCTCCATGAGCTCTCAAGGAGCTACCAGAAACTACAGGGAAGCTACGATGAACTCAGTGCAAACTATATCAACATGAAAAAGGAAATAGAAACTATCAAAAAGGGCCAAGAGGAAATGAAGAATACAATTTCTGAGCTGAAGAACACAGTAGAAGGAATGAAAAGCAGAATCGATGAAGCAGAAGATCGGATCAGTGAGTTGGAGGACAAAGTAGAAAAAAACAACCAGATAGAGCAAGAAAAGGAAAAGAGGCTCAGAAAGAATGAAGAGGGTTTAAGAGAAATGCAAAACAACATGAAACGTAATAATATCCGTATAATAGGAATACCAGAAGGAGAAGAAGAAGAGCAAGGGATAGAAAACCTATTTGAAAAAGTAATGATGGAAAACTTCCCTAATTTGATGAGAGAAAAAGTCAAACAAATCCAGGAAACACAGAGAGTCCCTATCAAGAGGAACCCAAACAGGCCCACTTCAAGACACATCATCATTAAAATGGCAAAATTCCAAGACAAAGAGAGAATCTTAAAGGCAGCAAGGGAGCAAAAGGAAGTAACATACAAGGGAGCCCCGATAAGGTTAGCAACTGACTTCTCAATGGAAACGCTCCAAGCCAGAAGACAATGGCAAGAAATATTCCAAGTAATGAGAACCAAAGGCCTACAACCAAGACTACTTTATCCAGCAAGACTATCAATCAAGATAGAAGGCCAAATAAGGAGCTTCCCAGACAAAAGAAGTCTAAAAGAATACACCTCTACCAAACCAGTACTACAAGAGATACTAAAGGGACTGCTTTAAGGAAAGAAAGGAAAAGAGAGAGTGAGGAACACAGATACGAAAATGGCAATGAATCAGTACCTATCAATAGTAACCTTAAATGTAAATGGATTAAATGCTCCAATCAAAAGACATAGAGTAGCTGACTGGATAAGAAAGCATGACCCACACATATGCTGCCTACAAGAGACCCACCTCAGGACAAAAGACCTACACAGACTTAAAGTGAAAGGCTGGAAACAAATTTTCCAAGCAAATGGACAGGAAAAAAAGGCCAGGGTAGCAATACTCATATCAGACAAAATAGACTTCAAAAGAAGAGCTATAAAGAGAGACCCAGAAGGTCACTTCATAATACTCAAGGGAAGAATCCACCAAGAAGACATAAACATTGTAAATATATATGCACCCAACATAGGAGCACCTAAATACATCAAGAAAATCTTAGAGGACTTCAAGAAAGATATTGATAGCAACACAATTATAGTAGGGGATTTTAACACCCCACTGTCAAAAATGGACAGATCTTCCAAACAAATTATCAACAAAGATATTGTGGCATTGAACAGTACTCTAGACGAATTGGACTTAGCTGATATATATAGGGCCCTCCATCCCAAAGAAACTAAATATACATTTTTTTCAAACTCACATGGAACATTTTCAAAGATAGACCACATGATAGGACACAAAACAAGCCTCAATAAATTCAAGAAAATTGAAATCATACCAAGCATTTTCTCCAACCACAAGGGACTAAAACTAGAAACCGACTTGATGGGGAAAATCCCCAAATCATCAAAATCATGGAGATTGAATAGCATGTAATTAAACAATGAATGGGTAAAGAATGAAATTAAGGAGGAAATCAAAAAGTTTCTGGAAACAAATGAAAATGAACTCACAACAACCCAAAACTTATGGGACACAATGAAGGCAGTCCTCAGAGGGAAGTTCATAGCAATACAGACCTACCTAAAGAAGACAGAAACATTTCTAACAAACGACTTAACCCTACGCCTACAAGAACTCAAGAAACAACAACAAAGACAGCCCAGGGCAAGTAGAAGGAAGGAAATAACCAAGATCAGAGCAGAATTAAATGACATAGAGACTAAAAGCACAATCCTAAGTATCAATGAATCCAGGAGTTGGTTCTTTGAAAAGATCAACAAAATTGACAAGCCTTTAAGCAGGCTCATCAAGAAAAAAAGAGAGAGGACTCAAATAAACACAATCAGAAATGAAAGAGGAGAGATTATGACTGACACCACAGAAATACAAAGGATTGTAAGAAATTACTATGAAGAATTGTATGCCAAGAAATTTGAAAACCTAGGTGAAATGGACAAGTTTCTAGAAAAATATAACCTTCCAAAACTCAATGAAAAAGAAACAGAAAGCCTGAACAGACCAATAACAGCTGGTGAAATTGAATCAGTAATCAAAACACTCCTGGCACACAAAAGCCCTGGACCAGATGGTTTCACAGGAGAATTCTACAAAACATTTAAGGAAGAGCTAACCCCTATCCTTCACAGACTATTCGAAAAAATCCAAAATGATGGAAGACTCCCAAACTCTTTTTATGAAGCCAGCATCATCCTAATCCCAAAACCAGATAAAGACATAACAAAGAAAGAAAACTTCAGGCCAATATCCCTGATGAATGTAGACGCTAAAATCCTCAACAAAATATTGGCAAACCGCATCCAACAATACATTAAAAAGATCATACACCATGACCAAGTGGGATTCATCCCAGGGATGCAAGGATGGTTCTACATTCGCAAATCAATAGATGTAATACATCACATAAACAAAAGCAAAGACAAAAACCACATGATCATATCAATAGATGCAGAAAAAGCTTTTGATAAAGTACAACACCCATTTATGATAAAAACACTCAGCAAAGTGGGAATAGAGGGAGCATTCCTCAACATAATAAAAGCCATATATGAGAGACCTACAGCCAACATCATACTCAATGGGCAAAAACTGAAATCTTTCCCACTAAGATCAGGAACAAGACAAGGCTGTCCACTTTCACCACTTCTATTCAATATAGTATTGGAAGTCTTAGCCACAGCAATTAGACAAGAAAAGGAAATAAAAGGCATCCAAATTGGAAAGGAGGAAACAAAACTATCATTGTTTGCAGATGACATGATAGTGTACATAGAAAATCCTATAGACTCGGCCAAAAAGCTGCTCGACGTAATAAATGAATTTGGCCAAATAGCTGGATACAAAGTCAATATCCAAAAATCAAAGGCATTTTTGTATACCAACAGTGAAACAGCAGAAGCAGAAATCAAGAAAAAAATCCCATTCGATATAGCAAAAAAAAAAAATAAATAAATAAAATACCTAGGAATAAACCTAACCAAGGAGGTAAAAGACCTGTATGCAGAAAACTACACAACACTGAAGAATGAAATCAAGGAAGACACAAACAAATGGAAGCATTTACCATGTTCATGGATCAGAAGAATTAATATTATCAAAATGTCCATATTACCCAAAGCAATTTACAGATTCAATGCAATACCTATTAAAGTTCCAATGGCATATATCACAGACATAGAACAAACACTTCAAAAATTTATATGGAATCATAAACGACCCCGCATAGCAACAGCAATTTTGAGAAAGAAGAGCAAAGTAGGAGGGATCACAATACCTGATACCAAACTGTATTACAAAGCCACTGTAATCAAAACAGCCTGGTACTGGCACAAGAACAGACACGTGGACCAGTGGAATAGAACAGAGAGCCCAGAAATAAACCCAAGTCTCTACAGTCAATTAATATTCGACAAAGGGGGCAGCAACATAAAATGGAGCAAAAATAGCCTCTTCAATAAGTGGTGCTGGGAGAACTGGACAGCTACATGCAAAAAAATGAAACTCGAGCACCAACTTACACCATACACAAAAATAAATTCAAGGTGGATAAAAGATTTAAATATAAGCCATGACACCATTAAAATTCTAGAGGATAATATAGGCAGGAAAATCTCAGATATGTCACGCAGCAATATTTTCACTGATACGTCCCCTAGAGCAAGGGACATAAAGGAAAGAATAAACAAATGGGATCTCATCAAAATAAAAAAGCTTCTGCACAGCTAAAGAAAACAGTATTAAAATAAAAAGAGAACCAACTGTATGGGAAAACATATTTGGCAATGATACCTCAGACAAGGGATTAATCTCCAAAATATATAAAGAACTTACAAGACTCTACTCTAAGAAGACAAGCAACCCAATTAAAAAATGGGCAAAGGATTTGAACAGACACTTCTCCAAGGAGGACATACAGAGGGTCCAGAGACACATGAAAAGATGCTCGATATCTCTAGCTATCAGAGAGATGCAAATTAAAACTACAATGAGATACCACTTGACACCAGTCAGAATGGCCTTCATAAACAAAGCAACAAACAGCAAGTGTTGGAGAGGTTGTGGAGAAAAGGGGACCCTAGTGCACTGTTGGTGGGATTGCAGATTGGTACAACCACTACGGAAAACAGTATGGAATTTTCTAAGAAAACTAAAAATGGACATACCTTTTGACCCAGCAATTCCACTGCTTGGATTATATCCTAAGAATCCTGAAACACCAATCCAAAAGAATCTATGCACCCCTATGTTCATAGCAGCACAATTTACAATAGCCAAGTGCTGGAAGCACCCTAGGTGCCCATCAGTTAATGAATGGATCATAAAACTGTGGTACATTTACACAATGGAATTCTATGCAGCAGAAAGAAAGAAGGAGCTCCTACCCTTTGCGACAGCATGGAAGGAATCGGAGAGTATCATGCTAAGCGAAATAAGCCAGGCAGTGAAAGACAAATACCATATGATCTCACCTTTAACAGGAAGCTAATCAACAAAACAAGCAAACAAGCATAATATAAACAAAGACACTGAATTTGAGAACAGTCTGACAGTGTCCAGAGTGGGAGGGGAGGGAATTTCAGGGGAAAAGGGGAACGGTTTAGAGCAACAAGTATAAAGGACTCATGGACAAAAACTATGGGGGGGTGGAAATGGGAGGAAGGTGGGGAGGTCTGGGGTGGTGGGCTGGGGTGGGGTAAAAGACAGAAAACTGTACAATATCAACAATTAAAAAATACTGATTAAAAAAAAGAAAAACAAGATCAAAACTATGAATATTTAAATGCCAATAAATTCACAACAATTAACAATTGACTCTAAAAAGCAAACTAAGCAAACAAGCAAAATAGGAACAGAATCATAGATATGGAGTACATTTGGAGGAATATCAAATGGGAGGGGGAAAGTGGAGACATGGGAAAATGTGGAGGGATTAAGAAGTAAAAATTGTTAGGTATAGAATAGACAGGGAGATGTTAAGAACAGTATAAGTGCGGGGTCCCCTGTCCTGGGCGGCAGATGTGTGGAGGCTCTGCGCCCAGAGCCCCATCCCTCCATCATGGATGAAAATAAAACTACCAAGACATGATCTGCTTGGGGAGGAGAGGTGATCAAACTCTCAGAGGAGAATGACCCAGAGCACCTTCCTCACTAGGCTTTTATTGGGTTCCAATACACAGGAATACAGGTTTAATATGTCAAAGACATCTGAGGGCTTATTCTGAGTCAGTGTCTGTCAGGAAAGGGGGTTGCAAAACTTTGGGAGACATATTCATTTCCTCCTCAGACCCTTATCATTCAAATGAGTGCACTCTTAGCAAAGCAGGTTTCACAGGACTTTAGGAATTCTTTCTTATGCCCGATTACCTGTGGAACCATTGTGGCCGGCACAGGGCAGCACCGCTCGCCCTCATAGTTTCAGGCTTTAAGCCGATTAGGCCCAGGAAGCAAGAGATAAGTAAGGCATCTCCCAGACTCGGAAATGGGGACTCAGGCTATGTCAGAATAGCCGGCGGGGGTGGGGGGCGCGGCGGTGAGGGTCCATCACATCCTTGCTGCAGCCCCCTGAGTCCTTCCATGAGGGCCTCCCAAGTGGTCGTGTCTGGCTTAGGTTGCCCCTCCCATGAGGAGTCTTACCCGTCCTTGACTTACCAACCAGAGATGGATGGGGCAGAAGTGACGGTCTTGCCAGGGAGATAAGCTTTGTCTCCTTAGTAGCTCATGTCCTCTTGACAGAACAGACCCAGATGAAGTGGGTCCCTAGGCTCTTACACAGCCCGCCATGGGGCGAGGGTTACAATTCCTGAAACCAGGCTGAACAGTCCGCAACATTTAAGAAATGCAATCACCAAAAAATTTATAGGTACAGCAGATGGACATGAACTAAGGAGGGATTGCACTGGGGGAAGAGGGTACCAGGTGGATGGGAGCAAAGAGGGAAGTATTGAGACAACTGTAATAGCATAATCAAAATACATTAAAACATATAGGGCCTCATATTGCTTATATGTAAAAACTTAATGGAATACTAGCAAATTGAATCTTTATCATTGGAAGACGTTTACTAGGAATATTAGCACAATCCTTTTCTCATTACCAATTTTAGGAAAATGTTTTTATTATTTTATCATTAAATGATGACATTTGCTGTAAAATTTTAGTAGTTTCCCTTCATTGGATTAATTTCCTCCAACTCTAGGTTTCCAAAATGTTCTATGATGAGTGGCTCTTAAAACTTATTTAAATAACTCTTTCATTTATTGATTTAATCATAAATTTTTTGTTTACTCACTGCAATATATCTAGAAAAAGCAAACAAAAAAGAAGAGCAACATGAAAACCATTACTCAAACATTGCATAAATTTGTGCATAGACCATCAGATGACTCTACATATAGACAATGAAAATAAGTGTATATCAAGTTGGTGCGTATAATTTTGAATTTCTACATAGTAACATTAAATTATTAGGCAGTTGATTTTATAAAAATCATTTAAAATAGTAACAAAATTCTGAGGAAATTGGTCTATGAAACATTGGGAATAACACATAGACAAATATAAAACATTTTTATGTTAGTGAGAAATATCTAAATTAATACAAAGATATAATATATTTATGAAATAGAATGCTCAATATTGTATATATGTCATTTCTCCCAAAGTTTATCTATCTATGCAATGCAGTTATAGTCCAAACTCTGGTATTTAGGGGAAAATGACAAGATAATTCTAAATATATATGGAAGAAAAAGAACCAAATTGGGAGGATTTATTCAAACATATAGCAAGAATTATTATCATGCTACAATACATTAGCATTGTCAGAATAGACATAAACAAATGGGACATATTATAGTACAGAAATTGTCCCATAGTATAAAAGAATAATATTTGGATTTGAAACCAATTTTGTTGAACCACATAGTAGAAAATGGATGCTTTTTTCTAAGATTTGTTCTACATCAAGTATATATCTACCTACAAAAAACAGAAACTCAATTAATTTACAATATAAATTAAAATTAGTTCAAGTAAATTATATCTCCAAATTATGAAAAATAATTAAAGTTAATAATTCATAAAGCTTTTAGCAGATAAACTGGGCAAACATCTTCATGACATTAGGAAAAAGTAATTTTTAACTAAATAAAATGCTAACTAGATTGAAAAACAATGATAAATTAAACCATAAAATTATAACAAATTCTATCAAAAATTATTTCTAAGTGTGTGAATATGGCAATACAGAATAATAAATTATAATGGTAAGACATATAACTTTCAAAAGGCTCTCATCTGTTGTATAAAAAGAGCTACTAATCTATACAAAGAAGACAATCAAATAGGAAAAAAGTGGCAAGGCATTTAAATGTGTTCTAGACATATAATTAACATATAAAAATAAATGGTAGATTTAAAAACAAAACAAATAATTATCATTTTAATTATTAATGGTTATTCATTTTTTAGATTTTCTATTACTTCTAAGGCATAAGCAATCATTTATTTCTGGAAAGTATATTTTAATAAAGTATACAAATACAACTCCTCTCTGAATGGCATCAGCCTGAGAGGAAGCAATAGAGCTACTCACAGGAGTGACCCTTTCCCCACCTTGGGGAACTTACGCAGGATGATGATTATAGCTTGAGTCTATATCATTGATTAGTTTAACAAATAAAGCAGAATTCTGGGAGCTCTATGAGACTTCAGTGGACACTGCCCTGAGCCCAGTGCTGACATAAGTTCACCTTGGTGTGGAGTTTGATTCTTTCAGCACACAACAGGCTAGGCAGAAGGACATGCACACTGTGGATTGCTGATAGCTTCAACAGGTTGACCAGGACCAGTCACAAGAAGTCTCTGATAAAGGCCTACACCAAAGTCTTTGCAGATCTATGTAATACATCAAAACAAATATAAAGAAGAAGCCAAAATAGGAAGACAGGAAAATAGACTCCCAATGAAAGAGTAACAGAATTCTCCAGAAAAACTACATGAGATGAGGCAGGCAGTTTAGCAGAGAATTTAGAGTAAAGATTACAAGGATACTCAACAGCATGAAAAAAAGACATAGAAACAATATAAAAGGACCTGTCAGAAATAAAAAATGCAATATCAGAAATAAATAATACACTGGAAAGAATAAAGAGTGGGTTAGATGAAGCAGAGGGTCAAATCAGTGATTTGGAAGAAAAGGTAGAGAAAAACAGCCAGGCAGAACATTAAAAAAATAATTTAAAAAATTAGGAGAGCTTAGGAAACATTTTGGACAACATTAAGCAGAACCCATAATGGGAGTACCAGAAGGAGAAGAGAGTGAACAAGGGATCGAGAACCTAGCTGAAGAAATAATGATCCAAAACTTCCCTATTCTGGTGAAGGAAAAAGTCACACAAGTCCAGTAAGCACAGAGATTCCCATCGGACCCAAAGACCTGTATACTGAGACACATCATAATTTAAATGACAAGGCTTAAAGACAAGGAGAGAACCCTAAAAGCCACAAGAGAAAAGCAGGTAGTTATATACAAGGCAGCACCAATTAGATTTCTCTATAGAAACATTTTAGGACAGAAGATGGAAGGAAATATCCAAGATAATGAAAAACAAGGACCTACAAGCAAGACTACTTTACCCGCAAGGCTGTCTAAAATCAAAAAAGAAATAAGAATTTTCCAGACAAAAAAAAGCTAAAAGAGTTTGTTATCAACAAACCAGCACTGCAACAAACATTAAAGGGCTTGCTTCAAGAAAAAGAATAAAAAGAAAAAAAATAATAAAAACAGAGGAACAGTCTAACAATGAAATGGCACTATATATGTGTCTATCAACAATCGCCTTAATGTAAGTGGCTTAAATACTCCAACCAAAGACATAACGAATGGATAAGAAAATAAGACACGTATATATGCTACCTCCAAGAGACCCATCACAGATCAAGAGATACACACAGACTAAAAGTAAAGGGACAGACAAAGATATTCTATGAAAATGGAGAGGAAAATCAAGTTAGCTTAGCATTACTTATACCTGACAAATAAACTTTAAACTCAAGGCTATAATAAGAGACAAAAGAGGACACTACATGATGATAAAGGGAACAATCCAACAAGAAGATATAACCCCAGAAAACATGTATCCAACATTAGAGCACCTAAATATGTAAAGCAATTCTGGATGGACATAAAGGGGGATCAACAGAGAACAGTCACAGTCAGGGATTATAACACCATTTTGACTTCAATGGACAGCTCTTCCAGAGAGAAAATCAACAAAGAGACAGCTGCCTTAAATGACACACTAGAGCAAATGGATTTGATTAATACTTTCAGAGCATTTCACCCCAAAACAGTAGAATATACATACTTTTAAAATGCACATGGAACTTTTTTTTTTTTTTTTTTTAGGATAGAACACACACTAGGGCACAAAACAAGTATCAAGAAATTTAAGATTACTTCATAAACAAAGCAACAAACAGCAAGTGTTGGAGAGGTTGTGGAGAAAAGGGGACCCTAGTGCACTGTTGGTGGGATTGCAGATTGGTACAACCACTACGGAAAACAGTATGGAATTTTCTAAGAAAACTAAAAATGGACATACCTTTTGACCCAGCAATTCCACTGCTTGGATTATATCCTAAGAACCCTGAAACACCAATCCAAAAGAACCTATGCACCCCTATGTTCATAGCAGCACAATTTACAATAGCCGAGTGCTGAAAGCAACCTACGTGCCCATCAGTTAATGAATGAATCAAAAAACTGTGGTACATTTACACAATGGAATTCTATGCAGCAGAAAGAAAGAAGGAGCTCCTACACTTTTCGACAGCATGAATGGAATTGGAGAGCATCATGCTAAGCGAAATAAGCCAGGCAGTGAAAGACAAATACCATATGATCTCACCTTTAACAGGAACCTAATCAACAAAACAAACAAACAAGCATAATATAACCAAAGACACTGAAATTGGGAATAGGCTGACAGTCACCAGAGGGGAGAGGAGAGGGAATTTCAGGGGAAAAGTGGAAGGGTTTAGAGCAACAAGTATAAAGGACACATGGACAAAAACTATGGGGGGTGGAAATGGGAGGAAGGTGGGGAGGGCTGGGATGGTGGGCTGGGGGCAGGGTAAAAGACAGAAAACTGTACAATATTAACAATTAAAAAATACTGATTAAAACAACATATGACAGAAAAAAAAAGAAATTTAAGAAGATTAAAATCATATCAGACTTTTCAGAGAGTTCCAGCCTAGATGGAGGTATAGGTAGAAACCCGTTCGCTTCCTCCCACAACCAAAAGGAGGATAACAACCAATATTAAATCAATAAGCAACCAAAAGAAGATCAAACTTCGTGGAACTCCGAGAACCAAGAAATTAAAGAAAAAAATCGACCAGAACCACCAGACCAGAAAGGTGGTGGACCTGACTCAGAAAGGCAGCATGGGCTGACTCAGAAAGACCAAGGCAGAGTGGTGGACCATGGGGGTGAGGCTGGCTGCTGAACTCAGCTGGCTGTACCAGAGGGCCTGACTTAAGGAGAAAACTTAAGTTCTGAGACTCGGAACTGACTGTGGGCTATGGCTCAGGTTGCTGCAGTGGGAGACTCTCCCAGTCTCCCAGGAGAGTTCATTAAAAAGTGCTCTAGAAACAAGCAGGCAAGCTGAATTTTTCTCTTTCTGGCCCTTCCCCCACAAGTAGCATCTCAGTCCAGCAAAGAGGGTTGCCCTGACTGGTGAATACCTAAGGACCTGCCCCCATACAACTTATCAGGTGGGTCAAGACAAAGAAATAGGGCCTGTATGATAGAACAGAACAAAGTCTCAGAAAGAGAAATACGTGAGGAGAAGATTGTCAACTTATCTGATGGAGAATTTAAAGCCCTGGTAATCAAATTACTCACAGATCTGATTGAGCTTGGTCGAAAAATGAAAACAAACAAACAAACAAACAAACAAAAAAAAACAACAACGAAGGATACTGAAAGTAAAATAAAGCAAAATATTCAGGCAACCGACAGTGACAGGAAAGAAACCAGGACTCAAAGCAACGATTTGCAACAAAAAGAAAAAATAAACAGCCATTAAGAACAAAATGAAGAAATGAGATTTCAAAAAAGTAAAGAGATTCTTACAAACCTCTGAGACAACCTGAAATATTCCAATATCTAAATTATAGGGGTTCCAGAAAAAGAAGAACAGCAAGGAATTGAAAACTTATTTGCATGAATAATGAAGGAAAACTTTCCTAATCTGGTGAAGGAAATAACTTCCAGGAAGTCCAGGAAGCCCAGAGAGTCCCAAAGAATTTGAAACCAGAGAGAAACATACCAAGGAACATACTTGTTAAATTGTCCAAGATTAAATATTAAAAAAAAGAATCCTAAAAAAAGCCAGAGAAAAGGAGAGAGTTACCTACAAGGGAGTGCCCATAAGGTTATCAGCTGATTTCTCAAAAGAAACCTTTCAGGCAAGAAGGGGCTGGAAAGTCAAGGACCTACATCCAAGATGACTCTATCCAGCAAAGTTTTCATTTAAAATGGAAAGGCAGACAAAGTGCTTATCAGATAAGGTCAAGTTAAAGGAGTTCATCATCACCAAGACCTTATTATATGAAATGGGAGTTATCTAAGAAAAAAAAGATGATTGAAAATATGAACAGTAAAATGACAACAAACTCACAACTATCAGCAAATGAACCTAAAAGAAAAGAAAAACAATGAAAACAAAAACTAAGCAAACAACCAGAACAGGAACGGAATCAGAGAAATGGACATCACATGGAGGGATTTCAGTGGGGAGGGTGAAGGGAGGAATAGGAGGGAATAGGTACAAGGAAAACGAAGAGTAATTGATAGGCATAAAATATATTGGGAGAGATAAAAATGGCATAGGAAACAGAGGACTCCAAGAACTTATATGTACAACCCATGAACATGAACTAAGGGGTGGGGGATGTGGGAGAATGGGGGGCAGGAAAGAGGGGGGTAAAAGAGGAAAAATTGGGAAAACTGTAATAGTAAAATCAATAAAAATACTTAAAATAATAAATAAAATTATATCAAACATCTCTGAACAAAATGCTATGAAACTAGAAATCAATCACAAAAAAGAATACTGAAAAATGCAAAGACATGGAATCTAAATAACTTGTTGTTAGACAATGAGTTAGTCATCAATTATGTCAAGGAAGAAATCAAAACATTCCTTGAAATAAATGAAAAGGAACCCACAGTCCTAAAATCTGTGAGACACTACGAAAGCAATCCAAAGAGGGAAAAATCACATATTTACAGTTCTATCTCAAAAAATAAAAAAAGATGAAATAATCTACCTTTACACTTAAAGGAACTTGAAAAAAGAGCAATAAACAAAGTTCAAAGTGACTAAAAGTGAGGAAATAATAAAGATCATAGCAGAAGTAGATGAAATAGAGTCCAAAAAATGATACAAAAGATCATTGAATGAAAGAGCTGGTTCTTGGAAAAGATAAACAAGATTGACAAACCTTTAATTGGACTCATCAAGAAAAAGAGAAAAATAACCCAAATAAATGAAATCATAAATGAAATTGGAGAAGTAACAACTGACACTAAAGAAATACAAAGAAAAAAAGAAATACAAAGAATTATAAGAAAATATTATTAACAAATATATGCCAACAAACTGGATAACCAAGATGAAATGGATGAATTCCTAAAAACATACAATCATGCAAAACTAAATCAGGAAGAATCCAAACACCTAAATACACAAATAAAAACTACTGAAATTGATACACTAATCAAAAAACTACCAATAAATAAAAGCTTTAGACAGGATGGCTTCACAGGTGAATTTTACCAAACCTTCCAAGAAGAACTGACATCTCTCCTTCTCAAACTATTCCATAAAATTCAAGAGGAGAGAAAGTGTCTACTCTTTTTACGAGGCCAGCATTATCCTAATTCCAAAACCAGGTAAAGACACTACAAATTAAGAAATGTATAGACCAATATTGCTGATGAACATAGGTGCTAAAATCCTCAGCAAATCATTAGCAAACTGAAAATAGGCAGAAGAATCATGTTACTCATAGCAATATTTTGTCAGATATAAAGAAAAAGTAAATAAATGAGATGACATCAAACTAAAAATTTTCTGTAGACCAAAGGAAATCATTGACAAAATGAAAAGACAACCCACAATTTGGGAGAACATATTTGCCAATCCACCAGATAAGGGGTTAATATCCAAAATGATGAAAAACTTATGAAACTACACACACACACACACACACACACACACACACACAAATCCAATTATAAAATGGTGAAAGGACTTGAATACACACCAATCCAAAGTGAACATTCAGATGTCCAACAGACATGAAAAAATGCTCAACATCACTAATCATTAGAGAAATTCAAGTTAAAACCATAATGAAGTATCATTTCACACCTGTCACAATGGACATCATCAATGAATCAACAAACAACAAGTATTGGTAAAGTTGTGGAGAAAGGGGAACCTGTTTGCACTATTGGTGGGGGTGCAGATTGGTTCAGCCCAGATTTGGCACCCTGAGACTTCTGGCTTTTCTCAAAATTAAAATCACCTTTGAAAGGGAAGAGATTTTAGACTATTGATGAGATTCAGGAAAATTCTATGGGGCAGTTGATGGCAACTGGGAGAACTATGTAAGGTCTCAAGATGCCTACATTGAAGGTACTTACTTTGAAGGGGATAGCATCATTGTTCTGTGTACAATATTTCTTCTATCTTCTATCTTATTCGATAAATGTCTCTACTTTTCATATTACACAGCTGGACAGACTTCATACTTAAATTTTTTTTCTTATATTTGCTCAGTTCACCTAGAGATGTATTTGTTTGGTAAGTTCAATGAACAACCTTAACCTATATTTCATGATTTAGACAAGCAGTGCATTTATCAATTGTATTACATTTAATAAGTATATTTACCTCTATTATATTTTATTTTATTAAAGATTTTATTTATTTATTTATAGAGAGGGGAAAAGAGGGAGAAAGAAAGCGAGAGAAACATCAGTGTGTGGTTGCCTCTCATGAGCCCCCTACTGGGGACTGGCCCACAACCCAGGCATGTGCCTTGACTGGGAATCGAACCATCAACATTTTGGTTCCTAGGCCAGTGCTCAATCCACTGATCCACACCAGTCAGGGCAAACTATATTTTAAAATATTAGTTATTAATATTTCTATCTGCTTTGTAACAATGAACTTCAGTATCGTATACTTTGCCTTAATCTTGATATTGTTTTATATTTTAAAGTAAATATATTCACTTTTTACAAATAAAAGTTTAGTTCATTGATGTATGCAATGTAGTGTGTGTTTGCCTCCCTTTTTTTCCTTTACTAAATCCTTCTTCCTGGATTCATTTTAATTTTTGTGTGATTTAACAAATCTTTATTAGCATAATTGTGGAAAAATTTTTCTGTTTTTATTTGAAAATGTTCATTTTACCCAGGACTAAAAAAGCAAATTGTTTTTGACTTCTCGCCAAGATGGAGGCATACGTAGATACGCTTTGCCTCCTCACAAAACCAAAGGAAGGACAACAAATTTAAAAATAACAAGTAACTAGAACTTCCAGAAAATCAAACTGTATGGAAGTCCGACAACCAAGGAGTTGAAGAAACATTCATCCAGACTGGTAGGAAGAATGGGGACAGACAGCCAGGATAGAGAGGACTCACAGAAAGCTGGTGGCTGGCAGACTGGGAGACATGGCAGCTGGTAGAACGGGCAGTCTCATATGTGCCTGTGGATAAACTGGGAGGAACAACTGTGGAGCAAGTTAGACCACACAACTCAGGGTTCCAGTGCAGGGAAATAAAACTCAAAAGCTCTGACTGAAAAAAAAAAAAAAAAAAAAAAAAACTGTGGGGGTTCTGACAGTGGGAGAAATGCCAAGCCTCAGAGGAGAGTTTATTGGAGTGACCCACAAAGTCCTAGAATGTACACAGCACCATTCACCTGGGAATTAGCACCAAAAGGGCCCAATTTGCTTATAGGTAGCACAGGAAGTGACTGAAAACCTGCCAAGAGCCCAGCAAGCAGCATTGTTCCCTCTCGAACACCGCCCCCACATAAAGCACGATAACATAGCTGCATGGGTTGCCCCACCCTGGTGAATACCTAAGGCTCAGTGCCAGCTACATAACAGGTGTGTCAAGACAAAAACTATGGCCCAAATGAAAGAACAGATCATAGCTACAGAAAAAACACAACTAAGTGATGAAGAGATAGTCAACCTGTCAGATGCAGAGTTTAAAGCACTGGTAATCAGGATGCTCACAGCAATAGTTGAGCATGGTCACAAAATAGAGGAAAAAGTAAAGGCTATGAATTAAAGGAAAATGTACAGGGAACCAATGTGACAGGAAGAAAACCAGGACTCAAATCAACAGTTTGGAGCAGAAGGAAGAAATAAACATTCAACCAGAACAGAATGAAGAAACAAAAATTTTAAAAAATGAGGAGACACTTAGGCACCTCTGGGACAACTTTAAACATTCCAACATCCCAATCATAGGGGTGCCAAAAGGAGAAGAGGAAGAAGAAGAAATTGAAAAATTATTTGAAAATATAATGAAGGTGAATTTCCCTAATCTGGCAAAGGAAACAGAATTCTAGGAAGTCCAGGAAGCTTAGAGCGTCCCAAAGAAGTTGTACCCAAGGAAGCACACACCAAGGCACATCATAATTACATTACCCAAGATTAAAGATAAGGAGAGAATCTTAAAAGCAGCAAAAATAAAGGAGAGAGTTACCTACAAATGAGTTTCCATAAGACTATCAGCTGATTTCTCAAAAGACACCTTCCAGGCAAGAAGGGACTGGAAAGAAGTATTCAAAGTCATGAAAGGCAAGGACCTACATCCAAGATTACTCTATCCAGAAAAGTTATCATTTAGAAGGAAAGGGTAGATAAAGTGCTTCCCAGACAAGTTCAAATTAAAGGAGTTCATTATCACCAAGCCCTTATTACATGAAATGTTAAAGGGATTTATCTAACAAAAATAAGAAGATCAAATGTATGAACAGTAAAATGACAACAGACCACAACTATCAACAACTGAACCTTAAAAAGCAAAAGCAAACAACTAGAACAGGAACAGAATCACAGAACTGGAGATCACATGGAGGGTTATCAGCAGAGAGAGAGTGGGGTAGAATGGGGAAAAGGTACAGGAAATGAGAAGCATAAATGGTAGGTACAAAATAGACAGGAGGAGGTTAAAAATAGTATGGGAAATGGAGAAGTGAAAGAACTTAGATGTATGACCCATGGACATGAAGTAAGGTGGGGGAATGATTGTGGTGGGAGTGGGGGTACAGGATGGAGGAAAATAAAGGAGAGAAAATAATGGGTCATCTGTAATAGCATAATTGATAAAATATATTAAAATCATACTCTTTTTTTATGTTTTTTTAAATATTTTATTTATTTATTTTTATTATTTATTTACTTATCTTTAGAGGGGAAGGGAAGGAGAGAGGGAGAGAAACATCAGTGTGCAGTTGCCTCTTGTATGTCCCCTGCCGGGAACTGGCCTGGCAACCCAGGCATGTGCCCTGACTGGGAATCGAACCGCGATCCTTTGGTTCGCAGGCCCGCACTCAATCCACTGAGCTACACCAGCCAGGGCTGATAAAATATATTAAAAAATAGAATTTAATAAAATTTAAAAAACTGTTTCTATAAAATTCTGGGATACATTTGTGTTATATTAAAACAATATTTATGTACTAATTTCTACTGTTTCCAAAAAGGTATTGGCTATCAGTCAAATGTGGTTCCTATCTTTTATTTTTATTTGTATATTCAATGATTTTTTCTCTTTACTTTTAATGTTTTATATTTTTAACTATTTTTAAAAAATTCAGTTTCATATATTTGAAAGGATTCACAGGAATCCATACAGCACACAAAACTAAGGTTTTCATTTAAAGGCAAAGGATAAGGTACAGCATGAAAAAGCAAGTACAGACAATTCTTAGAAGTCTTAGAAACATCCAGAGACATGTTATTAATGCCTTTATTCATACATGAACACACTTTTTCTTCACTCGAATCACCAAAATCCATGCAATGAATCTTGGTTTCAGGAAGCTCAAAGCAGAAGTTCCCAGTGGAGTCTTTTATGCCTCTTTGGTCAGTCCGGGCTGTCTAACCAATTACACCGGGTGAATATAGCTAGTAAAGAAAAACTGGCCATAGGGATTGCCAGGGGAATTTCAGATCTTAAATAGCATGTCATGAATCCCTCTGCCTTTATCTTGGCAAATAGTCTAAGTCAGAAATCCTGAGGTCCCTAAAAATAAGGATAGAGAATTCCCAGCCCAGCTGTAAAATAACCATCCCACATGACCACAATATTCTGGATGTGAATTTACTTTTCTTTATCTAGTTCAGTTCTCAAAACACACTTCTTATCTAAGGACTCATGCCATTATTCTTCTTAAACTTTGAACTTTATATAACTAATTTTAATAGGCAGTATATAAACATATGACAACCCACATGCATGTTCTATATATACATTCAGTTAAATAATAAAAAAAAAAAAATTATGGTTGTGCCCTGGCATGTGTGGCTCAGTGGATTGATCACCAGCCTGTGAACCAAAGGTTCGCTGGTTCAATTCCCAGTCAGGGTACATGCCTAGGTTGTGGGCCAGGTTCCCAGTAGGCGGGCACGCAAAAGGCAATCACACATTGATGTTTCTTTCCCTTTTCCTTCCCCTTTCTCTAAAAATAAATAAATAAAATCTTCAAAAAATTATGAAAAAAAATATTTCATCAAAAGAGTGTGGAGGCCAGAACTAAGACCAAGAGATTGAATGAAAGATAATTTACAGTGGTGATATGGATGGAGGAACCTAAGTATCTATTACACATAATGTATAGAGAAAATGGTTTTCTAGTTCAGTAACATGGATAAAGTTTATATACTTCATAATATTAATATTAAGTGAGAAACAGATTAGTGGTGAGGAATAGATTAGTGGTGAGCCTACCTTTGGATAGATTGAGTTTGAGTGGTGAGAGATTCAGATAAAATTGGTGTGCAGTTGCATTTAAACATCTGGAAATCAGGACTGAGCCTGTACTAGTGATACTCTTTCTCCAAATACATATCAAGTTTCATCAATAAAACTATTTTAAGTATTTAAACTTATTTCAAGTGTTAATAAACATATTTCAGACAAATTTATGACAATCACCTCAATATCAAATAAATATGTATAATATACATCAAAATATTCTGGAAATAGTATTATTAACAAGATTATGGTTTACAATAGATAATGAGGCACATTTTAAAAATTTTGTTTAGTATATTCCTAAGTTCCCCACAATAGAAGTTGCATAAAAACAACATTCAAAAGAGATAGTTGATACATGAATAACATTTATAAAAATAGAAAAAAGTACAGTTAACTAGAAATTATAGCAATTGAAATTTAATATTGATTTCATCTTATCTACTAATTAAATGTAATTGTTTTCCCTCAAAATAACAGGAATCACATAACAAAGCGTAAATAATTTATATGCTTCTAAAATAGACAGTGTTGAGTAACTGTCTTCTACATCATTAATTGGACAAATAAATAATAACCCTGCCTGGATTATAACAACTAATGATTTGTGAGAGATCTTGGGCCATACTAATTTCTGTAAATCAGCAGTAGTGTGATAGAGAATAAAGACACATAGCACATTACCACAGAGAGTCTAATGTGTCACCACATCTTATAATTAGGTTTAAATGTCATTCTTCATTAGATGACAACCAGCAAGCTATTGCTGCCTACATAAGAGATTAAAAGGAAATATGAGAGCTAACACCCCCAAAACCAGAATTGTCTTCTGGAGGGTGGGCCCCTTGTAATACAGGCTTCCCGGACTAAGTGAGTGTTCTAGGAACCCATCTGTATCAGTGTACCAGCTGGTGTTTTGAGAGGCTGCATTTAGCTTCAATTAATTTTTTTGAAGACTCTTTCCACAACTTATTCATTTAATGATGGTTGATTTACTAGTATACCTGCCCATACTGCACTGAGTGTTTAGCAGTTTTTTGACTAGAAATGGCGTGACCCCCATCCCCCATACTTCCTATTCACCTGATTTCACAGTAACTGAGATTTTTTGTTTGTTTGTTTGTTTCCGTGGATGAAAAAAGGCATCGAAGGGAAACATTTTGCCAATGTGAAAGAGGTAAAACAAAAAACAACAGAAACACTGAAAGGCATCAAAATTGATGAGCTCAAAAACTGATTTGAGCAGTAGAAAAAACGTTTGAAAGGTGTATTGCATTAAATAGAGAGTACTTTGAAGGCGACCAAAGTTTAAACATGTAAGAATAAATATACAATTTTTAATAAATAAATTCTGGGTTTTTGCACCCCCTACCTTTTGTATAATAAATTTGAAATCGTTATCCACCAACATTTTTTAAACAAAACAAATGAAAAGAAAATAAATTATCTTCCTTACTTTACCCATTTCCACACATTTTTTAAATCAATAATTTTACCCCAGCTGGGGTAGCTCAGTGGATTGAGCACAGACTGGGAACCAAAGGGTTGCCAGTTTGATTCCCAGTCAGGGTGCAAGCCTGGGTTGCAGGCCAGGTCCCCAGTGCGCGGTGCTCAAGGGGCAACCACACATTAATGTTTCTCTTTTTCCCTCCCTTCCTCTCTCACTCTAAAAATAAATAAATAAAATAAAATAAGTAAACAAAAAACTTGATTTATCCTTTAGCTTAAATATCACTTTCTCCACACACATGTCTATGATTGAGGCTAATTTAAAATGAGCCTCGATCATAATAATTTTTACCAGGATATGTGTTACACAATGGAAGTAATTTAGTTTGATATATCAGTGGGAAAGAATGAATGAAAAATGGAAACCACCAGAAGTGAGAAGTGGTTTTTAAGCAATATTTAATTTGTCTTTCACCAAATAAAGTGAATTAAGTGACTTGAGGATAAATGACAGAATAGAGCAATGACTTTTGGTTTGTACTTTTATCTAGTATTTTATTATGTAAAATAATTAAACAAGAGTATTTGATTCACTTTATATAATGGGTAAGTAATTCTCTTGTTTAATGTAAAATATATACATTTTCAACATGTACAGATAAGTTACTACCAATTTTTTATAACTTCCCCCATTCCCCGGAATCCTGATGCAGCACTCAGCTCATTGCTTGCCAAGTGTCATTCACAGAACAATGACACAAACATCATGTGTACACATTTGCAGAAAATCAGTTTCTACTTAACCACTGAATCAGAAACAAAAGATCCCATAATTCACCTTTTAGAAGTGTCACTTTACTGAATAGTGACAACTGGGAATCCTGGGTTTATGTTCTAATTTCAGCTCTACTACGGCTTCACTGTTATATCAGCTAACCTCCTTGAATAAAATAGGTGTTTGGTTACATTATATCTGAGAAGCATTTCAGAGCTAACAGACTGTAACATTGTTGTGGAAAAACTCTTAGATTAGTAACTGATGGCATTAATATAGTTTTACCAATATTATTAAGCAATTATTACATTAATTAATGTTTATGGAATACTTGCTATTAGCCAGTCATTGTTTTTAGTGTTACACATGGATTATTTAATTTAAACCTGAAACCAACCTTATGAAGTAGCTACTAATATTAACCCCATTTTCAAGATGAGGAAACAGAAAAAGTATAGGTCTGGCCCAAAGTCATATAGTTACCAAGAGGCAGAGCCAGGATCGGCAAACAGACATTTAGCTCTTAAACACTGAACTGACAATGCAGACATTTTTGGTGAGAGGCTGTATGTCTGCCTTAATAGGACATTTTACTACCTGCACAAACCTCACTTTTGGAATTATGAGCAGGTGCTCTTTTGTTAAATAGTTATTTGCACAGTTAAGGTAGAAATGTGTGTTTGAGGTAGAAGTGTTTCAACTAGTGGCCTCCATCATAGTTTTCTAAGAAAAACTGAGGCAAGTGTCAGTTTAGAGGAGACCTCCTAGGACTGACTCCATGTAATATAAGTTTGCCAAATAAACTAAAGGTCTTCCAGTTAAACCTGGAATGTGAAATTTTCATGAGATGTACATATAATACAAGTATTAATTGCTGCTTATCTGAAACTGAAATTATTGGGCATTTTGTGTTTTGATTCACTGAACTTAGCAACCCTAAATACTGTGATAAGAAGAGGTGCTGGCATTTAGTAGCATGTTAGCTACACCCATAGCATGCCTCACATTAATTATTTTCCCTTACGCTAAAATAAGAGGCTTTATTGAGATTCTTGCACAAGACCCTGCCCTCTCATTTCTGGTGTATAGCTGCTTTTCAAAGACAGAGATGGTTAATTGGTTCTTATTTTGACATTGGCTTAGACAGACTCTTCTGTAAGAAAATAATCAGTTTCTGATTTTTGAACATCATTCTTGCCTACACTATGGTGATAATTCTTCATTTTGCAAATTACTGGTAATTTCAAAAGCAGCCTGGTGGTAAACTTGAAAAAAAGATCAATCTCAGACTCTTCCCACATCATTTTACAAATATCGCTTTAAAGTTCCTCAGATTTCATCACTAATTCACCCTAACAACTTGCCATAACCCTCTTATCTATAAAACAAATTGATTAATGTGTCTAAGTACTTTCAACTGAGTTATAATATTGAAATGTGCAGTATAAAAATAGCTCCTGAATAATAGAGTATCAATGAATTTCTTTTAAAGTGTGAGATATCTGGGTACATTACATATTTTATTATGTGCTGGGAATTCATTGAAAAAACACAAAGGACTCCTTGAATATATATGTTTCCCTAAAACAGAAGTGCTCTGTTACAGATACAGAATTGAGCAACGTCTAAACCAGCAAATATGCATCATCTTCGTGTGGCCTCCGCAGCAAAAGGCAGAGAGCAATTACAGGCAGTGGCTGGCCATGGGCAGCAGCACCGTAACATTACACCTGAGCTACCAGATGAAATCAGGGATCTTTTCTCCATGAAATTGGGGGCAAGAGGCTATGCTTTGCTTGATGTGGCCATTTTATTTCGGTGCCTATTTACTCATTTGCTTTCCATTTGTGTGTGTGTGTTGCAGCTAGAAGTTTGCTGAAGTAAATGAGAGGTGGGACTGTTGCTAAGACTGCTGCTACGCCTAGACCTCTCATTGGGGAATTTGTTATGCTAGTTTGGGTGTCTGGACTTAAGTTAATAATATCCTGGAAATGGAAAGTAAAGAGCCACAATCCTGACTAAATCCAAAAAAGAAAAAAATTCTTTGTATAAGTCATTCATGATCTGAAGAAATGTAGGGAACTGAGGAAATATGCCATTGTTTCAGAGAACCTGAGTCCCTTCACGTTACTTAATGCAGATATATGGAAATGGCCAAAATCTTTCCTAGGATGTCTTCTGGTCTCATGGTGGACTTACAGTCAACACTTAAAATTTCTTTTGTATCATTGGAAAACCAAATTATACATTTCCCAATACTACTTTTTTTTTTTTTACAGAAACCTAAAATCTTGGTTTTGTATAAGGGAAATGTACTTATCCTATTTATTTGTCACATGTAAAAGACTGGATATTTTCACATTACTATATTGTTGAATTCAATGAAATAAATCATTAGACAGGAAGTTCCTGGGTAACAGAATTGTGGTTAAAATTTCATCTCTCCAGTGCAGGCTTTGCCCTCACAAATATGCACACAAAATCTCTCCACATTCAAATAAACACTCCATAACCCTTTATTAATTAATGAAAAACTGGAATACACAGTATTTTAATTGCCTCTATCTGTAAGTTACAATGAATACATAAACTTGACTATGATAACAGATCTTTGTAATTTCATTTTTATAACCTCTCTTTTGCTTTCAGCCTGCCCTTTTATCCTGTGCTAGCATCTGAAGATTTACTAAGTAAAATATTTCTAATTTGAATTACTATCCAATGTCCTAAAAATAACATTTTTCTTCCTAAAAGACACACTCTCCACTTGTTTCTTTTTTAAGTATATTTTAATGATTATGCTATTACAGTTGTCCCATTTTTTTCCTCCTCTTTATTCACCTCCATCCTGAAACTCCCCTCCCACCAGCATTCCCCCATCTTAGTTCATGTCCATGGGTCATACATCTAAGTATTTTGCTTCTCCATTTTCCATACTATTCTTAACCTCTCCCTGTCTCTTTTGCACCTACCATTTATGCTTCTTATTCCCTGAACCTTTTCCTTCATTCTCTCTCTTCTCTCCCTCTGTGCTGATAACCCTCCATGTGATCTCCAGTTCTGTGATTCTGTTCCTGTTCTAGTTGTTTACTTAGCTAGCTTTTTGTTTTGTTTTGTTTTGTTTTTAGAAAGATTGTTCTAGTTGTTGATAGTTCTAGTTTGTTGATATTTTACTGATCATATTTTCAATCATATTTTTCTTAGATAAGTCCCTTTAACATTTCATGTAATAAGGGCTTGCTGATGATGAACTCCTCTAACTTGACATTGTCTGGGAAGCACTTTATCTGTCCTTCCATTCTAAATGATAGCTTTGTTGGATAGAGTAATCTTGAATGTAGGTCTTGCCTTTCATGACTTTGAATACTTCTTTCTAGCCCCTTTTTGCCTGTAAGGCTTCTTTTGAGAAATTAGCTGATAGTCTTATGGGAACTCTTTTTTGTTCTTTTTTAGTATACCTTCTTTTGCAGGTATACTACTATTTCTCTACTGTGCTTTACAGAACAACTTTTTGAAATATTTTTCAATGTGTAATATCTCCAGTTCTTTTCTTCCTGTTTTCTCTTAAATCTAATCTTAACAGGATTTCAACTGTACATCTACATTAAAATAGCACATACCAAGGCTTTCTCTTAGTATATCCAGTGGTAAGTTTTCAGTCCTTTTTCCACCTAACCTATGAACAATGTTTTCTACTCTGTGATGGCTGTGAAATTAGCACCTCAGAGAAATCCACACTAGAGATATAAATGTACAAATATTCATTTTCCCATTAGTGGTTTAAGCCATGACCCTGAAAGAGGCCACAAAGTGAGTGACTATGGATTAAAAGAGAAAATCTTTGAGGACTTCAGCCTTCAGAACTTAAATTTAGGGTGATAAAGTAGAATAAAGCCAAAAGTACAAGTATGTTCTGTTCTAGAAGCCAAAATTACATTTCTAAGAAAGAAAGCAAAATGCTGCTGGTGGTTCACTAAGAAGAGTACTGATACTTGGCCATTAGCTTTAGTATTGTGAAGACCACAATAAGAAATCAAGATAGGGTAAGATGAAATATTAAAGTGTGTAAGTAGAAAATACTTTTGTGGACTATTGCTTTGATTGAAAATAGGGAGATAGGACAGAAATTGAAGAAGGTTAGGAGTGTCACGAGAAGTTTCTGGTTTGTCGTTTGTCATCTGGTTCTTTAAAATTATACACAGTACTGTTTTCATATGGATAAATAAAAAAGGTAAAATAGATAGAAAAATTATTGATGTCATATCCTGATGTCTCAGATAGGTGACAAAAATGGAATCTTTGCAACATAGAGAATTGGACTTACAATATTTTGCTGTGTATAATGCACACCCACATTTTTGGTCCAAACATCCAGGAAAAAATATTTTGTTTTAACTTTTTCATACAATTTTTATTTATTTATATTTAGAAACAAAACTAGGTATCATATTCCAGGGTTTAATTTTGCTTATGGGTATCATTATTGCTTTCTAGAGTTACAGCTTTTATTCATAAGCATAAATAAAATAATCATAAACATTTATATAGCTATAGAATTAGCATTACCCATGTATAATATGCATCCTTATTTTTCCCTCAAATTTTGGGGCAGAAGTGTGCATTATACACAGCAATTTATGGTACTCAGGACTGCAGGCAGGACTGTGCATGCCAGTTGAAAGGAAGGAAAAGTACATGGCAGCTGATGCTCTGATAGGTGCAAGTAGGTATGCAATTTGATTCAAGTTTCATAATTAAAAAATAAAAAAGTGAAATGAATAATTACTTCAAATTGAATTAGAGATTGGGCTGTTATAGTAAAGCATTAAGGGGAAATTATTCACGATTTTTAAAATATACCTGTGTGTATAGATGTGTGTTTGTTTATTTTTCTTCCTCTCCAGGCTCCCAACTTCTTCTTAATATTGTTAACAGCATGTTCTGATACATTCCTAAAATATTATTCTATAGCACACAAAGGTATTACTTGTTATAGAATAACTACCTGGGATAAATTATATATCTATCTCTTGGGACAAATTCTAGAAAGGTATTCTATGACAAACATCTTACCTAAGAATGTTGCTAAACAAATGACATTACCAGTAGAAAAGACATTTTTTAAATAAATAAAATGTATTACTTAAGATTTAAAGAAAGAAAAGTCACATAGAATAAGATGTAATAGATAAAGCCTAATTCATTAAATAGTAGGGATTAAGATTAAGAATAGTTACATTTTAAAGTTTGCACATTGAAAGAACAATGATCGTGTTGGAGGCATTATTAATACAGTATTAGAGAAGTAAAAAAGTAAAAAAAAAAATATTGTTTTTATGTTGAACTTTACTTACCTAAAAACTAGTGTGTGATTGCAATTGATGACATGCAACATTTCGATGTGTGGTATTACAGTTTTCCAATAATTTGTTTAGTCAGCACGATGCCTATACTAACCATCAAATGCTTCAAAAAGATTATTCTTTTGAATTTCAAAACCACAACTTTCTTGTCTCTAAGGTTTGAAAAACATAGTTCTTATGTTTTAAAATTCTCAGAATATTATGAGACATATACTACAAATTTTCATCTTTTTTAAGGAGCATCTCAAAATAACTCACCTTCCCTCCAGCGTGATAATTACTGAGATTGCCAAGCACCACAATCACGTTCACTTCGAATGAGAGAATGAACAGTAATTGGGATCTTAGACGAAGGGGAGAACCTATGTTTTAATTTTGATTTGTAACTGATGAAGTGAATAATGAAAAACTGACAAGGTGGATTTTTTAAATACGAGCTTTTTCAGAACAGATTTACAAGGTCAAATCTTAATTTCTAATAGATTCAGAAACAATAACACATATATGTTACCTACCTCTTTTCTTAAATATGTCATTTTTCATATAAAGTAAGTTATATTAGTTACACTGTCAGATTATCAGTTTGGAGAAGAGATACAAGTCTGTGGTCTAAAAGAAATTTTAGAGTTAAGGATTTTGAAAAGCAGAGGTCCGATTTATCATTTATCTTGGTGTGAACAGTCTTGTCCCAGATGCCGGTAATCGTGTCGGTACTTACAAAATAAACCTCTTTCTTTCTTATAGCTCCTTTTCCATGTTATGCAGTGTGACCTGGAAAAATAATGCTTCTCATCTTCCCAGTGGACTCGGGGGTAATTTAGCCTCCTCATATTGTGCCTGTCTTTCTGACTAGTTTCTCCTCTAAACTTTTAAGAAGTGTCGGGTTTGCTTTTTTGACTCAATATTTGATCGAAACCTGAGTCCTTCCAAAAGATTTACAGAATAAAGATCCTTCTGTAACCCTGACTGGGTGGCTCAGTAGATTGGGTGTCATCCCACAAAGTGAAAAGTCCTTGGTTTGATTCCCAGTCAGGGCACATGCCTAGGTTGTGGGCCAGGTCCCTGGGTGGGGGTGTGAGGGACGCAACCAATCAATCTCTCTTGCATATTGATACTTCCCTCCGTCTCCCTCCCTTCCCTTCTCTTTAAAAATAAATAAATAAAATTTAAAAAAGAAACCTCTGTAATTACTTCCAATTTATCCTCTAAGATTTAGCTGATTTTGTTATATATCCAACCATTTCACACAGTCCTCTATGAATGGTTCCCAACTCTAATGCTCAACTTATATTTAAAAATACTGATAAAACTTTCCACATTGCATCCTTAGATAAGACCTCCAGACCAGATGGGACTTCATTACTTCAGCAATTGTGGCACCAAGCTCACTATTCCCTGCTAATTCAACAGTGCGATTCACTTATCGCCAACTTTGCATTTGTTCTTCCTTTGGAAAGTAATTTAACTTTCCTCTTCTTCAATTACTTTAGAAATATATATGCTTCTCAAGTTCACACAGCATTCATAGGTTTAGCAAGTTCTGAATCTTCCTGGAGGTTTTAGTTCATTTCTTCTCTGTGTTCCATCCATACTCCGTGAAGATGGTTACCCTGCTGCATGGTAACTGGGGTTTGCCTCTCTGACTGCCCCAGTGGACAGCTGCTGTCTGGGGGCGAGGGAGTTCTGTCTCATGTATGGTTGTATTCATTGTGCCCTGTGCTGAGCTCATAGGAAGTGCTCAGTGTGTGAGTCTGACTGACTGACTGAATGAGTGAATGAATGAATATTCTTATCTACCTTCTCTCTTCTCTCATACTTTATAGGCAAAGAAAATGAAAGATTAAAAGATAAGTGAAAAAACCAAAACGTTGACTTAAGGTTCTAGCTGGGAAACACCAAGGTTTATGCACCACTAAGTGAGTGGCATTCTGTCATATTATATTTTAAAATAGCACTGTCTTCTCATCAAGGTGCTAGTTTTATATTTATACTATTTTACTAAATACTCAACCACAATGGACCAAATATTAGTACCCAACATACCAGATGAAGACTCTGAGGCTTGGAGAAGTCCTTTCACTTACATGAAATAGCTCTCTAGTTAGCAGAAAACCTGTGACTTTAAATACAGGTTTTCTAATTCCAAATCTGTCTTTTAATGACTGTTTTACCTTGCCTTCCTAAGAGCGAGTATATCTCTTTTAATGATCTTTTGTGTCATTTTGCATAATAAGGTTTATCATACATTTTTTTCCTCTCTACTTGCAAATAACCACACTGTCAGGGTAACAAAGATGACTAATATTAATTAATTAATTAATTAATTAATTGTAATAAAATTTATCTTACCAACCACAGCAGTCATTATTTGTATTTCCCAGGCATATCATGATTTTTTATATGGTACATTTGCTGAAAATGGAAATGTAGCTTTCTTTCTTTAATGTAATCTGTCAACTCTGAAAATCAGTTTTGTATCAATTTTATGGCAAACCCACACAAGGGAAAAAGCTTCATGCTTAGGTATTTCAGTGTGTAAGTGACTATTTGTGCTGTCATTTTCAATTCTGTCAATAATTCTTACTACTAGTAAAGTAGCACATAAGTAACTGTTGGATAATATTTTCCATTTATGACAAAATACACTCTTTGCAATTGAGCACTAGTGCTACATTGTTACACATCACAATGTCCTCACTACTTTGGTTCTACGAACTAATGTGTCTAGTCCTTTCATTTATTTGCCCTTGCTTTGCTGCTACTATTGCTCATAAGGAAAAGTTTCCAACTCAGTTCCTTTTCTATTTAAAAGCTTCTTTGTTGTGGATTATAGTAAATGATTTAGCTAGTTGGCTATATGCTTGGTGGAGCATCCTGAGACTTATTTTCCCAGCTAAGCAAGATTTTCCTAGATGGTCTTTGAATTCAGAGGCTGCTTTTGGCAACTTCAGGAAGAATTGTGCTGATTACTTAGAAAACTGTAGCTTTATAAATGGTCACTCTCCAGTGGCAGAAAATTAATGGCAGATGAGTGGTAAATGGGTCCATTTCATTTTATTCACAACCTGCAAATATTCTAAGGAAATGGTTATAACATGGAAGAAGAAAACAAGAGAAAGTTGTAAGATGATGAAAAGTTTACTGGGAAGATGGGGGAAAATCTCCTATACAACTGCTTACAATTATTGTAAGTAATCAAATTTTATTGTTTACTTAGGGAAGCAAAATTGGGTAGACTCCTAGGCAAGCTTCAGGGTACAAGTAGAATAATAAAGAAATAAGGCTGTGTTGTTTGAAGCCACTGAGGTTTGGGGTTATTTTTTATTTCAGTCTAATAAGAATTTTTTAAAAGTTATTTGACCCTGATATTAATAATAAGATTGAATCTTGTTTTTGCAGTAACATACCAAACATTGTTAGTCTTTGTTTCTGAGCTTAAACCAGAATGAGGTAACATTTGGGACTGAGTTATATTTTAATGTGTTTTATTTTGTTTTATCTAAAAGGTGTTGAAGAATAAATTTATTTAGAATTGTTGAAGAGTTTCACATTATTTCTGGGCATATATATAAATGTTTCTGGTTGAGGTTGCTTCTTCTAATAAATATATACCTTTTCCAAATAAAAATAGACCAAAATTTTTGTTTTGTTGATTTAGAATATGGACTGCCAGAGTTAAGATGAATAGTCAAGAATCTCCATTAAGTGTGTGATATTGATTAAATACCATATGATACCATTTGATATTGATTATTGATTAATTTTACACTATTATAGAGACTTCAGAGAGATATGTAAAACCATATTGGTCTCAATCTATAACTTTGAATACTAGTCAACATCAAAATGATGTCCATGTTATTCATTTTATTACACAAGTTGAGTAGTATAGTATAATGAATTGGGACAATGCAATTAGTTATGAGGTCTTTGAAAGATTACCTTAAGTCTTTGGGATCTGCATCAATAGTTATTTGCTCTATCATAACTGAAGTCAATGAAATGAAGTCTCCAAGAAGGCCACAGAATTGCGTGTGAGATATGAACATAGGAACCATTTTTGCCTTTGGCTAACAAGGTAATGCTTCAGAAAGAGGATGATTTATGACAACTGCAAGAAAAATGTCTTAACCAGGTGACATTATATGGCCTTTGTTCCTTTACTGGTACACTGAATAATATAACTTAAAGTTGTATTTGTTATGTTGGTGGCATAGTCCAATATTATCTTAAATATCTCCCACTAGGTATGTTGCTAAGCGAAGATTAGAATGTGCCGCATTTGTGAAGATAGTGTTAATTAATTCATCACTATAATAATCAAGCAAAGACGTGGTTGAACAAAGTAGGTAAGACAGAGTCTTCTTATTTAATTTTAAATCCAATAAAAACACAATGTTTCCTAAGTGTATGTGCTCAGAAACATAAACAAACTGTCCATTTATATACTCAGTTTTTGAATTATCTATGTATTTTCTTAGTATTATGATACAGAGGGCACACTTTATATATTGTTTTTCTTCTCTACTTTAAGATTAGTAAATATAACATCATTTATAAAAAAGACCATTAATTCCATTTAATTCACTGACATCAATTTTATTACACATACCTGCAGTACAAAAATTAATTTGCTATAACATTGATTTTATCTATCAATAGCATGGTATTCAGAGATGAACAATGTGTTAACTAGTTCTCCCTCTCTCCAACAAATATATCATTTAAAACACACACTGCTGTTTTTTTAATTTTAAAAAGTATTGCTTATACAATGTAATTGCTTATACAATTAACCATTTTTTTTCTTTTTTGAAGGACTAGATCTAAAAATAATTTTCCTACATTGCATCCTACAGAAATCAAGGTGCTATACAAACATCTATTTTCTAAGTCACTTTTTACTGAAATAAACATATCACATAAAATGTTATGTTTCCTATATTAGTTTTTGAGCTGTGGACCATTGTTCTAAAATTTTATAGAACTTCCTAAGGTGGTCTACTTCAAAATAATAAGCTCATTGTAATTTCAAATAAAACCTCACTGCTTTTGAAAATTATTTTACTGGTCCTTTTTGAAACACATTTCAAAATTCTTAAATATCTACATTCATTGCAAAGTTTGTTTTCCTATTACCTCATAGTATATTTTGTTTCCACACAATTAATAAAAGCCACCATGTATTATTATTTTCTTGTCTTTCTCTAAGAATATATATATATATATATATATATATATATATATATATATAATCTCATAAGAAATATAATATTTCTTTACTCTTGGAGAACAAGGTTACATCCTTCTTTATCTAAATGACTTATTTTTCCTTTACTATTACCCTTATGTTCTCCCACATTCATTTTTAACTTTTATTCAATTTATTGAAACTAAAAAATAATGTTCACCCATGTCCCCCACCCCAACCCCTGCCTCTCTCTGGAAACTGCCAATCTGTTCTCTTTATCTATGAGTTTGTGTTTTCTTGTTTGTTTGTTTGTTTTGTCATTGTTGTTATTGTTTTTAGATTCCACATACACAAGAGATCATATGACATTTGTCTTTCTCTGTATGGCTTATTTCAGTTAATACACTGTGTTGCAAGTTGCCCTGCAACCAGTAGTGTTGCAATGGTTCCTTTTTCTCCACATTCTTCCCTCTAGCACTTGTTTTCTGCTGCCTTATTGATAATATTCTTACAAGTGTGAGGTAATATCTCGTTGTGGTTTTGATTTGCACTTCCCTGATGATTAGTTAAGTTGAGCACCTTTTCATGCACTTCTTGGTCATTTGTGCATCTTCTTTTGAGAAATGTCTATTAAGTTTATTTGCCCATTTTTAGATCAGGCTGTATTTTTATTGTCATTGAGTTCTCTGAGTTCCTTATGTATTTGGATATTTACCCCTTATTAAATATATAGTTAGCAAATATTTTCTCCCATTTTATAAATTGCCTCTTTCCTCTGCTGATTGCTTCTGTGGGTATGCAGAAACTTTTTTACTTTGATGCAATCCAATTTGTCCATTTTTGCTATTGTTGCCTCTGTTTTGAGGTCATATCTTGAAAAAAAAAAAGATATGACTTCAAAAACCTAATCAACACAGCAAACAAGTGAGCAAAATAGAAACAGAGACATGGAAATAAAGAACAAACTTAGAGTGACTAGCAGGGTGGTGAGAGGGGGACAAAGTGGAAAGTAGGGGAAGGGTCAAGTCAAGGAACATGCGTAAAGGACCCATGGACAAGGGCAAAGGGGTGAGGAGGACTGAGTGTGAGAAGTGGGGCTGGGTATGGCTGGGGAGAATAATGGCGGGCAAAGGAGGACAACTTTAACTGAACAACAATAAAAAATAATTTTAAAAGAGAGAAAAGATAAAAAAGAGAAACACTGATGTGAAAGAGAAACAGCAACCGTTGCCTTCCCTTTCTGCTCCCCCTCCCAAGAACAGCAACGCATCTGCCCTTCCCCTAGAAATTTCCCCTCCCGAATTCCCTTATTTTCCCTATTTAAACTTACTTTTGAAAACTCAAGGATTCTTACCTGCAACTTCTCAAATTGCTGGCCTCTAATATTAATAAATGTGCAATTATAACCCCCCAAAATCATTGCCTAAACCAATGACAAGTCCCCCCCCCCACAGTTTTCTTTAGTAGTTTATAGTTTCAGGTTTTATATCTGTCTTTAAATCATATTGAGTTAATGTTTTTGTACATAGTGTGAATAAGGATCTACTTTCATTGTTCTGACTGTTTATATACAATTTCCACAACAGCACTTACCCCAGAAACTATCTATTCCCAGTCATATGTTCTTAGCATGATAGGGTTATCTTGACTGAATGTTGGTAGCTCTTGTCTATTCAGAAATGGTTCATGTCATCTAAATTGTTGAATTTATATACTTATTTATAGTATTCTCTTGTTTACAATTTTTAATAACTTTAGGATGTGGGATCATGTTCAATTGCCTGGAGTAGTATCAATTTTACTGACTTTTATAAAAGAAACAATATTTGGTTTCTTTGGTATTTTCAATTGTTTTTGTATTTTCAATTTCACTGCCTTTTGCTGTTAAAGTCATTTTCTTCTCTCTGTATTCTTTCATGCAATTTGTTCTTTTATAATTTCATTGGTAAAGTGGAAACTTAAGTTCCTGATTTAGGTAAAATATTTCTTCTACTACTATAAGAATTTGATGCTATAAATTTTCTACTGGGCATTATTTTAGGTGCATCTGACAAATTTTGTGTTCTGTGTTTTCAATTTCATTCAATTTAAAAAAGATTTTTGTTCTTTAGAGATTTCCTCTTTACTACATTTGTTATTTAGAAGTATATTGTTTATAAATATTGAAATATTGGAGGATTTTATAGATATTTATTGATATTTATATATTTCTTAATTTGTTATTATCTGAGAACTTCTTTTGTATTATTTGCATTCACTTAAATTTGTAAAGTCATATTTTTATGGTTCCAGGTATGGGATGTATTGCTGAATATTCCTTGCACACTTGAGAATGTGTATTCTGCTGTTGGGTAAGGTTTTCTATAAAGGCTTTAAGGTCAAGTTGGTTAATATTGATTTTCAGGACATCCATACATTACTAATGCTCTGCCCATATTTTCTAAGAATTACTGAGAGAGTAATGTCACATATTGAAATGTATTTGTTCATTGTTTATTTCTCTTTTCATTTCTATAATATATTGCTTTACATATTAGAAATTATTTGGGGGAGAACTTAAGATTTCTATGTATTACTAAATAATAGATTCACTTACCACTTTGTAATATTTGATCTATGCCTAATAGTATTCTTTCTTCTGAAGTCTACTTTGTCTGATATCCATATAGCAATTCCAGCTTTATGTTGTTCTGTGTTTATGTTGTGTTTTTTTGTCCACCTTTTTCCTTTAATATGTCAATACCCTTTTTATTTCTATTGACATATGATTTAAATACAATAACATACACTCTGTTAAAGTATAGAATTAGTATTTTTAGTATATTTGCTGGGTTTTGCAACTATGATAACCACCTAATTCCAGAACATTTTTATCCCTTCCCCTCTAATGCCATACATGTTAGCAGTCACTGCACTAACCTACTTTCTGTATCCAGAGATTTTCTAGGTTCTGGATGTTCTATGTCAGTAAAATTATACAGTATATGGCTTTCATGACTATCTTCTTTTATTTAGCATAATGTTCTCAAAATTTACATGCATAACTGCATATATCAGTATTTAATTCCTTTCTATGGTTGCATAATATTTCATTTACTGATGTATTTGCTTATCTATTTATTAGTTTATGAAAATTTTCATTATTAACACTGTTTTGCTGTTATGAATAATGCTCTGTGAACTTCTGAGTACCCATCATGTACCAGCACCACACAACCTGAGCCCCATTGAAGTGGTCATTAATGAGGTGAGTAAGGTGAATGAGCTTGGACGACTGTGGTCCTTGGCTGAAGTGAACATGATAAACTACCCCTGAAATTCCCTGGCAATGTGATTTCAGGTCAATGCTTGTCCACTAGCACATGCTTGAGCAATTTTGGATGACAAAAACATAAAAAATATATCCTGACAATAAAGTAAATTTGCTTACAGACGTTTTCAGGCAATTTTTGGAAGCTGATTGTCAAGCCTTAAAAATGAACATCTGAACCTGAGTGCATTGTTGGTGGGATTGCAGATTGATACAACCACTATGGAAAACAGTATGGAATTTTCTAAAAAAACTAAAAATGGAGCTGCCTTTTGACCCAGCAATTCCACTGCTAGGACTATATCCTAAGAACCCTGAAACACCAATCCAAAAGACCCTATGCACCCCAATGTTCATAGCGGCACAATTTACAATAGCCAAGTGTTGGAAGCAACCTAGGTGCCCATCAGTAAATGAATGGATCCAAAAACTGTGGTACATTTTCACAATGGAGTTCCATGCAGCAGAAAGAAAGAAGAAGCTCCTACCCTTTGCATCAGCATGGATGGAAATGGAAACCATTATGCTAAGCAAAATAAGCCAGGCAATAAAAGACAAATACCATATAATCTTGCCTTTAACAGGAACCTAATCAACAAAACAAACAAGCAAAATATAGCTGGAGACACTGAAACTGAGAACAGGCTGACAGTGACGAGAGAGGAGAGGGAAGGGAATTTCAGGGGAAAAGGGTGAAGGGTTTGCATAAACAAGTATAAAGGACACATGTACAATCAGGGGGATGGTGGAAACAGGAGGGACGTAGAGAGATCTGGCGGGTAGCCTAGGATGGTGAGAAAAAGCAGAAAACTGTACTTGAACGGCAATGAAAATTTTTAAAAAATGAACATCTGATTACAGACTCAGACTTGTTAGAGTATTAAGAAGAAATGAAGACCAACTACAGGGAAATGGAAAAGGAGCTTTCTGAAATCATGCATAAGTGGATCTTCCCTTTGGAGAAGAAAATGGACATTTTACCTAATTCCCTTGACATCTTCATTGCCATCGGTGGAATTCCAACAATCAGTGAAGCACAATGGTTCACAGGATGCCCACTTCATCCTCAGTTCTGTTATTTACCTCATGGACCGTGTGTGGGGAATTCCTTTGTCATTTACAGACTCAGGATGATTTCCAAAGCTAATCACTGGGCTCCTACAAAACATGGAGAGACTCAGCACAAGGAGAAATCAGGAGAATTGGAGTAGAGGAAGTAAATAACTGTTAATTCATAACAGATTTTCTAGAGGAGTAATTACTGGGCACATATTTTTTTTTTTTAAATCACAAGGACAGCATTCAAAGTTTTATTATGTCTCAACAGAGGTGTGTGGTGGACACTAATAAACTGAAGTTAGATTTTACGCTACTATGAACTTTGAGTGTGAGATATATTTTTTAATTTTTATTTTAATTGTTGATCTTGTACAGTTTTCTGTCTTTTATTCTCACCCCAACCCACCACCCCATCCCTCCCATCTCCCTCCCATTTCCACCCCCCCATAGTTTTTGTCCATGTGTCCTTTATACTTGTTCCTGTAAACCCTTCCCCTTTTCCCCTGAAATTCCCTCCCCTCTCCCCTCTGGTGACTTTCAGCCTGTTCTCAATTTCCATGTCTTTGGTTATATTATGCTTGTTTGTTTCTTTTGTTGATTAGCTTCCTGTGAAAGGTGAGATCATATGGTATTTGTCTTTCATTGCCTGGCTAATTTCGCTTAGCATGATGCTCTCAAGTTCCATCCATGCTGTTGCAAAGGGTAAGAGCTCCTTCTTTCTTTCTGCTGCATAGAATTCCATTGTGTAAATGTACCACAGTTTTTTGATCCATTCATTTACTGATGGGCAGCTAGGTTGTTTCCAACACTTGGCTATTGTAAATTGTGCTACATACAGCCTAGTTGCATTTAAAGTTTTATTATTAAGTGTAACATTAGCTGTGGGTGTTCAACTGATTCTCATTATCAGGTTGAGGAAATTTACTTCTATTCCTAGTTTGTAGTTTTTTTGAAAAAATAGTGTTATAAAAGGTTGCTAAATTGTGTCAAATTCTTTGCATCTATTGGGATGAACGTGTGCTTTATATCTTCTATTCTATTTAGAGGCAATACAGTGATTGATATTTGTATGCTGAACCAGCCTTGTGTTTATGAGATAATCTTACTCCGCCATGATGTATAATCTTTTACTATGCTGCTAGATTTGACTTGCTAATACTTTGTTGGGAATTTTTGTGTATACATTCATAAGAATTTTGGGCCTATAAATTTAATCTTTCCTGTGATGCCTTTCTCTAGCTTCGATATTAGAGTATTGCAAGCTTCACAGAATGAGTTCAAAAGTGTTTTCTCCTCTTTCTTCAAATAGATGATAGATAGATAAGTATTTGAGAAAGATGGTGTTAATTCTTTTTTAAATTATTTGTAGACTTTACAAGTAAAGTCATATGGTCTTTGACTTTTCTTTGTGGGAACATTAAAATTCAATGTCTTTATTCTTTAGAGTTCTATTCAGATTCTAATTCTTGTTGAGTCATTTTCAGTATTTTTGTTTCCATTTCACCTAGACTTTCCATTTCCATTTCACCTAGACTTTCTAATTTGTTGACAACAATTGTTCATAATATACTTAGTAATTTTTATCACTGCAAATTTGGCTGAAAGTTTCCTTTTTTAGTCTTGATTATAGCAATTCAAATTTTCTCAATCTAGTTATAGATTTTTAATTTTTTGTCCTTTCCAACAAACCAACTTATTTCATTGTTTTTATGTTAGTTTTGAATGCTCTACTTATTTCCACGTTTATCTTTGTGAGTTCCTTATACAAGCTTTTGATTAATTTTACTGTTTTTTCTAGATTCTTAAGATGGAATTTAAGTTATTGATTTGAAATAATTATTCTCAAATGAATAGAAGAATTTACAGACATAAATTTA
The DNA here is from genome assembly GCA_039655065.1 of Glossophaga mutica. Classification (NCBI taxonomy): domain Eukaryota; kingdom Metazoa; phylum Chordata; class Mammalia; order Chiroptera; family Phyllostomidae; genus Glossophaga; species Glossophaga mutica. The sequence continues at coordinate 93,961,308 of CM077310.1, forward strand.
CTGCTAAGCATTTTAATTCATTGATATACTGTGATTTCTTTTTTTTAATCAGTATTTTTTAATTGTTGATATTGTACAGTTTTCTGTCTTTTACCCCGCCCCAGCCCACCACCCCAGCCCTCCCCACCTTCCTCCCATTTCCGCCCCCCATAGTTTTTGTCCATGAGTCCTTTATACTTGTTGCTCTAAACCGTTCCCCTTTTCCCCTGAAATTCCCTCCCCTCCCACTCTGGACACTGTCAGATTGTTTTCAAATTCAGTGTCTTTGTTTATATTATGCTTGTTTGTTTGTTTTGTTGATTAGCTTCCTGTTAAAGGTGAGATCATATGGTATTTGTCTTTCACTGCCTGGCTTATTTCGCTTAGCATGATACCCTCCAATTCCTTCCATGCTGTCGCAAAGGGTAGGAGCTCCTTCTTTCTTTCTGCTGCATAGAATTCCATTGTGTAAATGTACCACAGTTTTTTGATCCATTCATTAACTGATGGGCACCTAGGTTGCTTCCAGCACTTGGCTATTGTAAATTGTGCTGCTATGAACATAGGGGTGCATAGATTCTTTTGGATTGGTGTTTCAGGATTCTTAGGATATAATCCAAGCAGTGGAATTACTGGGTCAAAAGGTATGTCCATTTTTAGTTTTCTTAGAAAATTCCATACTGTTTTCCATAGTGGTTGTACCAATCTGCAATCCCACCAACAGTGCACTAGGGTCCCCTTTTCTCCACAACCTCTCCAACACTTGCTGTTTGTTGCTTTGTTTATGAGGGCCAAAGCTTTTTCTGCATCTATCGATATGATCATGTGATTTTTGTCCTTGCTTTTGTTTATGTGATGTATTACATTTATTGATTTGCGAATGTTGAACCATCCTTGCATCCTTGGGATGAATCCCACTTGGTCATGGTGTATGATCTTTTTAATGTATTGTTGGATGCGGTTTGCCAATATTTTGTTGAGGATTTTAGCGTCTACATTCATCAGTGATATTGGCCTGAAGTTTTCTTTCTTTGTTATGTCTTTATCTGGTTTTGGGATTAGGATGATGCTGGCTTCATAAAAAGAGTTTGGGAGTCTTCCATCATTTTGGATTTTTTGGAATAGTCTGTGAAGGATAGGGGTTAGCTCTTCCTTAAATGTTTTGTAGAATTCTCCTGTGAAACCATCTGGTCCAGGGCTTTTGTGTGCCGAGAGTGTTTTGATTACTGATTCAATTTCACCAGCTGTTATTGGTCTGTTCAGGCTTTCTGTTTCTTTTTCATTGAGTTTTGGAAGGTTATATTTTTCTAGAAACTTGTCCATTTCACCTAGGTTTTCAAATTTCTTGGCATACAGTTCTTCGTAGTAATTTCTTACAATCCTTTGTATTTCTGTGGTGTCAGTCGTAATCTCTCCTCTTTCATTTCTGATTGTGTTTATTTGATTCCTCTCTCTTTTTTTCTTGATGAGCCTGCTTAAAGGCTTGTCGATTTTGTTTATCTTTTCAAAGAACCAGCTCCTGGATTCATTGATCCTTAGGATTGTGCTTTTAGTCTCTATGTCATTTAATTCTGCTCTGATCTTGGTTATTTCCTTCCTTCTACTTGCCCTGGGCTGTCTTTGTTGTTGTTCCTCGAGTTCTTGTAGGCGTAGGGTTAAGTCGTTTGTTAGAAATGTTTCTGTCTTCTTTAGGTAGGCCTGTATTGCTATGAACTTCCCTCTGAGGACTGCCTTCATTGTGTCCCATAAGTTTTGGGTTGTTGTGAGTTCATTTTCATTTGTTTCCAGAAACTTTTTGATTTCCTCCTTAATTTCATTCTTTACCCATTCATTGTTTAATTACATGCTATTCAATCTCCATGATTTTGATGATTTGGGGATTTTCTCCATCAAGTCGGTTTCTAGTTTTAGACCCTTGTGGTCGGAGAAAATGCTTGGTATGATATCAATTTTCTTGCATTTGTTGAGGCTTGTTTTGTGTCCTATCATGTGGTCTATCTTTGAAAATGTTCCATGTGCGTTTGAAAAAAATGTGTATTTAGTTTCTTTGGGATGGAGGGCCCTATATATATCAGCTAAGTCCAATTCGTCTAGAGTACTGTTCAATGCCACAATATCTTTGTTGATAATTTGTTTGGAAGATCTGTCCATTTTTGACAGTGGGGTGTTAAAATCTCCTACTATAATTGTGTTGCTGTCAATATCTTTCTTGAAGTCCTCTAAGATTTTCTTGATGTATTTAGGTGCTCCTATGTTGGGTGCATATATATTTACAATGTTTATGTCTTCTTGGTGGATTCTTCCCTTGAGTATTATGAAGTGACCTTCTGGGTCTCTCTTTATAGCTCTTCTTTTGAAGTCTATTTTGTCTGATATGAGTATTGCTACCCCAGCTTTTTTTTCCTGACCATTTGCTTGGAAAATTTGTTTCCAGCCTTTCACTTTAAGTCTGTGTAGGTCTTTTGTCCTGAGGTGGGTCTCTTGTAGGCAGCATATGTGTGGGTCATGCTTTCTTATCCAGTCAGCTACTCTATGTCTTTTGATTGGAGCATTTAATCCATTTACATTTAAGGTTACTATTGATAGGTACTGATTCATTGCCATTTTCGTATCTGTGTTCCTCACTCTCTCTTTTCCTTTCTTTCCTTAAAGCAGTCCCTTTAGTATCTCTTGTAGTACTGGTTTGGTAGAGGTGTATTCTTTTAGACTTCTTTTGTTTGGGAAGCTCCTTATTTGGCCTTCTATCTTGATTGAAAGCCTTGCTGGATAAAGTAGTCTTGGTTGTAGTCCTTTGGTTCTCATTACTTGGAATATTTCTTGCCATTATCTTCTGGCTTGGAGCGTTTCCATTGAGAAGTCAGTTGCTAACCTTATTGGGGCTCCCTTGTATGTTACTTCCTTTTTCTCCCTTGCTGCCTTTAAGATTCTCTCTTTGTCTTGGAAGTTTGCCATTTTAATGATGATGTGTCTTGAAGTGGGCCTGTTTGGGTTCCCCTTGGTAGGGACTCTCTGTGTTTCCTGGATTTGTGTCACTTTTTCTCTCACCAAATTAGGGAAGTTTTCCATCATTACTTTTTCAAATAGGTTTTCTATCCCTTGCTCTTCTTCTTCTCCTTCTGGTATTCCTATTATACAAATATTATTACGTTTCATGTTGTCTTGCATTTCTCTTAATCCCTCTTCATTCTTTCTGAGCCTCTTTTCCTTTTTTTGCTCTATCTGGCTGCTTTTTTCTACTTTGTCCTCCAACTCACTGATCTGATCTTCTGCTTCATCGATTCTGCTTTTCATTCCTTCTACTGTGTTCTTCAGCTCAGAAATTGTATTCTTCATTTCCTCTTGGCCCTTTTTGATAGTTTCTATTTCCTTTTTCATGTTGATATAGTTTGCACTGAGTTCATCGTAGCTTCCCTGTAGTTTCTGGTAGCTCATTGAGAGCTCATGAAGCTTCCTGACAACCATTTCTTTGAACTCCTTATCTGATAGTTGAATTGCCTCTGTTTCATTTAGCATTCTTTCTGGGGCTTCCACCTTTTCTTTCATTTGGGGATTGTTTCTTTGTCTTCTCATTGTTGGTGAGACTCTTCTTGTAAACCTCTGCTTCTTAAGTTGATCTGTTCTGGCTACCTGCGTTTATGGTGTGAACTTCTGTGGTGGAATACCTGTGAGATTCAGTGTTATAGTCTTCTTCAGGTATCCTGGTGTTCAGAGCTTCCACTGTCTCAGCTGTTGGAATACCCCCTCTTTTGGTCCAACTCTGGTTTTTCCACAGTTCTAGGATTTCTTTGCCTCACTCGTGGATATTCAAAAAGAGAAAAGAATAGAGTGAAAAAAGAAGAGAGAGAAAAAGGAAAAAAAAAAGAGGAGGGAAGGAGAGATAGAATTGGAAAGAAAGGAAGAAGGAATAAAGCCAGAAAGAAGTAAAGAGAAGCAAAAGGAATTGAGGGGTAAAAAAGGTAGAAGTAATAAAGAAATAAAAAATATATAATCAAAACAAAACAAAAAGAACCCCACAAAAACGAAAAACGAACCAAAACAAACAAAAAACCCAACTAAACAGACAAAAAACAACTATCAAAAAAAAAAAAAAAACCCACAAAACAAAATGAAACAAAACACCCCCCCCCCAAAAAAAAGAATAAGAAGAAAAAAAAAATCTCTTGCTATTTTCACACAGGCCAAACTGGATTTTCTGGACTTGCTGGCTGTAGCAGGCTGCGAGGCGACTCGTACAGCTTTTCTCCCTGTTCCTCACTCAGTCAGCTTTGGGCTACTGTCCTCAGTGCCAGCCCAGCACTGTCCCCAGGGCTAATGGTGTACTCTCCATGCAGGGCCTTGGGTGTGATTTCTGAGCCTCCTGCAGGGGGCGAGCTTTCCAGAGTTTATGGGTTTCAGCTGGAATCTCTTACAGATCCATCCCTCCCCGAGCCTATTGCTGTGAGCTCCGGGTCTCCTACAGGGCGCAGGCGCCCGCCTGAGACTACGGGCGTGGGCTCCGAGAGTTTCCCGAGTTGTGCGCACTCACCCCAGGATCACAGATGTGAGCTCCGGGTCTTCCAGAGTCCCCTTCTCTAGTTGCAGGGTCGCCTAGGATCACAGATGTGAGCTCCGGGTCTTCCAGAGTCCCCTTCTCTAGTTGCAGGGTCGCCTCTGGCCGCAGGGCTGCTTCCAACCCGGTTGCAGAACCGCCTCCGGTCGGTTGCAAGACCCCCTCCGGACGCGCGGCCGCCTCCGGTCGGTTGCAGGGCCCCTCCGGTCGCCGGGCCGCCTCCGGTCGTTTGCAGGGCCGCCTCCGGTCGCCGGGCCGCCTCCGGTCGTTTGCAGGGCCGCCTCCGGTCGCCGGGCCGCCTCCGGTCGTTTGCAGGGCCGCCTCCGGTCGCCGGGCCGCCTCCGGTCGTTTGCAGGGCCGCCTCCGGTCCGATATACTGTGATTTCAATTACATTTATTTCAAATTATTTTCTAATTTTCCTTGTGATTTCTTTTTTGTCCTGTCAACAATTTCTGAGTGTGTTGTTTAATTTTCATATTTTGATAATATTTTTAAATTTTTTCTTATGTATTATTAATAATTTTGTTCCATTTTGATTCCAGTGCATACTTTCGGTGATTTTAGTTCTTTTAACTCTATTGGGACATGTTTCATAAACCAATGTATGAAGTAGTCTAGAGAATGTTCTGTGTGTGATTGAGAGGAATGTATACTCTCCTTTTGTTGAATGAAATGTTCCATAATTTTTGTTAGGTTTATACTATTAAGTCTTCTATTTTCGTGTTGATATTCTGTCTAGTTGTCCTTTCCATTCTTAAAATTGAAGTATTGCTATGATGCTTGTTTTCATGACTGTGACCTGATAGCTTTTAAGGCTACCAGAGAACTAACCCCAGGCAGGAAATGGGAATTGAGCATTTTAACACCACAAAACTCACTGTTCTTTCTTACATTTAGTCAGTTTTCTTTGGAAATATCTCTGTTTACTACAGATCTCTCTTTAATTTTCAGTTCCAAAAATGTTAATTCTGTCCATTTTTGCTGGTTTTCTTATTGCTCTTTTGTAGCAGAGAATTTTCAGAGATTATTTCTTCCAGTCTTTGCTGTGTCACTCTTGTCAATGTCTTTCATTTAAATTGTGTTTTTTGTGTAGACATGTAACTGAGTTGCCTTTTAATTCAATCTAAAAATCCCCTTTTTAAAATAGCCTTTTTAGACTATTCACATTTAATATGATTACTAATAGTTATATTAATTCTACCAGCTTGCAAACTCTTTACTTTATTCTGTATGTTCTCTGTTTATTTTGGTCTTTTTCTCCTTTATCTTGGTTTAATTGAGATTCTTTATGACTTTATTTTATCTCCTCTATAGACTTATTATTAATACCTCCTTAAAATTTTAGTGTTTGTCACATAATTTACATTTGCACTATTAGTCATCAGTCAATCGTCAACTGCAATTACAATAATTCACATGTGGTGTTAGAAATTTATTGCAATAAATTTCCATTTTCTCCCTCCCATACCTTGTGCCATTTTTGTGATACCTTTTACTTTAAAAATGCTATTAACTGTTGCGGACCGTTCAGTCTGGTCTCAGGAGTTGTAACCTTCACCCCATGGTGGGCTGCGTAAGAGCCTAGGGACCCGCTTCATCTGGGTCTGTTCTGTCAAGAGGACATGAGCTACTAAGGAGACAAAGCTTATCTCCCTGGCAGGAGTACTGCTTCTGCCTCATCCATCTCTGGCCCCAATGCTTGGTTGGTTAGTCAATGATGGGTTAGACTCCTCATGGGAGGGGCAACCTAAGCCAGACACGACCACTTGGGAGGCCCTCATGGAAGGACTCAGGGGGCTGCAGCAAAGAGGGGGTGATGGACCCTCAGCCGAGGTTATTCTGAAATAGCCCAAGTCCCCATTTCCATCTGGGAGATGTCTTCTGCTTCCTGAGCCTAATCTGCTTAAAGCCTGAAACTATGAGGGCGAGCGGTGCAGCCCTGTGCCAGCCAGAACAGTTCCCTGGGTGATCAGGCATAAGAAAGAATTCCTAAAGTCCTGTGAAACCTGCTTTGCTAAGAGTGCTCTCATTTAAATGATAAGGGTACGAGGAGGAAATGAGTATATCTCCCAAAGTTTTGCAACCCCCTTTCCTGACAGACCCTGACTCAGATTAAGCCCTCAGATTTCTTTGAAATGTTAACCATTGTTTGATCCTTGCCTCCTGATATACCTGTATTCCTATGTATTTGAACCCAATAAAGGCCCAGTGAGGAAGGGGTTCTGGGTCATTCTCCTTTGAGAGTTTGACCACCTCTCCTCCCCAAGCAGATCATGTCTTGGTAGTTTTATTTTCATCCATGACAGAAGGATGGGGCTCTGTGGACGGAGCCCCCCACAATTAACCTATGATTTATTTGACCTATTTTGCTTTAGAGGTCAGATGTCTTTGAGAGCTATTAAAATTCTTTTAAAAATATTTTCTTTTCATTCATTCCATTTCAACACTCTTTCATTGTGTATGTCAAGTATATGTCTGGTAGCATGTTCCTTAGCCTTTAATATTTCTGAAGTGCAGTTTTGTTGACAACAAATTTCCCAAGTTCTTGCTTGTCCGAGAAAGCCTTCATTTATCTTTCATTTTGGAAAGGTGTTTTCACTGGATATGGGATGCTGGTTGTTCCTATTTTTATTTCCACACTTCAAACATATCAATTTATTGTCTGTAGAGACTGAGTGATCAGTTTCCATATTTGTTAATAGCCTTGGTTTTGCTTCCACCAGGCCTTTAATCAGAAGTGAGTACAATAGGAGTTTTATTGGGCTTGAACTTTCTTATTCCTATATTGAACCTCGGGACCTCAGACTTCAAATAATCTTCCTCACAAATGTGTGTTAAGGATGGGGCCTGGTTTACCAAAGGTTTTTGTTTTGTTTTGTTTTGTTTTTATCCTCATTTTCTGCTCTACCATCTGCTTTATATTTTCATTCTGTGCTATACCTTTGAGGGAGTCAAACTATTGCAATTTACTTGTTACTCTTCCTATATTAGCCTAGCTGTGTGGGTAGTAGGAATTTGGGGATATTCTATCTTTTTCTGATTAAATCTTAATTACAGGTAAGGATAGTATTTTTTAGTTTCAAAGTATGACCTCTCAGTTCTCAGTATTACCTATGTCTCCTCTTTCCTAAGCACAAATGCTACTTCCTGTTCCCTTTCTTCAATTACATTAGATTTTCACCTGTGTCCTGAGGGTTACAGTCTTTGTTGACTTTGACCAGATAACTTTTGTTCTATAGGGATATACGGGAAAGGTGTTCCAGTGGAATTTCAATGCTACTTTCACAGTAGCTTCTTTTATCCTCCAGTACTTATGCACCAAAAGGAGATTACTTTAGGACTCTGGCAATCTTTTTCTGTGAGCTCCTAGTGCGGTTTTATAGGAAGGCTACATGAGCGTATGGGCTCCTATATTTTCAGTCTTCTGGGGCTTCATCCTTTTTTGTCAGTAAATATTCAATCTCTACTTGTTCACCAGTCACCCTATCTGAACACTTCCCACTGGTTTCAGGGTGAATCTGCCCTGGTTAAGTGAGGGCTCCAGTTTCATTTCTCCCAGTGGGCACCAGTCTCTTAGATTTTATGTCAAGTGCTTGTCCTGCAAACTCAGAAAACCTGATATGTTCAGGAAAGTTACAGACTTGCAATTTGTCCATCTTGTTTTTATGTGTTTTGAGCTGATGTTTTTTCCAGATATCTATACTCCTGTGGGTAAAGCAAAAGTTCCATATTATGGTTTCATTATCCTCAATATCTTTATAAAAAATATGTTGTTAATATTAGGAAATATATTTTAATGCAGGCTTTTTAAAATAACATGTTAAGTGATGCACGAATTTCTAATAATTCTATTTGTGTGTATATTGAGTAAAATAGACACAATAAACAAGCTCTTAAATACACAATGTCTCAAGAAAAATAAAAGTGTATTTCTTGCTCATTTAGCAGTATTTAATGGGTGCTTATGGCAGTGGGTTGCTCTTCTCCACAGTCATCCAAAATCATAGGCTTGGATTGCAAGGTCACTCTGGATACTGATTCTAATACACAGAGCTAAACAGGAAAAAGATCATGGGGTCATGTGCATAAAAAACTTTAATGGGTTACTAACCCATGAAGTGGAACACACCACTTTACTGGCATACAATAGGCTAAAGTTTAGTCATATTGACATACTAGACTACACTAGAAGGGGAGAAATATAGTCAAGTAGTGTGCCCGAGCAGAAAAAGAAATCATGGACTTAGATATGAAGCTAGCATTTTTCAGGCAAAAGCAAAAAGGATACATAGGTCAAACTTATTTGAAGGGCAAAATAAAGATCTAACTCATTTCAGAGCAGTTTCAACCCAAGTTCTCACATGCTCCTAAAAATAGTAACTCTCAACACAATAAGCACCCAGAGCCCCCAAAACATTTGAAAAAGCATAGAATTCTTTAGTAATGAAAGTAAATACAAACTATTTTAGGTGAAATTCTTATAATGTTGCATAACCATTCACTGCATTCTTGGAGAACATATGATTTTGCCAACATCTTAAGTTTTACCTCTAACCATCATAAAATAAAAGAGTATATACAAAAACGTTAAAATATGCAAGTAATTTAGCATATTTCCATTCATTTGGGATAACAAAGAGGACTGAATTATCATTTATCTGAAATTATTTTTTCTTTACTTTTATTTTTTTTATTTTTTAATTGTATTTTAATCATTCATGTATAGTTTTCTGACTTTTACTCCCATCCCAGCCCACCTCCCAGACATCTCCACCGCCTTCCCATTTCCACACCCCCTAGTTTTTGTCCATGTGTCCTTTATACTTGTTCCTGTAAAATCTTCCGCTTTTCCCCTGAAATTCCCTCCCCTCTCCCCTCTGGTCACTATCAGCCTGTTCTCTATTTCAGTGTCTTTGGTTATATTTTGCTTGTTTGTTTGTTTTGTTGATTAGGTTCCTATTAAAGATGAGATCACATGGTATTTGTCTTTCACTGTCTGGCTTATTTCGCTTAGAATAATGCTTTCCAGTGGATCGGAAGAATTAATATCATCTGTACTGGTTGTACCAGTCTGCAATCCCACCAACAGTGTACTAGGGTCCCCTTTTCTCCACAACCTCTCCAACACCTGTTGTTTGTTGCTTGTTTATGATGGCCATTCTGACTGGTGTCAAGTGGTATCTCATTGTGGTTTTAATTTGCATCTCCCTGAAGGCTAGTGATGCTGAGCATCTTTTCATGTGTCTCTGGATCGTCCATATGTCCTCCTTGGAGAAGTGTCTGTTCAAGTCCTTTGCCCATTTTGTAACTGGGTTGCTTGTCTTCTTAGAGTGGAGTTGTGTAAGTTCTTTGTATATTTTGGAGATTAAACCCTTGTCTGAGGTATCATTGGCAAATATGTTTTCCCATACAGTTGGTTCTCTTTTTATTTTAATACTGTTTACTTTAGCCACGAAGAAGCTTTTTATTTTGATGAGATCCTATTTGTTTATTCTTTCCTTTATGTCCCTTGCTGTGGGGGACATATTAGTAAAAATGTCGCTGCGTGGAATATCGGAGATCGTCCTGCCTATGTTCTTCTCCAGAACTTTAATGGTGTCACATCTTATATTTAAATCTTTTATCCACCTTGAATTTACTTTTGTGTATGGTGTAAATTGGTGCTCGAGTTTCATTTTTTTGCATGTAGCTGTCCAGTTTTCCCAACACCATTTGTTGAATAGGCTATTTTTACTCCATTTTATGTTGCTGCCCCTTTTGTCAAATATTAATTGACTGTAGAGACTTGGGTTTATTTCTGGGCTCTCTGTTCTGTTCCACTGGTCCAGGTGCCGATTTTTAGGTACCAGGCTATTTTGACTACAGTGGCCTTGTAATTCAGTTTGGTATCAAGTATTGTGATCCCTCCAATATTGCTCTTCTTTCTCAAAATTGCAGCAGCTATTCGGGGTTGTTTATGGTTCCACACGAATTTTTGAAGTGTTTGTTCTATGTCTGTGAAATATTCCATTGGTACTTTAATGAGTATTGAATTGAATCTGTAAATTGTTTTGAGCAGTATGGACATTTTGATGATGTTAATTCTTCCAATCAATGAATATGGTGTATGTTTCCATTTGTTTGTGTCTTCCTTGATTTCATTCTTCAGCATTGTGTAGTTTTCTGAATACAGGTCTTTTACCTCCTTGGTTAGGTTTATTCCTAGGTATTTTATTGTTCTTTTTACTATATCGAATGGGATTTTTTCTTGATTTCTGTTTCTGCTATTTCATTGTTGGTGTACAAAAATGCCTTTGACTTCTGGATATTGACTTAGTATCCCACTGTTTTGCCAAATTTATTTATTAGGTCAAGGAGTTTTTTGGCCAAGTCTATAGGATTTTCTATGTACACTGTCATGTCATCTGCAAACAATGACAGTTTTGTTTCCTCCTTTCTGATTTAGATGCCTTTTCTTTTCTTTTCTTTTCTTGTCTAATTGCTGTGGCTAAGACTTCCAATACTCTACTGAATAGAAGTGGTGAAAGTGGACAGCCTTGTTTTGTTCCTGATCTTAGTGGGAAAGATTTCAGTTTTTGCCCATTGAGTATGATGTTAGCTGTAGGTCTCTCATATACAGCCTTTATTATGTTGAGAAATGCTCCCTCTATTCCCACTTTGCTGAGTGTTTTTATCATAAATGGATGTTGTACCTTATCAAATGCTTTTTCTGCATCTATTGATATGATCATGTGATTTTTGTCTTTGCTTTTGTTTATGTGATGAATTACATTTACTGATTTGCGAATGTTGAACCATCCTTGAATTCTTGTGATGAATCCCACTTGGTCATGTGGTATGATCTTTTTCATGTATTGTTGGATGCGGTTTGCCAATATTTAGTTGAGATTTTAGCATCTATGTTCATCAGCGATATTGGCCTGAAATTTTCTTTTTTTGTTGTGTCTTTATCTAATTTTTGGACTATGATGATGCTGGCTTCATGAAAAGAGTTTGGGAGTCTTCCATCATTTTGGATTTTTTGGAATAGTCTGTGAATGATAAGGGTTAGCTCTTCCTTAAATTCTTCTTAGAATTCTCCTGTGAAACTATGTGGTCCAGGGCCTTTATGTGTCAGGAGTTTTTTGATTACTGCTTCAATTTCATCAGCTGTTATTGGTCTGTTCAGGTTTTCTGCTTCGTCTTCATAGAGTGTTGGAAGATTATATTTTTCTAGAAATTTGTCCATTTCACCTAGGTTTTCAAATTTCTTGGCACACAGTTTTTAATAGTAATTTCTTAAAATCCTTTGTATTTCTGTGGTGTCAGTTGTAATCTCTCCTCTTTCATTTATGATTGTTTATTAGAGTCCTCTCTTTTTTTTTCATGATGAACGGGCTTAAAGGCTTGTCAATTTTGTTTATCTTTTCAAAGAACAAGTTCCTGGATTCATTAATCCTTAAAATTGTGCTTTCAGTCTCTATGTCATTTAATTCTGCTCTGATCTTGGTTATTTTCTTCCCTCTACTTGTGCTGGGGTATCTTTGATGTTGTTTTTTGAGTTCTTGTAGGTGAAGGGTTAGGTTGTTTGAATGTTTCTATCTTTTTTAGGTAGGCCTGTATCACTATGAACTTCTTTCTCAGGACTGCTTTAGCTGTGTCCCATAAGTTTTGGATTGTTGAGAGTTCATTTTCACTTGTTTCCAGAAACTTTTTAATTTCTTCCCTAATTTCATTCTTGATGCATTCATTGTTTAATAGCTTGCTATTCAATCTCCATGATTTTGAAGGTTTTGGGTTTTCCCCCTTGGGGTTGATTTCTATTTTCAGTCCCTTGTGGTCAGAGAAAATGCTTGGTATGATTTCAAATTTCTTGAATTTTTTGAGGCTGGTTTTGTGTCCTATCAGGGGCCTATCTTTGAAAATATTCCATGTGCATTTGAAAACAATGTGTGTCAGCTTCTTTGGGATGAAGGGATCTATATGTATCAATGAAGTCCATTTCATCTAAGGCATTGTCCAATGCCACAGCATCTTTTTTGATATTTTGTTTGGAAGATCAGTCCATTTTTTTACAGTGGGGTATAAAAATTCCCTACTACAATTGTGTTGCTGTCAACATCTTTCTTAAAGTCCTCTAAAATTTTCTTTATGTATTTGAGTGCTCCTCCACTGAGTGCATATATATTTACAATGTTTTTGTCTTCTTGGTGGATTCTTCCCTTGAGTATTATGAAGTGACATTCTGGGTCTCTCTTTATGGCCCTTCTTTTGAAGTCTATTTTGTCTGATATGAGTATTGCTACCCCGGCTTTTTTTTCCTCTCCATTTGCTTGGAAAATTTGTTTACAGCCCTTCTCTTTCAGTCTTGTGTGTCTTTTGTCCTGAGGTGGTCTCTTGTAGTCAGCATATGTATGGGTCATGCTTTCTTATCCATTCAGCTGTTCTGTGTCTTTTGATTGGAGCATTTAATCTATTTACATTTAAGGTTATTATTAATAGGTACTTATTCATTGCCATTTTTGTACCTGTGTTTCTCTCACTCTCTCTCTCTCTCTCTCTCTCTCTCTCTCTCTCTCTCTCTCTCTCCTCCTGCCTTTCCTTAAAGCAGTTCCTTTAGTATCTCTTGTAGAGCTGGTTTGGTGGAGGTGTCTTCTTTTAGACTTCTTTTATCTGGGAAGCTCTTTATTTGGCATTCCATCTTGATTGAGAGCCTTCCTGGGTAAAGTAGCCTTGGTTGCAGGCCACTGGTTCCCATTACTTGGAATATTCCTTGCCATTCTCTTCTGGCTTGGAGCGTTTCCATTGAGAAGTCAGCTTCTAACCTTACCAGGGCTCCCTTGTATGTCACTACCTGTTTCTCCTTTTCTGCCTTTAAGATTCTCTCTTTGTCATGGAATTTTGCCATTTTAATTATGATGTGCCTTGAAGTGGGCCTCTTTGGGTTCCTCTTGATTGGGACTCTCTGTGTTTCCTGGATTTGTGTGACTTTTTCTCTCATCAAATTAGGGAAGTTTTCCATCAAGACTTTTTCAAATAAGTTTTCTATGCCTTGGTCTCTTTCTTCTCCTTCTGGTATCCCTATTACACGGATATTATTATGTTTCATATTGACTTGCATTTCTCTTAATCCCTCTTCATTCTTTCTGAGCCTCTTTCCCTTTTCTTGCTCTTTCTGGGTGTTTTTTTCTACTTTGTCCTCCAACTCACTGATCCAATCTTCTGCTTCATCAACCCTGCTTTTTATTCCTTCTACTGTGTTCTTCAGTTCAGGAATTGTATTCTTCATTTCCTCTTTTCCCCTGTTGATAGTTTCTATTTCCCTTTTCATATTGATATAATTTTCAGTGAGTTAATTTTATTTTCCCTGTAGTTTCTGGTAGTTCATTCTGAGCTCATTGAGTTTCCTGATAACCATTGCTTTGAACTCAATATCTGATGGCTGAGTTGCCTCTGTTTCATTTTGCCTTCTTTCTGAGGCTTTCTCCTTTCCTTTTATTTGTGGATCATTTCTTTGTCTTCCCATTGTTTGTAAGACTCTTCTTGTTAGCCTCAGCTTCTTAAATTGATCTGTTCTGGTTCCCTCGGTTTAGGGTGTGAACTTCTGTGGTAGAATACCTGTGAAATTCAGTGGTTCAGTCCCCTTGATCTCCCAAACTCACTGGTCTTAGGCTGTCATTTAAGTTGGCTCTGTGTTTGTCTTTGGGTTTTGATTGTTGTTGAGTCTTTCTTTGGTGGGTCCTTCCCCCCAGCTGGTTAACTGGGGGTCACTCTGTCCACCACCTCTTGTATTTTGTTGTGCTGGTGAGGGCAGGTTGTGTTTAAGCTAGTTCTTCTTTTTGTATGAGGTTTTGAGGATTCTGTCTTGCTCTTGTTCAGTTGTTTGTTGGTACTGGGTAGTTTCTGCACTATTTATTTGTATCTCCAGATAGGTTCTGGATTGGGGTTTGTGTGGTTTCCACTCCCTCCTTAACCTTCTGTTGTTATCTGTTGGTGGTTCCTTTGTTGTTGCGTTTCCTCTTCCAGTGGGTATCCTGGTGTTCACTGCTTCCACTTATTCTTTTTTGTGATCAGTTGGAGGAGGAAGTCAAAATGGTTTGAGACAGCAAGAGAGTATTCAATGATTTTGACATTAGCAGCTGGTAGAGAAGAGATAGGAGATCCTTTGACTGTGTATAGTGTTAACCGTGATCTTCCCCCCAACTAGCCACTTTTTAGAAAGAATGAAAAGAAGATAAGACTCTTGTTGGGGAGGCAAGGATTGTAATTTGGATCTAGAAAGCAGTGAGCTTGTTGGAGGTCAAATTCTGAGGTAAGGTGAGAGTAAAGAATAGTAAATAGTTACAGTGTGTGAGAGAATAGAGTTAACCACTACAATAATAGAGTTCAGGAAACTGTTAAGTGGGCTATGATCTGGGAGGGGTGTTGGGAAGGGCTGTTGAGAAGTATTTACAATTAGACCAGCTCTTATTTACAATAATATTAGAGCAACAATCATATGACAGAATTTATGAGATCTAGATAACAAGAATAGGGAGTATAGGACCTTGAGTAGTGTGCTAATAGAACACAAGTGAAGTGAAGGACAGTAAATTAGCAATACTCTTTGAAAGAGAGAACGGAGGAAGCCTGTCAAATGATACAATATAACCAGCCAAGCAAAGAAGACTCTACAGAAAGAAGAGGGATACTAAAATACTATTAAAATAAAAGATGTAAAAATAATGAAAAAATAATAATACCAATGTGCAATAACTTGCAGGTTCTCTGTAATAGGAAAGTGAAATTTGTCTCACTGTCTCAGCTGTTGGGATGCCCCCTCTTCAGGTCCAACTCTGGTCTTTTCACAGTTCCAGGTTTTTTTGTATCACTTGTGGGTATTAAAAAAAAAATCAGAAGAAGGAGGGAAGAAGACATAAAATTGGAAAGAAAGGAAGAAGGAATAAAACAGGAAAGAGGGAAAGAGAGGCAGAAGGAATTAAAAGATAAAAAATATTAAAAATTAAAAAATTACTTAAAAATGAGCCTCTTGTTGGTTTCCAGCTGTCCAAACCAGTTTTTCTTGTCTTGCTGGCTGCAGCAGGCTGAGGGGCGATTGGTATGACTTTTCTCCCTTCCCAATCTGCACTCCATCATCTTTGCACGCACTTTCCCCAGACCTAGCCTGGTGCCTCTCCATGTCACCTTGGGTGTGGGATCCAGGTGTCCCTCAGAATGCTCTGTCCCAGGGGTTACCTCTGTGGGCTGGGGTGTGGGCACATGTGGGCTCAGCCAGGCTGCCTCAGTCCCACAGGTTTGGGCTGGGTGGGGACATAGCTGGAGTGGCTGCTGCAGGAGAATTCCCCAAACGATGTCTCTCTTTTCACTTTTTCTTTTTGAGAAATTCCTCCTACTCAAGCCTGCTGTTCAGTACAGCCCAATTCTCCAGCCAGACTGGTGACTATCAGGGTCAGGGCTGTCACTGTGGGACTCTCAACTCTCCCCAACCAGTGTACACAGACTCCGTAGTTGCTCACAGCCCCTATGTATTTGCCACTTAACCCTTATTCCCCTCTCTGCGACTTCAAGCAGCCAGGTCTCTCCCAGTGCTGCTCAAACCTTGTTTGGCTGGGGAGGGAGCAGTTGACCTGGCTCTCTCCCAAGGACCCTGTGGCAGACCCAGCAGATGCTGGGTCTGGGGCTGCAGCTGCTTTGGTCCCTGCACTGGTCTCTGGGAGCTTATTGTCCTGAAGCACTCTCCTTACCATTTGGTTTTTCAGTGTCCGCTACAATTTTTGGTCTCTTATTTTCATATATACTGTGGTACTGTTGGCTGTTTGCTCTGTTCCTCCATGGATTGGCTAGGTTTTTTTCTCCCATCTGTATGGGGAAGTGGAATCTGCTCCCTCCTACTTGGCAGCCATCTTCCTCCTCTCTGAAATTTAAATGCGGCAGTTTTATCTTTCCATTTATTCAGTCATTTTAAATAACATGTAGGTAACTCTAAGTGAGATTTTGAACAGAACAATGGTTCTCAAACAGTGCTCAAAACAATGGTCTTTAATAACATCATGGAATGTGTGATTCAAACATTAATTCCTAGGACCTTCATTCAGAGACTCTGATGGCATGAATAATGTTGAATCCTGTAACATCTACATTTACTCATACTAATCATACAAATTTATTATAGGTAATGCATGCTGTATAACTTGAACAGTATACCCTTTAAAAATGAAAGTCTCCATTTCTTTCATTCTCCTCTCAATGGCTAAGATATTTCCAGAAATCCAAGCATCAGTTTAGCATTTTGATAGCAGACCTTTTCTTCTTCTTCTTCTTCTTCTCAGGCAAAATTCTCTAAAACAACAGCTGAAAGTAGGGTCCCCTATTTATCTGCAACCTTGACTCCTGGTAAACTTTAGCAAATCTTTGACAAATTAGTAAAAATAATACATTTGAGTTAGAAAGTGTTATTTAGTGTGGTATTAGTTTATGATTTGGTTTGTGTTTGTCTCTAATGTTTACATTTCTGCTCTAGTGACTCTAGATGGTTATTTAGAAGATTATGACAATAAGTATTTCACTTGAGTAAAACTGTCAAATGGAAAGCTTGCTGGTTCTTAGTCAGCATTCATAAATACTGAATATTAGATAGACAAGAGATTGTTAAATTTATATACATTAATGGAATTTGAGAACTCTTACCATGCTTCACTGTATAATTTAAAAATATTACTATGGTGTACAAATAAAAATAAATTTTTAAGCATTTCTAGACACATTCTTCAAGATATGAGGTCTTTTTCTCTAAATCAAAACTTGTGCTGAGTATTCTAATTTTCTCAGGGACTTATATATGTAGCTTACAGTGGTTAAGCCTTCAATATCTATAGTTGGTCAATTGATTGATTTGAATACTTGACCTATTGTATAGGTACTAAAAATTCCTTTTCATCTCCACTGTTTTTAGCAGATTATAATATGATGCTAATAGTTTCTTTCATTTTTTCTTTAAGTCTTATTCATTTATTCACATTTTTTTCTGTTTTAAATCCTTCCCTTAGATTTAATGTGATACAGTTGTTGTATAATACTTTGTAGGTTCAAGGTATACAACATGATAGTTTGACACATGTATATAATGTGAAGTGATTGCCATGCAAAGATAGTTAACACCTCTATTAACCTACATTATTACTTACTTTTTTTGTATGTGTGTATGGAGAACATATAAGACCCACTCTCTGAGCAACTATCAAGTATATATTACACTATTGTCAATTATATTAATTATTTTCTATTATGAATATTCTTTATATTCTAGATCTTCCAGAACTTATCCGTCTCGTAACTGTATTTTGTACACTTTGACTGATGGTTTCCCATTTTTCCCTATCATTCAGTCCCTGGTAACAACTATTCTATAATTTGTTCACATGAATTTGTCGTTTTAATAGTCTACATGTAAGTGAAATCACATAGTATTTGTCTCTCTCTTTCTGATTTATTTCGCTTAGCATAATGCCCTCAAGGTTTATCCCTGTTCTCACTAATGGTAGGATTTTGTCCTTTTTTGTAGCTGAGTATATGCCATGTTTTATTAATCCATTCACTCATTGATGGACACTTATGTTGTTTCATGTTTGGGTTGTTGTAAATAACTCGGTAGCAAACACTGTACTGCAGATATCTTTTTGAGATAGTGATTTAATTTATTCAGATACAGTTCCAATTTCTAGTGAAATTGTTAGGTCATATAATAGTTCTATTTCTAATTTAGTGAGAAAACTCCATACTCTCTTTTTTAGCAGCTTTATCAATTTACAGTCCCACAAAAATTGCACATTTTGGAGAAAAGTTTTCCATTTTCTCCAAATCCTCACCAACACATTTTATCTCTTGTCTTTTTGTTGATAGCCATTTTATCAGATGTGATGTGTTGTGTCATTGTGGTTTTCATTTATATTATTCTTATGATTAGTGATGTTGAGCATCTTTTCATGTACCTATTGGACATTTGTTGGTATTCTTTGGAAAAATGACTATTCAGGTCTCCTCTCATTTTTTCATTGGTTTATTTGTTTTTGTTTTTGCTTTCTGTTGAGTTGTATGAGTTTCCTATGCATTTGGGTGTTAATTACTCTTAACATATGGTTTGCAGATATTTTCTTTTTTTCCGTAGGCTTTTTTTTATTGTTAAATTTTTCTTTCATGGTGCAGAATCTTTTCATTTTTATGTTGTCTCACTTGTTTATTTTGTATTTTGTTGCCTGTGCTTCAGGTGTTATATCCATATCATATTGAAAGGTCTAGTCAGTCATCTCTTCTAGTTTTTATTGACTGGCTTTGGGGAACAAATACCTTTCATCATCACTGTTAAGGATTCTGATGTTTTCTCATACCTTTTCTATGGCTACAATATTCCATACTTTTTGTTTCCTGTTGTGAAGTGTTCTTAAAAGTGCATGCCTTCACTCCGTCCTACAAAGCCAGTCAGAATGCTGACAGCTTCCTTTTTGCTTTCCCTAGGGAGGTTCTGGATGCTTTAATTTCTGTGGTTTCTCTTAGTTTCACAGAGTTGCTTAGGCTTTCTGTCAGTGTTCACTGGCTGTCTGCAAAGTCTGGCTCTCTCTGCCAGGGAAAGTGCCCTCAGCAAGCCAGCAGTTAAATTGGCAGAGGGGGCGGGATGAGAGGAGTATTCAGGGTGCCTATAGGTCAGTTGGCAGAATCCATTTGTAACATGCCCTCAGCAGCTCTTAGACAGGCTTATTGATGGTGTCTGCAGCACAGTTAGCAGGATCTGCCTACTTTTAATGCCCTCTGAAGTCCTGTCTGCTATTCTCCCAAACCCGTCTGCACAGCCCACTTGTGCAACACACTTTAGTATTCTGAACGAGGGAGGAAGATGTGCGTATCTTTGGCAGCATCCACACAGTGGTGGAAGCCAAGCATGCTGTCCCCTCCCCTGCAGGAAAAATCAGGGGCTGTGTTCTCTGTGTGATTTTTAGGGGAGAAGTAACACAAATAAAATGAAACTGTTTCCTTTAGTCCTTTAAATGTATTCAATCTCAGACTTTTTGCTCCAATTGTGTTCTGGAATTCTCCACTATACTTTCACAAAGATCTCTCTTCAGTGGTGATTGACTAAACCTGTGTTCTTTGGGAAGAAATGCTATAAACGTTTTATTCCGCTATGCTGATGATGTCACTCTGTTCACTTTTAAGTGCCTGTAAGACCTACCCTTAAGGTTTTCTTATCCTTTCATTTGATTTCAAATATTATTTCACCTCTTATAATTCATATTACCTAAAGGTTATAACATTACTATTATTATACATATCTATATTTCATGCTTGAAACAGTTAGTTGTGAAAATGTCTAATAATGCTTTTATAATTGTGTTGTATTTTAATAAAAGAATAAAAACTGTTAAGTATGTAATTTTTCAAAGTTTAAAAGTGTAAAACAATGTCTTTACTGCTACACATAGTTTTTAAAAATATATTTTTGTCTTTACCTTAAATAAACTTTTTATACATTTTAGTAAGACTTATTATACATGATAAATTGTACATGAAGTACAGATTTGTATTGCATGTAGGCATTTCTTTCTTTGCTAATACACATTAATCACACACACATGAACACACACACACTCACATTTACCTTGAACTTCAAAAGCTTAATCTCAGGACTATTATCAATTATAGAGACTAATATTTTTGAAGTGGCTTAACAATTTCTGATAAGCAATTGGTAAATATGTGCTATTATTATTAATAGCAGAAATAGTGATGCACTGATATTTTTAAAGATTTTGTATTTACTTATGCTTTAAAGAGAGGGGAAGGAAAGGAGAAAGAGAGGGATGAAAACATCAGTGTGAGACAGAAACATTGATCAGTTGCCTCTCATAGCACCCCAACAGGGGATTGAGCCCACAACCCAGGCATGTGCCCTGGTTGGGAATCAAACCGGTGGGCCTTTGGTTTGAGAGTCAATGCCCAACCAACTGATGCACACCAGTCAGGACTACTTTTATATACAATGTTAAATTAATGGCATATGCTTCAAGTAAGTGATAACAATTCTTACACATTTGGGTAAAATAAGGAATAGTGAATGAAAAGGCAGGTGCATAGTACAACTGGTATACTTTTTACAGCCCCTACTTGTAGTACTTTATTAGAATTTCTTCATATTACAATTTTTATGTCTGATATTTTCTCACTTCTTTGTTATTCTTACCATTCTGATGTTTCTATTTTCCCCTGTTACTTATACTTAAAGTATTTTAAACATAACAGAATTATGCTTATTGGCAAAATCTTATTCAGCTATTTTTATAGCTGTGTCTAATTATTTAAATTAGACAGTAAACACATTTATGGAGCATTTAGAATAACAAATTAAGCAAAACTTTTCTTCACTTGAAAGAAAACCTGATACACAGGAGGTCCCAATAAGTTTTCCTCAAATGATTAACTACATATTTTCCATGTCATAACATAATTAGAGATTTTGTCATTTGTTACTTGCAGAGTCATTGCAGTGTTAGACTGTTTCTGACACGATCACTTGAAGCGACAAAGCCGTCTGATGCTCTAATGTCAATCAGTGTCACTGCAGGATCTGTCTAGATCTGAAAGTCACACAGTGACGCTTTGAGGTGTTTTGGGTTTTTGTTTTTTATGATATAATGGAAACTGGTCAACCATGGCTGGAAGGGGTCTTTGCCAAGCAAAAGATTGCCACTGTGTTTGCCAGTTCCGGCAAGTTTCATTTCCTATAATTAAAGTAAAAAACAATTCCTTTTGTTAAAATGTTGTGGTCATATTCTCACTAGGAAAAAACACCAGACCTGTGAATGCTGTTATTCCTTCATTTATCCTACTTCTTTTCAAAAATTAATTTTAGAAAATTTGATAATTATGCAAACTTTAAAAAACAAAGAATTCCACAATTTAGAGATATCATTAATGTGTTATACAATTTGGTATTTCATTAATTCAACTGCTTCTCGTTATTTGCATAATGGAACTTGTCTAGATCTTAAATGAGATTCAGGCTGACTTATAGCAAGAGGCAGCAGCCTTCCAGGTACTTAGGACAAACTAGTTTTCTAACTGTCACTGTACATTGTCAAATTTTTTTACTGTCACATAGAGTTGTGGGGCAGTAGGGCTGCTGGTAGAGACTAGGAATGTTGTTTGGTTTGGGACATATTTGAGTCCCAGATCTGTCACCAACTAGAACTGTGACCTGGGGCAAGTTATATAAAATGTCTTAGTTTCTGTTTCCTCAGAGGGAAAAATGGGCTCAATAACAATTGTACAGGCATTTGGCATCATTACATTAATGTAACAATTTAAGTTACCTGTAAATATGAGTTATTATTCTGTGATTTGCATAGGCCATATCATACCTTTTGAGAAAAATATTTAACATGCAGAGCTGCACAAAGGAATCTTACTCTGAGGCACTACATTATTTTTCATTTGATAAATTTCCATTTCCATTAGAATTTTCTAATGATGATTTGCAAAATGTGTTCTACACATTTTAATGTCTCATAAGCCATGATTAATACAGCAGGGTTCTAGAAACTATATGCTTTTTACCAGGAGCTAAGATAAGGGAAACTGTCTTGGAAATACACATGGAGGGAAAAGAGCACTTAACTTCAGGTATTTAGAGGTAAATCACAATGACACAAGTCATCATAATGGACAAAGTGATAAATAAAAGGTGTTTGGTGTCTGAAAAGATGACAGCCCATGTGCAACATGACCAGCATCAACAAAGAAGGAGGGCATTTTGAACAAAGAGCATCAAAATTCTGCACCACCGTAAAAGCAGATTTGATAATAAGTGATAATCAGAGTATCCTTCTCCAGCTTTTTCCTTATCCCTTTAACATTTCATATAATAATGGCTTGGTGATGATGAATTCTTTTAGTTTTACCTTGTTTGGGAAGCACTTTATCTGCCCTTCCATTCTAAAGGATAGCTTTGCTTGATAGAATAATCTTGGATGTAGGTCCTTGCTTTTCATCACTTTGAATATTTCTTGCCAGTCCCTTCTAACCTGCAGTTTCTTTTGAGAAATCAACTGACAATCTTATGGGAACTCATCTGTAGGTAACTCTCTGTTTTTCTCTTGCTGCTTTTAATATTCTCTCTTTATCTTTAACCATTGACATTTTAATTATCATGTATCTTGGTGTGGTCCTCTTTGGTTCCAAAAAGATTGAGACTCTCTGTGTTTCCTGGACTTGTATGCCTGTCTCCTTCACCAAATTAGGAAAGTTTTCTTTCATTATTTTTTCAATAAGTTTTCAATTTCTTGCTATTCCTCTTCTCCCTCGGCACCCTGATAATTTAGATGTTGTTACATTTGGAGATGTCCCAGAGGCTTTTCATTTTATCTTCATTTTTTTAAATTCTTTTTCTTTTCTTGATGTTTTCTGGTTGAATGTTTATTTCTTCCTTATGTTCTAAGTCACTGATTTGAGTCCTGGCTTCTTCCCTTCCACTGTTGGTTCTCTGTATATTTTTCTTTATTTCACTTAATACAACATTCATTTATGCCTGGGTCTTGGTTTATGCTGTTGCAGTACCCAATCATTTCTTTGAGCATGGTCATAACCAGAGTTTTGAACTTTGCACCAGGTAGGCTGCTTATCTTCACTTCATGTAGCTATTTTCCTGGAGTTTTGTTCTATTCTTTCATTTGAACCATAGTTCTTTGTCTCCTCAACTTGGCAGCCTCCCTGTGTTTATTTCTGTGTCTGAGATAGAGCCGCTTTAACTCTCTGCCTTAGTAGTGTGGCCTGTTTTAGAAAAGACACCAGTAAATTGTGTCAGGTAGAGCCTTAGGTAATTGCCAGGGTGGAGCAATCCATTTCACCACTCCATGGCTTTGTGTGGTGGAGGGCTCGGAGAGGAGACAATGCCATTACCTGGTCTTTGGAAGTTGTCTCTTGGCACTCACTCTGTTGCCAGCCACTACACTTTCTCCTCTTCTCCCCATATGGTGCTTGTGCCCTTACAACTATTGCCCTTGTGTTGAATACCAGAGAGAGTAAGTCTATGTGACTCCTGTGTTCATTGCAGGACCATTAAGTGGATTCTCTTGAGAATCCTGCAGTTACTTCCTCTGCCCCAATCCTCACTGGTTTTTATAGCCAGAAGTTATGGGGACTTATTTTCCTGGCACTAGAAGCCTTTCCTGGGTAGTCTGGAGTGGGGCTAGGCTCATTTATTTCTGAGGTATTACTTGTGATTTTTATCCATCCTCCATGAACATGGGACCACCCATTCTGCCACCCCTCTGCACCACTCAATGCCTGCCATATCTCTGTCCCTTCTGCCCACCTGGATGAATGTGTCTTCTTTAAATCCTTGGTTATAGGACTTCTTACAGCTCTATTATGACAAATCTAAGTAATATTGTTTTTCAGTATAGTAATTTTTTTTCTATAGTTGTGCACAGAAGCTAAACATGTTTACCTTTGCCTCCATCTTGACTGGAAGCTTTTTCCTACTGAGTATAACAGATGAGGAGGAGACTGGGAAAACTCAAGATTTTTGCTGCTCACATTGATGGATGCTGTGCTATAAGAATTTAAACTACAAATTTAAATTCTGTAGTACATCGTGTGGAAAATTTAATATATTTAACATCTTAATGGGAAGTTTGGTTGAATATAAACATACACAGAGACACCCTTTTTTGTTTAATTTTTACTTACCAGTAATTGGAAACATTTTCCATATAGTTGCATATTATTCTATCTTTTAGTAACATATATAAGATTGATCTAGACAGAATCTGCCATATAATATGAAAAATAGAGACATTTATTGAAGAAGATACAAGGTAAGAAACATTGTACATCAGACAATGGTGCCTAAGTTCCCTTCAAAGTAGGTTCCTTGGAACCTCACACAGTTCTCCCAGCATGTCTTCCACTGTTCAAAACACTCTGCCAAACCCTTTGATGGAATCAGCATTAGCTGACCCTTTGTATTTCCCTGATGATGCAGACACCAACCAGGAGTGTCTGCGTCATTATGGATGAAATAAAACATCCACACAGACTACTGAGTCTGGTGGAGGAAAAAGGACAGCATGGCTTTTCTCTCAAGGGAAGAAAAAAGCCATGGCCTCCACCATGACAGGCCTTTATTTTATTTCTGGTCATATTACATGATGGTCCTCATTTACTATGCACAGTTTCACTATAGGTGATTACCTTTTACAGACAACAAAGGAGCCAATGCTCCTAATCACATCACAGAAGAAGGATATTTGCAAATGAAAAGGGAAAAGTGGTTGAGCTGTTATACTCCATACTGGGGAGTTTTAGCATGGATTTTAGGAAGTTACAATAAGCACTTGCTATCCCGATCCAGGGTGAGGGAATTTTTGCAAAAAGCAAGACTCAACTCAGCTTAGGTATATTGCAAACTTGAGAACCTATCTGTGGGCATGGGTCCTGTGAATCTCCAAGTAGGAGCTGGGCCCACACCATGCAGAAGGGTCTCCCACACCCAAAATCTCATTAATGGTCTGCAGTCTCTTCCATTCAAAGGTAATTTAGTTTTGGGAAAAGACAGAAGTCGTGGGGTGCCAAATTTGGGTTGTATGAGGACTGAGTCACCTAGGTGATTTGATGTTTCACCAAAAAAATTCTGCATAAGACATGATGAATGAGTGGGTATGTTGTCATGATGAAGCTGCCAATCACCAGTTGTCCATCACTGCAGCTTTCTGAATTACCTGAAGAGTTTCCTCAGAGGAATGTGCAAACATAACACTAAATCTGACGCAGATTCATTCTTCTACTCAGTCAGTCATTGTGAATGCGACAGCCACACAGTACACAAGCTCATTCAATGACATCTACCATACCCACTGACTAGAACAGTGAAATTGTCATTGTTCACTCATGTGGTCTCCACTCCACTCTCCTTGGCTGCTAGGTTACATAGATGTCATGCAAACCATTCTCGTTATATTAACAATAGCTAGACTTTTTTCCAGAGAAGCCTCATTGTATATAAATATATCACTTGTATTTACTGATATACTATTGTTTCTTGTTCACTATTTTTCTATTCTAATACATTGACATAGTAATAGCATGGCTTTCCCTTGAGATCAAATTTTGTGTAAAATAAAGATGATCTTATTCTACAAAGAAATTCCAAACTATAAATCCAGATCTAATTAAAAATAATGTTTTAACCATTTTCCGATTTTGTATTTTTTTCTTTTTAACTTGGTTTCATTACTTCATTAAATAAGATGTTTTATTTACTCAATCATATAATTAATCTTGCTGATTTGAGAGATACAAATAAACTCATCTTGAGTATCGTTACATATTCAGGTGCATGGTTTCAAGGTCATAACTATCTGTACACTTGTATATGACTAATATTAAGTCACAATATTTAAGCTATCAGTTTGTTTATAATACGTGTTTTGAAAGGGTGTATTATAATTGATAGTAAATTGTATCTGAGAGATACTATGAGCTCCAACATCAGTGTTGGTGCAGATTTTTTTATTTATGAACTTCGAAGTCAGTGTTTTTTTTTTTTTTTCCTTTCATTTACCATTGAAAATGGCTTCCTCAACCAGCAGAGAAAGAAAAAGATGTGTTAGGTTCTATGCATCCAAAGTGTGTTACTTATCAAAAATTTTTTCCAAGTGCTATGAAAAGTATTTAAGCCTTGAGTATAGCAATATTATTTGCAATGAGTGTTACAAACATTTTATAATGCCAACTACTGAAGATTCTGATTAATTAATGTTCAAGACAATTTTTGGTTGTATTTTTACCAATATACTTGTTTTTGTTTTGCAAAAAAAATGTTTATTATTTATATTTTGATATTTCTTCATTAACTGATTTCTAGATTGTAACTGAAAATAAATTAAAATCATATTTTATTATACATGTATAATAAATGAAAATTTCCAGTATTTTTATTTATTTATTTGCATTTTGGCACATACCAGTAAAGAAAGTATCTCTCATATACAAGTGACCTACGCTGTAAATGTTTTGACTGTGACCTTTGCAGGGTTAAGGCCAGTTTAAGCAACAACAATACCAAATTCCCCATGCATATTGGGCATTATACTCATATATAACAGAAGGAAGGAAGGAAAGGAGGAAGGAAGGAAGGAAGGAAGGAAGGAAGGAAGGAAGGAAGGAAGGAAGGAAGGAAAAAAGAAGAAAGAACGTGAGTAAGAGAGAGCAGGGGAAAAGAAGAGAGGATTTAGCCCATGGATAATTACTAAGCAACATGTATCAGTTAAAACTTTATTGCAATCTCAGTGGTTATCAATCTTTGATAATGACCACTGGCCTGATTACAGTATCAGTACATTAACTGATAGTTGAGATACTTGTGGTCACAACTTTTTAACTACTATGACTATTAGTTGTAATGATATAAAGAGGAAACAATTTTTTTTTTTTAAAACAGGACATACTGTTTAAATCAGTTGTTATTGAAATGATTATAAAAGCATGGTAATGATTCTATTTACTAATTCTAAAAATGAAAATTAAAGAAGTTAATTTTTTTTCTTAAATAAAAAGTGAGAACTGTTCTAGTGTTTCTTCTGTTCTTTTTTTTTTTTTTTGTCATGGTTCAGACCTAAAATAATAATAATAGAAAAAAATAAGGCAAATGTCAATAGACTTTGAGTTAAAATAATAAACAGTCTTGGGTTGGTGGTTTAAACTGGTGATATTACCTTGTACAGAGTTATCAGTTTGTAAGGAAGCACAAGATAATTTGCAATGATCAACTAAAAATACTATTTAAGATAGCTGTTTACATTTTTAACATTGGAATATTTTATGGTACAGTGGAAATACTTTCAACACCATATATTTAACTTTTATTTATAATTGTTATTTTGCTTAAGGTTGATTTGATATAAATTGCTATTTACTGGTAATAATAAGTTTCCAAATGTTTTTTTTTTTTTTTTTTAGTTGTATGGGGTTCAAAATTAAGATATGTGTTAAGTTAGATGTAATCAGTTGATTATAATAGGATTCAGTATATTAAAATGAAACACTTTGAAATGATTTGTGTATTGTTATTTATATACAATACTTTAAAGGTATGCTTTCTTCCTCATTCTCCCTCTAAAAATCTTTATATTTTTAACAAGTTAATCATGTTGAAAAAATGTATTTTTATTTTTCATTAAAATCAACCTAATTATAATTAGTCATGATAATTAGATAAAATTATTAGAAAAGTATCCAATCATTAATATATTTACTGCATTTCTAACATTTAAATAACTACTTCAGCAGCAAGGAAGAAACATGACTTGTTTGGTTTTGACTATATCAATAAATACAGTCGAGATTCTGACCAAAAGATTAGCATAAATCTTATAAAACAAGACTGTGGGTGTTAATACCTCTTAACAAACCACAAGGAAGGCACTTAAACCCATGAAGTTTATCAAACAGTGATTTCTGAAAACATTTTCCCCAATAAAAAAATGTTCAAAATAGAAGTCGTCACAAAACTTCAAAAATGATTAATTTTGAATCATGTTACAGTAGATTAATTCCAGGTTTGTTTAAGTTCACAACAACTTCACAATGCTCTAGTATTTCTGGTAACAAAAATAGCCAGAAACTTTGTGGTTCTTCATCAGTCCATTAAGTTGTATTGTAGTGTGAAAGTCTTCTTCTTTTACTACTATAATGAACTTCTCTGTGAAGCTGACTGATAAGTAACTATGAATGTACAATCAAGTACAAATTTTCACTGACTAAAAACAAAACTGAGTCACCAGAAACAAAATATGTTAATAAAAATATCACAAATTTGAATATGTAAAACCATGTCTTTGGGAAACTGTGTTATCCCACAAAAAAATAACTTCATTTTTATTAGATAGTTTATCTTTGTTCTAATATAGTTGTCCCAATTTTTTCCCCTTTGCTCTCCATCACCCAGCTCATCTGCGCCCTCCCCTTTTACAATCAATTCCCACCCTGTTGTCCATGTACATGGCTCATTCATACATGTTCCCTGACTAGTTCCTTCCCCTTCTTTTCACCCTTGTTCCCCTTCCCCCGCCCTTCTGGTCATTGTCAGTTTTTTCCTTGGTTTTATTTTGTTCATTTGCTTTGTTCATTAGGTTCTACTTATAGGTGAGGTCATATGATATTTGTCTTTCACCACCTGTCTTATTTCACTTAGCATATTATTCTCTAGTCCCATCCATGCTGTTATGTAAGATAGGAGTTCCTTCTTTCTTTCTGCTGCATAGTATTCCATTGTGTAAATGTACCACAGTTTTTTGATCCACTTATTTACTGATGGGCATGTAGGCTGTTTCCAGCACTTAGCTGTTGTAAATAACTTTCTTATGAACATAGGGGTGCATATATTTTTTTTGTTCGAATTGGTGTTTCAGGGTTCTTAAAGTATAACCCCATCGATGGAATCACTGGGTCAGAAGGCCGTTCTAATTTCAGTTTTTTTGAGGAAATTCCATGTTGGTTTCCACAGTGGCTGCACCAGCCTACATTCCCACCAACAGTGCACTAGGATTTCCTTTACTCCACATCCACACCAGCACTTGTTTGTTGATTTTTTTATTGTTGTTCAAGTAGAGTTGTCTCCACTTTCCATCCACCACTGTCCCCTGTCCCACTCATACCCACCCACCTCCTACCCTGTATCCTACCTCCCTTTGTCTTTGCCCATGGGTCCTTTATACATGTTCCTTGACTTGATCCTTCCCCTATTTTCCTCCACTATCCCTCTCTCCCTCCCCTCTGGGTACTGTCAGTTTTTTCTTTATTTCCATGTCTCTGATTATATTGTGCCTGCTTGTTTATTTTGTTGATTAGATTTTACTTATAAGTGAGGTCCTATGGTATTTGTCTTTCACTGCCTGACTTATTTCACTTAGCATAATACTCTCCAGATCCATCTGTGGTATTGGGAAGGGTAGGAGCTCCTTCTTTCTTTCTGCTGCATAGTATTCCATCGTGTAAATGTACCACAGTATCTGGAACCACTCATTTACTGATGGACACTTAAGTTGCTTCCAGCATTTGGCTATTGTATATTGGGCTGCTGTGAACTTTGGGGTGCCTAGGTTCTTTTGAATTGATGTTTTTTGAGATTCTTAGGGTATAATCCCATTAATGATGGCCATTCTGACAGGTGTGAGGTGATATCTCCTTATGGTTTTAATTTGCATCTGTCTGATTGTTACAGAACACAGGTCCAAGGGGGGCAATTATTGGACCACCCAGGAATGCAAAAAACTGTTACAGAACAAACACAGGGGCCAAGGTTTGTTATGTCCACTGCCTTAGGAAAGATGTCTCTCAATGCCAGAGATTTGTGAAAAAGGAAATGTTTATTTAATGCTATACAGACTTAAAGTAGTGACCTAATGTCTTTATTAAGATATCAGTTCTTTTTGGATACCCACAGATGCCCACAGTGCGTCCTTCTCCCCCTGCCCTAATTCAGGATACTGTATCTCAGGAAAAGAAGCAAACATCCAGGATCCGGGCAGGCCCCTGACACCATCAGCTGTGTTGCCATCCAGGCAGGATCTCTGATTAATCCAAAACCATGCAGCACCTTCTTATGGCCTACTGGCAAGAGTTCTTTCACCCTTTTTCTAGGCAAAGTCTCTCCTGCTTTCCAGGCCACACAGCCAAAAGGAGCACCTCAAAAGCACATGATTCTCTCTCTAATAGCTGCCATGTCTGGGTTTTAAATCCCCAAGCCAATCTTCCTCTGCAGCCCCATTTCTGACTCCTCCTACAATCGGCTACACTTGCCAGCAGTCCCATATCCTTCCAGCTTTACTGGGCTGCCATAGTGAGTCAGGACAGGTGTGGCTCCATGGCGTGGAGCCAGTCATCTCCAAGCTCTCACGTATGCACCATAAACAGGGGGAGTTGCCTTCCAGTTCCATCTTGGGTGGAAGTCACTGCCTTCTCCCTAGCTCAAAGCATGGCCACAGATATTCAACATATTTATTAAACCAGTTAAAGGTTATAGATATGTTAAATGACCATTCCAGAGGTTAGCTGCAAAGCTGTTGCTATGCAAAACAGCTCTCAATGGCCCTGCTCCATTTGTCCCTTCCCCCAACTCACACCTGAGGGGGAAGGGGTGAGGACATCTTATATGTCTTTCTAATATTTCCTGGACACCCTGAGTTCTGGGCCCCATTCCAAATCCCTATTTTGGGGCCCCCTCTTGGCTGCACCCTGTTATATGATGGCTAATGATGTTTAGCATACTTTCATATGTCTGTGGGTCCTCTGTATATCCTCCTTGAAGAAGTGTCTATTCATGTTCTTTGCCCATTTTGGAATCCGATTGTCTTCCTGATGTTGAGTCATATGATTTCTTTATATATTTTGGAAATCAAGCCCTTGTCCCAGCTATCACTGGCAAATATGTTTTCCCATATGGTTGGTTTCTTTTTTATTTTTATGATGGTTTCTT
Source organism: Glossophaga mutica (assembly GCA_039655065.1). Classification (NCBI taxonomy): domain Eukaryota; kingdom Metazoa; phylum Chordata; class Mammalia; order Chiroptera; family Phyllostomidae; genus Glossophaga; species Glossophaga mutica. Next base: position 93,992,340 of record CM077310.1, read on the forward strand.
TGGCCTTGCAGAATATTTTAAATTTGATGTAGTCTCATTTGTGTATTTGTCCTTTATTTCTGTTGCCTCAGGAGATATATTGGCAAAATATTGCTGCGCGGGATATCTGAAATTGTACTGCCTACGTCTTTCTCTAGGGCTCTTAGGATGTCACAACTTATATTTAGGTCTTTATCCATCTTGAGTTTATTTTGATGTATGGCGTTAGTTGGTGGTCTAGTTAAAAATAACTTATTTGGGGAGAATTATTCAGGCCTTAAAATATCACTGCATCTGGGTAGAAATTTCATTCTCTTCTATAATCGGCAATTTGAAATTAGTTCATCATTTTCTCTCCATGTTTATTTTATAATACTTCAATTTTAGGATGACTTCTTGCAGTTGTCAACAATAAAATAAAACTCATTAAAAAGAAGTTTCTATTTGTGTATCCAGCAATTATTTAATTTCATTTGCACTTTTTCTCACATCCTAGTTTTGTAGTGTGTAATGTGTGATGGGATGCATTAAATAGTCTAAGAAACAGATAAAAATTCTGAAATATGGTAAAATAAATACTTACAAACCATCATGACATTTAAAAACCAAATATGTCTATAATCTTAAAGCTACTATTATCTTCTCTCTTAAAGTCTCTTTTATCTTCTTTCCTCTTTCATAAATTTTGTCTTTAACATTGTCACTTATATCTTAAAATTTCAATTTGGTTGAATGTCAACCTTACAGAAAATTACACATAGGCTTAAAAGGAATTCTCACTTACTCTTTAATAAGATTCTTCTATTTTTATATTTTCTCCTTTTGCCTTATGGGTCTATTTATGTATGTTTGCATATGTGCTCATGCCATTCAAAATAAAGTATTTGAGTATAAGTCAAAGATATGTAAATTATGTATCCTCTTTCATCCTAAACACTCAGTGCATCTTTGTTAAGAACATGAACGTTCTCTTACATACCCACTGAACAGTTATCAAAATCTGAAAACAACACTGAAACAGTACTATTATTTAATATGCAGTCCATATTCAAATGTCATCAAATATCCTGATAACGACCTTTATAGTAACTTTTTCCCTCCAGTCATGAATTGCATTGAGAATAACTTTATAGTTTTTGGTTAGCTCTTTATCTGGCACAGTTCTTTAGATTTGTCTTGTGATCCCTTTGGGAGTATAGACAATTATTTTGTATAATGTTTCTCAATTTAAGTTTCACCTAGGTAGATTCAGGTAATGTACATTTTTGCTAGGAATATCACAGAAGTAATGTTTCCTTCTCAATGCAATATATCAGATGGCAAAAAATAGTACTTAATTCCAATGTAGCAGTTCTATATTTGTTATGGTTGTGTCTACAAGAGTTTCTGCCCATATATTTACTTTTATTATCTTTTACTAAAAAAAATATTTAGGGAGAGTGGCAGAGGAAGATGGTGGTGATGTAGGTGGAAGCCGACTACACTTGCTCATTCACCCAGCTGGGACCTCTATTTTATCTTCCAAAGAGCGGAGTGAACAGCCAACAGAATCACAGCCGATTTGAAGTTTTGAAGTAAAAGTGTGCAAAGGATGTGTAAAATGGGCAAGTAAGACAATAAGACCTGGTGCTGTGAGAAAACCAGAATTGGATCCAAAAAGAAGGTAGAAGGAGAACACCAACAGCTGAGACAAATTTCACTTTACTATCTTTCAGAACTTGGATTTTCTTATTTCCCTTCTTTCCATTTATTTACCTTTTTGGTTTTTGTTTGTTTTTATTGTTTTCTTTGTATTTTTATTCTCCTTTAAATATTGCATTTTAATTATTTTCTTTCACTTCACTCATATTCCAAATAACACACTACTCTTGGTCTTTTATTTTTTATTCTTTTTATTCAGATTATGTATTTCCTACCATACTACTGTTATTCCAGATCCCACACAGCACCCTTCCCTGTTCTTAATCCATTTCACAACCTTCCTGAGATGTATTACTATTGTAGTTCACTTTATTTTCTCTCACACTACAGCATGTTTCTTTTTTCTTTTTCAAGTTTAAACTAAAAGAAAAGAAGTATACACAAGAAAATATTTAATAACTAAAAGAAAAAAATAGCAGGGTACTTTACCTTTAGTTTATGATATTTATCATCCTGCTTTTTTTTGGGGGGGTAAATATTTATTTATTTATTTATTTATTTATTTATTTATTTATTTTCAATTACTTTATTGTTGTTCAATTACAGTTGTCTGCATTCCCCTCCCACGGCTCCCCCCACCACAGCCAATCCTACCTCCTTTCCCTGCTTCCACCCTCCCCCTTGGTTTAGTCCATTACACCATGTTTCTGTCCCTTACTCTCACTATTTACCCTCCATCTAATGTCACATAAGCACTCTTCTTTCTTCAGTAAGCTCACATTCTTTTTCCCTTCTAATAAGAGTCTTAATTATTTTTCACTGTTAATAAACAGTGGCTCATTGGGTGAAATATCACAGTTATTACTGTACTTCCCCAAAGGAACTCCTATTTGTTCACTACTTGTTTGTACTTTAAATCCCATAAAATGCTCTCCTACTGTTTTACTCCATTTTGGCTTCACCCTGCCACTGATCAGTTGAGTAAGGAATTTTATTTCATTATTTTTGCTTTCCTTTTTTTCTTTTCATCCTTCTGCCCCTTTCTCAACCTAAGCTTTACTCCTTACTCTTACTAGTTTGCTTCCCCCCATCCTCTGAAAACCACTTTTCCTTACTGTAGACATCTCATATTCACTTTGTGCTTTTCTACAATATTCTTATTCCCAATCAAACTTTATTAAAATTAATTCAGCTGTCATTGCTATTGACCTGCTATGGTTTCTCTGCAATTTTGCCCACATTGGTAAAGTATCTTTTCTCTTTTACTTCAAACCTTATAGTATACACTTCCCACTTCTTACTCCCTTGTTCTCATTCCCCTTTTGTGTCTTGTTTATGTTGTAAATTTTGCTCTCTCCTTTTCTTTGCTTCTTATCAATTCTCATCAATTCTCTTATCAATTACCCGCCTCTTACCACACAGCAACATTTCCTCCTCTTTTAGTGATCTCATATTCCCTTTCTCATATCTTATAATGTCCACAATCTCTCTTCATCTTGATCAATCTTAGTTCAATTGTGGTAGAGACTGCTGATGTCATAGGTGGTTTCTTTTGCTGGCATAGGTTTTGTGGTCTGCTAATACTGCTTTATCAATCAACACCTGTACAACAGAGTAGAAGACAAGGAGAGAGTTGTGAATACCAATAAATCTGCTGGAGGGAGAACCCACCAACCAAGGAGACACTAATAGGTGAAGCCCAAGTACAACAGGAGAAACCACACAAAGATAAGAAAGGGAATCAAGACAATGAGATCAAAGAGACCACACCACTGAGTCTCCCAGAACCCCTACCATAGAATTTCACCCTATGAAGATAGCTGGCAAAGCAGAGCTACTGGAATCACAGAAACAAACAAAAATAGTCACCTAAAATGTGGAGACAAAGAAAGAATGGGTGACTGAAATTCAAGATTCTCCAGTAAAAGAGCTAAATGAAATGGAGGGAAGCAAACTCTAAGATATAGAATACAAAAGAGTGGTTATAAAGATACTCAAGGAACTACTGACAACTAGAAGGAACTGAGTGGGAACTACAAGAGTATGAAAAAGGAAATAGAAATTATAAACAAGAACCAGGAAGAGATGAAGAATACAATATCTGAAATAAAGAATGAACTAGAAGGACTTACAAGTAGGATGGATGAAGCAAAGGACTGCATTAGTGAGCTGGAAGATAAAATAGAAAGAAATATCCAGTTAAAGTAGCTGCATGAAAAAAACACTAAAAAATTATAAAGATATCTCAGGGGAACTCTAGCACAACATAAAACACAGTAACATTCAAATCATAGGAATACAAGAAAGAAAAAAAAAGAAGTAAGGGATTGAAGACCTGTTTGAAAAAATAATGACAGAAGATTTGGAAGATGGTGGCATGGTAGGAGGGAGCAGATTCCACTTCTCCCTACACACAGGAGAAAAACCTGGCTGATCTATGAAAGAACAGAGCAGACAAGGAATAGTAACACAGCATATTAGAGAACAGGAGATCAAAAATTGTAGCAGGCATTGAAAAACCAGTCGGTAAGGAGAGTACTTCAGAACAATAGGAGTCCAGGGATCATTGCAGAGACCAGGAAGGCTGAGGCCCCAGCAGGCCTGGCGCTTGCTGGGCCTGCCCCAGGGCTCTAGGGAGGGAGCTGGATCAACCGCTGAAACAGGCTGAGCAACTGAGGTTGCCACCAAAGTGCGGCCAAGCAATCCTGGTTGCCCCACAATGGCGGGCTGAGCCAGATCATCATGAGACTGTGAGCTAAGCTATCTATCCTGGTAGCCCTGCGACTGTGGGCTTAGCGAGGTCACCGTGCGACTGCGAGCTAAGTGATCATAGTCACCCGGCGACTGACGGATGCATGTGTGAACTGAGATGGTTGAATGAAAATAGGCACCCACATGTGAACGCACCCGATCATGGGATCATAGGCACGCGCAAGACCATAGGCGCTGGCCACTGGAGACAGCTGTGGGTCCATAGTCGCCAGTGCGCAAAGGTGCGAACACAGACAGCTCAGGGTCATAGGCCCAGGCGCAAGATGGCTCGGGGATCATAGGCCCCGAGCAACCACAGAAAGATGCACAGGGACCAATGGAGATGGCTGTGCACGACTGGAGACCCGAGCTCACACCCATAACCTAGGAAAAGTGCGCGCACACCAAGGGGCTCAGAATACATGCCTGAAGCACTGTGGGGAGAGGCTCCTAACTCTGGGGACAGTAGCACAATGATGACTGAATGCTGAACACAGAGAAAAGCAATACCGTCACCCCTCAGCCATTGCAGCCAGCGAGACAAGAAAAATCGGCTCAGCAAGTTTGAAAACAGCAAGAGTTTTTATTTGGTGTTTTTGTTTTTGTTTTTTGTTTTTGTTCTTTTCTCTTTTTTTGGATTTTTTGTTTGTTTGTTTTATGTTTTATTTGTTCATTTGTTTTTGTTTTTTTTTGTTTGTGTGTCCATCTGTTTACATAATTGTTTTTAATTATTATTTCTTTATTATTTTTATCTTCTTTTTTACTCCTCAACTACTCTTGCCTCTCTTTACTTCTTTCTTGTTTTATTCCCTCATCCTTTCTTTTCAATTTTATCTCTTTTACCTTCTTTTTTTCTTCTTTCTTCTTCTTTCATTTTTTCTGTCTTTTCTCTTTTTAAACACCCACGACTCAGACAAAAAAAACAAACAAACAAACCTGGAACTGTGAAAAAAACAGAGTTGGTCCCAAAAAGAGGGTATCCAAGCAGATGACACCATGGAAGCTGTGAACAACAGGATATCTGAAGGAGTATCCACCACTGAATCTCACAGGTATTCTACCACAGAAGGTCACAGCACAAACCCAGGGAGCCAGAACAGATAAATTTAAGAAGTTGAGGCTAACAACAAGAGTCTTACAAACAATGGGAAGACAAAGAAACAATTCCCACATGAAAGAAAAGGAGGAAGCCCCAGAAAGAATGCTGAATAAAACAAAGGCAACTCAACTATCAGATACAGAGTTCAAAGCAATGGTTGTCAGGAAGCTCAAGGAGCTCTCAATGAGCTACTAGAAACTACAGGGAAGCTATGATGAACTCACTGCAAAGTATATCAACATGAAAAAGAAAATAGAAACTATCAACAAGGGCCAAGAGGAAATGAAGAATACAATTTCGGAACTGAAGAACAGAGTAGAAGGAATGAAAAGCAGAACCGATGAAGCAGAGGATCGAATCAGTGAGTTGGAGAACAAAAGAGAAAAAAAACACCCAGAAAGAGCAAGAAAAGGAAAACAGGATCAAAAAGAACGAAGAGGGATTAAGAGAAATGCAAGACAGCATAAAACATAATAATATCCGTATAATAGGAATACCAGAAGGAGAAGAAGAAGAGCAAGGGATAGAAAACCTATTTGAAAAAGCAATGATGGAAAACTTCCCTCATTTGGTGAGAGAAAAACTCACACAAATCCAGGAAACACAGAGAGTCCCAATCAAGAGGAACCCAAAGAGGCCCACTTCGAGACACATCATCATTAAAATGGCAAAATTCCAAGACAAAGAGAGAATCTTAAAGGCAGCAAGGGAGAAAAGGAAGGAACATACAAGGGAGACCCGATAAGGTTAGCAGATGACTTCTCAATGGAAATACTCCAAGCAAGAAGAGAATGGCAAGGGATATTCCAAGCAATGAGAACCAAAGGCCTGGAACCAAGACTACTTTATCCAGCAAGGCTTTCAATCAAGATAGAAGGTCAAATAAGGAATTTTCCAGACAAAAGAAGCCTAAAAGAATAGACTTCTACCAAATCAATTCTGCAAGAGATACTAAAGGGACTGTTTTAAGGAAAGAAAGGAAAAGACAGAGAAAGAGAGAGAGAGAGGAACACAGGTACGAAAATGGCAATGAATAAATACCTATCAATGATAACCTTAAATGTAAATGGATTAAATGCTCCAATCAAAAGGCATAGAGTAGCTGACTGGATAAGAAAGCATGACCCACACATATGCTGCCTACAAGAGACCCACGTCAGGACAAAAGAACTACACAGACTGAAAGTGAAGGGCTGTAAACAAATTTTCCAAGCAAATGGACAGGGAAAAAAAAAAAAAAAAAGCCAGGGTAGCAATACTCATATCAGACAAAATAGACTTCAAAAGAAGAACCATAAAGGGAGACCCAGAAGGTCACTTCATAATACTCAAGAGAAGAATCCACCAAGAAGACATAAACATTGTAATTATATATGCACCCAACGGAGGAGCACCAAAATACATCAAAAAAACCTTAGAGGACTTCAAGAAAGGTATTGACAGCAACACAATAATAGTGGGGGATTTTAACATCCCACTGTCAAAAATGGACAGATCTTCCAAACGAAATATCAACAAAGATATTGTGGCATTGAACAACACTCTAGAGGAAATGTACTTAACTGATATAGGTAGAGCCCCTCATTCCAAAGAAACTAAATACATATTTTTTTCAAATTCACATGGAAAATTTTCAAAAATAGACCACATGATAGGACACAAAACAAGCCTCAATAAATTCAAGAAAATTGAAATCATACCAAGCATTTTCTCCAACCACAAGGGACTGAAACTAGAAACCAACCCCAAGGGGAAAACCCAAAACCCTCAAAATCATTGAGATTGAATAGCATGCTATTAAACAATGAATGGGTCAAGAATGAAATTAGGGAGGAAATCAAAAAGTTTCTGGAAACAAATGATAACGAACTCACATTGACCCAAAACTTATGGGACACAGCAAAGGCAGTCCTCGAGAGGTTTATAGTAATACAGGCCTACGTAAAAAAGATAGAAACATCAAAAACAGACAACCTAACCCTATGCCTAGAAGAATTTGAGAATCAACAACAGAGACAGCCCAGAGCAAGTAGAAGGAACGAAATAACCAAGATCAGAGCAGAATTAAATGACATAGAGACTAAAAGCACAATTCTAAGGATTAATGAATCCAGGAGCTGGTTCTTTGAAAAGAGCAACAAAATTGACAAGCCTTTAAGCAGGCTCATCAAGAAAAAAAGAGAGAGGAATCAAATAAACACAATCAGAAATGAAAGAGGAGAGATTACAACTGGCACCACAGAAATACAAAGGATTGTAAGAAATTACTATGAAGAACTGTATGCCAAGAAATTTGAAAACCTAGGTGAAATGGACAAGTTTCTAGAAAAATATAATCTTCCAAAACTCAATGAAGAAGAAGCAGAAAGCCTGAACAGACCAATAACAGCTGATGAAATTGAAGCAGTAATCAAAAAACTCCTGACACACAAAAGCCCTGGACCAGATGGTTTCACAGGAGAATTCTACAAAACATTTAAGGAAGAGCTAACCCCTATCCTTCACAGACTATTCGAAAAAATCCAAAATGATGGAAGACTCCCAAACTCTTTTTATGAAGCCAGCATCATCCTAATCCCAAAACCAGATAAAGACACAACAAAGAAGGAGAACTTCAGGCCAATAGCGCTGATGAACATAGATGCTAAAATCCTCAACTAAATATTGGCAAACTGCATCCAACAATACATTAAAAAGATCATACACCATGAGCAAGTGGGATTCATCCCAGGGATGCAAGGATGGTTCAACATTCGCAAATCAGTAAATGTAATTCATCACATAAACAAAAGCAAAGACAAAAATCACATGATCATATCAATAGATGCAGAAAAAGCATTTGATAAGGTACAACATCCATTTATGATAAAAATACTCAGCAAAGTGGGAATAGAGGGAGCGTTTCTCAACATAATAAAGGCTGTATATGAGAGACCTACAGCTAACATCATACTCAACAGGCAAAAACTAAACTCTTTTCCACTAAGATCAGGAACAAGACAAGGCTGTCCACTTTCACCACTTCTATTTAATATAGTATTGGAAGTCTTAGCCACAGCGATTAGACAAGAAAAGGAAATAAAAGGCATCCAGCTCAGAAAGGAGGAAACAAAACTATCGTTGTTTGCAGATGACATGATAGCGTACATAGAAAATCCTATAGACTCAGCCAAAAAGCTGCTCGACCTAACAAATTAATTTGGCCAAGCAGCTGGGTACAAAGTCAATATCCAGAAATCAAAGGCATTTTTGTATACCAACAATGAAACAGCAGAAGCAGAAATCAAGAAAAAAATCCCATTCGATATAGCAGAAAGAAAAATAAAATACCTAGGAATAAACCTAACTAAGGAGATAAAAGACCTGTATGCAGAAAACTACACAACATTGAAGAAAGAAATCAAGGAAGACACAAACAAATGGAAGCATATACCATGGTCATGGATGGGAAGAATTAACCTCATCAAAATGTCCATACTTCCCAAAGCAATTTACAGATTCAATGCAATACCTATTAAAGTACCAATGGCATATTTCACAGGCTTAGAACAAACATTTCAAAAATTTATATAGAACCATAAATGACCTAGAATAGCTGCAGCAATCTTGAGAAAGAAGAGCAAAGTAGGAGGGATCACAATACCTGATACCAAATTGTATTACAAGGCCACTGTAATCAAAACAGCCTGGTACTGGCATAAAAACAGGCACGAGGACCAGTGGAATAGAACAGAGAGCCCAGAAATAAACCCAAGTCTCTACAGTCAATTAATATTCGACAAAGAGGGCAGCAACATAAAATGGAGTAAAAATAGCCTCTTAAACAAGTGGTGTTGGGAGAACTGGACAGCTACTTGCAAGAAAATGAAACTTGAGCACCAAGTTACACCATACACAAAAATAAATTCAAGGTGGATAAAAGATTTAAATATAAGCTGTGACACCATTAATGTCCTAAAGGTGAACATAGGCAGGAAAATCTCCGATATTCCATGCAGCAACATTTTTACTGATATGCCCCCTAGAGCAAGGGACATAGAGGAAAGAATAAACAACTGGGATCTCATCAAAGTAAAAAGCTTCTGCACAACCAAAGAAAACAGTATTAAAATAAAAAGAGAACCAACTGTATGGGAAAACATTTGCCAATGATACCTCAGACAAGGATTTAATTCCCAAAATATATAAAGAACTTACATGACTTCACTCTAAGAAGACAAGCAACCCAATTAAAAAATAGGCAAAGACTTGGGCAGACACTTCTTCGTGGAGGACATACAGAGGATCCAGAGACATGTGAAAAGATGCTCAGTATTGCTAGCTATCAGAGAGATGCAAATTAAAACCACAATCAGATACCACTTGACACCATTCAGAATGGCCATCATATACATTGCAATAAAGGTATATAATAGTCTCCACATTTGCCAGAGTTGAAGGATAATCCATCAGCATTCCTCTTATATTAACCCTTCATAAAATTTAACTAGTAAATCACCATTTACCAGTCTTATTTCATAGTGAATGATCTCTAAGCTCTACCATTTATGAATATCCTTCATAGTTTTTGCCACATCTACTGATATCGTGGTTATTTATTACCCTATGTTCTTTTATAGATAGATTTAATTTGAAGAGAATTTTTATATATATCACCGCTTGCTGAGAACTATAAAATCAATCTTTCTTGCCAAAAATAGAGGTTACCCTAAAAAACAACAGAAATTTACTGAACTTTTAAAATATTCAAGTGAAAACATTTTTGTATGACAGACAACAAGCTTCATTTTCAGATTTAAGTGCTGTGTTTAGCTATGGTCTATTGGTAATACAATCCCGCAGCTATTGTCTGGTTAATTAAATTATTGTGTGTTTCTGCAGAAACCTCTTTATATCCAACCAATTTGGGTGCTTTTTGACTTCATGATCTGAATGACCATTTCCATCACAATAACTGGAAAATTTTTAGCCATTATTTCTTTGATAACATTTCTATTTCTCTCTATCTACTCCTTTCAAGACCTTATAATGTGTGTGTCAGTTTGCTTATTGATGCACCGTAAGTCCTGCAGGCTTCCTATTCTTAATTTTCTTTATTTTTTTTTCTCTTCTGAATGATTAATTTTAATTGACCTCTTTTCAAGTTTGCTGATTCTTTCTTCTGTTTGATTAAGTCTTCTGTTGAAACTCTTTATGGAATTTTTTCATTCAATCACTATAGTTTTTTGCTTTAGGTTGTCCTTTTTGCTCCCTTTTTATGATTTCTAATTGTTTATTGAAGAAATACTTTATTTTATTCATGTATGGGATTTCCAATTTTGTCTACCTGTGTTTTCCTTTAGATCCTTGAACTTCTTTTAAAAATTACTTTTAATTCTTTGTCAAGTAGTTCATGGATCTTTATTTCCTTAGGGTCAATTATTGGTGTCATGTTTTCTAATTCTTTTTTTCCCTTTTTAAAGTGTTTTATTGTTTATGCAATTACAGTTGTCTCATTTCCCCCCAACTCCCACTTCCATAGTCAATTGTCATACCATTGTCCATGTCTATGGGTCCTTCATTTCTGGTCTTTGACAAATCTCTCAATCTTCTTTCAACCAGTCTCCCCTACCACTTTATAGCTATCAGTGTATTACATGATTTCATGTCTCTGGTTCTATATTACTGATTTTGTTCATTAGATTCCTCTTATAAGTGAGATCATATGATATTTGTCTTTCACTGACTGACTTATTTCATTTAGCATAATACTCTCCAGTTCTAACCATGCTGCTGAAAAAGGCATGAACTCCTTTTTTTTTTTTTTTTTTTTTTTTTGATGTGTAGTATTCCATTGTGTAAAGGTACCACTGTATTTTTATCCACTCATCTGCTGATGGGCATTTAGGCTGTTTCTAACTCTTGGCTGTTGTAAATAGCACTGTTATGAACATAGAAGTGCATATATTCAATTGAGTTGGTGTTTAGAGATTGTTAATGTGTTTTCCGAGAATTGGTATTGGTGGGTCATAAGGCTATTCCAATTTTAATTTTTTGTGAAACACCATACTATTTTCCACAGTGGCTACACCACTCACTAGGGCTCCCTTCTCTCCTTCACCAGCTCTGTTGTTTTGTGAATTATTAAAGATAGCTATTTTGGTAGGTGTGAGGTGATGTCTCCTTGTGGTTTTAATTTGCATTTCCCTGATAGTTAGTGATGTTGAACATTTTTTCGTATGTCTATGGGCCATCTTTGTGTCCTCCTTGGTGAAGGATCTGTTCAGGTCTTTTGCCTATTTTTTAAATTGAATTATTTGTCTTCATGGTATTGGGTTATATGAGTCATTTATATGTTTTGGAGATTAAACCCTTGTCTGATGCATCATTGGCAAATATGTTCTCTTATATAGTCAGTTCACTTTTCATTTTGATGATGGTTACTTTAGCTATGCATAATCTTTTTAATTTGATGTATTCCCATTTATTTATTTTTCCTTTATTTCCCTTTCCTTAGAAAATATATTGGCAAAAAATATTGCTATGTGAGATATATGAAATTTTACTTGCTATGTTTTCCACTACGATTTTTATGCTGTCATGATTTGTATTTAAGTCTTATTTATTTTGAATTTATTCTGCTGTATGGTGTAAGTAGTTTGTCAAGTTTCATATTTTTTAATGTACCAGTCCAGTTCTCCCAACACCATTTATTGAAAAGGCTGTCTTTACTCCACTATATGCTCATACCGCCTTTGTCAACTATTAATTGACCATAAAGATACAGGTTTATTTCTGGACTCCATGTTCTGTTCCATTTATGTGTCTGTTATTATTCCACTACCAGACTGTTTTGAGTACTTGGGCCTTGAAATGTAGTTTGATCTCTGCTATTGTGATCCCTCCTACTTTGTTCTTTTTTCTCAAGACTGCCGAGATATGCAGGGTTTTCTTTGGTTTCAAATACATTTTTGGAATATCTGTTCTAGATCTGTGAAATATGTCATTCACATTTTAATAGGCATTGCAGAGAATCTAAGATTGTTTTGGGTAGTGTGGACATTTTAATGATGATAATTATTTCAATCCATGAATAGGGTATATGCTTCCATTTATTTCTATCTTTCTCAACTTCGTTCTTCAGTGTTCTGTAGTTTTCCAAGTACAGATCTTTTACATGCTTGGCTAAATTTATTCCTAGATATTTTACTTTTTTTGTGTGGCTATAATAAATGGGATTTCTTCCTTAATATCTCTTTCTGATAACTTCACTGTTAGTGTATGAAAATACCATTAGTTTCTGAATATTGACTTTGTAGCCTGCTACTTTGTTGAATTCACTTATTAGGTCAAGTAGTTTTTTGGTGGAAGCTATAGAATTTTCTATGTACATTACCATGTCATCTGCGAATAATGTCAGTTTTACTTCCTCCTTCTCAATTTGGATGTCTTTTTATTTCTTCTTCTTGTCTAATCACTATGACTAGCTCTTCTAGTACTATGGTGAATAAGAGTGGTGAAAGCAAACAGCCTTGTCTTATTCCTGATCTTAAAGGAAACATTATTAGGTTTTGTCCATTGAGAATGATATTGGCAATAGGTTTTTTATATATGGCCTATTTGGCCTATTATATTGAGGAATTCTCCTTCTATTCCCACTTTGCTGAGTATTTTTTATCATAAATGTGTGCTGGATTTCATCATATGCTTTTTCTTCATCTGCTGATCTGATCATATGATTTCTGTATTTCATTTGGTTTATGTAATGTATCACATTTATTGATTTGTAAATAGTGTAGCATCAGTGCATTCCTGGAATAAAACCCACTTGATTATGGTATATGATCTTTTTAATATATAGCTCTATCTGCTTTGCTACTATTTTACTGTGCATTTTAGCTTCTATGTTCATCAGAGAAATTGGCCTATAATTTTCTTTCCTGTTGTATATTTACCTGGTTATAGAGAAAGTATATATACTGGCCTTGTAAAAAGGAGTTTGGGAGTCTTCCCTCTTCTTGAATTTTTTTGAATTATCTGAGAAGGATAGCTATTATTTCTTCTTTGATTGTTTGATAAAATTTGCCTGTGATGCCATCTGGTCCATGGCTTTTGGTGCCGGGAACTTTTTTATTATTGCTTCAATTTTGCTGGTTGTTATTAGTTTATTCAGGCTTTATGCTGCTTCTTGATTCTTAATTTTTTTCTTCAAAATGTTTTATGGATCTTGTTTTTACATTTACATCACTGATAAAACTCAAACTATTGTTAATGAACACTGAGTAGTAAAGACTGAGCTTCGTGTGTGTGTGTGTATGTGTGTTTAATTGTTTTTTATTGTTGTTCAAGTACAGTTGTCTCTATTTTCCCCCACCATTCCCCCCCTACTCCAGCCATCCCTACTTCCTACCCCTGATCCTACCCTTCTTTGGTTTTGTCCATGTGTCCTTTGTGCATGTTCCTGAAAACACTTGCTCACTTTTCCCCCACTAGCCCCTCCTACCTCCCCTCTGGTTACTGTCAGTTTGTTCTACATAAATATTTAATTGTTTTAGAGAGACTTCTATTCATTAGTTCACTTATGAACTCTATTCAAAAGCTAATTGACAAAAATAAATGTGGCTATATTTCTGCACCTCCATTTTTTAATTTTTATATTTTACATCAAAATGTAGTATTACAACTTCTCCAAATATGTTATTTATTTTAAAAAATTATTTTATCATTCTTGGTCTAGTGAATTTTTTATCATAGCTTCAGCACATCAGTTACTAGTTTAAAAAAACCTTTTGCATTATGATTGGGAATACACTGACTCTTTAAATGAACTCATGGAAAATTGAACTAGTAACAATATTTAAGCTCTGAGTTCATGAATATGTATATATTTTAATTTGAGTTGTCATCAATTTCTCTTAGCTGTGCTGTATATTTTAGGGAAAAATTGTATAACCTTTGTTAAGTTCTAATAAATTATTATATGCTTTCAACTCTATTGTAAATAAATTTTAATAATTAATGTTTAATTATTGTTTGCTATATAGATTTTGTATCTTCTCATTTGCTAAATTCATTTACTAGTTATAGTATTTAACTTTAGATTTTGTTACGTGGACTTCCTCATCTTCTCTTTTCTGTCTATATGACTTTTATCTCTTCATTGACTTATTGTTATGGCTAAAGCCTGTGGTGCAATGTTGACCCAATGTGGTAAGAGTAAAAAACCTTGTCTTCTTTCTTATCTTAGGAAAAAAGTGTTCAATATTTCACCATTAAGCATCATGAGGATGCGGTATGTATATAGATCATAGACAGATAAGTAGATGTATAGATGATAGATAGATAGATAGATAGATAGATAGATAGATGATAGATAGAAAGTTCTATGGGGAAGGGGCATGATCAGCTTGAGGACATTTTCATCTATTTTTAATTTGCTTAAAGTTTATAGCCTTGGTGAAAAACTTTAATGGTATCAAATATATTTCATAGAGCCTCTGAAAGTCTTCCCTATGCATCACAACTCAACAAATAACTAAGCTTATGGATGGAGATCAGTCACAGATTTTTGAGTCTCTCCACTTCAAGAGATTTGGCTTTATGACAAAGACAAGCTTTACCTCGCTTTCTAGACCCTTTGGCAGTCCTGCACTCTGTCCTCTGATTCCTGAGCTAATTAAATTGGAACAAACTTGTTGTGTCTCACAAGCCTCATTTTTTTGTGAAGGGCTAAGTGCCCTCAAGGAGAAAATGAACTCTCATAAACACAAATGTCACCCATCGCTCTTTCTATTTAATATTTTGATTTGCCATCCTGAATTTTTTTCAGTCTTTCATTATAGCAAATACTGTTTTCAAAATATTTATTTGTAATTTGTTGGAGAATTAGTAATATAAACACTCACCCACCATATGCATCTCCCATCTAGTAATTTATTTTTTTCAGTATTTGTTTTAAGAATTGCTTGAAATGCTTTTTTATAGTACAAAAAGTAAGTGTATGTGTTTAGGTCTTCCACATACACGTATATAATATCTATCCACAAATTATTGTTGTTTGTAACTATTTTACATGAATTATTTTATAAGCAGAATTGTTTGTTTTTGAACAGTATTTTGATATATGGTCATTTATAATCTTTTATGGACAGATAACCAAAAATAGAATTTATCTAAAAGCAGATAAATTAAATCTGCAAGGTCACTATTAATTAGCAGAAACACAATTCAAAACATCTTTATTTATTCATATAAGTATTAATTGAGATTGTTATAATATATACCTAACAAAAATAAAAATATCAAATATACATATTTTTAATAATTAAACGTATTTCAGATTGTCTAGTGTTTATCTAGCTTATTTTAATGAATCATGCAATTACAAACATGCTTGAAAAATATCTGTCATAATCTGATAAAAGTTTAAATCTATACTGTGAATTTTTTAACTAAAAAAGCTTTCTCAAAATAAATTTTCATTATTTAATTTAAAGCAAAGCAACCTTATTATTCATCTAAAAGTAAAACTCAGGTAAATAGTGGCTTTAGTGATTCAGGGTGATGCTGTGGAGAGGTATATTATTGTCTTTATTAAATAAATGCCACACTTTTCTCAGAGGAACTTTGCCAAATGAAATACTTAGAGAATATTCTTCTAAGAGGATTAAAAATTCAAAATCTGCACAACATATTTCAAATATTGAGGACAGGGCCTATGTGTTTCATATCTGAGTTCCGGAATTGGCTCATTGCCTAGAATTTGTTGGTAAATGCATTGCATGGTTAAAAATTATTATTAATAGCTGAAGTGGAAAATAACCTCTTGTATTTTTCCACAGTATTCACGGTTAGAACTTAGGAACTTCTGAGATACTGAAATAATGAGGTTCATAATAAAGAGAACACCTGAAAGCCCAGTGTGTTTTAGGTGGTGTAGGAGACTGTTCTGCGTGGTGTGGGCACAGCTCCCACTTGGAGATGCACAGGACCCACATCCACGGATAGGTTCTCCCATGGGGACTCAGGCCTGCACTGTGCCTGAACTGCTGTGAGACTTGCTTTTGCTAAAACTCCCTCACCCTGAATTAGGTAGCAAGTGCTTACTGTAACTTCCTAGAATCCATGCTAAACCTTGCAAGGATCAGTGTTAACTGGCTCAACCACTTTTCCCTTTTCATTTGCAAATATCCTTCTTCTGTGATGTGATTAGTGGTATCATCTCCTTTGTTGTCTGTAAAAGGTAACCACCTAAAGCAAACCTGTGCATAGTAAATGAGAACCATAATGTAATGTGCAGGGAAACCCAATAAAGGCCTGTCATGGCGGAGTCTGAAGGCTTTTGCTCCCCTTGAGAGAAAAGCCATTCTGTCCATTTTCCTCCACTGGGCTTGGTAGTCCATGTGAATGTCTCATGCTTTATCTACAAGGTGGCGGATCCCATGAGCCAGGTCTTCATCAAGATGGTTTATGTTTTGACTTACCATATACAACTGCAGTTTATCAACAAAACAAACAAACAAGCATAATATAAACAAAGACACTGAATTTGAGAACAGTCTGACAGTGTCCAGAGTGGGAGGGGAGGGAATTTCAGGGGAAAAGGGGAACGGTTTAGACCAACAAGTATAAAGGACTCATGGACAAAAACTATGGGGGGTGGAAATGGGAGGAAGGTGGGGAGGGCTGGGGTGGTGGGCTGGGGCGGGGTAAAAGACAGAAAACTGTACAATATCAACAATTAAAAAATACTGATTTAAAAAAATAAAATAAAAAATGGAAAAAATAATCAAAACACAAGTGAGGGGAAAGGAATGATGAAAGGTACAAAAAACAAGCCATGAAATAGTAAATTTTTAATAGTAAATAGTCAATTTTTTATGTAATAGTAAATTTATGTTTATATTTCTTTTAGAACTGTGTCCTGAATGTTTACAAAATTCCAGTACCATATAAGTCATGGTTATGGACTATTATTATCATATGAGGATGAATAGTTAGTATTGAGCTTTCTTTTCAAACATAATTTGAATATCAGCATACCTTCTGAATGCAGCTGCCTTGAACTCCACAAATTTAACTGTCATAGTAGAAAATAGAAACTGTTGACTGAACTCAATCATTTACTATTAATAAGCATTTTAATGGACAATAATAACAATTTGCTACTTAAAATTTTAAAAATGTTGTGCTGTGCAAAAAAATAAACATGATGGCTAAATAATAAGTGCACTGCATTACAGCAAGAAAACAACTATCAATCAATAACTACTCATCTCTTTTACACTTATCTATATATTATTATAAATAAACGAACATATTTAATGAGATATGCAAGGAGATAGAGTAGTCAGGGAATGAGTTCAACCGTATTGAGTAAAGTTCAGGATTCTAAGATTTAAGGATGCTCTCTGAAATTTAACAACCAACCATGGGCTACTTAGGGACATGAGGTGAATTGCCCAAAAGAAAGGAAACTGCAGGACACATACACAAACATACCTATTTTGATATACTTGGTAACATACACAGA
Source organism: Glossophaga mutica (assembly GCA_039655065.1). NCBI lineage: Eukaryota > Metazoa > Chordata > Mammalia > Chiroptera > Phyllostomidae > Glossophaga > Glossophaga mutica. Next base: position 94,010,321 of record CM077310.1, read on the forward strand.
TGGGAATGTTTGTGTATAATAATTCTATTCTCTAGCACTAAATAAGTCATGTTCCTTTTGAGAAGTAGTTTATTAAGAGGTATATTTTGTATTTGAAACATGGCTATTTTACTTTCTCTGATGACCTTGGTCTGACCTTATAGAACCTGGCTGATTGAAACTCTTTTCTTATTTCCTACAATAGAAATAACAAAAAAACATTTCTTTTTTGTACAAAGGAGACCTGTCAGCTGTTTTTGCCCCATACATATACTTTTTAAGAATGTCATAGTATTTACAAGGGAGTATTATGTTTAAAATATTATATTTTAAATAAGGCTTATAATCTTAATGTTTAAAATCATCAGTAATTCTAATTATCAACTGGATAAGACTACTAATTTAACCTGCCTCTTTTCCAACTGTTTTATTTTCAGATCCATCTCCTAATCTGGCATACATTCTTTTGCTGAAAGCAAACATGTGTCCCCAACCAGGTAGCTTAGTTGGTTAGAGCATTATCCTGATATGACAAGATTGCAGGTATAATCCCTAGTCAGGACACATACAAGAAGCAACAAATGAATGCATGAATGGGTAGAACAACAAAATAGATGTCTCTCTCTCTCACTCTCTCTTTCAAATCAAGAAATATACAAAGTTTTTTAAAAAGGAAATGTGCATTTTACATGATAAATTCTAGTTATTTTTGTTATAATATTTGCTCTCTGTTACAATATCATAAAGTATGCTGAGAGATACATACATATCTATATATATACATGTACACACACATATATATATACATTCATACATATGTACACACATATACACACATAAACACATGCATATACACACAGGAGACATCGTAAGCCACTTTAAGTGAGTTTCAAAAAACTAAAGTTCAAATAATATTTTATAGTATATTATCTATTGCTATGTTGAAACATTCTCATATTCTCTGACAAACAGTAAAATTTCCCTTGAATAAGAGCCTATAAATTTCTCACTCACTTTATATATGTAAAAGAGAAAATATGAAAAAAAATTAAATAATACTATACTTTGGAATGCTTTTTTGATGTTCCCTTATCAAATAGGTAATTTTATTGTATCGCTAACAAATGTAAAAGGATAAAAATAAACTTTAAGAATAAGAAATGAGCACACACATTTCTCTATTTCCTCCTAAAAATGTAATTATAGTAAAGCAATTGGAAATTAAAATTTAACTATAAACACATTTAAGCAAAGATACAGGCGAATAAATTTGTCCTCTCAGTCTGCACAACAAAGATGAACTCATAGATGAGTACTTTCTTGGTTGATATAACAGGTATACATGTACTTATCTAAGAGAGTCAATGCTTTCCATGAGGGGGCTTTGCAAAGTCATCAGGAGAGCACATACAACTTAACTCTGACAATGATTTCTCTTGGATAGACCAAGTATGACAGGTCTGCCAATGTACTGCAATCAGTTAATTGGTTATTAATATGATATTACAAATAATAGCTTAAATAATGTAGGTTGAGTCCAACATATCTAAACATCTGAGGTTAAGCAAATGCAGTGCACAAAAGCTTTTATCATGTCCTCACACCCAGGGTGAACTTCATGATTTCAGGTTTATAGCATTTACACAAAATATGTTTTCCATTTTTCCATTTATTATTTTTTAACATTTTGTTATAATTCAACTTTTAAAATTTTTTTATTGATTATGCTATTATATTCATCCCAATTTTTCCCCTTTTGCTCCCAACATGTTACCCTCATTCCCTCCAGCAGTCCCCCCTTAGTTCATGTCCATGGGTCTTACATGTAAGTTCTTTGACTCCTCCATTTCCTATACTATTCTTAACATAGCTTTGTCTATTTTTACTTACCAATTATGCTTCTTTGTCCCTGCAACTTTCCCCCATTCTCCCACTTCCCCAGCCCAGCTCATAACCCTCCAAATTATCACTATATCTATGAATTTATTCCTGTTCTAGTTGTTTAGTTTGCTCAGTTTCTTTGTTTGTTTTTGTTGGATTCAGTTGTTGGTAGTTGCAAATTTGTTGCCATTTTATTGTCCATAGTTTTGACCTTCTTTTTCTTAAATAAGTCCCTTTAACATTTAATGTAATAACAGCTTGGTCATGATGAACTCCTTTAGCTTTACCTTGGCTAGGAAACATTTTATCTGCCCTTCCATTCTAAATGATAGCTTTGCTGAATAGAGTAATCTAAGATATAGGTCCTTGCTTTTCATCACTTCAAATACTTCTTTCCAGTGCCTTCTAGTCTGCAAAGCTTCTTTTCAGAAATCAGCTGACAGTCTTATGGAACTCCTTTGTAGGTAACTTTCTGTTTTTCTCTTGCTGCTTTTAAGACTCACTCTTTATCTTTAACCCTTGACATTTTAATTAGACATATCTTGATGTGGTCTTCTTTAGGTCCAAATTGTTTTGTTCTCTCTGTGCTTCCTGGACTTATATGTCTATTTTCTTCACCAAATTAGGGAAGTTTCCTTTCATTATTTTCCCAAGTAAGTTTTCAATTTCTTGCTTTTCCTCTACTCTTTCTGGCATCCCTATGATTGGGGTGTTGGTATGTTTGGAGATGTTCCAGGGGCTCCTTATACTATCCTTGTTTTCTTAAATTCCCTTTTCTTCTTGCTGTTCTGGTTGAATGCTTATTGCTTCCTTATCTTCCATGTCATTTGAGTCTCAGCTTCTTCCCCTCCACTGTTGTTTCCCTGAAGACTTTTCTTTATTTCATTAGTGTAACCTTTATTTCTTCCTTTGTCTTTTTTATGTTGGTGCCATACTAAATGAGATTTTGAGCACTGATCACCAGTGTTCTGAACTTTGCATCTGATAAGTTTGTTATCCCCATTTTGTTTAGTTCTTTTTCTGGGGTTCTGTTCTTTCATTTGGGCCATATTTTTTGTATCCTCAATTTAACAGACTCCTTGGGTTTGTTTCTGTGTGTTAGGTAGAGCTTCTTTGACTCCCTACCTTAGTAGCATAACCTATTATAGAAAAGGTACATGTAAATTGTGTGCAGCAGAGCCTCGCCTAATTGCCAGGGTGGGGCAATCCACTTCACTGATTTGTGGCTCTGTGTGGGAAGAGAGCTCAGAGAGGAGACAATGACACTGCCTGGCTTCTGGAAGTTGCCCTGCACTCTCCCTGTTCCCAGTCACTTCATTTACTCCTTGTATGTGATGGATGCCCTTCTGGCTGTTGTGCTGGATCCAAGAAAGGGTGGGTCTGCATACATTCTAAGTCCATGTTAACCCTCTAAGTGGAGTCTCCTGAAAATCCAGCAGTTTATTCTGCTGCCTAACTGCCACATTTTCTTTACAGCTAGAAATTATGGGGCTATATCTTCCTGGCAGTGGGTTGTATGCTGTGTGGTCTGGCCTGGGGCTCCCTAGGTATCCCTCCTATTTTTATCTACCACACATGAATGTGGGACAAAGCCTGCCACTGCTGTCACCTCTCCATGCCACACCCCATAGTCTCTGTGTCTCTCTGCCCTTCTCTGTGTTTCTGACCCTCCTACCCATCAGGATGAATGTAGCTTCTTTAAATCTTTGGCTGTCGGTCTTCAATACAGCTTGATTTTCTGATGGTTATGGGTGTTGTTTTGAGATATACCTGTATTTCTTTCTTTGGTTGTGTAAGGTGATGAAGCATATTTACCTATGCTTCCATCTTGAACAGAAGTCCTCTCAACTTTCTAAACTAACTATTCTCCCTAGCTATTTTTTTTTCTGGTGCTAAAACAACCAACCTTTCCATTCCAAGTAGACCATCAAAATTCCATGGTTTTCTGCACTGGGTGGGTCTCAATTTCACAAAGCAGTGAGCAAAAAGCACAGTACATTAGAGTTTTGAATACATTGTCATCCCTGCAGTTTCAGAAATGTTGGTCAGCAGGACTGAGACATTAAAAATGCAAGTTTCATTAATGACATTCCACAAGGAAGAGGAATAAAAGAATACTTTGAGTTGCCTGTGAAAACAATAGATAGTAGAATAGCCTTTAGTACTAGTTCACTAAAATCAAGGACAACTGCCCACCAAAACAAAAGAGAGAAAGGTTTATAAGAAAATAAACATTGATGAGGAACTCAAGCAGTTCAGAAAAAGGATAAAATAGTTATTGCTCAGGTGTTTAGATGGCTATGGCAAAGAGCAAATAAAAGTAAGCAACCCTTGCTTTGCAAAAACAAGAAACAGTGGGGATTCTTGTCAAAAGGATTTAAAAATTGTTAAATATGCCTTCTGGCTAGTTTGCTGATAAATACAAGCTGTTCTACACAGATATTCAAAGTAATGTGTTTCTTTTACTAAACTAAAGTATTTGCCACTTAACAATTTCCTTATTTAAATTGGCTAGAGGGAGGTTCATTAAAACAAACTCTGGTGACATAGAAGGGAAAAATCAAATTATATAACATTCACATGTCCTAGCATATACAAGTAAATTGGTTGGGAATGAACAATTTGTTTTCCAAATATTTGTAGGCATAAATAGAGATCTCTAGTGAAAGGTGAAAATTTAATAAAGGACTATATTTTAGATTTCTTGAGAAGGCACAGTTTTAATATCATCTATGAGAAGAGAATATTTTTATATTGTGATAATATTAGTTAACACTCACACAATTTATACTACGTCAAACTCTTTTATACCTAGTAACACATTTAAATTTTTATTAAAACTCAGTGAGCTAGATATTCTTTAATCATCATTTTGTAGATGGAGGATTGAAATACAAATTGGTCGAGCAATAATTTTTCCAGAACTGAAAAATAGTAGTAAGAGACTGGGATTTTGCATCAGGATGCCCTAATCATAAACCTGTGCTCTTTCCCAGTATTATGCCTTGGAACAAGAAATCCATTTCTTGTTCAATGGATTTCCACAAGTGGTTATAGTCTCACAGAACCTATTCCTTCAAAGAATCAGAATCTTAGTAATTCTCTTTTCTACCCTAATTTTAATTGCACACACACAGGCACTGAAACAAATTCATGTATTTTTTCATATATATACACACACACACACACACACACACACATGTAATAAATATATTTTTATGTTTATAAAATAAATATAGAATATATTTTAACAGTTATATATAATAAATATATAATAAATATAAAATAAATATAAAATAAATATATATAAGTGTGTGTGTGTGTGTGTGTGTGTGTGTGTGTGTGTGTGTGGAGGGAGAGAGAGAGAGAGAGAATTAATGATACATTTTGTAACCAAACAAAAATAGAGGCTTGTCTGCCTGTCGCCACAAAAGCCAAATTGTGAGGCAGGTGCTAGTGCAAAAGGAAAGAAGTTTTATCTATGTGTTTCATGACCTGGGGTAATGACAGATTCCCTTCTCAAAGCCCATCTCTTTCTGTCATGGGAAAAGTCCAACTCTCCTTAGCAAGATGAAGGATAAAGCCAGTGTCCAGAGATCCTGCTCCATTTTAAAGTACAGTGTTTTGTAATCTGCCTGTGGCTGCCATGCTACCTTAGTTCCTGTGCAGGTAACTTAGCTTCTTCCCAGCCACTGTTCACTTCAGGCTCACTCCAGCAGCCAGCATGTGGAGCATGCATGGCCATGAGACATGAGCCATGTGGCTGCCAGCATCACATGCTCATGTGATCTTGGGCAAAAGAGTGCTTGAAACCATGGGCAACTGCATCACCAGGTGTGCAGGAGAGAGAGAGGCTCCCCGCTGGAGGCCATAAGCCACATGGCCTTAGCAGCCACATGGAGAGAAGAGGTGAATGCACCTTGTGAGCACAGGTTACAGGCAAGAGAGAGTGTGTGTTTCTTTTCCAGGGAATATATTAGTTTGGGCTTGGGATAAACCAGGTGCTTTCTCAAAATGACCATTGATTTCCTAAACTTTCACGCACTTTGGGTGGATCCACCTCACAACCAATCCCTTCTTTCCCCAGCTAGACTGACAGGCTTCATTGGTCCAGAACCTCCACCTGTGCCATTTTGACTCATGGCATATGTACCTGCCTTCTTCTGGCCCCACTCCCAATCTGATAGTGAAATGGGGGGGCGGTTCTATCCGGTTATCTTGCTAGCTTCTCACCCTGTCAGTTTAAGAATTTTCCCCTGTTGCCATCTCAGCCAATGGAGGAGACTCCTCTCTACTCTGATTGATTGTTTATGGTAACAATATTAATAATATTTAAAATATGTGTGACCTCCCTAAATACCAAGTAATCATTCTAATTTTTGAAATACATACACATTTTAAAATATCTTTCGTATATTACATTATACTACCTCAGTACTCTCTTCATTGAGAAAAGGTTATTTTAGCATGAAAGAGAAGTTGTATAATGTGCCTATTTTGGGGATATAATCCTGAAATATGTCACAATTCTCTGATACATGGACAATGATGTCTATAACATATTGATTATCCACGATATGCATTCAACAAAATATTTTATGTATGTCAATGTTCACTGAAAGAAAATCAAATATCTTTGAAAATTGCTGTCTATCACAACAATTAAGATGCACAAAGATTATCTATATACATTAAACATACTAAAACCTAAGTATCTAATAGAGTAAGGAGGGTATCCATGTGGGGTAGCACATCTACCCAGAATGGAAGTCAGAGTTCAAGCATGGAGCAGAGGGTATCAGCACAGAGGTAGCAGAGATAAAGGATTGGGTAACTATAAGGGATTGATCAAATAAGTCAATATATTAAATATGATGAAAGCCAATTTCACAGAGGTGAAGAAATTTACAAATACAAAATGGGAGAAAACCAGAATAAATCCTATGTTGTTAAACTGGATACATCAAAATGAATACATGACTTTCAATATATATTAATAGTGGGATAGATTTGTAAATAGGTAAGTAGGTTAATAAGCATAGACTTAATTGTGTGTGTATATATATCTGTATGATCATGCTTATGTATATAAGATCTATTCCTAGATCTATTCATGAGAAGGCCTGCTATTAGTGATACCAGTTGCCATGAATGTAACTAGAACACAGTTCTTGACTTCTAAATATTACTTGTCTTTAACAAAAGGATTGTTAGAGAAAATGGTGAGTATCAAAGACAAAGAGGATAGGAAGAGGCAGAAGAAGATAAAGAGGGAATAATGGTGATGGAAGGAGGGTGGGTTAGGGTAGTGAATGTGCAATATTAAATGCAGATGATGTAATATAGAATTGTACACCTGAAACCAATATACTGTAATTTGCTGTGTATAATGCACTCTGTTTTGCCCAAATCTTTGAGGGAAAAATAAGGATGTGTGTTATACATGGATAGTACCTGAAATGCCTTATATCTGTTCCTATATTTTATAATTATCTGTTACATAAAATATCTTGTACCATAATAATTTCAAAACTAAATGCTAAAATCCCTTATAATAGAAAAAAAACAAGTATCTAAATATAAATGCATAAAAATTTAAATTAAAAAATTAAAGTGAAAGATTTTTTTCCCTGAAAGACTGGGCCAAAATATGGGTGTGCATTATACATGGCAAAATATAGTAACTTTATCAACCATCACCCCAATAAATCAATGAAATTTTAAAAATGGAAAATACAAAAATGAATCTAAAACATCTTGCCATCCTCAAAAATAAAGTGGTCAAAGAACCCAGGAGACAACTTGCCAGTGATTCTTCCACTGTTTAAGTCAGAAATAATAACATCAAAGTAATTAATGATATGAACAGATTCTAATACATTGAATAAAATATAAAACCATGAGTTCAATACAGATATCAGTAAATGAATACACATATTGAATTTATGATTAGAAGTAGAAAATATATAAGGTATGAATGCATACTCCCAGTGTCAGGGAGATTACAGACACAGAACTACTTACCATATGTGAGTCTGAACTAGATTTTTTTTACTACAAAATATTAGTGTAGCAATTAACAAAACTTTAATACAGTCTGAGGATTAGGTTGTAACAATTCATCCATGCCGATTTTCTTATTTTTAAGGCTGTTCCCTGGTAACAGAAGAAAGTTCTTTTGTAGCACTTACGTAGGTGCTAATGAGTATGTAAATTGATGTCAACTGGTTCAAGAACACAGTTCTTTGTAGTTTTTTCTAATTTTTTCTAATTTTCTTGATTTAATCCTTACTGTATTTTTGCCCATTACCATTTAATCCTCTTATATCTTTCTCCCTCCAGCAATCACCACACTGTTGTCCATGTCCAGGGGTCCTTTTTTCCTGTTTGCTCAATCCCTCCACCAACTAACCACTCTCTTCCCCACCACCCCAGCTGTCCTCTGCTCTCCATCTATGAGTCTGGGCCCATTTTCCTTGTTAGTTCAGTTTGTTCATGAGATACCACATATGAGTGAAATCATATGATATTTGACTTGCTCTGATTGGCTTATTTCACTTAGCATAATGTTCTCCAGGTCCATCCATACTATTGCAAAGGGTAAAATTTTCTTTTTCTTTTCTTTCTTTCTTTCTTTTTTTTTTTTTTATGGCCAACGAGTATTTCATTGTGTAAGTGCTTCACTGTTGGTATATCCACTCATCTACTGATGAACACTTGGGCTGCTTCTGTATCTTTATTATTGTATATATTGCTGCAATAAACACAGGGGCATGTTCTTTTGAATTATTGTTTTAGGTTCCTTTGGATATATTCCCAGAAGAGGAATCACTGAGTTAAAAGTAGATTAATTTTGAATTATTTGAGGTATCTCTATACTGCTTTTCCCAGTGGCTGCACCAATCTGTATTCCTGCCAACAGTGCAAAAGGGGTCCCCTTTCTTTATATCCTCACCAGCACTTGTTGTTAATTGATTTATTGATGATACATGTTCTGACAGGTGTTAGATGCTATCTCATTGTAGTTTTAATTTCTATTTCTCTGATGATTAGTGACTTGAGCATCTTTTCATATGTTTATTGGCCATATGTATGTCCTCTGGAAAAGTGTCTATTCAAGTCCTTTGCTCATTTTTTATTTGGGTTGTTGCTTTTATTGGTATTGAGTTTTGTAAATTCTTTATAAATTTTGGGTATTAATCCCTTATCAAATATATCAGTGAATATGTTCTCCCATTCTGTGGGTTGTCTTTTTATTTTGTTGACGTTTTCCTTTACTGTGCAATTTTTTTTTAATTTGATGTAGTCTCCTTTGCTTATTTTTTCTTTTGTTTCTCTTGCCTGGGGAAATATATCCAATAAACTATTGCAATGAGCAATGTTTAAGATTTTCCCACCTGTTTTCTTCTATGATTTTTTTATGGTTTCAGGTCTAACATTTAAGCCTTTAATCCATTTTGAATTTATTCTTATGTGTGGTGTAAGAAGTTGGTCTAGTTTCAGTTTTCTGCACATATCTGTCCAATTTTCCCAGTAACATTTATTGAATAAACTATCTTTAGCCCATTGTATGTGCTCACTTCTTCTGTCAAATATTAATTTATTATAAAGGTATATGTTTATTTCTGGGCTCTCTATTCTGTTACATTGATCAATGTGTCTGCTTTTACATCAGTACCATGCTGTTTTGATTACTATAGCCTTACGGTGTAGTTTCATATTAGATAGAGTGTTTCCTCCAACTTTGCTCTTCTTTCTCAGGATCACTGCTGCTATGGGGGACCTTTTGTGGTTCCATATAAATTTTTGAAGTATTTGTTCTAGTTCTGTGAAATATGTCATTGGAATATTGATAGGAATTCTGCTGAATTTATAGCTTACCTTGGGGACATTACAATGATGCTAATTTTTCTTATTTATGAACACAGTATGTGTTTCCAGTTATTTGTATCTTCTTCAGTTTCTTTCTTCAGTGTTTTATAATTTGCTGAGAACAGGTATTTTACATCTTTGGTTAGGTTTACTCCTTGGAATTTTATTTTTTATAGCATTCGTGAATAGTTTTCCTAAATTCCCTTTCTGTTAGTTTGTTATTGGTATATTAAAATGTAACTGATTTCTCATTATTAATTTTGTATCCTGCTTTTGCTGAGTTAATTTATCAGTTCTAGTAGCTTCTTGATGAAATATTGGGGGTTCTATCTGTACAATACCAATTTATCTGCAAATGATGACAGTTATACTTCTTCCTTTCCAGTTTTAATGCCTTTTATTTCTTTTTATTTTCTGATTTCTGTGGTTATAGCATCCAGTACTATGTTGGAAAAGAGAGGTAAACATGGAATCCCTGACTTGTTCCCAATCTTAAGGAGAACTCTTATAGTTTTTGCCCATTGACTATGATGTCAACATGTATTTGTCATATATATGGCCTTTCTTATGTTTTAGTATGTTCCCTCTAATACCACTTTACTGAGAGTTTTTATCATAAATTGGTACAAGATTTTATCAAGTGCTTTTTCTGCGTCTATTGGTAAAACCATGTGGTTTTTATTATTTATTAATTTTTTATTTATTTTTATTTTTCACAATTGTTGTTCAAGTACAGTTATCTCCATCCCCCCCCCAGCTACTCCCCCCTTACTCACTCATCTCCACTTCCCACCCTTGATCCTACCCCTTTTGGCTTTTCCCATGTGTCCTTTATACATGTTTCTAACAACTCTTCCCCCTTTACCTCCCCATTATCCCCTCAGACTTCATTTTGTTTATGTGGCCTTCACATTTATTGTGAGGATTTTAATATTTATGTTCTTCAGGGATATGGATCTATAATTTTATTTCTTTGTAGCATCTTTATTTGGTTTTAGAATTAGAATAATGTTGGCCTTGAGTTGGGAGCCTCATGAGTTGAGACAACTGAAGGAACAGCCACCAGGATTCTTGTGCTGAGTCATTACCAATACGGTTGAAGCCCTCTTTGTCAAGCAGAGCACTCTTTTCTGAATGGCATAAGCCTGACGAGAGTCAATAGCTCTGCCTGCAGGAATTACTCTGCCCTACACTATGGAACTATTGAGTCAGGCTGCTGAGTACAACTTGAGGCTATACTATTGATTGGTTTAACATCTAAGGCAGAGCTTAGATGTTAAGCTATGGGTGCTCTATGAGACTTAATCTGACTCTCCCTAGGGCTCAGTGCTGGTAAAGCTAGCCTCGTTGCACAGCTTAGTTCCCCATGCACACAAATAGGCACAGCAGTGGGAATAACATGCTGTGGGTCACTGATAGCTCCAAATAGGTTGATCAGGGCCAGCACAAGCAGCAGCTGACAAAAACCTACACTAAAGTCTTTTCAGATCTACCTAATACATAGAAATAAATACAAAGAAGCAGCCAAAATGAGAAGACAATGAAATAGACCCCAAATAAAAGAAGTGAATCATCCAGAAGAGCTAGATGAAATTAAGGCAAGCAATTTATTGGATAGAGAATTAGAATAATGATCATGAGGTTACACAACAGTATGTTAAAAAAATATAAACCATGAAAAAGGACCAGTCTGAAGTAAAAAATGCAATACCTGAAATGAATAATACACTGGGAGGAATAAACAATAGGTTAGTAGAAGCAGAGGGTTGAATCAGTGGTTTGGAAGAAAAGGTAGGAAAAAAAACACCCAGGCAGAGCAGTAAAGAGAAAAAATGAATTTAAAAAATGAGGAGAGTTTAAGAAATATTTAAGACAACATGCAGTGTAACATAGGTATACCAGAAGGAGAAGAGAGCGAGGAAGGCATCAAGAACCTACCTGAAGAACTAATGACCCCAAACTTCCCTAATATGAGAAAGGAAAAAGACCCATAAGTTCAGGAAACTAATAAAGTCCCAAGTAAGTTGGACTCAAAGAGGCACATCATAATTAAAATGACAAGGTTCACTTGTTTTTAAAAGATAGATTTGCAGTGAGTATGCATTTCATCTCTCGTTTTCTAGATAACTACCATTTGGAAACCTTTACTATGATTCTACAAATGCACAAATGATAACATTTGAAGGCCACTGACAAGGAGATGAATTATTGGTTACCAAATGCCTTTCAAGAGGTTTACTGGTGGCTTTCTGTTTCTAGAGCTACTCAACACCTTCCAAATACAGTATTCTGTCATACACAGGGACACCTCATTCAGGAATTTCCTGCTAAGATATTGAGTGTAAAATACAGCTTTCTCTAGTAAATATTCCCTGATCTGGTTTAGGCCAGGTGAGACATTTTTGCTAGGTTAAGTCCACACTATTTTGTATTTTCCCAAACATGCTTATCAAATTTAATGTAATTACTTTTTAATTGTGTCCCCTCTTAAAATGTTAGTTTCATGAGTTTGGAGTATTAAATGATTGATGAGCAGTTCTTTAGTAGACATTTTATTATGAATATTTCAAAATAAATATATAATTATTAAAAAATAAAGACAAGAGTCCACTATAGGGGAAAGAAGTTTGCATTCACTCTTTGCTCCTTCTTTTTGATTCTTCTCAGGGAGGGAAAGTATTGTTTAATTTAACAGATTCCAGGCTGTGTTTTTTATTATTCTGGTGCAGCTTTTTCTTCCAATTTTTAAATATATTCTAAAGAGTTTTAACAATGTGTTGCTGTGTGTATTAAACAATAAAATATTGGTGAAAATAATTATAATGAACAACAATAATTCCTGACATGTTCCTCATAAGCCCAAGTCAACTTTCTGTGGGGAATTTATTATTTTAAGGTTGTTTTCTTCCACATTTTAAAATCATACACTTATTCCATTTTTTTACTGTCTCAATTTCCTACTTTGGTTATAAAGACTTATTACTCTTTATGTCACACAGCTAAACTCATCCTTTCTAATTTAATAGTAATACTATTATCAGTTCCTTTATACTCATAATTATAAATATAAATAATATTACTGCACTTCATTGTTCTAAGATATTAAGATATTACCCTTTGCCCATTATCCATTGCAAGAATAGGATATTTGCATTTCTACACTTCTCAACACAGGTTTTTATTTTATAATCTCCAAACTACTATTATTTACTTTTATATACACTCACGTTTAATAATTTACATTCTTTCTGAAAACATGCTGAAGTCACCTCTGTTTTGTCAGTTGTAAAATCCAATACCTACAAAAGTAATGTAGTAAACATAAATACAGAGTAAAGAAAAGTAGGTTTACAGTTGTAAGTATGCAAAAGTTTATTCTTATAATATTACTCATCAATTATTGCTTTGTTTTCCATACAGATAACTATAAACCTACTTTAGCTCCACCATGTCAACCAGAATAGAAATAAGAAAAATTCACTACCGGAAATAAAATTCAACTTTTTATTTTATTATTATTATTTGATATGTATACTATTATATATAAGGCATTATTTGGTTTATTTGTTATAAAATAATACAATCATAGTATATAATATTGAGTATTGTATTTTACATTTGAAATTGAAAATAGACTAATTAAAATAGCATATATTATATTTCATAACTATTACTCCTTTTATTTGATTCTAGCTATATATCACTTTTTCTTTTATACCAAGAAATATCAGTGTCATTCTTATACTTTATAGCATGCAATAAGAAGTCAGCTTTGAATCTTTTAACACAGAAACATAATTATTTTCCGTTTTATAGTACAGTTTTCACCATCATAAGTGCTTCTGAAGATGGATAAAATATTTTCACAATTTTTAATAATTTTTGTACTTGTTTCAAGGTATTTATCCAGTTCTATTATATTGAAATTATCATATTTAATTTCCAGTACCATATTTTATTGTAGTTCAATAATTTCCACTCAAAGCTTTTCATTCACACTATCAATATTCATTGACAGAAGTGAACTGAACAATGTTGATTCAAGGTATACTTTCATTTCTGTAAACATATATCTGCATATGAAATTGGGTCAGATCATTCCTTAGCAAATTAGTTTCCCCAAAAAAACTTTTCACTAAGAAGGAGCAAACTGAATTATACATGTTGTATATATGCTTGTGGGTAATTACTAAGAAATATTCAAATTATTTAGATAGGTTTATGTCAAAAAAAAGCACTAATTTTGACCTCCATGTTTTTAGTAAACTAAGGCAGGTATTTTTATCTGATGACGGGGGCAACTTTATTTCTTTCAATAGTCAAAAAAAATGTCTTTAACATTATTTTAAACCATCAGTCTGTTTATAATAATCAGTCACAGTATGTATATAACATATCCAGAAAAGCATTAATAACTCTGTGACACTTTAAAGGTCTGTAACAAAGTGTTAATTAGTACAATTAAATATTTTTATTAAATTTTTAATTTTTAACATGAAACAATTAGTTGTGAATAGTGTAACAAATGTATTTATAACCTGAATCCTTGAAAAAATGCTGCCACAATGAATTTAGGTTTCTTAACTAAAATGGTATTACATTCTACAAATGGAATACCATCTATGTAGTTGCCCTGATAGCATAGTCACTAGTCACTAGCCATATATCACTATTTAAATTTAAATTACTATAGGTTAAACTAATAATTCAATTTCTCAGTCATATTAGACACATTTCAAATGCTCAATAGCCTCATGTGATTTTTAGCAATTCTACTGAAGACCACAAATATATAATATTTTCATTACCTTAGAAAGTTGTATTGCACAGAGAGGAATTATAGCAGGGGATGGCAAACATGCTCTGTTGAAGGCAAGGCATTAAGTATGTTAGGCTTTGTGGGCTCTCTGTTCTCCAATTACTCAGTTCTGCTGCAGCAGTGGGAAAACAGCCACAGACACCCGTTAAACAATGGAGTCTGGCTGTGTTTCAACAGAACTTTACCTATAGGAGCAGGTGTAAAACAAACAAACTAAAAAAACAAATAAACGAAAAACAAAATAAGACACTTAACTTCTACGCCTGAAAGCCTGTTTTTTTTTTTTTTTTTAAGGTTTATTGGGCCACAAAAGATGAGGTCCTGGAGCAGGAAGTCTAAACCACCAGCAGCAGGGCTAATGAAGAAGACAGGCATCTGCTGTGCTGGGGTTGATGGGCTCTCATGCCTCAAGTAGGGGAAGAAAGATGTTAAGTTGCTTAGAAGAAATTTTACATTGGTTAGAGATAAGGTGAACAAAATAAGGTGAAGTGGGGGCAGTTCTGAAATAAGTACAAAGCCCCTAAAAAAGAAGGGTTTACTCCTTTGGATTGGTTGTGGGCAACAATCTGGAAAGTTTAAGCAGAGGCTCCTGGGGTGCAGTGGCTTCCCGCTATTCTTTATTAAGTAATTGTGGTAACAGCGACCTGGAAGTTCATCCAGAGTTCCAATATACACTTAGGAATTTTAGCAGTCTTTGCTGGTTTTGCCCTGCAGTCATTACTCATTAGACACTTCTGGTCTCCTCCTTTCAGCCTTCGAACTGCTATAATGTAAATTAAGACACAGCAGAATTTTCCCCTTGTCACAGGTTTGGCCAGATTCAGACTGTGGGCTTCTTTCCCCCCTTATATTTTATCTATATTAAAATTTAGTTTGATAGATCTGAATGAAGATTTAAGTAATTTTTCATATATATATATATATATATATATATATATATATATATATGTGTGTGTGTGTGTATATATATGTATAAATAAAATTTTGGACATGTCCAATAGGTATTTACATATAATTTGGTACTTCAATATACTCATATAGTATTTTTTATAGTTGTGTAGCCATCAGCTATAATAGAAAGTGACTGAATTTCTTTTTATCTTTTCCACAGAATTTCAGTAAGAAGTTTTTATCTGTATTTTACAAAGGCAAAGTTCAAAGAATTTGTAGTTGAATTTACATTAACAAATGTATGATTGTATTTAGGAGAACTGTTTTTTTGTTATAGTCATCAGATACTCTTTTATACACTCACAGTTTATTAAAGAATTTTACTAATATACAATTGAATTTTTGCAGTAGCTCACGTTATTTTTATAATCATAAATTCAATTCCCTTTTATAACTTTGAATTTGGAGGTATGTGTCTATTTCTGTGCATGAGTTACATTTTCCCCCATGTGACTCAAGCTAGTCATTGAGTGCATGTATCCCTTTAAAAATTAAACATGTAAAAATGATCCCTTTTCCTCCAAGTAAGATGATGTCTCTCAATTTTCAAGAAACATCTTACTCCAACAAAAGTTTCTTTGTAATATTATTAGTATGGCATAATGGGTTCAATTATTGCCTTCCAAAAGGTATACCCATGTTCTCACCCTGAAATCGGTGAATGTGATTTTATTTTGAAAAATGGTTTCTATTTAGTGTTGCATCTAAATCCAATGGCAGGTGTGCTAACAAGAGAAAGGCAAAGGGGGACTTGGGACTCAGATAAACAAGAGGAAAGGTCACGTGAAGACAGGTGCACACTTGTAGTGTTGCAGTCTGAAGACAAGAAATTTCGAGATCCACCAGCAGCTGGAAAAGGTGAGGGATAATTCTCCTCGAGAGCTGTTGGTGGGAGCTTGGCCTTGCTGACGCCTCAGTTTTGGACTCTGGACTCCGAAACTGCGAGGAACTTAATTTCTGTGTTTTGTCACTAAGTTTGTAATAATTTCACAGAAGCAATATGAAACTAATATACTTGTGTATGAAAAAATCATTATAACTTTGTTATTGAAAATATAAAACTAAGAATAATACTAATGAAAAAAACATTTTACTTTTATTGTAGGAGGCTAATAGTGTGGGGACTGTGAAAAATTAGAAAGGCAAATTTCATCTAAAACAGCACTTATTTTACTGCCACTTATTTTTGATATATAGAAATATAAATTCATAGCTTCTGATTTTTTTAGTTTGGAAACAATATATTTTATGTGAAATATTTCAATAATTAAAATTTGAACACACTCTGGACATGAAAAGTGACCACACACTAAAACTGACAAGCTTAGTTGAGGCCTGCATGCAGACTTACAAACTCAGAAAACTAAACCATACAGAATAGTCTGAATGTTAAAAATGTTAACTAAAAAAAAGTTAATGGTGGATAGTCACACCACAGGCTTGTAGCTTCCTTGACAAATCACAATCTTTACCTCTATTTTCTTTTTGCATTTACGATAACATACCCTCGGAATGTCAGAGTAAATCCCCTTTTTCCAGAACCTTTACTGAACAGCCTCACCCCAGAACAGACCACAAAAACCCTTACTGTTATCTGGTTCCCAGGATAACATTTCTGTATGCTATAAATACTAATTGTTAAGTATCCTATGCTCACCAATATAAAAGAAGTATGTGACTCTGTGTTTTATTTTTTATTCAGTCTTAGAGATTTTCCTGCTTTTCCTTCTCCCTCCTCCCTAATCAACCACTGATGGACTTTATGAACAACCTATATATCTCCTCCTTTGATTCTAATGTATAAAATAAGCTATAAAGCTGCCATTCTCCAGAGCATTTTCTCAATCCATTAGATTTTGCTTTCTGTCCATTGTCATCAGTTTGGCTCAAATAAACTCATAAAAATCATCTACATGTTTAGACATTTCATTTCTGATGTTTCTGATACTAGTGACTGAATCTCACAATTTCTACTGAATCTTTATTTAGCAACTGGTATATAGTCACAAATACACTGAGTGATTCTAAAAGCTGAAGATAAAAAGACACTGCATGGTGTTGTAGAGAAGGTGAAAATTTACCTCTACCCTCTTAGGGTTTTGGATGAGCCTGAGAATTAAAATGACAGAAGAGAGTGCAACAGGAAAAAGGCACATACTTTTATTTAATAACAGTTTTACATGACATAGGATCCCTCCTAATGAAATAAAGAAGACCTGAAAAAGTGGCAAAACTAAATGCTTTTACCCTAGGTTGAACAAAGAAAGAAACAAACAACCGTGTAAAAGTTATTAAGCTATATGGGGAGGCTGAAGGAAGATAAGGATTATTTTCACAAGGTCTGTTTGTATGGAATTCTCTTAGTTTTAATTTCCAATCTGTCATGATAAGAACATTATGTTCCCTCTGGTATAAGAAGGACATCTTCCTTACGGGGATTTTATCTCCTGCTTTCAAGGAAAAGAGGAGGAAGAGATATAGAGTACCCTTCTTGTATATGATCTTTTAAAAATTTTTATTGTTATTCAATTATAGTTGTCTCTATTCCCCCCATTACTCTACCCCACCCTATCAACCCCCTACCATTCACTTTCAATCTTCTGACTTGTGTTTTCCATGTCTAAGGCTCATTTATTCATGTTCCTTGACTTGACCCTTCTCATTCTTTCCCCCATTTTCCCCCTCCCCCTTCCTCTAGTAACTGTCAGTTTTATGCCAAAGTGACATATCTTGGGGTGACATATTCTTGTCCCTCACTTTGCTATCAGGTATCTATTTTTATTTCAAAGCCAATTAATGCGCTGTAATTAATTCATTGTTTACCTTTTTTGTTGTTGTTTTTATTTCTAGGGCTTGTCCAAGCATTTAGCCAGATCTTCAAATTACTCTTTTTTTTTTTCAAAATCTTTATTCAGTCAGTTCCACCTTATTACTCCCATCGTTATTCATAGTGTTTGGGCTACTGAACAGATTCTTAACTACTTTCTGTGTCTTGAAATGTTCCAGTTTATTCTTCACTGGTCTATTTTCTGATTTTATCAGAATATGTCCAAAATAACTTGTTAAGGACAATGTGGGTCTCTAGCTAAGAGCAAAGTTCATTAGAAAAATGTCTGCCTGATTTTAATTCCTTTATAACAAAAAATGTTATAGTTGTTATTATTACAAAAGTGAAGATATATTGTTTCTGGATTTGGAAGAACTTTATTTTATTTGCTTTATTTTAATTTCAAAATGATATATCTTGATGTGGATTTTTGTTCCTAATATACATGCTGAATGAATCTTTTAATCTGGTCTTGAATCTTTTTATGCTTATTTTGTAAATTTTACTACAATTTCTTTTTAAAAATATTTTATTTATTTTTTTAGAGGGGGAAGGGAGGGAGAAAAAAGAGAGAGAATCATCAATATGTAGTTGCCTCTTGCGTGGCCCCCACTGGGGACCTGGCCTGCAACCCAGGCATGTGCCTTGACTGGGAATCAAACGTGCGACCCTTTGGTTCACAGCCCACCCTCAATCCACTGAGCTATGCCAGCCAGGGCTTATTACAATTTCTTATCATGCATGTTCTTTCATTATGAATTAGTCCTCCATGTTTATGATTTCTATCTCACATTCTTTTTTCTTTACACTATATTTTTCATTTTAAAATATTTCCCTTTTTAACATTCTACTGATTTTTATATGTCCAATGCAAAGTATAGTTAATTATATTTATCTTACTGAAATATTTTAAAGATTAATGTATATTATATATATGTATATGATAACTTATCTGGTATTCTATCTAGCAAAATGTAATGTTAAAGCTACCATTTATTGTCTTTTAATTTTAAATATCTATTCACTGAAAGAATGCAAGTAGAAATTGAATAGTTACTTACAATGATTATTTCAGAAGTAGATTCTGCACTGGGCATAAGGATGAGTCAAAAATCCTGAGGTCCTTTCCATCTCATGATGTCTCTAGTTATACAGAGACTTTTCAGTAATGCACCACAATACTGATCTTCACTGTCAAATGTGGCACTGACTGTGAACCTTATCAGAAGAGAGAAAAAAAATCATTTTTATAGAGAGCTATAGATATCTGGACTCCAAGAACACTTCCTTGTATATTCATGTATGCTGAGGGAGTGAGATAAATGTATGTTGCAAAAATGTTAGTACTGACAAAGAAAATCAATTTGTGTTTTTCTAAGTAGCTTCTCTTATATTAAAGGCTTTAAAACAGTGGGCAACAGAACCATTTAAAGCAACATGAATAAGTTATAATTTAACTAGAACATTTGCTTAACTACCATTTCAGTTTCATCTAGAAAAATGGATAATCAAGTTACAATAGTACTTTGATATAAGTAGTAAGTTTTTTCCATGGAATATTTTTCAAAGTCCTAATTTTGCATTTTAAAATATTTATAACAATCTTCATATATCAATGAATGTCAAAGCATAAAAGTGCTCACATTTATCATGAATATAAAAAAAGAATAAAGATGTGAGGTGGAATAAGGGGCAGAAGTTCTTTTGATAATATTGACTGTTGTAGAGGTAGAAGTTTGAAATTTAAGCTTATAATCATACACTATATTGTAAGCCTTTGAATTCATACCACGCCTAGATCATTTTCTCCCTAGATGCCATTAACTGAATTTCTCTGAGCATTAGTTCTATAATGAAAAAATGGCTATACAGGTCTACTCTCTAGGATTGTTAAATAGTTCGTGAATATCAATTACCTTGGCAGAAGCTATGAAGTAGTTTCTAAACTATCATTATTGTAAATCAATTATAAAACTGTTTTTATTATTTTTATTTCTAACTAGTTAGTAATCTCTGGCTTAAGCCAAATGTATGGTTAGGTGCCGGAGATTCTACTGTGAATGTGAAAGGCATGGTCTGGTTAAAACAGAGTTGACATTAGATTTAGTAGCAGACAATAAAATCAATTAAAAATGCATAGCTTTTGATGTACTACGAAGGAAGCATGCCATTTCATAGAAAGAATGATGGAAAGCTTACTTGTTTTTCTTTTTTTTATTGTTGTTCAATTACAGTTGTCTCCATTTCCCCCCATTATTCTCCTCTGACCTATTCACCCCCCACCAACCCCATTCAATCCTCCCCTCCCCATTGTCTTTGTCCATGGGTCCCTCATACATTTCCTTGAGTTGACCCTTCCCTTTCTTTCCCCTGTTATCCACTCTTCTCCAGTCACTGTCAGTTTTTTTTTAATTACATATCAGAGAACGACTCTCAAAGAGTATACATTTGTCTAGGATTTATAAAATGAAATATCAGCCCTATAAGGAATAGAAAACAGAAGTTTATAGGCATAAGGAAAAAAAAAAAAAAAACAAGTTCAAGTACACTGAAGCTCCTTTCCCCAAAAGATTCTTTCATTTAAGAACTAAGAAGAAAAGTGTACCTAAAACAAGCACAGTAAAAGAAGCACAAGATAAATTTGTTAAAATCTCACAAACCAGGTCAAAGAAAATTTCACAAACTTTCATAAAGTATTTTGATTTTATCAAGACCAGATGGAAGGTATTTAAACATGTAAATCACATGATCAGTTATATATATATCCCCATTAGCTGCTGAGTAAAGATAGAAAAGAAATAACAAGTAAAAGAAACAGTGATAACATGATATAGTGGTTTAGAACTAGAGGCAATATAGTTTGGGTTAGTGAAATGACAGGTAAGATGGAGATGAGTGAACACATTTGATTACACACACACACACACACACACACACACACACACACTTTGGGTATATAAGAAGTGGGAACTTAACATTTTCACTTATAAACACATGTCACCCTAGGCATCACTTAATGATTTCAGCATATATGAAAAATAGCAGAAGATTCCAAGGGTTCTGGATTTTGCCACTAGGTGAATGGTATAGGATCAAATTTTTGGAGATCAAAATTTCTTACATGATCATGCTAAATTTGAAGCACCCAAATGTCATCCAGGTAGATTTGTCAAGTAGGCAGATAGATAAACAAGTTTGGAGAATCCATGAAGGGTGTGGCATGTAACTAATTAACTTAAAATCATTGGTATTTAATTAAATTTTATTACATGTACAAATAAAGTTCTAGGGCAAATATATGCAAAAAACTAATACCCAGGATGTCGCCTTAAACCTTGAAATAAAACAAAGAGACAACAGCTCAGCAAAGAACACTGAAAAGTTAATGTCTCTGAGTTAGAATATAAAATGGTGCATTATCTTGGAAGCCAAGAGGGAGAAAACATTTAATAATAATCAATAAATCTAAAAAAACTAGCTATTGAAAGACAGGATAGAGTAGTATGCCTTTATTCAATTTTTCCATGGAAAATATGAATTTAAAACCTATTTTACAGTAAAGATTCTGCAGAGAAACAGCAGTAAAGAGAGTGAGCAAACATTTCTGCAATTATGAAGATGATATTCTGGAGGAGGAAGACAGACAAAACGCAAGAAAAATATAAAATGTATAAAATGGATGGCATGTTAGAGAGTGTTCAGTTTTAAGAAAAAACTAAATAAGAAAGGAAAGGAGTAAGGAAGTCAAGAAGAGTTCATTAAATTTGCATAGTGTTGACCTTTTGTAGTGTGACATTTATAAATCAAAGGAGAGTGACTTTGGAGGAACACTTATGATGAAAATCTGACTCAAATGACTGAAGAGTAACAGATAGATAAAGAAGTCAGAAGCAAGTGTATCTAATTTTTCAGAACTCTTATTGTGAATTAAAACTGATATAAGGTTGTAGGTGGAAGGAAATGTGAGGTCAATAGGTCTATTGGTTGATCCATTATATGTAATTTTTTTAGATATATGTAGAAATCCAAGTTTGCCTGTTGATACACACAATCTAGTACAGACTGACAACTTAAGAAAAGATGCAGAAAAGTAAAATATATACAGGAAAGAGTAAAACAACTAACTGGCCTTTAACAAGGAGAAGGACATTTGATCCATTTTAACAAAAGAGAATGGGAACAAATGAGTGAGATTATATTAGATGATTAGAATGTGATGAAGAAAAGGTGAGGCAATAACCATAATTTTCTGAAGATATTGATTAAAAAGAAGAAAACAAGATTAAAGTAGCTGTCAAAGGATAGTTCAGTTCAATAAAGATTTAGTCCTGGCTGGTGTGGCTCAGTGAACTGAGCACTAGCCTGTGAACCAAAGGGTCACTGTTTCAATTCTCAGCCAGGGCACATGCCTGGGTTTCAGGCTAGGTCCCCAGTAGGGGACGCATGAGAGGCAACCATACATTGATGTTTCTCTCCCTCTCTCCCTTCCCCTCTCTAAAAATATATGAATAAAATCTTAAAAAGTAAAGATTAAGATTACCAGTTAAATCCAATAGAAGACTCAAAGTTATTGAGATTTTTTTATGAAAATAAACTTTTTCATAAATAGAGATGTAAATAGACAAAAATAAAATATATACAAGAGAAAGCCAATAAAATAAATGTCTCAATGAAGTGAAATTTTTAAGGAAAGGGGTTCAAGGACACTGAGGTGGGTGAATAGGAGGTGTACATTGTAGTTGAGATATTTGAAAGCAAGTTTCAATAAAGCACTCAAAGCAAATGGAATGTTAGAGTTTTTTAAAGAAAGTGTGCTGTATATTATATATTATATATATCAAATATATATTATACATATTTTATATTATCTCTATAAATGTTGTAGTGAATTTTCTATTTTTCTGAACCTGCTACCTTTCACCCTAAATTTAAGTAAGTATTTGCCATCCAATTTGCTTAGTGAAAGGTCACAGTGGAAAGTAAATGTAGTCTTTAAGGTTTTCTGACCTTCCTTATCAAAAGTGGATCTAAGAATTTTTGCTGGGGTGTCAAGAAAGAGAAAGTATAAGGATAGCAGCCAATATTCCAGATGAAAGATTGAGTATAAGGCTTTCTTCAACCACAGGAAGAGATTTCTTTCAGATTGGTGGAAGAAAGTGAAAGATACAGTTCCAGAAGTGAAACCAACATTTATACCACTTGCATTCCCTACTGAAGTAGAAAAATGCACATTGATGAGTCAAAGCAAGTGTACCAGAGCTTCCCATGGCTGTAGTATAATTGGAAGAAGCATCTGCTGGAGAGCAACAAATGAAATGTCATTTTCATATACGGACAAGTACATCCCCTTTCCTTTATTCTTGACATGAAATAACTTTGCTGGAGCATGATACAGTACTGGAGGGTTAGTTGGAACTGAAAAATAGAAACTTAAAGAAGAAACCAATATCCCATTTTTCATCAGCCCCATAGAATGAGGAGTCAGACGTCAAATTAGTTTGACTCAGAAAAAGTAATCCAACATTTTTGCCTACCTTATTTTGTGGATTAACATTCAAAACCTCCCTAAGAACATAGCTTCCCTTCACCCTCTCTGCCCCACTGTAGTGGAAGCTGGGTAATCTGGATAAAATGCTGTTCTTCATCTCAGGGGTCTGCTTATTTTCTTACAAATTCAGTAAGTCCTCAATGCATGCAGAATGCATGGAGGAGGTCATAGGAACCTGAGGGAAATTTTACTCCTTTCCCTTTCCCTCTTCAGAAGTGCACTTAGAAAAGAATTGTCATTTTATTGTAAATGGGAACAAATGCAATCATAGAGTATAAATTAAAAAAAGGGGGGGTGTTAAGGAAGTAGTTATTTTGGAGAAGTGAAACTATGAGATGCATTTTTTGTTCTTTCAAATTTTTGGTGAAGAATGTGAAAACAAAATGTCCTCAAACATCAAAACCAAAAATTATGCCAAAAAACTTTATTCATTTGAACATAGCAGGATGATTACCATAGTTTTTGGACTATGAGATGCAACTAGATTTTAGAGGAGGAAAATAGAAAAAAAATTTGAAGCAAAAAATGTGGTAAAATATTTAATAACATAAATAACATACTATTTCACCAATGTAAACAGTTCTGTAAACAGAACTCAACAGCAGCATTAACAACCATTATCGCTCCCAAATTGCACCGGGGCGGCGGGGGGGGGGGGGGGGCAGTGCATCTTATAGTCCGAAAAATAAGGTGTATTTTTACTACCGAAGGAAAGAATCCATTTCAGAGGGAGAAGAATGAACAGAAATGAAATACAAGATTGTAAGGAAAACTCTAATTTTTAAATGAACTGTGATGTTTAACAGAGAATTCTTAATGGAGCCCCACTATAGGATCCAATTGTTCCTGATAATGTGCTGAGCTTTGGATATTTCAGTATTCAAACAGAAGTTAGACTGTCATCCATCTACAAGTTTGGACAAGATTAATTCTCAGTTCTAGTTAATCACTGAAAAATCTATAAATCAGAAAATGCCCACAAAATACAATTGTGGATGGAGAAAAATGTCCGGTGTGGATGGCAAGAAACACTTATGTATATATATTTTTTATTGTTGATCTTTCTTTTTATTAAATCTTCTTGGGATTTATAATTTTTGGCATTTCTAAGTGTATAAAATAGGTACAGCTATGAAATATATTATATTAATACTATTTAATAAAGTATGAGCCTGTAAATAATCATATTAATACTGCTTCCTCATGACAGAATTTATATGAAAAAGATGTTATAAATGAAGCTGGTAAAGATTAAGTGAATGCATATTTCAGTTGGCTACATTACTAAGAAATTAGATACCACCTCCTTTTATCAGGTAAGCAAAAAGCTTCCAATGTATTTCAAATCATAACTTCTTTCAACATGTACATTGTACATCCATCTTTGAAAGAAGTATACTGTACATAAGAGTATGACTCTCAGAAAGCAGAGAACACGTGGGCTGTCTTAGATACCATATGCCCCAAAGTTAATAAACGGTTCAGTATTTATGGGAGCCAAATAAGACAGAACATGATATCACTGAGGCCATAGAATAATAAGACATAATATCAATAAGAATTATTAATATTGTACTTGATTTCTGCCAGTCACTATTTTATATACTTGAAGTATATTATCATATTTAATCCTTATAATCTATTAATTTGGTAACTTTATTCACATCATTGGAGAAAAAGACACCAAAGTGGTGTTGGTGATTCGAACAGTCTCCCTCTTCCTTACATATGAACATACAACTCTTTGACTTGGAACTTTTCAGTGCCTCCCAATAAAGAAGTAAAGTATACTTCCACATATAATGATTTGGGGCTGAATTATATAATTTTTTAAGCCAGCAATTTATGAAAAGCAGTGATAGCGAATCAGTTATGAACAGAGACTTTAAGCGTTATCGTGTATTTCCCCTGGATCCTCCTGAAGCCTTGCACTCTGTCTGAGTTCCAGGAAGAAATGTATGTGAAACTGACCTGCACGCAATGTAGGGGCTGGAGTCAGACACAGCTGAACCCCCCACAGAGAAGAACAGAATCATAGCCCAAGTCAACCTGTAGAACCGAAATTTGTGTTTGGGGGCCATTGAGATTTGGGAATCGTTTATTACAAAAGAAAAAAGTTGAATACAACAGTGGTCAACTGAGTCAGTTAAAGAATTAGTAAGTAAAATTTGACCCCTGGCAGTCTGACTTCAATACCACTGCTTAAAAATGCACTGTTTTTTGGTTTCTGGTTTCAGTAAAAATGAAATTAGGAGGTCATTTATTTGAAGAGTTTTTAATTTCTTTGTTCAGCACATAAATGTATTTTGGGAACTTAAAGTGTGTCGGAGCCCCATGAAATTAAAAAAAGAAAAAAAATAGAAGTGAATGAATTATTATTCCTGCCCCCCAAAAGTAAAACAGAAATCACAGTGCTTAATTATCCCTTTTTATGTATTAACTCATAAATCTAGAACTAAATTAGTTGTCTGAAAGTATGACTCTAACTTCCTTGGAGTTAATTCTGCAGAGAAAAGTAAAGTGAAGGTTTAAATGTACTTAAAGATTTATGTGATAGCGTACCAGGTGTTCTAAATAAGAATTCATAACATTTTATTAATTGCTTAATGGTGTCATAAATTGAGTTTTATAACTTTATTTCATCTATTACACTAATTTCATTTAATAGATGAAAAATGTGAAATTTGATATCACTAAGTGTTGTAAACCCAAGTTAATCGGTGGCATAACCTAGACTGTGACACAAGTCAGTCTAACCGCAAAGTCTACTTGTTCACTCCTCTCCAATGCCTCTTTTTGTATAGCAGAGGCTTAAGGAAAAGCAACTTGTCTTAACCACAAGGAAATACCCCTGAAGGCCTCAAGGAAATTCAGTGTAATGGGAAAGCCCTGTACTTTCACATCATTGATCAGAAACTGGAGTTATTTTCCTTCAGTATAACTTCAACAGGGTAATATCATGGTTAACGTATGGTAATATAGCCAGACCTTAATGATTGAGAGATTCTAGGAAAACAAGGCCATTAAGATATTGTCCGGGGCTTGTTTATAACTTGATAAGTATTCAACAATGATTAATAAGAATTTGAAACATACTATATGAAAGCCTTCCTTATAAAAAATAAATAAATGTAAAGAATAGGCCAAATATTTTGAGCCAAATCGATACAGGGTACAAATATGCATAAAATACACATGAAAACAGTAGAACTGTTTTGGGGAAAATAAATTCAAGGTTACAAAAATAAATTTTTCCCAAATTTAAATACTATTGCTTGTGATAGATATGATGAGTTATTTAAAAGGGCTTAAGAACTGTGGTAAACTTTGGCTAAATCAGAATGACATGTCTTCAAAATAAATGCTAAATATACTGTAATTTGGTTCTCTGATAATTTTTTCCCAAAATGGTCAGTTTCACATTGAAAAAATAAAATAGGCATCAAGATATAAGCTACAAGTTCTTGACACTTATACAAAGGTAAAATATGCACTATGTTTACTTTATCCCAAGTCAGTGAGCCTTGGTGTATATTGTTTAGCATATATTTAAAACATAATGAAATTAGTTAATTTTGTCTAATACTTACAAATAATTCTTGTATAACTTCCCTAAACAACTAATACACATTTTTCCTTTGTCTTAACTTAAGTTGAGGGGCTTTGCTTTGTTTCTAAGAAAATAAATAAAATTTAAAATCTAAAACAAAACTCAAAATGTAAAATAGTAAGAAACACACACATAATACTTTAATAAAATATGTGTTTTAGATTTTCTTATGTCCTAAATTAATTTACATTAGTTGATACAGTTTTGAAACTGCAACTCAAAATATTAATATTATATTAGGTGATTTTTCCAGTAAAGCCTACAAAAATTTTACATATAAAACGAGATCTATGTAATTTTGAGATTTTACCTTAATTATTTTTTTCTAGTCTAAAAGCTGTATCTATAATATTTCTCTCACTCTTCAGGAAAAGAAAATACAAGTATTACAGTATGAACCAGGCTTTAAAATCATAAAGGGTTCTATTGCTTATAAATACTATCAATTCACATTATTTGTGGTGGAAATACATACATGAAATGCAGAATGTTGATACCTTTATGGGATGAAATTTAGGACTTCAATAGGAAATGTTTCAGTACCAGAAAATGAAATCGGTATGGAACACACATAGAGAATAGTTTATAACAAGCTGTAATTACCCTAGGATTTTTATTGGCTCTCAAACAAATGGTTGCATTTTCTTTGAAGATTAGGATATTATTCAATGTAGTGGAGGAATTTCTCTTTGGTGAAGTGGGTTTAAAACAAAGCAGTAAAATGTTTGTTTTTAAATATTTGTGTCTCTTCTTTTTTTCTTTTTCCGTA
Organism: Glossophaga mutica; assembly: GCA_039655065.1. NCBI lineage: Eukaryota > Metazoa > Chordata > Mammalia > Chiroptera > Phyllostomidae > Glossophaga > Glossophaga mutica. The sequence goes on from CM077310.1 coordinate 94,038,577, forward strand.
AAGAAAAAGTCACTTGACTACCGGAAGGAAAGCAGTGGCAGTGGGGGCAGGGGTGGTTGGGGGAAGGAGAATAGGGTAAAGGAAGGTGACTGGTGATGGAAGGAAACTTGACTTGGGTTGATGAACACACAATACAATATACAGATGATGTATTATAGAATGTATCCTTGAAACCTATATAATTTTATTAACCAATTTCACCCCAATAAATTTGATTTAAAATAATTAAACAATAAAAGTAAAAGCCCCCTCAGATTTTCTCACCTGTTGACAATGGGCTAAAATTTGTTATAATCCATTAGCACTTTTTGTTACATTTTAACTCATTTTAGTTAACCTTTAGTTGAGTGAGGGGACAGGTAACAGCTGAAGCGGCACTCAATGTTGTTGCTGTTGTTTTTCCCAATCATCCCTAAATTATTACTTAAGACAGTCTGGACTATCACAGAAATTCTCTCATGGGCAAGAAGAAAGAAAATTGAATGAGTAATCTGGCCACATTTCCCAAATCTTTTTCTAAAGACAAGTTTATATGTACTATTAACCTCAGTATTGGATCAGCTCTAGTAAAACAAATTCTAATTTGTAAGTTAACTTAGTTCTCTATGTAAGTGTACATATGCATGTTCATATTCTTAATTTTAGTTTAATAAGACTTTTATCATAATTCTGTCAGGCATGGAACTACAGAGAATTCCTTACCTTGCCCTTTACATTTTGTAATTATTAAAGACAAACATTTATATTTGTTTTTACAAAGATACCATAGCTTTATTATCTGAGATAACTCTATGAACTCCTTGGACAACAGTTCAGTCTTTATGTGTTACATGGAAAATAAAGATACGACCTTGTTCTCAGATTTCAACGGAAATTTCTTACCCTTCCACAGTTTTCTTCATCTGATTCTGCTGTTCTTGTATCTGTTATGCTTTGCCTTTATTATTATTTTTTTAAAGATTTTATTTATTTATTTTTAGAGAGGGTAAGGGAGGGAGAAAGAGAGGGAGAGAAATATCAATGTGTGGTTGCCTCTCATGTGGCCCCCACTAGGGGCCTGGCCTGCAACCCAGGCATGTGCCCTGACTGGGAATCGAACCTGCACCACCCTTTGGTTAGCAGCCCACGCTCAATCCACTGAGCTACACCAGCCAGGGCTGCTTTGCCTTTATATTTAGGTTTATTTAATCTCTTATCACAAACAAACCCTGTTCATAGGAGTCTTTTTTAAATTTTCTTTTTTCCTAAATTTATCTAGTTTCAAGGATGTATTATACTAGAAATTTTCTTAATTTCTTCCCTATATATAATTTTTTTTTTGTAAGTAAATTAGGAGTGGCTAATCCTTTCTGGAAAATTCATTGTTTGTCCTACATATAAATATAGTGGAGAATGATACTTTTAAACAAATGTATTTGTTCATCAATGATATTAATTAGCATCTATTACATGCCAAATGTTCATAAAAAGTGTGGGAAAAGCATACTATAAGCAAATAAACATGCATTTTGAATATTACATAATATTTAAAAATTGGACTTCTGGATATACCTGTATAATATACTTCTTACATTCTGACTACATCTTCTTTTATCTTTTCATATAACAAAAATTTATAATGTCATTTTTTTACAGAAAGATGAGAAAGATAATTTACTCATTTAATATGATTGCTCAATATTTTTAAATTATTGGTAATTTAGAAAAGTGTCTTTAGTTTTGCAACTTATCATAAAAACTAAATGCCTTCTTTATAATATTATATGACATGAAATAAATCTACAATAGATGCTTGCAAACATTTTCTGTAAAGGGCTAGGTAGCAAATATTTTAAACTTTGTAGTTCATATGGTCTCTACTGCATCTACTAAATTCTGCCCCTATGATGCAAACAGGGCCATAGACAACTTAAATTAACAAATATGGCTATGTTCTATTAAAATTTATTTATAGAAACAGGCAAGTAGCCAGATTTTTCCCTCCGGCTACATTTTGCTATCTGCTGATATATATTCATCAGTAATCTATTTTAAAAACATATACATTGTGCTGCTATATACAAGTGTTGGAAGCAACCTAGGTGCCCATCAGTAAATGAATGGATCAAAAAACTGGTACATTTACACAATGGAATTCTATGCAGCAGAAAGAAAGAAGGAGCTCCTACCCTTTGCAACAGCATGGATGGAACTGGAGAGCATCATGTAAGCGAAATAAGCCAGGCATTGAAAGACAAATACCATATGATCTCACCTTTAACAGGAACCTAATCAACAAAACAAACAAACAAGCATAATATAACCAAAGACATTGAAATTGAGAATAGGCTGACAGTCATCAGAGGGGAGAGGGGAGAGAATTTCAGGGAAAAAGGAGAAGAGTTTATAGGAACAAGTATAAAGGACAAGTGGACAAAAACTATGGGGGTTGGAAATGGGAGGGAGGTGTGGAGGGCTGGGGTGGTGGGCTGGGGTGGGAGTAAAAGACAGAAAACTGTACAAGATCAGTAATTAAAATAAAATTAAAAAACAAAACAAAACAAAAACATATACATTACTTACCTAGTGAACAAAACCATTAAGCTATTTAAATAAATTAAAACATACCTATATACATGTTATATCTATCTATCTATCTATCTATCTATCTATCTATCTATCTCTCTATATATATGTTATTTTTAATTTTTTGGTAACTGTTTTGCTAGTTTTCCTGGCTGCTATTTGTTCTTGGTGCAATGATTTATAAAAAGAACCTGAAGTTCAACTGTCTGGATTTAAATCCCAGAACTATAACTCAGTCAAAAATACAACCCCAGGCTTGTGTTAATTTATTTTAAGCTGTGATTCTTTTCATCTGTCCAGTGGTGATAATAAAAATATGTGTCACATTGCATTTTTTAAGAGATAATTCATGTAAATAGTGAAAGTGATACATTAGGAGTTTGGGAAATAGCACTGTATTAAGTATTGTTTTTTGTAGCATTATTAGCTTCTCTAGCTTCCTTAGGGAATAATGATCATAATGTATTAGAGGTCACAAAAGTGTGGAGATATTGTAAAGTAGGATATTTTTTTTCTGAAAAAATCTTACTGAATTGAGGCTGGCTTTTTTTTTTTTTTTCCTAATACAAGTGGTTTAAAAGCTGAAGAAAGTCTTGGAAGAAAATTCTGCAAGCTATCAAGTTCTAAACAATTATTTCATATTCTAAAAGGGAAAAATATTGATGTATTTTTCCTCATAAATTCTGTTATGTTTTTTTTTTCTCTCTAATCTTTGTTAAAAACATGTTTGCATAAAGAGAATGGTAAAGGCCACATTACCGAAGTCTAATTTTACAAAAACAAGTGAATGCATGGAATTAAAATTCCTAGTTATCAGGAATTACAAATAAAAGCTAAGAAATAAATGTGTATTTGAATAATCTCTAAAATTTCAGTGAATAGGTTGGATCATTTAATATACATGGGGTGTGAAGAATTTTAGATTATCTTTATTTTTTAAATTATTTTACTTCAGTTAACCATCATACTAGTGGAATATATAAAACAGTAATCAAAATATTATTGACATTCATACCATTCAATACTATATAACAAAAAGTGCTTCAAAGCAATATGTGTACAAATTGTTAGTGTTTTTCCTTATGATGAACATGAAACAAAAACCTGATATCGTTCCCTGTTAATAAAGTAAGCCTGCCAACATTAGATCAATACAAGGGATGGATATCAGTGCTGAAGTATTCATTAATGGCTATTCTAGGTCCTATGATAGTTGAAGAGGAGCAAATTGTTTCTTAATGAGGGTTACAAGTCAGTAATGACAGTGAAATACAGAGCATAACATAAAGAGTTTCAAAGTCATTTTTGTCATGGAATTCAATCACTATAATTTTATAGAATTGATGGGTTCTTAGACTCTAACACATCTTGTCTAATGTCCAATATGTCAGCATGTAACAAGGTAAAAACTGATTATATTAATTTAATTGTTTTAAAATTTAATTTGGCAATAAAGTTTCTGGAATGTACATCTCCAGGGAATATCGGCACACTACAGTCTATATAAATGCATCCACTTAAAACTGGGGAAGAAATTTTGAAAGGTTTTATTATTTTTTTTATTATTTATTTATTTTTTATTTTAATTGTTGTTCAAGTAGTTTTCTGTCTTTTACTCCCATCTCAGCCCACCCCCCAGCCCTTCCCACTTGCCTCCCGTTTCCACCCCCTTGTTTTTGTCCATGTGTCCTTTATACTTGTTCCTGCAAACACTTCCCCTTTTCCCCTGAAATTCCCTTCCCTCTCCCCTCTGATCACTGTCAGCCTGTTCTCTATTTCAGTGTCTTTGGTTATATTTTGTTTGTTTGTTTGTTTTGTTGATTAGGTTTCTGTTAAAATTGAGATCATATAGTATTTGTCTTTCAATGCCTGACTTATTTCGCTTAGCATAATACTTTCCAGTTCCATCCATGCTGCCGCAAAGGGTAGGATATAGTCTTCCCACTTATCTAATGGTGTCCCTTCGAGGTGTGCAAAGTAGAAACCCTGGTTGGCAGCAAGATTAAAAAAACTTCAACGAAATGTTTCTTATGCATGATATGAATCCAATTTTATAAAAACCAAGTGCAGAGCTGATAGGGCATATTTGCAAACATCAGAAACAAAGGTGTTTTTTTTTAATTCGTTTGTTTACTTTTTCATCTGATTGTTTTGTCCTCTCAACACATAGCATTGAATATGGTCTAAGGTGGGTGTTAAAGCTTCAACCATCTCTTGACTACATTCTAGCAAGAAAGAAGAAACATCTGGAGAAGAATCTTATGTTTCCCATCTTTGTAGCAATTTCTAGATATTACACACAGCACTTCTGTTTAAATCCTCCTGGCAAAATCCTAATGATTCACATGGTCAAAATAAGATGCAAAGGAAAGTGAGAAATGTCATAGTCTGGGTGACCATGCAGAATATGCCTATGTAAATATCAGGGATTCTATCTAACACTAAGGAAGAAAGAGAAAACAAACAGACTGCAATTAGCACTGTTTGTGACAGTTATCATAACTCATATATTCATGTTTAATAAAGATAATCAACTGAAGTTCAATGTAAAAACTATATTACCACATATTGGGGACTGAGACACTTCCACAGTGACTTATTCAATGATCAGAAAATATTTTAATGCAAAAAATTTAAAACTATTAAAGTTTAGAAAATCACTAGCCAAAATATATATTTCCTTTACTCTTAAAAATGTTCTCTGTAGGTTTAAAAATTTTGCATATGTTAACATTATTAAATTACAACAACTTATCAAATATTAGATTTTGAAGAGGGGCTGGGGAAATGGGGAAAGGTTAATAATGTGGGACAAACCTTCAGTTGTAAGATGAGTAAGGTCTAAGAATCTAAGGTGTAATGTAGTGACTATGGTTTATAACCTTATTTAAAATTAAAATTTGCTAAGAGAGAACTTAAATATCTTCGCCCCCCAAATCAATTAAAAAGGTAAATATGTGAGATAATGGATGTATTAATTAACTCAATGGAGAAATTACTTTCACACTGTGTACATATATCAAAACATCATGTTATACACTTTAACTATACTTAACTTTATCAATTATTCCTCAATAAACTTGAACAAAAGATATTAGATTGTTGAAACTATGGTGTGACATATGGAATTGTGTAAGGTGTATTAGCCTTCAACACATAATTACCAAACTTAGTTGCTTATTGGCACTATTTGAAAATACTGATATTGATTTCCACCCCTGACTTTATGATTTAATTGGTATGGAATGTGACCTAAGCATCACTTTCTTTTTAGATCCCAGGTTGATTATGATGGTCCTAAAATTTTTGAAATAATTATTTTAAATTAAAGAAAACACACTCAAGCACATTATATAAAAACAAGGGGATTCATTAGTTAATATCACTGAAAATTCTTAAAATTCTTTAGATAGAAATATTATTAGTTGTAATGTAGCACTTCATTTAATTTTCTGGATTCATTTTACTACATTATCTTTGTGGGCTCTCATGATGGGATTGTACTTGAAGACAGAGTCTTTAATGAGGTAAGTAGTTAAAATAAGTTCAACAGGCTGGGCTCTACCTATAATTAATGCCATCTGTAGAAGAGAAGGAAATTCAGATTCAGGTACATAGAGAGGAAAGATCATGTGAAGACATGGGGAGAACATAGCCATCTGTAAACCAAGCCTCAGAATAAACTGGCAAAACTCTTATCTTAGACTTTTATTCTGTAGAACTGTGAGAAAGTACATTTCTGTTGTTTAAGCCATCTAGTCAGTTTGTTATGGCAGTTCTGGCAAACTAATATAGCTACCTATTGCCCTAATTTTTAGTCAGGTGGCAAAATGACTACATTTTTAGGCCTATGTCCAACATAACAATACCACCTGAAAAACAAATTGTGTTTTTGGTGCCTTTCTCTTAAGGGAATCCCCTCAACCCAAAGGCCTCTGGAAAACTCCCTTTCAAATCTTACTAACTCCACCAGCGCCGCATCCTGCATTCACTGGGATAACAAAATACCAATAGAGTCCAGTGGTTTAAAGTGGACTTAAACTACGGAGATTATTTCATTCTCATTTAACAAGTTCACGGTGAACATGTCAGGCTGAAAATTCTCTCTCCTCCACATGAGAAACTAAAGAGAAAAACATGTTTGCTACCTTTAACATGTGACTTTAAGATTTTTATAACTATACTGTTACCCACATTTCAACATGTAGCATGGAGGAAAAAAGAAAGAATTAACCACCAGAAAAATCCTTTAAATGTGAGAGGTAGGATTGCACCTACCATATCTGCTTATGTATTATTACAAAAAGTTTAATCATATGCACACAACCCTAAGAGAAGCTTAGAATTGTAATTCAGCCATGTGCCCAAGAAGAAAAATAAATAAATAATGGACTTTGTTTGACAGACAGAGGTCTCTATAGTCTCACCCCTTCAAAAACAATCTCAAGTATGTCTATGGCCTGTGTGCATTAGGTCTATATTCCAGGATGTGTCATGTACAATGGAAATGAAATTACTCTTAGATGAATGAAGGTAATCTATGAGACCATGGTAAGTCCATGCACAGTGAAGAATACAGGCTATTTTAGGACAGGCTAGACACTTCAAAGAAAATTGGAAAAAAATTAAGATGACTAAAAGGTGGAATGTAGAACAAATAAGATCCTTATTACAGAATTATTTAAAAATAGGAATGGCAAAAATTATATTGATTACCCATCCTTGCTTAATATCTAAAGATAAAGAGATTCAAGTACTATAAAAATTGCCAAGTCTCAATATAATTGCCTTGCCAGTTCTTTGCAACAGATAGAGGCCAGGGAATTTTGGAGTCTCTCTGTAATAACAAATGAATCCTTTAACTCTAATAACAACTTATATTTATTGAAAACAATTCAATCCAAAATCTTAAAGAAGAAAATATATATTACTGTATATGCTCATCCTCTTTAAAATCATCTTTCCTTTCTCTTCCAGTATGCCTACCTATTTTTACTCATTAGATATTTTTATTTCCTTCATAGCAATGACTGCTATATTAACTCAATTTTTTTAAATATATTGTATTGATTATGCTGTTACAGTTGTCCCAAATTTTCTATGATCCCTCCACAATTATTTATTTGTCATGTATTTCTCTTACTAGAATATTAATATTATAAGTGTAAAAACATGGTTTGTTTTGTACATTGTTTTGTCTTTAACAGTTGGAATATTTCTAAATTATTATGAATTATCAATAAATATTTGAGTGAATAAATGAATGAATAGATGAATAAATTAAGCAACAACAAATTGCATATAAAATTGACAGAGCACTAGATGGTTGAAATAATGAGTAGGTAGATAGATAGGGAGAAAAAAAGAAAGAAAATATGAAGGAAGGAAAGAAGGAGACAGAAAAAGGAAGAAAGAAAGGGGAAGAAGAAGAAAAAAGGAAGAAAGAAAGTGGAAAAAATAGAAGAAAAGAAAGAAGGAAGGAAAGCGGGAAGGAAGGAGTAAGGAAGGCAGGATGGAGAACATTAGGAAGGAAATAAGGAAAGAAAACCCCCCAAATTAATTTTAGGTTAAAGGATGCTATAGAGAAGAACTTGAAATCTTAAACCTAAAAATGGGTGCAAGTGTACTGGAACAATACATTCTAGGTTATGGCAAATCAAGATATAATCTCTATCCTTAAAGTAGTACATGATAAAAGTATATTATAGAAAATAATAGAATCTTACATCACCTGAACTCTCTCAGGAATTAGTAAATTATAATATACTCATGACCAATAGGATGTTGTTTAAAAAGAAGTAACAAATAGATCTTGCTGATTGAGGCAGCATCAAGTTACTTAATCTTATGAGATAGAAGAGAATAAAAATTGCTCTGCAAAGATAAGATATTTCTCCAATAATATTAAAATGTGCTTGGCACAGAGTATATAGGTAAATATTATAGCATATATTGCTTTATTATAATTATTATTTTAAAAATCATAGTTATTGTATTAGTTTTCTATTTCTTCTTTAAAAAATTACCATCAATTTAGTGAATCAAAACAACATAAATGCATTATCTTACATTAATTAAAATTTTATTTTTATTGTATTTTTCCATTAATATTTATCCCTCTTATACTCGCTTCCCCCCAGCAATCACCATACAGTTGTCCATGTTTGTGAGTCCTTTATCCTTTTTGCTCAATCCCTCTGTCCCCTAACTTCCCAATCCTACTAGCTGTCTTCTGCTCTCCATCTATGAGTCTGTCTGTGTTCTGCTTGCTAGTTCCATTTGTTCGTTATATTCCACATATGAGTGAAATCATGTGGTATTTGTCTTTCTCTAATTGGATCATTTCCCTATAGAACTCATTCCTTGGCTTGTGTCCTCTTCTTCCAATTTTAAAGCCTCATTGGTATGTTAAACTCTTCCCACCTGCACTTCTACCTTCCTCTTACATATTTAAGACCCTATGATTACATTAATCTCACATGAATAATTCAGAATAATTTCCCTCTCTTACGATCTGGTCCATATCAGGTAAGAAACCTGAATTTTATCTGAAAACTTAATTTTACTTTCCATGTAAGGTAACATATTCCCAGGTTACAGGGATTAGAACATAGACATCATTGGAGAGGGGCATTATTCAGTTTATTATTGTCATATAAAATATTTCTCAATTTTCACATTCAAAATTTTAATATACTTTGATTCTAATGTATTGCTAAATTATTAAGTGTCTACTTAATTAAGGAGGAACCTGATTATTGAAATAGGTGGTAGAGATAAAACCATCTGGCATTGATCTAGCTCAAGATTTCATCATGATTGTTAAGCCTTATCTTACTAACTGAGGGTAGGAGGGTTGAGCAAAATGGTCCTGGTCAAATAAAAATGTGTCCTGCCATGTCCCTAAGCCTTGTCATATTTAGACTACAATATAGTTTAGATTATTATTTTAAAAAATGAATAGAGACAAAGCACTTCATTTGTGCTCATTCTTCCTATGTAGAGGAAACGCATTCTTCAGCAAAATAGAACAAATAGGAGGGAGAGGTGGGGCATGTGGTTAAAGAATTGGTTTAAGTGATTGTGGATGGTGGCAAGTCTGAAATTACCAGTGTAGGCTGGCAAGAGTTGATGTTACTGTGTTGAATTTAAAGCCAGTCTGGAGACAGAGTTTCTTTTTCATTCAAGAAACCATGGTCTTTTCTCTTAAATGCATAAACTAGTTAGATAAGGGTCACCATATTATGGAACATAAACTGCTTTCCTCAAAGTTTCCTAATATAAATGTTAATCACATCTAAAACAAAATAAAACAAAACAACAACAACAACAACAAAACACTTCACAAAACACCTAGACCGATGTTTGACCAAAATCTGGGTATTGTTGTCCAGCCTAGTGGATACATAATATTAAACATCGCAGCAAGGTATATTGAGAAGAAAGAAAAAGATGAGTATGCTCATCACGACACCGAAAGATGAAGACCACAGAAGTAGATGAAAATGCCCTTGATTGTATAAAAAATATCTAAAGTATAAAATCTTTGTTATTAAAAGTTTTTAATTCATAAATGGATAGCAGATAGGAGATAAATAGTTCTTACCAAATATCCATCATCTAACACATTCCTGTCACCTAACAGATAATTAAGTGCCTACCATAAGTAGGTACATTCATGTAAATCAATAATGATGAGTCCTTGGGGGCAACCAAGTCCAGGGCTCATACTGTCTGTCACAGCTCAGCCATAAAGAAGAAAATGGGCTTAGATTAAAATTTATTAATATCAGAGGCCAGCAATCTGAGAAGGTGGCCGGTAAAACACCTAACATTCACCTTATCTTGAGCTTTAGGAAGCAAGTTTTAATATGAGGGGTAACCCAAAAACCTGCAATTATCATCTGGAAGGTGGACCCCTTGTAGTACAGGCTTCCCCAGCTTGGTGAGGGTTCTAGGAACCAACCCTAGAACCCATCTGTATCAGTGCACAAGCAGGTGTTGTTATGAGAGGCTGTTTTTGGCTTCAGTACTTTTTTTCGAAGACTCAATGTGTTTGCCCATTTCATGATGGGTCATGTACTAGTGCACCTGCCCACACTGGGCTGAGTGTTCAGCAGTTTTTTGACCAAAATTGGCATGAACCCCATACCCCACCTTCTTTATTCACCCAATCTTTCCCTGAGAGACTTTTTATTTCCCTGGACGAAACAAGTCCTCAAAGGGAAACATTTCATTGATGTGGAAGAGGTTAAACAAAAAATGGCAAAGGCACTAAAAGGCATCAAAATTGATGAGTTCAGAAACTGTTGTGGATAGTGGAAAGAAACCTCTCAATAGACGTAGCACATCAAATGGAGAGTACTTTGAAGGTGACTAAAGTTTAAACATGTAAGAATAAATACACAATTTGTATTCCATTTGTGTGTGTATACGTATGTCCCCTCATAGGGGAAATGTGGCAATTTGAGAGGGGGGCATTTCTAGGGGAAGTGCAGACTTGCTGTTTCTCTTGGGGAGCAGAAGCGGAAAGGGAATTTGTGCAGCTTCTTGCCAAGCTCCCCAAGCTGGCACTCCCTTTGTTCTGGTGTTATCGCTCCATTTGCATTAGCATTCCCCTCTTCCCCAGACACCAGTGGTTTATGGCCAGGGAGGCTATGCATTCTTTGATTAGGGAGGAGAGGTATGAACCATTTGCTCTCAAGTGTCTTTGGTTAGGGGAGATAAAGTCTTGCAGTTCATCAGCTAGTTGTAAATTGCTCAAATTGGCCTTGTTTAATTTTCTTGTCTCAGTTTCCCCATTCCACTTGCCCAGGAATATTCCTAGCTTTTTACTAACCTGTCTCAGTGAGACAAAATGTCTGCTTGCATAGAGCTTACCTTCTAGTGGTGCAGTGAGACAGTTCATATCCTGTAACAGAAACACTGGGTTCTACTGCTCTGGGTTCTATTGCCTGCCACCGATAAAAACCATGACTCCCAATGCCAGAGTCTTATGAAAAAGAAAAAAAAACTATTATTCAAATGTAGTACAGGTTTAGAATAATGACAGAATTCTTCAGTTAAATATCACTCCCTTTAGAAAGAAACAACAACAACAACAACAGTAGCACCCATAATTACACAATCTTGCCTCCCCTTGCCAAACCAGGCCAGGCAGATGTGCCGTCTTTCAGGAAAAGAAATAGAATCTGTAGTTTAGTTGGGCAGATTCCCATCTGTATTCCAGATTCTTCCAGTCATCTGTGCTTGGCTAGCTAGGCTCCTGCTCTTAATCCAAAACCACATCCTCCTGGTAGGCTGGGGAGGATTCTTCTGCATCCTCTCAAACCACATGGCCAAGACCCCTATATAGCAGAGAGAGAGAGAGTGCCTCTCACGGGTATCCTTCTCTCCTTCCAAGCCACATGGTCCAGAACTCAAGTATGGTTGCTGCATTCTGCTTCTTTCTTAAGCCTTATGGCTTAGCTCTAGGATGGCAGGGAGAGGGAGGTGGGGGAGGGGGAGGGGGAGGGGGAGGGGGGAGAGGGAGAAAAAAGGAGAGAGACAGAGACAGAGAGAAAGTGCTAGCTCCTGGCTGCTGTCACACCTGGTTCAAATTCTGGTGCACATATTCCTCTATAACCTCATTTTGGACTCCTTCCACACTTATTCACACTTGCTAGCACTCTGGTTTCTTCTGTTTTCCTCAGCTGCCATTGTTAGTCTGGGCAATTGTGGCCCTGTGACAGAGCTAACCACCTTTCTGCTCTCTGGCAGGTGCAGCCCCTCCAGCCACATTGCATAACAGGTTAGAGTAACACCCATCTCCCTAGCTCCAAGCAGGCACAGCCACTTAACATTATTAAAACACTGGCCAAGTCCTTCAGGTATGCAAAGCAACTTTCAATGTCCCAAGCCATAGCTGTGGGAGTTTTGTGATTTTGGGGAGGACCCCTTACAATCCTAGCAAACCTTCAAGGTTCAAACATATTCAGGTTTACTTCAGCAATTCCTCTCAGTCACACTCTGGGTTATTACTTTACCAGGATCTAAATCTTCACACTTTAATGACAGCTAAAGCAATTAACATCTCCTAAAGGGAATCTAAATGCAAACAGCTTATGCAAAGCAATATCCCTGAAGGAGACTTTAAGCACCTAACCCTTAAGGGACAACTTATGCAAACAAGTATCACTTGAAGTAGTTTACCCTTAATAAATATTTATTCAAACTAATGCCCTCAAGCAAATTCTAAAGTCTAACTACCACCCTACACATTCACAAACACAAAAACTCACACACATTTACACACACGCATATGGATATCTTAAATTCTCTTTACTAATTTTTCATCCTGTACTCAGGATGAATAGAGAGTACAGGATGAAAAATTAGTAAAAGCTCAGATATATCTTGAAATACTGGCCTATTTAAAACATGCATGACAAGGTATTCATCAAATATCTTTTTATGTGGTTAAATGCAGATTTTTAAGCCAACACAAATCTACGATTTTCCCTCATTGATACATGGCAATACACACCAAATAGGGCATTCTTGTTACTCTTTTTTCGAAGTATGTATTTTCAAAACATATAGTTTTTCTAATTAGTGAGTACTTTAGATTTGTGAGTACTTTAATTCAATGGAAATGTGGATAAAAACTAGATAATAGCATTAACTCACTGAAATTTTTCTACAAACTTTAACGTCCAAATATGACCTTTACCATGTGGTGTGATTATGCAGGTAGTTTTAAATTATAATCAGTTCTTGCCAACTATTCTTCAGTTACCTTTTTTTCAAAGTGGAAATGCAAGAGCATTGAAGATACACACAAATTCAAAAGGAGGAATTAAGAAAGCTATGAAGTAAAAATTACAAAGATCATGTTTCTGATTTGATATCTGAATATATAATTGGAATAAATTCTGACAGTTTCAACATTTGGTAGACATGAAATAATATCATAGGAAACAAAAATTGAACCTTAGAAATAATTAACTTGGTAATAAATATGTGAAAGACTAAATAACAACTGTATTATAATTGAGAACTACATTTTTTTTTAAATTTTAGGTAGATTATTCACAAAGCAATTCATCAATCTGAAGGATAATAGTACTGGATTGTTATTTGTTGAATGCTTAGCCATTAAACCTAGGTATTTTTATCTTTTATTTAAACTTTAAAAGCTAGTAAATATTCTCCTGATTTTAGAGTAAAGCAGGCTGAAATTCACAGATATGAAGCTATATAATATAGTAGGGGCAGAAACCAAGATTATTCTCTGAAGTCTGAACCTCGTATAATGTCACATTTTATGGATTTGCTGTTAGATATTCTCTTCACCATAGAAAATAGGACTTGGATTAATTAATAGATATGGATAGCCTTTTGCATATAGGGCCCTTGAGTACAAGTAATAAAAATAGAATTGCTGTTATTTTACTTTTAATTGTTTTGTCTGAGTAGATATTGAACATTATTCCCATCTTTTTTTAGAATCTTCTTACTACCTGGGTTCCAGTTATGTGCATGCTATTTTTTAATTTTTTTAAAGATTTTATTCATTCTATTTTTAGAGGGGGAAGGGAGGGAGAAAGAGAAGGAGAAAAACATCAAAGTGTGGTTCCTCTCCTGCACCCCCTGCAGGGGGCCTGGCCTGCAATCCAAGTTTGTGCTCTGACTGGGAATTGAACAGGTGACCCTATCATTCTCAGGACTGCTTCATTCTCAGGCCGGCATTCAATCCACTGAGCCACACCAGCCAGGTGTGCATTCTACTATCACAGCAATTTCCACCTTATTCTAAACAGCTTCGAGACACAACTTTTTAAAAAGTGTTGATGCTCTATTCTCTTTTTATAACTATTTTTTTCCTGTGAATTCCATGACACAAAACCTGAAATAACTGATGCTAATCAGAAATGATTAGAAGGTCAAACTACTACTATAGTTAAATGCCTATTTCATTTTAGGAGTATACTAATATTTTACGAGAGAAATTAAGAAGGCAATACTTCTATTTGGGGATTAAGCTAGGAGAATGTGACCAAATCATAGAAACACAAGTACTTGTTTAACCTGTACACTTAATATATTTACAGTTAAGTTATTATATTGATAATTTTGGGGTTTTTTTGCTGCATGTGGCTGCAGGGCTTAATAATAGTAAAATTCTAAAAGTGTTTAAAGTAATTCTTTACTACAAAGACAGAGTCTTTAATTAATATATTATTTTTTAAGTCAGTTTTCCTTAATTCTTGTCCTCTGACATTTTAACATTATTCAAAATACAGAGGTTGGTAAAGTAGGTTAATAATAAAAATAAATAATACAATAATATAATAATTAATAAATAAATAATAACAATAAAAGCTGTGTTTTGCATACTCACAACTATAAAACTACTTTTGCCCACCCATGTATATTCAATTATCTACCTTAAGCATAAGTACACATGTGTGCATATATGTATGTGCACACATATGTATGTATATATGTGTGTATATTTTATATAAACCTCCATACATTTATTTACAGTGATATGTTACACATAAATATACAAATATATATATACATATGTATGTGTATGTGTATATATGCCTGTATGTATATACATACATGTTTAAAAAATAAATTTATGGGGGTGATGTTGGTTAATGAGATATATAGCTTTCATGTGTACATGATCTATGATATGTCATCTGTACAGCACATTGTGTGCCCACCACTGAAAGTCAAATCATATTCTGTCAACATACATTCGACCCCACTTACATTTATTTCACTACCACAACACCCCTTTCCCTGTGGTAACCACTATGCTGTTATCTGTGTCTATGAGTTTCAGGTTTATGTCCCACATATGAGGTAAATCATACAGTTCTTAGCTTTTTATGACTGACTTATTTTGCTTAGCAAAATATTTTTCAGGTCTGTCCACATTGTCACAAATGGCAGTACATCTTCTTCTTTTCTTATGGCTGAGTAGTATTCCACTGCATATATGTACTATATCTTCTTTGCCCAATCATTTCTTTAGGACACTTCGGTCGTTTTTATGTCTTGGCCACCATGATAATGCCACAAGGAACATAGGGGTGAATATATCTTTGTGACTAATTGTTCTCAGATTTTTCAGATAGATACCCAGAAGAGGGGTTGCTGGGTCATATGGTAACTCTAGTCTAAATTTTTTGAGGATCTTCCATATGGCTTTCCATAGTGGCTATACCAGTTTTCGTTCTCACCAACAATGAATGAAGGTTCCTTTTTCTCCACAATCTCTTTAACACTTGTTATTACTTGTCTTGTTAATAATAGCCATTCTAAAATGTGAGGTGATATCTCATTATAGTTGTGATTTGCATATCTATGATAACTAATGAAGTAGAGCATCATTTCCTATATGAGTTGGCCATTTGTATGTCTTCTTGGGAGAAGTTTCTGTTCAGGTCCTCTGCCCATTTTTAAATTGGATTGTTAAATGAATGGAACAATATAAAATAAAAAATCTCCTGTACAGCAAAAGAAAGTGCCAATGAAACAAATAAGCAAAAAAGAAACAACCAACCAAATCGTAGAAGATATTTGCAAATAACAGAACCAACCAAGGGTTAATATCCAAACTATATGAAGAACTCACCTCAGTTCTTTCACATGTAATCTTGATTGCTGAATGTTGTTTTTAATCCAGCTGCTTCTGATTTATTTTTTAAAAATTTTAAAAAAATTCTATTTCAAGAGAATGAAATAAAATGTGTGCCTTTTTTTTTTACCAGTATTTCACATGTATGAAAGATCTTTAATTCACAAATGCTACAATCTTAAGTGAGTTATATGCAGATGCTTTCCATGGTTGAAATAATGCAGAAATCTTGCAACATTGTTAAATGATTTATTTTTGTCCTCTACACTTTAACTCTGTTTCAATTCATTTCCAACTATATCTTCCTGGAGTTATTTACTTATTGATTTGGATGGAGTGTTCTGTTGGCAGGGTGATATGTATCAGGAATGAGACTTTATATACTGTACCAGAATTTGGCACAATATTTTTCTTTTTTGTATTACTAACAGAATATAAAATTGGATCACAAGTAGACTCAGTGAAATTAAAATGTGATGCTAGAGCTCTAGTCATCAACAAAATGACATGTAAACCATCTCATTGCATTAGTTTTTTGTTTGTTTGTTTGTTTTTTAAATATAAAGCATTACAATGCAGCCACTCTTCCCATGCTTTGGTACTTTATGGAGTTTCTACTTTGAACATCTTATATATTTTTTCATAACTCTCTGAGTGTAATCAGTCCTATATTTCTGACAGTTTACCATAATCTTTTTAAAACTCATTGATTAGAGATATTTTTCATTATTTCTATTTGTTTCATACAATTCTCTGAATTTTCTATTTAAAGACTTAAGCTTTCAACTTGCTGGTGGAAATTTGTTTTACCCATAAGAATATAGCTGACAATGAAAATGGAGTGATATTGGACTTCTAGGAGGACAGATATATTCAGTAAAATGCTCAGAATGACCTCAAGCAACTAATTAGATCTCCTGTGAGGAATGTTATGCTCTGGAAACACTTTTGTATCCTTATTGTTTTAAAGTCTTTTGAATAGAACTCTAACCCTTATTGTTAGAGCTAACTTGAAATATGTGTTCTCTGTTTTTGAGAGTGTTGTTTGAAGAAATGGGAGATGAATAGGTCAGATTGAGAAGATTGAATATCATGGGTAAGGGTGAAATTTTAATTTATCCTAGTTTATCCTCATTTAATCAATTCATACCTATTTGACAGACTAAAGCATTAACCTTTTGAAGGCTGAATGTGTCATTTCATAATGTCAGCTAAATCATGTTGATTGCTAAGGTTTGCAGGATTTAAAAATGTGTTTACTCTTTATGCAATACTTGTCTTGCTCTCTACAATTGCTTGGATTTTAAAGCAAATTATAGCCTTAAAAACTTTTTCTATTCTATTACTATATATGAATCTAAATTTTATCCTCTGTATTATCGTGTGACAATGAAAAGAGAACACAGTGAAGTACTGGGCATGGGCAAAGAGGAAGTTATGTTCCTTGAGGATTCCTTAGTTCCAATGGGAAGAAAGCTGGATCTGGTCTATACATAACCAGTATTCAGTTTTCCAATGAGGTAAATTAACTTTGTTATGATACAAAATGTGGAATGAGATCAGGATTTTTTCCCATTATTGGATATCTACACACATACAAAGAAATATCAGGAGTGTAAAATTAAGTCCTTCCTTAGAAAATACCTTTCAGATTTCTAAGATGAGATTCAAAGTTGGGATTTGGATAGTCAGATCTGGAACTGAAAGAAGCATGGGTTGAGTAGAAAATAACAATGAACATAAAACTGTACAAAAAGAGAGTGTAGAATGTTCAAAATTTAGAAAAATGAAGGACGTTGGTCATCATAGAACAACTATTTAGAGGCCTTTAAATTAAAAATTTCCGGATTCTGGCCAAGATGGAGGAAAAGGCAGATATGCTTCATTCCCTCACACAACCAAAAGAAGGATAACAACTAATTTAAAAACAAAAAACCAGAAAATCAAACTTTATGGAACTGTGACTACCAAGGAGTTAAAGAAACATACATCAGTACTGGTAGGAGGGGTAGAGACAGGAAGCCAGGGCAGCAGGGACTTGTGGCAAGGAAGAGGGTGACAGAGCAGGTGGTCCCACATTCGTGTGCAGATAAGCTGAGGGGAGCAAGAGGGGAGCGAGACAAACCACTAAACCCAGGGATCCAGCATGGGAAACTAAAGCCTCAAAATTTCTGGCTATAAAAACCTGTGGGATGGTGTGGTTATGGTGGTGGGAGAAATTCCCAGTCTCAAAGGAAAATCTATTGGAGGAGCCCACAGGATTCTAGAAGCACACAAGCCCACTCACATGGTAATCAGCCCCTGAAAGGTCACAATCCACTTGTAGGAAGTGAGACAAGTGACTGAAAGCAGGAAAGAGCCAAGCAAGCATGCAGGATTATTCTCTCTCTGACCCCTACTCCACATACAGCAACATTATGCAGCTTGTGTTACCCTACCCTGGCAAATACTTAAGGATCTACCCCTTACAACCTAACAGGTGTTCTGAGACAAATAAATATGGACCAAATGAAAGAGCAGATCAATACTGCAGAAAAAGAACTAAGTAATGAGGAGATAGCCAACTTATCAGATGCAGAGTTCAAAACACTGGTAATCAGGATGCTCATAAAAATGATTGAGTGTGGATGCAAAATAAAGGAAGAAGTGAAAGCTATGCAAAATGATGAAAAACAAACAGGGAACCGAGAATAAAGAAAAGGAGACAGGGACTCAAATAAAAAAATGGGAACAGAAAGAAGACATAAATATTTAACTGGAACAAAATGAAGGTAAAAGAATTTTAAAAATGAGGAGAGGATTAGGAACCTCTGGGACAACTTTAAATGTTCCAATATCGAAATAATAGGGGTGCCAGAAGAAGAAGAGGAAGAGGAAGAAATTGAAAACTTATTTGAACAAATAATGAAGGAAACCTTTCCCAGTCGGGTGAAAGCACTAGACATGCAAGTCCAGGAAGCTCAGAGAGTCCCAAAGAAGTTGGATTCAAGGAGAAACACACCAAGACACATTACCATTACATTACCCAAGATTATAGATAAGGAGAGAATCTTAAAAGCAGCAAAAGAAAAGAAGAGAGTTACCTACAAAGGAGTTCCCGTAAGATTTATCACCTGATTTCTCAAAAGAAACCTTGCAGGGAAGAAGGGGTTAGAAAGAAGTATTCAGTCATGAAAAGCAAGGACCTACACAACCTGAATTACAGTCATCCCTAGCTATATCGCGGTTCACTTATTGAAGCTTTAAAAGACCTGCTATACAGTGAAGGCGCAATAAGTGAATTGTCATATAGCAAAAGACAACTGTATACTTCACTGGTGAGTACCCATATAGAATTTTATATGTTGTTAAAATTACATAGGTTTAAGAGTGTAGAAAGTGTTTAAGAGTGTATGAAGTGTTTATAGGAGTGTGGGAAAGGTTTATAGGAGTGTGGGAAGGGTTTATAAAGCCTTAAATATATATATATATATATATATATATATATATATATATATATATATATATAATAAAATAAATATAACGCCACTACTTCACGGATTTTTACCTATTGCGGGGGTCTCTTGAACATAACTCCCACAATAGGTGAGGGATCACTGTACTCTATCTGACAAAGCTATAATTTAGAAAGGAAGGGCAAATAAAGTGTTTCCCAGACAAGGTAAAGCTAGAGTTCATTATTATCAAGCCCTTATTATATGAAATGTTAAAGGGATTTATCTAAGAAGAAGAAGATAAAAACTATGAACAGTAAATTCATAACTATCAATATATTAGCCCCCAAAATAAAAAACAGAAAAACTAAGCAAATGACTAGAACCGGAACAGAATCACAGAAATGGAGGTCACAGGGCGGGTTATCAGTGGGGAGGGGGCTGGGGGAAAATGGGGGAAAAAGTACAAGGAATAAGAAGCACGATTGGTAGTCATAAAATAGATAAGAGGAGGTTAAGAATAGTATAGGAAATGGAGAAGCCAAATAACTTATATGTACAAACTTATATGGACATGGAGTAAGGGGCAGGGATGGTGGAGGGAGGAAATATACAGGGTGGATGGGCGTAAAGGGGAAGACAAAAATGGGACAACTGTAATAATATAATCAATAAAATATACTAAAAAACATTTAACTTTTCTGCTCTTACATATGG
This sequence comes from Glossophaga mutica, assembly GCA_039655065.1. NCBI lineage: Eukaryota > Metazoa > Chordata > Mammalia > Chiroptera > Phyllostomidae > Glossophaga > Glossophaga mutica. The sequence continues at coordinate 94,058,929 of CM077310.1, forward strand.
GGCTCAAAGATAAGGTATCCATAGACCATTATTTCACCTTACTCTACTATTAATAAGCATTGGCTTTTGAAGAATTGGGTACTACAGACAAATGTTTAAACAATAATGTAAAACCCTATTCAATATTAAATTATTATACTACTACAATATCTAAATTAAGAATTAAAGTAAAATGACAGAAAGCTCCAGGTATTAAAAACATCCTGATCAGCCTCCAAGTATTTGAATGTTTTTTGAGTATTTTCTAATTGGAGTTGATTTTTAGATTCATGCCACTGTGATCTTAGATGATACTTAAATATGATTTTAATTTTTTTGAATTTCTTAAAATTATTTTGTCTTCTTACATGTGGTCTATCTTTGAGAATATTCCATGTGTACTTTAGAACAATATATATTCTTCTGCTTTGAGATAGAATGCTCTGTAAATATCATTGAATTCCATCTGATCTAATGTGTCATTCCAGGTCACTGTGTGCTTGTTGATATTTTTTTGTCTAGAAGATCTATCCATTGATGACAGTGGGTAATGAAAATTCCCTACCATAGTTGTATCTCTATCTATCTCTTAAAATCCACCAAGATTTTCTTTAAATATTTAGGTACTCTTTTATGGGGTGTATATATATTAGAAAACATATGCTCTTGTTGAATCAATCCTTTTAGTATTATGTAGTAACATACTTATATATTGTTATGGCCTTCGTTTTGAAGTTTATTTTGTAGATAGAAGTTTTGCTACCCCAGCTTTTGTTTTGTATTGTTTCCATTAACATGAGATATTTTCTTCCACCTTTTCACTTTCAACCTGTATGCACAATTTGTTCTATGGTAGGTCTCTTATAGACAGTATATATATGGGTTTTGTTTCCTTTCCATTCAGCTACCTTATGTCTTTTGACTGGAGATTTTAATCAATTTACATTTAAGGTTATTATTGATAAGTACTTACTAATTGCCATTTATTTCTTTATTCCTATGTTCCTTTCTCTCTATTTCTTCTTCTTTTTTAAAGCAGTCCCTTTAATATTTCTTGCAATACTGGATGGATGTTAATGAATTTCTTTAGTTTCTGTTTGTTTGTTTTTGTATGAAAAACTGTTTATATCATCCTGAATTTTAAATGATAGTCATGCTGTGTATAATAGTCTTGGTTGTATGTCTTTGTTTTTCATTACATTGATTACTTCATGCCAATCTCTTCTCGCCTAAAGTGTTTCTGTTGAGCAATACGCTGACAATCTTTTGGGAACTCCCTTGTAGGTAACTATCTGTCTCTGTTTTGCTGCCTTTAAGATTCCCTTTGTCTTTATCCTTTGCCATTTTAATTATGTTGTGCCTTAGTGTGGGTTCCTTTGGATTCATATTATTTGGAACTCTCAATGCTTTCTAAGCTTGTATGACTTTTTCTTCACTTTCTTTCATATCCTTTTTCTTCAGGACATGAAAACAGCAGAATTACCTCACCAGCAGTTGGAATCTGGTCAGAGAACTGCAGAGGTGCTGCAACAATAGGAGAGTTTGTTCTTGGGAGGGTACAGTTTGAGTTTCTCTGTGGGACTAAGTCCCTACTAATTCCCACTGCCAGATGCAACACAGGCTCCTCTTCCTATCTCTGTTGCTCTGGGTTGGGGAGTCCTTCATGGGATTGAAAGTCCATGCTCCTAGAGGGAGGGAGTTGTGTAGTCTTGATATCTCAGCAGCTTCTCAGCCACCATTACACCTGCATGGGGGCTATCCCTTTCTATGTCTCTGTCCTTTTTACCAGTTTCTAGGTAAGTTCTCCTGTAATCTTTGGCTATAATAGTTCAGATCAGCTAGCCGGCAACGGAGTCTTCAGACTGATTGATTTTTAATCTAGTTGTAAATCTAATTTGAGGCTGGGAGCAAGTAGGCACTGCTTCCATCTACTCTGCAACAATCTTGGAATTGCAAATGCATTATTTTTTAGGAAAGTTTAACTTTTTTCACTTCAGCCACTAGAATAGGTTATATGCAGGGAGGTTAAATCTCTGAAATATTCTTAGAGTAGTGCTACAATTCCATAGGCCAAAACTGATACAAAGAACTAAGCACTATACTCCACAGACAGTAATCAACTAAACAATGTCACTTATTAATAAAATTTACATTATAATTTAAAATATATGATTGTTCATGGAACCATTAATAAATGTTTCTCTTTCTAGTTTAAAGGAAAATATTAACAAATATAAAGATATGGGTAGAATTTGAGATTACATTTAGCTCCCATGATATCAACCATGTGTTATTCAAAGGCAGATATCAGAAGATTCAATTACTTCATTTAAATTTATTTTGTAATTTCCTTTTTTAACAAAACCAAATAATGAATTATCCATGTAGATTTTATTTTATTTTTTTTACTTTTTCAAAGTGATATACCTTTATTCTTGAGACATTTAAGTCCAATTTTGATTTTTTTAATTTTTTTAATTGTTGATCTTGTACAGTTTTCTGTCTTTTACTCCCACCCCAGCCCACCACTCCAGCCCTCCCCAACTCCCTCCCATTTCCACCCCCCTTAGTTTTTGTCCATGTGTCCTTTATACTTGTTGCTCTAAACCCTTCCCCTTTTCCCCTGAAATTCCCTCCCCTCTCCCTCTGGTGACTGTCAGCCTGTTCTCAATTTCAATGTCTTTGGTTATATTATGCTTGTTTGTTTGTTTTGTTGATTAGGTTCCTGTTAAAGGTGAGATCATATGGTAGTTGTCTTTCACTGCCTGGCTTATTTTGCTTACTTAGCATGATGCTCTCCAGTTCCATCCATGCTGTTGCAAAGGGTAGGAGCTCCTTCTTTCTTTCTGCTGCATAGAATTCCATTGTGTAAATGTACCACAGTTTTTAGATCCATTTGTTTACTGATGGGCACCTACGTTGCTTCCAACACTTGGCTATTGTAAATTGTGCTGCTATGAATATAGGGGTGCATAGGTTATTTTGGATTGGTGCATAGGTTCTTTTTGATTGGTTCTTTTGCATAGGTTCATTATGTCTGCTTTCTTTTAAGAGTTAAAATTGAAAATATTAAAAAAAAACCTGACCATATTAATATCTTGAGTAGGTATTTAGAATCATTCACAATTATTTCCTTCTCAGGCATAACATGTAATGCCTGTCATTATCTGGTTTTAGCCTATTTTCTAACTATATTTTTTGAATTCTTCACTCCAGCCCAGTATACATACCTTTAAACACAAACATGGTGTACCTTCATCATACTAAAATTATTTCATTTCTCTAAACATAATAAATTATTTTATTCCTTTCTGATTTTGTATATTGAGTTCATATTCTCAATATCTCACATTTTACTTTTTAACCCTACAAATTTTTTTATTTTAAAAAAACAAAACAACAATAACAACAAAAATATAACTTTACATTATATCTATTTAAGGAGTCTAAATTTTTATGGCTTTTAGGATGATGGTAATGTATTCTAAGAAGCAAAAGTCTTCTAGAATTAAAGAAAATAAAGAACCACAATACAGGGTGAAGCAAAAGTAGTTCTACAGTTTGGATTATGCAAAACACAGGCATTATTCATGTATTATTATTTACTATTTATTGCATTATTTTCCATATCAACAACTGTAAACCTACTTTTGTCCCACATGGTATCTGATCTACGTCCCTCATTTAGGCATGAGAAATTTTCACTCAATGCTCTTTGGCGTTGGTGATTTTTCACTATATTCTACACAAAGGAGGAAATAGCAGAATTTGTAACTATGTCAAAATTTGATAATCTGATCATCAAAGGATTGTTTGTTCTATCAAACAATACTCTATGCAAAACTTAACTCCCCAATTCCTTATAAATAAACCTAGAATTAATAATATTTTGATATATTAAGGGAACATCTTTGAATACAATTATATATTGTAGCACAGCCTTGCTATCAATATATCACAGATGATTTCTAATGCCTTTCATCTAATAGCTATTATGATATTTTGGTGTTTTTCAAAATTACCGTAGTAATCAGATTTGTATATTTGCTACAGAAAAATGGCAGTGTAACTGAATTTAGGTCAACCTCAAAAAAAGTATGCATACAGAATATGTAATGAGTGTACTTATAAGTAAAATTTTTATTATTTACATATTGGCACTCTCAATCTCCTAGATGGTAACCATCATGCTAAAAATTTAAGTCATTTATATCAACAGTAACATTTGGTCAATGAATCTAAAATTAGTTTACTTTTTTCACACCGGTCTAATGCTCAAAATTATATTGTATTGCATTCTTTGCTGTTAAATATGCATATTTTATTTAAAAGACTTTCACCAATATTCTTATTTGGTTATATTCTGACTGATACAAGTGCTAGAGCAATGTGATGCTGCTCATGAATTTTATTTTCCTTAAACAAAGTGTTTCATTTTGTACTAGGTTGATCTGAGACTTATTCCTCTGCAACCACCATAGCTATGCAGAACATCTATGAGCTTTCATGTAATATAAGATCATCTCTGATTATTTATGTTTGCCCTTGTTCTTTATCAATGAGGAAGTTTAAAATGGTTTAAAATGAAATTAACAGAGTTATAATATCAAATTGTGCATATATTTTTCAGGTAAAGCATGTTACTTAGAGTGGAGAAGAAAATATTCTCTAATTTGAGCAGGAAATTTATCAACTGTGTTTGTTTCTAATTAGAAGACTACTAAGTTTTTCTAATTTCAGATGCATTTGATATTTTATTATATTGATACAGTTGGGTTGAATTTATAAATACAGCCTAATCAACTTTTGTCACAAAAAGAAAGCATCTTATCATTTAGTACAATGAAATTAGTGACATGAACAGGATTTGGTGACAGTGGCAATGTGTAGTGTTACTACCTAGGTATGAATATCTTAATTTATTGCAGTTTAAAATATATTGTAACAAGCTAAAAGTGAAATGATTTGACATGCTGCATTGATAAAAAATCATTTAACAAAAATAACACATTATTTAAAAATACATTGGACTTTACAGCTTTCTCTTCCTCTCTTGTTCTGAATATTCTTCACCACATTTCACAATGAGGGAATATGCACAGGACTTGATTGACTATGCCTTTAGATATAGATACAGGTTGCCAGAAAATGGAATAATCTATTCCAATTTAGGGTTTGAAAATCTAAACGCTTCCTTAACTACAGTGTTAATATACATGGAAAACTGAAATTTCTTAGTTATGGCAGAATAACAAATTGCTTTGGTGAGCAGCATGGTTGTGTTTCTGAGAGAAAAAAGTAAAAGGAATTAGAGGTGTTAGTTTAGTACAATAAATACTTCTGCGACAGTAGCTAGATTAACTTTCTAGTATATTGCTATGTTGATTATGGAAGATGCTACTATGTTATTTTTCAGGGTCTTTACAACCTTAAGTTATTGTTATTTACTATATAGTCTTGTGTTCTACAGAAGCTTGGACATCTGGACACCCCAAACTGAATGTGATTTAATTATAAGAGGTTAAAATTAATTTAATTTTAGCAGAGTAAGTCAATTATGTTTAAATAATTGTGAAGAAAATTTGGGAAATAACCATGTTTTTGTCTAACATTTAACACTTTTATAATGTATCAAAACTAAATTGAGAGTCGTAAATTTTACAACATTAACATATTCCCACAGGTGTTTTGTTACTCCTTCTCCTATCTTATTGTATTTTTATAACTTGAATTATATTACCCATCAAAAGGAGTTGACATCTATTTTTATACATACAGAATATCTTTGTTCATGAGAGAATTATCACTGATTCTGAATACTTATGACTGGGCAGATGTAACTTCTAAATTCAAGCCCTCTGTATGTGTGTGCGAGTGTGTGTTTGAAAAGGCTGGTGATTAGGTAATGGAGGGAGATTTTAAGGGAATAATTTAAGTAAAGCAACTTAAGTTTTTTTTTTTAACTCTACTTAAATGAAGTAAAAAAGAATAATAAAAAAGTATAAGCCAAAAATATTTCCACAAATTAATCATACTTCCCATATCCTAACATGTGGATACCTTAAAGTTGCTACCTCCAGTGTTGATTTTGGACATTTTGGGTAAATGACTCATAGTGCCCACAAGCAGGGCTAAGATTTATACTATAATTACAGTGATTAATCCCATGATTTATTATGTAAAATTCCATTAATATTTTGATAAAGGATCCAAACTTCCCAGACAAATACAAACAATAACACTATATATTTTTAAAATTATATTTATACTGTTTCATATATGTCATTTAAAAATGACTTAGAAAAGCAACATAATTATATCTTTCTCTTCATGTTCTCTTTTGTTGTTTTTGGTTTTTAGATGTGAGGGATTTTTTTTTTTCCAAACAAGGCTGTCACTGATGGAGGGGACTGATTAATCTGTGTGTTTGTGCTGGGTTAATTAAATAAGGGTTAGATTGTTAAGGTGTGCTCTTTGTAAGTGCAATCAACCTGTGTCTATTATCTGCAAAAAAAATAATTATTATGCAGTTATCCTATCTTCATCATATTTCTAAATTGTCCATGAAGAATTAAAGGAGTTTTTGGTTATTACTTTTGAAACAAATGAGAAATTTCTTTTTGCCAAATAAGCGGCTGCCATGCTCACCCAGCTGCTTATGCTCTGCTAATTGCTTCCAAAAGTAAAAGAGGGGATTGGCCAGAGTGCAGCTCCCTGAAAATTCCAATGCAAAGGAGATGAATACTTCCTTTTGATTTATTTGTTATATTAAATAGAGAGTATTTTATGTTCCTCCTTTCTAGGATTTCTAGTTATTGTGCTATCATAGTGAGCGAGAAAAACAAACAAACAAACAAACTTCTTCAACATAAATTTTAGATTTCTCTTATTTTTAAACCAAAATCACAGCTTTGCATTGGAATACATTTGCCAGTAAAATAGATTTGAGTGCATATTACTGCACCACCATTTGCAGAGTAAGTGACATGCAAACAGTAACCTCTCAATTTCAAGTTTTCCTCTTTAAATATAAACCTATGATACTATTTTCAAACATCATTGTGAATATTTTGTAAGATAATGTGAAAGATGCTTGAGAACATTGAGAATATTACCACCACTAAATTATGTCCATGAATTCAATCTCTCTTATCCCTATTGCTAAGTTATATCATTTTTTGTATTGAATTGACTTTTCTGTTTTTTCCCCCAAACAAGTGTTCAAACATCTAATAATCTGCAAACAGGCAACCAAACAGCACAGTACAATAAGCAAGTACTCATTGAGAACAAAGCCTCTAAATGAGAGGCCCACCAAGTCCACAGATTAAATCCCATTAAAGAGACATAAAACCACCCACAGACCATTCGTTATCAATGAGGTAACTGATTAGAAAAGGTGAGAAATTGCAGCTAATGAAGGTGACTCCTAACATTAAAAAAATGACTAGGAAATAGGAAGACATACCAGAGGGGAGAGGGGAGGGAATTTCAGGGGAAAGGGGGAAGGAACAAGTATAAAGGACACATGGACAAAAACTATGGGGGGGTGGAAATGGGAGGGAGGAGGGGAGGGCTAGGGTGGTGGGTTCGGGTGAGAATAAAAGACAGAAAACTGTAGAAGATCAACAATTAAAATAAAAATTAAAAAAAAAAAGAAAGAAAGCACAAAGATCTGAGACCCTCAGTAGAATGATAAACATACCTAAAAGAAGGAGCATGAGATTATGAACTACATCATACAGAAACATACATACTTTGGGATAACAAAGTCATATGAAAGTTTTAGGGACTCAAAAGAGAGTGTGAATTATCATTGTGACAAATCGCAAGGAAGAAATATGGAGGCTTTTTAAATCAGAGGAATTTTATCTCTATGAAGTAAGTAGTCATTGTAAATTCTAGGTAAGGTAACATGGTATAAACCAATAATAATAATGCAATATTTGAGGCCATGGACCAGCATAGTAACTCTGGAAATAGACACAGTAGGATGGGTATGGAGGATAATTAGAAAGACATGACAGACAAAGTTGATTTATATAACAAAGTGACATTTCATCATGTTATGAACTGAGGGATTAAAACAGTAATATACAAAATAAAGAAAGTAGAATATGATCTGGTCTGAGTAGTAAGTGTTAACTTCGGTTTAAATTGGTGAGAATTGTGAGAGTTTCAAGTGAAAATGTTTATCAACTAGATCTTGGTAAATCATGGATGAATTAATTCACTTGTGAAGTTCCTTAAGTACTTCATCATTCAAGAAAACAAGAACACTGTAAAGAAATATACTCATTTTTCCCACATTTTTACCTTGATTAAATGTCATTTTAAAATTGAGGTGGTTAACCAGCTGAACTGTCTAGGTAGCTAATTAACATTTAAAAATGTTTCATTTAAATTTAGAAATGATTGGAAATGAATAAGCAATGATTAAGTATTATTTCAGGATTCTCATCAAAATCTTGGTTCTTTTTAGGGGTAGTGTTGATGTTATTATATATATATATATACAGACATATATACATATATCAAATATATATAATATATATTAAATGTATATTATATATAAAATTACAAACACATACACATAAATAGTATATATTTCAAATATTGGTGACACTTTGAATACTTCTCTAGATGACTTTTGGATATTAAATAATCAAAAATTAATATTGAATATAACTTGTACATGTGTGGATGACACAAATTGATATGTGTTATGTGTTTACATGCAAAATAGGTAAAATGGTTTATATCTTCAAAATTCTCATACAATTCTCATGTGTAAAAGTTAATCAACTTAGAGTAGAAAGTGGTGAAATTATGAGAGCAAAGCAGAGGAGGTCATTGTAATGTGGCAATGAGTGGAGGAGAGACATCTGGGAAGCCTTTATACTTTATATGATATTCCAGTCAGACCCAAAATAATTAAATAAATATTTTTCCAGGTGAACAATATTGGCAAATTTATTTATAGGAAGGAGAAATTAGTTACAACGAATCATTTTAGAGAAGGAAAAACAGCTTCTAAAATAAAAACAAAATAATTAATATTCTGAAATTAAAGTGGATTGTTTAATAAAAAGTTAGGCTGTGTATATGATAGGAATGACGTTTATCTCTAGGAGGAATAGTCAGAAAAAATAAGAATTTAAAATACAGGGTCTGGAACAAATAATTCCCCCTTTTATTACAAAATCATAAACATGTAATTCTGTAACATAATAATATTACACTCAAGAACACCATATGACATTTTAGGTGAAATGTCCAAATTAAATCTATATTACAACCATATTATTACCCTACCAATCACACTCAAGCAGGTGTTACTTCTGCCAAACGCTGTATATTGATTCTTTTGTATGTAAAAGAAATCCATAAAAATGCATTTCAGATCTGGTATAATAGCTCGTTACCAGGAACATATATCCTGTTCTGTTTTTGCTTTGTTGTCCTTAGACCATTCTTTCATTCTGACATCTGCCTCATGATACTTTCAGATTCTAAGCAGGAAAGTATGAAGTGGGAGAGTTCTCTGTCACCTTTCTAAGGAGGTTATTCAAGAGTCCCACACAATACAAACTGCTTTTTAATGTATCCGCAACATTTACTTTACATGCCATATAAATCTGTAAGGTGGACTGGGACAAACTGTTTAAAGCTGTTTACATTGCTATCTGAGTAAGATAAGAGTTCTGTTACTAAGTAAACAGGAAGAGCTTATTTTGGTTAGAGAACTAGCAGTTCTCACCATGGGTTTCCAGGAAATGTTTATGTATCTCATTGACTGATGAATAATATATGGAGACGTATGCAAGTGTAATTAAATGTGGTGAACCGGAAAAGGAAAGGATCACGAAGGGTGATACTCTATGACATCTGCTTTCACTTAGTAATCAAGCACTATTTTTAATTAACGCCTTGGCATGGTGATCACCTAACACCACTGTGGAGTCGATCAGCTCTCATTTACAGATGTAACAGGTAGTGCAGGATCTACAATCATTCATCAAGTCATTTCTTTGGATTGCTGTTGGAGAACCAGTACTCAGAAACCATAATCTGCGTTAAAAAGTTTAATCAAGGGGGTGGATGAAAGTTACTGTGTAGCTCGATACAATGGTTTTATGTTCTTTTCCTGAGTCAAGGCATTCCCCAACTGATCTGTGTCCTCCACATACTAGGTTTCAGAACCAGGCACTTTTCAGCTTGTCTTTCCCCTTGCTGACCCATTTTTCAAGCCTTGTTTTCTCTCTTTATATTCAGGCTAAGTCTTGAGATTCTTTACCCATGCCTTTGACCACGAGTTCCCTTCAGCCAAGGTTATTTTGGTCCTCCAAAATCACAAAGACTAAAGATTAGTTTTTACAGTTGAAAGCCATGGAGATATATGAGTGTTCTATTTCTTATATTAGACATTACAAATCTAAGAAATGTATAGCTAAGGATTTCTGAATAGTTTGAAGACAAGGGATATTAAATGTATAAAAATATAAGACTTATTTTTATGAATCTGTCTTTAAAATTATGAATAACAAAAAGTAGAGTTTCAAATCAAGATTATAATAGTACTAGCTTCTTTTTTTTCTGATGCATTTACCTTTAGTGGAAATCTTCAAGTCCTCATATGCTTGGATTTACTAACCTGTAGGACTTTCTTTAGCATTTCTTGTAAGGTAGGTGTAGTAGTAGTAGTATTGAATTCCTTGTGTTTTTGTTTATGTAGAAATGGCTTAATTTCTCCTGCATTTTAAAAGATAGTTTTGCTTAATTAGAATCCTAAGCTGACTTTCTTTTTCTATTGTTTGTTTGTTTGTTTGTTTGTTTGCTTTCAGCCATTGTAATATTGGGTTGGGCAAAACGTCTGTTATGTTTTTCCATAAAATAAAAGACACATTTTTTGCTTTCACCAATAACTATTGATTTGGATATTTTTAGCATGCTAGCTATCTGCTGTTATTGGCTCCTAGTGAGTAGAGGCCAGGGGAGTTGCTAAACATTTTCCAATGCATAAGGCAGTCCCAACAACAAATAATTGGCCAAAATGTCAATAGTACCAAGAAACTTTGTAAACCACTTTTGATATGTTTGATCAGTAATAGCACCTTCTCCATACACTGCACAAATCTTTTTTTTTTTTTTTTTGCATTGCAGTCATTTTTTACCTTCCTTGAAATAATAAAGCACAATATGCCAAAAACATTGTGTATCTTCTTTCATCTTCAATATTAAAATAGCTGCACAAAAATTCACCAATTTTGATAAGCTTGTTTTAAAAGCAAGGCGATTTGACAGCTGTCACGATACAATCTTACAAAATTGTTTCAAATGAAGTTAAAGACAACTACACACTACTGGAGTCATTGTACAGAAAAGAATAAATGTGAACATTTTGGCCAACAAAACATATTGCCCACTGCCTTCTGGCCTCCAGTTTTATTTTTTCTGGGGAGAATATTTTTATTTTGATTTTTTTCTATTATTTTTTTGTTTTTATTACTGATACTATTGTAGATGCCCCCATATTCCCCTCCATTTGCCCAGCTTCAATCAGCACCTGCCCCCCCTTCCCATAGGCCATCACCACACTGTTGTCTTTGTCCATGGTATGTGTATATATATGTTAATACTTTCACTTTCTTTCATTTAGTCCCTGCATTCATCCTCCCCTCTGAGAGCTGTCTGTCTGTTCCAGTTACGTATGACTCTGTTTCTATTTGTTCATCAGTTTATTTTGCTAATTAGATTACATATATAAGTGAGATCATATGGTATTTTATTTCACTGACTCACTGATTTCACTTAGCACAATAATCTCCAAGTTCGCCCTTGATGGTAACCAAAACTGGTACAGCCAATGTGAAAAATAGTATGGAGTTTCCTCAAAAAATTAAAAATGGAACTTCCTTTTGACCCAGCTGCAAAAGGTAAAAGTTTGTTTTATTGATGCTGCTGCAAAAGGTAAATGTTTATTTTTCAAAGCCAATTAGTATTCCATTGTATAAATGTGCCACAGTTTTTTTATCCACTCATCTACTGATGAGTATTTGGCTGATCAATTTATTGACAATCTCGTTAATGGGCTGAGTCACTTTTCTCTTGCTGATTTTAGGATTATTTGTGTTGGGTTTCAGCAGCTTGATTGTAATGTGTCTCAATGTGGGTCTCTGGGTTTATCCTACTTGGAGTTCATTGACATTCTGGGATCTATAGATTAATATACTTCATTAGATTAAGGAAGTTTTCAAAGTTTTCAGGCATTGTTAGTTCAAGTAATCTCTCTGCCCTTTCTATCTTCTCTTTCTGTGACTTGGATAGTGCAGTTTTTCTTGTTGTTGTTGTTTTAGAACTATCTGTGTTCTAGAAATTCAGTGAGGTAAATGTTTACAAAAGTCAGTTGAATTGGAGTCCCAGAATGAAAAAAAAAAAAGAAAAACTTGAACATTATTTGAAATATTCTTCTGCCTCACTTATCCACTATATCTATACAAAGAGCCCCATAAAATCCAGAATGCAACAATTCCTGTCACTTAACCATCACTTCTGCTACCAACTCCAGAAATAGATACATAAATCAAGTGGATACAGGAAATCTCACTCTAAATAAATTACATGAATTGAAGTAGAATTGTGAGAGCGGAGGTATTTTGGACCCTAGCTTATGTGGTTTTAAACCATAATATCTAATCCATGTAAAGAAACATCTTTTGAACAAATGTTCCCATAAATACACACAAATCTCCAAGAACTGAAGTGGATTTCTGTCCATCAACCTGGGATCATCAGAAAATTGACAGAGATGTATTTAGCATACTCACAGACTATTGTGGTGACATTCCAAGGGAAAAATATCTGAAATGTTGTATCACACAGGTAACAAGCAAAGCTTCTCAGATTTTTAATAATGAAAGAATGCTTCCAATTTATGAGTATATGACCAAGAAATGTGGTAAAATTAGAAAAGATCTATTTAAAATCTCAAGGAAAAAGTAATATTACAGTAGTAAGAAACTATAGGGACATGTTGTCTTCTTGTATGACTTTTTTTGTGTGTACAGCTTCTAATTGTAATTCTATTACATTATTTTTGTTCTATTTTTAACTTTTATATCATTTTGCAATCAATTCTGTTCTTTAGTGACAACCTTTCTTCTGCAGTTCCAGACATCAATGTCCAATCTTAGGGTAACCATAAATGGTTACCCTCTAAGATAATTACTCCAGGAATTTCTTTTCGTTTTTCTTTTAAATTGTTCCCTTAATTTGTCGATTACTTGTCTTCTTTTTTCTTGGTTTCTTAGCATATTTTAACAGTTGTGATAAAAATAATTTTAACCCAACTAGATTCACAAATAAGTGTGTGTAGGAGATGTATTTTCTGAACTTATATGCAAGGCAGGACAAAAGTAGGACTATAGTTGTTTGTATGGAAAAATATAATAATTAATAAATAATACACAAACGAAATCTGTGTTTTTCATACTTATAACTGTAATTCTACTTTTGACCTCCTCTGTAATCCTGAAAATATCTTAAATTTCTTTCTCTTATATTTAATGATATTTTGACTATACATAGAAATTCTAGTAAAATTAGACATTTTTCCATTATCTTCTTAAATCCTTGTGTGATTCACACTCTATGTCTCCTCACAATGAACTTTCAGCCAATCTTTGTTTCAATTTTTGAAAACAGTGGTGAAAACAAAATGATGACAGAGGAAAAGTCCAAATAGGTTGTGGCCTAGTGCCTCTTAATGACCGTTAGCTTGCCATTCTAAGATCTTGAAAATAGACAATGTGTATAGACATACGTTAAAAAGTGCATGTCTCTGGTTTGTTTATACCATGTCATTAGCCAATAGGAAATCACTGAATAACTCACCAAAATTTTACTGAACACCTACCTTACATATTGCAGCATAATAAATGCTGTTTCTAGGGGCCAGAGGGAATCATGCCCACCAATATTTGCAGTAGCACCCCAATTTAACAAAACCATTGACTCAATTAGCCTTTTGTGATAACTATTTATCTTGGTTCTTTTTTATATTACCTACTGATAGATGCACCTAATGCACTGAGAAATAATAATGACTTCTTTTTTTCAGGACCCCATGTACACCTCTGGTCCAACCTATGGAGCCACATGTTCTTTCCAGTGAGCTGCATTTCTTTCCAAATCATAATATGCCAGTTATGATAGATGCCATAATTCTGTATTTAATTAAATATTTTAACAAGGTGAAAACGATAATTGCAAATGGAATTACTAAGAATGAATCACGAAGAACTAAGTAAAACACTTTGTAAAACTTTGTAAGTGTGAAAAACTAAAATGTTGCTGTCATTGATCATTTTAGACAAAAATAAAATTATAGATAACCCTTTATGGAAGTTGTTTATGCAAACAAACAAACAAGTACACCAAAACCCAACTCTCTAAAGAAAACACTCTCTAAAACACAAGATTATATAGTAAACATGTATTTATATATTTTAACATAAAATGTGTAAGTTGTGTAATTATTTATAATTCCATGCTTTGACTATTTTAATAACTGAAAATGGTGATTAAGATAAATTTTATTGTAATTTACCAAATTAAGTTAGATTATTTTCTTTCTCTACATTGATATCATCCTACAAAGACTAAATATTTGAATACCTACTGAATTTTATATGATGTATTAGGTACAAATGGAGAGATGTATCAGGAACATTAGTAATCTAGGATAATATCACTGTACTCTTGTGATAAATTCAACCCTCATTTACTAAAATTAATCAAATTTAATATTTCATTAATTTCATTAATATTTCCCTTTTTACAACTTTAAAAGGAAATAGATTTTCAATATAATTTCTACTTGAAACATTACCTAAATAATATACAAGACTTTTTACTTACAGAAATTTAGTTAATGCTAAACACTTCAGACTATGTTCACTTGAAAATATTCCACACATATATGATCAAATTATTGATTCGCTTGAACCAATGACTAATCTTTGTCATTATTGGCAAATATCACTATCTTATACATTCTAATATATAGATAAAATAGTGTATCATGGCAATATTGATTAATGGTGTTTTCCCCATATTTTTAACCACAAATACTCTTCCTGAAATATAAAGATATGAAATATACTTATTTTTAACAATTGTTAAAAGTATAGAAGGTTATTATAATCTATTGATTTCTAGTTGAATTCATAATCTCCTGAGCAAGACCACTGGCTTTGGCTCCTTTTTAGCTTCATGAGGGTAAAGAAGATGCTGTTCAGGGTGGTCGCTCTTCCTGTTAGTACTCTCAAGTAGCCCATCTCCACATGCATATTGTACTTTCAGTATGGAAAACACTGATGGAAGACAATGATCAACAAAGGAAAAACACCAACAGCAGGAAAGGCTTTCTTAATGTACTGCTATTACCACTTGGATAAAATTTGCCCACACGCAGTGTAGCTTGAATTTTTAATGTCCTCTATTCAAATTCAAAGTCAGCAGCATTAATTTTTTTCTTTTATAGTCCTGAGGCCTATAGTGAAGATTAAAGAACTATCACTAACAGGAAGTAGAGTTGAATGTTTATTGATGCTGGACTTTGAAATAACCACTGAGAACATAGTACACAGCTGGTCTCAAGCAAACTCCACTAACTCACAGTTCCAATTTATACTCCTATGTGAATCATGGGATAATCAGAAAAAGGTATTTGGAGCCTGTTGGCAAGTCAGCAGGTAGAAAAACAAATATTTTAAAACTGTCAGCATTACCAACACCTTTTTAGATATGCATTATAAAAACAATTATCCTACTACAGAGTGGAAGATTTGAAATTTTTTCAGAAAAATAAAACAGGTAAACTCTGTGGAGTTTTGCACACTTCTTTGGAAGAACACAGAATGCTATACAGACCACACATGATCTGTCTAGCTCAGTGGCTGTCATTCAGGAAGTGACAGCAATTGCTGGCTTCTTGCACACCTGTGGGAGACAACACACATGAGGCTTTTTCATTCAGCTTTCAATTGGAACATTTGACAAATAAGCAGCAAGTGTAATGGGATTCTACTGATTACACTAATGACAGAGTTTATGATGAGTTCTAATCTCTTCTAAGAGGTCATTCACTGGTGAAGCTCTGAGGTAGGTAAAATTATCCATCAATCCACACTTAATAGTCGATTTTTTTCATTCAACATATGCACAAAGCACTGATTTGCTGTTGATGAATGAGAATGATGATAATGATAATGGTTACTTGATTTTTGTCATGCCTGCCATTCACCTATCTTAAGTGCCAAGGGTGCAATAAATGATAGGCATTGTTAAAGCTTCTTGTGAGAAAAATGAGGCCTTCTTACTCGGAAAACACTTTTTATCTGCAGCTTACCCAGAGTGGAAATCCATTGCCTTATACTTTTAACCTTTACTGGTTTATTTGTTGACTAGGTTCGCCTTTAGGTATGTATGCATACAAGCATACAGACTTCATGAGAAATTATATTTCAGCCTACATTTTCCACCAGAGTATAAAAATATTAGATCCTAGATCATCCAAATTTTCTAATCTTTTTACCAGAAAGCTTTTGGACAAGCAGCTTACATTTCTGTTTTCTGAAATGTTCTTCTGGCCATAATTTCAGTATATTTTCACTGAACACCAGGAAACACACAAAAAATTATGAGAGAAATGAATAAAGAATGCAGTTCCTGTATACCTTTAAACCTTGGATGTGCACTGTTTTCATTCACACTTTACCATTATTGTCTCAAACCTTTAGCTAAAAACCGTGACCCCAGTTACTCAGAATGGAGACTTTTGCTGGCAGAAAACCAAGGGTACTATGATAATTTATATTACTATATTAAAAAATAATTCAATAAAAACATTCCACACATAACGTTATCAGTTTTATTCCTGATCTCTGCACAGACCCAAATTGTGATTAGTTACTATTAAAATATGCACATTATACAAATCTGTAAAATTTTACCTTCTTTGAATTTTATATATATTTGATTTTCCACTCTTTATAAAGTAGTCAGGAATCACTTGGTAAAATGAAATCTTAATACGAGTAATTTGAGGCTGTACATATTCTTTTATGCCTTTATCTTTAATATTAAAAATTCATCACATGAAATTGTTGATAGAAAATTTACCTGTATTTCAACATATTCTGAATAATGGTGCTTCAATTAAAGTTAATTTTATTGTACAACTTGCCATTCACGAGTTTCTCTTCATGAGTTCTGAAATTCCTCAGTTTCTTGGTTATTTTTTATGTCAACTCACAATAAATAATAAAGATACCATTTTCCAAATATGACCACATTAATCTAGATCCAATCCCACACACTGTTTCTCCATTATGATGTTGATGCACTTAGACCTTAAAAGGATTCCTTATCCTACTCAAAACTGTTCAGAGCAGAATAACTGCTTTACTCAGTAGAAGGTGACAGAAGTAATCTGCATGACCTCTGAAATTAAAAACCAATAAAATGTTGTAAAAGGTAAAATCACTTCTGCCTGTCTCTCTTTCTGCCTGTGTACACTTGTTTTGGACCCAGCCATTGTGTTGCAGGAAGCAAAAGTCACATGGAGGAGGGTCTAAGTGTATATATTCTAACTAATACCTCTGGCTGGTCACTCACCCAACACTTGCCTTAGCTACCAAAGATCTAAGCGATAAGCCTTCAGATAATAGTACCCAACCTGCAAGTCTCCTAAATGAGATATTAGACACTGTGGAGCAGAGAAAAAACAATGGTCACTATGCTCTGCCTGAAATCTCCATCTGTAGAAATTGTTAGATGATTGCTGCTAAATTACTGTTTAGGACCAATGTGTTACACAGTGATAAATAACTAACATAGGTTAATTATTTATTGCTAGACAACTAAGAGTTCTTACACATACACACACACAGGCAGACACACAAAAACCCCGAAATTGGGGTTAGTGACTGAGACCAAATGGCAGTTGAAACTGAAAATGGCCTTGAAGTAAAAGTTAGCAGAAGTATGATGTTATATCTAATAGTTATAGAAAACCATAACAAAAGACAAACAATAAATAAAAAACAAATAAATTATCACTTCTTTAAATAAATGTACCTAAGGAAGTTAAATGATAAAGTTAGGGAGATTTCTGATGAAGATATTGGCTTGATTCTTCAAAATGAATTTGTTAAATTGTGTATGAAGAGAGATAAGCTTAAGAATGACCGAGTAAACATTAAAAAGCTACGAGTTTCTATGTCTAAAATGAATTTTCTCATTTCTAGTCTTGTAGATGATCAGTGATGCTAAAATTATAAAATGGCTCCTGAGCAAATATTAAAGAAAAGACATTAGTGACAGACAATCTAAAGATGAAGCTGACATTGGGATTGTAAAAGTCTTGTTTAGAACTCAGAAAGTTTTTGTTGGTGCCTCAAGCAGAAAATGTGTCCCCTGAGAATAATACTGCTAAGATAGTTTTATCCAACCACAACTTTATATGAAATCCAATGTAGAGAAAATTATATTTCATCCAAAACTTTTTGTGGCTTTTTTAATGGAAAAATCTCTATATGTCCCATAGAAGACCCACAAATATTTTAAGAGAATTATATTGATAGATCTATAACCAGATCAAAATCGAAGGTAAAGATAGTGCAAAATACAGATATGCCTTTGGAGTCTAACCTGCAAACGGGAGCAGGCTGGAAAAAAAAATAGGCAGCTGCAAGCATTGGGCCACATCTTATTGAGATAAAATAATGGTTGATAAGGTAGCCAATAAACTACAGTGTGCATCAAACAGCCATGGAAAATTATTCCCAGGAGATAAGACCTAATCAAATAATTAGCAAGCATCACGTGCTCAGCTGAATTACATAATTTCTATGGACCAGTGATATTTGTGTGGCTTCAGTTTTATCCCTCATTGAACAGGGGTATCTGTTGAAATTATGCTATGTTTGCATAGCCACTGTATATTGGTTAAGGAGACCATATTCACTTTTATCTTAATTTCCTGGGTCTTTAGAATGCAGGGAACTGTAGTCAAAAAGCTATATCCCAGGTACTGCAAGAAAAGTGATCTTAAACCTTAATTACATAAAACTTTGGAATTTTGTTGGGGGAATGAGTTGAAATTAATTATGTTTGTGTGGATCAAAAAAAAAAAAACTATGATAAACTATCCCATTCTATGTAATCTTATAGTGTAATGTTGAAAGTCCTCTGTGAAAAAGTGAGGGGTCTTTATTCCTTCAAACATATTCTTGACAGATCTCTGCAATTGCCTGAGGAATCAAATGTGGTATAAGTGATGGTGCCTTGACTTCCAAAACTTCAACAAAAAAGGAAATAGTGCTTCACCCTGCTCTCTGTTTCTCACCTCAGACACTTATCCTTGGAAACTCACCATACTGTAAGAAAGTGTAGGCTATGTATGGAGGCATATGTATTTATCCCTGACCAAATGTCCACAAATATCTCACATGCTACCAGATGTGTGCGTGAATTAACCTTCAGCTGCCACCACTCCTGTATTTAGAGTCTCTCCTGAGGCCTCAGACAATGAAAATCTCTTTGCTCTTTTCTGATTAAAATTTTAACTCATGAACAGCGTGAGTGATAACAAGTTAATAGTTTTGGTTTAGTCCAATAATTTTAGGAGTGATGCGTTAAATAGCAGTATACATTTGTATTTTGCTGTGTATCATGCTTTTTTTTGCCCAAATTTTTGAGGAAAAAATAAGGATGACATTATACATGGTTGTTATGATTACATACCCTGGGCATAATGGGTATAATAATTCTGTGTACAATATGCACAAAATATGGGTGTGCATTACTGATGGCAAAATACATAACTAATTCAATGCAGCACATAGAATCACCAAGAACATGTGTTATGTAGATTGAGGTATGGAAGGAATGTCCAGGTATCAAGTAATTTCCTTTGTATGTGTTTATAGATATTGGTAAAATAAAATTTCTAGACTATAATTCAAGATAATGATTAAAATTATTTAACAAGGAAGAGTTATTTTTCTAATAAAATATATAGCTGAAATATAACAAACTTGTCTTTTTCACATTGCAGTTTCAAATTTTCTATAAGGATACTGCTTCATGTGTTTTTAAAGATAATTTTTTATAAAAGTTTGCATCATTTTTAAAAAATATAGCTTAAATTTGAGTTTAAGAAAGTAAATTGACCCAGAAAATGTGTGATGGTATATAATTTGCAGAGAAGGAAGTTTTCAAATATAACATAAAAGGAACAGTAAAACATTGTAAAAATCAGTAAATAAATAAATCCAAAGTTGTTTATGCAAAATATTTCCAGTTGACATGAGATGTAAGCTCTCATAAATTTATATTTAATAGTATGGTACATAATGTTATATCAATGTTGAATTACATTAAAATCATCTATGAGCCCACTAAAATAAAATAATTTAGCTATGGTCTATCCAAAAATATTAGTGACTATTTTCACATACATCATTGTTTTCTCAAGACATTAAAAAAGAAAGAAAATACTGAATTTAACAAAAATTGTCTTCCATGCTTTTAAATAAGCAACATGTCATATTTTTGTTCACTATACCTATTTTTCTGAGAAGTGACATGGGATAATTAAAAACAAATATTCTTATTTTAGCAGTTACTTTAGTGACCTTTGGAAGTTTTAATGGATACAAGTTAAAAATAGAAATGGAAAACTATGGTGGTTACTGGAAGGAAGGTGCTGATGGGGCAGTAAAAGGTAAAGGGGTTCAAATGTGTGGTGATGGAAGGTGACTTGACTTTGGGTGGTGGACACATAATGTATCACACAGATCATATACCGTAGAAAGGTACACTTGAAGCCTGTGTGATCTTATTAAGCAGTGTCATTCCAATAAATTTTATTAAAAAGACAGAAATTAGATATTATTTTATATTTTATATGTCAATGTATGTAGTCTATTAATTCATTTGACTACTTAGTTTAATTGATTAGTCCAAGTGCTGTGTTAAACCATAAATTCAATAATCGTGCAGTAGCTAAATGGACAATATAAAAGAATTGCATTAAAGGTTTGTGTGTATTACAAAGTATACATATATATGCAAGTGTATAGTGTGTATATGTATATATTTACACAAATATGCAATCCACATATACATGTACGATTGCATGAGGAGTTATATATATATATATATATATATATATATATATATATATGAATATGAATGAAGCCTGTCCAGAAAATGTCCATCCATTGTTAATATAACAAGAGCAGTTTGTGTGACATTGATATAACCTGGCAGCCAAGAAGAGTGGACTGGAGTGTACATGAATGAACAATGACGACTCCACTGTACTAGTCAGTGGGGGCAGTAAACACCCTGGAGAGGACATGTGTACTATGTGGCCATGGCATTCACAATGACTGACTGAGTAGAGCAACCAATCTGCATCAAATTTTGTGTTAGGCTTGAACATTCCTCCACAGAAACTATTTGGATGATTTAGAAAAAAAGATGGGAAACTGATGATTGGCAACTTCACCACAACAATGAGTCCTCTCATGCATCACGTCTTGTGTGGAGTTTTTTGGCAAAACATCAAATCACTCAGGTGACTAAGCCCCCCTATAGCCCAGATTTGATGCCCTGCGACTTCTGGCTTTTCCCAAAACTAAAATTGCCTTTGAAAGGGAAGACATTGCTGATTGTTGGTGAGATTCATAAAAATATGATGGGACAGCTGGTGGCAATTTGTGAGGTCCCAAGGTGCCTACTTTGAAGAGGACTGGGTCATCATTGTCTTGGGTACAATCTTGTATCTTTTTCAATAAATGTCTCTATTTTTTTGTAGTACATGGCTGGATACTTTCTGGACAGACCTCATCTATCAATCTGCCAGTTGGGAGTTTATTTTCCCTCCATATATTACATGAAACATTATATATTCTTATTAAAATTCAATATTTTATTCTTAGTGAGTCATATTTAAATTGTGATTTTATATTGAGATAATTTAGCAAGTCAGCATTTCCCCCGCTAAGGCCATTAAATTTTTACAATTTTGACCCTTGCACCACCACACTTTAATATATCAGTTTCATTTATTATAATGCATGTTTACTAACAGATTGGTTTGATTAAAAAACAATGAGAATTATGGCTTTAGACTAGAGAGATAATGAGCTTTCATGTGTGAAAACCTTGGGTCTCAAAAACCTGCTTCTATTTTTTATCAATGAGACTTTAGAATAACTATGTAATATTTTAAGTCTTAATTTCTTAATCTTTGTAAGAAAATAATAGCAAAATAATATCAGATTTCTAACTTATTTGAGAATTAAATGAATGCATGTAAAACGTATGTCTTGAAATCATATCTCGAGGCATGTTTTCGTACTCATTCATTTATGGCTATTGCTTATTGATAGTAGCTATTTGGGGAGGGTAATGGTGAGGCATGGAGAAACCTAACATTCTGTAGTTGCTGACTTGTCAGTATGAATTCTAAGATTTTAAGCTTCCACAACATTGAAAAGAGAAATTAGGTCAAACATCTTTAATTAAGCACGTAAGCAGTAGAACCACTTACTAATTGGATAATCACTAACTTTTATTAGCTGAGAATGAAATTTGTAATGGTTAAAAGTTATCTAATAAAGAAGCTGCCATCTTCCAGGGGGAAAAAAAAGTAAGAGAAGTCCAATACATTTATTTGATTAGTATAATGATTAGACCTGCTTCATTTAGCTACTCTCCAGACTATCCTCTATCCTCCCCTCCCCACCCTGCAACTTCCCCTGCTAGGTTTATTTAAGAAACATTGTCACTAAATCCCAAAGGGCCTAAAATGCATGATCTTTTAGCTACTTTTATTCAGGCAAATCATTGCTTATGTTATAGTTGAAAGAATTCTCAGTCTAGTAATTAAGATTGAAGACAATGCTGTCATGAAGATGACTTGTATTTTCAAATTCACAGTTCTGTTTTTTCAAGGCATGTTGAAGTTTCAGGTTCATTCAGAAGAGAGGTAAAATCAGTACAATTCCTCACTTGGGACTGCTAAACAGATAACTGGGTTGTTCTGACCTTGGGCAAGTAAAGTTGCTATAAGCAATTGGGACATTTTGCTTCTACTTATCATTTTGGGGTCACCAGCTGCTATTGTAAAGGTGATGTGCTCCGGGAATTCAAGCCACAAAATTTAAAGGGACTATTGGGCAATCTGGGGATGAGCATGAGTTTCTGCCTCAGAGGAATCGTTCTTATGTGCAACTTTTGCCAGCGGCTAAGATCTGTAATAGGAGTTGAATAAAAGAGATAATTGGAATGGGAACAGGGGAAAGAGGAATCGGGTAAAATAAATTACACAAAGTGTTTTACTCTGAAAGTCAAAGTTAGCCTTTGTGTAGTCCCTTTCCTCCTACTTTGCAGTGCTCAGTTTTCCTTATCACAAATGATACCGTTACAGGAAAAACTTGGTTCTCCTTGCGGACAAAGTAAAGAATTACAGGTCGGCAAATCTATAAGCATGTAAGCAGGGTTTATTAGTGCTAAGCTCGCATGGAAGACAATGGGGCTTGCCGAGGTGGGGGTAAAAGGCACAGACTTAGGGGTTCACAAGCAAGGCAAGAGTGGCAAAAGCAAGAGAGGCACAAAGCAAGGGCAGCCAGAGCAAGGATGGCAAGAGCAAAGGTGGCAAAAGCATCAGGTCCTTTGTCCTGAAAACTTATATAGTTGGTGGGATGGGGTGAGGGAGTCATATATTGATTGGTGAGTAAAGGTGGTGCCAGCTTCCTTTGGGGGATGTGACTACCCAAACATAGATATGTGTGGGAGATTGTTAGCCCAAATTCTTATCTTGCTCCAGACCCTATTTGGTCATCTTGTTGTGAAACAGATACATGACAGGAGGCAGTTAATTAAAGGTGAGGCAGTTACCCAGAGTTATTTATGGGCTCTTTCTGTAAGCACAAGAGACACCCTTGTAAAACAGATAGTGACCGAAAGCAAGCAATTAACGAAAGTTGTTTTACGGGCTTCTTCTTTGGGCATTGTGGACCCCCTTCTCTTTTTCCTTCTAGAACTTGGGATGAAGATGTAGTTTCAATGGCTTTCTTTCACAGATAGTGGAAATGCCACATGCAGAATATCAAGGGCTCCCCTCCTTCTGTGCTAGCATGGTGTTTCCTGTGATGTTGGTGCACCAGGCAATATAATCGGACCAGGCTCAGGATTGCTGAGTTAGTGGGTGAGACATGTTTCCCTCTTCCTCTCTGCCTTAGTTTACTACCTATCCTACCTAAGAATACCACATACTCCAGTCTCTCAAAGAGATCTTCTGTCCCAGGCCTCAGAAACAAGCTAGATTCCATTGTTAATGGGAATTCCATTGTTAATGAGACCCAGCTTTAAAGAAAAAAGAAGTTGTCATTTTTCCACAATCAGAACCCATGATGTGAACATTTGTAAAAAGCATCTTAAATTACTATAGTCAGAACATGGCTATTATAGTTTTATTGTATTTCACATTTTTAAATAAGTATGTAGTTTCATAAACAAAGAGGGCAATCTTAGTTTTAGGAGTATAATTTTTGGTAAAGATATAGATATATATCTATATATAGTATGTGACAATAAGTTGTTAGAATAAGTTTTAAGATGCTCAAACTTTAAACATTGCAGCACTTTTTATTTTAATTTAATTATAGTTCCACATTGATAATTGTCTATATAATATTGTCATTTTAATTTTAATTTGGTGTAATCTTAATATTCTAGAAGCACATAGTAATAATTTTTAAAATGGTTGTTAAATAAATAGCATAAACTAGCAGGTATCTTACACACTCATAAAGAGAAATTTCCAGTTAAAATTTTAAAAAATATAACAGGCGATAACTGTTAATACATTGAAATTTCCTAAACCTCTCTTTCACACACATACCACAAGCACACTCCACATGTAAACACCCATTCCTCATGTTAACTTGGACTTCACATATTATAAACACAAGTCTTATAATGCAATTTTATTAAAACAAAGCTACATTATCGCTGAAATAAAAGTTAACTTAGTGTCCTAATTTCTATATTTATGTTAGTTTCTTAAAATTCTAATTAGATATTATAATTTTACTATACGATTCTACATAAGTAATTAATTCAGTTCCCTCTCCACAATATTATAGGGTAGAACTAAAAATTATTTTCTACTTAGTATGAGGAATCTATTTGGTATTCTGTTTTGTTTTTCTCATTCCTCCACAAAATACTGTGAAGGTCACTCATTCATTTGAAGTAGACATTAAGAGTATCTTAAACATTAACTGAATAATATATGAGATAAGAAAATAATTTTACAGTAATTTCTAGAGTATTTTTAGTTTAATGCACTTTTTAGTTTGAATTTTTTGTCTCTTTATGTTGAGTAATAAGTAGAAAACAAGAATTTAAAATTTATTTTTATGGGAAATATATGTCTAAATTTAAAAACAAAATTATCATTATGACCAATTCCATCAATATGATCATTTGTAACTATAATATTCATAATTTTAGAAATGCTAATTTTATGAAGTGATTTACCTTCCTTCACTAATGGGACAGCTATTCTATATAAGACAATCATTACGTATCTTAGTACAACTAAGAGATTCTGCTAAAATAATTGAAAATACATATGAGAATAATTATTTCTTATTTTATTTATTATCCATAGTTACTGCTACAAATAATAATACCAAATATTGATTGCTTTCCAGCCACCAATTTGAGCTTAGAATTTTATGTTTCTTCTTTTAAATTTTCACAATGTGTTTTACTATATTTCAGGCAAAGAAACAGAGTGAATAAATAATCTGACAAAATGTAAGTAAGTAACCAAGTCAGGGTTCAAATGTAGGTTTGTCATTTAAATTATATGTGGAAATTTAAAATTTATTATTACAAAAAAGAAAGTAAAAACAAAGTAGATGAGCCATTAGTGAATCTAATTAGGATGAAGTACAGAAAACAAAACAAAAAAAAATTAGAAATTACAAGGGACATAGATTTTAAAATTATTCATAAAGAGTTTTACACAACTCACACTACATTTGATAATCTTAATTAAATGAATAATTCTCTAGGAAAAGAAAATTCGTAGATAATAATTCTAGCCTATCAGTATAGGAAGGATCAGTAAACAGCAGAAATAAAAGAGTAACTAAAGAGATTACTCACAAAACTATCAGGCCCAGATATTTTCAAAGGTGTATTTTGCGACATGTTTAAAAATTAAATAATTATATTCTACTCTAACTTGTCTAGAAAATAGATACAGAATTGCAAGTTTTAAAATTATTTTACATAAGTAACTATGACATTAATCATGAAACATAAATATAGTGTATAAAAAAAAGGCCAATTTAAGAAAATTGAGATAAAATCCAAAATAAAATATTAACAAAAATAATACAACACCATATTGAAAATAATACATAATGAGTATGTAAGGTTTATTCCATGGTGTGGTATTAGAAACACAGAGATATATTTTATTAATAGTAGTTGGTCAAAGAAAAAAAAAGCTTATGTAAGGATATACCTGTAGAGACAGAAAAGTCAGTTGAACAAATCTAATACTAAGTATGTCTAAACATTCAATAACCATAAAAATTTATAGATATTTTCTTATCATGGGTGGGCATACATACATACATACATACACAGTAAATATATGTGACACATATATCATGTGTGTATATATATCTATCATATATATTTATGTCTATGTATATATTTGCATGTGTGATATACAGACACAGAGATACACATATGCACATAAACATGCTGGCTCTTAGGCCATTATGCGTAGTTAATATTGTAATCACATATCTATTTTGCATATCAATATAAGAAAATTTTCTTTAAAATAACTAGAAATTTTAAAATCAAAATTAGAGAAATTACTTTGACTGTATACCCAGTGATTGGTCTAAGAGAAAAATATATTTCAAATGTCTCCAAACACTCTTAGTTATCTAAAAGACGATAAAAATAAATAAAAACAAAAAGAAAATCTTTATTCAATTACTGTCATAAAGTTAAAAGTAGTGTTGGTATTGCTATTTTAAGACTGTTGTATGTTCAAAGATATTATAATACGTTGCATTTGTATTATATGATAAAGCAAAGATAACTATACTAGTGATGTTGGGGGCCACCTTTTCAAAATGGGACAACTGAGAAATAGCTATAAATGGTTAACTAAAAGCTTTTGTGTTCCAAGTATGAATTGAAAGTTTCAGTATGAATTCATGATTGCTGTACTGTGAAAGAGACACTAATTTATTAATTTGCCCTTTATAATGAGGAAAATTAGGCACCAGGGTCAAACTAGACTAGTAATGCTATGAGCATCACTAGCATACAGAATGTGATCTCTGAGAAGCATTTCCAAAGAACTGCATCAGAGATGTTTGAATGAAGTTCTGACTGCAGGTACTGGGAAGGACACATAAAAGATTTTTCATGCTAGAAACTAAGGGAGTTTCAAAAAATAACAAATGGCATTCCAAAAGTATTCAGGAAACAACTTGAATTGGTTGTTACTGGCCACAGAATAAAAACTATTTGAGCCTCATGGGAATAAAAATGATAAAGCACGATTTCTCAAAAGAAACCTTGCAGGCAAGGAGCTGGAAAGAGGTATTGGAAGTCATGAAAGGCAAGGACCTACATCCAAGATTACTCTATCCAGCAAAGCTATCATTTAGAATGGAAAGGCAGATAAAGTGCTTCTGACATAAAGTCAAGTTAAAGGAGTTCATTACCAAGTTCTTATTATATGAAATGTTAAAGGGACTTATCTAGTAAAAACAGTTTCTTCAATAAATGGTGGTGGGAAATTTGGACTGGCACATGCCAAAAAAAAAAAAAAAGAAAGGAAGAAAAGAAAATAGACCACCAAATTACACCATACACAAAAATAAACTCAAAATGCATAAAAGACTTAAATGTAAGTCATGAAACCATAAAAATCCTAGAAGAAAATGTAGGCAATAAAATCTCAGACATCTTGCATAGCAATATTTTTTACTGATATATCTCCTGCAGGGGCCCCTGTCCTGGGTGCCAGATGTCGGGGGGCTCCACCCACAGAGCCCCATCCCTCCATCACGGATGAAAATAAAAACTACCAAGACATGGCTGCTTGGGGAGGAAAGGTGGTCAAACTCTCAGAGGAAAATGGACAAGAGCCACTTCCTCACTAGGCTTTTATAAGGTTCCAATACACTGGAATACAGGTTTAACATTTCAAAGAAATCTGAGGGATTAATCTGAGTCAATGTCTGTCCGGAAAGGGGGTTGCAAAACTTTGGGAGACATCCCCATTTCCTCCTGGGACCCTTATCATTTAAATGAGAGCATTCTTAGCAAAGCAGGTTTCACAGGACTTTAGAATTCTTTCTTATGCCCGATCACCCAGGGAGCCATCCTGGCCAGTACAGGGCTGCACCACTTACCCTCATAGTTTCAGGCTTTAAGCCGATTAGGAAGCAGGAGACATATCCCAGACGGAAATGAGGACTCCGGCTATGTCAGAATAGCCGGGGAGCGAGGGTCCATCACATCCTCTTTGCTGTAGCCCCCCGAGTCCTTCCATGAAGCCTCCCAAGTGGTCGCATCTGGCTTAGGTTGCCCCTCCCATGAGGAGTCTTACCTGTCATTGACTGCCAACCAAGCATTGGGGCCAGAGATGGATGAGGCAGAAGCAGCACTCCTGCCAGGAAGATAAACTTTGTCTTCTTAGTAGGTCATGTCCTTATGACAGAACAGACCCAGATGAAGTGGGTCCCTTGGGCTCTTCTTACACAGCCCACCATGGGGTGAGGGTTACAACTCCTGAAACCAGGCTGAACGGTCCGCAACAATCTCCTAGGACAATGGAAACAAAGAAAAAAATAAACAAATGGAACCACATCAAACTAA
The DNA here is from genome assembly GCA_039655065.1 of Glossophaga mutica. NCBI lineage: Eukaryota > Metazoa > Chordata > Mammalia > Chiroptera > Phyllostomidae > Glossophaga > Glossophaga mutica. The sequence goes on from CM077310.1 coordinate 94,087,918, forward strand.
AAATCTTCTGCAGAGCAAAAGAAACCATCAACAATATAAAAAGGGAACCAAGTCTATGTGAGTACATATTTTCTGATATACATGCGATAAGGGTTTAATTCCTAAAATATGCAAAAATGTATACAACTTAAAGCAGGAAGACAAACAATGCAATTAAAAAATGAGCAAAGGACCTGAAGAGACACTTCAAAAAGGACATACAGAGGGCCAGAGACATATGAAAAAATGCTCAATATCATTAATCATCAGAGAAATGCAAATTAAAACCACAATGAGATATCACCTCACATCTTTCAGAGTTCCTATCATCAATAAATCAATAAACATCAGTGCTAGCGAAGATGTGGAGAAATGGGAATCGTCATTCACTGTTGGTGGGAATGCAGAGTGATGCAGTCATTGTGGAAAATGTGGAATTTCCTCAAAAGACTCAAAATGGAGCTGCCTTGTGATCCAGCAATCCTACTTCTGGGAATATATCCCAAGGATCCCAAAACACCAATTTGAAAAATATGTGTGCCCCTATTTTCATAGCAGCACTATTTACAATAGCCAAGATCTGGAAACAGCCCAAGTTCCAGTAAGTGTATGAGTGTAAGTGTATGAGTGGATAAAAAAAACTGGGGTACATTTAGACGATGGGATACTGTACAGCAGCAAAAAAAAAAAAAAAAGGAATTTTTACCTATTGAGATGGCTGGGAGGCTAATATGGAGCTTGAGACTATTATACTAAGTAAAATAAGCCATTCAGTGAATGACTGATAACATATGGTGTTACTTATTTGTGGAATCTAATGAACAAAATAAACGAATGAACAAAGTAGAAACTGAGGCATAGATACATGGAACAGACTAACAGCAGTCAGGGGTCACTGGATGGAAGAAGGTGAGGGATTAGGCAAAGAACATATATGCACAACCCATGGACATGGATAATGGTAAGGAGATTGCCTGAGGGAAGGGGTGTGTTGGCTGGAAATTGGCAGAGAAGGAAAAAGTGGAGATACCTGTAATAATCAGACAATAAAATAATTTAAAATATACAAATAAAAATTATTGGTATGTTTTAATTAAGACATTAAATTTTGTTTATATAGATTTCAGTGTTTATTAACAATATCTCAATAAATCATTTTAAGTAAAAAGGTACTAAAATTATTGTAAGGACTTTGGAAAATGCTTAATCCTCATTTTAACACCTTTAGAGTTTCTTCAGTCAAATCATTGAATATACAGGTTAATGGATACAATACAATCTAGATTCACCAACACGCAGTTTACTTGTGCATGTCAGAACTATGCCAGTCGAAGTAAATAAAAATCTGTCCTCACTCTATGCCAGTCAATATTGTGGAATCAAAGATCTGCCTTTTATTCATGGGTGGAACATCTACCAACTTGCAGAAGTAGTGAACATGTATATTATAACAGGTATTATTATTGTGACATGTAAGATATTTTAAAAGGTTCCTAGTCATGGAATCCTATGCAGCAGTAAGAAAGAAGGAGCTCCTATCCTTTGAAATAGTTTGGACGGAACTGGAGTGTATTATGCTAACTGAAGTAAGCCAGGAAGTAAAAGACAAATACTGTAGGATCTCACCTACAAGTGGAACCTAATCAACAAAACAACAGGCAAGCAAAATATAACTCGAGACACTGAAGTAAAGATCAAACTAACAGTAACCAGAAGGGAGGGTGGAAGGAAACATTGCAGGAAAGAAAGGGAAGGGTTGTCAAAGAACATGTATAAAGGACCCATGGACAAAGACGAAGGGAGGAAGGATTGAGGGTGGGAGGTTTCCCCTAAACACTCCCCATACAAACTGGCCAGACTCCACAGAAACTTCCTGAGACCCTTTGGTCAAGTGTCCCAGGGGACCCTCAGACTCTTGCTAACAATCTGCTAGCACCGATATATAATGTTCCATGGACTCTACTAGGCACCTCCCAAAGGTACCCTGTAAAATCTTCAGGCTTTCATCTTCCAGAATGCCATTGTGCTTAATCACCTAAGCTGTTTTCTGTGCAATCTGTCAGCAGTGCTGCTGAACTGGGAGGCAGAAAGCTGAGATGTGGGAGTAGTTGATCAATGACACAAGACAAAAATTAAAAGTGTTGAAGTATTTACTTACTGAAGTGCTATCAGCAAGAGGCTAAAACAGAAAAAGCACCAAACTCCCTCTGTTCTATTTCCCCTCATGGGACTGCACACTGGTGGAGGGTCAGGTGGAAATCACACAGACAGAGGCATCATGTCACTGTTGAGGGGACCCAGAACAAAAGAGGTCAACAGTTTTACAGACACCTTCCTCAAGGAAGGGTGAAAGACTGGGCTGTGAACGGGAACGACTTAAGTAGTGAGTCATAGTGGAGAAACATCTTCTTAAATTTTTTACTTCTCCTTCACTCTCATAAAAAAGCCTCAGCTGAGGAGCCTGAGACCTTTGCCCAAAGCCTCAGATAAAGCCACCCAGGAATGAAGTCACTGGGGTAGGCATGCAAACATGCCAAGAGCATGACAATCCAGGGGACAGTGCATCCTTACTGCAACTCCCTCAGACTGCAATACCTGCTGTGTAGCAAGTCTGCTGGGGTGGCAGCTTCCCCCAGGAGGCCTGTCAGGCAAAGTGTTTGTAACTGCCTAACCTGGGGCTGAAAAATCATGTACATTTTTCACCAGGAGCTGGATTCTTGGGAAAGAAAAGAAAAGAAAAAACAAAACAAACAAACAAACAAACAAACAAAACACTAGACCACTTTATGATACCAGATACAAGAATAAATGTAAAATAGTTTAAAGACTTAACTGTAAAACCAGAAACTGTAAAATTCCTAGAAGAAAAGATAGTCAATAAACTCTCAGACACTGCTCTTAGTAATATATTTTTTTCTGATATATCTCCTCAGAAAGGAGAAAGAGAAGAAAAAAATAACAAATTACATAAAACTAAAAACTTTTGCACAGAGATAGATTCCATAAAATGCATACATACTCCCAAAAGTTAAAAATATATATAAACATAGAAAATTGTATCCTAATTAATATTGCAATTTGAACTTGGACTTAGCACTTACATACAAGTGAATGTTACCTATGCTTACATTTGAAAAAAAATACTTGTCATTATTTAGTTTATTCGGAGTTATTCATAGATCACGTATATTCTGAAATGGTCAAAAGAAACACTCTGTCTTGTTTACTAAAGAGAGACTACTTGCTATCAACCCAATCTCTAGGACAAAATGGGTAATTATAAAATTCTTCTTTCAAAAAAGAAATTTGGAATAACAGGATGTCCTAAAAAATATCCACTAAAATGTTTTGAATATTTAGGTAATGTTTTATTTTTCTTAGTTTTAAGAACTTTATTAAAAAGTGAAATTTATAGAACTATAAAAGAAGAAAAATACAATTCTAGAGAAAATGCAATTTCAATAATAAGTTCACAGCTAGTATATAGTTATTTTCTACAATTTGAGAATAGTATTTACAAAGCATTTATTAAAATAGAATATTAGATGACATGATACTGTACATAGAGAACCCCAAAGATCCATGAAGAAACTACTAGAACTGATAAATGTACTCGGCAAAGTAGCAGGATACAAAATTAATATCCAGAAATCAGTTGTATTTTTATATGCCAATAACAAACTCACAGAAATGGAAATTAAGAAAACAATCCCATTTACAATAGTTTCAAAAAGAATAAAATATCTAGGAATAAATCTAACCAAGGATGTAAAAGATGTGTACTCAGAAAATTATAAGACTGAAAAAAGAAATAGAAAAAATTACAAATAAGTGGAAGCACATACCATGTTCATGGATAGGAAAAATTAACTTCATTAAAATGTCCACACTACACAAAGCAATCCATAAATTCAGTGAAATTCCTATCAAAATTCCAATGATATATTTCATAGAACTAGAGCAAATATTTCAAAAATTTATATGGAACCACGAAAAACCCTGTATAGCAACAGTGATCCTGAGAAGGAAGAATGAAGTTGGAGGAATCAGGCTACTAATATCAAACTACATGACAAGGCCACAGTAACAAAACAGAGTGGTTCTGGGATAAAAACCGACACATAGATCAATGGAACAGCCTAGAGATCCCAGAAATAAACTCACATGTTTATAGTAAATTAAAATTTGCCAGAGGAAGCAAGCACATACAATGGGCTAAATACAGTTTATTCAATGAATGTCTTGGGAAAATTGGACAGATACATGCAGAAAAATGAAACTAGACCACCTTCTTACACCACACACAAGAATAAATTCAAAATGGATCAATGTCTTCAATGTTAGACCCAAACACATAAAAATTCTTTTTTATTTATTTATTTATTTATTTATTTATTTATTTATTTATTTATTTATCTTTAGAGGGGAAGGGAAGGAGAGAGGGAGAGAAACATCAATGTGCGGTTGCCTCTTGTATGTTCCCTGCCGGGAACTGGCCTGGCAACCCAGGCCCTGGCTGGTGTAGCTCAGTGGATTGAGCGCGGGTCTGCGAACCGAAGGATCGCGGTTCGATTCCCAGTCAGGGCACATGCCAAACACATAAAATTTCTAGGAGAAAACATAGGCACCAAAATTTTGAACATTTCTTGTGGAAAAATTTTGTCAGATATATTTTTCCAGGCAAGGGAAACAAAAAAATAAATAAATAAACTAATGGGACTACATGAAACTAAATAGATTTTGCACAGCAAAGGAAATCATCAACAAAATAAAACACACCCACAGAATGGGAAAACATATTTTTTGATTCAGCTAATAAGTAGTTGCTATCCAAAATTTACGAAGAACTTAAGACAAACCTCAACACCAAAAAAACAAACAATCCAACTGAAAAAGGGGTGAAGGATCTGAAAAGATACTTCTCCAAAGAGGACATACAGATGGCCAACACATATGAAAAGATGCTCAATATCACTAATCATCAGAGAAATGCAAATTAAAACCACAATGAGATACCATCTCATACCTGTCAGAAAGGCTATTACCAATAAATCAACAAACAACAAGTACTCTTGAGGATGTGGAGAAAGGGGGATGCTTTTGCGCTGTTGGTAGGAATGCAGACTGGTGCAGGCACTGTGGAAAGCAGTATGGAGGTACCTCAAAAAATTAAAAATGGATCTGCCTTTTGACCCAGCGATCCCATTTCTGGGTATGTATCCAAAGAAACCCAAAACACAGGCACCCCTGTCTATGTCCATTGCAGCATTATTTACAGTCATGAAGATAGGGAAGCAGCCCAAATGTTCATCAATAGATGATTAGGCAAAACAACTATGGGACATTTACAGAATGGAATCTACTTCGTTATAAAAAGGAAGAAAATTTTACCCTTTGCCACAGTATGGGTGGACATTGAGACAATTATGCTAAGTGAAATAAGTCAGTGAGAGAAATATAAATGCCATATGATTTCACTCATAGGTGGAATCTAATGAACAAACTGATCTAACATGCAAAACAGAGCCTACTCATAGATGGAGAGCAGTTGACAGCTAGTGTGGGGTGGGGAGGGAGTTAGAGGGTGGAGGGTTGAGCAAAAAGGAAAAAAGGACTCATGGACATGGACAACAGTGTTGACTGCTAAGGGAAGGGGAGTATAACGAGACTAACTGGCAATGGAAAAAATACAATAAAGATTAAATTAAAAAGTGAAATATAATGACATGAAATAAAATAAAACATTCCTCTATTTAAAGGTACTGTTGAGAATGGTGAGCAAAATATGAATTCAAATTACTATAAAATTATTATCAAATTTTACAGAAGTATTTATCAGGATAATTTTTTAAGCAGAGAATACCTGGTATGATTTTCAACTAAATTTAGATATTTCCTTCAGATGTACAAAAGAATTTTCTGAAATTGTGCTTTTTTTCATAAACGTTGTATCATTTATTTTTTTTTAATTTTTATTTTAATTGTTGATCTTGTACAGTTTTCTGTCTTTTACTTCCACCCCATCCCTCCCCACCTCCCTCCCATTTCCACCCCCCATAGTTTTTGTCCATGTGTCCTTTATACTTGTTCCTGTAAACCCTTCCCCTTTTCCCCTGAAATCCCCTCCCCTCTCCCATCTGGTGATTTTCAGCCTGTTCTCAATTTCAGTGTCTTTGGTTATATTATGCTTGTTTGTTTGTTTTGTTGATAAGGTTCCTGTTAAAGACACCACTTTCTCTTTTTTAAATAGATTTGTAATAATACATGATTTAGCTTATTAAAAGAAGAAGTATTGTTCATTAGGAATTGATTTTGTCAATTCTTTTTATGTAACTATCTAAAAACCTCCTTAGAGCTTTATGCAAGTGTTCTCATCTCCATTCTAAAAGAACTTGGAGATGAACTTGCCTGGTTTCAAGTTAATAAATCTGAGTGTAAGTTCAACATTACCATTTAATAATTGTTTTCATTGATTTTTGAAGTATATTTTTACCTTTACATAGTTATTGAGAATTAAACATAATAAATATGTATATTTCCCCAAATATGTGTGGCTCACTGCAACAGCACACTACCTTAAGTAAAACTTGCCATAAGACCAATGTCACGACTAGATCCAAATGCACCTTTGAGAACAATCCTGTTAGCTTTTCAAATTTCCTGAATAAAAACAAGGATGTTTCCAATTAAACATTGAAATAAAGGCAGAGGGGGAAAACACAAGGAACAAATTATAGTGATTTGGAATTGGGACAGCAGAAGTGTTTTGTATTTTTGCTTCTCCTGTCTTTTGTTCTAAGAATATTGGATTCTGAAATTAAATCACAATAACTCCTTGCTCTAAAATGCCTAAGATTGTTTTGTTTCAAGCCTTTTCTTCACCTGGGGAGAATGAGATAATACTTGATATGGTGGTCCACTCTTTATGGGTAGGTAATAGACAGAGGTGACCCCAAACTTCAGTTCTACCAAGTAATATCCTCTAGAAATTATTGTGTGTCCTGGATATAGAGTCAATATGATTGCTATTTTTTTCCTTTAGATATCCCTTACTATGTGCTCATGTTTATACTGTTTAGGCTCCAGATTGGAAGATGCTAAACTACAGGTTTAAGGACTCATGGACAAAAACTATGGGGGGTGGAAATGGGAGGAAGGTGGGGAGGGCTGGGGTGGTGGGCTGAGGGCAGGGTAAAAGACAGAAAACTGTACAATATCAACAATTAAAAAATACTGATTAAAAATAAAGAAGTATGTTCTTACATTCCTATTAGTTATTATTTCCTAATTAAAAAAAAAAAAAAAGAAAAGAAAATATGTTCTTTGCATTTTCTCTGGCCAGCAGGCCATCTTTAGATGTGTCAGCAAGGACTAGCCAGGTTGGTCACATTGCCTGGACATGTTGTTGGATCCAGATCTTTCCAGCCATGACTCAAAATCACAAAGCAGGGCATTTAGAATTTAGGGATTGAAGACAAACCTGAATGTCTCTGGAATGTACAAGCATATAGGTTCTATCACTTATCCTATTGAATCTGTCTCTTAATGGCTGATTATGGTTAACTAATAGCAAACAAATATGCTTGAGGCTTTTTAAAAACCGGACTCTCTGGCTTTTGAGATTGGACATTAAAGGGTGAGACTGTCTGTGGAACATGTACAAATTAACTCCCTTGGAAAAGAAACTCATAATATTGGCTGTTACCATGTTCGCCTTAAATGTCTGAAGCTTCAAATGTTGTCTATAACACATAAAAGGGAAAGTGTAAGGGGCAGCTGTTCTAGTAGAAGATGAAAGTAGAAGATAGTGCCAGAACACAGCTGTTGTTCTGTAGTTTAATGTTTCCTCCTTCATTTAAACTTATTTAAACTTTGTATTCTGTAACGTTAAATATGGTCTTTATGTAAACGACTTCTGCATTGCTTTCTAGTATACATACCAAATGAAAAAATATTTTACAATATTAATGTTTATATTTTAATTATATTTTATTTATATTATATTTTTATAATTTTATATTAGTAAATTTAAAGCAATCCTTATTTTATTAAAATGTACGATTAAAAGAGGCAACTTAACAAAACAGTTTAAACCAAGAAGGTAATTTATAAATGATATAATATTGGAGACTTCAAAATATTCATTAAATAATCTTTTTTAAAAGATTTTATTTATTTATTTTTAGAGAAAGAGTAAGGGAGGAAGAAAGAGAGGGAGGGAAACATTGATGTGTGGTTGCCTTTTGTCTGCCCCCTACTGGGAACCTGGCCCACAACCCAGGCATGTACTCTGACTGGGAATCAAATCAGCAACCCTTTGGCTTGCAGGCTGGCACTCAATCCACTGAGCCACACCAGCCAGGGCTAAATAAACTTTTAAAAACAATTTTATTTCAAAATATTTGATTAAATTTTTATCTAGCTTGTTTTTATCCACAAAAAGTTGATTTCTTATAATAGATAGATGGTGAACATAACCTGAAGAAATAATGGAAACCATTTATTTTATTTTTTCTGTATTACTATTTATCATGAGTAATATAGAAAACATTTCTATTCTTAGTAAACTGAACCATTTCTTTGGATAAGACACTAAATTTTTCAGGTGTTAGGGTGACTCCTCCAGAGCACTAATCAGAGAAAAGATAATTTGTGTAAATCATCTTCCTTTCTAGCTTTAAATAATGCCAATGTAAGTACTTAAAACTGTACTAGTGAAAAACGTAACACACATTTTATGTTGTTAAAAATATGTGTCTGATATGAAATTCTTTTAAGTAATATTTCTGTAAATACAATCTCTATAGGTAAAATAAATATGCCTCCTTATTAGTTTTATTTGTGTTCACTTTAACCCTGGATACTAATGACCGTTAACCCTGTTTCTATGGTTCAAGCAGTTAATGATCCATAAAACAGTTAAATGCAACAGTGTATGCCTCTATTTAGATGAGTTCAGGGGTAAATCATTTTGTAATGCATGAAGATAAGACTATTGTTTAAATTCTGTTGAAGTTATCACTTAAAACTAGTTTGCAATTTCAAGTTTCATGAATATTGAGCTATATTTACATAGCTATAAATATAGACTTACATCTTGCAGAAGGACACATCTGTATGTTAAGCAAAGGCATCATGATCACAGGAATATATCTGCGTGTATGCATATGTGTTCTTTTCATAGTCAGTAAGTCAAATTCTACCATATGGTGATCAACTCCATTTACTGAAATTATATGGATATAACTAAGCATTAGCCATCATGATTATAATCAGATGAAATAATCTCCATAATTGTATTTAGTGTGGCCTGCACCTGTTTTCTATTTCAATGATATTCTCCATACACGAGTCAACTGTTTTCAGAATCTTCCTACTATGCAAAACATATATTAAATGTTTGCTTGTTTCAACATTTTTAAGGTGTGATGATGGATAGAAAGACATCAAATAATGTCCCCTGTTATCAAGGAACTTTATATAATACTAGGTAATGCTTAAGTATTATAAATAGTTAAGGGTACTGCAGAGTACTCTCGAGTCAGCCACTACAACATAACCAGGAAAGGCTGTATGGAGACAGAAAAATCATGAAAAATTATGCCAGGATCAATTATTATGAATAGGAGAAATAAACAAACTAAACAAAATAAAGCAAAAAAACAAACAAACAAACAAACAAAAAAACCAAAAAGCTTGTTCCATTCTCTGAAATATATACCTATTGTATAGAAGAGAAATTTCAGCTGGAATGAAAGAAATCTACCTTAGCTTTTAATTCATGGTCATTTATGCTTAGCCTCATGATGTCAAAAGAGAAATTGCATTGGAAGAGTTACATAGGCAAGGAAAATGTTATTAAGGTTATTGCAATTTGGGAAAGGTACTGAAGTCAACTCTTCTGAAAAGCAGGAGAGTTTATAAGAAACTCGAGTAAGCTAGTGAGAAAATGTGTAGGAAGTTAGTGGGAGGTTGTTTCATATGATATGGCCATCTGTGTTTGCTAATTGGCACTTATTGAAGTTAGGCTCCTGCTCTCCCACAGAGAAAAAAAGATGGAACTCCATCATCTTTGATGATTACAGCTCAAAGGAATCCAAATTCTTGAAAAAGACTATCCTGGGTTGTAGATGATATATATCTCAAAGGGGCAAAGAAAGAATTTACAATTGCAAATTTTCTAATATCAGTGCTCTAAGAAAAAAGTGGTGAAAGGCCTACTCAGGAAGAAAACTGTCCAAAGTTTAGTAAAACTGAGGAAATCATTAAGGCTCTCTTGGTTAATGGCATATGGAGTCTTCTCCATCATATATAATATTAATGTTGGATTACTGATATTAAATATATATATATATATATATATATATATATATCTTATTTCCTATAGGAATTAAACAATTCAACCTGAAAAAAATCAAGCCAATAATTTATAAAAAGCCTATAGACTATAATGGATGTTTGAAATGATTATCCTTTGGTAGCATCTTATTTATTTATTCAGAAACCAATCTTTTCTCCAAATATTATAAGAATGAAAGCAAAATGCAACTCTTAATAAGTCTATTTTCTCACTCCTATATCTTCACACTTCAGAATTGATTGCTAGATATACAGAACTTCTAACTTCAACTTGTTAGAATGTTACATACACATGGCCTTTAAACAATGCAGAGGTTAGGGGCACTGACCTACTGCATAACTGAAAATCCACATATAAATTTTGATTTTCAAAACATTAATTACAGTTTTCCAAGTGTGTCCTTTTAAGGTCATGATGAATATTCTTACTGAAACCTCCCTAGAGACCTCCCCTAAGATCCCTGCCTGTGAGAATGAGATAAAAGCCTCAAGACAGATGACCCAGTGCAGGCTGTCTTCCTCTGGGCAGCAGCTCTGGCCATTTCCTTTTCCTTCTTCTCTCTCCCAGCTGGCAGTTTGACCCAGGCTAATCCCCTGAAACTGTCCCCAAAGCCCCCTTTTCTTTGAGTTCTCAGTGAGCTGAGGCAGCCCACCCTAGGCTGCCTTGTTGCTTCCTCTCTGCTAAGCCCTTCCTTATGTTACTGCCCTCAGCTTTAATAAATGCATTCTCATAGTCAAAAAAATTGACTACAAATAGCCTACTGTTGGCCTTAACAATAACATAAACAGTTGATTAACAATATTTTGTATGTCATATGTATTGTACAATGTATTTTTACAATAGAGTAGGCTAAGGAAACAGAATGTTAAGAAAATCATAAGGAATATACATTTACAAGATTTTTTAAAAATAACTCACACGTGTCCCCATGCAGTTCAAACCCCCATTGTTGACAATATATTCTTGGGAAATAATACAACTATCTTCCAAAAGGACAAAACAGACTGCAATTTATTGTATCTTTATGGATCAATGCCTTAGCAAATGTTGGTCCATTTTGGCTTTTGCCCCTTTTGGCATATATGGTAAAAGCATATTCATATTTCAAAATTATACTGTAATGTCAATTCTTTCTCAAAAATATTGCTGATATACACTACAGAATACAAAGACTATCACTATTCTGTGTTAATATTGTACCCTTTGTGCATAATTCTCTTATTACACTGAATGTATTGTGCATTGTGCCTCCTTCAGGATAGTGATCATCCATTGTTTATATTTTAAGTCATAGCAATCGGTAAAGTCCTAAACACGTAATATTTTGTACATATGTGTGGAGGATGAATAAATGATTGAAGTTAATATGAGAATCAAATCTAATGAAATAGATTAAAATATTTGAAAATTATATGTAATTTATATCTTCATGTGGTAATATAAGGTCTGTCTGGAAAAACTCTAGCCATTGTTAACAAGAACAGTTCGCATGACATCTCTGTAACATGACAGCCAAGGAGAGTGGACTGTAATGCACACGTGTGAACACTGATGACTTCATTGTACTAGTCAGTGGGTGCGGTGACACCATTAAGTGAACCTGGGCACTGTGTGCATTCAAAATGACTGAGAAAGTACAACAACAAATCTGCATCAAATTTTGCATTAAGTTTGAGCATTATTCCACAGAAACCATTTAGATGATTCAGAAGGCCACAGCTATGGGCAACTGGTTATTGTCAGCTTCACCCCAACAATAGGCCTGCTCATGTATCATGTCTCATACAGAGATATTTGGCCAAACATCAAATTCTCCAGGTGACTCAGCCCTCGTTCAGCCCAGATTTGGCACCCTGTGACTTCTGGATTTTCCCAAAACTAAAATCACCTTTGGAAGGGAAGATATTTTAGACTGTCCATGAGATTCATGAAAATACAGCTAGGCAGCTGATGGTGATTGGGAGAACTGGGTAAGGTCCCAAGGTGCCTACTTTGAAGGGGACTGAGGTGTCATTGTGCTATGTGCAGTGTTTCTTGTATCTTGTATCTCCTTCAATGAATGTATCTATTTTTTATATTAAATGTCTGTATACCTTCTGGACAGGGCATGTACATTTATAAAAACTTAGTGGTGGTATTATGATATATCTGTATATATTTCCTTAGAGATTGAATATAGAAACTTAATTATTGGGAAACAAATTATCTAGGATTGTTTTTGATGAATGAGGGAATGAAAGTAAAAATGGGAATCTCTCTAGAGAAACATTTCTTAGAATAAAGACCCTGGTATAAAAATCCTGGGAGATTTCTACTTGGGAGAATAGATAACTGTTGGGACACTATCCAATGTAACATATTCTAAATAAAGCTGGTCAATTTCACAAATACTTGTATATATTTATTTATACCAAGGCAAGATCATTGCAATGCAGAAGAAAAGAGAGTCAATACCCTACAGTGACTATGAAGTTATTAAATGGTGTACTTCCTATAACCCAAAAGGACATTGAGAGATAAAATCTTATCACTTCTTAAAAATATATATTAACAAATCAACTAACAAGTGCTGGCAAATTTGAGGAGAAAAGGAAACCTTAGCACACTGTTGGTAGGAATGCAGACTGGTGTAGACACCATGGAAAACAGTAGAATTTCCTAAAAAAACTAAAAATGGAACTGCTTTTTGACCTGGCAATTCCTGTGTTGGGATTGTACCCTAAGAACCCTTAAACATCAAATCAAAAGAACCTATGACCCCTGTGTTGTTCATAGAAGCATTATTCACAATAGCCAAGTGCTGGAAACAGCCTAATTGTCCATCGGTAAATGAGTGGATTGAAAAGCTGTGGTACATTTACACAATGGAATACTACACAGAAGAAAGAAAGAAGGAGCTCCTACCTTTCGTGACAGCATGGATGGAACTGGGGTATTATGCTAAGTGAAAAAAGTCAGGCAGTGAAAGACAAATACCATATGATCTCACCTATAAGTGGAATCTAATCAACAAAACAAACAAGCAAGCAAAATATAACCAGAGACATAGAAATAAAGAACAAATTGACAGTGACCAGAGAGGAGGGCTGAGGGAGATAACGGGGGAAAGAAGGGGAAAGGTTAATTCAAGGAACATCTATAAAAGACCCATGGGCAAAGACAACAGGGGGGAGAATTGAATGTGGGAGGAGGGTGGTGGGTACTGCAGGGGAGAGTAATGGGACAAAAATTGGGACAACTGTAACTGAACAACAATAAAAAAAAATCAGAAAAAAAAGGACTACATATGTTTTTTGGACTCTATCAAAACTAGACTTAGCCCCCAAACTCAGAATGTGGGATAGCAGGATTCATTTTTTGCTTTCTTATTACTTTCTGGCAATGCTATTCTTACTGCATGCACTAACAGTAGCAGATCATGAAAAAAAAAAAAAAAAAAAAAACTAATGCCAAATGACAAGCCTATATCTGGAGGATTGACTTCAAAATCACACTTACATTCTGTAAAGTACCCATGTAGAACACCTTCAGAAAGACTATTTGGTTTAACTTCATGCCTATCATCGCTATTTACTGGTTTGTTGATTACCAGTTAAACATGTACTTTTTTCCCTTTAATCTATGATGTGCTAAATTGTTACACCCTTGCTCAGTTCAATATCTTCCCTGCTACTTTACATTTCAGAACTACTTTTCTTCTCCAAATTTCAGCTAATCTCTTGAATGCCTTTTCTGTAATAAGTCAACACTACATCCATAATTCATTCTCTGAACACTTCCTTTACCTTGTTGTTTAAAGCAAAGTTTGACCATTCCCAGAGGACAATGATTCTCATCCAGTCGGGAAGAGGAATATATTTATGTATTTAAATTCTTCCTAATTCAGAGTGAGAATGAAAATCTGATCTTTGACACACTCTACTGTTTCATAGCATTTTATCTTCACGCAGAGTATTAAAAAAAGTATTTTTAGTTCCTTATTATCTATAATGGATTAGTCAGCTTCCCAAACTTTACTTCATTGATGATATGATTATGGATGACACATCACATCTGGACAACATTGCTATTGTATTTTATGTTCATTGATAATCTTTGAATACCCTGAACACTGGATTTTTGCACCTAAGATTTTTTACCTGTTTTCCAATGGCTTTTTCCTCACTTGTCTTCATTAATTTTAGCAATCACAATTTGAAAATATATTTTATTGATTATGCTATTATAATTGTCCCCTTTTCCCCTCTGTCCTGAACAGCCCCTCCCACCATCATTACCCCACCTTAGTTCATGCCCATGGGTCATACATATACATTCTTTGGCTTCTCCATTTTCTGTACTATTCTTAATCTCCCTGTCTATTTTGTACCTACCATTTATGTTTCTTATTCCCTTTTCCTTTTTCCCATTATCCCCCTCCCTCTCCCTACTGAAAACCCAGCATGCGATCTCTATTTTTGTGAACTTGGTCCTGTTCTATTTGTTTCCTTAGTTGATTTTTGTTTCTTAGGTTTGGTTGTTAATAGTTGTGAGTTTGTTGTCATTTTACTGTTCACATTTTTGGCCTCTTCTTTTTCTTAGAAAAGTCCCTTTAACATTTCACATAATTTGGGCTTGCTGATAATGAACTCTAACTTGACCTTATCTGGGAAGCACTTTATCTGCCCTCCCATTCTAAATGAAAGCTTTGCTGGACAGTAATCTTGGATGTAGGTCCTTGCCTTTCATGGCTTTGAATACTTCTTTCTAGCCCCTTCTTGGTTCTAAGGTTTCTTTGGTGAAATCAGCTGATAGTCTTATGGGAAGTCCTTTGTAGGTAACTGTCTCCTTTTCTCTTGCTGCTTTTTAGATTTTTTCCTTATCTCTTTTCTTGGGTAATGTAATTATGATATGCCTTGGTGTGTGCTTCCTTGAGTCCAAACTTTTGGGGACTCTCTGAACTTCCTGGATTTCCTGGAAGTCTATTTTCTTTGCCAGATTAAGGAAGTTCTCCTTCATTATGTTTTCAAATAAGTCTTCAATCTCTTGCTCTTCATTTTTTCCTTCTGGATCCCCTATAATCTGGATGTTGGAATGTTTAAAGTTGTCCTGGAGGTTCCTAAGCCTCTCGTCATTTTTTTTTTTAATTCTTGTTTCTTCATTTTGTTATAGTTGAATGTTTGTTTCTTCTTTGTGTTCCAAATCATTGATTTGAGTCCCAGTTTCTTTTCTATCACTATTGGTTCCCTGTACATTTTCCTTTATTTCACTTTTCTTAGCCTTCACTTTTTCTTCCATTTTTCAACCATACTCAACCATTTCTGTGAGAATCCTGATGTTGTGAAGTCTGCATCTGATAGGTTGGCTATCTCTTCATTCCTTAGTTGTATTTTTCCTGGAGCTTCGATCTATTTTTTCATTTGGAAAATTTATTTTTCTCTCCTCATGCCTATTATATAGTAAAGGGTGGAGCCTTAGGTATTCACCAGGGTGGGGTAACCCAGGTCACAGCATTGTGGCATTGTATATGGGGAAGGGGTCTGAGAGGGAGCAATGCTGCTTGCTCTGCTTTCAGTTGGCTTTCAGTCACTTCCTCCTCTACCCACAAGCAAATTGGGTCCTTCTGATGCTGATTTCCAGGTGGGTGGTTTTGCATACATTCTAGGACCCTGTGGGTCTCTCTAAGGAACTCTCATGTGAGGCTGGGAGTTTCTCCTGTCACCTCAACTCCCACATGTTTTTTTTTTCAGTCATAGGTTTTGAGGCTTTATTTCCCTGTGCTGGAACTCTGGGTTGCCTAATCTGTCTCGGTCCCCAGTTGTTTCTCCTGGTTTATCCACTTGCAAATGTGGGAATACCCGGCCCTCCAGCCACAGCCTTGCCTCAAGTCCTCTCTATCCTGGCTGCCCATCTCCACACTTCCATTGCTCTGAATGAATGTTTCTTCTTTAACTCCTTGTTTGTCAGACTTTCATACAGTTTGATTTTTCTGGAAGTTCCGCTTATTTTTTTGTTTTTAAATTTGTTCTTTTTTTTCTTTGTGCTAAGAGGCAAAATATGTCTACCTATGCCTCCATCTTGGCTGTAAGTCAGCAATCGTGATTTATATTTTTCTTCAGAAAAATTTGTCACCAAATATTGTGCTTTGTAGCCAGCCTTTTTCTTCTCCTTATCATACTCTACCTCAAGTAATCCAAATCCATCTTTTTTCTTCTTCCTTATTACAGTAATAGCCATTGAATCCCCAGGTCTAAGTCTTTCTTATTGTTTACTCCAAACCCCATTTAGCAAATATTGCATGATTTAGATTTTAAGTTGCTTCCGCATATGATTTGGTTTTATCATAATCCTGATGTCATACCACATGAACCTCCAAAATTCTGACCTGGTACAAAAGAATGAAAAGTCAAAGAAACTTGTTTTTAAATAGGTCACACTACTTGTATTTCTGTCTTGGATTGATCATTACTTGGAGAACTATATTTGAATAGTGTGTAAGCTATTCAAATATTTGTAAGCCTCAGTTTGCTCAACCATTAAATGATAATAATTGTAGATATTTCATGGAATGATGATTAAAATAATAATTCAGTTAATTATTTACCACAGTCTCTATAAAGTATTAATAGCTTCAGAAATCATCACTATTTTTATTTTTTAAATTATTGTTCAACTTCTCTGTCTTTTTATATAATAAAATAGAAGTGAAGTTTAAATTTATAATCATTTTAAATTATGGTCACCAAGTTTAACTGTGTTTTCCACAGTTATTCAGAAAGTTATTACATTTTCATTTTTTATCCTTGCTTCTCAAGAAAACCAATTAATTTTTCAATTCTCTCTATTGTCCTCCACGCTTTTAACTACAACTAACTCTGCCCCTCTTCATCCTCACAACTATACTTTGTATTTTAAAATGTCAGTATAAGCCAATGTAAGAACATTTTTTTCTCTCACCCTGAAATCTCTAAACTTATGGGAATAAACACACATATCATAATATCACTAGACTTGTTAAGAAATCTCTCCTACTAGGCCATTAGATGTAAGATATCAATGAATGCTTCCATCTTGCTTTCTGCTCTTTCTGAAAGATTAGCATAGTACGTGCTAACCAATAAATTTATTATATTTTAACAAATAAATGGAATTTTTATTTGCATTATTATCATTTTTTGTATTATCACAATCATGGAAAGCAGTAAAATCATAAAAAAACTCTTATGAAACAAACTGTATTTCTCCAAAATTCATATGTTGAAGCTCTAATAACCAATTACTGCATTTAGAGATAGGGCTTTTAAGGAGATATTATGGTTAAATGGTGTCATAAGGGTAGAGCCCTAATCTAACAGCCTGGTGTCCTATAAGAAGAGGAAGACACACAAAAGATCTCGCTCTTTCTCTCCCCCTCCCTCCTTGTGCCCCAGGACACATAGAGAGAAAAGGCCACATGAAGACATAGCAGTAATGAAGCCATCGACGAACCAGAAAGAGAGACCTCATCAGACACCAATACTGCTGGTGCCTTGATCTTAAAATTGCAACCTCCAGAGCTGTGAGAATATAAATTTCTATATTTTAAACAACCCAGTCAATGGTATTTTGTTTGGGCCGAACAAGAAGACCGATATATTCATTTTTTTTTAATTTCATGAAAAATCTATTATAATTTCTTTTGGAAATTTAAAGCTTATTTGAAGTTTGGAGTTTCCTGAAACTTTATTTGATGTTTGATGGCATCTAAGAAATTATTGAAGATCAGTGATGAATTATGTCATATTATATTTGTTTCAAATTATTTTGCTGGTAAAGAAGTCTTATGGAGAATATATGAATTATATATTGTCAAAATGTACTAAGTTTCAAAAACAACTGATTTCTAGTTTGCATGCGAAAGAAATAAGGCAAATAAAGAAAAGTAACTCTTCCTGGCATTGCATCAGAAAATTTGAGGGAATGTTGAGTTGAAGAAATAAAATTTGCATTCCTATTAATTATTCTAGTATTTATGTGAATAAATAAATGCTAATAATTAAAAAATAAAATACATTTGGGGATTGTTTCTTCATCTTCCCATTGTTTGTGAGACTCTTCTTGTTAGCCTCTACTTCTTAAATTGATCTGTTCTGACTCTCTGGGTTTATGGTGTGAACTTCTAAGGTAGATGACATGTGAGATTCAGTGGTGCAGTTTCCTTGATCTCTGGAGCTCTCTGGTCTTCGGCTGTCATTTATGTTGGTTCTCCATATGTCTTTAGGTTTTGATTGTTGTTGGGTCTTTCTTTGGTGGGTTGTTCCCTCCAGCTGGTTAACTGAAGGTCACTCTGTCCACCACCTCTTGTATTCCATTGTGCAGGTATGGGACAGAGAGATGCAAATTAAAACCACAATGAAATACCACCTCACACCAGTCAGAATGGCCATCATACACAAAGCAACAAACAAGTGTTGGAGAGGATGAGGAGAAAAAGGAACCCTAGTGCACTGTTTGTGGGGATGCAGACTAGTGCAGCCACTGTGGAAAACAGTATGGAATTTCCTCGGAAAAATAAAAATGGAACCTCCTTTTGACTCAGCAATTCTACTGCTGGGATTATACCCTAAGAACCCTGAAACACCATTCCAAAAGAACCTATGCACCCCAATGTTCACAGCAGCACAATTTACAATAGCCAAGTGCTGGAAGCAACCAAAGTGCCCATCAGCAAATGAGTGGATCTAAAAAGTATGGTACATTTACACAATGGAATTCTATGAAGCAGAGAGAAAGAAGGAGCTCTTACCCTTTGGGACAGCATGGATGGAACGGGAGAGCATTATGCTAAGTGAAATAAGTCAGGCAGTGAAGAACAAATACCATATGATCTCACCTTTAACTGTAACCTAATCAACAAAAGAAAAAAGCAACCAGAATATAAACAAAGACATTGACATTAAGAACAATGTAACAATAGCCAGAGGGGAAGGGAGGGGGACAGTGGAGAGAAGGGTTTTCAGGAACTACTATAAAGGACACATGGACAAAACCAAGGGGGAGGGTGGAAGCAAGGGAGGAAGGTGGGTTTGGCTGATCTGAGGGGTAGTGGTGGGGAGAAAATGCAGACAACTGTAATTGAACAATAATAGAGTAATTCATATATATGAATATATATATGAATATATATATATGAATACATATATATGAAAATACATATATATTTCCATATACATATATGAAAATACACACCCTCCAAACCTAAAGAAACTTATTTGAAGACAAGGCTGCTCCAGTGACAATGGTACATTTGCCATTCCTAATGTACATTAGGCATTCCTAATATACTACTATGAGTAATGGAAGAAGAGGAAGATTTCCAGCTGAATCTTAGTCTAATAGCAAATGCTCATTACCAATTCTCTAACATTTGTATATTTGTGGAACCTTATCCTTTCTCATATAAATGATATCTTGCTATCCTCTCCTCTCCTCTTGGTGCAAAGTGCATTTCTATTGGCCTTCTTCTCTATGTCATCTATGTATGTGTATTGTAAAAAAGGGTGTTCCCAAAATTTTTAAATTGTCTATAATTAAGCTATGCTCAGCTCCTCTGTTTCATGCTTAATTTTATTTCCTCAATATTAGCAGAATGTACTTTTTTAAAAATATAATTGCATGAAACCTGTAGCCAAATAGTATAATAATTTTTCCATGTTAATTCAGGGATTCTCCAACTCAGATCATTCCATTTGGGGCAAGGTTTTTCTTTACTGTGCATAATGCCCCTGTTCATGGTGGGATGGTTAGCAGCATCCCTTGCCTCAGCACTCTGATTTCTAGCAGAGCACTTCCCCACCTTCTGTTGAAAACCAAGTCTACAGACACTGACAGTTTCTGCTGGAGGACAAACTCATTCTCACTTAGGCACAACTGCATTAACTCCTAATTTGCTTTTATTTAAATTAATAATTATAAAAATTTCACACACATATTTTATTAAAATTCAAGTACTACTGAGGTAAATATTATCATAATATAAGTAGGTAAAATAGTGCAGTTTTTTCTTTACTGGACACATAGTAAAATAATACATGTTAATGACAAGCTGGTAAAATCTAAATACGAAAGCATTGATTTTCTCCAAAGGTCAGCCATTCTTGACAAATGTTAGTCTTTATTTTAAATATGTGCTTTATGATGATATTTAATATAATTTGAAGTCATACACAATTTGTAGTATATTCAAATGTTTTCCAATAAAGCATATGAAGTTTGCCAATTTATTGTGTAATAAGTATTTCTTTGTTACTATTATTAAACTTACTGGAGTGATATTGCTTAATAAAATTACATAGGTTTCAACAGTACAGTTCTATAATGCATCATCTGTATATTACATTATGAATTCACCACCCAAAGTCAAAATATTTCTGACCATAGCAGTACTCAATATACACACATACAAGCACATACATGCACATTGGTTTATTGCCAAACTTATCTGATCATTTGGACAGAAGAAATCACTGAGCTGGGACTTGACTGATATATTATTTTTAAGTTGCATCACACCTTGCAGGGATCCAGATGACTGAGTGGGGCCATTACTGTTGTAAAGAGAACTACATGAATCACAGAAGAGTTTACTCAGTTTCAGAATAAATAAACTGTAACAATGAATAGAATTTTCATAATTATTCAGTCAAATTTGTCTAGTTAAATCCCCTCGTTGACATTTGATTAGTATTGACCCAAGTATACCTAGACATAATTATAAAAATCTCAAGGTTTAGTGAAATCAGCTTCACAAAATTAAAAATTTTATCTATGTTCTTCACAGGTTACTGGTATATATTCAAGGATCTTTAAGTTATGAAGTTTATTATGGCATTAATTGTTAACAGGATCATATGATTTCAAATGTACAATTCTATGATATATGATATGTTTATTGCATTGTGTGCCCACCACCCAAAATCAAATCATCTTCATCACCATATATTTGGCCACCTTTACCTTGGCTACCACAACACCCCTTTCCCTCTGGTAACCACTATTCTGTTATCTGTTTCTGTGAGTTTCAGTTTTATGTCCCACATATGAGTAAAATCATATGGTTCTTAGATTTTTCTGACTGAATTATTTTGCTTAGCAAAATATTCTCTGGGTCCATGCACATTGTCACAGATGACAGTATTTCATCTTTTCTTATGGCTGAGTAGTATTCCATTGCATATATGTACTATATCTCCTTTATTCAGCTCCCTATCAAAGGACACTTTGGTTGTCTGAATGTTTTGGTCATTGAGGATAATGATGCAACGAACATAGGGAAGCATTTATCTTTGTAAATAAATGCTTTTGAGTTTTTTTGGTAGATACCCAGAAGTGGGATTGCTGGGACATATGGTAATTTTATTCTTAATTTTTTGAGGAACCTCCATACTGTTTTCCATAGTGGTTGGATGAGTTTACATTCTTGCTAACACTGAATGAGGGTTCCTTTTCTGTCACAGCCTCTCCAGAATTTGTTATTACCTGTCTGTTGATAATAGCCATTCTAACAGGTATGAGGTGGTATCTCATTGTACTTTTGATTTACATTTCCCTAAGAGCCAGTAAAGTTGACCATCTTTTTAAGATATCTGTTGACCGTTTTCATGTCTTCTTGGGAGAGGTGTATGTTCAAGTCCTCTGCCCATTTTTTAATTGGATTGTTTGTTTGGTGTTGAATTGCATGAGTTCTTTGTATATTTTGGATGTTAACCCCTTGTTTCAGTTCTTGTTTATATATATATTGTCCCATTTAGTTGGTTGCTTTTTTGTTTTGTTGACAGTTTATTTTACTATGCAGAAGCTATTTTTATTACTAAATTGTTTTATTTTGTCATTTGACAGGTTTGGTGATGAGATGGGACCTGAAGATAGCTGCTGAAGAAAGTCTATAGATGCAGGTACAGGTATCCCCAGAACCCTTTTGGTTTGCTGCTTCATGGGCTGCTCCTCTCCAGGATCTTGGGTAAGCTTCTCTCAGATTAAAGTCACTTATTTTGCATTCTAAGCTTTCTATTTTGTTCATATCCTTGTGGGGGATACTGAGGTGTGAGAGACTCCAGATTTTTCCAGGTGAGACTTAGTGGGCCACAGCCTTTGGATTTGTGGTCCGCCACACCCTCAACTGCATCACCTTCAGGAGGTCCTAACAGGTCTTAGAAACTGTGGATAGGCAGCCAAGAACAGTATGTCTAGTTGAATTAGAGAGGATTATTTCAATGAGGGAAAATAATGGGTGCCTCTCGATCTAAGAAGGCAAGATGGTAATCCTTAGGGATTCACAAAGTAGGAGCTTTTTAATTTGATATAATTTCATTCATTGATTTTTACCTTTACATCTCTTTCCTTTAGGGTCCAATTCAGAAAACACTCTGTATGGCCAAGGTTCATTACTTTAATATTATGTTTTCTTCTATGTAATTTATTGTTTCTGATCTCATATTTAAGTCTTTGATCCATTTTTAATTAATTTTTGTATACAAACACAAAATGCAATTTAGTTTCATTCATTTATATGTGGTTTTCCCATTTTTCCAGAACCATTTATTGAATAGGCTTTCTTTTCTCCATTGTGTATTTTTGGCTCTTTTGTAAATTCTTTTTTTACCCATATATATCTTGTTTTATTTCTGGGCTCTCGGTTCTGTTCTGTTCATCTATATGTCTGTTTTTCTACCTCCGGCTTCATTCTTACCAGGATTGCTTTGGCTCTTTGGAGTCTAATCATTCCATGCCAATCTGATGATCTTTTTGTTTTGTTTTATTTCTTTGAAAACACTATTGAGATTTTGATGGGAATTACAGTAAATGATTTTGATGGTTATATATAAAACTTTGCTTAATATGGCCATTTAAACTATGTTGATTCTCTCAATTCTTAAACATGAAATATCTTCCATTTCATTGTGTCTTTTCCAACTTCTTATGATAATGCTCTGCAGTTTTCTGTATATAGGTCTTTCACATCCTTTGTTAAATTTATTCCTGGTTATTTTATAATTTTGTTTGCAATTACAAAATAAATTCTTTTTCATTTCTTTTTTTGAAATTTCAATGTTAATATATAGGTAAGCAGTACATTTTTCTACATGGATTTTTAAAAATGTATTTATTTATTTTTAGAGAGAGGAAGGGGAGAAAGAGAAGGAGAGAAATATCAATGTGAGAGAGAAACATGGATCAGTTGCCTCAAACACATGCCCTTACTGGGTACCAAACCCACAATCTACACATGTTCCCTGAACAGGGATTGAAATGGTTACCTTCTGCTTTTCAGGACAATGCTCAACCAACTGAACCACACCAGTCAGGGATGTACACTGATTTTTTTTATCCTGCAACTTTATTGTATTTTTTATTGTTTGCTTTTGTGTTTGTTTACTTTAGAGACAGTGAAAGGAAGAGAGAGAAAGAAGCATCAGATTATTATTCCACTTATTTATATATTCTTGGTTGTTTGTGTGTGCCTGTCAGGAGATTTAACCCACAACACTGGTATATCATGACAAGAATATTTAATATTTCTAATAGTGTTTCGGTTAAGTTCTTAAGGTTTTCTATATACAGAATCATATCAGTTTCAAAAGTGACACTTATTTCTTCCTTTCCAATTTAGATAACTTTTATTTTTTTCTTTTATCTTATTGCTCTAGCTAGGACTCCCAGAACTGTGTTGAATTAAGAGTGGTGAGAATGGGCATAACACACTTTGTACTGAGCCTGAGGGGACAGTTGTAGAAAGTTCTTGAGGCCCTTTGAAAACACATTTTTGTTTGACTCATGAATGCTAAGTCTTGTTGGCTATCAAAGATAAGTAATTCGAGGGCCTGTCTCACAGTAACCCTCACAAAACTTGGAATGCTAAATGTGTGAAAAAGCTCTTTCTAGGTGCAAGCTGGATATTTGTTGCTGCTGTTAGAAGGAGCCTAAAGGAGAAAGCAGTATAAGTGGCCACTGCTCTTCCAAGCTCCCAGCAGGTTAGCAATCAGCATCTAGATTCAGGCTGATTAGAAGCCTGACCCTCAGGTAGCAGCTGGGAAAGTTGCAGCTAAATCCCTTCCAGGGAAAAATTGTGTGGTGGGTTTTTTTGCCTGTTCCCTCTGCACTCAGTTCAGGTAAATAGCTCATGTGCCCATTAAAAAATTCTTCTTTGCTGTAGTGCTGTAGGACTCATGAATGAAAACACTAATGGCTAACAGAGCTAGGTGATTTGGGAGTCATAAATTGTTGGGGCGCTAGATGTGTGGACAAGATCTTTGAAAGAAACTAGATTTATTGTCAGAATGAGCAGGAAGGAGAGGGATTGGGAAAGGGGCCCTGGGCTCTTTCTGCTCCTGGCAGGATACCAGTCAGCCCCTAGATACAGGGGCTAATTAGCAGCCAAAGAATCAGTCAGCAGCTGTGAAGAAATGCTATCAAATCCCTTCCAGGGAAAAAGTAGGAGATAGGCATTTATGTCTGTTCCCTCTAAACTGAGCATGGACTACAGCTGCTGTTGGTGAGTGCTCAAACACCTGTTTAGCAACTGCTTCTTTGTTTGGTATGGTCTTGTGGGATTGGTGAAGGCAAACCCTGTTGGCTATTGGAGCTGGATGATGTGAGGGTTTGTCCCTTCCATGGGAGCCTTAAAAGATGAGGAACTAGTTTGAAACAAAATCTTCCCTCCTCAGAAGGAAGCTACGAGTTCAGGGTTTCCTCCCAGTTGTGAGGTGCTGGGCTGGGATTTGGGGTTTATAGCCAGAGTTTGTCTGAGCTTTTTATGTCAATTTTGGCATTGGTATTTCCTCAGTTCACTGTATAGGGGTTATTCAACTAATTTCTGGATTTCTCTCAGAGGGTATTAATCCATGTGTAGCTGTATGCTTGGGGTGTCCATGGGAGGAGGAAAATGCAGGAACCTCATACGACATCTAACAAAACTTCACTCCTGTAAGATATTTAGTTTGGTTACAATTGTCTTTGCTAGTAGATATAGAAATTAAATCATGATTCATACATAAATGTGTACTTTATCATTCTTCAAAAATATTCAAGATCAGTGTAAAAATAACTTTTTTAAATGTACTAAACAGAACATATTTATCTAAACAGACATACCTTCTTTCTTGCATTGCATTTCAAAATAAAGTTTAGATAAAAAAAATTCAAAAACACAATTTAAATTATTGTGAAAAGGGACATGATGCACATTTAAATCATGCAAAAGAAATTTAAAATCTAAACATAAAAAGACAGTTATAAACCTTTACAGGAGTTTCATTATATAAGAGATCCATGTTGGATGATTAAATATGTTTTGATTCTGTATTTATAAATTTAAGAAATAGATTTCATTTCTCATGCTTGGTGCTTGGGGAAATAACAAGGTAATATGATAGTGTTTGAAGGAAAGTTAATTTAAGAAATTAAATTATCCAATACAATAAAGTTCACATTAAGTGACATTTCAGCAATGTAATATAGTACTTAAGGTGGTGTGAATTTACTGTAAATTAATTTCCACTCAAGTTATTTGGTAATTTATCTTGTTTAGCAAAATAACAGCAACATACCAGAAAACTGATAACATACTTGTCATGACTAAGAGATTGATATTTCAGTTATGTTGCAGCTTTTATATCTATATGTGTTATAAGTATTGCTATTTAATTCTATGCACATGGGTACTTCATAATAATTTGGTAAATAAATACTACCTTCAACTATAAAAAGGGATTTATCATTTTTGTTTTGGATACATTCATTTTCATTTTCTGTCTCTTCTTTCAATTCATCCCAGACAAGTTACGAAAGGAGAAACTCATGGCTTTAAGTTTCTTTTTCCATAAATATGACTCTGTGTATGTACATCCAATAATACCAGAATCTGCATACCTTCTAAAACATGTAAAGCTAGGAAACAAAATGACATTAAATTTGATAGATTCCAGGAATTCAATTGTTTTTATGAAAAGATGAGCTTCCTTCCTTCCTACCTTCCTTCCTTTCTTCCACCCTTCCTTCCTTCCAACTTCCCACTTTTATTCTCTTATTCTTTTTTTTTTTAATTTCTAATGCCTCTACAAAGTTGGTCTTGTCAAATATCTTTGCTTATTTGACATATCATGCAAAATATATAATTTCTAGACACAGTACTTTTTTTTTGCCCAAGTATACCTTCTAAGTACATTTTGTTTTAATATACCTTCTGTCCTATAATTATATGCAATATATTCTAATCTATTTAGTTTATCAATACAGAGATGGTATACTAGTATAAGGCATTATGAAATATGACAGAGTGCTGATATTCTCTTGAAGTAATGGAGGGAACTATTTCTGAGTAGTTTGACTTTATTATTGACATCTGAGAAAGCATAAGGACTTGAAAGGACAAAACAACAACAGTGAAACTCTTTCTATGTAATTATGAAAGGACTAGTATCTTTTAGCAATTAGCTTAGAAGTAGAAAATCAAACAAAGTTTACGGTAAAAATTTAGCTTAGAAATTACAGAGTAAAACAGACTTGACATTGATAATGACCTGTGTTGTATTTAAACTTCTTCACATCCTAGGACACTGAACCTTGTGACAAACAGGAAGACCTTAAGCACACAATGATCTAAATGTTCCAGATTAATTTTTTTACTAGTATTACCATTGATTTGACATGCTTTTGGTGACAATACCTAATTTAGTTTGAAACTCAAGTGACATTAATGGAGAACAAAAGAGTTTGATATTTCAAAATGGGTCATAGGTTAAAACAAAGATGAGACAGGCT
Organism: Glossophaga mutica; assembly: GCA_039655065.1. Lineage (NCBI taxonomy): Eukaryota > Metazoa > Chordata > Mammalia > Chiroptera > Phyllostomidae > Glossophaga > Glossophaga mutica. Next base: position 94,115,033 of record CM077310.1, read on the forward strand.
CATTTGAACATACATTGGAACTTTAATTATAGAATTATTATCAAAACCTGAATGAAGTAACATTTTTTTCAGTTAGCTGGCTTACTGAGAAAATGTATATGTGCAGTGCAGGTAATTAGTTTATGATGTGAAATGTATATAGATATAGAAAAGGGGGTATACTGGTGTGCTATCCAACATTCTGAACATGTCATTATGTTTTATCACATTTGTCTTTTCCAAAATGATTAAGTTGACTTCCCCTCTTTTTTCTCATTTACAGATAACAGTTTAAATAATTTTGTAATTTGTCTTTCAAAATTTCAGAATTTTGTTTGATTTCCAGAATTTCCAGAATAGTGTTCAATTAGTTTACTGTGGTTTTGAGTATATTTATGGAATGTTAGATTGTAAACCAATATGGACACAATTACTTATATTTTTAAATGTGGGATGTTTGCAGGTATAAGTGTTTTATTCTTAGGCATTATACCTCAAAGTTAAAACAAGGACCTGGTTCGTGTTGTTGAAGAATGGGAGATAGCAAAATATAATACATTTCAGTTTTAACAGCTATCAATTATTATTTTTCTCAGCAAGCAAAGTGGCAACTGTGAGCAATCAAGAGAGGAAAGAATGTAGAAGTGGCATGCTCCCTGCTTAGGCCACCATTCACCAGCTGTTCCTTAGTGGTGATATATTTCTTCAGCTCAATCAAGTCTCCCCATCCACATGTAGGATTGGAGTTGTGGTATCATTAGCACGTGACAGTTCTCAAACAATTTTGGCACATTAAGAAGGATTCAGAGTTAAATCTTATATACTATTAAGAAACCTGAGCATTTTCAGTGAACTTCAGTTTTGTTTTTGTTTTTGTTTTCTTTTTTTAATCAGTATTTTTTAATTGTTGATATTGTACAGTTTTCCGTCTTTTACCCCGCCCCAGCCCACCACCCCAGCCCTCCCCACCTTCCTCCCATTTCCACCCCCCATAGTTTTTGTCCATGAGTCCTTTATACTTGTTGCTCTAAACCATTCCCCTTTTCCCCTGAAATTCCCTCCCCTCCCCCTCTGGTCACTGTCAGATTGTTCTCAACTTCAGTGTCTTTGTTTATATTATGCTTGTTTGTTTGTTTTGTTGATTAGCTTCCTGTTAAAGGCGAGATCATATGGTAGTTGTCTTTCACTGCCTGGCTTATTTCGCTTAGCATGATACTCAATTTGCAGTTGCACCAGCTCAATTCCAATTGGTTATACCCAACATTACATAAAACACTGCATCATTAGTACTATAAGTCAACTACTTTTGCTATTTCTTAATGCATTTTAAGAGCTTTCAAAAATATTTATAATTTTAGAGTACAGAAGGTGCTTATCTCTTGAACCACTTCCTTATACTTGCACCAAAAGTTCTCATAAGTAGCTCCCTTCATCTATCAAGTTGGCTTTGATCTTTTTGTGGTACCATCTTCGCATGAAGGCTTCTACCAGTTTTACTGTAGTAAGAAGCAAGAGGCAACTGAAAGATCCTACTGTAGCCTTGAACTGACGTAAGTCACTTCTACCACTGTCTTTGAGCTGTATAATGTGGAGATACCCTGCCTGAATGTAACAGAGATTTAAAAAAAAAAATGTAAGGTTCTTTAACTGGAAGGGAAGGAAAAGTAGGTATTGGTAAATATTACCAATGTCTATCTTATGAGAATGATATTTGCATTTATGGTTCCCTGAAATAAATTTCAAAGTTCTAAAACACAAAGATATTTCCATTTAAGAAAATCTATGATTAGAAAGGAAAGTGGGTAGAAAATAGACACAGGGAGGGCAAGAATAGTGAGGGAAATGTAGAAGCTAAAGAACTTATGACATATGGACATGAACTAAAGGGGGGGAATGTGGATGGGAGGGGGTGTGCAGGGTGGAGGGGAATTATGGTGAAGAAATGGAACAACTGTAACAGCATAATCAGTAAAATATATTTTAAAAAGTAAAAAAAAAAAAGAAAGATGTTTAAAATTATATTTGGACATGTAGCCAAAACAAAAAGTATAGAGCTATTATTTATACACTGAGCTTATCTTAAGTTGGAGATTTTTAAGCACATTGTATCAAATATATTTAACCAGAATGATGAGCATAAAACAATTTAAGCATATTATATCAAACATGCTTTAGTATACTTACTTATTCTTTAAATTGAATGATGATCTGAACACATGTTTAAAAAAGTCATAAGAATGTAGGTCTTTTGGTGATAATTGAAGTCATGTAATACTTATATCTATGATTAATGATGACTACTGATTACTAGTTTTTGTTGATTTTCATGAATATTGAGAAATAGCATCAATAAATAAAAAGCATTATGGTATATATTTAAAAATGTTTTGAAGTATGTTCATATTAAGGCTATTTCTTTCTCTCTCTTTTTTTGCATTTAAAAGCTTTATTTTTTAATTGTTGATATTGTACAGTTTTCTGTCTTTTACCCCACCCCAGCCCACCACCCCAGCCCTCCCCACCTTCCTCCCATTTCCACCCCCCCATAGTTTTTCACCATGTGTCCTTTATACTTGTTGCACTAAACCGTTCCTCTTTTCCCCTGAAATTCCCTCCCCTCCCATTCTGGTCACTGTCAGACTGTTCTCAAATTCAGTGTCTTTGGTTATATTATACTTGTTTGTTTATTTTGTTGATTAGGTTCCTGTTAAAGGTGAGATCATATGGTATTTGTCTTTCACTGCCTGGCTTATTTCGCTTAGCATGATACTCTCCAATTCCTTCCATGCTGTTGCAAAGGGTAGGAGCTCCTTCTTTCTTTCTGCTGCATAGAATTTCATTGTGTAAATGTACCATGTTTTTTTGATCCATTCATTAACTGATGGGCACCTAGGTTGCTTCCAGCACTTGGCTATTGTAAATTGTGCTGCTATGAACATAGGGGTGCATAGGTTCTTTTGGATTGGTGTTTCAGGGTTCTTAGGATATAATCCAAGCAGTGGAATTGCTGGGTCAAAAGGTACATCCATTTTTAGTTTTCTTAGAAAATTCCATACTGTTTTCCATAGTGGTTGTACCAATCTGCAATCCCACCAACAGTGCACTAGGGTCCCCTTTTCTCCACAACCTCTCCAACACTTGCTGTTTGTTGCTTTGTTTATGAAGGCCATTCTGACTGGTGTCAAGTGGTATCTCACTGTAGTTTTAATTTGCATCTCTCGGATAGCTAGAGATATCGAGCATCTTTTCATGTGTCTCTGGATCCTCTGTATGTCCTCCTTGGAGAAGTGTCTGTTCAAATCCTTTGCCCATTTTTTAATTGGGTTGCTTGTCTTCTTAGAGTAGAGTCTTGTAAGTTCTTTATATATTTTGGAAATTAATCCCTTGTCTGAGGTATCATTGTGAAATATGTTTTCCCATACAGTTGGTTCTCTTTTTATTTTAATACTGTTTCCTTTAGCTGTGCAGAAGCTTTTTATTTTGATGAGATCCGATTTGTTTATTCTTTCCTTTATGTCCCTTGCTTTAGGGGACATATCAGTAAAAATATTGCTGCATGGAATATCTGAGATTTTCCTGCCTATGTTATCCTGTAGGATTTTAATGGTGTCACGGCTTATATTTAAGTCTTTTATCCACCTTGAATTTATTTTTGTGTATGGTGTAAGTTGGTGCTCGAGTTTCATTTTTTTGCATGTAGCTGTCCAGATCTCCCAGCACCACTTGTTGAAGAGGCTATTTTTGCTCCATTTTATGTTGCTGTCCCCTTTGTCGAATATTAATTGACTGTAGAGACTTGGGTTTATTTCTGGGCTCTCTGTTCTGTTCCACTGGTCCATGTTCCTGTGCTTGTGCCAGTACCAGGCTGTTTTGATTACAGTGGCTTTGTAATACAGTTTGGTATCAGGTATTGTGATCCCTCCTACTTTGCTCTTCTTTCTCAAAATTGCTGCAGCTATTTGGGGTCGTTTATGATTCCATATAAATTTTTTAAGTGTTTGTTCTATATCTGTGAAATAAGCCATTGGAACTTTAATAGGTATTGCATTGAATCTGTAAATTGCTTTGGGTAGTATGGACATTTTGATAATATTAATTCTTCCGATCCATGAACATGGTATATGCTTCCATTTGTTTGTCTTCCTTGATTTCTTTCTTCAGTGTTGTGTAGTTTTCTGCATACAGGTCTTTTACCTCCTTGGTTAGGTTTATTCCTAGGTACTTTATTTTTCTTTTTGCTATATCAAATGGGATTTTTTTTCTTGATTTCTGCTTCTGTTGTTTCATTGTTGGTATACAGAAATGCCTTTGATTTTTGGATATTGACTTTGTATCCGGCTGTTTGGCCAAATTCATTTATTATGTCGAGCAGCTTTTTGGCCGAGTCTATAGGATTTTCTATGTACACTATCATGTCATCTGCAAACAATGATAGTTTTGTTTTCTTCTTTCCAATTTAGATGCCTTTTATTTCCTTTTCTTGTCTAATTGCCGAGGCTAAGACTTCCAATACTCTACTGAATGGAAGTGGTGAAAGTGGACAGCCTTGTCTTGTTCCTGATCTTAGTGGAAAAGATTTCAGTTTTGCCTATTGAGTATGATGTTGGCTGTAGGTCTCTCATATATGGCCTTTATTATTTTGAGGAATGCTCCCTCTATTCTCACTTTGCTGAGTGTTTTTATCATAAATGGGTGTTGTACTTTATCAAAAGCTTTTTCCGCATCTATTGATATGATCATGTGATTTTTGTCTTTGCTTTTGTTTATGTGATGTATTACATTTACTGATTTGCGAATGTTGAACCATCCTTGCATCCTGGGATGAATCCCACTTGGTCATGGTGTATGATCTTTTTAATGTATTATTGGATGCGGTTTGCCACTATTTTGTTGAGGATTTTAGCGTCTATGTTCATCAGTGATATTGGCCTGAAGTTTTCTTTCTTTGTTGTGTGTTTATCTGGTTTTGGGATTAGGATGATGCTGGCTTCATAAAAAGAGTTTGGGAGTCTTCCATCATTTTGGATTTTTGGAATACTCTGTGGAGGATAGGGGTTAGCTCTTCCTTAAATGTTTTGTAGAATTCTCCTGTGAACCATCTGGTCCAGGGCTTTTGAGTGTCGGGAGTTTTTTGATTACTGCTTCAATTTCATCAGCTGTTATTGGTCTGTTCAGGTTTTCTGTTTCTTTTTCTTTGAGTGTTGGGAGATTATATTTTTCTAGAAACTTGTCCATTTCACCTAGGTTTTCAAATTTTTTGGCATACAGTTCTTCGTAGCAATTTCTTACAATCCTTTGTATTTCCGTGGTGTCAGTTGTAATCTCTCCTCTTTCATTTCTGATTGTGTTTGTTTGAGTCCTCTCTCTTTTTTGCTTGATGAGCCTGCTTAAAGTCTTGTCGATTTTGTTTATTTTTTGAAAGAACCAGCTCCTGGATTCATTAATCCTTAGGATTGTGCTTTTAGTTTCTATGTCATTTAATTCTGCTCTGATCTTGGTTATTTCCTTCCTTCTACTTGCCCTGGGCTGTCTTTGTTGTTGTCCTCCAGTTCTTGTAGGCATAGGGTTAAGTCGTTTGTTAGAAATGTTTCTGTCTTCTTTAGGTAGGCCTGTATTGCTATGAACTTCCCTCTGAGGACTGCCTTCATTGTGTCCCATAAGTTTGGGGTTGTTGTGAGTTCATTATCATTTGTTTCCAGAAACTTTTTGCTTTCCTCCCTAATTTCATTCATTCATTGTTTAATAGCATGCTACTCAATCTCCATGATTTTGAGGGTTTGGGGATTCCCCCCATCAAGTCGGTTTCTCGTTTCAGTCCCTTGTGGTTGGAGAAAATGCTTGGTATGATTTCAATTTTCTTGCATTTGTTGAGGCTTGTTTTGTGTCCTATCATGTGGTCCATCTTTGAAACTGTTCCATGTGCATTTGAAAAAAATGTGTATTTAGTTTCTTTGGGATGATGGGCTCTATATATATCAGCTAAGTCTAATTCATCTAGAGTACTGTTCAATGCCACAATATCTTTGTTGATATTTTGTTTGGAAAATCTGTCCATTTTTGACAGTGGGGTGTTAAAATCCCCTACTATAATTGTGTTGCTGTCAATATCTTTCTTGAAGTCCTCTAAGATTTTCTTGATGTATTTAGGTGCTCCTATGTTGGGTGCATATATATTTACAATGTTTATGTCTTCTTGGTGGATTCTTCCCTTGAGTATTATGAAGTGATCTTCTGGGTCTCTCTTTATAGCTCTTCTTTTGAAGTCTATTTTGTTTGATATGAGTATTGCTACCCTGGCCTTTTTTTCCTGTCTGTTTGCTTGGAAAATTTGTTTCCAGCCTTTCACTTTGAGTCTGTGTAGGTCTTTTGTCCTGAGGTGGGTCTCTTGTAGGCAGCATATGTGTGGGTCATGCTTTCTTATTCATTCAGCTATTCTATGTCTTTTGATTGGAGCATTTAATCCATTTACATTTAAGGTTATTATTGATAGGTACTGATTCATTACCATTTTCGTACCTGTGTTCCTCTCTCTCTCTTTTCCTTTCTTTCCTTAAAGCAGTCCCTTTAGTATTTCTTGCAGAACTGGTTTGGTAGAGGTGTATTCGTTTAGACTTCTTTTGTCTGGGAAGCTCCTTATTTGGCCTTCTATCTTGATTGAAAGCCTTGCTGGATAAAGTAGTCTTGGTTGTAGGCCTTTGGTTCTCATTACTTGAAACATTTCTTCCATTGTCTCTGGCTTGGCGAGTTTCCATTGAGAAGTCATCTACTAACCTTATCGGGGTTCCCTTGTATGTTACTTCCTTTTTCTCCCTTGCTGCCTTTATTTTTCTCTCTTTGTCTTGGAAGTTTGCCATTTCAATTATGATGTGTCTTGAAGTGGGCCTGTTTGGGTTCCTCTTGATAGGGACTCTCTGTGTTTCCTGGATTTGTGTGACTTTTTCTCTCTCAAATTAGGGAAGTTTTCCATCATTACTTTTTCAAACAGGTTTTCTATCCTTTGCTCTTCTTCTTCTCCTTCTGGTATTCCTATTATACGGATATTATTATGTTTTATGCTGTCTTGCATTTCTCTTAACCCCTCTTCATTCTTTCTGAGCCTCTTTTCCTTTTCTTCCTCTTTCTGGCTGCTTTTTTCTACTTTGTCCTCCAATTCACTTATTCGATCTTCTGCTTCATCGATTCTGCTTTTCATTCCTTCTACTGTGTTCTTCAATTCAGAAATTGTATTCTTCATTTCCTCTTGGCCCTTTTTTGATATTTTCTATTTCCTTTTTCACGTTGATATAGTTTGCAGTGAGTTCATCATAGCTTCCCTGTAGTTTCTGGTAGCTCATTGAGAGCTCATGGAGCTTCCTGACAACCATTGCTTTGAACTCAATATCTGATAGTTGAGTTGCCTCTGTTTCATTTAGGCTTCTTTCTGGGGCTTCCTCTTCTTTCATTTGGGGATTGTTTCTTTGTCTTCTCATTGTTGGTGAGACTCTTCTTGTAAACCTCAGCTTCTTAAATTGATCTGTTCCGGCTACCTGGGTTTATGGTGTGAACTTCTGTGGTGGAATACCTGTGAGATTCAGTGGTGTAGTTTCCTTCAGGTATCCTGGTGTTCTCAGTTTCCACTGTGTCAGCTATTGGAATACCCCCTCTTTTGGTCCAACTCTTGTTTTTTCACAGTTCTAGTATTTTTTTTTTTTTTTTTGGCCTCACTCGTGGGTATTTAAAAAGAGAAAAGAATAAAGTGAAAAAAAAGAGAAAAAAAGAGGAAGGAAGGAGAGAGAGAATTGGAAAGAAAGGAAGAAGGAATAAAGCCAGAAAGAAGTAAAGAGAAGCAAAAGGAATTGAGGGATACAAAGGAAGAAGTAATAAAAAAATAAAAACATATATAATCAAAACAAAACAAAAGAACCCCACAAAAATGAAAAACAAACCAAAACAAACAAACAAAAAACCCTAACTAAACAGACAAAAAACAACTATCAAAAAAAAAAAAAAACACAAAACCAAACAAAAAACACCCCCCCCCCCCAGAAAAAAATCTCTTGCTATTTTCAAGAAGGCCAAACTGGATTTTCTGGCCTTGTTGGCTGTAGCAGGCTGCGAGGCAACTTGTACCGCTTTTCTCCCTGTTTCTCACTCAGTCAGCTTTGGGCTACTGTCCTCAGTGCCAGCCATGCACTCTCCCCAGGACTAGTGATGCACTCTCCATGCAAGGCCTTGGGTATGATTTCTGAGCCTCCTGCAGAGGGCGGGCTTTCCCAAGTTTATGGGTTTCAGCTGGGATCTCTTACAGATCCAACCCTCCCAGAGTCTATTGCTGTGAGCTCCGGGTCTCCTACAGGGCACGAACACCCACCCGAGACTACGGGCGTGGGCTTCACAAGTTTCCCGAGTTTCGAGCACTCACCCCAGGATCACAGATGTGAGCTACGGGTCTTCCACAGAGTCCCCTCCTCTAGTTTCAGGGTCACCTCCAGTCCCAGGGCTGCTTCCGTCCTGGTCTCAGGGCCGCCTCCGGTCGCTCCACTGCCACGTCTAGTTTTCCAATGTCTGCTACAAATTTTGATCTCCTATTTTCATATATGCTGTGGTATTGTTGGCTGTCTGCCCTGTTCCTCTGTAGATCAGCTAGGTTTTTCTCCCATGTGCAGGAGGAAGGGCAATCTGCATCCTCCTACCATGCCGCCATCTTGAACACCCCGCTATTTCTTTTTATTAATATTTTATTCTATTTCAACTTTAGTTTCATTTCTTTTCATGATTATCCCAGCCAATGAGGATGGGTAGTATAAAATATGCAAATTATAAAGATTTAAAAAAACAAAATTGTGTTCATGAATGATAACATTTTATACAATTTTTACAAAGTTTACTAGAATTAACAATAGAGTTTGTCAAGTTGTTGTAGAATACAGATTGTAGAAGACATTGTTATATTTTTATCTATAAGCAATAAAAATTGGCAAGTGAAATTTTTAAATACTGTTGATGAAAGCAACCTAAAGTATGAAGTATCAAAATGAAAGATATACCATGTTTACAGATTAAAATAATAAGCAGCATAGATGCCATTTCTTCCCCAAATAATTGTGTAAGTTCAAATAAATTTTAAAATACTTATGATATTTAAAAATGGAACATGACAAGCTAATTCTAAATGTAATTGCAGTGAAAAAGACTAAGAATAAGCAGTATATTCTTAAAAAACAATTTATTTGAAGGATTTTCTCTACCACATACTAAGGCCTTCTATAAATCTATAGCATTTAAGACTATTACGTATTGGTAAAAGACTAGATAAAGAAACATATAAAAAAATAAAGAACTCAAATTCAGACTGATGAGTTTTTATAGATTTAATATTAGATTGAGGCAGTTTGCAGATTAGAGGGAGAAAGACATACTGGTTTATAAACACTCCTAAGATATTTGGTTAGTAAAAAAACTTTTGAAAGTTAGAATCCTACATTATACCACATGTGAGACTTAATTGCAAAGAGAATAAATAACTGTATGTACAAATAAATTTATCAATATTTTATAAGGTAAGAAAGAATACTATCTGTGATTTCAAAGTAAAAATTATATTAAAACAAAATATAAAAATACTAATCATTAAGAAAATAATTGACTTTGTCTTAGAGTTAATAATTTTATCAAAATTAACATTAAAAAAGAGAAATATTTTCTTTTTTTAAGATTTTATTTATTTAGTTTCAGAAAAAAAGGGAGGGAAGGAGAAAGAGAAGTAGGGAAACCTCAGTACATGGTTGCCTCTCATATACCCCCGCAGGGGATCTGGCCCACAATCCAGGCATGTGTCCTACTGGGATTTGATTTTATGACATTTTGGTTCACAAGCCAGTGCTCAATCCAATGAGCCACACCAGCCAATGCTGATAAATATTTTCCACACTTAGAATCAACATTGGACAAGTATCAAGAATATATAAAGCAACTCTATAAATTAATATGAAAGAAAATAGACAAAGCAAGGAAAATATCAGAAAAATACTTTGACACTTCCAAATAGAAAATATAAATAGACAATATGTTAAAAGGTACTTGGTGTTATTATACATAAAATAAAAATTAGAACCATAAAAAGATTATCTTAGCTCACTTAGGCATAACAAATAAATGCAAATTAAATGACATTAAATATTGGTGATCATTTGGACCAAAGATAAATTTCTAACACTTTTAGGGACTCAAATGCAGCAACTGATGTGAAAAAAAGATTTGAAATTATCTAGAAAAATTGAAATATCTCCCAAAACTGACTCCTAAGTATATATCTTAGAGAATCTCATGTACACAGATACCAGAACCCATGAACAATAATAATATTTATCTTTTATTCTCACCCCAACCCACTGTACAAGATCTACAATTAAAATAAAAATTGGAAGAAAAAAACTCTAAAAAAACAATAATAATATTTACACAAGCTTTACATGTAAATGTCCCATATTAGAAACGAACTATATGTCTGTCATCTGTCAGCAATGAAATAAGACTAATAAACTGCGATGCATTATATAACATATTACTAGAGAGTAATGTGAAATGGTGAAATAAATTCATATATTCAACAGTATGGTTTTATCTCACAAACAAGTAAAAGAAGCAAACTAAGAAGAATACTTAACTACCATTCACATCATAGAAAACTCAAAGGCAGGCAGAATGAAACTGTGTTATTTCCTTCTATGTAAGAAAGCCAAAAAAGAAAAAGCAAAAGCAAAGAACAGATAAACAAAAATTAAAATAATGTGGGTAAGTTTCTATTTTTAGATATGACATTGAAGTCCTTATAATTATCTATTAAAGAATAGATATTTATTTTTCAAAATAAAGAAGGGACAAAACAACATACATCATGAGCTTATTAGGAAATGAGAATTACATGTGCTGATGTGATGACACAATGCTAAGAGAAAAATAAATTGTATAAAATTATACTTTGTATAAATACATTTCTTAAAATCAAGGTTTTCTTTTATTATCTCAGTAATTATAAGTAAATGCATATGAAAATATCTTAAAACAATGTGACATATTCATAATAATAATAATGATTTTCACCATAAAATAAGGCTTCTAAATGCTTAAATTTATTACTTCGTCAAATTATTATGTATAATTAGATTATTTCTAAAACTAAGTATCAGTTTTACTTTTAGGGCAGCAAACATATTTTGAAAGTTAGTTATTCAAAGAAATTTTTTAGGGAACAAAAAATAATAGAATTAAATTTCTTACAAGGTATTTAATGTTCTTAAAATGATTTAAAAACAAAAAATTCTCATTAAAATGTATATATTTTAATTTTGTTTTAATATTTTTCTCTTTGGTCAAATTAGACATTATCTTTCAAATTATGTAAAAACAAGCTTGAAATAAATATATTTATTTATATAAAATTATTTAAACAACATTTAGCTCTTTTGGAGTTACCGTAGTATAAAAGTACATTTAACTGTAGCACTTGCTTTTATTTAAGTATATTTTATTGCCTGTGCTATTACAGTTGTCCCAATTTTTTCCTCTTTTCCACCCTCAGCCCAGCAACCCCCTTCCCTCCAGAAATTCCCCCTTTAGGTCATATCCATGCATATGAGTTCTTTGCCTTCTCCATTTCCTATACTTAATACCCCTATGTATATTTTGTAACTACCAATTATGCTTTTGAATTCCTACACCCTTTCCCTCATTCTCCTTCTTTTTCATCCCAGCTGATAACCCTCCAAATGATCTCCATATATATTATTCTGCTTCTATTCTGGATGTTTGCTTAGTTTTTGTTTGTTTTGTTATTCAGTAGGTGATAGTTGTAAATTTGCTGCTTTTTTAATCTTCATAGTTTTGGTCTTCTTTTTTTCTTAGATAGGTGCCTTTAACATTTTATATAATAAGGGCATGGTGATGATGAACTCCTTTAGCTTTACCTTGTCTAGAAAGCACTTTATCTGTCCTTCCACTCTAAATAATAGCTTTTCAGGACAGAGTAATCTAGGCTGCAGGCCCTTGCTTTTTATCACTTTGAATACTTCTTGCCAGTCCCTTCTTGCCTGAAAAGTTTCTTATGAAAAATCAACTGACAGTCTTATAGACACTCCTTTGTAGGTGACTCTCTGCTTTTCTCTTGCTACTTTTAAAATTCTTTCTGTATCTTTAATCTTTAATTTTGATGCATCTTAGTGTGGTCCCTTTTGGATCCACCTTGTTTAGGACTCCCTGTGCTTACTGGTTTTGTATATCTATTTCCTTCACCAAATTAGAGAAGTTTTCTGTCATTTTTTTTCAGATAAGTTTTCAATTTCTTCCTCTTCCTCTTCTATTTGTGGCACCCCTATGATTTAGATGTTGCTACATTAATGTTACTAACTAATGATAGACACTTGGGCTACTTCTAAATCTTGGCCATTGAAATTAATGCTACAGTAAACATAGAGGTTCATGTATGTGTTTGAATTAGTGCTTTTGTTTCTTCAGATATATTCCCAAAAGTGGAATCACTGGATCATAAGGCACTTTCACTTTTAATTATTTGAAGTAACTCCATATTGCTTTCCACAGTGGCTGAACCAATCTGCATTCCAACTAACAGTGCACGGGGGTTCCCCTTTCTCCACATCCTCACTGACACTTGGTGTTTGTTGATTATTGATGATAGCCATTCAGACAGGCTGTAAGGTGATATCTCATTTTGGTTTTAATTTGTATTTCTCAGATGGTTAGTGATTTTGAGCATCTTTTCATATGTCTATTGTCCATCTGTATGTCCTCTTTGGAGAGATGTCCATTCAGGTCCTTTGCTTAATTTTTATAGACTTTATTAATTTTTAGAGAGGGGAAAAGGGGAGAAAGAGAGGGAAGGGAAGGAAGAAAGAGAGGGAGAGAAACATTATTGTGTGGCTGCTTCTCATGCGCCCCCTACTGGGGACCTAGCATACAACACAGGCATGTGCCCTGACTGGGAAACAAACTGGTGACCCTTTGGTTCACAGGCCAGTGCTCAATCCACTGAGTCACATCAGCTAGGGCCCTGTGCTTAATTTTAAATTGAATTGATTTTCTTTGGTATTGAGTTTTATAGTTCTTTATACATTTTGGGTATTAACCTCTTATCAAATGTATCAGCAAATATATTCTTCCATTCACTGAGTTGTTCTTCCATTTTGTTGATAATTTCCTTTGCTGAGCAAAAACTTTTTAGTTTGATGTAGTCTCATTGTATATTTTTTCTTTTGTTTTCCTTGCCCAAGGAGATATATCAGAAAAATACTTGCTATGAGAAATGTCCAAGATTTTACGGCCTATGTTCCCTTCTAGGATTTTTAAGACTTTAAGTCTACCATTTAAGTCTTTAATTCACTTTGAGTTTACTCTGGTGACTGGAAAAAGAAGGTGGTCTAGTTTCATTTTTTGTATGCATCTATCCAATTTTCCCAACAATGTTTATTGAATAAACTATCTTTTGCCCATTGTATGTTTTTCCCTTCTTTGTGAAATATTAATTGACCATAAACGTGTGGGTTTTTTTCTAGGCTCTCTGTTCCATTGATTTATATGTTTATTTTTATGCACATAGCATGCTGTTTTGATTACTGTGTGCCTATAGTATAGTTTGATATTAAGTAGCATGATTCATCCAACTTTGTTCTTCTTTCTCAAGATAACTGTTGTTATTTGGGGTCTTTCATATTTCTATATAAATTTTTGGAGTATTTGTTCTATTACTGTGAAATATGCCATTTGTATCTTGACAGGAATTGCATTGAAATGTACATTTCAATGTACTGATGATCCTAGTATTTTCAACACTAATGATTCTAGTATTTTCAATACTAATGACTAGTATTTTGGATACTAGGATCATTTTAATAATATTAATTCTTCCTTTCCATGAACATATGCTATCACTTACTTGTGTCTTCATCCATTTCTTTCTTCAGTGCCTTATAATTTTCTGAGTAAAGGTTATTAACATTCTTGGTTAAATTTGTTCTTAGATACTTTATTTTTTGAAGCAATTGTGAATAAGATTATTTTCTTAATTTCTCTCTCATAGTTCATTATTGGCATATACAATGAAACTGATTTTTGAGTAGTAATTATGTATCATGACAGTTTACTGTATTCATTTATCAATTCCAGTAGTTTTTTGTGGAATCTTTAAGGTTCTCTATAAACAGTATCATGTCATCTGCAAGTGATGAGAGCTTTACCTCTTTCTTTCCAATTTGGAAGTATTTTATTTCTTCTTGTTTCATGGCTGTGGCTTCCAGTACTATTCTGAATAAGAGTGGTAAAAGAGGACATCCCTGTCTTGTCCATGATCTTAAGGGTAATGCCTGTAGTAGTTGCCCACTGAGTCTGATATTGGCTCTGGGTTTGTTACATGAGTTGTGTTTCTTTCATTTCTACTTTTCTGTTTTTGTCGTAAATGGCTGCAGGATTTCATCAAATGATTTTTATGAATCTGTTGATATAATCGTGTTGTTTTAGCATTAATTTTTTATGTGGTGTTCCGCATTCATTGATTTGCAGATATTGTACCAACCTTACATCCTCGGAGTAAATTCCACTTGATCATGGTGTATGATCTTTTTGATGTACTGCTGTATTCAGTTTGATGATAATTTGTTGAGGATTTAAGCATCCTTATTTATCATGGATATTGGCCTATAATTTTATTTGTTTGTAGTGCCTTTATCTGGTTTTGGAATTAAGATAATGCTAGCCTCATAAAATGAGGTTGGTAGTCTTCCACCTCCTGAATTTTTTGGAACAGTTTTCTAGGGTCATGCTGGGCATGGCTTTCCCAACAGCTGTGATAGAAGGCTGGCCAGAGGACTCTTGGCCAGAAGGAATGTGTATTGTTTTGGAAATGGATTGTAATTCCATCCTTATCCCCTTTTGGGAGTGACTTCCTCTCCTGTGACTTCTTAACCCTTTCTTTCTGCACGTACACACAGAGGTAATGTAATTTAGAGACACACAGAGGACAGGTGCCTCCTTTGTTTGGGACCTCTCAAAACACGTCTTGGACTCAGGGAGTTGCATTCTTGCTTCACTGACCTGGCACCATCGGTGCTCCCTGTATTGTAATAAAAGCAATGTCTGTTCCATCCAGTTTTTCTTGTGTATCTTTTTGTCTTATCTGGACAAGTGGTTGAAATTCCCAGACTTGACTTCTTATGCTACAATTGACATAGTTTTTGGCAGGATTCAGATACCCTAAAAACTCCCTGAGTTGAGTCAACTCTGGGTGGCATTATGCTGAATGGGCAGATGCTGGGAGGAATCTCAGGCTGGCCAGCAAGTTTTACATGCTGCAAGATGACACACCTTCTGAATGAGTAAGGGCTGTCATGGGATTGAGGGAATCCCCCTGATACTCCTGCTGACCTCCTTCAGGCTTTGAACATGAGGCAGAGCAGTGTGCCATATGAAAACAGAACGACCTCCACCATGTTGCTGCTACTGCTGGCTGGGTGGCTGATGCTGCCAGCACTGCAAAGGGTAACTGAGAGATAGATAGTGGTAGAGGCCTGCACTGTGCATTTATAAGAAAAACTCAAATTAGAAAGGGACATCGATTTCCTAATGGCAGACAGTAACGATGTCCTAGGGAAACAATTAGAAAGGATCAGTGAGAAATTATGGGACCTAGCCTGATGCTTTGCCAGGGCATGAAGATGGCAGCTATCACCCACCTGACATGGGCAATTGGGGTACATAGTCTGACTAGAATCCCCACGAGTAGCCTCCTATGGCTAAAAGTAAAAGTGTCTCAGGTAATAGATGAGTGTGGGGAGGTGACAGAGGTAGAAGAAGGGAAACTTATGTTTCATGTCATTATGACTCAGAAAATTAAGACCCAGCAGCTATGGGCACTGCAGGGTATTCTGGTGCTACCTCCCCAGCAGACCTTACACACTACAACGCACCCCTATGCACATGCCAAGCTGGTAGAGCTGGCTTCTAAGTTCAGCCAGAAAGGGTCCAAATCCATCACGAGATGGCTATTGTGGGTGTGGAATAAAGGGACTGATGGCATTTTGCTTATGGGGGATAAATTAAAGCATGTGGCTTCTGTAACCATGCATCCCTCTTTGAGACAAAGAATTTATAGGGCCATAGCCCAAGCTGCTCACACAGCTACCCACCTTTTATGGGTAATGGCTGGCTATAGGACAACTTGGCCTAATGAGGGGGATCTACCGTTCTCTAATCCATGCTGGATCAGTTTCCTAGAACTTCAGACATTCATCCAGGAGCTAGGAATGTGACACACCATCTATAACCCACAGTCCAATGGGCCAGATGTGGAAAGATTTACCATGGAAATGAGGGATCATGCTTTGCAAATAACACCCTTGGCTTACTCCAGCATCCTGATACCTATTTTGTCTAACAAGGTGGGAGATTTTGTACAAGAAATGACACAGACAGTTGTCTACCTAGGGGAGGTGGAGCTCTTGAGACAAAAGATAGGAACAAGGTAGAAAAGAAGAACAGAGAAGAAAAAAAGTGAGAGAAAAAAACTGAAAAGTGAACAGAAAGGTCCAGCAAAAATAACCTGCAAAAAGCTATGGAGTGATCTGGTGAAGGCTGGGGTAAAGATAAGCGACAAAAAGCTTAATCACATTCTTGTAAGTCCGTGGCAGCAACTGAAACTTGGTCAACAGTTCCAGCCTGTATCGACATCTACTATTAACAATTGAAGGGACTCCATCATGTGAAGCAGACCCGTCGGTGCCCCCAGAGCCACCACTCTGCTTTACTGACTTCATGGCTGCCCTGCTTGCAGAGTTTCCTCTAGCTTGCTGGAGGACAAACCATGGGGAGGGGTCTTTTCATAGGGGCATAACTGAGGGACCTGCTTACAGGGATCCAGTGGGGACCAGGGGCCACATGAAGAACATGTTACTTATTGGTCTCCAAAGAAGGTACAAAGAGCGTTGGCTTTGGTTGATACTGGTGCAGAACATTCTCTTATTTATGGGGACCCAGAGAGATTTAGGGGCCCCATAATTGCTATTGATGGCTATGAATGACAGTCCATTTGGCTTCAAGCTATAATACTGACTTGGAATAGGGTATTTATCACCGTGCCCCTGTAAAGTGTATGCTTCCTCTATCCTTGAGGATATCCTAGGAAGTGACATTCTAGCTGGCACACACCAACAGATCACCATGGGGGAGTTTGGCCTCCAAATATAAGTTGTGAAGGCAATTTTGAGGCAGCATGCCAGTCACCCTCATGTGTCACTTCCCACTTCCCATAGAATAGTGGCCACCAAAAAATCCTGCCTTCTGGCTGGCCATAAGGAGATTGGGGAGGCCATAGAAGAATTCCCTAAGGTGAATATCATCAGACAAGCTCACAGCCCTGACAAATCACCTGTGTGGCCAGACCAGAAACCAGATGAAACTTGGCACATGACTGTAGATTATAGATAACTAAATAAGGTAACTTCCCCTTTCTTTGCAGCCATGCCTAAAATAGCTAGCCTCCTAGACCATCTCAGCTATGAGCTGAGCACATACCATTATGTACTGTATTTAGTAATGCCCTTTTCTTTATTGATATTAATCCCGAAAACCAGGACTGCTTTTCCTTCACCTGGGAAGGCTGCAGTGGACATTTACTGTTCTGTCTCCAGGTTACCTGCATAGCCCTACTGTTTGTCACCGTTTTGTAGCTGAAGCCTTAGCTGAATGGACCATACTATCCTCTGTGAACATTACATTACATTTTAACATTACATTGTTGATATTTTTCTGACCTTGATTATCTGACAGAGTTACAGTGTGCTGTTCTTCAGCTGTTGACTTTCCTCCAGGGTCCAGGATGGGCAATCAATTACAAAAAAAAAAAAAAAAAAAAAAAAAAAAAAAATCCAGGGACCTGGCTTTTCTGTGAAATTCTTGGGTGTTGTTTAGTTGGGTAACACAAAGATGATGCCTGCTTCCATGATAGATAAGATTCAAGCATTCCCCATCCCTCAGAAGCTAAAGCAATTACAAGAAATTTAGAGTTGTTGGGGTACTGGCAGGTTTTTATACCACACTTAACTCAGCTAGTGTGCCCTCATTATCGCCTCACTTACAGAGGAGCCACTTGGGATTGGCGGGAAGAGCATAGCCAGAGTTTTGAGGCTGCTAAGCAAGTGGTGAAGACCATACAAGCACTAGAGGTCATAGGTCAATCTCAGGGGTATGAGTTAGATGCCCATGTCCCTCTTGAAGGCTTTGCCTGGAGATTCTGGCAACAGAATGTGTGCACCAAGGTGCCAACTGGTTTCTGGTCCCAGCTCTGGAAGGGGAAGAAAGCTTGATTTAGCCCAATAGAGTAAGTGAACGCTGTTTACCAGGCTCTCCTGGCTACTGAAACCATTATCAGATCAGCTGAGGTTTGAGTACATATTACCTATCCCAATGTTGGGTGGACACAGAACATTGTAAACTGATCCAAGAGTTCAGTAGTGCAGACAGCCACTCTAAGTGGCGGCATATCTCTAACAGAGAAGCAAGCTAGTGATGAGCCTCTGAGCCAAGAATTGCAGCAGCTCTTGGGTCCGGTTACTTACCAAGACATGAGTATGGAGGTCCCTGCTCTTCTTCCCATGCTTGGGCCTACTATTAAAGAGGGATGAGCCCCTGTGACTGAGGATGATAGATATACTGAGGGCTTCTGCAGAGGCCAGCCACCCACTTGGAGGGCAGTAGCCTACCAGTCCAGCATGGGCAGCATGTGGATGGAAGATGGCTCAGGACAAAGTAGTCAATGGGCTGAGTCGAGAGCTGTCTGGATATTTATAACCCAATAACCTGGGCTGGTGACCATCTGCACAGATAGCTGTATACTGAGGACTAACCCTGTGGCTGCCCAGTCAGCAGCAAAATGATTTACAAACGGCTCAAAAACCCCTGTGGGGGCAGGACTTATGGAAGGACAGTTATGAATATAGTCTGGGAAAGGTAGTAAGTCTTTACCATGTCAATGGACACCAACCTCTCTGTAGCCCGGACAATGCCAAGGCTGATGACCTGGCACACACCCACTGGTTGGAAGAGGCTCCAGCAGAAGACATGGCTGAGTGGCTCCTCGAAAAGATGCACCATGAAAGACAGAAGGCTTTATGGGAAGTGGTAGAAGCTTGGACCTGCTGCTTTGTTACTCTGATGTAGTCAAGGCCCATCAACAATGTACTATCTGTGTACACTATCTGTGTACAGATAGAAGCATCCTCTCTGGCTACCCCAAGTTATGGGTGGCCTGTAGTGAGGGGACACCCCACAGACTCCCTGGAATGTCAACTACATTGCCCCCTACCACTATCAGAAAACTCATGTTATGCCTTGACATGCGTGGTCATGACCACTGGCTAGCTGCAAGCAGACCCATGCAACTGGGCCATGCAATAAGCCACCATGCAAGGCCTAAAGCAGGTCTGTGCTGCCTACAGAATCCTGGATATCATCAAAAGTGACACGGTGCCCATTTCATGGGACCTCAAGTACAAGAATAGGCAGATGCCCTCAATATATATGGGAGATTCCTGCTACTATACGACCCCACTAGAGCCAGCCTTACTGAAAAATGCCCTGAAGACTGACTCGAGCTCATTCCAAGGTTGGACAACTTATCTTTCCAGCTGTCTGCAAACCTTGAACAAAGGGCCTAGGGTAGGACAAGAATCTCCCACCAAACTCCTCACTAAAACTTGAGCAACACCTATCCACCTACAATTAAGTGCACAGGAACCTCTGCTACACCCTGGGCAGTGATTAAAAAAAAAACAAACAAACAAACAAAAAACATGCTTTTGCCAGTGCCACAAGACATACTTCCAGGGAAAATCACTCTCACCCAGCCTGGGAAGGTGCAAGTAGAGTCCCACTGGTGTTCCTTGGTGGCTCCTTAGGGGAAGAGACTTGTCATGGGGTTGCAACTGACATCCATGGTAATGGCCTCTTGGCCCCTTACCTTTGTTTGTTACAACCCACAGCAAACTTCAGTTCCTAAGGGAACTCACAGAGCCTCAGCTGGGCAGGTACACACACCTCCCTTGGCCCTTTGAGTGTAGGAAGCCCTTAGCCTAGGACCAGATAGGCCATGGTACCAACAGCCAGGGCATCCACCGGTCAGTGTAACCATATTAACCAAAGACCATCCTGTGAAGTATGTGTTGTCAGACAGCCAAGATCTACCTTTATTAATTCCTATTAAGTGTTTCTCTTATCACCCTTATAGACTCTACTCTGGAACCTCCTTTCTACAGTGGGCCAGTACGCTAACAGCTGTCAGCAACCATTTTGGTTATTGGGTCGGCACTGAAGTTTCCACTGCTGTGTCCACCATCCCACCATGGTGGATCAACCCTGCAAACCAGACACATTGGAACTGGCTGCAAGGCTGGAAAGCTGCTGACTGCTGACCCCTTCTTCAAGCAGTTGCATGAAAAAATGTTTTCTTTCATGAAGGCATAGTCCAACCACACCAAATCATGACTCACATATGAGGTTTGGGACAGTGTGGGGTGGTGGTCAGCATTACAGACAGAAGTGCAACAGCCCATACATGTGTATATTGAGGGCAGAAATGGGACTGTAAATGAGACTGTTCAGCTCACGCAGTGGATGCCAGCAGCTCTATCTAAGAAGGTAATAGTAATGACTGCTACAGACCCCTGGGAACAGTCTACCACTGGGACACTGGCTCATCCCATCCCAAGAGGAGCCTTGTGGGTCATGACCCATATGGTTGACCTTATCTCCCATTTAATAGTACTGGGTGTTGCACCTGGGAGGAAACTATATATCCCAGGTTTAGTGTTAAATACTCTTCCAAGTGTCCCTCAAAATTGGGACTCATTTCAGGCACACTGTCAAGTCAAGCACTCTCACTGGTGGTTTTACTCTCTAGGCCTTTTCATGCCCCCCTCAGATACTATTTAACCCATGAAGCCATTAAGGCCCTAGCAAATCACACTGCAATAGCCTGCAGCCACACCAGGCACTCTATAGTTCTGATTTCTGATGAGGTAACTCAAAAGAGACAAGTTGTGCTGCATAATAGAATGGCATTAGACCTACTCAGTGCTACCTGGGGGAGCACCTATGCCATTCTGCACACTGAGTGTTGTGTATAAATCCCTGATAATTATCACAATATATCCAAAACCTTAACTGCCCTAAGAGATGAGATTAATCATATATTGGCCATAGCCTCTGACGCTTTTATAACTTGGTGGAATTTTCTAGGTTGTTAGTGGAATTCTCTTCTGCTAGGTCTCTTTGGGTTTTGTCTTGCATTGTTGGTCTTGGTGTGTAGACTTTACTGTATTTGTGATATGTGGACCCAGTGTGCTAACATTCTCACTGCATAGGTCCCCTATCAGAAGGATTTATCATGATGATTGTGAGGTGGAAGAGCAATGTTGGGGTAGAGTGTGCTGGACATAACTCTTCCAACACCCATGATGGAGGGCTGTGAGAGGACTCCTTCTTTGAGGGAATGCGTACTGTTTTGGAGGTGGGTTGTAATTCCCTCCTTATCCCCTTTGGATTGGCTGCCTCTCCTGTGACTGCTTCTTGACCTTCTCTTTCTGCAGGTATACACAGAGGTAATTTAGTTTAGAGTCACATGCAGGACTTGTGCCTCCTTTTTCTGGGACCCCTTAAAAAAAGTCTCAGACTCAGGAAGGTGTGGTCCTACTTCACCAACTTGCTGAAAAGGGTGCTCCCTGTAATGAGAGTAATAAAGGTGATGCCTGCTTCCTCCACTCTTCCTTGCAGTTTATTTCAGCTTATCCAAATGCGTGGGGTAAAAATCTCATGATTTGATCTCTGGTGTTACAAGTTTGAGAAAGAGAAGTGTTAGGTCTTCTCTGAATGTTGATAAAATTCACATGTGAAGTCATTTGGTCCAGAAATTTCCTTCATGATTAATTTATTATTATTATTATTACTACTTCAATTTCACTAATTGCAATATGTTTATTCAGATTCTATTATTTTTTTTCTGATGTAGTGTTTGGAGATTGTATGTTTCTAGGAATTTATCCATTTCAACCAGTTTGTCCAATGTGTTGGTGTATAGTTAGTTGTTTGTAATATTTTCTTACAATCCATTATAAATTTTCGGTGTCAGTTGTTAATTCTCCTTTTTAATTTCTCATTTTACTTACTTGGATCCTCTTTCTTTTTTTCTTGATAAGTCTGGTTAAAGGTGTGTCAATCTTGTTTATTTTTTCAAAGGAGTTATTCTGGAATTCATTGATATTTTGTACTTTTTTTAGACATTTTTGTTTATTTCTACTCTGATGATTATATTTTCTTTCTTCTACTAACTTTGGGGTTTGTTTATTTTTTCAGTTTTCTTTAAGTGTGAAGTTAGAATGTGTATTTGGGCTTTTTCTTGTTTCTTGAGATAGGTCTGTAACACTATGAATTTCCCTCTTAGGCCTGTTTTCCCTGTGTCCCATGGTTCTGAGGTTGTCATGTTTTTATTTTAATTTTTTCTAGGTATCTCTTAATTTATTTTTGATCTTATTGTTAATCCATTCATTGTTTACTAACACGCTATGTATCTTCCATGTCTTTGTAGGTTTTTCAGTTTTTTTATTGCAATTGTTTTCTCATCTCATAGCATTAATGTCAG
Organism: Glossophaga mutica; assembly: GCA_039655065.1. Taxonomy (NCBI): domain Eukaryota; kingdom Metazoa; phylum Chordata; class Mammalia; order Chiroptera; family Phyllostomidae; genus Glossophaga; species Glossophaga mutica. Next base: position 94,137,687 of record CM077310.1, read on the forward strand.
AGAAGATGCTTGATATTTTCTCAATCTTCTTAAATTTCATAACACTTGTTTTGTGTCCTAACATGTGGTCTATTCTGGAAAACATTCAATTTGCACTTGAAAAAGAATGTATATTCTACTTCTTTGGGGTTGAATTCTCTGGAGACATCAATTAAATCCATTTATCTACTCTGTCAAATAAAGCTGACTTCTTATTGATTTTTCTGTCTGACATATCCATCCACTGAAGTCAATAGAGTGTAAAAAGCCCCCACTGACTGTATTTCTGTCAAACTCTCTTTTTATGTCCAACAAAATTTTCTTTACATATTTAGGTATTCCTGTGTTGGGTACATATGTTTACTAGGGTTATATACTTTTGTTGGATTGTTCTTTTTATGATTATGTAGTGTCCTTCTTTGTCTCTTACTATAGCCTTGGTTTAAAAGTCTATTTTGTCAGATATGCAAGATCTGTTCAGAAAATGTCCAGCCATTGTTAATGTAATGAAAATGGATTGCATAAAATCAATGTAACCTGGCAGCTAAGGAGAGTGAGCTGGAATGCACATTCACGAACAATGACTACTTCAAAGTACTGATAAGGGGGCAGTAGACACCACTGAGTGATCATGTGTACTGTGTGGCCATCACATTCAAAATGATTGAATGAATAAAGCAACAAATATGCATCAAATTTTATGTTAAGCTTGAACATTCCTCTGCAGAAACTATTCAGATGATTCAAAAGGCTGCAGCAATGGGCAACTGGTGATCAGCAGCTGCATCACAACTGCTTGTGCATCATGTCTCATGCAGAGTTTTTGATGACACACTAATCGCCCAGGTGACTCAGCCCCCTACAGTCCAGATTTGGTGCCCTGTGACCTCTGGTTTTTCCCAAATCTAAAATCACCTTTGAAAGGGGAGGGATTTAAGACTGTTGATGAGATTCAGGAAAATACATTGGGGCAGTTGGTGGTGTCTGGGAGAACTATGTGAGGACCCAAGGTGCCTACTTTAAAGGGGACCAAGGTGTCATTGTCATATGTACAATGTTTCTTGCCTGTTTTTCAATAAATGTCTCTATTCTTTCATATTACATGGATGGATGCCTTCTGAACAGACCTCATAAGTATTGCTACATCAGCATTTTTCCCTTTCTGTTTGCATGAAATATCTTTCCCCATCCCTTTACTTTTAATCTGTGTGTATCTTTCATTCTGAGGTAGTACTCTTGGAGGCATCATATATATATATATGTCTTGTTTTCTTATCTGTTCAGCTACCCTATGTCTTTAGATTGAAGAATTTATACCATTTTCATTTAAAGTGATCACTGATAGGTACATCATCACCATTTTATTTTTTTCATTTGTAATACTGGCATGGTTGTCTTGGAAGCCTTTTATTTCTCTTTAAATGACAGCCTTGCTGGGTAATGTAGCCTTCATTATACGTACTTGCTTTTCATCACTTTGAATATTTTATGCCATCTCCTTTCGGCCTGAAATGTTTATGTTGAACAATCAGACATCTTAAGGGAGCTTCCTTATAGGTAATTAACTGCATTTCTCTTATAGATTTTAGGATTTTCTCCTTGTCTTTAAGCTTTGCCATTTTAATTACAATATGCCTTAGTGTAGTCCTCTTTGGATCCATCTTCTGGGACTATTTATCCTCCTCAACTTGTGTGTCTTTTTTTAAAAGGAAATTTTGGTCATTATTTCTTCAAATAAGTCTTCAATCCCTTGCTTTCTCCCTTCTTCTTCCAGTACCCCTATAATGTGGAAAGTTTTACATTTCATGTTGCCCCAAAAGTACCTTATACTATCCTCATTTTTTTTCTTTGTGGTTATTTTTTTCTACTTTGTCTTCTGAATCACTGATTCAATCCCCTACTTCATATAAGCTACTATTTATTCCTTCCAACTTATTATATGATATTTCAGATATTGCATTATCTATTTCTGATGGATCCTTAATTATGGTTACTGTGTGTTGTTCATGCTGTTAAGCATCCTTATAACCACTAATTTGAACTCTATATCTGATAAATAACTTGCCTCCATTTCATTTAGCTCTTCTTTTGGAGAATTGTCTTATTCTTTCATTCGGGAGCTTTTGTTTGTCTCCCGATTATGCCTGCCTCTTTGTTTTTGTTTCTATTTATTAGGTAGATCTGCAAAGACTGTGTTGCTGAGCTATGTCAAACACTGCCTCTGACTGGCCCTGGGCAACCTATTTGTAGCTATCAGTGACCCACAGCTTATGGTTGCCTCTGCTGGTCCTAAGTGCATGTGAAAAAGACTGAGCTGTGCACTAAGTCTAGCTTTTACAAGCCTTGGTAGTAGGGGTTGATCAGAAAAAGTCTCAAAGCACCCAGAAATCTGCCTCTGCCTGTGGGCTACCTGTGGGCTACCTGTTAAACTTAGTCACTGAATAAGCCTCAGACTCTATACTCCTCAACAAAGCTTAAGATCCACAGAGTGGGGCAAGAGAGATTCCTGGACCTTGGTCTATTACAGTCCCTCAGGCTGATGCTGTATGCAGGGGAGTTCTCTACTTGTGAAAGATGTCTTCTGTAATATGGATAATGACTGAGCACAGGTGTCCTGGTGACTGAACCTTTAACTCTCTCCCCAGTGCCATGAGCCCCATACTCTCTTCACATGCCTCTAGTTCACTCTACCCTCCCTCCACCAGAGCTTAGGATAAGTGGTTACAAACAATTTTGTGTGTTGGCCCTTTCATGGGGTGGCTGCTTCTCCAGCTGTCTCTCCCTGGTGGACAGATACTTCTACTTTTTACAACTGGATATTATGTCAGCAACTTTCCTGGTTCTGATGCTCTTGCTTAGGGAGACATGCTTGGGGTTTAGACCTCACACTTCTCAAGGAGAACCACTCCCCACCTCCCTGCAACTGAGGAATGCCTCCAGAACTTCAGCTGCCACCCAGAAGCCCAGCCAACCAGCCCTCCCATCCCTCTGCACTATTCACCAGTCTCGATTTGGATTTCTCTGTAAGTCTTTGGTTATAAGGTTTCTCTGCAGCTAGTCTTCAGTTAGTTATTTAGGAAGATTTTTCTAAAATTTAATTATAATTCCAGTTTGGTTTTGAGAGGAGGTTAGCATAGGTTCCACCTAATCTGCCACCATCATGGATACAACTTTGATTTTTACCTTTTCTATGTACAGTATAAACCACTTTGGTATGAACTGTTCCTTATTTCACAGCTTAGAATATGTAGTAAATAAAATGTTCACAGCTACTTCTTCAAATGAAATTATTGCTCAAATGTTGTGTTACCTTTAAAGCAACTCTCTGTCCAATGACCAAGGCGCATCTACCATTTCCCCCAGCTTGCGTGTGCTTTAGTTAGGGGTCCTGTTCTGCATCTGTGCTCTGAACTCCTTCTCCTTAGGGCAGTTCCTTTCTATGACTTATCATTGTAATTTCATTGTCTGCCACTTTGAGATATATGTAAATCTTATTAAAATCCTCTTTCCAGCTTTAAAACCCAGGAATGCTTTCTCAAAGACTTGGAAGATATTCCTTAGAAATATAATCATTAAAGAAGATAGTTTTTCTTTCCCAGTATTTGTAAGAGGGTAGGAGCTTAACTCAGAGGGTACCTTGCTCCCAGTTATAAAACTACCTCCTGTTATGAATATAAGAGAAAGTGCACTTTCTTGATAGTAAAGCCAGTTCTCAAACACAGATGGTATTATGTCTCCACTCCAACTCTTAAAATCTCTCCTACCCTTTGTCTCAGCATAGTTGCATTCAGACTCAGTGCTGGCACCCTTTCTTCTATTGGGGTAGGCTTGAATAAAATCTTTGACTGTTTCACTCCTTCTGGTGCAATTTCAATTTTTGATATTAATTTACCAAAATACATATTGCATACTTTAAACAAAGTCATGACAGAAATGCAAATTATATGGTGATAGTATGTTGTATTGTTAAGTGAAATTGCAAAGAACAGTTTCATTTTGAGTTGATACCTGGGGGAGATACAGGTTAGAAAGGGAACAATTACATTCCTTTGATGACCAGGGATGTTAGAATTTTAATAAAAAGGACTACAAATCATTAAATTCTTAAGCTTTATTTCCATATATATATATATATATATATCAATTACTTTATTTTGCTTTAATTTGTATTTTAATATATAAATTTTCTATCATGTCTCTCTGATTTAAATTAGTGTTTTAGAGCATTAAGTTGTAATGTGACTATTATAATTAGATTTATCATTGACATTTTATTACTTACTGTTTTTTTTTTTTCTTTTTTATCTTGGCTATTTTTCCCTCTGTCTCCTTTTTAGCCTTATTTAGATTATGTGTTGACCTTTATTATTCCATTTTATTTTCTCTATTTGGCTCTTGGCTGTATTGCTTGTATTTTTAACGATTGCTCTAAATTTTACATTATACATAATCTAATATTTCACAGACTAAGGTTAATAATATACAATTTCTTTTTAAAACACTATGCATTTATTCATTTTTGTTTTGTTTTATATTTTTATTTGTATTTCTTTATTTTTTAAAGATTGTAGTTATTTATTTTTAGAGAGAGGGAACAGAGGGAGAAAGAGAGAGAAAGAAACATCAATGTGTGGTTGCCCCTTGCACACCCCCCACTGGGGACCTGCCCTGCAACCCAGGCATGTGTCCTGACTGGGAATCGAACCAGTGACCCTTTGGTTCGCAGGCTGGCACTCAATCCACTGAGCCACTCCAGCCAGGGCTTATTTTATATTTATTTAATTTTTCCCATTACAGTTTACTTCACTTATACCCCCTCCCCATCCCTGAAATCACCACACTCTTGTTCATGTCCACAAGTCCTTTTTCTTTTTGCTCAATCCCTTCACCTCCTACCCATCTTTCCCTTAGCTGTCAGCCTGCTCTTTGTGAGTTTGCCTCTATTTTGCTTGTTAGTTCAGTTTGGTCATTAGATTCCACACATGAGTAAAATCAGATGGTATTTGTTTTTGCAAAAAGAATGGAGAAATCTTTTAATGGTATAGTTTGTCTAATTCCCCCATCACTGAACTTTGAGTTTTAATTGTTATATACATTAGACTGTATACATTAAATAGGTACCATCATAACTGTAAAAGATCTCTATATCAATGATAAAATAAAACACACTACAAAAAATGATAAAATATATAAAATGGATTTTGGGAAATGAGAAAACCTGAGGGGGAAATAAAAATATGAAAAGTTGCTAAAATTTAGCAACATTTAATTAACTACTACATGCAAATTAAAACCATAAGGCCATTGCATGGTATATACATAAGAGTAGCCAAATTCATTCTGACATCAAATTTGTCTAGGATGAGAATCTTATATACTAATAATGTATATAAGACTTAGAAAAATTTCTTAGGAAATAATTGACAAATCTGATATAATTGTAGGTGAGCATTTTTTTGACACAGGGAATTCACTGCTAGGTCTTTATCCTAGAGAAAATAAAAAGTATACATGCAAAAATATCATTCATGTTAACATTGTTTTATGAAAAAAATAACTAATATTTAAAAGAGCACTGAAATACATTCTTTCATTAAAGATGGACTTTCTGGTATGATTCCAGGTAGATACTTAGAATATTGGGGGGATCACTTTATAAAACATAATCACTATGCTACATACTTGAAACTAATACATAATATTATTGAATTTAAGCTCATTGAAAAAAAGATGGACACTTTTAGTGAAAATGAGAATTGAGTTTTACTCATTAAACATTTGCAATATCTATGACACAAAAAATTGATTTTTAAAAATATTTTATTTATTTATTTTTATTATTTATTTATTTATCTTTAGAGGGGAAGGGAAGGAGAGAGGGAGAGAAACATCAATGTGCGGTTGCCTCTTGTATGTCCCCTGCCGGGAACTGGCCTGGCAACCCAGGCATGTGCCCTGACTGGGAATCGAACCGCGATCCTCTGGTTCGCAGGCCCGCGCTCAATCCACTGAGCTACACCAGCCAGGGCACAAAAAATTGATTTTTAAACGACTTTACTTATTTTATTTTTAGACAGAGGGGAAGAGAAGGAGAGAGAGGGAGAGAAACATCAATGTGTGGTTGACTCTCGTGTGTCCCGTACTGGGGACCTGGCCTGCTACCCAGTCATGTGCCCTGGGGAATTGACCCTATGACCCTGTGGTTTGCAGTTCAGTGCTCAATCCACTGAGCCACACTGCCATAGCCAAAAACTTGATTTTTAAAATACAGTGAGTGTACATAGAATGTAAACCTCAAGGGAAAATTTCATGCTAGATAAATAAATCTACTACTTATATTTTTATAAATAATTAAGACTAAATATGTAGGTATAATAACCTATAGGGAAAGTTCAAAACAAAAGAAAATAAGAGGCCGTGATCTGACTGTTTAGGAAAGAAGAATGTTTTGTGCATATGGGTGTGATAAAGAGGGGAAAAACTGAGGAAATGCTTATGCCAAATGGTATTCAAACATTGAGTGGAAATATGGGTTGAGTTTTAACAGCAAGAAGTCAATGATAATCATTTGAACAGTTTTCATGCAATGAAGGGTGGAAATAGATACATTACTGTTTTACTGGGGAGAGATAAAATAAAGTCAGTATGTGTACATGTCACCTAAGAGGTTGCAGTTAGAAAAGAAACAGAAAAAGGAAGGGATATCTAAGGAAGAAAAGCATCTTCTAATTATACCCTGTTCCCTCATCTCATGCTGATGTTTTAGTACTCTCTTAGCTACACTAAAATTTTCTGCCTACTCTGTACCTTCTCTAGCAAACAAAGGTCTAAATAAACATATACAACTATGCTGACTTCTCTAGCTCTAAATTGTTCATCACAAGTCCCTAGTGGACACTTTATTTCACCTGGAATTCATGGAACTTGTCTCCAATTCCTTTACTCCCCTATGATTCCTAAGTTCCTTACAAAGTGGCTTTTCTATTGCTGTCCAAACTAATAGTGTGCCTAAATACTAAAAAGAAGAATGATCAAGATAGTGTAAATTGTTACATTTGCCATAAGGTTTGGCTGAACAACATTCATCTTGTTCTCTGTTCTGTAAACTCTAGCTGCCTTAGTCTCCCCTGAATAATAGCTTTTCTCCTAGCCTACAAACTCAGCACAGTAACCTGGGATACAAGTAGGGCTCATTGACTCTCTTTCTGATATGTCGAGGCTCACTGTCCTTTACTCCCTCAAGCCCAGTGAGTTTCTTTCAAACCGTTATTTTCTATATTTTCTTTCTTTTGTGACTGGTTCAGGCAGGGAAGCAAATTTACTTTCTGTTACTCCATCTCATCTTGAAGTGAAAATTTAGAAAATGTGGGTTTCTTGGTACATCAATTTGCTCCATCTGAGACAATACTGGTGAAACCATTAATACATTATTTAGAAGTATTTATTCCCTGGAACTTCCTCTAAAGCTCTGGAATCCCTGAGAAGTTCCAGGCTAATAGATAAGGAATGGGGAACAGGACCTTTAGACCTTTAGCAGTGCCCTCAAGTAATTTGGGAACGGTTTTACCTTGGGCAAAGATTGCTCTTTATTTTTTTAAGAGATCTCCAAGTCATGATGATTATGTAATTCTTCCTTCCTAAATGGCCATGAAGTTATGTCACTGTTCACTGCAGTTCATCAGTTTGTCGTCTGTCTTTTCATTTACTACTTTACATTGTGAGATTGTTAATGGCTTGAATTCTACCTTATATATCTTTTCATTTCTAAAGTTTGGGAAATATTAAATGTTATTTTCACTTAATTATATATGCTTTGTAATTGAACTATAGACTAAAGGGATTTTTTTTCTTTTTTTTTCTTTTTTTAATATATTTCATTGATTATGCTATTACAGTTGTCCCATTTTTCCCCCATCATTTCCCCCACCCTGCACACCCTCTCCCACCCACATTCACCCCTTTAGTTCATGTCCTTATGTCATAAGTTCTTTAGCTTCTACATTTCCCATACTATTCTTGCCCTCCCCCTGTCTATTTTCTACCCACTATCTATGCTACTCATTCTCTGTACCTTCCCCCCACTCCTCCTCCCACGCCCCTGTTGCTAACCCTCCATATGATCTCCATTTCTGTGGTTCTGTTCCTGTTCTAGCTGTTTGCTTAGTTTGCTTTTTTATTATATGAAATGTTAAAGGGACTTATCTAAGAAAAAGAGGATCAAAAATATGACAGTGTAAAGGGATTTTTTAAAATGGTAAAGGATAATGCAATGTATGCACAATGCCAATGAAATTTCTTATTTTTGACAATTCTAACATTATGCAATATTTATAGTTTTGTTGATAGCTCAGAAGTATTGTGTTTTTGCTGGTAATAATATAGTATCAAATTAAATAATAAGCCTTAAAAGTTCAGAAAAAAGGCAAAATATCCAGAATCCTTAAATAACCAAAGGAGAAATTTAAGTAGGTGTGTGTGTTTGGGTGCATATACCTGAATATACAAAATAAATCCCAAGAAAATCAACTGTAGATAAATTGTAAATTAAATCTAGATTCCTTACTATACTGTAAATATGTAGATACTGTATATATATTTTACATAGAATGCACTTGACAAGAATTAGTCTTTTTGTATTGTATAGAGTGATGGCTTTGATATTTTACAATATTAATAACTTAAAGGTATTAAAATTATCCTCATTGAATATTAATAATTAGAACAAAGTGAGCATGTTAAAAATAATTGTTAGCCCTGGCTGGTGTGGCTCAGTGGATTGAGTGTCAAACTTTGAACCAAAGGGTCACTCTTCAATTCCCAGTCAGGACAAATGCCTAGGTTGTGGGCCAGATCCCTAGTAGGGGGCACACAAGTGCCATCAAACATTGATGTTTCTCTCCCTCTCTTTCTCCCCCCTTCCCCTCTGTCTAATAGTAAATGAATAAAATCTTTAAATTTTTTTTAAAAATAAATAAAAATAATTGTTAATGCACAAAATGTATTTTGAATAGCTTTAGTTTTTTTCATATTTAAGTGTGAATTCAAAAATATAAGCCAACATCTATTGATATGGATATAAAATAAGATGTAAGACCTGAGTTTGCCCGAAATGATAACAAAAATTAAAAACTATTCAGTTTGATAAGACTGCATGAAACTGAATTCATGAAGTATGTTCTGTATTTGGTTATGGACATTAAAAGAACAAGTTAGTATTTTTGTAATTTTGGTTCCTTCCTTTCTTCCTTCCTTTTTTTTTTCTTCTTCCTTTCTTTTCTTCCTACCTGTATTTCCTTCTTTTAGAAATATTCTTTTATCTTGGTGAGATTTCATTTAACATAGCTAGCACAGTATTTTATTTCCAGTAAATATTTATTTATTGCATTTTAAAAACAAATTTCTTTTGCAACATATTGTTTCTAGACCATCATTAGTTTATGATCAAAATTTATACTATTTATTTTGAAGTAAAAACAGAATTGATTTCCAAACTGGGAAAAGTAAATAAATATACAAGTCTTTAGGATTTTTTAAAATTACATTTTGCTTTTGATTTAGGCACTGTTTTTTTCTTTCTTATAAGCAACTTTTCATGTGTGAATGATTACATGTACATACATCATAATTTCCAGCTATTTTCAGTGCTGAATTTATTTTAATGAAATTTAATTTTGCTTAGTACATTAAAATAATTAGCACACCTTGAATGATTTTTAGCAATTCTAAATGCATGTTTTTTCTCTTAAAATCTTTTTCTGAGGATTCTTAAAAATATTCTGGTAAGGTAAATAATATTTTGCAATCAGCTTAGCATAAAATGCATTTTCTGCTAAAAATAATTTATGTATATCAACATTATACATAAAACATTATGAATTCTCCAAAGCAATAGTCTCTATTGCAGAGATTAACAAACAAAACAAAACAAAATAATGCATTCTTCTTTTAAAGCAATATTTCTAATTTACACAAATACCATCTCTCTATAATATGTAAATAAAATAAAATATATCAATATGTGTTGTAATGACTTACCACAGTTCGTTCGTATTTTTGCTAAGTAAACCTAAAGATGTTTTTGTTATTTTATTAACAGTAATGGTAGTTATAACATCATCATTACTTATTACTTAGTCATCTTTATGTTTGGTAAAAACAACATTGTAAAGGTATTACATTTAAATATTACTTCAGAAACTAATCTGTATCAGAAAAGATGTAATTATCTTCTGGCCAAGATGGAGGCATAGGTAGATAAACTTTGCTTCCTTGCACAACCAAAACACAGATAACAACCAATTTAAAAACTAAAAACAACCAGAACTTTCAGAAAATCAAACTGCATGGAAGTCCAATAACCAAGGAGTTAAAGAAGGTATACATTCATCCAGACTGGTAAGAGGGGTGGAGATCAGAAGCTGCAGTGGAGAGGACATGCATCGAGGTGGTAACTGATGGACCTGGCAATCCCATGTTCCTGTGGAGAGTGAGACAGACCACATAACTCATGGTTCCAGTGAAGGAAAAGAAAGCTTCAAAACCTCTGGCTGTAAAAACCTATGTGGGTTGAGGAGGCAGGAGAAGCTTCCAGTCTCACAGAAGACTCTGCTGGAGGAGCCCACAGTGTCCTAGAATGTACAGAAGCTCACTCACCTAGGATTCAGCACCAGAAGGGTTTAATTTGCTTGTGGGTAGCTGGGGAAGTGACTGGAAGTGGGGCAAGAGCCAAGCAAGTGGCATTGTTCCCTCTCTGACCCCTCTCCCACATATAGCACCACAAAGCAGCAAAATGGGTTGCCCTACCCTGCCCTGGTGCATACATAAGGCTCCATCCATTACAAGGTAACAGGTGTGTCAAGAAAAAGAAATATGGATCAAAACTCCAGGAAAAGAACTAAGCAAGGAGGAGATAGCCAGCCTATCAGATGCAGAGTTCAAAACACTGGTAATCAGGATGTTCACAGAAATGATGGAGTATAGGTGCAAATAAAGGAAGAAGTGAAGGCTATACAAAGTGAAATAAAGAAAAATATACAGGGAACCAACAGCAAAAGGAAGGAAACCAGACTCAAATCAATGATGTGGAGCAAAAGGAAGAAATAAACATTAAACTAGAACAGAATAAAGAAACAAGAATTCAAAAAGATGAGCAGAGGCTTAGGAACTTCTGGGACAACTTTAAACATTCCAACATCTGAATCATAGGGGTACCAGAAGGAGAAGATGGAGGAAAGAAATTGAAAACTTATTTGAAAAAATAATGAAGGAGAATTTTCCTAATCTGGCAAAGTAAATAGAAGCTTCAGGAAGCTTCAGGGAGCTTGGGAAGCTCAGAAAGTCCCAAAGAAGTTGGACCCAAGGAAGTGCACACTAAGGCACATCATAATTACATTACCCAAGATTGAAGATAAGGAGAGAATCTTAAAAGCAGAAAGAGAAAAGAAGAGAGTTATCTACAAAGGAGTTCCCATAAGACTACGAGCTGATTTCTCAAAAGAAATTTTGCAGGGAAGAAGGAGCTGGAAAGAAATATTCAAAGTTATGAAAGGCAAGGACCTACATTCAAGATTACTCTATCCAGCAAGGCTATCATGTAGAATGGAAAGGCAGAAAAAATGCTTCCCAAATAAAGTCAAACTAAAGGATTTCATCACAGTAAAATGACTGTTCACAGCTATCAACAACTGATCCTAAACAACAACAAAAAATCAAAAGCAAACTAAGCAAACAACTAGAATAGGTACAGAATCACATAAATGAATATAATATGGAGGCATTTCAGTAGGAATGAGGAGAGGGTGAATAGGGGAAAAGGTACAGGGAATAAGAAACATAATTTGTAGGTACAAAATAGATAGGGAGGTTAAGAATAGTATGGGAAATGAAAAAGCCAAAGAACTTATATGTATGACCCATGGGCATGAACTAAGGGGGGAATGCTGGGTACAGGGTGGAGGAGGATAAAGGGAAGAAAAATGGGACAACTGTAATGGTATAATCAATAAAATACACTTTAAAAAGATATAATTTATATAATACATTTAATGCATTTTATCAAGGCACAACCTCTTAAAATTTTCTCAGATGTTGTAGGTGTTAGAGTAAGATTGTGTTTTATTTTTGATGAATCTTGTTATTAAATTATTTTATCTTTACAAATATTACATTATCTGTCCAAAATATGTATTCATTAATATGACCAGTGAAATAATTAACTTAGATGTACTCTGTTATAATCAGTGCCTTAAAAATGTCATTACATTTATATAAGTTCTTTCTAACAGTGAGATTAAAATACATTTTGATTTAGATTTAAGTATTGTGGTTGATTAATATTTTAAAAAATAGTTTCCTACTTCTAAAAATTTAAAATACTTGAGTTCGCATTTATAACAAATGATGAGCTAATATGTTTGAATCATATTTCTTAATAGCATCTCAAAAATGAATAAACTTTAGCAGTCTTCTATTATTATATATCATTTATTTGAGCTTATTATATATGAGGCAATATTTTAAGAGATATGCATATAATTATTTAATTTTTACAGTAACCTAATGAGTTAGCATAGTTTTTATTTCTTCTTAAAATAAAATAATTAAGGCACAGATGTTTTGCCCAACAAAATTGTGTTTTCAACTATTGGACTATTGTAAATAATATTTTTTAACTTGTTTTAGATTTTTATTTATTTTTAGAGAGAGAAGAAGGGAAGGAGAGAGGAAGAGAAACATCAATGTGCAGTTGTCTCTCATGTCCCCTTGTTGGGGGCTTGGCCTGCAACTCAGGCATGTGCCCTGACTGGGAATGGAACCAAAGATCCTTTGGTTTGCAGGTCTGCACTCAATCCATTGAGCTACAGCAGCCAGGGCTGTAAATCATATTCTTAACTACAAGGCTATGCTGCATCATGCCTTAAAGAGAGGAAAGATGTATAAATTTGAAGAGATATTAAAATTCTCAGACCATCACCACTGTGAAATATATTACTTACTTAGAGGGAAGTCTCTGGAGTAAGTGTTATTCATTTTGCCTCAAACTTCAAAATACATGTCCATTTGTTTGTTTGGTAGGTTGGTTGGCTCTAGATAACCTGGAACAAATTACCTAAATTCTTGTATCTCCACTAGTTCATCATATTTTAAAGACATATTTAAATGCATGTACTTTTAAAGATGCTTAAATGGCCCTGGCTGGTGTAGCTCAGTGGATTGAGCTTGGGCCTGCGAACCAGAGGATCGAGGTTCGATTCCCAGTCAGGGCACATGCCTGGGTTGCAGGCCAGTTCCCAGCAGGGGACACACAAGAGGCAACCGTACATTGATATTTCTCTCCCTCTCCCTCTCCCCTACCCCTCTAAAGACAAATAAAAAAAAAATCTTTAAAAAAAAAAAAGATGCTTAAATGATAAGTGATTTTCCCTGGATATGAGATAAAATTGATGTATAAGGTCTAAGTTTAAGGTATAGAATGTGATAATTTGATATCCAGATATATTGTGAAATGATTACTACAATCAAGTTAGCTAACTCATCCATCATTTCGCAAAATTGCAGTGTGTAATTACAGTATGTGTGTGTGGTGAGAATATTTAATACTTACTCTCGTAGATACTTCCAAGTATGTAATACATTACTGTTAACTATAGTCACCAGGATGCATATTAAACCATCATAACTTACTTATCCTAGAACCGAAAGTTTATACCCCTTGATCAACATCTCTCTTGTCCCCCAGTTTCTGGTAACCACCATTCTACTAATTCTGAGTTTGAGTTTTTAAAGATTTGACATATTAGTGAGATCACAGTATTTTTCTTTAACTGACTTATTTCACTTAACAGTACCTTCAAGATCTATCAATGTTGTAACAAATGACAGTATTACTTTCTCATGGCTGAATAATATTCTACATCCATACATAAATATCACATTTCTCTTTATAAAAGACTTTTATGTATTTGTTTTTAGAGGGAGGGGAAAGAGGGAGAAAGAGAGAGAGAGAAATATCTCACACACACCTCAACTGGGACCAAACTCGCAACCCAAGGAATGTGACCTGACCAGGAATTGAAATGGAGACCTTTTTGCTTTGTGGAACAATGCCCAACCAAAAATGGCCAGGGCTATCACATTTTTCTTACATTTTCACCTATCAATAGACACTTGCTATTTCCATGTCTTGGCCACTGCAAATAATATTGCAATGAGCATGTGAGTACAGATATCTCCTTGAGATAGTGATTTTTTTTTTTTATAAAAACCCAGAAATGGAACTGTTGAATCATATGCTGGTTCTATTTTTAATTTTTAGTAAAAGCTATATACTATCTTTTATAGTTACTGTATTGTTATTAACATTTCCACCACAGTGAACAAGAGTTTCCTTTTCTCTACATTCTCAATAACACTTATCTCTTGTCTTTTTTATAATAATCAGCCAACATGTGTGAGGTGATAACTAATTTTGATTTTAATTTTGTGTTTTCATAATGATTAGTGAAGCTGATCATCTTTTCCTGTACCTGATGTATTTTTTGGACCTATTTGGATCCTCTGTCCATATTTAATTATATTATTTAATTTTTTGTTATTGAGTTGTGTGAGTTCCTTACAGATTTTGAATATCCCTTATCAGATTTATGCTCTGCAAAAGTTTTCATCCATTCTATAGGCTGCTTTCTTATTTTGTTGATGATTTCTTTTTCTTTGCAGAGGCTTTTTAGTTTTGAGATAGGATAGTAAAAAGCTAGGAAAATTCCTGGGCAAGTGTAATGGGGAAACTGAGGAATGAAATTAAACAAGGCCAAACAATTTGAACAATTTAACAGCCACCTGGTAAAATCACAAGACCTTTTCTTTCCCTAACCAAGGACATTTGAGAGCAAATGGATTATACCTCTCTTTCCTAAACATAGAATACATAGCTTCACTGACTATAAACCACAGGTATCTGGGGAAGAGAGGAATGCTAATGCAAATGGAGAGGTAACACTGGAATAAAGGTAGTGAATTTGAGAAGAAGCTGTGTGACTCCTCATTCCCCTTTCCCTTATTCCCAAAACAAAGGGCACATTCATACTCCCTTTGGGAATTTTCTTCTCCCAAATTCTCATGTTTCCTTTACATAAGCTTGCTTGTGAAAGCTCAAGGGGAAGGTGGATGTTAGGATATTTACCTGACACCTTCTCAGATTGCTGACCTCTGATATTAATAAATTACACCACCATAATCTAGTCCGCGTCTCTGCTTTTTGGCTGAGCCATGACAGGCAGCAGGAGCCCTGGACTCAGCTGCCCTCCCATTTCACTTTGATGTAGTCCCATATGTTTATGTTTGCTCTAGTTGCCTATGCTTTTAGTGTTACACACAAAAAAATCATTGTCTGCACAATGTCAAGAAAGTTTTCCCTTATGTTGTCTTCTAGAAGTTTCTTCATTTCATATCTTACATTTAAGTCTAAAGTCAAATGAGTTCTTAAAATTTCGAGTCTGTAAATACCTAGGAAATATCAGATATCATCATGATCATCATTGTCATTTTTTGTTAGTATTTTATTCATGTTCCTAAGTTTTTTCAGGATTAGTAGGGAAGAAAAGAAACCTGCCTTTTTTATGTAGAATTTTCATGTTATCAGATGCTTTTGCTTTTTGTTTGTCTACTATTCTGTTTATATATAATGGGTATATTCTATCAATGAGAAGTTCACTAAATGCGATTTCTTCCAGCTTTTTAAAAATCAATTGTTATTAAATTTGTTATTAAATCTATCTATAATCAGAATTCAAACATACTATTAAATTCATAGAGGTTATTAATTTATAATTTTTCTTACATTTAAGTTTAATTTTGCTTATATACTTTACATATATTTGTTTAAATAACTATCAGGTTGCTTATATAACTAAATTTTACTGGTCATTAGAAATCTTAAATAAAGGGCAATATCACCATGAAAACATTGCATAGTTTTACTTTTGTCCTGAGATGAGAAACCGGGCTGCAAAGATTGAAGCAAACTGAAATTTCTTTTTTCAATGCAAACTTTTTTTTTTTTCTTTTGAGAGAGAGAGAAGGAGAGAGAAGAAAAGAAGGAGAAAGGGAAAGAAACAGAAAGATGTGTGAGGGAAACATCGATTGGTTGCCTCTCAGATATCCCCAGCTGGGGACTTGGCCCTCAACCCAGGCATGTGCTCTGACTGGGAACCAAACCAGTTACCTTTCAGATTATAGGCCAGCACTCAGTCTACTGAGTCATACCAGCTAGGGTTCAGTGAAAACATTTTTAAACATATTAACTAAAACAGGTTCTCAAAATGAGTTTCAGAAAGTACCTGGATAGATATGGCAAAAAAAGGTTTCTTAAAGCAATTCAATTATTGTATGCAAGGTGTTAAAAAATCATGTTTTTCAGTATTGCTTTAATCATAGCAGGGAGGGGTATACTTATATTTCACTAGCATCATAATAAATATGAAAATCATGTTTCACAAAGAGAAAATGTTACCAAAAAAATCTGACCAATGAATAATCAACTGGGAATAAGAGGATGCCAGAACTAACTGCAATGACTGAAGACCTCCTGCCCTGTCACTGACCAATCACTGTAGACCATGAACCAGAAGAGGCACACCTGGAGAACTGATGGATATTCTATTGATGCCCGCCCCTGAGATCTCCCCTAAAATACCCACCTGCAAGAGAGAGATAAAAACCTCAAGACAAAGGATCCAATGCAGGCACTGTCCTTCTGGAGAGTATACCATATCATTTCCTTTCCCTTCTTCCCCCACTCCTTTCCCCACAGGCATGAGTCTCTTAAACCCTAAGACAATGGGCAACAGGCAGCTCATTCTAGGCTATCCCCCTGAACTTGTTCCTAAAACCCCCTTTTCTGACTTGTCAGTGAGCCAACAGCCCAGCCTGAACTCCCCTGTTGCTTCTCTATGCTAAGCTCTTCCTTGTTTCACTATCCCCAGCTTTAATACATGTATCCTCATGGTTACTGGACTTGAGTTGTAAAATCTTTCCTACACAAAGCACCCAGGCACTACAATTGGCCGTAGGTAGACCCACACAGGGTCAGGCCCCTGTCCAGTAACATGACTGGAGGTACAGTTATTTGAGAGAAGCGCCCAGAGCACAAGAACAAGCAGGAGACAGGGAGTTGAGCATATGAGACACTTGGGTATTTACATAGAGTATAAGGCAAAAGCTGCCTGCAAATGTGTGAGGTGGGGAAATGTCAAGAAAAAATACATATCCTAAGGTGCAGGTGTAACAGGCTGCTAAGGCTGAGGGCAGTGCAGGAGAACAGAGACAAACCTTCTTTCTGGCTTCTCAGATCAACTATCAACTATTAACTTCAAATTCTATAGCAAGCAAAATTATCATCCCACAATAAATAAGGCATGAAGACATTTTCAAACTGATTAAATACTGAAAGGTTCATTCCAAGATAACAAGCATGTGTCTAAGAAATATTCAAAGATTATTTTGGACTGAAGTGAAAATGATGGCTGAGAGAAAAATGTAGAGATAAGGAACATGAGATAGTGTAATGTATCAGTAGATATAAAAGGGTTTTTAATATTGAGATTTTTTTTTACTGTGTATATATTATTTATTTATTTATTTAAATCAGTATTTTTTAATTGTTGATATTGTACAGTTTTCTGTGTTTTATTCCGCCCCAGCCCACCACCCCAGCCCTCCCCACCTTCCTCCCATTTCCACCCCCCATAGTTTTTGTCCATGAGTCCTTTATACTTGTTGCTCTAAACCGTTCCCCTTTTCCCCTGAAATTCCTTCCCCTCCCACTCTGGACACTGTCAGACTGTTCTCAAATTCAGTGTCTTTGTTTATATTATGCTTGTTTGTTTGTTTTGTTGATTAGCTTCCTGTTAAAGGTGAGATCATATGGTATTTGTCTTTCACTGCCTGGCTTATTTCGCTTGTTAAGTCTCTGAAAATAAAATTTAGTTTACAGAATAATAATAATAATATAATGTGGTTCCATAGTATATGTGAAAGTGAAATAACAGTAGAATGTATGTCAGGAATAATAGGAAGCATATTTTGTAAAATTCTTATATTTTGTGTGAAATACCAATACATTCTTTAAGAGAGCTGGGTCAAGTTTAAGATGCATATTGTGACATTGAGAAAGCAATGGAAGTAGGCATAACTAAATTAATACATGAAAAGGAAACAAGTGTTGCCTCATGGGAAAAAATGAATTGAAGAAAAAGTAAACAGAGCAAGAGGAAAAAAATATAAAACAAACACAAGAAAGATAGACTTGAACTCAAATGCTTCAAAAAATATGAGGTGTGCCCTGGCTGGTGTAGCTCAGTGGATTGAGTGTAGGCCTGTGAACCAAAGGGTCACAGGTTCAATTCTCAGTCAGGGCCCATGCCTGGGTTGAGGTCCAGGTCCCCAGTAGAGGGGTGCGTGAGAGGCAACCACACATTGATGTTTCTATCTCCCTTTCTCCTTCCCTTCCCCTCTCTCTAAAAATAAATAAATAAAATCTTTTAAAAAATGAGGTCTGTCTGGAAAATGTTCATCCACTGTTAATATGATGAGAACAGGTTGTACAACATCGATGTAACCTGGCAGTCAAAGAGAGTAGACTAGAATGTACATGCATGAACCATGATGACTTCACTACACTAGTCAGTTGGGGTGGTAGTTGCCATTAAGTGAACATGTGTACTGTGTGGCCTCATTCACAAAGACTAAACAAGTAGAGCAATGAATGTGCATCATATTTTGCATTAAGCTTGAACATCCCTCCACAGAAATAATTCAGATGATCAGAAGGCCACAACTATGGGCAACCGGTGATTGGCAGCTTCATCAAGAGAATACCCCCACTCATGCATCACATCTCCTGCAGAGTTTTGTTTTGCAAACCATCAAATCATCCAGGTGCCTAGCACACCACCTACAGCCCAAAATTGACACCCTCTGACCTCTGGCTTTTCCCAAAACTAAAATCGCTTTTGAAAGGAAAGATATTTAGATTGTTGATGAGATTGAGGAAAATACAAAGGGTCAGCTGATGGTGATCGGGAGAACTGTATGAGGTCTTGAGGTCCCTACTTTGAAGGGAACTGAGGCATCTGTGTCCTATGTACGTTTCTTGTATCTTGTATCTTCTTCAATAAATGTCTTTGTTTTTTATATTGCATGGATGGGTGTCTTCTGGACATATTAAGTGAAATTACATTAAACACCCTAATCAAAGGGAAGAGATTGTTGAAAGTCACTATACAGTACTAAAAATAACAATCTTGAAAATATGATAAACTAAATAAGTTAGACAGAAAAAGCCAAGAATCATATTATTTCACTCATATGTGGGATAGAAAACTGACAGCAACAAGTAAACAAACAAACAAACAAAAACTCATAGACACAGACAACAGTATGGTGGTTACAAGGGGAAAGGGAGTGGAAGTTAGTAAAAGGTAAAGGAGACAAATATATGGTCACAGAAGATGATTTAATTTTGAGTGGTAGGCACAGTGCAACATACAGATCATGTATCATAGAAATGTATACTTGATAACTCTGTAATCTTATTAACCAATGTTACCCAATACATTTAATAAAAAAGGAACAATCTTTAAACCTAAACACATAAACATGTTCAAAGTAAAAAGATGACAATATATATATTGTGTCAACATGAATAATTAAAAAACTGGGTATGACTATATTAATTTTACACATATTCTATTCACAAAAATTTTAAGAGACGAAGAAGAACATATCATAACATTAAAGTGGTAAATTTCAGTGGAGTATGCATACTATCTTTACCCTAGCTGATAATGTTTTCACAAATTTTGACAAGAAAACACAAATTTCTCTTAAAATATAAAAATAACATCTATTCTCAAAGGTTAATGAAACCTCTGTCTTTAAGACTCAGAAATTGCTGTAAATTTATACTAAAATCACCTTCCCTTCTTCATTTATTTGTGTAAATTTTAAGTAGTAATAACTAGGAAGATATAGTGTTACAGTATTTTTAATGTATTTACCTATCTCTCCCTTAATGTAATTCTTACTTTAAAGTTTCTCACACTTTGTCTTATAATCTGATAGTATTGTGAATAAATTTCTTGAGGTATACCCTCTGTAATTCAGATTAACCAAGTTATAGTGAAATTTTAAACTGGTATTTTTAAAAGTTACTCCTAGTGATTTTGATGCAAGTAAGCAAAGAACTATAGTCAGAGAAACAATCTTCTAGTTTTTTATTTTTTTTTTGTTTGTTTGTTTACCAGAATGAATGTCCTACAGAATTTGGACTCTTCATCTTTCATAATAATTGCACTAAATAGTGTCTCTAGATATCTATAAAACAATTCTAATTCTTCTTCTCTGGTGGAAGGGGGCACTCTCTACCCCTAACATAAACCACTTGGTAATTATCAGAACACAACTCTATAAAATTCTAATAAGGAAAGATATGTGGTGATTATCTACATGTATGTTAATATAGGTCATGCAAAGTTAAAATTGTTACATTTGGTCATGTCCAATAGTCTCAAAATCTTATATGGGAAGAGTTTGATATGTCAAATTAAGAGTAAGAAGTTATAAGAGACATATACAAGGAGGAGAAGCCCTGTATCATATCTTTATACAAGAGCCCTCTAAAGAAACACTGGTCTCACCTTTAACAAGAACCTAATCAACAAAACAAACAAACAAGCATGATATAACCAAAGACACTGAAATTGAAAACAGGCTGACAGTCATCAGAGGGGAGAGGGAAAGGAATTTCAGGGGAAAAGGGGAAAAGGTTTAGAGCAACAAGTATAAAGGACACTTGGACAAACACTAGGCAGGGTGGAAATGGGATGGAGGTGGGGAGGGCTGGGGCAGTGGGCTGGGATGGGAGTAAAAGATAGAAAACTGTACAAGAACAACAATTAAAATAAAATTTAAAATAAAAATAAAATAAGAAAGAGAGAGAGAAAAAAGAAACACTGGTCCTAGAGATAGAAAATCTTGTTTGTTTATTTTTAAGTAATAGTGTGATTGCTGCCCTGTGCTAAAAACAAAGCAAACAAGAAAACAGGTAGCTTGCTGTGCAGATTGGTCATCTGATTCATGGGGACATGAGGGTCAAACCTCTCTGAATGAATAAGAGTTTGAACAGGAATACAGTGAACTCAACCAACAGATTTTTATTTCTGTTTTTATCTTTTATTGTTCAAGTACAATGTCTCTATTTCCCCCCACCACTCACCCCAACCCCAGCCATCCACACCTCCCTCCCCTGATCCCACCCCTCTTTGTTTTGTACATGTGTCCTTTATAGTTCCTGAAAACCATTCCTCCCTTTCCCCTCATTATCCCCTCCCACCTCCCCTCTGGTTATTGTCAGATTGTTCTTAATTTCAATGTTTCTGGTTCTATTTTGCTCTCTTGTTTGTTTGTTTTATTGATTAGGTTCCACTTCTAGGTGAGATCATATGTTATTTGTCTATCACTGCCTGGCTTATTTCATGTAGCATAATGCTCTCCAGATCCATCCATGCTATGAAATAGCACCAAACAAATTTTTGAAACCAATAGGCAATGCATCTTCACCACCCTAACTTGAGCTGTTTTCAAAGAGCGGAAATTTGTGTACTTTCCCCAAAACAAAACGTTAAGTGTTCATTTTACCTAGGGATTTTTGAACAAAGGCTGACTTTAATCCCTTTTAAACATACTTTCTTAAATAGATGACAGTAGCTTCAATAATTATTTCTTTTTTGTTAAACAAAATTTTAAGTTTATTTCATTTGATGAGGTAGATTTTTGATTAAAAAAGAAACCATCTCTGAGAAACATCCATAAATGTTTATTAAAATGACATGCCACTCTATTGATTGTAGTGGTGATTTCAGGGGTGCATACATCTGATAAAACTTAACAAATTTTGTTGTACACCTGATTTCTTACTAAGAAACATTCTCCCAGATATAAATAGATATATAGGTATATATTTAAATTTTTATTGTTATTCTATTACAATTGCCCCAATTTTCCCCCTTTCCCCTTTTCCACTCACCCACATACCCTCCCCCAACAGGCAATCCCCATACTGGTGTCCATGTCCATGGGTGATTATTCATACATATTTTATGACTAGTCTCTTCCCCTTCTTTTCACACTCACCCCCTCCCGTGTACCCCTCTTGTTTCTGTCAGTCTGTTCTACGTTTTCATGCCTCTGGTTCTATTTTGCTCATTAGTTCATTTTTGTTCATTAGGTTCCTCATAGGTAAGATCATATGGTGTTTGTCTTTCACCAACTGCCTTATTTTACTTAGCATAATATTCTCCAGTTCCATCCATGCTGTTGTGAAGGTAAGAGGTCCTTCTTTCTTTCTGCTGCATAATATTCCATTGCGTAAGTACCACAGTTTTTTGATCCACTCATTTATTAATGGGCACATAAGCTGTTTCTAGAACTTGGCTATTGTAAATAGTGTTGCTATGAACATAGAGAGGTACCTAAGTTTGTCAAATTGGTGTTTCAGGATTCTTAGGGTATACTCCCAGAAAGTGGAATTGCTGGGTCAAAAGGCAATTTCATTTTTAGTTTTTCGAGGAAATTTAGTTTTCCACAGTGGTTGCACCAGTCTGCATTCCCACCAACAGTGTACTAGGGTTCTCTTTTCCGCACATCCTTACCAGCACTTGTTGTTTTTTGGTTTATTAATGATGGCCATTCTGACCCATGTGAGGTGGTATCTAATTGTGGTTTTAATTTGCATCTCTGATAGCTAATGATGTTGAACATCTTTTCATATGTGTATGGACTATCTGTATGTCCTCCTTGGAGAAGTGTCTATTCAGGTCCTTTGCCTATTTTTTAATTAGATTGTTTGCCTTCCTGGTGTTGAATCATATGAGTTCTTTATATATTTTGGAGATCATACACTTGTCTGATGTATCATTGGCAAATATATTCTCCCATATGATTTGTTCCCTTTTCATTTTGATAATGGTTTTTTTAGCCATGCAACACCTTTCTAATTGATGTTGTCCCATTTTTCCTTTATTTCCATAATTCTAGGAAATATATTAGAAAAATATAACTATATGGAATATCTGAAATTTTACTGCCTATGTTCTCCTCTAGGACTTTTATGGTGTCATGACTTATATTTAACTCTTTTACCCATTTGGAGTCTATTCTGGTGAATCGTGTAATTTGGTGGTCTAGTGCCATTTTTTTGTTTGTTGCTTTGCCTGTACCAGTCAAGTTCTGCCAACACCATTTACTGAAGAGACTGTTTTTACTCCTTTGTATACTCATTGCAACTATGTCAAATATTAATTAATCTTTGAGACATGGATTTATTTCTGGGTTTGGTATTCTATTCCATTGTTCTCTGTGTCTGTTCTTATGCCAGTACCAGAATGTTTTAATTACAGTGTACTTGTATTATACTTTGGTATCAGGTACTATGATCTCTTATACTTTGTTCTTCTTCCTTGAGATTTCTGAAGCTATTTGAGGTCTTTTATGGTTTCATATAAATTTTTGAATATTTTTCCTAGGTCTGTGAAATATAATATATCATTTATATTTTAATAGAGATTTTGTTGAATCTATTCCCACAATCTATTTTTCCCACTTTGCTGAGTGTTTTTTGTCACAAATAGGTGCTGGCTTTTTTCAAATGTTTTTTCAGTATCTATTAATAAGATAATGTGATTTTTGTCCTTCATTTTGTTTATATGATTCATTATGTTTATTAATTTGTGACTGTTGTACCATCCTTGTGTCCCTGGGATTAATCCCACTTGATCATGTGATCATGTTATATGGATTTTGTAAGTTATTGTTGAATCCAGTTTGCCAATATTATGTTGAGTATTTTATTTTCTTATTTTTTAATATTTTATTCATTTGTTTTTAGAGAGAGAGGAAGGGAGGAAGAAATAGAGGGCCAAAAACATCATTGTGTGGTTGCCTCTTTCTCACCTCCAACAGGGGACCTGGCCTACAACCCAGGCATGTGCCCTGACTGGGAATTGAACCCAGGACCCTCCATGTCTCAGGACAGCACCCAATCCACTGAGCTGCACCAGCCAGGGCTATGTTGAGTATTTTAGCATCTATGATCTTCAAAGTTACTGACCTATAGTTTTCTTTCTTTGTTGTATCTTTATCTGGTTTTGAAATTTGGATGGTACTGGTGTCACAAAAAGAGTTTGTGAGTCTTCCCTCTTCTTGATTTTTTTTAAAAAATAGTTTGATTGGCCATGCAGAAGCTTTTTATTTTGATGGGATCCCATTTTTTTATTCTTTCCTTTATGTCCCTTGCTTTAGGGGACGTATCAGTAAAAATGTTGCTGCGTGTAATATCTGAGATTTTCCTGCCTATGTTCTCCTCTAGGACTTTAATGGTGTTACGGCTTATGTTTAAATCTTTTATCCACCTTGAATTTATTTTTGTGTATGGTTTAAGTTGGTGCTCGAAGGAAAACAGTATTAAAATAAAAAGAGAACCGACTGTGTGGGAAAACATATTTGCCAATGATATCTCAGGTAAGGGTTTAATCTCCAAAATATACAAAGAATTTACATGACTCCACTCTAAGAAGACAAGCAACCCAATTAAAAAATGGGCAGAGGACTTGGGCAGACACTTCTCTAAGGAGGACATACAGAGGATCCAGAGACACATGAAAAGATGCTCGATATCGCTAGCTATCAGAGAGATGCAAATTAAAACCACAATGAGATACCACTTGACACCAGTCAGAATGGCCCTCATAAACAAAGCAACAAACAGCAAGTTTTGGAGAGGTTGTGGAGAAAAGGGGACACTAGTGCACTGCTGGTGGGAGTGCAGACTGGTACAACCATTATGGAAAACAGTATGGAATTTTCTAAAAAAACTAAAAATGGATATACCTTTTGACCCAGCAATTCCACTGCTAGGACTATATCCTAAGAACCCTGAAACACCAATCCAAAAGAACCAATGCACCCCTATGTTTATACCAGCACAATTTACAATAGCCAAGTGTTGGAAGCAAACTAGATGCCCATCAGTAAATGAATGGATCAAAAAACTGTGGTACATTTACACAATGGAATTCTTTGCAGCAGAAAGAAAGAAGGAGCTCATACCCTTTGCAACTGCATGGATGGAACTTGAGAGCATCATGCTAAGCTAAATAAGCCAGGCAGTGAAAGACAAATACCACATGATCTCACCTTTAACAGGAAGCTAATCAACAAAACAAACAAACAAGCATAATATAACCAAAGACACGGAAATTGAGAACAGGCTGAAACTCACCAGAGGGGAGAGGGGAGGGAATTTCAGGGTAAAAGGGGAAGGATTTACAGGAACAAGTATAAAGGACACATGGACAAAAACTATGGGGGGGGTGGAAATGAGAGGGAGGAGGGGAGGGCTGGGGTGGTGGGTTTGGGTGAGAATAAAAGACAGAAAACTGTACAAGATCAACAATTAAAATAAAAAAATAAAATAAAATTGTAAAGGGTAATATAGATACATATATACTTACATATTCTATATATATATATTCTATATATATTCATATATATATATAATATCTGAGCTTTCAAAAAAATAGTTTGAGAAGGATAGGAGTTAGTTCTTCTTTAAATATTTGATAAAATTAATTTGTGAAGCCATCCAGTACAGGACTTTTGTGTGCTGCAAGTTTTTGATTATTGCTTCAATTTAATTTGTTATTATTGGTCTATTCAGCCTTTCTGCTTCTTGATTCCATTGTGAAGATTGTATGTTTCTAGATATTTGTCCATTTCTAACAGGTTGCCCAATTTATACCCTGGTTTCCCAGGTTGTAACTTCTCTTTTGTTTCTGATTTTATTTATTTGGTTCCTCTCTCCTTTTTTTTTCTTCTTGATGAGTCTGGTTAAAGGTTTGTCAATTTTGTTTGTTTTTACAAAGAATCATCTCCTGAAAAAAATTGATCCTTTGAATTGTGTTTTTAATTTTTATGTCTTTATATCTGCTCTTACATTATTTCTGTCCTTTTACTCACTTTGGGGTGTTTTGTTGTTGTTCCTCTAGTTAATGTAGATGTAGGGTTAGATTGTTTATTTGAGATTTTTCTCTCTTCTCTAGGTAGGTCTCTATGGTTATAAACTTCCCTCTCAGGACTGCTTTTGCTGTATCGCATAGGTTTTGCTAGCATGCCATAGGTTTTTGCCATTGGTTTCTATCATGAGTTTTTGAAAGCATTCCATGAATTCATATTAAGGCATAGATATAGATAAAAAGAAAAGTGTAATTTCTAATTGACAAAAAAACAAACAAACATGGAAATGCATTTCCCTTTAAATGGAACTTTAAGGGTATCTTAGACTATATAAAGAAACAAATAAGCACCTTGTGAAGAAAATAAATATTCTCATGAAGTATTAACAAAGTGTATCTCTCAGCAAAGTGATATTTACTTTTCAAAAATGTACCATTGTTTAGCAAAGAAGGCAAAAGAAATATTGATATTAAAATGCAAATTAACAGCTGGCCTACAAACATTGACAATTCCCCAAATTCTTTCTCTACATTATTTTTGCCCATTTTAAGGCTTAAAGTTATTTGAGGAGACTTTCAATATCACTTATTAAAGATATTTTAATACTTAGAAGTAATTTTCCAGCAAAACAAATATTTAAAATATAGAATACAGTGATTATTTTCTTAGTTTAATATTTTGTTATTTGAAAAGTAAGGCTATGTTAAACCATTATTTATTATTTACAGAAAAATACTAATAATGAAATTTTGAATTATTTTCACTTGTCTCAACTTTTGAATACAAAGCAGAAATGAAAATAATTATGTAGTGGACTTGTTAAATCACACTGTATAGCTTTTATAAATAATAGGTGTCAAGCACCATTTATTTTTATATTTCTGATGCTGCAACTTTTATACAAATTGTAGTTCATAAATGGAATATCTGATATGAAGTCTAGAAATCATATATATTCTCATGTAAGTCAAATTAGTGTGCATCACTTGTTAAATGAGTTAAATAAAAAATGGGACTTCAGGTACAATGAAAATAACTCATTATAATGTTTAAATAAATATTATAATAACAGTTAATAATATGCTACTAAAGTTATTTTTATTTACAATGGCTTTTTCCTTAATATCTTATACAAGAATGATGAAATATTCCTGAGTAGTTCATAAATTTATACATTACTGTGAAAATTGTTCATAGATACAAACTACTTGGAAAAAGTTGATCTAACTATGACAGCTGTATCATGCTAATGCAATATCACAAGGGTGTTATCCATGACAGTATAATGCTTTCATTTACATTGTTGAGGATTACTATTAATCACACAGTACATTTTTCTGCTGTTATGAAGGCAGAAATTGAAACAAATGGAACGACTGCCTCTGTTAGAGGATTAACCAATGAGATACAATAAGTTCTTTCTTGTTAGTACAAATTCAGAAGAAAAAGATAAAATCATTATATGGAAGTTGTAATAAAATTGACTATTTTTTTCTTACTTTAATTATGCTCTCTAATATATAGGGATATATTTTATTTCAGTATTCTGCCTCCCTAACATTCTTACATTGCAAAAATACAACTTTGAATAACACTCTTGCTTTTCATATTTTATACTGAAAAAGTAGCATTGTTTTGCTGTTTTGACCCTTCCATGATTTATCATAGATAACTGAGAAGATTGAAAGCTAGTTAGATTCTCAGTAAAAAGGGTTTAATGAAGGTTGAAGATGGGTAATTTGCATGGAAATTACATTTTTAAGCCTGAGAAATGTGACAAAAGAAAGAAAATGAAACAACTTATTTTCATCCTGAAGACAATGTTTATAACAAGTCTAAAATATAGTAAAAAAAAAAATAAGCAGTCCTTGCTATATTATAATCTGCTTCTGATTTTTTTTATTGCTTTGGATTTCTATGGGAGCTTTTCAAGTAGACATGGCTTTCACAAAATCAATTTTATTTGAAACTCTAGTTAAACTAAGGACTGATAGAAAAATAGTTAATTTATGTTAACTATGCACATGGCCATTATAAATGATGCAAATATGTTGATAACTTCATATTTCATTCTCAAATTAAGGCCAGTTAATATTACTTTAGATGATTCACATACTCTCACTCTACATATGTAAGTAAATGTATGCTATTTTTACATTGATAGATGCACAGGTAGACAGATATAATACTTTAAAGAGACAGTGGTATTGAGAGACTGGAGAAGCTAATTCATAAAAACTGCCAGTAATAAATATATATAAAATTTCAAGCATTTTCAAAGTTAAAATCTAGGGGATTTCAAGATGGTTGCAGAGTAGGTAGAAGCTAAACTCACCTACTGCTAACCCCAAACCAGGTTTACAGATGAATTGTAGAGCAATCAACCTGAATAATCAACTGAATGCTAGCTGAACAGAAATATTATAACTGAGGATTTACAGAAAAAGCCATATAGAAACTGGTAAGAAGGGAAGAGACTTGGAAAGGGTTGCCCCCCACACCCACATGCCTTAGCTGAAAAGCCAGAGGGTTGTATAGCTCAGCTCCAAAAATCCCTCCTGCCAGTATCATGAGGTCTCAACTCCACACAGGGATCCCCAACCCAGACTGAATAGAAATGGAAAGAAACCACGTAGCATCTGGTGGTAAAAACCAGTGAGGATTCAGTCTGACTGGAAGAGAAAAGAGTCTGTCATAGTCCCAGATACCACCTTCCCAAAGTCAAGCGCTCCTTTGTTACCATGCCAACCTCGGGAGTGCACTGCCTTCTCTAACTGGTGACACCACTCTGCCATGCATGGGTACTGCAGAAAAATATGCTGGTTGCACCCAGCAGGAACATTTGGGTTACTCTTTTTCTGGAGAAGTTCTTGTCAGAGACTCAGACAATGATTGAACTGTGTAGTTTGGAAAGGAGCCCATGCTTCCCCAACTTAAATGCAAAGCTGGTGGCCTTCTCCCCACCTATTGAATCACTTGGCCTGCCCTGCTACTATATAGCCCTGTCCTGCTGGGTTCAGCCATGGAGGGGGATCAGAGTACTGTGCAGAGCTGGGACTTTCAAAGAGCATCATCTGGGGAAACTTTTGTCAGGGAAGCAGATGGGCAGGTGCTACATTGTATGGCTACATATGGTGGAGTACCCTTATCTCCCCTGTGAGTTCAGCCTGTGCTATCCCAGGAAGGGGATGAACTACCTGACCCTACTGACAGGCTTGCCAGCACAACCCTTAATAGCATTTTTTTGGATCTACCCTCCCAATTCCCTAAGGTCCCATTCTGTTGAGCTCAGTTAGGTGGGAGAAGGGTGTGCTGCTCCAAGCTGGGAAAATTGGAGTGTGTCTCTTTCAGAGTTTATTGTCTAGGACTGGAACTAAGTGCTTGTCCCCCTTCTGTGGGCTGAGCTGGCATCCCCACGAACCAGAGACTCTTTTGATCTGTCCTCCCCACCCACAGTGTCTCCACCCTGCAAAGACTACTTCTGTTAAAGGAGCTGGATGACTACACCCAATATGAGTTAATAGAATGTTTCAACTGGTAGAGCTACATTTGAAACTCTGGTAGAGACTTGGTGGTTTGGCTCTAAGTGGAGGCCATGTTCCTATCATTGAGTACCTGACTGAATGGCCTCCAAGTAGGGGAAACACTAGCCTTGTCCTCCTGACCCAGTTCAACCCACCATACTGAGCCTGTGACCTGTGGAAGGGTTTGTGGGTCAGCCTGGACCCAATCTACATTCTTTCTTTGGAAAGTTCTGAAGGAAGACATGGCAACCTAAGGAGGAAGCATAGTAGCTAATAGGTGGAGGTGGGCCTCAGGGAATCTCAGACATTTTATTGATATGCCTTCAGCTCCAAGCTAGAAGAAATCAACCCTTATACACAGATTGGCCACTCTAATGCACCCCAAGGCCCAGTAGACCTAGCTATAAACAGTGAATAGCATGGTAGTTTCACATAGGTAGCCCAAGGCCAGTTAAAATGTCTGACATCAACCAGTACCCAAACCCTGGCCAAGTGGACTCAGAACCAACACAACCAGTGTTGGGCTTCAGACCACACCAGAGTCTGACCCAACTAGCTACAAAAGTGGCACATCCAGAAGGGTATTCCAGCAGGCACCAGATCCTGCTAAGAACAGCCATGGCTTGGGGAGAGGCCCTGTGTAGCATCTCATACATGGTGATTGAGGTTTATTCTTCTAGTCTGCCAGTCTGAAAGGCTAACTCCACTCTCAAATGAGCCAACAGCCTTCAAGGCTCAACTGGAAAAAGAGGGTATACATAACCAACAAGAAATATTCTTGGAATATCAAACTCAGGTGATCTGTAAGGTTGTTCAACAAAGTCTAATAAGACACATCATAAAACCATCATAACAAGTTTAGGAGTCATAGCAGATCTAATACACAGAGATGAAACAGGGAGACAAAGAAATATGCCTCAAGTAAAAGATATGAATAGAGAGAGCAGACTGACAATTGTTAAAGGGGAGGAGGGTTGTGGGGCTGGATGAAAGATGGTGAAAGAACTATGAAAAAATATGCAATACATAGACACAGACAATAGTATGGTAATAGCCGAAGGGAGAGGGGGTAGGCGGAAGGTGGAGGTGGGCAAAAGGGAGGAAATAGGGACAGAGAGAGACTCACCTTTGGGCAATGGGCACACAATGCAGTGTGCAGATGATGTTTTGTTGAGTTGTACACTTGAAACTTATATGATTTTGTGAACCAATGTCACCCCAATCAATTATTTTTATAAAAGTTAAAGTGAAGCATTGCCATGCACTCCAGAACCTTATTAATAATTATTAGTGGGTATTAAGAAACCTGTGATATGCTGAATTTTTAAATATGTCTTTTTGCTCAAGAAGAGGTTTTCCTAAGGCTTCTAAATTTCAAACCTAAGTTTTTGTCTTATTGTTGATCTATTTCTTTTAGCTATTATGTAATATAATGGGTAAACTAAATATATTAATTTGTGTACAAATTAAAAAGGTCTTTGTTGATTTAACTGGATTATTTGAACCAAATTTATCTACTAATTATCATCTTTCAATAGATACATGCATTTCATATATATATTATATATAAATATTTATACATATATCTGCTTTTATAGCTATTCAAAGAAAAAATGAATCCTTTATCTTGCACCAAAAAATAAATCCATAAAATAGAAATTTCTGTCATAAAAATCTATATTTCAGTGTTTAAAGCATCACCTCTTGTGCTAAACATCTGTTATAAACTTTTACTTATTGAAAGGCTTCATAAGGTTTGAAGAGCCCAAGAGAAAAAAGATCAATCAATGTGATATTTGTCTTGCAATAAGCAGGGCAGCACTTGGCAGCATTAGTCATCATTATGCTCACGACACTCAGCACAACATTGCTTTTTGTCTGACCCAGATGGTGTTTTGCAGCTTTTTCTTGTGTCTTGCTGTTAGGGACATGGATTAAAATCAACTGATCAAGTTACAGTCCAACAAGAAAGAACCCTGATAGGCAGGAGAAGCCATCTGGAGCATGTATAAAGAAGAGTCTTTTTCCTTTTTTTTTTTTTTTTTTTTGTCATTTCCACAGAAGCCTGTAGTCTAAGACTTCTTTGATCCACAGTACTTATCAGTTAACACCAGTGGTTGATATCCAGTTGTATATTATTTATAATTTTCATGTCTATTTGAAAGAAAACCCAGAGGAGGAAGTCTATGGATGCTGTTCTGTTCCAATAAGGAAAACAAACCAAAGAAACAAACAAAAAACATAAAAAACTCTACTGAGAAAATCAATAACCTAAACATTGAATATGCAAGGGAATCATGGGAATACCCTGCTGTTTTTTTGTTGTTGTTGTTTTTTTTTTTTTTTTTTTGCTATAAGAGAACATTAAAAATATAAAATGATGAGCCTTTTGACTTATTAAGCAGTTTGATGATAAAGAATAGACTATGTTATGAATCTGTACTGGAATATTCTTAAATGTCATATGTTCTAGGATCTAATTCTCTCTTTCACCATCCCCTATTTGAATCACTTAGTACAACACATTTCCTCCATTTCCTCTCTTATTCCTAAGACACAAACATGATGATGGTAACTTCAAATTCAAAGTAATCTTTTTTGGTTCTTTGTCTTTTCAAGACTTAAGTTCTAATTCCATCTCAGCTAGTACTATAATAGTGACTTTGAGTGGACTGTTTAAATTAAAAAATATGTTGGTAGGATGTGGAGAAAAAGGAGGCCTTTTTGCACTGTTGGTGGGAATGCAGACTGGTGCAACCACTGTGGAAAGCAGTATGGAGATACCTTAAAAAAATAAAAATGGATCTTCATTTTGACTCAACTATCCCACTTCTGGGAACATATTCAAAGAAACCCAAAATACTAATTCAATGGAACATAAGTAAGTCTATGTTCATTGCTGTGTTATTTACAGTCACCAAGATATGGAAGCAGCCTAAGTGTCCATCACTAGATGAGTGGATACAACAACCATGGAACATTCACACAATGGAATACTGTTTGGCAATAAAAAGAAGATTTTATCCTATGTGACAACATGGATGGACCTAGAGAACATTACACTAAGTGCCATTCAGTTTTAGACAGTTGTGTTCCTGACTGAGACACCTGACCTTATTTTTCTGAGAACATTTGCTTTAGAGAACTTGCTATTGTAAATTATTTCTCTGCCCCTTTGAAATGTAGGTGAATCTTTTCCTAGTCCCTTCCTTGTCAATTTTACAACCTAGGAAATGTCTTCCTCAGATACCTGGAAGCCACCTCTTTGAAATGTGAGATAGTTACACTATCTCTTGTTTTTGTGGGAGGGTAGAAGCCTAAATTTTACAAGCACCAATTAGGAGACACAGATGGCCAAATCACAGAGAAAAATAACTGCATATTCAGGAATAACTCAATGTTCTTTACATAGCTCATTGACTAAACTTCTTCCTAAAGTTCTCTACTACTTTTCCATTAGTTCACCCTAATGCTTAACCACCTACCTTCACTTTTGTTTCAACTGACTTGAATTCAATCTCTCTTTCCTATTGCAGTATCTTGAAAAAAGCTTCCTGCCAATTTAAGTTTGTCTGGTACAATATTAGCTTTGATACTCTTCATCTTCATGTGATTATTTTTGCTAGTCACAGGAGTAAAAAAAGCATTCTTATTTTCTGAATTATTCCCTTAAGTTTCTGTAGTCAACTTTCTAGCTACCTTTCTTTTTAATGCACCCTATACACACATTCCCCAATTTTGTCCACATTTTCCTTGTTATCCATCTTTATTAGATGAAATTCTGTTACTTCAAGACCTTCAAAGTCTTATTCAAATGATGCCTTCCTCATGAAATATTTTTGCACTTATTTGTTTATTCAATCTTTCTTCATTTGAATTTCTGTTACATATTTTATACCTCTCTCATAATTTAGGATTGCATATAATGTATAGAATATATAATTATGTACCCTACATATTATTTGGTAAATTTAATAAATTACTATATTCTTTGTTTATGTATTTGTTATACTATGCATTTTATACACTGTACTCTTTCTGTAACAGGATACAGCCAAGGCCTTCCACCAAAGAAGGATTTGTAACAGAGTCCAGAACTTGGGGTGTCCAGGAAATATTAAAAATATAGGATGTCCTCACACCCACAATTCTAAACTAGGGGGTGAGACACTAGGAACAGGGCTATTGTGAGTTATTTTGCACAAATATTGTTATTTAACATATCTATAACTTTTGGCTGGTATGATATGTTAAGTAGCTGTGGCCATGCTTTGAGCCAGGGAGATGGGAGTGGCTTTGACCCATGATGTAACTGAGAGTCAACTCCCCCTGATTACAAAGCCTGTGTGACGGCTTGAAGATGTTTGGCTCCATGCCATGGGGGCCACCTCTTCCCCTGACTTACTATGGCAGCCCAGAAAAGCTAGAAAAACATCGGAATGCTGGCATGTATAGCCAATTGTTGGAGGAGTCAGAAATGGTGATGCAGAAGAAGATTGGCACGGGGATTTAAACCCAGGTGCAGCAGCCATGCAAGCAGGGGACCATGTGGCTTTTGGCTAGGTTTGGAATCACATGGCTTTGGGTTCTCCCTTTGCCACACAGCTTAGGAAGCTGGAAAGCAAGATGTAGCAGCAATGCAGAGCTCTCTTAGCAGTTTGGAAGAATGCAGGAAAGATGGTTCAGGAAGGAAAGGGGTGAAAGGCCTCTTGCTGGTGGGCCATGAGAAGGTGCCATGTGGATTTGGATTAAGCATTGGAGATTGCAGTGACTACATGGTTGATGGTGCTGGGAACTGTGGGAGGACTGCCAGCCTAGCATGGATTACTGGGAAGAACCAGCGGATACCTGAGCCATAGACATCTATTTCTTTTCCAGAGGTACAGTACCCCTGACTGGACAAAGGGGGTAAGAAAGGACTGTGTGTGTCTGTGG
Source organism: Glossophaga mutica (assembly GCA_039655065.1). Classification (NCBI taxonomy): domain Eukaryota; kingdom Metazoa; phylum Chordata; class Mammalia; order Chiroptera; family Phyllostomidae; genus Glossophaga; species Glossophaga mutica. The sequence goes on from CM077310.1 coordinate 94,172,192, forward strand.
GTATTTTAAGGGACTTTGAGATTTTAACAAACACATTAAGTTGTTACTCTAAGTCTGTATAACTTTTGAATAAATAGTTCCTTTCCTTTTCACCAAACTCTGTCATTGAGAGCCATAATTCTCTGGCAGCGGGCAATGCAAACCCAGTACAAGGGGATTCTGAAAGAGAAGTGTCCATTCGATATCTTGTCCACCCCAGGGGTCTGTTCCATAACATTTCTACTTATGAAAGGAAAAGTTTTCTTCAGAGTACTATGCCATGTTATACTAGCAGCAACTTCATATCACTCTTGTTTATCACATCCTTTGATTGTGTAATTTCCTTCTGTACTTGATTTAATCTCATGTTGTTCTATACAATGACATGTTGTACAGGCTTGTATCCTAGCAGCAATAAGCTATACCATATAGCCTAGGTGTGTAGTAGGCCACACCATCTATGTTTGTGTAAGTGCACTCTATTGTGTTCACATGGCAACAAAATTGACCAATGGAGCATTTCAAAGAGTATATCTCCACCCTGCAAAGACTGCTTCTGTTAAAGAAGATAAAAATTAGTATTAGTATTAGCAATACCATTAGTATTGCTTAGTCTCAGTCCTTAACTCCCACGAGACTCTAAAATCTTAGATATGATTGAAAAATGCATGGCAATTGTTTTCTTGCTATATATATATATATATATATATATATATATATATGTTGCTATATGTCTATATATAGACAACATTGTGGGAATTGACTCTGAGAAGGGGAAGGAGGATGGGCAGAAGGGGGCAAAAGGGGAAAAATTGGTACAACCATAATAGAATAACAATGAAAGTGATAATAAGGAAATATCTTAAAGATAAAAATTTTAATGGCACTAAAGATACTTATTTTGAAGAGACCATCTGGAGTAATGTAGTTAAAGACCTCCTGCATTTGAAGATCTTGCAGACAAGAGTGCCTGTTAGTTTGCTGTTCTACAGAGTGAAATTAAGTGCAAAGGCAAAAGTGTGGAAACTACAAATATGCAGACTTCAATAAAATGTAAGAAAAATTATTTAAATTTACTGAGTCTCACTTATAAATCAGAGAGTTTTCTATTAGCAAGATGGTTAAATTGGGTGAAATAATATAATAGTGAAAAATAATCTATTAACAGTGAAATAGGATTAAGGACCCTAATGTACTCTTATTATATATTTAATTTTCAGGAACACTGTACATTTTCTGAGTGTTACTTTATAATTACATCCTTTTACTGTTTTACAAATGCATTAACATCATTACCAGTGCTAATGTTAATATAGCTAATAAACGTTAAAAAATTTTATACTATTTTGCATCTGTATGATTTGAATTCTGGCTCCTATTTGAGAAGCTTTACCTTAAATTCCTATTAATTCTTGGCTTTTTCTCATATTTGGTCATTAATCACTAAAAGTTTATAGGTAGCCTTGTGCATAGAGATAGAACTTGTCTTTTCTGGACTGTGATTAGTTGTGATCCTTTCTTTCAAATCATGAATGTTGGTATTTTTATAGGTTGTCCCTTGTGCTTTCCAGATATCTCCAGAAGACTCTTCCAATATTGAGCATTGAGAGTCTAGGTCTGTCTTCCTGAAATCTCTGAGATGATTATCCAATGAAGGGTAGAGATTTCAATGTTTAATAATGAATTAAAAGTTCCACAGCTGACCTAGCTCTTCTCTAGTCTCAGGGATGCCTTAGGGTTTAGCTTTTAGTTAACACTTGGCAACATTCACTCATGGATGTTATGGTACACTAAACACAAGGTAAAGGAAGTTTCTCCACGATTGTTATACAGCTGTCCAAGCACCTATGCCTGGTTACAGATAGTGTTTACTGAGGATCATGTGATTGATAAATAATTTATGACTGATGACTAGTATATAATTGGCGGGATGCAGCTCCACTTAGGAATGAGAGCTCATCAGTACCTCTTAGGGAATACATGACTAGTAGGGTATAGACAAAGGACTCTAATGCTGATGGCCACTCAGAAGACAGGAACTCTGCTTTGTCTCTCCTGCAGGGCCTAGTGCAATATGATTGAGACTTTCAAGTGACCTGTCTGGGAGGCTCAAGAATTCGTCCATGCTGTTGTAGTGCATGCTGTGTTGCTGCATATCCTGTGTCCTTCTTGTCACTAAATAAGTACTTCGGCAATGCCTTCGTTGCCCTATGAGTTGGACTGTCATTACAAACCTAGGAACCCTGTTGTTGGAGCAGTATGAACATTGTTGGATGTAAACTTTGGTTTATTTCTTTCAAGTACAGTATGACAATATGTCACTCCTGCCTTAAAGTTGGCCCTTTATTCCATTATCCCACTGTGCCTCTCTTTTGTCTTTTTTGGAAATTACATCATCAAGCCAGTTTGCTATGAAGGGTCCCCAGTACCAAAGAGTGGCAGAAGAGATGCAGAGGTCCAATTTCTACTTAGATTACTTAATCTATTATTTTTAGGCCCACATTCACTACACTTCTGGGAGTAGCTATCACTGCCAATTTTTGAATTTCTGGGTTGACTCATTACCTCAGTTGCGTTTTTTCTTGACTTTTCATTCTGCTGGTTCAGAATTCAGATTTATTACCTCTTCTAAGCTACCACTTGTCCATCAAATTTCTAGCTTCCAGCACTCCGTTTTTTATCTTCTCTCCCATTTGTGTTGATTTTTAATTTATGTTTAAAAATATTTTTACTACCCTTCAAGAATAGGTGTTACTCATATGTTTGCTTTGTAAATCTTTTTGGCAGGCTGGTAAACCCTATAGACTTCTCAAAATAAGGATTTAAATTCACAATGTAAAATATATAGGATTATAAGAGGAAGAAATTGCGTTGAAAAGTGGGTCAAGGAAGATGTATAAAGGTCTCATGGACAGAGACAATGAGGAGGAGGATTGAATGTAGGAGCTGGGAGGTGGGCAGGGCAGGGGAGAGTAGTGGGTAGAAATGGGGACAACTGTAACTGAACAACAATTAAAAAAACTTTAAAGAAAAGTATTTTAAGTAGCATTTTTATATAAGAATAAATATATGTCTCCACCCATGCATTAAAGAAAAACATTGAGTTGCAGGTCTAATATCTATCATAATTTGATAATGACCAGTGTAATATAAATTTCTATATCTGCAATAGCTAAAATGTGATGTGAAGCTACCTGTGATTTTTAATGATAATAAAGCTGTAAATACTGGTAATATTTCTGGGTTCGTTACCTGCACATCTATTTGTTGTAAAGATCATTATTGGTGAGAGTCTACTTGAAAATAAATATATACATCCAAGTTCAAATTCACTCAAGTTTAGATGCCCTGGTTATGAATTCCTGATTTAGAAGGTCTTCTGGAATATAAAAACTAAACCTTAAACTGAAGGTAGCATAACTTAAATCCATGAAAATAAAAACAATTTTTTGAAATACACCTTAAATGCTGATGATAATTCAGTCACTGTATGTGATGTTTCACTATACTTATAAAGAAAAAAATGCATATATAAATATATTTATTTAATGGGTAATATGTATTATTTTGAATGTGTTTGTGCAGGCAGAAGGCTACCAGAATAAAGATGCAGTGCTGATATTTTAAAAGAATTGAAATATATTCATGTTATTAAAAAAGGTCATGCTCCAGTTGTTGAGGTAAGTGGGATGAGAAACGAAAACATGTTTTGAGGTGTTATTATTCACATTGTAGAACTTCTAATGTAATACATGAGAAGGCATGGAGTAGAATTTGCTGGTGCATGAACACTTCCAAGTACGTGGGAAAAATAGCTGCTCTGAACATTTACCCATATCTCTGTGGTTTTGAGAACAGAATCTGTCTGAGTTGACATACTAGAGCACAGTATCTTTTCTTGGTCCTTTACATTATTTACACAATATATTAATATATACATATTCTTTTTTTTTTTAAACATTTTTTTCTTTTTTTTTTTAAGATTTTTTTTTCCTTTTAGATTTTATTTATTTATCTTTAGAGGGGAAGGGAAGGAGAGAGGGAGAGAAATATCAATGTGCGGTTGCCTCTTGTATGTCCCCTGCCGGGAACTGGCCTGGCAACCCAGGCATGTGCCCTGACTGGGAATCGAACCGCGATCTTTCGGTTTGCAGGCCCGCGCTCAATCCACTGAGCTACACCAGCCAGGGCAATATATACATATTCTTTATACACACACACACACAAACTATATATGTGTGTGTGTCTGAAATTGCTCATTAAAATGTATAATTTTACGAAGTATAAAAATATATAGGAACTTCTGCTTTAGTCAAAAGCTTAATGGCATGTTAAATAGAGATTAAAACAATATGATCAGTAGTAATTTGCTCATTAACTCAGAAATTCTAATATCTAAAATAGATCGTAAATGACAACTACATCAAAGTCTTGAGTAGATTAATTCTTAATGAAAAGCATTATAAAGAGTACAGAGGACAGCATCCCATTATCCTTACTTTTAAGAAGTTTTGTGGTAAATTAAAGAAATAACAACTTATATGACTGGAACAGTTACCCAAAAATTAAAGCATGTCTTGAGTGATTAGTCTATTTGTTATTTGAATCGTGTTGTTTGTCTTTCAGTATGATGGACTGACAATAACATTAATCTAAAGCTAGTTACTTTTGGTGAGTTAAGTATTACAGGGGTTAGCTATGTGACATCTGACATTTGGGCTGCCGAGGAAGAGATAAAACTAAAGAATCTAAAGAGAAAGGAAGGAAAGGAGTAGAGAGTCTTATCATAGATCAAACAGAAAAACGTTATTCTCATACCCAAAGGCTTTTAGTTAGTCAGTCATTAGAAGTAGGTCTGTCGTAGGCACATTTTTAGTTTATCTTCACCTAAAAATATCTTTATTTCACTGTCATTAATGAAGGATACTTTCACAAGGTATACAATTAATGGTTGACAGTACTTGTCATTCAGCATTTGAAATATATTGTGCTACTTCCTACTGCCTCTACCATTTCAAGTAGGAAATATGTTTTCAAATTAATGATCCCATATAAGAAATATGCCATATTTTTATGTCTGCTTTCCAATTTTTCTTTGTCTTTAGCTTTTATAATTTAATCACGATATGGCTGAGCAGGAATACTTTCAGGATCATCTGTTTTGGGATTTGCTGAGATTTCTTTTTTTTGGGGGGGATTTGCTGAGATTTTTAAATCTGTTATTTATTTATTTCTCATAATGTGGGTGTTTTCAGCCATTTTTCTTCAAATACTCTTTCACATTCATGAATATTATTTTAATTGATTTTTAACATGTTTTAAAAGTATTGCAAAATAATAAAAATCAGAAGAAATTGGTGGTTCATTGACCAACAAGTAATAGTTTAGTTTCCTTTTTTAAATCTTAATATTTTGTTGTTCCAGTTACTTTATTTTTTTAAAGATTGTATTTATTTATTTTTAGAGAGAGGATAAGGGAGGGAGAAAGGGAGGAGGACAAACATCAATGTGTGGTTGCCTTTCTTGCACATCCCCTACTAGGGACCTGGCTTGCAACCTAGGCATGTGTCCTGACTGGGAATCAAACCAGAGACCCTTTGGTTCACAGGCTGGAGCTCAATCCACTGAGCCATACCAACCAGGTATTTTCCTTATATACATAATAGATATTAGAATACTACATGTCACATAAATCTGCCTAATAATAATTATTATTTAACAAGTAATTACATAATTCTTACCATGCACCACAATCTAATATATGTGGCTTATACATATGAATTAATTTAATTACTCAATACACCTATTTGATAAATAATAAATCTGTGCCATCACAAAAATAAATAATTTGAAAAATTAATACTTTATTCAGTATTGGTTAACAGCTGTAACATTCAAGTCCAAAATCTAAATGAAATAATAAAATGAAAGTTTTGTTTTATTTAGATGAAATCTAGTAGAAATGTGTCTGGTCAGGTAGTTCCTCTAAAAAGCCCTCCTTCAAGTTAGAGTAAGGGTCACTAGCTGATACTGTGTTGAAACTCTGCCATTTTTGGGCCTCAAGTTTACCCTAAAACTTTGAATCTGCAGTCAGGGTAGACAAAAATGAATAAAGCAGAAAGTACAGAACACTGGGACCTTGAATAGACACACTGTACATTAGACGGATATAATTCCATGGCCCCATCTATGAGATATGAGATATTAAAATACGCTAAAATATATTTCTTAATATGACAGCCAATTTTCAGCAAAAGTTTCTTAGTATGGAAGGAAAATAAGGAGTTCTGGTCAAGATGGTGTCTTAAGAAATGCAGTACTTGAATCTCACACAACCATATCAAAATTACAACTAAACTATAGAACAGCCGTCATTCAGAACCACAGGGAGTTAACTAAGGATATAAAGAAGAAGCTACATCAAGATGGTAGGAGGGATGGAGATATAAAAAGAGCTTGTTCAGTACCCATGTGTGGTAGATAAAAAGATTAGGAGGTATATCTCATTTGTGAATGTCCTCCTGAGAAATAAGGGGTCCCAGCCCTACACTAGGCCCCTCAGCTGAGGGTTCTAGTGCTATGAATCAATAGCCCCATAACTTCTGACTATGAAGACCAGTGGGGATTGTGGCTGAGGGAGAGAGAGGGTCCCTGGAGTCCCAGACATTCTTCTTAAAGGGCTTGCACATGAATTACCTCAGACTCTGTTACTCTGAGCTTCAGTGCTGGGGTAGCTGCTTTGAAGACATCTGAGACATACAAAGAACTGAATTGTCAGGCATTAGGATGAGAGCTGAAGGGACATCGATCTCCAAGACAGAAGTGCTGGAAGAGGTCATTGTTCCTTTTCTGAACCCTCTCCCCATGGTCCCAGCAGGCAGATACCATATCTGAGTCTCCATCTATCTGGCTAACATTGTTGACCTCACCTAGCTGATTCCCTGAGACCCTGCCCTACCCAATTTGGGGGCCTACCCAAGCTGTTCCTAGTGGCTTTCCTATACAAAACTCTGCCTTGGCCTAGGCTTCACACTTTGCTAAAACCTTTCAAACAACATCTGACTTCTAAGTGCCCAGTATCTTTCATTAAGTGGCCCCAGGCCTGGCACTAGTGGCAGCTGGACTTGGTTCATAGCTTAGCCTCTCCTGGACATCTACAAGCATAGAAAAAATAGCAGACACCTGCAGATAACTTTATAGAGCATTCTGGGTAGCCCCAGGCAAAACACAAGTGTTTTATGTGCTTTGATCTTGGCCTGCACCTCTTGGGAGGTGAAATAGCAATCTCCACAAGTAGCACTCTCAAGGGGCAGACTCAGTGGACAGCAGAACCCCCTGAAGTAAGTCCTGTTCTATGAAATGTGCCTCTGCACAGATGATCTTCTATGGAGTTGGTGGCCATTACTCATAGCCAATCAGCCAAGTGTAAATTCCTTCCATTCACATGCCAAGAGTAATCAAAACTCAACTAAAAGGAGGGTGCACACAGCTCAGACAGTGTGCACATCTGGTGTACCTAGCTTGGGTGAATGTGAGTCTGTGCCACTGGTTCCTACAGAACACCTACAATCTAATGCCATTTTACCAAGCTAGGGAGAAGTAGAAGTTCTATCTAATACATAGAAACCAACATACGTTGGCTGTCAAAATAAGAAAACAAAGAAAAATATCTCAAATGAATGAGCAGAACAAAACCCTAGATGAGGGGTATCAAACTCATTTTAACTGGGAGCCACATCAGCCTTGCATTTGCTTTCAAAGGGCTGAATATAATTTCAGCTCCTTAACAGTTTAGGAGTAATTAAATTTATATAGTCCTGAAATTATTTTGGATGATATAGAAGTAGAAAACACCCACTTAGAACAGCAAAAATAAGAAAAAAATCCAAAAATTGAGAATAGTATAAGGAGCCACTGGGACAACTTTAAGCACAGCAATATTCACATCATGAGGGTGCCAGAAGGAGAAGAAAAAGAAAGAGAGCAAAGAATTAAAAATCTATGTGCAAAAATATTAAGAAAAAACTTCTCTAACCTGGTGAAGAAAAAAGACATACAAGTCTAGAAAGGGCAGATGAACCTCAAAAAATGCCTACACCAAGACAAATCATAATTAAAGATTATAATTAAATTCCTAAGGTTAAAGACAAAGAGAGAATTTAAAGCAAAAGAAAAAAGCAGTTAGTTATCTACAAGGGAACTCCCATAAGACTGTCAGCTAATTTCTCAACAGAAATGTTATAGGCCAGAAGTGATTGGCAAGAAATAGTCAAAAAGCAAGAACATATAATAAAGATTCCTCTACTTTTCAAAACTATAATTTATAATAGAAGGACATATAAAGGACTTCCCAGACAAGAAGCAATAGAAGGAGTCCATCACCACCAAAACAGTATTACAAAAAATATTAAAGGGTCTTCTGTAAGATGGGAGGAGGATTGTGAAAATGGGTGAAAAAGGTGAAGGAATTAAAATGCACAAATTGGTTGTTATCGAATAGTCATGGGATGTAAAGTACAGCTAAGAAATATGGTCAATAATGTTTTAATAAGTAAGCATGAAGTCAGATGAGTACTAGATTTACCTTCAAGAGAACTTAGTGAGTTATATAATGTCTAACCACTGACATCTGAACATCTGAACCTAATATAATGTTATATGTTAATGATAATTAAAAATAGAGTTATTTAAAGTCAAAAAAAGAAGGAAAAAAGGAAATAAATCTTTAGTAGTCATTCCAGTCATCTATAACACAGTGGATGAACCCAGATATGAATTAAGAAATCTGGCTGTCAAGACTATGTTACATAATTTTGTTATACACAAAAATGCATACTTCATCTTTTATAGTGTAGTATATCTCATTATATATACACACTATACACAGCCATAATGTAGTATTATATAATAGTACTTGGTATCTATCAGACATCCAGTAAAGGTAAGTCATTATTTTATTATTTAATAAAGAAGTAGCAAAAATCATCTAAGCAAATTTAAAAAATTTCAAAATGATTCAGTACAAGGATACAATGTTATAGAATACAAATGTGATGAAATGTGCTTAAGATGAATGAAAAGACAGAAAATCTCAAGAAAAAAGTAGAAACTATATTAAAGAACCAAATACAATTTTAAAAATGGAATAAAATATATCTGAATTAAAAAAAAATAACTGGAAGAGTTTAATAAAAAATATGTGACATAAAACAAAAATGAAATTTAAGAATAGATCTATGTGATGTTAGATGTCACAATGGTTAACTTAGTTTGAGAGCATGGAATTAATAAAGGGAGTTCTAGTTATGAGGAAACAAACAGCAGCTGATACTTAGTTGGGAAATGTCTAGAAAAAAATCAGTCTATAATAAAATACTTAAAATTGTTAACATGTATATATATGCTATGTTTAGTTTGTCTTGTAAAGTCATACAGCAATCTTCTATACCTGGACATGTCTTTCTCTGTAATAGTTTTAATAAGCATGTGGAAAATAAAATGTACTATTTAGTCTCAAATTCGCATTGATCAATTCAATACCACAAGGTCAATTTTAAAATAGAAAACTCAAAATTATCTAGCAAGAAAAAATCACTTGACTATAATGCATAAATACTCTGAGACACACCCAGGGAAAAGATATTTTGCTGTGATGTACTTTATGCATACAGTATAATGCTGAAGATTATAGCAAGCAAGAACAACAACATGATCTCAGTATGGTTTCCTTAGTAGAATTCTGGGGATCTGTGTGTGCAATTACGTATTTAGTTTGGAGCAGGATTCAAGAAGAAAACACACATACATACCTAAACACACATGTACACAAATTAAGTATACAAGATGCAGCAAAGTAGCATATATACTTTGATTTTTTGTATAAAAACAAGCACATATAAATACAGAAAAATTCAACTGAAAATCTAGATAGTGATATTAAACATGCCAAATCAGGATTTTGAATTAAAAGTTTTACTTTTATCTAGTTGCTTGGAATGACTTTAGTATAAGTTAACTGTACATTAAAACTTAGAAAAATTACAAATATATATGTGTATATGTATGTATACATGGGTGTATATGTGTATATATACACATACATATGTATACATATATACATACCTCAAAGTTAGGATTTAATACAATTAAAGTCAGGATTTAATACAATTTAATTAAATTGTATTAATTTAATACAATTTTCAGTTCAGAAAACTGAACATGGCACTGTTATAATGAGATAATTAAAAATGTATATTTCTCAAAAATTTATATTTAAATTACATATTTACATTTCATTATTATATAATTTTATATAATTAGAGGAATTCCTAGGCCATATAGACTGAATTTTCTGTTTACATATTACTGTTTCTCTAATCAAAACCTAGATGATAATAAATGTTTAAGACTGAAAGCAAATAAGTCATCTTCTCAGTAAACAATTGAGAAAATTCATATTTCTAAGCACAGAAGTATATATTTGAGATTCAATTGCAAGATGAATGTCAAATATTTAAAATACTTCATTGAGGTATGATTGATTTAACACACATAATTTGATGAGTTTGTAAATAATTGTACACTCATCAAACCATCACCCCAATCTCTGTTGTAATCTCATCTATCACCTCCAAAAGTTTCCTCCCAACCTCTTTATTATTACTGAATTTTTTGGATAACACTTAATATAAGATCTACCCTGTTTGCAAATTTTTAAGCATATAATACAGTAGTGCTATCTATAGACACTATTCTGTACAGTAAATATCTAAGACTCATTTAATTTGTACAACTGAAACTCGGTTCTGTTTGATTAATGCCTCTCTTTAGGCCCTGAAAGCTACCATTCTACTGTTTGCTTCTATGAGTATGACTATTTGGGATGCTTCATGTAAGTGGTATCATGAAATATTTTTCTTCTGTGTCTAGCTTATTTCACTTAGCATAATGTTCTCCAGCCTCATCTATGTGGTCACAAATGGCAGCATTTATTTATTTTTTTAAAGGTGAGTAATAAACCAATGTATGTATATACTGCATTTTCTTGACTCATATATCAATCAGTGGACATTTATGTTGCTCCCATCTCCTGGCTATTGTAAATGTTCCTGTAATGAAAATGGAAATGCATCATTTGATATCAAGCTTCTTTTTTCTCCATCATTGAACATATTTTATTTAATTTATTTCATTTTTAAAGTGTTGTTCAAGTACAGATGTCTCTATTTTCACCCTGATATCAGTTCTTTTGACTAGATGCCCAGAAGTGGGATTGTTGAATCATATGGCTGTTCAATCTTATTTTTGAAGAAAGGAAACCCCATACTGTTTTCCATAGTTACTTCACTAATTGACCTTCCCATAAACATTGTATAAGACTTTCCTGTTCTCTCCCTCCTTACCAACACAATATTATTATTATTATTATTATTTGATAATGGATGTTCTAAGAGGTATGAAGTGAAATCACATTGTGGTTTTGATTTGCATTCTCCTGATGATTAGTGATGTTGAGCACTTTCTATATATCTTTTGATCAATTGTATATATATTTTTGGATCAATGTTTATTCAGGTCTTGTACTTATTTTTAAATTGGGTTATTTTTGTATGTTTTGTTATTAATTTCTCTTATATTTTGAATATTAACCCCTACCAGATGTATCATTTGAAAATATTTTCTCCCATTCCATAAGTTGCCCTTTATATATATTTTTATTTGTTGATTTCAGAATAAAGGGAAGGGAGAAAGAGAGGGAGAAAAACATTTATGTGAGAGAAACATCAATCAGTTGCCTCTTGCACGTGCCCCAACTGGGGATGAGTCCTGAAACCCAGAGGAGCTCTGACCTGGACCTTTCACCTTTGAACCCTTGACGTTTCCATTTGCAGGATGATGACAACCAACTGAGCCACACCACCCCTAGTTGCCCTTAAGTTTTCTTGATGGATTTTCTTTGTAGTTTTATGTTATTCCACTTGTCTATGTTTTGTTGTTATTGTTTCTATGGTTTTTGTGTTAATTTTTAAATTATTTTAATAAATATTACCTAAAAATAGATGCCAGCATTAAAGGGAATGAGAAAAGAAATAAAAGAGATTTTGATATAATATAGAAAATTGAAATAAAGAAAAGATAAAGTGACAGCTGCAAAGTAGAAGTAGCATAATACTAATAAAAATTTTTGTTTCAGAAGAAAAAACGAATATGCTCTGGAATGTGCTGCATACATTGAAGGTTTTGTGGACATTTGGTGGTAGGTAGGGGAGAGTAGGCGACTCTCTGTGTTCCTCTGCTATGAAGTTGTAAAGGTGGGGTATTTTTGGAATCTGTGAGAAAATTTCCTTCTTAGTTGTGCTGTTCATACTGTTAATCTTCTGAAGAAATCCAACTGTTATTTCTCTTATGGCCAACATAATTATTGCTGTGTAGAGGAAAACAACTATAAGATCTGAACAAAACAGATGGCTCAGCATTGCCAGCAAACTTATGTTTTATCATGAATTTTCATAAGATACAAAAGAAAAAAACAATTTTGTTTAAAATGGCCAAGTCAAATCAGTATATTTTTATAATACATGCATTGTAATAATTAACATACTTTAACACCATTTGATATCTCTTCAATGATACTTCTAAGTACTTCATAAAAACACAATCATTTTAAAAAATGACATAACTGCATGTAATTCTTTGTTCATAGGTATACTCATCTTAACTAATAAAGATCCTTTGTATTGTTGCATGTCTTTTTGAAAATCAGCCTGTGAGCTGGAGCCTTAATTAAGTTAACTTAGTTTTTTAAATGGGATCATTCTTTAAGTGTATTAAATGTATTTACCATGTTAATTTCTAATATATTAATTAACATATTAAATAAAAATAATTATTGCATTCATGATCATTTATGGGCAATGTGGTCTAACCAATAATAAATAGATTGATGAGAAAAAATCTTGTTCTTTGGAAAAATTGCACTCGGTATGGGAGATTGACATATATCAACAATGTTAATTTTATTAAATTATTAGGTAAGAATAAAGTTAGCAGTAAGATTCAAGGAGTAAAAAGATTGAAACACTAAAATAAAAATTATGAGGCCATGGAAGACTTTGTTGTATATATGATAACATTTATAATTTACAAATAAATAAAAGTTGTATCAAAGCAAATGTAGATAGAAAATTTTCAAGTCTGTGACAACATCGTGTGATAAAGCACCAACATATTGTAATGTGTGGCATAGGCAGCCAGATACAACATGTACTATTTAAGTAAGAGAAAGTTGAGGGAAAGCTGAAGGACTAAGTAATGTTGTATCATCTTGGAGCCTTTCTGACATGTAAGATATTAAATTTTATTTTGTTAATGATAGAGAGCAATGAACATGCACAGAGTAATAAAGGAACTATTTGGCTGTGACATTAAAGAAGAGTTTAAGAGAGATAAAAGGAAGATAGCACTGAAATCAGAGTCAATCAAATTTATGTTAATAGTGATATATACATGTTTGGATGATTAAAAAATAAATGAATGAATTAAAGCTATATATCTATAGATCTATATTGATATATGTATACATGGGCTGGCTAAAACATTGTTAACTAAATTGAAATGTACATCTCAATTTTGTTTTGTTATTTTTTTTAATTTTCAAAATTATTATTTTAAAAGGGATAACAAGCATATTCAGTATTCGCATATGAAATGTGAAATGCAGAAATCTTCTATGACTTTTCTGAGAACACAGGAAGCAAAGTCAGATCCTTTATTCCCACACAATTTGTTTTCTACTCTACTATTTTCTCCATCAAATTATAAAGAATAATAATAAAATTTAATTTTATAAGAAATAAGTTGTTTTTCACACATGTAGTAGTCATTCTAGGTTCTTTTTATGTACATTGAAGGCGGTTTAAATTACTTCATCTGTACAAAGATGTTATTAGATTGATAGATAGGAGTTTTACATTTAATGAAATAAGCCATCTGTATGATGTCTTTTAATTACTTTTAAAAGCATATGATGATAACCTTTATTCTAAAGTTATCTTTAATAATTTAATAATTGAATCACTTCTTAGGCAAATACAATTATCAGATTTTTTTCTATATTTAATTAAAAACCTTACAATCAAAGTAATATACATAACTTTCAGTTCACAGGCCAATGCTAAAACCACTGAGCCACACCAGCCAGGGCCAAAGTAATATACATAACTTAAAACATATGTGGGGAAGTCTACTCTTAAAATATATGCAGCAGACTGATAAATTCATTTTAATGTATATTTTAAATGTTTATAATTTTATTTAGATATATTTATGTTCAAATAATAAGAAACACTAAGGGTAGAAATACATTACTAATTGTTTTAGATCTCAGCATAAAGCTTCCACACATTTTTTTACACACATTTTTAATAAAACTACTATGTGCTATTATTTTAGACATAGTGTTGAAATTCATCCTACACTTCATTCAAAACACCTTTTCATCGGTGAAAAGCACCATGCAGTTTTATTTTATTCTTTATTTGTTGCTTCCTCCTGTCATCACTTCCATTAGAGAAATTTCCCATAGATGCCCACTCCAGTGTGCTTATTAACATTGGTCATTCTACTTGAAAATATGAGTAGTGTGGTTTGTATATATATATAATTTATATTAACACTGTTGTGAGAGTAATTTCATGTTATTTGATAATTATTTTATTTTATACAATTTTTAAGAACTATGCATATATTAATAGCCTAAGTCTAATTCAGGACTTGTTACTTCTACTTCATACTGTGTGGTGGGTCATAGGCACCCAACATATCGCTCTTATTCATTTCCTTGGTGATGGATATCTGAGTTGCCACTATGTCACTGCTACCATAATAAGGTTTAATAAAGACACAAATATACATCTGTTTGAGGAATTGTGTGAGTGCTTTGCTGTAGTAAATACTGAGTAGAATTTTTCTCTTGTAGGAATGAGTATTTTTAACTTCATTAAATACTGCCAGATTGGTCTCCAGATTGCTGTATGACTTCAAGCATGAGGTTCCCCATATCCCCACACACCTTGATGTAAATTTACTTTTACATTCAAAGAATCTAATATTTATTGGATCTTATGGTTATATAAAATCTCATTTTCCTAGACACCAGTGAATTTGAACTGATAAATTAATATTTGTATGTGTATGCATGTATATTTGTATATAGATTTATGTAGATAGGTACCCTGTAGATGAAAATATCTTTAAAAAGCCAAAGATCAATTTTTTGGTACTGAATTTCTGTTAATATATAGGAGTACTTACATTGCTTTGTTGGTTTAAAATTTTATTTATACCTTCTCCAGAATGTGGTCTGCCTGTTAACTCCAACTATAATATTTCATGTTAAACACATATAATTATTATTTTATTATTTTTTAATTTTATTTTAATTGTTGATCTTGTACAGTTTTCTGTCTTTTATTCTCACCCGAACCCACCACACTAGCCCTCCCCTCCTCCCTCCCATTTCCACCCCCACATAGTTTTTGTCCATGTGTCCTTTATACTTGTTCCTTCCCCTTTTCCCCTGAAATTTCCTCCCCTCTCCCCTCTGGTGACTTTCAGCCTTTTCTCAATTTCTGTGTCTTTGGTTATATTATGCTTGTTTGTTTGTTTTGTTGATTAGCTTCCTGTTAAAGGTGAGATCATATGGTATTTGTCTTTCACTGCCTGGCTTACTTCGCTTAACATGATGCTCTCAAGTTCCATCCATGCAGTTGCAAAGGGTATGATACCTCAGATAAGGGTTTAATCTCCAAAATATACAAAGGACTTACACGACTCCACTCTAAGAAGACAAGCAACCCAATTAAAAAATGGGCAGAGGACTTGGGCAGACACTTCTCCAAGGAGGACATACAGAGGATCCAGAGACACATGAAAAGATGCTCGATATCGCTAGCTATCAGAGAGATGCAAATTAAAACCACAATGAGATACCACTTGACACCAGTCAGAATGGTCCTCATAAACAAAGCAACAAACAACAAGTGTTGGAGAGGTTGTGGAGAAAAGGGGACACTAGTGCACTGCTGGTGGGAGTGCAGGTTGGTACAACCACTATGGAAAACAGTATGGAATTTTCTAAAAAAACTAAAAATGGATCTACCTTTTGACCCAGCAATTCCACTGCTAGGACTATATCCTAAGAACCCTGAAACACCAATCCAAAAGAACCAGTGCACCCCTATGTTTATACCAGCACAATTTACAATAGCCAAGTGTTGGAAGCAACCTAGATGCCCATCAGTAAATGAAAGGATCACATATAATTATTTTTAATGATTTCAGATCTATAGAATTCACTTTTTTTTACAAATTATTTCCCTTAAGGAGACAGAGTTAATTTCTTAAATTTATTCCATTACATTAAAAATTTCCCTTTCCTGTTTAGCTCTTTTATTGTATGGAGGATTGTTTGTATATGGTATAAAAACTCCTTTATTTTAGTTCATGCAGTGGGTCACTTTTATAACAATAATGTCCACACTGATTTGTAATGCTTCTTTGATATCATACTCTGTTCTCATATGTAATATGTTCATATATATACATATGTATGTATATACACATATTCATACATATGTTTATATAAAATCACCTTATATATGTTCATGTATATGTGTATATATGTGTCATGTCCTATATATGAACACACACAAATATATACACATATACATGAACATATATAAGGAGATTTTTGTATAAATATAAAATCTAATATATATATATGAACATATATAAAGAGATTTTAAATATAAAATTTAAAATCTCCTTTGCTGGGCACTCAATGTATCTGGTATCTATTGTTCTATTTTTGTTACACAGTATCACTGATCTGCATATATGTTTTGTTTATACATTCATTTATTCTTTTACTTTTTTATTCATTTATATTAAGATGAGTTGGTAAAATTTGTAACATCTGTAGAACAAATTTTTCTATTTTACTTTTTAAAATTCTACCATGTCCATAAATATTTGTGAACTTTCCCCAAAAAATATTTTTGTAAAGCATCTTTAATTAAAAATCCATTAGGTATTTCATTAAAATAAAATTCAGTTTCTAGATTGCTTTGAGAAGGCATGGCATTTTACCATGTTAATCCATACCATAAAATGAAGACCTGATATGTCTTTATTTATATTGTCTTTTTAATTCTTAACAACATTTTAAAATTGTTTTTACATATACTCTTCATGCTTAAATAATTACATATCCAAGAGCATTGCATTTATAAATGTAAAAGATAATACATTTAATTTCCTTCTCCAGATATCAATCATAAGAAAGTTCAAGATTTTAACCATTATACTAATGCTCTGTATTATGGCATACTTTTTGCTTTTGATCTGTTACATTTCTTTTTATTAGATCATATATGCATGGAATGTATTTTTTAATGAATCCACGAATCATTTTTAAAAAGATTTTACTTATTTGTTTTTAGATAGGGGAAGGGAGGGAGAAAGAGTGGGAGTGAAATATCAATGTGTGGTTGCCTCTTGAGTGCCCCCTACTGGGGACCAGGCTGGCAACCTAGGCGTGTGTCCTGACTGGGAATCTAACAGTGACTCTTTGGTTCACAAACCAGCACTCAATCCAGAGACACAGCACCCAGGGCTGAAATATATTTTCCATCCCATTATTTTAAACTTCTAATAAAATCTTTATATATAAGCTTACAAGGAGGGCTCAAAAAAAAAAAAAAATCTGGAGGGCAGGCTCCTTGTAGAACAGGATTCCCAAGCTATGTAAGTGTTCTGAGAACCCATCTGTATCAGTGCACCCACTAGCACTGTTGTGAGAGGCTGTCTTTGGCTTCAGTGAATCTTTTTTCAAGACTCTTTTAATATGTTTGCCCATTACATGATGGGTGATTTATAAGTGCACCTGCCCACACCACAGTTGAGTGTTCAGCAGTTTTTGACAAAAAATAAAAATAAAAATAAAAATAAAAACAAAACAAAACCAAACCCAGCATGACCTGCATGCCCCACCCATTTACTCAACTGATCTTGCACCAAGCAACTTTTTTGTCTGTTCGTTTGTGTTCCCAGATGAAAAAAGTCCTCAAAGGGAAACATTTTGCTGATGTGGAAGAGGTGAAACAAAAAATGACAGAAGTACTAAAAGGTATCAAAATTGATGAGTTTGAAAACTGTTTTGAGTAGTGGAAAAAGTGTCTCGATAGTTGTATTCTATCAAATGGAAAGCACTTTGAAGGTTACTGAAGTTTAAACATTTAAGAATAAATACACAATTTTTTATAAATACATTTTGTTTTGAAGGGACCCTCCTCACATTTCTTTGGGATAATTGGCATTTTGGGGGGTCTGGCTGAACATTTTTTGTGGTGTTTATTTTCCCATGTCTTTTATTTCTCATATTTGTATTTATTTTAAATACTGTAACAAGGATTTCACTAATTTATCTGTTTATTTTTGATTAATAGTTTATTCAGTTATAGTTCTGAAAATAATTGTTATATCAGAACCCATTTATACTATTTTATCTTTTCCATCAATCAACTTTTATATATTATTTTCTCTATTTTAATCCTCCTCTTTTTAGATAAAAATTTTCATGCTGATTCACCTGTTATATATTATATTTTATTCTTTGAGTAGCTATTCCTATCATACTATGCCTATATTTTATTTATCTCCTCCTTTTACTTAAATATCTCTACTTCATATTAATTCCAGAATGACAAATTAAAATGTTTTTATTTCTTCTTCCTCTTTCCTTCTGCTTTCTCTTCCAATTTATTACAATATTAATTCTCAGAACATAAAGATATAGGTGATTTTGTTACTGCTTTTTTTAGGCAAATATTTATTATTCTCTTTTGCTTTCCATACATCTGCCGAAGCTTCGCTTCAGTCAGTGTTTAATCAGAAAAGCAGAAACCTATTATCGGGCTTTAAACTGATGAATTTGAAACTGGAAATTAGGTACAAATGTGATCAAAGTGCAGGCGGGAAATAATCAAGCTAGTATCTGCAGTAATTGCAGGAAGCAGAGATTACTTTAGGAAAATTATATCGCTGGGTTCACTAAATGCTTGTGCTGCGGAAGCTGCTGAAGCACTCAAGGTTGTCAGCATGTTTGTAAGGAAGCTGCAAGCATGAGTTCCAAACCGGGAGCCTGACAAGGAAGTCTGGAAAATGTAATTGCTAACTTCCAAACCCAGTGATCTAGAGCAGACTACAAAAGTACAATGTGGCACTGAGACAAGAGTCACTATTTAGTTCAAGTATATTCTTCAAGATGATCTTTTTTGTGATGAATATTCTGAAGACTTAAATGTTTAATAAGATCATTTTTATTTTTCTAGTGCATATTCATAGCATTATACTAGATAGAAAATCTTATAAGCAGCTTTCCTGGAAATGTGAACCCATTTTCTTAACCTTTGAATGTTGCTGTTAACCAATTTGATACCAGTACACTTCCTTGTTGCCTTGTTGTTAGAGTGTTTCTATGGAAACTATAACATTGTTGTGCTTTGATGCAGTGTAATTTCTCTGTAATGTGTTCAGATTTTTGTTTTCTCTTGTATCATTTGGTTATCTTATTCTTTAATCTGAGATAACACATTTTAATATACTCAGACAATCCTAGGCTTTACCTTCAAATTATTCTGAAATTCTTTTGTTTTAATTGTGGTAAAAACATTTAACATTAGACCTACCGTCAATACATTTTTTAGTGTACAGTACAACATTGTTAACTACAGGTGCTTATTCATCTTGCCTAACTAAAACTTGACACTTGTTGAACATCAATTCCCCATTTCCCCTTCTTCCCAGCCCCTAGCAAGCTTGATTCTACCCTCTGTTTCTATGAGCTTCACTACTTAGATACCTCACATAACTAGAGTTACACGATATTTGCCTTCTGCAATTTTTCTTTATTCTTGGTCTGACTCTGGTATTATAGTAGCTTGCACCATTTTCTGTTTTGCATCTGCGTTTCAAATCTGCTAACTTTTTCCCTCTTAATTTCCATCTTTCTTAACCTCTCTGAAAATGTCTAGTTGAATTCCTTCTGGGTCAGTGATTTGTTCTTTAGTAGAATCTGTTTTAGTATGAACACATATTGGTGATTTTTGTCACTGTGTTAGTAGTTGTTATTTACCTACTCAAAGTATTATACCCAGTATTTTCAGCCCTTTCTTTCTTCATTACAACTGCTCGTCCAGCTTTATGTTCCCAGGGTGCTCTCTTCTCCTTAATGTTGTTATGCTCATCAAAATTATTTTTTGTCTAGGTCACTTAACCCTGTTTCTCCCTTTGCTTATCATGTTTGCATTTTAGCTTTGTTTTACTTTACAAAAATTGTGCTCTTTCAATATTTTACTCTGTCTTCTCATTTTTTATGTGGAGAGCATAAGCTTCTCTGACTCAGTGTTACTTGGCTAAGGTTGTTAGCAAACAAACAAACAAACAAAAAAGAAGCAGGAATTTAGTTGCTTGTCACCACAAAAACCAAACTTGTGATGCAGGTGCTGGTGTTAAAAGGAAAAAGGTGTTATTTGGATGCTGTGCCATCTTGGAGAATGGGGGACTCCTCACCTCAAAGCTCATCTTTTTTTTGTAAAATTCAAACAACACCCAGTTGTCTGCAGCAAGACCAGTAAAAAAAAAGCAGTGCCCAGAGTTCCTGCTCCATTTTTTTTCTCTTGATTTTCTTTTTTTCCCCGCTCCATTTTAAGGAATTGTCCATTTGAGTACAAGTGTCTTCTAAGCAGTCCTCCAGGTAGCTTAGCTTATTTCCAGCTTCTGTCCAGCTTCAAACTTCCTCCTGAAGGCTCTTGGGTTATGAAGCTTGTGTGGCCATGGCCATGCAGCAGCTATGGTCACAAGGTTTCCATTGCTGAGTTTAAGGAGAAAGAGAGTGAAACTAGAAAACAGATTACTTTGGGGTCAAGAGCCAGTGATGTTAAACACTGGACTCATTTGGACCTTGTTTTCACAGTCTCAAATTCATTACTTCAGTCCATTGGGAATTATCTTTCTACCACTAATTTCACAACTTTCCTTTTGCGAGTGCTGCTTCTTGGAAAGTTCGGGAGGGACTTTACGAATGACTCTGTAACTCCCACAGTTGTTATAGGCTCCCACACTCACTCACCATGGAGTGATGCTGTGATGACACTCTCTCTTGGAACTTCAGTTTAACTGCTCCACTGTAGAGACAGAGCACGCAAGGTGCCCCATTCATTTTCTATATTAGATAATTCTCATTACTATAGAACACTGCATTCACTACTTGAATTATCTTTGTTACTTTTCTTCAAATTAGTTTTATAACTTTAAAGTCTAGCAGGCCAATTCTAAAAATAGTAGCAAGAAAGCAAACAAGCAAAAAACAAAAAGACAAAACCAAACACTTCAGTGAAAGGCCCATTAATGCCTGCCTGGTGTTGTGAATGGATTGTTGAACGATTTAATATTTATTTTTATTGAACAAAGCCCTTGAGTTTCCAAAACATTAGGTTAATTCAAATTATTTTAATTTAAATTCAAATTGGATGAACTAATAGAGCTCTGCTGTGAACATCTGTTAAAAAATCAAGTGTTCTCTCTTAAAATGAGAGCAGACTCCATTTAGCTGGCGATGTTTTATGATTATTAATTTAAAATTTTAAATGTTATTTTATCTTGTTTTCTTGACTTTTTGTCCTCAGAGTTATTTTTTATTGAAAACAAACAAACCGGCATTGCATCTAGGAAACACATGTAAGCATTTTAGCTTGTTACTGGTACAAGTAAGTAGATAAGAGCATAACAGCTATGATATATATTTGTGAACAATAATATGAAAATGAAAAGCAAATGAAGTGTGGGAAAGAGGAAAACTGACTTCGTTTTTACCATTCCTAGAGGGAGATCACACATAAAGAAATTTTCCTTTCCTTACAACTGGTGGGGGTTCCTCAGTGTGATGGATGTCTCCAATTCCAAGCAATATTATAGCAAGTAGCTCAGCACCACTCTGCTCAGCAGTGGAGGCAAAGCAATGTATTTTCTACAACACTGCAGGGAAGCTGAGATTTTTCTTTTTATATATCATTTATAAATTGATACTGTAACTCTACCAAGCAGTAGCTTTTAAAACTTAATGAGGATGAAAAATTGTGTGTATGTTCATGTGTATACCTATGTGTGTAAGTGTGTGTTTAACATTCGATGCTTCTGAAAAGTGATGAGAGCAACAATTCAAGCACTTGAATATGTTCAATTTTGATGTGTTTTCTTACCTCTTTGCAAAAACATTTTATTTCTATTGACAATAAAAATATGCAGAACAAATGATAAAACTTTTCTTGTTTAAAATTGTAAGACACCACTGCACTATAAATATATAATATTTCAAGTACTCTGTCTATTGCCTAGGGTTGCCAGTTTAGCAGATAAAAATAGAAGACTTGCAGTTAAATTTTAATTTCAGATAAATAATGAATTTGTTTTAATATAAATATGCCTCCAATTATTGCATGAGCATATTTATGCTATGAAAATATTCCTTTTTAACTGAAATTCAAATACAACTGATAACTTTATATTATATTTGGCAACCATAATATAATCTATCCCATATTTCATTCTCATAAAAAGTCATTTTGAGGAATATGTGAATTGTTTCAAAATTTACGTATGATTACGGAACAAATATATAGATGAATTAAATTGATCCTTGACAATGGGAAAGTTGACTTTTTTCCCCTGCTTCTTTATTTTGGTAAAGTCAAGCAAGGGACAATGTTCCATAAAGGTCAATTGGTAACTATACCATCTGCTCTGGGTCCCTAGAATAAATCTCCTGCTGAGGCCCTGATACACATGAGCACATGTTGTTTTCACAAAGACCAAAATCTTGTATTATATTCTTGCTTGACCCCTGAAATGGTGCTGCTGGCTTAACAGCATCAGAAATGGTGTTTATGGCTGAATTGTGAACTTTATTATGCTGATTGCTGCCAATTCCAGGAATAAAGATACTAGTAGATTAAAACAGCATGAAATGAAATGCTGGACTCCATGTGTTGAGCATGGACAGGTAATACACCTGGTATATTTTTATCAGTCCTCTTTATCCATACTACAGGTTCTTTGAGTGTTGGCTATTGGAGTCTCCCTACTGCTCCTTTCTGTAGGCACAGGAGACAAACACAAGGCCTGCGGGCCAAATCCAGCCCTTCCCCTTGTTTTATCTGGCCCTACACCTTATTTCTACCCAGTGGCAGTGATGAGCTCCTTGTCCCTAGTTAAGAAGTAGTTACATTTATAAGCTCCTAAAATTACATTCAGCCCTTTGAAGACAATTGTAAGGCTGATGTGGCCCCTGGTGAAAATGAGTTTGACACCCTTGCTGTAGAAAATTGCCTCAGAAAAACAAAAATGTCTAGAAGGCTGTGGGTCTTCTAACACCTCCTGCCATACATAGCCAATGGATGCTTGATAAAAGGTTGCGAAATATCACAAGATGAGAGAAACCTGTGATGTAATTAATACTCCTGAGCTCTCTGTGAAATAAGTCTGAGTCTAAATTTTAGTTAAGATCATAAATTTGCTAGACATTTTTCCCTGCTCTGTTCTCACAGATTTTATCAGAGCATTGTCTCAATGCTCAATAAATAATGTATATATAAATCTCCATCTCAAATTATGTTTTGGTAATCTCAAACTAAGACATTATTTTATAGCCATAAAGGAAAGTATTTATTTAGAAAAAATTAAATAGGAATTTTAAAGGATTATCTCTTGAATTTATAATAAAGTTGTATGAGCAAATTATAATCAATAATAACTACACATTTTTGTTCCTCAAGGCACAACACTGCAACTTTTGGGTCCAGAATAGTCCCAGAATTATTACTTCTGTGACTGACCTGATAGTGCAAGAGTGGCTAAGAGTTACAAAGTGGCTGAAAGGCAGATCTAGGCTTCTTTATTATCTCAAGGTGTTTCCTCCTTTGCCATGTTTACTTACAAAAACAGTGCTAAACTTTCAAGTAGAGTTGGCATGAGTTGGTTTCTATATTGATAGAACCTTTTAAAATGAAATACCACAGTAATAGCATGCTATTATTTGCAATTCAAGGATAGGATAAGCCATGATCACAGAGTTAAATTAATTTTAGAAGTTACATGTTACAAGTAAATATAGTTTACTGGAGAATATGTAGATGTTTATAAGAACTAATTTCCCGCAAGGTAAGATAAGATTAACATGTAGCATATTGCTTGCCACATATACGAACTTCCCTTCTCTGATATACATCAAAAACAACAACTCAAAATACAGAATGCAGTGAGGAAAATCCCAACTCAAATTCTAATGAATAATATGGTATTGTTTCCTATTGTGAGATGAATTTATAGAAATTACATTGGTTCTTTTTTCTGATAATTTCATTAGTTATTTGAGGTCTCATACTTCCATTAAAATTTAATGATTTTTATTCTATTTCTTTAAAAAGTGCCATTGCTATTTTGATGGGGATTGTATTAAATTTGTGTATTGCTTTGAGTAATATGGCCATTTTAACTATGTTGATTCTTCCAATTCATGAACACATAATATCTTTTCAATTCTTTATGTCTTTTTCAATCTCGTTTAATATTGATTTGTGGTATTCACTGTGTAAGTTCTCCAAAACCTTTGCTAAATTTCTTCCAAGGTATTTTATTGTTTGGTGCAATTGCAAAAAATGTTTTTTTTTTCATTTCCCTTTGAAAAATCATTGTTATATATATAATGCAATGGGTTTTTGTACAATGATTTTGTACCCTATAATTTTACTGTGTTTATCATTTCTAATGGTTTTTATTGGTGTCTTCATGGTTTTATATATAAAGAATCACATATCTATGAGAGCTGACAATTTTACATCTTCATCCCCAATTTGGATGCCTTTTCTTTCTTTTTCTTGCCTGATTTTTCCAGCTATGACTATGTTAAATAATAGTGGTGAGGGTGGACATTCTTGCCTTGTTTCTTATCTTAGAGAAAAGGATTGAAGCAGAAAGTGCCACACTCCTTGACTTCAAATTTTACTGCTAAGTGATAATAATCAAAACATCATGGTACTGGCAGACAAACAGACACACACCAATGAAACAGAACTGAGAGTCCAGAAATAAAATCACATGTGTATGGGCAAATAGTTTTTGACAAAGGAGACGAAATATACAATTGAGGAAAAAAACCTCTTCAATGATGATACTGTGAACATTTGAAAGCCACATGCAAAAGAATCAAACTAGACTGCCATTTGTTCTCATGTACAGACATTAATTCAAAATGGATCAAAACAAGCCATGGCTGGTGTGGGTCAGTGGAGTGAGTACTCCTGTGAACCAAAAGGTCACTGGTTGGATTCCCAGTTCAGGCACATGCCTGTGTTGCAGGCTGTGTCTACATTTGAGAGCATGCAAGAGGTAACCACACATCAGTGTTTCTCTCCCTCTTTCTCCCTCTTTTCCCCTCTCTCTAAAAATAAATAAATAAAGAAATAAAATATAAAAAAAAAAAAAAACAAAACGGACCAGAACCTATATAATATAAGGGCTGAAACAATAAATTACATGGAAGAAAACATAATACTAAATTTATGGACCTTGCTCTTAGAGAAGATGTTATAAATTTGACCTCAAAGTAAGGGTAGTAAAAACAAATATAAATTGATGGAACTATGTCAAACCAACCAACCAACCAACCAACCAACCAACCAACCAACAAAAAACTTTTATACAGCAAAAGACAACCAACCTAATGGGAAAGATATTTGCAAACAATAGGTCTTACAAAGGGTTAATATCCAAAATATATAAGGAACTTATACAACTCAACACCAACAAACAATCCAATTAAAAATGGGCAGAGGACCCGAACAGACATTTCTCCCAAGAAGACATACAAATGGTTAACAAACCTATGAAAAGATGCTCAACTTCACTAGCTACTAGGGAAATGCAAATCAAAACTATAATGCGATATCATTTCATACCTGTTTGAATGGCTATTATCAACAAGACAAGTAATAACAAGCATTGAAGAGGTTGTGGAGAAAAAAAGAACCTTCATTCACTGCTTGTGGAAAGATAAACTTGTATAGCTACCATGGAAAACAGTGTGGAGTTTCCTCAAAAAATTAAGAACAGTGCTACCATATGACCTAGCATTGCCTCTTCTGGGTATTTACCCTCAAAATCTGCAATTTATTCACAAAGGTATATGCACCCCTATTTTTATGGCAACATTATTCACAGTGGCCAAGGGATGGGAACAGCTGAAGTGTACATCAATAGATGATTAGATAAAGGAAATGGGGTGCATACATGTATATATGATGGAATACTACCCAGTCCTAAGAAAGGATGAAATACTGTCATTTGCAACATGAAAGGATCTTGAGAATATCATGCTAAATATAACAAATCAGAGAGAAAAAGTCAAAAGTCATGTGATTTCACTCATATGTGGTATATAAAACTGAAAGCAACAAAAGAACAAATAAAAAAACAAACAAAAACTCACAGACAACAGAATTGTGATTACTAGAGGGAAGAAGGGTCAGGGTTAGCAAAGGGCAAATGGAGTCAAATATATGGTGACAGAAGACTTAACATTGGGTGAGGGCACACAATGCAATATACAGTTGATGTACCATAGAAATGTACAACTGAAACCTATATAATTTTATTAACCAATATAGCCCCAATAAATTTAATTTAAAAAGAAACAATACAGTGGCAAGAGAGGGAAATGATACATACCTGCACATTAAAATTTGGCATAATGAAAGTCAAAATGATCAGATTAAATCTAATGTCATCTGATAATTTAAACATTATGTACAGATGCTGATGAGTAAGTTTGTGTAAGAGATTTGATTGGGGTTCAATTGAATAACTGCAACAATTTTGAGAAAGAAGAACAAAATGGGAGGGATGACAATACCTGATGTCAAAATATATTACAAAACCACTGTGATCAAAACAGTCTGACACTGACATAAGAGAGACCAGAAATAAACCCACATCTCTATGGTCAATTGAAGTTCAACAAAGGCAACAGAAGCATAAAATGGAGTAAAAATAGCCTCTTCAACAAATGGAGTTAGGAGATCTGCACAATTACATGCAAATAATGAAACCTGATCACCAACTTACACCATACACAAAAATAAACTCAAAATGGATAAAAGACCTAAATATAACTCATGACACCATGTAGTCCTAGAGAAGAACAGAGGCAGGAAATACTCAGATATTCCACACAGCAGTATTTTACTGATATGTCTCCTAGAGCAAGAGACGTAAAGGAAAGAATAAACAAATGCGACTTCATCAAAATAAAAAGTTTGCACAGCTAAAGAAAACTTCATCAAAATGGAAAGAGAACCAACCATATGGGAAAATATATTTGCAAATGATACCTCGGAAAAGAGTCTGATCTCTAAGATATATAAAGAACTCATATGACTCCACTCCAGGAAGACAAAGAATCCAATTAAAAATGGGCAAAGGACTTGAGCAGACACTTCTCCAAGGAAGACCTAGAGAGGGTCCAGAGACATATGAAAAGATGCTCAGCATCACTAGTCATCAGAGAGATGCAAATTAAAACCACAATGAGATACTATTTCACACCAGTCAGAATGGCCATCATAAACAAATCAACATACATAAAGTGTTGGAGAGGTTGTGGAGAAAAGGGAGCCATAGTACATTGGGCATGTAGGGTGGTGCAGCCACTGTGGAAAACAACATGCAGTTTCCTCAGAAAAGTAAAAATGGACCTGCCTTTTTACCGGGCATTTCCACTGCTGGGACTAGACCCTAAGAATCCTGAAACACCAATTCAAAAAAACCTATGCACCCCAATGTTCATAGCAGCACAATTTACAATAGCTAAGTGCTGGAAACAATCTAAGTGCCTATCAATAAATGAATGGATCAAAAACTGTGGTACATTTACATAATGGAATTCTATGCAGCAGAAAGAAAGAAGGAGCTCCTACCCTTTGCAACAGTGTGGATGGAACCAGAGAGCATCATGCTAAGCAAAATAAGCCAGGCAGTGAAAGACAAATACCATATGATCTCACCTATAAGTGGAATCTAATCAACAAAATAAACAAGCAAAAATATAACCAGAGACATTGAAATAAAGAACAAACTGACAGTAACCAGAGGAAGTGAGGAGGGGGATAACAGGGAAAAGCAGGGAAAGGGTTAAGTTAAGGAAGATATATAAAGGACTCATGGACAAAGCCAAAGAGGGGTAAGATTGAGAGTGGGAGGTGGTGTAGCTTGGGTGGGCGAAAGTGATGGCAGGAAAATGAAGACAACTATACTTGAACTACAGTAAAAAAAGGGAAAATAGTAACAAAAAAGAGATTTGACAATATATTGTTTTTTCAATTTATACAGATGATATGTCTCATTTAATCTTTTAATGAAAATTTATGGGAAACATTATTTTGTACTGACATTTTATATTAACATATGTGTTTTTTATGGTTCACTTTTTGTTTTTGTTTTTAGTTTTTATATTTTTATTGTTTATTCTGTTACAGTTGTTTCCGCTCTTTCTTGCTTTCCCCACTTGCACCCAACCCCGGCCTCCCCACTCCGAATATCAGTCCCCATATTATTGTTTGTGTCCATGGGTTGTGCATAAATGTTCTTTGGTTAATCCCTTTACCATCTTTCATTCCATCCTACTCTCTTCTCTCTCACAGCTGTCAGTCTGTTTTATGTATCTAAAGTTCTGTTACTATTTTTGTTGGTTAGTTTATTATGTTTGTTAAATTCCACATACAAAAGAGAATGTGGTATTTTTTTTATCACTGGCTGGATTAATTCACTTAGCATAATTTCTCCAGGTGCATGCATGATGTTGCAAAATGTGAGTTTCTTCTTTTGTACTACTGCATAGTATTCCATTGTGTAAATGTACCACAGATTTTTGATCCACTCATCAAAGTGATGGACACTTAGGCTGTTTCCAAATCCTGACTATTGTAAATAGTGCTGCTATAAGCATAGTAGTGCACATTTTTTGTCATGGTATTTAGGGGTCTTTGGGGTCTATTCCCTGAACTGGAATTTCTGGGTCTAAAAGGAATTCCACTTTTTTTTTTTTTTAAGGATACTGCCTATTGTTTCCACAGTGGCTGTACCAGTCTGCATTCTCACCAATAGTGCAGTAGCATTTCCTTTTCTTCACATCCTTGTCAATACTTGTTAAGTACATATTTTTATTCTCAAAACTTATCTGTATCCACATCAATAAATAGATTATTTTAGTGCTCATTTTTTAATAATTTAATGTGGGACTCTGACAAAAAATGAAACCATCATAAACTAATTTATTTGAAGTATGTCTTACTTTCCTGGAAAAAATGTTTAATTATTAACATATGCAAGATATTAATATAATTTAAAGCCTATTTTGAGGACAGCTTTTTTGCCCATAAAAAGCTACATGTGAGATAACATGCTAAAAAAGGAAGTTTTTCTTTTTTGTTGTTGGTTTTGTTTTGTTTTGTTTTTACAATTAGCGAAGTTCTAAGCATTCAGAAAGCCACCCTTTTCCAGATTTTTGTGTTTCTACACAGATATACAAGTTTTAAAATGAAAAGTTACTAATTCTTAGTTGAGTAAATGTGACATATGAATGAGACTATAACTCAAAAAACATTTTTCTTCAATACTTTCTAAAAAGAACATTGGAAATAAATTAAATGTTAATAATAAAATAACATTTTTATTCATTTTTGTTAAAGACACCAATTGGGCCTAAGAGAATACTGCTATATATAAAGGGAATAAAAATATAGATACTTCATAGCACCTTAGAGGAAACAGGGATAAAAGACAAAAAACAAAGAAACAAACACACAAACACAGCAGTACTAAGAGATAACATGCGTGCTCAGTAATAGATGATTAGATTCTGAATTTTTTCTGTAAGCTCCTTGTGATGTGCTGCACAGATATTTATTTGTATAGTGTTTCTTAAATTTTATTCTTAGGCAGAAAAACTGTGAACCTCTGGAAACCCGCAATTCAGCAGGGCAATTAACTTGTGCCAATATAACTAACCGAACATAGCACAGCGCCGACATCCACTGCAGTTAGTTCCTGCTGGCAAACCCACTTTGGCTAGATCATCACAAACCTGGACCAGTGAAACATACAGAGCCTTACCAGGACCAATGAATCAATCTTTCCAGATTAACAACAGAGGACGGAATACCATGTGTAATTGTTTCATTCTGCCCAGGTAAGTTAACCATGGATATTCCTCTCCTCTGACAAACACATTCCTGGCCTCACCCAGTATGCTGAAAACTTGTCGATAGGTTTTAGGGCTTGGAAACTGTGTGATGTGTTGCATGTACATATTGTATGTGTCATGGAAAACACAATAACTATGGGGCTACCAAGGCTGATTCTTCCAAAGAAACTCTTCAGTACCAGAAGCCTGTTGATGTTTAACAACTAACAGCATCCAAAACTTATCCTGGCAGCCTTTCAAATCTGGTGCTCTTCAGATGAGTCCTCAAGTGTCTGGAGCACTCCAACAGAACAGTTTCCTCCTTAATCTCTCTCTCTCTGTCTCTCTGTCTCTCTGTCTCTCTGTCTCTCTGTCTCTCTGTCTCTCTCTCTCTCTCTCTCTCTTTCTCTCTCTCTCTGTCTCTCTGTCCCTATCCAAGGGTATTTATTAAATTTTTAGATGGTGGGGGGCGGGGGAGAAAAAGAGGGAGATAGAGAGAGAAGAAAAAAAACATTGATATGGAGAAACATTCATTGGTTCCTCCCACAGTGTCCCAACTGGGGATCAAACCCACAATCCTGCAACATTTTTGGTGTTACTGACAAGGGTCCAAGCACTGGGCCAACCAACCAGGGCCTTAATGTCTCTTGGTAAGATTTGCTTTGAACCACTCATTGCGTTGGGTAACTAAATAATTTTGAAAATAAATTTTAATCACCTCTTCAAAAATATGGGGAGTCCTAATATATTTTCAAGTTTTCTTTGGGGTAAAATGTACATATTCAATCATTTTTGTGTCAACAACTCCCATAATACAAAAATAAATTGCATGACTATACAATACTCCAGACCAAAGAAGTACAAATTCCAAATCTCCTATTTTCTTCAGACTTGTAGTCTTCACTCTCCAAACAAGATTTATTACTCCACTTGGAACTTGCATTACTGGCCAGTGAGGGGATTTTCCTTAGGAGGGGGAAACATGTATCTAACTCATGACAGAGTTCTGACATATTTTCTTCTAGAAAGGATAGGAAGATTGAGAGTTACTTTAAACACCGTTAAGATTCCTTTGTTGGGAACCAGTGAAGCAAGCTTAAGGTAATGTCACTTTCTGCTGCTTTATCTCTGTGAAGATAAATTTTACCTTCTTATCTTCAGTATATCAACATTTTTAGTGATAGTGCAACAAATTGTCTCAAATAGAAGCTTTTCATAGTGCTATGCCAAAACTAATTGTTTATCCGATATTATGAGGTCTATATAAGCTATAAATTCTCTTAGTATGATTTAATTAATTTTATAAGAAGAAATAAACTTAAGGGGATTCAGTTTGCTTGATTTTTAACAAATTCTGTAGCTGAAAGGTGGCTTCAAAATGAATTTGGCACTATCTGTTCTGTAACATATTCAGAAAACAGCACTTCATATGCTACTACTGAGTTCTCTCTGAATATGCTTTATGGTAATTGCTTATTTTAAATAAAAGATAGGAGTAGATGTCTTAGAAATAAAACCCAGCAAAAGAAACAATCATTTTATCTTTTTCTGAACTTATTTTTTTTTTATCATGTGTCCTTATAATTCTGGTCTTTTCTTCTTTTTAACTGACTATGACAATGGTGCAGAATGTTAAAAAGGCATATCTTGGTTCAATGTCAGGTAATAATAGACTTCCCGAGAATTATCAACATAAAGCCATTAATATTAGCCATTTTCAAATTGTCTGTTTTGACTTTGCTGGTGATAATCTAGTAAAATGTCACTATAAAGTTTCTTTTAATATTCATGTACACAGCCCTGGCTGGTGTGGCTCAGTGGATTGAATGCTGGCCAATGAACCAAAGGACAGCTGGTTTGATTCCCAGTCAGGAATGGGAATCAAGCATGGTGGCGGTCCTGGTCTCCACTAGGGGACACGTAAGAGGCAACCACACATTGATGTTTCTCTCGCTCTTTTGCCCTTCCTTCCCCTCTTTCTAAAAATAAATAAATAAAATCTTTAAAATTTTTAAAAATATCCATGTACATAATTATATGAATATTCAAAACTTCTTCTGCTCCTAACATGGAACAAGAAAAAATATAGAAAGAGTTTTACCTTGTATTACGCCCTTATCTATTTTAAAGTATATGGGAATTTCAAAGTAGTGGATTCTTTTGTGTATGCTATATCTAGCTCAATTTCAAAATCTTTGACAATGGCTAAATGTGGTTGAATAAGGAATATACAGTGTATTAAGATTTTTTATAAATGTTTTTGTTTTGTAACTTTAGTCATAATGGTTTTTTTTCAAACACTGAAAACCTCTAAATAACAATTATTTTCCTTCAGAGTCATTTATATATTGCTTTCTGTTTCTCTTTTGTTTAAATAAAAAATTGGTCACCATCATATATTTTAACGCCCCCCCCCCCCACTATATTTGTGTTTGGTCTTTTTTTAAAAAAATTTTCAGCAATAATATAACCTGTCTTTTTTTAATGATTTTTATTTATTTCATTTTTAGAGAGGGGGAATGGAAGGAGAGAGAGAGAGAAATATCAATGTGTGGTTGCCTCTCCTAGGCCCTCACATGGGGACCTGGTCTGCATTCCAGGCACATGCCCTGAATGGGAATCTAACCCACCACCCTTTGGTTTGAAGGCCAACACTCAACCTACTGAGCCATAGCAGCCAGGGTTATAATCAATCTTGAAAATCTCAAAGTAGGTCAAGTACCACAATTTATATTAACAAGTATTTTTTCAAAGTAAAAGATTTACTCTCCATACTTCACTTTGAAACCCAATCTTATCACTTTGTGGAATGGTTTGACCAAAACTTCAATGGCACACACAGAGGATGGGGTTATAACACACTTCATAATGCAAAATGTAATTTAAAATATAGATAAAATTATTCTTCTCTTCCCCGCATGTATCTTAAATTACTCTTGGTAACCAGACACTTCATTTCACTCTAATGTCTTTTTTTTTTTTTTTGTTAGCCTCCCCAGCCATAATTAATAATAGACTTTCTGTGTTTGGGGGCTCCCTCTCCCACAATTTTCAGCAAAATTTTCACTGCATGCTTTATAAGTTGGGATTCTGCTGGCACAACTCCATGTAGGTAAATTAAAACAAAAGGGAACTCTGTTGGCACAGATAACTTGTAAATACAGGAAACAGACATATACTCAGGAAGAGAGAGATTCTTCTACACAAAAAAACATTGTGGCTTCTCACCTTAAGTTTTGTTTTTTGGCTTCACTGGTCTGGTTGTTTGTTGTAATAAGAAGGATTACTCTTTGTGTCAGGAAATATGACTTCTGGCAAGACAAACAAGCCAGAGACATTTCTATATATAAGATTTAATGTTTAGTACTATAATAAATTAGTTACCTATAAGGACAAAAATTAATATTGAATGTATTTTATTTAAAATCACTACATTTCAGACTTCCTGCTAAGATGGGAGGTATAGGTGTACACACTGTGCCTCCTCGAACAATCTAAATTAAGGACAACAAAAATTTAGAAACAAGAAAATGATCAGAACTAACAGAACACTGAACTGTACGGAAGTCTGACAACCATTCATCCAGACTGGTAAGATGGGCAGAGTTGTGGCAGGAAAAAGTGGAGGTCAGTGGACCCAGGCACACAGGACCCCCAGACATGCAGACGGCAGCTAGAAGATCCCAAGCACACAGGCAGCAGCTAGTGGACCCCGGGGTGGAGGATGGAAATGGACAGACCCAGTGAGGCCGTGCAAGGTAGCTGGCTGACCAGGCAGTCTCACATTCACGCACAGATAATCCAGGCAAAAACAGGGAGTGATACAGACCGCGCAACCCAGGGACCCAGCACTGGGAAATAAACCCTAAAAACACAGATTGAAAACACTTGTGGGGGTTGAGGTGCTGGGAGAGACTCCCAGCCTCACAGGAGAGTATGTTGGAGAGACCCACAGAATCCTAGAACTTACACAAGCCCACCCATACAGAAATCAGCACCAGAAGGGCCCAATTTGCTTGTGGGAAGCAGTCTAAGGGACTGAAATCCCAGAGAGAGTGGAGCAAACGACATTGTTCCCTCTCGGACCCCGCCCCCACATACAGTATCACAACCCAGTGACTGGGCTGCCCCGACCTGGTGAACACCTAACACTCTGCCCCTCACTACGTAACAGGTGTGACCAGACCAAAACAAACAAACAAACACACACACACACAAACACTCAAAGCAAAAACAAAAATGGCTCAAATGTGAGAACAGATCAAAGTTCCAGAGCCAATTCATCTAAGCAACCAAGAGATAGCCAACCTATCAGATGCACAGTTCAAAGCCCTGGTGATCAGGATGCTCACAGAATTGGTTGATTTTGCTCACAAATTAGATGAAAAAATGAAGGCTACAATAAGTGAAATGGAGGAAAATGCACAGGGAACCAATAGTGATGGGAGGAAAACTGGAACTCAAATCGATGGAATGGACCAGAAGGAAGAAAGAAACAAACAGAAAAGAATGAAGAAACAAGGATTCAAAAAAACGAGGAGAGGCCTCCAGGACATCTTTAAATGTCCAAACATCCAAATTATAGGGGTACCAGAAGGGGAAGAGGAAGAGCAACAAGTGGAAAATTTATTTGAACAAATAATAAAGGAGAACTTCCCCAATCTGGCAAAGGAAAGAGACTTCCAGGAAGTCCAGGAATCTCAGAGAGTCCCAAAGAAGTTGGACCCAAGGAGGAACACACCAAGGTACATCATAATTACATTAGCCAAGGTTAAAATGAAGGAGAGAATTCTAGAAGCAGCAAGGGATAAGGGGACAGTCACCTACAAAGGAGTTTCCATCAGACTGTCAGCTGATTTCTCAAAAGAGACCTTCCAGGCAAGAAGGGGCTGGAAAGAAGTATTCCAATTCATTAAAGGACCTACATCCAAGATTGCTCTATCCAGCAAAGCTGTCATTTAGAATAGAAGGGAAGATAAAGTGCTTCTCAGATAAGGTCAAGTTAAAGGAGTTCATCATCACCAAGCTGTTATTATGTGAAATGTTAAAGGGTCTTATCTAAGAAAAAGAAGATAAAAATGACAGTAAAAGGACAGCAAACTCACAGCTATTAAGAACCACACCTAAAACAAAAGCAAACTAAGCAAACTAAGCAAACAATAGAACAGGAAAAGAAACACAGAAATGGAGATCATATGGAGGGTCAGAAACAGGGGAGTGGGAGGAGGAGAGAGGTGGAAAAGATACAGAGAATAAATAGCATAGATGGTAAGTAGAAAATAGACAAGGGGAGGGCAAGATTAGTGTGGGAAATGTAGAAGTTAAAGAACTTATGACCCATGGACATGAACTAAAGGGGGGGAATGTGGGTGGGAGGGGGTGTGCAGGGTGAAGGGGAATGAAAGGGGGGAATGGGACAACTGTAATAGCATAATCAATAAAATATATTAAAAAATAAAATAAAATAAAATAGGGATAATTAAAAAAAAGACATTCATGTAAACCTGAAAATGAGTCTTGGGAAGATAGTATTGCTCAATACATGTTATGCTATAATTTTTATTCTTTTTCTTTTTGTTCCTTTTTTTTTTGTTGCTGTTGTTATTTTAATGAAACTAAAGAGTGGCCTCAAACTGGTAAAAAAAAATCACTATGTATCAGTTGTCATTCTTAGGCTTTGAAAAAATCAGTTTATTAGATTTTGAGATGTGATTCCCTTGATCATAGGTTATCCTCTTATTTTTTTCCTTTCTTTAAAGTATATTTTATTGATTATGCTATTACAGCTGTCCCAATTTTTCCATCTTTGCTCCCTTCTGCCTGGTACCCCTTTCCCTCTAGCAATCCCCCTTCTTAGTTCATGCCCATGGGTTATACATGTAAGTTTTTGGCTTCTCTATTTTCTATGCTATTCTTAACTTGCCCCTATTTTGTTCTTACCAGTTATGCTTCTTAATCCCTGCACCATTTCCCCATTCTCTCCCTTCCTCCTCCCAGCTGATAGCCCTCCAAATGATCTCCATATGTATGATTCTATTCCTGTTTTGGTTGTTTGCTTGGTTTTTTGTTTTGTTTGCTTCTTTGTTTAGATTTAGTTGTGATAGTTGTGAATTTGTTGCTTTTTTAATGTTTATGGTTTTGATCTTCTTTTTTCTTAAATAAAACTCTGTAACATTTTCTATAATAATGGTGTGATGGTGATGAAGTCCTTTAGCTTTACCTTGTCTGGGAAGCACTTCACTTGCCCTTCAATTCTAAATGATAGCTTTGCTGGAGAGAATAATCTAGGTTGTAAGTCCTTGCTTTTCATCACTTTGAATACTTCTTACCAGTTCCTACTAGCCTGCAAAGTTTCTTTTGAGGCATCCGCTGATACTCTTATGGGAACTCCTTTGTAGGTAATTTTCTGCTTTTTTTCTTGCTGCTTTTAAGATTCTCTCTTTATTTTTAAACTTTTGCATTTTAATTATGGTGTGTCTTGGTGTGTTTCTCTTTGAGTCCAGATTGTTTGGCACTCTGTGTGCTTTCTGGACTTGCATGTCTATTTCTTTCACCAAATTAAGGAAGTTTTCTTTCTTTTTTTAAATATATTTTATTGATTATGCTATTACAGTTGTCCCATTTCTCCCCCATCATTCCCCTCCACCCTACACACCCTCTCCCACCCACATTCCCCCCTTTAGTTCATGTCCATGTGTCATAAGTTTTTTAGCTTCTACATTTCTCATACTATTCTTACCCTCCCCCTTTCTATTTTCTAACTACCATCTATGCTACTTATTCTCTGTACCTTTTCCCCCTCTCTCCTCCTCCCACACCCCTGTTGCTAACCTTCCATATGATCTCCATTTCTGTGGTTCATTATTATTTTTTTTTTAATTTCAATTTCTTGTTCATCCTCTTCTCCTTCTGGTAGCCCTATGATTCAGATGTTGGCACATTTGTAGATATCTAGAGGTTCCTCAGCCTATCCTTTTTTTTTTTCTTCTTTTTGTTCTGCTTGAATGTTTCTCTTCCCTATTTTCCAAATTATTGGTTTGAATCTCAGCTTTCTTCCCTTCTCTTTTGGTTTTCTGTGGATTATTGTTTATTTGACTTAGTATGATCTTCATTTCTTCCTTTACTTTTTTGCCATACCCAAGTAGTTCTCTGAGCATCCTGATAACCAGGATTTTGAACTCTGCATCTGATAGGTTGGCTATGTCCATTTTGCTTAGGTATTTTTCTGGTATTTTGTTCTGTTCTTTATTTGGACCATTTTTTTAATCTTCTCAATTTAGCAGCCTTCCTGTGTTTGTTTCTGTGTATTAGGTAGAGCTGCTTTTACTCCTCTTAGAAGTGTGGCATATATAGAGAAGGCGCCTGTGAACTGTGTGAGGCAGAGCCTTGGGTAATTGTCAAAGCAGGGTAACCCACTTCACCACTTTGTGGCTGTGCGGGAGGGCTCAGAGAGGAGACAATGCCACTGTCTGGTTTCTGGCGGTTTGCCCTGCTCTGATCCCATTTCCTGTCACTTCACCTCCTTCCTATGGGTGACTGGGGCCCTTCCAGAGGATGCTCCAATGGTGAATCCCAGAGTGGGTGGATTCGCAAGATTTCCAAGGCTGTGCTGGCCCTTTAGGTGATGAAAATCTGGCATTTTCTCCTGTTTCCCCACTCCCCACTGCTTATTACAGCCAGAGGTAATAGAGATATATCTTCTAGGTACTGGAACCCTTGGCTGGGGCTGGAATACCTTGCTTGCTAGGGAGGCCTTCCCTTCCATTCTACAGCTGCTGCCACCACCATTCTGAACCACATTGCCTCTCTGCCCTTCTTCATGACTCAACCCCTCTTACCTGTCTGGATGTATGTGTCTTCTTTAATCCCTTTGTTGTTAGACTTCCATATGGTTCAATTTCCTCACAGTTCTGGGTGTTACTAACTTTGAGATCTGGTTGTAATTCTTTCTATGGTTGTGCAAGGAGGCCAGGTAATTCTATCTACACTCCATTTTGACTATAAGTCTCTTACTTTCTTCTTTGTCTCAGTATTTTCAATAGTCATTAATTTGAAGAAGTGATTGTTTAATAATTTTATGATTCTAGATAATGACAAGGGAATTAAAATTTTCCCAGTGTGCATGTGAGCATGTATAAATGGTCTGTTTCGTACTAGCATAGAGAGATTCAACATCTCTTTATTTTATAGAATTCTCCCTCTGCTTCCATTATCCCCTAAACAATTTTTGATGTTATATATAACTATTAACATATTATTATTTCATGCATATGAGTATATGAATTATATTAATTTTAATTCATATGGATTGTGCAAATTTAATTCATTTGAATTTTATTTTATCTTATCTTTTCAATTTTCCCTCTTTTATTCTTTATTTGATAAAAGAATATGCTCCACCATTTCTGAACCCATATGGCTTGAATAATTTCAACCTAAGATATTAATAATAATATAAATAGATTTTTTAAAGTCATGACTAGATTGGTAGATTCCCCAGCTACAAATATGATCCTCTTAAACAAGTAGAGTAAATGCTTACTGATTTAGCTTTAATTACCAATTTTCCAAATAACATGTGGTATCATAGGTACTTCAAGTAATGTAAATGAGTTATTTATAATATCTGCTTAATATTTTTAATTAAGTAGAACCATTTAATGCTATAATATGGCTATATTGAGTACTATGAAGTTTGCTTTTGAGACCTTTGCAAGCTCCTTTAGTCTCCGAGTATGTCCTTGTCATCTGGCACAGTAAGGTGCTGAAAGTTTACCTGGAGCTTTTATAAT
Organism: Glossophaga mutica; assembly: GCA_039655065.1. Taxonomy (NCBI): domain Eukaryota; kingdom Metazoa; phylum Chordata; class Mammalia; order Chiroptera; family Phyllostomidae; genus Glossophaga; species Glossophaga mutica. Next base: position 94,211,315 of record CM077310.1, read on the forward strand.
TTAGTATTTGTCTAAACCATTTACTTTTATAACCTTGGATCTTCTTAATGGAAAATCATATAAGGAACCAATATCTGAGAGCTACATGTATTTGCTGCTAATGGGTTTTTTCCTAAACTTATAAATTTTAAAAAATGTTTATAAAATATATAATAATGGTAAATTTACACATAGATGATAGATAGATACAAAAAAATTGCTATACAAAATAAAACTAAATGGGATATGCTTAAATTGTTTGATTTGTCATGGTTTTAGTACCAGGGAAATGCTGTACTGCAAAAATTCTACAGGGAAAATAGACTTTACTGAGTCTACTGAAATTATTAAATGAATAAACAAGAAAATAACAAGAAGATAGTTTTCAATAAAAAAATGATCAGATACATACATTTAAAAAATAGGAATGTGTGGCTATACAGAAAAAAAAAAAAGAAGGGAACAGAAACTGCCTTCAAAGTGGTTTAAATATAATAGTTAAAAAAAGCTAAACTCTCCCTATTTTGAGGAAATTTTTAATCTACATACACAATACACTCAACTTACTCCATGTAGAATGCTTATAAACATATCACAACCAAGCACATTATGGTAGACTCTTTGAAAGACAAATAAAATGAACAGTCTTAAAGACAAGAAAAACACATACACAAGGAACCAAAATTTATGATTATTAAAAGCAATACATTTACTTAATGTGTCACTCAACATTATTCATGATGTATTTTAAATTATAATTAATATGGTAATACTAAAATACTATTGATAAACTATAATTTCTTTAAAAGGCTTTTTCCCTCATAACATACCTAACAGAGACATACAGAATATCAGTACTGTTCTAAAGCAACTTGAAAACATTTGTATGATTCTCTGTATCGTTAGGTTACCAATTTGAATATGTAATTCAAATGTTAGCTTTCATTGCCAGTCAATACACACTCTAGAGACCATTTAAGTATTCTAAGCATTCTAGAAAAATTCTAATTACTGCAAATATATCTTTTTTAGAAGTTGCTACTTTGCAAAATTAAAGAAACTAATCAAGATTATCATACTTATGAGTTGAAATTTTATTACATTTATTAAATGATTTCTGGTTTAATAGTAACATAAATTCATACTATTAAGTGATGCTACAGTTCCTTTTGTAAGAGAGTGTTTTATTCAATATAGTAGAAGTGCAGCCATCTTTTTTTTTCTTTTTCTGACCAATGAACCAAATATGCTATGTGATTTCCTCAGTGTACCACTCTGTTTTCTTTCTTTCTTTGTGGTTTTACTTCCTTTAACATCTTTTCCCCTCATAATAATGGCTTTTCATTTACAGACATTTTCAAAACATTATTTTTAAAAGGTAAAGTAGATAGTAGGCATCAAATTACAAATATATTATTGCTCTAGATGGGTGGCACAAAGGAGAGTTGGGATCTGAAACAAGCACAATTTTTTAAAATTTTATTTTAATTGTTGTTCTTGTATAGTTTTCTTTTTTTAATTTTATTTTAATTGTTGTTCTTGTGCAGTTTTCTGTCTTTTACTCCCATCCCAGCCCACTGCCCCAGCCCTCCTCACCTCCCTCCCAATTCCACCTGCCCAAGTTTTTGTCCATGAGGAAGCACAAATTTTATAATTTATTTTCACATAGGAAAAATTAGAAAGTTTGAAAAGACTGAAATATTACTCAATAAAATTCTAATTGATATTTGATCATCTATTCATAATTTATGCAATTGAGTCTCTTCTAAAACATGAGCATATACATACATTTTAAATATTTTGGAAAATAAATAAGAAAAATTATAGAAAACATGCTGAAAAGAAAGAAGGCAAATGTTACTACTGCCTATACCTAGGTATAGGATTTACTATCACTATTTAACGTTCTATTTATAATTGTTTGTTTTTTGTAAAATTTTCAATGAGTGTATATTGCTTTACAATAAGGAAGGGCTATTAACTGATTATGACAAAGTCACTTTGCCAGCAATGTTAAAATGCAAGGGTAATGAATGACTAATATGACTATGATAACTGCCTATGCTAATTTAACAAAGGTTATTGCAATAGTAATTTAGAGAAACTAATAATGTAGAGTAACCCAGTATGATTATGAAAGGGAATTATGAAAGGGCAATAATTATTTTTTCTACCTAATATTTCTAGCATTATTTTATTGTAAGCATATGTACCAAATACTGAGGCCAAATCAATTTTTCTTATAAGTACTATATGATTTCTTTTAAAATGTATGATCTTATCTTTCCTTTTAATCACAAACTAAATATATGTTCAGCATCATATTTGCTATTAGAATCATAGAACAATAAAGTGTATTACATTTTTTGAAATAATAACCATTTGAATGAAAAATCTCGATTGTTAACTACAAAGCTAAGCTTATTTTGGGGTTTTGATATATGAAAGTATGATTTACAAAGTTATCTAGAAGAAGGGTTGATGTTCAAGATAGATAAATGATAGACTCTACATTGATCTTGGAATCAACTTCCTTGTAGATTACATGAGAAATATAGTACAGGCAAACGAAGTAGCATCTCATACTGGTCACATATATTTTAGAACACATGGAAAGAGGAACATATTTACCGCTTTTTAAAAAGATTTTATTTATTTATTTTTAGAGAGGGGGAAGGGAGGGATTAAGAGAGGGAAACATCAGTGTGTGGTTGCCTCTCACATGCCCCCTACTAGAGTTCTGGCCCACAACCCAGGTGTGTTCCCTGACAGGGAATTGAACCAGCAACCCTTTGTTTGCAGGCCAGCACTCAATCCACTTAGCCACACCAGCCAGAACCATATTTACCACTTTTTAATGAATAAAATATTAGAATCAGAGATAGGAAAGATACCCTAAAGTGATTTCTTAATCTACATGGATTTAAAACGAACAAACAGGGTCTTTTGATATTTCCACAAAATAAGAGAAATACAACTAAATTCTTGTTTGTTGTTTATCACGCAAAGTGATTTTCAGCTAAATATTTATACTCTTCTGGAGAAGTTTATCTTTTGAACTTGCCAATGAACTTAAATATGAGTAAATAGTATAAACACTCCTGATAGTCTATGATTCAAAAGAAGTGGCTTAATTAGGCTCCCTATATGTGGGACATTACATTCATGTAGCAGAGACCCTTACAAGAGCAAATCCTCTGTACAAAGGCCCAAAGTTTCATTGATTTTGCATTATGAGAAAATAGCCAATATCTTCATAATGTTTAGAAGAAAATTAAAAACAAAATATGTAGATAAATATTATGCTTTTTCTTAAATTTATAGTTTTCTTTCAGTCATCTTTGAAGTTATATTATTATTCTACCTATAGTTATTTTGTTATCTCAGTCGAGATTATGTATTCATTTGTCTCCTATCAACCTACCTAACTAATATCAGCCTCTTCCCAATCCTTCCCCATCATACCTTAGTTTAACTATCTTGGAGATTATCACAATCACCATTATTGGATGGTTCCGGTTTATTTTTTTCTTAACAACTTTGAATAATACACAACATACAATAAATACATTTAAAGTGTTCAAGTAATTTTTTTCTAAATGTATTCACAAAGTTCTGAAACCATCAACACTACGTAATTTGAGAATACTTTTGAAACACACACACACAAATCTTGTTCCTTTTAGCAGTCACTCCACATTCTACCCAATGCCAGTTTTAGATATCCATTCATCTACTCTCCAATATAGATTTGTTGATTCTAAATGTTTAAAAAAAAATAAATAAATGTTTTATATAAATGTAATCCTATAATGTATTATATTTTCAACTGGCTTCTTTCACTTAGTGCAATGTTTTTAAAGTTTATCCTTGTTATTCCATCTATCAGTACTTTTTCCATTTTATTACTAAATAAAATGTCATTGTATGGATATGGCATATTCATTAAACTTTTTATTATTTGACAGACATGTATGTTGCTTCAACTTTAAGATATTTATTTACATAGATTTTTTGTTCATATCTATTCAGATTTTTGTAATTTTAAGTGATATTTTACTTTTTATGATTTGTGTTGTTTTTTATAAACTATTTTCAATAATTGAATTGTAACAATTCTCTATATATTCTAGATAAAACACTCTTACCAGGTAAATGTTTTCTTCCATTTGGGGGCTTGCTTTTTTTTTATTTTCTGGGTGAGTTCTTTAAAGCACAGATATTTTAATTATGAATAAAGTGAAATTCATCTCTTGTATCTTGCACTTTTTTCCTTTGTATCTCCTGCTTTTATTATCAAATTTAATGAAGTTTTGTCTATTCCAAAAATTAGCACATTTTCTTTTAAAATTTTTATAGTTTTATCACTTACACTGTTGTTGATCCATTTTGAGCTAATTTTTCTGTTATGACATAAGGAAGAAGTAGAACTTTATTATTTTGTAGGTGGATATCCAATTGTTCCAGCAATACTTACTGAAAATACTGGAGTTTGTCTTTTTTTTTTGCCTAGAATTTCTTGATGCCCTTTTCAATTATCAATTGATCATTCAGGTAATGGTTATGTTCTGGACTCTGAATTCTATCCTGTTGAACTATGCATCTGTCTTTATGCCAGTGCTGTGCCACTTTGATTATTATAGCTTTGCAGAAATTTTGAAATTAGGAAGGTTGAATGCTCCAACTCTCAACCTTTCTTTCCTCTTAGTAAATCAGCTTCATTATTTTATTTCAATCAATTTAAACTGAAAAAATAGTTTTTGATAATAATTACTTTATATTTTATATAATGTAATTTATAATTTACTTGGTTGTTCTAGAGAAATAAGCAGATTGTTACTAACTCTGAATTTATATAATTAACCCATAACATTCTAAATAAAATCTTAACTAGAAACTATCATGTTTATATTTTAATTTAATAATCATCATGCTTCATTCATAAATAAGCAGAAATTGCAAACCTTCTTCCTGACTCCTCCACTATTTTACTAACCACAGGGCACTATGGCAATCTCACCCTAATGAGGTACAGCATATTAAAAAATGAATATTTAAAACTAAAATATAGCTTGTCACACAGAATGCTATATTTTATCCTGATACTATTTATGAGGAGCAGGTGGATATTTATTCAGGCATGTTTGATGTACCAACAGGAATTATTTCAGTATCAATGTCATTGTCATTAGAGAAAACTAAGCAAGCACAAAAAAACACATACACATGTGTGCATGCACACACAACACAGAAACTTGAGGATCTGAACTGAGCCAGATTTTCAGGAAGATCTGTCTGGATTACCTAAAATAAGAGAAAGGAGCCTTGGAAATAGACCAAGATAGTCTGACCTTTATTGTTACATTGAAATGTGCGATTTCTGCAGATGCTATTATTCTTTAGCATTTTTCTCTGGGTGAATGAGAGATATATCTTTTTTTGAGAGGGGAGGGTTAGTGGATAAAGTGGACTAAAAATATGCATGTTTGCATTTAGTAAATAGTATTTTGAACTAACACTTTCGATTGGTAATTTTAATGGAGGAAATTATATAGATAAATATTTAGTTTAAGCACAAATGTAAATATTCACAATTGGAGAGTGAGAGAGAGAATATGAATGACCTATTTAAATATATTTTATTTTTAAAAGACTAGGATATTAGGATTTGTGAATATGGACATGTGTTTTCACAAAAATTAGAGCAACTTAATGTAGGCAAAATTAAGATATGTTTTTCTACCAAAATCCCACTCAACAACAAAGTGCTGTGTACTCATCAGCAACCGTTTAAACTGAATAGTCTAGATAATCTAATTTTCTCTTTGCTTCATTTTGTCTCCTATTGGTTTTCTTATTCAAACTTTCTAGTCACAAATCTAATTTAAAACCTCTCAACTACTCCAACACACAATGTGTTCTATCCACGTTCAGAGTCTAGCAGTGATCAGCAAAGATGGAATGTGAGCATAAATTTACAAAACAGAACAAAGAGGAACACGATAATAAATAAAAGGGAAAAAAACCTTGCTAAGCAGAATCATATATCCAATATCCTGGATCTCTATTCAAAATGGTCTTTATTCAAGATAACGAGACGGTAAAATTAACAAGACAAATTTTGATTAACTTCACTTAATAGTGTTGACAATTTAGTATTGCCTACTATCTACACTCTCTGTCTTTCCCTTTCACCTTTTCGACCCACACGTGTGCTCACACAGACAGAAGTAATTACCATCATTTATACTTGATATTTGAAATTATTTTTCACAGTCTCTTTGTAAAAGTCTATTCTGTTGTTTAATGGGAGGAGGGGCATTTTTCCCTTTCCCTTCCTTCTATATTCACATCCCCTTTAGTAAAATAAAGTTTATTTTAATATATATAATCTCTTGAATTCAAAGTAAATTTTAAAAGCCAAACGTTTCATAAAATGAAAAAATAAGATATGTCAGAAAAATTAACTATGTACTGAGTGATTAAACTATTTTGTGTAAGAATGTCATTTCTATTTTGTTTAAATGTAATGCAATTTACCAGACCATAAAGAACTCCTTAGATGAAATGGCTGCTTTCCAGGCAATGCTACTCGGCTGCTGATTACAATATATTCTGACATCTATGACAGTTTTATAATTCTTCTATTCTGTGATCTGAAGTGTCCTTATTCTGCTGAAGGCTTTCCCTTGGGAAAAGACACTAAAATTTTGTGGACTGAAAGAAGATAAACATTTTGATGAGAAAACAATGTCACTTTGTGCTGCAATCTTGTTGCTAATTTGTTTTATGTTAATGTAGGAAAGTATTTCAAAAGACCTTTACATCAGGATTTAGAATAGATTTTTTACAAGTGTATATGTTAGATGAAATATAGGGAAGATAATTCTGAAAAAAAAGACTCACCAATCTTTGATAGCCTCTTATGTTCAAGGTAAAATATGCTATATAAAATAAGGTAGATTATACAAACCGTTCTGAATTAATATTATATGTCAGATATTACAATAGATGTGAGTATAATAAATTTTAGAAGTTTATTTTAGGCTAAACAATGAAACAGTATGCTTTAGATAGTAGTTTATCATAAATAGTAACCAAGCATTTTCACTGCTTATAAAATTCTCTTACAATACATTTAGTAAAAAATATCTGAATAAAATTTTAGGAAAGTATGAATTGCATGTTTTAAGTTCTATATTTCTGTTTCCATTTAAAATAAATATAAAAATAATGTTCCATTTAGAATGTGTTATATGTAATATAAGGAAACATACACAGAGGAGTGAAATGTGGCCTGCATTTCCAAATGATAGAATTATAAGAGAAGAGTTTGCAATGCTATCAGTCAGAAATAACAACCACAACAACAAACAAGAGAGTGTGTTCTTACTTATACTGAAATAAGTTGTGGAATGTATTGACAGATGCAAATACACCATATTCTTATGACCTTCATGTATAGACTAATGGGAAGGATTTTAGATTCTATTGCATTAAATTTGATGACAGCCATCTCAAACAAAATTTTTTAATTCAAAATTATTTAATAAGTATTTAATTTTATAGTGAAGGAATAATACAGTAATATTTATGAATATGGGATATTAGGCTATTAACACTTTAATTATAGAATTATGGTTTAATGTTGAAAAAAGTTTTGGGAAATAAAGAGCAACCCAATCAATTATTATTTTTTTAATTTTTATTTTCATTGTTGATCTTGTACAGTTTTCTGTCTTTTATTCTCACCCGAAACCCACCACCCCAGCCCTCCCCACCTCCCTCCCATTTCCACCCCCCCCCACATAGTTTTTGTCCATGTGTCCTTTATACTTGTTCCTGTAAATCCTTCCCCTTTTCCCCTGAAATTCCCTCCCCTCTCCCCTCTGGTGACTTTCAGCATGTTCCCCATTTCCATGTCTTTGGTTATATTATGCTTGTTTGTTTGTTTTGTTGATTAGGTTCCTGTTAAAGGTGAGATCATATGGTATTTATCTTTCACTGCCTGGCTTACTTCGCTTATCATGATGCTCTCAAGTTCCATCCATGCTGTTGCAAAGGGTATGAGCTCCTTCTTTCTTTCTGCTGCATAGAATTCCATTGTGTAAATGTACCACAGTTTTTTGATCCATTCATTGACTGATGGGCATCTAGGTTGCTTCCAACACTTGGCTATTGTAAATTGTGCTGCTATAAACATAGGAATGCATAGTTTCTTTTCGATTGGTGTTTCAGGGTTCTTAGAATATAGTCCTAGCAATGCAATCGCTGGGTCAAAAGGTATATCCATTTTTAGTTTTTTTAGAAAATTCCATAATGTTTTACATAGTGGTTGTACCAGTCTGCACTCCCACCAACAGTGCACTAGTGTCCCCTTTTTATACAACCTCTCCAACACTTGCTGTTTGTTGCTTTGTTTATGAGGGCCATTCTGACTGCTGTCAAGTGGTATCTCATTGTGCTTTTAATTTGCATCTCTCTGATAGCTAGCGATATCAAGCATCTTTTCATGTGTCTCTGGATCCTCTGTATGTCCTCCTTGGAGAGGTGTCTGCCCAAGTCCTTTGCCCATTTTTTAATTGGGTTGCTTGTCTTCTTAGAGTGGAGTCATGTAAGTTCTTTGTATATTTTGGAGATTAAACCCTTATCTGAGATATCATTGGCAAATATGTTTTCCCACACAGTCGGTTCTCTTTTTATTTTAATACTGTTTTCCTTGGCCATGCAGAAGCTTTTTATTTTGATGAGATCCCATTTGTTTATTCTTTCCTTTATGTCCCTTGCTTTAGGAGACATATCAGTAAAAATGTTGCTGCGTGTGATATCTGAGATTTTCCTGCCTATGTTCTCTTCTAGGACTTTAATGGTGTTACGACTTATGTTTAAGTCTTTTATCCACCTTGAATTTATTTTTGTGTATGGTGTAAGTTGGTGCTCGAGTTTCATTTTCTTGCACGAAGCTGTCCAGTTCTCCCAACACCATCTGTTGAAGAGGCTATTTTTACTCCATTTTATGTTGCTGCCCCCTTTGTCAAATATTAATTGACTGTAGAGACTAGGGTTTATTTCTGGGCTCTCTGTTCTATTCCACTGGTCCACGTGCCTGTTTTTATGCCAGTACCAGATTGTCTTGATTACAGTGGCCTTGTAATACGTTTTGGTATCAGGTATTGTGATCCGTCCTGCTTTGCTCTTCTTTCTCAAGATTGCTGCCGCTATTCTGGGTCGTTTATGGTTCCATATAAATTTTTGAAGAGTTTGTTCTATATCTGTGAAATATGCCATTGGTACTTTAATAGGTATTGCATTGAATCTGTAGATTGCTTTGGGAAGTATGGACATTTTGATGATGTTAATTCTTCCGATCCATGAACACGGTATGTGTTTCTATTTATTTGTGTCTTCCTTGATTTCCTTCTTCAGTGTTGTGTAGTTTTCTGCATACAGGTCTTTTACCTCCTTGGTTAGGTTAATTCCTAGGTACTTTATTTTACTTTTTGCTATATCAAATGGTATTTTTTTCTTGATTTCTGCTTCTGTTGTTTCATTGTTGGTATACAAAAATGCCTTTGATTTCTGGATATTGACTTTGTATCCGGCTGTTTGGCTAAATTCATTTATTAGGTCGAGCAGTTTTTTGGCCGAGACTATAGGATTTTCTATGTATACTAACATGCCATCTGCAAACAATGATAGTTTTGTTTCCTCCTTTCCAAGTTGGATGCCTTTTATTTCCTTTTCTTGTCTGATCGCTGTGGCTAATACTTCCAATACTATGTTGAATAGAAGTGGAGAGAGTGGACAGCCTTGTCTTGATCCTGATTTTAGTGGAAAAGTATTTAGTCTTTGCCCGTTGAGTATGATGCTGGCTGTAGGTTTCTCATATATAGCCTTTATTATGTTGAGGAATGCTCCCTCTATTCCCACTTTGCTGAGTGTTTTTATCATAAATGGGTGTTGTACTTTATCAAAAGCTTTTTCTGCATCTATTGATATGATCATGTGGTTTTTGTCTTTGCTTTTGTTTATGTGATGTATTACATTTATTGATTTGCGAATGTTGAACCATCCTTGCATCCCTGGGATGAATCCCACTTGGTCATGGTGTATGATCTTTTTAATGTATTGTTGGATGCAGTTTGCCAATATTTTGTTGAGGATTTTAGCATCTATGTTCATCAGCGATATTGGCCTGAAGTTCTCCTTCTTTGTTGTGTGTTTATCTGGTTTTGGGATTAGGATGATGCTGGCTTCATAAAAAGAGTTTGGGAGTCTTCCATCTTTTTGAATTTTTTGGAATAGTCTGTGGAGAATAGGGGTTAGCTCTTCCTTAAATGTTTTGTAGAATTCTCCTGTGAAGCCATCTGGTCCAGGGCTTTTGTGCATCGGGAGTGTTTTGATTACTGATTCAATTTCACCAGCTGTTATTGGTCTGTTCAGGCTTTCTGTTTCTTTTTCATTGAGTTTTGGAAGGTTATATTTTTCTAGAAACCTGTCCATTTCACCTAGGTTTTCAAATTTCTTGGCATACAGTTCTTCATAGTAATTTCTTACAATTCTTTGTATTTCTGCGGTGTTGGTTGTAATATCTCCTCTTTCATTTCTGATTGTGTTTATTTTGAGTCCTCTCTCTTTTTTTCTTGATGAGCCTACTTAAAGGCTTGTCAATTTTGTTGATCTTTTCAAAGAATCAACTCCTGGATTCATTGATCTTTCGGATTGTGCTTTTAGTCTCTATGTCATTTAATTCTGCTCTTATCTTGGTTATTTCCTTCCTTCTACTTGCTCTGGGCTGTCTTTGTTGTTGTTCCTCGAGTTCTTGTAGGCGAAGGGTTAGGTTGTTTGTTTGAGATGTTTCTGTCTTTTTTAGATAGGCATGTATCGCTATAAGCTTCCCTCTGAGGACTGCCTTTGCTGTGTCCCATAAGTTTTGGGTCGATGTGAGTTCATTATCGTTTGTTTCCAGAAACTTTTTTATTTCCTCCCTAATTTCATTCTTGACCCATTCATTGTTTAATAGCATGCTATTCAATCTCCATGATTTTGAGGGTTTTGGGTTTTTCTCCTTGGGGTTGGTTTCTAGTTTCAGTCCCTTGTGGTCTGAGAAAATGCTTGGTATGATTTCAATTTTCTTGAATTTGTTGAGGCTTGATTTGTGTCCTATCATGTGGTCTATCTTTGAAAATGTTCCATGTGCATTTGAAAAGAAAGTGTATTTAGCTTCTTTGGGATGAAGGGCTCTATATATATCAGTTAAGTCCATTTCCTCTAGAGTGTTGTTCAATGCCACAATATCTTTGTTGATATTTTGTTTGGAAGATCTGTCCATTTTTGACAGTGGGGTGTTAAAATCACCTACTATAATTGTGTTGCTGTCTATATCTTTCTTGAAGTCCTCTAAAATTTTCTTGATGTATTTAGGTGCTCCTCCGTTGGGTGCATATATATTTACAATATTTATGTGTTCTTGGTGGATTCTTCCCTTGAGTATTATGAAGTGACCTTCTGGGTCTCTCTTTATGGCCCTTCTTTTGAAGTCTATTTTGTCTGATATGAGTATTGCTACCCCAGCTTTTTTTTCCTGACCATTTGCTTGGAAAATTTGTTTCCAGCCCTTCACTTTGAGCCTGTGTATGTCTTTTGTCCTGAGGTGGGTTTCTTGTAGGCAGCATATGTGTGGGTCATGCTTTCTTATCCATTCAGCTATTCTATGTCTTTTGATTGGAGCATTTAATCTATTTACATTTAAGGTTATTATTGATAGGTAATTATTCATTGCCATTTTCGTACCTGTGTTCCTCTCTCTCTTTCTCTCTCTGTCTTTTCCTTTCTTCCCTTAAAGCAGTCCCTTTAGTATCTCTTGCAGCATTGGTTTGGTAGAGGTGTATTCTTTTAGACTTCTTTTGTTTGGGAAGCTCCTTATTTGGCCTTCTATCTTGATTGAAAGCCTTGCTGGGTAAAGTAGTCTTGGTTGCAGGCCTTTGGTTCTCATTGCTTGGAATATTTCTTGCCATTCTCTTCTGGCTTGGAGCGTTTCCATTGAGAAGTCAGATGCTAACCTAATTGGGGCCCCCTTGTATGTTACTTCCTTTTTCTCCCTTGCTGCTTTTAAGATTCTCTCTTTGTCTTGGAATTTTGCCATTTTAATTATGATGTGTCTTGAAGTGGGCCTGTTTGGGTTCCTTTTGATTGGGACTCTGTGTGTTTCCTGGATTTGTGTGGTTTTTTTCTCTCACCAAATGAGGGAAGTTTTCCATCATTACTTTTTCAAACACGTTTTCTATCCCTTGTTCTTGTTCTTCTCCTTCTGGTATCCCTATTATACGAATATTATTCCGTTTCATGTTGTCTTGCATTTCTCTTAAAGCCTCTTCATTCTTTCTAAGCCTCTTTTCCTTATCTTGCTCATTCTGAGTGTTTTTTTCTATTTTGTCCTCCAGCTCGCTGATCCGATCTTCTGCTTCATCGATTCTGCTTTTCATTCCTTCTACTGTGTTCTTCAGTTCAGAGATTGTGTTCTTCATTTCCTCTTGGCCCTTGTTGATAGTTTCTATTTCCTTTTTCAATTTGATATAGTTTGCCGTGAGTTCATCATAACTTCCTGTAGTTTATCGTAGCTCATTGAGAGCTCATTGAGCTTCCTGACAACCATTGCTTTGAACTCGATATCTGATAGTTGAGTTGCCTCTGTTTCATTTAGCATTCTTTCTTGAGCTTCCTCCTTTCCTTTCGTTTGGGGATTGTTCTTTTGTCTTCCCATTGTTTGTAAGACTCTTGTTGTTAGCCTCAGCTTCTTAAATTGATCTGTTCTGGCTCCCTGGGTTTGTGGTATGACCTTCTGTGGTAGAATATCTGTGAGATTCAGTGGTGGATTCTCCTTCGGATATCCTGTTGTTCACCGCTTTCACTGTCTCATCAGCTGGAATACCCTCTTTTGGGGGCCAACCCTGGTTTTTGCTTTTGTTTTTGTTTTTGTTTTTCCCCACAGTTTCAGGCTTGCTTGTTTGTTTGTTTTGTCTCACTCGTGGGTATTTACAAAAAGAAGAGGGGGGGAAATGAAAAAAATAAGAAAGAGGAAACAAGAGGAAGGTAGAAGAGACAAAATTGAAAAGAAAGGAAGAGGGGATAAGAGAAGAAGGAATTCAAGGGAGGCAAAAGGAGTTGGGGAGTAAAGAAGAAGATATAAACAATGAAGAAGGAGTAGTTAAAAACTCATATAGATAGACAGGCTTACAAACAAAAAGACACTAACAAACTGGCAAAACAAAAAAGAGACACGCACACAGACACCCCCACACAAATATAAGCAGCCAAAGGGGGGAAAAAAGGAACAAGCAAAGCACAACAAAATATTAAAAAAAGAATAAAAATATATTAAAAAATAAAATTAAAAAAATGAAAAAACAAAACAAAAAAAACACCCTCTTGTTGTTTTCAAACTTGCCAGCCTGTTTTTCAGGTCTTGCTGGCTGCAATGGCCGAGGGGTGATCTTACTGCTTTTCTCTGTGTTCAGAACTCAGTCCTCATTGTGCTATGTATCCCAGCGTTAGTGGGTGCCTCTCCCCACAGGGTTTCCAGCGTGTGATCTGAGCCTCCTTATGTGTGCGCACTTCACCGAGTTTATGGGTGTGTGTTAGGTTCTCCAGACGTGCACAGCCGCCTGCCTTTGTCCCTGGGAGGCTTTCAGTGTTTGGGCACAGCTGCCTGCCTTTGTTTCTGAGAGGGGCTTGCGTTCCAGCTGCTATCCGGCGCCTGCACCTTGGGCCTGAGCTGTCCGAGTTTGAGCACCCGCCCGTGAACTGGCACCTCTGGCTCCACAGCTGTCTCCAGCGGCCTGCGCCTATGTTTTCACGAGTGTCCACTAGCCCGAGACCCTGTGCGGTCCCCTGAGGGTGTCTATTTTCATGCAGATGTCTCACTTCGCCGGCGCCTCTGTCTCTGTTGGGGGGCCTGTGCTTTCGTAGTCGCCCGGCGACCACGAAAACTCGGTTCAAAGTCACGCAGTGACCTGGTGCAGGGCACCCACTTTCGCTCCCTCGCGGGGCACCCACTTTTGCTCGGGCGCAGTCGCGCGGTGGGCCCTGAGATCTCCCAGCCGGTTCAGCGGCTGACCCAGCTCCCTCCCCAGGGCCCTGGGGCAGGCTTGGCGGAGCGCCAGGCCGGGGCCTCAGCCGCCCCGCTCTCCGAGTGCTGGAACCCTGGGCTCTTATTGTTCCGAAGAGCTCTCCTTACCACTTGTTTTTCAGTGTCCGCTACAATTTCCGACCTCTTATTCTCCAATATGCTGTGTTACTGTTCCTTGTCTGTTCTGGTCTTTCAAAAATTGGTCTGGTTTTTCTCCCCTGTGTAGAGGGGGAATAGGGTCTGCTCCCTCCTACCACGCCGCCATCTTCCCCCCCAATCAATTATTTGAATCAAGCATTATTTTTAATGAAGAACAAATAGACTGCATGAATCCAGAATACATAGAAATATTAATATAATTATCATTTATCTAATGACCTATAACTCAAAATTTTATAGTTACTATTACAATCTGAATTACATAGAATATTTATATAAATAAATTTGTAGAGTAACAATTATGATACTTTCTGATGAGTAGCACATGTAAATTGAAAAAGAAAGAATATATTTTACAGTAAAGTCACAAATACAATAACTAATTGGATCTTCCTATTTTATTACATCTTAAAATTAAAATCTTTTCTTTTAGGTTTTTTGACAAGGCTGAAAAAGTGTCTAGCACCAAGAGAGTTTGCAGCACTGACTAGTTTCAAGGTTCAGGGTTGGGAAATCATAGCATAACTATAGGCTATGAGTTATAGTAAAAATCCTTGTAGGGCTAAAACATTCTTATTTGCTAAATCCATAATTCTATTATTTACATTATTTTTTGGGTCTGTTTTAATTTATTCTTTTTATTTGTTTTTCTTGGTTATGTGTTATATTCTGCTTATTTGCATGTGCAGTAAGCTTGATTAGATGGTAGACATTATGAGTGTTAATGGCTTCGAGTGTCTAGCTTTTCTTTCAATGAGTGTGGAGTGTTATCTCTACAGTAAGTTAAGATACATGGAAAAGAACTTTAATCTTGTTAAAAATGGGATTTAAACATAAGATTTTGTTGTATTATAGAAGGTCAAGAAAGTCTTTAAAGCATGTGCTTCTTGGGGTGTCTGCTGAGTGCTGCAAGTATTTAAGCAAGGGTTATCCACTTATGAACCCTTAACATTTAACTCATAAATTCAACTTTTAGGTAATACCCAAGAAAAATAAAAACATTAGTCCACAAAGAAACTTCTATATGGATGCTCATAACAGCTTTATTCACATTAATCAAAATCTGGAATCAAAGCAAATATCCACCAATGCATGAACAGATAAAAAACATGGTATATCCATATGGTTGAATACTGAGCAATAAAAGCTAACTCATTTGTGATAAATATAAGAATGTAAATAAATTTCAAATATCTTATGTTGAATAAAATAAACTGGATACAAATTGTACATAGTGTATATCTCTTTACATGTAATTCTGAAAGAGGCAAAACTTACTAAACATCAAAGAAAAGAGATTAGTGGGCATCTAGGGCTGAGATGTGGGGGCTTGACTTAGTAGTGACAGAAAGGGGTATTTCTGAGAATGAAAAAATCCTGTATCTTGGTTAATGTGGTGGATATATGGGTGTATACATTTGTCTTAATTTAAAAAAATAGCCTTTCAAGATAGGTGCATCTTATTATATTTGAACTGCATCTAAATAAAGTTAATTTAGAAAGAAAAACATGTATGTACTTTTGAACTTTAATTAACTCACTCAGGAAGGCAAAATAGCATGCTAGAAGAGTCCAGGCTTTGACGTTACATGAAATAGGGTTAAATCATGACGTTATATGAAATAGGGTTAAATCAATCATTACAATGTAATAGTCAGCAAGTTAATCTCTCTCTCTCTGAGTTTTAGTTACTTCATCTATAAAATGGGGGATGGTGGCATACATATCAAGACTGACCAAGAATAACAATCCCATGTATCAACCTTCTCACTTTGATATATGCAAAAAAATTTGCCCCCTTCTCTATACTGTGATATACATTCAGATTCTAGGGTATGATTTAAGTGATATTGCTTATCTAATGATAACATTGTAAATTAATCAAAACGCTGTCTCTTTGTAAGTGTAAAGTTATTTTTAAAGTACACTTTAATTAGCACAATTAAAATTTACATATAATAAAGCTAAGGTACAAAGAACCCCCTCCCAAAACACACAAGTCTAATAAGTTATGTTTGACATTGACTTCTCCAATAGAATTGGCTGTGACCTATAAGGTGATCTGATTTCAGGGATTTGGGTAAGTTAGTTAATGACTGAGATTTTATTGGCCAAAGCTAATTCAGCTTCTGGTTATTTATTAGTTATATTATAAACAAACTTGTGGTTTATGTATTAAAACTTATATATCAGAGTGATGATTAAATTTTTTTATATTTAAAACATGAAAATTAGTTGAGATGCGAAATACAGGTAAATTTTGAGGCAAAAATATACACATGTGAGAGTATATGATGGAGGCTCACATGAAGAATTTATTAAAATCTGCCATTGCTACAGTCTCTAACATTTGAACAAAATTTAAGTCATTTAGCTATTTCATATAAATTGCATAGATTTAGATTTTCATTTTCTTAGGCTATCTCATTTTCCAGTAAAAATCATCACTGTGACCCATCTTGTATCATTAACTGACATCTAAAATATATCTGCTGGTGCTATGAAAAATAGCCTAGGGAAAAGCTACATGAGAGAATGTAGCACATTAAGTAAGCTTCTAAACACAGAGAGCTAATAATTTTATACTTTCTTAGAAATCAAATTGTTTAAAATAAATAAACAAGTTTGAGGGAGGTAACGAAAGCTATATCTGGAAAAGAACATACTAGTGAATACATTTCAACAAATTTATTCTGTAACATTTCTTTTTTTTTTTTTAAAGATTTATTTATTTTCCTTTTTTTTAGATTTTATTTATTTATCTTTAGAGGGGAAGGGAAGGAGAGAGGGAGAGAAACATCAATGTGCGGTTGCCTCTTGTATGTCCCCTGACGGGAACTGGCCTGGCAACCCAGGCATGTGCCCTGACTGGGAATCGAACCGCCATCTTTCGGTTCGCAGGCCCGCGCTCAATCCACTGAGTTACACCAGCCAGGGCTATTCTGTAACATTTCTACCTCCCTACCCTATGATTCTCTAAATTATTTCTCCAAATGTGCAGAATAAAGGAATAGATATGCTAAATAAAATAAGCACACTTATTTTATTATTAGTCTCTCACAAATTTGCAAAGTATATTGCAAATAATAACACATTTTTCATTTTCTACCTTTTTTAAAGGAACCTTGCAAATAACCACTGGACTAGGAGTAGAATTAATAGAAATGATCTGTGAAAGGTGAAATGAAACTCTGCTATTTTCTTTTACATGTTTATCAATCAATGAGGCAACACATTTTGAAACATAGAAGGCATTATTATTACATATTTCTCATTTAACTACTTAAACTATGTAATATCTACTAGGGACACTCAGTGAAATGGTCAACATGCTAAGCACATTTTACCCATTAAAATATTTTTCTACTGGTCAAGATGGTGGCATAGGTAAACAAGGGTTACCTCCTTACACAACCACATCAAAATTACGACTAAGCTATAGAATAGCCATTACTCAGAAGTGTGAGAAATTGAGTTGAATGGAAGTCTGACAACTATGAAATTAAAGAAACCACATCCATCCAGACTGATAGGAGGGGTGAAGATGTGGAATGTGCTGGTCCCATATCCTCAAATGGTAGATAAAATTTGGGAGGGAAATCTCAGGACTCCTCAGTCTTGAGATTCCTCAGAGACTCTGGTCCCACAGCAGGCCCTCCAGTCCAGGGTTCCAGTGCCAGGAAGATAAGTCCCCATAACTTCTGGCTGCTATAACCAGTGAGGATTGAGTCGGTGGGAGAAGCTTCTGGAATCCCAAGAAGTTCTTGAAATACACTCACTGACTTACTCAGACTCTTCCTTAGTAAGTCAGTGTGTGTGCCAAGGTAGCAGCTTGAAAGGCACTGGTGGCATACAGGGAGGAATTGAAGTATCTGGCAACAGGGTGAGAGTTGGGGCACAGCTTTCTCCCAGACAGAAAGATGGACAGAGGCCATTGTCCCTTTTCTAAACCCACACTTGAAAGAGCCACAGAACTGGCAGGAGGATGCCATATCAGAGACTCCACCAGTGGCTAACATTGTATGCCCTGCCCTGTTGATCCCCTGAGGCTCCATTCCACCCTATTATAGCCTCACTCAAGTTGTTTACAGTGACTTTTCCATATGAATGGCTGGTCTGGGCTCATGCTACACAGTTTTCTAAATCTTCTCAAACATGCAACAGCCAGTTCAGTGAGCTCCCAGTCCTCTGAACCTCTTGCTAAGTGGCCGCAGGCCTGGCATTAACAAGTACCAGCCTCAATTCACCATTTGGCTTCCCCTGACAATCTTCAAGCCAAGCACAAATAGCAGCCATCTCAGATAGCTTTATAGCTCATTCAGGGTGGCACAGGGCAGAATACAGGTGACAGCTGACCTTCGCACACACCACTTGGGAAATCCCAGGGCCTGCAAAACAAGTGGACTACTATAGATGATGATGGAGCAACAACATTCTATCTGTGCATAGCTAATTCTCCACTGAGGGTGCAGATTCCTAATCAGTGCTCACAACCAATTCTTGCAGCTGACTGGCCTGGGTAAATTTCTCCCATTGACTTTTCAAAAATAATCAAGGCTCAACTACAAGAGGAGGGTGTACTCAGCCCACATGAAGGGCACACTTTGAATACACAACTTGGGTGAGAGGGGAGGATTTGCCACTGGACACTACAGGACACCTGCTACATTAGGCCACACTACCAAGACAGGGTGTCATAGCAGCTCTACCTAACACATAGAAATAAACACAGGTAGCCTGCCAAAATGAGGAGACAAAGAAACATGGCCCAAACAAAAGAACAGATCAAAACTCCAGAAAAAGAGCTAAATGAAATGGAAATAAGCAATCTATCAGATGCAGAGTTCAAAACACTGGTTATAAGATTGCTCAAGGAATTTAGTGAGGACTTGAACAGCATAAAACAGATCCAGCAAGAAATGAAGGATATACTAATTGAAATAAAGAACAACTTACATGCAAACAACAGTAGAGTGGATGAAGCTGAGAAATCAATGATTTGAAGCATAAGAAAGTAAAAACCAACCAATCAGAACAACAACAACAAAAAGAATCCCCAAAAATGAGAGTAGTAACCCTAGCTGGTGTAGCTCAATGGGTTGAGCATGGGCCTGTTAAGCAAAGAGTCACAGGTTTTCTTTCCAGTCAGGACACATGCCTGGGTTTCAGGCCAGTCCCAAGTAGGGGACACATGAGAGGCAACCACACTTTGATGTTTCTTTCCTTCTCTTTCTCTCTCCCTTCTTTTTTCTCTAAAAATAAATAAATAAAATATTTTTTAAAATGGAGTAGTATAAGCAGCTTCTGGGACAACTTCAAGAGGTCCAACATTCACTTCATAGGGCTGGCAGAAGAAGAGAGAGAGAGAAAGATTGGAAATCTATTTCAAAAATTAGTGAAAGAACTTTCCTAATTTGGTGAAGGAAATAGACATGCAAGTTCAGGAAGCACAGAGAGTCCCAATCAAGTTGGACCCAAAGAGGTCCACACTGAGATACATCATAATTGAAATGCCAAGGGTTAAAGATAAAAATAGAATCTCATAAGCAGCAAGGGAAAGGCAAAGAGTTACCTACAAAGGAGTTCCCATAAGACTGTCAGTGATTTCTCAAAAGAAACTTTGCAGGCAAGAAATATTTAAAGTGATGAAAAGCAATGACCTACAACTTAGACTACTCTATTCAGCAGAGCTATCATTTAGATGGAAAGACAGATAAAGTGCTTCCCAGACAAGGTGAAGCTAAAGGCCTTCATCATCACCAAGCCATTATTACATGAAATATTAAAGGGACTTATTTAAGAAAAAATAAGATCAAAACTATGTACATTAAAATTACAAGAAACACAACTTTCAACAGCTGAATCTAAAAAATAAAAACAAACTAGGCAAACAACCATAACAGGAACAGAATGTCAGGTATGAGGATCTTTGGAGGGTTATCAGCTTGGAGGTGGCAAGGGGAAAACAGAAGAAATGGTGCATGGATCAAGAAGCATAATTGATAGAAACAAAATAGGCAGGGGGATGTTAAGAACAATAAAGGAAAGGGAGAAGCCAAAGAACTTAGATGTACGACCCATGGACATGAACTAAGGAGGGGATGTGGCTTAGAGGGAAGGAGGTAGAGGGCAGAGGGAGGCAAAGGGAAGAAAAATTGGGACAATAGTAACAGTATAATCAATAAAATGTACTTTAAAAAGCAAACAAAAGAAAGATTTCCAAATGATTTGGTCAGACCTGTCAAATATAATCTCTCTCCCTACTAACTAAGTTAAACCATCTCAGTATGATCTTCTAAAGAAAAGCAATTGATGAGGGAATTTAATTATATCAAAATTTCTTCCGTTTTGTTGTATAATGTAAGTAACTTGTCACAGAAGTAAAATATATCAGAGCCTGCCTACACTGGAATTAAGTGTATTACAAAAAGCATCTACACAAGTGGAAACTTTGGGTGTGGAAACTTCGGGCCTCATCATGGAATTCTGTGTTCTTTCTTTGCATTATCCAGTGCAAAGATGGTTCAATGTTCAAGGTTAAAAAAGTCATTAATGAAATTATATCATAATCTTAAAAGAGAAAAAGATTATAAAACTTATCATTTTTAAATATTTAATATTTTTTTCAAAATAAAAGGAACCTTTTATAACTTGAAAGATTAATACCAATGGTTTCTTTAAATGCCAATGTAAGTAAAGGAAAATTTATAACTCTTAATCTTATTTCTTTGTATATATTTCATAAAAATTCTCAAACCAATACATAATGGAATATAAACAATGATGCTTAGTAGACAAATTGTTTTTTGGTCATAGCAAAGAGTTGAAAGTTATTTCATTATCTATAGAAGGGATAATAGGTAAGTAAAATTGTATATAAATACAATACTTAGAGGTAATAACACAAAAGAAAATATATGTTAAAATTATCAGTAATAAAAGTAAATAAAAATACATATACCAAAATGTTTGTACAATTAAAAAATTAGCTATTATAATCAGCAGTTCATATTTTATAAGGATACGTACAAGTAAGAATAAACAATGCCTCCTAAATTTCACAAACAAAAACATTAAATAGACATAGTTACTAAGTGTAATTTGATATACTAGATGAGATGCAGGGACTACAAAAGTATATTAGGTAAAAACTAAGAGAATGCATATAAAGTTTTGGTGTTGGCTAAAAATAATATATAAATATGGGTTCATTAACTCAGAGAAATGCAACATACTAGTGAAAGCTGTTAATACTAGGAATACTAAATATGATATTGTGTATATTGGAACTCTGTACTATCTTTTCACCTTTTTTGTAAATCTATTTTGAAATAAAATGTTATTTAAAAGTAAAAATAAAAATACACCCTCATTACATCTGTTTTTAAAAGTAATCCAGGCAATTTTAATAGAAGTTATACTTGATAATACTAACATCAGTAACAATAATAGCTGGCTGCTATGTTTAGTTCTATAATGGTCTTAATTATTTTGAATCAATAACTACTAATTTTTATATTTATAGTCCTAAAATAGAGATATACTAATATATTTTTAATCCCATTGTATCAATCAGGAAGAAGAGTCCTTAGAGATTAAGTGATTCACACAAGGAAAACAGTTTTCCAAATGCAATGCTGTGAATGGTGACAGGTAAGTCAAGGTGTTGATTACCTTTGGGAATTGGAACATCTGGGCTAAATCAGGAGCAGCAACAGCAGCCTTGGCAGACTGCCTCAATGTAATACCATTATTTTCATTTACTGTGTGTAAGGTTGAAAAGAATTACACTGTACCAATTTGCCTTCATGCTCAAATATAACATTAACATTAAAAAAGTATAATTGCTCTTTGAGTCAAATATTTATAAATGTTTAACTCCTTGTAAAAATGTCCACTGACATAAAATAAAAACACTTTAAAATGGTTTATGATTGAGATATTCTTGGTGTAATGGCTACATGGAATCCAAACTGTCTTTCTATGCATCAGCAATCCCCTGCATTTGAGGCAAATATTGAATTCCATTCTACAAGCTGAATTGAGGGTACCAAGTTTCCCTTGGAGGTAGGGCATGGGAATGGATGAAGGTTTGGGTAATCAGATGCCCCCATGAGAGAATTAGAAGCCAGTACAATTATGCAACATTTTCCAGAGTCAAGATGTGTACTTGCATTTTATTGGGTTCAGTGTCAGAAATGTCTACAGGATAAGATGTGGCTTTTGTCACCAGAGAAGAAGGCAGCCCTGTTTTTATTAACAAAAGTTTTACGAGATATATAAGAACTTTCACCATTAGTCACCCTTTTTACTAGGCTCAGGGATGTCAAGGGAAGGAAGGTAACGAGCATGATTAGAGATGGGAGAAGATATTATACAATGAAAGTCTCTCCCTTAGTGTGGTGGAAGTTATGCTGTCGGGAATATCCGTTTCTTTTTTTCTCACGGTCTAATGGTGTCTGCCTCTCTCATGCTGACTTTGAAGCCTAAGAGGCCAGGGCAATTAGACATAGCACCTTCAATCTTTACTATATCATTTTTATTCTTTCACTATGAAAAATGTTGTACTTTTATATGTATCTGAATGAAATCTATAATAATGAAGACATGTTTTAATAATAAAATCTTTCAAGCTAGTTGATAATTGAAATGCTGGCTGATCTTGTCAGCTTTCCAGAATGTCTTAAAAAATGAAAGTACATTTCAGATCATTATAGAAGAGATTTTAGGTTGATGGCATGATATTTTATCTTGAAATGGAGAAAATGCCCAAGAGTAAGCAATTTTCAAAATGTATAACCCAACAAAGATAGGAACATATGAAAGAATTGTTATACTGAACTATGATGAATAGTTTCTAGCTTTTCTGATTAATGGACTGTTCAGAAGATGTGCGTCTGGGAGCACTGAGTTTAAAATTAAGTGTGAGAAATCCCTGAGTTTTAATTTCATCTCTTCAAATAGTATGAGTCTTTAATTTATGCAAGCTGTGATAAATTTTTTTAAACAGCATTGAAAATGAACAGTGTCAATTTCAAAGGAGAATAATACTGAATTTACTATATATTCATTCCTTCAAAGGAACAACTGAAAAGGGAAAATGAAGTCAAGTACTTGGTGGCATCTTACAAATACAGCATTTTAAAAATATGAAATTTTTTTGTCCACCATAAATGTTCTTCATATATGAGCAATATTTCAAGATAACACATTGCCTATTGTCAAAACACCTTAAATTTTCGTAACTACTTACTATTTTAAACTTATTACTGACTTCAATTTTATTTGAATTTCCCATTAAAAGAGTAAGTTACAGTGATGTG
This sequence comes from Glossophaga mutica, assembly GCA_039655065.1. Classification (NCBI taxonomy): domain Eukaryota; kingdom Metazoa; phylum Chordata; class Mammalia; order Chiroptera; family Phyllostomidae; genus Glossophaga; species Glossophaga mutica. The sequence goes on from CM077310.1 coordinate 94,234,904, forward strand.
CCAAAGAACCATGTTTCAATGCACAGTGGACCGTGACACAAGGTATATCATAGATTATAACAAATATGAAAAATTTGAATAACCTAGTGATGCAACCATCTTAACATCATAGCTCAATGCATTATTTCATTGTAAATGAATATATTTTTCTGCCAGATACATAAAACTACTGCACATTCAGTTATGTATATCACATAATAATTAATACTGACAATAAATGGCTATGCATTGCTTTATGTATTTACTGTACTATACCTTTATTTTTGTTATACACTGCACTCTTTCTACTTATAAGCACAACTGTTTTCTGTAAAACAGCATGCTGTGTATTACTGTAGCAGCCTCGCAGATCTGCTTTTTATTATTTCTATTGGTTGCATCATTTTCTCTTGTGCTGGTGTCATGCTGTTTTGTTCATACAGACCTTAAGTATAGAAATTCACTCTTCCTGTTGCCATTAAGAGGCCACAAGGAGTGGATGGCATGGAAGCAAAATTAAAGGTGAATAAGGACCACAGAGGTGGAAAAATCAGTGATGGTGACTGTTTGCCAGTCAGGTATGTCCCATACCATCATATCTACAGTCTTGAAGAATAAGAGCAAAGTGATGGAAGCTGTTAAGGAATCTGTTTCTTATAAGGCAATGAGAGAAAAGAATTGAAAACGGCCTGTGTCATCACAAGGAAACTTCTAATGATCTGAAATGAAGACCAGACACAGAAGCAAATCCTTCTCAGTGTCACAAAGATCATGCCAAAGCAAAAATTTGTTTGGGATGTTGAAAGAAAGTGCAGGCAGGGCCTGATTATGATGTTGAATTTACTACTAGCTCTTGGAGTTAAGAGACAGCCTGGCAGACCAGAGAACTGGGGATCCAAAACTGCTGGGTGGGAGGTGGCTTTGCCCTTTCAAATAGCATTTGACAGTCAAGTTTGCAACAGGGACTAATGGAGTTAAAACAGTCTAGCTTCTGTAATCTTGTGAAACTGAGTTGTCAGAAGTATATTCTAGCAGACAACCGACAGTAAAGGAAAAGTGCTGGGCTGTAAACAAAATGAAATATTACAGGCAAAACAGAACATATGAACAAGAAACACTAGAAAGGAAAGTGGAGGATGGTCATAGAGCCAGGAAAGCTGAAAAGCCAAGCTACTATATTTTGACACATTACAGTAACAAATAACAGAAGAGGGGACTCTGTGAAATCAGAATAGCTATCCTGAAAAGTTTTCATTTCATAAAACCAAAGAAACTATCACACACATAGAAGGTGTAACATGAAAGCACTGAGGTCAAAGGTCATAGACTTTTTAAAAAGATTTCATTTATTCATTTATTTATTTTTAGAGAGAGGGGAAAGGAGGGAGAAAGAGAGGGAAAGAAACATTAATGTGTAGTTGCCACTCACACATCTCCAACCGGGGACCTAGCCTGCAACCCAAGCATGTGTCCTGACTGAGAATTGAACCAGCGACCCTTTGGTTCCCAGACTGGCACTCAATTTCCTGAGCCATACTAGCCAGGGCACAGGATTTTTTTAAAGACTTTATTTAGTTTTAGGAGGGGAAGGGAGAGAGAAAAAGATCAATGTGTGATTGCCTCTTGCACTCCCCCAACTGGGGGACTGGCCTGCAACCCAAGTATGTGTCCTGACTGGGAATGGAACTGGCAACCCTTTGGTTTGCAGGCCAGCACTCAATCCACTGAGCCACACCACCCAGGGCAGAATTTCTTTTTATTTTTTTTGCACTTTGTCTTTTTTTTAATCAGTATTTTTTAATTGTTGATATTGTACACTTTTCTGTCTTTTACCCCGCCCCCAGCCCACCACCCCAGCCCTCCCCACCTTCCTCCCATTTCCACCCCCCATAGTTTTTGTCCATGAGTCCTTTATACTTGTTCCTGTAATTCCTTCCCCTTTCCCCCTGCAATTTCCTCCCCTCCTCTCTGGTCACTGTCAGACTGTTCTCAAATTCAGTGAATTTGTTTATATTATGCTTGTTTGTTTGTTTTGTTGATTAGGTTCCTGTTAAAGGTGAGATCATATGGTATTTGTCTTTCACTGCCTGGCTTATTTCGCTTAGCATAACGCTCTCCAATTCCATCCATGCTGTTGCAAAGGGTAGGAGCTCCTTCTTTCTTTCTGCTGCATAGAATTCCATTGTGTAAATGTACCACAGTTTTTTGATCCATTCGTTAACTGATGGGCACCTAGGTTGCTTTCAGCACTTGGCTATTGTAAATTGTGCTGCTATGAACATAGGGGTGCATAGGTTCTTTTGGATTGGTGTTTCAGGGTTCTTAGGATATAATCCAAGCAGTGGAATTGCTGGGTCAAAAGGTATGTCCATTTTTAGTTTTCTTAGAAAATTCCATACTGTTTTCCATAGTGGTTGTATCAATCTGCACTCCCACCAACAGTGCACTAGTGTCCCCTTTTCTCCACAACCTCTCCAACACTTGCTGTTTGTTGCTTTGTTTATGAAGGCCATTCTGACTGGTGTCAAGTGGTATCTCATTGTAGTTTTAATTTGCATCTCTCTGATAGCTAGCGATATCGAGCATCTTTTCATGTGTCTCTGGATCCTCTGTATGTCCTCCTTGGAGAAGTGTCTGTTCAAATCCTTTGCCCATTTTTTAATTGGGTTGCTTGTCTTCTGAGAGTGGAATCTTGTAAGTTCTTTATATATTTTGGAGATTAATCCCTTGTCTGAGGTATCATTGTCAAATATGTTTTCCCATACAGTTGGTTCTCTTTTTATTTTAATACTGTTTTCTTTGGCTGTGCAGAAGCTTTTTATTTTAATGAGATCCCATTTGTTTATTCTTCCCTTTATGTCCCTTGCTCTAGGGGACATATCAGTAAAAATATTGCTGCGTGAAATATCTGAGATTTTCCTGCCTATGTTATCCTCTAGGATTTTAATGGTGTCATGGCTTATATTTAAATCTTTTATCCACCTTGAATTTATTTTTGTGTATGGTGTAAGTTGGTGCTCGAGTTTCATTTTTTCTTTTAATGCATTGACTTTAGAGAGAATGGAAGGGCGGGGGAGAGAGAGAGAGAGAGAGAGAAGAAAACGTAAATTTGCTGTTTCATTTAGTTATAGATCCATTGGTTAAATCTTTTATGTGCTCTGACCAGAGATTGAACCCTCAATTTTAGAATATTGGGACACCACTCTAACCAACTGAGTTACCTGGCCAGGGCTCATAAAATGGTTTTGCAACAAAAAAAAATATAACAGAATTACTTCACTAAGGATATGAAGACATGCTAAAAATATATGTGCTCACAGAATAGTTTGAAAATCATTATCTTCTATTACAAATGTTAATAAAATTATAAAAAGTGTGAATTAATGTAGGAAATGGAATTAGAAAAAACTCAGGAATGAGACAACACAGAAAATAAAACATACTACATTTAGAAAAAATCATGATCAAAGTTTCACTCTTTATTACTGATGTGCAGAACATAATTTATAATGGTATTTGTCTCATACATGGTTTATTTTCTGGCAAATTGATTATTGAGGTGAATAATGAAGCTGTGGGCCATTAAGATGTTATGGGTTAATTTGATATTTACTTTTCATTGTTATAAGCATTTCCGACATTAACTAGTTTCTTTTCATTGCTTCACAGTGTTCTTAGTAGAAATAAAGAAAAAGAATGTGGGCATATTAACTTTTCTGCAATCTAAATGAATGATCAGCAGCATAGCATTTTTCCAAGATTTTTTACTACAATTTTCATTATGCATATTGAGCTAGGTATTTCTAATCCTATAGTTTTGGTGAGTTATAAAAAAATCACATGCATCCATCTTTGGAGAACAAATATAAAAGGCATTTTGATTCAATTTTTTGTTTAAAGTTTAATATTTAAATCTCAAATTCTGTTCTGTATTTGGACAGTTTGATCACATAACTATGATTTATATACATAAAGATAAAATACATAAAATAGTTTTTTACAGGTGTCTGTAGCAATTTCTGAGTCATGGCATAATATAAATATAGAAGAAAATTATTAAGTATTAATATTAATTAAATGTTAGTTGATAGTTGTTAATATTAATGATTTATATTAATTAATATTAATTGCTCCCGAAGCAGTCGTTTAAATGGACAGAAGAGTATTCACTGACTTTGAACTTCTAAGTGATTATCAAAAAGTGATATTTAGATATCAACATTGATATTGAAATATCAATAAGCTCAATCATTGCATTGCATTTCAAATTTGAACTATTGATGTGATATATTACTATGTAAAATCTGAATAGGAATTGCATTACTCCCCATTAGTATAATTCAGGAGCTTCTTTATATTAGCAGAATTCCTCACTTAGGAATATCTACTATAGTAGGTCAAACCTTGCACTAAACTTGTCTGTACAATTTTGGAAATTGTGATTTGCTTATGTCTGGTTCCTTGGCCCCCTTACATTTCTTTTCTAATCAATTATTTGTGAGTATATTTGTACTAAAAAAAAGGAAAAGAAACATTTCATGAGACAGGATAGGTGGTAAGTGTCAACATTTTGTTGTGTAATGGTTTATTACATTTTATGTTTCCTTAATGTGAGGAAAACAAACTGTGCATATTCAGTACATATATTTTGTTTTAAATCTGTTGCTTATGTGTAACTTTTGGAGAACATGAATATTTATTATAAAACAACTAAGTTACTCTTTTCATACTATGAAATGTGTGCTATTGATAACATAACTAAAAATCCCTTTCATTCAAGCTAAGTAGACATACATTATAACATAAAACTGTGTATTTACATTATTTTTTAAAAGATTTTATTTATTTATTTTTAGAGAGAAGGGGAAGTAAGGGAGAAAGAGAGGGAGAGAAACATCAATGTGTGGTTGCCTCTCATGTGCCCCCAACTGGGGACCTGGCACACAACCAAGGCATGTGCTCTGACTGGGAATCGAACCAGTGACACTTTGGTTTGCAGGTCAGCACTCAATACACTGAGCCACACAAGCCAGGGCAAAATTGTGTATTTACATTATTAACTCTTCCTGATAAGTTCAAAATATGAAGTTAAAGTGAAAAATATTTTGGTGTTAACTACAGTTCTTGTTATATTGACTGAAAACACCTTGGAACATGACACATTTTTTGTAAAAAAAATTTAGAAGGTTAAACATTATTTATTTTTCAAACATATTTCTGATAAAAGTTAAAGTAAGTGTACAGTATTTCTGACCAATCACAAAGCATTAACTATTGTATAGAATTATGTAAAGAAAAATGGCTACATAATTCACATTCTTATTTTTTTGTTAGTTATAACTCATTATAACACTTGAGAAGTGGAACAAGGTCAGAATTTTTTCTGATACTTTAATGTATATTAAGATTTTAGTTCTCATTATCAAAAATTTCTCAAAAACATTCTAAAAGTAGAGATTTAGGGCATCTTGAATGGATTCAATTACTACAGCTTTTGAAAATTAGGTTTTATAAAAAATTGGGTGAGATTGCCTTTCACTCTGGAACATTTATAATAAAAGATAAAATGTTGGGTTAAATCTCTTTACCTACTGAGGTAGATAATTTGATTAGCTCTCTCATCCTCTTCTACTAAGAAACACCAAAAACTAATTTTCTCAGAATCTCTTGTAGCTGAATGAAGTTACACCAATTAGAAGTGGTTGTACAAGATCTTGTGGCTGAATTTGAGAACAGTCTGACAGTGTCCAGAGTGGGAGGGGAGGGAATTTCAGGGGAAAAGGGGAACGGTTTAGAGCAACAAGTATAAAGGACTCATGGACAAAAACTATGGGGGAGTGGAAATGGGAGGAAGGTGGGGAGGGCTGGGGTGGTGGGCTGGGGTGGGGTAAAAGACAGAAAACTGTACAATATCAACAATTAAAAAATACTGATTAAAAATTAAAAAAAAAAAAGAAAAGAAATTGTACAAAAGAAATCTTCCTTATTCATGGCACCAGGCACACAAATCTTCAAGATAACTGTGTGTAGCAGCTAAACAATGCATTCATGGGGGCTACAGTGGGAAGCAGTGTTGGCAGTGGTTGTGGTGGGAGAAAGAACAGTGGCCCCTTGACCTCTGGGTAACAAGTGCAGAGAAGACATCTAGAAAATAAATGTCCAGTGCCTGCCCCCTCACTTCTGATGCATCCTTTCAAAAGATTTTATAGTTACTGTACATAATCCTCCATGGCTTAAAGTACCAAAACATTTTTTTTCTTGTATTGAACTTTGACCAACATAAGCACTGATTCTTAGTATTGGCATTTCTTTTGCATTATGTATGTATGGCATTATGTAAAATAAATGGAAAAGAATAAGCTCCCTATATAGTATTCTTTAATGTTACTAGAACATACCCATAATTTTATAATTTGTTCATTATAAATATATTTTCTAACGCTATAACACTTTCTTAAAATGAAGTTATATGTAGACACACATCACACATATATTTAATTTGTATTCTCTTTCTGTATATGAAAATAAACAGAAAATAAATGAGGTAAAATAATTGTAATAAAATAATCAAAAGTTAGATGTGTGAGAAAAGGAAAGGGAGATAAAAATAATAGTTTACTTTTAAGCAGAAGTTCTCATTCATTTACAAGAAACAAGATATTCTCCCTTTTGATAAAATGTTAAATTTTGAGTATCAACTTGTACTCAATATGAAATAATATATCCTTACCTTATATAAGTTTGTGTCACATATCTTTATAATGAATAGAAAAAACTATCCATATTATTAAAAAATTTTACTTTTTTGCCTTACCAGGAGGTATGCATTTATAACAATATTATAAACAGCTGAGAATCATATTTGTCAAAAATTATCCTGTAACAATAGCAAGCAGTATGTTGTGTGAAGACCCTTTATAACTGTGGGCTATGGAGATCTCATTTGCCCATACGCAATAGATGAATAGGCTGAATGTGTTCAGAATAGATTTAACAGAATTAGATAAAATAGGAAAAAACAAGCTAATGATAGAGAAAATTACACACCCTAATATAAAAATATATTTAATTATTTATTTTATTTGTTATAAATCAATCATATTTAGGTGGTTTTAGACTTTCATAATGCTTTTTAAAACTGAATATTAGGGATGCATTATTATAAATTTGCAAGTCAACAAATCTATACATTCACATGTATTATATTACAAATATATAGTATATATGTAAATATATACAGAGTTGGGCAAAGTAGGTTAATAATTGTTCATATGAGAAATAATCTAATAAATAATAAATGATATACAAGAATAAACTGTGTTTTGTATACTCACAACTATAAGCCAACTTTTGCCCCACTGTGTCTATCATATTATGAGCATTTTTCTTTATTTTTCTCTTTCCTCACTATATATTATGGAAATTTATCCTTTTAACAATATTTAGACCTCTTTTATTCCTTTTAAGTGCTTCATAGTAGTCTCTGATATAAATCTGCATAACTGGTCACAAACTTTTATAGAAATGATTAGCTGGTAAATATTTTAGACTTTGTGGATTAAATACGCACGTATTTTTCACAACTCGTCTACAAAGTCACTGCAGTCTAAAAACAGCCATGTACAGCATGTAAAAGAATGGATGTGGTCCAATAATACAATGTCATGAAAAAAAACAGGCAGGCCCTCATTCTCCAATGCTGATCTATAAATTGGTTTAAAGATCTCCTTGAGAGTCAGTTTGTCTCTTTCTGAACAATTTGTGATTATAAACAAACTTGCAATGTTTTATATACGCATCACATTTTCACATGTACTTACACCACAGGTATTAAGACAATTTCAAATTTCATTTTCTGTATTATAGTAGACCATCAATTTATACTCAAGCAACAATATATGAAGGCATTTTTTCTGGCAAAAGTGAAAAATTGTATTTTAAAAATATGTTTCTCTTTTTATCAGTATAATTGAACATTGTTTCATTGGTGTCATTATCATTTTTATCTTAGATAATAGATGTGTATTCTTTGCTTTTTTCTAATCATAATTGAACATATCTCATCTAGTTACAAAAATATCTTGTTAGAAGTTTTATCAAAAATGAATTTAACTTAGATTAGTTTATAAAAAAATATATCCTTAAAGTCCTTTTAATGGGTATCCCTAAGGGGCTAGGTAATTCTGACAGTGGATAGAGATCAAATAGCTCTTCTTTGCCTGCAAACAAAATGATCAGACATACATGTTTAAACTGCTGCTAATAGTTTTATTAGATTCTTAGGGAATTGCAAATTACTGATTTGTTGAAAAGAAGCAGATGGCTTTATAAGAGAGTGAAAAAACCTACTAAATACTTCTTGACGGTACCAGCTAAAATTCAACAGCTTGTGTGATGGGACAATTATAAGCAAGATGTGGTATGTTCCCTAAACTAGTGGCTATCATGTGGTGCTTTTTCTCACTAAATTTAAATAATTGAACCTCTAATTAAATGTAGGAATATCTCCTTTCACCCAGATACAACTATAATTTCACAATATGTTTCCAAACATGGACTTTCCTTCTTTGGAGGCTTAGTGCATAAAAGACTCATACTTCTGTATGTGAACACTATTTCTATTAAATATGAAATTTTGACAGTCCCTATTAATTTTTTGGTCTTCATGGCCTACCACAGTAGTGAAACTGCAAAGTTAATAAACTGATTATAGTGATTGGTTTTTTACAACCAAATGGAAATAGATTTCATGATACTTTTTGTGTTTGTCCTTTTTTTCACAAATAAAGAAATAAAGTCACACAGCTCTGGTACTGGCAAATGCTGAATTGTCATCCTGAATATTTGTACTACAGATTACAATAGTTGGCCAAAGCCAGAATACTAAACCTAACTAGTGTGATTGATTGTTAAAATAAAATGTTTAAATAAGATCTAGAGTCCTCCAATAAGTAGACAAAATAAACAGGATACAATAAAACCTCCCATTATACCAAGAACCAAGAAAATTAAAATATGAATTAAAAAATAGTCAACTGATACAAACAAGATGAATGAGATGTTAAAGTTATCCTATAAGGATTTTATAGCAAATATAAAACTGCTTCGACAATCAGTTACAGATTCTAATGTAACGAATGAGAAAAAATAAAATCCGAGTAAGGAATTCGCAGTTCTGAAAATATAGAGCTGAAAAATATAATAGAAAAAAAGGTCTCACTGAACATAACAGAAGATATAATTGTTGAATTACAAATCAATAGAATTTACCCAGTCTGAACTGCAGAGAAAGTATTTGACTGATAAAAAGGTAAACAGAACATCAGAAGGCTTTTAGGCAATAATAAAACATCTGATATTATATAATTTTAGTCCAAAGAGAAGAGAAAGAGGGTGGGGACACTGAAAGAGTGTTGTATATAATAATAGCAGACAAATTTTCAAGTGTGGCAGAAGACGTAATCTTAACATATGCTTAGAATGAATCACAAACAGAATAAATGCAAAGAAATCGACATTATGATACATCTTAATTAAGTATTTGAAAATGAAAGGGAGAGAATTTATCTCGAAAGCAACCAGAAAGAAAGGACATATTACCTATATAGGGAATACCAGTTCAAATAACAGCAGATTTCTTATCTGAAACCATAGTGGCAAGTAGGAAGCACAACATTTTTCACAGGCTGAAAGAATATTTCTATCAATAATAAATGCTGTATTTGGCAAAATTCTCTTTCAAGTGTGAAAGAAATAAAGACATTCTCAAGCATAGGAAAAAATTGTCAGTAGCAGATATACCCTTAAAGATTGAAAGATAGTTCCATTAAAGAAGGAAGTTCTTTAAACAGAAAGGATGTGCTTAAAAAAAAAGAAAACAATTGTTCTGTGTTAGGATGAAAGAAAGAAAACCGTATTAGTATGGCAATTTTTGCTTAACAATCAAACATAATTTAGAAAACACAGAGGAGTATTAATGCCTATTTGTTTGCTCATTTTGATTATGTTCTTTTTTCATTTCTGATACTTCAAGATTTCTTCTTTGAGAATTTCTGTTCTGTGTAGAGAAATTGTTTTCACCCTCCATTTATGGTAGTTATGTTGGCAATAAATTATTTGTTTTCCTTCATTTGAGAACCTCTTGATTTTCCCTTCATTCCTGAAGGATATTTTTAGTGGGCATAGTCTGAGTAGAATGTGCTTTTTTGTGTCACATGAAAAAATATTGTATTTCTATTATCCTGACATTCATGGTTTTTGATGCAGAATATGTTATGTAAATTATTTGCTTCTATTGGTAAACTATTATTTTTGTATTTTGAGACATTCTTTGTCTTTAGTTTTCAAAAATAATTATGATGTATTTTGGTGTGGATTCATTTGTTTTTATACTGATTGGAGGTAACTTCTCAAACCTGTAGGTTTATTTCTGTTTTAAAAATTGGAGAGTTTTTTGTCATTGTTTCTTCAAGTACTTATAAAGCTTCTCTACTGTTTTTATCTCTCCTTCCAGAAAAACCTTAATTACATGAATATTAAATCTGTCATTATTATCACAAAGGCTCCAAAAGTTTTGTTCACTTTCTTTTTCAGCCTATTTTCTGTCTGTTGCTTAGATTGCATAATTTCTATTGTTCTACCTTCAAGTTCACAGGTTTTCATCACTGTTGCTGCTCTCTCAGTACACTGCTCTGTTCTACTACTGAGTTCATCCCTGAACTTCTTATTGTGGTTATTGTACTTTTCCGTTGTAACGTTTATGAGGTCTGTTCAGAAGGTATCCAGCCATTTAATATGAAAAACAGAGACATTGACTGAAGAATATACAAGATGAAGAAACATTTAACATAGGGCAATGATGCCTCAGTTCTCCTCAAAGTGGTCACCTTGAGATATTACACAGTTTTCTGAATGGCGATCAGCTGCCCCATTGTATTTTCCTGAATTTCATCTATGATCTGAAATCTCTTCCCTCTAAAAGGTGATTTTAGTTTTGGGAAAAGACAGCAGTTGCAGGGCACCAAATCCGGGCTATAGAGAGGAGGAATCACCTGGGTGATTTTGTCAAAAAACTCTGCAGGAGATGTGTTGTATGAGCGAGCTCATTGTCATGATGAAACTGCCAATCACCAGTTGCCCATAGATGCAGCCTTTTGAATCATCTAAGTAGTTTCCATGGAGGAATGTTCAAGCTTAATGCAAAATTTGATCCAGATTTGTTGCTCTACTCACTCACTCATTTTGAATGTGCTGGCCATACAGTACACATGCTCACTCAGTGGTGTCTACCACCCCCACTGACCAGTACAGTGAAGTCATCATTGCTAACTCATGGGCATTCCAGTCCACTCCCCTTGGGTACCAGGTTACATTGATGTCAAGCAAAGCATTCTTGTTATGTTAACAATGGTTGTTTGGGCTTTCTCCAGAAAGACCCTGTATATATAATTCTTTATATATTCAATTCTTTGAAGAGACTTTCTGTATTTTCATTCTTTTTAATCATGTTAATTTCTATTTAATCATGATAAAGTTTGGTTTAAAATCTGTCAGGCAGTTCTAACAGCTCTGTCATCTCAGTGGTGTCATCAATCAATTTTCTATTTTTGTATTCAGTTTGAGATATCCCTGATTCTTGGTGTGAGGACTGATTTTCAGTAGAAGCCTGGACATTTGTGTATTGTTATTAAAGTTTGGGTCTTATTTAAAGGTCTTATTTTATCTGATCTTTTCTGACACTCTTCTTGCGAGAGGGCATTGCCTTGTTACTGCCAGTTGGTGAGAGAAGTCCTGGTCATCCACTAAATCTCTACTGAAACGAGTGGTGAGGAGGGGAAAGGCTTCTTGCTATGGCTGGACACAAGTGAAGTGATACTTCAGTTTCTAGAATATACTGTGGCTTTTCAATGACCATATAAGGTTTTTTTTTTTTTTTAATTTTCTACGTTTTTTTAGCAAGTCTCTGGTTTGTCTCAACTAGCATTTCCTTCTCAAGCAGCTGTGATGTCAATCATTTGCCACTGAATGCTTTCTACTAAAGCCTTGAGAGCTCTGAGTGTGATTTTTTTTCCAGGAAACTGTGAACCAGGTCAATAGTGAAGATCTTTGATAATGGTGCTTTTTTAGAAGCACCAAAGCCATTTTGCCACCTCTAATGGCTGTCAGGATGCTGGTTCTGATGACTATTGTTGTTTCAAGCCTCCTGAATCCTAAGCCACAGTGGGGGCTGATTTTGGGAGAATGGCTAAGGCAAGTTAAAATGCCATGAAGCTTGTTTTCACTGTGTCAGGGAAAATTCCATGACAGACTGAGTCGTGTGGCTCTGGACCAGGAGGTTGTACTTCCCATCATCCCAAAACTTAACTAGCACCACCCCCTCATGGGAAATCAATCAGCTCCATTCTCCTGACTTTGGCAGCCCTGCCCTACTAAGCTCCATATCCTCCCTGCAGGATCTGGTACAGACTGAGTTGTGTTGTTCTAGGATGGGGTCCATTTTTTCCCTCACATGCCCATCTGGAACAGAGCCTATCCATCACAGGGCCAAATCTTGATAGGTTCAGTCCTGATAAAATATGCTGAATTTACCCTGAAAACTCCCTGAGACACCACCTCACCACAAATGTTTGCAAGCACCCAGCAAGTAGCAGCTAGACTTGTTATATCTGGGGATATTTTCGGAGAGGCCTCAACCCAAACACTGACACTGAAAGTGAACCTGTATCAGTCTGGTGAATACCACTCTCCCCTATCTGGTGACTCACTCTGAACCTACCTTATGCAGTATGAGAACCACCGGAAGTCTTTCAGTGACTGGCCCTAACAGGTCAGTGGAGGGGTCACTGGCTAGCAGACATAGGTGGAGGTGGATCTTGTGTGCATTGGGACTGTGGCTGACCTGTCCCCAGCCCTGGGGCTGGTAAAAAAAAAAGCCTTGGTGTGAAGCTTAGTCTGTTCCACACATATCCAGGTCTGGCAGAAGCAGCTTCAAACTGAGAATCAATTGTAGCTCTAAACAGAATGCCCAAGGCCAGTCATAGGTAGTGTCTGACACTGGTCTACACGAGAATCCCTACCAAGAGGTCCATAACAGACATACCCAATGACCAGCTTCAGATAATATCAAAGGAGGATCCAATGAGCTTCACAAGCAGCGTATCTAAAAAAAGATCTTGGCAGTCACTGAACCCTGACAAAACAAATTCTGGTTCATGTGGTCAGCATCTGCACAGCAGCTTGCATGCCATGGTCAAGGTTGAGCCTCGTAGTCAGACAGCCTGAGGGTTGATCCCACACAGAAACAGGCTAACAAGAATCAAGACTCATTAAAACAGGAGGTACCACATAATTCACACAAAGACATTCTTGGAACACCCACATCAGGTGATCAAGCAGACTGTACTAAGGGACACCACACTACATCTATTATATAAAGCCATACCACCAGTACTGTGAATCATAGCAGATCTATCTAATACAAAGAAACAACACAAAAAGAGACAATGAAAATGAGAAGACAAAGAAACAGACTTCAAATGAAAGAATAAAAATTTCCTGAAAAAATGCTAAATGAAGTAGAAGCAAACAATTTATCAGATACAGAGTTCAAAGTAATAGTTTTAAGTATACTCAACACAGTGGAAAATGACATAGAAACCATAAAAAAGGAAGAGTAATCAACCAAAATGAACAATATGCTGGTTGAAAAAGACAGTAAACTGAATGAAGCTGAGGACTGAATCAGTGATTTGGAAGACAAGGTAGAAAAAATAAACCAAGCAGAACAGAAAAAAAAAATAAAGAATAAAAAAATAAGGTTAGTTTAAAGGACCTTAGGGACAACATGAAGAGTAATAACATCCATATCATAGAGGACCAGAAAGGGTAGAGTGAGAACAAGAGATTGAGAACATACTTGAGGAAATAATAACCCAAAACTTCCCTAACCTGGTGAAGGAATAAGATACACAATTCCATGAAGTAAAAAAGAGTCCCAAACAAGATGAACCCAAAGAGGACCAAACCAAGACACATCATAATTAAAATGGCAAAGTTTAAAGACAAAGAATCTTAAAAGTCATAAGAAAAAGACCGTTAGTTACCTGCAAGGGAGCTCCCATAAGTCTATCAGTTGATTCCTTAACAGAAATATTTTAGGCCAAATAAGACTGGCATAAAATGTTCCAAGTGATAAAAACAAACACCTACAACCAAGACTACTTTACCCAGCAAGGATATCATTTAAAATTGAAGTATAAATAAAGAGCTTCTCAGATAAGAAAGAACTAAAGGAGTTTGTTACCACCAAACCAGCATTACAAGAAACATTAAAGGATGTGCTTTCAGAGGAAAAGGAAGAAAAAACAAACAGAAGAACATAGTTAACAGAATACATATGTACACATAAATAATTGCTTTAAATGTTAATGGCTTAGATGCTCAAATTAAAAAAAATAAAAGCACAATGTAGCTGAAAGGATAAGAATAGAAGACCTATACATAAGTTTCTTACAAGAGAAAAACTTCAGAATGAATGTTACACACAGACTAAAAGTAAAGGAATAGAAAAAATATTTTATGCAAATAGAAATCAAATGAAAGCTAGTGTGGCAATACTTATATCTGACAAAATAGTCTTTAAATTAAAGACTATGCTAAGAGTCTTTATGCGAAGACTCTTAAGACTATGCGAAGGACACTGCATAATGATAAAGGGAGCAAACCAACAAGAGGCTCTAAATCTTGTAAACATTTATGCACCAAACATAGGGACACATAAATATGTAAAAGAAACATTGATAGACATAATGTTTATGATAGACATAAAAGGAGAAGCTGACAATAATACAGTCATAGTAGAGGGTGTTAACACCTCATTGCCGTCGATGGATAGACTTTTCAGACAGAAAAACGATAAGGAAATGGTTTCCCAAATGACACATTTGATAAGACAAATTTAATTGATATCTTCAATTAAGAGCATTTCACCCCCAAACAGTGCCACACACACACATGTTTATATATGTATATATGTATATACACATATATACATATATATCTGTTTCAAGTGTACATGGAATATTTTCTAGGATAGACCACATGTTAAGATACAAAACAAATCTCACTAAATTTAAGATTGAAACCATAGCAAGTATGTTCTCTGAACATAGTATGATACTAGAAATCAGTCACAAGAAGAACACTGAAAAACACACAAAGACATTCAGCCTAAATAATGTATTACTAAACAATCATTGGGTTAAAAGTAAGATCAAAGCAAAAATCAAAATATATTTTAAAAAAATAAAAATGAGAACACAATAACCCAAAAACTATGGGACACAGTGAGGGCAGTCCTAAGAAGGAAATTCATAGCATTACAGGCCTATCTTGAGAAACAAGCAAAATCTCAAATAAACAATTTAAATTTACACTTAAAGAAATTTGAAGGAAAAACAACAAACACAGCCCAAAATGAGTAGAAGAAAAAAAAAATCAAAGCAGAAATAAGTGAAATAGAGTCTTAAAAAATCACAAAAGATGCTTGCTTAGTTTGCTTTTGTTTTAGGTGTGGTTCTTAATAGCTGTGAGTTTGCTGTCTTTTCACTGTCATATTTTTGATCTTCTTCTTCTTAGATAAGTCCCTTTAACATTTCATATAATAAGAGCTTGGTGATGATGAACTCCTTGAACTTGACCTTATCTGAGAAGCGCTTTATCTGTCCTTCCATTCTAAACAAGCAGCTAGAACAGGAACAGAACCACAGAAATGGAGATCATATGGAGGGTTAGCAACAGGGGCGTGGGAGGAAGGGGGGGAAGGTACAGAGAATGAGTAGCATAGATAGTGGGTAGAAAATAGACAGGGGCAGGGGAAGATTAGTATGGGAAATGTAGAAGCTAAAGAACTTATGACACAAGGACATGAACTAAAGGGGGGAATGTGGGTGGGAGAGGGTGTGCAGGGTGGAGGGAATGATGGGGGAGAAATGGGACAACTGTAATAGCATAATCAATAAAATATATTAAAAAAATTTAAAAAAAATCACAAAAGAACAATGAAACCAAGACCTGATTCTTTTAAAAGATAAAACAATTGACAAAACATTTAACTTGACTCACAAAAAAAAAATAAAATAAAAAAAGAGAGAGAGAGAGAGAGAGAGACAGGATACAAATAAGTAAAATAAAAAATTAAAGAGGACCTGACCAATGGCACCAATTTATAAAAAAACTTCTCAGCAAAGTGGAAATAGGGGAAAAATACTTCACTGTAATAAAGGCCGTATATGACAAACCCAAAACCAACATTATACTCAATAGGCAAAAACTGTAAGCATGTCCCTTAAAAAAAGGGAACAAGATAGAGATGTCTGCTTCACCCCTCTTAATCAACATAGTGCTGGAAGTCCAGCCACAGCACTCAGATGGCAAGAAGAAATAAAATACATTTGTATTTAAAGCCATTTGCATTTATAGTAATTATTGATTTTAGGCTTTGCAGGGTTTGAGCCCAATATGGATGAGCCTCAAATGACATTAAATCAAAACCCCCAAAGACTCATTTTACTCTACTTTTAGTGATGTGGTAAAACAAGTCTCCAAAATGCAGGCTGGCAAAATTCCAATCATAAAAATATAATCAATTAAGCATTAAATGTATTATATTGTGGTATTTATTATAACTCCATGAATAAATACAAAATTAATACAATTTAAAAATATATTTATAAAGAAAGTCTTACTGGCTTGCGTGGCTCTGTGGATTGAGCATAGGCTGCGAACCAAAGGGTCACCAGTTTGACTCCCATTCAGGGCACATGCCTGGGTTGTGGGCCAGGTCCCCAGTGGGGGCCACATGAGAGGCAACCACACATTGATGTTTCTCTTTCTCTTTCTCCCTCCCTTCCCCTCTCTCTAAAAATAAATAAATGAAATCTTAAAGAAAAAGAAAAAAAGAAAGTCTTGAAAGAAGTTTATCTTTAATAAGTGTCATCTAACAAAAATAATTAAGTAGAAATGTTATTTGGGAAATATTCATTACAATCAGCAAATACTAGTATCAATTCTTTTGTTCGTTCAATATTTACATTATATACATTTTTCATTTTTCTTCCCTTCTCTCCTCCCTTTCCTCTCCTCCTCCTCTTTTTCTGATTCTCTTCTCTTCATCTTTCTTTTCTACTCTTGCTCTTGCTTCCTTTGTTTCAGATTTATAACCCTAATTTGAAATTTAGACCTCTGGAGATCCCTCACTAGAGATTTCAAAGTAAATGTATTATTTTATGGATTAATCTATACACATAAATATAAGATTTTATGTCTGTTTTCTCAATACTTAAACATATTTCAATGAATTTTCAGCACATATAGAGGTTAAATTTGGGAAATAGGATTTTTAAATATAAGCTCTTTTTTATAGGATGATTTAAGAATTCTTTCATTATATCTTTAATTGTACCCTTGAAGAACTGCAAACAAAATACAAGCAAATGATAACTACCAGTTATGAAAGACATGCCATACATATCATGGCACCTGGATAAAAAATAAACAAGAATTAAACATGCACTCCAAATTGAGTATCAGAAAGATAAGTGCTCTGGATTGCAAGCAGCTTCTATTTACAAAATCAATTGCAGACATTGCCCTTCAGTGTAAGTAGTTACAGGAATTTTTATAAATTTATTGAGAACTATTGATTCTTTTAAGTAATGTTAGAAAGACAATTAAGATTTATTATACTATATTGTTCAATTATTTATCACTTCATTCTACAAATATTTATTACACTCCTATTTGTTCCAGGTATCCCTGAAAGGGAGGAATAACAATAAGAGCTAATAAAGAAAATTTATCCTGTCTCATGAAACTTATATTTCAGCGAATATCTTTGGTATATATAGATATATCTGATTTTTATTCTATTCCAAAACTTTCAGAGGGTGTTAGACATTGCAGTGTTCATTAATAAAAATATAAAATTAAATGTAACTATATCCCTATTTTATATATCTGACCAAATTCTATCTTCATGATTTCTTCTCTCATCTCACACAGTGCTATGCCAGTTTCATATATTCATTCACTCATTAATTCATTTATTAAAGAAATATTCATTATATGCAGGATATTCCTCACTTGACACTATAAAAATAAGTTTTGGCCTTGTCTTCTAAAAATTTACAGTCTAATAGAGTAAGTCCACAATGTTAAATAGATATATGCAAAATTTGGGTGTCTTTTAAGGCACTACTTTCTCCTTATTTGCTTTCAGATTCTAATAGCCATACCCTTTAAGAAATAAGAAGCAGGATAATGTCAGGATGGGAAATGAGGTTTTACCTCCAGGTTTACCAAGAAATAGAGCTTGTCTCAGGTAAGTTTTTTTTTTTCTTTGTCTCTTGTATCCACAGAAAATTAAATGCATTAAAAACAAACTTCTGTTTGATAAATTAAAATATCTCACAGTTTCCCAATCATGAATTCATAAAAATATTTTTTATATATTGACTAATAAAAATACTTCTAAGGTAGAATTTGCAAGTATATACCACAGTTTGCCTTCATCCTATATTTCTCTGCATCTAATATATTATTCTATAAATGTCATTGTTAATATAAGCATATTAAATATATTGTATAGATTAGAGGGTGAAGAAGCTAGCCCTAGAAATCTAAGTGTAATAGAATGTCACTAGAAGTTTCACTATTTTAAAATTTTTAATAATTGGAAGTTTCCTTTCCATCTCAGAACAATGAAAAGATCCACTGGGGATTCTCTTTCAGTTTTATTTTTATTTTATTTAAAAATTATTGGAGGAAATCTTTCCTCTGGGTTTTAAATTCCTCATCTTACAATCTGACAAGTCTGAATTGATAGCTGAATAACTCAATTAAAACATTTTCTTGCAGTTTCTCTCCCATTGCTTGAATATTATATAAATGATTCCTATTAAATGTATGAGCAAAGTGAAATGACTTTGCAAGAGATGAACCTTTGATAGCTACAGATTGACTTTTCTGTGTTTGCACATGGAGGTCTTTTTTTCATTCTTTGTAAGTGGGTTCTAATGATACAGAAACTCCACTTATCATGGTACATTAATTAGATGTGCTATTCTCCTTAAGATAAAATGCATAATAAAAATGTAAACCCAGATGAAACAACCTTTCCTCTTAAGAATGTCAGGATCCAGGTAATTCAAACACAGATTGCACATTTTTTTTAATTTTTCTTAACTGTAATAAGCAATTCTTACCTTTTATCTGGAATGTTACTTCTTTTTCTATTAATCAGGTTTATCCTACCCACTTAATTTTTCAGATTCTTTGGTCAAATATGACATATACTTACCCTGAGTTTTTGAGATTTGTCACATCTTTTCTCTTTCTGTCCTTCTTGTATTGTATAACACAATGAGAATAAGCTGACCTCAGTGAAAATCCCTGCATCTGACTACTGACCATTACGTGATTTCACTGATTACAATCAATCCATTGAATTGAATTCAGCGAATCGATTCACTGAATTCAATGAATTCATTCTATCTTCTCCTTGATAGTTACACTGGACCCAGAGTCATTCTGTTTTTTTCTCTAACATGTTCTTATTAAGAGAACATAGATGCAAGAACAGATACACAGGTTTCTGGCATTAATTATATTTTCACCTGTTTCCTTTAATTTTTTTATGTATTTGGAGAAAAGACTCCTGAGTTAGAACTCAAAATAAGCAGGTTTTAAATATAGTTTTGCCACAAACATAGTATTTGATCTATTTTTACATTTTCTGATCCATACTATGGGTGTGATAAATAATTTCAAAATTTCTGACAAGTTTTGACATATTACCATGTTATTTTTATATATAAATAAAACTATTTCCTATAGATAATATTATTAATCCCTACTTAATTTTTGTGGAGGTATCCAGACACTTAGATTAGAAGATTGTAGGAAAGTAAATAAAAGAAGATATAATAAACTTTTTATTTTTCTATTTTTTTATTGATCTAACAGGTAACAGTATTCAAAATTAGGTAGAGACAATATATTTATTAAATATAGCATATGAACAAGTGGCATGAGCAACAGTGATATTGTAAGCGGATGCAAGGAAAGAACTGGGAATACTGTAAGTTACTACTCATACTACCTGTGAAGCGCTATACAGTTGACCCTTGAACAAGGCAGAAATTAAGGCAGTCAATGCTCTGCACAGTTGAAAATGTGTGTGTAACTTTTCATTCCCCCAAATTTCAGTTGTTCTTTGGTACCTGTGGGGGATTGATTCTAGAACACCCTGCAGATACTAAAATCTACATATGCTCAAATACCTTGTATAAAACGATACAGAACAATGCATACAGTTGGCTCTCTACATCTGTGGATTCCCAACTATGGATGAGAAATACTGTTTCTATCTATGGTTGGTTTAATCTTCAGAGGCAAAACCCAGGGATATGAAGGGCTTACTCTATATTTACTGAAAAAGAATCTGCTTATAAGTGAATCCATGCTGCTCAAAACTGTTGTTTGAGAGTCAACTGCAATGTCATTTGAAAGTTGATTTCAATCAGTTACAAATGTGTATCGCAAACTCTGAAGTAATCCCAATGAAAGATAAAAATAAATGTAATGTATATGCTAAGAGAACAGAATTATACCAAATGTTGATTAAAAACAGAAAAGATAAAAAAAGGGAAAGAAGCCCTGTGTGTTGCAACCGATAAAGGCCCAACAGATCCACTCTTGCTTCCAGGAGATGGAAGAAAATGCTCGGAGCCATGGGGATGCTTGACATGCCTTTATTCACGGGTGGGCGATCAACGCATTCTGCAAGCTGTGTGTGTCTAACTACTGAAAAGCCCCTACTTGTTTGAGTACTAGAGGGGAACAAAGCCAGAAAACTGCAAGAACATTATACAACATGACATAATTCTGTGTATGTGAGTCCACTTCATGTTATGGGAACAGTTTATCAGACCCAGTCTCAAGGCTATGAGAACACTGGTTATCAGGCCCCTCCAAGGCTATGGGAACACTGCTCCCCTTAGTTACCCAGACACCTGGGACAAGAAGCCAGACTGCCTCCACTTACCCTACACCCTGGCTAGTATTGTAACAGGGTGCTGCCAGGTTACCCCAAAGAGGGATTTTTAATGGAGTCCATAACTCAGTGTGTCCAGGAAATTTAAAAATAGAGGATATCCTCACCCCCACAAGTCTGAACTGGGGGATGGGACATATGGAGCAGGGCCATTGAGAGTTGTTTTGTATATCAACATTTGGCCAGCTTCATATGCAAAAATGGTTATTTTAGCATAATAGCTGGGTAGCTTCATAAAAAATGTTAAGTAGTTGTACATACTTTAAGCCAGGGAAATGGTGTGACTTTAACCCATCCTGTGACTGAAAGGCAGTTCCCCTTTACAGCACCTGAGTGAGAACTTCGAGATGGTTCACTCCTTGCAACAGGGCCTCACTTCCATAGGGACTAACTATAGCAGCCAAGAAAAGCCGTAATAATACAGGAGTGCTGGCAGATGTAGCAGATTATGAGAGGAGTCAGAAATGGGGTTGCAGAGGAAGATTCCTGCTGGAATTTAAACCCATGTACAGCGCCATGAGGGCTCTAACCACACAGGCTTATGAAGCAGGAAAGCAAAATGTAGCAGACACGAAGAGCTCTCCCTTAGCTGTTCAGGAGAACACAGGAGAGACATTGTGGGAAAGAAAGGATTGAAAAGACTCTCGCTGGTGGGCCATGAGAACGTTCTGTGTGGGTTTGGATTAAGAGCTGGAGATAGTGGAGACACAGCTGATGGTGCTGGGAACCTCGGGAGGCCTATCAGCCAGGCACCAATTACTAGGAAGAACCAGGAACTAGCTGAGCAATGGACTTCTATTTTTTCCCCTTGAGCTATGGTACCGCTGACTGGGCAAAGGGGCAAGGAGGAAGGAGTATGCGTTTGTGCGTGTTTTAAGGGAATTTGGGATTTAAGGGAATTAGAGTCATTACTCTGTCTGTATAATTTTTGAATAAATAAATCCTTTCCTTTTCACCAAACTCTGGCACTGAGAGCCATAATTCCAATTCCATGGCGGTAGGCAAAGAATCCACAATGACAGGCACCCTGTAGTCCTCAGTACATTCTGTAACAGTATTGTTACAGAACAGGGCCAAGGGGGGTACAATATACTATTACTGAAAATACCCCCAACTAGGTTTGCATTGTCCACTGCCAGAGAAAAGACGTCTCTCAAAGCCAGAGATTTGGAAAGGGGAAAGGAAATGTTTATTTAAAGCTATACAGACTTAAAGTAGTGACCTAATGTCTTCATTAAAATATCAAAGTCCTTTAGGACACCCACAGACACACACAGTCCTTCCTTCTCCCCCTGCTCTAATCTGGGGTACTGTATCTCAGGAAAAGAAGTAAAAGTCCATGATTCAGGCTCTGGGCACCATCAGCTATGTCACCCCTCCGGGATCTTCAGTTAATCCAAAGTCATGTGGCATCTTCTCATGGCTCATCAACAAGAGTCTTTTCATCCCTTTTCTTCCAGGCAAAGTCTCTCCTGCTTCCTAAGCCATGTGGCCAAGGAGAGCACACCAAAGCCATGTGGTCCTCATTCTTGAAAAGCTGCGGAGGTCTCCACTCTGCCAAAACCACGTAGGTCTCCCTTCAATGGCTGCTGAGTTTGGGTTTAAATCTCTGTGACAATCTTCCTCTGGACCCCCATTTCTGACTCCTCCTACAATCAGTTACACCTGCCAGCATTCCTATATTATTCCAAGTTTACCGGGCTGCCATGGTGAGTCTGGGCAGGTGTGGCCCCATGTCATGGGGCCAATCTTGTCCAAGCTCTCATGAAGGTGCTATAACCAGGGGGACTTGCCCCACAGTTATATCTTGGGTGGAAGTCATCTCCATCCCCCTGGCTCAAGGCATAGCCACAGCTATTTAACATATCTGTGAAACTAGTGAAAGGTTATAGATATGTTAAGTGACCATGCCAGCAGTTAGCTGCAAAGCTGTTGCTGTACAAAACAGCTCTGCATATTCCTGCTCCATGTGTCCTTTCCCCCAACTCACACCTGTGGGGAGAAGGGGTGAGGATGTTTTATATATCTTTCTAATATTTCCTGGACACCTTGAGTTCTGGACCCCATTCCAAATTTCTATTTGAGGACCCCCTCTTGGCTGCACATTGTTTCAGTATTGCTCAGTGGTTTGAGCACATGTCTGTGAACCAAAGGGCTGTTTGTTCGAGTCCCGGTCAGATCATATTCCTGGGTTGTGGGCCAAGTCCGAAACAGGGGGTGTGCAAGAGGCAACCACACACTGATGTTTTTGTCTCTTTTTCCCTTCCTTTCCCTCTCTCTAAAAATAAATAAAATCTTTTTTAAAAAGTAAAATAAAAAGGTAATAGAAACAGTTAAAAATATGGTAGATGGTAAGCTAATTACACAAATAAACACTTTAAAGTTTATTGGTGTAAACAAATTGATTAAAAGGCTGAAATTGTCTGAATAAATAAAAAAGTAATGGATGTGACAATTTATTGCCTACAAAAAATCTACTTTAAATATGTAGATACGGGTAGAATAAAGTAAATGGTTGAGAAACATATACCATGCTAACACTAGTCAAAAGACAGTTAAAGTAGGTTTATTAATTTCAAGTAAAACAAGCTTTATTTTTATTTTTTACTGTTGTTCAAGTAGAGTTATCTCCATTTAGAAAAAGAAATTCATCTCTTTCTTCTCTTTCTTCTCCTCCTCTTGTTCCTTCACTTTAGGATTTTATATAACCTATATTAATTAACAGATAATAGAAAAATTTGTTTATATTCACAACCCAACTTGAAATTTGCATTATGGAAACACTCGCTTCACTACAGATTTTAATCTAAGTTTATTATTCTGTGATCAATTGATTTAAATAAGTAAAATAGTGTATAAATCTCTTTTCTAAACACTTTAAAGATTTTAATGAGAACTTAACACATATGGAGGTTATAGTAGGGGCTTACAATCTGAAAATATAACATGTTCAGGAAATATAACACTCATTATGGGAAAAAGAGGGACATTACATGAAAATAAATCAATTCTCAAAGATGATATGTGATATTAATGTATACATACATAATTCTGCATCAAAATACATGAAGTAAAAAATGATAGAACTGCAAGAAAAAAACCAGACAAATTTACTATTATAGTTGAATACTTCAACAACCATCTAATAATAATTCACAGAACTGGCAGGCAGAAAATTAGTAAGGATACAGTCAAACCGAACTGTCTCATGAATCAAATGGATCTAATTGACTTTTATAGAATACTTTATCCAACAACATCATAATACACACTCTTCTCAAGCTCACATTAAATATTTACTAAGATGGACCACTTTCTGGGCCATAAAACACATCTTAACACATTTAAAAGAATAGATACAATGGAAAGTATGATATCAGACTTCACAGAATTAAAGCAGAAATTAATAATAGGAAGACAGTTAGATAATCCCAAAATTTTTAAATTGATATTATACTTGTAAATAACACATGGGTCAAAAAAGTCTTAAGAGAAATTTTAATATATTTTAACTAAATTAATATGAAAATATGAGCTATTGATATTTGTATGATGCAGCAAAAGCAATTCTTAGGGGAAATTTATAGCACAGAATGCACAAACTAGAAAGAAAAAAATCTAAAAGCAATCATCTAAGCTTCACATTGTGGAACAAATGTAAAGAGAAAATTAAATCCAAGGTAAATAAAAGGAAATAAATAATAAAAAAATCAGGGCAGAGATTTATGAAATTAAAAGCAGGAAAACAATACAAAAATTGACAAAACCAAAATCTAATTTGTTATGAATTTGTAAAATTAATACTTGTTAGGTTCTAGATGGTGGTTTAACAGCTGACCACAAGACAGATTGAAATAACAAAGTTACTGTATGCGTACTCATTGTATTCTAACTATACACTATCTGTGTGTTGTATAGTTATACAATACACTATTGTATTGTATTCTAAGTCATTGTATGCATTCAGCATTACCTTAATACCAAGATAAATATTGCAAAAAAAGAAAAATTGTATACCAATATCCCAGGAGCATAGCTGCAAAATTACAAAATAAAATGATAATAAATCAAATCTAATACTTCATCAAATGATTTATCTGCAGCTATTGATGTGATTATTTATTTTTCTTCTTTAGCCTCTTGATATGATGGAATATATATATTGATACCTGAATGTTGACCCAGCCTTAAATATTAAGAAAAAATACCACTTGGTTGTGATATGCAATTATTTATATTATATAGATATGATATCACAGAAAGGTAAAACTACAGAAAGTGTTAAAAGATAAGTGTCTGCCAGGAGTTATTGTGGGAAGGGTGGAAGGCCTGTGAATAGGTAAAACATAAGGAATTTTTAGGGCAGTGAATTTATACTATATAATGTTGTAATAGTAGATACACGACATTGTGCTTTTGGTAAAACACATATGTCTACACAACATAAACCACTGGTGGCAAACACAAGGCCTGCGGGCGAAATCCCGCCCTCCACCTTGTTTTATCTGGCCTGGCACCTTGTTTCTACCTGGTGGCAGTGCCAAGCTCTCACTTAGCTATTAAGGAGTAGTTACATTTATGCAGTCCTAAAATTACATTTAGCCCTTTGAAGGTACAATGAGGCTGACATGGCCCCCGGTAAAAATGAATTTGACACCCTTGACATAAACAGTAAATTCTAATTCAAACTGCGTGCTTTATGTAATAAGATATCAGTAGTGCTACATCAGTTGTAACAAATATATGACAACAATACAAGATATTAGTAACAGAGGAAACAGAGGTTGGAGAGAGAGAATGTATATGTGAACTCACTTGAAGTAATTTTAAGTGGGTCAATTTTTCCCTCTTAATGATTTTTTAATTTTATATATTATTTATTGCAAATATTCGATTTATAAATGTATTTGAACTTGAGAGTTTTGAAAAACTGTAAATAACCAAAATCAGAATACCTAAAATGAAGAGTGTCAAAATGAACAAAATAGTTTATCAAATGTTACTCTTGTTAATAGCATAGTAGTTTCTTATACAATAATAGAGTTTTTAATGAAGCTCTACATACTTTACTAGCACTCTGTGTAAATTAAAAATTTTAATTTAATTAATTGGGGTGACATTTTTGGTTTCATCAGTTTATATGATTTTAAACCAGTTTCTCCACATTTATCCCTCATTTCCTTCCTTCCACTTTCCTTCCTTCCCTTCTATATCCCTCCCTTTCTTTTTTCTTTCTTTCTTTTTTTTTAAATTGATTTTTAGAGAGAGAGGAGAGAGAGAGAGAGAGAGAGAGAGAGAGAGAGAGAGAGAGAGAGAGAGAGACATTGCCTAGTTGTTCCACTTATTGATGCATTCATTGCTTGACTCTTGTAATGCTGTGATCGGGAATTGAACCTGCAACCTTGGCATATGGGGACGATGCTCTAACCAACTGAGCTACCCAACCAGGGCCTTTTTTCTTTCTTTTCTTCTATTTTTCTTTCTTTCATTTCTTTGTACTTTTCTTTATTCAATATGAAGAATAAAACTAATACCATAACAAAAGTCTCCAAAAATGTCAACTGAACAAAGATATATTAAGTCAAAATGAGATTACAGTAATAATGTCATATTAGCATAGTATTTTAAATATGCCAGGCAATATTCTAAGTGTATTTGCATAAACTAGTTTATTTAATCATTATCTTAGGTTTTATTATTGGTTTTGCAACCTGTCAAAAACACAGAGAGATGCTGGATCCAAACCGACATGGTTTATTTTTGGATTCTGCATTCTTAGTTACTACAATATACTCTCAAATGAAGAAATTTTTCCAGAAACAGAAAAAAAATATATATGAGAACATGTAGCTTATATTTTATATAATGTATATTACTGCCCTCTTTTTTATGAGTAGTCATTTTTTTATTGATGTTCTGTTAAAGTTGTCCCAATCCCCCCGTTTCTCCCCCTTGCCCCACCCACCCCCTTCCCCACAGTCAATCATCACCCTGTTGTCAGTGTCCATGGGTCATTCATGCATGTTCCTTGACTCACCCTTCCCCTTCTTTCCTCCTTTATCCCCCTCCCCCCTCCCTTCTGGTTGCTGTCAGTCTGTTCATTGTCTCCTGTATCTGGTACTATTTTGCTCCTTTGTTTTCTTTGTTCATTAGGTTCCTGTTATAGGTGAGATCGTATTATATCACTATCTTCTTAGTAACTAAAATAGAAATACTTATAGTGAAATCTTAAAATGTTAAAATGCAAAATAATATTCAAAAGTATTTTCTTAGTAAAAAAAATTATGTTGCTGCCGTTTGCTCAGAGTGTGTGTGTAGGAGGGGAGTTACAATTATAAAAGAAACCAAGCACCATTGTCCTTACATGTTTACAAAAAATATATATATAATTAATATGACAAATTATAGGTATTGGAAGAGTCATAACTGTTTCATACTAAAATGCCTAAGTATCAATTTAACATTTGTGAAATCAAATCCTTTTCATTTTTGCCACATATTTTTCAGAGTAAAGTTGTAAATATGAATGTAACTATTGTGCTAACAATTTTAAATAAAGGCAAAAATCTAAGAAGAAATACCTGGAGTAGCTTAGAGTAACCAGATAAGAAATTACAACAAATAACTTCATGTCAAGGCTCCAGTGCTATCATGATTTTAAATTAGAACAAAATGTTTCTAAGATAGGTTGCTCATTTAACATTTTTAGTATCTGTCAATAAGATCACATTTGGTATGAAAGAGCCTATTTATTTTGATTACAACCTAAATTCCCCAATGAAATGCTGATACAGAGGCTAGCAATAACACTTGACTAACCAAATGCCTGGCAAGCTATTATGTATCATTGAGGATTCACATGGCAAAACAAAACAAAGATCTGGAAATGCCAATGCCACTTGCTTAATTCCATATGTGCACTTTAAAAATAACTGTTCTACAAAGGTTGGGAAGTTTTAGATATCACCAACTGACAGGGACTCTCTTTGTAGCTTTTATAGGTACCTTAGATAGAAATCACAAGTTATCCATACCCACCATGCAATAAACTTTCTAAATCAACCTTCTGCTTTGGTTAAATATCTGATAAAGTTTGAAGGAAATATATCTTGTTTGTCATTAGAGAAAAAAATGGATACTTTATTAAATTGTTGACTCTAAACCATTCAAGTTCCTTAATAAGATGTACATAGTCAATTTAAAGCAAACATTTTTAATATATTTGTTGCTTTCTTTCCTGAAATCCATAAATTTTTTAGTTGTCTAGTTAAACAAGAATAATTCTCTAATAAAGTGGGACCTTCTTTAAAAATTGTTTACTCTATAATTTAAATCAACCATTTAATTCAACAGAAAATGTAGAAGATGAAGGAGGAGAAGATGGCGGTGTGGTAGGAGGGAGCAGACCCCATTTCCCCTCTACACACGGGAGAAAAACCGGGTCAATCTACGGAAGATCAGAGCAGACAAGGAACAGTAACACAGCATATTTGAGAACAAGAGGTCGGAAATTGTAGCAGACACTGAAAAACCAGCGGTAAGGAGAGCTCTTCGGAACAATAGGAGCCCAGGGTCTAGTGCATGGAGAGCGGGCCGGCTGAGGCCTCTGCCCGGCGCTCTGCCAAGCCTGCCCCAGGGCCCTGGGGAGGGAGCTGGGTCAGCCGCTGAACCGGCTGGGAGATATCAGGGGCCACCTCGCCACTGCGGCAGAGCGAAAGTGGGTGCCCCGCCACAGGTCACTGTGCGACTTTGAACTGAGTTTTCATGGTCGCCAGGCGACTACGAAAGCACAGTCACCCCAACCACTGACAGAGGCGTGTGTGAAGTGAGACAGCTGTATGAAAATAGGCACCCTCAAGGGACTGCACACGGTCGCAGGATAGTGGACACTCGTGAAAACATAGGCGCTGGCCACTGGAGACAGCTGTGGAGTGCCTGTGCCAGTGCATGGGCCCGTGCTCGAACTCGGACAGCTCAGGTCCAAGGCGCAGGCATGAGAAGGCCCCTGGAGTGTAGGCCCCGCTCAGGGGCAAAGACAGGCAGCTGCGCCAGAACACAGAAAGCCTCCCAGGGGCAAAGGCAGGCAGCTGCGCATGACTGGAGAACCTAGCACACACCCATAAACTCGGAGAAGTGCCCACACACCAGGAGGCTTAGAACACACGCTGGAAACCCTGTGGGGAGAGGCGCCCACTAACGCTGAGATATATAGCACAATGAGGACTGAGTTCTGAACACGGAGAAAAGCAATAAGATCACCACTGGGCCATTGCAGCCAGCAAGACCAGAAAAACCGGCTCGGCAAGTTTGAAAACAACAAGAGGATTTATATATATATAATTATATATATATATATAATTTTTTTTTAATATTTTGTTTTGCTTTGCCTGTTTTTTTTTTTTTTTTGGCTGTTTATATTTGTGTGGGTGTGTGAGGGTGTGTCTGTTTTTTGTTTTGCCAGTTTGTTTGTGTCTTTTTGTTTGTATGCCTGTCTATTTATATGAGTTTCTAACTATTCCTTCTTCATTATTTTTATCTTCTTCTTTACTCCCCAACTCCTTTTGCCTCCCTTGAATTCCTTCTTGTCTTATTCCCTCTTCCTTTCTTTCCAATTTTATATCTTCTACCTTCCTCTTTTTTCTTATTTCTTTTTTCATTCCCCCCCCTTCTTTTTTTAAATACCCATGAGTGAGACAAAACAAACAAACAAACAAGCCTGGAACTGTGGAAAAAAAACAGAGGTGGCCCCCAAAAGAGGGTATTCCAGCTGATGAGACAGTGGAAGCTGTGAACAACAGGATATCTCAAGGACAATCCACCACTGAATCTCACAGATATTCTACCACAGAAGGTCATACCACAAACCCAGGGAGCCAGAACAGATCAATTTAAGAAGTTGAGGCTAACAACAAGAGTCTTACAAACAATGGGAAGACAAAGAAACAACCCCCAAATGAAAGGAAAGGAGGAAGCTCCAGAAAGAATGCTAAATGAAACGGGGGCAACTCAACTATCAGATACAGAGTTCAAAGCAATGGTTGTCAGGAAGCTCAATGAGCTCTCAATGAGCTACCATAAACTACAGGGAAGTTATGATGAACTCACGGCAAACTATATCAACATGAAAAAGGAAATAGAAACTATCAACAAGGGCCAAGAGGAAATGAAGAACACAATCTCTGAACTGAAGAACACAGTAGAAGGAATGAAAAGCAGAATCGATGAAGCAGAAGATCGGATCAGCGAGTTGGCGGACAAAATAGAAAAAAAAAAACACTCAGAATGAGTAAGATAAGGAAAAGAGGCTTAGAAAGAATGAAGAGGGTTTAAGAGAAATGAAAGACACCATGAAACGGAATAATATCCATATAATAGGGATACCAGAAGGAGAAGAACAAGAACAAGGGATAGAAAACCTGTTTGAAAAAGTAATGATGGAAAACTTCCCTCATTTGGTGAGAGAAAAAGCCACACAAATCCAGGAAACACAGAGAGTCCCAATCAAAAGGAACCCAAACAGGCCCACTTCAAGACACATCATAATTAAAATGGCAAAATTCCAAGACAAAGAGAGAATCTTAAAGGCAGCAAGGTAAAAAAAGGAAATAACATACAAGGGAATCCCGATAAGGTTAGCAGCTGACTTCTCAATGGAAACGCTCCAAGCCAGAAGAGAATGGCAAGAAATATTCCAAGCAATGAGAACCAAAGGCCTGCAACCCAGACTGCTTTACCCAGCAAGGCTTTCAATCAAGATAGAAGGCCAAATAAGGAGCTTCCCAGACAAAAGAAGTCTAAAAGAATACACCTCTACCAAACCAATTCTGCAAGAGATACTAAAGGGACTGCTTTAAGGGAAGAAAGGAAAAGACAGAGAGAGAAAGAGAGAGAGGAACACAGGTATGAAAATGGCAATGAATAAATACCTATCAATAATAACCTTAAATGTAAATAGACTAAATGCTCCAAACAAAAGACATAGAATAGCTGAATAGATAAGAAATTGTGACCCACACATATGCTGCCTACAAGAAACCCACCTCAGGACAAAAGACATACACAGGCTCAAAGTGAAGGGCTGGAAACAAATTTTCCAAGCAAATGGTCAGGAAAAAAAAGCTGGGGTAGCAAAACTCATATCAGACAAAATAGACTTCAAAAGAAGTGCCGTAAAGAGAGACCCAGAAGGTCACTTCATAATACTCAAGGAAGAATCCACCAAGAACACATAAATATTGTAAATATATATGCACCCAACATAGGAGCACCTAAATACATCAAGAAAATCTTAGAGGACTTCAAGAAAGATATTGACAGCAACACAATTATAGTAGGTGATTTTAACACCCCACTGTCAAAAATGGACAGATCTTCCAAACAAAATATAAACAAAGATATTGTGGCACTGAACAACACTCTAGAGGAAATGGACTTAACTGATATATATAGAGCCCTTCATCCAAAAGAAACTAAATACACTTTCTTTTCAAATGCACATGGAACATTTTCAAAGATAGACCACATGATAGGACACAAATCAAGCCTCAACAAATTCAAGAAAATTTAAATCATACCAAGCATTTTCTCAGACCACAAGGGACTGAAACTAGAAACCAATCCCAAGGAGAAAAACCCAAAACCCTCAAAATCATGGAGATTGAATAGCATGGTATTAAACAATGAATGGGTCAAGAATGAAATTAGGGAGGAAATCAGAAAATTTCTGGAAACAAACGATAATGAACTCACATTGACCCAAAACTTATGGGACACAGCAAAGGCAGTCCTCAGAGGGAAGCTTATAGCGATACAGGCCTACCTAAAAAAGACAGAAACATCTCAAACAACCTATCCCTACGCCTACAAGAACTCGAGGAACAACAACAAAGACAGCCCAGAGCAAGTAGAAGGAAGGAAATAACCAAGATCAGAGCAGAATTAAATGACATACTGACTAAAAGCACAATCCTAAAGAACAATGAATGCAGGAGTTGGTTCTTTGAAAAGATCAACAAAATCGACAAGCCTTTAAGCAGGCTCATCAAGAAAAAAAGAGGGAGGACTCAAATGAACACAATCAGAAATGAAAGAGGAGATATTACAACTGACACCGCAGAAATACAAAGGATTGTAAGAAATTACTATGAAGAACTGTATGCCAAGAAATTTGAAAACCTAGGTGAAATGGACAGGTTTCTAGAAAAATGTAACCTTCCAAAACTCAATGAAAAAGAAACAGAAAGCCTGAACAGACCAATAACAGCTGGTGAAATTGAATCAGTAATCAAAACACTCCCGACACACAAAAGCCCTGGACCAGATGGCTTCACAGGAGAATTCTACAAAACATTTAAGGAAGAGCTAACTCCTATTCTCCATAGACTATTTGAAAAAATCCAAAATGATGGAAGACTCCCAAACTCTTTTTATGAAGCCAGCATCATCCTAATCCCAAAACCAGATAAACACACAACAAAGAAGGAGAACTTCAGGCCAGTATTGCTGATGAACATAGATGCTAAAATCCTCAACAAAATATTGGCAAACTGCACCCAACAACACATTAAAAAGATCATACACCATGACCAAGTGGGATTCGTCCCAGGGATGCAAGGATGGTTCAACATTCGCAAATCAGTAAGTGTAATTCATCACATAAACAAAAGCAAAGGCAAAAATCACATGATCATATCAATAGATGCAGAAAAAGCATTTGATAAGGTACAGCACCCATTTATGATAAAAACACTCAGCAAAGTGGGAATACAGGGAGCATTCCTCAACATAATAAAGGCTATATATGAGAAACCTACAGCCAGCATCATACTGAACGGGCAAAGACTAAAATCTTTCCCACTAAAATCAGTAACAAGACAAGGCTGTCCACTTTCACTACTTCTATTCAATATAGTATTGGAAGTATTAGCCACAGCGATCAGACAAGAAAAGGAAATAAAAGGCACCCAACTTGGAAAGTAGGAAACAAAACTATCATTGTTTGCAGATGACATGTTAGTATACATAGAATATCCTATAGTCTCAGCCAAAAAACTGCTCGACCTAATAAATGAATTTGGCTAAACAGCCGGATACAAAGTCAATATCCAGAAATCAAAGGCATTTTTGTATACCAACAATGAAACAACAGAAGCAGAAATCAAGAAAAAAATACCATTTGATATAGCAAAAAGAAAAATAAAATACCTACAAATAAACCTAACCAAGGAGGTAAAAGACCTGTATGCAGAAAACTACACAACACTGAAGAAAGAAATCAAGGAAGACACAAATAAATGGAAACACATACCGTGTTCATGGATCGGAAGAATTAACATCATCAAAATGTCCATACTTCCCAAAGCAATCCACAGATTCGATGCAATGCCTATTAAAGTACCAATGGCATATTTCACAGATATAGAACAAACTCTTCAAAAATTTATATGGAACAATAAACGACCCAGAATAGCGGCAGGAATCTTGAGCAAGAAGAGCAAAGCAGGAGGGATCACAATACCTGATACCAAAATGTATTACATGGCCACTGTAATCAAAACAATCTGGTACTGGCATAAAAACAGGCACGTGGACCAGTGGAATAGAACAGAGAGCCCAGAAATAAACCCTAGTCTCTACAGTCAATTAATATTTGACAAAGGGGGCAGCAACATAAAATGGAGTAAAAATAGCCTCTTCAACAGATGGTGTTGGGAGAACTGGACAGCTTCGTGCAAGAAAATGAAACTCAAGCACCAACTTACACCATACACAAAAATAAATTCAAGGTGGATAAAAGATTTAAACATAAGCTGTAACACCATTAAAGTCCTAGAGGAGAACATAGGCAGGAAAATGTCAGATATTCCACGCAGAAACATTCTTACTGATATGTCCCCTAAAGCAAGGGACATAAAGGAAAGAATAAACAAATGGGATCTCATCAAAATAAAAAGCTTCTGTATGGCCAAGGAAAACAATATTAAAATAAAAAGAGAACTGATGGTGTGGGAAAACATATTTGCCAATGATACCTCAGGTAAGGGTTTAATCTCCAAAATATACAAAGAACTTACACGACTCCACTCTAAGAAGACAAGCAACCCAATTACAAAATGGGCAAAGGACTTGAACAGACACTTCTGCAAGGAGGACATACAGAGGATCCAGAGACACATGAAAAGATGCTCACTATCGCTAGCTATCAGAGAGATGCAAATTAAAACCACAATGAGATACCACTTGACACCAGTCACAATGGCCCTCATAAACAAAGCAACAGACAGCAAGTGTTGGAGAGGTTGTGGAGAAAAGGGGACACTAGTGCACTGTTGGTGCGAGTGCAGACTGGTACAACCACTATGGAAAACAGTAAGGAATTTTCTAAAAAAACTAAAAATGGACATACCTTTTGACCCAGCAATTCCACTGCTAGGACTATATCCTAAGAACCCTGAAACACCAATCCAAAAGAACCTATGCACCCCTATGTTTATAGCAGCACAATTTACAATAGCCAAGTGTTGGAAGCAACCTAGATGCCCATCAGTAAATGAATGGATCAAAAAACTGTGGTACATTTACACAATGGAATTCTATGCAGCAGAAAGAAAGAAGGAGCTCATACCCTTTGCAACAGCATGGATGGAACTTGAGAGCATCATGCTAAGCGAAGTAAGCCAGGCAGTGAAAGACAAATACCACATGATCTCACCTTTAACAGGAAGCTAATCAACAAAACAAACAAACAAGCATAATACAAACAAAGACAGGGAAATTGAGAACAGGCTGAATGTCACCAGAGGGGAGAGGGGAGGATATTTCAGGGGAAAAGGGGAAGGATTTACAGGAACAAGTATAAAGGACACATGGAAAAAAACTATGGGGAGATGGAAATGGGAGGGAGGAGGGGAGGGCTGGGGTGGTGGGTTCGGGTGAGAATAAAAGACAGAAAACTGTACAAGATCAACAATTAAAATAAAAATTAAAAAAAATAAACTTTTTTCTTAAAAAAAAGAAAAGAAAATGTAGAAGATGAATGTGAAATTGGCTAGAGAATGAATAAGTAATCATAAATTCTGTGGTGAATGTAACAAAATGATTAGTGAACAAATAAATAAGCAAAAGATTAATAAAGTTAGACTCTCAAGCATATCCCGTCATTTTATTAAGAAGGAAAGCTTGAGAAAAAGATCATAAAAAGTCCTATCTATTGTCACCAGTATCATGGTCCTGAAATGTAGAAGTCAAATCTTTCAGATATTATAAACAGACAGGAAATGTTTAGATGCTAGAGACTGTATATTTAGAAATTATATAATAACTTTATTTAGGAACAGACCCCATTTTGGTCTGATGGCATGTTGATGTAAAAGAATTTTCTTTTTCCCAGCAAACTACAAGGATTTCCTATTCCTTAATTATCACTCATTGTGTCCATTAAGTATTTTTCTACATACACTGATTTTGAGAAAAATAGGTGTTTGAGATTTTTACAATACAGAATCCCTAACTCCAGGCCTGATTTTATTGTAAACACAAAGGAAAAGAAAGGAGTCTAGATATGGTTAAAATTGGATTTTCTCTTTTCTAAATATACTAGATATAATCTTCACTGAATAAGGTCCTAATTATTTCTAAAATTTTGCTTTCTGGGGACTCTTGAATATATGTAATGAAGGTAGACATGAGTTGGGATCTCTTGAGTCTTTTGTCTGAGTCTCTGCAATTATGACAGGGTAATTTAGGGAATTCCGGAGTGAAAATAACAATGGTGACTCAGGAAGTATTCATACTTCTTTTATTATTTATAAATTGGAAAAAAGCCTATGATAACATTTGAATAACCTTCATCTTATACAAGATTTGGATCAAACTTTTTATCAGGGAGGAAAATGGTTTTCCTTCTTCCTTTCTTTGTTCTCTGGCTGGTCTATTAATTAGATCGACATAAGACAAATTAAAAGAAAAACAATTAATTTTATATGAAGGGGAACCCAAAAGATAAGAGGCTCTCCAACAGTCAAGTATTTGAGGCTTATATGCCTGAGCTTAGAAGTGGGTAAGGCTCTGAGTCTTCAAATGGGAGAACAGAATTCACAGGAGGGTGGGAACAGCAAATGTTTAGTTAGGAAGTATTTGCTGTGCCAGGATGGTAACTCTTTCTGGTATAAAGTTGTCTCTGGTCTCTGGTAATAAACTCTCCTCCTGGTACTAGCTTCCTATCTAAATTGTTTTAGGAAGTTGAGGAAGAGTTAAATAAAAACAAATAAGCAAATTATGCCTGAGTTAGGCTTTGATTGCCTTCATCTCAGAATAATCCACATCCCAACATAGCATTATTTTAGGATCAAGTCTTCTGCTTGTTCTGCTTTCTCTGTTTCACAGATAATAGTTAATACTTATGCCATCATATTTTTATATAAAAGCATTACAGTATTGCATTATTTTTTTTCAAAACATCTTTGAAAGATGCATTTTCTCCATATTAAAGGTGAGTTAATTATTACAGAGAGATAATATTATTGCTAATGTACAATTTCAAATGAAGTACATGCTCCCGGAAAAAGAAGGCCAGGGGATTACAATCAGGAAGAAACTTGTTTAAAATTTAGTTATGATGATGGGAATATTTAGGTCAGTTTAGTCAACAGATCATGGATAGCTGAATAGATAGATAGAGGGATGTATGGTTGGATGAATAAATTGATGGGTAGATGAATAACTTCAAGCAAATAGGGCTTTGTAAAGAAGAGGAGGAAGAAGAAGAGCAGAGAAGAAGGAAGAAGAAGCAGAAGAAGAAGACGATGATGGCCTTTAGACACAATATAGTTATCCTTGCTTATGACAAACATCTCTTAGGAAAAAACATGTATAGCTCGGTGTACTTTGCTGAAAGGTTTGTGTGTATGTGTGTATATTTACATATACATATGTCTATGTATATGTATAATTTTATTTATTTTTAGAGAAAGGATGGGAGGAAGAGAAGGAGAGAAACACTGATATGAGAAAGAAACACTGATCAGCTGCCTCTCTTATGCCCTGACCAAGACTGAACACACCACCCATGCATGTGCCCTGACCAGGTATTGAACCAGTGACATTTCACTTTGCAAGACAATGCACTGCCAACTGAGTCATACCAGTCAGGGCTGAAAGGTCATATTTATATCCTATTAATTTCCTGTAAAGTAAAATGAAAAGTCATTACCTGATAATATCAAAGAGATCTCCTTCTATATTTAAAAATTTTCCAAGATTTACCTTGAGGAAATTTCACTAGAAATTTAATATGTCATTAGTGGTATAATACCACCATAGGACAATACTAGAAAATTCTCATTTATTACAAACTTTAACAGTATCTTTAATTCTTTATTTGTTTTTCACTAACATTCATATTTATACATTTAACAAATAGGTGTTAAGCAAGTAGTATAAAACTGGCAATGGTCTATGCTGGGGCAATTCCAATGTCAAAAATAACAAATAATGTTGTTTTAGGAACAGGAACTATGAAATATAATTAAAACAGGGTAAAACTATAAGAATATAAAGAATTAAAGCATTTTTTCTTTTGGTAATTTAATCTAATTTTGGAAATAGTCTGGATAGACATCTCTGAATCATAAGACTTGGAATATGGGTAAATGAGAGCTCCATGAAAAAGAATCAAATACTGGAATTGTTCTGAGGTATGGTTGAAGAATAAGAAAGAAAAAGTATCTTAATCAGAATGGAAAAGTCATGGATGATTGTAAAGGAAATTAAGAGCCAGACGGTAAGAACATTTGACCATGTTTCATGTAGTATGGAGATTATCCTAAATTTGAAGGATATCTTTAAAAGGTTTTGAGTAGGAAATGCACCAAGTTAATAGAGTCTTTAGCAAATCTGTGATTCTATACTCTGGCAACCTCTGAAATTTTTCATATACATTTGGCTATGCCTTATAAATATATATTCTGCTGTAATCTGTGAAGTACATTTTGAGTTTGCACAAATTCTAAGGCTATATTTCTACTTGTTTACAATAGTGGTTCTCAACTTTAATTAGCTAAAGAATACCATATTCCACTTCTGCCTAGCATGCAAAAAGATTAGAAAGTGTATCCCTCCTGTTTAACAAGAAAAAGAAAAAAAAAAAAACTACAAATCACAATTATTACTAAACCCATAAGCAAAATGAAGTTTTAGGAGAACTAAGTAGTCTAATTCCCTAGAAGGAAGAGTGCAACAGAATGAAATGTTCAGTGTCTCTGATTCCATCTTGTTCAAGTCTGCACCATTTCCATGACCATCAGGCTATTAGCTATTGCTTAGTATTGACTGCATCCAGATAGACTGCTAATCAGAGGAACTGTGGCTGAAGTTTTGCAAAAACAGCCCCTCTCATTTCCCCCTCTCTTCACCTAAAAGAAACCAGAACTCTTTACTTTCTTAAGGTGGGTTTGAGTCACAACTAGGGCTCCTGTATTCTTAGCTGGTGCCTTCTTGGTCAGTAAAACTTTTCATATTTCAAACTTTGATGCTTTCAGTTTCAGTTTTTTGAAGCATTGGGCACATGGACTTGGGACATATAACAAGAGGTTAAACATCTCTTTGAGATGTACAGCATGTGGACTATCTCACCTATGGCATAATGTCAGATAAAGGAAATACTGCCATACAATGTGCAAAAAGTGTGCTAAAATATAAAGTGAATGCTAAAAGTCATGTATGAGCTAGTATGAAAGCATAAAGCATTGGGAACGCCAAGTAAACGAATTTTCACAAACACTTATGGATTCTATTTGACTGACTTCTACTGTTTTCTCATGGGAAATACGCAAGATATATTTATAGGCAAATTATACATTATTACTTATTAATGCCTGTATTTTCTAAATAAATATCATAAAATCTGCAGGAACTATAATAACTGAAACAATCTTGAAAAAGAACAAAGTTCGATTATTCAAACTTCCAAAAATTTAAAAGTTACTAGAAAGCTGTAGCAATCAAGAGAGTGTGATAATTTGATAAAAATAAACATATGGCACAATGTAACAGAATTGAAACAGTTAGTTACATATATAGTTAAGCCAAGACAGGACAGTGTGAGAAGCTAGGAGATTTCCTGGGCAAGTAGAATGGGGAAACAGAGATAAGAAAATTAAACAAGGCCAAACAGTTTGAGCAATTTACAGCCAGCTGGTAAACACAAGACCTTATCTCCTCTAACCAAGGACAGTCGAGAGCAGTGCATTATTCCTCTCCTTCCTAAGCAGACAATATATAGCTTCACTGGATTAAACCACAGGTGTCTGTTGAAGAGAGGAATGCTAATGCAAATGGAGAGGTAACACTGGAACAAAGGGAGCAGGAGCTTGGGAAGAAGCTGTGTCACTACCCTTTCAGCTCCCTCTTCCCTTGACTTTCCCATGACTTTTTTCCTCTTTCCCATGACTTTCTCATGGACATGAGAAAAGTCATGTCCGGGTCCCTCTTGGAATTTTTCCACTCCTGAATTCTCCTGTTTCCCTGATGTAAACTTGCTTCTGAAAGCTCAAGAGAAGGTGGATGTCAGTGTTTTCACTCACCACTTGCTCAGATTGCTGGCCTCTGATATTAATAAAAGCATAATTACAATAGAATCCAATCCCTGTTTGGGCTTTTCGACTGAGTGGAGACAGGCAGCAGGAGCCCTGGAAGAGGCTGCCCTCCAATATCAAAGTCATGTTTGACAAGGGTTATAAGACAATTCAATGAAGATTTCTTCATTCATAGTTTTTTTTTTTTTCAACAAATAATGAAGGGACACTGTGATATCTACTTACAATCTAATGAAGTTAAACTCCTCTTTATACCATATACAAAATTAACTCAAAATGAATCATTGACCTAAGTATGAGAGCTAAAACAAAAAAAATTTAAGAAGAAAATATAAGAGTAAGTCCTGGTAACCTTTCATTAGGCTATGCTTTCTTTACTATGACACTCAACGCCCAAATTTTTAAAATAATTTTTAATTTATCAAAATTAAATATATTTCTGCTTTTAAAAAAATACCATAAAATGACTGAAAAGGAAATCCACAAAATGGGAGAAAATACCTGATAATGGACAGGCATCTATAATAGAATGTATAAAGAACTCATAGAACTGAAAAATAAAAATACAAAAACTGCTAAAATGAACAAAACTATTGAATAAGCTTGTATCCCAGAATGTATACAAATAACTACAATAAAATATGCTTAACATCATTAATCTCTAGAGAAAT
The DNA here is from genome assembly GCA_039655065.1 of Glossophaga mutica. Taxonomy (NCBI): domain Eukaryota; kingdom Metazoa; phylum Chordata; class Mammalia; order Chiroptera; family Phyllostomidae; genus Glossophaga; species Glossophaga mutica. The sequence continues at coordinate 94,275,259 of CM077310.1, forward strand.
AAAAACCAAAACCTAATGGAAACACCACTTTTGAACCCACTAGATGGTTCTAATCAAAAATATCATAATGATTTGCCCTGGCTGGTGTAGCTCAGTGGATTGAGCATGGGCCTGCGAATCAAAGGATCGTGGTTCGATTCCCAGTCAGGGCACATGCCTGGTTTGCAGGCCAGTTCCCAGCAGGGGACGCACGAGAGGCAACCATACATTGATATTTCTCTCCCTCTCCCTCTCCCTCTCTCCTTCCCTTCCCCTCTAAAGATAAATAAATAAAATCTTTAAAAATATATAATAATAATTGTTGAGGATGTGGATATATTGGAACTCTCATACATTGCTGGTATAACTGTAAAATGGTACAGCCACACTGGCAAAAACAGTTTGACAGTTCATCAGCTTGTTGAATGTAGAGTTATCAGAAAACCCAATGACTTATTTTCTACCAATACATCAAGAAAAATGAAAATATATTTACAAAAATATTTGTACATAAATATACATAGCACTGTATTAAAAATGGGGGGTACAGTTCAATTGCCCATCAACTGCTAATTAATAAACGATGTTCAATTGGATAGCCAGTCTCTGAAATATTACTTGGCAACAAAAATTGAATACAATACTAATACTACAACATTTATGAATCTTAAAAACATTATGCTAAGTGAAAAAAGCCAGTCACAAAAAAACACATTTTTTATTATTATATTCCAGAAAATGGCCAGTACAAGAGAATCCACAGAAACACAAATAGATTAGTTGTTGCTAGAGGCTAGAGAAAGAAAGGGTAGAGTGAGCGATTATAAACAGAGTGGAGCGACTACCAAGGGTGATGAAAATTTTCTAAAATTGGATAGTGGTGATGTTTGTACAAGTGTGTTAGCATCCTAAAAGTCACTTTATTTTATACATTTAAAATGGAAATTATTATGGAAAAGCTTTTGTAAAACATATTTATTATTATTACAGCATAGAGGCTGTGTTTGAAAGTATCTTTACCAGGAGAAAGGAAAGAGGGATGCATTGGGAGTGAGCTACACTTCTGGATAAAGTCCCTTTATTTCTGAGGGAGACAGGGTAGCCAAATGATGAAGAGCACCTACTCCTAAGTCAAACATCTCTGGTTAAAATCGCAACCCTTCTATTTATTAGAATCATAACCTTGATCATTTCCCCATTTTTAATGTGAAGATATAACAGATTGTTGTGAATAATGAATGAACCAGAAAAAGTAAGGTATGGTTCATCAATGGCTGACACAGTTATTGTTAGCTATTATTATATTAGCAGACAGGTTGTGGCTCAATAGAAACCATGATCCCTTCCAGTATACCACTTTGCATGTAGTTATCAGGTCTTCCTCATTAGCTCTGGTTTCTGACAAATTCTTAGGCTTATTTTTACAATCATATGTGCTTTGATGATTACAGGTCAAATATTTTTAAAAATTCTCTCAATCTCAGTTTTTCACATTTTTCTATCATGATTAGACTAGATAATACCACAGAGGTGAAATGTCTTCTCAACACACCGTATCAGGGGCACATGATATGAATATGAGTTATAACTAGTGATGTTAAATGTGACACTTTGCTAAGGTAGTGTTTGACAAGTTTCTCCACTCTACGGTTATTACATTTCCCTATGTATACTTTATTCTTCAGAAATAAATCATTAGGTAGAGCTCACTGCAAGGCTCTACGTGCTAGACAGGGAAGTATCAACATATATCATTTGCCATTCTTTCATAAGAAAGATATGTCCATTCCCCCATTTATTTTTATAGTTAAATATTTATTCATATCAGCATGGAATTCTACATATACATTTTATATTTAAGTTTATGATAGGCAGGATAATGGCTCCCCAAGCATGTCCACACTCTAATTCCAGAATGTGTAAATGTTTCTTTATGTGGCAACAGGGACTTCACTGATGTGATTAAGGTTAAGGATCTTGTATTGGAGTGATTATCCTGGATTATCTTGGTGAGTTCATTCTTTTCACACAAGTCACTAAAAATAGAGTACTTTTTCCTGGCTATAGTCAGAGAAAGAAGAGTTAGGAAAAATAGTCAGAGGAATGCAATATTGCTGGTTTTAAAAACAGAGAAAAGTGGAAACTGTTCAAGGTAAGTGAATAGACTGTAGGAATTGGAAATAGCAAGGGAACAGATTTCTCCCTACAGTATCTAAAAAGTATACGACCTTCTAAAACATTAAATATCAGCCAGTGCACGGCTTGCTGGACTTCTGACCTACAGAATTCTAACATATTTGTGTTGTTGTAAGCCTCTAAATTTGTGTTAAGTTTTCATGGCAATAAAATAAAACTAATGGAGTGTTAACCCAGTATCAGGTCATTTATTTTATTGTACACATTGAGAGCTCTTTCAGGTTGGTTCCTATATTCTCCTGATTTGCTGTCTCCTTGCTTAGTGAGAAATTTCTTACCTCTGGCATGATAACATGATCTAGGTTTGTATTGCATTTTCCTTACACCAGCCCTAGCATAAGCCATTTTCCAAGAACAGTTTCTGTTTTATTGTAGAATTGTATTTAAAAACCAGATCTGAATGCTGGGTATTTTGGTTATTGCTGCTGTGTCACTGTTTCTAGGCCCTCTTAACAGAGAGAAGTAGAAAATATATTTAAATGTAAAAACCCATATATACACACATATTTTAATCATCACTGCATCTATGTATCTGTGTGTACATTAAACTAAACCTGCATACATAATGATGTCTCAGTCTTAGATTCATTTTGACCCAGTTCATTCTAGTCTTCCTTTCTTGCTTATTCCTTATGTCTTTTTCTGACAATGAGAAATCTGGCTCCCATGGGTCCCATTTTTCCCCCCACACCCTTTTTCAAGCGTTAATAGTCACATACAGTGGCTTCAGAATTGTTGAGCTGTACTCATGTGAGAAGAAAATTTACCAATAGACTACAATTCTGTTTGCTTTTAGCCTTAGAATTTGCTGTAAAATCAACATCGTTCCGAAGTTAAATATATCAGTTTATTCTGCCCTAATACTTTTCAGTGAGGTCATGTTATAAATATATGAGACAGATTACTCTTTTACAGTATATATTATATAATTTAATCTACATTGTCTTGTGAGTGTAATTTTCATACTTTAAACTACACTTTTTATGATGGACAGTTGTATGGGTTTTATAAATGTATAGAATTATATTTTCATCGCTCTAAAAATTACCTGTGAATTGCCTTTGTATAAAACCAACTTCTCTCCCAGTCCCTGGGAACTTCTGATCTTTTTTCTTAAAATCTTTTCTATAGTTTTGCCTTACCTAGAATATTATGTGAATGAAAACATACAGTATGCAGCCTTTTGTGTCTGGCTTCATTTCCTTAGAAAATTGCCTTTAAATGCATTCATGTGGTTCTGTGAATTAATAGCTCAGTCCTTTTATTTTTTTTTTGAATATTGTTGCTGTGTACGGATGCATTTTTAATTCATTTACTTGTTGAAGAAGATCTTGTTTCTTCTAGTTTATCATGATTATGAATAAAGTTTCTATAAGTAGTTGTTTACAGAATTTTCTGTGAGCATAATGTCCAACTCATTTCTGTTACGTGAGTATAATGGCTGGGTCATCTGACAATATTTCCACTTATAAGATACTGTCTGCAAAGAGTGCTCACCATTTTGCATTCCTACAGCTGTTAATGAGAATTTAGTTGCTCTACCTACTCACTAGCTTTTGCTGTTGTCAGTGTTTTGGATTTTGATCATTCAAATAAACAAATAGTGGTGTCACATTGTGGTTTAATTTGTATTTACAAACTGGTAAGTAATGCTGAGTGTCTTTTTATGTACTGATTTTCCAATATTATATCTTCTTTGATAAAGGGTCTGTTCAGATATTTTTCCTACGGTTTTATTTTTAAAGAATCTTCACACATTGTGAACAAGTATTTTATCAGACATGTGATTCCAATCATTTTGTGCATATTTTGTGGCTTGGTTTCACTTTCTTTTAATAGTGACTTTCACTAGGCCTAGGTTTCATTTTAGTTTTGATAAAACCTACTTTTATGATTTTTTATAACATTTAATTTTTTAATGTATTAGGCTTTTGGTGTTATAAAGCTGTATCACTGGATTCATGGTCACACATATTTTCTCTTTTGTTTTCTTCTAGAAGTTGTATAGTGTTATATTTTATAATTTGGTCTATGATTTATATTGAGTTAATTTTTCTACATAGTTTGAGTTATCTATTGAGGTTTATAATTTTATAAATATTCCATGATCTTGAAAACAGTGTGTTTTCCACATTGAATCATCTTTGCAAATTTATCTAACTCAGTAATCAGAGTACTTTTTAATACTAAAAATTGAACTGAAAATACCATGGGTACTGCAGAAATAGTATCTTGAGCATAAAAAATATTTGGTGTCCTCAGAGAAAGCTTAATGATTCTTGTCATATTTACTGACTTTCTGTTTATATATTCAGTAATCAACTCAATTTAACAACCTAGTTGTATGTGCCATCTCATTTTATTTTCACAACTCCAAGAAAAGGTTGGTTTCACTTTGTATGTTCTTCTCTCAGAGTTTTTATATTATGCCTTATTAATGTGTCTTATGAATGTATACATTTATGTGTGTGTTAAAATTTCTTTGAAACTAATATCAATAATATATCAACACATTAATTAATAATTTGTTAATTATAATATATTATATAGTTAAATATATTATATATAAATATATTATATAATATCTATATATTATATAGTTAAATATATTATATAGTTATAGATATAATATCTATATATTATATAATCAATAATTTAATTATAATAATCTGTATATTATATAGTTAAAGATCTATATATTACATAGTTACTATATAACTATATTTATATAATAATATAGTTTAACTATATGATATAAAGATGTGCCATAGACTCAATATAAATAACATATACACATTTTTTATAATTCCAGTATTTTTCCTTTTAGGGTTGTGTTTTGGGAAGACTCTAGGTTGACTCCTACCCTCAATAATTACTACTTGCTAGGTGCCATGATTTTGTATCTATCCCATTGATTGTGGGTAGGACCTGTGAGCTCCTCCTAACCAATATAAAATGGAGAAAGTCACTAATTGATTAGGATAAAGTATATGTGTAAAGTGATTGAATGTCACTCCTGTGATTATGTTTTATGACTCCTAAAGTATACTACTTCTCTGTGCCAGTGTGAGAAGTAAATTCCCTGTTGTAAGAGGACTTAAGGAGAAACAAAATGGCAAGGAACTGTGGTGGCTCCTTGGAACTGGGAGTCACCCACAGTTAACACTCTGAAAAGAAAAGGGCATCTCAGTTCTGCAACCACAAGGAAATGGTTTTTGCTAAGGAACTGATAGAGCTTGAAAGCAGATCTTTATTCTCATTTGAACTTTTGGTGGAACAATTGTCCAGGTATTATCTTGACTACAGCCTTGTAGTTAACCCTGAAGTAAAGGACTCACCTCGGCAAAGCCTGGACTTCTGAGCCAGGAAGTATGAGACAATAAACATAAGTTTTCTTTAAGCTGCTAAACTTACAGTAATTTGTTATGCAGCAACAGAAAACTGATGTAGACTGGTTTATAAAATTGTTGAGGTTATATAATGCACAAATATAGAGAATCCCATTTATATCATAGTCTGGCTTCATATAATGTACAACCTGCACAATTACATGGTAGTTTTGTTTCCCTATATATTAAATTTACTGTGAAAATATTTATAATTTTCCCTTGACAAATCCATACTATCATATATACTTACCTATGTATAAATATATAGCATATATAGACGATATAGATAGATGTACCAAAAACTACAGGGAAAGTACAAGGAACTTAGGGAAAACTATGCTGACATGAAAAAGGAAATAGATACAGATAAGTATACAGATATATAGATATATGTATATACATATACACAATATATTTTTACTGAGTTGAAATAAAACAGATTATATTGGGGGAGAAAACAGCACAACGTAAACTTTAATCATACTTTATAGTTTTAATTACCTCTTTGATGTTAAAAGATCTTTAGATATTATCTAATCCAGTTTTCATGTTTTATTGGCAAATAAAATAAAACGCAGCTATATACTGTTATCTGTCAAAGGGCACGTTCTTAGTTAATGTTGGAGTTGGTCAATATTTAATGTATTCTCACACCCAATCTGATGATTACCCTAGTATATTATACTGCCAGTTTTCTATCATATATGTCTTATAAAATATTATTATATTTTACAGTGTAAATATATGCAAAATATACAACATATTTACTTATTAAATGTATAAATATATTTTATTTCTGAATATAATTAAATCAGAACAAATATGAATATTTTGATCAAATTGTAATGATCTCCCTTAAATGGTAGACTCATACCTAATAGATTTCATTGCATAATAAAAAATCTTATTATTAATGTTCTTGAAATTTATAGAAGTTAGGAAGCAATTTTGCATGAGTTAACACTCTTAGTGATTAGAGGTACTGATTATTATAGTGAATTATAAGGCTATTTTTATAGTATACTGCTTGGAAGATGGAGGTAGTGTCTGCTTCCAACATGAAAGGTGGGCATGCTTACCATTCAGTGTAAAAATTGTGTTCCCTGATATTAGGGCTTCCCCACATAGTGCCACCACCTACTGAGTGTGCAGTAGTCACTTTCACCTCATCCTCTTCATGTCACTATGTAGGAACTGAGGCTCCAGAAACTGCCACCAAAAAATACAAAGACTGTATTTAATATTTCTATTTCTGATAGCAATTATGTTCTTTTTCTCTGACCACAGAGTTTCTTGACTTCTGTCAGCATCCATGGAATAGTTTACTAACTTGTTAGATTTCTAGTAGAGGAAATTATATATCTTTCACAGTGGTTCATGGGAAAATACTGTATTTATCCAAATGATATACTTTCTCATATTTTCCAAGGAAATGATTGAAATAATTATATGAGTTCAGAACAATGGTTATAAGGAAGCTCAATTAGCTCACTGAGAATTACCAAAAACTACAGGGAAAGTACAAGGAACTTAGGGAAAACTATGTTGACATGAAAAAGGAAATAGAAACTATCAACTAGAGCCGAGAGGAAATGAAGAATATAATTTCTGAATTGAAGAACATAGTAGGAGGAATCAAAACCACACTAGATTAAGTAGTGGATTCAATCAGTGAGCTGGAGTTCACGGTAGAAATAAACTCCCACAAAGAGCAAGAAAAGGAAAAAAGACAAAAAACAATTGAAGAGGGGTTAAGGGAACTGCAGGACAACATGAAAGGTAATAATATCTGTATAATAGGGAATCCAGAAAGAGATGAAAAAAAAAAAAACATAAAGTGATAGAAAACATATTTGAAAAAGTAATGATGTAAAACTTCCCTAAGTGATGAGAGAAAAAATCACACACATCCAGGAAGCAAAGAGGGTCCCAATCAAGGGGCACCCAAGAAGTCCACTCTAAGACATATCATAATTAAAGTGGCAAAATTCAAAGACAAAGAAGAATTTTAAAGGCAGCACAAAAGAAACAGGAAGTAACATACAAGGGATTCCCAATAAGGCTAGCAGCTAACTTCTCAATGGAAACACTATAAGACAAAAGGGAATGGCAAGAAATATTCCAAGTAATGAAAAGCAAAGGCCTGCAACCAACTACTCTACACAGCAAGACTCTCAATTAAAATGAAAGGTGAAATAAGGAGTTTTCCAGAAAAATAAGTCTGGAAGAATACACGTCCACCAAAACAGCACTGCAAGATATGCTAAAGGGACTACTTTAAGAAAAGAAAGAACGAGAGAGAGAGAGAGGCAGAAACATAACACTGCAATCAATCAGTACCTATCAATAATAACCATAAATGTATATGGATTAAATGCCCCAGTCAAAAGACATAGAGTAGCTGAATGGATAGGAAAACATGACCCACACATATGTTGCCTACATGAGATCCACCTCAGAACAAAAGACCAGATTTCTGGCCAAGATGGAGGCATAAGTAGATACATTTTTCCTCCTGGTACAACCAAAAGATGGACAATGACAAATTTTAAAACAAAAGTAACCAGACCTGGTAGAAAATTGAATGGTAAGGCAGTCTGACAACCAATCAATTAAAAGGAAACATTCATCTAGAACAGTAGGAAGTGTGCAGATGGGCAGCCAGGGTGGAAAGGACCCATGGCTAGGCAACAGCCGGAGGACTGAGGCGGGCAAGGTGGTAACTGGCAGACTGGGTGAGGCAGTGGCCTGCAAAGCATGTGGGCCCAAATTTGCATGTGGATAAACCCAAAGGAATAGCTGGGGAGCAGGACAGACTGTACAACCTAGGATTCCAGTATAGGGAAATAAAGCCTCAAAACCTCTGGCTGAAAAAAAAAAAACTGTAGGGGTTGAGGCAGTGGGAGAAATTCCTAGCTTCCCAGGAGAGTTCATTGGAGAGACGGATAGGGTCCTAGGCCATATACAAAATCGCTCACCTTGGAATAAGCTCCAGAAGAGCCCAACTTGCTTTTGGGAAGCAGAGCAAGTGACTGAAAGCTGGCCAAGGGCTCAGCAAGTGGTGTTATTCGGCATTATTCCCTCTCAGACTCCTCCACATACAGCATCACAATGCAACAACACAGGTTGCCCTGACTTGGTGAATATCTAAGGCTCCCCACTAAGTAACAGGCAAAAAAACTGGTACAAATGAACAGATCAAAGCTCCAGAAAAAATACAACTAACAATGAAGAGATAGCCAATATATCAGATGCAAAGTTCAAAACATGGATAATCAGGATGCTCACAGAAATGGTTGAGTATGACCACAAAATAGGGGTAAAACTGAAGGCTATGAAAAGTGAATTAAAGAAAAGTGTACAGGGAACCAACAGTGATGAGAAGGAAACTGGGACTCAAATCAACAGTTTGGACCAGAAGGAAGAAATAAACTTTCAACCAGAACAGAATGAAGAAACAAGAATTAAAAAAATGAGGAGAGGCCTAGGAACCTCAAGACAACTTAAATATTCCATCTGAATTATAGGGTGCCAGAAGGAGAAGAAGAAGAGCAAGAAATTGATAACTTATTTGAAAACATAATGAAGGAGAACTCCCCTAATTTGGCAAAGGAAACAGACTTCCAGGAAGTCTAGGAAGCTCAAAGAGTCCCCCAAAAAATAGGAACCAAGGAACAATACACCAAGTCACATCATAATTACATTACTCAAGATTAAACAAAAGAAGAGAATCTTAAAAGCAGCAAGAGAAAAGGAGAATTACCTACAAAGGAGCTTCCATAACAGTATCAGCTGATTTCTCAAAAGAAACCTTACAGGAAAGAAAAGCCTGGAAAAAACTATTCAAAGTCATGAAAGGCAAGGACCTGCATCCAAGATTACTCTATCCACCAAAGCTATCATTCAGAATGGAAGGACAGATCAAGTGCTTCCCAGATAAGATCGAGTTAAAGAAGTTCTTCATCACCAAGCCCTTATTATATGAAGTGGTTAAGGGACTTATCTAGAAAAAGAATACGATAAAAAACTATGAAGAGTAAAATGACAATAAACTCACAACTATCAATGACTGAACCTAAAAAAACAAAAACAAAAACAAACTAAGTAAACAATTAGAAGAGGAACAGAACCAAGGGAATGGAAATCACATGGAGGGTTTTTCAATGCTCAGTTGTAGGGGAAGAATGGGGGGGGAGTTATAGGGAATAAGAAGCATAATTGATAGGCATAACATGGACAGGGAGAGGTTAAGAATGGTGTAAGAAACAGAGAAGTCAAGGAACGTACAAGTATGGTTGTACATATAAGTGTACATGGACATTTAGTTCAGGGACATGGACTAAGGGGGTGAATGCCAGAGGGTGAGGAGTGCAGGGAGGAGGGGAGATAAAGAGGAGAAAAAAATAGAAAACCTGTGATAGCATAATCAATAAAATATACTTAAAAAGAAAAAAATTAAATAAACAAAAGGGGCACTGTCCTACATCATTTATTTATTTCTATTGATCATTTATTATTTTATTTTATAATTCATTGTTTTTCACTGTACCTTAAAAAACCTTTACTGCATATCTATATTTTTATAAGCACTTTAATTAATTTTATGTTTTCTTATAGAATGATTCCTTTTTAACATCATGCACATTTAAAAGAATACATTTGCAAAAGATAAAGAAAGAAGACAAACTTTGTTCTTTAAATCACTTTCTTATATACTTTTAGAAATTCTAACCACTGCAGTTTGTGTTTTTTACTGGCATATACATTCCACAAAGTAAAGTGTCTATGAAAATCCATGTGCTAATCACATGTTGTTAAACTTAGAATAGTTGTATAATTCCATAAATGTTTTATATTAACAAAGTTTCACAAGTACATATCTGCATTAAATATTGGCAAATAATACATTCCTTAGTGTAATGCTAAAATAGTTATCCCAGTTTTTGTACTGTGCATTCCTTTCCAGAAAAATACTGCTTGTTTTTCTCAGAAATTTCCTCAAGAGAGAAAATTCTTAAACTATACTAAATTAACATTACTGCTATTCTACAGAAGCCATGTGTATTCATATTATACTCATTTGTCTACTTGTATTGGGAAAAAATAATGTTCACTTTAGAAAGACTTTCTGCAACAATCACAGTATCCTGTTGTGAGATTTATAATATGTGTGATTCTACAACATTTGTGAAAATAATCACACTGTTTACATGTAGTAATGATGTTAATGAAACAAGGTCATCATATTTAAACAAATGTTTAACCCAAATAGCAGAATATTCATTGTTCTGCTATTCACTGTTGAAATAATTTGCTAATACTTTCCCTGACTCAGATACTAGTTGGCATTTGTGCTTTTATTCATCATATACATTAATTCAAATTTAACAATATTTAATATTTATATAATATATAATCTTGTAATGAGTTTTATTAAAATGATAACATTTAACGCCCAAAATGCTGTATATCCTGGGTTAAAAAACAAAAATATTTTGATGCATTTCTGAATATAAACACATGAGTAGGATTAAATTTATATATTGTACTTTACTGTTTACTTAAGTAGTATATTTAAACTTATCTGATATGCCATGAGCATTTTTCTAAATACTTCATTAAAATAATATTTAGAATTATATTAAACTTTGTCTTATACAAAAATGGAAGCATTTGCGATATCCAAAAGCACTAGTTTTCGGGTTTTATAAATTCTGGATATCCTTTTGGTTCTAGCACCTATAATTTCAGCATATAATTTAACTTTCTTTAAAAAATTGTTTGTTTTTATGTAATATAAAAATGATTATAACTACCTATATTCTTATTATTCTAATTAGTACAACCTCATATATATATGGAGAGAGAGAGATACACATGCAGATTTTCCAGTGGGCAATGCCTGTAAAGTGAAAAGAAAAGAAAGCATTCAGAGTATCTAATACTTGCTATTTAAGATTTCTCCTGACTTCAGATAATGATTTGCCATGTATCCTGTTAAACATTTCTAACTCTGAAATAAATAAAATAATAGAAATAAAAATATTTCATAGTTTAAAGCATGCTTTTAATTATGACAGTTACTGTCATTATCTATGATAATCTACACTTGTATTGACTGCATGAGAGTTTCTGCATCTGATACAATTTAGAATATTCACATATTAAACACCTTTTTAAAAATTTGAGCAACATAGTGCTTCTTTATTTAAAAGTGTGTTTCTTTGATTTTCAATAAGAGTTTTTATGAAACTATTTTTACATGTGAAGTTTTGTGTTCATGTATGAATGTTCTAGCTCCTATACATAGCTCTTATTTAAATCTTAATAAAAATATAATGTTTTGTTGTACATATTCAAATAGTTTCCCCATATTGTTATTTCTCATTGACTAGTTTTCTATTGTGCTTTTTTATTTTAAGTGTGCTAGTATTTAAAGTCATTTATTTTTATTAGTGGGAAGATATGCTCTTCAAAATTATACATTGTATACCCACATTGTTTATATAAATCTAAAAATCAATATGAAGAATTTAAAAAATATTGAAGACAGTATTTGATAATCTTAAATAAATATAAAGTCAGGGGAAGTACTTGTTGATCATCCTGTGTTTGAAATTATAGTCACAGAACAGCCTAGCTTTTTTCCTGAGAATACTTGGAATGAAGCAGATGGACTGAGGTAAAACTAATGACTTCCTATGCCACAATGATGGTACTGCTTCTGAGATATATTGGCCTGTTGTTAACTCCATGTGGGGAAGAAGGATGGAATAAAGTTGTATCTGAAATAACAAAATGTATACTTCTAAAGTTACTACCCCGGAATGACTTGGTGTTTTATTGTGCTCCCACTTAGTCATTAAGTCATCAGTAGCTCTCCATCAAGACATGTGAAGATATGGTGTTTTAATCTCTCTCTCACACACACGTACAGTGTTGTATGTGCATAATACAACCTTGACAACAATCATGTACTGTGGTGTCAACGTATTAAAACAAGTGCACAGTCTTTTTCTGTCCCCATTTTCACCCTTTTGCCTGCTTCCATCTACCCCTTTCCCTCTGGTTAACACCTGATTTACTTTCTTTCATCAAAAGCTTAATTTCATGGAATTCCATTCTGTGAATATACTGTGATTTGCTTAGTTCATAATTTAATGATTGAAATTGTTTCTAAACCAAAATTGTTGTGTTAAGCAATGTTATATAAATAAAGCATTATTTTAAAATACATTTCCTTTTGTGTGAGTCTCTCCTTGGATAAATTCTTAACATTTTGGTTCTTGTGAAAGGCACATTAACAATTTAATATATAATAATAAAACAACTAGTACTTCTAATACTAAATGTAAATATCATCACTGAGTTCATCCTACAACACTACTATCATTAAACAATTTCCTTCATATAGTCCATAAAATAAAATAAAAGTAAAGAAAGAGAAAAAAGAAAATAAAAATTCTTTGATAAATTCATTTTATAAAGCTGACCTGAAAGATAATTGTAAAAATTATGTTCTAGCTAATGATAGTTTGCTGGTTTTTTTTTTTAATAACTTTTTAAATTGTTGTTCAAGTACAGTTGTCTCCAAGTTCCCCCACCACTACCCCCCCACACCAGCCATTCCCCCTTCCCACTCTTGATCATACCCCTCTTTGGTTTTGTCCATGTGTCCTTTATAGATTTTCCTGAAAATCCTTCTCCCTCCTTCCATTACCCCTCCTACGTCCCCTCTGGTTACTATCAGTTTGTTCTTAATTTCAGTATCTCTGGTTATATTTTACTTATTTGTTCATTTGTTGATTAGGTTCCTCTTATTGGTGAGATCACATGTTATTTGTCTTTCACCGCCTGGCTTATCTCACTTAGCACAATGCTCTCCAGTTCCATCCATGCTGTCACATAGGTTAGGAGCTCCTTCTTTCTTTCTGCTGCATGGTATTCCATCATGAAAATGTACCATAGTTTTTTGATCCATTCATTTACTGATGGGCACTTAGGTTGCTTCCAGCACTCCACTATTGTACATTGTGTTACTATGAACACTGGGGTGCATAGAATCTTTTGGATTGCTGTTTCAGGGTTCTTAGGCTCTAATCCCAGCAGTGGAATTGCCAGGTCAAAAGGCTGTTCCATTTTTAGTTTTATGAGGAAATTCCATACTCTTTTCCACAGTGGCTACACCAGTCTGCATTCTCATTAAGAGTGTACTAGGGTTCCCTTTTCTCCACAACCTCTCTAACACTTGTTTGTTGATTTGTTTATGATGGCCATTCTGATTGGTATGAAGTGATAGTTCATTGCAGTTTGAAACTGCATCTTTCTCGTGGCTAGTGATGCTGAGGATCCTTTCATATGTCTCTGGGCCCTCTGTATGTCCTCCTTGGAGAAGTGTCTTTTCAGACCCTTTGCCCATTTTACAATTGGGTTGTTTATTTTACCAGAGTGGAGTCATGTGAGTTCTTTATATATTTTGGATATCAAACCCTTGGCTGAGGTATCATTGGCAAATATATTTTCCCATATAGTTTGTTCTCTTTTCATTTTAATGCTATTTTCCTTAGCCATGCAGAAGCTTTTTATGTGGATGAGATCCCATTTGTTTATTCTTTCCTTTATGTCCCTTGCTCAAGAGGACATATCGGTGAAAATATTACTACAGGGAATATCTGAAATTTTCCTGCCAATATTTTCCTCTAGGACTTTTATGGTGTCACAACTTATATTTAAGTCTTTTATCCACCTTGAATTTATTTTTGCATATAGTGTAAGTTAGTGGTTGAGTTTCATTTTTTTGCATATTGCTGTCCAGCTCTCTGTATACCATTTGTTGAAAACGCTGTTTTTACTCTATTTGATGCTTCTTTCCTTTTTGTTGAATGTTAATTGACCATGGAGACTTATTTCTGGCCTCTCTAATCTGATCTATGTGTCTATTTTTATGCCACTACCAGACTGTTTTGATTACAGCGGCCTCATAATACAGTTCACTATCAGGTATTGTGATCCCTCCTACTTTGTTCTTTCTCAAAATTGCTGCAGCTATTCAGGATTGTTTTTGGTTCTATATACATTTTTCAAGTGTTTGTTCTATATGTGTGAAATATGTTATTGGTGTTTTAATAGGGATTGTGTTGAATCTATAAATTGCTTTTGGTAGTATGGACATTTTGATGATGTTTTATATAGTTGCTATCACAAGGTCTTTTGTTGCTGTGATAAATTGTATTTTTTGTATAAGTAATGAGATTGAATGTATTTTTATCAGTCACTAAATTACTTAGTTTTTGAATTTCTTACCAATTTCTCTATAGTATTAATATCCTGTTTTGCATTTGTAAAATGTCCCATAAACAGTAAAGATTTATTCCACCAAATATCAATCTACAACAAAGTTCTCTATATTTTAATGCATACAAATTTTGTCTCTCATTATTTAAATTTTACCTAGATTGATATTTTATTTTTATTTATAAAGCCCTTCTTCAATTTTTACTTTGATAAAATTAAATGTGTTTTCTCTTGCGATTACCAGCCCTGATGTCTTACATGTAGGTTTCAACTATTTGTTTTTGCATGTGTACTTTTGTGTGTAAGCGAACAGAGAGAGCAAAAGAGAAAGGAATTTAGACTTTTTATAACCACTTTTCTCAAAGAATTATTAGAAGCAATGTAAGAAAAGGGGTGTAGCAAAGTGTAATACTTGGGATCTCTGATTCCATCTTATTCAAACCTGCTCTGTTCTCATGGTCTTCAAGCTAATAGCTCTGGCTTAGTCTTGCATATAGATATGCATATCATTAGAGAATTCTGCTTGAAGCTTCAGTTTTATGAGTATGTACAAAAATAATGATTGTTTATCAAAGATTTGCAGGATCCACATGACCAAACTCATATGAATTAGAGTCAACAGACAGTCTTACTGGGACCCCTGCTGGAATGCAAATATCTGCAGTCGTTAGTCATCAGTCACCTCTTGCCCATCCCATTATTCCTTCACTTAATGTAAAGGAAACCTGAACTCTGTATTGTCTTAAAATGGATTGAAGGCCCTACTAGGCCTCCCATCTTCTTGATTAGTACCTTCTCAATCAATAATTCTTGTCTTACTCCAAACTCTGACATTTTTAGTTTTGGCCTTATGAAACATTAGACACACAGACTTTGGGTAGGTAACAGGGGAAGGTACAAAAGTTTAAATATTTTATGATGTTATAAGATATGTTGATGCTGACTCCAGCAGCATCTTATTTTCCTTGCAAATTTATTTCATTTTCCAGATAAATGTCTCTTATTCAAATTTCTGGGACTTGAGTCTTTGTTTCAAATTAGATTTTCTTGAACAGTGATTTCCCCCTGTCATACAAGAGCTGTTTTACTCCAATTTCATAATTGTCAAATAGGTGATTGATTACTGACACATTCATCTTTCTCTCATGAGACCTCCTCATTTCCACAGAAAGCTCAGTGTCTCCCTGTAAGTAAGAGTCACCACCACTCAGCTCAGCCACAAGAGCAGAGAGCAGTTCTGTCAACACTGTTGATTCTTGCATGTTGAGATAATCCAATCTTTTGTTCAATATGGAGGTAATGTATGCTGAGTCAGTAATGGAATCAGAGTTATGATCCATATGAAAGTTCACTGTCTTTTTTTCAGCATCTGGAGCTCTACCATTTCCCACAAGAGAAGGGGTTCCTGAATAACACCGTTCTCTTACCTGTTGGTGGTCTCATGACACGTTCCCGATCACCTTTAGTTCAAGAATATAAATACATTTTTCCTTAATGGATAAGTGTATAATTGGACATCTTTGTTTTGCATAAGCAAATGAATAACAGGAGTGTTTGCACTTTCCTAAACCCTTAGAGTCTCTCTTAGAAATATATCCTTGCCAAATTTAGGAAGTCCAAATTCTAGATTTCTTATGAAGTCTGGTATTTCTGTAGATGTTTCTGGCAACCCTCACATGCATGCCAGCTTGATTTTTTCAGGAGAAATCTCTTTATATGTCTTGCATTTCTGTAAGTTTTGTCAAGTGACTGAATTTTTTTTGCTCAATAATGTTTGTATATTGAACACCTTAGAAGACAGAGATAATTCCTCCCTCCAAAGCAAAGGGCATATTTTTTTTTAACTAAGAAAATAACAATGATGTACTTCTACAGGGAAAATGTTGACTAGAGTGGCTAGCCTCCCCTTCATAAGTGTGAGGGTTCACAATTTTAAGTATCCTCTACTGTGATACATACCTACTATGTGTGCAGTATCCAGCTTTGAGAACAGAAACAACTGATCCAAAATAAACCTCATGCTTCTTGATCTGCTGAGAGTAATAAAATCCTTTGTCTCTGACACAGGATTCTTGCATCTTCTGTCAACATCTATGAAATTATGCTGCAACTCATTACTACAGAAATAGAACCCAATCTCAGATTCTGTAACTTTTGGACAGAATCATACTCTTTTAAGTCTCAATAGAAAATCCTAATTCTCTTAATCCTTAACATTTGAGGAAGAAAACAATTAACATACAAAACAAGATGAGTTAAAATGATCAAATGATTAATGAATATAGATGTTTGATATATGTATATAACATACACATAAAGGTATATGTGTATATATAAGTATTATTTATCCAAGTAAAAGAAGGGCATCCTGTGATTTGTTACAACTTAAATGAAATTTGAGGGCATGATTCTAAGTGCAATAAGTTGGACAGAGACAGACAAATACTGAATCATACAACTTACATGTGGAAAAACATTAAACTTATTGAAACAGAGTAGAATTGCTGTCACCAGGGATGAAGGTAGAGAAAAGAGGTGAGATGTCAATCAAAGGATATAAACATACAGTTAGAATATAAATACATTCTCAGGTTGTAATATACAGCATAGTGACCATAGTTAATAATTCTGCGTTATACTCCTGAGTATTGCTAAGATGATGGATCATAAATGTTCCCACTATAAAAAATAAATTTTAATTCTGTGAAATGATAAGGGTGTTAGCTAATGCTATGGCAGTAACATTGAAATCAACATGTTGTATATCTTAAGTTTACACAGTATTATATGTAAATAATTTCGATGATGCTAAAAACAAATTAAGAAATACACAATGCATAACAAAAACAGTTTTTGATGAACTAGGTATATGGTGGGGGGGAATGGAGACAAATATACTTGAACAACAATAAAAGTATTCAAAATAAAAAATAGAAAAGTAGAGTACATATAATAAAGGAATAACAGAGGAAACGGGAAAACTGTGATATACTTGTATTCTAGGAGCATGCACATTTTTATATGATGCTTATTTTGCTTTTTCTCTCATTAAACATTTTGTTTGTCAAACTCCAAAATTAGGCCAAATTTAACTTAAACACTGGCACTTTGTGCATTTATATCTATCTGAGAGTGCTTAATTTCTGCTAACAGAATAAAGAAATCCAAAGATAAAGTTTTGAAAAATCTCTCATTTTGACCTCTTTCTAGGTATTCTCCAGTAAATCAAGATCATTTGAAGTATTCATAATTATTTTAAATCCTTCATGCATGTATTTTTCTTCCTTCTCCAGGCAACTGTACCTGGTCCAGATTGTAAAGACACCAGAGTACTTTTTAAATTCAATCTACTTACAGTTCAGTGACATTGCTGAAATCAGCAGTAACTTTTGAGAAGACATCCACTCCGTGAACATCTACTTATTCACAAGGTCAAAACACTAACATCAAAATGAATATTAAATTCTTATGGTTGTTAATTAGTTCATCATATCGTTCATGTACCATGTGAAAACATCCATGTGTAATGTATAAGAATATAAATGCATAAATTGCCCACAAGAGAAAAGTCATTCTGTTTTTTTCATGATTAAAACTAATTTTGCTTTTATGCCTCCTCCCTTCCTAACACACTGAAGTGATGAAAATTTTAATTTCAAACATTTTGAGTTTCTTTTGCTTTCACTCTCTATTTGCCAAAGTTTCAAAGGTCTTATACAGTGCTCATAGGTTGGAATGGTGCTCTAGTTATCTGTCCAGACATTTCCAAAATGTCCATTTCTCTGATCAGCAGGAAACTGCATGTCTGGCCACTCCCTTTCCTTTGTTATTTTGAAATGCTTGGGAATGGAAAATTACTTGCAAGGCTATTCAAGAGGCTTTCTACGTATGGACACCTTGCAACCTTTCTTTTTTGGAGACTTTTTACCTTATAGAGGTTATACTAACAAGCTGAAAGACAATGTTCTTATTTTCTGTACCACTATTTTGTGTATTTATGCCATCTCATGTATTTTTTTCTTCTAATGAGAAAATGAAATTTTACCTCATATACCTTAGTTCTCATGGTATGGGCCACTCGTTTTCCCCCTTCCCAATTTTAACAAAAATTCCACTTTATTATCACCAAATCTTTTAACTTTCTCTTGACCTGCTTAACTCAAAATTAAAAAAAAAAATGTTAGACTATGTTTGGTTTCTACCCTCCCTTAAGAAGCTGGACAATGCGTTCATTTTTTATTTAATGAAGGTAAAATAAAAAGAAAAGACAGAAAACATTATATAAGATAGTATCTGTTAATATTACTTGCTCATTAATTTATTTTTTTGTATTTTAATTTAATAATTACACATGGACAATTCCATTCCCTTTTTTCCTAAATGCTACTGTATCATAGGTTCATTGATTTTGTACATGATAATTTATTACCATAATATTTTGGATATATTGGATATATGAAATTAATTTTCTCTTTGACCAAAAGGTACTTTATAAAACAGAATTGTTTTTAACCTAGTATTTGCAAATGTACAAGTGTTTGCTCTTGATATTATGTTTAAATGTTTTGTTATTTTAGTATCTAGTTTTATTGTAATGATAAAATATATTTCATACAATTTCTTCTCTGGAAACTTTGGTTTTACTTTTTCACCTTAACATTGACACTTAAAATGTTGCTGTTTATTACAAGGAAAATAACTCTATCTGTTTTTGAGGTAAGGAGTTTGAGATATACTTACAATATCCATTTTTTTAATTGTATTTTTTACTCTATTTATATGCTTACCTCTTTTTTGCCTATTAGATTTATGAAGCCTGAGATAGTTTATCAAATATTCCCCTTATGAAATTTTAGCTTTTATGAATGTTATGTTTTCTTTTTTTATTATTTTTAAATTATATTTTATTTATTGTCTCAATTTTTCCCCATTTTCGCTGCTCCACTTAACACCCCATGCTCCCTCAGGTAATCCCCACCATTGTTCCTGTCCCTGGGTCATGCATATGTTTTTTAGCTTCTCCGTTTCCTATACTGTACTTTGCATCCCCATGGCTATTCTATATCTGTCTACTTGTATATCTTTTTAAAAATATATTTTATTGATTTTGCTATTACAGCTGTCCCATTTCTCCCCTATCATTCCCCTCCACCCTGTACACCCCCTCCCACCCACATTCCCCCCTTTATTTCATGTCCATGTGTCATAAGTTCTTTAGCTTCTACATTTCCCACACTATTTTTGCCCTCCCCCTGTCTGTTTTCTATAACTGATTATTATGCACACCAACTTCAATGGTGCAAAATAATGTATATACCTTCCGTTAGCAGATTTCATATATTTATTTTAAATTATATAAATAATTTTCTATCAAGATCGATAGATTATCCATCATTATTTATGATGAAATACACCACCCTGAAACATGTTGGAACTTTGTTTGAATTAAAGTTAATTACAAATTCTGTGAGACAATAAGAGAAAAGTTTGGAGGGGCAGAGTCATACCATAGCACTATCAGTGGATCTCCACCCTTATATATTTGGTCTATTTTTGGCTTTCCCATTATAAACTCTCATTATTTCTATCCAGGTTTTTTACTCCCACCTGATCTATGCTACCCAACAATTCCCTGCCACATGGAAATTTTTAGCCTGGTGTCATATAATCTAAGCCTTGGATGCTTTGATATCAATGTTGTATCTATAATATGTACAGGTACACAGATACACAGGTCTAACAACAAATAAGCCTTCATTTAAAACAAATTTTAACAGTTTTAGAAAAGGTTGAAAAAAGGCAGTATATCACAGAAAGTATAGTGAAATTCAATTCAAATCCTTTTACCCTTCTATCTTTAAAAGATTATAATGGCTCATTACATCTCCACAGGTCTTTCATCTCTTCCAACTACCGATGCTCGTTACTTCTTTCCTCACTTTTCTTACCTCTCTTGTATTGGTATTTTCCTTTTTCTATATTGACAACTCCTTAGAACATACAGGAACCATATTTTCTCATTTTTTTATTAGCTCAAAAACTAGTTTGAACTTGGACTTGCCCTTCTACATTAAGAGTTGTTAGCTGATAATGTAAATAGCATTTTAAATATTTTGAACTTCTTTTTTCTTAATTATGGAATAATTTTCCAGGAACTACTACTAATGAATATGATTATTTGGAAGAAAATGTCTAACTGAACTAGTTAAAGATTATCTTTAAATCCTTAAGTATATAGTTTAAAATATTGTCACATACATTTATATTTGTCTTTGAATTTTACATCATAAATATAGGTTGGTTCTTCATTTATATTTATAATAGACATATCAAAATCTGTGGCTGGAATTTTAGACTGAAGATAAGGTGGTTATTTTTAATTTGGTGACTCACAAGTACACATTATTATTTTATTTATTATTATTATTCCTCACCACAGGACATTATTTCATAGCCTTTAGAGAAAAAGGAAGAAACAGAAAAAAACATTGTTGTAGAGAGAAACACCAATAGGTTGTTTCCCATATGCAACTAGACATGGGATCATACCTGCTACCTAGGTACTTGTCTTGACCAAGAATCAAACCCCCAACTCTTTGGTTACAGAACCACATTACAAACCACTGAGTCATGCTGGCCAGTACAAATAACCTTTTAAAACTACACATAATATAATTTTGCTTTTGACTCCAAATTTATAAATCAAGCAGTATTTCTTTTAATTTGTTTGTCTGTTTGTCTGTTTGTTTGTTTATTTATTATTTATTTATTTTTATCGTTCTTCAGGTACAATTGTCTTCTTTTTCCCCACCACCAGTCCTCCTGCCCCACCGATCTCAGCCTCCAACCCTCCATCCTACCTCCATTGGCTTTATCCATGGGTCCTTTGTATATGTTCCTTGACAACCTTTCCCATATGTTCCCCTATTATCCCTCTCACCCCTCCCCTCTGTTTACTGTCAGTTTTTTCTTTATTTCAATGTCTCTGGTTATATTTTGCTTCCTTGTGTGCCTGTTGATTACATTTCACTTATAGGTGAGGTCATATGGTATTTGTCCTGCATGACCTGACATATCACTTAGCATAATGCTCTCAAGATCCATCTATGCTGTTGCAAAGGGTGGACGTTCCTACTTTCTTTCTGCTGCATAGTATTCTGTCGTGAAAATATATCATAGTTTTTTGATCCATTCATTTGCTAATGGGCACTTAGATTGTTTCCAGTGTGTGGCTATTGTAAATTGTGCTACCATGAACACTGAGGTGCATAGGTTTTTTTGAATTAGTGTTTCAGAGTTCTTAGATTGTAATCCCAATAGCAGAATTGCCAAGTCAAAAAGTGGTTCCATTTTTAGTTTTGTGAGGAAATTCCATACCGTTTTCCACAGTGGCTGCACCAGTCTGCATTCTTACCAAGTGCATTAGGGTTCCCTTTTCTCCATATTCTCTCCAATACTTGTTAGTTGATTTATTTATGACGGCCATTCTGACTGGTGTGAAGTAGTATCTCATTGTGGTTTTAATTTTCATCTTTTTGATGGCTAGTGATGCTCAGCATTCTTTCATATGTCTCTGGGCCCTCTTTATGTCCTCCTTGGAGAAGTGTCTGTTCAGATCCTTTGCCCATTTTTTAATTGGGTTGCTTATTTTCCTGGAGTGGAGTCGTATGAGTTCTTTATATATTTTGGAAACCAAACCCTGTCCAAGATATCATTGACAAATATATTTTCCCATACAGTTGGTCCTCTTTTCATTTTGATTATGATTTCTTTAGCCGTGCAGAAGCTTTTTATTTTGATGAAGTCCTATTTGTTTATTCTT
This sequence comes from Glossophaga mutica, assembly GCA_039655065.1. NCBI lineage: Eukaryota > Metazoa > Chordata > Mammalia > Chiroptera > Phyllostomidae > Glossophaga > Glossophaga mutica. The sequence goes on from CM077310.1 coordinate 94,297,939, forward strand.
TCCTTTATGTCCCTTGCTCTAGGGGACATATTGGTGAAAATATTGCTTTGTAAAACGCCTGACATTTTTTAGTCTATGTTCTCCTCTAGGACATTTATGGTGTCAGGAATTATATTTGTCTTTTATCCACCTTGAGTTTATTTCTGCATATGGTGTAAGTTGGTTGTTGAGTTCCATTTTTTAGCATTTACTTGTCCAGATCTCCTAATACCATTTGTTGAAGAGGTTATTTTTACTTCATTTTATGCTTCTGCCCACTTTGTCAAATATTAATTGACCATAGAGATGTGGGTTTGTTTCTAGGTGCTCTAATATGTTCCATTGATCTATGTGTCTATTCTTATGCCAGTACTGTTTTGATTACAGTGGCCTTGTCATACAGCTGGAAGATTTTTTATTTATGTATTTTTAGAGAGAGGGGAAGGGAAGGAGAGAGGGAGATAAATATCAGTGTGTGCTTGCCTCTCACATGCCCCCTATTGGGGACCTGGCCAGCAACCCAGGAATGTGTCCCGACTAAGAATCGAACCTGTGACACTTTGGTTCACAGACTGGTGCTCAATCCACTGAGCCACACCAGCCAGGACAATAATATACTTTGATACCAGCTATTGTGATCCCTCCAACTTTGTTATTTTTTCTCAGAAATGCTATGGGAATTTGGGGCTGTTTATGGTTCCACACACATTTCTGAAATGTTTGTTCTATGTGAAAGATGTCATTAACATTTTAGTAGGGGTTGCATTAAATCTACAAGTTGCATTGAGTAGTAGGGATATTTTGATGATGTTAATTCTTCCAAGCTATGAACACAGTATACGCTTCCATTTATTTGCCTTCTTTAATTTCTTCAGTGCTGTGCAGTTTTCTGAATACAGGTCTTTTACCTCCTTCGTTAGATTTACTCCTAGTACTTTGTTTTCTTGTTACTATAGCAGATGGGATCTTTTTCCTGACTTCTGTTTCTGATATTTCAATTCTTGTGTACAAATATGACTTTGATTTCTGAATATTGCCTTTGTATCCCACTGATTTTCCAAATTCACTTATTAGGTTGAGAAGTTTTTGGTGGAGTCTATAGGGTTTTCTATATACACTATCATGTCATCTGCAAACAGTAACGGTTTTACTTTCTCCTTTACAATTTGGATGCATTTCATTCCTTTTTCTTTCCTGATAGCTGTGGCTAGGACTTCCAATCCTATGCTGAATAGATGTGGTGAATGCAGACAGCCTTGTTTTTTTCCTGATCTTAGCGGGAAAGCTTTTATTTTTTGCCTGTTGGCTGTAGGTTTCTTGTATATGGCCTTTATTATGTTGAGGTACACGCCTTCTACTCCCACTTTATTGAGTGTTTTTTTTTTATTATAAATGAGCACTATACCTTATCAAATGTTTTTTCTGCATCTATTGATATGACCATGTGATTTTTGCCTTTCCTTTTGTTCATGTAATATATTACATTTATTGATTTGAGAATATTTTACCATATTTACCATATTTGAAGCCAGCATCATCCTAATTCCTGTAAAGAATCCCACTTGATCATGATGTATAATTTTTTTCACGTATTGTTGGATGTGGTTTCCCAACCATTTTGGTGCAGATTTTAGTGTCTATGTTAAATAGCAATTTTGGCCTATAATTTTCTTTCTTTATTGTATCTTTATCTGTTTTGGGGATTTGGATGTTTCTGGCTTCATAAAAAGAGTTTGGAGGTCCTCTCCCTTCTTGTATTTTTTGGAATAGTCTGTGAAGGATAGGGGTTAGCTCTTTCTTAAATGTTTTGTAAAATTCTGTGTGAAACTGTTCAGTCTAGGGCTTTTTTGTGCCAGGAATTTTTTTGATTACTGCTTCAATTTCACCAGCTGTATTGGTCTGTCAGGCTTTTTGCTTCTTCTTCATACAGTTTTGGAAAATATATATTTTGCTAGAAATTTGTCCTTTTCACCCAGGTTTTCAAATTTCTTGGCATATAGCTCTTCATAGTAATTTCTTATGATCCTTTGTATCTCTGTGGTATCAGTTGTAATATCTCCTCTTTCATTTCTGGTTTTATTTATTTGGGTCTTTTTTTTCTTAATGAGTCTGCTAAAAGCCTTGTTGATTTTTTTAAAAATTTTTTCAAAGAACCAGCTACTGGATTCATTGATCCTTCAATTGTTCTTTTACTCTCCATGTCATTTAATTCTCCTCTAATCTTTGTTATTTCATTCCTTCTACTCATGCTGGGCTTTATTGTTGTTCCTCTAGTTATTGTAGATTTAGGGTTAGGTTGTTTATTTGAAATGTTTCTATCTTCTTCCAGTAGGCCCATATCACTATGAACTTCCCTCTTGGGACTGCTTTTTCTGTGTCCAATAAGTTTTGGAGTGTTGTGTGTTCATTTTCATTTGTTTCCAGAAACTTTTTGATTTCTTCCTTGTTCTCATTCTTAACCCATTCATCATTTAATAGCATGCTATTCAATCTCCATGAATTTGAGTGTTCTTTTTTTTTCTTTGTTGATGGTTTCTAGTTCCAGGTCCTTGTGGTTTGATAAAATGCTTGATATGATTTCAATTTTCTTGAATTTGTTAAGGATTGTTTTATACCCTATTATGTGGTCCATCTTTGAAAATGTTCCATGTGCTTTTGAAATGAATGTGTATTTGAGATGAAAGTTTCTCTTTATATATATCAGTTAAGTCCATTTGATAAAGGAAATTGTTCAATGCCGCAATATCTTTGTTGATATTTTGTTTGGAAGTTCTATCCATTTTTGGCCAAGGGGTGTTAAAATCTCTTAGTATAAGTGTGTTGCTCTCTATATCTTTCTTTAAATCCTCCAAGATTTTCCTTACGTATTTGGGTGGTCCTATGTTGTGTGCATATATGTTTATAATGTTTATGTCTTCCTAGTAAATTCAAGACCCTTGTATATTATGAAGTGTCCTTCTGTGTCTTTTTTTATTTCCTTTATTTTGAAGTCTATTTTGTCAGATATGAGTATTGTTAAACCATCTTTTCTTTCCTGTTCATTTCCCTAGAATATTATTTTCCAATCCTTCACTTTCAGTCTGTGTAGGTCTTTTGTTCGGAAGGTGTCTCTCATAGGCAGAAATGTGTAGGCCATGTTTTTTATCCATTCAGCTATGCTTTGTTTTAATTGTATTAAAATCCATGTATGTTTATACCTAATTACTTTTCAAAATATATTGTTTTAGAATGTTAACTATATATTTTTTAATTCAACCTCACTTCAAATTTTAAATATTTGTGTTATAGACTGAATGTATGTGCCTCTATGTAATGATGAGGCTTCCCTCTCCAGCAGTGTGCCTATATTTGGATTAAAAGTAATCATGTTTACATGAGGTTGTAAGAGTAGGTTCTTACTTTGAGAGGGCAGTGTCTTCTGAGAAGAGATAAGAGCTCAATCTCATCCTCATACTCCCTTTCTCTCTCTCTCTCTCTAAAGCAAAGGCCATGTGAATATAAAGTAAAAAGTTGACTCTACAATTTAGGAGGGAATCATAAGCACATCAAACTCTGTGTTGGATTTATCTTGGATTTTGAGTTTCTGGGATTGTAAGAAAAAATTATATTCTTTAACTTACCCATTCTTTGTTATTTTGTCAAAGCAGTCTGAGTAGACAAATGTAATTTATAAATGACTTTCTACATATAGAAAATAATTTCATTAGTCATTGATTTATTCATTCTAGAAATTTAGATTTCTATATTATCATTTTTTCTAAATAGATAATACATTGTTAGAGATTTCTTTATTCATCTGAACATAAAAAGGTTGTGATAATAAATGTGTCAAAAATACAAATACACCAAAATACATATAAATGATATATAAATATGTTTTAATTTAGACAAAAGTTTTTTCTAGTTGATGAACAAAATAATATCACATTTGGGGAAATATTTTTTACATAAATTTGATAAACAACACAAAGTACTTAGAACCCAACTTAGAAAAACAAGTCAGGAATGTTGACTTTGAGTTATTATGGAAAATTGAGAAAGTGTTTTTTGGTTGATGGTTGGTCAATATGTTTTTACTTAAGTTAATATTCCCAGACCTGTAGAATGAGTTTATGTTGAATAAATCAAAGGAAGCACAGAACAGTTTAGGATAAAAAAATATAATGTCGATTTAAACACATATCAATGGTAAAATAATATTGAAATGTGATAAAACCATAGATGAAATGAGGTGTGTGAAACCTTGCCAATAGGTATCCTGGCAACAAAATAAGAAGGAAAAATATGTTGTATGTGTACAAGTATTGAAATGTTGTACTTTGTTAAGAAAGTACCTTTATAAACTGTTGTAAATGGAGAATATTCTGTAGAGCTCAGTAGAAAGCCTCATTTATAAAAAGGTTGGAGATCACAAAAGACTGACAAAACTATATGTATTTTATACAAGATAGATCTATGTAAAAATGTATTGCTGGCAATTATATAAAGAAGTTTTTAAAATGATTCATTCTACTAAAGTTCTGAAGGAAATAAAAGAAAGGGGTTTATATAACAGTAGATAAAATGTCTATTGTATGGGACCACATATACGCTTTGAAGTATTTTTCTGTCATGTTGATCAGACAAGTGTTTTACATGATAGGTTGGAGAAGGGGCTTACAAAAAGTAATTATTTTTTAACATGTTGAATTCTTTAACTATTGATATAAAAAGCTACTTTGAAATATGAGTACACCATTTTTACAGTGATATTTTATCAATTGACAAAAATTAATAAATTTTATAAAAATTCATTACATTGTTTCTCTGTTTTATAAAATTTGTAGATGCATGGGTTTATATAAATTATATATTGGTTAATGAGCTTTATATTTACTTTTACAGATAGAAACTTGAACAGAAAAATTTGAAAATAAAAACAAAATATTATTTACATTGTCAAAAGAACATTCAAACTCTATTAGTTCTTGTGTTTGTTTAATAATAAAGGTACAATTTTTAAATCTTTGAATTACTTATCCTTAAAATAAAACACTGGAAAATGAGATTAACTGCATATTTTTAGGTGTCTGAAAGTTTTCTATTCGAGATATTTGTTTATATGCAGCTATCTGAGTACAACAATAAAATTGGATTAGCTTTAAAGGCAGTGCAAAAAAGTAATAGTCTAGATGCATTTTTTAAATTTATTTTAATTGTTGTTCTTGTACAGTTTTCTGTCTTTTACTCCCATCCCAACCTACCATCCCAGCCCTCCCCACCTCCCTCCCATTTCCACCCCCCCCCAGTTTTTGTCCATGTAGAAGCATTATACAAGTACATTGAAGCCAAGACTTGAAAAACTGATAATGCATTTATTTTTTAATTAAATATACATGCTTTTGCTTTCAATATTCATTCTAATATTTTTAGACATTTTACATTATTTCTTAGAATACATTAAGAGGTAGTACTTAACTATGTTATAAGTGCCAAATGCTGGGATTGTGCAAGTGATATAAGAGCAGAGGACAGATTATAACTAAGGAGCTTGGAAAATACTACCATGATTTTTTGCCATTAAGCTTGGATTTCAAGGATTAAAAAATTTATTTATCCATGAGCAGTGAAATATTTCCAAGAAAGTATAGACTATGTTGTTCATGACCTTGGGCAAATTTTTTATATATATATTTCTGACTCTATAAAATTGATATAAATGTGCCTTTTCCATCAATCAAATATTAAGTCTGAATCTTATTTTTTATAATATATGCATAGTAAACAGTTTTTTGTCTGCATTCACCATTCCTCCCCTCTCAAAAGCACAGTAATTCACTCTATTTGGTCACACTTAAAGCTACAGGGTTTGTGGTAGACATTTCTAGTTCTAAGGAAGATGTCTTGTGTCAGGAAAATGTTTTCCTTGATGTTAAATAAGACCATTTGATGATTTATCAAATGAAATATGAGTAGATGGAACATGCAGTATTTCTTTGTAAAAAAAAAAAAAAAAATTAAGTGCCTGTACAGAATTCTGTATACTCTCTTCATCTGCCAAGAGAAAACTGGAAGTCATATATGGCAATTTCACTCTTACAAGATGGTGAGTCTTCTGTGAGCACAACTCCTGAATGAACAGAATGAAAAGACCATTGCTAATGCTATTTGGACATAACATATAAGTGAGATGTATACTTCTAAATATTAATCCACTGAGATTTCTAAAGTTGGTTTTTACTGCAGTATTGTATAGCCTACCTTGACTTTCCAAGGTGCTGGTAGTCCATTTCATCAAATCCTTCCTCTCACAATCAAGGCTTAGCCAACTATTAGGACACTAACATTCAAGACATATAATTTTAATTTTGTTGTGAATGAGAAGAAAATAGAACAAAAAATGAAATGTCTTCAATTTAGTGGATACATGTAGCCAAAACTCATGAATTATTTCTACTTCTAAGACCACATGGAACTGCCTGGGTCTTACCTTTTTCACAAAGAATTTTCAACCTTTCCTTTGATTCAATAAACTTCACATAGTTTTTTAATATATTATATCTTGTTTTAGGTTACCCTGAACCAGAGAATTATAACTTTTACAGAATATTATATTGTTTATAAACTACACATCTGCACTTAAATATATGATTATGATCAACAAATCTAGTGGTATTCACATATAATGTTACCATATTTTATTAACTTAACCTATCTTCAAGGAATCTCCAAAACTACCAAGTTTTCAAATATTTCATTTTAAATATAGCTTATTTTGTAAGTGATTCAAAATTTAAGTGCATTAGATACTTGATTTGCAACACTCTGTGATGGTTTCTCAATTATTCATCCACATTTATTGAAAATAATCCCTCTTTTTCCACAATTTCCCTTTTTTTCTGTTATTCTTGGTTTCACTTTTCCATGACTAGCCATCTCCAAATATATCTACGGTATTTCACATTAACTACTTATTTTAGGGGAAGAAAACCTTAACAAACGTGCTATGTTTGATAGCTAGATATGAAGTGTCTCATTTTCTACTTAAATTATATCATTTACTTGATCTAGGAAGCACTCCATTCCACACACTTTTAATATCTTTTCTTTCCCTCCATCTCTCAAACTGGATAAACCCATATATTTTTACAAGTTCTACTCTGTATCTCATGGGTATGCTGGATTGATTACCACACCTATCTGAGAATGGTGTTAGTCTATGTGAGCTTATACGTTAAATTATTTTGTATAACATTTGTTATAATAATTATTATTGATTATTAATATGAATATCATCCACATTAACACCAGAACCTGCACAAGTGATAGTAGCTTGGGGAAAATGCACATTCATACTGTGTGATCTACCCTAAACCATCACCAGAAATCTCTAATAGTAACTCAACATTGCCCAGAAATCCTATTGTTCTTCTCTGTAAGCTCTACTTTTCCAACTCTACCAAATCTACTTTTACACTACCCCTTTTCCCCTCAAACCTCTAATACTTTCATTTCTCTCTCTAACTGACTGATGTCACTTTATATTTATCTAAAGTAGAAATCCCATGTAGATACTGATAACAAATAGAATCTTAATTGCATAGAAATAACTTCATGTTCCATGCAACAAACTTATCAAAATACTTGCATCTCATCCACATCCTCTACCTTCCTTACCCTATCCCTTAATTAATGTCTGAGGCTCTCCTCATTTGTGAATTTTGAACTCATCTATTTACCTTCTCAAGGACGTTTGATTCTATATATAGTCCCCTTCTGAATTACTCTTTTTTCTTCTTTATAAGATCAATATCATGAACAAATTTCAAATATTTTACACACTTCTAAACATGTGGACACACAGTACATTTTAAATCATCTTTTTGAATGTGTCCAACTTTCTAAAGATGTAGTCAAGGTCTTGGAAGGCCTGTAATACAAACACACTGAATTTGGTTGGAGCCAGGGAAAGGGTTGGCCTGCCTTTATGTTTGCTGGGTGAATACCTTCTCACTTTAGTTTGGAGTGACGCTTTCAAATTCCTTCTAATGTGTTTCAGCTTATGCTAGAAAACTGTGATAGCATTATATTCCCTCTAAAATATGTTGAAAAACACAAACACTAAAGAATATTTCAAGTTAATCAATCTCTGTGCTTTTAAGACTCTGAATCCTGTTGCTATGCTCCTTTGTTTCCTGTACAGGTTTTCTTAGAATTCACTAATTAAAGACAATAGTACTCTTTGTGATGCTTTAGATTTAATTAAAGTAGAGAGAGGAAGATAATTAATGTAATGAGTTGGTTAATATATCAAAATTATAAACAGAAAATAATCATAAATACTATTAAATATGCACATTAATACAGTAGTAGCAAAATTCTATCAAAAAGGAGTAATACTTTATTTTATTTTCTTTTTTAACCATTTAAAATTTTTGTTTAATTACTTTATGGTTGTTCAATTATAGTTTGCATTTTCTCCCCACCCCAGCCAAACTCATCTCCCTCCCTTGCTTCCACCCTCCCCCGTGGTTTTGTCAATGTGTCTTTTATAGTAGTTCCTGAAAACCCTTCTCCTCACTGTCCCCTCCCCTCTCCTCTCTAACTATGGTTAGATTACAATTTTTAGGTTATCTTAATATCTCCTAATTTTTATGTTCATGCTGCCATTTCTTAATGGACTTTAAGCATTGTCTATTGATATCCTGCTATGCTAGATGAGAATGTCATGAGCATACCTAAATTCCTGCCCAATTCACCTTCTCCTAATATAATATACATCCCTATTCTTTTATTCAAAGAATTACATACATAGTTTATTAAAATACAAATTCCATATAAAATTATGGCCTTGATTTATTTTATTGTTTAATTTTTTAAAAACAAATTTTCCTCCTTTGCTCCCATCCACACAGCCTACCCCCAATTCAATAGTCAATCCCCACACTATTGTCCATATCCATGGGTCCTTTATACATATTCTTTGACTAAAACCTTCACCTTCTTTCAATCAGTCCCCACCTCCCTCTTCCCCTCTTACAGCTGAGAGTCTATTTCATGATTCTATGTCTCTGGATCTATTTTGCTCATTAGTTTATTTTGTCCATTAGATTCCTCTTATAAATGAAATCATACGGTATCTGTCTTTCAAATAAGCACTGGCTTATTTCACTTAGCATAATAATCCCCAGATCCATTCATGCTGTAACAAAGGGTAAGGATTCCTTTTTTTGTTTTGTTTTGTTTTGCTGCACAGTATTCCATGTGTAAATGTACCACAGCTTTTTAGTCCACTCATCTACTGATGGACACTTAGGCTGTTTCCAATCTTGGTTATTATAAACAATGCTGCTATGAACGTAAGGGTGCATAAATTCTTTTGAATTGGTGTTTCAGAATTCTTCAAGTATAGTATTCACAGCAATGGAAACATTAAGTCAAAAGGAAGTTCCATTTTTACTTTTTTGAGGAAATTCCATATTTTTTTTTCACAGTGGCTGCACCAGTCTGTATTCCCACCAACAGTGTATTAGGGCTTCCTTTTCTTTACATCCTCACAGCACTTGTTGTTTGTTGATTTAATAATAGTAGTAATTTTGGCAGGTGTGAGGTGGTCTCACTGTGGTTTTAATTTGCATCTCTGTGATGGCTAGTGATGTGGAGCTTCTTTTCTTATGTCTGTGGGCTATCTGTATGTCCTGCTTGGAGAACTGTATTCAGATTCTTTGCCCATTTTTTTAATTGGACTGTTTGTTTTCCTGGTGTTGAGTCATATGAGTTCCTCATATATTTGGAAATTAAACCTTTATCCAATGTATCATTGACAAATATGTTCTCCCACATAGTCTCTTCTCTTTTCATTTCGATGATGGTTTCTTTAGAGATACAGAAGTCTTTTAATCTTATATAGTCACACTTGTTTATTGTTTCATTTGTTACCCTTGCCCTAGGAGATATACTGGCAAAAACATTGTTACATGAGGTATCTGAAATTTTACTGTGTATGTATTTCACTAGAATTTTTATGAGATCACAACTTACAATTCATTTTTTATCTATTTTCAGTTTATTATGGTGTATAGTGTAAGTTGGTGACCTAGTTTCATTCGTTTGCATGTACCAGTCCAGTCCTCCCAACATCATTTATTGAAGAGACTGTCTTGAGTAATACTTTATTTTAAATAGAAGTAATTAGAAGCAATTCCTTTGAGGAAAATATAATACTTGGTGAAAATAATATTTTTTTCATTCTTCTCAAGTTTTCCACTAATTATACCAGAGGTTACAAACTAAAATATTAGTAAAGCAAATAAAAGAACATAAATAAATGAAGTGAGTTGGGGAAAAGAGGTATTTTTACATATTGAGCATATTCTTTATCCAGATTGGGCAACAACCATTGACATTAACTGATTATTACCATGAAGGAAAATAAGCTCAGTTTTGCTACTTTATTATGGAATTTAAATTCAAATATATTTATTTTTTAAATATTAGTTAATAATTTATTTTGTCAATATTATCCTAGCTAAATGAAGCTCATAGCAGGAACATGTATGATCCCATATATTACTAGTTTGCTGAGTCTGCCAATACAACTCGCATATTAACCAAGTACTTTCATGGGTCTTATATAACAGAAAATGTTAAGCCTGAAATAAACAAACAACATAGAACCCCTATGTTAAGAACATTTTTAGTAAAAGAGAGACAGTTACAGGATACAACTGATATGAAATGTGAATGCATTCTTTCAAGTAATATTTACAGGGAAACTGCTATGTACTTAATATAGGTAGACAGCAGTGAGCTAAAGGAACAAAATTGTTATTTATTATAATATCTATAATAATAACCACAGTATACTTGTTCAATAAGAAAAATTACATGTTAAAACACCTTGTTTATTGATAAAACTTTCACTGTATTTTTTTGCTAGGTTATGGGAGGTGGTGGTTATAACATTATGTTCTTTTGAGGCTGAACTTAACGAATGCCTGAAAAAATTAAGTCATGACACTATCTTCCATGATTCATCCTGACAGTGTCACTGATAGTCACACTGACTTTAACTTCTGCAAGTAGTTCTACCCATGGGACTGTTAAAGCAAATTAAGTATTTGGGATATACTCTAGGAAAGGTTTTCCTTTCTAATATAGAGACCAAGTTATGGGAGAAACCCTTTCTTCTTTTCCTCCTTTTGATGTTTTGAATGAGGAACTGAATCTGAGAGATTCTGAAAGCATGTGTTCATAAGGAGCCACACTTGGATGTTCCAACGATGAGAGAGCCGAAAGATGAGTACTTAAGCTTATGCTTCAATTTATGAACTCCTGAAATAATACCTAGCTTTGAACTTCTGATCAAGACAATATATGCATATGTGTATACACATACATTTAAATTTATATAGTTATGTATAAGTCTGCATTAAATGGTTGCCTTTTAAATCCATTATCTGATAACTGGCTTATTTCTAGTTGTTTTAGTTTATGGTCTAAAGCTGCTCTGTACAAAAAGTAGCCACTGGCCAAATATGACTATTTAAAAGTTAAGTTAAGTTAAATTCCATTAAAAATTCAGTTCTGTCAAACTAATAAAATTTCAATTTCTCAATAACAACATGTGGCTAGAAGCTATGATAATGCACAGCATAGATACAGAGGAATTCTATCTATTCATGTGTGTGCATCATGTAGTGCTTGACCAGTGATTTCTATGTCTTGAACTCTCAATGTTCTATTTGATTTCTATAGTCAAACAGTTATCATAGGTTTCCATGTATGTGCATTATATCATATATCCAGCTCAACTACCATCTTGTCAGAAGACAGATTCTTCACTCGAATCATAATTCCAGAAACTATTTTTCTGAAATGCATATGTAACCAGAAGTATTCAGGCTCTGTCAGCCAGTGAGGGACACTATGTTGAATACATAAAAACTGATACTACAGTTTTTTGGGTTGGGGCAGGGTAAAAGACAGAAAACTGTACAATATCAACAATTAAAAAATACTGATTAAAAAAATTAAAAAAAAAACAATGTATAAACTTAAATGTTCATTTGTGTTTACAGCATTTAATCAAATGATTTTAGAATTTGTACTAAATGGAATAAAAAACACTGACATTGTGGGGAAAAAAACTGATACTACAGTTTTTATGTATTTGGCATGGGTATTCTGCAATAGAAAATACATCACCTCCTTATTTCAATGTATCCTTACTGCTTGCATTTTAACAAGTATGAACTGCAGGTCTTCATTGTCAATGCCAGGTAGATATGCTTTGCTTCCTCACACAACAAAAAGAAGAACAACAAACAATTTAAAAATAAAACGAAACAAAAAACCCAGAACTGCCAGAAAAATCAAACTGTGTGGAAGTGTGACAACCAAGGAGTTGAAGAAACATTCATCCTGACTAGTAGGAGCTGGGGAGATGGGCAGCTTGGGCAAAGAGGACATGCAGCAAGGTGGCAGCTGATAGGCCAGGCAGGCTAGGTGGTGTCTGGTAGACCTGGAGGTCCCACATTTGTGTGCAGATAAACTGGGAAGAACAACTGAGGAGCAAGACAGACAGCATGACCCAGGGTTACAGCAGGAGGAAATAAAGCTTCAAACCCTCTGGCTGTAACAACCTGTAGTGGTTGTGGCAGTAGGAAAAACTTCCAATCTCACAGGAGATTCCATTGGAGAGACCCATGGAGTCTCAAAATGTACATACACCCACCCACATGGGAATCAGTACAGAAGGGCACAGTTGTCATGTGGATTGTGGGAGAAGTAACTGAAAATGGGGTGAGAGCTGAGTAAGCAACATTGTACCTTCTCTGACCACTCTCCTACATAGAGTGCTACAGCACAACATAATGGGTTGCCCCTCCCTGGTGAATACCTAAGGTTCCACCCCTTATCACATGACGGGTACACCAAGACAAAGAAATGTGGCCCAGATTGAAAGAGCATATAAAAGCTCCAAAAATAGACATAAGTGATGCAAAAATAGCCAACCTATCAGATGCAGAGTTCAAAACACTGATAATCAAAATGCTCACAGAAATGGTTGAATATGGTTGCAAAATAGAGGAAAAAGTGAAAGTTATGAAAAGTGACATAAAGGAAAATGTACAGGGTACCAACAGTGACAGGAAGGAACTGGGACTCAGATCAATGGTTTGGAGCAGAAAGAAGAAATAAACATTCGACTAGAACAGAATGAAGAGAACAAGAATTAAAAAAAAAAAAATGAGGAGATACTTAGGAATCTCTGGGATAATTTTAGACATTCCAACATCCAAAGCATAAGGGTGCCAGAAGGAGAAGAAGAAGAGCAAGAAATTGAAAACATATTTGAAAAAATGATGAAGGAAATCTCCCAATCTGGACAAGGAAACTGAAATGCAAGTCCAGGAATTTCAGAGAGGTCCAAAGAAGTTGGACACAAGGAGGAATACACCTAGATACATCACAATTAAATTACCCAAGATTAAATATAAGGAGTGAGTCTTAAAAGCATCAAGAGAAAAAGAGACAGTTACCTACAAAAGAGTTTCCATAAGATCATCAGTTGATTTCTCAAAAGAAACCTTGCAGGCAAGAAGAGACAGAAAAGAAATATTCAAAACCATGAAAGGCAAGGACGTACATTTAAGATTACTATCCAGCAAAGCTGTCATTTAAAATGGAAGTACAGATAAAGTGCTTCCCAGATAAGGTCAAGTTAAAGGAGGTCATCATCACCAAGCCCTTATTATATGAAATGTTGAAGGAACTTATCTAAGAGAAAGAGGCAGATAAAAACTATGAACAATGAAATTACAACAAACAACTTTGAACAAATGAACCAAAAATTCAAAAACAAAAACAAACTAAGAGAACAAATAGAACAGGAACAGAATCACAGAAATGAAGATCACATAGAGTGTTATCAGCAGAGTAGGGAAGAATGGGGCCAAAGGTACAAGAAATAAGAAACTTAAGTGGTAGGTACAAAGTAGATGGGAGGAGGTTAAGAATAGTATGGGAAATGTAGATACCAAAGAACTTATATGTACAACCGATGGACATGAACTAATAGGGTGGATACAGGGAAGGGGTGCAGGGCAGAGGGGGATAAAGGGAAGAAAAAAATGGGACAACTATAATTACATACTCAATAAAATATACTTAAAAAAAGAACAAATGCCATCTTCTCAAAGATGTTATTTAATAAACATCACCCATAACTGTTTTCATAATTTTATTTTGTTCCTTACAAAATAAAGTTGCAAATATTTATTTTTAGTTATTTGCAGAGAATTATTTTATATACTCATTTAATTCCTTGAGTGATATTTGGACCCAGGTACTTAGTCCATATTTTCTAGAGTCAATTCTATGGGAAGATATTATTGTCTTTGTACTTACATGATTGTCTTTCTTTTTACATAAAAATAATATTAAAATATTTCATTTCTTTTAGTTTTTTAGTTAAATAAAAACTTATTCCCCTCTGATTCTCAAATTCAGCTTCTGACTACTAACACTTCTTCATGAATAAAATCTAGTCTGTGAGAAAGTCAACATTAAAACTTTTATTACCACTTTTACATTGATATATTTTAAATTAAATACATTATACTCATTAAAGTTAGATATTTCAATTATACTTCTGTTGAATGTGTCTATGATGACTTCATTCAATGCTTTTAATGGAATAATTTAATTTACTGGGCCATTGACATTAGAAATATTGCATGGGATTATATAAAGAGCTCTAAACTTATTAAAAGCTTAATGATGATTTTTCATATTTGCATTTTATATATGTTCTGAATCAAGAGTTCTAATACTGTTTGGGAGGAATATTTTACTAAAAGAAAGCCGACCATTCCATTTGTGTTGACTGTTTCCTTACTCCAAGCAGGAAGAACTTGCTTTATTACATCTGGACGAACAGCAAATTTTCCTGCACCTTTGGGTTATTTCCCCTAAAGTACTTGCTTTTGTTCTTACTTTAATAAAGCAGCAGTAGAAATTTTTCTAGGAATTATGAATAACAATTGTAAAACTTTGCCAACTGAGTAATATCTCTTACTATAGAAAAATTGAATCATTTTGTCATCCTTATAAAGGAAAATAAATGGAATAATGAAACGCAATGGAAGGAAATTAGGCTTCATTGAATAAAGAAACTAGAGATGGAAGAAATCTAATAATTTTACTAACATAAAATTCTGGAAAGAAGTAGTAAAACATATAGCCACTTTATAGATATAATGTGCTCATTGATAAAATTAGAAAGCTGTTATTTGAAGGATATTAATCTAATAATTTAAATTGTTCTATGGACTCTATGAAGTACCAAATGAAAAGTAATACGATAAACAAAGTGATGACTGAAACAAGCGAAAAGAAACAATAGCACAAATGATGAAGCCAAGCAAGAAATTTATATTAGGCAAAGAGAATTCCAAATTTGGTACTATAGAAATGTCTTTTGAGAAAATTAAGCAAATCCCAGCCTATAATTGAAAAATTAAGTAGACTACATTGTTTATATGAATGGCATACAAGCAATATAAAAGTTAAGAGAACATAAAATTTTCTACAATATGTTTGAAGATATGCCATAAGATAACTGTTTCAGAATCAAAGGAAATTCTTAATATGCAAAAATTTTCTGTTATTTACCCATTATAACTTATAAAAAGTAATTAAGAGAAGACATAGCCTCATTAATTTAAGTAAATTCAGACACAAAATAGATCCTAATACTAGAGGAAGAAATAGGAAAACAAATAAATAGGACCTTGATATGAAAATGCAAATTATCAGAAAACAATAGATTATTTTTAAGCATTTAGAGGAAAAGTTACAAATGAGAATTCTATACCATCAATGATGACACCCACACATAATTCCAATGGAAATATCTTTGAAATATTCAGACTTAATGTGTTCTTCTTTAAAAATATGTCAAGATGAAAATCCTATTAAAACAAAATAAAATAACAAACAAAACAATGAATACATAAATATAAATAAGAATAAATGAACTTGGAATTTATGATAGCAAAAGAAAAGTTGGTAAGTACCAAGTTTATTTATTCATAAAATGAAACACAAATAATTGTGCATAAAAAGCAGATTTAAAGTTATTGAATTTTTAAATAAAGATAATATAAATTTGAAGGTATGTGACCATAACAAGTGGGGACAAAAATATATAACTTTAGAAAAAATAAAAGTGTAAGGAAGTGACAGATTGTGAAATTAGTGTATTATTTTTCTCCCTCCATTGCTTGAAATCAGTAAATATTGTTTTATTTCTGATTTAGATTTGTTGAGATAGGTAGGAAAAGAGGAAATTTATTTGTAATTTAAAAGGTAATAAAAGAAACTAAACAATATACGTATAGAATACAATTTTAAAAATATATTTTTCTATTTAATTGATAAAAAATATATATTTTTTTCTAATGAGAAAAATAAAATTCAAAGAAAGAATCAAAAAACAACACTACTAGCAGCAGCAACAAAACAAAAAACATTTAGACATAATTAACCTATTTAAATATTTACATAATAATATATATTAAAAGTAGAGTCTTCTCATATTGGATTATATAAGACAAAAGTCATATCTATTTTATGCCCACAGGAACAATAAGTAAAACAAAAAATATTTTAATTGATAAACATATCACAATTTAAAATAAAAAATGTTTAACACTGTGTTCATAGAAAAGAGTAAGTCATGATTTTAAAAGTTTAATCATAAAACTTTTAATTTACCTGAAATTGTATAAGAAATACACACTGGTCAGAATGGCCAACCTAAACAAATCAACAAACAAGTGTTGGAGAGGATGCGGAGAATAGGGAACCCCAGTGCACTGTTGGTGGAAATGCAGACTGATGCAACCACTGTGGAAAACAGTATGGAGTTTCCTCAGAAAACTAAAAATGGAACTGCCTTTTGACCTGGTGATTCTACCACTGGGATGATACCCTAAGAACCCTGAAACACCAATCCAGAAGAACCTATGCACCGCAATGTTCATAGCAGCACAATTGACAATAGCCAAGTGCTGGAAGCAACCTAAGTGCTCATCAGTAAATTAGTGGATCAAAAAACTATGGCACATTTATACAATGGAATACTACCCAGCAGAGAGAAAGGATCTCCTATCCTTTGGGACACCATGGATGGAACTGGAGAGCATTAGGCTAAGTGAAATAAGCCAGGTAGTGAGGGACAAATATCACATAATCTCACTTTTAACTGGAACATAATCAACAAAAGAAAAAAGCAAATAAAATATAACCAGAGACATTAAAATTAAGAACAATCTAACAATAAGCCACAGGCACGGGGAAGGGACAGTGGGGAGAAGGGTTTTCAGGAACTACTATAAAGGACACATGGACAAAACCATGGGGGAATGTGGAAGCAAGGGAGGGAGGGGGGTTTGGCTGGGGTCGGGGAGAGGGATGGGGAGAAAATGCAGACAATTGTAATTGAACAACAATAAAGTAATTAAAAAAGTGAATCTCAAGCAGAAAATAACTTGTCAAACATAGTCCTTCTTTGAAATCTATACTGTGATTTACTTTATTCTTGTGTGATTCATAATAGAATAAAACCTATGTAAAATTAAATAGACATTTTATGTTAAAAAATATTTTTCCTGAGTAACTTGCTTTGACATACTGTATAATTTTTGCATTTATACCTAAATATGAAAAAAGGTACAAATTAATATGCATATAGTTATCCAGTTTGTGTAATATTAAACAGATAAGTGTATATATGTATATATAGATATATATGTAAAGTAGTATATTTATACTACTTTAAACCTGTGTAACAAGATGTTAACAAATTGAATTTTCTTTGAAATTAAACTTTAGTATATGAGCAGATTGCAAGTTTATTTATAGTCTTACCTTATGTGAACTTTTTATGAGAATATGCCATATTATTTGTGAAAAAAATTAAGCTACAGTGCCTTTATAAATAAGGATATTACTTTTTTATTTATTCCTTTATAATTTTAATGACCAACAGCAAACTTTCTTAAAACTTTGCATCAACTTAAAAATAGCATGAGTTAAATATTTTTATCTTTAATTAGCTTGTTTACTTTAGAGTAAATTGTGTATAGAGTGGCATGATGAGTCAGAGAAACACAGTTTGTGATTTAGATGTTAAGCACAACATTGAGTTTTAATTAAGTTCCAGTTTTAGTTAAACATCTTTCATTTCTTTTTAATTATCTAACATTTTATTTATTTAGTTTTACAGTGGGGGAAGGTAAGGGGAAAGAGAGGGAAACATGGATGTATGGGTGCCTCTCACATGCCCCCGACTGGACACATGCTTGCAGTTCAGGCATGTGCCCTAGCTGGGAATCAAACCCTTTGTTTCACAGGCTGGCACTCAATCCATTGAGCCACACCAGCCAGGGCTCGTTTTTTTTTTTAATTGTAGATTTTTTGCAAGTGTCATTACTTACTCTAATTTTAAAAATATATATATACATACCTACACATTCACATATAAACATTCAAAAATAGCCAAGTTACAGCGCATAATTTTAATTGGTGTGATTATTTTTGTGAGTTGATTTCCTTGACTCAAATATTATGATGAATTTAACTGAAATCATGCAATCATCTACAATACTCATGGGATAAAATATGACTGACTGTTTCATGAATTTTATAACTTATTGCTGCTTTTCAGTATCCTCCTTATTGGTGCTTCCCCCACCACCCAAATAAAATCATAAAATGGTATTTGCTATAAAATAAAATGGAAAGTTTTAGTAAAACACTAGCCAAGTAATCAACTATTATTTTATCATATTTCAGAATGTCCTGCATTTGAGTGATATCTACAATAATTATCGATTTCTAAATTAAAAAATTGGGGATTGTCAGTCAGATATATATTAAATAGAAAATTTATAGCTATCAAAGAAAATCAAAGATAGCCAAAAGGTTAAAAAGTCAGTAGACATATGATTTTCACTAAAAGAGTTTATTATCTGAATGCAAAAATCCATCAATTTGAATGTTTTGTTTTCTTAGAGCAAGGAGCTCTAAGACTATGAAATCTGATGGGACCATCAAGACTATGAAATCTAATGGGAAAAAATTAAGCAGTTAAGACCAGAGAAATAGGTAAGTTTATTATTGTGAAATTGTAGTTTAGATATAATTCTGATCTCTATTTTCATCTTACTAAAATTAATTAAGGGAAACCCTATGACAAGCTAAATATCAAAGATTGGTGCAAAAAATGTTGAATTACTTGACATCTACTGTTGCTACATATAGAAACTTATAACTTTGAGTTCCATTTATACAATGTCCCCTTTTCCATGACAAGAACTGGAGAAAGACACACAAAGAACTAAATCTCAATTCCCCTTATTGTTCCTACACTCTTATAACCATGAAAATATCTTATTTTAAAATAAACCTGGTTTTCATGAATATTTATTTTAACTGACTCTATGAAGGTTAACCAGAACTCCTAGTGAATACTAAGGGTTTCAAGTTTCCATGAGTGACATGAAACTAGCTAGGGAATTTCTGGAATAACTTCTGTCATTCTAAAGGAAACTACTTAATAACCTCTCTCATAACAAAAAAATATCTCCTTTACTTCAGATCTGTTGATCTGTTGTGTGTTATTGCCATATCCCCAACTGTTAAAGGTTTTATATATATATATTTCTTACTCACTATTGGCAATCTCCCAGAAACCCAAGCACAATTGTGAGGAGAATATGAAATACTCTTGAAATTTTCCTCAAAATATCTTACGCAATTTTAAAAAAATAAATCTCATTAACATCCAGACAGAGCTGTGTATTTAGCTATCTAATTGGGGTTGATAGAAAAGGTTAAATTATTTTATCAGTAAATCTATGTTATATTAAATTTATTTCACATTAAATTAATACACCTTAAAACATCTTATAAATAAATATAAATATTTTCTGCTGTATAATTGCATACTCTAAAAATATAAAATGTGCAATTTTTTTCATGGTAACTGATAAAATGAAAATTAAGCAATTATAAATGTTGGTTGTTATAATATAAAATCAAGCTGATTATTATTATTAAAAATGGCGACATTCAAATAAAATAAAATAGTTTTCTAAAATAAAAAGAACTCATAGTTATGATTCTTTAAGATGATATGACCTGTGTACCCTCCAAATTTGAATCATGTAAAAAAGACTGTAGTCTTAGCAAACAGCATCCACTTGATCACAAATTGGTACAGTTATGAATCCCAACTTCTGGGCATCTACTCATTTCTGTTAATTCTCTCTTCTCAGGCAATCTCATCTATTTCTGTGATTTCTAATGCCATTTTAACACTAACATTTTAAAAAATGCATTTCTGAAAACTTTTCTAATCTTTAAGTATATATGTATATTGAATTAGATATTCAAGTACATTACAAAATAAGTAATGTACTTGAATATCTAATTCAGTCTAAGCACACACAACCTGATTTCCTCACCCTTCAATCAAGTTTCTTAAGCCAGACTAAAGTTTCATTTTTGTTTGTATTCTATACTTAATTTATTTCCAAATAGAATTCCTCCTACTAGTAATATAAAAATATTTATTTCTTCAAACTATATTGCCATTACCTAAATCAATAATTTTTATTCAATAGCCTATCACTTTATTATATACTAGTATCAATAAATAATAATTAGAAGATATCACATTTAAGTAAATTCCGATTATAAGATGTATGCAGGGTAGATATCATATTTATAGTATATTATAGTTTAAACTAAGATATTACTGAAGTGTAAGCATTATCATGGAAATGGGACAATAAGAGAGAGCACAAAACAACACCTGGCCCCAAATTCACTAAAGCCTCCCTGTTTCTTTAAGGTAGTAGGGGGGACCAATTAGTGTGGACATACAAAAAATGGTTCTGAGAAAACATTACAACATAATGTAAAAACACCACAAAAATGTGTTGATTAAATAGACCAGAAATCATTGGAAAAATGTTGATAATGCCTAATATACAATGAAATTGGTTTTTCTCCTTCCCATCATAATTCTCTGACTTCAAAAAACTGAGTATGTGGCCTTTAGTGAATGAAGTAAAGGAATCACTTGAGAGAAATGTTTGCTTTTTTATTTCCTTTTCTCTTTCTATCTTATTTTGGCCTGGAGCTTTTTTCTCTGCTTAAGTAGAACTATTGATCCAAAAAAGACTAAAGGGGTGCTCATGAGGCCCAGGGAGAATCAGCAAGGACCAGGCTGCTGAGAGGTCTGGACTAGAATTTCCAATGAAAAGAGGTCCAACTGGAATCACCAAGTAGATGTGTCATCATTATGTTAGAGAATAATTTCTCTTAAGATATAGGATGTGGATCTTTGCCTAAATGATCTCTGGTTGAAATATGTTAAACTCTCTGGGTATAGCAATCACCCAGAATAGTAAGTAACTACTGACTCTATCTGCGTGAGAACAGTTGTATATAAATGGATAATCTGAAGAACTTACTTTACCAATGAGAACCAAAATCTGTGTATTTTAAGTATGTACTGTAATGATAATTCCTAAATGAGTAAATACAGTACCTCAGAACTTCCCAAAGTGGTTGTTATTTCCAAAGATCCTCCACATAATACAGTGTAGCTCATGGATACGGTATATACTATTGTCAGAGTTTCAGGAACTAACTTTGGGGAAGGAGGCTGAATCCACCAACTGGGCATTCTGGCTCCAAGAGACTTGCTAACTCTCATCTACAAAAATTAGATCTCCACTTGACTGTTTTCAAAATAATCATTGGAGTGGGCTGTGCCGACTTACACATAGAGTACTTTCAACCTCTCTCCCCCTGATTTATTTGTTCTGCTTTCCTTCTCCCTCCTAATAGCAACCTCTACCTGCACTAAGATGTTAAGATGGGCTTTGGGATGAGAGTCTCCCAACTTTTCATGTTGCCAGCACCTGAATAAACAACTTCCCTTTTCACCCGTATCTGTCTCATGAGTTTGGCTTTCATTGTGGCAGGAAGCTGGACTTGCATTCAGTTACAGATACATATTATACCATCACATCCCAGAAAATACTTGGAGTTTTCCTACCTTCCTTAGACTCTTCCACAGAATTAAGTTTTAAGTACTGCCTTTCTTTCCTTAGGATTTTTCTCCCCTCATCCGCATCTCTCAACTCTTCATAATGTCTTTAGAAGACCAGTTTTATAGACTATTCAAAGTAAATTGGCTCTTATAAACAGAAGCCAGGACACTCCTCTAAACTTTACCTCAGATAATTTGCTTGAATTGATGCTATAAAATAAAGGATTAATATTTTCTAAAATATCATTTGCAAAAAATTATTTTCTCCTATTCAGAACTTGAAAGCAGTTTTTTTCACTTTTACTTAGTCTCAACTTTTTATAAATTCTCAAACATTATTTCTAATAAATAGTTTTTTTAAATACTGTACAAAATTAAATGCTATTTATGAAGCATATTAGAGTGAAATTTATTTTAGTACTCAGAAACTCTGGTGTTAAAAATTTACCTAAACAATATATTATTTTTTCAAATTCTCACCTGAGGATCTGCTTACTGACTTTAGAGGGAAGGAGGGGGTGAGTAAAGAGAATGAAAGAGAGACAGAGAGAAGAGAAAATCATTGATCCGTTGCCTGGCATACGCTCACCAACTAGGGATAAAACTCAGGCAACCTAGGTATATGCCCTGACCAAGAATCAAATCCACAGTGTTTTGGTGTATGGGATAATGCTCCACCTAACTGAATCACCTGGTCTGGGCTGAACAAAATATTCTTGATTTCACATGTATTTTATGCCACGAAAAGATATCTGTTTATTTTCCTACTTACCTATTACACCTCTATGTAAAAAGTATTAATCAAAGCTTTTGCTGAATAAGACTCTTCACATAAATATAGAGCAAAATTTTACCTTTGAACAATCAGCTTGAATTCAATGGATTTTTCTGAGAAAGAATTAACTTATCGATGTAAATAATGTTTTCGACCACAGTATTATTACTTATATTCTAGGACAGGTGATTCATTTAAGAAAGCAAGCTGTATGGATTAGAGATGTACTGTACATTTTTATTTATATCAAGGGCTCTTATTTTAAGAGAAACAATATTAAAACTATAAATATTACTTAAAAGGGTCACTTTTTAAAACATTGTAAAACTTTCCTTTGCCAATAAGTATTTTGTGACTAGGTAAGGAAGAAGGGATTTGGGAGGAACATTTTTTGGTGCTCTCCCTGTGTTGTTTTCTGTTCAACATAAAGACAAAATTAAAATTTATTTACTTTCTCCTTCTACCCATTTCTGAAACAATGTAGGGAAATGATATTAGACATGACATTGTACCCTCTGAAATATCTATAGCACTCGGAGGAAGCACAAGCATTAAGTGAGTCTCATTCCATATGTACTTCTATTGTACAGCTTCCTTCAAATGAAAATAGGCTTTTTTAGTATATATACATATTTTTGTAAGTCAAGTAGGTACATCAAGTGTCTTTGTAGCATATTAAAAAGTATATAGCTCTATTAAAAGAAACAGCTATTCATGAATGTTCTAAATACGGGAGCTAGTATATTAAGGAGTCACAAATCAGAGGGCTATAAATCAAATATTCTTTTCCATTCACTAAATTTAATTGGTCTTTGTCAAATCTCTATGTTTATTTCTTAACTATATCTTGAGCTGATTACACAATGCTCTGGTGACTACAGGTTTTAAAAATCAGTTAGTTAAGGATGAATTGATTAAATCATTCCCCTTCTACAAGTCCAGACCCCAGTTCATGTTTTATCTGGGACTCTAAATAAATTTTTTAAAGTTTATGGTTAGCTTTGATTTGCTGTTTCCATTTTTCCTCTTTAAAGTTGGTTCTTCACATCATTGAATAGAAATGATAAAGGTAGAAGGAAGTATATTTTTTACCCAACTGACACTTGCTTTATTTTATTTTGCTGTTTTTGACACACTGGCTGGCACTGATTAATCGTTAATCTCCTCTGTACAATACAAGTCCAAGGACTTGCTTTTCCAAAAGGTTCATGTGTGAGTTCTTCAGGGGGCTCTGGGATTCCACACTATGGAGAACTATTTCTACTTAGTCCTCTTCTATGAATCCCCTTACTTCCCACTACCTGGTGCATCCACAAGCTCAAGCTGCTGGTATTCATTATCTGGCAGGCAATCCTCTTGGGAGAAACAATAGCAGCTCAAGCTCTGGGGTGAATTTCTGGCGTGTTCCCTTGCCCTGTGAAAATCTCACTTCTCTCCTAAAAACACAACACGGGTTGCTGGCTACTTCCTTACTATTTTTCTCTCTGCTCTATGATCTCTGTCCAGTTCTCTTCTCCACTGTGCAGAGATGCACAGATCAATAAACCTCTTGCTTAAGCAGTCATCAAGCTGGAAGTTTTTCTTTTAGAGCACACACCCCCTCACTCACAAACATACATTTGGCTAATAGAAGAAAAAAATCACACTCCTCCCCGAATCTTGGGCTTTGACACCCTCACAGTTTGACTACACTTGTGATGCATTTGTGTCTTTTTATGCTTCCACACTCCTTTTCTCCTTCCTGGCAGTTTTATAGAGCCTGGACATTTAGGGAGTGTATCATGATGACCCTTTAGGCCTAGTCAAATTTTCTGACTCCCACTGACTCTCTCTTTATAAATGTGGATTAGGTTAGGCATTTCATTGGCCCCAATTCTGTTTCACTGGAAAAAGCACTACTAAACACCCAGTTTCCTATAGACATCAATATGCATTCTGGCTTTTACCTTGGACTATTCTAATTTGAACTTATATTCAAACTTCCTAATATTCATATCCCAATTAATTATATTATTTCCTCTTTAAGAAAGTTTATGTTTTACATAACCATGAAAAATAATATAAAATCTATGAATGTATCATTGCCATAGCCACAGAATTCTGGATTATCAGACTAAATTTATAATGCATAATTTAATATGCTGGAACTTTCTCTTACTCCCTGTCATGAGCATGTGTATACTATTATAAACTGTTTAGTTTTCCCTTCTTTAAAACTATATTTGACATCAACACAGTTTTCTTTTTAGAAAATTTGATATAATTTCTCACTATTATGTAAAAAGTTATATTTTATTTTGATAAGGAAAAACTACATGATATATAGTTTCCAGAAATACTACACATAACTACTTCCTCTGTAGATACAATTATATTATTTTTTAAGTAACAACATTGAGAATCATATTTTTGGTCTGTTGTTGTAATTGACTCAACATATATTTTATTAAAATAGATTAATTTACTTCTGATGAATAATAATATAATTTTAAAGCCTTAATGTTTATATGAATAATGTACAGAGTTGATAAGTTATCCAAATAATCTAGTTATGCATATTTCTGATTAGTTATTTTAGAAATTATATCTTATCACTTTGAATTAATAATACTTAGGTCAAATTTTACTTGAAGCTTTCTTACGTTGAGATATGAATTGAAAACATCACTCAGTGATACGTAAGCAAAAATCCTGTCAATGTTATGAATTTAACAATTCAGCTCTAGGTTCTGTATTCCTTTATTATACCAATATTTTTACCAGAACAAAATGATAATTCTCTCTATAAGTTAAGATACTGATACTGAAATGCTTAAAAGCCTCCTCTGATCATTGTTTTTCCAAAATTGAAATTTTCCCATATATAGAATATTTCAATGAAATTAGATTAATTATTTTTCAAATTATTCATGACAGAATGTTCTATTTTCTAGGTATAAGAGACTGAGGTAGGCTACTTATATATTCTAGTGAACTATTTCCAATTTAATTGCAGACTCAAAACCTGAGTAGAATATGTCTTCCTGTAGTGATTGGCATGTTCATATATTCGTATGTTGTTTGTGTTTTTATGATATAGCTCCTAATTTTCATTGTTCATTTTTTATATTTGAAATATCTTCAAAATCAATCATCTGTTTGTCTACAAGTTAAATTCCTTTGTAATCAGAAGTACTGTTTTTACAGTATAAAATAATACTGAGTAATTTTTTTAGTATTGCTACTTTCTTAATCTTATGAATATAGCCACACAATTTTATCATTATATTATGAAGTCTAGAGAAGCAGGTTAGAAATACGACCATATTTTCCAATTTATTTTTCCTATGGAGTAATAATTTTCAATATACTTTATGCACTCAATTATTTTTGCATTGCAAAACAGTCGCATTTTCTTAAGAAAGTTCTTTACATTCATTTTAAACATCATTGAAAAGAATACCTAATAGTCACATTGCATTGTGGAATTTTTTTATATATGATACATTTAAATAATACTAAGTATATAATTTAAAAAATTCTTTACCATAGAAAGGGAAACAAATGACAATTATAGAGAAATAAAACATGAACTAAAACCAGTAATGTAGAAACAGAGAATATAATAAACTATTTAGTAATCAATACTTAGGGAAACATTTCTCTTTACTTCAATAAGTAAAACAAGTTATAGCTTAATACTGAAACTTTATAAGGTACTTAGCTCTATTCTCAGCTCTTCACATGTATTAACGTATTCAAACTTCGTAATAATCAAGTGAAATAGATATTAATATCATTTTATAAATGAGGAAACTAAAACATAGGCATATTATGTAAATTGTCCAAGTTAACACTGAGGGCTAAAAGCTGAGATTCACATTAGGTGGTCTATATCCTTAACAATCACTATTTATTGCCTTTTCATAAGATGCCCAAGCACACTTTGTTCTTTTTGTGTTTCTACTAATTTTTAATTGTTCCTTAGAAAGTGAACAAATATATCATCAAGCTTAAACTTATATAATTAGTTCAGCCACAATTCAACAGGTAAAGTCTATTAATCTTTCAGACTCACAGAAAAAGCCTACAGCCTTGACAGAAGATATTTTAAAATAAATATATGTAAATGTGAAGAATTGTTGTTTTTGTGTCTCTTTTAACTTTTTGGGTTTACCTAATACTTTACTATCATTATTAGAGAAATAGTTAAATCCCATTTCATGTAAAAATAATTTATCAAATTGATGCTAAGTATCAATGAATCATTTAGCAATGAATTAATTTGTCTGATTTCTTTGGCAGCTCATTGAGACCTTGTATCATTTTTATTATTTTTTAATTTAAAAATAGTTTTATTATAATGAAAATAGAGAGTCAAAGAACAACGTGTCACAAGTATTTGATAACCTTTTTTATTTATTTGTTTATTTATTGTCTTGGAAAAAGCATTTCATCCTCACTAAAGTTTTTGTACCTTGTGATGCATTAGATCATTTTAGCTTAAATCTATATGAAATGCAGGTGTTGGATGGCTCTCTGTTCTCAACAAGCAGGAAAATTTATCTACGACCTTCTCATAGGCCCTTTATTAAATATCTCTCTTTTTCTTCCAGTACTCAACTTATGTCAAAATTCTGTTTGTTAAAGATTTCATTTATTTAATCTTAGAGAGAGGGGAAGGGAGGGAGAAAGAAAGGGAGAGAAACATCAATGTGTTTTTGCCTCTCACGGGTCCCCCACCCTGGATCACAACCCAGGCATGTGCCCTGATTGTGAATCAAACCACAACCCTTTGATTCACAGACAGATACTCAATCCACTGAGCCACACCAGCCAGGACTCAAATTACATCAAAATTCTTCAGTCACATTTTCCATTCTAACAAAAAGTAAAATAAAAATTTTAAAAAATTCCAATTTTAAGTCTTCCACTCCCCAGATTTTATTATAATAGAAATTATGATTTTGTTTTCTAATATGAACAAAGAAGAAACAAATTTAAGCTAAAGAATGATGGTGTATATCTCAGTTGTTCTTGACGAATAAATAAAAATAAAATCTGAGTCTGATCTTATGTATGATATAGAAGCAAAATAATTCAGTAAAGCATATTGATAACTTTGTGTGAAGCTTTTTTTCCTCTCTCTTTTTAAATCTGTGTTTTGTGGAATATTTTCTTAAGTATATAATATGGAAACTAAAGCTAAAATGTTTTTGAAGTGCCATTTAAGAAAGGATTTTGGAAATTCATTAGTGCCTCTAAATGTGTTTAACAGGGCATATGTAATCAGAATAAGCAGACATTGTGCATTTTTAGCTACTGATTAAAAGTTTTAACTTCTGTCTTTGAGACTCACAATAAACATCTCATTTCTTTTCATCCTCCTAGATTTTGCTCCTTGAACTCTTTTCTATAAACACCAATCACTTGAAATTGAATATCCAGAAGATGAGCCATTTCAAGTGTCATTTGTCCTGCCTTAGTAAAATATGCTAATATAGAAAATTATAAGGGATGTAGTTTAAAAAAAAACATATTTTGCTCTTTTCCATTCAAGGCAGATGTCACCACTAAACACTGAAGTATTATTGCAGGCATATTTTATATATATAGCAAACATTAAAAACTGTGATTTTGTTGAATTTTTCTTAGACTCCAAGATTGCTTCTAAAAAATCATACAAGACTAACTCACATTCATGACAGATTTATTAAGGACAAGTGAAATATTAAATCCTTGAAAGTTATATTTTACATTAAAGGTAAATTAAAACTATAAATTTAATTGTACACAGACAAGCCCAGTCTTAGGAAACAGTAATCAGGTACTATTTAATTTTCCTGTACCGAGTAGACAGATTCATCAAGACCCACTGAGTCTCTCTAGTAATTTTCTGTGTCCTTTGTATGTCTGACATTTGCTTTATTAGAATCAGGTTTCCTTATAAACATAAGGCAAAGCTCATTTTTGCATTAAGGAGAAAGGATGGCATCACCATACCAATAGTTTAATCTGAAAAAATATATTTCTGCTGTTATCTATAATGATATACTTGAGAAGAAAACAATCTTTAAGATAGAATTTTACTATAATAAAATTGATCTACTCATTAAATAGTTTAATAATGGGGTTTTATGTGTGACTGTGCTTTACTTTAAAATGTATAGAATTAAAAGAGCTATGTAAATTTGTCAACAAATTATGTCTTGAACATTACTTGAGGGAAGAAGTCATCAAACTAAAATGTCTTGTAAAGTTAAAGGCACAGTATTAACAACAAATTAGGCACACAAAATTTTAAGTGTAGTTTAGGATGGGGATAGTCAGGAGGGGAATTAATCTAAACTACATCAAAGGAAGTCTTCAAACTGCCCTCCCAACAGGGCTGCTGATTGTTCCTTTCATCTCTTCTGGTGACCATGAGCTCCTCTGAAAACATAATGGAGTGATGCAGTTGGTAACTTGCAGTGTGTTCTTCAAGCTGCACAAACTATAGGGTAGCTACGTTTCATGTGGTTCCCATGTTATCCTGTGTGGCAGGATGATCTACTGGAAAGCATATTCCATTGCCACAGTAGCCAACCCTTTGTAAATTGCAATTTTCTCCTTACCTTCATTGTAAATACCTCCATAGCTACTTCCACCCAACTCTCCTTCTGTGATAGCTGCCTCCAGCAATGCGACCATTGTGGATGACAGAGCAGCCTCTACTAAAGCTGGAATTATTAGCATGCTACTATACTGATAGCTTCTAGCACCAAATCCTCCACAGAATCTACTCTTCTTAGAATATCTATGTCTGCTATCATTGTAGTGGTGTTCCTATGTCATATTTTAACCATGATGGCACTTGTTGAGCTTTCACAAGAAGATCCAACAAATCCTTCATAATATTTATGTTCCCTTTGTTGAAGGAAAAGGAGGTAAGACCAAGATTCCCTGCAAATCACATATAGCCAGCCCTGGCTGGTGTAGCTCAGTGGATTGAGTGCAGGCCTAAGAAGCAAATGGTCGCTGGTTTGATTCCCAGTCAGGGCACATGCCTGGGTTCCAGGCCAGATCCCCAGTAGAGGGCACGAGAGAGGTAACCACACAGTGATGTTTCTCTACCTCTCTTTCTCCTTCCCTTCCCCTGTGTCTAAAAAAATAATAATAAAGTCTTTTTAAAAAAATCATGTACAGCCAAAGCAATGTAATATTCTTCATTATTATTTGGTAAGTCAAATTGATAACTTGTTTTATATTTGAAAGCTCTAGTGTTCTTGCTGCTACTGCTAGAGATACTAGAATTGAACTTTTTTCCAGAGAGAAACTGGGAAAGTTCTCTGCTCTTTTTTTCTCTCAAGATTAGTACTCATGGATACCAGTACAAGCATATAATTTATGGAATAAGAAGCCCTCCAAAGAATCTGCACAAACACTAAGGTTTCCACAAACACTAGGGTCAGTGAATCCTTGCCTGTTGCATTTAGAAGGCCGAGCAGAAATTACTGACTCTTTTTGTGAAATATTCTCAGAAGGTATGTCAAATACTTCTATAACTATAAAAATATATTCATCCAAGAAATCATGAGCAAGCATCTGTGTTTCCTTTGGAGCAGTTACTGTCTTGTTGTGGTGAACTTCCTTTGTTGGCATAGTATCTTTTTTATGTATTCTACTTATTTGGGTTTCAAACCCCATGTCTAACTTTGGGTCAGCTTTGTGCAACACCAAGTATTTATAGAAGTTTAATCTAATATTGTTCCTTTCCATCGTATCAAACATGTGTCTGGGAAAAGATAATAGCATGTGACACCCATATTGTAAATCTCATGAGCACCACCATAAGCAAATCAAGGATGAACTCTAGATCTGTATAAAAAATTTCTGGCTACTTTATAGATTAGTACTGCTAATTATCTTGTTGTTAATATGAAAGAGATTCAGTATTATATGCAATACCCATACCTTCCTTTTTTTCTTCATGGCCCTCAAAGTCTCACCTGGACCATATGAATAAGTTTGACTCAAGATGGGCAAGAAAAAATGCTGCAATTTTTCCAGATGCTGTTTGGTCACAAACTAGTAAATGGTATTTTTGGTTTTTATTTTTTTTTGTATGTCTTTGATCATACAAGTAGCATTCTTTTGCACTGGAACTGGGTGAGAATAACAAGTAAACAATGTATCCCATCATAATTCTCCTATCTCAATGTCACTAAAACTTTCAATACGTGGATGACAGTTGTTGTCTGTCACCTTTATTGAAATGCCATATTTCTCCAAGCTACTCTCAGTGTTTTCTCCAGAAAAGTGTTCCTGTGCCAACTGTTCCCTTTATGGGAGTGATTTTGACCAATCATCTTCCTCTGATTTGCCACACCAGTGACTGTTTTCATCACCAAGCTCAAATTCGCCAAGCCACTTCTCAACACACTGCCAATACTGGCATAGATACTTCATCCATGATTATCAAACCTTCCCTTGATGCACTTCCACAATCACTAAAGAAGCTAGACATTCTCCCATGAATCACTATGAGACTCAAAACTGCTGTGTACATCCTTACCTTTATTAGATCTCCACCCTGAACCAAACTTATTCTAGACTCTTTTTTAACTTCTCTCTACCTTAAGTGAGAAGGAATATTGCATCCTTTGATGTCTATATGTCCTCTACTATGAATATCTTTAAGGGTTCATGTGTGCACCAGCAAACTGCAGGTCCAGCCTCAGCACCTTTTCCACTACCATCCTTGGCAGTTTGTTCCACAGGACCATCCTTAAAGAGTAGTACAGAGGAATCAGATCTTCTATTGCAAGACTAGAATGGTTGATTTACAGAGAGGTCTTCTTACCAGGGAAGTACGGCTCTCTAAAATGTTTACAGTTTTGTCCAAACAGTGAGGTTCAAAATACATATTTTTTAATAACTTATGATTTAAAAAAAGTTTTAGGACATTATCTCCCATCAATTATCAGGTATGGCTAAGCAAAGTATTTAATACAAGCACAACATAATGTTTTATACATTTCTAAATGGATTCTAAATTATTTAACTTTTAAATAATCTCTTTACATTTGTTTAATTGATACTTTCTAATTATTCTATCTTTTCAGATCAAATAGTATTGCATAAATTTCAGTCAAAAAGGCTGATTAAGATTTTACAATTCTGTCTTTTTTGTTTGTTTATTCTATTCTGAGTTAAACTGTGACTTAATAGTTTATGCTTTTCTGTGATAAGGAATTAACATAATTAAGCTTTGGGCTACTAAGCAAAGAACTGTGAATTTACTCAATGGTTTGTAGTTAGCATAATGACACAATGTAATAGTGCAAAGAAAAAACTGTAATTTTAAGAAAAACTCTGAATTCCAATTTTGACCATAAATGATTTTGTATCAAACATTATTGCTGTTTGAATCACTAAAACAAAATGGATCTGGGAATATCTTACACAAACAAACAATCATTATAGCTAATATTTCTTGATATAGTCCAGGTTAAATGATGGCAAGTTCAATGAAAATTCTTCACTCTTGTGTGTAAAATACAATGTGTGTAAATGTTATAAGTTAATAAATTTCCATGATCTTGATTTTATAATGATAATTTTTTAGGGCTCAAGGTACAATGCAAATAAGTAATTAAATTTCCAATATAAAATACATTATTTCATTAGTGGTCATTTCTGAATTATGCACAAATGGAGTATAACCCGTACTTTTTATAGTTTTTGTTCTTTGCAGTTGATAAATGATAATAAATTGTAAATATTCAGTATGATATGATTTGAAAGCTATGAATGATCTATGAAAGTACACATGCCTTTCATTACTTTACAGAGGAAGAAGTTAGTTGACTTGCCTATGTGAAGCTTGCTATCTAATGACAGGTTTGAGAGAATAAGTCAACATACTGATTCCTCTGTTAATGCTGTTTTTCTGTGCAAGATGCAACCTTCCTTTTTTAACTAACACTAATGCATACAAAACGGATGTTTCACATGGATACTGTTATTCCTTTAATGAAGCCTTCTCTGCTTTACAATGATTATGTCTCCTGAATTAACTGAGAAAATAACTATCAGATTTATTCATTTTGTTCTTAGTACACAGTTGTCTCAAACTCTACCCCTTGTGATTTTCTTTTACTTCTACTAAAAACCATTGAATAATAGAAATTGAATTTATCTCCCTAGATATTCAGAAATTTCCCAGAAATAAACACAGTAAAAAGCCTAAGAAGAAGACAAAACAGATGCTTAGAATTTTGTGCTTGGTGGGAACTTAACCATTCTTGGTAGATTGGTTAAATATGTGAATGTTACACACTTTTTTCTCATATGGATTGCCTCTGAGGACAACAAGAGAGGGAAATGACTAAGTTTTAGTTCTATAAATGATGCTTATTCCTTTCTTCCTTCCTCCTCTCCCTTTTCTCTTCCTCCTGCTTTCTTTCTCTTCTTTCTGTCCTTGCTTTAAAATAATAACACAAAATAAATATGCTGGTACATACTGTCTATTTTTTATAATTTTATATGTTATACTATAGCATAACTAAAAATAATTAAAAAGTTTAAATAAGAACAATACGTAACCATTAAATTTGGCAGAAAAATATAATTTTAGGGGAGAAACTAATGAGAAAACATCCTACATGTACTTTAGTTTAAGTTTACATTCTGAACTCTAAACCTTGTAAGTGAAATATCAAAATATTCTTCCTCATTCTTATTTAAATAGATAACAGACATTCACAAGACTATATAGTGTGAGATTTCATTGGAAGAGATCAGTGGTACTCTGGCCCTCTGAACACACTAGTTCATTCAACTAAGAAAGGTGAAAAACTAAGCGTTCGGGCTTATATTCTTCAAATTATAGATGTTCCAAAAACAAGCATACTGGCTGTAAAATTACAGCCATTATATATATATATATCAGAAACAATTAAAGTCTACAAACTCTTCAAATACTTGCACATCAAAGCAACCAGCCTCCATACCATCACTGAGTGAGAGAGAGATCAGTGAGTGAGTCTTCCTGAGATCTTCTTGTTGTCAAACTATTAAAACTGTTTTCTCAGAGCCACAGGACTTAAAACTATATCTTTAGGTGCATATACTTTCAAGTTATGCTTCCTTAATCCTTGTAATCATTTCCTCTCACTCAAAAGTGTCATTATTTGACTTCCTAGATAATGATACACAGACTCATTTGGATTATTATTACATTAATATTATTAATATGTAACAGATTAATCTATAATGATTAAAAACTCTATACTATCTGCAAGTTCAGGTAGATTCTTACTCAGGGCAAAGTCATATCCATCAGTCAACTCCCAGTCTTAACTATTACATTCAGTTAGTTTCCCTAAATGTAGTTGCCAAAAATAATAAAACAATGCAGTTTTATCTTTTCATCTTTATTTCTCCTTGGTCTTATCTTCTTTTTTATCTTTTCAAGTTCTAGTTCCTTTGATTTTTACTTACTGATTATGAAAGGAATTATCAAGCATACAAAGAGCCTCTACTATGTGCTGTACAATGTGCCAATGACTTTTCAAACATTTAACTGTTTTCACCTTTGCAGCAGTTTTCATCTTTGCAGCAGTTTTCATAGACTCATCACACATATAACATTTCAAATGAGGAATTTGAAGTATAGAAAAATAATGTTAATCAAAATCAAACAGAGCACATTGTGGATGAGGGTTTGGATTCAGATTTTTGGACTATAAATATGTTATACCATAGACATCTCCCATAACATAGGTACCTTTGTTAATTTTTTTATGTACTTCTATATTTCTATATAGTGATGTAATCTGATATCACGGTGTTTGGTCTTTTAGTTTCTTCTTTTCCTCCTTTTTTTTCCCTTCTTTCCTTCTTTTCTTTTCTTCTCCATTTTCTTTTCACCAGTCTTGATGTAATAATGTATTTGTGTTTAAAAATAAAAAAATATATATTTGACATGAGAGGTCTGGAGAGTATTTGCCTTTATAATGAATTTGTATAGGATATATACCATAAAAGCTCCATTCTTGATGAGAAAATATAATTCAAGATTTATTTCTACTAGCTTTATGTACTTTTTCTGTCTCCTGAGCATTTAACAGAAGTTTATTGTCTGAATAATATAAACTATCTGCATAGGGGGTCAGTGTTAATATTCAGTTTATTATACAATAAGTGGGCACACAAACACAGCATAGAAAGTCTCAATGTCAACATGGCAAACATGAAATTTCTTTTCTTTTCTTCCTGTTAAGCACTTATGTCCATTTAATATTGATACAAAATTGATTTATGGTGCCAAGATTCATGAGTTATATCCAAGTCTGAAAAAAGCCATGCTATTAAAACAACTTACTTAAGTTTATACAAGTTATCCTCTGTCTTTGTCTATTCAGGATGTTATAACAAAATACCACAGACTAATTAGCTTATACACTATAAATATTTATTTCTCACAGTTCCAAAGCCTCAAAATCAGAGATCAGGATGCCAGCATGATCAAGTGAGACTTCTTATTGCATTCTCATGTAACGGAAGGGGCTAAGGATATCTCTGCAACTTTTTTATAAGGCGCAATTCCCATTCATTGAGGATCCACTATAATGACTTAAGCACATTCTACATGTCCCATCTAGTAATATCATCACCTTAGGGGTTAGGGTTTCAACATATTGATTTCCGAGGGAGACAAACATTTATAGCATAGCCACAGTATCCACTTATACTCAAAAAATCTTAAAGCTTTGGGATTTGAGTTTTCACTTGCTTTATATTTGCTTTCCTATAGGGAATTACTTGAAATTACTATGATTTGCTTCTCAGTATCATTTTTTAACATTTTTTAATTTATTTGTTTTTAGACAGAGGAAGAGGGATGGAGAAAGAGAGGGAAAGAAACACCAATGTGTGGTTGCTTCTTGTGTACCCGCTACTGAGGACCTGGTCCTTAATGAGGACCTGGTCCTTAATCCAGGGATGTTTCTCCATTGGAAATAAAACCAGTGACCACTTAGTTCACAGGCTGGTTCTCAATCCACTGAGCCATACCAGCCAAGGCTGCTTCTCGGTATTTCAATCAGGTATACTACATTTTTTTCTGTCAAGGTGAGACCCATTAGATTATATAAAGACCAAAATTCCATCTATTTGGAAGGTATTCATCAATGCCAACATTAGATTTTGCCTCTCTTTAATCTATAAAATTAAGTCAGATACTATTAAATGTCCTTTTAATCACTTTTTGGTAAAGTATATGTACCTAGAAAAGAAATTATATCTGTATTATTTGCATTGAATCCCCTTATAGTAGATTACTGGCACACAGTAAAATTTTAATGAACACCTCCTAAATAAATAAGAATTCTGAGATTTTTGGTTCTGTGCATAAGGAGCTTGAAAGCCACCACTCTACCTGAATAAGTAAAAAGCTAAACGGGCTGAAAATATAAACTCTTCCAGAATCCCTAAGAAAGAAGAAGACATAAAGCAAACCACTAACTTTATGAGACATCAGACCTATAGACAAATAAAGAGAATAACACCTTACCAGAGCAGAGACATATTAGCCCTAACATCAGTGAGAACCAGAGCCAAGGTAGGAAAACCTGGACTATAATTATCAAAATTCTATAGACTCAGTGTGGACAATTGTGAGAGTCAGAAATTCCATGGGAATTAGATAGTTAAGGAGGCCCTAACAATGTAAGATTTACCTCAGAGTTCAAGCAGGTTTCCACAATAAAAGCCAGAGAATCCCTCTTGCTTCAGGCAGAAGAGAAGAAAAGGAACTATTTTGAAATACACCAGAGTCTCTCTCCTTCTTACAAAGCCTGCCCTCTGGGGAGCTAGTTAAGCAGGGCCTAACCTGGGGTATTATCAAAATCTCACTGACCTAGAGGAAGGGATAAACCCAATTCCAAACTACTGCAGTCAACCTCTCCCACCTAAAAGGTAGGGATAGAAAAAAAATTAAAACACTTGTGAAGTTCACAGTCCAGAGGCAGAGGTTCACTAAAAGACTAAGGCATAGTCACAGGAGCACAGAATGCTTCCCCTCCCCCCACAGCTCACCACCACATTACTAAAGGACTGTTTATAGCCCTTTTACCCAGCCCATTGTGTCTAGATCTACAGAACATATAAGGCATACAAAAAAGTGCAAAAATATTCAAAAAGCAAAAGAAACACAATGTAGAGAGAAAAGGTATCAGAATCAGACATGACAGGGATGTTGGAATTAACAGAAAAGTAATTTAAAACAACTATAGCTACTATGCTTAGGGCTCTTGTGGATAAAATATCATGGAAGAACAATGTGAAAAGAGAACAATGTGAAAAGAGAGATGGAAACTCTAAGAGAGAATGAAAAAGAAATGTTGGATATAAAATCACTGTAACAGAAATAAAAACAAAATTCCTTCGATGGGTTTATTAGTAGACTGGGCATGCCTGAGGAAAAATTTCTAAGCTTAATTGTATCTCAATAGAAACCCCCAAACTGGAAAGCAAGAGAAGACATACTGAACAAAATAGAACAAAGTATTCAAGTACTATGAGATGACAATAAAATGTATAACTTATGTATAATGGAAATTCCAAAAAGAACAAGAAAGAGATAAAGTAATGTTGTGGACCGTTCAGCCTGGTTTCAGGAGTTGTAACCCTCACCCCATGGTGGGCTGTGTAAGAGCCCAAGGGACGCACTTCATCTGGGTCTGTTCTGTCACAAGGACGTGACCTACTAAGGAGACAAAGCTTATCTCCCTGGCAGGAGTGCTGCTTCTGCCTCATCCATTTCTGGCCCCAATGCTTGGTTGGCAGTCAATGACGGGTAAGATTCCTCATGGGAGAGGCAACCTAAGCCAGACACAACCACTTGGGAGGCCTCATGGAAGGACTTGGAGGGCTGCAGCAAAGAGGATGTGATGGACCCTCACCCCCCGGCTATTCTGACATAGCCCGAGTCCTCATTTCCGTTTGGGAGATGTCTCCTGCTTCCTAATCAGCTTAAAGCCTGAAACTGTGGGGGTGAGCAGTGCAGCCCTGTGCTGGCCAGGACGGCTCCCTGGGTGATTGGGCATAAGAAAGAATTCCTAAAGTCCTGTGAAACCTGCTTTGCTAAGAGTGCTCTCCCTTAGGTGATAAGTGTCCCAGGAGAAAATGAGTATGCCTCCCAAAGTTTGGCAACGCCCTTTCCAGACAGACATTGACTCGGATTAATCCCTCAGATTTCCTTGAAATGTTAACCATTGTTTGATCCTTGCTGCCTGACATACCTGTATTCCTGTGTATTTGAGCCCAATAAAAGCCTAGTGAGGATGGGGCTCTGGGTCATTCTTCTCTGAGAGTTTGACCACCTTTCCTTCCCAAGCAGTCATGTCTTGGTAGTTTTTATTTTCATCCATGACGGAAGGATGGGGCTCTGTGGGCGGAGCCCCCCCACATCTGGCGCCCAGGACAGAGGCCCCCGCAAAGTAACATAAGTAGTATTTTAAAAAATAATGACCAAGAATTTCCCCAAATTAATTTCAGACATCGAGCCACAGATTTAGGAATGCCATGGAATATCTAACAAGATAAATGCCAAAAAATACAAATAAAATAAAACAAAAGAAAAAGAAACTACACACAGTCAATCATTTTCAAATCACAGAAAGTCAGAGATAATGGACCAGTATATGCAGAAAAATGAAACTAGAACCTGAATTTACTTTATACACCAAAACAAATTCGAGATGGATTAAAGATTTAAATATAAGTCATGACACTGTAAAAGTCCTAAAGGAAAACATAAGCAGGAAAATTTCAGATATCCTACACAGCAATATTTTCCCTGATACATGTTCTAGGGCAAAGGATATAAAGGAAAAAATGAAAAAGTGAGACAACATCAAATTAAAAAGCTTCTTCACAGTGAAAGTAAACATCAACAAAATGAAGAGGGAATCAACCCTATTAAAAAACATATTTACCAATGCTACAGACAATAGTTTAATCTCCAAAACATAAAAAACTCATACAATTGCAAACCAGGAAGACAAATACTCCAATTAAAAAATAGGCAAAGGTTTTTCAGACGATAGCAGCATGGTAGGAGGGGGCAGATTCCACTTCCCCCTACACACGGGAGAAAAACCTACCTGATCTACAGAGGAACAGAGCAATCAGCCAACAGTACCACAGCATATATGAAAATAGGAGATCAAAACCTGTAGTGGACATTGAAAAACCAGATGGTAAGGAGAGTTCTTCAGGAAAATAAAAGCTCAGGGATCATCACGGAGACCAGGGCGGCTGAAGCCCCAGGCCTGGCCCTTGCTGGGTCTGCCACAGGGCTCTAGGGAGAGAGCTGAGTCAACCACTTGCTCCGGAGCCAAACAAAGGTTGAGCAGCAAAGGCAGAGACCTGGTTGCTCAAAGTTGCAGAGAGAGAGAAGTTAAGGTCTGAGTGGCAAACATGCTGGGGCTGTGAGCACCCATGCATAGCCCTGGGTGGAGTGCAAGACAGAGCTCACGAGACTAGAGGAACCCACAACTGGAGGAGGGGACTTTGTGGAAGACCCGCAGCCCATGCTTGGGACTTGGGGGAGTGAGAGTAATCCGTGGGAAACCCGCAGCTCAGGCCCGTGAACCTAGGGTGAGCCTGTGCACCTCAGGAAACCCCCAGAGACCACACTCATAAACTCCAGCAGTACGTACACTCTGTAGAATCTTGGAGCTCACACCCATAAACCCTGGGGAGTGCTCAATCTGTGTGAGACCCAAGCTCACACCCATAAACTCAGGGAAAGCGCATGCTCTGCAGGAAGCCCACAGACCACATCCCAAGGCCCTGCACCAAGAGGTGCAGGATTAGCTCTGGGGAGAGTATGTGGTTAGTTCTGGGGAGAGTAGTCCAAAGCTCATTGAGTGCTAAACAGGGAAAAAAGTGATATCATGGCCCCTCGCTCAGCCCCTTGAAGCCAGCAAGACCAGAAAAAATGACTTGGCAAGTTTGAAAGCAGCAAGAGTTTTTTTTTTGTTTGTTTTTTTAAAAAAACAAAAAAAATCTATACAGATATTTTTATTATTTTTATCTTTTTTATCCCTCAGTTTCTTTTTTTCTCCTTCCTTCTTCTTGTTTAATGCCTTCTCCCTTTCTTTCCAATTGTATCTCTTCTTCTTTCCTCTTTTTATTCATTTTTTCTTTGTCTCTTTTTAAATATCCAAGAGTGAAATAAAACAAACAAACAAACAAACAAACCTGGAACTCTGAAAAAAACACAGTTGGACCCAAAGAAGGAGCAGCCCAACAGCTGAGACAGTGGAACCTATGAACACCAGGATACCTGAAAAAGACTCCACCACTGAATCTCACAGGTATTCTACCACAGAAGATCACACCAAAAACCCAGGAACCAGAAAAGATCAATTTAAAATCTGGGACTAACAAGAAGAGTCTCACAAACAATGAGAAGACAAAGAAACAATCCCCAAATGAAAGGAAAGGAGGAAGCTCCAGAAAGAAAGCTAAATGAAACAGAGGCAACTCAACTATCAGATATTGAGTTCAAAGCAATGGTTGTCAGGAAGCTCCATGAGCTCTCAATGAGCTACCAGAAACTACAGGGAAGCTACGATGAACTCACTGCAAATTATATCAACATGAAAAGGGAAATAGAAACTATCAACAAGGGCCAAGAGGAAATGAAGAATACAATTTCTGAAGTGAAGAACACAGTAGAAGGAATGAAAAGCAGAATCGATGAAGCAGAGAATCGGATCAGTGAGTTGGTGGACAAAGTAGAAAAAACACCCAGAAAAAACAAGAAAAGGAAAAGAGGCTCAGAAAGAATGAAGAGGGGTTAAGAGAAATGCAAGACAATATGAAATGCAATAATATCCATATAATATGGATAGAAGAGGAAGAAGAGGAAGAGGAAGAGGAAGAGGAAGAGGAAGAAGAAGAAGAAGAAGAAGAAGAAGAAGAAGAAGAAGAAGAAGAAGAAGAAGAAGAAGAAGAACAGCAGCAGCAGCAGCAGCAGCAAGGGATAGAAAACCTACTTGAAAAAGTAATGAAGGAAAACGTCCCTAATTTGATGAGAGAAAAGGTCACACAAATCCAGGAAATACACAGAGTCCCAATCAAGAGGGACCCAAAGAGGCCCACTTCAAGACACATCAGAATCAAAATGACAAAATTCCAAGACAAAGAGAAAAATCTTAAAGGCAGCAAAGGAGAAAAAGTAAGTAACATACAAGGGAGCCCTGATAAGGTTAGCAGCTGACTTCTCAATGAAAATGCTCGAAGCCAGAAGAGAATGGGAAGAAATATTCCAAGTAATGAGAACCAAAGTCCTGCAGCAAAGACTACTTTACCCATCAAGGTTCTCAATCAAGATAGAAGGCCAAATAAGAAGCTTCCCAGACAAAAGAAGTCTAAAAGAATATACTTCTACAAAACCAGTTCTGCAAGAGGTGCTAAAGGGATTGCTTTAAGGAAAGGAAGGAAGAGAGAGAGAGAGAGAGAGAGAGAGAGAGCACATACGCACAGATACAGAAATGACAGTGAATAAATACCTATCGATAATAACCTTAAATGTAAATGGATTAAATGCTCCAATCAAAAGACAAAGAATAGCTGAATGGATGAGAAAGCTTGATCCTCAAATATGCTGCCTACAAGAGACCCACCTCAGGACAAAAGACCTACAAAGACTCAAAGCGAAGGGCGGGAAACAAATTTTCCAAGCAAATGGACAGGGAAAAAAAAAGCCGGGTAGCAATACTCATATCAGACAAAATAGACTTCAAAAGAAGACCCATAAACAGAGACCCAGAAGGTCACTTCATAATAGTCAAGGGAAGAATCCACCAAGAAGACATAAACATTGTAAATATATATATGCAACCAACATAGGAGCACCTACATACATCAAGAAAATCTTAGAGGACTTCAAGAAAGATATTGAGAGCAACACAATTATAGTAGGTGATTTTAACACCCCACTGTCAAAAATAGACAGATCTTCCAAACAAAATATCAACAAAGATATTGTGGCATTGAACAACACTCTAGAGGAAATGGACTTAATTGATATATAGAGCCCTTCATCTCAAATAAACTAAATACACATTCTTTGCAAATGCACATGGAACAGTTTCAAAGATAGACTACATGATAGGACACAAAACAAGCCTCAACAAATTCAAGAAAATTGAAATCATACCAAGTATTTTCTCCAACCAGAAGGAACTGAAACTGGAATCCAACCCCAAAGGAAAAAACCCAAAACCCTCAAAATCATGGAGATTGAAGAGCATGCTATAAAATGATGAATGGGTCAAGAATG
Source organism: Glossophaga mutica (assembly GCA_039655065.1). Lineage (NCBI taxonomy): Eukaryota > Metazoa > Chordata > Mammalia > Chiroptera > Phyllostomidae > Glossophaga > Glossophaga mutica. Next base: position 94,340,128 of record CM077310.1, read on the forward strand.
AAATTAGGGGGGAAATCAAAAAGTTTCTGGAAACAAATGAAAATAAACTCAGAAAAACCCAAAACTTATGGGTCACAGTGAACGTAGTCCTGAGAGGGAAGGTCATAGCGATACAGGCCTACCTAAAAAGATAGAAACATTTCAAACAAACAACTTAAAGCTACACCTACAAGAACTCAGGGAACAAAAACAAAGACAGCCTAGAGCAAGTAGAAGGAAGGAAATAACCAACATCAGAGCATAATTAAATGACATAGAGACTAAAAGTACAATTCTAAGGATCAATGAATCCAGGAGATGGTTCTCTGAAAAGATAAAATCAACAAACTTTTAAAAAGGTTCATCAAGAAGAAAAGAGAGAGGACTCAAATAAACACAATCAGAAATGAAAGGGGAGAGATTAAAACTGACACCACGGAAATACAAAGGATTGTAAGAAAGTACTATGAAGAACTATATGCCAAGAAATTTGAAAACCTAGGTGAAATGGACAAGTTTCTAGAAAAATATAATCTTCCAAAACTCGGTGAAGAAGAAGCAGAAAGCCTGAACAAACCAATAACAGTAGATGAAATTGAAGCAGTAATAAAAAAATTCCCAACATACAAAAGCCCTGGACCAGATGGTTTCACAGGAGAATTCTACAAAGCATTTAAGGAAGAGCTAACCCCTATCCTTCACAGACTATTTGAAAAAATCCAAAATGATGGAAGACTCCCAAACTCTTTTTATGAAGCCAGCATCATCCTAATCCCAAAACCAGAAAAAGACACAACAAAGAAGGAGAACTTCAGGCCAATATCGCTGATGAACATAGATGCTGAAATCCTCAACAAAATATTGGCAAACCGCATCCAACAACACATTAAAAAGATCATACACCATGACCAAGTGGGATTCATCCCAGGGATGCAAGAATGGTTCAACATTCGCAAATCAGTAAATGTAATTCATCACATAAACAAAAGCGAAGAAAAAAATCACATGATCATATCAATAGATGTGGAAAAAGCATTTGATAAGGTACAGCACCCATGATAAAAACACTCAACAAAGTGGGAATAGAGGGAGCATTCCTCAATATAATAAAGGACATATATGAGAGACCTACAGGCAACATCATATTCGATGGGCAAAAACTAAAATCTTTTCGACTAAGATCAGGAACAAGACAATATTGTCCACTTTCACCATTTCTATTCAATATATTATTAGAAGTCTTAGCCATAGCAATTAGACAAGAAAATGAAATAAAAGTATCCAATTCGGAAAGGAGGAAATAAAACTATTAGGGTTTGCAGATGACATGATAGTGTACATAGAAAATCCTATAGTCTCGGCCAAAAAACTGCTCGACCTAATAAATGAATTTGGCCAAACAGCTGGATATGAAGTCAATATCCAGAAATCAAAGGCATTTCTGTATACCAACGATGAAACAGCAGAGGCAGAAATCAAGAAAAAAATCCCATTCGATATAGCAAAAAGAAAAATAAAATACCTAGGAATAAACCTAACCAAGGAGGTGAAAGACCTGTATGCAGAAAACTACACAACACTGGAGAAAAAATCAAGAAAGACACAAACAAATAGAAGCATATACCATGTTCATTGATCAAAAGAATTAGCCTCATCCAAATGTCTATACTACCCAAAGCAATTTACAAATTCAATGCAATACCTATTAAAGGACCAATGGTATATTTCATAGACATAGAACAAACATTTCAAAAATTTCTATGGAATCAAAAATGACAATGAATAGCTGCAGCAATGTTGAGAAAGAAGAAAAAAGTAGGAGGGATCACAATACATGATACAAAACTGTATTACAAGGCCATTGTAATCAAAACAGCCTGGCACTGCCATAAAGACAGGGACATGGACCAGTGGAATAGAACAGAGAGCTCTGAAATGAACCCAAGTCTCTATAGACAATTAATATTCAATGAAGTGGGTAACAACATAAAATAGAGTAAAAATAGCCCCTTCAACAAGTGCTATTGGGAAAACTGGACAGCTGCATGGAAAAAAATGAAACTCAAGCACCAACTTACCCCATACACAAAAATAAATTCAATGTGGATAAAAGATTTAAATATAAGCCATGACACAATTAAAGTCCTAGAGGAGAACATAGGCAGGAAAATCTCAGATATTCCACGAAGCAACATTTTTACTGATACGTCCCCTAAAGCAAGGGACATAAAGGAAAGAATAAACAAATGGGATCTCATCAAAATAAAATGCTTCTGAACGGCCAAAGAAAACAGTATTAAAATAAAAAGAGAACCGACTGTATGGGAAAACATATTCAGCAATGATACCGCAGACAAGGGTTTAATCTCCAAAATATACAAAGAACTTATAAGACTCCACTCTAAGAAGACAAGCAACACAATTAATAAATGGGCAAAGGACTTGAACAGACACTTCTCCAAGGAGGACATACAGAGGATCCAGAGACACAAGAAAAGATGCTCGATATCGCTAGCTATCAGAGAGATGCAAATTAAAACCACAATGAGATACCACTTCACAGCAGTCAGAATGGCCCTCATAAACAAAGCAACAAACAGCAAGTGTTGGAGAGGTTGTGGAGAAAAGGAGACCCTAGTGCACTGTTGGTGCGAGTGCAGACTGGTACAACCACTATGGAAAGAAGTAGGAAATTTTCTAAGAAAACTAAAATTGGATCTACCTTTGACCCATCAATTCCACTGCTTGGATTATATCCTAAGAACCCTGAAACACCAATTCAGAAGAACCTATGCACCTCTATGTTCATAGCAGCACAATTTACAATAGCCAAGTGTCGGAAGCAACCTAGGTACCCATCAGTAAACGAATGGATCAAAAATCTATGGTACATTTACACAATGAAATTCTATGCAGCAGAAAGAAAGAAGAAGCTCCTACCCTTTGTGACAGTATGGATGGAACTGGAGAGCATTATGCTAAGCGAAACAAGCCAGGTAGTGAATGACAAATTCTATATGATCTCACCTTTAACAGGAACCTAATCAACAAAACAATCAAACAAAGAAAATACAACCAAAGACACTGAAATTGAGAACAGGCTGAAAATCACCAGAGGGAAGAGGGGAGGGAAGTTCAGGGGAAAGGGGGAAGGGTTTAGAGCAACAAGTATAAAGGACACATAGACAAAAACTATGGGGGGGTGGAAATGGAAGGGAGGTGGGGAAGTCTGGGGTGGTGGGCTGGGATGGGAGTAAAAGACAGAAAACTATATAAGAACAACAATTAAAATAAAAATTAAAAAAATACAATGTGAAAGTCACTTCAAAGTGTTATTTCATAATACAATATCAGACTACCCTGAATAATATTGATGCTTCTGCTTTTGATCTAGGTGGGAATGTTATAGCATAGGGCAAGGGCTAATAGGAATGGAGGTGCTGAATACTTCCACTGAAGCAAGGAAGATTGCAGAGTGAAGTTGTAACAATTTCTTCATCAAAAAATCAACTCCTAGCCCTGGCTGGTGTAGCTCAGTGGATTGAGTGCAGGCTGGAAACTGAAGGGTCCTTGGTTAGATTCCCAGTCAGGGCACATGCCTGGTTTGTGGGCCAGGTCCCCAGGAGGGGCATGTGAGAGGTAACCACACGTTGACATTTCTATCCCTCTCTTTCTCCCTCCCTTCCCCTCTCTCTAAAAATAAGTAAAAATGTAAGAAAAAAAATCAACTCCCTTTCACTGAAAGGATATAGACCTGATTATACTAACAAAATTGTTTAGTATATTCATTGTAAAATGTCTCATATAATAAATTCAAATATATTTTCCCTAAATGAATATCCCTTCCTTCTAAATGAAATTTTAAAAATCACTGGCAAACTGATTTTTGTCTTATATTTACTTGCAAACATACATGAGGGAGAGGTCATAGCTGGGGTGCTAGATATGCTCCTAAGAATATGCGGTTGATGTGAAAGAAAACTTTTATTTTTTCCAGAAGATATTAATCAAAAACTAGTATCCAATGTAGTGCAACTTTTGACGAGATAAATGAAATGTGGCATATACACTGAATCTAAGTTGTGCTTAATACACTAATGCCATACATTCTACAAATTTCTCCCAAATATATTTTTATCCAAAATAGTGAGCTGTTTTTCTTTGCTGGGATTACTACAATTATTAGGACATAATGGCTATGAAATAAGAGAGAGCCACATGATGTCAAGACACAGAGTTCAGGAAACACTTGTATTATAAATAAGTGAAGTTTCCTACTGCCTGCTGTTTCAGAGAGTTGGTCCTGGGGATAGATAAACCATTAGTGTGTCTAAAGAATATTCTCTTACCCCCATAGGTAGCTATATGTTTCATCTGAGTTACTTGAGCTGTGCAAATTAGCATGTGATCACAAACCAAGGCCACAATAAATCCAAGCCATGAACAGATAATATCAAACAGGGAGGATGAGAGAAAAGTAAAGAAGAACCCCTGTCTCTTTTTCCATTTGCTTTTCTATTAGGTTTTCAAAGGCATCTGTGTTGGGTGAGAAAGATTTTTATTTTCAGATTTACAGACAGATTTTCTTATATATCTTGGAAACAGTGGGTGGTAGAAAAATACATAGACCCAAGACAGGAAGAGCAGGTCAACAGTATCTGAAAGGATGCAATGAGTTAGAAAGAAGTGTCTACTTTTAAACTGAACTACAAACTTGTCTAATTTAAGTGTATCTAAAAATAAATATTAATTCTTTCTCATTAGAGAATGTGTAATAACATAAAACATATTCAATTGTATATTATTTTGAACTAAACTAATTATTAAAGCCTTTATTATAGTATTTTTATTACCTGTTATGACACATTGTATTTTATTCTATATTTACTTTAAATGTGTATAAATCACATATACATATGTATGTGGTTTGGATGTAGAAACTGAGGACACCACACATGCACCAAGAAAGAATAAAAAGGTTAATTACTTTCATAAGGAGAGCAGGATTGACTCCCATGCAGGTACAAAATAGTTTTAATAAATCAGGAAAGTGAGACCGGCTGGGTATGTGTGGTGGTTAAAGATAGGGCTTGTGTGGTCTGAAATTTCCCAAGAGTGCCAAAGGGGTGGAAGCTCTAGCGCTTTATTTTCAGCTTGGCCAGATAGTTCTGTTTATGGCCTGAATGTGATCGAATTCAGAAAATCTTTTATGTGTGCTTTAGAAAATGTGTCTTCTTTTGTTAAATGGATTCCTCTATAAATGTTAATGCAAGGAAGCTGTTTGAGTCAACTCCATCCTCACTGATTTTCTTCCTGTTAAATCTATTAATTTAAAATAGGTTTCAAATTCTCTTTTCCTTTTATGCTATTTCATTTTCTTTGTGTATTATTTTTTTAATTTTTTATTTTAATTGTTGATCTTGTACAGTTTTCTGTCTTTTATTCTCCCCCAACCCACCACCCCAGCCCTCCCCACCTCCCTCCCAATTCCACCCCTCCATAATTTTTGTCCATGTGTCCTTTATACTTGTTCCTGTAAATCCTTCCCCTTTTCCCCTGAAATTCCCTCCCCTCTCCCCTCTGGTGACTTTCAGCCTGTTCTCAGTTTCCATGTCTTTGGTTATATTATGCTTGTTTGTTTGTTTTGTTGATTAGTTTCTTTGTGTATTAAACAACTTTTTTTAGAAAAAAAATGTTTCAGTTGTCCTATAATTTAATTTACAATATGTGTTTAAATAATGTATGTGTACCATCACATTTTACTATAACACTTTATGTGTGGTGCAGGAGCTCAGCCGAACTGTGTGAGAGAAAACTAAGCTGTCAGCTGTCAGCCAATTCAAGCAACAAGCAAGAAAACAAAAAGAGTTGAAGATGTTAAGTATTTAATCACTTCCTGCAACTGGAAATCAGCAAGAGGCTAAAACCAAGGTCGCTCAACTCCCTTGTTTTCCATCTTCTCCATAGGACAGCACACCAGTCAAGGGGAAGTTGCAGATATTGGGGTCACCTCATTCTTAAAGGGGACCAAACAAAACATCTCTGGCACCTTTATGGACTCTGATGTTGGAGAGGGCTAGAGTGAAGGGATGAGTGGAAAAGTTAAGTATTGAGTCAGAACAGAGAAAGGCATCTGCATGGTTTCCTATTCCCTTCATCCCCTATAAGGTGGACACAGCAGAAAAGTCTAAAGAAGACCTCAGCACAAGGGGAGGCCTTGTACCAAGATCTTGGAATGAAAGTGCTGGGACTAGAAATCTCAATATATTAAGAGCATTGTTATCCTCGGATTGTTATCCTCAGATAACAATGCTCTTAATACAGGGGGCCTCGGGTCTTGACTGCAACTCTCTTCAGAGGCTGCAAAACAAGAGCTGTTCACTAAGCTTGGTGTGGGGAGGGCAGGAAATCATTGTAAAAAATGACAGATAAAGCATTTGTAATTGCCTATAATCAGGCCTGAAAAATCACCCAGAGATTTTTTTAATCAGAAGCCAAACTCCTCAGTTGCCTTTAAGAAGTATCCTCAATTCCTTCCTCCCATACCTTATAACTTCACTATCATTTGTATCAATTATCCATAGTTATGCACACCTCATATGCTGTTATTAGATTGTTTTAAATAAGCAATTGTCTTTCATATGAACAAAATACGAAACATAATAAGATTTATTTTGTTTTCATTTATACCTTTGTAACCCTCTACTTTACTTTCTGTGGTTCCAGTTTTTTGACCTATATCATATTTTTCCTCCCTGAAGAACTTTTAAAATTCCTTTCAGATAAAGTCTTCTAAAAATTACTTCACTGTTACTTCTTAACTTTTACTTTTTTGTCAATTTCAAAAGATAATTTCATTGAATGTAAACTGCATGTAGATTTCTAGGTGTTTCTTTCCTTTTAACATGTGAAATGTGTCAACACCCCATTTTTGCATGGTTTTCGATGATGAGTCTGCTGAAATTCTTATCTGCTTCTTTCTCTATATGTAAGGGTTTCTTGTTTAATCTTTAATATTTTTCTTTTTCTCTGTGCAGTTTATGTATAAGCCTAGTTTTTTGTTTGTTTGTTTGCTTGCTTTCGCTTTTGGATGTTGTTATTCTTGCCTGAGTTTCTCTGAGATTTTTGAATTTAGGTTTTAGTGCCTGTCATTAATTTAGTAAGGTCCTTGGCCATAATATTTCATATATTTCCCACCTTTTCTCTCTCTTCTCTTTCTAGTGTACCAATTATTTGTTCTCAAATGTTCAACTCTTTTTTTAATTCATATTTCTCTTTTAGGGAGTTTCTAATGCTCTATTTTCAAGTTCATAAATAAATAGGCCTTCGCTGTTAGGATTTCTGTTAATCAGACTAGGAGTTGGACTATCTTGGTTTATGTTGTAGGTATAGGTACAATAGACAACACATTTTTTATGGTTTTTATTTTTGCCACCTATGTTTTAAGGCTTCCCACTACAAAGATCATAACAGAAAATATGTCTGACAACTATTTTGGCTGTAATTTGTATTTAGAATCCTGAAGGCTCATGTGGTATGGTGGCAGGAGGTAGGGAAGGGAGTATTCTACAATTCTATGATTTTGTCTCAGTCTTGTCATGAAACATTGCTTGGTGTATATCTTTTACAAGTGCATGTGTCCCTCCTCCAATATCAGTTTTTGTCCCCCCAGACATCTATTCTATTTACTAAGAGCAGCATTTACAAACATTTCCTGAAACCTTGTCTTCTATTGATTTTTCACCACTTTGGTAATACACGAAGGCTGAATCCGGGGTAGAATTCCTTTTTTCAAGTTAGAATAAGACTTCAGGATTTCCTTCTGGGGGATTTGTTCTTCTCAAGATTGTAAGTTTTATAGGGAGAAGGGTTTAGGCAGTTTTTCAGATTGTTACCTTCCCCCTCTCCACCACCCTGACCAGGGCCATAAAAGAATCTTTCTTGGATCCTCATACAAGAAACTTGAGAATCCTTATGTAAAATTCTGCATATATATAGTGATCTACTTATGACAGTGGGACCTAGGAATTTCTCACTTTCATATTCTTCTAACCTCAGCCTGCAGAAATTCTGGTAAAGTACCATTTTTAAAGGATTGTATTTATTTATTTTTAGAAAGATGGTGAGGGAAGGAGAAAGAGAGGGAGAGACACATCAATGTGTGGGACCTGGCCTACACCCCAGGCATGTGCCCTGACTGGGAATCAAACTGGTGACCCTTTGGTTTGCAGACCTGCACTCAATCCACTGAGCTACATCACCCAGGACTGGTAAGTTACCATTTAAGTTTTCCTATCATTGTATTGATTCTAGCAGCTTCCACTGCAGGTAATAAAATCTCAGGATCTGTATCTTTCCAAATGTGCCTATCTTTCAAGATGTCATGTAGTGGTTTGTCCAGCTACATCGATTATCTGATGGGTCTTAGAAAGGCCACAGGGTTTCAAATTGTTTAGCTTTTCCTTGTCGTAAGAACAGTGACATGTCAGATCTGATACTAACAGTCCTCTAAAGGCACTGTTGAGGCAGATCTCCAAGCAGGCCCAACCAATGGTGACCCAATAAAAATTGCATATCACACAGTACATACTTCAGTACATACACAGGAAAGTGTGCTTCTAATCAATTTAAGTAGAAGTCTTTGAGAATTAGTGACTTTCACACTATTTTCCTAGGGAAAAAATTAATTTTAATTTTAATTGTTGTATTCTTTCCAATTTTAAATATAGTATTTTAATTACATAATGGTAAACAAGCATGAAAGTTAAGCTTAGGAAATCAACCATTATATAACACCATTGTTTAGATGGGAAAAATATGTTGCAGGGTTTTTATAAGTAATGATAAACAAGTCTTAGAATGCAACTATAAATTGTAGCCTGCCTTTAGAGAATAGATATATCTGAAATCTGAAGAAAGCGTTAGAGCTTAATCATGATATGAAAACTTTCAAGACAAAAAAGTACTTACTTAAAGTCTTCTTTTATTATTTTGATACATTGTGACAATTACCTGTGTTTTGTCTCTTAATATTACTTACTTGTTATAAAATTTATTCATTTTTATAGAGATAGAATGTGGATGTATGTTAAATTGTAGTAAGTGTTGTACTTGTCTGAGTCTTCAGGCATTTCAAAGAAATCAATAAAATTTACTGTGTTTAAGAGGGAAAAGAAGAAGAAAACACAAATGTATTGTATCATCCTGATATGAATTTCAAAATCTAAGGGGAAAAATAAGTACATATTCATATTCAGGAAAATGTAAAATATATTAGCTATAGGGACTTCCTTTAGTCACAGATAAAATCTTATTTCTACCTATATTTCACAATAGAACAAATAACTCTCCATTTGAAATTAATTTCAGAGTTTTACAATATATCTTATGCTGAAGGTTAAAGAGAAGATAATCTTAAAATATAAAGAAAAGCTTTCACCAAAATAGTTTTGGATGTAATGTACATAATAGACATAGGTGAATTTATTGTTTGATTCACATTATCATCACTGTCAAATTTTATGAAATAGCACACATGACAAATTGCAAGCATAAACTATGTTATATTTTTATTGCTGTATTGTGAGATGGAGCTGTTGTTTTTATTTGCATTATTTTTATTAAATATTTTATTGTTATTCTACTACAGTCATCCCAATTTCTCCCCCTTCTCTCTCCTCCGCCCAGCCCATCCTCTTCTCCTATAGTCAGTCCCAACCCTGTTGTCCATGTCCATGGGTCATTTATATATGTTCCTTGATCATTTCCTTCCTCTTCTTTCCACACTTATCTCTCTCTCCCCTCCCCTCTGGTCTCTGTGAGTCTGTTCCTTGTTCCCATGCCTCTAGTCCTTTGTTGCTTGTTTGTTTGTTTTGTTCATTAGGTTCCTGTTACAGATGAGATCATATGGAATTTGTCTTTTACCACCTGGCTTATTTCACTTAGCATAATATTCTCCTGTTCCACCCATGCCATCAGGAAATGTAGGAATTCCTTCTTTCTTTCAGCTTCATAGTGTTCCATTGTGTAAATGTACCATAGTTTTTTGATCCACTCATTTACTGATGGGCACCTAGGCTGCTTCCAGCATTTGGCTATTGAAAATTGTGCTTCTGTGAACATAGGAATGTATAGGTTCTTTTGAATTGGTGTTTCAGGGTGCTTAGGGTATATCTGAACTGTGGACTTCCTGGGTCAAAAGTCAGTTCCACTTTTAGATTTTTGAGGAAATTCCATACTGTTTTCCACAGTGGCTGCACCAGTCTGCATTCCCACCAACAGTGCACTAGGATTCCTTTTTCTCCACATCCTCACCAGCACTTGTTGTTTGTTGATTTGTTAATGATGGCCATTTTGACACTGACTGGTATGAGGTGGTATCTCACTGTGGTTTTAATTAGCACCTTTTGAAGGCTAATGATGCTGAGCATCCTTTCACATGTCTGTGGGCCACCTGTATGTCCTCCTTGGAGAAGTGTCTATTTGTGTCTTTTGCCCATTTTTAATTGGATTGTTTGTCTTACTGGTGTTGGGTCATATGATTTCATTATATATTTTGAGATCAAACCTTTGTCTGAGGTATAACTGGCAAAAATGTTCTCCCATACAATTAGTTTCCTTTTCATTTTGGTGATTTTTTTAGTCATATAAAAGCTTTTTAATTTGATGTATTCTCATTTGTTTATTTTCTCCTTTATTTCCCTTGCCCCAGGAGGTACATTGGCAAAAATATTGCTGCTTGGGATATCTGAAATTTTACTGCCTATGTTTTTCTCTAGGACTTTCATGGTGTCGTGATATATATTTAAGTCTTTTATCCATCTTGAGTTTACTGTGGTATATGGTGTAAGTTGGTGGTCTAGTTTCATATTTTTTGCATGTAGCTGTCCAGATCTCCTCACACTGTTTGTTGAACAGGCTATTTTTACTCTATTCTATGTTCTTGACCCCTTTGTCAAATACTAATTGACCATAGAGGTTAGGGTTTGTTTCTGTGCTCTTTTCCATTGATTTGTGTATCTATTCTTATGCCAGTATCAGACTGTTTTGATTACAGTGACCTTATAGTGTAGTTTGATATCAGGTATTGTAATTCCTCCCATTTGTTCTTCTTTCTCAAAATTGCTGAAGCTATTCAGGGTTATTTTTGGTTTCATGTAATTTTTTTTTTGAAATATTTGTTCTGGATACGTAAAATATATCATTGGTATTTTAGTAAGAAGTATTAAATATATAGATTGCTTTGGGTAGTATGGACATTTTAATGATGTTAATTCTTTCAATCCATGAACACAGTATATGCTTCCATTTGTTTATATCTTCCTTAATTTCTTTCTTTAGTGTTCTGTAGTTTTCTGAGTACAGGTTTTTTGCCTCCTTGGTTAAGTAGAGCTGTTCTTAGTAATTTGTTTCCTGTAAATCCTTCCAATTCCTCTCATGTTTTCTTCATTAATTTTAATAGTATCTAAGGAAACTAGCTTGCTAAATTCTGCAGCCTCTGAAATTGTGGGTTTCTAGCTACCATTAGAGATTATCATAAAATGGGTTCATTCCCTCCCAACCCAAAGTTTCAGGAAGTGTACCCCAAATATGCCTGAGTCATACCTCTCAGAAAAGACTGGATTCTTAAATGTGGACAGAGAAAAGACATTAACAGAGCTACCCTCAAAAACTGAAACTGCCTATATGTCCCTATAAACTCCATAACTGTTTTTTAAAAAATTATTTCTTATAACTTTTAATTTTTGGTTTAAAAGTTTATTGATATATGATGTACAAACAAAAAGAATTACAATTTTTAGGTATATGGTTTGGTGCATCTTGGCAAATTTATGCAGTAAGGTAACCAATACCAATGTCAGTATATAGAATTTTACCCCCCCCCCACACACACAGTCTATTGTCTTTTCCCTTCCCCTTCCCATTATTATCAAATCAAATAACATGACTTTCTTGGTCCACTTTTTTTAATAACATGTAATTTTTAAGATCCCTCCACTTGGTGGGGGGTATTCATCAATTTATGATTAACACTATTTCTTTTATTAGATGTACCACAATATGTTGATCATTATTTCAGTTGATTGGCTTCAGTGATATTAAAGAATTCGGTAGTCATGAAGAAAGCTGCTGTATACATTTAGGTGCAGATGTCTTTGGGGATATATATAATATAAATATATATTATACATGAATATGGATTCATAGATGATATATATTTGAATATATGAATATAATATATATTTATAATATAAATAAATATGTTATATAATTTCATATGATATCATATGATCTTTTATATAATATATGGTATAGATTATCCTATTATAATAATCCACAATAATATATTATAATGATGTAATAATTATATAATAATATTTATTTTACATTATTATATGTTATGCTACATATATTACACATTATAACATTATTAATATTGTAATATAATATTAAATATAATATATACGTAAATATAAATATCTATATATAAAAATATGTATATTTAAATAAAGATTTTATTTATTTATTTTTAGAGACCGAGGAAGAGAGGGAGAAAGAGAAGGAGAGAAACATCAATGTGTGGTTGCCTTTCAAGCACCCCCTGCTGGCGACCTGGCAAGCAACCCAGGCATGTGTCCTGGATGGGAATCAAACCAGCGATCCCTTGGTTCACAGTCCAGCACTCTTTCCACTGAGCCACACCAGCCAGGGCTATATTTTTATATTTATTGTGTAAATATCTATGAGTAGAATTACTTTGTCGCATTAAACATGTAACGTTAATTTCATAAGCAATTGCCAAACTATTTGGCAGTGTGCTTGTGCTAAATTGAACACCCACTGTTTATTGTTTACCTATAAATCCATCTAACTATTTCTATTTATCATCTACCTATCATCTATCATCTTCATTTTATCTACAATGGAATCTTTGTAGTGATATCTCTATGGTTTCAATGTGCCTTTCTCTAAAACTTGAGGACATTGAGCATATTTTCACATGCTTCTTTATAATGTCTTTAGTCATTTGTCTACTCTAAATTTTTCCCTAGTTTAAAAATTAAATTGTCTTCTTGAGTTGTACGAAATTTTTAATAGATATGTGTGCTTTCTAAATGCTTTAACCATATGTAGCATATCTTTAATAATTTTAGAATGTTTCAATGAAATCTTTACCTATCCCAGAATGAAAAACATATTCTCTTATGTTTGTGATAGAAAGTTATCATTTTAACCCATAATTTTGTACCATGATCTACTTTGAATTATTTTTTAAAGGGTATGAGATAAAGGTAAGACACCAGTTATTTTCATATGGATATCTATTTTTTTCTAGTACTATTTGCTAATAAAGATCTTCCTTTCTCTATTGTATTGCTATAAAGATCTTTGTTTTTTCTACTTATTAACTTGGCAAATTTATCAAAAAACAGTTGACCATATATATCTGCCTGTTGAGTTCTCTCTCTCTCTCCATCTTTGGCCTCTTTATGTTATTGCATTGATCTATATATCTATCTATAATCCTATACATTGAGTTATACCAGCTTTGTAATGTGTCTTAAATTCTGATGAGGTTTTCAAATTTTTATTTGTCCATTTTATATTATTTGAATTTCATATAAATTTTTAGTGTAAGATTAATTCTACAAAAAAATTATACTTCAAGGATGTTAATGATGATTACACTGAATCTTTAAATCAAAGTCTTCCAATGCATGTACCTGTTATAGCTCTCTCCCTGTATTTAGTTCTGCTTTAATTAGTGTTATAAATGTTTTGTAGTTTTAATGAAATAAAATTTGCATTTTATGTTAAATTTATTAATTTGCTATATTAAATTGATCTCTAACATAAATTTACTTTTCTATTTTCTAATGTTTAAGCTTAGATAATTGATTTAAATACTTTTTTCTTGTGCTACACAAGCATTTGATTCCATGAATCTCCAACTGAGAATGACTATAACTGTGTAACTCACAAATAGTTACATTTGGTTTTATTTTTCTTCAAGTATTTTCTGTTTTACTTGTTATTTCTTTGACTCGGGGAATTTAGAAATTTATTGGTGATTTCAAGGTGTTTTTTTATTTTTTATTTCTAGTTTAATTGTTTATATTTTCTAGTTTAAGTATATTATTATATGATTATAATTTTTTGAACAGGAACATTTTAAAAAAGATTTTATTTAATTTATTTTTAGAGAGAGAGGGAGGAAGGGGGAAAGAGAAGGAGAGAAGCAGCAATGTGTAGTTGCCTCTTGCTCACTCCACACCAGGAACCTGGCCCACAACCCAGGCATGTGCCCTGACTGGGAATTGAACTGGTGACCATTTAGTTTGCAGGCTGGCGCTCAATCCACTGAGCCACACCAGCCTGGGCTATATGATTATAATTTTACTTGTGGTGAAGTTTTTGATGGTCTATCTTTGTGAAGATCATGCACGCTAGTGGAAAAAAAATACATACTGTGCTGGTGCTACCATCGTATGGGGTGTTTAATTAAGTTGATAGTGTTGTTCAGATCATCTGTATCATTTTCTTCTGGATTATCTTCTGGAGGATGGGCCTCTTGTAGTACAGGCTTCCCCCACTAGGTGAGTGTTCTAGGAACCCATCTGTATCAGTGTACTAGCTGGTGTTGTTGTAAGAGGCTGTGTTCAACCTTAGTGAATTTTTTTTGAAGACTCGGTGCTTTTGCCCATTTCATGATGGGTGATTTACAAGTCTACTTGCTCACAGGGTCCTGAGTGTTTGGCAGTTTTTGACCAAAAATGTCACAACCCTTGTGCTCCATCCTTCCTATTCACCCAATATCACCCTGAGTGACTTTTTTTTGTTTGATTGTTTCTCTGGAAGCGAAAAGTCCTCAAAGAGAAAAATTTTGCTGACTGGGGAGAGGTGAAACAAAAAATTGGAAAAATACTAAAAGGCATCAATTTGATGAGTTTATACATTTTTGAGAGGTGGAAAAAACATCTTGACAGGTGTATTGCATTGAATGGAGAGTACTTAAAGGTAACTGAAGTTTAAACATGTAAGAATAAGTACACAATATTTTTATAAATACATTCCGTTTTGGGGAATGTTTCTCCTCTTGTAATAAGACAGTATTTGGAAATTTCCAATTATGAGTGTGAGTTTGTTCTCTCCACTCTAACTATTCTATGTGTTTTATATATCCTGAAGCTCTCTTGTTATACCTTTTAGATTATTATTTCTTCCTGATCTATTGACCTATTTTTCATTATATAGTGCCCCTTTCTATCTCTTTTTATAGAAGTGTACTCATCTGATATTAATATAGACTCTAGTCCTCTATTGGTTAAGAATTTTGTTTTGTGCTTTTTCCATTTTACTATTATTTTCCCTCTTATTTTTAAGGTGATTTTCTTGTAGACAACATAAAGATGGACTTGTTTTTTTAATCCAATATCACAACTTTAACTAGGGCAATTACATAAATTAAATTGATAGGGCAATTACATAAATTAAATTGATTTATATTAAAGTTATTTCTTGATTTTTTTTGCTTTTTAAATGACTTATTTAGAATTATTTCAAGATTTTTAAAAGCAGTGTCATTCATCTCTACTATTGGTATTGTATGATAACTTTTTAAAAATATTTTGTGATTTTTCCAACATTTATACTATGCATACATAACTTCTTATAGCTTATATTTACATAATATGTTATAAATATAACAGGTCTGGTATGAGGTTCCTACAAAAATATACTTCCATTTTCTTTTTATGCTTAGTGCTAGTGTTATAATACATTTTTACAACAATAAATAGAAATAAATATTTTATGTATAAAAAAATAAATAAATAAATATTTTATGTATGTTTTCCATTTTAATTCATTGTTATTTCTTTCTCAATTGTATTTTGAGTTGAGTTTTTAGAGTCTTTTACTTTTACCTGAAGTTTTACTATTTCAACATTCTTTGTTTTTATCCTCAAACATATAGATTTCCAATTATTATATTTTATCAACTGGGAAAATTTTCTTTAAAATTTTTAACATAATTTTGTTGAACATAAATTGTTACAGCTTCTGTTTTTTTAACTACTTTTTTTATATTTCTGTTTCACTGGAAAGTCTCTTAGCAGATATACAATTGTGATTTGGATGTTTTTCATTTCTTTTTCCTTCATTACTTTCAAATTACTACTTCATTGTCTGTGGGCTTACCTGTTTTCTGAAGAAAAGGCCATTGCAACTATTTTTGCTTTTGTCCGTATTATAGTTCCTATTTCTCTGGTTCCACTGAGGAATATTTTCACTTTATCTCTGCTCATCTACAGTTTAACTATGTTATTATTTGGACTCATTGCTTTATTTCTGTTTTATCTTCTCTAAGCACCTTGGATCTTGGTTGGTTTGTATTTTTTCTCCTTGTTTTTTTTTTCTCTTTTCATTATTTAATTTTGGAACATTCATAGCTATTATCTCAATTATTTTCTTTTGTCTTATTCCCATGGGGTAGTTTAATGATATTTGATATTTAATGTTTGACTTGTAATACTGTTTTTCTTGTCAGACTTCAGGCTTAGTCTGGCCTATGTGCATCAAAAAGATTGGGCCTTCTCCAGATCCTTATACCTCCTGTGGGCAGGAGTACCTTATACATCCATCAGATTATGCAGTGGAGAATCCCATCTTTGCCTCAGCAGTAGCAAATATCTATTTTGTGTTTTAGAATTCTTATCTGAAGAGTATAATAATTCTTATCTCTCCTCTGGTCATTTTGCTTGTTTGTTTGTTTTTTTTTTTGTTTGTTTTGTTTTGTTTAACCTGTTCCCCAGAGGAAATACATCTTATGGATACTGGAGTTGGAGGGTTTGTTATCCCTATCCCAGCACATTAAAGTTTTTGCTATATTTCATGTAGGAATCAAACAAGAAGTAGAATTTTGCTCATGGCCCCACAAGCAGGTGGCTAATCATTTGTAGTCTTATACCACTTAAGGACCTCTCTCCTTTCTCTTACTCTAATCTTCCTCATAAGCTCCAAAAGAATGTCTGTAGAAGAGTTATGAGAAACTGCCAGATTCCCTTCTCTCTAGGATGAGAGGCTCTCAGAGCTTGCAAAATGACACAAAATCCATGTTTGACCTTTAAGAACTTATTAAAATATTAGCTGATACACTTTTTTTAATCCACCTGGATGATCCCACCTTTTCTCTTCTTCCTGTGTTCAATCACTTGTGAAATTGTTCACATATCTTCTCTTTCTTAGAATGACCATCACTTTTTGAAATGCAGTTTAATTGTATGCCTGTGACCTCAGTTTTCTGATAGGCTTAAAAATATTACTTTGTAAATAGCTTCCTCTTTCCTCATGATTGATATGGCACCAAAATTGTCTTGTGGAGAATATTCTAAGTTGAAATACAACTCATGTCAGGTTTTATGCTTTGGGCATCTGCTATATTACAAATAATTTTTCATGACTGCTATAAAATTTAATATGTATGATAAAAATGCACAGAAACATATACACATACATGTAGTACAGATGCGAAATGCACTCTTACTTGTACACATATACAGAATTGATCTTAAAATCAGTGTGACAGCAGAGAAAAACTAAAATTTTTATTAAATACCCACTCCGTTTATAAGCAACTTTGATCATTTACTTAACTATTATTATTCTGGCATAATTTCAAAATGCATGAAATCAAGTGTTTCAATATGCATTGTATTAATATTTTTTATTTTTATTTATATACTGTAGTTAAAATATATAAACTTGTGTAACTTACCCTTTTCTTCATGCATTTTCCTTACATCTTGTGTTGATTTTAAATTATGACAGAGAAAATGTTTAGATGTTTTTGTTTCCTCTTAGATAATAACAGAAATGCTATATGGAAAATATTTCTTAAAGTCTATATTTCATTATTTCACTGTAAAATACCAATTTAGAAAATGTATGTTTCCCTGATCCTGTCACAAAGATCAATTTAATGTTCAGCCCTCTAAAAGAAAATAAAAGTCAGATACCTAGTAAGTCAATTGTGTTATTTTAAATTCATGTAAAAGAAATAATAAGAGATTTTAAAAGTTTAATATAATTTATTGATATACAAAGTAAGCCCTACCAACTAAGAACATTTAAGCTTAAAATTAGATTCACTCTCTGTGAAAGTATATTCAAGACTGCTGACTAGCACAAACTTTGCACTAACTCATGTTGAGTACTAGTTTTTCTGATGAATATATTCATGATTTAAAAGATGGTAGCAGTTAAGTATAAAGATAATATAGTGGATGCTCAGCATCACTAGCCATCAGAGATATGCAAATTAAAACCACAATGAGATACCACTTCACTGTGGTCAGAATGGCCACCATAAACAAATCAACAAACAACAACTGTTAGCAAGGTTGTGGAGAGAAAGGAACCCTAGTACCACATTGGTGAGAATGCAGACTGGTGCAGCCATAGTGGAAAACACTGTGGAATTTCCTCAAAAAATTGAATATGGAACTGTCTTTTGACCCAGATTTCCACTGCTGGGATTATACCCTAAGACTCATGAAACATCATGTCAAAATAACTTATGTACCCCAATGTTCATAGCAGCATAATGTATAATTGCCAAGTGTAGAAGCAGCCTAGGTGCCCATCAGTAAATGAGTGGATCAAAAAAATGTGGTACATTTACACAATGGAATACTATGCAGCAGAAAGAAAGAAGGATCTTGTACTCTTCACTACAGCGTGGATGGAACTGAAGAGCATTATGCTAAGAAATAAGGTGGTAGAAGAGATACCATGTGATCTCACTTGTAATTGTAAACTATTCAACAAAACAAACAATCAAGTAAAATGGAACCAAAGTCATGGAAATAAAGAACAAACTGACTGTAACCAGAGGGGAGGCAGTGGGGGATAACAGGGGAAAGAAGGGGAAGGGCTGTCAAGGAACATCCATAAAGTACTCATGGGCAAGGATAACAGGGGGACACAGTTGAATGTGGGAGGTAGGGATGGATAGAGAGGGGGAGAGTAGTGGGGGGAAATGGGGACAACTGTAATTGAATAAAAAAGAAAAAAATATCAATAGAAAAAAGGATGATATAGTGAATGGTGGGAAAATTCAGCATCAATAATAAGATTCAGGTGTGCGTATTTTTAGTAAATCACTTTACTGAAAGAATATATTTATTATATGTTAGGGTAATAGGATTTCAGTGTTTGATAGTTTAAAGGTGAACCTATTTACAGAAAAAAATTATCTAAATGTCACTTTCACAAAGGTAGAATTTTAATCTTCAAGTCATGGAAATGTAAAAATAAAGAGATAACATACATACATATGTATATACATACCAAATTTTTCAAACTGTAAGACACACCAGACCATAAGATACACCCAGGTTTTAGAGGAGGAAAATAGGAAAAAAAAATTGAAGCCAAAAATGTGGTAAGATATTTAATAACATAAATAATATAGGCTACCACCCCCCTCCCACAGAGAGCCAGGTATGCTACATTTGGACTATAAGAGGCACCCGCCTTTTCCTCCCAAATTTGGGAGGGAAAGTGCATCTTATAGTCCAAAATACAGGTAAATAGATATGACTGTCATATTTCTTTCATTCCACTTTGAATAAATAGATCAATCTCAACTAGTTTTTATAAACATTAGGACTTTATTACTTCAAATATTATATATAACAATTTATTTAAAGCTCATAAGTAATAATATTAAGATAAGATTATATGCCTCATTATATTTTTTACTCCAAGCAGCTCACTCAGATATTTAAGTGAATAGGAACACTTTATTCATGGTGTTCTAAAATTAAAACAAATAAAATCTTAGAAGAAAATAGTGCTAACAATGTTTAAAATGTGACTTTTTAAAATTAACTCATATTTTAAATATAATATTTCCTGACTAAACTGCTTAAATGACGTGCTTTTGAAGTACTTCCATAAAGTCCCTGTATAAAGCTTGTTATCATGGCTGACTCTTTGAAAATTAAGATGTAAAATAAAATAACCAACTTTTCCCAAATATTTTCCACACTCCCTACAGTGTTTTGAGTGATGTATTATCACAGCCCTTATGTGGGTTGTTTGCATAGCAAAGGGAAATATTTACATGTCTGTATTCATATTTGCTGTTAGCACGTGGGCCAGCTTATTCTGGGCCAGCAGCGTACGTTACCATTATCATTCAGCTGAGACATTAATGTTAACTATAAATTTTCTCTATTCCCAAAGATAGGAACTAATTATTTTGTAGAAATAAGTAGCAAATGATTGTGCTAATAAACAGTGATTATCAGAACGAGCACAGCAAATCACAAGGAGTAGAAAAGGAATGGAGCCCAGGGATAATTGGTCAAAGGTAGAGAATTAATGATGTAGCAAAAAGAAGAAGGGGCTATAGAATGATAGAGGTTAGTTTTTAAATAAATAATAGGTTGATAATAAGTATGGGGGAAAAGGATATTTCCTGGGCCAAAAGTGCATATTGATCTGAACTCAAGCTAGGGTATTACATTGATTTTGATATCTTAATCATTTGGTTTTGAAAATAAATAAGCTATAAATGATACATCATTCCTGTTTAGAAAGTTGGAACTCAGTAAAATAATGATAAAATTCCCAGACTAGTCTTTTTAGTGGGTGTAGTTTAAATATATCAAATATATCTGAAATTACCTATGGTTTCTACACTATGGTACTACAGACTTTATGACCCACTGACCTTCTATGTTAGATAGTGTGGAGAAATATGGGTTTAAAATTGCTGATGATATCAAATGCTAAAATTCAGTTACAATTTATTTGTAAAATATAAGTTTGAATTACATACTATTATTGTATCTAAATTTATCTTTGGCTCTCTTAAAGCAATTACATTATGTCTTCCTAGAATGTGAAATTGTTCTTTTGTGACCTTAATCATAAAAGTAATAATAGGTGGGTATTTTCTAAATGCTTAAAAGTATGAAGATTTGAATAGATTGGAATATAAAGGAACCAGAATAAGACATATTACAAAAATAACACTTTTGCTTATCTGTTATGTACTCTGTTCATAATTTATAGTTATTTTTAAAAAGATAAGTTAGTATCAGACATATCAAATTTTAGTTAATCGAAGTAATTTAATTAAAAGCAATAGATATCTGGAATAAATATCTGGAAAGCATGTGGTATGGAGCTGGTAGTTGAAAATATTATGGAAAGTTTCTACTTCTTGGTCATTCCTTTCCATCCGTAAAAGAGTCCTTTTCTATCAATATATCAGAAAATTTCCTAATTTAGGGACTCTGCTTTATATTCTTTTAAGTTGGTCTGATACTCCTCAAGATATTTGTAGAGCCATTTCCCTCATTCCTTTAACTTTTTGCTCATATGTCACCTAGTAAATGAAGCACACAGTGCTGTCCTTTATAAAAGTTTATACAGCATTTCCAGATTGGTAGTATGACCAGCTATATTAACTCTACCCCCAGCAAAAAAAAAACACAATTTATAATATATAAAATATTATTTTAAAGACCACATTTAAAATAACTGGATATTTTCTTAAATGCTGTATGTTTAATTGAATACAATGGATGCAGAAATTTTTATTTCATAAAGTCTAATATATTGTGGAAAAAAACAGTGAAAGTGTATATCACTTGAGCTGCTACCAACTTCCCCCAATTTTGTTTTGATGGAAACTCACAGAACACAAGGGCACAGGGTTCACTTTCCATTCAGCACTGAGATTTATTCCAAAAAATAAAGGCTAAAAGATGTAAGATTTCCTTCTACAGCCAGCTTACACATGTATGTCAGAAGCTGTTTCTCAGGGATGGCAGACAGAGAGCACTGGGCTCAGATCACCTTTGCTTCAGCTTTTTGGTTGCTAAAGGTTCCATGCTGGATAGAGCAAGGCAAGTAACCCAGATACTATCAGCCAATCCAAGATCCCACTTGTAAAGTAAGGTTGTAAATGACAAGAAAAGTAGATGTTTTTCTGCTCCTAGATCTGAAGATTATTAAAAAGTTTGCATGGGGAGAAGCAGATCATAAGAACAAAGACTTCCATAACCCTCTCCTTAGGAAAAACTTCCTTAGTAAAAGAACATTGAAATTTCAAATCTACATTAAGAGTACTGTTGAAAACAATGTTTATATTGGCAATAAACAACTAAAAGGGGGATGGTAACTCCATTAAATAACAATATAGATGATAAAATGTCTAAAAATTTAATTAAAATCTAGAAAAATAAACTACTAGAAATGCCTCTCACAGGTTCAAAAGAAACTCCAAAGATCATCCTCAAATACAACTTCTATAAAGCAACCTGAATTTGATTTTATTGATCAATATATAGTCAATATATAATATATAGTATATCATTATTTATAATATAAGCTTTATATATTATATATTATACATTATATTTTATAATATAAATTGTTAATATAACAATTATATTTATGTATTCTATAACATATAATACATTCTAAAGTAATTTATAACCTCAGGCATTGTCAAAAATTAAAAAAACAACAAAATAAAAAATAGAACAAGTATCTAGCAATTAGTACAGGTGAATAGCTGGATATGAAATTAGTAGAAGCACACAGCTTAGCACAAATCAGAGGAAAAAACAAAGAGAACCTGGGATAAACCACTTTAATCCTAGGGTAGCCATGTTCACATGCCATTTGAGAAGCACCATTGGAGACTGAACATTGTGGGTGTGTGTACAAC
Source organism: Glossophaga mutica (assembly GCA_039655065.1). Lineage (NCBI taxonomy): Eukaryota > Metazoa > Chordata > Mammalia > Chiroptera > Phyllostomidae > Glossophaga > Glossophaga mutica. The sequence continues at coordinate 94,362,857 of CM077310.1, forward strand.
ATTAAAATAGTCCAGACGAGTCACTCAGCAAATAAGCAACATACAAGAACAATAAAAATCCCCAGAGTCTGAGTGTCAGTGTACAAAGTTACTATTACATATTACTTCAGATGCCTATTTTCAGCCAAAAAAAAAAAAAAAAGAGAGAAATTCAGAGAAACAGAAAACGGTGGCCCATAATCAAGTACAAAAACATGCCAAAGAAGTTGCCTTTGAGAAGGACGACATGTTGCACTTAGCAGACAAGTCACCCAAACTAATAATTTAAATATATTCAAAGAACTAAAGCCATTCTTATAAAAGGATAGGAAGGTATGATGACAATGTCTCCTCAAATAAAGAATATCAATAACAATATAGAAACTATTTCTAAAAAATAGAAATTCTGGGATTGAAAAGTATAATACAAAATATAATAGTCCACCCTTAATGGTGGTTTCACTTTCCATGGTTTCAGTCACCTATACTTAACCACATTTCAAAAATAGTGAATTCAAACTTTCAGAAATAAACAATTCATAAGTTTTAAAATGCATGCCATTCTGAGGAGTGTGTTGTATACACACTGTATATGAGTCCAACCATTAGTCTCTAAGCAGCTGTCTCAGTTATTATTAGATCAACTGTCCTAGTATCATAGTGCTTGTGTTCAAGTATCCCTTATTTTCTTTTATAATGATGCCAAAGCACAAGAGTAGTGATTCTGGCAATCCAGATACACCAAAAAAGAAGTAATATTGTGTTCCTTTTAAGTGAAAAGGTGAATACAGTAAAATAAGATATTTTGAGAAAGATACTAAATTCAGTTAACTTTTATTAGAGTGCATTTTTATTATTGTATTTTATTTTTAGTTGGTGTTGTTAATTTCTTACTGGGACCAAGTTATAGAGTAAACTTTATCATAGGAATTTATGTACAGGGAAGAACATATATACAGGATCTGGCACATCCGTGGTTTCGGGCATCTACTGAGGAGTCTTGGAACTATCTTCCACAGATAATGTGTACTACTACAACTAAAATGAAACATTGTACTAGAGGTGTTCAAGTTTTGATTAGAGATGACTGAAGAAAGAATTGAGAATTTGAAGATAGATCAATAAAGATTTTGCAACATGAATCTCAGAAAACAAAAAAAATAAAGACAAAAGAGGAGTGCCTCAAAGTAACATGAGAAACCAATCAGCACATCAACATACCAGCAGTAAAGAGAAAAAGAATATCAGAAAACTGTCCAGAGAAATAAAAACAAATACTTCCAAAATTATATGAAAAATATTAATCTACATGCCTAAGAATCTCAACCAAATCTAATTATGAGAAATCAAAGAGCTCCATATTTATATAAACCACAGTACAAATATTGAAAGAGAAATTAAAAAATCTTGAAAGAATATCAACATTTCATTCAATTAATTTAAAACACTTAATAAAAAAAGCTGTCAAACAAGAACACTATGTACAGTAAATTTATATTTTAATAATAATGGCAAAGACCTTAAATAAACAAAAATTGAGAAAATTTATGGCAAGCAAACTTTTATTACAGTAAATACAAATAGAAGTTATCTGGCTAAAACAAAGTAACATTAGAGAATTTTAAATTAGCACAACAAATGAATATTAGTAATCATTCAGGTAAATATAAAATGGTACAAGTACTACTTTGAATCTGAAATAATTGCATGAAATAATGGACATTATTGGGTCAATATTACATATAAAATAAAATTTGACAATAACTGCACAAAGGAGCCTGGCAAGAGTATAGCTGTGTTGGAATAAGAAAATGACAGCTTATGGTAACTCAAAACCACTGAAACAAATGAAAGGAACCATGAATGGTAGCTAAGAAACTCTACAAAGCACATACTTTCTTGACTTCCTTGGACAGTGTGACTTGGTAGGTTGGAGCATCACTTCATACACTAAACACTCAGTTTGATTCCCAGGGCAGATACCTAGGTTACTGGTTCAGTTTCAGGTCAGGACACATATGGGAGGCAAACAATTAATGTTTCTCTCTCACATCAATGTTTCTCTCTCTCTCCGCCCCCCTCAAATCAATAAATGTATCTTTAGGGGCAAGGGTTAAAAAACATTAAAATAAAAAGCATATATTTTCTCTTTTTTCTTTTCTCATCTCCTTTTAAAACAATAAAATTATTTAATTGTAGTAATAATATATTGTTTTCAACATATATAAATGTAATATGTATAAAAGTTATGACAGTATAGAGGATATGGGAGAATAGAAGTATATAAAAATGGCATTTCTATGTCTCACTGAAATTAGGTTTTAGTAATTCTAAAATTAATTATAATAAGATTGAATGTAAATTTTGAGTTTTAGAACATTACCATTAAAATGTAAATTAAAAATACAGTGAAATATAATTAAAGGAATTATAGTGTCACACTGGAAAGTATTTATACTTAATGCAAGAAAATAAAGCTAAGCCCTGGCTGGTGTGGCTCAGAGGATTGATCACTGGCCCGTGGACCAAAGGATCGCTGGTTCAATTCCCAGTCAGAGCACGTGCCTGAGTTCCCAGCCAGGTCCCTGATGGGAAGTGCTCAAGAGGCAACCACACACTGGCATTTCGCTCCCTCTCTTTCTCTCTCCCTTCTTCTTTTTCATTCCCTCTCTTTCTCTCTCCCTTCCTCTTTCTCTAAAAATGAATAAAATCTTTTTAAAAATAAATATTAAAAAAGAAAAGAAACACGCTAAAAATAGAGCAAAAAATAAACTTTAAGGAAAAATGCACAATATCAGATGAAAATAAAATATATCAGTAATTAGATTAATTACTCATATAAATGGATTAAGTAACCCAATGAAAAAGCAGTGTTATCAAACTGGTTAAAAATAAAAAAACAAACTGTGTGATATAGACACAAGACACACATATATTTAAAAATACAGATAGATTTAAAAACACAAATAGGTTGAAAACAAATGGATAGAACAAAACATTTCATTGGAAATGCAATCATATAAAAGAAAACAATATATCTGACAAAAATTAAAATACATATATTTCTTTTTAAAAAGTGGGGCATTGTAGAATAATTAAAATGACTTTTGTTAGGCAGATATAAACTCATACACATATATACCTCAAAATAGTTGTCCCAAAGTAGATGAGGCATAAACTAAAAAAAGAACTGAAGGAAGAAAGTCAATTCAAAGTAACTTTGAGAAGATTCCTAGATGGCTTCAGAGTAGGTGGAAGCTGCACCAACTTGATCTCAGACTCAAATCAGATTTGCAGATAAATTACAGAGCAATCAGCCTGAATATCCGATGAAGGCTAGGTGACCTAAAATATTATAACCAAGGATTACCGAAGAAGCCACATAGAGACCTGTAAAGAGGGTGGAGACACAGAAGAGGACAGTCCTTGCATGCAGGTGTGGCAGCAGCTGAGTAGCCAGAGGGATATGAGCTGTGGAACTAACTCCGCCTAGGAGGTTGGGGTGTCAGCTAAAGCAGGAATCCCCAGCCTAGAGGAATAGAGATGGAAAGTTGACCCTGTGTAGCATGTGGTTGAAAAAAATCGGTGTGATTCACTCTACCTGGGAGACTAATGCCAAACCCTCCCAAGCACAATCTCTGCCTGTTTTTATAGCACCAGCCAGGGGAGTTCATGGTCTGGACTCCAACTGTATATAAAGCCACGCTTCCCATAATTGCACTCTGTGGAGGGGTCTGCTGGTTCTACCCATCAGTGTGACTTTAAGGGGTTTTCAGCTGATTTCTTAACAGAAACACTTGAGGGCAGAGAAGATTGGTGTAAAATATTTAAAATGATGAAAACCAAGGACCTATAACCAAGAATACTCTATCAAGCAAGGCTATCACTTAACATTAAAGGTAAAATAAAGATCTTACCAGGTCTTCATTTAAAAACAAACAAACAAACAAACAACACTGAGAGAGTTCATTACCACCAAACCAGCATTGCAAGAAATGTTAAAGGGACTGCTTTAAAAAGAAAAAGAAATATATAGAGAGAGGAACATAAGCATAAAGGAAAAATGGCAATAAATAAGTACCTATCAATAATTACTGTAAATTTAAATGAATTAAATGCTCCAATCAAAAGACATAAGGTAGCTGAATGAATAAGAACACATGACCCGCATATGCTGTTTACTAGAGACCCACCTCAGAACAAAAGATTTACATAGAGTGAAAATGAAAGGATGGAAGAAAATAGTCCATATAAATGAAAATGAACAAACAAAAAGCTAGGGTAGCAATACTTACATTTGAAAAAGTTGACTTCAAAATGAAGGACATTACAAGAGAAAATAAATGTCACCACATAATGATAAGGGATTGATCCAACAAAAGAATAAAACCCTTGAAAACATTTATTCATTCAACATTGGAGCTCCTGAATATATAAAGAAAATCTTAGTGGACTTTAAGGGAGGGAATAACAGCAATACCGTCATAGAAAGGGATCTTAACACCCCATTGTCTTCACTGGATAGATCGTCAAGACAGAAAATCAACAAGGAAACAGCAACTTTAGATGACATACTAGATTTAATGGATTTAATTGAAATTTACAGAACATTTTATTCCAAAGCAGCAGAATACACATTCTTTTAAAGTGCACATGAAACATTCTCAAAGATAGACCATATGAGAGGACAACAAAATATTTCTTAACAAATTCAAGAAGATGGAAATCATATTAAGCATTTTTTTTTTTTTTGGATCACAGTGGCATGAATCTAGAAATCAATTTCAATAAAAAATCAAACACATGGAGGTTAAGTAGCATGTTCATAAATAATGAATTAGTTAGCAATGAGATCAAGGAATAAAAAAATTATGTGGAAAAAATTAAAATGAACACAAATCAAACCAAAACCTATGGAACACAGCAAAAGCTGTCCTCAGAAGGAAGTCCATAACATTACAGACCTACCTCAAGAAGCAAGACAAATCTCAAATAAACAATCTGACCCTACCCCTGAAGAATGACAAGAAAAACAACTAGTAAAGTCCAGAGTAAATAGAAGAAAATAATAAATGTCAATGTAACAATAAGTGACATAAAGACTAAAAGAACAATACAAAAGATCAATGAAACCAAGAATGAGTTCTTTGAAAAGTTAACTAAAATTGATGAACATTTAAGCAGACTGATTTAAAGAGACATTTAGAAAGAGGACCCAAATAAATAAAATCTGCAATGGAAGAGAAGTAACAACTCTCATCCCATAAATACAAAGAATTGTAAGAAAATACTATGAACTATATGCTAAAAAATATAACTTAGATGATGCAGATAAATTCCTAGAAACATAAAATACTCTAAAACCGAATCAAGAAGACTGAGAAAATCTGAACAGACTACAACTAATGAAATTAAAGCAATAATTTAAAAAAAAAAAAAAAAAAAAACAAGCCCAGCAATCAAAAGGCTTGGTCCAGGTGGCTTCACAGGCAAATTTTGCCAAGCATTCAGAGAAGAAACAAGACTTATTTTCAAAGTATTCCAAAGAAAAATCAAGAGATGGAAAGATTCCCTAGCTCTTTTGGGGAGGCCAGCATTATTCTAATTCCTAGACCAGATTAAAACACTACAAAGAAAGAAAATTATCCTTGGTAACATAGATGGTAAAATCCTAAACAATTATTAGCAAATCAGATCCGGGGTTACATTAAAAAGATTGTACACCGTGATCAAGTAGGATTTATTCTGGGGACATAAGGTTGGTAAAATACTTGCAAATCAATAACTGTGATATCACATAAACAAAATGAAACAAAATATCATGATCCTATAATAGATGCAAGGAAAACGTTTGATGACATGTTGCACCCATTTATAATAAACACTCTCAGCAGAACTGGAATAGGGAGAACATACCTCAACATAACAGAGGCCATATATGAAAAACCTACAGCCTACATCATACCCAATAGGCAAAAACTGAAATACCTCCTTAAGATCAGGAAACAGAAATGTCTACTTTCACCACTCTTATTCAACATAATACTGGAAGTCCTCACCACAGAGATCAGACAAGATGAAAAAAAGCATCTAAATTGGAAAGGAAGAAGTAGAACTGTCATTATTCACAGATGAAATAATATTATATGCTGAAAACCCCAATACTTCACTACAAGACTACTAGATGTAATAAATAGATTAGGCAAATTAGCAGGATACAAAGTTAATATTCAGAAATTGGTGGTAATTTTTATATTCCAACAATGAATTTTCAGAAGGAAAAAAATCTGTTACTATTACAACCAAAAAATAGGCATCCAGCAATTCTTAAGAATAAATATAACCAAAAACATTAAAAAAACCTCTGTACTCAGAAAACTGTAAAACATTGAAGAAAGAAATTGAGGAAGAAACAAATAAGTGCAAGCATATATCATGTTCAGGGATTGGAAGAATTAACATCATTAAACTATTTGTACTACCCAAAGCAATCTACAGATTCAAAGCAATTCTTATTTAAATACCAATGGAATATTTCACAGATCTAGGGCAAACATTCCAAAAATTAATATGGAACCAAAAAAGACCTCAAATAGCCTCAGAAATTTTAAGAAAAAAGAACAGAGTTGGATATGTCATTACATGATATCAAACTACATTACAAGGCCACTGTGATCAAAACAGTCTAGTACTGCATAAGAATAGACATGTAGATCAATGAAACAGAACAGAGAACCTAGAAATAAGCCCACACCTTTATGGTTAATTAACATTTGAAAAAGCCTGGCTGGTGTAGCTCAGTGGATTGAGTGCAAACTGAGAACCTGAGGGTCACCAGTTCTATTCCCAGTCAGGGCACATGCCTGGGTTAAGGGCCAGGTCCCCAGTAGGGGTTGTGTGAAAGGCAACCACACATTGATGTTTCCCTCCCTCTCCTTCTCCCTCCCTTCCCCTCTCTTTAAAAATAAATAAACAAATTCTTTAAAAATATATTTGAAAAAGGAGTCAAGAGCATACAATGGGGTAGAAACATTTTCTTCAATAAATGCTGTTAATTAAACAAGTACAGGCAAAAAATGAAACTAGATTACCAATTTAGAACATATGCAAGAATAAACTCAAAATAGATAAAAGACTTAAATGCAAGCCACAAAACCATAAACATTCTAGTTAAAATTTTAAAAGAAAAACAGTGAAACCTCAGACATCTCCTGTAGCGATGTTTTTGCCAATCTATCTCTTAGCACAAGGAAAACAAAATGAAAAGTAGACAATGGTACTACATCAAATTAAAAAGCTTCTGTACAGCCTAAGAATCTGCCGACAAGATGAAAAGGGAACACATTCCATGGGAGAAACTATTCACCAATGTTACATCTGATAAGCAGTTAATTTCCAAAATATATAATGGGGACATCTGTAATAGTGCAAACCCTAAAAATAAGGTATAAAAAGTGATATTTGAAAACTTTAATATTGCACCCAATTTATAACTGTATATATATATTTTAAAAGGAGATATCAAATTAACAACCAAAACTTCTACCATAAATACTTAGGGGGAAAAAAAAGAAGAAGAGCAGACTAAGCCTAAAGCAAACAGAGGTGAAAAAAAGTAAATATGAGAATGGAAATAAATGAAATATACCAGAGTTTTCCAACCTTGGGCTATGGACTGGTAATCATTTGTGGCCTGTTAGGAACTAGGCCACACAGTAGGAGGTGAGCAGTTGATGAGAGAAGCTTCCCTTGAATTACCACCTGAGCTCTGCCTCCTGTTTCCCTGCCATGGTCCCCCACCACCTGTGGAAAAATTGCCTTGCACAAAACTGTTCCCTGGTGACAAAAATGTTGGAGACCCCTGAAATATAGAATATGAGATCTTTTCAGAATGTAACCATCCATGTGATATGAAAAAGAGACATTTACTGAAGAAGATACAAGATATAATAAACAGTATACATAGGACAATGATACCTCAATCCCCTTCAAAGTAGGCACCTTGAGACTTCATATAGTTCTTCCAATTGCCATTAGCTGCACTGTCATATTTTCCTGAATCTCATAGATAGTCTGAAATATTTTCCTTTTCAAAGGTGATTTTAGTTTTGGAAAAAGCCAGAAGTTACAAGATGGCCAAATCTGGGCTGTAAGGTGGCTGAGTCACCTGGGTGATTTAATGTTTTGCCAAAAAAATTCTGCACAAGACATAATTTGTGAGTGGGGATGTTATAGCGATGACATTGCCAGTCACTGGTTGCTTATAGCTGTGGACTTCTGAAACATCTGAGTAGTTTGTTCAAGCTTAATATAAAATTTTAGGCATATTTGTTGCTTTACTTGCTCAGTCATTTTGAATGTGACAGCCTCTCAGTAAACATGCTTGCTCAATGACATCTACTGCTCCCAATGACTAGAAGAGTAAAGTCACCATCGTTCACACAGGCACATTCTAGTCCACTTTCCTTGGCTTCCAGGTTACATCAATGTCACACAAACTATTCTCATTATATTAACAATGGCTGGAATTTTTCTGGACAGACCTCATATAGAAACAGAAAGTTTAAAAAGATAAGTTGAATCTTTTAAAACAGTAAAAGACAAATCTTTAGCTAGACTGAGTAAGACAAACAAAAATACACTGAATTAATTTAATTCTACAAAAACAAAAATCAGGGCTAGATTACATCCTTGATGAATAATACCAAATATTTAACAAAAAATTTAAATAGAAATAGTTTCAATTCTTTACAAACTCTTCAAAATACAGAGGAGAACAACAACAGAAAAAATCCTAAATTCTAAGAGGACAGTATTATTATGAGGTCAAAACCAAAGATATTATAAAGAAGGAAAACTAACGACCTTATGGAATAAAAAATCCTCACAAAATATTAGTGTACCAAATCTAGCAATATGAAAAAAAGGACTATACACTGTGAGTAATTGCAATTCATTCCATGAATGCTATGTTGGTATAACATCCAAAAATAAATTACTGTAATGAATATATATTACACTAATATAAATATAAATAAAAAACATTGCAATATATACAGAGAAAGTATTTCAACAATATGTAAAGAACTTTTATGATAAAAAACATTTTTATGTTCATGAACTGGAACATTTAATATAGTTAAGAAGGACATAATTCCCAAACTGACCCACAGATTAATAGAAATCCCAGCTGGCTTTTGCAGCCAACTTTTATGAGAATCCAGAAATGAATCCTCACATCTATGGTCAATTGAGTTTTTTTTTTTTTTTTTTACAAAGCCAAGATAATTCAATTCTTAATGAATAGTCTTTTTAACAAATGATCCTGGGGACTACTGATATTCACTTGGAAAGAATAAAGTTGAACTACTTTCTCACCATACACAAAAATAACATTAAATTTATAATGAACTTACATTGTTTTTATATAAGACTTATAAATTAAAATATAGAAATAAATCCAGTGATCTTGGTTTAGGCAAAACCTTCTTACATATGACACCAAAAGAAAAGGTGGCAAGAGAAAAAAACAAATCATATTTTCTCAGCATTCAGCAAAGACGCGCTTTAAAATACAATAAGAAAGGGAAAATACAAAACAAAGAATGGAAGAAAATATTTACAAATCATATTTATGATAAGAGATGTATCTAGGACATAAAAAATCACTTACACTTGTAATAAAGACTTTTCAATTTCACAAAAATGTGTAAAGCATCTGAATAGACATTCCCCACAGGAAATATGCAAACTGAAGTTAACACCTAAAATTATTCTCAACTTCATTAACCATTAGGAAAGTGAAACTCAAAATCACAGTGTGATACCACTTCACACAAACTAGGATATTGATAGTTAAAAAAGATACATGTAAGAAGGATTGGTGAGAATGTGGAGAAATTGAAACCATTATAGACTGTGTATAGGAATGTATGATAGTGCTTCTTTTTGAAAAATATTTTCCAGTCATTCAAAAAGACAGTGTGGGGGGAGGTAAGGGGGTGGAAAAACTAAGCAAAAAGGAAAAGAGGACTCAGACATGGCCAACAGTGTGGTTATTGCTGGGGGGAGTAGGATGTATATAAGGGGACTAAATGGTAATAGAAAATATATAATAAAGATTAAATTAAAAAATTGGACATAAAGCTAGTATATGATCCAGCAATTTCACTCCTATGTATATATCCAAGAGAAATAAAAACACCTATCCAGTCCACACAAAAACTTGTATAGCAATCATATAAATGAATTGTATATAATAGCCAAAAACTGAAAATAAACCAAATGTTCATAATCTTATGAAATAATAAATATTACAAATTTTCATGAACAAAATGAACAAATTTCTGATACCTACTATAGCATAAATGGACCTGAAAACATGATGCTAGAGAAAAGAAGCCAGGCACAAAAACTACATACTGTGATTCTGTTTATACAGGATATTCAAATAGAACATAAAGACAGAAAATAGATTAGTGATTACATTTGTCTGGCCGGCCTGCGTTGTGTTTCTGCCATCTGAGCCACCACTTATAATGGAATCCTTGGAACCCTGTTTCACCCAATAGAACTGAGGTTTCCCTCATCCAATCAGAGCTTCCCAGAGTGACTCCATTCTGACCAATCAGGGGAGTGTCTTTTGGACCACACTGAAAGAATTCGGAGTCCAAATATGTATGAGAGGGAACAATGAGGGACCAGAGGTGGGGACTTTTGTCCCTATATATCAGCTCTCCACCAAAGATTGGAGACTGGTTTCCCCAGCTAAGGCTGCTAGGACTAGAGATGAAACAGCAAAGACATCTCACTCACAATGGAGGAGAGCCGACCCAGTGCAGGAACAGAGAGGCGGACTAATGCAGAGTGGCGCAAAATGGAGGAGAGGAAAGCTGAGCTGCCTAGCTGGAGGGGTTGCCTGGTGCCAGGTCTGCCTAACAGCTTTGCTGTTTTCACAGCTGCATTTTATTATGTTTGAGCTTTTTGTATTGAATAGTTTCCTTCTTCATAGCATCCTAAATTAGAGATTGCTGTTGACACTGAATTGGCACCAATGAACATCCACTGACACATTTGTATTGTAGGCTTTATCTTTCTTAATCCTAATAGAACATTCAGACAGGAAAGTATTTTTTTAGTCCTTTTTTTATTCCATTGATATTTTTCAAGAGCATAAAAATGCTTAGCTTGTAGTAATAGTACAATCAGAATACCTTCTTCAAAATATAAATGAGGGGATGATGATTTTACAGACAGAATTCTAACAAAAACAAAGTTAACTGATTAAGGTGAACATAATCAGAGATGAGAATGCTTTACACAGCATATGTGATATGATGCACTGAGAATCATTTTTCAGTGCTTTGTTAAAAGGGCATGGCCAAAGCCTGCTCTTGAGGAAGCACTGCCATAAACAAATGAGAGGTCATTCTGCAGAATGGCAAGCCTGTGTTGTCTGAGCTTCTCAAGAACATAAATGACAAAGACTGGAGAGAAACATTCCAGAAATGAATAGATTTAGAAGACCTAACAACAATATTTAATGTATCTTCCTAGATAGGACCCTAGAACAGGGAGGGAAAAAAATTTGTTGAGATAGCTGTTGTGATTTACATGATTTGAGATGGTTTTCTGATGGAGAGGTTTGCATCGTAATAGGATTGAAGAGTTTCCTTGGTTCTTTGAGTATGTACTACATTTAGCACATAGGTATGAGATAAAGTATCTTATTTAAAATATATATTCCACTTCCACACCTCTTTCTATGTCTGTACTATGAAGGGAGAAAGGAAAAAAAAGAGAACAAAAAAGGAAGAAAGGAAGAGAGAAAGAGATCAATATAGATGGGTGGAAAAATAGGTAGACTGGTAGATAAATGATAGAGGAAGAAAGGTAAGAGAAAGTGGTAGAAAAGGGAGAGACATAATACACTAACAATTTTATCTGGGGTAAAAGTATTAGTGTTCTGCTCTCAGTTCTGGCAATTGTTCAATAGGTTTGTAACTATTTCAAAATGAAAAAAAGTAGAAAGTAACAAGAAGGTTATATGAATTAAATTATAATACATGATGGTGTGTAGATATGGGAGTGCAAATTGACAAATAAATATCTAGAGTGTCTATGTCTACGAGAAATTGAAAATATTAGATATTATATAAATAAGGGTATTTATCAAAAGAGATGAGTATAAGAGATTTTTCCAGTACATTAATGTGAACAAAATTGCCAAATTCTACTAAGATTTCAAAAATGAAATAAAATCTTTGCAGGTAATAAATTGATATAGTTCATCTGTATTTCTATTTTATAATTTTTCTTCTTTTAAATGTATTTTATTGATTATGCTATTACAGTTATCCCATTTCTCCCCCATCATTCCCCTCCACCCTACACACTCCCTCCCACCCACATTCCCCCCTTCAGTTCATGTCCATGTGTCATAAGTTCTTCAGCTTCTACATTTCCCACACTATTCTTGCTCTCCCCCTGTCTATGCTACTTATTCTCTGTACCTTTTCCCCCTCTCTCCTCCTCCCACTATAATTTGAGTTCTTAAAGTGCTTTATGCTCAGGAATCTAGGGAAAGAGAAAAATGAAAGGAAATTCTCTAATATTTCATCATAAAAGAGTATTATCTAACAAGTGTTCATGAAAACTAGTACTACTCTGTGATATCTTTTATTCCAAAAAGAATATGAGATAGAGAAACTTGGTTAAGAAAGATGATTTATTACTTTTTCTTTTTTACTATGTTATTTAATTAGAGTATTTTCTGACATATTTAAAAGATTGGAGTTCCTTCATATCTTTAAAAAGAACAGAAACAGAAATGTTGTCCTTTTTTGTTGGTGTTTAATAAACTTTTAGTCATCCTTTAATACTTAACTCACATTTCTCTTTCTCAATATTCCCTGGTATAGTCCAACTGAGTTCTATGTGTGCTGCCCTACTTAACCTCCATCTATATCAGTAACGTAGCTCATACTTCATGGCTCTGACAATATCCCCACTTCTACATGCAAGTTTCTCAAACAGATACACAGAGACAAGCTCAGAGGTTAGAATCTGACTGAAGATTTGTAGATATTGAAATCTCGGATGAATACAGAAAAATGAATAAATTTAACATAATTCTCTGTTTGTAGTCTTCAAATCAGTAAAAAAAATATTGGCTATATATCTGCACAAACATCTGAGCATATATAAAAGAAGGAAAAAATATGGATACCTACTTCTTATTAATCAGGGCTTACTTAAACTAAAACAAGTTTTATGAAGTGTTAGTTGCACTTCCTGGTGTCTATCATTTCTTCAGCCATAGACAATGCATAAAAGAAGAAAAAAAATGTTTTAAACAATGAATACTATATAATTTTTGTGAATTTTATCTTCTAACAGTGTTTCTAATGGTATTTTCAGGATTTGAAGGTATAATTTAGAATATACTGTAATAGATCATTAGGATTTGAATAGGAATTGCCTCTATGGCGATGAATATTTTGCATTTTTATTGCGTTGTGGAATTCCACAGCCCTATAAAAATACAGAATATTCAGTTGCCAAAACCAGTGAAATATAATGCTTATGATCTATGCATTTCATCCAAGTAATTTATTTTTAACAAGCCCACCAAAAGATAATAAGAAAAATATGTTAGAAATTTGATTGTTCTCTATTCAATGGAGTGTATATCAAGTTCAGTGATGAAAGTTCCCACAAATCTAACTTATGAAAGCAGGGGTGATAGATTACCCTTTTTTAAAAGACTTTATTTATCCATTTTTCAGAGAGGAGGGAAGGAAGAGAGAGAGGGAGAGAACATCAGCGTATGGTTGCTTCTCGAATGCCCTCTACCAGATATGTGGCCTACAACCCAGGCATGTGCCTTGACTGGGAATAGAACAAGAGACCCTTTGTTTTGCAGGTCGGCACCCAATCACTGAGCCACACCAGCCAGGGCAAATTCTTTTAGTAGTCCAAATTCTCTTATTTTGTACAAAATTTAAAACAATTAAGACTTTATTTAGCATACTTGAATTTATTTTTATAATTCTTTTCATACATAAATTTCTAATTATGCCTCCAATGATAGAAATGCATTTTCTAATAAACTGAATTTTTAAAATAACAACACAACTATATGTTTTGTGCATTAAAATGCATACACCCTAGGTGTGATATATTAGAAGTACATTTAATTAGAATCTTGATTATATGATTTTAACACTGTAGAAGGTGAGATTGGTATAATAACAAAATATAAATGAATTTTTAGATGTTTTCACTTTTAACTCTTATATTTAAAACCACTGGAAAAAACTCCTCCATGAAAGATAAAATATGACGACATGAGATTATATTAGAAATTGAGATACATTGCAAATATTTTCAGTTTTGTTAAATTTTGCACTAGGTGTCAAAACAATACCAGCAAAAAAATTAAATAATGAAAACTGTAGTTCAATTGCCTCCCAAAGGAGAGTGCTAAAGAAATAGAAATAGGGGGTTCAAGATGGCGGCATGGTAGGAGGACGCAGATTGTCCTTCCTCCTGCACATGGGAGAAAAACCTAACTGATCTACAGAGGAACAGAGCAGATAGCCAACAATACCACAGTATATATGAAAATAGGAGATCAAAATCTGTAACAGACATTGGAAAACTAGACGTGGCAGCCGAGCGACCGGAGGCGGCCCTGAGACCGGGACAGAGGCGACCCGGAGACCGGAGGCGGCTCTGCAACCGACCGGAGGCGGCCCGGCGACCTGAGGCGGCTCTGCGACCGGGACGGAAGTGGCTCTGTGACCGGAGCTGGCTCTGCGACCAGAGCTGGCTCTGCGACCCACCGCAGGTGGCCCTGGGTCCTGAGAGAGCTCTGCAACTAACTGGAGGCGGCCCCTCGACCTAAGGCAGCTCTGCGACTGGGTTGGAAGTGGCCCTGCGGCCAGAGGCGACCCTGCAACTAGAGAAGGGGACTCTGGAAGACCCGGAGCTCACATCTGTGATCCTGGGGTGAGTGTGCGCAACTCGGGAAACTCTCGGAGCCCACGCCCGTAGTCTCGGGTGGGTGTTCATGCCCTGTAGGAGACCTAGAGCTCACAGCAATAGGCTCGGGGAGGGATGGAGCTGTAAGAGATTCCAGCTGAAACCCATAAACTCTGGAAAGTGCGCCCCCTGCAGGAGGCTCAGAAATCACACCCAAGGCCCTGCATGGAGAGTGCGCCATTAGCCCTGGGGTCAGTGCTCGGCTGGCACTGAGGACAGTAGCCCAAAGCTGACTGAGTGAGGAACAGGGAAAAAGCGGTACGAGTCGCCTCGCAGCCTGCTACAGCCAGCAAGTCCAGAAAATCCAGTTTGGCCTGTGTGAAAATAGCAAGAGATTTTTTTTTTTTTCTTCTTCTTTTTCTTTTCTTCTTCTTCTTCTTCTTTTTTTTTTTTTTTTTTTTTTTTTTTTTGGTGTTTTGTTTCATTTTGTTTTGTGGGTTTTTTTTTTTGATAGTTGTTTTTTGTCTGTTTAGTTGGGTTTTTTGTTTGTTTGTTTTTCGTTTTTGTGGGGTTCTTTTTGTTTTGTTTTGATTATATATTTTTTATTTTTTTATTACTTCTACCTTTTTTATCCCTCAATTCCTTTTGCTTCTCTTTACTTCTTTCTGGCTTTATTCCTTCTTCCTTTCTTTCCAATTCTATCTCTCCTTCCTTCCTCTTTTTTTCTCTCTTCTTTTTTCACTTTATTCTTTTCTCTTTTTGAATACCCACGAGTGAGGCAAAAAAATCCTAGAACTGTGAAAAAACCAGAGTTGGACCAAAAGAGGGGGTATTCCCACAGCTGAGACAGTGGAAGCTGTGAACACCAGGATACCTGAAGAAGACTATAACACTGAATCACACAGGTATTCCACCACAGAAGTTCACACCATAAACCCAGGTAGCCAGAACAGATCAACTTAAGAAGCTGAGGTTTACAAGAAGAGTTTCACCAACAATGAGAAGACAAAGAAACAATCCCCAAATGAAAGAAAAGGTGGAAGCCCCAGAAAGAATGCTAAATGAAAAAGAGGCAACTCAACTATCAGATAAGGAGTTCAAAGAAATGGTTGTCAGGAAGCTCCATGAGCTCTCAATGAGCTACCAGAAACTACAGGGAAGCTACGATGAACTCAGTGCAAACTATATCAACATGAAAAAGGAAATAGAAACTATCAAAAAGGGCCAAGAGGAAATGAAGAATACAATTTCTGAGCTGAAGAACACAGTAGAAGGAATGAAAAGCAGAATCGATGAAGCAGAAGATCGGATCAGTGAGTTGGAGGACAAAGTAGAAAAAAGCAGCCAGATAGAGCAAGAAAAGGAAAAGAGGCTCAGAAAGAATGAAGAGGGGTTAAGAGAAATGCAAGACAACATGAAACGTAATAATATCCATATAATAGGAATACCAGAAGGAGAAGAAGAAGAGCAAGGGATAGAAAACCTATTTGAAAAAGTAATGATGGAAAACTTCCCTAATTTGGTGAGAGAAAAAGTCACACAAATCCAGGAAACACAGAGAGTCCCTACCAAGAGGAACCCAAACAGGCCCACTTCAAGACACATCATCATTAAAATGGCAAACTTCCAAGACAAAGAGAGAATCTTAAAGGCAGCAAGGGAGAAAAAGGAAGTAACATACAAGGGAGCCCCAATAAGGTTAGCAACTGACTTCTCAATGGAAACGCTCCAAGCCAGAAGACAATGGCAAGAAATCTTCCAAGTAATGAGAACCAAAGGCCTACAACCAAGACTACTTTATCCAGCAAGACTTTCAATCAAGATAGAAGGACAAATAAGGAGCTTCCCAAACAAAAGAAGTCTAAAAGAATACACCTCTACCAAACCAGTACTACAAGAGATACTAAAGGGACTGCTCTAAGGAAAGAAAGGAAAAGAGAGAGTGAGGAACACAGATACGAAAATGGCAATGAATCAGTACCTATCAATAGTAACCTTAAATGTAAATGGATTAAATGCTCCAATCAAAAGACATAGAGTAGGTGACTGGATAAGAAAGCATGACCCACACATATGCTGCCTACAAGAGACCCACCTCAGGACAAAAGACCTACACAGACTCAAAGTGAAAGGCTGGAAACAAATTTTCCAAGCAAATGGACAGGAAAAAAAGGCCCGGGTAGCAATACTCATATCAGACAAAATAGACTTCAAAAGAAGAGCTATAAAGAGAGACCCAGAAGGTCACTTCATAATACTCAAGGGAAGAATCCACCAAGAAGACATAAACATTGTAAATATATATGCACCCAACATAGGAGCACCTAAATACATCAAGAAAATCTTAGAGGACTTCAAGAAAGATATTGACAGCAACACAATTATAGTAGGAGATTTTAACACCCCACTGTCAAAAATGGACAGATCTTCCAAACAAAATATCAACAAAGATATTGTGGCATTGAACAGTACTTTAGACGAATTGGACTTAGCTGATATATATAGGGCCCTTCATCCCAAAGAAACTACATACACATTTTTTTCAAATGCACATGGAACATTTTCAAAGATAGACCACATGATAGGACACAAATCAAGCCTCAACAAATTCAAGAAAATTGATATCATACCAAGTATTTTCTCCGACCACAAGGGACTAAAACTAGAAACCGACTTGATGGGGAAAATCCCCAAATCATCAAAATCATGGAGATTGAATAGCATGCTATTAAACAATGAATAGGTAAAGAATGAAATTAAGGAGGAAATCAAAAAGTTTCTGGAAACAAATGAAAATGAACTCACAACAACCCAAAACTTATGGGACACAATGAAGACAGTGCTCAGAGGAAAGTTCATAGCAATACAGGCCTACCTAAAGAAGACAGAAACATTTCTAACAAACGACTTAAACCTACGCCTACAAGAACTTGAGGAACAACAACAAAGACAGCCCAGGGCAAGTAGAAGGAAGGAAATAACCAAGATCAGAGCAGAATTAAATGACATAGAGACTAAAAGCACAATCCTAAGGATCAATGAATCCAGGAGCTGGTTCTTTGAAAAGATCAACAAAATTGACAAGCCTTTAAGCAGACTCATCAAGAAAAAAAGAGAGAGGACTCACATAAACACAATCAGAAATGAAAGAGGAGAGATTACGACTGACATCACAGAAATACAAAAGATTGTAAGAAATTACTACTAAGATCTGTATGCCAAGAAATTTGAAAACCTAGGTGAAATGGACAAGTTTCTAGAAAAATGTAACCTTCCAAAACTCAATGAAAAAGAAACAGAAAGCCTGAACAGACCAATAACAGCTGGTGAAATTGAATCAGTAATCAAAACAGTCCCCGCACACAAAAGCCCTTGACCAGATGGTTTCACAGGAGAATTCTACAAAACATTTAAGGAAGAGCTAACCCCTATCCTTCACAGACTATTCCAAAAAATCCAAAATGATGGAAGACTCCCAAACTCTTTTTATGAAGCCAGCATCATCCTAATCCCAAAACCAGATAAAGACATAACAAAGAAAGAAAACTTCAGGCCAATATCACTGATGAACATAGACACTAAAATCCTCAACAAAATATTGGCAAACTGCATCCAACAATACATTAAAAAGATCATACACCATGACCAAGTGGGATTCATCCCAGGGATGCAAGGATGGTTCAACATTCGCAAATCAAAAAATGTAATACATCACATAAACAAAAGCAAAGACAAAAACCACATGATCATATCAATAGATGCAGAAAAAGCTTTTGATAAAGTACAACACCCATTTATGATAAAAACACTCAGCAAAGTGGGAATAGAGGGAGCATTCCTCAACATAATAAAAGCCATATATGAGAGACCTACAGGGAACATCATACTCAATGGGCAAAAACTGAAATCTTTCCCACTAAGATCAAGAACAAGACAAGGCTGTCCACTTTCACCACTTCTATTCAATATAGTATTGGAAGTTTTAGCCACAGCAATTAGACAAGAAAAGGAAATAAAAGGCATCCAAATTGGAAAGGAGGAAACAAAACTATCATTGTTTGCAGATGACATGATAGTGTACATAGAAAATCGTATAGACTCGGCCAAAAAGCTGCTCGACGTAATAAATGAATTTGGCCAAACAGCTGGATACAAAGTCAATATCCAAAAAGCAAAGGCATTTTTCTATACCAACAGTGAAACAGCAGAAGCAGAAATCAAGAAAAAAATCCAATTCGATATAGCAGAAAGAAAAATAAAATACCTAGGAATTGCCCTGGCTGGTGTAGCTCAGTGGATTGAGCGCGGGCCTGCGAACCGAAGGATCGCGGTTCTATTCCCAGTCAGGGCACATGCCTGGGTTGCCAGGCCAGTTCCCCGGCAGGGGACATACAAGAGGCAACCACACATTGATGTTTCTCTCCCTCTCTCCTTCCCTTCCCCTCTAAAGATAAATAAATAAAATCTAAAAGGAAAAAAAAAAAAGATTCTCTCTAAAAAAAAAAATAAATAAATAAAAATAATAAAATAAAATACCTAGGAATAAACCTAACCAAGGAGGTAAAAGACCTGTATGCAGAAAACTACACAACACTGAAGAAAGAAATCAAGGAAGACACAAACAAATGGAAGCATATACCATGTTCATGGATCGGAAGAATTAATATTATCAAAATGTCCATATTACCCAAAGCAATTTACAGATTCAATGCAATACCTATTAAAGTTCCAATGGCATATTTCATAGACATAGAACAAACACTTCAAAAATTTATATGGAATCATAAACGACCCCGGATAGCGGCAGCAATTTTGAGAAAGAGGAGCAAAGTAGGAAGGATCACAATACCTGATATCAAACTGTATTACAAAGCCACTGTAATCAAAACAGCCTGGTACTGGCACAAGAACAGACACGTGGACCAGTGGAATAGAACAGAGAGCCGAGAAATGAACCCAAGTCTCTACAGTCAATTAATATTCGACAAAGGGGGCAGCAACATAAAATGGAGCAAAAGTAGCCTCTTCAACAAGTGGTGCTGGGAGAACTGGACAGCTACATGCAAAAAAATGAAACTCGAGCACCAACTTACACCATACACAAAAATAAATTCAAGGTGGATAAAAGATTTAAATATAAACCATGACACCATTAAAATCCTAGAGGATAACATAGGCAGGAAAATCTCAGATATTTCACGCAGCAATATTTTCACTGATACATGCTCTAGAGCAAGGAACATAAAGGAAAGAATAAACAAATGGGATCTCATCAAAATAAAAAGCTTCTGCACAGCTAAAGAAAACAGTATCAAAACAAAAAGAGAACCAACTTATGGGAAAACATATTTGCCAATGATACCTCAGACAAGGGATTAATCTCCAAAATATATAAAGAACTTACAAGACTCTACTCTAAGAAGACAAGCAACCCAATTAAAAAATGGGCAAAGGATTTGAACAGACACTTCTCCAAGGAGGACATACAGAGGATCCAGAGACACATGAAAAGATGCTCGATATCTCTAGCTATCAAAGAGATGCAAATTAAAACTACAATGAGATACCACTTGACACCAGTCAGAGTGGCCTTCATAAACAAAGCAACAAACAGCAAGTGTTGGAGAGGTTGTGGAGAAAAGGGGACTCTAGTGCACTGTTGGTGGGATTGCAGATTGGTACAGCCACTATGGAAAACAGTATGGAATTTTCTAAGAAAACTAAAAATGGACGTACCTTTTGACCCAGCAATTCCACTGCTTGGATTATATCCTAAGAATCCTGAAACACCAATCCAAAAGAATCTATGCACCCCTATGTTTATAGCAGCACAATTTACAATAGCCAAGTGCTGGAAGCAACCTAGGTGCCCACCAGTTAATGAATGGATCAAAAAACCGTGGTACATTTACACAATGGAATTCTATGCAGCAGAAAGAAAGAAGGAGCTCCTACCCTTTGCGACAGCATGGAAGGAATTGGAGAGTATCATGCTAAGCGAAATAAGCCAGGCAGTGAAAGACAAATACCATATGATCTCACCTTTAACAGGAAGCTAATCAACAAAACAAACAAACAAGCATAATATAAACAAAGACACTGAATTTGAGAACAGTCTGACAGTGTCCAGAGGGGGAGGGGAGGGAATTTCAGGGGAAAAGGAGAACGGTTTAGAGCAACAAGTATAAGGGTCTCATGGACAAAAACTATGGGGGGTGAAAATGGGAGGAAAGTGGGGAGGGCTGTGGTGGTGGGCTGGGGTGGGGTAAAAGACAGAAAACTGTACAATATCAACAAAAATAAAAAAAATAAAAAAAAAAGAAATAGAAATAAATTTCCTCTGAGAATAAAGTGCTACACATTTAAACAGAAAAACATCAGCATATTCAACCTTCATGTTATCTCTGTAATCTCACGTATCATTCTAATAGATGGCAAAATTCTAATCTAGAAAATAATATTGTAAAGGAAATTAAGACAAGCTGCCTTGCTAAAGCTAAAAATTATACTTCTCAAGAATTCAAATAAACAAAACTATTATAGAATATATTTTATGTAAGTAAATAGAAATAAATTTGAATGAAGTAAAATTTTGCCATTTTGGTCATATTTGTGAAAAGACCAATTGAAATTAGTGAGTGATTTAAGTCATAAAATACATGATATTTTCAAAATCTAAAAACTGTAATATTAAAATATATCTTCTGATTAACAAATAGTTAATTGTTTAGCTTTTCAGAGAACCTAAAAATGTAGATGTTTTAAATCTATGCAAATGCTTGTATTTTACTGGTTAACTGGGGAGGAACAACAAAAGAAATTAATCAGATATGTATTTTTACCTTTACCTTTTACTCCTTTTATGTTTAGGCAAATTGTTTTTTTTATTTTTTTAATCTCAGAGACTGTACTTTTGATTACATAAAATGGAAATTGCAAATTTTATTTCATATAATTGAACAAAATATCAAATGAAAAATATGTAGTTTTAGGCAAGTGCCTAGCTAAGAGTGGTAGATTAATAAATGCTTCTTTCCTTTGCTCTTGCTATTTTTTTAGAAAATGCATAATAATATTCAAAAATATTTATCTCACAAATATTGAATATTGTGAATATGCCTAAAATAATTTTATTTAATATTGTATTTATAGTTTTAAAATATATTATAGATAATACATGTCACAAGATAATACATGGAAAAAAGTCAAACAAAGAGACATTTATGTAGCATTTGCTTATTGGAATTCTATTTCTTCATTATATATTCATGAGTTAGTTCTTTCATCAGAAAAAAGGCTGATTAAAAAGGCATAAAATAAAGTTATGGCCTTTAATATCAACATTTACATTTAAACACTGACACAGTAAAGACAAAATGGTTTAATTCATGAACAAAAATACCAAAATACCTAATATTATACATTACCAAGTTACATTTTCAGGGCTTCTCATAATTTATTTTATACATTTTCTTATGTTTCCTTGAAATTCACTTCTGATTAATACCTATGATAAATCAGCTTATCTTACTTTTGATATTATAGTATGTAATGATTTGAAACTAGCATTTCCCACAGACTCATTTATACAGAACTGGTTCAGTAAGGTGCATTTATATAAAATGTGCATTTGCTTTAGTTGATTAAATAGTTGAATATAGATTATACCCTTTCATACAAGTTCCATTTTCATTTGGAACTGAGATTTGCTGAACCAGTCAAGGAATACTATTTAGGTAGAAGAAAAAATATTCAATAGCAAATGATCGTATATAAAAATGAGTTTATATTTCCACTGATACTTCTCCTGTCCAAATAACTAGTCTCAACTAACACTTTTCTCCTTCCAAAATGTCTTGAAAATGAGCATTTTGAGATACACAGTGTATTCTAAATAAATTCATCATCTCCAACCCTCTAAAATTTAATTGTAAGTTTACTTTGAAAATCATGGAGATTTTCTTATTTAATTTGTCATTTTCATTTAACTTTTTGAAACATGCCGACAGTGATAGCTTTCTTAAAATGTGCTGATACTCAACTGATACCAAAAGAGTTCTAATTATATTCTTTGAGAATGTGAATAAAGACCATTTTTGTTAAAACTTATTCTTTAAAATTGCTTTCTGCAGAAAGATTACCAGAAATATTATATAAAATGACTGACTTTCTTTTCAATACATATATGCAAATAATGTTAAGTGGCATCAATTTGTTTTTTAATATTTTCAAAGATAAAATAATTTGACCCATTACAAATAGAATTAATGTGACAAACTATATGATACACTTAGCCTTCTTAATTTCAAGTTATGTTAACAGAACAAAATATTCTGCTGGAATAGTGTATGTAAAGAGAAAACAAGCTGGAGTTGAATGAGCAAATTTAGATTTGACTTCCCACATAGTGTGACTGCATCATGTACATCGAATTTACTACCTCAGAGGTTAAGTCTTCTGCTCCATAAAGTGTAGATTATGCTATCTATCTCTACGAGTTCATAGGAATACCAAAAAGATAATATACTCAACACATTCCAAAATGCTGTGCATTCGAGAACTAATGTAAATAAAAAGTCATGTTTGTTTTCATGTTCAAACACACACACACACACACACACACACACACACACAGATACTACACAAGTGGACTCCAGTTTAAACCTAAATTTACAACTGATGTGTTATGCTTTCATATGCAAAGTTTTCTGAATATATTTCCTGTTCATATTGGAGTATTGCAGCACCAGGAATCCACTGACCAAGAATGGAAAGGAACAGTAATCCAAATGCATTGATCATTCTTAGTTTGCTATGACCTATGAATAAACATAATTTTAACTTGTCTTTGTGTTTAATATTATTATTAGTCTCTTCTGCTTTTGCAAACAGCTAGCCACAATAATTATAATGATTCTAAAACCAACTATTGCCTTAGGAAATTTTTTTTTTAATTCTGCCATTATAGAACACAATATTTGGTATGAAGAAGGACACAAAATTATTCCTATGGTGAAGCATTATAAAGTATATAAAAATTCATAGAAAATTGCAATTTCACAATGAAAACATGGAAAATTAAGCCTTTTGAATAGTATAATAGACTACATACTATAAAACATTTTTATTAGAACTAAAATAAATGTTAAAGTATATTTATTTTATTACTTGCATTCAGTCAATCAAACAAATTTATTCATCACCTACAGTAGCTTTAGGGACTACTAAGTCAAGCATCAGACAGAGTTTTTCCTCTAGTTCAGTGATTTTTTAACTTTTTCTTCTCATGGCACACATAAACTAATTACTAAAAGTCCTTGGCACATCAAAAAAATAGGTGTAATTTTGATTCATTCACACTGGACGGCTGTTGTTGTATTGGTGGTTGTCACATTTTTTAAATCTGAGAATCTAAGGGAAAAGAGGTCAGTGCCCCTGACCAAACAGTCAGGTATTACATGTTTTAAAAATTCTAGTGGCTCACCAGTGTGTCACAGCACACAAGTTAAAAAATTGCTGCTCCTATTCAGTGGAGAGGACAACCAAAAATCATACTAACACTGAGGCAAGGGATTTGATGAAAATGTATTCAATATCTGTAGGAGCAATGAAGAATAACTTCTTCATAAAAAGAAAAAAGATCCAAAATATCTATTCAAAAAGCAAAACAAACAAAAAAGCACATTTCTTTATTTGAGTTTTAAATATGAAGGGTGCTACATTAGGCAAAGAGGAGAAATCAAAGGTTTAAACTTGCTAGAAAGAACAAAAGCTTGGCACAGATTGGTAAGTTAAAAATGTCCTTTTATTTTTTAATATCCATGTTTGTTTCATTCTTTTCTGTTAAATATAAGAGAATTATATTTAATACTTCTAGATATAATGTACATAAGATGGTTATCATTCATATATGCATAACAAATATTTTAATTTTAATAACTTATCTGAGCTCACAGAAGGCATATTCCAATATTCTACATTGTAAAAACACAACAAAACAAAAAATCAAACATTACATTATTTTTTAAAAAATACACAGGTGCACTGATATTGTAACCAAAGAAAAAGAACAAAGGTTCAGCTGTTTGTTGCCATGGAAGACAAAACTGTGAGGCAGATGCTGGTGTAAAAGGAAACAGGTTTTATTCAGTCAGGTGCTGCACAGTTTGGGAGAATGGTGGACTCCTGTTTCAGAGTCTACCTCTTCCACAAGACCAAGACAAAAACCAGTGTCTAGAGTTCCTGCTACAATTTAAAGTGTAGTCCTTCAGAATCCTCAAGTAGCATAGTGCACATGCAGGTAGTATAGCTTATCCTGGCTGCTGTTCATTTCAGGCTCCCTCTTGGAGACTGCATGTAGATCCCACATGGCCACCAGGCCACACAGCTACCAGTACTGCAAGGTTGCGTAGTCTTGGAAGAGAGCATACAAACACACCAGTAAATACATCACCTGGTGGGTGAGAGAAAAAGAGAGAAAAAGACTCCCTCCTGGAGGCCATGGGCCATGTGGCTGCTAAGGTCATAGTCCATGGAGGGAACAGCATGCACTGTGCAAAGGCAGGTCATGAGCAAGCAAGCCATGAGGCAGAAACCAAAAGAGTGTTTCTTTGTTCTCCTGGGATTATATTTTCTTAGGTATAGCATGGACCAGGTGCTTTCCCAAAACGATAAATTAACTTCCCAAATTTATGCATTCTATCAGCGGGTCCACCTCCCAAACAAGCTCTTCTTTTCCCAGGCTAGACTGACAGGCCTCTTTGGTCTAATATCTCCCCCATAATGCACTTTAAGATCTATGGGGCATGCACTGGCCTTCCTCTGGCCCTACCTCCAATTTGGTATGGGGGGAGGGTGTTTTTCCTACCCGATTATCTTGCTAAGTTTTTATATGATTAGTCCAAAAATCTCCCTTTGTTTCAATCTTGACTGGTGTGGGAGTCTCCCTGGCACTCTACACAGACTGTCTTGTGGTAACAATATCACAGAAATGGTGGAAAAAGGAGCTCTAAGATTTCTTCCTTCACTGAAATAAATTTTAGGTAGGCAAAAACTGATAAAAACAATTTTTGGTATGTCAAAATTTAATAAAATGTATAGCCACTAAGGGAGTGCTTACTAAATAAACAATGAGGTTAAGTTTCAGTAAGCAACCATTATAATATATACGAGGTCTGTCCAGAAAGTATGCAGCCACGCAATATGAAAAAGAGGCATTTATTGAAGAAGATATAAGATATCATAAATAGTGTACATAGGACAATGATGCCTCAGTCTCTTTCAAAGTAGGCTCCTTGGGATCTCACACAGTTATCCCAGTTGCCATCAGCTGTCCTGTTATATATTTTTGAATCTCATCAACATTCTGAAATCTCTTTCCTTTCAAAGGTGATTTTAGTTTTGGGAAAATCCAGAAGCCCACAGGGTGCCAAATCTGAGCTGTAATAGCTGAGTCACCTGGGTGATTTGATGGTAGCTACACGTCTCATGTACAAGATATGATGCATGAGTGGGCATGTTGTCATGATGAAGCTGTCAATCACCAGTTACCCATAGATAGCTGCAGCCTTCTCAATCATCTGAATAGTTTTTGCAGAGGAATGTTCAAGCTTAATGCAAAATTTGATGTAGATTCGTCACTCTACTCACTAAGTTATTTTGGATGGGATGACTGTATAGGTTACATGCTCACTCAATGGCATCTACCCACCCTTGACTAGTACAGTGAAGTAATCACTGTTCATGAATGCGCATTTCAGCCCACCCTCTTTGGTTGCCAGGTTACATTGATGTTGAGCAAACCATTCTCATTATATTAACAGTAGTTGGATTTTTCCTGACAGACTTCATATATGCAAAACAACAGAATCCCATGTATGAAGCGCACATTGTCAAAATTGAAGTGAAAAATGATAGCTTACAATAATAGTTAGAAACTTTAATATGTTGCTTTCAGTAATGAAGAGAAGATGTAAGCAGAAAATCAATAAGGGAAGTAAGGGTTTGAAAAATATTATAAATGAACTAGACCTAAGAAAACATATATAAAACCTTCCATTCAAAAAAAAGTAGAATATACATTCTTTTTAAAGGCACATGAAATGTTCTCCAGCATAGACCACATATCATTAAGCCAAAAGGCATGTCTTAATAAATCTAAAAAGACTTAAATCATATAAAGTGTTTTCTAAGACCATAGTGACAGGAATCTAGAAATCAATTACAGAAGGAAAAATTAAAAATTAAAAATGCACCCTACCAAAACTTAAAGGATACAGTTAAGTCAATATTCAGTGGGAAATTTAGAATTGTTAATGCCTACATTAAAAAGAACAATAAATTAATTACTCCGTTTTGTACCTTGAGAAACTAGGAAAAGAGGAACCAACTAAATCCAAACCCAGGAGATGTGGAAAAGTAGTAAAGATTGTAGATAAATTAAAGAGATAATAGTAAAAAAACTGAATAAATAAAACTAACAGTTGGTTCTTTAAAAAGTTAATAAAGTTAGTAAAACTTTAGCTAATATGTCAAAAATAAAGAAAATGGAAATAACTAAAATCAGAAATGAAAGTGAGTATATTACTACCAAATTTACAGAAATAAGAAGGGTTATACAAATTCTATAAACAATTTTATATTGACAAATTAAATTCTTAAATGAATTGGATACATATCTAGAAACAGACTCAAGAATAGAAAATTTCCATATCCCATAACAGTTAAACAAGTTTAATAAGTAATTAAATATATCAAAACAAAGAAATGTCCAAGAACAATGAAATGTTAACACTGTTAAGTACTATAAAAATTTAAAGACAAATTAACAATTCTTAAACTCTTCAAAAAATTGAAAAAGAGGGAACACTTGCTAACCCTTTAAGGTCAGCACTACCCTGTTAACAAGACATGTAAAAAAATCAGAGGAAAAGACAATTTCAGAATAATATCCTTTAGGTTTATAGATGCAAAAATCATCTATAAGACATGGCAAAATAAATTCAACAGATATTTACAAATACTATACATCATAACCAAGAACTATTTATTCCAGGAATGCAAGGATAGTTCAACATTAGAATATAATCCAAAGAACACACTGCATAGATAGACTCAAGGAAAAATACACATTATCATCTAAATTGAGTCAGAAAAGACATTTTGTTTTGTCCAAAATGGAGGTAAGATATATACATTTGCCTCCTCACACAACCAAAAGAAGTATATCAACAAATTTAAAAATAAAAAAATAACAGAACTGTCATAAAATTGAACTGTATGGAAGTCTGACAACCAAGGAGTTAAAGAAGAAACATTCATCCAGACTGGTAGGAGGGGTGGAGACATGTAGCCAGCCAGAGGGGACTCATGGCAAGGTAGTGGCTGGAGGACATGGTCAGGCAAGGCAGCAGCTGGTGGTCCCACATTTGCATGTAGATACACCACGAGGAGCGACAGGGGATCAGGAAAGACCATGCAAACCAAGATTTCAGCGAGGGGAAATAAAGCCTCAAAAACTCTAACTGAGAAAATCTGTGGGGGTTGAGGTGGCAGGAGAAACTCCCAGCTTCACAGGAGAGTTCATGGGAGAGACCCACAGGGTCCTAGAATGTACACAAAACCACCCATTCAGGAATAAGCACCAGAAGGGGCCAATGTGCTTGTGGGTAGTGGAGAAAGTGACTGAAAGCAGGGCAAGAGCTGTCGGGCATTGTTCCCACTCTGACCATGCCCCGCCACACACCACAACAAGGTAGAAATGTGGGTTGCTCCACCCTGGTGTATAGCTAAGGCTTGGCCCCTTACTACATAAGAGGCACACCAATACAAAAAATATGGTCCAAATGAAAGAACAGATCAAAGCTCCAGAAAAAAATACAACTAAGCAATGAAGAGATAGCCAACCTATCAGAAGCACAGTTCAAAACACTGGTAATCAGGATGCTCACATAAATGGTTGAGTATGGTTTCAAAATAGAGGAAAAAGTGAAGGCTATGAAAAGTGAAATAAAGGAAAAATGTACAAGGAGCCAACAGTGAAGGGAAGGAAACGTACTCAAATCAATGGTTTGGAGCAGAGGGAAGAAATAGATATTCAACCTGAACAGAATGAAGAAACAAAAATTCAAAAAAATGAGGAGAGGCTTAGGAAGCTCCGGGACAACTTCATAGGCTCCAACATCTGAATCATACGGATGCCAGAAGGAAAAGAGGAAGAGCAATAAATTGAAAACTTACTTGAAAAGATAATGAAGGAGAACTTCCCCAATCTTATAAAGGAAATAGACTTCTAGAAAGTCCAGGAAGCTCAGAGAGTCCCCAAAAATTTGTACCCAAGAAACCTCATAATTCCATTACCCAAGATTAATGATAAGGAGAGAATCTTAAAAGTAGCAAGAGAAAAAGAGACAGTTACCTACAAAGGAGTTCCCATAAGATCATCAGCTGATCTCTCAAAAGAAACCTTGCAGGTCCATGTGTCATAAGTTCTTTAGCTTCTACATTTCCCATACTATTCTTCCCCTGCCCCTATTTTCTACCCACTATCTATGCTACTCATTCTCTGTACCTTCCTCCCCTCTCCTCCTCCCACGCCCCTGTTGCTAACCCTCCATATGATCTCCATTTCTGTGGTTCTGTTCCTGTTCTAGCTGTTTGCTTAGTTTGCTTTTGTTTTAGGTGTGGTTCTTAATAGCTGTGATTTTGCTGTCTTTTCATTGTCATATTTTTGATCTTCTTTTTCTTAGATAAGTCCCTTTAACATGGTAACTTCTGAAATAGTAAGAAACGAAAATTACAATTTTTAGGTTAATTTTACAACTGAATTTTAAAATACAATATATTAGTCTTTCTTTCAGTTAAAAATAAAGTTCATAAATCTATATTAAAATTAAGTTGAATAAATCATAATACTGTTTTCAACAGATTATCATGTAACAACTTCAATATTTATAAATTCTAAAAAAAATAAATTGTTTGTATACACTAAAAAAATAAAAATAAATAAAGATGCATTCCAGGAAAAAGAAAAAAGAAAAAAAAAGAAACCTTGCAGGCAAAAAGGGGCTGGCAAAAGGTATTCAAAGTCATGAAAGGCAAGGACCTACATCTAAGATTACTGTATCTCGCAAAGCTATAATTTAGAAAGGAAGGGCAGATTAAGTGCTTCCAAGACAAAGTTAAGTTAAAGGAGTTCATCATCACCAAGCCCGTATTCTATGAAATTTTAAAGGGACTTATTTAAGAAAAAGAAGATCAAAAATATGAACAGTAAAATGACAACAAACTCACAACTATTAACAACTGAACCTAAAAAAATTGCAGGAACTAAGCAAACAGCTAGAACAGGAAGAGATTCATAGAAATGACAGAAATGGAGATCACATGGAGGGTTATCAGAAGGGAGGGGGAGGAGGGAGAATGGGGAAAAGTACAGGGAATAGGAAGCACAAATGGTAGGTACAAAATAGACAGGGGGGTGTTAAGAATAATATAGGAAATGGAAAAGCCAAAGAATTTATATGTGTGTCCCATGAACATGAACTAAGGTGGTGTAATTATGGTGGGAAGGGGAGTGTAGGGTGAAGGGGAATAAAGGGGATTAACAAATAGGATAACTGTAATAGCATAATCAATATCTTTAAAATTAATTATTTAGAAATATGCCTAAACTCATATCAAACTATTTACATTTAGTTGTCTTAATATGTGATGCTGAGAAAGTGTGAATAGGTAATAATATAGTTTTATGTAAATATGTAAATAAGCCATGCAATATATATGAGGCATACACCTATCAAATATTAAAAAAGGAAAAGGAATTTGATAAAATTCAACATCATTCATGATGAAAGCACAGAAACTAAAGGACTTACTCAACATGAAAAAGGACACTTATGAAAAATATATAACTAACATCATGATCAATAGTAAAAGACTGAAAGCTTTTTCTCAAAATCAAGAACAAGAATAAAATGCCAACTTCTAACTCTGTTATTCATCCTTGCGCTGAAAGTTCTAACCAGAATAATCAAGCAAGACAAGGAAATAAAAATATTTGAACAAGAAGAAATAAGTAAAACTATCTCTATTCAAAAATGACATGATTCTATGTATAGAATATTTTAAAGAATCAATAAAAAGATACTACAGATAATAAAACAATTAATCAAAGTTGCAAAGTACAAGATTTACATAAAAATATATTAGATTTGAGTGCACTCACAATGAACAAAATTGGAAGGATGTTGAATAAACAATTCTATTTACAATGGTATCTAAAGAGAAAAAATAACTGCAATTACATTTTTAAAAGGTGGTTATTACTTGTATAAAGAAAACAAAAAACATTGCCGAAAACAATTTAAGAATAAGGACTGGCATAAGCAAGATAGAGGAATAGTAGGCTATAACTTTCAAACCCTGAACAAAAATCAATTTTAACAAATACCCATGGATAAGAATATCTTTAGGGAAGATTGGGACTCAATCTGAAAGTTTCCAATACCCCATGGAACAAAAATAAAAATGTACACATATATGTAAATATACAGATACTATATGTGCATACGATATTAAAGAGGATAAAAAGAATACTTTTGCTTTAGATGGGTCACCCTTCTCCTAAGGTGGTACGATTTACTAGCAAGAGAGGCCTTGAGGCTGGCTTGCAATTTCTCCCACAGGGTAAAATAAAAGAAAAGTGAATTCCCAGCTCCCCCAGCCTTATGGAACATGACCCAAGAGGCCCCTTCTGTAACACCCCATAGAGAACACTGAGTTGATTGGTACAGCTGAATAGTCTGAGACCAGATAAGATCAGGAAAAAGGCTTGAGAGGTCACAGCATCTAGTGCATGGAGCTCAATAACTGGCTACAAATTCTACTAACTGGCTCATGGACTCCACCAAGAGCCCTGACCCAAACCTAAAGGATGTCTTAAGAGTAGAACTAGCTGATGAGCTCCCTCAACATTCAACAATAAGGAATTTAGCCTGTAACCATTTTTGTAATGGGTAAAATTATGTCCCCTCCAAAATTCATATGTGGAAGTCCAAAATTCCAGTACCTCGGAATGTGACCTTATTTGGAAATAGAGTCATAGATGTAAATTAATTAAGCTAATATGAGCTTATATCAATGTAGGTTGAGCCCCTGTTGCAATACGGCTGGTGACCTAATAAAAAGGAATATGGATTCAAACATGTTTCATGTACAGGGGAAACACCATGTCAACATGAAGACAAAGATTGAAGTGAAGCTTCTCCAATCCAAGAAACACCAAAGAAACCAGCAAAAATCACCAGAAGCTACAGAAAAGGCATTGAACTGAGTTTTCCTCATAGCCCTTACAAGGAAATAATCCTGCTTACAACTTGATTTGGGGATTCTAAACTCTAAAAATGAGATGATAAATATGAATTGGTTAAGCCATGTAGTTTGTGGTAGCTTGTTACTAAAGCCCTAGCCAACTAATGGAACTGTAAACCACCTAGGTATTACAGACATATATTACATATTCCATCCATTTACAATAGAACACACATTTTTCTAAATATCCAAGAAACATTCTCCAGGATAGACCATATGTTAGGCCAAAAATAATTCTTAATATATTTTAAAAGCTAGAAGACATAAGTCAAAAACAAAAGAAATTTTTTAAAAATTCATAAATAATTGGTAATTAAGAAATGAAACAACAGAATACAAAGATAAAAATGATTAGAATCATCTCAGTAAATAGAAAGAAACGTTTGAAACAATCTGAAGTGCTTCTATGACAAAAACATTCGGAAGAGTAGGAAGTGAAGGAAATGCTTTCATATAACTTATGAAAAATGTACCACAACAATGTGAACCGTGAATTGTACAACACTGTGAAAATATAAAATATACTGAATGTTCACTTAGAAATGAGACCTTTGTTATATGAATTTCACCTTAATTTTAAAAACTATGAGGCAAAACTTACATTTTTCCATTTATCTATATTGTCAAATTTATGAGGTTTATAAGTGTTGCAGAAATACAATATTAACCAAAACATTCAAATATAATATAAATGACTTGTGATGAAATGTAGGAAACTTCTAATATGGCACCTCTTCATTCATATGATAATGTACATATTTCCTGACAGCCTTCACTTGATCTTTTCATTTTCATGAATATACCTTCTGAGTAAGAGTTCTTTAGATCACTCATTCTCTTATATTTCTCTGCTCTATATACCATCTGCCACTTTTGTTGATATGTAAGAGACAGATCATATGTACTCTTATTCGATATATATGAATTGCACAAGTGTATGTCTTTGATAATCAGGCGCTAAACATGTTTGGCAGAACACTTTTGGTTTAACATATACTGAATGCACAGATTTAATAATTTACTAAAAAAACAATGTTTATGTCCAAATTAGTTATGAATGATGATAAGCAATGAGCTTCTGGAAAAAAATCTATTCAAATGGTTACCCTACAAAGACAGGGTAAAAATAAAGGAAACTGCATTTAAAATGGCATTGCGAACCCCTGAAGAGGAGGCTCTTGTGCACAGACCACTTGCTGCAGCCAACATAACCAACCAGAAGAAGAAAAAGAATGATTTTGACAAGGAGAACATTTCTCATGTAGAAATTTCATCTCCTGCTTGAAAAAAATACCAGAAAGGAGGGAAGCACACTCTCTGCTGCAGCGGCAACACACTCACCACGGGAGGCAGCCAGCGTGAAACCACTCCAACCTCTTATTCTTGTTTCCTCCAATGAACTTTTGTTCATAACAACCCTCCCCACTTTCCTCCTAAAGCCTCATAAAGACTAACCTTCCTTTTGTCTCTTTGGACTTTGCCCGTAGCATGCTACAGTTTGCCGACCCTGAATTGCAATTTTTTTTTTTTATTCTTGAATAAATTCCTTTTGCTGGTAAAATAACTGGCTATTTTCTTTGTGAGGTTGACAAGTCACCTATAGGTGAGCAACCTCCTACTTTTCTTTCTTTTTTTTAATCAGTCTTTTTGTTTTTCCTAATGAGTGTTTCTGTGTTATCAGATATGTTGTTATCTAGATGGATGGTAGCAAATTGGAAGAAAATGGGAAGACAGTTGAATGATATAGTCTCAATGATATGAAGACTGTTCAAGTGTCTTCTCCTAACTCAGGTTATATAGAAGATATAAATTGCTTCCTTGATGGTGGTAACAACTTATCAGTAAAAATATTACAAAACTCGGTGATTTAAATTGTTCCGTTCTTTCACTCTGTTATCTTGGTTGCCATGTTTGAGATTAACAGCTTAATTACCATAGAAACTTACTCTTCACTATAAATATGTTTTATTCTATTGTAGAATGTGTAAGATAATAAATATAATAATGTAGATTCACCATATAAAATAATTCAGGGAACACATTTTAAACTGATAAGAACAGATACTATACTTGAGCTTAGCCAAAAGGCTGAGAAGCAATGGGAAAACATTTTATTTTATATAAATCTATATATGAACATATGTTTTTATTTATGGGAGAACTTGGTAATTTATATACAATATACTGATAAAATATTTTAAATCACTTAAAACATTTATTAAAATTACTTAAGGAATGACAATAAAGATTGAAATGCAGATTTTAACTTGTTCAAAAACAGGGAAAATATAAAAATATGAAGTGTATGTACCCTTCACACATTTAAGTAGAAATGGGAAACTAAGTTACACTTTTCTCTTTATATGTCAGTGTTTAATGTTTCAGATCATATCATAGGGAAAATGTCATGAAACACTAAAAAAATTATTAAATTCAAATGTTCAATCCTGAACACTTAACAAATTACTTCAGTAAAGAAATGAAGCATTTTACAAATGACAACTTAAATAAAATGCAAACATCCTGAAGTAATTGTTTGGTTTCATATGAATGAACCACCTAGTGAATAGTCGTGTTTTTTGTTTTGTTTTGTTTTATATATATATATTTTTTTCATTTAAGACAGGGAATACTTTATTCGAACCCATCAGAAAAATGGACTGGAGGGTTTGTAACAAAGTGTTGTGTTTCAAAGCACAGGCCAGTAACTAGACATGAGTATACGCTGCTACATACAAATTAACTGATCAGACCACAAATTTCAACGTTTAAAACAAAATAAGCTTCCATGTAAAAGCAGCACTGCTGTGACATTTTAACTTTAGTATTCCTCTCTCTCTTCTCACTCTTTCCTTCAACAGAATCCACACCAAGCTCCTCATAATCCTTCTCCAGGGCAGCCATGTCCTCATGGGCCTTAGAAAACTCTCACCCATGTACCAGTGGACAAAGACACACTTGGCATACAACAGGTCAAACTTGTGGTCCAAGCGAATAATGTCCGTGGTGTTGCTCAACATGCACAGAGCTCACTGTATGTTGGCCAGGTCTCCACCAGGCACCATAGTGGGAAGCTGGTAATTAATGCAACTTGGAAGCCAGTGGGGCACCAGTCCAAAAACCAGATGGTACACTTGGTCCGGATGGTGGTAATGGTAGCACTGACATCTTTGGGAACCATGTCACCAGAGTACGACAGGCAGCAACCCATGATTCACTGTGGTGAGGGTCACATTTCACCATCTGGTTTGCTGGCACAAAACACACATTGGTGATCTCTGCTACAGAAAGCTGTTCATAGTAGGTTTCCTCAGCAGAGAGGACAGGGACATATGTAGCCAGAGGGAAGTGGATGCAGGGAGAGAGCAACAGATTGGTCTGGAATTTGGTCAGATAGACAATCCTTTGAATCTGAGGGAAGCAGTGATGGGAGACACAATTAGACCTATCAACCTATTCAGGTTAGTGTATGTGGGGTGTTCAATATTGAGATCTCTACAACTGATGCTGCAGATGGCCTCATTGTCAACCATGAAGGCACAGAGTGCCCCAGGGTGGTGTGGGTGGTGTGAGTGGTGAGGATAGAGTTTTAGGCCTCAATTATAGCTGTGGAAACCGGGTGTTGAGTGAATGGAGAACTCTGGAATTCTTAACCATACTCGACAGAGAAACTCTCCATCAGCAAGGAAGTGAATTCAGAACCAGTTCCCCAACCAAAGCTGTGGAAAACCAAGAAGCCCTGAAGACCTGTGCACTGGTCAGCCAGTTTCTGAATTCAGTCCAGGACAAGACCAGTGATCTCCTTGCTAGTGGTGTAGTGTCCACAGGCATAGTTACTGGCAGTATCTTCCTTTTCTGTGGTCAGCTGTTCAGGGTGGAAGAGCTAGAAGTAAGTACTAGTGAATAGTTTTTTATGTTATCTAAATTTTGAATACAAGACTTCAAAGGTAATTCCATTAAACAAACTCCCTCCAATTTCAGCATCATTTGAGTAATGAGTTCAAGAATAAATTTCATATGATATATGAGCAAACAATACGAAGAAGCATGCATAAATACACATACAGAAACACATATTCATCTCTGTATCTAGCATGGTCACGATGTTCACAGCAGATGTGCTTCCTTCATGCTGCTTAAAGTCGTTTACCCCACTCGTTACTTCCATTATGTCCCAGTTCTGAGGTTATTTTCTGTTTTCAATGTTTATTTGCTTCATCTCCACTGACTGCTTTCCTAAAGCTAATAACGTGAACAACCACTTTATAAAAACTAAGGACCTAATAAAATCAATTCAAACACAAAACAATGTGTGACACTTTATCTCCCTTTAAGGTCCATACACATTTTCTCTATTTCTTCTCCTCTCCTCCAGTTCTTGACCCATCAGCATTTAGAAATCAATATTATTTAATGTGGTCGTTGTAATTTGTTATATAAGTGAGAACCAGTACGTGAGGTAGAATAAACATACAAATTTGAAAATTTTCTCAAACATACCTTGTCCTATCTATGATCTATCTCTTTATATATCCAAATACTTACAGTGTCAGACCTTAGCTTTTTCCTAGGATTTCAGGGATGGTAGAAAGGTAGAGGTGTCTTTTCTAAAAATAGCTGCATAATGAAAATACTTATGTTCTCTTGGACTTCATATAAATCTTTAATATATTTTAGAATTGAAAACAATCTTTCTATGAAGTTATTTAAAAGTTTTTAATGTATCAGAATCTCCACATACTGTATAAGCTTTAATAAAGCATTTTAAGATTTAATAAATCTCAAATTTCTCCAATATATGGGATAATTTATGTAGGATGATCTGTTAACTTTTTTTAGAGGAAAAAATTTTGAAAAAAGGGCAGTGAATCTCATACTCTAAAACTGGAATTTAAATGATATGATTGTATCTGAAAAACAATGGTAGGGTTGTTATTTGGGGCAATGGTTTAGCAGGTTGCTAAATTATAGTTTAGCAGGTTTAAAAATGTGTGTGTCTTTAATCATATCTTAGGAAGCTACATATAAATAGACGTAAGTCAATGTAGTTTATTTAAAAGATAAAAATGAATGTTGAAATGCATCATTTATGCCAAATAATCTGAAGACATTTTTTCATAAAACAAAGTTACTACATTTTGGTTGTACATCTAGACAGTAGTTTTCAAGGTACATAACTTTTAAAATATTAACTGTCTTGTATGATTAGAATATGTGAATGAGTAATTTATTTTGTACCAGGGATGTTTTGGTACTGTGTTTTTACTCAAACCACTGATGTATCTACAGATACTACCGGTTCTAACAAACTGAGGACTGTAGTTATTGAGCATAACATATTATGTCTCTTAAAATTGTGTGTATAGAGGTCAGTCTTATTTTAATGGAAATAAATATGACTTTACAGTCATTTTTTTAATATTAAAGGTTTGAAGAGATATTACTGTTGGCGAGAATGGTAATGTTCAAACTTTTCATTATGTCTATGTAGAAATAAAACATTTATTCAATTCATCACAAACCATTACTTTTAAACAAACAATAAAAGGCAATCATAGAAAAATAACAAAATGAAAGACATATAAAATAAAATATTTTATTTCATAGTTGTCAACAGACATAAAAGTATCCTGTTAAATTGTTATCAGAGCATACAAATTCTTACTCTCAGTTTTAATACTTGTGTCTTTAAATATGACTGAACAGTTTCCACAGCAGAATAGATCCACTAATATCACAGTCCAGGCATTTTTTCTAATCTCCAGGAGATATTACACCACATTTTAGGCCATAAGATAAGTTTCCATAAAATTAAAATAGTTGAAAACATTAAAGTATCTGTTCTGACCAAAACTAAATAAAATTAAAAATAATAATTGAAAAATATTTGAAAATTTCACAAATATGTAAAAATTAAATATATTGATAGATTATTTATGAGTTAAAGTAGACAACTAAAATAAAATTAGGAAATAATTTGAGATGAGCAAAAATGAAATGACAACATACCATAATTTATGGGATTCAACTAAATCAGTGTTTAAATGAAAGAGTAGACAATCTTTAAAAAGAACACAGCTGGGAACCCCATGATCTCACTGCTACCACTTTATCTTGTGGTATAAAACCTAGGTTATATATGTATAATCATTGATTTTACCATTTTTTTTACTTTCATGTTTGAAATGTTCATGATAAAATATTATTAATTGGCAAACTCTATCACATTTTTAACATAAAAGGAGATTAAATCTTGAATTCTATATTTTTAATAGTTGACAATATATTTGTTTTTATAAGGATCAAGGGTGTGTTTCTATGAAATGTTTGAAAATATTATTACAAAATAAAGCAGGTAAAATCAAAGTTGGGTAAATAACCCCTCTTAACTTTGCTCATTTCTAAAACACATATGAACAGTGTACCTTGGAAAAATAGATTTTAAAATAGTAATCTAGTCTTAGGTCACTGACTTTAATAGCTTATTCTCCATACCCAGCAATATTATGCTTTGTTTTATAATTATATATGTATATATATAATTACTGTTTGATAAAATTTTCATTTAAATGCACAGTTGTCTTAGACTTAACACTTCAATTTTGCATCTCAGTTTTCATATTTGTTCATGACAGAAATATTCTAAAAATATAAGTGTAATTTAAGAGCTAATGACAGTTATTACCTCCTTTCCAATATCATTTCCTAATATTTAGTGAGGTCTCAAAATATGCCTAAATTTCTGTGACAAGCTTTAAAATAAATATATAAAATATAAGTTAAACTTTTCTTTCATCTTAGAAAATGGCTTTTATTAAAACACACTAGTTTTTTAAGTATTAAAGTTCTGATTTATAGAAAAATATTTTATCATTGAAGTGGATGCTCAGGTACTAGCATAAAACTATGCATGATATTCTCTTCAGGAATGTCAAGCAATCAAAAGAAATATTTACTTTTCTCAAGTGCTGCAAAAGACTTATAACCACTTTCTTTCTGTGACTTTCTCTTGAACTACCATTTATTCTTCTGTTATCAGTTTCTCTTCAAATGACATCAAATATACCTTTTTTACAACAATCACCAACAGCAATCAGACAAGAAGAAGACATAAAAGACATCCAAACTGGAAAGAAGTAGTAAAACTGTCATTGTATGCAGATAACATGATCCTGTACATGCAAAACTCCAAAAATTCCACAAAAAATCTACTAGAAACTGATATATGAATTCAGCAAAGTAGCATGATACACAATAAAGACCACCTTTTTACACCACACAAAAGAATAAATTCAAAATGTATCTTGGAAGAAAGCATGAGCAGCAAAATCTTGGACATTGCTCATAGTAATATTTTATTAGATATAACTCCCCAGACAAGGGAAACTAACTAACTAACTAAATAAATAAATAAAGTGGATTACATTAGACAAAAAAGCTTTTGCAAAGCAAAGAAAATCATCAACAAATAAAAAGAAACAACCCATAGAATTGAAGAACATATTCTCCAACACATCCGATAAGGGGTTAATAACCAAAATTTATAAAAAACTTACAAAACTCAATAGCAAAAAAAAGGAAAAAAATGGGCAAAAGGCACTGCATAGTGTGGTTCAGTAGATTGAGTGCTGGCCTGCTAACCAAAGAGTAACTGATTTGATTTCTAGTCAGGGCACATTCCTGGGTTGTGGTCCAGTTGGGGGTGCAGGAGAGGCAACCACACACTGATGTTTCTGTCCCTCTTTCTCTCCCTTCCCCTCTCTCTAAAAATAAATATATAAAATCTTTAAAAAATGGGTGAAGGACCTGAATAGACACTTCTCCAAGAGGACATTCAGATGGCCAATACACATAAAGATCAGGTGCTCAGCATCACTAATTATCAGAGAAATGCATGTTAAAACCAGAATGAAATATTGTCTCATATCTGTCAGAATGACTATCATCAATAAGTCAACAAACAACAAGTCCTGGTGGGAATGCAGTCTGGTGCAACCACTGTGGACAACAGTAGGAAGATACCTCAAAAATTAAAAATGGATCTGCCTTTGATGCAGCTCTCCCACTTCTGGGAATGTATCTGAAAGAAACCAACACACTAATTCAAAAGAATATAACCACCCCTATGTTCATTGCAGTGTTATTTACAATTGTCAAGATATGGAAGCAGTGCAAGTGTCCATCAGTGGATGAGTGGATAAAATAACTATGGAACATTT
Source organism: Glossophaga mutica (assembly GCA_039655065.1). NCBI lineage: Eukaryota > Metazoa > Chordata > Mammalia > Chiroptera > Phyllostomidae > Glossophaga > Glossophaga mutica. Next base: position 94,403,410 of record CM077310.1, read on the forward strand.
ACACAATGGACTATTACTCAACCATTAAAAAGAGGAAATTTTATCCTGTGCAAGAACATTACACTAAGTGAAATAAGCCAGTCATAGAAAGACAAATACCATATGATTTCACTCATATGTGGAATCCAATGATCAAACTGAACTGACAAGGAAAATAGGGACAAATTCAGAGATGGAGAGCAGGATGATAGTTAGGGAGAGGGAAGTTCAGGATATTGAGGGATAGAATAAAATAGAAAAAGGACTCATGGACAGTGACAACAGTATGGTGATTATTGGGAGGTTGGGATTATAAGGGGACTAAATTGTAATGAAAAAATACGATAAAAAAGAAAACATAGAGAATAAGGTGACTTTAACGCAGTGTTTATTCTTAGATTAGATTCTGGAAGAGAAAAAAGTAGGTTATAAGGAAATTATTCAGACTCTTGATTCTATTTTGATATAGACTATATATTAGATGATATTATATCAATAATAAGATTGCTCTTAGCAAATCCAAGGGAAAATATTTAAAGCTAAATGGGTAAAATTTCTGCAAAGCACTCTCAAATAGTTTACAAAAATATGAGATCTGTCTGGAAAAAGTCCAATCATTGTTAATATAAAGAGAATGGTTTTCACAACATTGATGTAACCTGGCAGCCAAACAGAATGGACTGGAATGTGCACTCATGAACAATGGCAACTTCACTATTAATCACAGGAGGTGGTAGATGCTTTGGAGTGAGCATGTATACTGTGTGGCCACTGCATTTACAATGACTGAGCAAGTAGAGCAATGAATCTGTATCATATTTTGCATTAAGTTTGAACATTCATTCATGGAAATTATATGGATGATTCAGAAGGTGCAGCTATGGGCAATTGGTATTTGTCACTTTCATGACAACAATGTGCTTGCTCATGCATCGCATCTCAGGTAGAGGTTTTTTGTGAAATATCCAGTTACCCAGATGACTTACCCCACTACAGCTCAGATTTGTCAATTTGTGACTTCTGGCTTATCTCAAAACTAAAATCACCTTTGAAAGGAAAGAGATTTTAGACCATCAATGAGATTCAGAAAAATATGACAGGGCAGCTGATGGCAATTGAGAGAACTGTGTGAAGTCCCAAGGTGTTTATTCTGAAGGGGACTAAGGCATCATTGTCCTATGTACACTGTTTCTTGTCTCTTGTATCTTCTTCAATAAATGTCTCTATTTTTCATATCATGGCTGGATACCTTCTGGACAGACCTCATATATATAGTTCTATAATTCTATATATCTCAAATTCTATCTATCTCTCATAGATCTAGCTAGCTAGCTATAATCTATTTAGCTATCCATCTTTCTAGAAAATGAGGCATATAGGGAAAAATCTAAAAAAGGAAATGTGCAAAGTATACATAGATTCCTTGAAATATTATTGAATGTACCTGTATTTAATATTATATCAAACAAATAGTTTCTGAAATAAGCAAAATTGGAAGTTTTTCTAAAATGCTTGTAGCCTTGCCCTATGTTATTATTATTTTTAAAGATTTGTGGGTGAAGGTCTACTTATTTGTTTTCTAGAAAAAGATATTGAAGACCATACATGAAATCCTGTGACACTGAGTGAAAAGTGATACCAACAACGGAACTGTTACCATATATCCCCCAGTGATGTAATTACTCATCACTAACCCTTCTCACAATTGTGTATATTATTCATATTGTGGTTGCTTGGTGATTACGCAATATATTTATATTCTAGACAGTAGTATGTTGAGCAGAGAAATGGAGTGGGTCATAAAGAAATGGATAACAAGACTTCAAATATTTCTTTCCAGACCCTTTTTGCCTGTAAGGTCTCTTTTAGAAATCAGCTGACAGTCTGATAGGAACTCCTTTGTAGGTGACTGTCCTCGTATCCCTTGCTGCTTCTAGAATACTCTCCTTCATTTTAATCTTGGCTAATGTAATTATGATGTGCCTTGGTGTGTTCCTCCTTGGGTCCAACTCCTTTGGGACTCTCTGAGCTTCCTGGACGTCCTGGTAGTCTATTTTCCTCGCCAGATTGGGGAAGTTCTCCTTTATTATTGTGGGGGCCCCTGTCCTGGGTGCCAGATGTGGGGGGCTCCACCCACAGAGCCCCATCCCTCCATCACGGATGAAAATAAAAACTACCAAGACATTTTCTGCTTGGGGAGGAAAGGGGTCAAACTCTCAGAGGAGAATGACCCAGAGCCCCATCCTCACTAGGCTTTTATTGGGCTCAAATACACGGGAATACAGGTATGTCAGGCGACAAGGATCAAACAGTGATTAACATTTCAAAGAAATATGAGGGCTTAATCTGAGTCAGTGTTTGTCAGGAAAGGGGGTTGTCAAACTTTGGGAGACATACTCATTTCCTCCTGGGACACTTATTTAAATGAGAGCTCTCTTAGCAAAGCAGGTTTCACAGGACTTTAGGAATTCTTTCTTATGCCTGATTGCCGGGAGGAACCGTCCTGGCTGGTACAGGGCTGCACCACTTGCCCCCACAGTTTCAGGCTTTTAGCCAATTAGGAAGCAGGAGACATCTCCCAGATGGAAATGAGGACTCGGGCTATGTCAGAATAGCCGGGAGGTAAGGGTCCATCACATCCTCTTTGCTGCAGCCCCCCGCGTCCTTCCATGAGGCCTCCCAAGTGGTTGTGTCTGGCTTAGGTTGCCCCTCCCCTGAGGAGTCTTACCCATCATTGACTGCCAACCAAGCATTGGGGCCAGAGATGGATGAGGCAGAAGCAGTGCTCCTGCCAGGGAGAAAAGCTTTGTCTCCTTAGTAGGTCACATCCTTGTGACAGAACAGACCCAGATGAAGTGGGTCCCTAGGCTCTTACACAGCCCACCATGGGGTGAGGGTTAGAACTCCTGAAACCAGGCTGATCAGTCCACAACATATTATTTGTCCAAATAAGTTTTCCACTTGTTGCTCTTCTTCTTCCCCTTCTGGGACCCCTATAATTAGGATGTTGGGAAGTATTTGAAGTCTTAAAAGGCAGGGACCTACATCCAAAATTGCTCTATCCAGCGAAGCTGTCATTTAGAATGGAAGGGAAGATAAAGTGCTTCTCAGATAAGATCAAGTTCAAGGAGTTCATCATCACCAAGCCTTTATTATATGAAATGTTAAAGGGACTTATCTAAGAAAAAGAAGATAAAAAATATGACAGTGAAAAGACAGCAAACTCACAGCTATTAACAACCACACCTAAAACAAAAGCAAACTAAGCAAACAACTAGAACAGGAACAGAACCACAGAAATGGAAATCATATGGAGGGTTAGCAACAGGGGAGTGGGAGGAGGAGAGGGGGAAAAGATACAGAGAATAAGTAGCATAGATGGTGGGTAGAAAATAGACGGGGAGGGCAAGATTAGTGTGGGAAATGTAGAAGCTAAAGAACTTATGACACATGGACATGAACTAAAGGGGGGAATGTGGGTGGGAGGAGGTGTGCAGGGTGGAGGGGAATGATGGGGGAGAAATGGGGCAACTGTAATAGCATAATCAATAAAATATATTAAAAAAAGAGATGGATAACATTTTCATTCAGGAGGAATAAAAACTCTTAAGTTGACTCAAAATTGGTAATTGTTAAATATTATACAATGGTATCAACAATGTACAAATTACCAAAATAATTTACTAAATTACAAGTAAAGCATTTTCCTGTATTGTTAGGAAATGGTATCTAGTGATATATACTTTTTTATAAGTAAAAAAGTGATAAAATAAAAGACATACTTCAATTTTTATTTTTTAAATATTTAAACTTATAATTTATTTGACTTTGTGGTGATGTGTCTATATATTGTATGAGTTTCAATAGTCACTCCTTTCTAAATATGTGTATGATCTTATAACTTTCTTTAGCATACAGGGTGAGGAAAAAGTAGGTTTGTAAGTACATGAAACACTTTATTCTTGTATAATTACTTAGGAGATAGTGTATTATTTTCCATATGAATTAAAAACCTACTTTTTCCCACCCTATATAACAACAACAACAAATCTAAAATTATAGTGGTTTGAAGAGAATAGAACTTTTTCTTTTTGATATAAAAACATCCTGAGGTTTTCAAGCCAGTATAATAATTCTATGGTGTCGTTAGTCACCCAGGATTCAAAGTTTGTACCAATAGTTTTGGGACTGACTATTAAAACCCAAGCTGTCTAGAAGAGTTTAGAGAGAGCATGAGGTAATGTGGAAGGTTTTAATTGTTTTAAATGAAAAATAGTACTTAGCATTAAATATAAAAAGAATCATTATTTTATACATATTTAAAGATACTGTAAAGCACTCAGAATGGTGCTAGGCATATATAGTAAGCACAATGTAAGAAATGCTTAAATAAAAAAATAATTTAAGGATTTATTCAAGAAACTCATTCTTCAATTGTCTATAATTTCCATGAATACACAACGTAGCATTTATTTAGGCTTACTAAGTGAGGTTGACATAGCTAGTTAAATGAATGATAAAGCTAAACATACATATAAACTCTACTGACAAAGAAACTGCAAAGGAATTAGGCAAAAGAAGTGCAATCCAAAATTTAAAAGTGTAAGAAAACAACACCTCAATGTTCATAGCTGCACAATTTACAGCAGCCAAGTGTTGGAAGCAACCTAAGTGCCCATCAGTAAATGAATGAATCAAAAAACTATGGTACATTTACACGATGGAATACTATGCAGCAGAAAGAAAGAAGGAGCTCCTATCCTTGGTGACAGAATGGATGGAACGGGAGAGCATTATGCTAAGTCAAATAAGCCAGGTGGTGAAAGATAAATACCATATGATCTCACCTTTAAGTGGAACCTAATCAATAAAACAAACAAACAAGCAAAATATAACCAGAAACATTGAAATTAAGAATAATCTGACAGTAACCAGAGGGGAGGTGGAAAGGGGTAATGGGGGAAAGGGGAAAAAGGATTTCAGGGACAATTGTAAAGGACACATGTATAAAACCAAGGTGGGGTGGAATCAGAGAACGGAAGTGGGGATGGAAGAGTTGGGGCTGGAGTGGTGGTGGGGGGAACTGTACTTGAACAACAATAAAACTTTTTAAAAATGTAAAAAATATTCATCAAGAATGGACAATTAATAGATATAAATAACCTCTTCTTTCAAAGATTCTGAAACGTTGACTCATATCACAAAATCTTTTAAGGGAAATGTCTTTTAAACATTAAATGTAAGTTTTGCAGGGATCTTCACAGCTTTAGGCACTTTCTAGAGAAAAAAAATTCTTGTCTAATCTTTCATTAATTCAAGCATCCAAAAAAAGAATAAGGAATAAAAACAATGTAAAATACTTTGAATTAATTTGCTCACATTTAGTATTAATTAATTAATATTAAATATGCATTGCAAACTTTGTCAAATAGTCAGCCATATGTAGTTATTTACAATTGTATTTAAATGATTACTTTAAATGAATTTTAAAATTTAGTTTCTCAATAACATTATGCATAGTTCAAGTGCTCACTAGTCAAATGTGGAAGCCACTAATCAGTTGCTTTGATATTGCACAATACACATATAAAGTATTTGCAGAAAGTTTTACTGAATAGCACTGGTTTAAATCAAAGGTCAGCAAACTATGATCCACAGATTATTTCTTATCTTTGTAAATAAAATATTGCTGAATACAACTATGCTAATCCACTTATGTATCGTACACAGAAGCTTTCACAGTCCATTGGAAGAATCAAGTAGATGCAGCAGAGACCATGTGAACTGCAACTGCAAAGCCTAAAACATTGACAATTGGAATCTAAACAATAGCACAAACAAAATAAAACATAAATATAATAACTACGTATAAACACTTCTTAAAGAAAAGAATGAAGCAAAGTACTCTTTGTTGTAAAATTTAAAAAATATATAACATTAATAATTTGAATCATACTATGTATTTTATTCATTAATTTTCTCAGTAATTTGCATAAAGATTACAACCTTATATTCATAATATATAAAACAAATAAGATGAACTGCAACTTAAAAGTATATAAATGTAACCTTTGTTTTCTGTTAGAGTTCAAGATATTTCTCAAACTCATTTTGTATGTATTTGTAAAGTTTCAATATTTGCCAAAAGGATTGTTTTTATAATACATTCAAAAATGATATTTCATATTGCCAATCTTTAGGAATAATGCTAATTTAAAGATAATAATTTTGCACCTGCTAAGTTTCCATATTTGTAGCATATAAATTGATTTGGATGGATAGTTTTATTCCTGTGAGAAAACCACAGATCTCTTCTGTTTCCTGAATAATCAAAAATGTCATATAATCAGAAAAGCTGATTAAAGTGAAATTGACTTATACCCACCAATGAAGTATTTTAGGAATTTCTAAAATCACAAGAAATGTATTTTTCCCAAACTCCTATAATTTTGACATCAAGTTTTGCTTAGAAGCTAAGATCCATTTTAAGATATGTTTAGAAGTCAGTATGTGCATGCAAAATGGAATAGGAAAGAGCCAGAATGTGATAAAGTGAGAAGAATTACCACCCCTTTAGAAAATTTGATGTACTGATTACAATCTCCAGTTTTTCAATCAAACTTCTGTGTTTTGAATTTTCATTTGCACTTCTCTCACTAGCTCAGTAAATGAGAGCAATACATTATACTACAAGCTAAGATATGGTAACAAACATAAAAAAAAAAAAACATTGCAGTGACTTAAGAATAATGATTATTCAGAATATTCTAGAATCGGGCAGCACTGTGCAGTATATATGAAGGTATATATGCTCAATAAGGTCTTTCATGGTACCAAGATCTTTTTGATCTTTTATCCTCATTGATACTGTCCCATTCTTCACAGTCAAAACTGGACTTGGTATAGTTTGCTTTTCAACTTGCAGAGAGAATTACAAAGAACAATGGGATGATAAACAACTTCGTTTTAAGCAGGTTTAGCATGTCACTAATAATTATATTCCACTGGTTAGAACATAATTACAAAGACATACATGTAACTGTTTTCAAAGAAGGATTGGAGTTCAAGTATCTAACTAAATGTCTAGTTTGGGAAAATTATATTAGAGAACCATTGTTCTACGTTCCACAATTTTCTCATCTTTAAATCGTATACTTTTGGACTTGTTATGGGAAGTGACCATACCAATATATACAAACTTTTGGAAAAGTACCTGACACACCATGAGCCCTCAATAATTTTTGTGTCTTATTTTTATTTACATAATTCTTTTCTCCTGTGTGGGTGGCTTCAGTATTTTAGAGATTGTAAATAGAAACTGTATTGTTTAAAACTGTATTATAATTTTTTATAATAAAAATGAATAACCAACCTGGCTGAAGTGGCTCAGTGGATTGAGTGCAGGTCTGTGAACCAAAGGGTCACTGGTTTGATGCCCAGTCAGGGCATCTGCCTGTGTTGCAGGCCAGATACCTAGTAGAGGCACAAGAGAGGCAACTACACATTGATGTTTCTCTCTCTCTCTTTCTCCCTCCCTTTCTCTCTCTAAAAATAAATAAATAAAATCTTCAAAAAATAAAAATAAATAATCACTGATAAAAATGAATAATGAACTGAATGACTAATACTGAAATCTTTGATTGGAAGAATATTACAGAATTTTTAGTTTAGTGGATTTTTAAAATGGTGTTCCAATGTACAATATGAGGGCCTTTTTAAATATTGTATTGTCAGGGAGCTTTGTCCAGCAGAGTTCCCCTGGCTGCTGTGGATGAGAATAAGTCTACCAAGGCATGATCTGCTTGGAGAGGAAAGGCTGACCAGTCTCAGAGGAGAAAGGCATCAAGCCCCTCTCTCAAAGGGTTTTTATTGAGTTTAGCTTGCATAAGTATACATATCAAAGAAAGGATCTATGGTTTATAGATAACATTTCTGGGATCACAGGCATCCTTTTGAGTCAGGTTCTAGTAGACAGGGTGACGCTAATGTAGGTAAAACCTTGGGAAACAAAGTCATTTTGTGCTTGGGCCCTTGATTTAAACTGAGGACATTCTTAGCAAAGCAGGTTTCACAGGACTTTCTGCATTCTTTCTTAGGCCTGACGATCCCCCTTTGGGAACCACTGGTTCTGACACAGGGCTGCACCCCATGTTGGCATTGTTTCAGGCCTGAATCAGGTGGGGGAAGTAAGGCAGCCAAGAGATTAGGAGACATTTTACAGATAGAATGAAGACTCAGGCTATGATAAAGCTGAGAGGTGAGGGTTTTTTGTCCCTTCTCCACAGTTCCATAAGTCTTTCCCTGATGACCCCTTCATGACTGTGCCTGCTTTAGTTTGTCCTTCTTTGAGGAATCTTAGTCATCCTTGACTATCGAACCATCCTCCAGGGGCCAAGCAGGGTGAAGTAAAGGGGGCAGAGGCTGCTGCGCTGCTGGGAGGATAAGTTTTGTCTCCTTAGTGGTTTAGGGTTCCCAGGTCTCCTAGCAGTGGGGACTTTTCACCTGTGGGCAAGGTTACAGCTCCTGATACTGGGCAGGATGGTTCCCAACATTGTATTATGAAGGAATATTTAAGTTAACTGGGAGATCATGAAACTGTTAAAAAAGCATAGGTAAAGTATTATAAGTGTTTTGAAAATTCTAGGTGAGGAAGATAAAAATAAATAATTTTAAATCAAAATTTGAAAATAAGTCCAAATAAGATGAACATAGATTTTTATCTTATAAGACAAAAGATTTGTGGCAATAAAGTTTACCATTCTGTTACCAGAAACTTTATTTAGTATACTAATGAAATTTAAATTAAACATTCAAACTTACTATTTGAACATCCATAGCAAAGCAGCTCATTTCTCCAGGCATCAACAGGTTCACATGTTACAGAGAAAAGAAAAAATCTTCTTTGGGGCAGAGGAGGTGTGGGGGAGCAAAAGCCACCTTGAAATAGTTCTAGAGCATTCTCCATAACAAAGTCCTAATCAGTGAGAGCAAAAACTTAAACAGAATCTTAGTCAACCTAGGTAAAAGAAAATTATCTTATTCCAGTGTATGATAGCCTATTTCTTTCTTTCTTTTTTTAAATCCACCCCCAAGGATATGTTTATTGATTTTAGAGAGAGGCGAATGGACATAAACACCTATGTGACAGAGAAACATCAATCAGGTTCCTCCTGTATGCACCCTGACCAGGGATCGAACCTGCAACCTAGGTATGTGCCCTGAACAGAAATCCAACCTGCAATGTTTTGGTGTACAGGATGATGTTTCAACGAATGCATCCATTTCACCAGTGTGCCTTTTTATTGTAACTAAGGCAATAAACAAATTACATGAAGTATTTGTGAAGGGAAGAACTCAGTAATACCAATCACTAGAAGATGGAGACTTAATCATCAGATTATAGAACACCACATTTACCCACACAATTTACTAGCACATGTATAGGGCTTAAGTATAACTGGATTACAGTTAAAAGACCTGCAAGATGAATACTCTATCTGAGGGGGCAAAGGGGTTAGGAAAAATCCCACAAACAAAGGAGATTAAAAAAATCAGAACGCAAGAGGAAGTTAAGGCTCTGCCACCTACAGATATAATAAACATTACACACAATCCAACTCAGGCCACTTCTGGTCAAAATTTCAGAGTAGGTAAATGCTGTACTCACCTCCTCTCAAGACCACATCAAAACTACAACTAAATCATTAAAATAAAACCTGTGAGAACCACCTGAGGACTAGATGAACATAACTTTTATAACTAAGAACATACCGAAATTTGTAAGAGGGGTACAGATGTGAAACAGGCTGGTCCTAGCCATACAGGTCCTCCCTCAGGGGCGATAGGTTCCAGCCTACACCAGGTTCCCCAGCCCAGAACACCAGTGCCAGGAACAGGACTGTGTACAAAATCTGATTGTGAAAATCAGTGGGGACTTGTCTGGGTGAGATGGAGGGCAGCTGGATTCTTGGGCTTTCCTCTAGAAGGCCCCACTTATTTGCTGACTTATTTGCTGATGAACTTACGTGCTCTGAGCTCCAGTCCTGTGGCAGCAGTTTGAAAAGTGCCAGGAATATACAGGAAAGAACTGAATGTTCTAGCTTTCAAGATGATGGTGGAGGGCAGCTCTCTCAGATTAAACTGCCAAGCCCTGACCCACCCAGCCAGCTAGTGCAGACAGGAGCTAAATCCAAGTTTTCATCAAACTTGCCCACCCTGCTGATTCCTGAAAACCTTCCTTACCTAATCCAAGCACTGACCTAAACGTTTTTAAGCTGCTATTCTTCACAAGCCACCTGCACTGGCCCACACTATGAATTTCCTTAAAATCTCTCAAAAATCCCCCAACACCAAGCAACAGCTGGCCTTGGCATGCCCTGTACCTCTTTCTAAGAAGCCCCTGGTACAAAGGGCATTAAGTCTTGGTTTGCTGCAAAGCCATTCCCAGGCACCAAAGGCTACAGCAGAGATAACAACCAATTGCAGATCATTTTGTAGATCCTACCAGGTGGTCCAAAGACAAGCACGGGTGATGCGGACACTGCCTAGCAGTGTCCATGCCATTATGGATGAAATAAAACATACACATGGACTACCAAGTCCGGTGGAGGAAAGAGGACAGCATAGCTTTTCTCTCAAGGGGAACAAAAACCACGGCCTCTGCCATGACAGGCCTGTATTCTATAACTCCTCATATTACAAGATGGTCCTCACTAACTATCCACACGTTACAACATAGGAGCCAATGCCCCTAATCACATCACAGAAGAAGGATATTAGCAAATAAAAAGGCAAAAGTGACTGAGACGGTTACACTGGTCCCTACAAGGTTTAGCATGTGCAGGGTGAGGGAGTTTCCAGCAAAAAGCAAGACTCAAAGCAGCTTAGGTATATTGCAAATCTTATTACACACGAGAGAACCTATCTGTGAGCATGGGTCCTGTGCATCTGCAAGTGGGAGCTGGGCTCCCACCACGCAGAAGGGTCTGCCACACACGGTAAGTAGCTGACATGGGCCTGCACCAAACTGCCTCACAGGAGGCTCCAGAACCAACACACTGGTGGCTGTCTCAGACCATACAAGAGTAGCAGCCAATTAACTCCACTATGACACCCTTAAAGTGTGGAGATGGCAGACACAAAAGCCCCGCTACAGCAAATTCCATTCTGTGATGTCAGACCCTATGCTACAGCTTGTCAATTTTGGTTATGACCAGTCCTCACAGCCATTCAGTCTCAGGGTCAATCCCACTCATTGATGTGCCAACAGCAATCAAGGTTTATTCCAACAGGAAGACACATACAGCCCACACAAGAGATAAACCTGGAGCACCCAGCTGAGGTGACCAGGGGCATTGTGCCACTTGGCCCCACAGAACACCTGCTACAGAAGACAACACTGCCAAGACTAAGAGGTGTAGTAGAACTTTAGTAAAAACTTAAATAAATGCATTAGAGGGAATCAACAGTAGATTTGATAAAGCAGAGGATTCAATCAACAATTTGGAAGAAAAGGCAGCAGAAATTATCAATAAGAACAACAAAAAGAAAAAAAAAGAATCAAAAAAATGAGAATAGTTTAAGGGGATTATGGGATGTCATGAAATGTACCAACATTCTCATCACAGAGATACCAGGAAAAGAGAGAGAGCAAGGTATTGAAAACTTATTTGAAAAAATAATGACTAAAAACTTCCTTAACCTGGTGAGAGAAATATTCATACAAGCCCAGGAAGCACAGAGAGTTCCAAACCAATTCTCAGATAATCCCAGAAAGTCCAACAAGAAGACCAGCAAAACACATCATAATTAAAATGCCAAAGGTTAAAGACAAATAGATAATCTTGAAAGTAATGATAAAAGCTGTTAGTTACTTACAATGTAGCTCCCACAAGCCTTTTAGAAGATTTTTCAACAGAAACTTTTCAGGCCAGAATGGATTGACAAAATATTCAGTGATGAAAAGCAAGGACCCATAACCATGATTGTTCTAATTAGCAAAGTTATCATTACATCAAGGGAAAGGTAAACATCTTCCCAGATTAGCAAAAGCTAAAGAAGTTCATTATCACCATATACACATTACAGGAAATGTTAAAAAGACTTCTTAGGAAGAAAGAAAAGATAAATATGTAAACAATGTGATGGCAATAAGTACATACCTATGAATAATTACTTTATGTACATAAATTAAGTTTTCCAATCAAAAGATTTAGGATGACAAAATGGAGAAGACAAGACCTATACATACAATGCCTACAGTAGGCCCACTTCAGATCAAAAGATGCATAGATACTAAAATTAAATGTCTATAAAAAATATTTTATGCAAATGGGAATGAAAAAAACCTGAGGGAACAGTACTTATGTCAGGTTAAATAGACTTTAATACAAAGGCTATAAAAAAAGACAAGAACATTTCATATACAATAACCAAGATATGAAAGCAACCTAAGTGTTAACTGATAGATAATTGGATAAAGATGGTAACATAAACATGTATAATAGAACATTGCTTGGTAATAAAAAATAAATTTTATAATTTGCAACTACATGGATAGATCTAGAATGTATGCCAAGTGAAACAAGTCAGAGAAACACAAATACCATATGATTTAATTTACATGTGGAGTCTAAATAAAAATGAATAATTAAAACCAAAACAAACATGTAGAATGGGGGATTAGGGAGCTAGGTGAAAAAGTTAAGTACTTAAGAAGTAAAAATTGGCAGTTAAAAATAGTCACATGGCCCTGATCGGGTACTCAGTTGGTTAGACTGTCATTCCTATATGCCAAGTTTGAGGGCTCTATCTCTAAGTCAGGTTACATACAAATAATCAACCAATGAATCCACAAGTAAATGTAACAACAAATCAATGTGTTTCTCTCTCTCTCCCCAGTCCTCTCTCTTTCTGGAAAAAAAAAAAAAAAGTAAAAATAATAGTATGAGGATGTAGAGTGCAGCACAAGAATGCAGTCAATGATATTGTAACAAATATGTATAGTGCCAGATGGGTAAAAGACTTTTGTGGGAGATCACTTCATAAATCATATAAATGACTAATTACTATGCTGTACACTTGAAATTAGTATAATATTGAATGTTAACTGCAATTTTTTTAATTTACAATATTTTAAAAAACACACAACCCAACTATTAGCCAGGTTAAAATAAAAACCTCACACTAAGGTAATGTCAGTCAAAACCCCTGTAATTTTTTTATTTAATTATCTATTTATTTGTCTGTTTTTTTTTTTTTTTAATTATCCTCACCTGAGGACATTCTTAATTGATTTAGAGAGAGGGGAAAGAAAATAGAGAGGGAGAGAAACATTGATGTGAGGGAACAACATCAATTGGTTTCCTCTCCCTGCCTCAACCAGATACTGAACCCACAACCGGGCATCGAATACTTTGGTTTTTGGGATGCCACTCCAGTCAACTGAACCATGATGCCCAGGGCCTGTCTGTATTTTCTTTCTTTCTTTCTTTCTTTCTTTCTTTCTTTCTTTCTTTCTTTCTTTCTTTCTTTCTTTCTTTCTTTCTTTCTTTCTTTTTCTTTCTTTCTTTCTTTCTTTCTTTCTTTCTTTCTTTCTTTTCTTTCTCTTTTTTGATATACATAAACTGAATCTGAAGTTTATATGGAAAAACAAAAGATCCTGATATCCAACACAATTTTGAGAAAGAAGAACAAATTTGGAGAAATGACATTACCCAACTAGAGGATTTCCTATAAGCCTACCCTAATCAGACAGCTTAGTATTGCCAAAATAATAGAGAAATAGGTCAAAGGAATAAAATAGAGAGGTCAGCAATAGACTCACATTAACTGATCTTTGAAAAAGGCAGAAAGGTAGTTCAATAGGAAATGGATATTCTTTGCAACAACAGTACTAAAAAATTTTGCTTGGAATTCCATATGCAAGAAATCAATCAATTCAAGTAAAGGCCTTCAAGCTTTCACAAAAATTAACTTGAAATGTATCAACAGATTATAGGCTTTATTTTAAAATTCAGAAAAATATATAATATCTAGAGACCTTGAGAATGATAGTAAGTTTTAGATATATAACCAGTATCAAAATAAATTATATGTATATATGTTTATATTAGTCTCTATTAAAATAAAAATATCCTACTTTTAACAGACACTGTTAAGGAAATAAACAAACAGCTAGAGTCTGGGAAAAATATTTGTGGTCAGTGTTTGAAAATTACATATATCTAAATTAGAAATGGATTCCTTAAACCTCAAAATAAGAAAATATAAAACCAATTAAGAATCAGACAAAAGATCTAAACAGACACCTAAGCAAAGTTGATTTACTGATTTTTAAGTAAACCTATGAAAAAGTTCTCAATATTACATATTATCTTGGAATTACAAATGTTTCTATGTAAAACAACAATCTGATACTACTTTATATCTATTAAACAGCTAAAAATCAATATGAAATGATGATTAGGATGTGGAACAAAAAAACCCATTCATTGCTGGTTAGGAAGCAAAATTTTACAGCCACTTTAAAAGCTATTTTGGCAATTTCTTACAAAGTTAAGCAGTCTTTTCATAAAATACAATGAAGGTATCAGTGACTATTTATCTGATGCTTTGAAACTTATGTTCACACAAAACCTGCATGCAAGTATAAATTATGATACTTCTATTCATAAGTACTGGAATTGAAACATTATTTTAGTAGATGATAGATGGTGGAAGCTAAGTTTCTAAATATTAGAGTGGGAATTTACAGATAAGCAGGAGGAGGAGGCTACAAACATTCATATGGCAATAAAGTCTGAGACATCAGAAAAAACATGATTGGCTTATTCTACACATAGTTACATAAATACATGTTTATAAATATGTGCATATACATGGTTTAGTACACAAACTCATTTCTGTGTTCTCTCAACTAACAGAGCTAAAAGAAATGACACTCCAGTATCAGCAAGCACTGCTAAAACTTATATTTTGGTTGCTAATATATCCTCCAATGAAAGAAATGTGTTCCTCACAGAAGTAGCTTATTCTCAAACCGGGAAAGGAAATACATTTGATGAGCATTGATCATCTTACAGTGTCAGAAAAAAAGGAAATGCTCAATAAAAAAACACACATTGACACATATAGATGGGAGCATGTCAAAGGGACACAAGCACCACGTGAAACACTTGATGATCAAAGCTCAAAAAATTTGAACAAATATACAAATAAGTAGTGGATTGTTATGCAAAGTATAAAATAGCTATTGATGTGTCTATACCAATACAAATATATATACATACATATTTTTATATAATACATAACTTTTAAATTACCTGTAAATATTGTAGCTTTTAAAATTTGAGAAAAAAGTATATAACAATATTTAAAAGGATAACACATCATGATAAAATTGAAGTTTATCTAACAAATGCAAAGTTGGTATAACATTTTAGATTCAAGCAAGATAGTAATATTAGAACATAAAAATATTAAACCATATGATCATTTCAAATATATAGATTAAATCTCCTCCTTGGGCATTTGTTACAGTACATTTTATTGAACAAACTTTGGAATAAAGCATGTTACATATCCTTTGCATCTCTAAAAATAAATAAGGTTTGCAACGGTGGACGTTCTCTTGAGATTGCTGACAAAATTCAGGTTATATCAGTCCCCACATGTTGTTCTCTTTTTTAGTATTGCTTTATATATTGTAAGCCTTTTGCCTTCCAATGGAAGCTTTACATTCAATTTGTCCATACCTACAAAATAATTTTCCTTAATATTGATTAAAACTGTGTTAAATCACTAGATGAATTCAGGAATTCCTGTGCTGGAAAGGTCGGGTTCCACAGGATAATCAGGCCTAAGAAAGAATGCATAAAATCCTGTGAAACCTGCTTTGCTAATACTCTCAATTTAAACAATAAGGGTCCAAGCATAGAATGAGTTTGTTTCCCCAAAATTTTATAGCCCTTTAGCTATCTGACCCTGACTCAGAATAAGTCCCCATAGTTCTTTGAATGTTATCCATTGTTTGATCATTACTGCCTGACAACGACTGATGAGCTTTACCTGTATTCCTATGCAAATTGAACACCATAAAAGCCCATTGAGGAACAGGCTCCTGGCCCTTCTCCTTTGAGAGATCGGCCACCTTTCCTCCCCAAGCAGATCATGTCTTGATAGATTTATTCTGATCTGTGGTGTGGCAAGGGGGCTCTGCAGACAGAGACCCCCCCACAAATGGTGTTGAGTTTTTTGTCAAGTGTTAAAGCCAATGATCAAATCAAATTAATGATTTGGAACATAAGAAAGCAAAACACAACAAATTAAGACAATGAGAAGAAAAAAATCCAAAGAAAATGAGGATAGTATAAGCATCTTCTGGAACAGCTGAAGCAGTACAACATTCACATCACAAGGATGCCTGAAGAAGAAGAGAAAGAGCAAGAAATTGGAAATCTATTTGAAAAAATAAATAATGAAAGAAAACTTCCATAATTTGGTGAAGGAAATAGTCATGCAAGTCCAGGAAGCACAGAGAGTCTCAAATAAGATGGGTGCAAAGAGACCCATACAAAGACACATCATAATTAATATGCCAAAGGTTAAAGACAAAGAGAGAATCTTAAAAGCAGCAAGAGAAAGGACATTAGTTACCTACAAGGGAGTTCACCTAAGACTGTCAGCTGATTTCTCTAAAGAAACTCTGCAAGCTAGAAGGAACTGTCAAGAAATATTCAAAGTCATGAAAAGCAGGGACCTACAGCCAAGATTGCTCTACCTAGCAAAACTATCATTTAGAATCAAAAGATAAAGAGCTTCCCATAGAAGAAAATAACTAAAGTAGCTCATCATCACCCAACCATAATTACATGAAATGTTAAAGGGACTTATTTAAGAAAAATATAAAAAATATGAACAATAAAAGGGCAATAAATATGTACCTGTCAATAATTGAAACTTAAAAAAAAAACTAAGCAAACTAAGAAGAAAGACAGAATCATGGATATGGAGAGTGTTTTAATGGTTGCCAAATGGAAGGGGGATACGGAGTATTGGGTGAAGAGGTGAGAGGATTAAGAAGTACAAATAGGTAGTCACAGAATAGCCGTGGGGATGTAAATAAAGTACAGTATAGGAAGTGGAGTAGCCAACAAACTTACATGCATGACTCACGCACATGACGTGAACGATGGTGAGGGGATTTCCTGAGGGTATGTGGGGGGCCTGGGTGGAGTGAGCAAAGGGGAAAAATAAGGACAACTATAATAGCATAATCAATAAAATATAACTTAAAAAGATTTTTATTAGTTTATCATTTGATATTCTGTAGCCTGTCAAGGTAATAAATTATATTAATTGGCTTTTAAATGTTGGCTGCCCTTGATTACCTAGATTAAATCCCAAATAACCTTGATGTATAATAATATTATGTTGTCCTGCTCGATTCTACTTGTTGAAATTTTCTTGATTAATTTTGATCTGTGTTTGAAATCATTTTTGTTGCATAGTTTTTTCTTTCTATAATTTTTTTTTTCTGGTTTTGGTATGGAAGTTTGCTAGCCACATGAAATGTTAAGAAGAGGTTCCTTGGCTTCAGTTTTGTGGAAAATATTATAAAGAATTGTTGTTATTTCATCTTAAAATATCTGGTAGAAGTCAAGAGTGAAAATATCTGGGGCTGGTGTTGCATATTTAAAAAAGTAATTAATTGTTGATTTGGTGTCTTAATAGATAATGGAATATTAGAATATTTAGTTATCCTTGTGGGAGTGTTGGTATTTTAGGAATTGGTTCATTTCATGTAAGTAATATGTGTCTTTCTTTTCTTCCGGTTAGCTTGTGTTGATATTTATCTATGCTACTAACTTCCACTTATTTGTGGAGAATTTTTAGCCCTGGCTGGTGTAGCCCAGTGGATTGAGCATGGGCTTGTGAACCAAAGGACCACTTATTTGATTCCCAGTCAGGGAGCATGCCTAGGTTGTGGGCCAGGTTCCCAGTTTGGGGTGCACAAGAGGCAACCACACATTGATGTTTCTCCCTCTCTTTCTCCTTCCCTTCCTCTCTCTAATAAATAAATAAATATTTATATTTTAAAATAAAGATTATTTGTTTGTTTGTTTGTTTGTTTGTTTTTAGAGAGGGGAAGGGATGGAGACAGGGAGAGAAACATTAATGTATGGCTGCCTCTCATTCGCCCCTTGCTATCAACATGGCCTACAACCCAGACATGTTCCCTGACTGGGAATCGAGCCATTGACCCTTTGGTTCCCAGGATGACACTCAATCCACTGAGCCACACCAGCCAGGGTTATGCTATTGATATTTTTAAATTTTATTTTTTCCATTACACTTTATACCCTCTTCCACATCCACCCACCCAGCACCCTCATCATCATCATACTGTTGTCCATGTCCATGAGTCATTTTCCTTTTTGCTCAATCCCTCAACCAACTAACCCAGCCTCTGCCCCAGAGCTTTCAACCTACTGTCTACCTATAAGTCTATCTTTATTTTGATTATTAGTTCAGATTGTTCATTAGATTCCACCTGTAAGTGAAATTATACAAAATTTGTCTTTTTTTGACTGGCTTATTTCACATAGCATAATATTCTCCAGGTCCACCATGCTCTTGTAAAGGGTAACATTTTCTTCTTTTTTACAGACAAGTAGTATTCCATTGTGTGAATGTACCATAGTTCTTTGATCCACTCATCTGCTGCTGGACAGGCTGCTTCCATATTTGGTGATTGTAAACAATGCTGTAATGAACATAGGGGTGCTTATGTTCTTTCAAAATAGTGCTTTGTTTTCTTCAGATAGATTCCCAGAATTGTAATCACTGGGTCATAGGCACTTCCATTTTTTTAATTTTTTTGAGGTATCTCCATAGTGCTTTCCACAGTGGTTGTGCCAATCTACATTCCCCCCAACAGTGCAAATGGGGTCCCTTTTCTCCACATCCTCACAACCACTTTTTTGTTTATTTATTGATGATAGCCTTTCTGATTGGTGTGAGGTAATATCTCATGTGGTTTTAACTTCCATTTTTCTAATGATTAGTGACACTGAGCATCTTTTTCATAAGTCTGTTGGCCATCTCTATGACCTCTTTAGAGAAGTGTCTATTCAGATACTTTGTCTATTTCATAATTACATTGTTTGGGTTTTTTGGTGTTGATTTTTATAAGTTCTTTATAAATTTTGGATATTAACCCTATGGCACATTTATGGGTGTATATATTCTCCCATTATTAGGTTATCTTTTTACATTGTTAATGATTTCATTTGCTGTGCAAAATTTTTAGTTTGATGTAGTCCCATTTACTTATTTTCATTGTTTACTTTGCCTGAAGAGATATATCAAAAAAATATTGCTATGAGCAATGTCCAAGATTTTACTCCCTGTGTTTTCTTCTTGGATTTTTATTGTTTCGGGTCTAACAATTAAGTCTTTACTCCGTTTTGAATTTATTCTTGTGTGTGGTGTAAGAAAGTGGCCTACTTTAATTTTTCTGCACATATGTCCAATTTTCCCAACACCATTTACTGAATTAACTATTTTAGCCCATTGTATGTGCTTGCCTACCCAGTCAAATATTAATTGTCTATAAAGGAATGATTTTTTTTCTGAGCTGTCTCTTCTGTTCAATTGATCTATGGTCTATTTTTATGCCTGTAGCATTTTCTTTTGATTAGTATGTCTTATAGTATAATTTGATGTTAGGTAATGTGTATCTTCCAAATTTCTTCTTCTTTCTCTAGATGTCTGTGTACCTTCATCAATATCTTTCTTCAGTGTCATAATTTTCCAAGTATTCATCTTCTACATCTTTAGTTACATTTATTCCTAGGTATTTTAATCTTTTTGAAGCAATAATGAATGGGATTGTTTTCTAAATTTCCCTTTTTGATAGTTCATTATATAAAATGCAACTGATTTCTGGATGTTAATTTTGTATCCCAATATTTACTAAATTCATTTACTAGTTATAGTAGTTTCTTGGTGAAATCTTTAAGGTTCTATATGGATAATATTATGTCATTTGCAAATAATGGCAGTTTTACTTTTTCCTTTCTAATTTGGATGCTTTTTATTTCTTTATTTTGTGTGATTGCTGTGGCTAGGACTTCCAGTGCTATGTTGACTAAAAGAGGTGAAAGCAGACTTTCCTGTCTTGTTCTCTATCTTAAGGGTAATAATGCTTTTTAAGTTGTTGCCCATTGAGTATGAAGCTGACAGTGAGTTTGTCTAATATGTCCTTATTATGTTTAGGTATGTTCCTCCTATTCCCACTTCACTGAGAGTTTTTTATCATAAATTAATGTTGGAATTTATTAAACCCTATTTGCTGCAACTATTGATATGATGATGTGGTCTATATCAATCATTTTGTTTATGTCATGGTACACATTTTTTTATTGACAAATGTTGTACCAACATTGCATCATCTGAATTATTCCCAACTTATCATGATGTATAATCATTTTGATGTACTTCTTATTTTATTTATTTGGGTTCTCTATCTTTTATCTTGATGAGTCTGGTTAAAGTTTTTCAATCTTGTTTAAAAGACAAACAAGATTGAAAAATTTAGATTTAATAAATCCAAAGAACAAGCCTCTGGATTTATTGATATTTTCTAATATTATGACAATTTTATTTATTTCTGCTCTGATCTTTATTATTCCATCTTTCTACTCATTTTGAGTTTTCTTTTTGTTTTGTTTTCCAAGTTTCATTAAGTGTAAAATTAGATAGTTTATTGACCTTTTTCTTGTTTCTTGAAATAGAGCTGTAATGATAAGAATTTCTCTCAGGATTTCTTTCCCTGTGTACCCAGATTTGGGGTTATTGTGCCCTCAGTTTCATTTGTTTCAAAATATCTTTTGATTTCTTCCTATGTTGGGTACATATATATTTACTAGGATTAAATCTCTTGTTGGATTGTCCCTTTATTAACATAGAGTGTCATATATACAAGTATATGTATATATGTACACACACATACACACATATATACATATGTACAATCATCTACATATGTGTTTTTATTGGAGCATTTAAGCGATTAACATCTGAAATCATTATCGAGAGTTACATATTTATGGCCATTTTATATTTAACTATTTTCCTCTGTTTTTTTTTTTTTTTCTTTTCTTTTTTTCTTATTAAAGCAAGCCTTTTAACATTTGTTGTAATACGAGTTTGGTGATAACTAACTCTTTTAGCTTTTACTTGTTGGGGAAGCTCATTATTTATCTTTCAAATTTAAATGATGGGCTTTTCTGGGTAATTTAGCCTTGGTTGTAGGTCCTTGCTTCTCATCACCTTAAATGTTTCATGCCAATCTGTTCTGGTCTTAAATGTTTCTGTTGAGAAATCACATTACAGTCTAAAGTGAGCTCCATTGTCAGTAACTCAATTGCTTTTCTCTTGCAGATTTTAAGATTCTCTTCTTCTCTTTAAGGTTTGTCATTTTAATTATGATGTGTCTCAGTTGAGGATTCTCGTTTGGGAATCTTGTGTGTGCATCTTGTTTGGGAATCTTTTCTTTTCTTGGACTTGTGTGTCATTTTTCCTCACCTGCTTAGGTAAGATTTTATTATTTCTTCAAATAGGTTCATGAGTCCTTGCTCACACTCTTCTGGTATCCCCATGATACGGATGTTATGCTCCATGTTGTTCCAAAGGTCTCTTAAAGTCTTCATTTTTTAAAGATTATTTTTTTCTCTTTTTGCTGCTCTGCTTTGGTGGTCTTTTTTTCCCCTATCTTATCTTCCAAATCACTGACACAATCCTCTGCTTCATGTAATGTACTATTCTTTTCTTTCTAGTGCATTATTAATTCCAGAGATCTGCCTTTGCCTACAGACTCTCTATTAGACTTAAACCAATAGAGAATGGGCCTCCAGCTGTACTCTTCAGCAGCCCAGCTTAAGGTCCATAGGGTAGCACATAATAATTCCTGTAGGCAAGGCTATTGCTTCCCCTCATGCTGATGCCATTTGTACAGGAGTGCTCTGCCTGAGAGAGGTGGTTCTACAATATAAGGAATAACCAAGCACAGGATTCCTGGTGGCTTTAGTTCTCTCCCCAGAGCCACCAATCCCAGAGTCTCCTCACATGGCTCTACTCTGCTCTGCTCTCCCTTTGCTGGATTCCAGAGTATCTGCAAACACAATGTTTTGTATTGGCCTTTTAAGATCTCTCTGTGTCTCTAACAATCTCTTCTTGGTAGACAGAAATCCTACTGCTTGTCATAACCAGATATTATTTGGGTTCCTTTCACAGTTCTGGTGATCTAGGCTGGGGAGCCCACCTTAGGGTTTAGACTCCACACTTCTCAGGCAGAAACTCCTGGCTGCAGAAATATCCCTCTGGTCTTTAGCTGCTACTTATATGAATCCAGCCAGTTTTCTTGAGCCATCACACTTCCTATCAGTGATGATGTTATGATGTGTTTTTTCCTGTAAATCCTTTGTTATAAGACTTCTCTCCAGCTAGTATTCAGTTGGTGATTCAGGATAATTTTTTTCTATAATTCAGTTGTAATTCTAGTTTGTTCCTGGGAAAGGTTATTGCACCTTCTACCTACTCCACTGTCATCATGCACTGTCTCATGCTATTGATTTTTTTTAATGTTCAAGCTTTCCATGTCATTTATTTTATTTTTTAATGCTTACTCAATGATATGTTTATTGATGTTCAAAAGAGAGGAAGGGTGAAAGAGAAAACAATAAAGAGACAGAGAGAGAGAGAGAAGAAAAAACTTCAAAATGAGAAAAACATCTATTGGTTGAGTCCTGTACATGCCCAGACTTGAGATTGAACCTGTAACCTAGGTATGTTCCCTGACTAGGAATTGAACCTGCAACTTTTTGATGTTCAGAAACATGCTCAAACTTATTGATCTACCCTGCTGGGGAATATTTACTTTTTATATTGACTTTCTATTTTTAATTTCAATATTTTATTATGTTTTCTTATGCTTGATTTATGCTTACATTGCTGTTCTTCATATAGTTTCATAAGGTAAAGCTTAGACTATTGATTTTAAATATTTCTTTTTTCTAATATATGATTCAATACTGTAAATTTCACATTAGGCATGCTTTCATTACACCCCACAACTTTTAACAGCTTTTACTTTAATTTTCCTTGATTTCAAATTAATTTTCATCCATCTTGAAACTTCCACTTTGACTCATGTATAGTTAGGAATGTTTAATCTCAAAGTATTTTCATATTTTTCCAGCTTTTTTTTTTGTTGTTGTTGATATTCTGTTCATTCCTTTGTGCTTTAAGAGCATGGTTTGTATAATTTCTATTTTTAAATTTGTTAAGTTTGTTTTTTTAAGCAAGTATATGGTCTATTTTGGTGAATGTTCCATAAGAACTTGAAAATAATTTGTATCCTGTCATCATTTGATAGAGGAACTATTCTACAAATGTTAATTAAATGCAGTTTGTTGATGGTTCTGATCAGTTTCACTATATATTTTTTGTTTTTCTTTCAGTTGGATCTACCAATTAATTATATAGGGCTATTGTAATATTCAACTACAGTAATGAATTTGAATATTTCTTCTCACATCTCTCAGTTTTATATTCTCATATTTTGATGCTCTGTTGTTAGGCACATACATGTGGAGGATTTTTATACCTGCTTGGAGGACAGACTCTTTTGTATTTATGTTAT
This sequence comes from Glossophaga mutica, assembly GCA_039655065.1. Taxonomy (NCBI): domain Eukaryota; kingdom Metazoa; phylum Chordata; class Mammalia; order Chiroptera; family Phyllostomidae; genus Glossophaga; species Glossophaga mutica. Next base: position 94,427,096 of record CM077310.1, read on the forward strand.
CTTTTTCTTTACCATAATAATGTTCCTATAGTTTCAAAGTCTGTGTTTCAGAAATAAATACATCTACTCCAGCTTTCTTTGATTTGTGTTAACATGATACATATTGTATTGTCCATCCCTTTAATTTTGAGCTGTGCCTTTACAATGAAAGTGGGTTTCATATGGGTGATATAGTTGTGTCTTTGCTTTGTTTTGTTTGCCAAAAATTTATGCTGACAAACTCTGTCTTTTAATTGGTATACTTAGATCTTTCAGGTTTACACTATCAAACAGTTGGATTAAAATCTACTATGCTTATAATTGTTTCCTTTATTTGTACTTGTTCTTTGTTTCCCTTTTATCCTCCCTCTTTTTATGCCTTCTGTGGTTTAAATTAATAAAGCACTTACATTATTTTATAAGATTTTATCTTCTAATACCTTAGTGTATCAGATATACGTCTTCTTTTTTTTAATTTCCCTAGAGTTTGCAATATACATTTACATGTAATATCACTTTCAGGGAACACTAAGTCTTTATGGTTAATGTAATTATTTAATAATAGATTGTTCACAATTTCTCTCTCCATCAGTATAATATTCCTGCAATTTATTTTACTTATCAATATGCTATGATCACCTTAGATATTGTTGCTCTTATTACCTTAAAATTTTCTATGTGCTCAATTAAGAATAAGAAAAATAAGACTCTTATTTACATTAATTTATTCCTTCTCTGATGCTCTTCCTTTCTTTACGTAATCCAAGTGTATGGTATATTTCACTTTCCTTTTCTCTGAATAACAACATTTCTTGCAAGTACATTTCTAATGTACTTATGACAGTTGCCCTCAGTTTTTAATTTGTCTTTACTTTTGAAGGTGAACTTTGCTGAATAAAGAATTCTATGTTTGTGGGGTTTTTTTCAATATTTTATGTATTTCATTCCACTCTGTTCTTCCTTATGCTGTTTCTGAGGAGAGTCTAGTGTAATTCTTATCCTTCTTCCTCAATAGGTAAGATTGTTTTCCCGTTCTGGCTATTTTCAAAGTTATCTCTTTGCCTTTGTTTTCTGCAATGCATTATGATGTACTGAAGTGTAGAGTTATAGTATGTATCCTTTTAATTCTATAAGCTTCTTGAATCTGTGAATTAACATGTCATTAATTTTGGAAAATTCTCAATCCTTAATTTTAAATATCTCTTCTCCCTTTTCATTTCTTCTTCTAGTTGTTCTAGTAAAGCATGACGTATCTTTTGTAATTATTGCCTATTACCTTGAAGAAAATTTTAAAGAATTTTTAAAATATTTTAAAAGAAATTTTTTGCACTTCAGTTCCAGAAGTTTCTTTTTTTGTTTTTGATGTTATCTTTTTTTAAACTTTTAAAAATTTTTTCTTCAAGTACAGTTGTCTCCATTTTCTCCCCATCACTCTTCCCCACCCCAACCATTCCCACTTCCCACCCTTGATCCTACCCCTCTGTGGTTTTGTCCATGTGTCTTTTATAGTTGTTCCTGAAAACGCTCTCCCCTTTGACCTCCATTATCTCCTCCCACCTCCCCTCTGGTTACTGTCAATTTGTTCTTAATTTCAATGTCTCTGGTTATATTTTGCTTGCTTGTTTGTTTTGTTGATTAGGTTCCAATTATAGGTGAGATCATATTGGTCTTATCTGCAATCCGATTTATTCGTTCCTCAGCCCTGTTCTGTCCACTAAGGGTCCATCAAAAACATTGTTTATTTCTGTTATAATGCATTTCATTTCTAGAATTCTCTTAGTTTTTTTTTTCTTTTGAAGTGGTGATAACATGCTGAGAGTAGAAATATTATTTAATCTTATGATTAAACTTAAATTTTGGGTGCACCTGATTTTGTAAGCCCTGACCTTTGTCTTTCTTAGCCATTTCCCTTTCCCTTTTCTTGAGATAGGCAAGTTAAGGTGACTGGAATTGTTAAATCTTACTCCACTAGGGGTAAGTATCTGGTCATGGAGTGTTGCCTAAAGGGGAGGTCTTTGTGGAGAACACTCTAGACAAATTTAAAAATAGTGATTTTCTTTTCTGTTGCTTTCCTGGCACAAGATGGTATTTTTCAAGTCCTCAACACGAAAACCTGATTCATAATAGTTCATGATGGTGAAACTTTGTAAAGTTTGAGAAACCCTGAATAGTGGTCCCCCAGGAGATTTTTTAACTCTCAAAAGAGACTATACTCAGTTTCCAGCAATTTGTCAAATTACCACTTAGTGTGACTCCAATGGCTTCCTTAAAGTAAGCTGATCTCAGTTCTGAGTCTACTTCCCCATCTCCTGAGATTTCTATTTGATGTGATCTCAGTTCTCTAAACGGACAAAATAATAGTTTTTTATTTTCAATTTGGTAAGACTTCTTTTTAGGATGAGTGACAATATCCAAACTATTACAGCTAAATAAAACCTGAATTTCTTTTATATTTTACACAAATTATCAACATACCGTATACTCTGTGCATTGCTTTCTCTGATGAATATAGTCTAGTGTTTCGTGTTTAAAGTTTATACATTCATCTATTTAACACATATGAATTATTTATGGTGTGGATTTATAAAAATAATACTAAAAATTCTCAGTAGACATACATATTTAAAATGAGTATTGCTAAAATTGTTATGGTGTGTTAAAATACCTTAAGTAATTCATCCTGTACCCACAACTAAAGCTAAGAAGATTAAAGTGTGGGGGAAAATAGAAACTTTCAAAATCTCACAAAGGATACAACACCTATATTACTAATTTTGGAAGGAGATAACAAAGAGAATAACAGAGAAGTGATAACTAAAGTTATGATGAGGAAAGAGTCTCACAGAGTAAATAAGTTGGTGCTAAGCAGAACACACACAAAAAAAATTGTCATATATAAATGCATACTTACTCTGTTTCAGCAAATGCTAACATAGATTTACTTTTTCTTATTAAATCAGAGAACTTGGTAATTATTTAATACATTTGCAAGACATATGTTTCATATAAATACACATAAGACATATTTCATATAAATTCATAAGACATATTTTATATAAATACACATTCATACACATATGCAACACTATTTTTGATTCTGAGCTATAACTTCAATATTTTAACTAATTTATGTACAAACTCAGCAATGTAATTACATACATTTTGGATTAATCAATGTATGCATATGTAGATAAAATATGTTGTATATACACTAAATAGTTACATCATTATAGGAGAAAATGAGATTATGGGAGTCAGTGTTTTCCCTTTTATTTTCATAGTGCTTTACATTATCAGTAAACTTTTATTATTGAGTAAAAGATATTAACATGTTAAATTATATTACTATAAGCAACTCTAAATTAAATCTATGGGGAAATTTTTGTAGTGTGTATTGGAAATCTTAATCATGTTTATATTGATGACAACACTTCTACATTTGTTAATTTTTGTATTAATTTAACAAGAAAATTTAGGGACAATTAATAGCTAACTGAATATTGATGTCAGCACATGCACAGAATAAAACATAATCAATGATATGTAATATGATAATTATTTAATATAATTAAATATATTAAAATGTTTTATATAAAACAATAAAACATGTTTGCTTTCAATACTATACTACTGAAAAAATGTAAATGTGAAAAGATAAAAAATTTGGAGAAATATGTAAAAATATTTTTCCAGTTTTTGGCTCTCAGAAATAACACTCAAGAATATACAGGTATATGTCTCTTATGAATATACTTACATATGTGTGAATTTCTTCTGGTTGTGGTTTATTTAGTAGTGGAATTCCAGTGTCATAGGGCATGCTATGTTTGACTTCAGTACCCACTATCAGTTTTCCAACATGGTTGTACAAATGTATGTGCTTACCAGTGGAGTATGAATATTCCTATTGCTTTACAAGCTTGCCAATACTTGACAATGGCCACATTATTAATCTTAGAGTTGTAAGTTTACTGGTGGTATTTTTTTTCATATGCATCTTTTATGTTCTAACATCTTAGAAGTGAATAAAAGCAAAGATCACAAATATAAGATAATTCTATACTAAAATTATATTTCTTAGGTAACACATGTAGAATTCATCTTATAAACAAGTTAAGTAAAATGATTAGGATTAATTTAGAATATGTTGTCAGGGTAAATTGTTTTATAGATTTAAAATAACATGGGATAAACCATACTATTTTGTAAGGGACCTCCAGCTGTGGCAGAGGAATAGATTTGCTGACTTAGGAGGCCTTTTGTGTCCCCAGTGTGCCTGCCTCTATGATGAGAATGGTCCTTTATTAATAACAGGGTTATTTTTCCTTAATTGGAAATTTCTTGGCCTTCTGCTCAGCATTTCTTTAGAAAAGTTAGCAAAAAAAATGTAATGCTACTTATGTTTATTTCATAAGTACTTTTGTAAACAATTGTATAAAATCCTGTTATTCACATTTTAAAAATAATGAATAAAGATTACCAATCCTCGTGAATAGGGCTCATTATCTTTAATCTCTAGTAGGAAGTATTATAGAATATTATAGGGTATTTTGTTTTATTTGCTGTTCTCAAAATAGATATGTGTCCAATGTTCATAATCTCCTCTTTCTGGTTCCCCCCATAAGAACTCTCTGAACAATTATATGTACATTAACATACCATATATGGGATATGTCTTTGTGCTTTTCAGTTTTTCCCTGAGATTGACATGTCTTTACTTGACATGTACCTTGTTTCTATTATTATGCAAGAAATCATGCCTGATTAAATTCAGACAGTTTGCAAGGCAGGGGGTTTATGTAATTATGATCATGATCTTCAGGTTTTTACTTAAGCAATTGTCATCGCTTTTGAAACTAGATTAAAAAACTTTTTTAAAGAGAGTGCTTCTCACCTGTTTGTTCATTTATATTAATTTAAGTTCTTTTTGCCTCTATTTGTTAAAAATCTTCCACAAGAGAATTTGGCGAGGTCATTTTTTTCCTGGTTCCATCTGCCTAAAGACATATCAACTTTTTATACAGTATCATATATCCAATAAGCTCTCTGGCTTTTCTCAGATATCTAGGATGATAACAGTGCTAGAATAAGTCCATATGTCCCTTGTGGTAACTATGTATACTCTTCTAATCCATAAGATTTTATTTTAAATCATTCAAAGCATAAATATATATAAAAAAAGTTCTCAATAAGACATAGTATATTCCTATTGGCCCATGGTGCTGCAAATCTAAGTGACATCAGTTGAATCACCTTTTCCTCTCTAAATCAGACAATAACAGTAATTCATTTTCTTACTTACAGTCTAATTTTCTACATTCTATGTACATGACAATAAACACCACATTTGTTTACCTGTATTATCAATTAACCTTTATACCTGTAATTTTTGTACTGGATATTTTGAAAAAAAATACAACATGGTAACTGACCAAAAATATTATTTATGTTATTTATTACATTTTATTGTATAAATTTATTATTTCAATAAGCAACATTTAGAAATTTAAATAATTCTATCATTTATGCATGTAGGCATATAATTAAGATAAGGTATTTTGTGCTAAACCATAAGCATATTTATTTATTTACAATTTTAGGTTGACAAAACTTTAAGTAAATTTTATTCATTATGCTATGAAAGTTGTCCCATTTTTCTTTCCCTTATCCCCCTCTGCCCAATACCCCCATTCCCTCCAACATTCCCCACCTTAGTTCATGTCCATGGGTTGTACATATAAGTTCTTTGGCTTTTCCATTTCCCATACTATCCTTAACCTCCCCCTGTATATTTTGTACTTACGAATTATGCTTCTAATTCCCTGTACCTTTTTCCCTATTCTCCCCCTTCCCTCTCCCTGGTGATAACCTTCCAAGTGATCTCCATTTCTGTGATTCTGTTCCTGTACTAGTTGTTTGCTTTGTTTTTGTTATTGTTTTTAGGTTCAGTTGTTGATAGCTGTGAGTTTGTTGTCATCTTACTGTTCATATTTTTGTTATTCTTCTTTTTCTTAGATAAGTCCCTTTAACAATTCGTATGATAAAGGCTTGGTAATGATGAACTCCTTTAACCTGACCTTATCTACCCTTCCATTCTAAATGATAGCTTTTCTGGATAGAGTAATCTCAGATGTTGGTCCTTGCTTTTCATGACTCTGAACATTTCTTCTCAGCAAGGTTTTTGCCTTCTTGGCTACAAGGATTCTTCTGAGAAATCAGCTAAGTTTGATGGGAACTACTTTGTAGGCAACCATCTTCTTTTCTCTTGCTGCTTTTAAGTTTCCCTCCTTAGCTTTAATCTTGATTCCCATTATTGGGCACATGCCTGGATTGTGGGCCAGGTAGCACTCAGGAGGCAAACACACATTATTTCTCTCCCTTTTTTCCTCCCTCCCTTCCCTTTCTAAAAATAAATTAAATCTTTATAAATGGAGTTTTAAATGTGCAAAACTGTCAGAGCCTAAATGAGGTAGTGCACTAAAACTTTATTTCAGAAAATTTGTTTCAAAGATGTCATAAATACCAAGTCAAATAGAGAATTTAGAGAATTCCAGAGTTACCAAAAGCTGGAAAATACAATGTGCCACTAACCCCAAAAGAATCTATGGAGGGATAATTAATGTACCAAAGCCCAAGAACTGGGGTGGCACAATGGGAGTCAAGTCAGTGAAGGGAAACAACCATTGTCAGAAAAACGGCTAGCAGCAGATACAGAGAGAAATACCCTAGGTTTTCTTTTCTGTTCTACTCCAATCTGATGCCAATACTTTCCATTGTCAAAACCTAAATGAAACCTGTTACCAAAGGATTTGACTAAAAATGCGGCTAGCAAATGATAGTTTGGGGAAGCTGTTAAAGAATAGAAAAGCAAAAGACTAGCCAATTAGGTTCTACACATTATGTTAATCAGTGTATATTTTAACATTGCTACCCATGTTTACGAAGCAAAATTTGTACTTTCCTCTAACATAATTAAATTTTCACACACACACACACACACAATATTACTTTACCTAATGATCTGTTAGGGAAAATAATTAAAAAATATATCTTTGGGGAGATTTGAGATAACAACAGAGTAGGTAGAAGCTACACAAATCTCATCCAAGACCAATCTGAAGTTACAACTAAATTATAGAAAAATCACCCTGAATAACCAACTGAATACTAGCTGTAAAGAAGCCTTATAACCAAGGACTTAACAAAAAACCCACAGCACCACATTGAGCCAGGTAAGAAATGCAGAAGTACGAGCTCACTGCCTGAAGTTCCAGGGGGATATTTTAGCATCCAGCGGGATTTGCCCTAAGAATGGTCAGATCAAAACCCCATGTTGTGATCCCCAGCCTAGAACACTAGGAAGGAACCAAAAATAGCATCTGGCTGCGAAAAGCAGCTGGCTTTCTGTCCACCAGAAAAAGAGTAAGAGACACAGAGAGTCTCTTAAAGAGCCAATGCATAAAATTTCATTTGCAGTCACATACCCTGGGCTATATAGCACAGGGAGGACAGAGCAGACTGGAGTCACATAAGGAGATTCTGGGGCTGGTGCCTCTGGGGACAGCGCTGAAGGGTCATCTACTAGGAAACCTATGATCAGTCATCCACCATACCCCTGCAAAATCCATCTTTCTTGGGCAGAGCGCTCTTTCCATTAGGTGTCAACTTCAGGAGAAGCAATATCACCACCAACAGGAATACATTAGCTTCTGAAGAGTACATCTGGAGGTACTTTCACTCTTTAAACTTAAAAAAAAAATTCTACAGGTGAAGGTGGGTCTCTGGGACCTTTGAGCCTTTAGCTGACCTTTCCTCAGGCCTGGTGCTGATAAAGACTGAACTTGGTCAACAGCCTGGTGGTTCTTTCTGCACAAACCCAGGTCCAGCAGAGGGACCCATAAGCTATGGATTGCTTATAACTCAAAACAGATCTCCCAGGGCCAGTCACGGGCAACATCTGAGTTAGAACTGCACCAGAGTCTTTGCAGATCTACCTAATACATAGAAACAAACACAAAGAGGCATCCAAAAGGAAGAAAAATAAACAGGTCCAAAGGAAGGAACAAGAGAAGTGTCTAAAAGAAGAACTAAATTGAATGATGGCAAGCAATTTATCACATATAGAGTTTAGATTAATGATTATAATGTTGCTCAACAGCATGTAAAAATGACATAGAAACCAGAAAAAGGGACCAGTCAGATATAAAGAAGGCAATACCTGAAATAAATAATAAGCTGGAAAAAAGAAACAGTAAACTAGATGAGGCAGAATCGGAAATTGGAATAAAAGATAAAAAAGCAGAGTAGCAAAAATAAAAAAGGTTTTTTTAATGAGGAAAGTTTAAAAAAGCTTTGGGGTATCATGGTCCAAAACAACATCTACATCATGGACTTCCAGAAGGAGAAGAGAATGAGCAAGAGGTCACTAAACTATTTAAAGAAATAATGAACAAAAGCTTACTTAATCTGGTGAAGGAAAAAGACACATGAGTCGAAGAAGCACAGAGAGCCCCAAACAAGGTGGACCTAAAGAGGACCAAAGCAAGACACATAATAGTTAAATTTTCATAACTTAAAGACAAGGAGAGAAACTTAAAGACACAAGAGAAAAACAGTTAAGTTACAAAAATGGAGCTCACATAAGGCTGTCATCTGATTTCTCAACAGAAACATTTCAGGCCAGAATGGAATATTCAAGGTGATGAAAAGTAAGTACATACCACCAAGGCTAGTTTACCTAACAAGGTTATCATTTAAATTGAAAGAAAAATAAAGAGCTTTCCAGACAAGAAAAGCTAAAGATGTTTGTTACCACCAAACCCTTATTGCAACAAATGTTAAAGGGCTTGCTTCAAGAAGAAGAAAAAGAAAATAGTGGAAAATAGTTAAAAATACAATAGTAATAAACATGTATGTATTTATAACCACTTTAAATGTAAATACCTTAAATGTTTCAACCAAAAGACATAGAATAGTAGAATGGATAAGAAAACAAGACTCATATATTTGCAGTCTCCAAGAGGCCCATCTCAGAATGAAAGAACACACAAACTTAAAGAGATGAAAAAAGGTATTTCATTCAAATGGAAAGAAAAGAAAAGCTGGAGTATACTTATATCTGACTAAATAGACTTTTAAAACATGGCTATCATAGGAGAAAAAGAAGTTCACTACATATTGATAAAGGGAACAATCCAATAACAGGACATAACCATAGTAAACTTATATGCACCAAACATAGGTACAACTGAATAGGTAAAACAAATCTTGATAGACATAAGGGTGAGATGGAGAGAAGTACATTCATAGTGCGGAGTTTAACACACAGTTAACATCAATGGATAGATGTCCCAGACAGAAGATCAACATGGAAATAGTGGTCTTTCATGACACACTAGATCAAAAGGATTTAATTGATATTCTCAGAGCATTTTACCCTAAAGCAGCAGAATATATATATTTTTCACATGTTCATGGAACATTATCCAAGATAGACCACATGTTAGGAAACAAAACAAGTATCAATAAATTTAAGAAGATTGAAATTATATCAAGCATCTTCTCTGACCATAATGCTATGAAACTAGAAATCAGTCACAAGAAGAACACTGAAAAATACACAGATACATGGAAACTAAGTAACATATATTAAAAAATGAGATCAAGGAAGAAATCTAATGATACCTTGAAACAAATAAAAATGAGAAGACAACAACCCAATATCTCTGGGAAAGCAATCGTAAAAGGGAAATTCATAGCATTATAGGCATATCTCAAGAAACAAGAAAGGGTGCATATAAACAATCAAAATTATACTTAAAGGAACTTTAAAAGAAATAACAAACAAGGTCAAAAGTGAGTATAAAGAAGGAAATAATCAATATCAGAGCAGAAATAAATGAAATAGAGTCTAAAAAAACAAAATATCAATGAATCAAAGATCTGGTTCATTGAAAATAAACAAGATTGACAAAACATTAACCAGAATCACTGAGAGAGAGAGAGAGTGGGGGGGGTCGAATAAATAAAATCAAACATGAAAGAGAAGAAATAACAACTAACACCAAAGAAATACAAAAAATGTGAGAAAATATTGTGAACAACTATAAGCTAACAAACTGGACAACCTAAATTAAATGGAGAAATCTTTAGAAACATGCACTCTTTCAAAACTAAATCAGGAAGGATCAGTAGACTGATTGCATGTACTGAAATTGAAGCAATAATAAAAAATCTCCAAACAAACAAAGGCCCTGGGCTGGATGGCTTTACAAGTGAATTTCACTAAACATTCTGAGAAGGAATATCACATCTCCTCAAACTATTCAAAAAATTTCAAGAGGAGAGATTCCCACACTATTTTTTTTGAGGCCAGCAGTATTCTAATTCAAAAACCAGCAATAGACATTACAAAAAAAAGAGAAAATTATAGGTCAATATTTCTGGTGAATATAGATGCTGAATTCCTCCTCAGAAATATTATCAAAGAGAGTACAGCAATACATCAAAGATTATACACCATAATCAAGTGTAATTTATTCAGTTATGCAAATTTGGTACAACATTGCAAATCAATAAATGTGACAAACCACATAACAAAATGAAGGATAAAAACTGTGTGATCATATCAATACACACAGAAATGACATTTGATAAAATCCAGCACCCATTTATGAAAAAAAAAAGAAAAACTCTTAGCAAAGTGGGACTACAAGGAACATACCTAAATATAATAAGGCCATATTGAACAAACCCACTGCCAGAATCATAATCAACAAGCAAAAACTACAAAAACTATTCTATTTAAGATCAGGAAGAAGACAGGGATGCCAGGTTTCACCTTTTATTTGTCATAAGACTGGAGTCCTAACCATAGCAATGAGACAGGAAGAAGAAATAAAAGGCATTCAAATTGGAAAGAAGTAAAACTGTCATCATTTGCAGATGACATAATACTGAACATAGAGAACTTTAAAAATTCCACTAAAAAGTAGTATAACTGATAAATTAATTTATTAAAGTAGTAAGATACAAAAATAATGTCCAGAAATTAATTGTATTTAATGCCAATAATTAACTATAAGAAATGGAAATTAAGAAAACAACCCATTATAAGTGCTTTAAAAAGACTCAGATACCCAGGAATAAATCTAACCACAGGTGTAAAAGACCTGTACTTGGCAAATTACAAAACCCTGAAGGAAGAAGTTGAAGAAAATACATGTAAGTTAAAGCACACATGGTGTTCATGGGTAGGAAGAATTAACATCATTAAAATGTCCCTACTACCCAAAGGCATCTGTATATTCAGTACAATTGCTATCAAGATACCAATGACATATTTCACAGAACTAGAACAAATATTTCACAAATTTCCATGGAACTGCAAAAGACCCCAGATAGCAACAATGATGTTGAAAAAGAAGAACATAGTTTGAGGAATCACACTATCTAATATGAAACTATAGTATAAGGCCATAGTAATCAAAACAACATGGTATTGGCATGAAAACAAACAATAGAACACATAGATTAATGGAACAGAATAGACAGCCCAGAAATAAAACCACAACTTTATATCAATTAATATTTGACAGAGGAAGCAAGCACATAACATAGCTACAAATAGTTTATTCAATAAATAGTTTTGGGAAAATTGCACAGATATGTGCAGAAAAATGAAACTACATCACCTCTTACACCACACACAAGAATAAATTCAAAATGGATTAAATATTTAAATGTTAAATCTGAAACAATAAAAACCCTTGAAGAAAATATAGACAGTAAAATCTCAGACATTGCTTATAGTGATTTTTTTTTGGTATATCTCCTCAGGCAAAGGAAGCTAAAGAAAAAAGTTTAAAAAATGATACTACATCACACTAAAAACTTTTTGCATAGCAAAGGAAACCATTAACATTAAAAAAATCCCACTGAATGGGAAAACATATTAGCCAATACATCTGATAAGAGGTTAATATTCAAAATTTATAAAGAACTTATAAAACTCAACACACACACACAATAATCCAATTTTAAAATATGCAAAGGACTTCAATACACACATCTTCAAAGAGGGCATTCAGATGGCATATATATATATATATATATATATATATATATATATATATATATGAAAAAATGCTTATTGTCACTAATCATCAGAGCATGCAAATTATAACCAAAATGTGATATCACTTTACCCTGGTCAGAATGGCTATCATAAATATATCAACAAACAACAAGTGCTGGCAAGGATGTGGAGAAAGGGAACACTTCTGCACTGTTAGTGGGAATGCAGACTGGTATAGCTATGGTAGAAAGCAGTATAGAGTTATCTCAAAAACATTAAAAATGAAACTGCCTTATGATCCAGCAATTCTTATTCTGGGAATTTATCTGAAGAAACCTGAAACACTAATTCTAAATAATATATGCAGCAATGGACCTGAAGAACATTACCTAAGTGAAATAAGCTAGTCAAAGAAAGACAAATGTCCTATGATTTCGCTCATACGTAGAATCTAATGAACGAACTGAATAATAAGCTAATAGAGACAGACTCATAATAGAGAGCAGGCTGACAGCTATGGGAGTGTGGTTGATAGATGGAAGCATCAAGCAGAAAATGAGTCACGGACAGGAACAATAGTGTGGTGATTGCAGTGTGGAAGGGGGTGGGTGGAGGTGGAAGACAGTGTAAGAGAGATAAATGGTAATGGAAATACATACAATAAAAAAAAGAATGAAGAAAGAAAACATGCTCTCAACCCAGAAAATCCCCTTCCCCACAAAGATAAAAGAGAAAGAAAAACATATTATTGGATATCCATTGAACCAGAATGTGAAGCACATCCCACGCAATCTACTAAAATATTGCGAAGATGGGAAGAAATCTCACCCTTTTAGGTATGCAGTCAAGCAGATACAACCTGTTACATGTGTTCAAGACAAAACAAGCAGAGTTGACAGCAACATTTGTCACACATAGTTCATCCTAAAATCACTTGGAAATTTCAGTGGCAATTTCTGTTTGTTAATTTACTGTAGTCAAAGGAAAATAAGCTTCTTATATTTATAACAGGAAATTGTTTCTGCAACTTGCAGCAAGGTATAACTAAGTTAGGCTCTTACCCACCCACTGAAACTGGGAGATAGGAGTGCTCTCTTTCTTAATGTTTATATTTCAAGGAGATGAGTCCCAGGTCTTTGAGAAAGATGTCCTGTGTCTTAAAGCTGACAAGAAGCTTACTAAGGTTTTAAAAAACTTCCACATTTATTTCAAATAAATTGAATGAATTTACAATTACAAATTTTCTAAAGTAAATATTATTTTAAAAAGGAAAGGGAGAAGCCAGTTTTCTTACTTTTAACAATGAAAATTAAGCATTTTATTTGTAATTCATATTTACACCTGTATGACTAAATAAGGGGAGATACAGTGCCCCACGGGTCACTAGAGCCTTCTCATAGTCGGAGTCTTTATTCCTCCCTCCGGGCCTAAATATAATATTCAAATTCTGATTAGTCATGAACTAAACACCATAAAGTTAAGTCCCACTAACACTCTTTGCCCAAAACACTGCAGGAAGGGAAAAAGGGAAAGTAATCACATGGTGTGTGTAGACATGCACATGAATAAGCTGTGCAGTGCCGTCACTGTCCTTCTGTAAGCAGATGTTCAAGAATAGAGTTTTTAATTGTATATAACCCTAGTGCTATTTGAGTCTTTTTAAATTTTCTGGGAAATTTTAGTCTCAGGAAATTTTATTGTACATTTACAAATTTGTTGACTAACACTAGAAGGGTTATTCAAGCTTCAGGTCCCCCTTTGAATCTCTCCTAAAAAAAACCCTCAATCAAAGCAACCAAACTGTTCATGTACACTTAGGCCATATGGTTCAGTGAACTATTTTATTTCATAACATGGGCTACATTAGTAGTGTTGATAATAATAATAAAGTTGCTTGAACTTTGTAAAACAATGCATTTGAGAATGGCAATACCATATAAAGGGTCTCCAATGATTTCAAAGTGGTAGATGGCTTGTTCAGGCATCAGATTAGGATAGGAAAACATTTATTTGTGCCAGGATTATAGTTTCCAACCCAAATATATGATCTAGAAACATAATGTACTCCCCTCTTTCATTCTGAGACCATCAAATTACCAAACACTTTGTTATAAAACTTTCTTACTGTCTTTCTAAATTTAAAATACAAACCTAAGTTCTTACTGTCATGAAGGATGTTCTGAACCAGCTGTTATTAAGATCACATCCAAATCTCCCTTAATTTCTTTTTCTCACCCACTCATTTACTTATCACTGACAGAGATCTAATTTCTTCCCCTAATACTGAGATCTACAAAACGTTATTCTTACTACATCATTTTTGCCATTATCTGGGTATAACAGCTACATTTGGCAACATTGATCACTCTTTCTCTAGTGTTTTTTTTTTTTTTTTCCCTTTTGGCTTTCAAAACTCTATATTAGGTTTATTTATCAACTAGTTAAGAATGATGAAGTAAGCCCAACAACATGTTCTTTATTTAGGAGGAAGGAAAAAGCTTTAACTCTGCTCCCTTCTCTTCTGTAAATGTTTACTATCCTTTATAAATGCCTGGGTGGTCTATATTGACTGACATCATTTGGAGTCAGGAAGCCTGCATTTTCATTCTGGCTCTTCCACTTATTAGGGTATATTTAAGAAAAAATCCGTGTTTCCTTCTTTTATTTTAATAAAATAAAGATAATTTATTTAATTTTAGAATGTTTTCTACCATAAAGTTGCTTCTGATTAAGTTATTCCAGGATTCAATGATATACTAAATCAAAGAAACTAAAACTGATCTTGGTATACAGAAACCAGGCTGGCTAAATGCCATGTGGACATAACTTTATAGGACAAAATATTTTGGAAAGAATACATGTTTGCTGTTGTAAATGGCATTAGTGAATGAGTTTTTTTGAATCTAATTTTAAACTGGTCTTTATGGATAAGAAACTATAACCCACACATATGCTGTCTACAGAGACACACCTCAGAGCAAAATATTAAACAGGATGAAAATGGAAGGATGGAAAAAATATTCCAAGCAAATAGACATGAATAAAAAGCTGTGGTAGCAATATTTATATCAGAAAAAAATAGACTTCAAAAGAAAGGCCATAACAAGGGGCAAAGAGGGTCACTACATAATACTCAAGGGAAGAATCCATCAAGAAGACATAAACATTGAAAATGTATATGCACCCAGCATAGGAGCAACTAAATAAAGACAATCTTGAAGGACTTCAAAAAGGTGATCAACAGCAATACAGTCATCACAGGGAATTTTAACACCTAAGTGTCAAAAATGTATAAATCTTCCAAAAAAGAATCAACAAGGATATGGTAGCATTGAACAACACTCTAGATAAAATGAACTTAATTGATATTTACAGAACATTTCACCTGAAAGAAACAAACTATATATTCCTTTCAAACACACATGGAACACTTTCAAAGATGGGCCACATGGTAGGGCACAAAACAAGCTTCAACAAATTAAAAAAAAAAAAAAAAAAAAAACCGAAAACATATCAAGCACCTCCTTGGATCACAACAGCTTGAAACTAGAAACCTAGCTCAAAGGAAAAACTCAACAACATTCAAATACTGAGACAGAATGACATCATTAATTAATGAATCAATTAACAATTATATCAAGAAAGAAATCAAAAAGCATCTGGAAACTAATGAAGAGGAATTCACAGCAACCCAAAATCCAAAACAACCTAAAACAGAGTTAAGGCAGTCTTAAAAAGGAAGTTCATAGAAGTACAGACCTACCTAAAGAAAATAGAAAACTATCAAATAAACAACCTAACCCTATAGCTAAAAGAACTAAACAACAACAAACAAAACCCAGTGCAAGTAAAAGAAAGAAAATAATCAAGGTCAGAGCAGAAAAAAATGGCATAGACTTTAAAAAATCAAATTATTGATGAATCCATGAGTTAGTTCTTTGAAAAGATACACACAATTGAGAAAACTTTAACCAGATTCATCTAGAAAAAGAGCGGACTCAAATAAAATCAGAAATGAAAGAGGAGAAGTAACAAATGGCTGTAAAAAAATTACTATGAACAACTACATGCCAAGAAACGGGACAAACAAGGTAAGCTAGATAAATTTCTAGAAACATGCAATCTCATAAAAATGAAACAAGAAGCAGAAAGCCTGAAAAGAACAATAAAAAACAGTGAATATTAAGCAAGAAAATAATAATAAAAAAAAAAACCTCCCAGAAAAAAAAAATGCCCTAGACTAGATGGCTTCCCAGGCAAGTTTTACCAAACATTCAAAGAACTAACACCTGTCTTTCTCAAATTATCCAAAAAAATTCAAGAAGAGGAAAAGACTCATGAATTCTTTTTACAAGGTCATTACTATTCCAATTCCAAAACCAGGTAAAGATACAACAAAGAGTAAAAAAGTACAGGCCAATAACTCTGATGAATACATCTATACTAAAACCCTCAACAAAATATTGGGATTCCAGATCCAGCAATACGTTAAACACATCACGCACCACAATCAAGTGAGATTTACCCCAGGAATGAAAGGTTGATATAACATTTGCCGATCAATAAATACAATACATAATATAAACAACACGAAGCACAAAAAATACATGATCATATCAATAGATGCTAAAAAAAACAGTTGATAAAATCCAGCACACATTTATGATAAAAACATTCAGCAAAGTGGGAATAGAGGGAGCATACCTCATCATAATAAAGGCCGTATACAAGAAGAATACTGCTAACATCATATTCAATGGGCAAAAACTAAAAACATTTCTTTAAGATCAGGAAAAAGACAATGGTGCCCACTTCCACCACTCTTAGTCAACATAGTACTGGAAGTTATAGCCACAGTGATTAGACAAGTAATATAAATAAAAGGCATCCAAATTAGAAAGGAGGGAGTAAAACTGTCATTATTGGCAGATGACATGAATGTGTACATAGAAATCCCAATCGTCTCCGCCAAAAAAACTACAAAACCTAACACGTGAATTTGGCAAAGTAGTGGGATATGAAGTCAATATTCATAAATTGATGGCATTCTTGTACACCAAATATGTGGTGTCAAAAAGACAATCTAAGAAATGAATACCATTTATTAGATCTACAAGAAAGATAAAGTTAACCAAGGATGTTGAAGACATGCATTTAGAAAACTATAGAACACTCAAGAAAGAAATTAAGGTAGATATAAATGGAAGCATACACTGTGTTCATGGATTGGAATGATCAATTTCACTAAAATGTGCATACTATCCAAAGCAATCTATATTCAACACAATTCCTATTAAAATGCCAATGACATATTTCAGAGATTTAGAACAATATTCCAAAGATGTGTATAGAATGAAAAAAGACCTCAAACAGCCATAGTAATCCTCAGAAAGAAGAACAAAATTGGAGGGATCACAGTGCCTGATATTAAACTATACTACAAGGCCATAGTAATCAAGGCAGTCTGGTATTGGCACAGAACAGTCTGGTGCTGGCACAGAACAATGTAGAAGAATGGAAAGCCCAGCAATAAACCCTCTCTATATGGTCAATATTTGAAAAAGGGGGTATAAGCATATGATGGAGTAAAAATAATCTCTTCAATAAATGGCATTGGAGGAACTGGACTGCTACACACACACAAAAAAAAAAAATGAACTAGACCACTAATTTACACCATACACCAGAATAAACTCGAAACAGATAAAGGATTTAAACATAAGTTCTGATACCATAACAGTCCCAGCAGAAAATGTAGGCAGAAAATTTCAGGCATCCCATGTAGCAATATTTTTGTCAATATATCTCCTATGGAAAGAGAAGTAAAGGAAAAAATAAATAAATGGGACTACATCAAATTAAAAAGTTTTACACAGCTAAAGAAACCATTATCAAAATGAAAAGGGAAATAACAGTATGGGAGACCATACTTGCCCATGATACATTGGATATTGGTTTAATCTCCAAAATATGTAAATAACTCGTATAACTCAATATAGGGAAGACAAATAATCCAATTTAAAAAATAGGCAAAGGACCTGCGTTGACACTTCTCCAAGGAGGTCATACCAGGTGGCCCATAGGAATGTTAAAAAATGTTCAACATCACTAGCCATCAGAGAGATGCAAATTGAAACCACAAGGAGATATTTTCCCACATCATTCAGAATAGCTATCATTAATAAAACAGCAAATAAGTGCTGGTGAGGTCATGGAGAAAAGGGAACCCTAGTGCACTGTTAGTGGGAACACAGATAGTGCAGCCTCTGTGGAAAACATTCTGGAATTTCCTCAAAAATCTAAAAATGGAACCGCCTTTTGACCTCATGATTCCACTGCTGAGAATATACCCTAAGTATCCTTAAACATCAGTTCAATGAACTTATATTCCACCATGTTCATAGTATGGACATTTTAATGATGTTGATTCTTCCAATCCATGAACATGTTATATGCACCCACTTACCTGTAACTTCTTCAATTTCTCTCTTAAGTGCCTTATAGTTTTCCACATACAGGTCTTTTACCTCCTTGGTTAAATTTATTCCTTGGTACCTCAATTTATGTTGCAATGTTAAAAGGGATTGTTTTCTTAGTTTCCCTCTCTAATAGTTCCTTATTGGTGTCTAGAAATGTCATTGATTTCTGAGTATTGATTTTGTATCTCACTACTTTGCACAAATTCATTTTATTAGCTGTAATAGTTTTTTGGTGGAGTCTATAGTGTTTTCAATATACAATATCATGTCATCTAGAAATAATGATAGTTTTACTTCTTCCTTTACTTTTTGGATGCTTTTAATTTCTTCTCCTCGTCTGATGGCTGTGGCTAGGACTTTCAATACTATGTCAAATACTAGTGTTGAAAGCAGTGTCTCTGTTTTGTTCCTATTCTTAGAGGAAACACTTTTAGATTTTGCCCATTTAGTATAACGCTGACTTTAGTTCCTTTCTCTCTCTCTCTCTTTTTTTTTTTTTTTGTATATGGCCTTTATTACATTGATATATGTTCCCTCTATTTCCAATTTGCATAGAGTTTTATCATAAATGGGTGCTTGATTTTATCAACTGCTTTTCAGCATCTGTTGATATGATCATGTGATATTTATCTTTTATTTTGTTTATGTGAAGTATTAGATTTATTGATTTACAAATAAAGTAACTACTTCATGTTCCTCAGATAAACCCTACTTCATCCTGGTGTATGATTTGTTTAATGCATTGCTGGACACAGTTTGCTAGTATTTGGTTGTGGATCGTAGCATCTATGTTCATCAAGAATATTATCCTATAGTTTTTCTTTTCTGTGTTGTGTCTTTATCCAGTTTTGGAATTAGGATAATACTGGCCTCATGAAAGGAGCTCAGAAGTCTCCCATCTTCTTAATTTTTTTAGTATAGTCTTATAAGGATAGGTATTAGTTTTTTGAATGACTGGTAAAATTTGCTTATGAAGACATCTGATCCAGGACTTTTGTTTGCTGGAAGTTTTTTGTTTACTGCTTCAATTTCATTAGATGTTATCAGTCAACTCAGGTGTTCTGCTTATTCTTCAGTTTTGGGAGACATTTTGATTCTAGAAATTTATTCATTTATTCAGTTTTTCCAATTTCTTAGCACATACTTGCTCATAGTATTCTCTTACAATCTTTTGTATTTCTGTGGTATCTATTATTATTTCCACTCTCTCATTTCTGATATTATTAATTTGATTCTTCTCTCTTTTTTTTCTTAAGACTCATTGATATTTTGAATTGTCTTTTAATCTCTACATCATTTATTTTTGCTGTGATTTTAATTTTTTGGTTCCTTCTATTCCCTTTAGGCTTTGTTTGTTGTTGATTTTTAGTTATTTTAATTGTAGACTAAAGGAGTCTACAATTGTTTTTTTTTTTTTTTTTTTCTGTCTTCTCAAGTTATGCCTGTAATACTGTGAACTTCCCTCTGAAGACTGCTATCACTGTTCCCATATTTTGGGTTGTTTCACATTCCTTTTTATTTTTCCAGGTACTTTTTGATTTCTTCATTGGTCCAATTGATGACCCATTCACTATTTCATACATGCTATGTAGCCTCCATGTTTTTTAATGATTTTGATATTTCTTTACTGAGGTTGATTTATATTTTCATGCTGTTGTGATGTGAGAAAATGTCTGATATGATATCAGTTTGCTTGTATTTGTTAAGACTTATTTTTTGTCCTACCATGTGGTCTACCTTTGAAAATGATGCATGTGTACTTGAGAAGAAAGTGTATAAAATGTTTTGGAATGAAGTGTTCTGTAAATATCAATTAAATACATTTGATCTAGTGTGCCATTTAAGGTCAATATTTCCTTGTTGACTTTTTTTCTGGAAGATCTATCCAGTGGTGACAATGGGGTGTTAAAATATGCTATAAATGATTCTATTGTTGTTGATCTTTTCCTTAAAATCCAGCAAGATTTCCTTTATATAGTTAGAATTATGAGGGAGGACCCAAAATTTATTTTCTGGAGGGTGGGCCTCTTGTAGTACAGCCTTCCCCAGCTAGGTGAGTGTTCTTTTAATCCATTTGTATCAATGTACCAGCTGTCATGCTGTTAGAGGAAGCTTGGATTCACTGAACTTGTTTTGAAGACTCTTTCAATGTGTTTTCCCATTTCATGAAGGGTAATTTACGAGTGCACCAGCCCATACTGCACCAATTGTTCAGCAGTTTTTGACCAAAAATGGCATGACCCCTCTGCTCCACCCTTCCTACTTACCCAGTCTTGCCCTGAGTGACTTTATTTCCCCATATGAAGAAAGTCCTCAAAAGGAAGTATTTTGCTGATGTGGAAGAGGTGAAACAAAAAATGGGTGTGCTATGGTTGTGCTGCTTGCTGTGTGTGTGTGTGTGTGTGTGTATGTGTGTATAACCTGGATCTCCCTGACTTTGTGTATCCAGGTCACTTGCAGCCTGAGCATGGGTGTTCACTGCTCTGTTTTGACCTAGTGATTCTGCTTCTGGGAATATATCCTAAGAATCCTGAATCAGCAAATTAAAAGAACTTATGTATCTGTATGTTCATAGCAGTACTATTTATAATAGCCAAGTACTGCAAATAGCCTAAATGCCCATCAGTAAATAGTGGATCAAAAAATTGTGGTACATTTACACAATGGAATACTATGCAGCAGAGAGAAAGAAGGAATTCCTACCTTTTGTGACAGCATGAATGGAACTGGAGAATATGCTAAGTGAAATAAACCAGTTAGTGAAAGTCAAATACCATATGATATCACTTAAAAGAGTAATCTAATGATCAAAATAAACTAATGAACAAAATAGAACTATAGGCATGGAAACATTGAACAGACTGAAAAATACCAGAGGGTAGTGGGGAGGGGCATAATGATGGAAAGAAGGTGAAAGGACTGGCTAAAGAACATTTATGAGTGACCCATGGACACAGACAACAGTGTGGGAAGTGACTATGATATCAGGGGTTGGGATTGCTGGAGGAAGGCAAATAGGGGGAAATGGGGACAACTGAATAGAATAACAATAAGACAGAAAACTGTACAATATCAACAATTAAAAAATACTGATTAAAGCCCTGGCTGGTGTAGCTCAGTGGATTGAGCGCGGGCCTGCGAACCGAAGGATCGAGGTTCAATTCCCAGTCAGGGCACATGCCTGGGTTGCCAGGCCAGTTCCTGGCAGGGGACATACAAGAGGCAACCGCACATTGATGTTTCTCTCCCACTCTCCTTCCCTTCCCCTCTAAAGATAAATAAATAAAATCTAAAAGAAAAATATATATATATATATTAAAAAAATAAAAAAATACTGATTAAAAATATATAAAAATAATTAAAAAATAATAAAAAATAAAAATGATAAAATAAAGTAAGCTAGTATATAAAAATGGCAGAAGCACTAAAAGCCATCAAAATCAATGAATTCAAAAATGTTTTGAGCAGTGGAAAAATGACTTGATAAGTATACTGCTTCAAATATAGAGTACTTTCCAGGTGACTGGAATTTGAATATGTAAGAATACACAATTTTTATCAATAAATTCCAGGTTTTTTTAGTGGTCCTTCCTACTAAATTCTCTTTTTGTATTGATTTCTTTATTTTATACAGTGACATCCTTTGTCTTTTTCCATAGCCTTTTTGTTAATTCTATTTTGTCAGATATAAGTATTTCTATTGCAGCTTTTATTTTTTGTCTCCATGTGCATGGATTTTTTTTAATTCTTCATGTTCAGCCTATGTAAGTATTTTGTTCTGGGCTGGGTCTCTTGTAGACAGTATATATTTGCCATATTTTCTTATCCATTCAGCTACCTTATGTCTTTTGATTGAGTTACTAAATCTATTTACATTTAAAGTTATTACTGATAGGTACTTGTTTATTTCCATTTTGTCCCTTTATAGCAATAGTCCTCTCTATGTGTATTATTTCTTTTTCTTTTTTTAGTTTCTGACAATTTATTATTCAAGTCTTTTTTCAACTGTGTCTTTATTATTTTATTATAGTTGTCCAAATTCTTCCCCAATGCTCTCCTTACTTCTTAAAGCGATTCCTTTAACTTCTCTTACAATGCTGTTTTGGTATTAGTGAACTCTTTTAACCTTTTATTTCGGTCTGGAAAGCTCTTCTTTCATTTTTTAATTATTTCTTTAATTTTAAGTAATAGCTTTGCTGGATAGAGTGGTTTAGGTTTCAATTCCTTGTTTTTCATTACTTTGAATATTTCATTCCAATCCTTTCTGGCCTAAACTGTTTCTGTTAATAAATCAGTTGAGACTCTTGGTGAAGCTCCCTTGTAGATACTAAATGTTTCTCTCTTGCTGCCTTTAAGATTCTCTCTTTGTCTTTACATTTTGCTGTTTTAATTATTATCTGTCTTGTTGTGGGTCTCTTTGGATTCATCTTTATTGGCATTCTTTGTGCTTCCTGAACTTGAGTGACTTTTTTCTTCACCAGGTTAAGGAAGTTTTCTGTCACTATTTCTTCAAACATATTTTCTATCCCTTGCTCATGTTCTTCTCCTTCTGGTACCTCTGTGATTCAGATATTGTTACATTACATGTTGTCCAAAAGTTTTCTTAAACTATCCTCATTTTTAAGTACTTTTTTATTTTTGTTGTTCTGATTGGATGTTTTTTTTTCCTACCTTGTCTTCCAAATTGCTAATTCAAAACTCTGCTTCATCCAGCCTGCTTTTAACTCCTTCTAGTGTATTCTTCAGTTCAGATACTGCGTTCTTTATTTCCAACTGGTTCTTATTCAAGATTTCTATGTCCTTTTTCATGGTGATATAGTTCTCACTAAATTCCTTGATCATGCTTATAACCATTATTTTGAACTCTATGTCTGATAAATTTCTTAATTTCTTTTAGCTCTTTTTTTTCTGGGGAGTCCTCATTTTCTTTTGTTTGTAGTTTTTTCTTTGTATCCCAATATTAGCTGACTCTTTTTGTTTGTTTGTTTCTATGTAATAGATTGATCTGCTTTGACTCTTTATCATGCCTTTTGGGGCAGGAATCCTGCAGGGCTCACTGGTGTCATTCCCTTGGTATCCTGAGGTGGATGCTATATAACTTCACCTTGTGCAGTTTGTATGGGCTCTCCTGTTGTATTTTGGTCTTGATTGTTGTTGGCCTAGCCATTATTGGCATCTTCTATCCAGTTGGCTGACTGAGAGACTTAACCCTCCACCATGTCTTGTATGCCATTGTAAAGGTGCTGACAGAACA
Organism: Glossophaga mutica; assembly: GCA_039655065.1. Taxonomy (NCBI): domain Eukaryota; kingdom Metazoa; phylum Chordata; class Mammalia; order Chiroptera; family Phyllostomidae; genus Glossophaga; species Glossophaga mutica. Next base: position 94,450,884 of record CM077310.1, read on the forward strand.
AAGCAAAACACAGAATACAAAACCCACACAAGCCAAAAAAATATCCAATAACAACAAAACAAATGATGAAAGAGCAATAAAAGATCAAAGTGGAAAGAGAAGTGATATATTATAAGAAAAGAAATAATATGATAATACCAAAGGAAAGAAAACTGTTACGAGAGGATAGAGGGAGGAGAAACAATAAGAGTAGGGAATAGAAATAGAAATAGGGAATTGTCGAAAAACAAAAAGAGAAAATGAATTTAAAAAATAAAGAGAGGAAAGAAGAAGGCATAATAGAGTAAGGAAAAGGAAGGGTAAATATGACATTTGAGAGAAAAAAGAAAAAAATAAGAAAAAGAAAAAATGTTATAAAGCTATGGAAAGAAAAAACAAGGAAACTCATGAAAAAGAATAAAACGAAATTTGTCTCCACAGAGTTTAGTGCTTTCCTGATGGGTTCTTTCTCTGAATCTGACTCATGTCTTTTGAAGCTGGTATAAGCTAATGTCACATGCTGTCTGTGTCTAGCTCTAGGTAGTTTGTTCAAAGCTCTTGGCAATCCAAAGTTTTTGATGGTCTCCTTTGAACTTGGCTGTGTCCCAGATTGGCTTTGCTGTCCTGCAAAACTGGCTTTTTATCAACACAGCTCCCAGTGGTGTGTCAACTAATGACTGAAGGCATTGCAGGATCTACTTCCACCTGCCTCTGTCTGTGTACCTGCCATTTCTCTTAGTCTAAGCCCTGACTTACCAGTTTCTGAGAGGGCTTCTAGTGGAATCAGGAGGGTAGGACCCCTAGATCTCCTGTGGGAGGTGCCATTTAGACTTCAAAGAATATGGTGGGTATGCTCCCCTTTTCACATGGTACATGTCTGAGTCTATCCCAAATTATTTCCTTATACTCAGCAGGGTGAAGCCCCAATAGAAAAGTGGGCAGGGCCTCCAGACCCCAGAGTTTGGGTCTGCCAGAAACCTGGAGGGAATTCCTGGGCTCTTTCATATGTGGGAAGCACCAGTCTGCTTCCTGGGAAAGCGTGTGGAATAGTCATTCCCTAAAGCCAGTCTCTACACCCCAAATCTTTCTATGTTGCTATCTCCTCAGCAGGGGATAAGATGAAAGTTGGGGGGAAATAAGAGAAAAATAATAAAATAAAAATAAAAATAAAGGATCCTGTGCTGGGCTAGCAGGATACCTGAGGGTGGGGTGAGCAGGATTCCAGAAGATGGAGCTAGGTAAATTTAAGAGAGTGGAGCAAGTGATATCTGACAGGGAGGGGTAATTGTTTTGCAACGGAAGGGGCTTGCTCTCTCAAGAAAAATGGCTGCTATGATATGGGGGTATATCCTAGCACCAGGAACCCAGCAACGAGTTTCCCATGACTCTCCCTCAAGCCTCCTACTCCATACTCTTCATGCAACTTGGGGATATCTTAAAACATTCTTTGCAGTAGGTCCAATTTCTCTCATTTTAAACTTTTCTTAATTATACTACTGTTTGGGTAATGGAGAAGACTAGAAATCCGTATTCTCTGAAAGTATTAGTATAGGTGAGAACCTAGAAACTATTGAATAAGCTTATAACCCTATATTATTTGCAAATATCATTTTGATAGTGCAAGGTTTATTGTTTTATTTTATTTTATTTTATTTATTTTATTTTAATTTATTGATGTTTAAAGAAAGAGTGGAAGGGGGGAGAGAGAGAGAGAGAGAGAAAGAGAGAGAGAGAGAGAGATTGATTTGTTGCTCCATTTATTTGTGCAGTCATTGGTCGACTCTAAGTAACCAGGGATCAAATGCGAAGCCTTGTTGTCCAGATGATGCTTTAACCAACTGAGCTATTCAAGAAAGGCATTGATAGTATGTTTGTTAAACATCCAATGTCCCATATATTGATTTTTACAGTATTAAAATTATTTCAACATATCTATTCACAGACATAGCCTTAAAAGTAATTTTCATTTCCTTCTGATTGCTAGGAGTATATTTGCTAAATATAAAATTACACCCGGGTGATTTTCTTGACATTGCTTTAGAGATACAATTCCTTTATCAATTTTCACAGAAACACTAAAGATAATATATTTCTTTTTTTTAAACATTTTTATTGTTTGAATACAGTTAATTTAGGATTGAATATTTCTTCTTACTATAATCCAGCATAGTGGCTGGAATAGAATATCCTTCTGCAAGATATTCACTGTCATCTGACAAACTTTACTCTTGCAAAAGTAATTCTAGAATGCTAATGTACAGTAGTCTGTGCAGGGACAAGCAGAAAATATACTTCAATGCAACATTATTAAATAGAATGTTATTTTAATTTTTTCTTTATGTTCAGTTTTTAGAAAATTATATTATAATTAAATAAGTAAAACTCTGTCATCATTTGTCTTATTTCCCTTTTCTGGATTACTTGGGATTTTTAATCTATGTCAAAAATATTTTATAATATATGCTTTTGAGGAAGAATAAATTTTAATATGTGTACACATATAATACGTAATATATAACATACATATATAGTACACATTACATGCAGCATATATATATTGCCTAAAATACAGCTTTCACAAGATGATGCTTAATCATATAAATTTTCCCTGTTTATTTCATGTTCTATTCTGTTTACTTGTATGCGTCCCCATTCCTTCAGTATCATGAACACTGAAATTGAAAAAAATGAATATTTAAAGTATTGTAGTAAAATTAACTATGGAGAAAAACAGACAATTGTGTTTTTTATCATTCATTGCATAGCTTATATTAAAACCTACTACTGTAGGGTATTGTGTTCATATGTATGAAAGTGTAGAATAAAATATGATATTACCATTGCTCCTAAAGAAATGCAGCTTTTGAAAACTCTAAAGTATTCTAAGTGAAGTCAGACAGAAAAAAAGTTAAAAACCATATAATTTCACTAATATGTGAAATATAAAACTGAAACAACAAATGAACAAACGGAAAACACACAAAAACTCATAAATATAGACAACAGTGCAGTGGTTATCAGAGGGAAGGGGTTGGTGGGAATATTAACGGGTAAAGGGGGCAAATAAATGATGACAGAAGGATATTTGACTTTGGGTGGTGGGCGCACAATGGAATATACATATGATGTATCATAGAATTGTATACTCAAAATCTGTATAATGTTATTAACCAATGTCGCTTCAATAAATTTAATTAAAAATAAGAAAAAATAAAAATATAACATGGGTTGCAGTTGTTTATAATGAATATTAAAGTGGGAAGGAAGAAGAAAATCAATTTGACCTTTCTACATAGTAAAATGTTAAAAAATGCTCTTTTCATTCATCAGTGTCCTTACACCATTCAACTAACCTAAGATAACCAGTCACCATGATGCCTTTGGAAAAATCAAATTTCACCAAGGTTATTTTACTACCCAACTGTTAACATCAATATTATTCAGGGTTCACTTTAATTGATTCTCCTTTTCTTCTTTTTTGCATAGAGGATGTTTTGTAAACATCTCTTACTTGTGAGTAATGTCTTGTAAAATTAAGTTTAAGGGTAAACTTAATTAGATCCACAGATGGTAAAACATAATTGATGATAATATGTCCATATAAACTGGAATTAACTGTTTCTAATACTGTGTCAACACTGGGAACAAAATTACAGCATTCTTATGCATTATACTTAAGTGCTTTGAAGAATAATGCAGATAATTTTAAATTTCAGTTCAAATGTCTTAGACATGAGAAACTCTGGTTTATGTGAGAAATTTTTCTTCAATAAGAGAGGTATTTTGTTTTATGCCTGCTACAGGACTAAAACAAGAAAGGTGATTTTTATGCTGATAATATGTAAGCTATTCTTTTTTTTTTTTTTTTTTTTTTTTAAGCAGGGATGATTTTGCTTTATTAAATCATTTTTTTTTATTTTTTTAAATTTTAATTGTTGTTCTTGTACAGTTTTCTGTCTTTTACTCCCATCCTGGTCCACTGCCCCAGCCCTCCCCACCTCCCTCCCATTTCCATCCCCCTAGTTTTTGTCCACGTGTCTTATATACTTGTTGCTCTAAACCCTTCCCCTTTTCCCCTGAAATTCCCTTCCCTCTCCCCTCTGATGACTGTCAGCCTGTTCTCAATTCCAATGTCTTTGGTTATATTTTGCTTGTTTGTTTGTTTTGATGATTAGGTTCCTTGTAAGCTATTCTTCTTAAAAACTATATGGACACTATTAACTGAACAAGGGAGAAGAAGAAGTTATGTACTCCCCTTTAAATAATTTAGTGTCTGCTGTAATGAAATAACTTTGATTTTGTGATTAGGTGTGCTAGTGGTCACTCCTCATTGGCATATTACAAGATGTATGTAAGCTTGGAGACATTACTATTGGATGAAAAATGACACACACAATGGTTAAGGAAAGACATAAAAACAATTTTTTAAGTTTTATATGCAGTGAACTTTAACATTGATTATAAATGAGGACATGAAACTTTATACTGGAAATGCAGTTAATTGGATTAGGACAACCATAGCCAGTCACAATTTACAAAATAATTAGAACACCTATTCCTTAAAAAAAAAAAAAGATGTTATTTTATGGTGGAATAAATTATCCATTTATTGTCAAATTTAACTTTAAGCATTTTAAACTCTATCTTGATTCACTACTAAGAAAAATACAAAATAATCATTCTAATACAAAATAATTCATAATGTTATTCTCAATGTTTATTTTAGTTATTTTAGTGTGAATTTAAATTAAGAATACTGCCCTGGCTGGTGTAGCTCAATGGATTGAGCACGGGCCTGCAAAGCAAAGGATTGCGGTTCGATTCCCACTCAGGGTACATGCCTGGGTTGCAGGCCAGTTCCCAGTAGGGAATCCTCGAGAGGCAACCATACATTGATATTTCTCTCTCTTTCTCCTTCCCTTCCCTTCTAAAGATAAACAAATAAAATAAAATAAAAAGGGGTGGTTTTCTTCTATGAAATTGCCCTTAAAAATAAAATAAATTAAGAATAGCAATAACGACAATAAAACTAATGAATATTATTTCTGATGGTGTACTAAACACACACACTATTTATAACTTAATAAATAGTGATACAAAAATATGAAATCTAATTTATTGAGTACCACATTACAAGTAAAAAAATGGACTTTTATGGCTTCATTAGTGACTTTTTCAAGAAAATAGAGGAAAAAGAAACTATGATTCGAATTTTAATCTGATCAAAACCAATGTTTTTTAAAAGCATCATGTTTCATTGATTTAATAAATAATTCTTAGGTTGTTAGCATTTGCTATTAAATACAGTTGTCTTAAAGCTGTGCCATTGCTTTATTAATTTATTTTTCTTGTGTTCATTGCTATGTGGCATAATGTACATGATAGTTTTATCCCTTCATGTAGATAAAACAGAAATAAAAATCTTATCTTTATCTAATTTATATACTAACATGTACGCACACACACATCATACACAAAACTATTAATTAACACTCAAATTTAACAATTTTATCATATATTCTTTCAGTATCCAGGAAAGACAAAAAGTAAGTTGGCTGTTAGACTGTTGTGAAAGAAGACATTTGGTTTCACTTACATTTTTCTCCTTGTCTTCCTGGAAATTATATTGCACAGATTAATGTTGTTTCTTTGATAAAATGTTCTATTTATCTCTTTCAAGGAAGAATACATCTAAATTTGAGGAATGAGATCGTAAAAATTTTGTTCCCACCTGAAGGACTTGGGGAAAAAATAATTCCATATTTTGCAAGAGAAAGATCAATAAAGACTAGAGCAGAAATAAACTTGAAAGATAATAGAAAATCAATTAAATTACATTTTTTAAAAAGATCAGCATAATTAACAAACTTTTAGCTAGATTAACCAACAGAAAAGAGAGAGAACTAAAAGAAACTATAAATGAAAATAAACGTTACAATTGACACTTCAGAAATATAAAAAATCATAAGAGGTTAATATGAACAATTATTTGCAAACAAATGAGATAACCAAGAAGAAATGTATAAATTTCTAGAAGCATATAATTCAAGACAGATACAGGAAAAAAATTGGAAACCTGAACAGACCAAAAACTGCTATGGACACTGAAACACTGATAAAAGTCCTCCCAACAGAGGAAAGCCTAGGACCAGATGGCTTCAATGGTGAATTCTGTATAATATTTTAAAAACAGTTAATTCTAGTTTTTCACAATAGATGGAAAAAGGAATTGAAGTAGAGGGAGAAAATTCATTTTACAGGGCCAACAGTAGCCTGATACGAAAGCCAGAAAAAGACACTACAGGAAAAGAACAGTCAGGGCCATTATCTCTGTCTGATGAGTGAAAAAAGATGTGAAAATTCTTGAGACTTCTAGTAAAACTAATCAAACATTACATCAAAATGATAATATACTATGGTCAAGTGTAACTTTTCTCTTAAATTCATAAAAATTGTAGAAAATATCTCAAGCATTTCTGTGGCAATATGTTTTCTGATGTATTGCTCTGAGAAAGGGAAATGGAATAAAACATAAACAAATGGGACTACATCAAGCTAAAATATTTTTTAGCAAAGTAAAGGGAATCATTAACAAAAGGAAAAGATAACTCACCGAATAGGAGAACATATTTGCCAATGGCACATCTGATAAGGGGTTAATATCCAAAATTTATAAGGAACTTACAAAAATCAACTCCAGAAAACAAACGATTTAATTTAAAAAATGGGCAGAGGACCTGAACAGACACTTTTCAAAAAAAGACACACAGATGGCTGATAGGCATATGAAAAGATACTCAATGTCACTAATCATCAGAGAAATGAAAATTAAAACCACAATGAGATTTCGCTTCACACCTGTCAAAATTACTATCATCAATAAATCAACAAACAACAAGTGTTGGCAAGGATGTGGAGAAAAGGGAACCCTTATGCACTGTTGATGAGAATGCAGATTGGTGCAGCCACTGTGGAAAGTAGTATGGAGTTACCTCAAAATATTAAAAATAGAACTGCCCACCAGGAGGCAATTCCACTTCTGGGAATATATCCAAAGAAACCTGAAATGCTAATTTAAAAAATATATGCATCCCTAGATTCGTTGCAGTATTATTTACAGTAGCAAGATTTGGAAGCAGACCAAGTGCCCCTAAGTGGATGAGTGGATAAAAAAGCTGTGGTACATTTATACAACGGAATAGCACTTGGCTGTGCAAAAAGAAGAAAATGTTATCTTTTGAGATAGCAGAGATCGATTTGAACAGCATTATGCTAAGTGATGGAAGGAGACTTGACTTGAGGTGGTGAACACACAATACTGTGTACAGATGATTTGCTGTGGAATTGTGCACCTGAATCCTGTATAATTTTGATAATCAGTGTCAACCCAATACATTCAATAAAAATTAATAAATAAAATATATAAGCCATTTAAAAATAGCATTACATTAAAAGGATAATATACCATGGTCAAATGAGAATTATCTCTTGAATTCATTGATAGTTAAACATACATAAATCAATAAATGTGATATACCACATCAACTGAATGAAGGATAGAACATATGATTCTCTCAATGAACAAAAGTTTTGAAAAAATTCAAGTCTATTATGATAAAAACTTTCCACAAATTTGGTATAAAAGGAACATATTTCAACATAACTAAGTCCATTAACCATAATACCACACTTAAAATCATACTCAAGGTTGAAAAGCTGAAAGCTTTTCCTCTAAATTCAGGAACAAATAAAACTATGACCACTCTTGCCACACTGTATTCAATTTATAACTAGAAGTTTCAGGCAGAATAATTAGGTAAGTAAAAGAAATTAAAGGCAGAAATCAGAAAGGAAGTAGTTAAATGTTTGTTTGCAGATGACATGCTCTTATGTATTAAAGATCCTAAAGACTCTACCAAAAAGTAATTGTTGGATATAATTAATGAATTCGGAATGTTCAGGATAAAATTTCATATAAAAATCAGTTGCATTTCTTTACACTAACAACAAAATATCTGAAAGAGAAATAAAGAACACAATCCCATTTACAATAGTATCAAAAACCTATAAAATATTTAAGAATATATTTATCAGAGGACAATGATCTGTAAACTAAAAGCTATAAGACATAATTTAAAAAATTATAAAGACAAAGTAAATGATGTTTCATATTTTCTGGTTAGAAGAATCATTTTGATAAAACGTCCATGCTACCCAGAGCTGCCCATAAATCTGATATGATCTCTATAAAAATTCAATTGGCATTATTCACAGAAACAGAAAAAAAAATCAATCTTAAAATTTATATGGAACCACAAAAGACTCTAAATACCAAAGCAATCTTGGGAGAGAACAGAAGCTGGAGGCATCATACATCTTGATTTTAAACTACATAAAAATCTATAGTAATCAAATAAATATGGTACTGGTGTAAAAACAGACACACAGACCAATGCAAGAGAATCAGAAACACAGAAATAAACCTGTGAATACATAGTACTAGTATTTGACAAGACAGACAAGAATACCCAATGGGAAAAGTATTCTTTTCAATAAATGATGCTAGGAAACTTGACATTAATGTAGGTTTCCTGTTCATAAAACCTTCACAAGTTTTTATTCCCTACTTTTATTTATACCTCATCATGTCCCTTCCCTTGTACTTTTGATGGAATACATGCAATTTGGGGTCTAACTATAGTTCCCTAATGTTAAATGTTACCTCTTGTCCATAAATATTCCATAAATTTTTCCAGTACATTTAACATTTTATCAGTAGTGAATAGTTTTGTCATGAGTCTTTCGTTTGGAAAAAAAAAATCTTCACTCATTCTTTAACTGTAGATAAGTCATTTATCTAAAACGAAAACAAAAACACCTGTAATTACTTTTTTATAGTAACAGAAATTGTGTACTGAAATTATCAGTACACATCTCTCTAAATAAGCAAAACAACCCTATTATTTTTGTTGCTGCTTGAAAATCTAATGCATTTACTTACATCTTTCTTACATTTTAATAGCGTTCCATTATTTAACAAATAAAATATTTCATGTATGTGTAAGACATTTTCGTTACTAAGATATATATTTATATATATATATATCATATAGTTTACATCATATACAAATATAAATAGCATATATAAATATATAACTATCATATTTAGATATGATATGTATTATATATGGTATATATAAGCACATAGATGTAGACAAAAGTGGGATGATAGCCAGAGGAAGAGGGGTTAGGTAGAGAAGAAAGTTGAGGTGGAGGTGGGCAAAGGAGGAGAATGAGGACAAAAAGAGACTTTGCTTGGGGCAGTGGGCACATGATGCAGTGTGCCGATGATGTTTTGTTGAGTTGTACACTTGAGCCTGTATGATTTTGTGAACAAATTCCACCCCAATAGATTCAATTAAAAAATAAAAGAGAATAAAATTTAAAATGTACAGTGAAATGTTGCTCCTTGTAATTTGAAAGCAAAATGTATATTTAAATAGAAACATACATTGGAAATAAAGGAGAGGAGTTTCTGAAGTCCAGATAATTTTCTTTAAGAAAATACACTTTATCTCAATTAAGATTCTTTTAAAGTTCAATAAAGAACAAGAATACTTATGAGGCATTTTTTTGTCTTACATTTTATTTTTTATTTTTTTATATTATTTTTAATCAGTATTTTTTAATTGTTGATATTGTACAGTTTTCTGTCTTTTACCCTGCCCCCAGCCCACCACCCCAGCCCTCCCCACCTTCCTCCCATTTCCACCCCCCATAGTTTTTGTCCATGTGTCCTCTATACTTGTTGCTCTAAACCCTTCCCCTTTTCCCCTGAAATTCCCTCCCCTCCCCCTCTGGTCACTGTCAGACTGTTCTCAAATTCAGTGTCTTTGTTTATATTATGCTTGTTTGTTTGTTTTGTTGATTAGGTTCCTGTTAAAGGTGAGATCATATGGCATTTGTCTTTCACTGCCTGGCTTATTTCGCTTAGCATGATGCTCTCCAATTCCATCCATGCCGTCGCAAAGGGTAGGAGCTCCTTCTTTCTTTCTGCTGCATAGAATTCCATTGTGTAAATGTACCACAGTTTAAACTAAATCTTTTGAGCAAGTCTGACTTTCCATTCAGTCTTCATATGAACCTAAACAAATACGAAAAATAATTTATTATAAAGTCTAATGTAACCCTAGAGTAGAAATTAGCCATTATCTATAATGTGACAGTAACATATTTTGCAATTTCAAAAAACACTACCAATTTCAAAAATAACGTCAAATTTAAAATTCGTTTAAATTTAGACATTGTTGTATAATTTATAATTCACTTTCATATTCTAACTTAAAGATATCTATGCCATTCTCATTTATAACAAGCTCTAAGCATGTTTTTATATTCATAATTATATGCTAGTTTATGCAGCCATATACATAGCTGTTTGTATTTCCTCATTTATCTTGTAAAGAAAATTTTCTTAGAACTATCTACGTTTTATTCCTTGATTGAACTAATTGATTGCTAAGCTTGCTGAACAACATTTACATTGGGATTTTATTCTACCTTACTCCTGTTTTATTTTAATGTTTGAAAAGATCAGCTGATTGAAATGTAAATTACCTACACTAAAATCCATTTACAATCAGTATACCAATTGATGGGTTTTGAGAAACCAGTGTTATATCCAGCACACTGACAATATTGAACATTTCCATCATGCCCAAAAGCTCCCTGGAGCTAATTCTACATTCTTTATCACAGAAAATCACTGATATTACTACTATCACATTAAATTATTTGCCTATTTTAAAAAGTGATATGTTATATTAGTATAATATTTCATAATTGTATAATAGTATAATATTTTAGAGATTATTTTGCATTGTGATATCTAAGTTGTTTTATAAAATTTAATTCCTTTAGAAATCCATTTTTATGTATATATCTAGATGTGTTTAGTTACTATCCTATATATGACTATTTCAATGTTTCTAATTTGGGGCTATTAAGTGTGAAGCTACAATGAGCCATCTTTTTTCTTCTATTGTTCAAGTACAGTTGTCTCCATTCCCACCCCCCACAACTATTCTCCCACCGCAGCCATCCCCACCACCTACCCTCCGTCTTACCCCCTTTGGCCTTGTCCATGTGTCCTTTATACATGTTCCTTGATGAACCCCCCACTTCCCCTGCTCCTTATCCCCCTTCCCCCTCTCTAGTTACTTTCAGTTTGTTCTTAATTTCAATAATTCTGGTTCTATTTTTCTCATTTGTTTGTTTTGTTCATTAAGTTCCACTTATTGGTGAGATCATATGTTTTTGTCTTTCATTGCCTGACTTATTTCACTTAGCATAATGCTGTCTTATATAAGGTTTTTGTTCGTTTGTTTTGCTAACATATTCCCATTTTTTTAGGTAAATATTTAGGAGGAGAATCGGGGGACATATGGTAATTCTCTATATACATTTTTAAGAAAAGGTTAAACTGCTTTCATAAATGTTTACACAATTTTATATTTCCGCCAGCAATGTATAAAAGCTCAGGGGTTTGCACATCTTTACCAAAACTTGATACTGGCCATCTTTCCAATTTTAGCCATTCTGATGAGTGCATAGTGATCTCCTATTATGACTTTAATATTCACTTGCATCATCCTGATGATTTAAATACTGAAGATTATTCCTGGGAATATTAGTCAAGTGCATATCTATGTGTGTGTCTGTGTGTATGTTTAATTTGTTTGACTCTAAACATTTTTGTTTTGTTTTTCTTTTTACCATTGAATATATATGTATATTCACATTCTTTTTACCATTGAATATGTGTGTGTGTGTGTGTTAGATATTCAGGATACAAACTCCCAGTCTTATGTATTTGATGTAAATATTTTAGCCAAGTATGGCTTTCATTTTCATTATCTGTTAATGAGAGCTTTTGAGGAACAATGGTTTTAAATTTAATGAAGTCTGATTTACCAATTTTGTTCTGCTTTAACTGGTAAATTCTATTGTGCTCATACATATGAATACATGCATGTATTGGTCTATGTACAGGGTATGGCAAAAGTAGGTTCACAATTATGGACACACAAAACACAATTTATTCTTGTATTATTTATTAATTATTGTATTATTTTCCATATGAACAACTGTAGCCCTACTTTTGCCCCACTTGTATTTTAATGTAACATATAAGAACCCTTCCCAATTTAAGTTTCTTTAAATGAGGATGATGATAACATTCATTTTATCGGATTTTGGACATTAATGAGAAAATTTATATACTTTAAAAACAACTCAGTACATAATAAGCACTACATAATTAGTAGTTATTGTTATTAAACCAGTTAAAAAATCAGAGATTAGTGCAATAAAATTTATGAACCCAAGAGTTTATAATTAATAGCTAACAAACTTGTGACAATCATGATAAAATGAGTCAACCAAGAAATAAATGGGACAACACAATCCTGGATTGGTTCTTAAAATAAATCTAATGTATATATGCTGAAATTATAAAACATTGATTAAAGAAATTAAAGAAAACAAGTAAAAGCAGATGAATCTTCTTCATGGATTCAATATTTTTAAGACTCAATATTTTCAAAATGTTATATTTATAATTGACTTTTCTTTCTTTCAGTGTCATCCTAGTCAAAATCATAATAGCTTTTTTCCCTAGAAATTTGCAAACAGATCTAAAATTTATGTGTAAAAGCCAATTTACGTTTAATTAGTTGAACAACTAAAAATAAAAACAAAGCTAGAGAACTTAAATATTTAACATTGTGAATTACTATGTGTAAAGTGAGACAGTGATCCAGGCAGTTTAATATAGGCATAAAAATAAACCTAGAAAATAGAGCAGAATAAATAGTTCAGAAATACATTCACTTATATAAAGTCAATTAATCACATATATAATCATAATCATATATACATATATACATGCAAACATATATATATACACATATATATATGTATATATTTGGAACAAAGTTACTACAGTAAAACAATTGGGAAACTGTCTAGACTTTTCCACAGTTAGAACAATGGGACATATCATGAATGAAAAACATAAAAAATTAATCCCACCTCACGCCTGCCAGAATCGTTATCATCAAAAAAGCAATAATCAACAAGTGCTGGCGAGGATGTAGAGATAAGGAAACACTAGTGCAGTGCTGTTGGGAATGCAAACTGGTGCAGTCACTGTGGAAAACAGTATGGAGTTTCCTTTAAAAATTAAAAACGGAACTGCCTTTTGACCCAATGATCCCACTTCAGAGAATATATCCTAAGAATCCTGGAACACTGATCAGAAAGAATATATGCACCCCTATGTTCATAGCAGAATTCTTTACATAGCCTAGATCTTGAAATAGCCCAAGTGCTCATCAGTAGATGAGTGGATAAAAAATCTGTGGTACCTTTATGCAATGTAATACTATACAGCCATAAAAATAAGGAATTGTTTTACCTTTTGAGACAGCATAGATGGATCTGGAGATTATTATACTAGGTGAAATAAGCCACTCAGAGAAAGACAAATTCCATATGATCTCACTTATATGTAGGATCTAATGAACAAAATAAACTGATGAACAAAATAGAAACAGAGACATAGGTACATGGAGCAGACTGACATCTGTCAGAGGGGTGAGGGAGGGAGAGACTGAATAAAAGAAGGAGCAGTTATTAGCAAAATATCATATATGCATAATTCATGGACACAGACAAAAATGCAGTGATGACCACAAGAAAGATGTGTCAGGGGCTAGGTAAAGATGGGCAAAGGTAGGGACATCTGTAATAGTATTAATAATAAAAATAAAGATAAATAAATCTTAGCATATACCCCACATCATAATAACAATATTAAATGAATTATACACCTAAATATAAATTGTAAAAGAAGTCCTAAAATAACAAGAAAAAAATTATTATTGTACATGGTAGTCCAAAATTTCTTAGGCCAAAAAAGTAAAAAATGTAATACAAAACAACATTAGCAACAACAAAATAAAACTTGATAGACTGGACCCTATCAAAATGAAAAACTTGTGCTCTTTAACACCATTATATTATTAGGTAAATTAAAGGGAAAATCATTGACAAAATGAAAATAATAAAGGATCTATATGCAGAATTTAAAGATCTCTTACTATTAAATGAGACAAAATAACAAATTAAATACCACAAAATAAAATTAGGAGAAAGTTTTAAACAGACATTTCACTTCACCAAAAAAAAGAAATATAGATGTCAAATAAACATATAAAAGATCTTTAAAATTTTAATTATCAGGTAAAAAAAACTTTAATATATATTGAGACACTGTTTCATATCTACAAAAATGGTTAAAATTAATGAGAACAAGGACAACAACAACAAAGTAATCTAACATGTAAAGTTCTCATGAAAAAGCAGAATTAATGCCCTGGCTGGTGTGGCTCTGTGTATTGAGCACTGGCCTGTCAACCAAAAGGTGGCTGGTTTGATTCCCTGTCAGGACACATGCCCAGGTTGCCAGACAGATCCCCTGTAAGGGGATACTCTAGAGGCAACCACATATTGATATTTCTCTTCCTCTCTTTCTCTCTCCCTTCCCCTCCCTAAAAATAAATAAATAAAATCTAAAAAAAATAAAGCAGAATTAATGAAAATTTCATATATTGCTGGTCGGAAAGCACATATTACTTTCTGTTAAGAAAAAAGTTATAGACTTCCGGCCAAGATGGAGGCGTAGGTGGACATACTGTGCCTCCTCTCACAACCAAAATTAAGGACAACAAATATTTAGAAACAAGAAAACAACCAGAACTTATAGAAAATTGAACTGTACGGAAGTCCAACAACCATTCATCCAGACTGGTAAGAGGGGCGGAGTCTCGGTAGGAAAAAGTGGAGGTGCGGACCCAGGAATGCAAATAGCAGTGGCTCACAGTTCCCAGGTGCACGGGCGGCGGCTGGCGGACCCTGGGCACAGGGGGGCAACTGTGCAGACCCAGTGAGGACGCACAAGGCGGCTGGCTGACCAGGGGGTCCCACATTCTCGCACGCAGACGGTCCAGGCAGAGGGGAAGTGGCGGAAGGGACTGAATTCAGGAGAGAGCAGAGCAGGTGCCATTGTTCCCTCTCGGACCCCGCCCCCACAAACAGCGTCACAACCCAGCGACTGGGCTGCCCCGCCCTGAGAAATACCTAAGGCTCCACCCCTCTTACGTAATAGCTGTGACCAGACTAAAACCAAAATAAAACAAAACAAAAAAACCCACCAAAAATGGCTCAAACCGGAGAAAAAGTGAAAACCCCGGAGTCAATTCCTCTAAGCAACAAAGAGATAGCCAACCTATCAGATGCACAGTTCAAAGCACTGGTCATCAAAATGCTCACAGAATAGGTTGATTTTGCTCATAAATTAGATGAGAAAATGCAGGCTACAATACGTGAAATGAAGGAAGACGCATGGGGAACCGATAGAGATGGAAGGAAAACTGGGACTTAAATCAATGGAGTGGACCAGGAGGAAGAAACTAACAACCAAACAGAAAACGAGGAAGAAACAAGAATTCAAAAAAATGAGGAGAGGTTTAGGAACTTCCGGAACATCGTTAAACGTCCCAACATCAGAATTATAGGGGTCCCAGAAGGGGAAGAAGAACAACAAGTAGAAAACCTATTTGAACAAATAATAAAGAAGAACTTCCCCAATCTGGCAAAGGAAATAGACTACCAGGACGTCCAGGAAGCTCAGAGAGTCCCAAAGAAGTTGGGCCCAAGGAGGAACACATCAAAGCACATTGTAATTACATTAGCCAAGATTAAAATGAAGCAGAGAATTCTAGAAGCAGCAAGGGATAAGGGGACAGTCATCTGCAAATGAGTTCCCATCAGACTGTCAGCTGATTTCTCCAAAGAGACCTTCCAGGCAAGAAGGGGCTGGAAAGAAATATTTGAAATCTTGAAAAGCAGGGACCTACATCCAAAATTGCTCTTTCCAGCAAAGCTGTCATTTAGAATGGAAGGACAGATAAAGCGCTTCTCAGATAAGGTCAAGTTCAAGGAGTTCATCATCACCAAGCTCTTATTATATGAAATGTTAAAGGGACTTATCTAAGAAAAAGAAGATCAAAAATAGGACAGTGAAAAGACAGCAAGCTCACAGCTATTAAGAACCACACCTAAAACAAAAGTAAACTAAGCAAACAGCTAGAACAGGAACAGAACCACAGAAATGGAGATCATATGGAGGGTTAGCAACAGGGGCGTGGGAGGGGGGAGGTACAGAGAATGAGTAGCATAGATAGTGGGTAGAGAATAGACAGGGGCAGGGTAAGAATGGTATGGGAAATGTAGAAGCTAAAGAACTTATGACACAAGGACATGAACTAAAGGGGGGAATGTGGGTGGGAGAGGGTGTGCAGGGTGGGGGGAATGATGGGGGAGAAATGGGACAACTGTAATAGCATAATCAATAAAATATATTAAAAAAAAGAAAAAAGAAAAGAAAAGAAAAAAGTTATAGACAAAATTATATCCAGGGTTGCCACCAGCTGGGAGTGGAGAAAAGAGTTTCATTACTAAGGTGCATGAGAGACCTTTCTGAGTGATGAGAAGATCCTACATCCCAAATGTGGTGGTGCTTACATGACTGTAACATTTTGTCAAAACTCATTGAATTGTATACCTATTAAAGGATAAAGTTTATTGCATGTAAATTACATCTTAGTAACCCTGACTTTAAGAAATGAAAGTAAAATAGAGGTCTTTTTGGAAACAAAAGTTAACTTTTGTTTGTCTCCAGCAGACCTGGCTCCAGTTGGCCTGACCTCATGCATATTTCCAATATAAGGAAACTGATACCCACTAGAAGCAAAGTTTTTATGCAACAAGAAATGAGGGGCATGGTAAGGGTATATACATGAGTACATAAAAATAACTATCCATTATTTAAAATGAAAGTCAATTAGAATTTAAGAAAATCTTGCAAAGAATTTCTTAAAGAATTTATATGCTTAAATAAAATTTATGCAAATGATAGCAGAAAAAATAAAACAATATTAAGTTTAAGGATTCCTAAAAAAGATATTCAATATAAAGATAATAGAAAATTAACATCATCTTACATTGATAGTGTGATAATGAATTAATCAAATATATTATATGGTCAATTATACTACATATCAAAGCCTCTAAAACGTTAGCATTTAGAACTAGCATGAGGATGTTTTCATATGTGTGTATTTAAAATGTATATACAAAAATATTAAATTGTCTGTATAACAGCAAAGACAGTATTTTTTAATATCTAAAACTTAAAAATTGGGTAAATTTATCAAATAGGGGACATTCATGTAAAATATTGGCATGCCCATTAGATAACATTTCCTCTTTCTACTTACAATTGGCAATTTTTTGGTAGCATTGCCTTCACATATTATAGGCCAAAAAAACACCTAAAGAATAAAGGGAGTCAAGAGTAATAAAACACCAATGATGGTGACACCCTTACCCTAGAGGAACTGGCCCTGAGGGGTCTACCTCAGGCCAGACTGTAGTGTGTAGGTTCATGATTCCATGTAGGAAAGATTTCACATGAGTCAGATGATTCTGAGAGTACATTTATTAAGACTGGGGCAGTGAATAAAAAAAAAAAAAAAAAAGGACTTAACAGCAGAGAGCCTAGGCAGTGATCTGCTTTGGTTCCCTAGAAAAGTTAAGGGAGAAGTCAAGCGAGCCGAGGCAGGGCTGCTGTAAGCTCACTGGAAAGTCAGAGAAAAAGGGAGCTCTGGAGATAGATCAGCACAGCAAGTAAGCCTGGCTCAAACTGCCACTGCTCACTGCCCACTGGCTGTAGGTCTCCTGGGGATCCTTAGAGTTTAAGAGGAAATAAGAAGTTCATGCTTGAGAAGGGGCATGGCATGCTCTAAACTCTAAAGCAAGCCTGCTTGTGTCTTTGTCCTGAGCACTTTCTACCTTTTTTTTCTCCAGGTGAGAATCTTACAAGAGGGTTTCAGCAGAATATTCATCAGCTTTCCAGGTACATATTTAATATGCTGATGCATCAGAATTAATGAATGGGTGGTTGGGATTATCCTTTGGACTGTTATCGTGTTTTGCTTATATCTGGAGTCTGTCTGGTTTTTAATGGGGTTTTTGTTATTTGCCCCTGACTTCATCTGTCCTTGGGTTTAGCTGGCACAAATGACATTGATTGGATCTCTGTTCTCTATTTCCCAGACCAGGGAGATTTAAGCTATGTATTCTTTGGTTAGGGAAGAAAGGCATGAACCATTCACTCTTAAGTGTCCTTGTTTGAGGGAGATAAGTCTTTGCAATTCACCAACTGGCTGTAAGTTGCTCAGACTATTTTTGGCCTTTTTTTTTTTCCTTGTCTCAGTTTCCCTATTCTACTTGCCCAGGAATTTTCTATGTTCTTACTATCCTGTCACAGTACTATGAAATATAAAATGGAATCTCTAAAATTTTCTATAGATAAGTGAATTTTCTAATTAAACCTAATCCAATGCTTTTTTATGTTTATGTTTCATATAAAGTGACTCAAGATTTTATAGAAATCAGCACTTCCATATGTCTCTCACAATATACGCTTAGTCTAGAAACACATTTTTTAAAAATTACAAGATTCTCTATTATTGAGAATAATTAAGACCATGTAAAACAAATATTCTGAGCTTCATAACTTCTGGAGGCCAGTACTCTAGATAAAGATCTGGAAAAATCAACATGAAGAAACAGGAGTTTAAGTGTGGTTTTTGGTGTATGTTTATACATTACTTTAGTAAAGAAAAAAGATGTTTGAAATATGGAACCAGACTCAATTGATTCTTTTGTTACTTTTGGTTCTATTCCAGTAGCACATTAATGTGCATATCAGTATCTCTGCTGGGAAGCAGCTTCATTTATTTTCTATTTTCTCATATCCTACCCTTGCCTATTTCCCATTATTTAAAAAAAACACACATTATTTTTTATCATCTTCTACCATTTTTAAATATTCTTATGGAAATGTTTTAAATTTTTAAAAATCCATATCTTTATTACTATTTAAGTAAAAGTGTTATTTTTAATGTACAATTAAGAACTATTATTTTAAGTCTGTATATTATCTGTGAAACTTTAAAGTAGCCTTAAATGATACAAAATTGTCTGTAAATAATAGTAAAACTTCCTCTCTCTTAGTCCTAGCAGTCTAAGACACAGCCCTTGAGCTGGGGCATTAATGAAGAGTTGAGATGATACTGGGTGAAGTCACCCTCTTTCCCCACCCATTCTCTTCACACCCACATGGCACCAAGTAAGGACATATATGGGCTGGGCTGGTTGACCAGAATTGAGTTTCTTGATTAACTATTATGACCGGAGGCAACCATTGCAGAGGAATGAATAAAAACTATTAGAAGCCCTGGCTGGTGTGGCTCAGTGGATTGAGCGCGGGCTGGGAACCAAAGGGTCATGGTTCAATTCCCAATCAGGGCATATGCCTGGATTGTGAGCCAGGTCCCCAGTGGGGGCCATGTGAGAGGCAAACACACATTGATGTTTCTCTTCTTCCCTCCTTCCCTTCCCCTCTCTAAAAATAAATAAATAAAATATTTTAAAAAACTATTAGTAATAAGAGTAGTGAAAACTGTAAAAAGTTCTAACATCAGAAATGAACTCAGGTGTCTAGCCCATCTGGTCAATGAAGACCATGTCTATGACGCTAGGTAAGAAGCTCACTCTGTGGTTCATAGAATCAGATAAAGAGGTAGTACATGGGATGGTTCTTATGAGTAATTCAGCTTTAATTTAATAAAAGTTCAGGAATAATTAGGGCTCAATTTTACAAGGATTAGCCATATGGTTAGTATTAGCCTTCATGGTTTAAATACAACTACGTGTACTGGCACAAATCATTGAAAAATTTTCCAGCGACTGATAATACAACATGCAATTTTAAATCGCCAGTCTGGCATAGAGTCGTTTTCTCATTCACCAGAATCTTGTGAAGTAAACACATAAGTGTCTGTATAAGAGCTTACATAAGTAAACTCTTAAATAGACACTTACAGATTATACAGATATAATCATACAAAAGTATGAAGTAGGCCCCATTATTCATTCAAACTATACTCTTATCAGGGCATTTATCTAAGAAGAACTCACTCTAGCTTTTGTTCCTCTAAGGTGTAAAG
Organism: Glossophaga mutica; assembly: GCA_039655065.1. Taxonomy (NCBI): domain Eukaryota; kingdom Metazoa; phylum Chordata; class Mammalia; order Chiroptera; family Phyllostomidae; genus Glossophaga; species Glossophaga mutica. The sequence continues at coordinate 94,471,061 of CM077310.1, forward strand.
CTTATTTTTTTAAATTTATTAGTCACTCTCCATACAAAACACTTAAAGTAGTTAATTCTTTTTTTTTTATTTTTCCTAATGAAGCAAACAATATCACAAAAGCAATTTATATATATATATATATATATATATGACAAAGTTCTTTTCCTCGAGGAAATCCAAGTAAGAGCAAGAAACTAACTAGTACAGAGAAGGAGGGGATCTACATAGTTGCTAAAATAGAGGTTCTCAGAAAGGGTTATAGACTCTATAGAGTAGAATCCTCAATCATACTAGAATGGGTGATCAGTAGTGTAATGAAAGATTTAGAGAAAAATATTAATTCACATTAACAATTCATTGTAAGAAGTGATATCTTAGTTAGACATTGAATATAAACAAGCGTATTCAGAGGGAAAAAACGACAAAGCATACATAATATACTGAGGAAGCCATTTGCATGTCAGTAAATTACTGGATAGTATAGTATTAATTATTGTTTCGGGCATCTGTGAGAATGAAACTGAAATGGTAAGCAAGGGATATAAAGATAATTTACTCACAATCCATTTGTATAATTATGTCATGTCTGTGTCATATACTAGGTCTAGTATTAGGGATATGTGAATAAATATGATAAACAGGTCCCTATCCTCGTAGACTTTACCATCAAGGTACAAATACTGGAAATATAGGTGCAAAAAAGTTATTAAACAAATAATCCAAAAAATGTTGTGTGAGCTTTACCAACATGTATCAGAGCTTTACCAATATAGCTCTGATAAATTTCGGGCACTCTTTTGCAGCAACTTCAAGGGCAGAAACATATTTTTGTTGAGACAAGGTCTCTTCTGACTTTCTATATCATGTAAATGATAACCTCTTGTGCATTTATTGTATGTACAGGTTTGTTTAAAGATTTATTACACATATAAGAGATAGAATTAAAGCAGAATTTTAGAAAATCATGACTAACAGTATTGATAAAAGAATGAGGATGAAGAGAACAAAGGCAGAAGTACCATTTAGAAAACATTCTCCACATTAGACAAATTATAAGGGCCAAATCCGAGCCAGTTGCAGTAGTAACAAAAAGGGGTGATTGATTTGAGAAAATGTTAAGAAGTAGAGTTAGTGTAACATATGTATCAAGGTAGCATAGATTTTAATTTTGATGAGTTTTGCTTTGTTTACTGATGTGGACACCAGCCCACAGTGTCCAGATGAAATGAGACATTCACAGGGACTACCGAGTCCTGTGGAGGAAAAGGGACAGCATGGCTTTTCTCTCAAGGGGAGAAAAAGCCTGAAGCCTCCTCCAGGACAGGCCTTCATTGGGTTTCTCCCCACATTACATGATGGTCCTCATTTACTATGCACAGGTTAGCTTTAGGGGTTTACCTTTTACAGAAAACAAAGCAGATGCTGCTGCAAATGACATCTCAGAAGGATAGTTGCAAATGAAAAGGGAAAAGTGGTTGAACAGGTTACATTCCATACTGGGGAGTTTTTAGCAAAAGCAAGACTCAAAGTGGCCTAGGCACATTGCAGGCCTGATTCCCCATGGGAAAACCTGTCCTTGGGCGTGGGTCCTATGCATCTCCAAGTGGGAGCTGGACTCACACCACGCAGAACGGTCTTCTACAGTTTACAATGAAAACAATCAATACTATCCAGGCTAGAGGGAAATGGACACTGCTCTTAGTTGTATAAATTATTACATCACTTTTATGAAACAATTTGGTAATACATATAAGGAGTCTTAATATTATTCACATTCCATGATAGTTATTCTACTTCTGGGAATCAGTCATATAGAAATAATTGTTAAAGAAGATCAATAAACATTATTTATAAAAGTAAAATGAATGGATATTGCCTAAGTGTTCAATTCAGAGGAGCTAGTTATAAGTTTTTATGTAACTAAAATGTTATATGTTAAATAATATAAATTAAACACAAAATTATATGGCTGTTACTACCACACCTTTTGAAAAATATGCATTTAAAAGGAGAGTAGACTTATCAAAGTTATATTTTGTCTCTATGTACTAAGATCATTTTACATTTTCTTTTAATTTATTTTTAAATTAGTTGAATGAGAACATTTGTTGTTTGTAGAAAAAGTTAGTTACTTTATGATTTTTAGGATGTGATAACCCATTGTATGTGGTGGTAAAGAATAAAATTAATAATTAATAGAACTTTATACCAGATTACTGGTTTTCTGACTTAACATAGGTACTATGAGGAGGAGTATATTTTAGGGGAACTATGTCTGTAAATTTTATAATAACTCATTTTAATTCACCACATAGGCTAAAAAACAAAAATTATATGTTTAGCACAAAAATGCTTATACTTTAGCTACTTCTTTTTAAATTGTTGACCTTATTGATTTTATTAATAGTATTCCATAAGGAATGAAAGCATATGTTTACACAAGATCTGACTACAAATGTTTATAGAAGCTTTATGTACAATATCCAAATCTCAGAATGGCCCATATGTCCATTAACAGGCAAATGGACCAAAATTTTCTTTTGTACATACTCAACATTCAATGTTATATTGCTAAATGATTTTCAGAAATAAAGAGTACTGATCTACTGATACATGGAACAACATGAATACAACTCCAAATAAATAAGCTGAGCAAAAGAACTCAGACAAAAATGACATTTAAAACATTTCATTTATACGAAAGTTTAGAACATGAAAACTAATATGCAATGACAGAATTCAAATCAGTGCTTGATTGGATTCATGGTGAGGGAATGGGAGGCAGGATGTACAAAAATATGAATAATATAAAATGAATTTTTGAGGGTGATATAAATAATGATTCTGGCATTTTGGTGGTTTTTATGCATTTTATAAAGTTGATAACTTATCGATTTTATCTTAGATATGTAAATTATATTTTAATGACATTTTAAAGGTTGAAAAAATCAAATATATTTTTATATACTAGCAATAAGGAAATATACAAAAAATGACACCAGTTTAAATATCATTAAAAACACCACGTACCTAAGAATAAAACTCTAATGCATAAATCATTACTGAGGAAGTTAAAGAAGCTCTAAATGAATGAAGTCATGTATATATATATGTTCATCTGTGTGTTTATGTGTATATGTACACATGTGGTTAAGGCAGATTTTTATGTAATCTGTCAGTTCTGATAGTTAAAGACTGATGAAGTATAGCCAATGCAATCCTTACCAATAAAAATAAGCATAGAGGACTTATAATAACAGGTATGAAAACTTGCACATTCCATAAGTAAAACTGTGTGAAGCTGAAAAAAGTAAATAATTATTGATCAATGGAATAGAATATAATTTATTTTAAAAAACTCTCATGAAATAGGTAAAAGATAACTTTTTAAATAAATGATGTTGGATTGATTGAATATTTATTTAAAAATAAATGAATCTTGAAACCTACTATATGCTACATTCGAAAATTAATTCCTGATAAGTTTTATATTAATATAAAAGGAAAATTATTTGTTTCTAGAAAATAAAAGAATACTTTTATGATTGCAAATAGGATACAATAAAAATAACAAAAAAGATTAATAATTTTAGTTGTTAAAATAAATACTTTTTTTATTAAAAGACAATAACAAAATAAACATAAGCATCAAATTTAAAAATGATATTGGATATTATATGAAAAAAGACTTATATTCTGAGTTTTAAAAAGTTGCTTTTACAAATCAATAATGAAAGGATGGATTATCCAATAAATATGGGCAAAACTTGAGTTGAAACTTCAGTATAAAGATGCTAAAATCATTAAAAAACACATGGAAAAGGTCCAAGTTTAATAATCACTAATCAGCCCTGACTGGTGTGGCTCAGTGGATTGAGTGCGGGCTGTGAACCAAAGGGTCATCAGTTTGATTTCCAGTCAGGACACATGCCTGGGTTGTGGGCCAGGTCCCCAGTGGGGGACATGTGAGAAGTAACCACACACTGATGTTTCTCCCCCTCTCTTTCTCCCTCCCTTCCCTTCTCTCTATAAATAAATAGAATGTTTTAAAAAATAAAAATAATAATTGCTAATCAAATTCATTCATTATGGGTATATAAATTGCTATAACAAATTTGAAGAATTTCTTGGCAATACATTCTGATCCATAAAATATATTTTATGATCCAAAAACTTCATTTGTTTGTATCTATAAAGCAGAATTTCATATATGTATTCACCAAAATACATATACCGGAATGCTTATTATAGCACTATTTATAACAACCTCAGCCTGAAAACAACCCAGATGTCTATTAGCATTACGGTGGGGCAGTAAGTTGTTTTATAGTCATTCCGTAGGAAACTATAAAGTGATGAGAACAATAATTTGCTGCTACACATGATAATATGATGACTCTCATACAAGTAGAAAATTAAGCTAATATGGTCAGATAAGAACAGTATAATTTTATTTTAGTGAAATTTAGAAGCAGTTTATAGTACTTTATAACCTTTTTGTTAATTAAATATATCAGGGTGACATTAGTTAATAAGATTATATAGGTTTCCAGTGTATAATTTTATGATGCATCATCTGTATATTGCATTGTGTGCTGACCACCCAAAGTCAAATCTCTTTCTATCATGATATACAATATATAACCCCCTTTAACTCTTACTCCTCCTCTTCCCTCTAGTAACCACCATGCTGTTGCTAGTGTTTTTGAGTGTCTTGTTTGTTCATTTGTTTGTTCATTTGTTTCTTTCAATTTTATATTCTACAAATGACTGAAATCACGTAGTTCTTGACTTTTTATGTCTAATTGATTTTGTTTAACATGATATCCTCAAAAGTCAATATTTTGTTTATTCTTATGGAGAAGTAGAAACTGGAAGGAGATTTCTATGGTAGCTGCAATGTTCCATTTTTTAAAAAATCTGAATGTCCATTGAGATTTTCACTTTGAGAGAGCCTACTTATGATTTATGTATCTTTCTGTGTATCATTATACATTCTATTATATTTCAGTAAAACTCTTACCTAAAATAATTTTACAATGTATGCATTAGTCTTCTTGGCAATTATGTCTTGAGTACCCTTTCAAATCCTAGAATATTTTCATAGAAAACTTGAAAATACATTCACTTTGAACAATAAGACATTCAGCAGCAATTACAAAACAAATATATTTATAAAACATACACATAAAAGCTTCAACAGTTATTACCCCAATCAGCTGTGTACTTTTCAAAATATTGCTGTTTTCTGAAAATGTTTTACTTTAACATATATTCATTTCTGCTAGGCATGAAATTCTTGCACATTTGAGCCATTTGTGGAACTTACGATCTTTGGTTGATGTTCATGTAAACTTATCACATGTTATCTCTTAACTACAAAAGTAATCTTTATTTTGCATTCAAACGAGGTCAACTCAAAGGTCTGTCAGGGAAATTAGTGTAACTGTAGATATACACATTTTAACAAATATAGATTATATCCTTAAACAAAATTGTGACACTTCTGCAAATATATGTATAGTAACCTAAAGCTGCAAAACAAAATATATCCATTGACCCATAATTTTTCATGTTTCATCAACAAACAGTCTGATTGGTCAGTTTTTTAAAAATGTTCAATAGAAATGCAACCTACACAATCATTTTAGAATTTTAACCTAAATGTCTCCTGTTTTACTATGTGTTAATAAAAGCAAATTAGAAAAAAACAAGATGTGTACATTTTTAAACATTAATTCTAAAATAAAGAAATCTTTGAAAGTATAAAGTTTGCAATTGACTCAAGAAGAAAATAAAATGTATTTTCATATTGTTCTATCATCTTATAAGGTTTTTGTAAAATGCCAAGAGTGTAAAAATAAAATTTATTTTTCATTTTAAAATAATTTTCTGTCTGAGTCAAATTCTAGTGTGTTCAAGATTCTTGCCAAACACGTTTAAGCCAACAAAAGCAAGTATATTAATATGATAACTCTTTTTCTGTGTGTTACAAAAGTGATTTTGTCATAGAAAATTACCAACTGTTTCTGGCTACAGATTCTTTTTGGTGAAAGTGGCTTTTCTTCAGTTTATTTCCACCCTAGAGAAGTCTCTTATGTATATGTTTAGAAAATAATTGAGGTTCTTGCTGTTCATTCCCTGGGATTCTTTTAAGTGAACTTCTAATATCCCATAAAGGAAGTAAGTAGAAATAGTACAATTTATCTTTTGTGTTGCCTAGGGATCATACTGGTTTCCACATAAAAGAGAGAAATACAGGCAACACTTTATTTAACCAATTGAATGATTTAAGTTTTTTCTGAAAAATGTGACCTTGTTGATATCATTTTCATCGTTGAACCATTTGTAATTGTCATCTGATTTCACATCTCCTTTTAAAGTGCAATAGCAAAATTACATTTCCCACAGCTGTATATATTAAAAATGTAAAAAAAAATTGTTGTTTATGAATTAGATAGCAATGAAAAGAATCAATAAATAAAAATATAAAACTTTTCCTTTTTCCTTTTAGAATGGTGCAATAAAAACCATAAGCATGTATAGGAGACCATTCTGTGTGGTGTGGGCCCAATTCCCACTCAGAGATGCACAGGACCCATGCCCACAGATAGGTTCTGTGGGGAATCAGATTTGCAATATACCTAGGCTGCTTTGGGCCTTGCTTTTGCTAAAACTCCCTCATCCTGAATTGAAGCAGCAAACATTTACTGCAAAGTAACTTCCTAAAATCCATGCTAAACCTTCCAAGGATGAGTGTAACTGGTTCAACCACTTTTCCCTTTCCATTTGCAAATATCCTCCTACCGTGATGTGATTAGAGGCATAGGCTCCTTTGTTTTCTGTAAAAGGTAACCACCTAAAGCAAACCTGTGCATAGTAAATGAGGACCATTATGTAATATGCCCAGAAAAGAAATAAAAGCCTATCCAGGCAAGGGCTGTGGCTTTATCTCCCCTTGAGAGAGAAGCCATGCTCACCCTTTTCCTCCACAGGACTCGGTAATCTGTATGAATTTCTCATATCTCATCCACAATGTGGCAGACCCCACGAGCGGCATCAAGCATGTAAACTGCATGAATTATTTGAGAAAAGCATACATATCTTTAATTCTATCATTTACACTACAAAGAAGTAAGTACTATAGTTAATTTGTATTGAGTAAACAGGTATATTTCCCTATGAATATTAATTTCCCAAGCAAACTATATTTTTTATTTAAAACCTCTGTGTTATACAAATTGGTAGTTACTAAATAGTCATGGGGAAGTAAAACATAGTAAATATAGTCAATAATAGTATAATAACTATGTATGGTACCGGTTGGAATACCAAAAATATTGAAGGAAACACTATGTAAAGTATATGTTTGTATAACCACTAAGCTGCACACCTGAAATCAATACAAATTTTTTAAAAATAAAACCTCCATGTTAGAGTTTGTATTCTTTCATAAATCACAAAAATTCAAAATCTAGTAATCTTTCTTTAAAAAAAAGTATTTATTTATTTTTAGAGAGAAGGGAATGGACAGAGAAAGAGAGGGAGAGAAACATCAGTGTGTGGTTGCCTCTCACATGCTCCCGACTGGGGACCTAGCCCACAGCCCAGGAATGTTCCCTGACTAGAAGCACTCAATGCACTGAGCCACACCAGCCAGGGCTAAAAATCTAGTAATCTTTCGAAGTCAACATCTACAAAGTTTTTCTAATAATCATAACTTCATAGGGTCATAATATTTTCTGTGTTTCTATCAAAATATATAACACACAACCATTTATTGAAATAACATTTAAAGCATATTTACTATTAATTTAATGAGGTAAGTGTTCAAGGATTAGAAATCTGTAATTACAATCAAGTATAAGATACCTAAAATACTTTCGCAATATTATTTATTATTGCCACTAACTTATTGAATTATAAACACAGAATGCTTTTATATTTTTTAGTAAATATTACCCAATATATTCTATTGAGGAATCATCTATTTGTTTCCATGGAATAATGGGATTAAAAATGATAACTCAGGGAAATTCTGTGTAATTTCTGTTATTTTATGTTATTAACATAAAGTACTTTGCATTTTAAAGGTTCAATTTTATATTTGATTTGAAACTCACCTTTCCTCTACACAAGCAACAGTTAGATTTTCAGTGATAAGAAATTCAAGAAGGTCATGCTTTCCTTCGTTCTCCTCATGTCTTTATTTCTCTCAGACCCTTGGCAATCACCTTGATTCTGACCATAAACACACAGTACCCCTGGCCAGTAGAGAGGGCATCAGTGCTGACCTGACAATAAGGTTTGGTGATGTTGCTAAAGGCATAGTCAGGTGCCTCTGGGGAGAAGAGCTAGTAAGTATCCTTGATTAGAGTGGTATAATATCCTTTACCAAGCTGACAGTTTTCTTATCCCTACGTGTTTTATGATTTTTTTTTTTTTTTTATCAAAACCAACCCCACTCTTCCTATTGAAAGGCAATAACGTGGCTTTTTGGACTCTACAAGCAGTTTCAAATCCCAAAACCATCTTAGGCCTAGGATCTCATAAACTTCTGACCATCCTGTTTTGTTTATCACAGCACTTGGAGATTGATGGAAATTTATTAGTAAGAATCAGGATATGAATCCTTTTGACATGGACTTTTGAAAAATGAGTAACTCTGGAGTTAGCTGGGGGCTTTGTAATATTCTACTGCTTACAAATGCCCAGAAAATGCTCCATCAGTACCTTATAAATATATGTAACATTTCTGCTGCATGTTTTGTTACGTATCACATAAATGAGTGAAAGGAAATTGGGTCATATTCAGATTTTGTGGGGCTTTACATACGCATAATTTCATAAAATCCACAAAATTATGAGTTTTAAATTAGATATAAAAGTGAATACTTGAAATAATGAAATAAATTACAAAGGACTATAACTTTTATCTACAGTAGTTCTCCCTTCTCTGTAGGGGATATGTCCCAATATGTCCTGTGGATGCCTGAAACTGTGGATAGCACCAAACCCTATGTATATACTATAGTTCTTTTCTATACCTACAAACATACATACCCAAGATACAGTTTAATTATAAATTAGACACAGGTAGAGATTAACAACAATAAACTAATAATAAAATAGAACACTTAAAACAATATACTATAATAAAATTATATTTTTCTTTCTCTAATAATTATTCTGTGCCTTAGACTGCTACTAAGTAATTCATGGGAGGGGACAGAGCACAAACACACTAGACAAAGGAATGATTCAAATCCCTGGGCAAGGAGGTAGAAGATGGCAGCGTGGTAGGCAGGAGCAGATTCCACTTGCCTCTACACACAGGAGAAAAACCTGGCCGATATACGGAAGAACAGAGCAGACAAGGAACAGTAACACAGCATATTTGAGAATAGGAGTTCAAAAATTGTAGTGGACATTGAAAAACCAGTCGGTAAAGAGAATACTTCAGAACAATAGGAGCCCAGGGATCAGCGTAGAGAGCACGGCGGCTGAGTTCCTGGCCCGGGGATTGCCAGGCCTCCCCCAGGGCTCTAGGGACGGAGCTGTGCCAACCACTGAAACTGGCTGAGCTACGATCCTGGTCTCCACAGCAGGACTGCGGGCCCAGTGATCGTGGTTGCCCCGAGACTGCAGGCTAAGCCAGGTCACCGCACAACTGTGAGCTGACCTATTGTGGTCGCCGTGCGATTGTGGGCTGAGCGATCATAGTTGCCACTCGACTGCAGACGGAGGCACTTGTGAACTCAGACGGCTGCATGAAAATAGGCACCCACACATGAATGCACAAGGTTGAGGGATAATAGACACACATGAGAGCATAGGGGCTGGCCACTGGAGACAGCTGTGGAACCATAGTCGCCAGTACATTCGTGGGCACTAGAACGCAGACAGCTTGGAGTCATAGGCGCAGGCACCAGATGGCTACCAGATTGTAGGCACCAAGCCACCACAGAAAGCTGCACAGGGGCCAACGCAGGTGGCTACGTGCGACCAGAGACCTGAGCACACACCCATAAACTCAGGGAAGTGCGCATACACCAGGAGGCTCAAAACACAGATCAGAAACCCTGTGCAGAGAGGTGCTGGACTGATTTTGGTGACAGTAGCACAATGATGACTGATGGCTGAACACGGAGAAAAGAAATACAATCACCCCTTGGCCATTGCAGCCAGCAAAACCAGAAAAACCGGCTGGGCAAGTTTGAAAACAGCAAGAGTTTTTTGTTTGGTGTGGGGGTTTTTTGTTTGTTTTGCTTTGTTTTTGTTTGTGTTTTTGTTTATGATTTTGTTTTTTTTCTTTTTTTATTGGTAGTTTGTTTTTTTGTTTCTTTCTTTTTTGTTTTGTTTGTTTTTGTTTTTGTGTCTATTTATGTAATTGTTTTTAATTATTATTTCTTTATTATTGTTATCTTCTTTTTTACTCCCCAACTCCTTTTGCCTCTCTTTACTACTTTCTTTATTCCCTCTTCCTTTCTTTCCAGTTTTATCTCTTCTACCTTCCTCTTTTTTCTTCTTTCTTCTTCTTTCATTTTTTTCTTCTCTTTTTCCTTTTTAAATACCCACTAGTGTGGCAAAAACAAACAAACAAACCTGGAACTGCGAAAAAAAACAGAGTTGGTCCCAAAAAGAAGGTATCCCAGCAGATGAGACAGTGGATGCTGTGAACAACAGGATATCTGAAGGAGAATCCACCACTGAATCTCATAGGTATTCTACCACAAAAGGTCACACCACAAACCCAGGAAGACAGAACAGATCAATTTCAGAAGTTGAGGCTAACAACAAGAGTCTTGAAAACAATGGGAAGACAAAGAAACAATCCCCACATGAAAGGAAAGGAGGAAGCCCCAGAAAGAATGCTCAATGAAACTGAGGCAACTCAACTATCAGATATTGAGTTCAAAGCAATGGTTGTCAGGAAGCTCCTGGAGCTCTCAATGAACTACCAGAAACTACAGGGAAGCTATGATGAACTCAATGTAAACTATATCAATATGAAAAAGAAAATAGAAACTATCAACAAGGGCCAAGAGGAAATGAAGAATATAATTTCTGAACTGAAAAACACAGTAGAAGGAATGAAAAGCAGAATCAATGAAGCAGAAGATCGGATAAGCGAGTTGGAGGACAAAATAGAAAAAAAAAAAAAAGAAAAAACAAGAAAAGGAAAAGAGGCTCAGAAAGAATGAAGAGGGATTAAGAGAAATGCAAGACAACACGAAACGGAATAATATCCATATAATTGGGATACCAGAAGGAGAAGAAGAAGAGCAAGGGATAGCAAGGGAAACGCTCCAAGCCAGAAGAGAATGGCAAGAAATGTTCTAAGCAATGAGAACCAAAGGCCTGCAACCAAGACTACTTTATCCAGCAAGGCTTTCAATCAAGATAGAAGGGCAAATAAGGAGCTTCCCAGACAAAAGAAGTCTAAAAGAATACACCTCTACCAAACCAATTCTACAAGAGATACTAAAGGGACTACTTTAAGTAAAGAAAGGAAAATACAGAGACAAAGAGAGGAACACAAGTACAAAAATGGCAATGAATAAATACCTATCAATGATAACCTTAAATGTAAATGGATTAAATGCTCCAATCAAAAAACATAGAATAGCTGAATGGTTAAAAAGCATGGCCCACACATATGCTGCCTACAGGAGACCCACCTCAGGACAAAAGACCTACAAAGACTCAAAGTGAGGGGCTGGAAACAAATTTTCCAAGCAAATGGTCAGGAAAAAAAAGTCAGGGTAGCAATACTCATATCAGACAAAATAGACTTCAAAAGAAGAGCCATAAAGAGAGACCCAGAAGGTCACTTCATAATACTCAAGGGAAGAATCCACCAGGAAGACATAAACATTGTAACTATATATGCACCCAATGCAGGAGCACCAAAATACATCAAGAGAATCTTAGAGGACTTCAAGAAATATATCGACAGCAACACAATTATAGTAGGGGATTTTAACACCTGACTGTCAAAAATGGACAGACCTTCCAAACAAAATATCAACAAAGATATTGTGGCACTGAACAACACTCTAGAGGAAATGGACTTAACTGATATATATAGAGCCCTTCATCCCAAAGAAACTAAATACACATTCTTTTCAAATGCACATGGCACAGTTTCAAAGATAGAGCACATGATAGGACACAAAACAAGCCTCAACAAATTCAAGAAGATTGAAATCATACCAAGCATTTTCTCCGACCACAAGGAACTGAAACTGGAATCCAAACCCAAGGGGAAAAACCCAAAACACTCAAAATCATGGAGATTGAATAGCATGCTATTAAACAATGAATGGGTCAAGAATTAAATTAGGGAGGAAATCAAAAAGTTTCTAGAAACAAGTGATAACAAACTCACATCGACCCAAAACTTACGGGACACAGCAAAGGCAGTCCTCAGAGGAAAGTTTACAGTGATACAGGCCTACCTAAAAAAAAAAAAAAAACGTCTCATACAAACAACCTAACACTACACCTACAAAAACTCGAGGATCAACAACAAAGACAGCCCAGAGCAAGTAGAAGAAAGGAAATGACCAAGATCAGAGCAAAATTAAATGACATAGAGACTAAAAGCAAATTCTAAGATCAATGCATCCAGGAGCTGGTTCCTTGAAAAGATCAACAAAATCGACAAGACTTTAAGCAGGCTCATCAAGGAAAAAAGAGAGAGGACTCAAATAAACACAATCAGAAATGAAAGAGGAGAGATTACAATGACACCGCAGATATACAATGGATTGTAAGAAATTACTATGAAGAATTGTATGCCAAGAAATTTGAAAACCTAGGTGAAATGGACAAGTTTCTAAAAAATATAATCTTCCAAAACTCAATGAAGAGGAAACAGAAAGCCTGAACAGACCAATAACAGCTGATGAAATTGAAGCAGTAATCAAAAAACTGCAGACACACAAAAGCCCTGGACCAGATTGTTTCCCAGGAGAATTCTACAAAACATTTAAGGAAGAGCTAACCCTTATTCTTCACAGACTATTCGAAAAAATCCAAAATGATGGAAGACTCCCAAACTCTTTTTATGAAGCCAGCATCATCCTAATCCCAAAACCAGATAAAGACACAACGAAGAAAGAAAACTTCAGGCCAATATCACTGATGAACATAGACGCTAAAATCCTCAACAAAATATTGGCAAACCGCATCCAACAATACATTAAAATGATCATACACCATGACCAAGTGGGATTCATCCCAGGGATGCAAGGATGGTTCAACATTCCCAAATCAGTAAATGTAATTCATCACATGAACAAAAGCAAAGACAAAAATCACATGATCATATCAATAGATGAAGAAAAAGCATTCGATAAGGAACAGCATCTATTTATGATAAAATCACTCAGCAAAGTGGGAATAGAGAGAGCATTCCTCAATATAATAAAGGCCATATATGAGAGACCTACAGCCAGCATCATACTCAATGGGCAAAAACTAAAATCTTTCCCACTAAGATCAGGAACAAGACAAGGTTGTCCACTTTCACCACTTCTATTCAATATATTATTGGAAGTCTTAGGCTCAGAGATTAGACAAGAAAAGAAAATAAAAGGCATCCAACTCAGAAAGGAGGAAACAAAACTATCATTGTTTTCAAATGACATGACAGTGTACATAGAAAATCCTATAGACTCAGCAAAAAAACTGCTCAACCTAATAAATGAATTTGGCCAAACAGTCGGATACAAAGTCAATATCCAGAAATCAAAGGCATTTTTGTATACCAACAATGAAACAACAGAAGCAGAAATCAAGAAAAAAATCCCATTCGATATAGCAACAAAAAAAATAAAATGCCTAGGAATAAACCTAACCAAGGAGGTAAAAGACCTGTATGCAGAAAACTACACAACACTGAAGAAAGAAATCAAGGAAGACACAAGCAAATGGAAACACATACCGTGTTCATGGATCGGAAGAATTAACATCCTCAAAATGTCCATACTCCCCAAAGCAATTTACAGATTCAATGCAATACCTATTAAAGTACCAAGGGTATATTTCACAGACATAGAATAAACACTTCAAAAATTTATATGGAATAAATCCCCCCGCATAGCTACAGCAATTTTGAGAAAGAAGAGCCAAGTAGGAGGGATCACAATACCTGATACCAAACTGTATTACAAGGCCACTGTAATCAAAACAGCCTGGTACTGTAATAAAAGCAGGCATGTGGACCAGTGGAATAGGTCAGAGAGCCCAGAAATAAACCCAAGTCTCTACAGTCAATTAATATTGGACAAAGGGGGCAGCAACATAAAATGGAGTAAAAATAGTGTCTTCAACAAATGGTGTTGGGAGAACTGAACAGCTATGTGGAAAAAAATGAAACTTGAGCACCAATTTACACCATACACAAAAATAAATTCAAGGTGGATAAAAGATTTAAATATAAGCTGTGACACCATTAAAGTCCTAGAGGAGAACATAGGCAGGAAAATCTCAGATATTCCACACAGCAATATTTTTACTGATATGTCCCCTAAGTCAAGGAACATAAAGGAAAGAATAAACAAATGGGATCTCATCAAAATAAAAAGCTTCTTCATGGCCAAAGAAAACAGTATTAAAATAAAAAGAGAACTGACTATGTGGGAAAACATATTTACCAATGATACCTCAGACAAGGGTTTAATCTCCAAAATATACAAAGAACTCACACAACTCCACTTTAAGAAGACAAGCAACCCAATTAAAAAATGTGCAAAGGACTTGAACAGACACTTCTCCAAGGAGGACATACAGAGGATCCAGAGACACATGAAAAGATGCTCGATATCTCTAGCTATCAGAGAGATGCAAATTAAAACCACAATGAGATACCATTCGACACCAGTCAGAATGGCCATCATAAACAAACAACAAACAACAAGTGTTGGAGATGCTGTGGAGAAAAGAGGACCCTAGTGCACTGTTGGTGGGATTGCAGACTGGTGCATCCACTGTGGAAAGCAGTATGGAACTTTCTAAGAAAACTAAAAATGGATCTACCTTTTGACCCAGCAATTCCACTTCTGGGTTTATACCCTAAGAACTCTGAAACACCAATCCAAAAGAACCTATGCACCCCAATGTTCATAGCAGCACAATTTACAATAGCCAAGTGTTGGAAGCAACGTAGGTGCCCATCAGTAAATGAATGGATCAAAAAACTTTGGTACATTTACACAATGGAATTCTATGCAGCAGAAAGAAAGAAAGAAGGATCTCCTACCCTTTGCAACAGCATAGATGGAACTGGAGAGCCTTATGCTAAGGGAAATAAGTCAGGCAGTGAAAGACAAATACCATATGATCTCACCTTTAACAGGAAGCTAATCAACAAAACAAACCAGCAAAATATGACCAAAGAAATTGGAATTGAGAACAGGCTGGCAGTCAGCAGAGGGGAGAGGGAAGGGAATTTCAGGGGAAAAGGGGAAGAGATTATAGAAACAAGTATAAAGACACGTGGACAGAAACTGGGGGGTGGTGGAAATGGGAAGGTGGTGGGGAGGGCTGGGGCAGTGGGCCAGGATGAGGGTAGAAGATAGAAAACTGTACAAGAACAACAATTAAAATAAATAAAGAAAAAAATGTAACTTTGGAAAGTAATAATGATACACATATGCTAACTAATACCCTGGAATACATTAATTTGTTTTGTTTCTAAATTTAAATAAATAAAAAATTGAATTAAAAAATTTTAAAAAAATCCCTGGGCAGAAGGAGAGGGGCCCTGTGAACTTTCATCATGCTACTCAGAACAATATGCAATTTAAATATTATAAATTTTTCATTTTTGATATTTTCCATTTAATAATTTTGGCTTGTAGTTGATTGTGGTTGATAACTCCATGGAAAGTAAAACTATAGATAAGAGGGACTACTGTATTCTACAAACACAATAAAATCTAGAAAAAATATTTATTAATTTTATGAAACAACTATATTTTGACTACATTTTGGTTGTCTATTTTTTATTTTCTCTTTAGGTGACAACAAATTTATATATTGATATTCTGAGTAGCAAACAGAGAGAAAATTTAATCTTTTCTTTAGCATGGTGATGAAAATTGTTTATTAGTACTGATAACTCAGAGAAATTTCCTTCTACTTTGCAACTCTTTATTGGTAAAGTCATGTACATTTTTAGTCTGGTCGAACATAAAAAAACTTCAGGTGCTTTTTTTACATGGGCAGAAAGTTTTCAAAGTATTTTAACCATCCTTTTGCAGTGATTCCTCTGAAATATATTTAATTTCTGACACATTCACTATTTTCCTGTCAGTATTTTCTTCAATTGGTTTATTACAAATTTTACATTATCACTTCATAAATTTTATTTCAATAAAAATTATAAAAGTTCACTGAACCCATCTAAGTTAAAAAAAATTCCTCAAAATAAAACTATTATTGATATGTCTTTATGTGCCATCCAGACCCTACAAACTGTGTATTATTTTACTATTACTTGCATATTCCTTCTGCATTTTCATTTCTAGTTTGCCAATGTTCTGATTCCTACAATATCCTTTATTTTTTGCCCTAATTTTCATTATGTGTAGCTTAATAGCTATCATGATTTCATTCCTTGGCTTTGTAAATTGATCATCAAATCTTTACTTTCTATGTCATGTATAGAAGTCTACACATTTCAAAATTTTAAAAGCTGTCAGTTTGTGTTTTGGACATCAACTAGAATAGTTTCTTGAATTATATTTTAATTTTATATAACTATTATTTCTGGAAGAAATAATTCAAACTTCCTTTAAAATTTACTTGATAGCATATAGATCCAAAAATTAGGTATTACATTAACTCATATAAATATTTATTCATATATTATATAGTATAGTTTATATGCTCAGGTGTGTGTGTGTGTGTGTATTTGCATGCTATGTAAATTAAAAGGATCCTTGTAAGTGAAAGGTCCTGAAGGTTAAGCTTCATCATTATGTTCAATGTAGATCTGTCAAAAACAACAATTCTCTTACAAATAACGACAACACATTCGTATTAGGCCATGTTAGTCAAAATGAAGCAAAAATATATTTGTGAATTTTTGTCATATAGACTAAATTTAGATAGTTAAGTTTTATAGTAAAATTATATGTTAATTTATTCACTCATTCACTTAAGCAATAATAAATTCACACACAGTATACTCTGAATATGTGGTAAATTAATGAATATTAATGTGAGATAGAAAATATATAATAAAATGGTTACTATTAATATAGGTTACATTGTGTTATAATAATTGGCAAGATAGTTTTTTACTATCTTGGTGATATGAAAGGAAATAACTGATATATTATTAAGGAAAGTGACTAGGCAATTTTAGACTGAATTTGTGGTGATATCTCCTGGGGTAACATGATATTTAAACTCATCAAATAAATAGTAGAAATAAGTAAGTACGTATTATATGATATTTATTTCTTTATATGGTGATGTTTAAGAGAATACATTTTGTTGTAAGGCTTTTGTAGTGGCAAAAAAAAGGGCTTAGCAGACCCTCTTCTTACCAAAATGAAATTTTACTAGTGAATAATTCTAAAACTAAGATAATTAAAAGCTGTGGAAATTATCCTAAGTGAATACAGTAAATGGAGACATGGCCCAGTCTCTCCCTCCCACCCAAGCTCTTGGTTATGGAAGATTTATATAGGTTCTCTACCTGGGGTAAGCATGGCCAAAAATATGGGGTCTCTTTCCCCTCTCACTTTCCAGTCTAATACTGCTACTTTAATCTAAGAAGGACAAGTTTCTGACATTAGCACACCCCACCTCACCCTCTTTAGCAGCATGTATCAGAAGCCATACTGCAGGCAGATATAGCTCTAAGGATGCAGTCTCCTAGGCCCCATGCAGCCCTCACTTTTAGGGCAGAAGTCTGCACCAGCCATAGCAGATTGAGAGTACTGGGGTTCCAATCACCCTGCCTCCCAGCAAATTATAGGACAGAAGCATTTACACAAGGAGATAAAGCCAGAAGGACCAGAGATTACCAGACCTCCCCAACCTCAGTGCTTTGTCAGAGTGGGTAACAGGGGACCTCTGTCCTTATCTCCCAGGTACTGGTACAGGGGTTGGGCTAAAGGAAAAGCAAGCCATAAAGCCAGGAGCTTTGCAGCTTTGCTTGAGGAGACTAATTGTATGTGGAACAAAGTTTACAGATCTCCGTGACTAAAGGCATTTTTTTTTAAACAATGGAATCTTGGAAGAAACCAATTAAGAAGAAACTGGCAGCCCCTTGATATAAGCAGGCAAAAGTTCAATACAGACAATCAGGGAAACTGATAGTCAAGGGTCGCCCTATGCGTGCACCTCAGGCTACACACACTCAGAAGAAATCAAAACAGGGCAGCCAGGAAAGTGTTCCTAAGCTGCACCTAGAATCATCAACAAAAGGCAAAGAGATGTCTTACTAGCACAAGGTACTAAAATAGAACTTCTGACCAAACACTGACTGAAAATGAGTTACTTTGACACAGTATAGGGTACACGGAGGCAATCTGTCTTCCTCACCCAGGTGTCTGGGCAACTAAGGGAAGTAGTTTTCCATAACCTTAAGAATGGGCTTGATAAGCAGTGTTCTCATAACCTTGAGACTGGGTCTGACAAACGATTCCCATAGCCTTCGGTGGGCTTGTATGCATAGTATAAAACTCTGTTGCATAATATCTGTTTTATTTTTCTAGTATCTAGGGGTGCAGAGCACAGGTGGCAAACACAAGGCCTGCGGGGTGAATCTGGCCCTCCACTTTGTTTTATCTGGCCTGGCACCTTGTTTCCACCTGGCGGCAGCACCGAGCTCCTTGCCCCTAGTTAAGGAGTAGTTACATTTATACAGTCCTAAAACTACATTCGGCCCTTTGAAGTCAACCTCAAGGCTGACGTGGCCCCCGGTTAAAATGAGTTTAACACCCTTGGTGTAGGGGCTCCCCACTGGGTGCCACACAGGGGGACAGGAGACATGCTGTGTGACACACAGTGACACATGCAGGAGGACATGCAGTTTGCAGCATATGTGGCTCTCCCACCCTTGAACAAAGGCATGTCTGACAACCCCACGGTTCCGTGACTATTCTTCTGTTTGCCTGAATCTCCTGAATCTGCCCAGCCTTGAATGGTTTGCCGCACACCCAGCATTGCACAACTCCTAGGAAACCAGGTTTTAAAATGAAATCCTATCAGTCTCTATCAGTCTGGAAGATTGTATGCATCTGCATGGCTTCACCATCTCATGAAAAATGGATGAGGGAACATTTAAACTACCAGTCTTAGGCTGAATGTGGGGCAAATAATTGAACTTCCTAAACTGTGATAGCAACTCCAAAGTAATGCACATATCTAAACATAAATTTAGAAAAGAACTAGCTAAAGAATTGAAACACAACCTCTGATTAGTAAGTGGCTTATGACAATTCAGAGGTGACATGTTGGTAGATAAGTTGAAAAATAAAAACAGAGAGAAAAAATAAGCAGGTACACCAGAGGCTGAACACAGATGAGAATTACACTTTGCAGAATAAGTTGAGCCAAGCCACTTAAACAAACAAAATAACTAATCAAATAATGACAATAACAACTGCCTGGGGAGTAAGGGGGTTGTGGGGGGTCATTATCTAGAATTATTATATCATTATTAAAAAGTCATTTTTAAACCAAAATTAAGAGATATCAAAACGAAAACAAAACTTCATATAGAAGTGTGACACACACAGGAACCAAAGTGCAGACAATAGAATCAGGCTTTGACATAGCCCAAGGGCAGGCTGGGACACCAATATTTCACACCAGCTACGTGAAGCATGCTCAGAGAACCAAAGGAAACATTTAAAGGTGTAAAGGAAGCTATGAAATGATGTTGCATCAGATAGAGAATATGATTAAAGATAGTCCATTAAAAAGAGGAACCAAATGGGAATTTTATAGTTAAAAGTACAATAAGTAAACTAAAATTTTTACCAATGCCTCAATAGTACCTTTGGCTGGTAGAAGAAAGAATTAGTGAAATTGAGGATATAGCAACAAAGATTGTGCAATCTGAAAAATAGAGAGCAAAAGAAAAAATTATCAGAACCTCAGAAATATGTGAACCAATTCCATCAAGATATGAATAATGTGAATATTATAGGGAGAGACAGGAGGGAAACTGACAAAAAAGAAATGCAAGAAAATAATATCAATGGCTTGAACATGTCTCATAATTTGTTATAAAGAAAAATATTAATCTAATCTCCAGAAAACTTAGTAAATTTCAGAAAAAAATTGAATGTGTTTAACTCAAACCCATAACAGTCAAAATGTTTAAAGACAAAGAGAAATTCTTAAGAGCAGTGAGAAAAATCAATATATCACTTAATAAAGGACTCCAGTAATACCAATTAATACCTAGAATAAAAATAATAGAAAAGTGGGTAAAATTTTAGACCTCAATGCATGTAAGATTCTTTAATAAGTATATTATACTGATAATATTGTATTAATAAGTAATAAGCATTTTAAAGGGAGTATATATCTACAATGTTGGTGGTTTTAAATCATATTGAATATAGGGAATAGTGGAATCCTACAAACACAAAGAAAATGTATGCTTTTAGTTTTGTAAATAAATGTTGTAGAATAAAAAGGGTATATTTAAAACTATTTGAACAAAATGATTATTTAATTTATATTCCATATTATGTGCTAACATTCTTGTTTGTATTAATTTAGTTAAAACTGATGAAATAGCTGATGATATTTACCAGCATGGTATTGTTATGGGATTTTAGGTAATATTAAAGTAAAATAATAAACTCCTGTGAAGTTTCCACTTAATAACATAAATTTAATGTGAAATATGTAATTGCTTCTATAACAAAAATAATTAAAATTGATGAAAATGTTTTATGTTCATATTTTTCATCCATAGACTGGTTGGCGCATAAATCTAAATTTATGTCCCATAGTTCTGGAGACTGGAGGTCCGAAGTCAGGATTCCAGCATGGTCAGGTCTCTTGAATGGCCTCTGCCAATTATAAACTGTAGACCTCTACCTGTGTTCTTACACGGGAGAGGGTGATAAGGAGATCTGTAGGGTCTCTTTTATAATGGTACTAATCGCATTCATGAGAGCTCTGTTTCCATGATTTAAGTGTCTTCCAAACACCCTGCCTTCTAAAACATTCATATTGGGCATTAGAATTTCAACTCATAAAATTTGGGGGGACACATTCAGATCATAACAGCAGGGCTCTGGAAGAAGGTTGAACTCCCCCAGCAGCAGGACAGGCACAAGGCAGAAGCCAGAGAAGCCACCTCTCCTTCATATGGGATATACCAAAGGCTCAGGTGTGGTGCCCATGCTCAATGTGTGGGGTCCTGCTTCTGTAACTCAAAGCATAATAGGCAACTAGGTTCAGAGTATTAGGGGTTTGGGTGCCTATCTGACACTCTGCTTCTGGGAGAGCTCAATATGTGGCCAGCAATTGTCCCTCTAGTTGACATTAAGTGGGCCTGAGAAGGGCAGTTTCTTCCATCAGAAGCACACGGGCAACTTATGGACATCATATGGAGACCTGATACTGTGGCAGGCTTAAGAGGTGGTTGCTGACACCCCTAAGGTGAAGGCACTATCTGGGAGTGACTATCGTATTGCAATTTGGATAATTTTATAACCTTTTGTTGGAAGTGGGGGTCATGCAAGCCATGCTTATACGTAAGTAGCAACAAACAATCTTACTGAAAATTTGTTGTTGAGGAAGTTGTTGCCTCTTGAACAGTAGAATTAAAATATGTTGGACTTGTGCTAACATTGCAAGTGCTGAGAGGGTCAATGGTTGTTCATTGACAGTGTCAGGAATGATGCAGTCCTATTTTTATCAAATCAATTTTAGGAAATTAACTGAGATGGTAAGTCCTTGTATCATGTATGGGGTAATGGTTCACCCTCTTCTAGTGAGTTCCTTTGGAAGTATCTGTATATTCAGAATCAGTGTCCAAATGATTCTTTCCAGAGAAGAATCTCATCAGTATGATAACAGCTATTTCTCGTGGAGGAAATTGGATGTGTTTAAGATTTTGCATGCAAATTTGTGTGAGGTGACTGAGGTACTCCACAAGTATCTGGACAAAGATGCACTGTGTCACTTTGAAGGAGAAGGCAAAATGCAACTGTATTAGTTACTTATTTCTGTTATAAAAATTAACTCTTAATTCTATCTATAACCCTAATTTATTTTATCCATGTAGTATAAAAACACATAAGAAAACTAAAAATGGACATACCTTTTGACCCAGCAATTCCACTGCTTGGATTATATCCTAAGAACCCTGAAACACCAATCCAAAAGAACCTATGCACCCCTATGTTCATAGCAGCACAATTTACAATAGCCAAGTGCTGGAAGCAACCTAGGTGCCCATCAGTTAATGAATGGATCAAAAAACTGTGGTACATTTACGCAATGGAATTCTATGCAGCAGAAAGAAAGAAGGAGCTCCTACCCTTTGCAACAGCATGGATGGAATTGGAAAGCATTATGCTAAGTGAAATAAGCCAGGCAGTGAAAGACAAATACCATATGATATCACCTTTAACAGGAACCTAATCAACAAAACAAACAAACAAGCATAATATAAACAAATTCACTGAATTTGAGAACAGTCTGACAGTGACCAGAGGGGGAGGGGAGGGAATTTCAGGGGAAAAGGGGAACGGTTTAGAGCAACAAGTATAAAGGACTCATGGACAAAAACTATGGGGGGTGGAAATGGGAGGAAGGTGGGGAGGGCTGGGGTGGTGGGCTGGGGGCGGGGTAAAAGACAGAAAACTGTACAATATCAACAATTAAAAAATACTGATTAAAAATAAAAAATAAATAAATAAAAACACATTGATAGGTTCCGGGGATAAGAGCATGTATTCTCTAGTATCTTTAGACTATGATTTAAAAAGCCACTAATCAGTTCAGAAATCCATATAATAATAATATGGGTACAAATTTATATGAAAATGAAGAGTCAGGGCTGGACTCAAACCATGTCAGGACTCACAGGTCATGGGAGAAGCATTAAAAAGATATTGATTGATTTTGTTGCAGTGAATGTATGGGTAGAAATTATATGAATTAAATATTTATTGGCCATGCTAATCAATAACATTCTGCATAATATTTACATGAGATTAAGCATCAAGTGCTGTGGCCCTTAAACATGGGAAATTGGAATTCCATGAATCCTTAAAAATTACAATCAAATAAGTAGGGGCCCCCCAAAACTGGATTTTATTTATTAAAAAATTGTGTATTTTTTCTTATAGGTTTAAACTTTAGTCACCTTCAAAGTACTCTCCATTTGATATAATACACTTACTAAAATGTTTTTTTCTACTGCACAAAACAGTTTTCTAACTCATCAATGTTGATACCTTTTAGTGTTTTCTGTCATCTTTTTTGTTTGTTTGTTTCACCCCTTTCACATCCAAAAAACGTTTCCCTTTGAGGACTTTTTTCATCCTGGGGGGGGGGATTGCTTGGGTAAAGTCAGGTGGGGCACTGGGGTCATGCCATTTTGGGTCAAAAACTGCTAAACACTCAGTGCTGTATGGACAGGTGTGCTCGTAAATCACCCATGATGAAATGGGTAAACACCTTTTAAAAATCTTCAAAAAAAGATCACTAAAGTTGAACGCAGGCTGTCACTGCAATGCCAGAAGGCACCGTGATACAGGTGAGTTTCTAGAACACTTACCAGGTACAGGAAGCCTATACTACAAGGGGCCCACCCTCCGGAAGATAATTCCAATATTTTTGGGGTCTACCCTTGTATACTGGGTAAATAAGGCAGATGTAGGAAAAGGATATCACAATTTGAGGAGTTAATACGTTCAAATAAAATAATGCAGAAAGAAGGGCTATTACAATCAGTAGAGAAGTTTTTACCAGTTATATTGAGAGTTCAAGTCATGTGTGTGAATAAACTATTTTAAATATCAGTTGAGTGCTGGGCAGGTCATTGATTCTTTTTTCATTGTTACAAGCAGTGCTTCAAACTAGTATCTTTGCACATGTCTGTGAGAGTTTTTCTAGCACAGACATTGAGAAATAAAATGTAAAAGTCACAGAGCACATGCATTTTAACTCTCTAGTGTAATTAAATTTCCTCCTAAATAATTCAATCAACATGCGCTTCAATCATCAATGAGATCTCATTTTCAAAACTTTAAGGACATTATCCTAAGCAATCAGTGAAGAAACATCAAAGCATTTATAGTTACACAATCACAATGAAAGAAAAATAAATGCATGTCAATCCCAGAAACTGTTAATACCAAATCAAGGCAAGTAAGATCTTTCCATTCCCTTGCTTCTCTTTCAGCAGCATTCAAGGCCATGGCAAAAACAAGTAGGTGGAAAAGAAGAAATGGAATGCAAGGAAGTGGAAATGAAATTCTCAAGGCACCCCTACACCTTCCCAATTGAAGATTACCACTTCAATTAGACCAAGCTGAAACCAAAGAGATGTTTTAAATATTTCAAGTTTTATGTACAGTCATTCATATGGCCCTTGTTTCACACAGACCCTGTTCTAAGATCATTACAAATACATGAACAAAAAAAAAATCAAGCTGTTATTGTATTATTCTTTATTTTTATGATGAGAAAGCTGAAACATAGATATGTTAAGAATTTTTCCAAAGTCACAGAGTTGTTAAGCATTGACACTAGTATTTGAGTCTGAGCAAACTAAAGAACCCATGGTCTAAAATCACCATGTGTTGCTACTTTTTAGGAATTATTAATTAACAAAGTGAAACTGTTTTTGTGGCCAGATATGACCAGATCATTTAAGGGCTCTGAAAAATGCCTCATTTTTTTTCCTTCAGAGATGTAGGAAGAAATTGTGAAAACTTATAGGTACTGATTGAAAAGGAGAGAATATATTTGCTTTATGGTTAACACCCTACTCAGGTTCACTCTCAATACAACGGTTAAATACATCCTTCCAGCCCAGTTCAGACTACTCGGGATGCCCTGGCTTGAGAAATATTTGTAAGTACCCCAAGCCAAACTATTTCTTTTTGCCAGAAGTGATGCCAAAATGTAAAGACGAGAGCTATGTTGTCCTCCAGACTCTGAATGAGAGGAGGCGGGGCTCAGCTCCACTGTAAGCACTGATCCACAGGACTGCAGCTCCAGTTCAGCGGCAAGTGCAGACTAAGGATGCCTTGCTGAAACCAAGCATGGGAAAACAGGAAAATATTCTCTTGCTCACTCCAGAGGGCCTGGGGTGAGAGCAAATAGTCACTTGGGCATGGCCTTGGGAAATAAAAGCCCCTCACATGTGTTGGGTGGCTCTTGTTGCTCCTTGGGCCCAAGGGGTGGAGAGAAACTTACAAATAGTACCCTGGGTGATTGGGACATAGCCCCCAGTCTTAAAGGTGACATATTCAGGGCCAACAGGCCATGAAGTGCTTCTTCTTGGCACCATTGTGATTTCCCTATGGCCCATTATAAGTTCTCCCCTGTTACTGCAAGTAGATGCTGAGACCCCAGTTGAGTGATGAAAGGTCTGATATTCATGCCCAGGAAGACCCCCTCCGTCAGCCACTGTCTTATCTGCTGACCAGAAGCTTGCTTGTATATTGCCTGAGGGTCATGACTTGCCTTTACCGGTGCCTGTAACTGCTTTGTCTTTTCACCCTTACAGGGCAAAGTAACACCATAGTGGACTGGGTTCATATCTAGGCTTCAGTAATTGACCAATCAATGTGCTGGGTCTGCACTGAATTCCCTCTGAGCATGTCAGCCAGCCTCCCATGGCACATCTCCCCTGCTTCTCTCTCATATTGGACTTGGCTTCAGAACCAGTGGAACAGCCAACATCCCTTGTGGAATGCTACCTGGACTGACATCTATCCTGGGCGACGCAGCGGTATAACTGGCCTAAGCCATTAAGCAGCTAAGTCGGTATGAGATGGCTCAGGGTGGCTCAGAGCTGAGGCTGTCCCAGTCTGAAGGTTATGAGAACACTGGTTATCAGGCCCCTCCAAGGCTATGGGAATAGTTTCCCTTAGCTACCCAGACACCTGGGCCAGGAAGCCAGATTGCCTTCACTTACCCTACAATCCACTTCTTTTGTGTTTCTCACTTTACAATCTACACAAGGATGTTCCGCAAAGGTCCCTGGGTGAGGGAAGAGCACTGTGCTCATAACCCACAACAGCAGTATAGGCTACAGCAACAAGCAAGCAAAACAGAAGTGCTGCTGCAATAGCAGTACAAGCTTTAACAGCACACAGCCAATACACAGGCAATTAGGCCACGCCTAGGTACAACAGCCAGTCAAATTTCCATACGAGTAAGGCCAGTCATGTGGGCCACCCACTCAGAGGGTGCCAGTGGGAACAACAGCCCATGTACCATTCTGCACCTCCCAGCAATATCCAGGAATATGGGTCTGACATACACTTGTCAAGAGTCCAGCCCACCTGGGTTTGTCCTTTGGAATTCTCAATGCAAAAGGGCGCTGGTCCAGCCAGCACCACAGTCCAATAAACTGTCCCCTTAACATGAAGTGAGCTCGCATGCGCAGAATTATGTTATATTGCATAATTTCTGGCATCTTGTGGGCTTTGTCTCCCTTTAGTAGGGGACAAACAAGTCCCAGAAACAAGTAGGGACTCCCTGCTGGAGGCAATGACGAGACGCACATTCACGGGGACAGGTGCCATGATGGGTGCCACACTGGGGATCAAGGGCCATGGCATGTGACATGCAGGTAGACATGTAGCTTCCAGTTTGCATGGCTCACCCATCCATTAATAAAGGCATGCCAAACAACCCAATGGCTCCCCGAATATTATTCTGTCTTTGAGAATACTGTGGACCTGCCCAGCCTTGAACGGTCGCAACACAGTACTAAAGTTGATATGGCAGCGTATACAATGAGAAAAGGAAAGCTTTGACTTTATCAAAGAAGCTACTTCAATCAGATGTCTGCAGAAAGAAATCTCTGAGGAAATTATGTGAGAGCATTTTGGGAGAATTAATTAAAACATTCCCTTAAACTACCAATGACAGGTAAGGACAGTGTTAATCAAGTAAATATTTCTGGATCTGCACTACTCTTCCTTCTCTTAGCTGGATCCCACAGGAGCCAGAGGTAATCCAGGTGGGGGATGGGTGGATGTAAAAACATGAAGAAAGAAATAAAACACATGAAAAACGCCCTTTTCATTAACCAAAAGCTTTATAGCTTGAAGCATTGCCAAGTTCAGGGAGAGTGAATTGTTTTTATTCATGGAAATTGAAGTCTTTATTATTACAATGAAGCAAAAATTATATTTGCAGTATAGGGATTATTGTATTATCAGATTAATAACTCAAACTGAAAAGTTATGAGATCTGAATTTTTATCTAAAGACCCATCAAAACTAGCTGTATTGAATGACTCTAAGTGGACAATGGGGAAATAATAATGTTTTCTATTTGTTCCCTGTAAAGCTATGCTCTTTTAATACAATAGTCATATATGTCATAGACAAATAATTTTCCTAGAAACAAAATATGTAGTATTTTTTTAAATGGGTTACATTAATTGAAATAACTATTGACTACAAATAGTCATAAACTAGACCATACAGTAAAAATCAGTAAATTTCCACAGAAGGTAGAAAGAGTAAGCATCTATTCCTAATCTCAATGTAGAAAAAAATACTAATCAAAAAATAGAAAAGAAATTCCAGAAAATTTTAATAAAAATTAATTTCTATGTTAAAGACATAATGTCAGAAAAAATCAAAACAAAATTGCAATATTATAAAATGTTTGTAAAACAAATAAGATAAAAATACTCATGTGTCAAAATATGAACTAAAACCATGCTTTAATGAATTACTAATCAAAATAATACTAAGAAAAATAAGTATATAAATTGATTTAAATTTCAATTTAGTAAAAAGTATAACAAAATGTAGACTGAAATTAAGTAATTAAAATAACACAGATGAAATTATAAATCTAAATTAGTAAAATACAAAGTATTTTAACACTCACAGGAAATATAAGATCAAATGGATTAATTTAACAGTTGAAATAATAAAATTAGATCTATATATGATGATGTATGATTTTTCACATAGGCAATTTATTTAAAATTGTTAATATAATTTATAAAACACAAAGTTCATTATTTTGTTTATTTTGGGGAAAAGAAGTAAGGTATAAGATACATTTATGATGTTTTGTTTTTAAAAACTAAAAATTCAAAATTCAACATCACCTTCACTCAAGTAGTGGCACACGCATATGTTTATTCAATTATTTTATTTGATTCATATGTTAAATAAAATTAACTTTTCTCATAAACTATTAAAAAATAAAATTGAAAGAATCCAAATAAATTAAATAGACCTACTGTCTGATTTTGAAAAGAAAGTGGATAAGTTATAGTCACTTTATGAAAAATAAATGCTACACATGTACACACACATCTGCTAAAATTGTTAAAATTAAGGGAAAAACTGTCACTTACACAAAAGTAACAACTTCAAAAATTTCAAATTATTTTCCATGTTCTAGGGTATAATGGAATTAGGAAATCATCCAATATTATTATATTCTCCATTACAGCACACAAAAGAACTACTCTATTCTCAAGTAATAACATCGATTAAAAAACATAGTATTATAATTATTTGTAAAATGAAATAAAGCAATGAAATATGTATTTCATGCAGATATAAAAAGCTATGCAAGTTACTTATGATGCATAAATATTTGTGTGCATGTATGTTTATATACATATTTATGAATATGTATATTGGTATGTAAACACACAAATTTTCTTAACATATGCAAGGAATTCTGGCAGGAAAACGGAAGTTGCTTTGTAAACTCCAGTGTGTTATTTTGTTTTGTTCTTGCATTATTCGTTAATTTGTATTGTTGATATTTACCGTTACCCAGAATAAGTCATGGATTGCTGAGAATGAAAGTAGTAAGGAATGGCTGAACTGATCAGAAACGACAGAAGTGGATTAAATTCAGAGACTTTTGAACATACTTAATTGGTTATAACTGGGTGTAGGGAAAATGGAATCAGTAAGGCTCCCTTACCTGGATATCCCGGGACCTGGGACTTAGCAGTGTTCTACAACTGTGCTTAAGAGACTGCATACGCAGAATCAAGGTCTGTTATATAACCAGCGATAGTCTATGTTGACACCCAGCTGGCTTTGTGTGCACTTAGTATGTTAGGGAGTCAGGGCTTCCCATCGGGCACCTCGCTGCTCGGGCACGGGTGGATCACCCCATCCTGGAAAAAGGGCATGTCAGACACCCTGATGCCTCCCTGCATTTTTTTCCGTCTGTCTGAATCCCTTGTGAGACTGCCCAGCCTTGAATAGCTACAGGACACTGGGTACAGTGGCAACAAATGATCACACCTAGATTTTGTTTTATTGATTCTAAGAAATATATAACAATCATTTACACTACCTGGTGTCAATCATCTGTTGAGGGAAGGGAGTGGGTATTATATTTGATTAGCAATTAACTATTTTAAAAATACTACAAAACTAGCAAACACATGTAGAAAATAGTTTGGAGAACTTCTACCATTAGCACAAAGAAAATAAAATAATTATCATTAGAATAATCTGCAACACTGTGATGTAAATTTCCAAATAATAATTGGAAAGTAAATTTTATATTGGTAGAAAATTGAGTCAATATCTCAATGAAGATATTCAGAAAGTTTTATTTTTCAAATAATATACATTTAACAGATGCTATCCTGCAGTTATACTTATCTAAAGACTATTGCTAAAATTAATATTGTATAAAATTAACTTCATTACATAAATAAAAAATTTATTTTTATAAATTAACTTTATTTGTTTTTGTTTTTGTTTTTCAAACTAGATTTATGTATGATTTTGTTTTAAATTGAAATAAAACTATATGAAATATAGTAGAATATGATGGAAAATTTTACCAGCTGTTTCCACTGATTCAAACACAAGTAAATTTAGAAACTACAGTTTCTACAAAGGAGACCATGAATACCTGCAGAGAAACTGTCTTCTTTATTAGAGACAATTAAATGGCTTTAGTTTTTAAGAGAAATTTATATTTAAAATTTGATTATCTATTAAAATGTGTAATTATTTTCTACATATTTTTCTTTATTTTACTTTTATTATAATTTTTACATTATCATTTATTCCCTTTATAACCTCTTCCAACTTCATCCCCACCCTGCAATCACCACACTATTGTCTGCATCCAGGAGTCCTTTTTTCTTTTTTGGTCCATCCCTCCACCCCACAATTACACCCTCAGAGCTGTCAGTCTGCTCTCTATCTGTGAATCTGTCCCTATTTTGCTTTTTAGTTCATATTGTTCATGAGATTCCACATATGAGTGAAATCATATGGTATTTTTCCTTTTCTGACTGACTTGTTTCACTTAGCAGAATGTTCTCCAGGTTCATCCATGCTCATGCAAATGGTATTTTTTTTTTCTTTTTTATGGCCAAGTAGCCATCAATTGTGTAAATGCCCCATAGTTGTTTTATCCACTCATCTACTGATGAACACTTGGGCTGCTTCCAAATATTGGCTATTGTAAATACTGCTGCAATGAACATAGGGGTACTTATATTCTTTTCAAATTAGTCTTCTGAGTTTTTTCAGACATCAATTTTTTTAAGCTTTGCCATTTTGTCTTCTGGTGGGCCTTTTCTGTCTTGTTTGGGACTCTTTGCAATTCCTGGTCTTGAGTGTCCATTTCACTCACCAGATTATAAAAGTTTGGGTCATTACTTGTTCGAACAGCTTCCCAATCTGTTGCTCACTCTCTTCTCCTTCTGGTGCCCCCATGATGCAGATATTGTTACACTTCATGTGGTCTCAAATGTCCCTTAACTCTTCTCATTTTTTAAAATTCTTTTTTTATTTTTTGTTATTGTACTTCGGTGTTATTTTTTACCTTGCCTTCAGATCATTGATTTATCTTCTGCTTTGTCTAACCTACTGTTTATTCCTTCCAGTGTATTATTTATTTTAGATATTGAATTCTTTATTTCTGACTGGTCCTTTTTAATGCTTTCTATGTCTTTTTTCATGCTGCTTGAGTATCCTTAGTACCATTACTCTAAACTTTCCACCTGATAAATTGTTTGCCTCCATTTAATTTTGTTCTTCTGGAGAATTGTCTTGTTCTTTCATTTGGGGCCTGTTTCTTTGTCTTCCCATTTTAGAAACCTTTTTGTGTTTGTTTCTCTGTATTAGATCTATAAAGACCATGATATAGTTCTAAGTCAGACACTGCCTGTGACTGGTCCTGGACAACCTTGAAGGTATCAGTGATCCACAGCTTTTGGCTCCCCTTTGGTGCCTGGGTTTGTGCATAAAGAACCAGACTGTACACTAAGTTGGGCTTTTACCAGCCCCAGGCCTGGGCGAGGGTAAGCTAAAAATCTCAAAGTTCCCAGAGATACTCCTTCACCTGCAGGCTTTTTGTTAGGTTTAATTGTGAAAATGCTTCCAGCTGTAATCCTCTGCAGCTGGGCTTAACTTCCACAAGGTAGGGTAAGGGGTTTTCCTGTGGGTGGGGCTATTGCTTCTCACCAGAGTGATACCACATGGGTGGGGGGAGTTTTGTTACAAAGAAAAATAGCTTCTGCAGTATGGGGAATGACTGAACACAGGGGTCTTGGCAGCTGAGCGTATAGCACTCTTCCTGGAAACACCAACCCCTCACATGTCTCTAGTCTTCTCTTCCCTCCCTCTGCTGGAGCCCAGGGTAAGTGGCTGTAAACAAAATTTTGAGTGTCGGCCCTTGAGGAACTCTCTACATCTCTAGCCATCTCCCTGGTAGACAAACCCCACTGCTTTGCAGAGCTCTATGTTATTTAGGCTCTTTTCTCAGTCCTGGTTCTGTAGGCTTGGGAGCCCAGCTTGGGGGTTAGACCCCACACTTCTCAAGGGGAAACCACCCTGGCTCCTGAAATATTCCCCTGGAAATTCAGCTGCCCCCTCTGGAGGCAAGCCAGCCCTCTTGGGCCTCTGTACTTCCTACTTGTCTTGTGGTGATGTGGTTACTTTCATAAGTCCTTGGTTTATAAGGCTTCTCTCCAGATAGCGTTTGGTTGTTTTTTTAGGATGTTTTTTCTATAATTTAGTTGTAATTCCAGTTTGGTCCTGAGAGGAGATAAGCATAGCTTCCACCTACTCCACTGACATATTGGAAAGCTATTTTATTTTAGGGTATTTTCGATTATAGTTTACTTTTGATATTCTTCTGTATTAGTTGCAGGTGTACATATATATATATTTTTTTTTTGCATTTAGATTTTATTTACTTACATTTAGAGGAAGGAAGGAAGGAAGGAAGGAAGGGAGAAAGACAGGGAGAGAAACATTGATGTGTGTTTGCCTCTCACGTGCCCCCTACTGGGAACCCGGCCTGCAACCCAAGCATGTGTCCTGACTGTGATTCGAACCAGTGACCCTTTAGTTCACAGTCTCCTACTCAATCCACTGAGCCACACCAGCCAAGGCTCATCTGTATAATTTTCGATATTTTTGATTTTGAAAATTTCAGAAAACTTTATGTGATATACATTATACCATATAATTTAATAATGCACAGGACTATGAGAGAAAAATATTTTTTATTTGCAAAGGATGAAAAATGGCAATAAGTTATTTATTATGGTGTTTATATATTTTCCTTAAAGCATATATTTCTTGATTTGCTTTCAAAGAAGTAAAAACATAATCTTTTTTTAATAAAATGCGATTTCACATTAATGATTTTATATTTTTGGTTCTTAAAACAGACATCAATTTTTATTTTTAGTTGCATATACTAGTATATAAAATTTGATTAAACCTACATAAGCCTAGCCTCTTGTATAACTGTCAGAGTCTCTAAGGACATATTTTAAAGACTAGTATAATTTAGAAAATGGGCAGAATTAAGTGGCTGAAACTTGCTTCTTATTTTAAATTTTTGCTATTATCTGTACTGTTTATTTTTTCTTATATCTATTAATTTTCTCCACTTAGAAATGTGGTTTCTGACCCAAATTTATTAATGAAACTCTTCTGAATAGCATCACGGGTGATGACCCAGTGGCTATTTCCTGGGCACTGTTCACTTCTCTTTCCATTTGTCACGTTTATGACATCTGAAACTATTTTTTATGTAAGAATGTTTAACCTTGTTTTTCCCATTTTCTCTACACTACAAGCTCTTAATGTATGGCCACCTGTTTGTCGGGTTTGGTCTTTATGGTTGGTTCTACTTCCTTTTTTGACTCTTAAAGCAACCCAAGTCTCAGGAATACACCCTTAACACTTCCCTTTACTCTTCAAATTCAAAAGATATTTTGAACCCTATTTTGGTCTATGTTAATAAACACATTTTTTTCTGACAATTATATAAATCTGCCTAAGAGAGTTTTCAACATGAATCTCAATGGCAACCCCAACACATCTGAACTTATTATCTACTCCTCCTCAAAGTTTATTCTCTAACATATTTTGTTCAACAAAAAGTGACACATAGCTGTATGCATAAAGATGTATTTTCTGTTAACCTATATTAAGAGAAAATCACACAAAATAACCTATGCATTATTTTGTGTGACTTTGTCTATCAGCATTCTATTTTTAAATAAAAATGTGAGTTTAAATGTTATATAAAACTCACATGAATCTAAATTTGAATAAGAAATCTTGCAATGAACTCATGATGCATTTTTTTCTCAAATAAAATTAACTATGTCTTTTTCACTGGAAAGGCTTAAAAATCCCAGTAGTCATGACACTAGTGTCTATTATGGAGTCCAATTAAAATTTTCTTTTTTTTAAATATATTTTATTGATTATGCTATTACAGTTGTCCTATTTCTCCCCCATCATTCCCCTCCACCCTGCACACACTCCCATGCACATTCTACCCCTTTAGTTCTTGTCCATGTGTCATAAATTCTTTAGCTTCTACATTTCCCACACTATTCTTGCCCTCCCCCTGTCTGTTTTCTACCCACCATCTATGCTACTTACTCTCTGTACCTTTTCTCTCTCTCTCCTCCTCCCACTCCGCTGTTGCTAGCCCTCCATATGATCTCCATTTCTGTGGTTCTGTTCCTGTTCTAGCTGTTTGCTTTTGTTTTAGGTGTGGTTGTTAATAGCTGTGAGAAGTCAGGAGTTCAAGCAGAGATATCTAATATCCATACTCAGAGAAAATATTTAGACAATGTATCTGGAGTACAATAGTATAATAAAAGAGATCATAAACAGTACAGTAATATATTTAAAGAAATATGAGGAAATTTGCAAAAACTCATATGGCCAAATAGGCCGATTTTTAATACAATAGTAAATGCAAAGCATGGACTATATTACATTTTTTAAAACTTTATGTTTAAAATGATTCAGAAATAAACAAAATAAAACCTCTTTGGTCACTTTTAGGCAATGCTGATATCACTAGATATCTTGAATACTAATAAGTAAAGGTAGGGGTGGTAGAGATTTGGGCATTTATTTATTTTTTGCAAGCAGTTTACCTCAAGAAATATGAGAGCTGATGAAATTAATTTCCTCCCTATTGAAATAGTCTAACAAAGAAGTGGGAGGGGAATAGTATTGGAATATATTCACTTTACAATCCATAATAAAATTGTATTTCTAAGTGTGGAAGCATAAAATAATATTTTGCCACCTTTCTAAGTTTTTCTGTCTATGCTAATAATCTAATTGACATCAGACAGATTAATAGGAAGCTGATTAAATTTATTATATGTGTACATGTGGGGGTTCCATAGATACATGGGGCTTGAGGACACCTTGTGAGGTAGGGATTATATGTCATTCTATACAAAAGGAGAGGGAGGCAGCAGCCTATGGTTTCAAAGCAACATAGGCAGTTCACAAGAGGATGACAAACAACTTCTTTTTGGGCCACCAAAAAATGGGACAAAGAGGGGAGTACAAAAATTTTAAAAATAAATAAATAATAAAGGCTTGCTTGGATATCCTGTCTCTGCCACACTTAATTCAAATGGTCTGAGGTGCATATGCTTAAGGATCTCTTCCTGAAGGATTTTGTTTTTGTTTTTGTTTGTTTGTTTGTTTTTTAATCTGAATTCTTTCAAGCAGGTAAAGTGGTAAGATTGGGGTGTGTCAAGTTTTTTTCTGAGTCTCTGTTTCTTAAAAAATACCTAGCCTGGGATATTAATATCACAAAAGGCATACTTTGGGGTGGCAAACTCTGGTCCCCTCACTAGCAATGATAAATAATACAACTTGTATCTCACATAAACAAAGAAAATTAGATAGTTCATAACTTATCTTGAAAATATATAAATAAATCATGAATCTGATAATGTCTCAAGATCTAACTGCCAGTAAATAGAGCACAAAAGGCCAGAGGAACATTATAAATAAAACCATGAGTATGCAAAATTCTGAAAGTGAGAATGCCTATAGAAAAATCACTATATTATTTAACAGATGAATTTCAAAGGAAAAAGGAGGGGTGGAAGGGAAAGGAAAAGATTATTAATATGAGACAAGATATGAAACACTAAAAATGTACAGATTTTTTTCATACTTTGTTCAATGAATAAACTGGAAAAATAAAGAAACAAAAGTAATTGAACACAGAGTAAATGGTTAATGATGTTGAAGAAATATTATAACTTTTTACATATAATAATGGCATTTTGATACTATAAGATTTTACATAGTTTAAAAATAGATCATAAGGTATTTCTATTGATACTTCATACCTGATATTTGCTTTACAATAACCTAGGAGAGAGAAATAAATGAGAGTCTAAATAACATTGTCCACAGTGTGATTATTGATGCTGGTGATAAATATGTGCATTAACATTCAAAACAATATGCCATTATTCATGTTTTTTTTTAATTTTTATAAAACTTAAGACAGTACTACTTTCTATAAAGAATACAGAAGCATTTAAGGCATAGGGAAATATTATAAGTATCTTAGGAATATTCATAGAGGTATGAGAGTATATTGTATCCAAAATATAACAGTTCTTTCCTTAAAAAAGAAAAATCAGAAAATGAAGCACTCTGAAGGCAAAAAAAAAAAAAAATTATGTTGAAATTAAAAAAGCAAAAAAACCTTTCTTACTAAAAATAAAACTTGTTATTTATAAGGTAAATAAAGGAAACTAAAAAAATACAGAAAAGCTATAAGTATGTCAAATGTATAATTGAAAAATGACAGCAATAAAGACAAATCAATCAGAATCCCAAAACAAGATCTAAAACAATGTATATAAGGGAGGTTATCAAAAAGTAAAAAGAAATATTTTTCTAGAGTTGGTAATTACCATTTTTTTCAGGTTGATTCATCTACCTGGCTATAATTCTAAAATGAAAAAAAAAAATGTGTTCTGTACATAAATCAACCACAGCTGTCTGAAACTCCACCTGATCTAATATGAAACTAGTCATTTTCAGGCAAAAATATATTAACAGATCTTATAGTCAAACATGTTTATGAATGTGAATTCCAGGCAATTAAAACTTTGATTTTAATTTTCTAAACTGTGTAAAATTGGAAAAGTAGTTTAATATCTGAGCCTTGATGTAAGTAAAGAATATTCACAGAATACCTCTCATAGAGTTCTTATGAACTTTAATTACAGTTAACTTTCAATGTTACTTTGTGTTTTTTTTTTTTAGGTGTAAACCATAGTCCTTAGACAATCATGTACTTTATAAAGTGTCCTACCCTAATATTCCCAGTACCCACCTGGTCCTATATATAGGTATCTCAATATAATTGCCCATATTTTCTATGCTGTACTTTATATCTTCATGGCTATTTTCTTACTACCAAATATGACTTACTCCCTCCCTTCAACTATTTCACCCAGTCCCCCAACACCATCCCTTTAAGCAACAACCTATCCACTTTCTGTGTCTCTGATTATGTTTAAATTTTATATATTCATTTATTTTGTTTTCTAGATTCCACATTTAGGTGAGAACATATGGTATTTGTCTTTCTCTGACTGACTTATTTCACTGAGCATAATACCCTCAAAGTCCATCCATGCTGTTGTAAATGGTAAGATTTCATTATTTTTATGACCAATGTTTTATTATGTACATATAACATATATACCACATCTTCTTTATTGATTCTTCTATTGATATGCACTTCAGTTGCTTCCATATCTTGGCTATTATAAATAATGTTGTGATAAATATAAGGTTGCATAAACTTTTTCAAATTAGTGTTTAAGTTTCTTAATCTTTTCCAACCATAATGGTATGACACTAGAAATCAATTATCAAAAAGAAAGAAAGAAAGAAAGAAGAAAAAAGAAAAGAAAACCCTGAAAACCACACAATCGCATGGAGGCTATATAACAACAGCTCCAAAAAAGGGTTAATATCCAAAATGTATAAAAACTCATACAACTCAACACCAAACAAATGGAAAATTTAATTTAAAAATGGGCAGAGGATCTGAACAGAGACTTCTATCAAGAGGGCATACAAATAGTCAATAGATACATGAAAGGGTGTGCAACATCTCTGTACTATTAAGAAAATGCAGTCAAAACTACAATGAGATACCGCTTCACACATGTTAGAATGGCCGTTATCAGCAAGAAAGGTAATAACAAGTATTGGAGAGGTTATGAAGAAAAATGAACCCTTACCTACTAAAGTTGAGAATGTAAACTGGTACATCCACTATAGAAAACATTATGGAGGTTCCTAAAATCTTAAAAAATAGAGTTAACATATGACATAGCAATTCCTCTTCTGGGTTTCTACCTACCTCCAAAATTTGAAAATATTTATTTGCCAATCTGTATGCACCCCTATGTTCATTGCAACATTATCAACAGTGGCCAAAACATGAAAATAAAGTACTGGACTAAATGGTTTCCCAGGTGAATTTTACTAAACATTCAAAGAAGAACTAATACGTATTCTTCACAAACTACTTCAAAAAATTCAAGAAAATAAGCTCATTCAAGACTCCCAAGCTCATTATATGGTGCCAGCATTGTCCTAATTCCGATAAAAACACTACAAAGAAAGAAAATTATAGTCCAATATCCCTGATGAGCATTGATGCAAAAATTCTCAACAAATATTAGCAAACTAATCCAGCAATACCTGCACTGTGTATTAAAAATATCATGCACTATGATCAAGTGGGGGTTTATAAATGGTCTTTAAATGAGAAAAATACTTAAAAAGTCCATAGCACTGATTCTGGCACATGTTTGGAGAATAACATAGTAATTGCTCTGCTGCAGAATCTTAATTATTAATATTAATTTCAACATTATTATTTCAGTTCTTTATAGATTGCAGGCTTTGCAACTATCCTTCTCATAATCCAAATGATGGGAACTAATGTTTCATTGAACTTCTTCCTTTTGCAAAATTTTCACATAACATCAATACTAACAATATCATTGACTGACCTTAAAAATATATTTTTTGTTTGTTTCTTTTAACTATGGCTACTTTTACAGTCTTACCCCATGCTCATTCCACATTTTTATGAATTATTACAACATTTAATTGATACCACTGACTCCAATACTCAGGATTTTATTTAGTACTATTTATGGGCTTCCCACAGTGTTCAGCTTCAACAATTGTTTTTAAGTTCTCTTCCATGTGTAAAATCTAACCAATATTAAAATAATTGTTATTAGTAGCGAATGCTAGGAACACTTAGGATATCTTATATTTGTACTGTTGTTCTTTCTCCTTCAAATACAAAGTTTTCCTTTGTTTTCAACATTCTATTTTCACCTTATTAACCTCACGGTATGCTACAGTTATCTTCTCTGGAAAACCTTTCATAAAACATCCATCCATATTTCCAAAGTGCTTTAGTGCTTCCTGATTTTTATTCTATTTGCAATGATAGCTCTTTCTTATAATTACCATAGTATCATGACTACCTGAATATTTATCTGTCTCTTCCAAAAGACAGTAAGTTTTATATACTTTATAAACACTTCATCTCATAAAATATACTGCATGAAACAGGAACATAGTAAATATTTTTGTTGAATTGAATTTGTTGAGTAGTTTTGAGAAAGGAAAAACTTGCTTAAATATAAAATTTTGGTGAGGGATCCAAGATGTCAGAGGAATAAGTGGAAGCAGTACAAACATCCTCTAGGACCAAAGTCGAATGACAACTAAATTATAGAGAAACCACTCTGAATAACCAACTGAACACTAGCTAGAGAGAAGCCTTATAATCAAGGACAGAGAAACCACTTCACTACAATGTGACTAATAGGGAGAGCAAGGAGGTATGTGAGAGCAGTCTGGGCCCTCATGGACAGAAGCTGAAATTCCTGAGGGATAGTTCAGTGAGCAGGGGGGGTTCCGCCTAAGAAGTGTGGGGTCTAAACCCCAAGATGGACTCCCCAGCCTACACCACCACAGCTGGAAGAGGAACCCAGATAACATCTAGCTATGAAAAGCATCAGTGTTTCCGTCCACCAGGGAGAAACAGCTTAAGATGTAGAGAGCTTCTTAAAAGGCCAACACACAAAATTTCTTTTGCAACCACTTTCCCTGGGCTTTGGCAGAAGGAGGGCAAAGTGAAATAGAGATGTATGAGGAAAGTCTGGGGCTGGTGGCTCTGGGGAAAGAACTGAAGGAACAGCCACCAGGATCTCTGTCCTGAGTTATTTCCCAAACTACAGAGGCCATCTTTCTGAGGCAGAGCACTACCCTCCAAGTGACAACAGCCCTAGTGGAACAATAGCCCTGCCTGCAGGAATTACTCTGACCCACCATATAGACCTTAAGTCATGCTGCTGAAAAGAGCTTGAGGCTATCAGTGATTAAGTTTAATAACTAAGTCAAATCTCTGGGAGCCCTGAGACTAGCTGACCCTGCCCTAGGCCTGGCGCTGGTAAAAGACAAGTTTCATGTGTACCCTAGTTCTTTCTGTACACAATCACAGCAGAGGGAGCCACAAGCTGTGGATTGCTGGTAACCTAAACAAGTTCCCCAGGGCCATTCACAGGCAGCATCTGAGGTAGGCCTGAACTAGAGTCTTTGAAGATCTACCTAATACATAGCAAGAAACACCAAGAGGCAGCCAAAATGGGAAAATATATTAAAAACAAACAAACAAACAAAAAACAGGCTGCAAGTAAAAGAGCAAGAGAATCCCCCCAAAGAAGAACTAAATGAAAGGGAGAGAGCATCTTATCCGATAGTGTTCAGAGTAATGATTATAAGGGCGCTCTACAGCATTAAAAGAAAAAGACATAGAAACCATAGAAAAGGACCAGTCAGAAATAAAGAATGTAATATCTAAAATAAACAATACCTTGGAAAGAATAAACAGTAGGTTAGATGAAGCATATTATCAAACAGTGATTTGGAAAAAAAGGTAGGAAAAACATCCAAGCAGACCAGAAAAAAAGAAAAAAAGAAAAAGATTTAAAAGGGACTAAGAAATCTCTAGGGCAACATGAAGCATAACAATATCTACATATTGAGAATACCAGGAGAAGAGAGTGTGCAAGGGTCTGCGAATGTATTTGAAGATATAATGAACAAAATCTTAGCTAATTTGGTGGAGGAAAAAGACACAGGTGTCCAGGAAGTATCCCAAACAATGTGGACTCAAAGAGGCCTA
The DNA here is from genome assembly GCA_039655065.1 of Glossophaga mutica. Lineage (NCBI taxonomy): Eukaryota > Metazoa > Chordata > Mammalia > Chiroptera > Phyllostomidae > Glossophaga > Glossophaga mutica. Next base: position 94,511,777 of record CM077310.1, read on the forward strand.
CAACCAGACATATCATAATTAAAATTGAAAACCTTAAAGACAAGGAGAGAATCCTAGAAGCTCTAAGAGGAAATATTGTTAAAAGGGAGTACCAAGTAGACTGTCAATTTCTCATCAAAAACATTTCAGGGGAGAAGAAACTGGCATGAAATATTCAAGGTGATGGAAAGTAAGGATTTTCAAACAAGGGTATTTTACCCTACAAGGCTATAATTTAAAATTGAAGGAGAAATAAAGAGTATCCCCAAGAAAAAGAGCTAAAGGAGTTTGTTACTACCAAATAATTACTGCAACAAATGTTAAAGGGCTTGATTTAAGTAGTAGAAGAAAAAGGAAAACAGAAGAAAATAGTTTAAAAATAAAATGGCAATAAATACATATCCATCAATAATCAACTTAAATGTAAGTATCTTAAATTCTATAACCAAAGATATAGGGATGTTGAATGAATAGGAAAACAAAACCCACATGTAAGCTGTCTCCAAGACACCCACTTCAGATCAAAAGATATAAAGAGATTAAAAGTAAAGGGAGGGGTCAGGGAAAGAATGGTGAAAAGGTACAGAGATTAAAAAGCATAATTGATAAGTACAAAATAGACAGGGGGCTGTTAAGAATAGTATAGAAAATGGAGAAGCCAAGGAACTTACATGTACAACCCATGGACATTTACTAAAGGAGGGATTGCTGGAGGGAAGGGGGTACTAAGTGGAGAGGGGCAAAGGGGGAAAAGTGGGACAACTGTAATAGCATAATCAATGACATATACTTAAAAAACAGATTTAAAAATTCTCTTAATAGCCTAGTTAAAGAAACACTTTCCATCTTTTTTACATTTTAATTGAATTAGTTTAAATGACAAAAACATATAGTTTGTTGTTTTTTAATGTGTGTAAATAAAAGAGAAAGAGAGAGAACATGTATAAGTAATGGATACTACATTTTAACTGACAACTATGTCTTACATTGAAATGGTACTAAACTGAAAAGATTAGTAATCTAAATTTGAAACAGCAGCAAAAATAAGGCTATATCAAAGTAATTTATTATGTTGTTCATCATTTCCTTAGAGTTAATCCAGATTCATGCCTATGATTTTGGAATTATCACTAACAATTGTTTTATTTTTCTCAAAGTTATTCCAGATTAGATAATAAATTATATGGTAAACGTATATATAAAACTGTTAATATATCAATTATATTTAACACGAAATTTTTAATTCTTTGGGGAACGGGTGTTTGCATGTTTGTACATGCACACACACGTGTGTGTGTGTGTGGACCTATGGCTTGCATCATTCAAATAAGAATCAGTTAAGTTGATGACTATATATCCAGGCAGAAAGCCAAACCAAGTGTTCAGGACACAAAATGAGATAAACAAGAAGGTAATTGCCATCATCAGTAACCAATGGATCTGGATTTGGAAAGGAAGAGACAATGTAAAATTATTCCTTCTTCTCTACCTGACACACAGATCTGGGAGAGCTGATTCTTTTAAGAATTTTCACTGGTCTGTGGCTTCTGTCAGTTTTCCTAGAAACCCAACTGCAGTCTCCAAAGCCAACAGGGGCTTAAAGTAGAAAATGTATCCCTGGTGTTTACCAGAATTTGGCAAAGATTTTCACCAATTTTAATTCTAGTTTTCTCTTGGAATAGCTGGTTGGCTGTTTAAGGGAATAACTGGTTTACCAGAGAATCCTCTAGAGTCCTTCAACCCTGAGAGAGGACCAAATGAGGGCCCTCCTTTCACAGTAAATATGGGCACATTCAAGTTGGTGTGGAAGGACATGGCAAAACCTTCAGTGATAATGTTTTTATTGTAAATGATACCCTGATTTGTCAGCCAAGGTATCATTTGTTCTGATGATGGATTCTAGGAGGGTATAACATGGAAGCCAAGGTGTTTTAGGTTTTGGACTTGAAGTGTCACAGTTGTAATGCCACCAACTATGGCTTTTGTTTACAGTCTTGTGATCTCTTTTGGGTGGAATGGAAGTTCAGATAGAGGAATGGTGGATATTCAAGTAAAGGAAGGTAGAAGGGGTAGTATTAGCCATGTCAGATTTATGGTCTTTCATTTTAGGTTCCTCTTGTCTCTTTAATTTTTCATTAGCTTTTTAAGTGAGTCTTTCAATGAAGCTATTTTGAAATCTTGAAACCTTTGTGAGGTGTCTGCTTGTCAATTAAAATAGGTAGCTTATTCTGTTTGATTGGGGAACCCTTGCTTTCAATTGCTCTTCTTAAGTAAATAATCTTGTCTATTAGAACATTCCTCATAGTGGCCACTGCAACTATTGTTGTCTTAGTCAGATTTTGCCATTTTTCTAGATAGCTACAGCTTCTGCAACCACATGTAATAACACATAACAAGCAGGTGTGCTGGAAGAAGGCACTCTTTGAAATATTAGAGTCCATTTTTTAGCTGTCATGTGTCTTAAAAAGCTAAATTTATACCAACGAAGGATATGCCTCTGAACTGGGGATTTTTGTGTTATTTTACAGGGTATCTTGTTGCACATTTTCTTTTCCTTAGGTTGGTAAGTGCCCTCGTATCAATCTAACCTATTCCATGACCAATTTATGATAGTATGGGAGTTGTAGAATTAGCTAGAAAGTGCTCTGATAGCTTTCATGTGCTTGACCCACGTTCACCAATTTTACAGCTTTGGCTTTTGAGACTCCTATTAGCAATAAAGTATTATTCCTTTCACAAACAAATTTTTTTTTTCTAGTAGTGAATGCCCTGATGACATTTAGGAGTCCAAATTGTGGCTATTTAGATTTTGATTTTAATGGTCTAAATAGTTTAAATTTCTTGTCTTAATTTATTTTCCCAAGTTCTCCAGTAGTTTATACCATGGACTAACCTTGAGGCTTTGTGACTCCCTTAATGGCTGCCACCATTGAAGACTACTAATATAACTACCCCAGAACCTTTCCAGGGGTCCAGTGTTTTCTGGGAACTTTAATAAAACCTAGAACCTTTCCAGGACCCAAAACCTTTCTGGAAACTATATGTTTAAAAATAAAGTTTGTTTGGATGAGAGAGTTGTATGCAAGGGAACGGAGCTCAAACTCAACTGACTTACCTACCTCATTGGTGATGACAGCAGCAATGCATTCAAAGACTTCAACAGGTGTCTCACTATTGTCCCATAGGTTGTTAGCAGTAAGCTTCAGATCTCATCCCTCATTGCCAAAACTGTAAAAAATAATTAGAAAACAACTTATGCAATGTAAACAAATTTTATTTAACACTTCATGAAATGGTGATGTCCTCTCAGAAAACTGAGGAATGGGGCTGTTGTTTTGTAAAACGGCCCCATACTCAAAGGGCAAGAATAGACCCAAGGAAAAGGAACCACTCCAGAGAGGTGAGTGGCAGGTTTAATAAACAAGGGAATTTACATAGGAGTCTTTCTTGCATGGCTACAAAACAAATAAATCTCCACATTTGCCTACCAGAATTTTAAAAGTTTATACTGGAGAGCATCATGCTAAGTGAAATAAGCCAGGCAATGAAGGAAAAATACCATATGATCTCACCTTTAACAGGAACCTAATCAATAAAACAAACAAGCAAAATATAACCAAAGACATTGAAATTGAGAATAGGCTGACAGACACCAAAGGGGAGAGGGGAGGGAACTTCAGGGGGAAAGGGTAAGGGTTTAGAGCAATAAGTATAAAAGACACATGGACAAAAACTAGGGAGAGTGAAAATGGGAGGGAGGTGGGGAGGGCTGGGGCAGTCGGCAGGGATGGGAGTAAAAGACAGAAAACTGTACAAGAACAACAATTAAAATAAAAATTTAAAAAAGTTTATATAAAGGTCTTAACTGTGTTCAATTACATATTCAGTCCAAGTGGTCTTAGCAACACACTTTTCTCTAGAATTTATGTATTTGAAATAGTCCTACTGTGAATATGAAAAAAGAACATATATTCCAAGAACAGGGAAGGGAGTAAGGAACTTCTGATTACCCAGGTCCAACTCTTAAAGTCAACTAAGTCTCAATGACCTACTATAACAGGAGTAGAAGACAGGAAGCTTTTTATAAAATAAAGAATAAGGAGAAAGGAAGAGACAAATAGGAAACATCTAACTGGCTGGTACGAAATAGTCAACCTTGTTTGGAATGAGAAAGCCAGAAACTATCAAATGTATCATTAAATAGAAATGTCCCAGAATGCATACTACACAAGCACAGAGATCTGCCTATTTAATTTACAAATCTCTCTTAAATGCCTCAACAAGAACCTGACACACAGTAAACATTCAATAACCATTTATTGAATAGAAAAATAAATGAGTTAAATAAATGAATGAGTTTCTCTAGAGTCAATGGAGTCTAATAAGTTAATTTTAATAATATCTTTAAAGATATCAGAAATATCTGACAAGGAGAGTTTGAATCAGCTTCGGAATAGTGGGTTTATAAAGTCAAAGAATCGTTTGAATCAAATGTCAAATAGTACAACTACTCCTATCTGAAACCTTCACAGAGGCAGAAAAAATATGGATAAAATATGTCCCAACTAATTTGTCACATGGGGGATAGTAATTCAGTTGACTTCTATACAAATTGCTCAAGATTTTTTCTCCTCAAAACCTCACACAAATGGGGCTAAGGGGATAGGCGAGTTAACATTATAATTCATGTTCATATGAAATTTGTATCCTTAGAACAGGCAATTTGTAAACAAAGATATCATTATGACTGTCTAAAAGTTATTTATTGTGAGAATTTGATGGGAAAGCATTAAAATATTTGTCATGGGAATGTATGTAATATTTAATAACTGATAGAAGTATTATTAGAAATATTTTAGTAGTGATAAATGTGTTAAAATTAGGAGTGATATGATTGAGTATAATATCAAATGTATGCAATACTTTTTAAATATTTTGCATAAACATACATTCTTCTAAATTTCAAGTATGTTTACATATGTATGTATATGCTTCATATGTTAAGATGCACATATATTTTCATCTCTAATTATAAACTTTGATATAAAAGTTAGATACAACTAACATCATTTCAATTAGACAGGACACAAAATTGAGGGAAAATTATTTTCTTAAAGATCTAAAATTATGAGTTAGATAGGTTGTAAATTCCAGATCTTATTATTGCAATATGTGTTATCTACACACCCAGTTATAACACCTTGTAAAATGTAACAGAACTTGATAAAGGTATATTTTGGTTATGTTATAGTTTCTATAACATATGAAATGACTATATACGAATGATTCTATATACAAATGACTAATTGCAGCTTCAGAATTTATTGCACCCTGATGGTATTTTACTTTTAAAATAAGAAGGGCTTTTATCAATTTTAACAATGTTTATTGACTGATGGGTATGTCTAGGCATTTTTCTTATCATGAATATAATTTTACATGAATACATGTAAATAATTGAATACATGAATATAATTTTAAAAATGCTTTTCTAAAGTGAAGCTTTTAAGCAAAACTTGAACAGGGAGAACACATCAAGATAAGATTAGAAAGTTAAGGTTATAAATGCTAGAAGAATTGTAGAACAAGTGATGATAACTTGAGCAGAGAAAAATGGAAAAGGAGATTATAAACAGTTTGATATTATGATAAAATGAAACTCAAGTAAGGGAATGTCAGGAAATAACTCTGAATAAATATAATAATGCAGACCCTTGCAAGCAATATAAGTTCTCAATAAACAATTTTAGTTTTACCTAGGTGATGAGTAGAAAATAAATGAGTATTAAAAGTCTTCCAAAGCTATGACTACCTGTCCTGATAATAAAATCTTCCCCATAATTGATGGTTGAGACATCTAGAGTGCTTCATCTCTGTGTGTACAGAAGCAGTGAATAGAAAAATAATTATGTTGAGGGGCATATGAGAAGAAATGAATGAGTATATGCTGCCTAAACACACGTGACATCAAAGTGGGCATTCCTTGGGCCCTGAAACTGTGGTTAGTACCAAGCCATATGTATAGTATGGTTTTCCTGTACATACATACCTATTATATAGTTTAACTTATCAATCAGGCACAGTAAGAGGTTAACAACAATAACATAATAAAATAGAGCAATTATAACAATTAACTACAATGAAAGTTATGTGAATGTAGTCTCTACTTTCTCTAAAAACATTTTATTGTAGTGTTCACCCTTTTTTTAATGATGCAATGCCTATATAACAATATGAAGTAGGGAGAATGCTGTAGGCATTGTATGATGTAGTGTTAGGCTACTGTTGCCTTTCTGATGATATGTCAGAAGGATGATCATGGAATCATGCCAGTGTCATGTCTTTTATCCACAGATCTGATGTTTTCCATCTTAACTAAACACTTACCACACACTTTGCCATAATTTATGCAGTCTGAATTGTGACAGCAAAACTAGCACACATCTTATCTCTTTTTCATAATTTCACAGGTAGAAGATTTGTTTTTACTATAGATCTTAGCTACCTCACCGTATTTTTTTTCTGTCCTTAATAGTTCAAGAAAATTCACGTATTCACTTAAAAGGAGCACTTTACAGCTTCTCTTTGTGGCATATCCAAATTGCCAGAATTTCTATTCTTATACTTTGGTGTCATGATGAAGTAAAATGAAGGTTATTTGAACACAAGGATTGAAATACCATGAGAAAGAGCACCAGAGCATGGAGACACTGGACAAAGAATGAGCTAGATCACAGCCAGGACATTGTGGGATGGGGTGAGACTTCATCATGCTGCTCTGAATAGCACATACCTTAAAACACATGAATTCCTTATTTCTAGAATTTTCAATTTAATATTTTCAGACTGCAATTGACTGAGGGTAAATGAAACTATAGAAAGTGAAACTACAGATAAGAGGGAACTACTGTAATCATGATCAGAATTTTGGTAGAAATATTTACATCCAAATGACATCTCAGGTGGATGCATCTGGAGAGGTAGGTTTTGCACTTGACATTGATTTGAGCCATGGCTGTGGCTTTGCAGAGAGCTCGGGGTACAGGCAGAAAAGGGATGGGAACCCTGGGGGTTCAAAGACCAGCCCAAGCAGGGTGTGTTGTGGAAGTGATAGGGCTGGAATGCAGCAGACGCCAAGGGTGACTGATGAAAAACTTCCCAACCACCAGCAGCCATTCAGCTGGGTGAAATTTGGTATACTAATACAAAATTAAAAGTAAAAAAGAAAAGAAGGAAGGAAGGAAAAATTTAAGGTAAAGGCCATTCTGATGATGTCTCAGATGGAAATGAGGAACATGTTATTGGAAACAGGATGGAGCGTCACCCTTGCTGTATAAAGTTGGCAAAGAACTTGGCTAAACTGTCATGTTCTAGTGCTTTGTGGATGGGTGGAATTACCTAATGATGAAACTGGATGTTTAGCTGAACAGATATATCTAATCACACTGTTGAAAGTATTGTTTAGCTCCTCCTATGTTTACAAGTAAAATGAGAGTATGGAGAAATAACATAAATATAAAATTATTAAGCAAAAGGAAGCAAAACTTAGAGATTTGGAAAATTCTTAGCTTCTTTGTAATGTGAAAAAGGAGACGGTGTGACCCAGTGACTCTTCCATAAGGAGATTAGTATGAGTGATACCATCAGGAAAATTGTCAGTTTGAACTGAAGAGAAAGGAGATGGGAAGAAACAAAGGAAAACTATAGGGCCTTTTGGATTTTATAAGATAACATACAGCTATATGCTTTACTCTAATACAAGGAAAGAATGACTGTGTATGTGATTTAGTGATCATCATTAGACAAAACTAGAATTTATCCATTCTTAGCTTGTCAGCACTTTATTCAATAACTTTAGTTATCTTCTAATTTCCTATGTAACTGCTTTTTGCTTTACATATTAAAAATTCAACTGATGATGAAGAGTGTACAGTCCAGAATCAGATGCTGTGTGGTCAAATAAAAGTGCCAAATTACCAGCTGGTTAACCTTGAACAAATTAATTACTCTAAGAATCCTGTGCACCTGTATGGAGGCAACATTTCATTCATCATCATCATGAAATAATGTAAACCAGATAAATGCTGAGTAATATAACTCAAATGAAATTAGTTTTCATAAAAATTACCTTCCCAGAATTGGCCTGCAAATACTATTTATAATTTATAATTTATTGAAGAAAAACATCTAAAATGATTCAAGTATAGTATTATTATTACAGATGAGGCTAGGCACAAATACAGTTAGGTAGAGAGCACTATTTACTTACTGATTGAGATAATGTTAAGAAATCTTCAGCAAGGGGGTAATAACTAATATTAAACTTCAGTCATAATATTCAACCAAAAATGTCATATCACAAAGAATTTAAGAAAATTAAGTGCAATATTTAATATTACACTTGAGGTGGGATATGGTCTATTCTTACCTTTAATCTGATATTAGTGAATAAAAAATTGTTAATGTATTATTTTTTTAAAATACAGTGAGTGGGTATTTAGGAAGAGAAAATATCACTAGAATTAAAAATTACTATGATTCATGAAGAATATATCAATAAAATTTTAAAAGGTGTATTTCCTTTTTGTGACAGGGTCAATAGACAGAAGACCAAAAGCCTGTAAGAGAAAGAACTTTCCTGATTTGAGAAAATAGTTTCCTCATTATTAATGAATCAATGTGAACCATTTGAATTATTCTTTGTTTCTAGTTTCTTGTTCAATAAGTTTATCACTAGTATACCTGTGAATTTTGCTGGATATATAGATTTCAGAAAGATAACAAAGACCTTGTTCAACCAATTACAAAATAAAGAGATGTTATCAAAGAGGGCATTTTGAAAGCCATTAGGTAAATTTTAAAAGAAATAGATACAAAAATTCTCTTGAACTTGAAAGAAACAATGATATAAGAATATGATCTTCATTTTAAGCATACTCCCTACTTTAGATTCTGGGCACACTGTTTTAATTAAAATGATAACAAAATTTAAAAAGAAAAAATAGTGACTGAATTCATTTGAGAAATGCTAAAATATACAAAGTTAATGAAGTTTACTTATTAAATTGAGTTTTAGACTTTACTATTTCCAATATCTAGTGTGAACCACTTTACTGGAATAACATTAGGTAAAAACTCAAAGTTATTTAAAGTAAAATTCACCTCTTTTAACAAAGTATGTCTTGAAACTTCTATTCCTTAAAATAAAACTTGAAGATTTCTAGAAGAAAAGAAAGTAGTAGAAATTTGTAGTCAAAGAAATCTTACTAGGGGTGAATTTGTACAATTAACCAAATCACAGCAAGTGCCATATAAATGGTCTATGCTGTGAATGAATAATTTTTTTAATAATTCTGAATACTGTTTAATATATAGATGTGCATTTTAATTCATTCACTCATCATGTTTATCAAAAATAAGTTGAGCAATTTGTATTATTCAACTTACAGAATAGTGAATATGAGTTAATAAGGTAGATAGAGATGGTCTTTTTTCTTTTTTAATATATTTTATTGGTTATGCTATTACAGTTGTCCCAATTTTTTCCCTTTCCCAACTCTATCTAGTATCCCTATTCCCTCTGGCAATCCCTGCCTTAATTCATGCCCATGGATCATGCATATAAGTTCTTTCATTACTCCATTTCCTATTACTTGCTTTTAATATTCCCCTGCATATTCTGTGACTACCAATTTGTACTTTTTAATCCCTATAACTTTTCTCCCATGCTCTCTCTTCCCCCTCCTAACTTATAACCCTCCAAATGTTCTCCTTATTTATGATGTAGTTTCTATTGTTTGTTTCCTTATTTAGTTTCTTTTTTATGCAATTGTTGATAGCTGTAAATTTATTATCACTTTAATGTTTATAGTTTTGATCTTTTTCTTAACTAAGTTCCTTTAACATTTTATGTAGTAATGGCTTGGTGGTAATGAAATCCTTTAGCTTTACCTGTTTTAGGAAGCACTCCATCTGCACTTCCATTCTAAATAATAGCTTCGCTGGATAGAGTAATCTAGCTTGTAGGTCCTTGCTTTTCATCACTTTGATTACTTCTTGCCAATCTCTTCTTGCCTGCAGTTTCTTTTGAGAAATCAGCTGACAGTCTTACGGGAACTCTTTTCAGGTTACTCTGCCTTTCTCCTGCTGCTTTTAAGAGTTTCTCTTTATCTTTAACTTTGGCATTTTAATTATAATGTGCCTTTGTGTGGACCTCTTTGGGTCTAAACTGTTTAGGACTCTGTGTTTCCTGGTCTTATATGTCTATTTCCTTCACTAAATTAGGGAAGTTTTCCTTCATTATTTTTTCAAATAATTTTTAAATTTTTGCTATTTCTCTTTTCCTTCAGGCACCCCTATGATTCAAATATTGGAACACTTAAAGAGCTCTCATAGGCTCCTTAGCCTATCTTTGTTATTATTATCATTATTTTATTTTATTTCTTCTTGCTATTCTGATTGGATGTTTTTTTCTTCCTTATGTTCCAAATCATTGATTTCTCAGCTTGCTTCATCTGCTCCACTGTTGTCTTCCTGTAAAGTTTTCTTTATTTCAATCAGTATAAACTTCATTGCTATCTGAGTCCTTTTATGCTGATGAAGTACCCAATGAGTGCCTTGAGCATCCTAATAACCAATGTTTTGAACAATGCATCTGATATTGGTTAACTCTATTTTGTTTAGCTCTTTTTTCTGAAGTTTGGTTCTGTTCTTTCATTTGGGCTATATATCTTTGTCCCCTCATTTTGGCAGCCTCCCTGTATTTGTTTCTATGTATTAGGTAGAGCTGCTTTGACTCCCTGCTGTAGTAGCATGGACTACTGTAGAAAAGTGTACCTGTAAGTTGGATGGGGCAGAACCTTAGGTAATTGCCAGGGCAGGGCAACTCTTGTGAACCAGGTAGATGGAGTTTCTAATATGGTGTCACCACTATATGGCTCTGTCAGGGGGAGAGCTCAGAGAGGGGACTATGCTGCTGCCTGTCCTCTGGAGTATTGTCCATGAGGAAGCACTCACCCCGATGCTAGACGCTTCAATTTCTCCCTTTATGCCACTGATGCCCATCCAGCTGCTTCCCTGTGCTGAAGCCCAGCGGAGCTAAGTCTCTATATGTCCTAAGTCTGTTGCAGGCCCTTTAAGAGAAGACTTCTGAGAAACCTGAAGTTTCTTCCACCACCCCAATACCCACTGGTTTTCACAGCCAGAAATTATGGGAACTTATTCTCTTGGCACTGTAACCCTGGACTGGGTGGTCTGGTGTGGGCGGGGATCCCTTGCTCCTGAAGCATCCCCTCCCAATTTTTATCCACCACAGGTGGGTGTGGGACCAGCCATTCTGTGTCTCCATGCCTCCATTCCTCCATGCTTCTTGTGCATCTTCATGTCTTCACACCTCCTACCCATCTGGATGAATGTGACTTCTTTTATTCCTTGGTAGTCAGACTTCCTTACAGCTCAATTTTCTGATGATTCTAGGTGATATTTGTTTTTTAGTCTGGTTGTAATTTTTGCTGTAGTTTTCCAAGGAGGGGACTCACCCGTATTTACCTACTCCTCCAACTTGACCAGAAGTCTGTGATTTTTTTCAGTGAATTTTTATTCTTGTACTGAGATAAAAATATTAAGTATGCATGATAGTTTTGAGTTATAAATACTTTTAAAAAATGTTTAGAATAAAATAGTACCAAATACCTAAATTATTCCTTTAGGGAGAATAGTCTGGCCACATCTTCTTAAGAAGATATAATTTGAGCTGTTAAATAAAAAATTGCTTAATAAGTATAAAACAAATGAAAATATAGGTTTAGTAAACAAGGTAAGAGGGTAATTAACTCAAAAATTTCAATAGCCATAGCATAATATTTGTCTTGGTAATAAGATAAAAGATAGGGAAGCTTCTTTTTTAAAAATATATTATATTTTAGACAGTCTTTTGAACACAAAATGAAGAAGATTCAACTCTTTACCAGTGACTTAATATTTAGCAAAGTTTTATCTTTATTTTAACATTATATAAAGTATCTTTTCTATTTTTCAGATTTTTTAGCAGTTTCTAAATTGCTTATTTTTAACAATGAGGCCTCAGTCCCCTACAAAATAGGCACCTTGGGACCACACAGAGTTCTCCCAATTGCCATCAGGTGCCCCATTGTATTTTCCTGAATCTCATTATTGGTCTGAAATCTCTTCCTATTCAAAGATGATTTTAGTTTTGGGAAAAGCCAGAGGTTGCAGGCCACCAAATTTGGGCTGTAGACAGAGGAGCTGAGTCACTTGGGTAATTCCATGTTTTGCCAAAAAACTCTGCATGATATGTGATGCATGAGCAGCCATTTTGTCATGGTGAAGCTGCCAATCACCCATTGCCCTTAGCTGTGACCTTCTGAATTATCAAAATAGTTTCTGCAGAGGAATATTCAAGCTTAAGACAAAAATTAAAGTAGATTCAGTACTCTACTTGCTCAGTAATTTTGAATGAGACAGCCACACAATATACATGCTCACCTAACAGTGTCTAATTCCCCCACTCACTAGTATAGTGAAGTCATCATTGTTCATGCATGTGCATTCCAGTCCACTCTCCTTGGCAGCCAGTTTACATCAATGTTATACAAATGTTCTTGTTATATTAACAGTGGATGGAATTCTTCTGGACATACTTCATTATGTACAGATATACAATATGAGATATTATGTATCATTAAAAATATGTTAAACTTTCTTTCTACTTAAGGAATTTGCTGTATTATTCAAAATTATAACATATGTGTATATACACATATTTATATATATTCCATTTATTTTTCCCATAAAATAAGATACATTATTTTTTATTTTCACAAATAACTAGAGATTTGGATATTTTGAGTATGGCAGCTATCTCCTGCTATTGGCTTCTTAATCATTAGAGGGCAGGAGTGCTTTTAAACATCTTTTGAATCATACAACAGTCTCACAGTAAGTAATTATTTGCCCAAAATAACAATAGTACCAAAAAATTTCACAACCACTTTTGACACAATCAGTCACAGCACCTTTCTTGTACACTGCACAAATCTGTTTTGTATTTCAGTTGTATTTTTACCTTTCTTGAAATAACAAAGCATAATATGCTGAAAATGTTGTGTATTTTCTTCCATCTTCAATATTAAAATGGCTGCACAAAAATTCATCTGTTTTGATTTATTTTAATGCATGCTATGTAAATGTCCCATAGTGGTTTTATCAACTCATCTACTAATGGACACTTGGGCTGCCTCCATAATTTGGAGATTGTAAATAACACTGCTATGAACATACGGGTGCTTGTGTTCTTTTGAATTAGTGTTTTGGGTTTCTTTGGATATATTCCCAGAAATGGGATCGCTGGGTCAAAAGGCAGGTCCTTTTTTAATTTTTTGAGGTTTCTCCATCCTGTTTTCCACAGTGGCTGCACCATTCTGCATTCCTACCAACAGTGCAAAAGTGTTCCCCTTTTTCCACATCCTCTTTTTTTTTTTTTTTTTAATTTCTTGATGAAAGCCATTCTGACAAGTGTGAGGTTATATCTCATTGTGGTCTTAATTCACATTTTTCTGATAATTACTACTATTTAGCATCTTTACATATGTCTATTGGCCATCTGTATATCCTCTTTGGAGAAATGTCTATTCAGATTCTTTGCCCATTTTTTACTACTCAGTCATAAAAATAAAGAAAATTTTATCTTTTGCGACAGCATGGATGGGCCTGGAGAGCATTGTGCTAAGTGAAATAAGCCAGTCAGAGAAAGACAAATACCGTGTGATTTCACTCATTTGTGGAATCCAATGAACAAACTGAACTAACAACCAAAATAGATACAGACTCGTAGATAGAGAGGAAGATGGCAGCTATTGCATAGGGGAGGATGTTATGGGTAGAGGGATGGGACAAAAAGGGAAAAGAACACATGGACATGGACAACAGTATAGTAATTACTGGGGAAAGGGGAGTACAAAGGGGTTAAATGGTAATGAGAAAAATACAATAAAAATAAATAAATATATGCTGATATGACAGCTGTAACAGTACAGTCTAACAAAAATGTTTCAAATAAAGTTAAAGACAATTAAGCACTACTAGTGCCATCCTATGGGGAAAAAAAGAAACTTTTGACCAACCCAATATGTACATGCAGGATTAATAAGAAATACTATTACAAAAATTATGTAATCGTTGGCTAAATGAGTGACATATGTTTTTGCCATGTGTTGTAACTCAGATGAGTTTATTGGTATTAAAAATAACATTTCTAGAAGAAAACTTTATATTCTATTAGGATTCAAATACTTTAAATTATGTTTTGTAGATGCTGTTTCTGTGATTTATATTTAAATAATTTCAGAGGTTTTTACAAACCAAGTGCGTGTTAGATTTTAGACAATCTCTAGCTACCAATATCTTATTTGATAAATTGTACACCACCAAAATGAGGGATATTCCAGGGATCAAATTCATGTTATAGTATGTGTATCATAGTTATACTTCTTTAATTTAATTTTATTGTTTTAAAGTATATACTCAAGGGAGCTTTATGGATACCCTAAAGAAAAAAGTAGAATAGGTAGCATACTTTAATCCCTAAAAATGTATTGAAAACATAGTAAAGATTTTATTTCATTAATCTCTTAAGTAGAATTGTCTGTCACGTAATTATAGTAGGATATATACCACTTACAGACATAGTGTTATTTTGGTGGAGTTGGGACAAAATGGGAAGTTTGATACTAAATTTCTAATGTACCATATAACTCTCACCAGAGATTATGTATTTATCATTTTTTTATTATTTTACAAAAACATCAGTTATCACTACTGGTCCTCATGTCTTTTTTTTGTTTGTTTGTTTTATCAACTTCTGTGATCTTTATTTTTAAGTTTCCTTTACTTTCTTCAGATTAAATTTTTCTTTGTTTAGATTTTTAGACATATGTATACATCATTTTTATCTCTTCTTTTCTAATAAATGCATTTTGTGTTATAATTTTCTATCCTAATGCAGTCTAGCTTGCATACAACTAGAAACATTATAGAAGTAATGTAAGGCCTAAAATTATTTATCTTTCTCAAGAGAGTATTTACATGTGGCAGTAAACTGAGTGTATTAGTAATCTTCGTTTACCTTTATCCAATGGAAGGTATTGAAATCATCCAAAATTTGAGTCTAGTCATTGAAAAAAAAAATGTTTCTAGTGTTTCCTAATACTAGGGTACAGTGGAATATGGTGCCTCTTCAACAGGCCAGAGATTTCAACTTTTGCACTCCTGGTTCCATCAGGAGATGAAAATTTTTCTTAGTCTCTTATACTTAGGTTGACTCTTTTTTTAAGCAGGTATCTCTAAGGGAAAAGCACTCGCAGATTCTAGGATCTTTACATTGAGTTCCCATTTTTATTCAAATAATTGACTCATAATTCTTCACTGGAGTGAGAATTCTCTGTGCCTTAACCTACTGTTACCGTAAGAAGAAGTCCCTTGCATGTTATTTTAGAGAAATTTACCTTTGAGAAGAAAGAATATGAAAATAATACAAAGGGTCTTTGACTTAACAATAGTTGGACTTGATTTTTCAACTTATGATTGTACAAAAGCAATACACAATAGAAACTGTAATTCAAATTTTGAATTTTGATCTCTACTGGGCTAGCAATAACGTGTTACCACACTCTCTGATTGTGTGCTGGGTAGCAGCAGCAACACATAGCTCCCAGTGAGCCATTTGATGGTTAGCGTAAATAACAGATACTCATAACCAACACAGTGTACTGTGTTGGCGGTATTTTTTGTATATTGCTCTTTGTATTTTCTCATCCCATCATGTCTACAAAATGCTCATCTGTGTCTCTGACTTCTGGGGAGAGGGAGAAGAACAAGGTGTTTCACTTGAGATGAAACTCAAGGCAACTAACTACTCACTAAGAGGCTAATGTTAAGTGCTGAGTATATTTAAGGTAGACTAGGCTAAGCTCTGAAGTTCAGTAAGTTAGGAGTATTAAATATATTTTTGACTTAATTTGTTTTCAACTTACTATTTATTGAAACATAGCTCCATTGTAAATTGAGGAGCATCTGTAGATCCTCTATGTTTTTTAATCTTTTTTTACCAACTCCAACATGCTTTTCGTTATATCTTGAAGATAAATATGGTAAAGTCCTTGTTGTAGTGCTTTGCTATGGCAGTTTTCAATGGAGATCTTTAAAACTCTGCTATTGGCTATGTATTAGTTGTTGATTTTCTTAGCATGTATCATTTAAAATATTTATCATAAAATGCTACTGAGGAAACGTGATATAGCATCAAGCAAATCAAATTACTCAACTCACTTTATATTTAGAAGTTTTAAAAATAGCCCTGGCTGGTGTGGCTCAGTGGATTGAGAGCCTACCTGCAAACCAAAAGGTTGCTGGTTCGATTCTCAATCAGGGCACATGCAGGCCAGGTCCCCAGTAAGAGGCAAGTGAGAGGCAACCACACATTGATGTCTCTCTCCCTCTCTTTCTCCCCCCCTTCCTCACTCTAGGAAATAAATAAATAAAATCTTTTTAAAAAGTTTTACAAATATAGTGCAAGATCATATTTAATTTGCAAGACGTCTCTTTACTATGAGCGGCATTTTTAAATTTACAAACTCAATTTATGATAATATATTTTTGAAACTAAAGTTTAATAATTTCTTATATTTCAGAAAGTTTGAGAAGAAATTATTTTAAATGATACAGGAACTTTCATACAGAGACTTCATGAAGAATTTTGAACTTGTATGAATTTACTACAGGCCAAAATTCCAAAATATTTTTATATTCAGTATTGAAGCAGAAAAACATTCCCCTTCTTATCAATAAATATATTTTCCTACTCTTTGCATTCTAATCATATGTAAATAATTTAATATGTTTATTTCCCTTTTACAGTACATTTCTTCATTAAGCCTTAACACATTGTCTGTGTTGTTCACCAAAAAGAATGTATTTTCTCTCTGTCTAATCAAAAGTTGGAGGATCCTAGGATACCTGCTTTATTACGTTGCTTTTTACATCTCATTAACTTCTTCTAATTGACACTGGTACTCAATTACTCAATGTATACTTTTTTGTGTGGCTGTTTCCATGAAGTAAATTATTCTACCCCGCCTGACTTCTCTGGCAGCTTTCCACAAAACACCCAAGTTAGTTCCTTGGTTTTTATTGGTATTAATTTATTCTGAAATTGTCTTCATCTGTTGTACAAATGCTGTGGTTTTAATTAGAGTGTTGTTAAATTTCCGTACTGTGGATCTCCTATGATTTATTGTATCAGCAGAGACATTGACACCAGGAAATTACCAAGGAAAGTTAGATTTTCAATGTGGATGGTCGCAGTCTCCAATATGCCATCTGTATGTTTAATATTCCAGAAGTCAGTCTTAAATAAAACATCATATAATAAATCAATTTCCATATTTATTTTCAGTAGTTTATTTCTCAGTTAATATGAAATTAGATATAAAATTTAAGCAAAATGATATTCTGCAACTTGCCTTGTTTTCTTTAACTTTTAAATATTTTGTGAAGATCATTACAAAGCCATTTGTGAGTAGGTGTTTCCTCCATTTGATGAGAAGAATCTGCACAGTATTATGTTGTTTAAACATATCTCCATTTCTTTAACTAGATCCTATAAATTGATACCAAGGTGGTTTTAATGCTAGAGGATGTCTTGTCATGATAGGGTGAGAGGTCTCAAATTAATTTTTGAAATGAATTTTTGGACTTTTAACATAACGTCTCTGTGTCTAGGAACTTATGCCCTCAATATCATATTTTATCCTATGGAACAAGTTTATTGATAGATTTATTTTGATAGTGTTTTTCTTTCTTTTATGGTTAAAGAAGTATCCAAGGTCACACACAAAGAATATAGCAATCTAAAGAATATCTGCAATGATATTTAAGTATTTTTCTTAATTGTGAAATATACCAAATATTTAGAAAGGTCAAGATATGTAACAGATACATGCACTCTTCTGTTTGCTCTCTCAGTTACATCTGAACAGTTATGAACTCTTATCATAAGCTGTGAACTGTATGGATCCCTTTCCCTTTCCAATATAAGTAACTATTATTCTTAAGTGCAAGTCTTCTGGTTGATGTTTCTATGGTATTTTAATATGAAAATTTCTGTCTTTATAATGTACTACTGTTTACTATGTTATAAAATTTATAAAATTTCCATCACACTCTATCATATTTTATAGCCTACTTAAAATTATATCCATTACTTGACATTACTATTATAAAATTCAACAAATATTGATGCACATGATGTAAATCACTGATTAAAAATAGCATAACAAAGCATAACAAATGTTGTTTATCCATGTTTGAATAAACTAATGCTAAGAACACATATTGATCCATAGGTTTTCTTATATGAATACAAATCTCACTGTTATGAGTGTCCATGTGTACAAGAGTGTCTCCAGTATGAATAATTAGATGTAAAATTAATAGATCTTGCAAGATGAATACCATCAAATTTTTCATATACTATCATTTGTTGCTTAACAACAGAATACATTCTGAGAAATGCAGTATTAGGAAATTTTGACATTGTGCAAACACAATAGAATTTTCATACACAAATCTAGATAGTATTGCCTACTCTACACATAGGCTGTTTGGCATAGCCTATTATTCTGAGGGTACAAACATGTACTGCTTATTACTGTACTGAGTAATGTTGAAAATTATAAGTATTTGATTATCTAAACATATATAAAGATACAAAATATACAGTGAAATGTGATATAAAATATTTAAAAAATGGTACACCTGTACATGGAAAATCCTGGGAATAGGGTTTGTAAGACTGGGAGTTGTTCAGGTGAATTAGTGAGTGAATGTGAAGGCCTTTGACATTCCCACACACTACAACAAAATCTTTAAATGATGTACATTTAAGCTACTCATGATTTATAATTTTTGAATCATAATTTTTAAAAATGTTATGAATTATGCTATTACAATTGCCTCAATTTTTCTCTCTTTGCACCCTTCAACCCAGCAGCTCCTACTCCCTGTAGCACTCCTGCCTCCTTTTTTCATGTCCATGAGTTGTGGATATAAGTTCCTTGGCAACTCCATTTTCTATACTTGCTCTTAATATCCACTGTCTATTCTGTATCTACAAATTTGTACTTCTTAATCCCTTTACCTTTTCCCCATTCCCTCAGACCACCCCACCTCCATTGGGTAGCATTCCCATGAATTCCATATCTATGATTGTTTCTTTTTTGCTTATTTGCTTAGTTTGTTTTTTTAGATACAATTGTTGATAGTTATATATTTATTTCCACTTTAATGTACATAGTTTTGATCTTTTTTCTTAAATAAATGCATTTAATATTTTATATAATAATGGTTTGGTGATGATGAACTCCATTAGCTTTACCTTGTCTGGGAAGCATTTTATCTGCCCTTCAATTCTAAATAATAGCTTTGCTGGATAGAGCAATCTGTGTTATAGGTCCTTGCTTTTCACCACTTTGAATATTTCTAACCAATCCCTTCTGGCCTGCAATGTTTCTTTTGAGAAATCAGTGAATAGTCTTACGGGAACGCCTTTGTAAGTAATGATCTGATTTTCTCTTGCTGTATTTAAGAGTCTCTCTGTATCTTTAACCTTTGGCATTTTAATTATGGTGTGTTTCTGTGTGGCCCTCTTTGCACCCATTTTGTTAAGGACTCTGTGTTTCCTGGACGTGTAGGTCTATTTACTTCTCAAATTAGGGAAATTATTTTTATTATTATTTGTTCAAATAGTTTTCCAATTTCTTGCTTTTTCTCTTCCCCTTCTGGTACCACTATGATGTGAATGTTGGAACCCTTGAAGTTGTCCCAAAGACATCTTACACTATCCTCAATTTTTTTTAATTCATTTTTCTTCTTGCTATATTGATGGAATGTCTTTTTCTTCCTATGTTGCAAATCATTGATCTGATTCTCAGCTTCCTGTACTCTGCTTTTGATTCCCTGTGATTCTTTCTTTATTTCAATTAGTCTCTCCTTCATTTGTGAATGGATAATTTTTATGATCTTGAAGTATCCACTGAGTTCCTTGAATATCCTTATAACCAGTGTTTTGAATTCTGCATCTGAGAGATTGCTTATCTCCATTTGTTTAGTTCTTTAGAGTTTTGTTCTGTCTTTCCATTTGGGCCATATTTGTCTATCTCCTCCTTTAGCAGCCTTCCTATATTTGTTTTTATGTATTAGATAAAGCTGCTTTGACTCTGTATCTTGGTAGTGTTGACTAATGTATAGGTGTCCTGTATTGTGCAGGTGCACAGCTTTCCCTATCCCCCCATGGCGGGTAATTCAGGTGTGCCCTCTACATGGGCTGAGTATTCCCTTCTCTGTCATTGAGTATTGATTGCTATAGGCTGGTCAATGGGAGGGATTTTCTTTCCATCACTCTGAATGGCCAGACAGACAGTGGTAGGACTGCCTATGACCACTAGCCAGCAACCACCTCCCTGCATGGCTTGTGGAGTTGGGTGGTTTGTGGTGTTTCAGTGTGATCTGTAACTGCCCACTGGGTGCACAGGCTCTGAGGTTTCCTGGGTAGGCCAGCAAAGATCAGCCACCACCTGTGTTCTTTCTGGGGGTCCTTGGCATAAGCTATAAAGTGATCTTCAGATGGGTGCTGCTAGTGCCAGGCATTGGGCCACTTAGTGAAAAGTATGAGGGTGGGTTCAGCTGTTGGTCATTTGAGTGGATTTAGGAAGATTGGAAGCCTATAACTAGTGTATCCATTAATATGGAAAAGCCACTATTACCAGCCAAGGTGAGTCTGTAGGCTGGATGGAGTGGAGCCTTAGGTAATGATCAGGGTAGGGTTAACAGTGTGAGCCAGGTGGATGGAGCTTTAGGTATGGTGCTGCTGCACTGTGGCTCTGTGCAGGGAAGGGCTCAGAAAAGGAGCAATGGCCACTGTTTGCAGTTCTGTCTGGGAGAGAGCTATCCCCCAGCTCTTGTGCTGATGCCACACATTTCAGTTCCTCCCTGTAGGCCACTGGTGCCCTACAAAGTGATGCCCTGGTGCTGGAGGCCAGAAAGAGTGAGTTTGAGTAAGTCTGTGTGCAGGGTCCTCCAACAGAATATGCCTAAGACTTCCACAGTTTCTTCTACCACCCCAACCCCTATGGATGTTTAAAGCCAGAAGTTATGGTTACTTACCTTCCTGGCACTGGAACCCTGGGCTGGGTGTGGGGCTGGGATCTGTCACTCCTGAGATATCCCTCCATTTTATATCCACCACACATGGGTTTGGGACCATCCTATTCCATGTCTCCATATTTCTGCCCCCTGTCCCTCTTACCTGTCTAGTTGAATATGGTTTCTTTAATTCCTTAGATGTCAGACTTCTGTATAAGTCTATTTTCTAACAGCTCTGAATGATAGTTGTTCTGTAGTTTCCCTGTAATTTTGCTGTGGTTGTGTGAGAAGGTGAGAAGCATTTACATATACCTCCATCTTGACTGAGTCCCATTATTTACAATAGTTTGTTCTTCAATATTAATCTTAGTGTGCTGTACTTTTTACTTTATGAAGTTTTTTACATTCTTAAGCTTTTGACTCTTTTGTAATAACACTTGTCTTAAAACATATACACATGTTACAGCTATATGAAATTATTTTCTTTCTTTATATCATTATTCTATAAGCTTTTTTTACTATTTTTTTAAATATACTATTTTGTTAAAAACTAAAACATGAGCACATGCATTAGCCAGGCCTACACAGGGTCAGGATGATCATCACTCTCTTCCACTGCCACTTGTCGTCACACTAGGTCTTCAGAGGTAATAACGTATACAGAGGTATAATCTCCTATGATAACAATGTTTGTTTTCTGGCATACATCCTGAAGGACTTGCCAGAAACTCTTATTGAAAAGGTGTCACTTTTTTCAGAAATATTTCCATGGTGATTTGAATAATTTGTTTCTATTTTTCATTTTAGGTTGCTTGTATATAGATAATACACTATAAATGTTCCTATCTATTAATAGAAACTTTTTGTTTTGAGAGTTCATGTTTTTAAACTTTCTAAGGAGCTTTTTTGAGCTCTACAAAATCTTCCACTAACCCTTCTACTGTATATTTTCTGGGGATTTGTCTTTTTTCCTGAAGTTTCAATTTTTCTTGCCTCCTTTTCAGCTATGCATTTATATTTCATTGCCAACAACTCCTTATTAGTCAATTCCTCAAGAATCACTTTCAGGATCTCTTCAATGTTACATTCATCCACGCTCAGGTTAAAATTCTTTGCCGCCACAATGATAGCCTTATTAATTTTTACAACATATTTATCCTTGGCAAAACCTCTGGAATCATGGACAAACCTCTTGACTATCTTCTTTAAGATGCTATTATACACTCTTTGGTGACAAAAACCTGAGCCTAAACAAGATCCCTGATGCACTCATGGATGTTGCAATCCTTCCCATAATTGAATCATTACATCTTTCACAGTTGCAGCATTAGCCAGGATAAAGGTCTTATAAACTGCTATAATTCCTTGATCCATTGGTAAGATTTTTTTTTTAAGCAGTAATTTAGGAGAAACATCAATTCAATCTTGAGATAAAAGTTACCAATAAAATGAAGTTGTCTGGGAACATTATTAGGTATAAAAGAATCTTGAAAAGTGTATCATTCTCTGTTTGAGAAGCACAGCAATTCAAGAGGGCATCTGGGAAGAGGAGCTGCACCATCCTCGTCTTCTGACAGCTCCTGCAGTGCACTGGCAGTGTGTGCTTACTGATAGGTTTGCAGGGCCTGGGGTTCTCACTGTGCCAGTTTCCAGTTTCATTTTACAGCCTGCAACATTGATCCCAAGCATGACTGCTATTCTGTCCTTTAACGCTTTGAAACTTGGCATTGACTTGGCCTCCTTATGGACAAAAATCCGTTCAGGCATCTGTTTCCAGAATAGGGAGGTTTAATCATCTACATTGAAAGATTGCTCTCTCACAGAATTTTTCCTCCACAATCAACTTATCTAGAGTTTCTAGAACTTCTTGAGCTACCTCCACATCAGCTCTCATAAACTCATCTCTCACTTTCAAATTATTTGATAAATGACAATCTTTAACTGTTCTAACCACCTAGAACTAGCAATAAATTCAACATTGCAAACAATTCTTTTTCCTTTGGCCATAATCATCATAGTCCTGCAATAGATCTTCTTCCATGCCTGCTCTTCAATCTAGATCATTAGACGTTACTCCACATCTGATATAAAATATTCTCAAATTTTTGTTAGTCTCATTGCCCTCAATAAAGCAGATTATTTAATGTCTTCCATCACATTGTTCTTTTCTTCAAAATTATAGCTATGGTGCAATAGGGCTGGCCTGAGTGGCAAGTAATAACTACCACTGATTTTCTACCTTAATAGTCCTTAATCACTCTTAATTTACTCCCAGATAAATCACTTCATGTGACGTCTTAATGGAAACGTTAGCAGTGGATTTTGTACACTTAGAGGTCATGATGAACAGGACAATACAAGATTAAATTAAGCACAAGAGAAAAAGATACAATCAAGAGATGTGTTAATCAGGAGATGTATAAGGTTGCTCCTGACATACAATGGCACTGTTTTATAGCACAATTTTTAATAAGTGACAGGAGTAAACTCTAAAAAATTATAAAAACATAGTATAGTAAGTAATGTACTTGTTTATCACTATCAAGTATGTATTAACACATACTATACATAATTATGTGCTATATTTTAATAGAATTTATTGGGGTGACACTCATTAACAAAATTAGATTTCAAATGTACGATTCTATAGCACATCATCTCTACACTGTGTTATGTGCTCACCACCTAAAGTCAAGTCTCCTTCCATCACTTGGATATATAAGATATATATATCTTATATATCTCCCCCATAACCTCCTTCAACACCACCAACCCTCTTTACCCCAGCTATTACCATAATGTTCTCCATGTCCATGAGTTCTTTCACTCTTTTTGCTCAATTTCTCAACTCCCCTCACCCACCTCACCCCAAAAGCTATCAGCCTTTTTTTTCAATGTATGAGTCTGTCTGTATTTTGCTTGTTAGTTTATTTTGTTTATTAGATTCCATATATGAGTGAAATCATATAGTACTTGTCTGTCTCTGATTCGCTTATTTCTCCTAGCATAGTGCTTTCCAGGTCCAACCATACTTTTGCAAATAATTAGATCTTTTCTTTTCTTTCTTTTTTTCTTTTTTCCTTTCTTTTCTTTTCTTTTCTTTTCTTTTCTTTTCTTTTCTTTTCTTTTCTTTTCTTTTCTTTTCTTATTTTCCTTTCCTTTCCTTTCCTTTCCTTTCCTTTCCTTTCCTTTCCTTTCCTTTCCTTTCCTTCCCTTCCCTTCCCTTCCTTTCCTTTCCTTTCCTTTCCTTTCTTTTCTTTTTTCTTTTCTCTTCTTTTCTCTTTTCTTTTCTATTCCTTTTCTCTTCTTTGCTTGCTTGCTTCCTTTCTTCCTTCTCCCTTACAGTGAGTACTATTCCACTGTATAAATATACTGTAGCTTTTTTATCCACTCCTCTGTTGGTGGACACTGAGACTACTCCCATATCTTGGCTATTGCAAATAATGCTGCAATGAGCATAGGGGTGCATATATTCTTTCAAATTAGTGTGTCAGGTTTCTTTGGTTATATTCCTAGAACTCATATTGCTGGGTCATAAGGCAGTTTCACTTTTAACTTTCTCACATAACCCCATATTCCTTTCCACAGTGGTTGAACCAACCTGATTCCCATGAAGAGTGTGTGCAGATTCCCTTTTCTCCACCTCCTCATAAATAGTTATTTTTTTTGATAATTGACGATAGCCATTCTGACAGCTATGAGGTGGTATCTCGTTGATTTAATTTCAAGAGGAATTTATTGTGGGGATGCAAGGCTGGTTTGCTATCTGAAAATTGATAAATATGACACACCACATAAAAATGAAGAATAAAAACTATGCCATATCAATAAATGCAGACAAAATTTGATAAAACCCATCACCCATTTATGATAAAAATTCTCAGCAAAGTGGGAATGCAGGGAGCATACCCCAATATAATAAAGACCATATATGACAGATCCATAGCAACATTATACTCACTGGGAGAAATCTTTAAGTGTTTCCTTGAAGATAGGGAACAAGAAAGGAAGTCTGCTTTCACCACTTTTACCCTACATAATACTGGAAGTCCTAGCCACAGCAATCAGGTAAGAAGAAATAAAAGGCATCCAAATTGGAATGCAAGGAGTAAAATTGACATTTGCAGATGACATGATACTATATACAGAGAAACCTAAAGATTACACAAAAAATCTACTAGAACTCATAATGGAATTTAGTACAATAACGGGATACACAATAAATATCCAGATGTCACTTGTATTTTTTATTTATTTTTTATTGTTGTTCAAGTACAGTTGTCTCCATTTTCCACCCACAACTGGCCCATCCCACCCCTGACTCCCACCCTCAATCCTACCCCACTTTGTCTTTGTTCATGTGTCCTTTATACATGTTCCTTGACAACCATTCACCTTTACACCATTATCTTCTTTCCCCCTTCCCTTCTGGTTACTGTCAGTTTGTTTATTTCCATGTCTCTGGTTATATTTTCTTTCTTGTTTGTTTTGTTGATTATGTTCCACTTATAGGTAAAATAATACAGTATTTGTCTTTCACATCCTGGCTTATTTTACTAAGGATAATGCTCTCCAGTTCCATCCATGCCGTCATGAAGGAAAGGAACTCCTTCTTTCTTTCTGCTGCATAGAATTCCATTGTGTAAATGTACCATAGTTTTTTCATCCATTCATTTACCGATGGGCACCTAGGTTGCTTCCAACACTTGGCTATTGTAAATTGTGCTGCCATGAACATTGGGGTGCATAGGTTCATTTGAATTAGTGTTTCAGGATTCTTAGGGTATAATCCCAGCAGTAGAATTGCTGGGTCAAAAGGAGTTCTATTTTTAGTTTTCTGAGGAAATCCCATATTATTTTCCACAGTGGATGCACCAGTCTGCATTCCCAACAACAGTCCACTAGGGTTCCCTTTTCTCCACAACCTTACCAGCACTTGTTTGTTAATTTGTTGTTTGTTAATTTGTTTATAATGGTAATTCAGGTGGGTGTAAAGTGGTATCTCATTGTGGTTTTAATTTACATCTCTCTGATGACTAGTGATGCTGAGCATCTTTTCATGTCTCTGGACCCTCTATATGACCTCCTTGGAGAAGTATTGGTCCAGGTCCTTTGCCCATTTTTTAATTGGGTTGTTTGTCTTCCTGGAGTTGAGTCATGTGAGATCTTTTTGTATTTTGGAGATCAAACCTTTGTCTGAGGTATGATTGGCACATATATGTTCCCATATTGTTGGTTTCCTTTTCATTATGCTGATATTTTCTTTAGCCATGCAAAAGCTTTTAATTTTGATGAAGTCCCATTAGTATATTATTTCCTTCATGTCCTTTGCTTGAGGGAGCATATTGATGAAAATATTGCTGAATGGAATATCTGAGATTTTTCTGCCTATATTCTCCTGTAGGACTTTTATGATGTCATGACTTATATTTAAATCTTTTATCCATCTTGAGTTTATTTTTGTACATGGTGTGAATTAGTGGTTATGTTTCATTTTTTTGTATGTAGCTGTCCAGAACTGCCAATACCATTTGCTGAAGATACTATTTTTACTCCATTGTATGCTTCTACCCCTCTGTTGAATATTAATTGACCATATAGACATGGGTTTATTTCTGTGCTCTCTATTTTGTTCTATTGATCTATGTGTCTGTTCTTATTCCAGGAAATCAGACTGTTTTGATTACCATGGCCTTGAGATATAATTTGATGTCAGATACTGTGATCCCTTCTACTTTTTTCTTCATTCACAAAATTGCTGAGGCTCTTCAGTTTCATATAAATTTTTGAAATATTTGTTCTATACCTGTGAAATTTGTCAATGATATTTTAATAGGGATTTCATTGAATCTATAAATTACTTTCACTAGTATGAACATTTTGATGATGTTAATTCTTCCAATCCATGAACGTGGTATATGCTCGCATTTATTGTGTCTTCTTTAATTTCTTTGTTCAGAGTTGGGTAGTTTCCTGAGTACAGGTTCCCCCCCCTTTGTTATGTTTATTCCTAGGTACTTTATTTTTCTTGTTGCAATATCAATGGGAATTTTTTTCCTGAATTCTGTTTCTGATATTTCATTGTTGGTGCACAAAAATGCCTTCAATTTCTAATATTGACTTTGTATCCCACTGTTTTGCCAAATTCACTTACTAGATTGAGTAGTTTTTCAGAGCAATCCATAGGGTTTTCTATGTACACTATGATGTCATCTGTAAACAATGACAGTTTTGCTTCCGCCTTTCCATTTGGATGCCTTTTATTTCTTTTTCTTGTGTAATTGCTGTGGCTAGGACTTCCAATACTATGTTGAATAGAAGTAGTGAAAGCAGACATCATTGTCTTATTCCTGATTTCAGTGGGAAAGCTTTTGGTTTTTGCCCATTGAGTATGATGTTGGCTGTAGATTTCTTGAATATAGCCTTTATTATTTTGAGGTATGCTCTCTCTACTCCCACTTTGCTGAGTCTTTTTTTTAATATCATAAATGGGTTCTGTACCTTATCAAATGTTTTTTTCTGCATCTGTTCATATGGTCATGTGATTTTGTCTTTCCTTTTGTTTATGTGATGTATTATGTTTACTGGTTTGTGAATATTGTACCATCCTTGCATCCCTGGGATGAATCTCACTTGATCATGGTGTATGATCTTTTTAATGTATTACTCAATGTGGTTTTCCAATATTTTGTTGAGGATATTAGCATCCATGTTCCAGCTATACTGGCCTGTAGTTTTCTTTCTTTGTTGTGTCTTTATCTAGTTTTGGGGTTAGGACTATGAAGGCCTCATGAAAAGACTTTAGGAGTCCTCCATCTTCTTAGATTTTTTGGAATAGTCAGAAGTATAGGAGTTAGCTTGTCCAAAAATGTTTTGTATAATCTCCTGTAAAACCATCCAGTCCAGGACTTTTAGGTGCTAGGAGTATTTTGATTACTGCTTCAATTTCATCAGCTGTTATTGGTCTATTCAGGCTTTCTGCTTATTCTTCATTTATTTTTGGAAGATTATATTTTTCTAGAAATTTGTCCATTTCATCTAGATTTTCAAATTTCTTGGCATATAGTTCTTCATAGTAATTTCTTACAATCCTTTGTATTTCTGTGATATCAGTTGTAATCTCTCCTCTTTCATTTCTGATTGTGTTTATTTGGGCCATCTCTTTTTTTCTCTTGATGAGTCAGCTTAAGAGCTTGTAGATTTTATCTTTGCAAAGAACCAGCTCCTGGATTCATTGATCCTTAGAATTGTGCTTTTAGTCTCTGTCATTTAAATTCTGCTCTGATCTTGGTTATTTCCTTCCTTCTACTTGCTCTGGGCTGTCTTTGTTGTTGTTCTTTGAGTTCTTGCAGGTGTATGATTAGGTTGTTTATTTGAAATGTTTCTATTTTTTTAGGCAGGCCTGTATCACTATGAAATTCCCTGTCTGGACTGCCTTTGCTGTGTCCCATTAGTTTTGGACTATTTTGTGTTTGTTTTCCTTTGTTTCTAGAAACTTTTTTATATATTCCTTGATCTCATTATTAACCTATTCATTCTTTAATAACGTATTATTTAATCTCCATGAATTTGAGTGCTTTTGAGTTTTTTTCCTTGAGGTTGGTTTCTAATTTCAGGTCCTTGTGGTCTGAGAAAATGCTTGATATGATATCAGTTTTCTTAAATTTGTTCAGGCTTGTTTTGTGTACTATCATGAGGTCTATCTTTGAAAATGATCCATGTGAATTTCAAAAGAATATGTATTTTGCTTCTTTGGGATGATAGGTTATACACACACGTGCATATATGTGTATACATGCACACATACATGTGTATATATGTATACATACACGTGTGCATATACACACATACACATATATGCATGCATATGATAAGTTGTATATATAACATAGGTTATATATGGATAGATTGGTTATATATTTTATATATACATATATCAGTTAAGTCCATTTGATCTAGAGCATTGTTCAATGCTGCAATATCCTTGTTTTATTTTGTTTGGAAGATCTATCCATCATTGACAGTAGGGTGTTAACAATCCCCCAGTATAAGTGTGTTGTTGTCTATATCATTATTGAAGTCCTCCAAGATTTTTCTTATATATTTAGGTGCTCCTATATTGGGTGCATATGTTCATAATGTTTATGGCTTCTTGATAAATTATTCCCTTAAGTATTATGAAATGTCCTTCTGCTTCTCTTTTTATGGCCTTTGTTTTGAAGTCTGTCTTGTTTGATATAAGTATTGCTACCCCAGCTTTTTTTTCCTGTCCATTTCCTTGCAATATTTTATTCCAACATTTCAGTCTCAGTCTATGTAGGTATATTGTTCTGAGGTGGGTCTCTTTGTAGGCAACATATATGTGGGTCATGTTTTCTTATCTAATCAGTTACCCTATGTCTTTTGATTGGAGCTTTTAATTCATTGACATTTAAGGTTATTATGGATAGATACTTATTAATTTTACCCACTTTTTACCTGTGTTCCTCTCTCTCTCTTCTTCTTCTTCTTCTTGTTAAAGAGTCCCTTTAGCATATCTTGCAGTATTGGTTTAGTTGATGTGTGTTCTTTGTCTGGGAAGCTCCTTATTTCTCCTTCCATTTTAATTGAGAACCTTGCTATACAGAGTAGTCTTGGTTGCAGGTCTTTGCTTTTCATTACTTGGAATATTTCTTGCCATTCCCTTCTGGCTTGTAATATTTCTGTTGAGATATCAGCTACTGACCTTATTGCAGCTCCCTTGTATGTTACTTTCTGTTTCTCTTTTGTTGCCTTTAAGATTCTCTCTTCGTTTTAAAATTTGGTATTTTAATTATGATGTGTCTTCGAGTAGGCCCCTTTGAGTTCATCTTCTTTGGGTCTTGAACTTCCATGGTTTTTTCCATCTCCAGGTTTGGAATGTTTTCCGTCATTATTTTTTCAAACAGGGTTTCTATCCCTTGCTCCTTTTCTTCTCCTTCTGCTATTCCTATGGTTCAAATGTTGTTTTGTTTCATGTTGTCTTGTAGTTCCCTTAAGCTGTCTTCATATTTTTTGTGTCCATTTTCGTGCAGCTACTCTACCTGGGTATTTCTTTCAACCTTGTCTACCAGCTCACTAATTTGGTCCTCTGATTCATCCAGCCTGCTTGTCATTCCTTCTAGTGTTTTTTTTTTTTTTTTCTCCAGATATTGTATTCTTTATTTCTTCCTGGTTCTTGTGTATAGTTTCCATTTCTTTTTACATACTGTTGTAGTGTCTACTCAGGTCCTTGTAGTTGTCAGTGAGTTCCTTGGGCATACTTATAACCATTCTTTTTAATTCTACATCTGATAGTTTGATTGCCTCCATTTCATTTAACTCTTCTAGTGGAGAGTCTTCCATTGCTTTTTAATAAAGGTGGAACCAATATAAGAATATTGTAGAAAAGCAAAAAGTAAATATGAGATGTCTACAGTAAAGAAAAAAGATTTGGAGAGGATGCAGCAAGCTAACTGATAAGAGTAATGAGTAAAGCCCAGGTTAGGGGTGGGGGAGAAGAAAGAAAAAAAAAGAAAAAGAGAAAACAGTGAGATATAATTCCTTACTCAACTTATTAGGGGCACAGTGAAGGTAAAATAGAGTATGACATGGGAGCGTTCTCTGATATTTGAAATAGTAACAAGTAGTGAATAAAAAGGAGATCCTTTGGAGATGTACAACAATAACCATGGTATTTCACTCAACTAGCCACTCTTTAGAAAAGGTGAAAAAGAAATAAGGCTCTTATTAGAAGAGAAAAAGAATGTGAGCTGATTTTAGAAAGCAGAGCACTAATGCAAGGTAGATGGTGAGATAAAGCTAGAGAAAGGGATAGAAACTTGGTGTAGTGTGTGAGAGAATAAAGTTAACCACAACAGTAATAAAGCTCAGGAAGATGGTAAAATGGATTAAGACCAGGGAAGAATGCTGTGTGGGATTTTGAATAACAATAGTATGATAAGAAATATATAATCTGAATGAAAAGCATAAAAAATAAAGACCAAGAGTAGTGTGTTTTGGAATATATGTGAAGTGAAAGAAGAAAAATTGAAATGAACTGTGAAAGGGAGAATAAAGAAAAAAAATTGAACAATGAAATTAAACAAACAAAACAAAAACTAATTAAATGGAAAGAAGAGAAAAAATACAAGTTATGAAGGATAGCAAAGTGAAGTTTGTCTCAGCTGTTCTTTTCTTAAAACTACCATATAAGTATTTATTTATTTACTTATATTTATTTTTCTTTATTTTTTTATTGTTTATAGTATTACAGTTGTCTCCATTTACCTCTCTCCATTAACCTTCCACCCACAGTCATACCCTCTTTCCTCTGGCCATCACTGCACTGTTGTCTGAGTATCTTTCTACCACAGAGGTTTTCATATTTAGTTATTTTTATTGTTGTCATTTTTACATAAAAATCAACTAATCCTAATACCTATCTTCAAAATATAAATTAGCCCTCTAAATAATTTGTCTTGTTTCAATTTAATATTTTCAGTTTTTAATGAAAAACTTCAAAGCATAAATTAGTCTTACCTTTTATCAACAGTAATGTTTTTCAGTTTTTAATATTTATAATTATTTTGTATTGATATTTACACATATTCACACAAGAAAGCTAAATTTTTTCAAGTATTTGTCACATGTTAATTTATTTTTTTGCTTACTGTATTACATCAATTACTTTTAGAATCATAATAAAAGCACCTTCAGTGATCTTTAACATTGTATTTTTTTCTAACTGGCACCTAGGTATTTATAAAATTTATTTATTTTATCACTATTTTATGTCTTTATATTATTTAATTTTAAAAGTGTCCTATAGTAGTATATATTAAAGCTTCAAAAATTTAATTTTATATTACTTTCTTGAGCATATCTTCCTTTTCTGTATACTTTTAATATTTTGGGCATTGTATTTATTATTTTCCCTTTTTAAAATAACAGTCACTATTTAATTCAAGATTATTTTTAACATTTCTTTTTATTTTAATTGTTGATCTTGTACAATTTTCTGTCTTTTACTCCCACCCCAGCCCACTACCCCAGCCCTCCCCACCTCCCTGCCATTTCCACCCCCAATAGTTTTTGTCCATGTGTCCTTTGCACTTGTTCCTGTAAACCCTTCCCCTTTTCCCCTGAAATTCCCTCCTCTTTCGCCTCTGGTGACTATCCACCTTTTCTCAGTTTCAATGTCTTTGGTTGTATTTTGCTTTTTTGTTTGTTTTGTTGATTAGGTTCCTGTTAAAGGTGAGATCATATGGTGTTTGTCTTTCACTGCCTGGCTTAATTCGCTTAGCATGATGCTCTCCAGTTCCATCCATGCTGTTGCAAAGGGTAGGAGCTCCTTCTTTCTTTCTGCTGCATAGAATTCCATTGTGTAAATGTACCACAGTTTTTTGATCCATTCATTTACTGATGGCCACCTAGGTTGCTTCCAACACTTGGCTATTGTAAATTGTGCTGCTATGAACATTGGGGTGCATAGGTTCTTTTGGACTGTTGTTTCAGAGTTCTTAGGATATAGTCCTAGCAGCGGAATTGCTGGGTCAAAAGCTATATCCATTTTTAGTTTTCTTAGAAAATTCCATACTGCTTTCCACAGTGGTTGTACCAGTCTGCAATCCCACCAACAGTGCCCTAGGGTACCCTTTTCTCCACAACCTCTCCAACCCTTGCTGTTTGTTGCTTTGTTTATGAGGGCCATTCTGACTGGTGTCAAGTAGTATCTCATTGTGGTTTTAATTTGCATCTCTCTGATAGCTAGCAATAGTGAGCATCTTTTCATGTGTCTCTGGATCCTCTGTATGTCCTCCTTGGAGAAGTGTCTGTTCCAGTCCTTTGCCCATTTTTTAATTGGGTTGCTTGTCTTCTTAGAGTGGAGTCGTGTAAGTTCTTTGTATATTTTGGAGATTCAACCATTGTCTGAGGTATCATTGCTAAATATGTTTTCCCATATAGTCAGTTCTCTTTTCATTTTAATAGTGTTTTCTTTGGTCGTGCAGAGCTTTTTATTTTGATGAGATCCCATTTGTTTATTCTTTCCTGTATGTCCCTTGCTTAAGAAGATATATCAGTAAAAATGTTGAGATTTTCCTGCCTATGTTCTCCTCTAGGACTTCAATGGTGTCACTGCTTATATTTAAATCTTTT